>CM020229.1:7937726-10576476 GCA_009819775.1 Phoenicopterus ruber ruber | reverse complement strand
ATTCAGGATAACAAGGCCCTGATTCAGGTCTACGCCATACTCTGATTACTGGCCCATTCTCACTCTGAGCCCAAAGCAGCTGGAAGCCCATACCTGAAGTGAGATGTAGGCTAAGTATGGGATAAGACAGCAGTGATCCCGAGTTCTTTTTATCCAGCATCTTTCACCACATCTCCTCTACACTGTAGCATGTCACATGGCCTAACCAGGAGGGAAAACACTTGTTCCTCTAGCTTACTGGGCACCAAAGGGAGGGATGATTGCATGGGATGTGGGAAGTACTATCCCTGCTGCTACAGAACAGTGGGTACCCATGCACTGGAGCCCAGCTTGTTTGCTTCATTTACGCAAAATGGAAATAAAACTCACAGTATAAAATGTTATGCTTACCTCTGCAATAACTGCTGGTTTAAACTGTGGCATATGGTGTACAAAGACACATGATCCACAGATCCATGGTGCAAAAACACTGCTCCAAGCTGATTTTATCCAGCCGGTATCAGAGGTATTCCACATTATATCTGAAGGAGTCAAGTTCATCCAGTACCTGATGATAAAGGCAGAGACAAAAAAAATGCTCCACAGAGGGAGAGAGACTCAGGCACAGGTCACAGCATAATTAAAGGAAAGGCCAGGAGACTTCCATTAGAAGATGTGGTGTCAGCAAGTGGGGCTCTTTAGAAAGTTTGTAAGACTTGAAGAGAATCTTAAACATTCTCTTATTTCCCTTTATTCCCTCCCGTTTAACATTTCCAGCATGCTTTTCTCCTGAACAGTGCAAAACATCCCTGGCTTGAGTTGCAGAGTCTGGATCTAGATCAAAAACTGAACAGATCATTTGGAGCAGGCTTTCCCCATTGGCTAAATCACATCCTACTTCTCTAGGAAACTAATGAAATTACTTCTATGGACTCTATACCACCAACTTCCAACTCAGAATGCCTTGGGAAATGTATCCTTTGATTTTAATGAAATTTCTCACTCCTTGGGAAGCATAAATAAAAGATGTTCAGTGAAAGCAGATCAGTACCAAGCCACAGGTTCAAACTGAACTGTAACTTCTAATGTACAATGCTATGGTCCAACATTGCTTTGCTTCTCAAGGAAGGTTTACATAATACTAAAGGACTCAACTTTATCTGGTTTTGCTATAAGGATGCTATCCTTATTGCTGCTCCACCGTCAGCCCTCTGAGTGACAGAACACTGTGTTTGATGATCTCAACTGAGTCTTCAAGAAGCTTTTAATAATAAGGGTTTCACCACGAGAAGGGAAAGGTGAGGAAGAAGCAAGATCCTACAATCATGAAATGCCTACATTTACTGGAGTTTTCACAGTCACATTTTCAATTTAATTGTGATCATGTCACTTAATCAGGACACTGGGACCAACTGCAAGGTATACCTGCCACTGGTTGCAAATCCAATGCCATAACTGCTGTGGGACTGCACCACCATTTTTGGAGAGCCTGTACTTCCACTAGTAAAATAAATCAGCATTGGGTCTTGACTCCTTGTCTTGACACATTTATGGTCAGCAGATGTCACCCTTCAGAAGAAATAGTATATGACAGTTACTACATGTAGTTTTTCACAAAGGAAGCAGTTTTTTTTTAAGGTTTAGGAGATGCACAGGAAAATGGCCCCAAACTATATGATCTCACTAAATAAATAGTTGCATCAGATACCACAGGTAAGAGTTAGAGAGCACACTTTGCTAGTCACAAGTGTGCTCTGTGTGCTGTAACTTTCAAGATGTAAGCACCTACAGCATATTCCAGTGACTTTGTCTACAACTATTTTGCAAGGGCACTCAGGGTGCTTGTTACGGAACAGTAGGTAGATGCAAAACCAACTTCTGCCTCAACACATACCATCTTCCAATCTGAAGTCAATGGGGGCCATATTCAGGCTATTACGCCAGGTAAGGTGGTCTTAGACACGTATTATAACATTTATGTTGAAGAGTCTGATAAACAATTCAGATTGTCTGGGCTACCAACATAGTCAAGGGAAGAAATAACTGATGCCATGTTAGCTGAGCACCAAGAGCTGGCAATGGGTATCTTCTCATTGAATTCAAGAGGCACTAGGCTGGGCTCTAGAAGACAAGCACAAAACAACTGCAAGATTAGTACTCTGGGTGCTTGTCTTGTGATCACAGTAGAAGCAGAGAGCTTTTAAAAGCTGGCAGGCTGCTGAGTAAGGAGAATCTGCAAGACCTGAACACAGCTCCCAAAAAGTGTGTTGGAGGCATTTGTCCTTAGTGCAGTGATTACAGCGAGCTGGCAGAGGGATGCAAAAATGTAACCCATTTGTATTTTGGAAATGAATCTCCAAACTCAACAATGTCACCTGACTGCTACAGCTTCCTTCACCTCACAGGGATGACGGTAAAACAGCTGGATACTCATGCAAAGAGTTCTTTGAGGTTCAGCCACCCATCTCTGCTCCCTTTGGCTACAATTAGTTTGCTTTTCAGAAACTGGCAGTCAGGCATGATAGATTCCACTGCAGGTGCCAGTGTATCATTGGTAATGATGCACTTGGCCTTTGAAGCCTGGAGTCGGTATAAGATGTCTTTGGCTGTTAGTTGGGATGTTCCTGGAATAAAGACAATTCCTGGAAAAAAAGCAACAAGTAATTTAGAAAATTGACCATTTCTCTTTATTATGTTGACAGGGCATGACCCCAGCCATAGAAAAGCTGAGCTACTTGCCAAAAACTTATTCTTTGAGAAAGACGAGTCAAGTATAACTCATGTTTGAAGGCCAAGCTTGGGTGAATTTGTGGCCTAGGAATGACCTGGGATCATCTGGCTCTGAAAGACCTCCAAACCCTGCAACGCTGATGTTGAGTTTTGTTTCATCCATATTAAAAGGTACCTAGATCATGAGTAAGATCTAGATTAAGAGTGTTTTTGAGCACTTCCTTCATGATTCATAAATCAGGAAGGAAGTGTTGAGATTATCATCCCCTTAATTAAATATATGAATAAGGCCACCATTTGGATTATATTTACATCTGGAATAAAGCCATTATTCATTTCAGTAAGGAATTAATACCTCTGATATGGGATAAATAGATTGAGGTCAGGTAGCTTACATACATTGCTCAGTCAACATATCCTTCAAGCCTGGATTCATTTTGTAATGTGAACAAACATAAGTTTGGATACTGAGTACGATGTGACTGAAATCACATTTGGGGGGGGGGGGGGGGGGGGTCAACTTAGTGCATTTCTATACCTCCTTCAAGGATTTCAATAGACTTGACCTACAGACTGATTTTAGTCTTCTTGCACCTTCAGAGGTATCTACCAAATTTTACAATTGGGAAACTGAGGCACTGAGATACTCAATGATATTTCCGTATCATAGTCCAGAAAATCTTGGATACGATAGAATTCGATTCCCTGAGTCTTAGCCCCCTTTACAACCTGCAAGAATCACAGAGCTTAAAAATGGGACAAAAATATGCGATCATGTCCCTGTTGATGCCGAATTGTTCCATCATGGATATTTAGAAGTCTAAAAATGCAATGGGTCAAATTCTTTCTAAGAATTTGCAAAACTGTAACAGCAGAGCAAAAAATACTGAATTATTAACTAGTCTAGTCATATAACATACTGCATTAAAACTGTCCCCACTGATAATGTATCTGGTCAAATCTGGCCTTAGATTGTAACCATTCACCCTTCACTGGCTTCAACTGAGGATGTTGTTTAACTGGACCATGTCTGTTCAGCACCTAGTACAATGTCGCTTTGGTTCCTGTGTGGGTGCTGCCAATTCTCCTTCTATGCAAAAGCTGAACTGTACAACGCACAGCAGCATATTCCTACTTACATTTTTTTCAAATTAATTTAGCATATTTTTCATATATCTTTTTTTTTTTTCCCCCCCTGCATCCAAGAGATCAGTAAGGTTACTCACCTGTTCGCATACAGGCTACATTCAGTAGCCACCATTCAGGAACACGAGGCAGAACTGCTATAACTTTGTCCCCTCTCTGCAAACCACAGGCCTCAGAAAGTATATTAGCTGCTTTCCTAGACAGAAATCCCAACTCTTCAAAGCTCCACTTCACCTCCTGTCCCTCATCATTTACCCACCAAAAAGCTGGATTTGTTGGTCGTCTTCCATCCTAGAACGCAACAGAAGATATTAAAATAAGAAGACAAACCTTAAAAGGTTTCATTTCAACCCAAAATAACCCCAGACTAAGCAAATCATCTCTGGCAACTAGTCTGATCTTAAAGTGATACCTATATTTCTGACAAAGAAAATAAAATAGTGCATTCTACTCTGCAGCTAATATTATCCAGTATCCATCAGGAAAATTGATTTGTATCATCTGAGATTTGTTCCAATGTCTATGAAGTAAAAGAAAAATACTACCTTTCCCAGTTGCAACCACTCATCTAAGACATCACTTGCAAAGTTGAAATATTCCGGCAGTTCCTTTTTACACTGGTTTATAGAGTCATAATACGAAATGATCTGAGATGCAAGAAGCCTGTCGCATCCATGGAATAATCTGCGAGGCAACCTAAGAATCCTCAAGCACTGAGGAATCCATGATTTAATAAATGTTCTCATGATAAATTATGTTTTATTAGACAGTAGGGAAAAAATCAGATGCACACCTACAGGAATCAGTCATCTGAAATGAAAGAAAATACATTTAAAACACCAGCTAGGTATTGGATGCTGTCTAGTTTGTAATGCTGGATAAATTAATGCAAACCAGCTTGAATGAATAGGTTGTTTGTGTGCCTCCCCATTTTCCCCCATTATTTTATGTGATTCTTAAAACAAGCGTTCCTCCTTTTCTGGCCAAGAGATTGTGCACTGTTTTTTCATTATAATCTTTGTCCTCTACTTTGTCAGCTGATGAATGAATCTCATATCTCACCTCTAAGCTTTCACTTGCCAGTCCTTTTCTAAATATCTATCTCTTGATTCCTGTAAATGTTATATTTTACTTTGCCTCCTTACAGAAATAAAATGCCACTAGTTAGAAAGTGTTTTGAGGATACTCAAATCGAGGATCACCTCGATTTAAAAGTCTAATTATGCTATATCTTAAATATACACTAGATGGCGATTCACACTGAACTTACGCACCAATAAAACTGATGAATCTCTGATTCATTTCCTTGTGAGTTCTATTTTCATTGGGAGCACCGAATAAACAGAAAATAAACACTAGGCAAGCAAACGTGAAATGCCAAAGACTTCCATTTGCTTTGCACTTCAGCTGAGGTGTGCAACTTTGAAAAAGATACATGTTGTAGAACAAACTTGCAAAGAAAATTCCAGCACTTTCAGTTTCTCCTAGTCTTTCCTACACAACGTACAGGTACATGTGGAAGAGACAGAATGGATGATACTGTAGTTATTTAAAGCCCAGCCTTGGGAGTCAAGAAAACTGGATCTTTACTCATAGATGCAGAATCTTCTGATAAACTAGTTTTGAGTGTAATCAGCTCCTTAAGAATCTACCCACCACATTAAATCTAAGGGAATCTTTCCTTTAATTCAATAGAGCCAGCTTTGCTTTTAAACCTTTCTGTGCCACAACCTTCTCCTTATTTAATAGCCAACAGTACATACCTATCCCACATAGACATTACGCAGTTACTTTCACCTTTGCATTATGTATTGGAAGTGTAGATGCAGTGACAGCTTAAAGTGTTCAATGTCAATAAATATCAGTAGCTGACATCACTCTGAAATCACTCTATTTGTGGGGCAAAACAGAGAAATGCAAAAAGAAGGCGCTCACACGTGGGGCATGTGTCAATTGCTCTCAACCACACAATTTCCAGGGTGTAAGTGGTAACAAAGCAGAAGACCCTAGAATTGTATTTATCCTGCATCCATTTCCTGCTGACTGCCCTGTGACTTCTGCAGAAGGCAGATTTTCCATAGCTCTCAAACTGTAAAGCACAAAATGAAAGAGCCAGAACTAGTTAGCACTGATGAAGAAATGTGCAGGAAAGTGACCTAATGTGCTGTATACCTGAAAGAAAACATTGTACTCCACCAGTTCCAATTTTCTGTTCAGTTCCACTAAATCCCACTCCTTTCCTCATTGCAAATCTGTCCCAGCAGGACTGACTGCTGTATGATCCTCTTCTTACTGCAGATTCCTTCCAGGACATAGAGGTTAGAAGCCCTTTCCAAAATGGTGCCTACTTCCTCATAGGAGGTTTCCAGGAGGGATGCGAGTTGACTGCTATTTGTTTCAGTGGCAGAAAGGGGAAAACCAGCTTGCTAAGCAAATGGTTTTGGCATACCTGTGCTCTGGGAGCCTTAGACTGTGTTCTGAGCTTACAACACAGCCTGTTCAGATCAAACAGACCTTGTTAGTTTTTCCCTGTTCTTCTGAAAGATGCTTTTTAACTCTCCTAGGATGTTACTTGAAAGACATCTTTGGAAAAGAGCCTGTTATGAAGAGAAAAAGACCACAAAGTCAAATAGGAGACTCTTATCTTTCTGCCTTTTTTTTTTCTTTCGTACCCGATTGTTGCATCTGTATTTACGTGTGATCTTATCTTGCAAGCAGCCTGAATACACAGCTCCCTCTGATTTCATTACGCACCCTGTACGAGTGCTAACAGAACATGTCTCAAAGTGCATTACAACCTAAAGCCTTTGATAGGAAAGAGTTCACTTGAAACCCAGCCCCACTCACACTGGGCATGAAAACAACCTAAACTGAAGCAATATGCCACCCAAGATCCTTCACCCCCAAGAAAATGGAGGCTACCACATCAACACTCCTTCCTTTTAGCAGTACCCTCCTGATACCAGATTTTTCATCCTTTAGTCTAAGGGCATGAAGGAGGGAAGCAGCATGTACTGCTCCTCAAGAGGAATGAAGAGTCATTATCGGAGGCAATTTCTTCAACTATCAGTTTGGTTCTACTAATCTGGACCCACCTGTCCTCAAGTCAGCTCTGTTCTTGTCTGTGCAAATGAAACAACCACCAGAATACCTGGTCCCCTCTAGAGAGGTTACAGCTTTGGGTGTACAGTTCACAAATTTCAGCACAGTTTAAGGGGCAAAGATGCTTCTGCTACAATTACAGACTGGCAGATATTTACAGAAATAACCACTTCTTAGTAAATGGTGCTTTCTTAATCTTTTTTTGTAAGGTATTTCTTAAAATGTTCTGAAAAGACTAGCTAGGGAGGCCTCATAGTTCACAGACACAGTTGATAGCTATCCTAAGGATGAAATAGTACATTTTCTCCCTTCAGTTTACTGTACAGATATTAGCTGCATGAAATTGTGCTACCACTGAAAACCAATGGCAAAATCTTCTCGTTTAACCCACTACGTAGTCCCTTACTTGAGCTACAACTTGGCACTTAAGCAGAGATAAGAGCCTCACAGACAAGCACTGAAGAAACACAGACATTAAAATTACATATGCAAAGCAATGAGAGTTGTTCTCTCACTTCAGCATGTTCCGAATCAGATCCATAATAAGTAGCTCCGTAAGTGCAACAGATAACCAAATATCAAGCAGAGGAGCAGCCCTCAAATACTGTCCCAGGTACCTTACTTACTGTTTTGTCTGCAGCTCTGCACTAGGTAACAGTGACAAGAGCAGGCTGTCTAGTTAGAGAAGTGCACTATGAATCGACTGGTGCTTCTGTGGGCAAGTGTTTCCTCCTGTGCTCTCACCCTCTCTGCAGGTTTCTGATTATTTACAGAAACAGTAAACCCACCTTCCCCACAGATACTTTTTTTCCAAACACTGCTATAGATGGGGAAGTAATTAACTACATTAATCTTCCCATGGAAAGGTGCAGTTGGCTCCACTGGTGGTAGACTCTGTTATCAACCTTATCAGCCTCTTAGTTTGGCTGATATAACAGCAGCCATTTGAGAGCAAACCCTGCTGCTTAGTGCTCCTTTGCTTCTTTCTTTCTCAGTAACTGGATAAAGGCAGGTCAAGATGAAGACGCATCAGTTTTTCCTTCTGCCATTATTGTTTCTCACAGGCTTTCCAGCAGCAGACAGCATAAGCCCAAATGAAACAAAGCCAAAGAAAGCCAAAATCCCCAAAATAAAAAAGGAGAACAATGTACTCTTGCTGAAAAAGAGCAACTTTGACAGAGCACTGGAGGAAACTAAGTACCTGCTGGTGGAGTTCTGTGAGTATCAATTTCTGCTATCTTTTACCCTGATGGCTCTGCAGAGCATGACTGATGCTGGGGCACTCAGGTATGCTTGTTCTGCTGTTGCTTTGTCCTCCAGTAGTCCTTGTTTGTTTTGTTTTTCTCCATGTATCTATTTCTGACCAGAACTACAGTAATTTATTCCTTTTGGAGGTGGTTAAATACCAGTCTGCTACATTATATAGGACTGCAACACTCCTTCCCTGAAATTAGCACTCGATTAGGTGGAGGCCGGTTTGTGGTTTTTCTATTAGGTTCATGTTCATTCCTCATGGGGACAAAACAAGTGGGGCCTTTTGAGTAACTAACTTTGTTAGAAGGTCTGGCCATCTGAGCCTTACAGAAAGTAAATCACAAAAGCAAAAACCAAAAGGTATATTGTCATGATGTTACCCACCTAAAAGTCCAGATGCCGCAAAATTTCCCACTCCACAAACATGGAGCTGTATTTCATAGCAGCTTGCTGGGAGCAGAAACTCTTCAATCTGCGTAAAACAGCAAAAGCTTTGCCTCTGTTCCTTGTGTTTGACCTCGCTTCACTGTGCCATACTCACTGAGCTCAGTCCACACATCCACTCAGCCTTAAATTATACAAACACCTTGCAAACTAGCACACTCCTTTGGAGGCAGGCATTAGAAACAGGCACAAGCTGAAAACCCCAATCTATTCCAAATTTGGAAGGGATATTTGAAATTAAGGTAATATCCTAACTTTGCAGAAATGCAGTATTTTGTTCTTTTGCCTTATTACCAAACCTGGATGATGATAATGATGATAAAAAGAAATAGTAGTAACAGCAGGAGTAGTAGCGTGGGTCAATCTGAAATGAAAACACTTGTATTTTTCCAACAACAAAAACTAAAATACACTAATAGACTACTGACACTAAAAATATGTTTGGATCATACCAAACATTTCATTAATCCTGAAACAATGTTATGAAACTTTAAATATTTTTAAAACTTCCTGAACAATCACTTAAAAATTTTCTTTAAAAGTTTAAAACCACCTCTGAAAGTATTGAAGTTTACCAAGATTTTATTTTTTAATTGTGGAGTGTCTAAAGCTATTTGCCAAATTCAGTCTGCAGTTGTGAACTGTTTTGATCCCTCTGAATGAGGGTTCTGTGCTTTGAATCAAAGCTGAGAATAGAGCTTGACTAAGGTTTTTCTGATACATTATTTTGGTGAAGAACCTCAATGTTCAAGTCTAAGAAGAGTTTGCAGCCAAACCTCCTTAGTACTGGCAGAGCTGATCAACAATGAGATATTGCAACACATTTCAGGTTTTCAATAATGCCAAATGGAAAGAAGACATGTGAAAGGTTTCATAAAGAAATGAGAGATGAAGAAAAAACTGTTCAGAATACAGTAGTCCAGGGACTTGGGCACTCAAAGGATGTGACAGATCTAAATCGGCATTTCTTCCCTCTACGTCAGAGCACAGTCTGGGACCTCTCTCTCTGATACCCCACCACCCTCACAACTGGCGTCCTTCAGAAGGGAAGGACAAACACACTCTTCCATTCCACACCGCATCTTCTGAAAAAGTCAGAGATGAAACACTGCTCCCCAGCCACACCTTGCTTCAGTGACACTCACTGCCTTCTGCTTTGGGTTCAAGATCACCATGTCTATCTGAAGGGCTTACGGAAGACTCATGGATTGCCTTTTCCCCACAAACCATAAAGGCATCTACAGTCCTTGCATAGAATTATGAACTCACTCACAAGAGTGACGAGCTGCACAGCCCAGATACATTATTCGGAAATCAGTGGCCTCAATCTCAATAGCTCCCTTTGGAAACATGCCACTAAACAGCCTCTGGGGCAGTGAAAAACAATCCTGCAGCGAGGTGCTGCCCTGGGATGTAGGAAACCTGAGTCTACAGTGCTGAAGCAGCTGGTTCCTTTGCCATAATCCTTTGCATTGCCACAGCACAAAGAGGCTGAAGATGGGACATGCATATGCACCTGCACAGAGGGGCCATAAAGCCCTAATATTCTACATCATACTCCTTAAAACAGGCTATCTAAATAAATAATCTATGTGAACATGGCACTATTAAGGGAACTTAGATAATGAGAGACAAAGCAATATTCCCCAGATCACACAGGAAATCCATGGGGCTGCCAGCAATTAGTTTCAGAAACCCAGAACAAATGCAAGAACTGAGATCTTTCTCTTCTTGACCCATTCTCAATCACAGAGACACAGTCAGAGAATGGGAAGGAATCCCATGCTTCCCAGAAAGTGGGATTTGTTCTGTTGCTGCACTGACATGGAGTAAAGTTTGAGCTCTGAACTCTGATTCAATACTCTAGGATCTGCCTTAGGCCTATCTATTATGAGAAAAGCCCAAGGCTTTCCCTGTTGCATACCATTATCTACTTACCAGTCCCACAATATTTATCAGGAGAGGCCTGCTTTGATGTCTTCTGCCCAGAGACTCCCAAGTCCTCCTAATGCCCTTCAGTTCCACCCTCACCATGTCCCAAGTCTGCCTTCTTTCAGGCAAGGTTTACTATGAAAACATACGCTGACTTTCTGCCAAGCAGTACCAGACTACCCCAGCAAGCCGAGCAAAGTACAGAGGGCAAATACCCAGCATGGAAACAAAGTAATGACCCAGAAATCCGGCACTCTTCTGCCCTCATCCCAACTGGGCTGTGCAACAAGACAGTAACTGAAGAGGCAGCATAAAGAGGTTGATGAAGGACACAGGAACAGAGGGTCCAGCTTGTCTTTGGTTTTTGGGAAGGCACAGAGAACAATGTCTGAAAACAATGCAAGCAGCACACAGCAACGTGCCTACTTTCCCATGGATGCAAGCCCTGCTGCCTGCCCAGCTGAGTTACGTGCCCTGCATGTGCTAGGAGCGCCTGATCTCAAAGCTCATGTGAAAGTGCTCTTCTGCTGCAGTCTGTGGCATCTCTCCATCCATGTTAAACTGATCTAAACATCATGCAAATGCCTATTAGCACAGGGAATATAGAGCACTTGCCACCAGCAGAAGGTAGATCTTACATCAGTGTTGCCTGTATGGGAGAATTTTACTGTTTGCAGTCTACATTAATTGAATATAAGTCCCTGTGTTGACTTCCATTGCAGAATACTGTTGCTTAAACAAAAAAACGCAAGCACTCTAACAACTATCCTTATCACAGGGAGAATAAACTTTTTACACTTATAAACACAAACACTAAAAGCACTGCTGCACACCACTGCAAACTGTAACCAGTTGAAGTCATGTATTAGCTTACTCTAGTTTTCCCAGGGACAGCAACTGTCTGAACACCGTAAAGCACATCTGCTATTTCATTTCTCTTCAAAAGCCTTTCATAAACCTTCCCAATTTTCTGTCATCAGAATGGTTTTCACAGGACTTTGCAACTGTCCCATATTTCTCCATGCAAGAATATTCCTCAGATCCCCTAAACAGTACAGCGAATACCATTCATGTTTAAGGCTTTCCCAGGCCAGAGGGGCAGAAATAGCCCACAACATGCTCCAGCCCAGGGGTAAAATACAGTGCATCAGCCCACATCAGCAACTGACCATACTGTGACTGAGAGGAGACGTGTTAAATGTACCCAAATACACTGTTTCTGCAAAGAAGCAGGTATTAAACTCTTCTTCATTTTCACTGGCAATATAATGGGTTTAAACACAGCAGACATCATAGCCAGGGATAAAGATGACCATTTAGCTGGAAGGCTAATGATACACTGGAGGATCATGCCTAGGGTGGCTCTGGTATCTCCATTCATGGCAATATTTAAAGCCAGATTAATCAAATAGCTGTCAAGATTGGTTTAGATATAGTTTAACTTGCCTTAGGCCACACCAACGACCTCTCCAGGTCCCTTACAGCTCTAGTTCTGTAAGCATTTAACTTGGCTGGTGGCAGATTTTGCGAAACACAAAATGGGTGCAGAGCACATGCTAACGCCACTTTCTCTCGCCTATCAGAAGAATTCAGGAAAAGGCCCAGACCCCAGTGAATGTTTGACTCCTCAGATCTCTGAGAATGCCTGTCCTTGCCAGTGAAAAGTTTTCAGTTCCTAGATCACTGAATGGTCGGGGTTGGAAGGGACCTCTGGAGATCATCTAGTCCAACCCCCAATAAACACAGGGATAACCTAAGGATAAGTACACAAGCGGTGCAGACCTTGCGCTGCTGCTTTGTGTGCCAAGTGCACTCTCATTTATGATAAAGTAACGTTTACCTTTTCTAGCTGAACATTTGTATATCCAGTGAGGCATGGGGTCAGCCGTAAGATTCCTGCAGCTTGTGACTGACAATCTATGCTGAGATAATGACATTTAATAGGCAAGATGGGGGTTACTCTCAAAAACAAACATCTCCTTTTCAAGGCACAAAAGCTGGAGGTGATGCTATTGAAAAAACCAAGAAATTGCTGCCTATGTATACATATAGTTCATAAAAAGGGGGATTTCTAGAAAGCGAGGAGGGGCATAACTGATCTTAAATCAATTATGTAGATCAAATGGTCAGCTCACTTATAAAGCCAACATCCAAAGCATACTCACTCCTGTGCTAAGAACTGATTTCAGCATACAGCGGTCTTCTCACCACAGGAGGTGAATGCAAACAGTTCAAAACCACCCAGACCAGGTATTTCTTACAACTAAGCTTCCTATAGGAACCTAGTGCAGCGCGAAAGGTAGTGGAACGTGGGTGCCTCATTCCTGTAGGCTTCATCAGAAATCTGTGTCAGCCTTTTAGGAGTAAATCTTGTGAAAATAGTCACTTAAATTGTTTGCAAAATATTCATATAAAAATGAGCAGGACAGTGAAAACACATGTCCGGACGGGTACAAGAGTCACTAGATGATGTTCTAGTTGCCTGCTGCCAAGACTGATTGATTAGCATGGGTCCCTTATGTAGCTGTCTCTTACACATGCCTATTTTATTGACTGCTTTGAATAAGGATCCAAACTGTAGAATAATCCTCGATGTTTGCATAGGAAAAGATCTCAAGTGAACTGCAAACATTAGATTAGCTCAGTTTAAAAGTACAGAGGTCAGCACAGGAGATTATTGGCTGTATCTCACTGTAGAAGGGAACGGGAGAATTCAAGGTCACACAAGAAAGTTTGCAACTGCAGCAAGATTCACATCCTTCCACTCTGGTACGTTAAACGCGAATCCATCCTTCAAGAGTCTTCTACAGAGAAAATTATAGATCTGTAGTGAAACTGTAAAAGCAGCCTACGCAAAAGATGAAAGGTGGGACTGCTAAAATGACTTTCTGACCATGCCAGAAACTAACAGCTAGGAAATTAGTATTTAGCATGACAACAGGCATATTCACAATGACTGCAGCAATCAGTAGACCATCAATACAGACTGCAGAATGAAACTGAAGGCCACCAACAATTAGCTAAAGAAGGAGGAACTCATCATGCTTTCGTGTATACTCACTTCAAGAATGCTTTAGGGTCATTAAACATATTTACGTGTCAGCAAAATTCTTCTCTATCCACATTTCAATATATTTTAGTTCAGTAAGCTGCACCATGGATTAAAAAGCAGCGGTTTCCTCAGGTTATTGATGTGCTCAAGAGAAATAGTCTCTCAAAGTACAAGATTTCTGATTCTCTTCCCACTTTTGCCATATACATTTGGTCTGGCTTTGGGCAAAATACACTCTGACTGTCTAAGATAGAGATGATGATATGGGATGATACCCACCTTGTTCTCGATCCTTACGCAGTCATGCTTTAAGTTCTTCAGAGAAGCAGGACTGGTTTCTCACAAAATGCTTTACATTGCATAGAACAAGAACTGCTAGCGGCTTGAGCTGTAAAAATCAGCATTTTTGATGGTCTTATTAAAAAAATCTGTATTCCCTTTCAATCTGTCAGGCTTCGCTTTCAATATACTCCCATGGTTCTGCAGCCCTTTAATTCTTCCCATACCTGAGCCAAAGAGCTTGAGTTGTTCTTAGATGCTGGATAATTTATTTTCAGGATCTTCTGTACCCACGATCAAACTGTGGCAATCTGGTAAGATGCTCCTTTGGAGGCTGACACCTGTTTTGAAAAGGACACTTCACAAAATAGCAATGACAGAGTGTGAAAGGGAATTCAGTGATGCTTCCAAAAGACAGGTCAAAAACACTATCTAGGAAAAAAATTTAAAACTCTCAACAAGCCCTTAAATTATCCTTCTTTTTATTTACAACACAAACAAAACTACTGATAATGAAGACATTCTCCTGTTGTTAATACAATGCTGTTCCTGAGCTGACAGCCTTTGAAGGGCCTCTCGCTTCTGGCAGCTGTGGCACAGCACACTGGCTCACATGGGCGTCCCTCCACCCAGGCATGTCTCCTCTGGTGACCTTGCCACCAACTCTGTTACCTCTTATCTGTCTGCTCTCGTACTCTGCCTGCACTCAGCTCTTCTTGAGTCTGGAGCCTGTGATGATGTTAGCCTCAGCAGCTGCTTCCTCACCCCAATGCCTGAAGCGATCGGTGTCAATAAAAATCTAAAACAGAGGAAGCAAAACAAAACTCAAGAAAAGGCTCCAGATAAAAGGAGTGATGATTTCCTGCAACACTCAAACAACTTGAAAAATAAAGCACCTGGGAGGCAAATAGAGAATGAGTGGAATGAAAAGGAATTGATGGAAAGCTGAAGAGGAGTCTAATCACTCAGGAGAGCAGGGGAAAGGTGTGTGATGGATGTTTCCACAGGCTTTCTGGGTAGTCAAGGAAACAGTTTTTATTTGTCTGATGAAGAAGGCTGTTCACTCACTGAACTTCTGTCTCGCAGTTACCAGGTTAATGGTACTCAGATTTCTCTAGGTCCCTGAGTGCAGTGATTACTTTCTGGGGGATGGAGGCGTGCACTTCTCCCAGCTCCAGCCAGGAGCTACTAACTCTGCCAACTCTCATTATCTGAACACTCTAGTTACATTACTAGTTACCTGCAACTCTGCCTATTCAGGTTATTCAGTGATGAGAGATCATTCTTAAAACAAACAGATCTCTCTTTGGAATTGAACTATTTCCGAGAAAAAATGAATCTAAAACCCCCCAGACAATCTACATACATGTCTAACGTCCATAAAACTTATTATTCCCTGTATATTTGTGAAGCCTCTAAATGTCTTCAGCTTCTGTGTCTGGACTTCACCAACAATTTCTTCTGCCCCTTCCCAAGAGAGTCCCGTTTCACTGTGCAATAAGCATTTGATCCTCCAAATTCCTAGCTGTGGTAAAACAGCTGTGCAACCTCAGGTTGTTAGGAAAAAGTCATTATATTGAAATTGTCTCTGGTGTAAAACATTGCCTTGGAATTAGGTAGAAGGTGCTGGATCCCTAATTGCTGTGTGGCTTCCTGCTCATTATTCCAACAGCGCTGTCCAGAGCAATACGCCCTTCCTCTTGGAAAGCCCGATAACTCTAACTGTTCTGGGCTAACCCTGACACAGGCAGTCATTGTGTATCAGCACTCTTAAATTGCATAGCAAGTACCCCATGTTTTATGTAAAAGTCCACCTATCTTTGCAATCATTTTAAGCAAAGATATTTCATAAAGGCTCAACACAGTATCCCCAGAAGCAAGCAGTATTTTTATAGGGTAGACATGCTATTTCTTATGTTGACAGGTCAGAACTTCTAATAGATATCATGGTTTTCTGCAGTTACCTCTAGAGCGTATTGATACAATTGGAGATACCACTCCAATTTTTTTTTTGTGCTGGGAGATAACACATTACAAACTTGTTGGGGAAAAGGTTTGTAAGACCATTTTTATAATTAGGAAAAAGGAAATTGAAGTTAGGATAAAACCTCTTTGAAAATCTCTCTGTAAAATAAAAATAAATTTATTTGATGAAACTGTAATTTTACAGGCAATTAGAATACAATTTGCTTTGGACTGATGCCTTAAGGCTCATTTACTTTATTTAAAGAAGTACCTTCTATTCATCACCATGGTATCTGAGTGCCCCCTGAATAGACACTAAGTTTTGTTCTACTAACAGGAATCCCCTTTGGCTTATTAGCAGCTGGAGCAGCTGTTCCAGTGCTGGGGTTTCTGTGAGCCTAAGCCAAGATGGGTTTATATGTGGAAGAATTTGGAAGGGCCTATCAGGTTAATATTTTAAGAAAATAACATTATTTAATGCTACTCTTCCCACTTGTTGTAGCAGTTGGGTGGAAGAAAATGACTGATGGCTGGGATTGAGAGCAAGGATAATGATGAATAATGCAAGAAATGTAACTCAGCACTGTTAGTGGTTTTATCTTTCATTTATTAGAACTCATATAGAAATGTTCATTCACTTTCTGGTTATAATTATGTTGGGCAACATCTTCACCAGGTAGGCTGTAGAGAAGTGCATTTGTAATTTGGTGAAAGAACAAAAGACAGCTACTTTGTTAGATTTATGCTTTGGTGCATATGTGTGTGTGCTTGTGTAAGTATACATCTGACTGTGTGTATACACACACGCATGCACATATACACACATAAATGTATGAAACCAAGATTAAATGGATGTTTTTCATCTGTTCCTATTTGAAAAGTACATTGATGAAACTAAAAATTTTCTGTGCAGAATCTAAAGAAGAAGGTTTTGCTCTTTGTAGTAAAACAAACCTAACAAGATAGGGTATCTCAATTTTATCAAAAGAAAGTCAAATTCATTTTCTTTTCAACCCAAGTCGCAAAACTGTAAAGCTCCAGGCCTTTACCTCTTATTTGACTTTGAATACAGAGCAGCGATGTGTGACTAGTTTCTTTCTCTTGTCCTTTTTTCATGTTAATGTAACTTATAATGCCAGGGCCCAGATGAGGATGGCCCTTCTTCTTCCTCCAAACACGCAAACTGCCATTTGAGCTAGAGAAGGGCTGGCACACAGCGCAGCATGTAGAAATATGCCACCAGTCTCCAAAAGACATACACTGTTGCTCTCCTTCCCTCCTCTGTATCTTATCTGGAAAAGTAGTTTCTGCATTGCAAAGGTTTGCCTCAGTGAAGTGCTTACAAAAATGGTATCTTATCAAAGAGTCCTAATGTGAGTAATATCTAACTCTACCCTTGACCTCCCTTTAACTCATACCCAGCATAGTCAGTCAGTCAAACTACTTTTTAATTCCACGTCATTTCTTCCCAACAGAAGACCTGCAATCCTACTAGTTTTTCCACTGTGACTGGTCCAAGGACATGTGGAGTGGTCAACAATTAGCATCAACACAAAGAAGTAAATAGTAAAGATTTCTCATTTATTTCTGAGTCATAAAAGAGCTTATTCCAGCCCTCCAGCTACTACTTGACACAACAACCTCCACTGGAAAGCTTCACGCTGCGGCCTGTGTAACCCATTCTCTTTTCCTTGATGCTTTCCAGATGTTTCTTTATCTCAATCATCTCAGAATTTGTCTGAAGAATTTGCTGAGGCTGCACGACGGCTTAAAAAAGAAGCTCCAAGAATCCAATTTGGCAAAATTGACGTCACACACCAACATGATTTGAGAAAAGAATTTAATATTCGAGAGTTTCCTACTGTGAAATTTTTTGTGGATGGCAGCAGGGAAGATCCCATAGACTGCAAAGGTAAACTGTCTTATGCACTGAATAAGATAATCACATGTAATGACAGGATGTAGCGATCTATTATGCTGCTGAGAAGAAAAACATAGATGCTCAGATAAAGAATATGCAAGGTAGCAAACTGGTTTTGCCCATGGTTTTAAACATACAATTACCTCTGAACCAATACAAGAACTTGGATTTGAATTCATCTTCCAAGTGTATAATTGAATATGCTTCTCTATGTTTAGCTCACACAGCCAATTCATTGCTGGTGTAATTCCGAGTACAGAGAATCACTCCAACGAGACAACTTACTCCCATTTACTACAATGAACATAAATAAATGAGTTATGCCAAAAAAGAATTTGGTCCCGAACCTGCTCCATTTGCACTTCTAGTTCACTGCAATGCCCACAGGCAGGGTGCCTACAGAAGTAGGCTGCAGCAATACTCTGTGCATCTAACAATGAACTGTGAATTCACTAAGTTCCTTAATATACAGATACACTTCCTAAACCAAGGAAAAGAATTTTGCAATTTAGCCATCAGAGGGAGCTCATATGTGGCTCAGAAAAAAACATGGAATAATTTGAAATCTTTTATGGAAAGTTATTAAGCACAGACAACAATATTGGAATAGGACTGACTTGAGCAATCCTGGGAAATCCAGGCCTTATTAGAGTTCTTCTTTCACTGAAAGTATATACGAGATAGATTCCCCCCCCCCCCCAAATGATGAACTTTTACAGAGCTGACAAAAATTGCATGGCTTGGCCAAGCATCCGCTAGTGTACTCTGAGCAGATACAGTTGAGTCACAAGTTTAATACAACCAACAAAAAGCTTCCTAAAGTTTGCCTCCTGAACCTGTACACAACTGAGTGCTCCGACTTCTTAACTGCTGAGCCCCCTGTGGCTGCTGCTGCTGAAAGCTGATCTTCGGTATTTTTAGTAACTTGCTCCTCCTTGCTATTGGATTTCTTACCAAGTTCCTATCATCTAGACTTGTGCAAACAGCAGCTTCCGTGCAACCGCCACTGAAAGCATGATTTGCCATACTGAACTTTTATTAGAGGTGCTGATACATGAGAGCGAAAGCACCTACCTTCAGCCTTGTAGCACTGACAAGAAAACCTCTTTTAAACTGGTAAACCTACTGGACAGGTATGCTTGTGAAAACCAGTGAATCCAGAGTATCATAACACAACACGCACATAGTCACCCTTCAGCAGAGAGCTGCTATTTAAGACAGACTTACTAGCAAGATGCAAGAAGTTAGGAAACTGGCTTCTGCTCTGTGATTTGTACAAGATAGCATCAACAGTTCAGAGCACATGTACCACCAATAATGACTTAAATTACGTTTTGTTGGCTGGTAAATGCTTATGTACAACAGCTAGTAAAATCTCACCTATCATGTATGACTTTTAAACCATTGAGAACTGCCAACTGAAAATGCGCAGCGAGCACCCAATGACTTCTCATACAGAGCTTGTGAATTTCTCCACAAAAGAAACAGCAGTCCTCGCTTAAATCAAGGAATCCACTCAAATATTTTATGGAAGAGGGAATTTTTGAATGTTTGTTCTGACAATGGACATGCCATGACAGCCAAAACCTAGGCTTTGTAAAATCATCATTTACAACTCCAAGGCCAGAATTTGGCCAGAAGAAACAATCTACACAGGCTGTTTAAAGCAACCCCATAGAAAGATTAACCACATGAAAAATATGCTGAGGGGTTATATCACTGACATAAGCTCCAAGAGCTCAATTCTGCATTTAGACAGCAGAAGTCAAGCACTGTGTGGCCACTAGCTACTGCTCTGTGCTTTGCTCTGCAGCCTATACACTCATGAGCCTGCCTACTTCACCTTAAAAAAATAGCATTTTAAACTAGTTGCAGTGCAGCCTGCTGCAAAATGACTTGATGGCAGTAAAATGGTCTGACTCAATTTTGATCTTGTCATATTGCTAAAATGCACAGTACCAGGACTTGCATCTTTGATAATCCACTTGTACTGTACATCTTGACTCTAGCACTTCACAGCATACAGACTTTTTCTTCTCAATATACAATTTTTATTAACCCTTTGCTGGACTCTTGCTCTGGTCCAACAAGGATGTCATACTCAACAGAGATGAAAGGGCTACTTTATTCCCAATTCCTCTGAAAATATGATAGCTAGAAAATGTATTTTTTAGAGACTCAAGATTCCTAAAACTGCTGAAAACTTAAAGAGAATTTACCAAATAAACAGACTGACTGTCATCTCAGTAAAACTGCTAGCAGTAATTTGGAACCCAAAAGATGGAACAATCCAGAATTAAAGGACAACTTTGACACTTCAGCTTTGTGTCTTATGTCTAAACTGAAAAGTGAAGCTGCAGCACCACAGAGGAATTTTAACATGCCTCTGTGCCTATCTGCATGCCTTCTGCAGCACCGAAGGAACAATTTTGACACCTAATTTAATTGAACAGACAGTTCAATAAAATCTGCAATTGGTTTGAAGTCATTTTGGATTAAACTTCAGGCCTTAGCTCTTTATAGTTTACTGTGATTTTTGGGGCACATGCAACCCTGCAGAACAGGTTTTCTACTTATCTGAATTTCTTCATCTCTATTCTCCATCTGTGATTAAACAGTTAATTGGACATACAGCCATTTGCAGAGGTCCCAGAAACCACAGTACTGATCCACTGTTGATCTTCTAGAGTTAGCAATAGTTTAAACAGTGACTAGAACCTGAGGCTGAATTTGGATGCCCCAAGCTCACTTTGAATCAGCTTTGACCTCAGTCCTAAGGAGCCCATGCCCATTTGTATTCAGCAACCTTCTGCACCTCCATGGCCTCTATCTTGATTGCACAGAAATTTCTGTCATTCATTTTAATGGTCATTTTAACTCTCTCTTCCTTCCACAGGAGTCAGAAAGGCCTCAGCCTTTATTACATGGGTGAAAAGAAGAACAGGACCTAGCGCTGTTTTAATCAACTCTACTGATCAGGCTGAAGCCATCATACATGCTGATGATTTGGCAGTGATTGGCTTTTTTAAGGTAATTCACTGGAAAACTCAAAAGGCTGGTTTCTGTTCCGACTTTGGGATATACTGCTTGCCATTGCCACCAAATCCCACACATCCAAAAGACCTAGAACTCACCTGAAAAACCCAGGCCCTCAGTTTTCTCTGCTTCTTTATTTAATTGTTTCTATCTACATTTTCACACTTCTAGATAAGCAGTCCAGGCAGAAATAAGAACATCTCACACCACAGCACTTTTCCCAGGCACAGAGACCTACCACTCTGAGAGCATGATGCTACAGCATTGTTTGCACAGCCCTGGTCACAGCAGACTTTCCTGTATCCTCAGAGAAAGGGCTTCTGCCAAACCATCCCAAATTTGGTGGCTGGTGGGAAGAGGGCAGAACTATTGACCTACCTATTCTTACTTAACTCCATCCTTTTCTTTGGAGAGACTTAACGCATTGCTGGTGTGGGTTATACTGCTACTGGAGCCTCCAAATGCAAAAAGTTGGAATCCCTGCCTAGAGTTGTAACTGATCTAAAAATCTAGGGTTACCTGATCACCGCATTTCTATTCAAACACAGAGTAAAATCATAGACATGAATAGTTGCAAGGCTGTTCTGGTGAAAGAATGTTCCCTTCCTGCTTAAGTCCATAAAAAAAGCAGTAAATACTGTCTAATATACTGGAGTGCTTTTTCTTCATCTTTCCATTTCATGATTTAAACAACTTCAGTGAAATTCAAGGGGGCAGAGCCCAGCTCCATGAATATCATGCTAACTGTGGGTTTTAGCTCCTGTCAGCTAAGACATTTGCATGGATAGGAAGTCACAAAATATTATCCTGTATATGATCCAACTCATGTAGTCCTTTCTCAAGCCAATTCCTACTAGTTTCCAGAGGTGAATAAGGTTCTTAGGATTTGGGGCTGAATGATACAGAACAGTAGTCAAATAGCGCAAAATAAGTTTCAGCTATCAAGGCATGCAATCCGAAGTCAGTAAAATAGGAATAGTTTCTCCCTGCTTTTTCAATGCATCCTTGAAATCTTTAATATCTGAAACATTCAATCAAGGATTTTCTCTAACTAAAGAGACTTACTCTGGTATCTCTCTGCCCAGTTAAAAGCACAGTGTCTGGACTCATACTTGAGCTGATAAGGTCCCAAATGTGCTGGCTACAGTGGATAGTCCAAGCTTCATGGATGTGGAAAACAGGATTCATTACCAAAATGCCCCATAGTTACAGAGCTGGTGAACACATACAGCGTAATGGGACCAACTGTGAAAATGCTCAGAGTGCTCAGAATTTTGCTTTGCAGCAATCTGCTCGCAGCCGTTTATGAAGGAAGGCAGTTTTCCAGGGCTAGGCCAGACTGAGAAGCCCTTGCTATCACAGTGATGCTGGAGAGTTCCCTGAACCACACTGATAGCAGATACTGCCTGCAGATGTGTTTAACTGGACTCTGATTTCACTCTGATTTGGGGCTGAAATGACAATAGATGAGCATGAGCTACGGCATGTCAGAAATTTAATGGGTGGAAGCCAACAAAGTAGGTGTCCAAGTAAATAAAGAGCTGTATTTGGCCTTCTATTAGTCACAGATTGCTCACAAGTGTGAGTGCCAGGATGTGTTGGGAGGTCTCAGCATATAAATTACTATTCATCTAGCGTGAAATAATTCTCTGATTAAATCAAATCTGGAAGCACTGTTGCCTTTCATCATGCTTATTTACTATTAGTTTGAGGGTGGACAGCACAGTGACTATTTGACAGATGTAGGAGTCAAGGTCCCTGCCTTGAAGAGCACTCAGTCAAGGCACCAAACACACCAGTCAGGTCCTCTTGCAAGCAGAGAGCCCTCCTCTCTAATTCATCACATCCTGCCGGCTGTGCAGACGAGCTGCAGCAGGGGAGCAGCTGTTGGCACGATCCTCCCCCATCTGCAGAAATCTTTGCAGAGTGTGGAAATGCCAGGGGAGTCCAGGGCAGATGAGATTAGCGCAGGAAGGACACAGGGGACCATACACCATCCGTATTGACCCAGGCCAGCCGACACTAGCTGGAAAGGTGAACGCACTAGCGGTGTCACAGCACTCCGAAGATCTCCCCTTGGAGGTAATCATGGCAAGCTATACCCACTTTACAACTACACTCTCCTCTCTACCCTCACAAGCCTTTAGGGGCCTGCCTCACCTGTAGCTCTCACTCCTACACATCCGCAGGATGCTGGACACAGTCTTAATAAATACTCTTTCTGGGACTAGGAACTTGACAATGACAGCGTGGAAGTTTTCTGTGAGACAGCAAAAGATGTGCCAGAGATGCCTTTCGGGATGACAGCCAATGAGGACGTCCGTGCTAACTATGGCATCCAAAAGAACACTCTTGTTGTGTTTAAGAAGGTAGGAGTACAAAAGCCTAGCAGGCAAGGTACAGTGAGCTGTCGTGGCAGCTTTGGGCTATGGAAAGGCAGCTGGGGAATTTTTCAGGTTAAATAATTTCCTAGTTGAAATTCAAACAGCTTAACACAAAAAATATCACATTTACAGACAAGAGAGACAAGTAGGAGGCAAACAGCAACCTTTGGGCAACTGATATTTTCAGTCTGGCTGTCTACATTCAGGTTCCTAATTTATACTTAAGGATCTGGATAAAATAGCTTTATTTTCCACCCCATGTTCTAATCAACACGTGCTGCCAGGTTCAGTGAGTTTCGCAGATGTTCACCTCTTTTCCTTTGTGTTGCTTTTGGCCAGGAATCTTCTTTTCTTCCAATCCACAACAGAATAAGTGGCCAACAACAAGAACAAAACTACACAGAAGTAGCACCAACATTAAAGCTATGAAGTAGTCGGACCAAGGATGTCCTGAGTGAATGTATGTCACAGATAGTGTGTACAGATACAGAAAAGATCTTTCAGTATGTTAAGATTACTGAGCAAATTAAAACTGTCAGCTATACCTTGAATTTTAGCTATAATCTTGTTCTGTTATCTAGCTGTGACATTTATTTTACAAGTTATGGAATTTCAGTTACTGAGGATCATGAAACAGCAAAGCTGAGAACAACATTTTAGAGTAAAGACAGTCTCTTTGCTCCTATAGTTGATAAGGCCAACAACCTCACAAACGTGTCACTATTTGTCCAAGGGAAAACCTGTGCATAATGAAGTGCTTGAAGATGGCA
Source organism: Phoenicopterus ruber ruber (assembly GCA_009819775.1). Taxonomy (NCBI): domain Eukaryota; kingdom Metazoa; phylum Chordata; class Aves; order Phoenicopteriformes; family Phoenicopteridae; genus Phoenicopterus; species Phoenicopterus ruber. The sequence continues at coordinate 10,552,482 of CM020229.1, read as the reverse complement.
GACAGAACAAACTGGATCTAACGAGGCTAATCAAAACCTTTACCCTGGATTTGGTCACTGAATATAATCTTGAGGTATGTGTATTTCACTGTATTAACAAAAGCCACATGAGAAAGACAGGAAAGACAGGAACCCACGCAGAAAGAGATCTAGGGAGCTATTCTGCTCCTTAGTGTTTGAGAATTTTGTTTGCTTGGTTGACTAGGCCAGCCCTAAACACATCTAGAAACACCAGCAGAATCCAACAGGCAGCTCTTGGTCCAATCCAGGCCAAATGATGCTTTCCTCTGGCAAGATGTTGTTTCTTAGAGGGGACGGGGAATGGCCGGCCAAACAGTGAACTTGCCTGAACATGCAAACACCTCCCTCCTGTGGAGCCAACACAAAGGCCTGGGCTGCTCCTGCAGCAGCTAGGGGGGTAGGAGGTTGGAAGGTCAGTCCCTAATCCGGGCTCCTACCCTCCACTCCCACGCAGCAACCAGGTCCTCTGGGCCAAGACAAGGAAGAAAGAAACCAGCAATAATTGTTGCTAGTGCAGGTAGGAAGGGAAAGACATGGCAATACCTGCTTGCCTGGGGGACACCCATGGGGTGGCATGAGAAAAAGGGCATCTCTGTGCAGGGAAGGAGATGTAAGCTGCTGATGCCACTCAGAAGTGAAGGAAGTACCCCAACCAGGTCTAGCTCCTGCAGCTGCTGCCGTTGGGCCTCCCTGGGTAACACCGCCTTTTACTTTCAGCACATCTTTAGCATTAATTCTTCAGTGTGTGTTATACAGGAGGTCAGACTAGAAGATCACAACAGTCCCTTCTGACTGTAAAAATCTATGAATAATGATGAGGGTTTTCCTGGAACAGAGAAAACATTCAGCAGCTGCTGACTCCTCTCACTTTATCTTCTTTAAAATAATGAAAAAAATCCAACAGTTATGGAAATGATTGGGAACTGAGTCTTAAAAAGTAAAATTTGCAATAGCAGAACTGAATGATACTGATACGCTGAGCCTCTGATTCACTGTTCTGCTTACAAAGAGTGGAACAGATGTTGAGTCTTTTGTTTCCCAGACATCTGTGAAGATTTTTGATGTGCCTGTTGAAAATCACATCCTGCTGTTCACCCCAACGAACTCCGAGACATTCAGTGCGATTTATGAAAACTACAAGTCTGCTGCTGCGGAATTTAGAGGAAAGGTTTGTAATGCTGAATCCCGCTTTGCAAATATGAATGCCAAAAGATCAATAGAAAAACACTCACCAACGTTACTGGTAGAAGTATATTGTTGTCAGTCCATCTTCTAAGTCTACCAAACCATTTAAAAACAGTTTCAGTAACTATTCTTTGAATTTGTTAAGGATACAAGCTGAAAAATAAACTTCACTTGAAAACGATTCTTTAAAACGCAAAGATCACACAAACGAATACTAATTCCAGCTGCTCCAAATAAACCTTTTTTTTGATTTTACAAATACGACTTTCTAGGAGCAACTTCCAACCAAAGATCATTTTAGCAAGGTTCTGGCAATTTCTGCCACCACCAGGAAATGCCATGAAGATCTCAGGGTATTGCCTGAACCAAGAGCTGGAACCAGCTACAAAACCTGAGAAACATTGCCAGGCATCTGCATAGCCTTGCTTGCAGCACACGTGTTTGCATGTATATAAACAGGTATAGCAGTCATACACAGAAGTATTTCAATTTTCTGTTGTCAATCACTGTGGTGCTACTCCTGCTCCAAGTGCATGAGACACTGAAGAATGGTGAGTCATCTTGTAATAAAATATCACACATTAGTATTGGTAAAGACATACAGATTACAGGTGTTTCAGCTCTTTTGTCCTGTTAAGATTTATTAGGAAGAGCAATAAGAGCTCTGAGGGGTGATTTAGAAGTATTACTAAAATAGGTGAGAACAAACCACTATGAAAGGACAGAGGGAAAAGCTCCATTCCTTTTGGCTGCTTTAGTGTTTGTGACTAACTAGGATCAAGGTATGATAAAGGCCACAGAGCTGCTCGTTGTCGGATTGAGACTAAAAAATGGTTCTACGCAATTCCTTGCATTTAAGGTTAGATCCTAACACACTGCCAAGCTCCATGGTCCAGTTCTCTAAAATGCCTAAATCAAAGCTGGAAGACTCAACCAGATGCATGACTCTCTCTTTATTATCAGATAACGTTTGTCCTGGTGGATACTAATGAAACAAGGAATGGACGAGTTTTTGAGTATTTCCGCATCAGGGAGATTGACGTTCCTGCTGTGAGAATCCTAAATCTGACAAGTGATGCAAAGTACAAAATGCCTGCAGATGAGGTGACTGTGGAGAACCTAAAAGAATTTTGCCAGAGCTACCTAAATGGAAAAGCAAAGGTACGTCCATTACTAATCAGATGCCCCTCTACCACACCAGCTAAAACACTAACAAATTTGCAAAAGATCTTTTTTTTAATTAGAACAGTGTGCTGTTCCAGCCATCAGTTTATTAATTTACTCTTGCTCTAATGCATTCACCTACAGCTGTTGACAGAGCATTCCTCTGTATTTAACAACTAAGGTGGACTACAAAGTTCTCCAGTCCTCCTATGTAAAAACTGGATAAATCATTTCTGGCCAATATTTTAGTTGATTTCAGCTACCATATTTTAGTGGTTTAAAAACTCCCTGTGTCTCAATCTTTCCAACACTATAATGGAGATATTTCACTCCCTTAGTTGGGAGAGATGCAAACAGTGATTGCAACGGATTTTGAGGTTACAGTAAATAGAAAATTGAATACAGAAAATAGAAAATGGACAGTTTCAGAGTGGAATGAGATTTGATATTTGTTGTAAGCAACTTTAACAGAGTGATTTTTCACAGGGGGGATCATTCCCAATGGTAAATACAGTATGTGTTGTCATAATGAGGCATCACCCTCCACACTCACGTGAAAAATACATTGAAATGTTTTGCTTATTCAGTGCTCTTCAGGGTGATTTACTTTTGTTTCCATCACGAGGAGAAAAGATGAAATAGTCAGTCTGACAGCAGGCAGAATTTAAGAGATTCAAGTAGTAGATCCCGATTTCAATGTTGGAGGGGGGCAGAAGGACATTAGAGGTGGGGATGTCACCTCTTCTCCACCAAGATCTGCTTGAGTGGCACACTCCCATCAGGGAACAGCTTCCATGGGGAACATGTGCCTTTCTACTACTGAACTGTGGTGTAAAAGGAAAGAAATTGCCAGCTAATATACTGTAAACTGTAGGAGTCACACGGGGACTGTGACTGGTAGTAAAGGCAGAGATTTAAGCAGCAATGCACATTTTCTTCTGTTTTACATCACTTTTGAGAGCCCACAATAGGTAAGCTTTTCAGTGGTCTAGCTTCTGAACATTGGGCAACAAGAATTCACGACAATGAATGCACACGTGTTCCAAAGGGTCATTTTCAGACAATCTACTATGGAGTCCGTATTCGAGAGGTACAAGTAATTCCAACTACCAACTATGCAGGGGTGCGAGACCCCAGCTCCCCGCTGAAGGGAAAGAAGGTGGTAGCACGTGAAAGCTGGCTAGGATATAGAGATATAAAATAATAACATACAGCAATAGTGCACATCAGGTAGAGAATTGTCCCATCAGTCTCACATTAACTTGAGCTGGAGTACAGTTTCTCAATGCTCCCTGCACTTTCACAGCAGTGTTTCTGTTTCTGCTTAGCTACATCTCTCCAGTGAAGAAATTCCAGAGGACTGGGACAAGACGCCTGTCAAAGTGCTTGTTGGGAAGAATTTCAACAGGATTGTCTTCAATAAGACCATGACTGTGTTTGTTATGTTTTGTAAGTGTTATTGTTGTATTCGGATTTTAAGTTGCTTTAACATGATCAATTGGAAGTGAAAAATGAAAGCTCATGCTTACATACTAAACTAATCTTTGCACCTTACAGCAGCCGAGCTTAATGAATTTTTGTTGTCCAATGAAAGCATTGAAGAAAAATTTCTGTCATATCTATGGAAACACTGTGATACCTTTGCTGACTTAGGGTTGCACTGAATAACACTGGATCCCTTAAGTAAATATTTGTCAAGGCCACATCAAATCTCAGTGTTGAAAGACAAAATGACACTAGAACATCATGTTGTACAATGGAACATTACAGCGTGCTGTACAGTATGAGCCAAGCTGTCTTCCAAGGACAGAGGGAGAGTTAAGTGAGGTTGTCTGGTTATAATGCTCTAGGATTAAATCCCAGAGAGTTGTGGTTTAGCAAATCATAACTCATTTTTTCCTCCTCTGTCTGAAAGGGAAGTAGCTTTCCTGCTTGACCCTTCCCAGCAAGAAACCCTTGCCCTATATCCCTGTACCAGCCAGCAGGGATTAGTTTGTGCCTTAGTTACTTCAGTAGAGCAAACATGCAGCATTCACATAGACAACTAGCTATACTGCCCTGAACTCCAGAAATTCTTAAAGGTAGTACATTCATGCAATCCTCCTTGTTGGCTGCAGCCACTTAATTCACGCAAGTCATTTTTACATTCCATTATCATGAACAAACTGATCTAAGCAGGAATTGAACTGTCCTCTGGAAATGAAAGGCTGGTGAATGGGATGTAGTGTATTCAGGGAAGTGCCCCAGGAATTTTAATTCCATTTAAACTGAGTATGAGCACTGTTCTCCTGACTGAAGGATTGTGACCATGTTCTATGCTATTTAAAGGGATACTGGGTTCTCAGCAGTTTGCCTTTTTGCTAACCTGCATGAGTGCAGTGCTCAGAGTCAAAACACTACCATACCTCAAACTCCTCCTTTTAGTGTAAATATAGCATAGTTTATGAACACAGTTAATTTTAGTACGCATAAAGTATTTTGTGCTTCTGGCAAGCATTTCACCATGGGAATGACGCAAGACTAGAGTTGCATTGGTTATCTGGTACACCTCTCCAGCAAAGTTCTATGACAAGTCTTGCGTGTCTGTTACAGTCATAAAAGGCTAAACACAGCTAAAGCGGCACTGCTGTCAGAAATGCATCAGTGAATAGCTAGTTATCACTACATGAAAACTCATGAAATTCACGAAGGGTGAATGGTTTCAAGTAAAGACTGACCACAACTGAAATCCAAAACCCTGTTAACTTTAAGGGCTAAATGGGTCCCAGTGATTGCACCAGCACATGCTCTTCTGCCAGGCTGTATCCTTCTACTTTTATTTTTAAATTTGCAGATGCCCCTTGGTCCTATGACTGCAGAAAACTTCTGCCAATCTGGGATAAGCTAGGAGAGCAATATGAAAGTCACAAAGACATAATCATTGCGAAGATAGATGTCACAGCAAACGACATCCTGTCCGTTGGATTAGATCGCTATCCGTTCTTCAGACTCTTTCCTGCTGGACCAGATTACCAGGTGAGAAGCTGTTGGGGAAGAATGTGGAGACACAGCTGCACACCGAGGGGGGATGCGTGTGTGTGTGTGTGTGTATCTGTGTGCGCGCATGTCAGGGTGAGAAAGGAATCTTTTAAGCAAGAAAGCTTTGGTCCTTATCTACTCAACATTGAATTCATTGCTGTCAAGAACCTGAATTAGAGGAGAAACCCTTCTATCATCTCCTCCTATGTGTGAGGCTGTGGCAAGAGCCCATGTATCATTTACCGACTTTGACCTACAAGTCATTACAGCCTTATATTCTGCTGTTTAACAACCTCCAACCTGCCTGTTGGATTCTAGCAACAGTCTCAACTCGGAGTGAACTTACAGATACCTCCTAATCATTGCAGTGCCTTTTTACTTCAAACCATGACAAGAGATGTACAGTCACAGAACTACCCTGTGCCAGTTGTTTCTGGAGCAGGTACGACTGTAGCCTCTAAAATGCTGGTACTACTCTTGTTATATCCTCTACATTTTCACAAAACCCAAATCCCAAAACTTTCTTCTATACACTTACGCCACTAATTTTACTTCATTCCAGCCTCAACTGGGGATAAATATCTGTTGTCAAGACCAATGATATTTACAATATGCTACGTAATGCATCAGCTATGTTACACAATAATCAGAAAATGCTGCTGAAAGAGGAGGCAAAGAAAAATATTAGTTACACTCCTCCATCTATGTGGATAACCTAATTAAAAAAAAAATCTCTGAAGCAAAAAAAATTAAATTCTAAGATACTGTTATAATTAAGACATTACTAAGCTTTTCATTTTTCTTCTTAGTCCTAAACTTAAATTAAATTCTAAGACATTTGCCCATGTCCTCATTTAATCTTTGAGGGAGAGATTTTCCTTTTGGATGTGCATGCATAGCTTCTAATGAACTGAACTGCAGTCCTGCACAGCCGCACTGTGTTTAGTCTTTACGTAGAAAAGCAGAAACCCATTAAATGCTCATAATAAATGTCAGTTTGTCAAAAAGTATCAGTAACAACTTTCATTAACTATTAAGGGATTGTTTCATACTTAAAAATACCCGGAAATTAAAGAGTATTTGAAATCTCAAGTTCTTTCTTGTGTACCATGTTTTTATACTACTTCCCTCAACTACAGAGATTTTAATTTGTCCTTGACTGCCAGTGCAGGTGTCCTGTAGGTGTCTGCAGTGACTGACGCAAGTGTTCTGGTCTTCTTTCTTATGGAACTATATGAACAGCTGGCCACAGACATCTTTACTCACTACAGACAATCACAAATGATCCGAGACGCACTCAAGCCGTTAATACACCGTCACTGCAACAGCTCTCAGTCATTTCCTACCCAACCAGCAGCAATACCGGGAATTCTCCCATGTATACTTGTCCTTTTCTAGAAGTTAACCAAAGTCTGAGCACAGGATACAAATGTAATAGCTCTGCACCTTGGCATGTTGTGATATCTACTGTGTTTTTCACTGTATAGGCATGGCCCCCAAATTACGATCCGTACTCCCTTATTCTGGCCATGAAAAGAGTAATAGAAGGGGCTTGGAGCCAAAGAGAAACTGGTAAATTCAGAATGAAGAAAAAGGGAACAGGAAATATATACAGTCCAACAGCAACACCTGATGGAACCCTGATTTCACATAGATATCTTTTCTAGCCTTCAGTATTTTGCTAGTATTAGAAACACAAACACATGAGCTTTCCAATTACCTCTACTGTCCTTCACTTTGTTTTAGGACTACGGACGAATTGAACACTAGTGCAGAAGCAGCAGAAACCCTGATGATGAAATAACTAATCAGAAGACTCTAGAAAGCACACCAAAATGCATGTAAAGGAATCTGAACCTGCTCCTGATAATCCAAGGGAAACATGGCTAACATAACATGATCCAAAGCTGTTTTGTAGAACTGGGTTCTGTTCTCTGGCCACCACAGACACCCTTACACCTCCTTAAAGGCAAAGCCATGGGCAGAACACATTACTATGCAGTCCCTTCCAAGCACTCTCACCTGATGAGATCATATCAGATACTACCTCCTCCTAACAGAAGTATCTGCTAGGTCTCCAGGCTATGAACTGTCTTCTTTCCAGTGGACTGTCACTCTTTAGTCTGTTTAAGAACAGGTTCAGCTTTTCCTGAAGTTAATGACAAGTCACCCTCTTACTTTCAGTGGGTGCAAAACTAGATGCATGACAACATTTTTAAATCAGGAGACACTTAGGTTAACTGGAGTTAAGTGGAGCTGAATGAGCTAAGAGACCTAGATCTATAGCTGGGCGTTTAAGCACACACCCGGTTTTCAAAGCACCAACTGAGTCTTTCTATGCTGGGGAACAGTTATAGCCAGAGCTGAAGGAATAAGAGAGTGAATCTGATGAATTACGTGGAGGAGGGAGTGACCAGGCATGATCTGAGCTCCATCTGTGAAGCTGATGAACAACTCATCCACTGCACCATCCACTCCAAATGTAAGAGAAAAACATGAAGTCTTTCAGACAGATTTTAAGATGATTCTATTTGTTTCTATGGATTAAGTGAGAAAAATAACATTTACATACTCTTATGCACTGATTACTCTAATGAGAAGTGTTGACGTATATCCTCAGTAACCAGTGCAGGAATCAGCTGCTTCTCTGGCTTTACAGGTCTTTGAGCTCTGAGAAATTCCAGCCATCACCAGATTTGACAAAAATCAAGATTCATCTGAGAATATTAATCGCCTCTGGAGGAATCAAATAATTTTTCTCAAGAAATTTAAGCTTGCAAACAAAGAAATAACTTCAAGGCTGCCACAGTTTTTATTACAAGAGAATACCTTACAGAACAGAAATATCAAACCTCTGTATGCTTTTAGTGAATTCACCAGAGAAAGGAGGTGTTTTGTTTACAATCCTTTGAACTCAAATCAGGCATAGCAGCAACTAGTGTAAAATAACATGGCATTATCGGTCTCAGTGAGAGTAAGTCAGCTTAACCCAAGTGAGAGTAGGCATCTGCCTATTTTTAAATATACTCAGGTAGCAGCAGACAATTCCCAATGTCATGCATATCAGCTTCCTCAAATTTTTGTTAAAAGACTTGTGCAGGATTCTTTTCTACTTCCAGAGAGCAAAAGTATTGGAGGGCGGGGAGGGGAATCTTTAAAATACAGTATGGTGCCTAGACCTACACAGAGAACTTTAAAGCTCTAAACTGAAAGTGCTTCTTCCACTAAACTTCCTCAGAAGAAAATCCTCAGTAAATTCCCAACTTAAGGTGAATTATAAGAAAATTAATGTCACTGCTCATCTTCCTCCTGTTCTTACTGAACATTCAAGCTGTGCAACAGCTGGTACTTCTGGATTGTTTATTTCAAAACTTTTTCAGAATTTGAATTTCCATCAAAATCTTTACACAGCTTTGAATATCATGGCTGGACACTTAAAAGACTCTGCTCTTCAAAATATCTTGCAAATGTTTATTGTTAAACACAGAAAAGACACTGATGTCAGTAGTTGGCAGGATTCCAGATGGGTATTATACAATAATGGTTATGGTTTTTATACAAATACTTTTCTTCTTAGGGATATACATCTATTTCTTCTTTACACTTGAGTTTCAGATGACGTTGGAACCTGCTGTGACTCTGCCCTTGCTTTCTAAACTGAGCACAAAAGTCTAGAGTTTGGTCAGCCTAAAGAACTGAAATCCTCCAGCTGATTATGCTTTTTCTTCTAGCATTTTGTGTATAGAATTAAATACTTAACCTTAAAACTCTTTTCAGGAGGTGGCCTATGCTGGGGAGCATACCTTGGAGGCATTTTCTGAATTCTTAGAAGAACAAAGCAAGAGAAAAACAAAACCAGGAGAGAAGGTAGGCGTTTGATCCAGATGCTGACTGATCTGCTGTGTAATCTGAGGCATGTTGGCACCTTATACAGGCATACCTGAACTGGCTATAGCATAGCCGCATGTATGGGCTTCAGCCACTGCTCACGTCAACGCTTGTGCAGTTCTTACCAGCTCTTAGCTGGTTTCAAGCTGACTAGCTTGGCAGAACCATGCTAGCTGCAGTCATACCACTGCCTGGCAGGCACACGCCCACTCACATCCTTGTTTCCATCACACAAAAACCTCTTCTCCCACTGCTCATGTTATCACTGAGTCACTACGTTAACACTCTGGTAGTAAGTACTGCATGGCAGAAAGGCACCCGCACCTTGACAGGTCTAAGGCAAAACTTTGTCAGGATTTTAGCTGGAAAAAAGAATCCCCAGCTAAGCTGGAGTGGTTCAAATACCCATTTCCCATCTAATCCTACTACATTCAGTGTGGCTTCTCGTCTTCATAAAGCAAGGGCACAACTGAGAGCAGACATTGTCCCCTGTTGTGGTTTAGCCCCAGCCGGAAGCTCAGCACCACGCGGCCGCTCGCTCAACGCCCGCTCCCCCCCAGTGGGATGGGGGAGAGAATCGGAAAAAAGCAAGGCAAAACTCGTGGGTTGGGATAACAACAGTTTAACAGGACAACAAAGGAAGAGAAAACAAACAAACCAACCCCAACAATACCAACAACAGAGTGTACTTAACAGTGCTTCCCAGCGTAGGTCACTCCCCCTGCTGGGAGCCCAACCCCAGCCTGCTCCGGAGCAGTGATCCCGCCCCCCTCTATATAGTGAGTGTGACAGTCCCATGGTACAGAATGGACCCCGGCCAGCTTCTGGTGAAAATTAACCCTATCCCAGATGCAACCAGGACACCTCTCTCTTGGCAATTTGATTATGATTATTGTCCGATTCCTCAACCCTTTCTCTTTTGCTATAAATCAGACCAGAGAAGCATTAGCTGTCCCATATCAGCCTTTTATTTAATCCCAGACACTTCACTGCAAAAAGACATACTGTAAGTGAACAACGTGATCAAGCTCTACACAGATGGCTCCAAGCAACAGAAAAAAACCTGACATAGATGGAGACACTATCTACCCAGTATAAGAATCACAGGCCCATTCTATCTAGAAGTGGAGAAGCAGATCCACAAGGTAGCAATAGTTATCATTAACGCTCTTTTCAACCAGTAGGGAAACTGTCTGTGGGTGGAGAAAGAGTTTTGAGTTTTCAGACTTATTTCCACCAGAGGCTTTGATTTGCTCCTGAATTCACTGCTCAAATAGGTGGTTACAGATGGAGAGAGATGACTAAGCTAATATTGGGACACAGAAGTCTGCAATGAAGGATCAGACATTCAGCTCTGCCCAGTCATTGCACAATGCTGTTTTCCAATACCCAAAGCCTACGTTTGGTGTCTGCCTCTGTTGCATGTTCTTTAGTGCTGTGTTTGAAGCAGATCTGTTGAGTCCTACACAGTCTTTTACATACAAAGTTAGAGCTGTGTATATTCTGTCATCTCTTCTTCATGCTTTATTTCACATTAAAGAATAAGTAAAAAAGCCAGTTTAGGAAACACCATTCAAAAACATGCTCTGTGTAGCAAAAGGGGTAGGTAATTGGCATTCACTAATCTGTTCACATTCTCTGTCCTTACCTAACACCTGCCAAATTTTCCCAGAAGACTGCAGTATTAGACCATTTGCAGTACAGTGCTCAATGCAAAGTCCCGTTGGAGTAACTCTTCATCCCCAGCTCAGAGCATTCACAAACACACAAACAAGATAAATAAGAAGGTAGTTTCTTCTGAGATTGCCTAGGAAAGACTGTCTTATGCCCATCAGCTTACCAAACACAGTTTTCCAAGTTCTTATTAAACCTTCACACAAAGCCTCACCTAAGCTTTGCCATAAACCAGCGTAAAGGTCTGAAAACAAAACACATCTTAGCAACAGCTGCACTACTTCTGACCTCATTAACAAGCCCTCAAGTTCCTTGGTTGAAAAGATGAAAATCTGCATTTCATCTCATCTTAGAAAATTTTTTGGAAGTAAAGAATTACTAGAGCAATTCTCTTTGTGAACATAAGTAATAAGTAGCTTTGCTCTTGCCTTTCCTTTTTTAAAAGGATCCTTCGGGAGGAATCAAAGAGGATCTCAGCCAAAAAGAAACTGTAATAACACAGAAAGAAGAACTTTAATACTACAGAGAAAGAGCAAAATTCTGAGGATTGTGGGGAAACCTTCCTGGAAGGAACTCACTGCAAGAATGAATCATCTCAAGGGAACACAGAGCTGGATCAAAAAATAGAAGTAAAGAATTCAGTATCTATGGCTCATTATGTGTGAGCCCTCTTCTGAATCCAGTTTAACTGCTAGTTTTACTGGGATCAGTTGTCATGGGTTCTTAAAATACTGTCAATTTTGCTTAAATAATGCCTTTATTATCAATAAAACTGCTCTCATTTAGAAAGGTATATGTGCCATGGCAAACAGATCAACATATAGAACTATTCTTTCGGAACAAAATCTGCAACAAGTTTGCAACCAGTTGCTCTCCAATTTACCTTAAGACAGCCCTATTGTTTTCAAGGGAGATTAACTGCTCCCAAAAGGATGGGACTAACATTGCAAAGAGCATTTCTATAGTGATCTTTCAAAGTAGTAATTGAAGCTAGAGGCTATGCCCAAAGGGGCACCAAGGGACAGTTCATGATTTTTTTTATTATCAAGCAGTAGAAAATGCAGAAATCAAGATATAATTTAATTCCAGTAAGAAAAATATCATACCTAATACACAAAGTCACAGGTATGATTCACATTTTAGTTACATTAGGTCCCTTAACTACCCCACATGTGTTATAAAAGTGCAGCTGGTAAAACTGCTGGACAATAGTAATTTCTTCCTGCAAGGGCCAGATAAAGCAGAAATAATTCTGAAAATTTGAAACCTTTTCTTACAGAATTAGAGAAGGAAGATCATTTATTAATATTTCATTTCAAAAGCAGATTTCCAAAGTCTTTGTTCCCAACTTGTTAATGCTAATATGTTACTTTCCTCTGTAAGCAGAGGAAAAGAGGTAAAGACTTACAAAATGAAGGAACACCCATTTGAATGGAAGGAGGATTAATCACTGCAGTGAAGAATACAGCACTGAAAGAACAGTGGAGATCTAACTCTCACCTGTCACTCAAGTCTACAAGAGATGGACAATTTTAAAGTATTGGACCTATTACATTTTACAATTGCTAAAACGTTCAGTCCATGACAGAGGGCTTGTTTGCTATCCAGGCTGCAATGTGCAATTAAACACCCGCACTTAGAGATTTAAGATGAAATATTAACTTCTCTTTACCTCACAGTTCTTGCAAATAAATAGCATTCAACGTGCAACACACTCACCTCATGAAGCCATCAGTTGGCCTTCACTGATGGGGAGTTAACAAGAAGACACAGGAAGTAAAACAGTTTATGTCGATATTTCACAGGCACAGCTTAATCTCTGCTGGGGCTAACGTTCATTGGGACTGCAATTAAATCCTCTTAATGGAAGAGGATTCTTGTGGAAGCATGTTCAGTGCTAGATCACCATTCCTAATACGGTCTGCCTAGGTTTTGTAGGTCTTGGATCTAGTTTCTCAAGCAGTTTACTTAGACTATCTGAAATCGGTGAAGACCACTGATCAGATGGGCTCCACACATTCAGGTTTCTGCCAGCTGCAGCTCTCTCCCCTGTCTCAGCAACATCACCTAGACAGGGAAAAGGAGCTTAAAGCTACATAGGAAAACCGTAGTTTAAAAGTCAGGATGGCAGATCTGAGAGATGCAGCCCACTCCTTCACTTGTAATTGTGAACCACAGCTGAGCTGTTATTATTTAAAGTAAAATTCTTCTTTAGAAGATGCCAAGTAAAGTTTAATTCTCATGTTTTTAGGACAGAGCAAATTTTTGATAGAATTGCAATACAGTGCAAATCAAATCAAAGTCTCACTTAGTGGCAAGAGGAGAACATGGGATCCTAGAGACCAGGGTGCTGGTTTTAAAGAAATCAACCTAAGCTTGCTGTGGGTGGAAACTCCCACTCCAGCTGGACAGCATGGGATGCAGTTTACAGTAAGTGTTTCTCAGCACCCTTGTTAAGAGGACTTTATTTACAGTTATCATACAGAAACAATGACTTGTCAATTCAACCACTGAAGCAGGCCAAAACTGCTTCTCTTATACACAACCGAATAAGTAAATGCTCATTTGGACATCAAACGCAAGTTCTCTGGGACACTGCCAGAAGGGCCTTGCACAAAGTAAACCTGATCACTGCCGGATGCTGGGTTTCATTTAACTTTCATTTAACATTGGGCATTCATTAACAAACAGAAGCCCTCATTTGATATCCTGGGAGATAAGATTAGAAAGCGAATGAGATGAACTGAATCCCAAAGAGAGTGAAGTGTCAGCATGCTTTCCCTTTGCTGCTTGCAACATGATGAAATTTGAATGGCAAGCAGTGCCACCAATATATTTTGAACAACTATTAAGCATAGAAGCTATAATCTTTTAATTAGTTTCCCCACAAAAAAAAAAATGGAGCAAGCAATGTTCAGCACCACTCTATCTGGCAGATGGGTTTACCATTCAAGATAATGAAAAAAAAAATTAATTTTCACTGCGCCTACCCACTGTATACGAGGCTCAATCCTGAAACTGCTATCTATCCTATTATAAGGTGCAAGATTACATATTAATGAAAACATGTGCCATCGTGCCAAATTATGTTCTCATTTCTATTCCAGCCACTCTCAGATGTTGTGTCAAGACAAGGGGCCAAGCGCAGATTCATATGCCATGCCCTGACGCATGACAAGAGTTGCAAATCTACTTTATAAGGCATCTGGTACAAGCCTGCCTGCAAGGCAAGTCTTCCTGTGCTGGAAAGCCTGCCTCGTTACTGGCTGGGTTGGGTTGAGTTCCTCCAACCCTCAACCATGGCAGGACATACCCTCCATGGCAAGCAAGTGGCCTTGCACATTGTCTCATTTTTCCCTCTGACCCAAGTCAGTTCCAGAATATTTTCCTGGAACAAAAATTTAAAAGTGTTTTAACCAGATTCAGATAACCCACCACCAACTCACTTCCCCTATCATGCCAACTTCTATCCATTTAATAAACAAAACTTGTAACACTCTCTGTAGTGACTCCTCAACTGTCACAAGCAGAATTGAGCCCTAAATGTCTGAAACAGTTGTGATAGAACAAGGGGTAATGGTTTTAAACTAAAGGAGGGGAGATTTAGACTAGCTAAGTTTTTTTACAATGAGGGTGGTGAAGCACTGGCACAGGTTGCCCAGAGAGGTGGTAGAAGCCCCATCCCTGGAAACATTCCAGGTCAGGCTGGACGGGGCTCTGGGCAACCTGATCTAGTTGAGGATGTCCCTGCTCATTGCAGGGGGGTTGGACTAGATGGCCTTTAAAGGTCCCTTCCAACCCAAACTATTCTATGATTCTATGGAACAGAATCAACTCCTCCAGCTTTGCTAAGTCAAAGACTACTTTTATTTTAGTCTAAACATGAAGTGAATCAGTTTAATTTTAAAGAGGATATCATTATAACTGTGCTCAGACATTCTAAAAATTATTTAAATTCATGCAAAATTTAAAAAAAAAAAATCAATGTTTATTAGTCAAATTTGTTCCAGTAAATGAATACCAATATTTTGAATGCACCAATATCACTGGTTTTTAATCATATGAAAAATCTCCCCACACACGTAAATAAGCACTATCAATTAAGACCGACAGGACTAAGTAAAGAGGTATTAATGTGCACCAATTGCGGAGCTGGTTTAATCTGCAGTGTCAAGATGGTTTGGTTATCAATATGGAACAGTGGAAGCAACACTCCCAGCTAGGAATCTTGTTTATAAAAGAACTCACAAACATGATGTGAGGCATAGCAAAGTTTAATACAAAAAAGGGTGTAAACCTGAGCCATCCCCAAGAAATGCTGACTTGTTTTTTAGTAAATGGCAGCCTATTCTGCTTTAAAATACAAGCTTTGAGCACCTTGTAGATAGCAATTCATCTCATTAAGTTCTTTTCTTAAATCCTGGGGAAGAAAAACATGGTTCAGAATTGACAATCATTCATAAATGCTCAGATGCACAGGAAAAATAATCAATCCTAAAGAGAAATGCAGTAATTCTTTTCATCTTTAAAACAGCTTCAATTGTAGCTTAACTCCCCTGGAATTACTCTCAGCTGGCATCAGCATAACAGAAACAGAACCACTATACATTAAAAGAGATTAATACAAATGCACAACAAATGCATTGACTGTTCAAAAAGCCCTGATGTGTGGAAGTGGCGTAATTGGTATAAATCAAAAGGTCTAGGCTTGGAGGTCAGAAGTTTGGTTTTGGTAGAGAGAGAGAGAGAGAGATGTGCTATATGCTTGAAGACTGATGAGATGGCCATAGGGAGGTGTCTAAATCCAGTATTTCAAGCATTTAATTCAAAGACTTGGATTGTGAAACTTCACATGTTAGGAAGCCTTTAACTGTATTCACAGAATCACAGAACGGTGGGGGTTGGAAGGGACCTCTGGAGATCATCTAGTCCAACCCCCCTGCCAGAGCAGGGTCACCCAGCGCAGGCTGCACAGGGCCGCATCCAGGCGGGTTTTGAATCTCTCCAGAGAAGGAGACTCCACACCCTCCCTGGGCAGCCTGTGCCAGGGCTCTGCCACCCTCACAGTGAAGAAGTTTTTCCTCATGTTCAGGCAGAACTTCCCGTGTTCTGGTTTGTGCTCGTTGCCCCTTGTCCTGTCATTGGGCACCACTGCCTTTCTCTCACGCTTCCTCCAGATAGCACAGAGAGGAGAGTTTACTCAAAGGCCACAACGATTTTATACAGAAATATTAACAAAATGGAACGATTCACACTTTAATAAAAACATGCTATTGTGTTAACTCAAGTGGAGTTTGGCTGATGGAAATTACTCAGCTCAGATGTTTGAAAACCATGCTTGGTATAATCAACTGTGATGGGGGAAAGAGGTTGTGTTCATTTAGAACTTTGATTTGGGAAATGCTTTAAACTCATCTGTCCCCTGGGCTTGTGGCCATGCTATTGCGTCTGTGCATCAAGAGCCCCACACAAGCTGATAGTCACTCACTGAAGTTCCCGTCCAATTCAGAGGGCTTCCAGGTGGATTTCACTGCTCACATTTCATACTTGATTCACTACATTTGGGAACTACCATGACTGAAAGGCCAAGCCCAATTCAGCTCTTTCGTCAGTCTCAGAGGAGGCAGCTGTTTGTCATGGTGCAGTACTGGACCAAGAGGAACACACACCATCCAACGTGCCCTCAGTTTCCAGTTTCTGAGAATCACCTTGGAAATATTTGCTTTATGTAAAACATTGACAGAACTAAAGCAGTGCCAGCCCTGCTGCCCACCCCTCTCATCACCGAACAAACACGCAGTGGCTGCCTTTCCACCAGAACCTGCCAGCTACGCTCCACTGGGTCCTGGGGTGGGGAATTCACCGAACAGGGACCCTCTCCATTCGCACGCTGGATTTGTATCGGCACTTACACACCACGCAGTGAACACAAGCAACTAAAGAATTGTTTTCTCCTCCCCAGCAAGTAACACATCGCTGCATTTCATTTGAGCTCTCCCGAGCAAATGCATGTTACCAACAACTGCAACCAGTGAATAATAAATATTAATGAAGTGTTTAATTGGAGTCTTATTGAAAAGCACTTTCACCAGCACAGCTGGCAAGAGCCCCCTTGAACAAATGCTGTCTGCTTGCCAAGTACAACATAGGTAGACTCCTAAGTAGTCATCAGAGGCTAAGGAACACACATGTGTAACAATTACTGCGGAAGCTTGAGCTTTTCAAAGCATGTATTTAATAGACTGAAATAATTTGGGAATTCTGCCTAAATTTCTCTGGCCTTGTCATTTTTGAGCAGGTGCTGGTTATTTCTCAGCACACATACTACATGCTAACAGACTCGGACACTGCTCCTGAGCTAAACTGGCACCTTGTGAAAGCACTCCCTCCAGCTTCTACATCCCAGGTCACGTCATCTATGGTTGTCAAAAATAGTTCTTCAAGACCAGTAATGGATGAAAGGGTTCATAAATATTGGTTAACTATCATTTCCCTTTACTTAGTTTGACACTGATGGGTCTCTGCGTGCCTCACTCTTTTCCTCCCAAGCATTGCTATTTGCTGAATCAGGAAAAAATCCACCATCTTCCACCATGCTCCGATCCTTTTCTTAAATATCAATTTGCCAAAATCTAGTAACTTCAATGGACCAAGACATTTGCCCAGAAATCACATTTGCTTGGAAGACTCCGAGCACACTGCAGAAATCTGTATTAGTTTTACACTGGCTGTACAGCATCAGGTGCCTCTAGGAATACTTGGTTTACAGGTGGCAATTACAGCCTTTGTAAGAGCTAAGTGTGGGATTTAACAACCTTCCCACTGGCATTAAATACATGCCTCTAGTCTATACTATTTTTGTTCTAGTCCTTAATTTCCCATGTAATTTTTTATTAAGACTCCTTGAAAGAAGAGACCGGACACTTTTTAGTGTGCACTCGATTGACAATCTTTGCTGTAAATTCATCTGTGTATTTTCTCAGTTGAAACCCTTGTACTAAGATGCTGGTTGGCATAAGAATTCTTTGGACGATTTCCTCAGAGAGCACATCGATGTGGAAATGTGAAAGATGTGCTCCCGCAGCAACCAGAGGACTTAACGCAGGACAAGGAAGATGGCCTTCTATTCAAGAGTCAGTGGTGAAAGTGAACCATAATTTCCGATACGTGAAAAGAACATCCATTTGGATAAATGAATGCCTTCATTTTGAAATTAATACAATTCTGCAACCCAAAATCTTCTCTTCCAACTGACAGCCAGTGCAGTTTTAAAGTGAACAAATTCTCATTCTTATTGGGAGCATGCAAAATACTTTTCCAAATATGTTTATTCTTCTATAATCTCGTTCCTAGTAATTTATCCAAGCCTAGTACAACAACATATTTCAATCATACAGTCAGAGATGAGAAATAAGGCCGTATGACTTAGGAAAATCACATTGAGTGGTAAACAACAGAAACTTATGGCCATCATTCTGCACAAGATTTGAAAGTGTCAGAAAAGCTACCCAGGCACAGTCTAAGGGATGAGATGGCAAGTAAAAAGGTAACAAGAATAAGCCAAATTTCCCAGGAAGCCAGTAACACTAATTTCTTCATTAGCAATGCCCACAGCACATCTCTCTCTGCTCCGTTAATGCCATCTGCTGGTAAACTGAAAGATCTTATTCTCTGTGTTGGCTCCTTGGGGGACTTACTGACCTCGGGGACAGAACACTGAGCACTACAGGGCCAAAGAACATCTTATTTGGGAGAGAAAAGACCTCATGGGCAATGATGCCTACGGGGACCCTAAGGATCACAGACTCATCCACATATTCTCATGAAAGAGAAAGGTTGAATGAAGATCTGCTAGATCCTTGATACTCGTATGTAACACACTCACCAAGCTCTAGGCTGTTAGAAGATCAGCTAATTGCCAGTGCATTTTCAAATAAATGCAATTAACCAAGGACTTCCAGTTAATTAACGCTGACACCAAGCTATTCAGAACAGGAGTAACTTTGGCCTGTTGGAATTGGCCTGACAAATCACACATTTTTTTGCAAAACATAACATCAAGGAAAACAAGTACAAAATTTCTGAAACCAAGAAAAATGCTCAACCTAGAAAGTTAAAATGAAAATACCTCACCCTCCATCCAAAGCCTTACTATGTCAAAGTTATCATTGTATGTCAATACATAAAATCACAACAATGTCTTTAAGAGTATCAAAATTTTGCCCAATTCTACAAATTTGAAACAACTGACTGAAACTGAACATATCAAAATGTGTTATATGGGACATGCCAAACGATTCTAACACCGGTTGAATGGAACTCCTCACATGAAAACACACCACCACAACACAGCTACCTTGTTAATATGCATTGAGAAGCTGCAAACACAGCACTGCTGTATCTATCATGAGACCAGACTGCAATTTAAAGAACACGTCTCCCTGGAAATACAACAAAATGGGTTAGTGATGTTTACAGAATAGAGTTCAGCCATCTACACTGAACCACTGTCCCAACAAAACAAATTCACAGCAAGGCTAATATCCCAAGATAGCTTCCTGATCATACTAAACCAGCCATTATGCATGGTCTTGATTTTCACTCTTTTTAATATCCCACTGGCTTATTTCTCCAAGATGTTCCTATTTTGGATGACTTCCAAGATCTGCCCAGTTCTTTTTTACCCTATCTTCATTACCTCTAATACTTCTTTAGCATTCTGTCTCTAGTTTCTTCAATTCTCTCTATTCAGATCACTCAAGACTTTATCCTCTCCTTTCTTTCTGAGGCTAAAACTGTTGTCCCTAAAGGACTAGGTACTAGTGCTCACAGAAAAGTGATCTTCAGAGACAGTGATGTACTGACGCAAGTGTAGAGTATGTTACAGGTGACCAAAGATCGCTGCTGTACAAAATGAAGTCTTTGTAGGTGAAGAAAAATCAAGTCCAGACAGCAAAGGAAGTTGATTTTGACCTCTGCACTTTTCAAAGCTAGGTCAAAAATGTAAGAATTTGTTCCCAATCTATTAACTGATTGACTGACAGTGTTGAAACACCATCTGCATTCAATATCAGGTGGTGGATTTCCCATTGCCACCACTGTCATTTTAACGTCACACTCAAATGAACTTACACATTTGTCAAGGAGGCTGACACAGCCATTCTACCATCAGCATAACTCAACAAGTATTTGAATTAACACTTGCTTGAACTGATTAAAAATAAAACCTTTACAAATTTACATAAACACTATTAAGCCTGTTGTATGTTCACTGTTTATATTTTCCTTAGCTTGCACTATGACAGTTTCTCACGCACTTCACTTTCTGGCCACCACAGCTGCTGCACCACAGCTGTAGAAGCATGGGGAATTGCCCTCCTAAGCCAATTCCAAGAGAATTTTAAAGTACGGAAACACGTCTTCAGTCTTGTATTTTGCAAGATCTGCATTTCTTAACTAAAAGGAATGGAGACAGTTTTTTAAGCAGTAATTTCAAAATCCCCTAAAAATACAGTCAAATGAAAAGTGACATGACATAGTAAAATGTGAACTATGATGAGTAATGATACTAATTAGTGGTGTTTGTGTACAGAAAAAGCTGATTTGTGCAGGGAAAACACAACCTCTGCCTCCCTCATTTCCATGACAGAGAGCCAGTGTAAAACTGTAACATACCCTTTTTCCCTCTTGCCTTCTCAAGAGAGAGGGGAAAGGAGAAGAAAATGGGCTTCTTCAGTCAAAAATCTCAGAGAAATTGGAAGAGTTGATCCAGCACAGCAACTTGAGCAACTTTTAATTGAGTATGTTTAGTAGCCAGTCATGTTCATGAGCAAATGAAAGTTAGCATTAGGACGATATCAGTCAAATTAACCTTAAATAATGGTTTGATCCTCGATGTGTATCAGTCAGCTTAGCTCCATTAGTTGAAGAGCATGTGTCTGACCCTGTTGCTGGTGTCATCAAAGCTCTTCTACAATGGGAACATTAAAATCAACAAATCGATAAGATGGAAAAGAACTGGCAGCAGGAACCTCTGCTCTTCCTGAAAGCTCCAAAAAGTCTGGAGAAGTTTCCCATACACAGAGAACACTGCAACTCTTGCACAAGCTGAACCTCAGCTTTTTGCATCTGCATATTTATCTTGGAAAACTAACCCTGCCCCAGCACCTCCAGTTGTTCGGTGGTGCTAGATGAGTATTCTGACTGTATTAAAACAAGGAGAGGGTGGCATGGAGTTGCATATACTGGTATAGGACCATAAGTATCCTACTCTTCTGTAGTATGTGTAGTATTTTCCCATAAGCAGCAGTTTGAGAATCTTATGCAGTAGCGCATCCGTATTTGTATAACAGAGGTAGCTCTGAGTAAAGAGATGATCCAGTAATACATAGACAGCTCACAAGTCAGTGGCTGAAGGTACATAAAGCTACCATGTATATATAAAAATGTCTTTCAGTGTGAGGGGAATTCATGTCAGGTCTATTGGCTTGTGATAGGAAATAGCCCTCTGACTTTCATCAGGTATACGTGTTGCAGGTATGTGCTGAGGATTGGTGGTGTGGTCTGGGGCAGAAATGTAAATGCAGCCATGAAAAGCCAGGCAGTTCAAAGTGGTTACCATGCTGTGGGCTATGCCATGCTTCGCTCTCTGCCAACTGTTCTCACTTCTGACTTTCTGAGGCAGTGAGGGACTCTGGAGGAATTCTTCTTCATGAAAGGTGGGTTGAGATCCACTGGGAAGATATGTCTTTTAAAGAAACTCTCTTTAATTCTTGGAGGTTCCCTAGCAATGTTGGCTACATGCAAAAAGTTGCTCACAAATTACAAAGCTAGTATTGCAAGCCTGCAGAGAGCTTGCCCTCCAAGGAAGAGCTTGATAGAAAGGTAGTTCCTCTGCTCGAAGGGTCACTGAAATGGTCATTGAAAATTCAGACATCAGAAGGAGTAGATAGCATTTTGAATGCATGGCATTTTCCTTATACTTCCAGTCATTACTCATTTAGCAGACATTAGGAGTAGGATAAGGCTTCAGAGCAAGACACAATGAACATCTTGTTCAAGAGAATATGGTGTTTCTCAAACCTTAATACTATCAATCTATTTGCTTAGAGAGAAGAGAATGAATTTGATTAAAATTTCTGCCATCCTTTCAATCTTATGGGTTCTTAGTAGAAATCTTTTAGAGGACAACATGAAAGACTTGTGTTCTGTGCATGTTATTCCTTCTGTCAATACTACTTTTCTACATGTACTACACCATACTCAAGCAGATAACAAATGACACAACCTCTTATCTTCATCATGTTGTATTCCTCCTTCCCTCCCCCTGTTCTTCTAGTGTCACAAAAAAATACAGAGGGAAGGGCAGAGTGCAAGAAAGGTGAGGGAGATTTGTGAAATGAAGAGATACCATGGGACTGGTGGGAGAGCAAGACACCAACTAAATAAAAGACTCCCAAAAGGAAGAAAACCTAAAAATGGTAAGTAGGACAAGCCAAGAAAAGATCATGAGAGGAGATACATATAAGCATGAAGAACAGAAGAAGAAAAGAAAGAACTGGTTTTGTAAGAGCAGAGAAGCTCTGCTGCTGACTACTCCTGCATCCAGTCCTAAATACTTAGCCATATCATACCTAAGACCTCACACACAGAAGACCAACTACAAGTGCAAGTCTGCACATGCCATTTCTGAGGAGAGCCTTTGGATTCCACTATGGAATTATATGGGTTTGATTTACAAAGCCTCTTCTTTGGGGAAACATTTTTACTGCAGTTTTATTGAACCCCAGAATAGTGCCAGACAGTGGAGAACATTCCAGCTAAATCTAAAGTGAAAACTGTCAATATGATATAAAACCAGTTCCCTGAAATTTTTCTGATCATGAGGTTTCCATTAAAATTGTGCAGTATACACTGTGGATATGTTACACGAGGCTGTGCTGCGTTATTTTTCCAAGTACATCAGTTAGCATGTTGTCAGGAAAAAGACCAAGTACAGCTAAGAGATTAGGACATCCCCTAATGGCACTTGCCTCGTCTCAAGCCATGTCAGGTAGAATGTACATTTCAGGAGAGGGAGAAGAGCCCTCATTCACATTCTAGAAGACACCGACAAGTGAGTTTTAGTTAGAAGTACTGTAATTATCCACTTTGCAATAGATAATTATCAGTGTTTCTAATTAAAGATAGGTAACCGTACAGGACTTTGTAATTACATGAGATAACCTTTGCATCACAATAAGACGTGGCCCACACTTCCTCATTTGTGTTGCATAGCCACGTAGGTTCAGAGCATACCAAAAACATTTCACCTTTAGCCAGCTATACTAAAAGCAGAGGTACAAACCTATATGAGGAGGATCATACCCTTGTATAACTTATTTCACTCAGGGAACTAGCACACATACGTTAATTTGGGTGACATAAAAGTAGTATCTACAAGGAGAGTTTGCCAGACTGGTTGTTATCAAGCATTTTCTAGTAGAAAGATCTAGAGACTCTACAAAGATCACCAGCTACATAACTGAAGCTTCAACCACATGGGTCAAGCCTATTTCAACTAATTTATTGGGCATCACTTTGAGGAACAGAGCCTTTGGGAACTGGCAGTGCAGGCATTTCATCTTAACCTGCTTCACAATAGTTTCTACAGTCTTGAGCCAGCCTGCTTTCTGTGACAAACCCTTCACCAGATGCCCTTGAGCTTGGCCAGGTGGCCAACTGTAACCCAGGCAGAGAAATCCCAGGCAATCACTTCCTAAACAATCCCAAATTTCAGGGGCACAAGTGAAAGCGGCTATGCCAGGGAATGATCTGTGCAACCATCAACATAAAATTTAGGCAGTGAATTACTTGATGAGAACCAGAGCTGCACTTTCCAATCAAGAATTTGTTCTTTATTCTCCGACTAGCCTGTCCTCAGGGCTAATCACTTTAGTGGTTTTTATACCCAGAATGAACCTGCCCTTGTGTGTGCTTATGGCTGTTCCTTCAGTTTCTACGTAATTTCTCTCCTTGCTTCAGCGCAGCGATAGGAAAAGACAATGATTGCTTCAAGACAGAGCTAGAGCAAGGTAATAGTGAGCAGTGATGAAGGAATGTGGCTGGGAGGTGTTACCATGGCAACAGGGGGACAGAGAGCTTTCCAGGTTTGGGAAAGCAAGTGAATTTTTCATCACACTCAACACCCCCAGCTTTGGTTCTAACCTGAGCTCTGAGCAGCCCCTGTGACTTTGGGGTGGGGGGCGAGAGTTAAAAGAGCATTTGGCCCCAGGGAGCCGTAACATTATGGCAAAGGGTAAAGGATAAAGAGCAGCTGAGCAAATAAAGAAATTCAAACTGGTGTTCAGCTCAACGTCTTCGGCATAAATTCATGCTAGTGAATTTTGCACTGGATCCATAAATCCATTATGTTTCAGAAGAACTTAAAAAAATCTCATTCCTGTCCTCTTCTGAAACAAAATATTTAATATCACATTCCCAAGCACTGGCTATATTTGCCATATATATGTCACGTAGGCACTGTACAGTCAGTATTTTCTTGCCAAAACTGACTCCAAGAAGCAAGAGCAATACATGACGATAGCCATGGAAGAATCGCATTAAAAGCAAGGAATACAACAGGTCTGTGACTAATTAAGAGCATCTATTGATGGTCCTTTAACAGTAATAGCTTCGCCCCTTTTGGTTGGTATAGGTTTTTCAGAACAACAGTATAGGGTGTGGGATGTGCAGACAAGCTACACACATGTGGTTATGGCACAGCATAGTTCAAGTACAACGTATTCTCTATCTTTAACAGACATAACAATGATTATATATGTTACTCACACCAGCTATCATTTACATTAACTGTTGTTCCTAAAGAGCCCAGCATAAGCACAGAGAAGGCCAAAATTAGAACCCCATTTTCCCCACTAAAGTTACCAAAAGATCAAACATAGCGGCAGACCAGCTAATGTGGTTTTACTATAAAAGGAAGCACCAATTTTCATTTAAATGTATAATGAAATAGCAAGAAGGCTGCTATGCTTTTCTGAGTTAAGATGAAAAACTCATTGCGAGGGTGAGTGTATGTGTGTGCTTAAATATAAAGAAGCTGTTAGCCTAAAGGATGAACCACATGAACTCTGCAAGTTGGCAGAAGATTTACAGAGAGGCAAAGCTACCAATTTACAGAGATCACCTCCTGGGGCATGCAGTCTACAGCAGTTATAATTTCTGAAAGAGACTGTGGGAGTACTATTAGAGGGAAGTGTCATTTGGCGTAAAGGAACAAAATGCAAGAAATTATATTTGAATATGTAGGTCTGCTGATGGTAGATGTCTCTGCTGGTCAATACAAATACATTTTGGAGGAAATAATGGTAGTTATAATGTCAAAGTAAAGGCTGATAATAGCAAGAAGATGCAAACCTTTCACCTTCCAAGGGGTATGATACAGCTGACAGTGATATATGATATAATCCCTCCTCCAGCTCCTTAGGGAAGCTGAGCATGACAGAATCTCACACTGTTTTTTGGAGGAGTAGATAAATTCACCTGGTGAGCCATGAAGACCCTTGTTGAGGTCACAGCAATTTTTGCAGAACATCACGTCACAGCTGCAGTCATTTGCACTTTCCAATTTGTTTCTGACTCCCTCCACAACCAGACCTCAGCAGCACACAGAATACAGTCCAGATCCCTTTTAAAATATAAAACAATGACCTAGGAGCAGGAGGCTCATGGTATTAACCCACCATCAGTAGTGCCCAGTGAGGCATGCAGGCTGCTGGTTGCAAACAGATACAGCTACACTATTCCAAATCCAAATATGGCCTGCCTCTGGCCCACAACTCACCTGAGGCAGGAAAAACCAAATCCCTCCAAACCTGTAGCTGTATAGTACTTTGCACTTGTGGGATAGGGAGCATTAAAGGACTGAATTGATCCCTTCACCCACTGACAGTGAACACAGCTGTGATCTCCAGGTTTTCTAGGAGCAAAGGATGCTCCTTCCAAGCCATCCCTTAAACAAGTACAGCAAATGCCATCCATCCCCCCTCTTCCCCCCCCCCCCCCCCCCCCATTTTGTTTGCCCCCTCAGCTGCTCTCAACTGTGCAAAGCCTGTGATGGAGTTTCTGCAGGTCTTTGGAGCAAACTCTATAGATGCAAGTGCCCTATTAAGATCACGTACTCAGAGAAGCTGTTACCAGAGGCACACAGTACCTTCCCAGGCACCTTATACATCAGACTACTGCAGGCTCTGGGAGAAGAGATTTATGTTTAACCTCTCATTTCCCATATCTGGCCTTTGATATATTCTACTTGCTGGTAAATGTGTAATACAGCCAGGGCAATGGCCACTGTCAGCTTCAGCCAAATATGCAGGAAAAAGTCTGATGTTTCCTGAGAGGACACAACATCATCCACTGATCTAAGGTGGGGGAAAATCTGGAATGACAGATTAGTCTCAGTCAGATGATATGGAGACACTTCTACGTGATCCTAGATGTGCCTCTGGGAAAATGAGAGGGCATAAGTGGAGCAGCTGTAGGCAAACGGATATGATCACTAGCTTTGTGATCACTTAAACCCCAGAGAGCTGTTTTCTGGCTCTGTACTAACTCCCAGGAAGACTGAAATTACGTGGATTGAACTGTTACAAGCAACCTTATCAGAAATAACTCCCATCATACCTGAAATGATGACTTTCTTAGACAAGCAGAGGACTCCTCTCCCCTTCCTGTATCACCTCAAATGGTAATCCTACAATTGAACAGATGATAGCACTTGCAGAAGCAGCTGTTTTCACTTATAAAATGGTCCCTGACAGTGCCTGCACTCTCATTAAGAGCATGTTTATATTCACAGTGAGGAGGGTACCTCCTAAACTGGCAGGTTAATACACTATTAGACCTTTCTAAATCAAGATTTCACTTTTCCGTATTCAAATCTCAGTCCCAAAGGG
The DNA here is from genome assembly GCA_009819775.1 of Phoenicopterus ruber ruber. Taxonomy (NCBI): domain Eukaryota; kingdom Metazoa; phylum Chordata; class Aves; order Phoenicopteriformes; family Phoenicopteridae; genus Phoenicopterus; species Phoenicopterus ruber. Next base: position 10,525,579 of record CM020229.1, on the reverse strand, counting down.
GATTTTCTATTACCAGCCTGTTAACAGTGGTCTGGATCAAAATAATGTGGTGATTGCAGACAGATGGTCTGGCAGGCGGATTTCAATCAGCATACCCAGCAGTTTCTGTGGAGCAAGGACTTCACTTACGCATTGCAATCACAGGAGAGAATGTTACTGTGCTGTCTAAACGTATGCATTTCGGGTAGGATACAGGTTAGGTAACATTGGCTGAGATCAAGAACAAACCAAACCAAGACACTATCGATTAGTGTTGGCCAGCAGCAGTATTAGCATCAGTTTATCTCCAGCTCTGTTACACTTAGGCCACATCTACACCCCAAACCAAGTACACTGCAGTGATGTCTGAACAAGTAGCCACCATTCAAGGGCCAAAACCAGAAGCCAAACAACAGCATCAGCATGGTGCTGGGCCCAAAATCATTAAGTCCTGCTGATTGCAGCTGATTTTAACCAAACCAGTGCAAGGGGACATGGCACCACAATCCACCCTGACTCCCTCATGTTTCGAGCCACTGAGAGTTAGTCTGGTTTGCAAGGTGGGGGGCAGTGATGGATCAGTTCTTCAATTCTCCAAGCCAGACCACTTGGCAGTACTGCAGTAGTCACCAGGCTTCCCAGGATGAGAGAACTGTTCCTGCCAAAGGCTTCCCTGCAGCAGGACAATGCTGAGGATTAATGCTTGCTAGACTTTATCCCTACAGCTTAGAGTTGATGTCCCCAGGACACAGCACTGGGTATTACTGCTGGTATGGCTTTCCTCCCATTTAGGATCACTGGACCAAAGATGCCCTTGTAATGTCTATGCTACAGAAGAAGCCCTACAACAACCAGCCTCAGCACAGCAAGATGTGGAAGCAGTCCCTTTACAGTTTGGAAAATGTCCAGGAAGCAAACTCCTAGGGAGCTCTTGGGGACTATGAGATATTACAGTGGCAAAACACAAGCAGAACGCACAAGTTTTAGATGAGGGATTCTGGTAAGGGCAGGGGAGCAGCAAAGAGGTCCAGAAGGCACTTTCTGGAGACTGGTTTGCAGGAGAAAGAGGATGGACGGATGGATGGAAGTGGGGAAAAGTTCATCAGCTCTAGTTATGAACCTGAACTCCATTCCTAACTTCTATCCATGTGGCAATTACGAACACTAACCACAAGGCACCAGGAGACTCTATCCTCCAGGTAGCAACCTGATCAAGCCATTGCCTAAGGTGGGTTGGAGGTCTGAATACCTCAGATCTGAACAGATGGTCCCCAGGTGCTTCAGTACCTCTTCAGCTGCAATGAAAAAGGAAGAACTGTTTCTTGCTTAGCCAGGCTACCACTGAGTCACATATCCATGCAAAACTAGTGATGTTGAATACATTTCTTAAGTGCCGCACTAGCTGTTCCAAATGATACCATGACAGCAAATCAAAGTAAAATATAAAGTACAGTTGCCGAGCTCTTTCATGCAACTATTACCCTCTGTCTTGCTACAGAAAAAGAAACAAACACCAGCATTTCTGTTTGGGGGAAAAACACAAAGTGAAAGGAACCAAACAGAACAGACACAGGCAGACTCTGCCATATACTCTTCAAGACTTTTGGGGCTTAACATGGAACAAATACCTTACTGAAAGCAGAAACAAAATGTGAATTTCTGCATTTTGTCTTAAAATGCTATCAATCACACCTCAGCATACAAACACACTGCTAGCAGCTTCACCTTACCATAGGGATCACCTCTGTCTTGAGCCAACAGAGGTGAGCAAATGTTTTGATTTTGCAGTACTTTGGAAAATCCTGTAGATCTACAGATCTACTGGGAAAGGAAAATTCCCAGCTCAGGGGTCCCTCAAGCCATAAGCAAGCAGAAGAGCCTTAGCAGAAGGGGCGCGCTCTGAGCTGTTCGCACCAAGAGCTGCAGCACAGAAGTTTGGGCCGAGCAACTGAAAAGCCCCATGGTCCAGATTCCAGCTTGTTCAGTTAACACAAAGGTCAGGCCAGCAGAGAGATGCACTTTCTATCTCATGGCCTTCAACCCACTCTAATATTCTGAGAACTCTAGGCCTCAGGAAAAAAAGCAGAAATTATTCAATTTAAGAGTCTGATGTCCAGTCTTTGCTGGGCCATGGGCAGTAGTACTGAGGCAGTGACAGATGAACTGTTGCTGCCCATAACAACATGCTTTCTCTCCCTTTTAACCTAGGCAGTGGCATCAGCAGCAGCTTCCTACGGCCGCAAGCAGTGGCTGACAACAGGAGACTGGGAGAACTCAGGTGGGAGCTGAAAGGAAGACTGGTGCTATGTTTGGTGCAAGACATCTCCTCCTCCCAACAAAAACATACACATAAATTGTTTTGGTTCATATCTGGGAATCAAGGGCAGGAAGGTTAAAGTTAATAGTTGCTCTAGACCACAGCTGCACCCTACTACTGATGCAGAATACATTTACAGGGTCATCTTGAAGGAGGCTGCAAGTAGTTCTTTTTTACACCAAGTTAAGGACAAGGATCATCTGTAAAGGAGTCAGCCAGGGACAGAGTATTTTTCATGAAGCAGTTATGAAAAATGCACTGTAGCTTGGGAGGAAAAAAACCCTCCAGAAGCGTGAAACTATATTCCAGTTCCTACTGCCTTTCCTGCTTCATTCCCAAGGTACACACCAGCCAGGCTGGCAGCCCTTCCCTCTTCCACCATTAAATAAGCCTCCAGGTAAGAAGACAACTGTGCAACAGAGCAGCACGCTGTCAGAATTGATTCCTCCAAGCCTTCGAGCTGACTTCTTGACTTTCCTTTATTCAGTTAGTGCCTATGACTATTACAGCACAGTTACTATGTGTATTCGCTTTTGATCTCAACTCCTCTACATAATGGTGAATTTAAGCTACTTGATGGGGGAAGAAAAAAGAACAACAGCAAATAATTTTATTCTTACAGAAGAATCTATATGCAGGAGAAAAGAGCTAGTAAATTGCTGCCATTTTACGGTTTTGTTTGAATAATTTTCTGTAGGAGAATTTTAAATGCCTTGTGTATCAGGAAGGGGCAGCTGCTCCTTTTTCCAGATGGGTATTATGGTATGAGGCACTGATACAATTTGGAAGATGGACTATTGACTGTTGTGAAATGATGCTGAAAATGATGCAATCAATTTAATTCTCTAATGGCCTACGGAAAGGAGGGGAAACTTTCTGGGCATTGTTTGACCTGCCTTATGAGTGGCTGAAAATCCTGTTCTGAGTAATCAGAAGATGGATCTCATTTTATACAACTTTTTTTTTTGATTCAGTAGCTGAAGGAGGAAGAACTGAATCTCAATTTATAATTCTAGTTTCTTCCACTGTTACTCAAAATGAATGAAGACAACAGCTTTCATTCCAAAACCCAAAGTGCTTCAACCCTTTAGATGACCTTCAAGAGAACTGCAAGATAGTCTGACTATCGTCATCAAAACTTTTCTGGTTCAATTGAATCTTGTAGAATTGTGTTATTTTATCAAATATTTTATGGCATTGAATTAATTTGAACTTCTCTTTTAAAAAAAGAAAATATAGAGTGAGATGGCTGTTCTGTAGGATGAAGGGAGACATCAGTTCAATTCCCTGTTCTGACAAAGTCAGAGATATCTGGGATGAAAATGACCTAAGCACATAGACCTCTGTATACAAGTTAGAGGGCGAGCATCTTCGTGTCCCACACAAAACTAACTTTCATACTGAAAATAAGTTATGGCAATTCCATGTGTACATAAAAAAGGGCTCATATCGCTCCACAGCAGAATTAACATGTGTTTCAAAACCTGAAGAGCTGCTGAAACTGGAATTGCTGCCCTTTCAGCAATGAAATACTGACATCAAAAAAGAGAAATTGTCATGTCCTCTTGATCAATAGAGGTTACTTAAGAGAGTGAGCTTACTACAGAAACAATCACTTTTGCTGCATCATTCTGTACAGTAGAAGCCAAAGATCATGTTCCTCTTTTAAAAAAAAAAATTAAGAATTTTTTAAACTAACAGGAAAACTACAAAAGATACAAAAGATAGTTTTACCTCTCACCTGGTGATTCGAGGTTCCATGAACACACTTAAAATAGGTAACGTTTAAACAGACCAGCCTTAAGTTCAGAGCATTGTCTGATGCTCTACATTGGAAGAGCTCCTGGGCAGCTGCAAGGTCTATCCTGAACCATACTCTGCGCAATACTATCGGAATGGCCATGGTATTTATTGTATCATGAATTACCACTTTGTGACAGTCTTCTGACCCTAGACACATTAACCTGAGCTGCTCTCAACCACAGCAAGGTTCAGGGAGCAATTCTAATCCAAAATTTGTTTGCTTGCATTAGCTTGATGCTGCCTATAAAGGACAGCTTGGCTATAAAGGTATTGGACTAGGATTCACGAGATCTGTTTTCAACTCTCAGTTCCACTACAAGTTTCCTGAGCAGGTCATTTAATTTCATTAGAGCTTTCACCTACTCTAAACATACACTAACTGCTTAAAGTGTAAATCACCCAAGAGCAGGACCACCTAACACTGTGTACCTGTAACAGCTGGCAGAGGATGGGGAACATTCACAGCTGGACTCCAGTGCAATATTGCATTACAAACATTACGATACTGAGCAAGCTCCTCCCAGGCAGTGCACCCCGACTGGGCATTTCTCTCACTGTTTCACTGGCAGTCACAGGCTAACCATGCAGTGAGATGCTCCGAACAAAAAGTCAGGCTCGTAGCTTTAGGAACCTGCTTTTTTGCATGAGGACGCGCAAGCAAAGTGTCCAGGACCTGATGCAACCTTGCTGGTTCAGCCTGCCTCCCCTCTATTCACCACATGCTCCCTTTATAACAAGCCTTCAGGATAAACAATGCCTCAACATTTTTGATTAAATGCTTTTCAAGCTCTTAAAGTCCCTAGCAAGCGAGTTAGTTTGGTCTGTGATATTGCATTATACAAGAAGAATGATTGATTGAAACAAACCTTTTCCCCTTTCACTCCACAGCTATTTCCACAAGTATTTTGATTCTGGCAACAAGTATGACATTATTGATTTGCTCTGCACTGCTTGGTCTGGAGCCTCATCTGCAAAAGCATTATTCTTTATTGCTTCAATAATTTCACTGAGTGCAGAGAACTCCATTGTATTTTTTTTCCTTAGCGTTTAGCGATTCTTTAAATTTTTTATGTGCTCTGAAGCTGAATATCAGCCATTTGCAGAAATGCACTGGAAGGTAACCAGAAATTCAGATGTCTCCATAGACATGGGACTACTGCTCTTGCTGATCCAAAGTTCCCCACAGAGGTTTTGCTTGGTCTGGGACACTGATAGCACACCACATTTATGTAAGATTTAAAGTGATAAGGAGGACTGGGCAGGGAAGGGAAACTGAGTCTGAACTCAGGACAGCACCAATTTCTGTGCTCAAATGGCTTCTGGTCAGTAGAAGTAAAAGTAGTGTTTGATGCCTGAGCCAGAGCCACATTAGATCCTACCTAGCAATGGGTCTCTGAAAGCACCTTCATTTCACCCTTTTTCCTTCCAAAGCCCTCTGTTTATGGTGCTGGATGCACAGCAAATTCCAGACCACTGAAAGATCCAAGGGTGCCTTGAGTGAAGATTATTAGCAGATTTCTAAATGTGGATTTGCCTGTGTAGCCTGCGAACTTGTGGAGACCCTCCAAATAGAGAATTTGCACTTTGACACAACATGGAGTTTGGCTGCGTGCTGTCCCCTTTGGTCTCCATATCGAGATAAAAGTCTCATGAGAAGACAAGGCTGCAGGTGATGCACCGATAGCAAAGGGTGCCACTTGTTTGCTCAGATAGGGGAGTTTAGGATAATGCCTTAAAAACCCTGCATGATTTCAGCATCTTCTGCTCTTTGAGAGGTGGACTGTAAACCCACTGGGATTGGAAAATGGGTGCTAGGAGAAGGAGCATCTATAAAGTCAGGCTAAGAGGCATCCATCCTAGCAGCCTCTTCCACATGGAGGAACAGACTGACACTGGGCTCAGAAACGTGCTGGAGGCTCCAAGGAAAGGCAGTGCTGTAGCCCACTCAAACTAAGGGAAGCCCAGGAAAACACAAATACAGTGTGGCATGACTTGAAGGAGCTTTGGTCCAGTGGTTTCTTACCAGGCCAAGATCTACCAGGAGAACCACTGATCACTGCTTATTTTCACAGGCTGTTTCCTTGTGTTTCAGCTACATGCTGTAACCCAGCTTGCAGGCTGAGGACCAAAACAATTACAACAAGACAGAAAACCTCCCACTCTCATTAGAGATGTGAATGAGCTGTGATCTTCACATTAAACAGCATTTTAAAGCTTCCAGGATACTGCAACATACAGAGTTATTTAGCAGCCTGAAAAGGTCACATATACTCTGCCTCCCACCACTGTTTACAGAGCACAGTAGGCATCAAAAATGACAGGTCATGTATTTTCATGCTATAGATTTTGGGGGAACAAGAATTAGAAAAAAGAATGTTTGCAAAATAACAAAACTGAATGGGGCAAGCGGACAGCCAACGCATCCTCCATCTTGTGAAAGTTCCCTTTCACCAGTCTTAAAAGGAACACTGAAGATTTTCCACATCTGAGGAATCGGATTCAAGCCTTCAATATTGAGCCGAGAATAAGATTTCATTATATACAACATCTGCCCAGAAGCCATTCTGCACCTCAGTCTTTGCTTTATGACCAAAGAATTAACAGCTTCATGTGAGGTGTCAGGCAGAGAGTTCGTAATCCCAAAAGCTTCTCTTTGTCAAGCTGCTAACTTGCCTATTTTGGATAGCAAAGGGTGTTCCAAAACAACAGACAGTATTATACCCCAAGATACTGCACTATGACACTTTAAAGATGTATAGTCTTATAACAGATTGTGTGGTAATTTTCCCATGTAGAAGACAAATATCTTTAGAGGATATGTTTAGAGGAAGGAGAACACTATAAAATGTGCAATGCTGCAAGCATATACTGAAACTCAATATATAAAACCTTTTCACATGTTTTCTCTCTCTCCAAGCAGCTGAATGATCTGATGCAACACAGCTGACTCATTGCCATCACCACTACCCAGAACTGTATTTCCACACAGGGTGGAGGCAGAACATCGTTCTAATAACCAACCTTACTCACCTCTAGAAGTGCTTCACTAACCACCTCCTTCCCTACGTCAAAAGTAAGAGATCTCTATTCAGGGCAATGGCAATTCCACCCCAAATCCTCAAATAAGCAATTCTCCCATGAACGCACACAGACCTGATTCTGCTTGAACACGCAGAGCCTGGACTGCCAGTGTAACTACAGTCCCCCAGCACAGCTCCGTCGCATTACTCGCTGCAAACGCACACACAGATGCGCTACTGAAAGGCTCAGAGCAAAGCTACATTAAAACACTAAGTTCTGGTTTTGTATGAGTGAAAACTGGGTCAGCTCCATTGAAATCAGTAGAATGCTGCCTCTCTACACCAGTGAAAAATTAGTTTTGAGCCTAATTCTGTCATGTTTTTAAAAATTGTCCCAGTGGTTTTAAACCTATTTCTTTGGATGTGCGTTTATTGACCTTATTTAAGAGACTTTTAAGTAGTTCTAATCTGCACATCTGTTCAATGCAACAACAGGGCAATTACAAAAGCAATTTCAAAAGATACCTCTAGTATTCAGGACTGACAGATTCTTGCAGGTGACAGCTGTTTTGCCACACTGCCAAGTCCACGGCAAGCTTTGTATCACACCCAGAACGGCTCCAGGAAACAACACACAAGCCATCAGTCACTGTAGTGGAGACTTTGTGAATGGTAAAACATCACACGGTCCTGCCAGGGCACAGGGAAAGCTCGCCTCACCTCCAGCACTGCCGGCTCCGTGGCACCACCTTCCTCACGTGCCAGCACCTCCGTGCTTTCTGGACGCTCTTTCTTCCAGACACATTTGCCACATACAGCATCTTTCCAGACATCACTGGGAGAAACTGGAAGGGGGAGGGCATTACTTTTGTCTTGTTTGTACCTTTAGGGATTTAGCCTAAGCCTTTAGTTTAAGGGGTACACTTCTGCCTATTTCAGGGAAATTAGGGACAGTTTCAATAGTTTTTTTAAATTAACACCTACATTTCTTTTCCAGCATTTAATGCAAACCTTGCTGATAACAGTTGGATACTAACTTCCATCCTGTAGGTCATCAGCCAACATCGAACTAAGTAGGAGAGGAAGACATTGCCTGCACTACCGCAGTATCTGGTACCGATCAGACCACACCAACAAATTGAGATGTGCTCTGGATCACAGCTGCTCTTCAATGGTCCGTTAATGTCTGCACTGCTTTAAACCCTCTCTTCTGATTTTAATCCTTAGTGCAGTCAATGTCATAAGGGTAAGTGGCTTCCCTGTTCCCAACCCTGCTTATACTGTATTGAATGATGAACTTCAATAACATCTCTCCAACTGACTGATCAAACCTTTCTTTGCTGGGTGAGCTCAGGCTTTTAATTTTGTATCAGAAACAGGTTAAGTCCTTAGCCTGTTGTGAATAAACTAAGTTTACTGAAATATTCTAAGAGGCTTTTCTCTAAGAAGTCATTAGAGCAAATTACTTTCTCTGTAAGTGAACAGGTAGACTTCCTATGAAATACTAAACATTTCCTGCTTTCATTATTTCAGTACAAAAAGTGTGATGTAAGTAAGCTTTCTAAGCTAACAGGTCAGTTTGAAGGTCTACATGAAGCTCAGATGTTGTAACGCTCCCATATCTAATTTAATATTTGCCACTACAGCAAATGTCATTCACAGGTTACTTTAACTTTGGATTTGTGAGTCAAAGGAACTTATCTGCTCATTGTTTGCAAGGTCTAACCCTTCCACAAGTGCAGGACTGGTACCTAATATATTTAGCAAAGACTGGCATACACAGACTGAAGTTAGGGGGAATTTTGCTCTCTCTTTGTTGCCATTTTCCTAATGGCATTTCTACACACCCCCACCCCCCCCCCCCATCCTAAACAGTACCAGCTGTAGGTAGCTACCTGTCAGACTCACTTCTAGAGGCCTCACTACAGCCAGTCACAGAAAGCTGGCTTCATTTGTTGACTGCTAAGTCCTGTAAAAGAAGAACAGCTCCACAACTAACAGTAGCATCTCTTCAAAATATGACTGCCAATACAGTGGCTTTAAAAGCTCTTGCCTGAATTATTTCATATGGTCCAGAATACACACTTTCCTTGCTATTTCAATCTGCTTTTAAACTGAAGAAAGAAGATAAATTAATTACTAGTGGGGGACTATATAGGGGACCTGTTTTACAGGAACACAGAAAATCACTGCACAGCACTAGAGAATAATACAGCCGCTCTCCTCTCTCACACCAGCATGTCAGTTGACTGAATCCACCATTTATTATTCCATTTGCATCATCTGAAATGAAGCAATGTATTAATGTGCTTTGTCAAATAAGAAATGGTGGAGATCTGTTTAGCACTTCAATAAAGAGATGAGGCATGTGCTGACTTCTGAATTCAGTATGCAGGTAGTACTCAGTATTGCCCCCTGCTCTGCAGTTGGAGGGCAGGCTGGGGACTCTCCTCTCTATCCCCTGCCAAAAATCTTCTCTGGCAGTTGCTCATTGCTCATAGAAGCTCATTACCTTTAATAAGACAGAAACAACGTTATTAGACCAGTGTGCAGATTCGTCACCCTATTTGCCAGCCTGTTTTCCCCACAGCCTGTCCTCATTTGGTTGTTTTTCCAGTAAAGGACAGTAAATCAAGTCCATCAGAAAAACAGCAGCCCTTGGATTTTTTTTTTTGTTTTGACACTTAGACGACTATTTTTAAGAGGGTCTCTTTCACAAGTTCAATTCATTCCCACTACACTTGTGCTTTTATTCACAATAGCACAAGCCCCTTCCGCTTCTTTCTTTTACCTGACTTCATGTGTCCATCAGGAAGAGGTGCCAAGTGTTACATTTTCCATGGCTAAATATTTTATAAAGTCTGTATTTCACCTAGCCAGGACACAATGATCAATCCAAAACCAGAACCTCACTCTTTTGAATGGTCTCTGTTAACAAAACAGGAACAGGAGACCTCAAAACTACACTAATGTAGCATCGAGCACTTTGAGTGCAGAGTGCTTTGGGGGCTCAGATAGCCTTTTTGTTCTGTTTGGACTTCAAATTAAGTAAGGGCATCTGGGCCCTCGATCAAAACTCTTTACAGTCGTTTATACTAAGCTGATCTGGGAGGAGTAACAGCTAGGACACAGCTATGCTGGATGACAGAAGTTGGCCCCAAGAATACAGTGAGATATTCCAGGCTGTTTCCTGTATTAATTCTCTCCAATAAATTTGCCTGACGGTTTGAAGCAATTGAGCTTTTTTTTAAGCTGAGGTCAAACCAAAAGATTAACATGTTTTCTGTCAACAGTTTGTGTGCATTTACTGCATATTTAACTTCTTACTAGATTTGGGTAGTGTTTTACCCAATCTACCAATATGATTTTCTGTCTGGATTCGTGAAGGAATATAAATCTGGCAAATGATTGCAGACCCTTTTTTTTTTTTTTGAAAAACCTAATTTTATTTTCAGAGATTAGTGCTGATTCACATAGTAACTGAATTTTAAAAAGCACATTTTCAGATGTTTCGCTCTTACAAGTGTGTTTAAATTCAAGAGCTTCATTCATACTGGAAAAACATTCAGAGAATAAATACAAAAAAGGGAGTATGAGTTAAGTAGGGTTCAGTTCCTGACAGAAGCTGAGCATCTGCTGAGCACACAGATCCAGTTTCCACTGGGAAATAAATAAATACAAATCAAACCCTAAACTAAATCAGTTTGTATTACAGGCACTCAGAACCATTCAGGATGGGGCATTTGTGATCTAACTTTAACATAAAGATAATACTAAAGAAGTTCAGAGTTAACTTCTGCTGGCTGTAAGCAGCTTTTTCATATGAGTCTTACCATCAGCATAGCATTAGCACTAAGGAGCTTGGGACTACTTCAGAGAAAGCAGGAGCTGCCTGTCAGCAGTAACCTGTATCATGCCCAGTTCTGATGAAGGACTCAGGATATTTTACAGTATCCTTTACCATAAATAGATCAAAGTATGATAATTACTATTAAATGCAGCTGTTTTCATAACAGAATTTACTTCCTTGTCAAGACACAAATCAAGTTCTTGGGATAAGCTTTTAGTACAATTCTCAGTGATTTAGCTCTGATTCATTGGAAGTCACTTTCCTTAAAGCCTTCCATGTTGACTGTGAAGTTTTTGCTGTTGCTTGAGACTTTCCTGTCATCTCTCCTCTCCACAGTTTGTATCAACAAATCCCTTGCAAAATCATCTTTGTGCTTTATGCTGTGTATTAAGGACACCCTCCCACCTGGGCCCCTCAAGTCATTAAGGGGACTCTGACACTGCACATATTCTTCTCTTCCCCTCTCTTATCTCCACAGAAGTAGTATCTTGACATGCCTTACAAAAGACAGTAGCACAAATCCATGCATGAATGGGGCTTAGATCATTTAAGGAAACAGTTTTTTAGTACAGATGATTCATTGCTAAACAGACCTTTATGACAATATATATTTTATACATATGGGACCTACAATAGTCTATGCAAGAACCATTCCTTGTAAAGACCAGGTTCCCAAAGACAACACGCTTATCCAAAAGGTGTGAACATGAAAGCTTAATTTCAGAGGGTCATTAGTTCTTAAGAGCAGGAAGGAACAGATAAAATCTTTAAGGGTGATCAACTCTGCAACACATAGGCGAGTCTGCAGACAGGCTAGTGCTCCAGATCAAAGCACCATGCTAATTGTGCTGTTAGCATGGTGGCAATACCGCAGTTATTGATAATTTAAAGTGACATTATTGCTAACTAGGTTCTTGTTGACCTAAAAATGCCAGCAACTATTTAAGACACATTCAATATGATATTCAAGTCTACTTGTGATATACTGGCAGGGCAAACCTTGCTTTGTGTGCAGAGCTTGGAAACGCATTACTTCGCCAAAGCCCTGGTCTTCAAAATTCTGTCCTGGACAGACGGCCTTTGCTTGTAACATGGAACCCACGTCTCGGGAGAGAGAAACATGAATAAATTACACAGCTCTTACTGCTTTAGGATGCTACTGTTGCACATTCATCCTTTCACCCTGTCTTTTTAAAAAAAAATCTCTCACTAAGCAGCCTATTAATAACCTTTTGGCATATTTCAATATGAGATCAGAAAACAAAAGCAATAGGGAAATATACACCATTACTAATTGATAATTAAAAAGGATGGCCAGTTAAATTCTAAAACTAAAATCTATCACATGACTGAAACAGTACAGGAGGGTAATTAAGAGCAAACTGCAACACTATTACAGCACTAATGCAGAGCAATCCTATGGGAATACTAAAATCCCTGGAATGTGAGAAGAATTTAAAAGCCAGCTGATATGACCGTAAATCATCACTCAGTGAGTGGGGCTGCAGATATGAGTTGTGCTGAAAAACTGCAGAGTGGCAAAACTCCATCATTCATTTCATTATCTTCTTTCCCCTTCCATCTCTCCCTCTTCCCAATTTGATTTTCCAACAAATTTCTGGCAAAATCCATGTCCTCTTTCATCTAAATGGTCTATTCTCTTCTAGCTAGCACTAGCTCTTTGGAATGAGAATTGCCTTCTTGCTTTTTCACTGCCTTTAATAACATACAAGACTAATTAATTAATTTGCAACAGATTAATTTGCAACTAGAATACAACAAAGATGTAGTGCATGCCATCTTGCCAAAAAGAGAAGTTAACAGTAAAGATGATGATCAGTTGACAGGGCCAGGGCCAGGCCCAAAATTTAGAGTAATTTTTATTACCCTTCCTTATCAACCATGACTACCAATTAATATGTAAAATGGATCCAAGAGCTCTACAAAGGTACATTATTTTAATATGGATTTAGTCAGAGGTAAGAAGCTGAATCAAGTCACTGTTTTGTGAAGGTTAGAAAAATCTCACCTGAGCCACAAAACGAAGATAAAGTACTGAAATGTCAGCTGGACTGGGAGATTCTGTTCTTTGCAAAATTAAATAACTGTAGGCTTCAATGAATTTTTAAGTGACTAAATTGGGCCTACTTCAATACAGTTCTGCCTTTCTAGTCTGCACTCTTGTACTTAGCTGTTCCTCCTCTTACTTTGGTGGTGTTTTACGACCTTCTGGAAATAGCTATTTGGGAAATTAGTGCTTGTAAAAAGTACCTAGAATTCTGGAAGGTCTTCTCTGAAAAAGTGAGTATGTAAAAAAACATTCTATGCAACAAATCTACTCCTACTGTGCAACAAATTATTTCCACACCCTCTTCTATGCTGCCTAAATGAAAGCTTTCATTTCAGAGGGTCATTAGCTCTCAAGAGCAGGAACGATGCTCTTGAACTTACGTAGGAGTTGCAGACTAACGAGCTGGTGATGGTATGTTAGACCTGGTGTTCATGATCATCTGTCTACAAGGAATCCTGGAGGCACTGCAGCCAGGTTTTCATTTCCATTGCTACCTGACATCTCCCCACTTGTCAAGACCAACTTCTTATAGGCAAAAGCCCTTCATTCCACTAACTGACAAGCTCTGTGCCAGTCTTTTGCTCTCTGGACAGGCTATTCCTTGCCCACCACAGCTAAAAGCATTTTCTCCTTTGTCTGTTTCAGGATCATAATTAACATGGGGCAGGGATCAAATCATCATCTACACAATAAAAATGAAGGAAGGTATTTTCTCAACGTAAGGCCGTAGCTGTATTATTTACCAAGACATAACCAACACCCTGAGAGGTTACTAACTATAAACCAAAGACAAACATCACTTTTCAGAAGCCAGGTTTTGCCAGAAGTGGCATCTATAGCAAGGTTTTTGCACAAGTACTTGCAATCAGTGAATAATGTTCTGCACACATACAAGCTTTTGTGAAATCACGACCTAAACAATTTCAGAAATAGATTGAAACATCCACTGGACTACTGATGTATCACACAATGCTGAGTAGATTTCAAGATACTCTTATTTTCTACCAGCATTGTATAAAAATATGCGCACTATTCATAAAATGAGAGCACAGCAGAACCATGGGTTTATTCAGAAGTTCAGTGGCATTGCAGTATATTAGCAAATCCACATTCCCACCAGATCAAACATATACCACACTTTAGATTGGCATTTAATACAGATATTTGTAGCCTGCAGGAATAATAAATGAAACTAATTAAGTTTAATAATTCAAGAGAACCTGGCATGCCTGATTGCTACATAAAGGCTAATTATCTTTCTCCTTCTCTTCCAAATCTCCCTCCCCCCAATAAAAATTATTCTGGAAACTCCATAAAATGTAAATACATTAAGAAAAAAAAAAAATCACAATGGTGAACCCCTTTCAACACACAGAAAACACCCCAGGACAGATTTACAGTGGGTGCAAACTTGAGTAAAATCCTACCGACTTTTAAAAGAGTAATGCCTGTTTTCACAAGGAGTCAGCTTATAATAACTCTCATAAAGGAGAGTTATTTTCTTATATGTCCTCTCCTCACAGAAACAGGACCCAAAAAGCTACCTTAGAGAGATCTTACTATATCCAAGTCATCAACTACACTGCAGCAGAGACTTCGAATATTGCAACATCTGTACCATTTGGTTCATGTGTGTTGGTACGCAGTAGCTTTTAATGAAGATCTACTTCATTCAGCAGTGCAATGCTTAAAAGCATGCATATTTCTAGAAAATTACTGCCCTCTTCTTTCCCCACATCTCCTAGTGAGGGCTTTTATCAAAACACAAGTATAAATTAACTATTTAAAACCTGTAATAGTATCTTAGACTGACAGAAAAACAATTCATCAGTTAGGAGAAGATAAAACTGAGAGAAGGTTTTATCAGAAGCACTGGACTCATGAGGGGACGTATACATGTGAAGAGTTTTCCTGAATACAAGTTATTCAGTCTGAAGTACTCCAGACTAGCAGGTACCCATACAGGAAGCAGTACGCAGGGTGTTTCTTTCTAACAAAGAATGTACCATGAAATTAAAAAAAAAAAGAAACAATCCCAGCTGCACATATTCATTTTCTTCCAAAATCCACTTTGAGCCAATACTCTTTTGCCAAGGTGAAGAATTAAAGAAAATACTCTTTAACAGATGATTAATTTCCTTTGCGGTACAGTGAAAATCTTTAGAGGCAGAGGTTGACTTAGATTACCTTGCTAACTAATAAAGAGAGCAGGTTTTTAATTAGGTCGCCTAAAGCTCATTCTTCCTTCAATATTTATGATTCTTCTTTTGCACAGTGTAATTACTACCACCAACACATATGTGTGTGTATATATATATAAAATAAAAAACCACATATATATAGTCATTCAGAGAGAATATCATGTCAGCGAGAAGCAGAGACATCTCCTCCTACACAGGCATTTCTACCTAACAGTAACTGTGCAAGAAGAGACTTTGCATGTACAAACATCAGCTTTGCTCTTCTTCAGATCCCTCTTTTCCTGGGACATCTACAAGATACATTTAATAGGCAGGCTGCTGGGGCACCCAGTGTAGCTATTACCATAGCATTTCCTTTCATTGCCTATATCCATTTGGCATCCATGGTTTGACTGGAAGCTCTTCCAGGCAAGGCTGTTTTCTCTTGTACAGTGCTGAGCACACTGGGCCCTGACCAGCAGTGACAGATTTTCAGCAGCATCGTTAAAACCACCATTTTTTGTTTGTAAAATATGTACAACATTTGTCTGATAGAATAACACTGAACAAGGTTGGCTCCCATATTCATGTTTGGTATTACTGGAGATGGTAGGTTTCACATGCATATAGTATGGGATTTGCAGAGAGCTGCGTAAAGGCTGTGAATTATTTACACATTTACCATTATTCATTTCAGATGAGCTGCCTTTGCTCACTAAGTCCCAGGTCTGCTCATTTACTATGAACATTGGGGAGACTGTTAAGCCAGCAAACATCAACCCAAAGCATGTGTTAGACTTGCATCTCAGAGGACTGGATATACGGCAGCACTGAGGAGCAGGCTGGGGGAAACAGTGCTGTGACATGTAAGATAGGTCCAAAAGACCAAAGCCAAGCAGCTCATCTTAAATTTCAAGCTGTCATTATCTTCAAAGATGGCTACTGAATACAGGCGAATAGAATATAAACCTACATGCCACTAAAACAAATTTACTTCCTACGCTAAAAGGCTTGTGTGCCAAGTCTTCACTTGTTGCAATCACTGCTTATCCCAAAACCTGCAAAGGCTCCACACTTTCCACAATATTTGGTTTTGTGGGAGTCTTTGGGACAGGCATTGTTGGTTTATGTATTTCACCTCACTGTAGTTCTGTTGTGCAGGTTTCTTCCTTTTCCTCAGCTGTGCCCAGAGAGAGCATTTAAGGCCAATAATTACATATGCACAGCACATCCTCCTTCTATTGTATACTATGCTTTTTCAAAGTTTAATAAGCCTCTGAAAAAAAATGAGCAGTCTTGTTCAGTTGCATCTGGGTGTAATGAAGTTAGGGGGTTTTTTTGGTTAGTTTGTTTTTGTTCATCCCCCCCCCCCCCCCCCCAAGGTTGAATTAATTCACTCTAGCACCCTGCCTATGCAGATCTACTGCTACCTCTATTTGGGCACAGGGAAAAAAGTTTGTGGCATCGTTCACTTCCGTTGTAGCAGTCCTAAAGGCCCTGTCATTGACCAAGCAATGCCTTTGTATCCAAACAGATCAAGAAGAGCATCTCCAGCCAGTGAGCTCATAATCTAATCTCACAGGTAAGTTTTTACTGCTTTTTATCTTTGGTTTGGGAAAAAAGCTTATTACGTTCAGGAATGACTTTCCTCCATGTACTTTGTATGCACAAATCAAAAAAACCTGATGCCAGTCCATGGAAAAAGCAAGACCAGGGAAAAAAAAAAAAGAACAAACAAAACCACATTTGCTTTTTGCTTTAAAGCACATAAAAGGGGAAGTAGAAGGCAGGCGGGCAGTTATTTGAGTAGCTTATAAACATATGGTACAACAGCTTCCCAGTAGGAACGCATAGGTTCAGTTTTCTGCTCAGATACACTGGCATGCAAGGTCCCTGCTGCAGGAGGAAGGACACTGCTAAGGGCCATTTCTCTGCAGCAGAGATGCAGAGAAGCAACTTAGGATAATCAACTCCACAAAACAGGCAGCTTCATAGCTACAGTGAAAAATACACTTAGTGGCTTTTCTGCCACACACCCACCAAAAATCCATGCTCAGGGACCCACACAACATTCTCACGGCTCTGACTATCTGCAACTGAAGTAAAGACCTCTGGGGCCACAGGTACAGGAATAAATTAGTACAGATCTGTGCCTACTTTGAGGTAGTGCCCTCTCTTTTGTTCAGATCAGCATATTTAGGTTAATTGTGGGTAAAACTGGACAATAGAGAGGTCAGACTGAGATGGCCAGTAACAGGACAGACATACCGTTTCCAGGAAATGCAGGAAATTGCTAGAGATCCCCCGGCTCACTCAAGAGAGCTTTCTCCCCACTGGGTTTATAAGATTTAAATTACCTAATTCCCAAATGATTCTTGTTAACAGTCTAGTTACTTGCCTTTTGTGAAACTCTGATATAAGGTTTCACTGCTTGAAGTGGGTCAGATCTTCACACAGAAGGTTTTATGTTTCCACAAAGAATTACTCAGCAGAAGTTTGGATTCTCAAGAGAATTACAGATTTTTCCCTCGCGGATTCTGTAACAACAGGAGCCCTTGCCCTTCTGGCAGCTTGCCTCATCTGGCTAGTGGCTCCTCAAACATTTGAATTTTGTGTTCCTAGAAATCTGGTATTCAAGTCTTCAAAAAAATGCCATCTCCTCAGAATGTGGAACATATTTGTGAGACAGCAACAAGAGCCTTCTCTACTTAAGCCTGATACGCTAGAGCATAAACTCTTGTTACAGATACTTACAACCACGTAGTGCAGGCACACTTCAAACAAACAGACATGAAAACAGTTAACACAGAATTGTATAACCCACTGAGATACCTGCTATTTTATTTTGCTCATGAGGTGCCCTGATACAGAGTTTGTGATGACCAGCAAGTCTTCCCTTCCTCACTGAGCAGAGATAACCAATACAGAAATTTGCACATGTACACATATGGCTTTAAAGCAGGAAAGACATACTTGCACTACTGAACTCCATGGACATTCAATGCACAGTATGTTCTTGCCTACAAGCATTCAGTCATGTGCTTGCAGCGCTCTTGGCAATGCTTATAATTGCCCTTAGTTGATTTACATGTCGCATTTTAAGCGCTAGAGATGAGCGCAGAAGTTGCCTGCAGGTTTGAATCCTTTTGAAAACATTGTATATCATGGCAGGGGAGGTAGATGAAACAGTTCTCTGACAATTTAACAGCAGGAAGAAAGTTCCCTCCAGTAGTTCTGCAGCTTCTATTCCATGCATCAATGACTAATTTGGACTACTATAACTTCACTTAGGCCAATACAGTTGCATTGGGAGGAAGAATTATGCCATTGTGTCTACACAAAGGCCTATTCCCTGCTTGTTGCAAAAACAAGTGCCTTTTAAATACATAGAGAGAGAGAGAGATGAATTCAGCTTAGTCATGAGGAATACTGATATTCTCAGCCAGCCAACAATAATGGGACAGATTCCAATAGCGTTACTGATACGTTTTTGATAGCCTATTATTTCAGTGGGGCTATTGTATGAAGCATGTACTACTCGGTACAAGTAAGGCTACCCAGAACCTAACGCTAAGCCCGTATTAGTTATCCACCCATTAAATTTTGTGAAGGGCCATTCTTTAAACTGCCAAAGGTATATTCAAAAGTAAACACATATGCAGAGTTATGGGTATGATCCTGCCAAATACTGACATACAGGTTTCACTTCCTATTCAGGATATATAATTTGTAATAGCTGCTTAACTTTAAACACATGCTTAAGTCTCAAAGAAATTAGTAAGAACTAAATGCCACCCTTTGAATAGATGCTTCTGTTCAGCAAGTCCGTTGGATCAGAGCTCTAACATTTACCAAAATGCATGTTATTACTTATTGACTCACCAGAAAAAAAATTAATTCCTTCAATACCTCTTCATGCAAATTTTAATCACTTTTTCAATGTCAAACCTTTAATTAGGCCATTTCTAGGAAGCAGGTGAACAGGCCATTAGCAATGCAGTCATAGAACAAAACTCTATTAGGAAAATGACACCTTCACTTTAGTAGACTCAGACATATACCAATGTAGTTAATCTGACTGTTATAGTCTAAGTAAAAACAAGAAGATACTGCAACAGCACTAAGTTCTGAATGTCCCCAATGACTGTTCATCAGAGCTGTAATTTGTACATGTATGCTACAGCAAAATTGTACACAAGTGCCAGAAGAAAGTCTAAGTTTACTGTAAAGAAGATGTGACACTATTTCATTTTTGCTACTGTTAGGAAATTTCTGTCAGAAGCAGCACTTTCTTCATTTGCATCCACTGCAAGGAAACAGACATTTCTTCATTTTATTTAGGAGAGCACTGTGGCAACTTGTGGAACAATGAACTTGCAGTACTGCAACAGTGAACAAGCAGATGAACCACGATAACAATTGCTTACGTTAATTACAAAGTTGACAGCCAAGGAACTGGACTCATTCAATGCATACACTAGTTTGTAGTACCTAGCAATAAATCTAACCAGTATTAAAAATAATGCTGTCCTCTTGGGTATTGGGAACTGCTATCCTCTTACATCTTTCTTCAAACACACTTGTGCAGTCTCCAGGGTTCAAGCTGGACTGCAGAGAATTCAAGCAATATACACCATCATAATGGTATGGCAAAGCAAGAAAGATGGCAAGCCAGGAGAACAATGATATAAAGAGGAAAAATACCATTACATTCAAGTTATAAAAGGGTGAACAGAAAACAGATTTTAAATAGCAAGTGGAAAAAGCAAGAAAGTTATAGCTAGAGAGTAAAAGAGTGCAGTGGCTAGACCTGGATGACTTGAAGAGAGTTTACTTGAAGAGGTTGAACTGAAACAAAAGCTCCTCCACTTGTATTAGTAATGGAACAATAATCAAGCCTCTGGGCAAAATATGAGAGCAAGGCACATCAGAGCTGAAGTGCAAGACTTAAAAATTTTATGCTCAATCTTAGAAGTGTAATGTTTTTATCTGAGGAAGTTATTGTAAACAGTTTTATTTTAGAAGTTGTCCTTTGAGAAGCTACTACACAAAAATGCACGCAGAAGAAAGCAAGATGCTTTTCTCTATTTGAACTTTGCCTTAACAGAAAAAATGCTGTGTGCTATTTATAAAAAAAAGTCAGAGAGCCAACAACTCTTAAAGCATACCCACACATTTCAATGCTTTTAGACCTTAAGCCAAAATAATCAACTGATGCGCCTATGAAACTTAGGAAAAGCTGCTGAGTCTCTTACTATAAAGCTGTAAGTAGAGCCCATGAGAGCTCATCTTTGCTTTATACATTCAGAAATATGGATGAGTTCAATTCCAATTTTAATACCCATGGTCAAAGTCATCTGGGAATCTCTCAGGCACAAGAAGAAACAGTCTCCATGAATCTTCCATCTCTTCAATAAGCAATAAAATGCACCTTAATTGTTTTGGAGATTGATAATACTTACTATTTAAAATGGCAATGTGGAAATTGCCAAGTAGCAGAAGTGCAGAGACACTAGACAACAGGGTGCAGTGAACTTTATGGGCAATGGTGATTGTCATTTTTAGGAATATTAAATTTCACAAGCATCAGTGCTCTGCTGTGACTTTGAGGCTAGCTGCAACAACGAACTAGCTCTTGCTAAAGATGACAATACAGAAGGTTAACCCAAGTTCATCATACCCTGTTTATGTCACTCCAGTACAGAAGTTGCACACACTCAGCTCTGATATTCGGGAATCATCTCAAACCTAAAGCACTAGTAGAAGCAGATAAACTCTCCTTATTTAATGACCATTTTAAATTCACAAAACAGACTTCTGGAGTCCCATTCCCCTCTGCTTCCTGTCTCTGACGGCAACTCATGTAACGTGAGACTGGGATCTGCAACATGAGCTAAGGTACAGGCCCAGGGACACACCTTCTCTAAAGTATCACCTGGCACGTTCCTCCTCTTCAGCAGGCTATCTGACCAAGCTGAATTGCTTCACAGCAGAAATACTGTTCACAGATTTTTTTTTTTTTCCCCACAGTACTTAATTATTAATTCCCTTTTTCTGCCATATAGGCCTGCAAAAATGCTCCATCAGCAACTCCACCCTTCCCTACAAGCTGCTCTAACTCTACCTTCTTGGTTTAGTCCAAGAAATAGAACAGGAGCTAAACAACATTACCCTCAAAAATTAACATTCTGAAAATGCACATTAGAACAAGGAAGTTTCAGAGTCCTTCCTTCCACCTGGGCAATGGAAGCAGACACACGCCACCAGCCACAGCCAAGCTCTGCGCAACAGCTGCGTGCAGCTCACCCCCCGCAGCCCGGCTGCCAGTGCGGCCGCTGTGCGGGGCTGGGTGGCGGGAACAGCCCTGACAGGGCTGTCACCAGCAAATATCCAATGGACATCACGATAAGGATCTCAGCACTGACAGAAATCCTCCAGGGAGCATGTGCCAGCAGAAGCTTGTTAAGTTGTTGTGCAAATTGCACTTGGCTTTTCCTCCCATGTGAGATAAACAGCCAAAGGGGAAAAGCGACTCGTGCAGAACGCCAGCTTCAGGGTGGCTGGTGCTCACGTACAGCATCGCTCTTCGTAAGGTAGTGCCCGGTACACGTTGGCACCGCCAAGGCCCACAGATGCGAGTGAGGCCACCTTACCTCCACCGCGCCGACGAGCCCTCAGTTCGGCGGCCGAAGGCGGCTCCCGCCTCCACACGAGGCCTCGCACCTGCTCCTCGCCCGGCAGCAGCCCACACCGCAGCCCCCGCCCCACGCTGCCAAACCGCCCTCCCCCCCGGGCAGCGCCTTTAGGGCCGGGCCCTTCCCGGCATGCACCGCTGGCCGCGCGGCCCCGCAGCCCGCCCGCCGCCCCTCAGCCCGCCCGCCCGTCCGTGCCGGTCGCCGCGGGTGCAGCAGCTGAGGCGATGGCTGACGGCGCGGGCCTCGGCGGAGCCACGGCGACCTTCCGCCGCCGCCCTGCCCGCGGTGCCACCGCAACAGGGCAGCGGCCCCCGCGCCTGCACATCCCGCTCGAGGGCCGTACCGGTGGTTCCCGCCGAGGCGGAGCGTGGGGCCGCGGCAGGCGGCGGGGAGGGGGCGCCGTCGGCGATACCAGCGGTTGCAGATCCTGTCTGTGCCCAGCGTTTTGTTCATGTACCCCTTTCAGCCCTTAGTGGGCCCTGTTGTTCTCCTCACATACCCTTCAGCCTGTTGACCCCTTTCTGGTTTCAAGAAGCCCCCAAAAAGTAACAAGCTGAAGGGAGTTGAGAAAAGAAACAAGCAAAGGAAGGGCCTGGTCAGGCTGTCCTAAAGGTTGGGTAAAAAAAAAAACCAACCAACCCACAAAATACACTGATAAATAGCGATTTCCTCATAACTTCGCAGAGTTCTGACCACTTTCCTCATTTCTGTGTTCCTGACTTTAAACTGCCCCCTACGCGCCACTGCTAATGGGTGCCCCCCGGCCGCGGCCCGCAGCCCTGACCCTTACCGTCACTGAATCAGTAGCCCTAGCCCCCAAACCAGACCGAAAAGGGAGCAGAAACAGGTACATGTTGATTTAAACTCCAGGCCCCAATGCACTCGATATTTTCTCAAAAGGATGAGGAGATCCCAGCAATTACAGCTCGGCTCGGAGAGGTCTCCTCTGCCTACTTGCCTGCTCCTTACGGACTGGCACTCTGCAGAGGGTTTGCTGACCCCGAATACTAACGGAGATTTAATGGCACCATCCATTACCGATGTACCTGGGGGGATGCTGGTGTTCTGCCCTTGACAGTTCTCACAGAAATGTCTCAGTTGCTCTATAGGAGACAGCAAAAAATTCAGTGACGTACTCAGCATGTACAGATCCTGGACCAAGTGTAATTTTACTGACATGCATGAAGTTACATCAGATTTGATTCATCCCAGTAAGTTAGACTTCAGCTCACTGTCTGCATCCTTGCTGCCCTTCAAAAGAGCGTGCACAGTCAGTCCACGAGTACAGATTCATTGCTTGCTCAAGCTCAATGCCCAAAATGTGCTCCCACGGCTGGGCAGAGGAGGCCCATGTGCCCAAGTTCATCTGGTGCCTTGGGGGTCTGTGAATACTGTGTTGAGGGGCTCAATACACCACCATGGCATGTCCAGACAGGCCACACAAAGCCTCCAGCGTGCCAGAGAAAGGCAGAGAGTGCATTTCAGCTATTCCTGAGTAAAGAAATAGCCTCCAAATCTGGAGCTTTTACTTCACATATAGCGTAGGAATTAGGGACCCAAAGGATCTAAATAATTTTGGTGGGAATGCTCCTGAGAATCACTGATTTTTAAAAAAAAAAAATGGAGGAAGAGGATTGACTTTCCAGAAGCTCTTTTCTTGTTGGCAGTGAGGCAGTGTGCCCTTGGCTTCTTGTGATCAGTGGGACATTCAGCAGTAAGCACTCTCTTTGAGTTTCATCAATATTTTCAAGGGTAGGAGAGAACTTCACTCCTTTCGAGTACCACTCAGGCAAAGATGAAAAGCTTGTGAGGGTGCCAATTATATAACCTGGCTGAGCTGCCTTGTCAGTGAAGAGCTTTGCAGGGTGCATTCTGGCTTCACAGGATGGAAATTCAGCTTTTATTCAAGTAGTTTGATTTGGTGGCTTCACTGCTTAATCCATGTAGCTGCTGTGATCAGTTAGAAGCAATAACTGAAAGGGAGGTTGCTCAAATTAATTCTACGAGGATTTTACTGTGCTGACTGTTCCGTACCTCTCGGGTAGCATGCCAGCGAGACCATTTCAAGACAAGAGTTGATGCATGCTGCACTGGAGACAACATATGCTTACACTGCATGACAGAGCCCAAAGCTGAGATACTGGACAGGCCCCAAGTAGGTTCCCACAGTGCAGTGGGCACTCCAGATCTGGCGTGGAAGTTGCATAGCCACATTTGTGCTGAATTACATCCAGATCAGTAAAACCTGTCTCCTGGCTTATTATTGTGGGCCCTGTACCAAGTCATATACAGCCATACTCTTTCCCAGCCTAAAATGGCTTGTGTGCAGCTGACTGTGTCACATGGAGACAGCATTTCTCCTCGCCCTGACCCATGGGTATGTGGACTGTATTAGAGTGCCTTAGATTGCCGGGCCTTTGGGACAGGGACAGTCCTTTGCTTAGAGGTCTGGGTGGCACCTTCCATCTTGTGCTCTCACTCTTGAAAGCAAATGCACAAGTGCTCCTGTGGTTAGAGTAATGACAGCTCTGCCTTCTGTAGCAGGAGGACTCAGCAATAAAACTGCTGCTCTTACAGAAACAGAAAGAGAAAAACTATCAGCAAAATATATCTGAAGGAAAACCAATGCTGAGCTTATTAGCCAAGTTGCATGCAAGCTTAAAAATGTATCAGGCTAGACCTGGAAATTTATGTTCAAAGCCACGAATTCAGAGTTAATTTATTATGCAGTAGATTTCCAGCTCCACTGAGCTTAATGGGATTTGTTATTCTGTTAAATGGGCTTTTCCCTCAGAGCACCTTGTTTCATTAGACCATTTAACAGAGGTTTGGGTGAATGAGGTGTGTAAACACAACACAGCCATACCAGCTGCCCCTTTGTTTTGCACACTGAAGTGCTAATTCCTCTTACAGGCTGTGAGCGCAGGTGTACTGCACTCCATGCAGGAGGGCATGCATGTACCGTGGTCATGGAGGCAAGGGGAGCTAGTGGGATTTCTCCTTGCTGAAAGCCAAAGAGAAACTGCAGGGAATGTCACAGATCCCTTGAGAGAAGGTTTTGACTTGCTAATGGTCTCCAGTGTGTTTAGAGTTCAAAATTGGAACTATCTTCTTTACACTAACAGTGTTGACGACGGGTTCTCCAAGAGCCAACTAGCACTTTGGGACATATACAGAACTATCTATAATTAATAACACTTTGATTTATAGCAGGACTAAGTGAACCTGACAAAATCAAGGCCCTGAAACTCTGTTTCCTGTGAAGTGTCTAAAACCTAAGTGTCAACACAGAAAAAAATCACAAGGAAGGCAAAAGATCAAGCTCCGTTTCATGGACATGAAACCAAGGCACGGAAGCAGCACGTGACCCTGGAGACAAACCCAGGAGTGAAGCTGAGCCCTGCTTGTTCATTGAACACCCGAATGAAACTCCTTTTCTGATGGTCCTCACAGGGTCCTGCGCCAGCATGCCCAGACTACATGCTGTTCTTCTCAATGTCCATCTCTCTGATGAGAAAAGAGATCCTTCTGCTCTAGGGCTAATCAGAACATTAATTTTCTGTCAACTTTATTTTTTTAAAATTAGAGTTCTTTGCCATTCTGACCAGCAAGTTGAGGGTAAATGCTATAACCCTTAGTCAAGCAACGCATCCGTTAAGGAGACACTTTGCACCTTTTCATGATACAATCTTATACTACACAGCCGACTGACCTCCATATTCCCACTGTTTACAATCATTTAATTTTCATGTATAATATTATAATGTTTCCCAAGGAAAACTTAAAAGCAATTTCAGCAGCTATTAGGCATTGTCAGCGAAACTCCATTTATGGTGAAGAACAGAATAAACCCCACAAAACTGGCAAGGAATACAAGAAAGTCAATGTCTAAATTCCTGACAGCATCAGTAACAACAAATCTAGTGTGAAATGGCATGAGTTTTCCCCAGATATCCATTTCGTAACTTGTATAGAATAGAAATCTTGTTGAAAATAAAATTAATGTACAGAACAAGGACTGAACAAATTAATAAAAGCTGTGGGACTTGAAAAGAAATGGTTTCTTTCTCTGTCGCTTTCATTTGTGTGTGTATTCATGACTGTGCGTAAATCTAAATACATTCCCAAGCCTGAGGGCAATGTTGATTCAGAAACGCAGAACAAAAATTAAAGAATCAATGACCTGTTGAAATAAATGGCAAAACTCCCTTGATTTCAGCAGATACAGAATTTTGCCCCAGATATTTGGGCCAAACTTATCAACAGCCAGAAAGTAGTAAATTTGACCTTTGAAATCCAGTGAACAAGAGGAAGAAAATGGTCTTTGGATTGTCCATCTGTTCTGTAAAATTTTCCTGAAAGTGTATCAGACAATGCCCAAAAATTGTTTTCCTATTCCCACCTTGTCACAATCTGGTGATCCCTCTTTCTCCACTACCTCAGAGGTAGCGTAAGCTCCTTAAGTAGATGTGTCAGTCTAGATTTAGGTGGGGTAAATCCACGCCTTCGTGCAAGATAGGCCGGATCAGAATTTACTTTTGAGATGTGACAGATGACTTCACACTTACTTTGTGTTAGGGGTGTGCAGCGGGGGGATCAGTGCAGACTAGCTCATGTGGTATACTTCCATGGCACCACGTCCTGCTTACCCACTTCCATATGGAGACAAGCCTATGCTGGTTACCGTGACTCCATCCCTGAAGTTTCTCATCTTGTCACACTTACCCTTGCAGCTGCCATCTTGAGGTATAGAGAACCACTGTCTCTCATTTCCAGATGGAGGCACTGAGAAAATGAGGGACCATAATTCAACCTCTTTTTAATGTATTTAAACTGGTTTCAGAGCCTGAGTTACAGAGAACATAGATGTCATGAAGTGTGCAATGAAGCCTGCCAAGATATCTGTTGATCTCCCTTGGTGGCCCACCAATGCCTGCATGACAATGGTGTCCTTGCAATTTCTGTCGCTTTAGCTGCTCTGGACCACGCACTGAAAAACAATCTGGATGTCATCAGCAGCTCCCTCAGAGACCAAGAAGCCTGGACAATTTCACTGCTGTTGCCTGTGCATATAGTTAAAAAGGACCATGTTTGGAAGATGGCCTCAGGGGTCTCGGTCACTGCCTTGACTCTAAGGACTTCACCACCCCAAGCAACCTAACCACAGACTGACTGGGGTGGGAGGCTGGGAGGCTGCAAAGGAACAGCCATTTTCTTGAATCTGGGTTCCTGAAGTGTCCTGTGAGGATGGCGATGGCATGGCATCAGCTTCCCACAGACCCTATATCATGCCCCTGCATTTCTAGGAGTTTTGTACCCATTGCTGGTGGTCCAGTGGTCCCTGGCCAAGCTTGTCTACTGCACCCAGACCTTCTGGCTGACTGGGGCAGAGTGGCTGTAGCGGCACGGCATAGCAAAAGGCTACTCTGTCTCTGCTGCATCAGGCAAAATGAGGTGCAGTAGGACAGGCACTAGCGCGTTCCAGAAAGCTGCCTGATCCTACAAATGAACCTTCTTTCTATTGGCATGAGCCCAGCTCTTCTCTCTCCTTGTTACTGTGATACAAAGCAGCAGTAACACTCAACAGCCACCAGACAGGTAGGATTTAACACACCATTATAATAACAACAACAGCCTTCAGGCAGAGTGGAAGTCAGAACAAAGCCCCAGCTTAAGGTGGAATGATGCATGCCTGGGACAACCCCTACTGCTCTAATTTTTCTGGTATTTATGTTTCATTAGCTAGTGGTTCAGAATGGCTCTGGGAGTAAATCCCTCCTGGATGAGTCCCAAGGTCACTTCCATAGCTGCAGGATGGAGAAATGCACTGAAGCCTGGCCAGCTGATAATCTTTTCCCGTGCTCATGCCAATTGAATCCTTTCTTCTCTTGGATGAACTTATCCTGGAGCTAGCTAGACTGTAGGCCCCTGTTAAATAATGATGATTATGTTCTTTTTGCTCACTGCCGACAAAGAATTATAGCCCCTCATTTAGAGCTCATTTCAAAACCATGAGATTCTGTAATTGAAAGTGGCTGAAGCTAATTTGATAACCCAGTTCTGAACACAGCCGACTAACTACTTTCCCTTTGTCCTTTCAACAGTAATGGCCTTGTCAGGAAAGTCTTCTGTGCTACTTTTAAGAGGGCAATTATGACAGAGGTTGAAAACTATTGTTCTGTGACGGGCTGCAATTTCAACATTGCCTTCAGGTTCCCAGCAAGGCCAGGGGCACGGCAGTAGGTTCAAATGCCCTCCAGCCACATCTGCCCTCTGAAACACCCACCCAGTGCTCACTCTCTTGGGCAGCTGACTCTGTTGTGCTCCCCAAGATGCAGACCTCTGTCCAGGAGATCCTGACACTTCCCCAGACGACGATGTGGATATTTGCTGGGTTCCCCCAGGATGCGAGGGAGAAGGGCGTCTCAGTGCCCGTATCCTGCCTGGCAGCTCCCTCAGGCACACCGGACCATCGACCTTTGCCACCTGAAATCCCGGATCAGGACACCCTGAAGGCTCCTGCTCACTTACAGCTGCCATCGGCTGACCGTACGGGGAGGCCGCACAGGTGGTTAGATATAGTGAGTCCCCCTCTTGTGCTCAAGAGGTGGGTAAAATTTCCACAGCCCAGATGGGAAGGAGAGGAACTCTGTCTACCCCAGCGAACAGCCACAGGCGGACAGACCACAGCAGGGGCACACGCACACACGCTGCTGACTGCCCCGGCAAACTGCCTTCAGTTAGGAACACGCTTGCGCGAGCAGGATACCCTGGCGATGCTTCCTGCCCTCGGAAAGGTCAGAGCAGCCTAAACAGGCAATACAACAAAACGTAGAAAATAAAGCCTAAACATGATGCCCGCCTAGTGCTCTATCTGCCAAACTGCTGTCTCTCAGACTGCTTTGCTCTTATGATTAACAGCCCTGATTCCTGAACACATTTACTGGGGCACAAGCAGCAGTGCAAGAAGCCCCTTTACCTCTAATTCCCAGCTGTGTTTCACATCTGCACCTGGGAGTGCGGCAGGTTCAGGAGAGGAGAGCAGCTTTCCTTAAGCCTCCTTTGCAGTGATCACCGAGGGAAACTTGCCGATTGCAAGATGCATATCTGTGGTATCTAAGTAAATTTTTCCTGGAGTATTTTGGATTCTGGGCCTTCCCCATGGTAAATGGAGGAAATGTAAATAACATGGCAAACATTTCTCTAGCCATAGCCTAGAGCTGTGCTCAGAACTGCTCTGGCTGTTGTAGTAATTAGCATAAGCAAATTGCTAAATTGTGTGCTGTGATAAAATGATGGATTACAGCATGGAAGAAATCATTAACACATTGATTAGCAGCACATGCCTTCAAAATCACTATCTAAGCAAATTCTGAGGATCGTGGGAGCTTTGTAAATGTTACAAATGCTGCCGTCCATAAGCAAGAACCAGGAAATATTAATATATAAATCACCAAAGTACCAAAATTAAATTTTAACTATTAAAGTTGGTTCTCAAATGGTTTCTAATATTACTGTAGCTGTTCACGTGGGGTTCCTGTTCTGTGTTTCCCTGTACTCACAGGGAAGGGGCTGTAACGGTGTTTGCTTGAGGCAGGGTCTGACTCTCGGGGAGCTGCCTCCAGGTTTCCTGGTGCATGTTCCTCTCCTTTTGTATCTCTGTCTCTGCTGCATGTATTTTAAGCATTACACAGCAGTGGATGGTGCAATGGTGTGTTCATACCATGCAATGTATACCTCCTAGCATAGAAAAAGCATGGATATTACCATTATGGGGTTTTTTGCAGAATAGTTTTGCTTTGAATGTAGTGGGAATTTGGTTTTCTTCTTTTTCATTAAAGGAAATGTTTCCCTGCACTTACATATTGAAAGGCTCTCCTGCCCAAAATCTATGATGTGGTTCACTGGCAGCATCTGCTGCTAGGTATTCCCTCACGATGGCTTTAATAATCAAAGCAGACTGTTATTGCCAAAGCTAATAGCAGTAGGCTTCACTTCTTATTCAGCACAAGTGCTTGGTAGTTTATAAAATTACTCATTTGAATGAGTTTTCTTTTATTAGGATTAGCAGGCCAATGCCATCCCTCCTCCCCACATCTCCCCCCCTCTTGTTTTAAATAAGATGAGACACACATATTGAATTTTAATACAGCATTGTAACGAAAATGTTTGTGTCAATAGTGGCTAGCTGATGTGAAACAGGAGTACAGGAGCCCTCCCCATAGCTCTGTGTCAGCACATATACCCAATCCCAGAGGATTCCCAAATTCATTATCAGCAGAACATAAAATCAATACAAGGCTGTGATTTCACTTACTGACTTGGGTACTGCTACGGTAGAGAAGATTATACCTATAGGCCTTGCTGTGTGCTTACTGCCAGAAAGTACGAACGCTCACAACCACTGGTGGTGCGGAGGATGAATCCATGTGCAGAGCGCCGAGGTGCAGGGACGCCAGAGGCTCCCTCTGTGTTGCAGAGAACAACCCCACCTGAAAAAGGCCTGGTTATCACAGCTTGGACCTGGGGAGGTCTCTGTTCACTCCCATGCATCCTTCTGCCTGTGTCTTCTGGCATTTCTAGCAGTTCCCTTCCTATGCATGCAGCATGCTCTGTGCCAGCTCCCGCGCCTGCCTGTGCTTTTTTCTTTATTTCTGATACCATTCTGCCTTCCAAAATGCGCTGGTCTCTCCTATCAGCTGTTAGCCCAGTAGGTCCAAAGAGTTAGCTATTCTGATTATTTTACAAATCCCACAGCACACAGCCAGGTTATTAAATATGTTTCTGGGTCCTACAGGGGACTGGACGGGAAGAAGAGAAAGAGATCCGAAAAATGTTTGCATTTGTTTTGCCGGAGGTGAATATCAGGGATTCCCTCTGTTTCACTGTCAGATTAAATCATGGACATAGAAACTAGTGACCAGCGATTTCAGGGTCTGCATCTGTAAATGAAAGAGAATTTCAATAAAAGGGTAATTTATTTCACTTAATTAAACCCACTGGTTTGCGGTATGAATCCATTCAGTAAAATGCTCTTTTAATAAGTAAAAGAATACCTTTCAAAATTGAAAGATTTGCAGATGTGATCTTCAGTTTCTGCTGCAAGGCAGTTCTTGGAAATCAGAGACAAAGTGTTCTTCTCCAAGGAGAGTCCATTTTATGAGTGTCTGGTGGCGCACTTAACTGCTCACTGTCTCTCTCCCAAAATCTAGCATCTCATTGGAATTCTTTTTTTTAACTAATTATGCAATTTTATACATAGTTCCAAGAGTACCTCTCAGGACAGCATTAATTTTAATAGCATCTTAAAATGACAAATTCAAGATTTGCCGCTAGCAGTGAATATATGTAGTTAATAGATTTTCTTCTTGCTGCACTTGCTTGGCACTACATTTGTCATAGCAGTGGTCCTGTTTTGGCACCATTCTCATCCATTCCTCATCCACTGATTTTTTAGATCATAACATATCTTTCACTAGCAGTATAATTTCTGCATTACCATACAGGCAATGTCACATACTTAACGAACTCTTCATAAACATTTACATCAGCAGCTGTCTGTGTTAGACATCAAATGTTCTTTTCTGGAGGAGTCTGCAGTTTCACCTACTATTATGGTAAATCATCTCCCAGAAACAGTCTCAGAAATATCCCTCACAAATATAAGTGTCGTAACTTCTACGAACAGCCTTCACCTAACCAGACGTAGGAAATTGTCCTGGTTCTTCGTCAGCCATAAGGTATGTGGCATATATAAGGCAATGCTGATGAGTAACCCAGCAGCCAGCCCCTCCGCTAGGTAGCCCCTCTCAGACCAGCCAGACTAGTGGTCTAATAGCACAAGTCCCTGTTTTCCTGTTTTTAGTAGGATCTTCCTGGTTTTGTCTTTCTTCAGGGAGTCTGGGCCACCTGATGTTGTTTGTGGCTGTTGAGGAATACCTGCCATTTCACAGTGACACAAAGCGGCACAGTACTTCTTAAACTTGTCTTCCATCCCCTTGGAATTAGGAAAGCCGGTTTGTTAAGACTAGTCTTTTGGCTACTTGTTCAAATGGAGTTTGCACCTAAAAGCTATGCAAGAGCAGAAACAAAGTTTGCTGCCATTAGTCCCAGAATAAAGTAGACACTGAAAATCTGAAACCCAGGAAGAACAGTTGTATTTTCCAGTTACATTCGAGTGATTTCATTTGAGTGCTTACACGCTTTTTCTGGTACTTCATGCTGGCAGTAGCCAAGAACAGCACAAGACCGCAGAGTCAGAACTACTTGCGGTGCTCTCCAGCACACTGTAACTCTTTGGTTATCTGCTAAACCACGACACTTGTGTTCCTTCTAGAGCCATCTAGAATTTGATCAATTGACGAAGAGGAAACAAAACCATTGACAAGTCAGTCCTTCACAGTACAAAGCAGTTGCTTCAGTGTTTTACGTAGGGTTGTCTCTCACTGGCGCCTAGTCATAAAGACTACCACGAAGAGCTTATGCTATCCAGCTGGGGCAAGGAGCAGGTACGAGCAAGGATGGAGGCTGCAAAAGGGCTCATGTTTTCTGGCCTGTCTTCTCACTGTTAAAAGAGCGCGGGGACAGTGACATGAAGTGAAGGGAGGAAGAAGAGCTGGTTTGGCAGGTCTGGGAATCAGCCCTCAGGAGCGCCCGCTGAGAGAAGCTGTCCTAGGGATCCTCGGAGAAGCCAGCGCGGAGGACCTCATGTACAGAAAGAAAACATCTCTGTAGATTTCATGAGAGGAGGATGAAAACAGCTGGCCTGGATGCAGAAAATGGGAGGAATACAAAGCAGTAAGGCTCACACTTCACGCAGCGTTCCCCTTCCCGGGCTGTCGCACCATGTCACCGCCAGCACCCCGCAGCAGCTAGCTACCAGGATCCAGCGAACGCCTACGGCAAAGAGAAGGATTTCAGGACACAGCATCCTCCTTAGGCAAAATGCTATAAAATTGTGCTGTATTAAACATTATAGTTGATGAAATCCTCATTCCATTGAAGGCAATGCCAAAACTACCTCTGATTTCAATGGAGCAAGTATTTTTCCCATCCCACTGTCTCTCCGAACAGATCTCTCTTCCCTGTTGTTGCCCATTCTATTTTTCTGAAGCTCTTCCAAATGTTTTCAGAGGAAATTAACTGATTTCATCTCTTCTAGCTTTAACTCTTCTGTAATATAATTGTATTTGTCCTAAAAGGAAACTCTGACAGTATACGTTTCAGGTTTTCCATCTTGCACAGTTCATTTTTGTAAGAATCAATAAAGGTCACGCTATTTAAAAATGCACAGCCTGAGCAGAGTGCAGAAAGACCATGGAGCTGCTCAGTGTTTCCACAGCGATGCATGTATTTTTTTTTTCATCAGCAGATGGTACGGCTGACATCTGCAAAAGCAAAGGGCACAGCTGGGTTACATCTCAGGTTATGGAAAGCAACAACATCTACTATGTGTCACCTGTTTGGACTACATAATTCATCTTTCTCTGAGAACAAAGTGCTTCCCCTATGCATAGAAAATGACTGCGTGTTTCCTATTTATGACAAAAGTGGAGGCAGAAGAGCAAGGGCCCATAGTATTAACAACCAGGTACGACATTCATAACAAAAAGCAAAGCTGCCAACATTCAAGGTGTTTTCTGCATTCTGGAATTAAAACCTTTTTCATGAAAGATGTTAATCTAAAAGCAATAATCAGTATTTGACAAAAAAGGCCAGACCTTTTTTCTGTGGGAATGCATATGTTTCAGTACTGCGCTATTTTTTTAAAGCAGTGGTGATGTTTGTATTGAGGATGTTGGCTGATGTGGTCTTGGCGTGGCTGGAGCACTGCCGGGGCAGCGGGGGCAAGGAGGGCTGGGGAGAGGGGGGCCCACGTGCCACGCGTCCAGGTGGCACCAGCAAAGTGCCACCACTGCTCTCCCTCGCCCGCTGGCTGCAGGTACGGACAGCCATTTGACCCAAACGGAGAGGAAACAGCTGTCAGTCCGGGGGAAAGAGTTAGCAAGCAAACCCAAAGAAAGCATACAGTAAGTTTCCAACCACCGAGCAGAAACCAGTGAATTTTAGATCACGCTAACTGGATTCTTTCTGACTTTACTGTCCAGAATGGCTGAAAAGGTCTTTCTATAGGTCTGTTGTGATTCAGTCTGTGCCAAGTGCTTCCTAGTCTGGATTCAACCCCAGGTATTCTACTTCTGTGCATTACTTGAAGGTACTGACCAAATATACAGTATTACAGATAAGGGACATCTGTGGAGAAGGATACTCTTGAATGCAGAACAAACAGTTGATGCTGTCAGATGCTCTAATCTCTGCACCGTTCTGTGCATTCAGAGCAGCTGCTAATGCAATTTGGTGTTTCCCTGGAAGCAGGCGGAGGGCATGCACTTTCAGAGGAATAGACGGCATGACTGCGAGAGCACCCCAAAGTTCAGTCCCACCCCCTTATTTGTACTGTATTAAAGATACTCTGTGTGCTTTCTGTCAGGGACTGTTCTGCATGCTGGTGATAATGTTGCCTTGTTCAGAGGGGTCAGCAAGAACAGTAGAGAGTATTTTCCAATTAAATGGTCAGAATTACTTAGCTGAGTCCTTTTATTTAAAAAATAAAAAAAGTTGCTTACTATTTCAGCAAAACAAGATCGCTTTGGCTTGGTTCAGGCTTGCTTCTAAAACCAAAAAGGGCAAGAGCACGAATGGCATCCTGTCCTTGGAGTGGGAAATAAACCCAAAAGTGTGGTTACGCCTTTCTTAACTATCTCCAGATTTTAACTCTTGATGTCATAGGTGCTCATGCCCTGAGTATTTTTGATTTTTCATCTGATGTATAGCATAGTCTCAGCAGTATAGCACTTCACAGCTTGATGTGAAACTGTAGGACTGTTCCCAGCTTCCAAGAGGGTCCAGAAAATCCTACAAAATAGCAATGAGATTGGATACAAGAAATAAGATATAAATAACTCACACTAATGCAGTCCAATCACTGTCTTGATATCATTTTATATACAGCTAATACTAGTAACTATCAAAAGGGTAATACTACACCATTAGACAATTGATTCCCATCCCCTAAATCAGAGAGGCAGTTGATACCCAGCGCATGGAGACTACTGATTAGGAGAAATGACAAAAAGGAACAACAAAGCAGAATTTTCATGCGTAACTTATGCCTGGGGGTGCCCTTGGCCTCTAGAAATTGGGAAAGCTCTCCTCATTCTTACTTGTCAACGCAAGACCTCTGTGATTATAGCATTGAAAATTAGGCTGGCGGCACCCCGGGCACCCTCCTCAAGAAAGAAACCCAGCCATTTGCCTGTAATCTCAAAAGAAAATGGGATCTTTATTAGAAAGTCGCTGTAACTACCATTGAGAGCATCTCAAAACTGAAAGGGAACTATGTGCATTTTAGCAGCTTAGTGACTTTGGAGCCAGCGCTGTCTCCAGCAGCACCAGGAGGAAGGGCTCCAGGACTGCGTCCTCCGTGGTTACAGCGTAAGACTCTGAATTCCTGGGGCCAGATCAGGCTGACGCCGCAAGGCGTTTGAGGAGCTGCAGAGTAGTCTCTAGCTGTTCTTCCTGTTTTCTCTGTTGGTCAGAGAAACTTTTCCAAAGAAACGGAGACTGTGCAGTAGATGGATGATAGCTTACTGGGTGAGGTAAGAGCAGGAAGCAATAAACTGTCTGGCTGGATTAATACTATCATTAAATAATAGCAATATGTATTTCAGAGCCTCATTTTGCAGGGCTCCAGACCTCTCATTTTGTGTTCTTGATTCACTCTCTCCTTATAACAAGCCTGTACCTTACCTTGTGCTACCCTGTATGACATTCTTGAACACTCCTCTTCCTGCTGGTTAAGGATGAAGAATAATGGACAACTAAGTGTAACTATCTAGCGTGATGCTATCAGACACAGCATGGATTTAGCAATAAGCATTATGTGCCATCAGCATTCATTCTGTTTGAAAGGCGGTTTCTGCCTTTGCGCGCTCCGTGTGTGCGCTCCGGCAAGAAGCCTGCCAGCAGGGCTGCGGGACGAGGCCATGGGAGGCCTCACCCGACACTAGCACTTCGTTAGGAGAACCGTTTCCTGCTAAACGTGGAAAGGCTGTTTCATTGAGGGGGACACCCTCTCCCTCGCTTTGGAGATAAGAAGGCGCTCCTGCTTGGCTGGGATGTAGCAGCTCCTGGGCTGCAGCCGCTGTGTATCACAGTGTGGAGGGGAACAGGACCAGCCGAAAGCGCCTTCGGGGACTGCAGCAGGAGCCTTCCTCAACCCTGTCCTCACCCAGGTGGGATGCAGGAGTGGGCTCCTGTGTCTGAGGAATGCTGTGAGCTAAAGGCCGTTTTTCAGCTGCAATCAGCGAGAGCTGCGATAGTGACTCCTGGTCTCTACCCCTCCCTAAAATGGCCAGTGAACCCCTCCTGAGGAGAAATGTGTGCAGCACTCTCGGCTGTTTGCCTCCTGGGCAGATTTAACTGGACTTGAGGTGCCCATCGTCCTTCCTCCTCAGCTCCCTGTAAA
This sequence comes from Phoenicopterus ruber ruber, assembly GCA_009819775.1. Lineage (NCBI taxonomy): Eukaryota > Metazoa > Chordata > Aves > Phoenicopteriformes > Phoenicopteridae > Phoenicopterus > Phoenicopterus ruber. Next base: position 10,489,137 of record CM020229.1, on the reverse strand, counting down.
AGGCAGGGAGGTGCTCCTGACTCTGAGTGCCACATAATCATAATAAATGCATTTGCTGGAAGAAATTAAACAACAACAGGTGTCCTTCAGAGCCCTCAATGACTGTTAAAGGAATTTACATTTGTGAATAAACAGCAGTAGAAATTATTCGTCTGACAGCTTCTCATTATTAAAATTAAGACCCTGCTTAATCCTGCCAATGTCAGTGGGACCCAAGATGACCTGCTAAGTGCCAGTCACAAAAGTTAATGTCGCTTAATGGGAAGCAGCCCATTTTTTTTAAAAAAAAATATATATTATAAAAATATTTTGGAGCTGTCTTTGCGGCTGTTGAACTCAATGGCCAAATCCCATGGCTTTCAGTGAAGCAACGAAGCAGAACTCATAGAGACTGTCTACAAGTGCCCTGTGCAACATCGCGGTTTTGGGGACTTACACTGGGAGGAATTTTGGCCCTATACAGTCAGATATGCTCCACCAAACAGTGCCTGACGCAGAAGCTGCACATCCACGTAGAGAAAATTTGTTATCTGCTACATGGCCTTCCTCTCACCTTGACAGGCCTTTTTTTCCTCTGCCTGCAAAATGAGGATGGTAGTGGTCATCTGTATTTCCAATGTGCTTTTAAAGTTTAATACACTTGGAAAGTTTCTCCCTAGCGTTGTTGTTAAATTACACAATTTGAGGTATAACATATCCCACAATGCCGTAATTTTGAGCGAGACCTTAAATTCAAACCCCGATCACTTAGCAGAGAGCATATACCGCATAAGCTCAATGAGGCTTAGTGTGAGCAACGTTAAGTAAGATAGGGAAGATTTTATGCTGACTAGCTTTCCTTTTTTTTTTTTAACATATATTTTATTGCTACTTAAAAGTCAAGAATTGATAGGTAAAACAATGCATTTGCAGCAGATTTGTCAAAATGTAAGAATATTGATTTTTGAAGAAGCTTGCCCACAGTGTAAAAGTCAGTCAAAGTTAAAATCAATAGGGATAAATTAGGACTTCTCCAGCTATATAAATGTTACAATAACAGAGCCTTTAATGCATAAAAATCCTGTACATCAGATGACAAAAATAGTTGAAACTTACTTTTTACTTCAATTTTAAAAAGCAAGATAAAACATCAATTATCTGCCACTCTAAATTTTGAACAGTGTATTATTTTTCCAGAGATATTATCTTCCAGAGATACTATTTTTCCAGAGTACGAAGAGTCCTGTCGATGCTCGTGATCCTCACACGGTCGCACTCAGCCTCTGCTGTACCAACGTAGGACTGTGCAGCTCCTTCTCGGGGGAGACACTCTGGTCCCAGGAGCACAGAGAAGCACCAGTCTGACAAACTTTAGCACCTGTTTCGTGGCCACCACCTGCCTGTAAGCCATTAGCCCAGACTCCAGAGCCACATCCCGCACATACAGATGCCTCTGAGCAGGGTGGAAGGTGTCAGCGCCCAGGACTCAGCCCTCCTGATGAAGTTTCTCACCTAGCGTTGTTCACCACTGTCATTTGATGACGAGATGACTCTGTTCTGGGCCTTTTTGCTAAATTAGATGCCACCGTTAGGATGATATGTCCTTATTTACCTTTTCCCTCCAGGGTGCATGAGACATTGTCCTTCAGTAACATCGTTGCTACTCCTGGACCCATATTACATCTGTTCCTGTCTTGTTTTCCCCGTCTTGTTTTTCAGTGATTCCAGCCAGTTTCTAGCATAGCTCCCTGCTTGATCAAGTTGTCCTCCTGCATTTCTCTCCAATTATTTTATCTTCGTGATGTCTGGCTGAGTTAGGCTAGAGGTAATAGAAGAGGACGATTTCCTGGGGAGCAGGAGACACGGCTGCTACTCTGACCTTACCCCACCTTTCCTGGAGATTTTGGCCTGGCAGCTTTAAATGTCTCCTTGTCTCAGATGACTAAACAAGGAGAGCGCTACCTGTCAGGCACTTTTTTGTGCCAGTATGAATTATATGAGTATTTTGTTATTTATGAAATTCTGCTAGTGACCTAGAGAAACACTCTGGATTGTTGGGAATATCCCGTCACTGACCACAGAAAAGGAATGAACAGGTGATCAGCCTCGTAGTTGCTCTGAAAGCTCAGGTGTGGTGGGTGTTTGTGGGAAGAGAAAGGACAAAAGTTCATCTTCCAAGTGGCTGCCTGTCTTAGCAGCAACCTTACGTTCACTCAGAACGTGCTTGTGAGAGAAGGTCGGCAGCTATTCCCCTTGGGTCTGAGAAAAGATTGTTTTAAATACTTATGCTGGGCTTTCAGACCATACATTTTTTGCAACAGTTATACTATTCATGAGGAGTTGCTCAAATGAGACTTTTCAATTGCTTATGTGGGAGGAAGCATTTGGCAACCGGACAGAGAAAACCAGATTTTTTTTAGGAGATGCTTTATCCCCAAAGTGCAATTGTTTTGTCACACATTTCTTTCACTCTCTCAAGGTTGAAAAGTTTTTGGCAGCAGTAACTGTAGAGCTTGCAAAAGACATGGTTTCCAGCACAGCGTGTCAGATGAACCTAATGAGACAGATCCTTGGCGGCTGTGAGCGGGTACGGCTCCATTGACAACGGTACAGCAAGACTGATGTACACCTGCAGAAGATAAGACTCAATATGTTTTAAACTTGGAGGTTGCAATTATAGCTCTGAATACAGCTTAATGGCTCATGCCTTTGCTGTTTCAATACTGTGTATGATGCCATTTCCATGAACTGTGGTAATGGGATATTATACCATTACAATAGTTTTGGTTGACTTCTTTCTCCTCATCTTTTTATTGGAAGTATTCATGCAATTGCATGTAAATAGATTTGTTTTACAGCTCTTGATGCAGAATGACTTTTTAATGGTATTTTTGTTGCATCTGCTCCAGTTGATGATTAGGCCTGAGAATAGGAAACTTTCTCCAGTACGCTGCCTTGACTTGAGGCGGGTATTGGTTCTGGTGCTCAAAGGACTGGACAGGCGCAACAAGTTGAGCCCATCAAGCTGATCTGTATAAGTGCAAAGGTGCTAATGGGAATGCAAAAATACATTCGCAGTTGCATGCAAACTGCACTCTTTTTAAGTGGCACAGAAAAATATTTCCCTCCCCGGTAAATGAGGTTTTACAGCCTGTGTCGTACTGGACGTGATATCATGTGACTGTTGGTTCATCTTGACCCGATAGATGGCGAGTCTATATGTTTTACTTAATATACTCAACATTCACGCTCAGGAGCATTCACATATGCAATGCTGGGAATTTCCCATGCAGGCAAATTTCTGTATGCAAGCAAATGCAGAATTTGTCAATGCAGCTTTGTGCTCACTTTTACTTTTAAAGATGTTCACAAAAGGTTGTAAGCAATCCTAAACCGACAGGCACGAACACGATATGCAAAGGCTTTACATAAACCATCAGAGATCTGGGGACATGCTGTATGGGTTCAGTCATCCTGTGTTACTCCCTGTAATATATGCCCAGGAAAAGCGGGCTCCATGGCCTATTCCGTTTACCTGAAAAGGCAGGTCTCCCATTTTCATAGCTTCTCCTTAGTAGCAAGGTAATAATCAGGTCCTGAGTGTTAAGTGGAAATTAAAAAAAAATCTATTTTTCATATTTATTATAATTCCACAGTGTGTAGGCTCTCTAAAGAGTCATTAAGTGATGAGTTCTTTATACAAAACTTAATTTAACTAATTTCCTTATAAAATTCTCCATACAGAGCTTCCCAAAGTGTTTACTAGTGCAATAAACCATTACAGGGATTGTTTTAAGTCATTTGCCTCCAGACAAAATAGACATTTTTGAACATTTGGATTTCTGCTGTCTAATAAATGAAGTTCTACAATTCTAAACTTAATATCTGGCATCACCATTATTTTTCCTTGCTTTACATCCTTCTTAGAGGTTCACCATGACATAAAAAGATAAATTGTTGTAATATTTTCTGCACATTGGGAAACATTTTTTTTTCCTCCAAGTTTGTCTTTCAAGATGACTTACTGTAGTTTGCCTTTTTTTATTTTCCCAAGGATGTTTAGTTTATAAAAGTTTGACTTCTGATTAGAGGCTAATTCACTGGAGCTGAGAAATGTCCTGTAATAAATGAGAACTGTGGATTTTTGGACAGAACCCTACTGACTGGGAATGGACCTTGTCCTTGAAGAGCCTAACAGACTTGACACTTTCTTAGTTTATTTAAAACATTGATGCTTTTAAACTTGAGCTAATTTATAGTTTGTCTTGTATTTGTCATTATTCTAAGTGAGAACGTCCCAATCTTTTATACTATAACATAAACGCTTCCCTGTCATCACCAAGAATATTTTAATTGATGCAGTTGAGAATCACATCAGCTCTTCTCAGACTGGACACTTTGGCAGCTCATCATTATTTTACAATTGACCAACGTACTCAAGTTTACTGCCTCCAACTGCTAAGTCCGCAGTTTGCAGCAAAAGCCCCTGTGGTCTCTGACACTACATCCATCTTGTGGGACACAGGTGCTAGTGCCTGGGACACATCCTCATGCCTTCTTTGGAAAGGACCCCGGTGTTTGTCATTCGTCCCTCACTTTACTCCATTCCTCCTGCCAGCACCAACTTTGCCAGTGTTAAAAGATATTTCAGCTGGCATCACCAGCCACTGTCGGTGCCAAGACACGTAAGGTCTCTTTGACCTTAAACTAGGGTTAGAGAAACAGACTGTTAAAAAGTCCATTTCGTGATCTGATCATCTCATCTCAGTCTTGCCATCTAAACGCCAGCAAAATGGATGCTTTAGCTCAGACGTGGTTCCTGTGTCTCTCTGTGAAGACCTATTGCTATGGAGCTGTTTAACCATTCTAGCCGCATTCATTCATTCATTCATTCATCACATATTATGTCACTTATCTCTTCGCTTCTTGAAGCATTACAATTTTAAGACTCATATTGTACGAGCTGTAAATACATTTGATGCAGTTTCCCTACTACTGAATATAAAGCCAAGAGTTTGGAAATGGAAAAACACTAAGCCCAAGCACACTTTGTATAAATAATATCATACTATACCAATGATACTCTGGAAAAAAAAATGGAAAAGTTAACTGAGTTTCAATGTGTGCCCACTAGGTACATACAATTTAAGAGTCTTCCTTTACAGGGAATACCATATTTCAAAACATTAGTTAAATAAAGTTAGAATATTTTATATTCTTAAAACTTAATTTATATCTAGTGCAGTCTATTTACATCAGCCCTCACTGAAAGTTCCCACTTGAAGATTTAAGGCTGCAATGCTCAGAACAGCCAAAGCGCCCTGGTTACCCAGGAGCCCAGCCTGACAGGAGGTTACGCCAGGCTTTCTGCAGTCCCACCTACGCCTTGCAAAACAGTTTGCAAAATACTTTGCAAGAATATGCAGATCTTGCTTCCTGATCATTGCCTCCTCCAGTATCATCTTCAGTTTTAAGCACATTTTTATAATTCAACAAGGGATGTGTTAACCTGAAGAAACCTTGCTGAGTCTGCTGTGATTCCTGCTCCAAAATGCTCCTGGATATCCAATATTGTTACAGACATTATATAGACATCCCAAAGGAGAGAATGGATGTCTAGCTATACCCCAATCCTTTGCCAGCATCTATAAGATGACTTCACTGACATTTAGCTGAAGCCTAAGCCTGCTCTCAAACCTAGAGTCACTTACCAGCCACACTTTACATACCAGCACGCACTGAGACACAAACTCCGCGTGAGCCCTCTGGAGGGATCAGTCTCATCACCTCTGGTGTCTTTGCGTAGGCTCAAGCACTCGCTGTTGTAATCCAGGAGCAGGCACAGAGATGTGTATGCTATACCCCAGTCTCAGCTCTTCCTAAACTCTCACGTAAAGGCAAACCGGGAACAGAAGGTGCACAAGCTGTTGGGCTTGGCACGCCTGAGTCCGCTTGCACACCTGCACCTCACTCAATGTTCTCCAAAGGTCACAACAACAGGAGAATCCCAATAGACTATCTCACCCTTGCCACTGCTCCCCTTGCTTCTCCCACCCCCGTCTACATTTGGTGTTTTTCCAAGCACTCATAAATTCTCACGCTCATCCAAACTCTCACACCTCGGGCCAGCTCACCTGTGCCAGAACTTGGTGGTTTTTAGCACTTCAACGGACAGAAAGTCCTGTGACATGTTTAAGTTATCTGAAGATAACTTTAAAATCACTTTTTCCGGAAATCCCTCCACGTGAGGCAGCAAACATCACTTTAGCCACTGTTCCCAAGACAGACCCAAAGTCCCCAGAGAGTAAATAATTTGCCTGAAACTCCCCAGTGAATCAGGAGCAGATCTGGCACCTGAAACCAGAGCTGCCAAGCCCTCCTGCGCTGCCGTAACACCCCGCGAACACGGCTTTCTCTGTCGTTGCCATTAGTACGGTACAAACACACTTAAATCTGGTTTGCTCTCCGAAATTAAATACTGGTGCAACTCTGACCCCCTAGAAGTACCAAACAACTGAAGTGCTGCTGCTGAGCTCGGGCTGATAACCTGTTGCCAGGGCTGTAGGATTTTAGCAGGAGAATCAGAAAGATCAATGTTTTCTCTTGTCCTGTCCTCCTCTTCAGAATTATAAGGATTTTTCAGTCCCCTGGTTAACAGAGGCAATATACAGCAACCCAAACACCTATCAGACAATAAAACCAGCTCAGACAAGACAAAACCTATTTATCTACAAGGAAGATAAGTGTCTGGAAGAATCATGAATGATAGATATTGAAACCATAAAGACTTGCTCATCTACATCGATGCTTCCTGAAGGAACTTAGGTCTTCATTTTGCACAGGATTAATGTGATAACCCTGGCTATACCGGGCTCTGAGCAGAAGTTCCTCCCTGCCCACAAAGCCAGCCGAGCTCCTCAGTAACACAGCTGAGGAGCACCGATGCTCTCCCAGCTCTTCTCCTGACATCCGTACACGCACCAGGCCAGCAAACAGCACAGCGACGGGGAGCAGGGATGAGAGGCAAGCTCTCCCGGAGGCATCCGCCGTGGTACAGGAAGGACACGGACGTCCATACAGTGGGGCAAGACCTAAACTAAACTTTTACTGCTGCAAAAGGGCTGGGTGTGCCACTTGCGCCTGGAGACACAACGAAGGTGGGAAGGGATATTGCCAGGTCACGCAGACACAGCACTGCTGCTTCTCCTGAGCTGCGGCGGGGCAGCAGTGCCGTTGGAGCAGAAATGTGCCGTGATCAACAACACATTTTAAGAAACCTTTAAGCGCAGCAATTTGTTACCAAATTAAAGCCATTCTTGATCTTTCTCTTTAGCCATGTGCCTTTCCAGAAAGTCTCAACTCTTAAATGCTGCCAGGGTACATGCCAAAAAAGTTTCTCTCTCCCTAACGTGCTGTAGTCCTGAAACTGATACTAGAAATCATTCATTACTGCCAGTTTTAGAGCAGCTACATCAGCATTTTATAACTTCAACAAAATCTAAGCCTTCTTAATGAAATGTCCCTGTGCTTACCCATAACAATGTCAGCTCTCTCAGCAATCTTTTAATTCAAAATGGATTGTCTCTGTATTTTGGGATTAGCTTGACTATACACATCAACGCTATCAATGCATAATCACTTATGAAGCCAATTTGCCAAAAAGTGACTTTATACAAACAAAGTCAATGTTTGCATGCCTTGGTATGTGCTCAGCTGCACTAAAAGGAGGTTCTGAATCCATGTGGGAAGGAGATAGCAAGAGCACCAGCAACTCACGCAAGCCCTAATTGTGTTTGCATAAAATCTACCTGATGGGCTCCCTAATGACGTACACCCCGACTTCCACTGATTGTATCTGCTTCTGCACTCGGATCAGAATGTGCAACCTCAACGCCCATATTTAGAAACATTTCGACAGGACCTCTAGGAGAGGATATATACAACTCGTTAAAAATGTGAGTTTCTTGTGGGACTGTCTGGGTCAAAAGAAAACTAGGGACGTTAGATAGAGAGGAACACTGGCCTTTGCACTGCAGTGCTATAACGAATAAAGAAAATGCATACAGAAGACATTAACTTGAGCCTGTGGAGTTTCCTTTATTTTATTCAAGACTTGATTTAACTCACTGCTTTCTAAACAGATTATGGTACTGTCTGGTATCTAGTTTTGTTTGTTTGTTTGTTTGTTTAAAAGCCCTTCCACTGTCAGTAACTATAAAGTAGTCCTGGCTTACACAGGAAATGTGTCTCAGCAGAGCGCTAATAAAATGATGCAGTGAAGTATTTGGAGACAAGAGTGCACCTTTATATGAATAGCTGGGATTAGCTTCATGTTATGTGATAGGAAAATGCGTGCAAATAACAAACTCGCTGTCATTTGCTTTTTCCCCTTTAGTCATATTGCTAAAAATTCATTAGTACAGGGATCTCCGAGAAAGTCAACACTCTCCCCAAGAAAGGAACAGTGAAGGTGTCAGAATTAGCCAGTTTCTATTATTTCTGCTTGATGAAGTAGATTAAGGGCTGAAGATCATGCAGTGCATCACAACAGTGCTCCGTATTTTCTGTTTCTGCAAGTAAGATCTGACATTTACAGTCTGCTGACTGTAGGACCCAGCTCTAATCTGTTGCAAACTGGTACAACTCCAGAGGCTGCAGCGGCAAGTACTGGTTTATACCACTGGAGCACTGGCTATAGAGGTCAGGATAGGTGCTCGTTGGAATCCCCACCTTACGTTTCCAAACACCGGGCTGTGATGACTGATCGTGTCATCTTCTCGTTAGTACTGGACAGCTTTACGTAAAGTGGATGCTTCCACGTTTTTTGCTTCTCAGCTTTTTCTAGCTTTGAAAGTCTCCCTTACAGCTAGCGATATATCATCAAGGCTATAAAATCTCTTTGAAGAGTAGCAGTACTCTTGCTGAGGATTTAGGATTCCACCAGGTCAGTCAGACTTTAGGAAACTTTATAGAACAAATATTAGTTATTAATGAATTTTACCCTTGAGAACCCCACTGCAAATCTGATACAAGAGCCTGGACGGATCATTAATCAGGCATCTTCGTTTTAAGACTGTTTGAAAACTACTGCTAGAGTGAAATCACAGAAAAAAAAGAACTATATGCAGAGCACCATTCCTCACTTTTGATAACATTATTTTCCAGCACATTATGCCACCAAAACACCATCCAGATGTTACTGCAGCCCTTTCAGATCTTTATACATATGTCTCAATGCAGAGAAACCTGAGCTGAACACATAACAGCAATTACAAGACACATCTGCAGCACTCCTTATTCCATTTGAAAATTCTTCACCTATTCTGTCTCGGGTTTGTTTGTGTTCTTTAAACATGATTTGGCAAAATAAATACAATCAGAGATCAGAACGACACTCTCCGTCGAAATACACTGTCTTTTATTTATTTGAAGTTATATATTGCTCCCTGCTTTGTTGGATTTCATTTCCGTGTTAGTGGTATTCATTCAAATCTTGTACTTCAAATCTTAGTATTGATCTTTATTTCTTCTGTCCTTGATCAGGAATCCCAGAGTTAAAAGATTCTCTAATCTCAGCGGCACAGTCTCCTCGTGCTTGTCATATGTATTAGACTGATATCTGAGAAGCACAAAATGCTCCTTCCCAGGAGAAGGCTGATGGTGACGTTACTTCTCCCTTCTGCTCATCACTAGGGCTTTTCTCAGGAGAGAGGGACTCCTTCCGTATATATTCGAACTTACTTTGTAGATTTGAATCTCATTCATACTCCCAGAATCCATATGGAAGCAATCCTTTGGGGCAAAGATACAGAGCAGTACATCGTCCCCTCCCGTGGGGCCAGGGGACGGCTGTGACATCCCACAGCCTCCCAGGGGACAGCTTGCAGCGCTGAAGCGATGCTCCCCACGTGCTGGAGTTTCACGGCCATCCAAAGCCCAGCGAGCGCAGCAGCGTGAGCACAGCCCACCCGTCCGTCCTGCGCCCGCCTAGCACAGCCAGCTGGCCCCGCGGGAGGGACACAGCAACAGGCCAGAACGAAGGCGGCTGAGTTCAGGAGACGGAGAACTACACTGGACCTGGCTTCAGACATCAAGTAGTGGAGGTGACACTCCCGTGGTGAAGTTAATGAAAGCCAGAAATTCCTCTTCCTTCAATAGGCTACTGCACAGTCTATTCACTATACTCCAAAACGGGACACAAATTTTCACCACACCAAGGGCTTGATTGAGAACATAAAATATTCCTGAACAAGGTAAACTGAGACCTGTCTGCCCTATATGGATGCTGGGGAGGATCTAATCGCAGAGAAACATAACACAAGCGGTGAGACGATGTAGACTTCTGCACCTACATATAATCTGACCAAGGAGTTCAGATTTCAGAGCTGCCAGGTAGCATTGAGAAGGGGCCTTATCAGAATTTAACTTAAAATGATCCACCAAGAGAGAGGCGAGTAGGTTAGGTTGCCTTCCACTCATTTCACTGGGCTCACAAATCTACTGTAGGGCATGCCTTGATGTTGACAAAGAGATCATCGAGCATACAGCTCTATGAAGAGATGGTAACATACACAGATATCAAAGAACAGAGCCTTCAACTAGGACAAGTCCTAAAATACTCTCTAAAAAACAGACTCATAGTCTACACTTCGAGGATAGCAACACCCTTCCCTTCTCCAGTCTCCTCATTACCCTTTACCCGTGACTCTTGCTACCCGCTCTCAGCTACGCAGATACGTCAGGCTGGGTTTGTCCTCCCCCGCATTGTCCCATTTGGACCCACGACATTTGACATTTTAGAGGACTCAAAACAGATTTAAAAAGAACAACAACCTGGTTTAAATGCAATAGTGGAAACAACACAGAACAAATGATCACGGCTGCTGTAGCCAGCCTAAGCGAATGTCTGTCTTTCCAGCGGCCATCCAGCCCCCTACACCCTGGTGACGAGGCTTCAGTCTGCTTCCTGGTAGCTTCTGGATGAATTTGTGTCTCATCCTCTGCTGCGGCAGTTTCTTAGATACTCATTGTTCCTTTTTCCCCCTCACGTTAACTCTCCTTTTTGCAGGTATGAGCTCAACAACAAAATACGGCTTAGTCAGAGCCAGCTCTTGCAGAGGAACAAACCCCTTTCCCTACCGAACCAGGACTTTGCTGGTTCCCGCTTCAGCATAACATGCAAACAGCGCGGCTGTCATTAGAAAAAGAGCCTGGTAACAAATCTACAGGCAGAACATGCAGCTCCACAAACTTCATTAAGTCTCTGAAAGCTTATAGTCTAACACAAATACATACCCGACCCATCGTTCTTGATGACCAGTTTTCAAAACATCATCTTTGGGAAAGTCTGTGGAGAATAATGAGAGGTGAAAGGAAATCCCTCCCCATCCAAACATTCCCAAAAGCAGTTTGTCGGTGTTGAAAGCAGCTGCAGGTGCTTTCAGGTGCTTTTTGGTGTGTTTGTGGTGCTAGGGCCCATGTGCTGTAAATCACAGAATGAGATTAACTGATTAGCTAATTAGAATGAGATTAGCGAACATACATTTTCTTTACAAGCACAGGGCCATGGAAGTACGCAGTGCCTCTATGGTCCAAAGTCCTGCAAAAAATCGTAGCCTGTAGGGAGTTACTTTCCTATAAGCATGTAGAATAATTGCTTTGTAGCCAGAATCTCTGAATTGAAAATGAGTTTTTCTTCTCATTTCATCATTCCTTTTATTAGGACACACACTACTCCTTGTCCCAGCAGGCAAAGTCATGCATCACCAGAGGTGACCTTCTGGGAGTGACCGCATTTACTTATCTCTCTCTCTGTCGTACAGGATGTAAGAGCTGGGGAGCAGGCCTGCTGTTTTACAGAAAAGAGCATTCATCGTTTAAAAGAGAGTCTTATCGTACTTACATTAAACTATGTTAATAGCACCTAACGGGGAGAACAGAGACAGCAGATAATGCCCTCAGCTGAAAGCCGGGGAGCTGAACCTGATCACTCGTAGGGTGAAACCTTATCACTGAAACACACAACTTGAGTGACTTGGCTCTCAGGACAAGCAGCAACATATCTTTATGCCGTCTAGTCGTTTTGACCATAATGACAAGTGAATGACATTATCTGGTGATGATCACACTTTCTTCTAGACAAATCTGAGCACTCGGATGAACATTAAGCTAATTTGATACACATTGATTGAGGATGAGGCTAGAGACAGTTATCTAGTTTCTCTGCGCTTCAGCTTCCCATTTGTAAAATGGATATAATATTACTTCAGGGGTGACGCAAGGACAAGTGAGTTCCAATTTGCAAAGGTCTCCATAACTGTTACTGGTGGGAACAGGAGCGACTCTGATTCAGCTGCGACCCCGACGGGGACAGCGCAGCCTTCCCCGCGCCACCACGTGCAGTATGCTTCAAGGGGCTCTGTGCCGAGGGGGTAGGCTGCAAGCCCGTAGGCCCCACCAAAGAATATATATCTTAGAGTCCTTCTTTATACGCGATCCTCATTTTTTTCCTTAATGCTCTATATACAACTATACCTGAGAGCTACAGATATAGGTAACTCCAAAAAACAAAGCCACCTTTGTTGTAAAGCACAAAGTGATCTTGAATTTAATCTCTGGTGCTACCTTAATCCAGCAAATCATCACAGTTCACATCATTGCACGTTGGGGTTCTCCATCTAGACAGGTTTTCCGATTAAAATAGACTAAATTAGCTAGTGGTAGGAGAATAGATCCATATTTACAGGTTGGTTTACTCATTCTTGTGAAGATTTGATAACACGATTTACCTCTTGATCTCCTGAAATAATATTTAGCATCCAACTAACACCACCCATCCAACTGAAAAGGTAAATATATCAACATATAAACACATAAACATGCCTGTAAGAATCTGTTCTTAGGTCAGTGCTAACCTACCAGCTACAGAGTATTTTCATGGTACATAAAGACCCTTGACTTACACTTAGATCTGCACAGGGTCAATCAAGAATTAATTCCTACAAGTAACCGGGCAACTGTAATACAGGAATTATTTCAGGGATTTCAGTGGAGCTGTCCCGAGCTGCACCAACTGATGCATCAACTCGCTGCAGTCACTTGTGGCTGTAAAACTGCCGAATAAAAGGCTCCAGAGAAAAATGTCCCAGAGCATTACTCAATGATTTCAAAAGTTCCACTGTAAATCAGCAAGGCTGTCTTACACTGGATTTTAGACTGGCCAGATTCTTAGCTTTGGGTTAGTTCATTAATGCCAGGGAACAGGTAGGGTGTGACTACTCTGTGTATTTACTGCCCTGTTTGGAAAGGCATCTTATGTGCTGCAGATAACGTTGCTCTGTAGCTAGGCTTTCTAATAACCAGTTTTGCTTTGCAAAGATATATGAGAGCTATAAACAATGATAATACCTGCAGGTTCATCTTTTATTAGTTTCCCTTCATAGCAAAGCAAACTCAAGCATATGAGTATATACAAGAAAAAATGGGGAGCAGAATACAGGAGGCTCTTATGAATCAAATTAATGAATCCAGGTAAATCTATGCCTACATTGTTATGCTGATGTATGCAGATTTCTTTTGTTCATTTACGATGCCACCGGGTTACTTATTGGTATCCACACCAGGGTATCATCCCCCACCAGGCATCATTGATTTGCTCGGGTACGTGTCGCAATCTGAACACAGGCGGCTGCAGCGATGCTCGCATCTAGTTACTCCAGAGCACAGACTTCATTTGGAACTCCTGTCCCGACAATCTCTCGTCACCACAGCACTCACCTGATGGACATTATGATCGGTGCCACCTCCAAACATCCCAGCAACGGAGGCAAAACTCAGCTTTGCCTTGGTGGCGGGAAGAGAACGGCAGGGGGTGGGTGGGGTGAGATGTCTCGCTGGGAGATCCACGCTTGCCAGAGTCTGGTTGGAGAGAAGTTGGGATGTGACAGTGGGGATGAGCAAGGGAAGCAAGTATCGGTGGTGAGAGTGGGAGGGGAGATGCTGGGGGGGTTAGGAAGCTGTTGGGAGAGGAGGGCTGTGAGGGGCGAGTGGGATTTTTGACAGGGGCTGCTGAAGGGTTTGGAAATGAATGAGCTGTAGCCCTTCCCCGTGTCCAGATCCTCTCTTCCTTCCCCGCGCTCCTGGGCATGGGACGTTTTGTGCTGTCCTACCCCCGGCCAGGCAGTGTCTACTGGCACCCTCTGCGGTGAGGCTGGGGGGGAAAAGGGCAGAGCCAGGAGGGGACCAAAACCCAGAGATTCCTGTTCCTGCTACCAGGGAGGATGGGGAACGGGATGGAGCCAGCGCTGCCAGCACCAGTGAGAGCCTCCCACTCCGCAGCAGAGGGCTGTGGGATCTGGGAGCAGGGCTGAGCTCTCCCCATCCCTCCCTACATCCTGTTCCCTGCAGCCCTGGATGAGGAGACGTGCCCTCTGCCTCCTGCCAGGCCGGCTCCTGCCTCCTTTGCCCGAGCTTTGGACCAGCTCTGTTCTCAGTTCAATCTCGAAATATTATATTCAGAATTACATAACTGAATTCATGTCTAATTTAGCCTAACCTCATCAATGATTAAACAATTAAACTTATTATTGCTCTTCTATCTAATCCAGGAGGCATCGTAATGAAATAGCGCGTCTGGAAGAAATGGAAACAATTGAGCAGTTGCAGACCGAGGTCCAGAGGAAGGATGAAAACCCAACAAGGGCGTGTAATGAGCATCTGGGTTACCACTTCAAAGAGCTTCACTCTTTCAGGCTTCTCGGCTCCCTCGGCATCTTGCAGACAAGATCCTTATTATCAGTTACCAAATGCTGGCTGTAAGCGCGAAGCACAACTTAGTGCAAACGTTGCATCAGAGAAGCTGAGGTGCTGGATCCTGCCCATCTGCAGGTAACGGCAGCCCCAAGGCTCTGAACTGACGACGGTTTGGGACCTGGGTAGCGGAGAGAGGGCCCTTCCTCCAGAGCAGCTCAGCTGTGACCCATGAAGTCAGCAGAAGGATTCAGCTTTCGGAAGCCACCAGAGCTGCAGTCGAGATCCATACGGGAGCTGCTTTGATGTAACCGAGAATATTCGGTGATAAGGGATTACCAGTGAAAACACTTCACCTTTTCAGAATGCCTTTCTCCTTTTTCTGCCAGATTTTCTTGGCACGCTGTAACTCCCGTCTTTTCTCTCAGGCATTTTGGAAAGTTGGTCATTTAAGGACAAGGAGGAAAAAGCAGTAATGTGCTACCTTGGCAAGGCTCTGGAGCTCACCTTCACTTAAAACCTGCCAGTAGTCCAACCAAATACAAGAAAGTTTTCATTAAAATATTGCCAAAATGCAATTTGTTGTTTTAAAAGATCATATCCATGTTAAAAAAAAATTGATTCAGAATTGTTAGTGAAATCTCCACATGGGAACGTAAAACTAACATGCCTTTTTCAGATTTTCTAGAAATCTGGAGGTGGTTGAATTAAAATTCCTGGACCAAAATCCCTCTTTAAATCTGCTAGTCTGGGTAGCATTCAAACCACAGGCTCTCATCACAGCTATGATTAGATGCAGCCCAGGCAACAAATATTATTTGCGTAGTTGGCATCAACAAAACCTGAAGCTTTTCCCCCAGCTCACAGTGAATGCCATCTAAAGCTAGTGCAGAGCGTCAGGCTACTTCCTCGACACATCTGGTTTGTTTTGGTTAAGCTTCATCCCATTATTTCCCGCAGTCATGTAGTATAATTATCTGATCTGTAATTTACGCTATTATTCAGAGCAGTATAAATAGTTCACCTTATTGCTGCAGGAGCACAGCATGTCCAGATAACATAAATATCTTATTTATCTCTGTTTATGTACGTATTTGGTGATCTAGGTGCTTATTAAGTATGGGATTATTATAATAGCTGAGAATAAATAGCAACTGAAAAGAAGCAAAAGTAAGACTGGAAACGAAACGTGTCCGAAATGGTGTCTGCTCTTGCTCTTTCTCTCCCTCTCCTGCCTGCCAAGTAGCTTAAAAAGAGCGCGTTTTCAGGGCATTTCCAAACAGCTGTACCCACCTCCACGGCGCCAGAGAGCCCACGCATCAGGCTCATTAGTGGTGTCTCTCACGCTTCCAGAAACTGTAACAACTTTGTCTTAACTGGCAGGTCTGAATTGAACCACTTGTATTTTCAGGGTTCTTAAAAGCAAATGAGATCCTTAAGGGTGTCGGTTTTAATCACCAATTTAAATTCCATCATCTTGACAGTGATAAAAAGTGACACCCAAAATCCAAGCAAGAAAGATGGTTTGACAGGTTCCCTTGATTTAAAAGGAGCTTCGTGCCAATAGGCATGTTTACAAGAAGTGAAACAACTTCCTAATTTAGCAAAAAGTGACTCGGGTAATTAAACAAAAATTGGAAAATTCTGTGTTGGCTCAATTTTATCTTAATACAGCAAGAGCATTAACGACTCCGGTCTTCTGACACATTACATAGTGGTGGTAGCTGCTGAAGCATTTAGCTTTTAATGCGGATTCCAAGTTAAGTGGGCTAAATACATCCAGAAAGTAGCAGAAAACTTCAGCAAGTTTATGAGCCTGATCCTGCATTGAATTGCTCAATCATATTTACTTTGGACTGTATAGAAGGAGAAAGAAAGATTATTCTTTGATAGACGGGAGAAGGAAGACATCATCAACACTGATAACTTCCTACTCAGTTGTTCAGTTGTCTCATCAACACAAAAAATTAAAATATGTGAATTATAATGCAGGTACAGAACATAAACATAATCATAACCATATGATTATGTTACAATCATATACCCTTGCTCAAAAATCATGTGACTTTTCCCTTTTACGTACCGAAGTATTTTCTGAAACCTAATGATACTCCTATAGAAATAGCAATGGGTTTCAGCAAAACTCTTACCCTGCAGCTGCTCAAATTTTGTCAAGTTTTCAGAGGGAGTCTACAGGGTTTTTTCACTTTTATAGCTAATGGAGAAGCAAAGGAGGAAAAGGTGCAGATCCAACATTTTAGTGACAAAGTACACTGAACATTTTGGAGTTGCTTGCTCAGCAATGGAGTTGGCTGAAATTTTGAGCAATCAACTTATTTTAAAAAAAATTAAATAGCCAGTAAAGAAATGCAAAAAGTTCATTTATTTTAAAATCATTTTTCCCTGAGTCTTTTCCCTTCCACATAATTTTCACAAGCTTCCCAAAACCCAATTCACTTCCGTAGCTCTCCAGGTACTGTAATACATTGTCACAGCTCTCCTGTAACAGTACATCGTCTTTCATGCCGCTACACAACCACCATAAAGGCAGCGTCCCTTAGTGGGGCTCCTGTCGTGACGTAATATAAATAATGATAAGGATTGCGTGGAAAGGAAATTTCAACTCTCACAGCCCCTCACCTTCTCTTCAAGAAAGAAAGGTGGTTCTGAAAAATGGAGTAATATGGTTTACGTGCCATTTTATGCATTTGATTTTTTTTTTTGCATTTTCCCCTAATTTTTCTAATATTAAATTGTGTTGTTACACAATTAATATGTAATATAAGGTACTTAGGGACTATGTAATATAAGGTACTTAAAGACCAAACGAGTATCAAAGGGAGCAGTTTTCTGGGACATATATATAGGCTTGTGCGGGTAGCCCATCATTACTACAGTTAGCATTACACAGTTCCCATCCCACTAGAATATTCAAGTACAAAGTACTGTAGGCAGAAAAATAGCCACCCTGCCAGCAGGCCATTAGTTAGCTCATGCCAGACACTACATACATTATTTGTGGCAGGCTTCTACTTTAAGAATAATGATAAAAAAGCTTGTAATGAGAATAAGCCCCAAATGGTCCATCACCAAGAACTGCGTGGCTTTTGCAAATACTTCAGTCAGCCAGCTCGATGTGCTGGATTAAACCTGACACCAGCTGGATGAAATATTGAGGTCTTGGGCAAAATAATGTGATTTATTTCAAGAAAGATAATGTTCAACTTCTCTAACGTCAGAAAGCTTCAGAGCAGAGGACCTCTTTGAACCCAAGGCTGAGAGACTTCACCGACGAGCTGCACCCTGGCCTGTGAGTGGATTAATTCAAATTGTTCTTACCTGTAGCCTGGGCATACCCAGGAGCCCCAGCCGTAAACAAATCCTTCATGCACTAGGTCCTACAGAAATACACAGAGGGCAGAGGGACCTGAGTCTGTTCTGCCTGGATTCACCCCAAAACCAGAAATGCTGGTGCAAAACCATCCCAGTAGAAATTAATCATTTAGATTGGGAAGTTGCCCGATTGCATTCATAAAGTCCCCCACACGTACGTGCACTGTGCACTAGACAGAATCATAGAATCATAGAACAGTTTGGGTTGGAGGGGACCTTTAAAGGCCATCTAGTCCAACCCCCTGCCGTGAGCAGGGACATCCTCAACTAGATCAGGTTGCCCAGAGCCCCGTCCAGCCGGACCTGGAATGTTTCCGGGGATGGGGCATCTACCACCTCTCTGGGCAACCTGTGCCAGTGCTTCACCACCCTCATTGTGAAAAGCTTCTTCCTTATATCTAGTCTAAATCTCCCCTCCTTTAGTTTAAAACCATCACCCCTTGTCTTATCACAGCAGGCCCCACTAAAAAGTTTTTCCCCATCTTTCTTATAGGCCCCCTTTAGGTGCTGGAAGGCTGCTAGAAGGTCTCCCCGGAGCCTTCTCTTCTCCAGGCTGAACAACCCCAACTCTCTCAGCCTGTCTTCATAGGAGAGGGGCTCCAGCCCTCTCATCATTTCTGTGGCCTCCTCTGGACTCGCTCCAACAGGTCCATGTCCTTCTTGTGCTGGGGGCCCCAGAGCTGGACGCAGGACTCCAGGTGGGGTGTCAGGAGAGCAGAGTAGAGGGAGACAATCACCTCCCCCGACCTGCTGGGCTTGCTCCTTTTGATGCAGCCCAGGATACGGTTGGCTTTCTGGGCTGCGAGCGCACATTGCTGGCTCATGTCCAGCTTTTCATCCACCAGCACCCCCAAGTCCTTCTTGGCACCACATGTTGAAAACCAAAACCTAAAATTGCCAATACTGAAGATGGGGCAAGGAAGTGAATTTCAGGCTCTTAAAATGATTACGCGGACATATTCTATTATAGAAAACTGAGAATGTGTACAAAAGCAAAACCTGAGCTCCACACTTACAGGATTTTTTTCAGCTGCCCAAGCAGAGCGCAGCCTCTGCACGAAACAATGGTGTTCAGACGGCAGCAACAACTGCCACACAATGGATGGGCTCGAGAATAACAAGCTGACGAGTGGATTTGGCATCCCCAAAGTCAGAGCCCGAAGATTTATTGCGCTGGAGTGGTGCATGTCAGTTTTCTTTATCACTGGAGTCCCACAGCAGCTTTATACGTGATGACGTTAATTGAAAAGGAATAAAGCCGCACATTCTCCTAACAACTGGGGCTCGCTCAGCATCTCGCCGTCCAGCCTGACTGGCAGCCCAGCAGTCACTGCTCCCTCGTCGGGGGCAGGCACCTGGCAATGAGAACAGCCCTACAGAGAAACGGGGTCACAGCTGGGCTCTTTGTTGAAGGACGCTCTAATCCAAATGCCAGCTATTTCCAAGGAATCTATTCATCTTCTACAGCTCTAATGCGGAGTCATTAAATGCATCCCTTTCCTTGCTTCTTGTGACCCAAATGGTTAATGATGTCTTCTTTATAAGCCTAAGAGAAGATGGGCTTCCTCCTTGTAATTCAGACTAACGCTTACTCTGCAGAGAAATAAGAGAGCCCTTCCCCTGTTTTACAGGAGTCCTTGTTTCTGCAATATAACCTGGCTCTGGTCCAGTTGTTTGAGCCTTCCCACTGCTATCCCCTTTGCTACCAGAGAGCCACTCCGTGTGTTCTGTTTTCTGGGTCATTTGCCAAGTTTGTGGCAGGTACCGACTGCTAGAAAGAAAACCCTAAAACCAAGCGGAGTAGAGTAAATAACCAGCTAACTGTTCCTTCTACTGTATGTTCAAAAATAAGTGGGAGTTGTACTTGATAATCTTTCCTGAAGGCCAGCGCTGCAGCAGGATCATAGAGTCTGCTTGCACAAAATACAATTTCAGTCTTGGAAACGGGCTAAAACCTCGCTCTGCGCTCTGTCCTTGGGTTGATCCTGTCCTTGGCGAGGGACAGGGAAGGCGACCCTAGGAAGCGTCTCTGCAGAGGTGGCCCCACAGGAGGGGGTCTGGGTTCCGGCTCCCCCCGCTCCCTCGCTGCCTGGCCAGGGAAGCAGGGCCCCGGGGTGGGACACGCCAGCCTCGCTCTCTTCCCTTCGAAGCCGCAGAGATTCGTCTGGGAGCAGAGTCACGGCAGCTCTATCACTGCTGAACATCCCACTGGAAAGCCCCGGTTGAGGAGCGTGCTCCCACGGGCCTGTCTGGCTGAGAGGTGGGCTCCCGGGCTCTCCTGGAGGAGCCTGCTTTCCCGAGCTCCTCTGCAAATTCCTGACTTCGGGGGTAAGCAGCTGCTCACGGCTTCTGAGAGGTTTTTCAGGGTTATTCTGTCCTGACGGATACCTGCAAGTCCTGCCACTGCCTCAGCCTTCCTCCCCCGGCGCCCGGGACCGGCCGGCTCCCTGCAGAGAGGAACAGAAAATGCCATCCCACGCAAAGGTAGTTTTATTAAGGAGAGAAACCTTGTTATTTCTTCTCCAGATCTTATTGGCTTTTAGTTGTTTCCATTAACTTTTATGAGTTTAATAAACATGCCCGTTTTTAAAAAATAAAGTACTTTCCCGGCCTTGGAAATTGGATTTTCCATCTGGTCCAAATGCAACAGCCGTTTTAAACTGCTCACCAAGAGAAATCACTGAAACAACACTTTTGAGTATTTTGTATTATTTCACTGTGAGTAACACGTAGATGATTTGGAATACAGCCACTAAATTAATTGTGTTCATTGTTGTATAAACCCAGTGAAAGAGCAAAAATAGCAGAGTAAAAGCATCTTTACCTATGTGATGACTCGACTTGAAGTCTTTTCTGCCCAGCTGCTCATTTGCCAAATCTTAAACATAGCGACTCCATTCATTAGTGCATTAAATCTCTTTTGTGATGGTAAAAGTCAGACTTAAAAATAGCAAGACTAATGCAGTGACTTGATAAGTCTTTACATAAAATCAGCTGGAAGTGTTAATGGTGCCCCTGTCTCAGAAACATGTAAATGATGGCAAAGAAAAGATATCACGCCCAGATATAATCTAGTTTCCCTTCCAGTTTTCCTTCAGAGCTCACCAATCTCACAATTACTGGAGCACAGTGGTAGCTCAAAGTCACCTTTGTTAAACCAGCCAAGCTTCAATATACGCATGTCCCTGCAGCCCCAGTTCCGCACCAACGTCTGGCTGAATTAAAATAGGTGTGAACCCTTCCCAAAACTTGGAAGGTCTATGCAAGGACTAAAAGTGTTACTTGATTACAAGTAAGATGGCACTTGAGAAAAAAATCCAGCTAATTTAAGGCTTGCGGGACCTGAAAGGCAGTCCAGTTGTCCAGAGGGCTCTAGAAAATGAGGTCGGATGCAGCACACTGCGTAGTTACTCGCACTGGGCGAAATGCAGACGTGAACACTGGGTCGCTATGAGAAGGCAACTCCACTGACTTTTAATAGGTCCAGAAGTGAAATAGGAAATTACTGAAAACCTGCGTTCCTTTCTGAAAATGCAGTACATATTTAAATGCCTTTCCAGGAATCCCAGAATTATCATTGAGGAATACCTGGATTTTTATCTAGCCTCTGTGAAATCCTACTTTATCCAGTCTATTCCAAAACAAACCTAATCAGTTTACAGCTACTGCAAGCCCCAAGAAAGATAACACCGAGTCTTTGGTAGAAATTGAGCTGCCTTTCCCGATGATTCCCATATTACTGCACCGGGGTAAGCTGCAATGAGATACGGACAACGAGATGAAGGCCTTCCCCTCTCCTCAGCTCAAGTTCAAATTATTATTATAAAACCATTTTCCAGCAAAACCATATTTATTTGGCCTAGGCCCTAGGGCAAAAATTCTCTATCTGATGTTTAAATAATGACAACCAATTTGGAGAATACTGGTAATCTTAGACCAATTGCCCACAAGCTGTTTAAAAAAAATACTAAAAACCCTTCTCTGCGCACTACTCAGCAGAATGTGAGCGGGCTGCAAAGCAGCGGGAAAACTGCAGAGCAGGGAGAAAAAGGAGAATCAGACCAACAGGCTTCATGACATTGTGCAATCAGCAGCTGCAATCCAGAAGAAAAAGCTATTTAAAAGCCTGCTCCTAAAGAAAACATTTGTCTTTACACCTGTAAGCTCTACACGGTAACTAGCTTTCTCCCACTATATTCTTCCTTTGGTTTTTTCCCTTCTGGCTGAAATGTTCGGGTTTCAGCTCGGCAGGAACACATCTCCCTTCAATCCACTTCTCCCTAAGTAAAACAGGACACGGTGTGGGAAAAGTGGCTCTGAAGTGGACGCTGACCGGTGCGGCTCAGCCTCCCTTTGAGGCAGCGGGACTGCAAGAGCCATACCTGCAGCGATTATAGAATCATAGAATCATAGAATTGTTCTGGTTGGAAGAGACCTCTGAGATCATCGGGTCCAACCATTAACCTATCACTACCAAGTCCCCCACTAAATCATATCCCTTAGGGCCTCATCTAAACGCCTTTTGAATACCTCCAGGGATGGGGACTCCACCACCTCCCTGGGCAGCCTGTTCCAATGCCCGACAAGGTCAAGGTCAAGACAGCACCAGTAGGTCCGGAAGGCTGGACACTATTGATTGCGTAGGAGACAATCCTTGCCCAAGACAAAAAAAAATGCCAGGAGGTCAAGAGACACTGCTCCAAGCCTCAGCTGCACCCACCCGGCGCGGCCAGCCTCCACCTACCCGGTGGGTGCTGCCTCCCGCAGCAGGGCTCTCAGCCCTGCCCTACGCACGCGCAACAGCAGGCAGCGCCAGCACCACCTACGCATTTATATGAAACTCTTGAAGAAATAACAATAATCTTTCCCCAGAACTGTAAAACCATCCAACAGAGTTCCACTGCAGAGACAAAATTCTCCATAAAATTCTATATGGCATCCAAGTCACCTCTACAGAGCCCTCTTCCCTTCAAGCTTATTCCAGTTCACAGGCTGGGTACTTATAGATAAAAAAAGGAGCATAGAAATTTGGTTTTGCCTCATAAGCAAGAATTAGTTACAAAAATATTTGGTATTTTTAGTACAATCTGGGATATTGTAACTGGGCTACACAAAATATCTCATTTTCTAACTTCCATTTCTCAGCATTAACTCTGTCCTTCGCTCTTGCTGTACATTTCTGTGGCCAGTGGGCCGTGGCTGGATCATTTGGAAACCGGACACTGGTTTTTTTCTTTCTGATCGTAGCTGATCAAGTTAAGGTTCTGAATTTCAAAATATTCCAGTAACAAACATATCACTCCATATTCCCAATAGGTGAAGATGAAGTGGCATTATACAACTACTGTTGCTGTCATCCACCTACACAACTGGGTAACAAGAGCCTTCTATCACAAAACCACACTTGATCAGACCTCATCTGCAAGGAAGAAAATTCGAAACAATCCTGCTGATTTCAGTGACATTTCAGTGACTGAGTGTAAACAAGACGCCTGTGTGGAGCCGTCTCCTCTTGATGGCCCACAGCTTTCTTCCATCACTAGCAAGTAAGACATGGAGCTACACCAGGCAAGGTGACCTCTGCAAAGGCTTTTTTTCTTTTGCTGCATGTCCCAGCCAAAGTTGGACCTTTACTTGGGGAATGTAAGAGCCTCAAGTACTGAGCTGTAGGGTCCCCTCCAGCAATAATTCAGCCTCGCTGGAGACAGACAACTTAATGCAATCTTAATGTGATAAACTGCTAACTTGATTGGATTCAATGAGATGTAAATTATTAGATTCAATAAGTACATAGAGACCATTTCACCTTACGTTCTGCTCAGAAGGATTCTGCCTCCAGTCTCTTCATTATTCCTGTTAATTATATCCAATGCATCACCGACACGAGAAAGGTTTGGGATGTAAGTTGTCCTCTGACTCCTCACAAGCCACCACAGTGTCCCCTTCTGTAGTAATGTGTCTTTTATTGATAAAGAACTTTTTTCAGAACAGCTGCAATCACCTTTTGGACACAGGTTGATCTTCAGCATGGTCAAAATTGAACTAATAAAACTCTATTCATCCAGATCCGTGCAAAATTCCCATATACTTAAGGCAGAGAATGTCTTCTCATGGATTCATTTTTAGTAACTAAAAACTTTGTGGCAACAAGTAGACGTTTATAACTTCTCATTCACTACAAGATTCTTTAAAATCTGTTCTGCTGAACGCAGAAATCAGTGCTACCATTCCAAAAAAGGGGAAAAAAGCATGGGACACCATGAAAATATGTTCAGAGATATTCACAAAAATATGAGTCCAAACCAGTGTCTCTGAGCTTGTAAAACTCAAGGGGGATTTACATTCCCCTGTGGTTCGTAAACATTTTGAAAAAATTTCTTCTTATAGCCTTTTTCAGATTCTGACTCAGACAAGTGATGTTTCTTAATTTTATTTAGCTGGCATATTTCTAACCAGAAAAAAGCGCTGCTTTACACTTTGTGCACTCTGCGATGCTCATCTTCTCTTCACCTTAAATTTTCCCTGTCTGCCATTTGGCAGGATTTTTACCCCCCAACCTCCTCACACAGTATTTTTAGACGTTTCCAGTTTACCATGATGTAATTCATAACTGCCACCCTTTCTGACAATGAATCTTTGCTGGGATGAAGGCACACTTCCGCTGTACAGATGTTGCTTTTTTTCACTGAACAAGTTCCACAGACTTTTCTTCTTTAATATATAGTCCGTCATTTTAAAAGCCTTTGAGAAAATGACTTGAAATATACAACACACAATCTCTTAGTCCTATCGTGAACATCATTCTGTACTGCTTAGCACAGATTTTATTCCTCCACTTCAGGCGTCTCTGAAAGGAATTCTTTAAACAAAACACTCCTACTTGAATTTGTTCAACAGTTTTATACTGAATAATGCTCTGTCAAAATCAAAATTCTGATAGATGTTTTCAAAGGATTTGTTTAAGAGTTCAAAACCAAATCAGAATAGTTAATTTCAGACTCCGCATCTCATGTTGAATTTTTCATTTTGCCTTAGAGGAGTGTTTCAGTTCCTGGCAGGATCAGATCCCAAGTGACATTAAGAAACGTTCCCCTACCATTCCCCCAACACAGCCTCTCAGCATGACATTCGTCATGCCCTCTGTGATGGTATTACATTTCTATGACAAATGGTGACAAAGAATTACCTGTGGAGAACAGATCTCTTGGGAGAACATCCAGCGGACAGAGCAGGGATTTCCAGTTCACCCACAACTCAGCAGCCCTCAGAGGAGCAGCACAAAGCCTAAGCAGCCCCTCCTGCGAGTCTGTAGCAGCCAGCCCTCTTGCATGGACATTGTAGCTCCTCATTTTCCTAGGACACTTTTCTCCTGGCTTGGCATGGATCAGAGCTGGCCAGGGTCTGCCATGACCGAAGCCAGTTTTTTAGAGCCCCAGCTGACACCACCCCACCCCACCAGCCACCATGGACTAGCCCTACGAATGTTTTCCAGCCTGATGAGAAGGTGGATTTGTCTCTTCCATCTGTTAAGAATCCAGCTTAGGTGTGAGGGGTGGCTGGTGGGTTGATCATCTGGCCCTAGATGACTGGAGTATCACATATGGTCCTTCTCATGGGGTTTTCAAACTGATGCCTAAGGCACCGATGCCTCCCGCTTTGAAGTTGTCATCTCTGTTTCTCCTCTTCCAACTTAACACTGAGTTTTTGGACATTTTAATGTGCAGTTGCTAAGCAGTGGCATGGCTAAGAAGCCAGTAATATCAGCGGTGCCTTTAAAATGACACTTCTGGGCATGTAAGAGCTTCTCACACTGCTCTTTCTGCTCAGATAGAACTGAGTTTCACAATCCCTGCAGTTCTCAAAAATGCAACGTGGTGGCTGGCTTTGTTGGCATTCTTCATCTCATTTATTTTCCTACACTTGCACAGACAGGTGAGTTATTTCTAGCTTATTACTGGTAAATAATGAGCAATTGCATCCCAGATTAGAAAATCCCTTTGGGATCCAAAGCCACAAATGCTGCAGTATGGACATACAGATAATTAGAGACTGGTTCAACGCAAAATCCACTGAAATCAAGAGACAAGAGAGGAGGAGACATAATGACTAACTGCTGCCCAAGAATACAGGTGCAACTTCTGCAGGGAAGTTGTTGAAGCGCCTCTAAAATATTTGTGGTATTGGATTCGGGAAAAGAAGGCACAAACCCAAGGAAGAGATTGGGAAATCTCTTCAGTTGTCAACCAGGACCTCTACAGTCATCATCTCGTCTGATGGTGTAGAAAAATGTGAACTCTCAAGGACAACCTGGTTCGAGGAAGCAGTGCGGAGCATTTTGGGGTGTGAGATAGCTTCAGAGAGAAGTAAAGCCTGAGTGGGCTTTTAGCAGGCAGTACCTTTACAGGCTTTGCTTCCAGAAAATTAAATTCTCATCCGGAACTGTGTATTTCCTTCCTGACTCCATGCTGCCATGTGCTACTCTGAAAGGTCAGGCAGAACCATTAGAGCATCGTTTTCCCACAAATTGTTAATAGTCAGTCTTAGAAACCCAAAAGGAAGACATAAAGCTCATTCTGCTGTATTAATACGAATAGGGACTTTTATTTCCCATTGACTTATGTGTACTTAGCCGTATTATCACCAGGTGTCAATGCATAGCCCAAAGGATAAGATTTGAGTCCGGCTTTAATTAGTTTACTGTAATGAGGTAAACCACGTTTCACCTTTCCAAGGAAGTCATTATTTGCACTCTTCCTGCTTTTCAGTACTTGCACCACCTTCTTCATTTGCAACGGGGGTGAAGCTACTGCCTGTTTTCTTCAGAAACGCAGCAGAACCAGTATACACAGTATATACAGAAACGACGAGGAAATGCTCCTGAAAACGACACAATGGACCAGAGGTAAGCAAAGGGCCAAACACAGTGACAAGACAAACTGCTTTTAAGACATATCACCTCATCAGTGCCCAGCTTTGGCAGTGAAGTGGCCAGTCAGCTGCCCTCTGATCCTTCAGCCGTAGCCTCCGGTGTCCCTGATGCTCTTTGCATATTGAACTCGACACAACCATCTCCAGCACCCGCGACACGAGCCGGGGTGTAGCGAGCACCGCTCCACGCGGAGAGGCTGGCGGGGGCCGTGCCCGGGGTGCAGCTCAGGCGGCTCCGCGGGGCAAGGCTGCAGTCCTCCAGGGACAACTCAGGCGGACGAGACCTGCTTACCTTACAGGAACCCAGCCGGGCTGGAAGGAAGAGTGAAATGGGTCTACAGCAGAGCTGGTGAAAGTTAAATTAACAAAAATGTGGACTTTGAAGTTGATTCCACTTCACAGGGGAATGAAACAGGGCAGTTTCTCATACTTGGGAATTCTTCACCAAGCTGTTTGTATACTAGGATCCAGAGTACAGAAATACATTCCCTCTTCCCTCTTCTGAATGCAAACATGAAGGATCCCCAAGCTGGGGCTTTTCCCCATCGCTTTCCCTTAACTCAGAAAGCTTACAGAGTTTAAAACCAAAATAAAATAAGAAACCCAGGCCTTCAAAAAATATTTGAGTATCAATTAATATACGACATTCACGGGAGTCGGGGATGAAGTCTGCTAAGGGGCAAGTTTCCAGTTTTTACAAAAGAAGAGGCAAATAAAATATCTATTTTTAAAAAGGGGGCATTTTTCTTCAAAGTGGTTTAGATCCTGCTTTCACGCAATGCTAGTCCCTGCAGGTGCTAAGACGGAGCAGCTCCTGCCCTCAGGGGAGCAAAGAGACCGTGGCTGCCCTATTAATAGGGATTTTTTGTCTCCATATGAAATAAGGGCCCATTTTGAAAAAGTATTCATGGGGGGCTATTGCCTAAGTGATTCTGAAAATCCCAGTTGTCAGTCCCCTCTATAGACACCTAAGTATCTTTTAAAATTTTGCTCTAAGTAAAAATTGAGTAAGACCCCCTCTGGCTCAGTGTACTCTAAATAAGCTGTTCATGGAGATTTGCATATTTTTTTTTTTTAGAAAATGTATTGCTGCTGCAAAAATTTATCTCAGGTTTTAAAACCACCTCAGCTATAAAAAAGGATAATATTAAGCAAGAGAGAGTCATGAAATAAGAATGATCAAATACTTCCAAGCCTTATCATCAATAAAACTGTAAAGTTAGCCCCACCAGTTCACTTCAGGGCATCTGCTCACATTTAATTGAATGATTGTTTTAATTTTTCATTGTTTAAAACCACTCAACCACTTATCAAAAGACAGTGCTGCTTTCAGAGCCGAGCATAAAACCTTCTCGCTCTGTTCCACTGAAAAGTCCATATGTTTTTAGGAATCTTGGACCCCGTGAGAGCTGCAGAAATACAATGGTCAGCCCAGACCCTGAGGTTCCCCAGGCAGAATTCCCTACGTGGGACCAGGCCCTCAGCCGTCTCCCTGGGACCGCTGCTTGCGTTTATCAGAGGACAGCGGGGTGCCATTTCCTCCCCAAACTTTCAAGAGGCTGTTTTCCTCTCAGGCATTTTTCTCCTTTAAGGAATCTCAGAGGTTGAACTTTGCACAAAATAATGCAGATAAAGGACAGGTGTCCTTCTCCAAACAGGTTTAGTATAGGGATCGTTTTCTCTGGGGTCAGATGTTTCTGGAAAGCTGGGGGTGACAGTTAAAGCACCACGTACCAGTACCGGCACTGGAAACATACCCGTTATCTCGTTAATACAAGCGATGCCACCAGTCGACACTTAGGAGGTCTGAAGTCCTCAGCTCGTACTGGGCACTGTACAAAAAAAACCCCCGACCATCCCTGCCCCAAAGACCTTCCACTCTATAAAACTGTGGCAAAAAAGAGAAGAAAAGCTTTTCTCACACACAGATCAAATGCCCTAGATGTCCCCTCTTCTACCAGCTGGCCGGATTAGGCGAGGTGGATGCCATCACGGCGGTGCCGGCAGAGCCGCGCAGTGCCGTGGTCCCTTCCCTGCCACATGCCGAGGAGCACGGGCTGTGCTGCGGGAAGAGGGGCACAGTCCTGCTCCCCCCGCGCTAGGTATAACCCTGGGTAAAGCCCGCGGGGGCTGACGGCCCGCGGGGAGGCACGGGAGAAGCCGCAAGGAGCAGCAGCTGGAAGGGGAGCTGGATTCCAAGTCAGCGTCGCTGGGCTTGACAAAGTGCTTCAATATAACCTCAAAACTTCTTTTGAACCAGGGCTTAGATGTGGATGTTAAGGGCCTGCTGGTTACACCCAGGGAGGTGAGGCGTTCCGGCGAACTCAGTTTGTGGCGAGATGAGAAAGCCAAAGGCAAGGAAGCCCGTGACACTCGTACACTTGCCAAAAAAGCTTCACCTGTCTTCAGGAAAGAGGAGGCCAGATTCTGAGGAGCGCTGGATTTTTCTCCTTTAGTACTAAGGGCACAAACCAGTGCAGCATGTGTAAGGTCCAGCCTCAATTTATTTTCCAGGGCAGCTTTCCCTGCAGCATTCATCCCCAACAGACCAAAAGCTTGCCAGCCAGATCTCCAAATTAAGAGTTGTGCACATAATGGGTGTATAATTTGTAAAATAAAAATGTCTGCACCTTCCAAATTTTTGAATCATCCTCTATTGTTTTGTTCATCTTCTTTGTTTAATTTACTTTTCTAATAACAGCTCAATACTGGAATGTAAACACCGTGTCAAAGCAAAAACTAGAATGCTTGAGAAAAATAATTCAGCTTCTTCAAAGCAAATGTCTCCAGTTTCCCCCCCAAAGTATTTGCTGAATATCATCTGAATTCACAGAAAGCTTCAGATCTGCTGAAACTGCTGTTGTTGGGTTTGGGGCTTTTTTTAAATAATAAAACTTAGCATTCACTGAAAGCAACTTCCCATTACGAGACTGGCTCTATTGTGAGATGGATTCTAAAATCACGAGATGTTAAACAACAAATATCGGACTCTAGTCCGCTGGACTGTGAGCCTTTCCTGGTCCCTCAGCTCATCTGTGCAAGCCAATCTTTGCTGCTCTGCAGTACAGAAACTTATTTTTTCTTTTAAATGAAACCGAGAATCTTATGTAATTGAACGACTCCAGCATCAAATATTGTGATACCATCTCAATTTGGAAGACTTGCAATTGCAGATGTCTTAGGGCTAAACCCCATCATTTCCCTGAGTCTGGACTGAATGTGTAGAATTACTGTGGGCTTTCCTCAGTACAGCAGATGGTGGAGGCTCTAGAGAATCAATGGAGGTCCCTGATTCTCCTTCCTGTCCATGCCCTGTACTACATTTAATAGTCCACTATTTTCCCACTGGCAAGGAAACTACCAAGGATATATGGAGAGGAAACAGATTCTCTCATGCCACGTTCCTGTGCATGAAATTCACCTTATACTCAGCAAAGATGTGAGCAGGAGTGCAAGGGCCACATTCTCGTGCAGATGCTCACCACAGCCTTCCTTACATCGTGGAAACTTGCTCGGGTCAACCTGCAAACAAAAACTAGACGCTTGCCCTTCCCCACCCCTGTGTGGCACGGACACGTTGGACTCACAGGTGACAGCCCACCTGAGATGACAGAAGGGGCCGAGAGGCCCCCAAATTACACCAGACGGATGGCAAAATGGAGGCGAGCTGCAAATTCATAAAATTATGAAATCCCTAGGGCCCAGTGCAAGGCTAATTGTCTACATTAAGTCTTTGAGTGCAATTACCAGCACTAATGGTTGCAGGGACAGATTCCAAAAGAACGCTATTTAAAACTTTCAGAACTGGAGGGTTTGGGAGAATGCTGAAGCCAAGCAGGTAATCTCTAGAAAAGAAGAAAACAAAATTCTGGTTACAACTGGGCCATGCTCACTTGGTACTTTATATTAAGTGAAAGTTATACCAGGACACAGAACCTTGAGAAGGAACAATCTGGATTTTTTTTGCAAATGCTGTTGGTGGTTGATACCCAGACATTGGTCATTAGATCTAGTTTTATTACAGCCATAAAAGAAGTGAGTCAACAGCTTAGTCACATCAGACAGGATATGCTTCAAGCACAGCCTGAATGAAAGAATGAAGTTAAACACTGAGAAATACAAGGTAATTAAAAAAAGAACCCTAATAGTTTCTTCCCTAAAACAGCAAGGGGTAACATACAGGATAGTCTTGGAGTCAGACTGCACGGTGTACTGGGAGGGAGCAGGGCGTGGATTCAGAGGAAGTAAACGGGACATACCGGCACGCGCATCAGGACGGCAGTTTGTACGCTATCGCTACCCACGGGCCTGCGGGCTTTCAGGAGTATCAGATATCTTCGTCTTGCAAAAGAAATGCAAAGAATGATACGGAATCTGGTTCTTGTCCTACATCAGCATGAAATCTGCTGCCTGTTGACGCCATTTGTGCAGATTATCTAATTCCTAAAGGCAGACACTGCCGGCGTGAAGGCTGTAGGATAAATAAGAGAAACAGGTCAGCAGGCTCCGGTAACTTCAACATGCCATGGGAGTACGGAGTGACCTTTCAAGAGTGATCCAGAAGCGAGTCTGATGGATACCTTAGAGCATTATTTATTTATTTTAAATTAAACCTGTAGCTAAGCACTGTGCTCACAGGAAGAGGAAAGAAAGATACGGAGAGCGGGATGGGGAGAGAGCAAGGAAGGAAATCTTCCCAGATAAGTCAGAAAGATTGTGTCACTGCAGGACCAGAAGTAAGGCTCTCACAGATAGCACGGCAGATTTATGCCACTCTAGGCTTGACTCCAGGAGGCTGGAAAGTTGGAGTGAGCTTGTTAGAATGACATTTTATTTCAATGTGGGCACACAGCTAAGACTCAACACTGAAAGAGTTTAATGACACTACATTCTCGAGGGAAACATTAAATATATAGGCACAGTCACATATGCCCTCCTGTCTGATGGCAAGAACTAGCATTTTCTATTGCAATAGAAAATGTGAATGGGATTAGTGTTTTGTGAGTAATACATTGAAGAGCACCTCTCACGGCAGGCGGGGTGGGAGCCAGGGGACTGCTGGTCTGCTCCCGAGCCCCTGGGGGCCACCGGAGGTCTGGACATCGCCGACGTCACTGCAGGCAACTAACAAGCTCTCTGCACGTCCGGTTTGCGCCATGGGCAAATAATGACATTAACTTCTCCTTTGGGATCCACAGATGAAATGGATGATATATTTGTACGTGAGAAGGATGAATATGAGGAAAAGTGAATATGCCACCAGAGGGCAGTGAATGAAACGGGTTGGTTTTTGTTTGTAAGAGACACCAGCTAAATTCTACACACGTGTGCTTACAGACACACCTCATGGCCTGATTCACTGATGGTTTACATCGGTTTGGTGCTGGAATGGCTGGGTGAGAGTCAGCGGAGCTGCGCTGATATAAAATCGCTTGAAGGAAGTGCCTAGTGAGTGCTGTCGTGTTGGGAACTGAACGCGCGTGAGGCAGTGAAACGCTGACCTCGGGGAGAAACCTTCATCTAAACACACACAAAGCCAAAAGCTTCCAACAGAGGGAAAGCCTCCTCAGATACCCACCACATGTTATCTCAGTCACGTAGCCAAGGACCTACGGGAAGCAGTCTTAATTCTCACAGATCCTCATCCAGACGCGGAGGACAATGGTCTCCCCCCGGGCCCGAGGCATTCCCTTGCCCTGCCCTGCTGGGACAGACCATCACCAAGCTCGCCCTTGCAAGGGAGGCGCGGGCAGGGCTGCCACACACTGCCATCCACCCCAGGGGCTGTTCTGCATCTGGATTCTGTTTGTGCCCATGGGACACGACGACTACAATCGCTGCTCCACCTCTCCAGCCCTCCCTTGCTGTCAAACCATCCTCCACCCAAGGGAACATCCTTCCTATGGAGTGGGAGAAGGTGGGGGCTGCTGCTGCAGCTCTGCTGCGTTACTCTGCTTTGTCCTCAGAGTGCAATTACCCGAAACACAGAGTCGTAAGACACAATTTACAATCCCTGCAGCTTTTTGGCATCCCGGTGTATTGGCTTACAGATAGAATTTGTAGTAGGATGCAGCAGATAGACAGAGCACTCTAATTACAGATTTACATTAAGAGGAAGGTTTAAAAGCTAATAGGACATTATTAGAATAATGATCCCTAGATGTTCTTCCAGCTGAACATCTGCCATTACTAATTAAAAACAAGTTATGGTCAACCTGTTTAAAGAGAAATCAATATTTACAGAAACTAGATACCACCCTAATGTTAGACATGGTGCCGACCTACAAGAACCTTCCCACATGCCATACCAAATCCAGGATTTCAAAAAGCACGTTGGTTATAAATCAGTGCCTGCGCAAAAACCGCCTTTGTAAAACCAAGTCAGAAATTTGACTCACATACAGCTTGTTTGTCTCTTTCATTAGTCAGCTGCCCAGCAGTTTTAAATGATTGCCACATAAAATGATACGTTACCCACTTTCTGAGATTGGGGTGTCATTTTTTCCAAAAGCAGGTTAGAAATTACATTTCGAGTGGCAGATGAAAATAATCTTCTTGCAGCCTCCGTCTCCTCTGTCTGCATGCCTGATTGCTATTGAACAGAGTGTTATTTTGTGGAAGTGCACAGAATCTGCATCAATCTAACTACGCGGGAATGTAAGAGTAAATCCTGGAAGTGAAGGCATACAGTTACAGAGAGAAAACAATTAGGCAAAAAATTACAATAGCAAATAGCTTTGAAATCCATTAGCTACCTCAAACTGCAAAACAAATACTTATTTCATCGGCCATTGTACAACCATCACAAAACAGAACAAACCCCTGAAAACGAGGAAACGCTTGGCTGTCTGACCCGAGGCGTATTTTAAGATCTACCATCAGTATCGTGCAAGAGAGGTAAAGTTCAGAAATATGCAGGTTCATTCGAAGACTAAAAGGAGAGTATCCAACCCACGGCTGCAGGCAACTCCTGGCTACCACAGTGCCCCGTCAATGCTTGCGTGCATCCACAGGAACTTAACAAAATTAACAGGGGAGTTGCCTGCATCCTCCGGCCCAGGAGCACTCGCCAGCACAAGGAGAGGAAAAGGAAAGGGATGAAGTCCTTCTGATGGCTTGCCTTTCCCCTCTCACATAAACCCAAATCTACTGAAAAAAAGTAAAGCCAAGTCTGACTCTGGAATTTGATTCTGCCATTGATCCGTCAAAGCCCTTG
Source organism: Phoenicopterus ruber ruber (assembly GCA_009819775.1). Lineage (NCBI taxonomy): Eukaryota > Metazoa > Chordata > Aves > Phoenicopteriformes > Phoenicopteridae > Phoenicopterus > Phoenicopterus ruber. Next base: position 10,454,873 of record CM020229.1, on the reverse strand, counting down.
CATATCAACCGTCGGGAGCAGGCACACGACTATCAGCTTCAGGCCTCGCGCTGGCAATGTTGACCACTGGCAGCTTCCACTGACTCCAGGTGAAGATCAGTGGCCCCTTTGGAAAATATCGTTCAGTTCGTGACGTGTCTGGAAGAAAAGCTCTGTAGTCTAGTAAGTGCTGTAGTGTTCCCAGGCCAACAGCAGTGGAAGAGAAGAGTCAATGGCAGAAGAGTCTCTGCTTTTATAGCAGTGCCCAAGTTGGACTTCAGGGGCCAATAGCAAGCACTGTGTGACCTTGCGTTTGTGATTTCCATAGACTGTATTATTAGAGACTTCAGTTTGGGGTATGTTGTTGCAGTGTGGGAGCCATAAAGAGCAAAAGCAAGAAATAAAGAGCCTCCGGGTGCTGACATAAAATTAAATCCTGACTTCTCTTTCAAGTTCAAGGTAGGAAAATCACAGCTGTATGTCTTTGTCAAAAGTGTGCCCAAGCACTAGTATCATCAAGGACAGCCACTTTTGCCATGTAATCTCACCACACTCTGTATATTATCCAGACCCTTTGTGGACTTAGGTGTAAAATAAACTACTAACCCTCTTTAAAACGTGCCAGCAAGCAGGATTTGGCCCCATGTAAGTAACTTTAGATTACCGCTGCCTGATCCACAGGGAGACAAAAGCTCCCTTCAGGGCAATATCTGATTAGAGGAGAAACAGTTGTCAGCCTCTAGGAAACTGCAAATCATTTTTTGTTCAAACCCACAGGGATTTTTGCAAGGCCTGCTGAGCCAATTTAAACAGGGAAAAAATCTGAGAACCCTGCAATAATATTCTCTGCAGTTTTCTAAAAGCCAGATCTTGCTCATCCTACTCAGTGAAGCAATCTTACTGAAGTTAATGAAACCGGTCCCCACCTAGAAGACGGGCTTACTGCAGTTCTGCCGCTGCACAGAGAATCGCTCGATTGTCTCTGGCGAGTGGAACTGCATCAGTTAGTTTGCAGTTACATCCCTCTCCCTGCTAATACTGACAAGTTCAATTTTCAGTTTGTTTTCTTTTTTTTTTTTCTTTCCCCTTCTTCAATGATGTGTTCCAGCATCTTTTCCTCCTGCTGTAGACAGAGCTAGGTGAGCTGCAGAATAAACATAAGGATATCAGAGCGCTGCACCTGCCTGTAAAATGACATGAATTTAATCAAAACCATTTCTAGTCTCGGGGCTCAGACACACGACTGGTCTTGTTGCTCTTCCCCTAGGCAACTGCTTGTTGTGCCTCTAGTGTAGGCTTGGACATATGTTTGATATCACCAGCAAGCGACTAAGCGGAGATGTAGAGGGACTGCATTATTCGATTTCTGATTATGTAGCGCTTCCTTCTTTTTGTGCTCTCATTGCCCTTATGGATTATAGTAAAGCTGTGGCTAATCTGAGCCAGATCCTGCTTATGCCTCACTTATGCCAAGGTAAATCAAGAGAAATTGTGGCACAGTTAGTGGAAGTACATGACAGTAAGACCGGGTACAAAGCTCATTAACATTTTTAATAGCACTATCTTTTGAATAAGCACTAACTCTTTTTATCTTCAACAATAACAACAACAGAAAAGACAAGCCCAAAGCAGGAAAACACGGGTCCACTGACAGACAAATTACTCTTTCTGAAATTCAAAATAAGAATTTTTACATGAAGGAAATAAAGCCAGAGGGACAGTTGGTTTTATGGCACTTAAAACATCCACCTGCAGGAAGGTATTTTTGCTGTATCTGCTAAGTGCGGTACCTAAAAATACCCACAATACTTAGAAAGTGAGAAAAAATTAGTCTTTTGCTTCTGATACGTTTTGTAATGGTTACATCTAATGCAAAGTGTATCCGACAAGAAAAGAGGAGTTCAAGGAAGCCAGAACCTTTAATCTAGTTAATTAATAGGGGGGATAACATGTGAAAGCCTTATGTAAAATGAGAAAGTAACCTTACTCTGCTCAGGCTGGCCGCTCCTTCGGTACAGGCAGAAGTTAACAAGGGGCCCTGCAACCTATTTAATTGGCCACAAGATCAGAGCCTGCATCAGCCTCTGGCCCGGGGAGCTGCACTCTTCTGTGCCTCCTGGCCCTCCCCAGGGACAATGAAGGTGGTGCCGCAAGGCCCCCGCAGCTCCACCAGGCTGTCGGAAAGCAGCCACATACAAGCGGGTGGAAAAGCTGCCTTCAGCGCCGGGGCTCCTGCAGCTGCGGGCATCGCCGCCGTGCACGCCCGTGACAGGCACGCCGATGGCAGGGCCACCGCTTCTGACAAGACACTCTCTGTAGGCGCCTCGTCACCAGCCTCTGACGACGGCTCCACACAGAAACCATTCCCCACTCTCATGAAGAGGCGCATTGATTTTGCTGGCACTTGTTACGTTCCAGTAACGCAAAGGCATCAACAAGTAAATATGGGGAAGGATTACATATTTTCTTAAAGTAAAGCAAAGCTCCAGATCTAAATGAAAACCACGTAGCTTTATCTTGAGATATGCAGGGAGGATTTAACCAAACCAGCTAAAAATAGCATTTGCATGGGAAACCCTAAACTACAGAACAAAGTATGTAACCTTGTGACTTGGTCCTGAAATGAGGTCTAGTGAGGTTCAGCATGGTGGATATGAATGCGTTGTTATGTTGTAATAGTATTTTTTGCAATAATTAGTACAAATAATTGGTACAACGATTTTAAAATAAGAGATAATCTAACCTGTTTTCACCTTCTTTCTTGGCATTCACAGGCTGGACTTGAGTTCTGCTCAGTAATGGAGTAAGAAAGTTTCACTCCATTTGTCAGCATTCCACTGCGAGGTCTGTGCACGCCCTACCTTTTCTATAGTTAAACCACGTGGAATTTCCAGCCCAAGCAAAAACTTAAATATTCAAGTACTTTATTATTCAACTTTTAAAAATCCCAGTAGAGGAAACGCAGAGAATCTCTGTGACATGAATCTCATGCGCTTTCTTTTCACCTTGGGGAGAGGATAAATTAGCCTCCATCTTTAGAAGTATTTGTCAAGTAGTTACATTTTAATCCTAATTTATTTATGCCTGAATCCAGCAAAGCACTTAAGCATATGCTTATGCTAAACATATGAATTAGCCCATTAACTCTACAGTTAAGCATCATACAAGCACATCATACAAGCTCTGGTGGATTCTCATCGCTTCCTTATCTTGCAGAAAGAGTTTAATTTCTATTGTGAGTAATGGATTAATTTTATCTGAAGCACCACCTATATGCTGACTGTTGCAAAAATAGTACTAATTTGTCATAACCACTGCAAACTGGACAGGTCAAATGAGTTTATCTCAACGCACATTTCTGCCACATGTTTTCAATGTAACCTGAAAAGAGTACTATGGAAAATCAGGTGTATCACCTACCGATTAAATGCAAACAAAACACGGTTACCCTCCCTTGTTTTGTAACACTTCTTTAAAACAACAGATGCTAGGTTAAATCTCATGTTCAGGCATTTATCACATCTGTTTTCTGTTCCCTTAGAAAGTATACTCACCATAGCGCTCAAATGAATTACAATGAGATTTGTCAGTTGAAACCTAAAAGGGAGTTCAGGGGATAAACATTTAATTTTAGGAGGAAAAAAATAGGTGTTTAAAAGCTTTAAACGTGTTTTCAGATGGTTCAAATAGGCAAAGCTCCATGACAGCCACCGTTTGAGACCTATCATAACCTTCGTGAGGTCTCCAAGGAGACAGGAGGCCAAAGGAAGAAGAGATGAGATGGAGAGGAGTCCACAGGGGTGGGGAGCCTGCGGGTGCAGGCTATGGACCTGCAGCACAAGCTGGAGGAGCCATGACGTGTGGGCGTTCTGGCCCCGCAGCCTTCCCCAGCAATCGCCACCAGCACAAGAAAAACTTCTCACCTTAAAAATGAACAAATCTTCACTGTTCTCTTGTAAAACTGGAGCCTGCCTATTCAGAGGCACTGAGGAGGCCCCGGTAAAGAACTTTCATAATCACATTTTTTTCCTAACAGCTTTTATGAGAACGCAGAAAGGTCTCCCTCCCCTTGCAACCCTGGAGAGACCTGCAGAACAGTATTGACAAAGACAGTCCTTTAACTCAGAAGGAGTAGAATTTGACTCAATTATTCTGCAGGCTAACAGTAAGGAAAGATAAAAATACTGCTTTGAAGAGAAGGGTTTCATTGCAGCAAAATTATATACAAGCACCTAATAAAGTACAATCTAAGACTTGTCATTCTTACAGGTATCGCTTTCTCTGCAGCAGCTCTGCGATGAATGCCTCCAGCTCTGCTACACAGGTCAGACAACCTTGAGTAGGCCATAAACCAGTTCTCTTGCCAATGATGTCCCTTGCATCTTGCAACCGCTAACCCCCCTTTTTTGGCCAAACGATATCTCTTCCTTTGAGAGACTTCTCCACCTTCACACTGCCTCTCCCAATCCCTCATACACGCTCCACGTATTAGCCTCCCAGTTTCACCTTTGCTATCTTCCAGGCACGTTGCTCATGCCGGTGTCTTGCAACAACATGACATTTAGTTTTTCCAGACTCCTTGAGTCAATGACTCTTTTCTCTTGAAGTCACCGTTGCTTTGCTCCACAACCCGAGTGGACGGGAGTGTGCGTGACTAACATGTCACTCCATCGTCCTTGCCCAGGATCACCGCCTAGCAGTGTATAGGAAGGCTTGGTTCCTCTGAAAAACAAAAAGCTAACTAAGTTCAAGTGGCTCTGGAATTTTAAAAGCAAAGTACATCCACCTCTTATGTAGCGTGTCCTACAAAGAATAAACTGCTCTTTGAAAAAGAATAAATGCCATTCATTGTCTGAGCATGTGCCTGTTTCTAAGACGAGATTCAGAAACCATCCTCCCCGAAGCTCCAGAGGCATTCCGCCTCCACCGTTAATTCAGGAGCAGACCAGTGCTCTTCTCACTGCGGGCCTCATGTTACACGTAAATGTCATCCCTTTAGAAAGTAGCTAGAAAATAGGGAGAAGTTTAAAAATAAACAGCTTTAAGTAGAAGCAAGCATTGTGGTTAGTTTTGAATGGGCTTTATTGAAATTTCTTTACGTCTAAGGTTCTGTTACTGCACAAGTCAGAGGGCAGAATAACCAAATCCATTTCATTTAGGCCAAAAACTCGCTTGAAATACAACACCCGCTCAAAACATCTTTTACACACTGAACACAAGAGCAATCTTCACATTTACTTTGGGCTTTTAATTCTGATATATTACCAAGTATTTCAGTAATTTTACTTCAGTGAAGCAAAAGCAAATCAGACCTGGAAACCTGGTCCATCCTGCGTTAGAAGCTGTTGGTGCAGTGCGGCAGAAAAGCTCCTCAACAAGCTTTAATCAAGCTGAGGGACCAGGAGCAGATTCATTTTCTCTGGCCTCTCCATGTGCAGGGCAAGCCAGAGGAAGCGTTAGCGAACGTGACCAAATTTTCCAGTTTTTCCCCTCGTACAACAGGAACGCATCAGATGCAGCAGAGCCACTTGCAGCTGTGAGGCTCTAGTGAGAGCTCCAGGTGGGAAGATGGGAAAAGATTCTCATGACCAAAACCTCTTCTCAGTACACGAGCAGCTACCTGAACTGTGCCCTGGAGACAACTCTAACTCTGAGGAAACTGATGCTACTATTATAGAAACCTCTCCAGGGAAGTCCTATTGCTCAGGATGTTTAAAACTAGGCCAGACAGAACAGTGGCAGCAGCACAACAGAAAATGGATGGCAGGGGCGCTTCCTTAGCCTCTAGCTTTTGTGGGATTTCACTCTGTTAATCGGGAAGTTGAGAGACCCACCATCTGCAAACTGGATGTGAGGCTTTTCAACCATGGCTTGCCAAGCCACTGCTCCACAGCCGTCTCCTTCTTTTGCGTGTTGCTTTGCTGATAAACTTCACGTAGCTTTGAAATGGCGAGTCATGCTTTCAGCCCTGCTGATGCATTTACTCCGCCCAAGAAAAGGTTCCAGGAATCACCACTTCTCTTTGGGGAGGCAATAAAAGATCTCTTTCCTCATCAGCTCTGTTGCAGGAACATGAGAAGAAATTACACTTTTTAAAATAACAAGAAGAAAACCGTGTAGGTTAAATATCTGAAAAAAAACAGGCAGAGTTGAATTCACAAGGCTTTGTACTGTATAATCGCACACACCCCACTGCTTTATGCAATTGTGTTGGTTATTTGAATGAACAGTTTCAAAAGATTTCTTTTTAAAAGGAACACATCCCCTTAAAGGCTGTACTAGCAGACTCTAACCATCTCTAAGGCAGGTTCACAAAGACATCAGTTGAAAAAGCAAAGGAAAAACATATGTTTTTTCCAGCGTGTTTAACCTGGGAAGCTTGACAGCAGCTTCAGTACAGCTCAGAAAGACCTCTTCGATTAAACATGTCAGTGTGTGAATAATCCCAGAGTCTCCCAGCAAAGTCACCTCTGAGTCTCCCAGCAAAGTAACCTACTCAAGTCCTCGCAGGACCAGAGCCTTGCTTGCTCCTTGTTGTGTTTCCAAACAGAAGCTAAGCTATTTTTCAAACAAGATCATGAAAACCCAGAGATATACATGTCCTTGCTTAGTCACCTGGTGGCCTGTTGCAGCACTTGCCCTAACGGTGCCTTCCCACCTGTAACGCACTTCTTATGCTATATTATTACTCACGCTGAATGGTCGGGTGTTTTCAGAGAGCGAGGACCACATCTTTGTTCTGTTTTGTAACCCACCCCATACACCCAATTGTAATACACCCAATATTCTTGGGTGTATCCGAACAGACGTGCCTCATTGACCAACCTCACATGCATTTCATATGTACATCGTCCTTGGCCTGCCCTGGCAGCCACAGAAATCCAGGGGATTCTTCCCCTGCACAGTGCCGGGCTGTAGGCTCAACCCTGAGCACTTCTGGTGAAACAAAGTCTTGTTTTCTGCTCAGTGAAAGTGCACTGTAATCAAACATCCATTTTATCACTAAACCATGACCCTCCCACACTTATCAATGTGCTGTCATCCGTCCAGCCCACTGTGCACAATGCACAGGACTCTGCCACCTTAACATAACAAGCATGACTCTAAATCCTTTACTATTTACACCTGAGACTATGTACTGAAACACACAAACGTTAAGGAACGGGTGGAGAAGGTTTTTGAGATCCCGAATTCCGTTCTGCTCTGCCTCACGGGGATTACGCGCACGCCTGTCTGTGGTTCATGGGGAGCACGGCGTACTTCACTGCTGGCCACCCGTCTCTCACCCCGCATTGCTGTGGGGAGAAGAGTGACAGTAACTAACCCCGGGTTTGTGTTTTAATTTTGCAAGTGTAACCCCTCATTTCTGGATTTACTACTTTCGTCCCAGCCTGTTCCGAAGCATAGCGCGGGACGGGCAGGCAGGTACGCCGCTCCTAAACCCTGCCTGTGCGCTCCTGGTATCCAACTGACGCGTGTCCTGACTTGGAGAAGAATTCCCTTTTCCTGCCCTTGGCTGTGGAGCTCGCTCGCTGCCCGCGGGGAAGGCGGCGGTTCACCCGTGGAGGTTCACCCGCGGAGCTCACCCTCACCGCCCCCCGGCCCGGCTCCACGGCCGGGGTGACCGCGGCGGGTAAAAGCCGGGCACCGCCGCGCTGCCCCGGGGCCGGGCCGGGCCGAGGGGAGGGAAGAGGGGCCTGAGGGGCGCCGAGGAGCAGCCCCGAGGCGGGGTCTCCTCAGGCCCTTCTCCGCCGGGCCTCCCCCCCGCCGCCCCGGGGCCGCAGGGCCGGCGCCATCACGCGAACGGCGGCGGAGGGGCGGCGGGTGGCGGCGGAGGGGCGGCGGGTGCCGCCAGCCGGGGCGGCCCGAGGCGGGGGCTGCCCCGCCCCGCCGGCGGGAGCCGGGCTGGCCCCGTCCCGCCCCGCAGCGCCCCGCACCGCCGGGGGCCGCGCCACGTGCCGCCGCCCGCCGCGGGGGCCGCGCCGCGCTCGCCACCGCCGCTGAGCGCGCGAGGGGCGGGCGGGCGGCGCGGCCGGGGCGGCCCGTGCGGCGGAGCGAGCGCCAGCAGCGCGGCCGCGGGGAGAGCGGGTCCATGGAGCACAACCACCTCCACCTCCACAACGGCTCCCTCCTGGCGCACCACCGCTATGGCTGCGGCTTGGGATACGCACCTGTCGTCTACTACAGCCTGCTGCTCTGCCTCGGGCTGCCGGGTGAGTGCCGCGCCGCGCCCCGGCCGCCGGGGAGCCGTGCCCGGGCAGCCCCGGGAGGTGCCGCGGCGGGGCGAGGCTGCGGGGTTCCCGCAGAGCTGCCGGCAGCGCCCGCCGGAGCGTCTCCTGCCCGGCTGCCTGCGGGGCGGCGCGGGGAGCGCGCCCTGCGGCGTCCGGGGGCTGCTAAAGGCGCCGGGGACGCGTGGTCTTGGGCTCGCTCGGTGGGGATTAACCGGGCGTTTCTTAGACAGCATCTTCGCTGCCCGACGCGCTGCTGTCCCCGCGTTTTCTCGCTCGCCGGCGTTTGTCCCTGCCTGGCCTCGCGCTGCTGCGGTCGGTTTCCCAACCGGACTCGGGCGCTCTGACTTTGAACTTGACATACAAAGTCTCAGCCCGTCGTGAAGTTTCTGCCATAATCAATTTGGCCATTTGAAGACAAAGCGGTACTGAGGACAGGAGGGCGCCGGGTCTGTCCCCGATCGATCGCGTGCCGGGCTGGCAGTAATCAAAAGTGTAGCTGTCGAGTTTTTCTGGTGCAGATCCCTGCCGGGCTCCCTGGGGCAGGGTGGGCGCTAGGAGCAAGGTGCCGCTGGGGAGGCACTTGGCTGGGGAAGGAGCACGCTATCACAAGGTTAGCAGGCAGTTGTTGTCCTCGGGAGCCTGTCTCTGCGGCTGATGGAGCAGGACAGTATCTAGAAAGTCCAGTCTTAGGGTCAGCGCCCTGCAAAGGCAATGGCAGTGCTGACACCGAGATCCCTGAGTGCAGGTACAGGGCTCGGAAGGAAGACCCAGCTCACAGGCACCAGCGTCCAGACTGTATGACGCTCAGCGAAATTTCCTACTTAAAAGGGAGACAAAGACAATACAGAGATGCTGGGGATGAGAAAAGCAAGAGAGACCCCAAATGGGGAAGGGATGGAGGTTTCAGGCTTGGGTGTGAACACCTGTGAGGCACCATTGCCAGCATGCAGGTATCCACAGCTCAGAACGCACCGACGCCACGCGAGCATCACATCGGCATCGCTGTCTCAGCCGAGACAGAGACTGAGCAGGTTTTTCCTCCTGGAGCGGGCTGTCTGAGGCTGCCAGCGGCTGTGACACCTTGGCACGCCGGACCGCAGGGAGCTGCTTGTGCAGCACCACTTGTGCAGTTACAGGCTGGGCTTCAGCAGGCAGAGCTGCCGTCCCAGCACAGCCTGGGTGGGCAATCATGGTTTGCTCCCTGGCTTAACACCTCCAGCCTCAGCGTAACTTACAGCGATCCCAAGGGCAGGCAGCATGAGTTGGGGAAAAGTTAGAGCAATCTGATGCACCAAGGTGAATCGATATTTTAAGGGTGCAATACACGAGAGTTTGGTTGTGTCTATGTAGAGCTACACATTTGAAGTGCCACGTAAAATGGCAAGCAGCAATGACAGTTAATAGTCTACAATTTCTAGGTGTTTTGTTCACCTTAATTCCTTCTTCAAGCAATTAATTAATAGAAAAATTTTTAATCAGTCACGAAGAGAAACCTGCCTCTTAACAGCACACATGCAATTACCACTCTGCATATGAATTGATGTTCTTTGTGTTGTTTGGGGTTTTTTTCCTCCCTGGCTTATAATTAAAATTTGAAGATTGGCTAATAGTTCAGACTAATAGTTCAGAGAACTGGAAAGTTAAGTCCTGTATTTACCCACAGAGGACGCAGGGCATAGGCAAGTGCCTCTGCTGCACAGCATTGATGAGCCTCAGCCCTGACCTGAAGAGACCCAGCTAGCAGGGATGAGGAGGTAGTTTCCTCTTCATTAATTCCTTAGGGGCTGCCTAGACCTCCACAGTAATGACAAGCTCTGATTTCAACACCTGTCCCCTAGGAACTGAGCAAGACCCTCTCAAGATTATCGGGTGAAGTTGTTACGAAGCAGCCTGTGGCTAAGCTTGCCTTTGTATGTCTCTGAAACGGGAAAGTCTTCTGTGCACGGACAAGGAAAATCACTTAATGAGTGCTCTGCACATACTTGCACCGTCTCCCTAAGGATGCTACATTGTAATTACAGACCTAACACTGTCATTCTAAGAACATGGTTAAAATCAGTGCACGATCCAAATTAGCAATGGTGATGTGTATTTCCCAAGGGATCAGACATCGGTTGCTTAGAGCAGTGGCACTGGTGATAGCGCTTAACAGAATTAGCCAAAGCATTTGGTGGTGCAACACTGCTGAGTTCAGTGGACTTACATCAGGTATGAATGTGTCAGCTTGTTCAGTGCACGTTATCTGAGGATACCACTGGCACTAACACCTGAGAACACCGCACATGTACAGCATGCTGAGTGCATGAGAAATTTATGGTTCTCACCCTGAGACTGCACAGAGATGAGAACAAGCTGGATATGTTTAGGGGAGGACTCTCATGGCCAAGCTTCTTTGAGGATGTGGTATGGGGCGAAAGCAGTGCTAAAAAGAGCTTTTCATGTTTTAATTTGAAGCTGCTCTTCAGTTTTCTAACGTTAGAAAATTGTAAAGGTAGCACACTTACTATCTGTTAGAAAAAGAACCCTGAAGTCTGTGGGAGCTGAATAATTAGCTTTGCTTGGTGCCAAAAATTTAAGAGAAACATTGTCTAGGATCTGTCCTCAAATACAGCACTAGTGCAGTGTTTTGCTGAAATGGAAACGGTTAACTCCTTGCCACAAATCTTGGAGAAAGACTGATGAGAAGGGAAACCAGTTAACTGTTTCTGCCTTTCCTGCTCTAACGTCTGGAGGAAATTTCACTAACTCAACAACTCCACTTTGAGGCCAAGCGATGCCAGGCCTGATTGTGCATGCAGAGAAACCATCCCTTCCCCTCCCTTGTATAACCCAGGCATCTCAGCGGATCCTGTCCTCAGCAGTCGCTCTTTCTCCCTCCCTGTTCAACCAGGCACCAGAAAGTCTGAAAAAGGCAGAGACAGGAGAGAGCGAAGTGAACTCCCTCATGCCTGCTCTGGCAGCAGCAGGCAGAGGCAAGTGCCGGGCTGTGCCCTGCAGAGCTGCAGCCACAGAGGCACCATTGCACGCCGACCCTGCCACGGCAGGTACCGTGTGCCGGGGTGGCTTCGCCTCTTCCAGGGGTGATTGTGCCTTCCAGTCAGCTGGGACGGGACGTGTCTTCTTTTCCCTCTAAGCAGAGGCTGGCAAGACAGAGACTGTTTTCTGAAACTTGTTCTGAGTGCAGATGTGCAAAGGTGTCCCACCAGTGTGCAGTCCCGCTGCCAGGAGCGAGGGTGCCCCAGGAGCAGGCTGCGTGGGACAGGGAGATACTGCTGGTGCAAGGGTGGGGAGCAGAGCGAGGCGGCAGCGCTGGAAGAGAGGTCGTACTCCCGTTGGAGGGGGAGTGTGTAATTTACAGAGCTGTTCTGCAGCCCCTGTGCTCCCCTTGGCTGTCAGTTGGGGAGGACCTCTGAAGCACCTCCAGTTAGCTGGGAGGCGAGAGAGGGGCTGCAGGAAGGCTTAATAGAACCGTTTCTTGCTTTAATGAGAGAAAATGCCAGAGAAGAGGTGGTGTTGGATGTGGGGGAGGGAAGAAATTGCTCTGATTCAATCCAGGAGGGGGCTGGTAAGGTGAGAAAGCAAAGAGCAACAGGTACCAACTCTCAGTCCGTCACTTTGCCAACGAGAGCTGCGCAAAGCAGCTACACCGAAGAGCTCCTGCAATGGCGGTGCCACCGAGCACGGCCAGGAAGGTCAGGCAGACAAGCAGCAGCGCTTGCTGCAGACATCTGGCTTTGACCCTGATTCCTGCTTCATTAGAAGGTGCAGCAGCAACTGAGTCGCCTTGCGTGCAATCACCTTCCCCGTCGGGGGTATAGCGTACTGCTGCTGAAAGGACAAAGTGGCAGTGTTTCCTAGGCCGGGGCCTGGCCTGATCCGTGCTTCCAGGGGTCTCCTCCCCTGACAGTGCGGAGAGGCAGAGTAAAATCTGGCTTTCTTACTGCGTGATCGCTGGTTCCACTTTGCTCCCCGGTCAGTGGCCTACCTGGGGAGCAACTCGGCTTCAGGGGTCGTCACATCCCAGTGACACGAAGTACAGGCACATACCCAGCACGCTTACAGCATCCCCAGGAGGTAACAGACTCACACCAATGCCCCAGGGAAGTGCCACTCCGAACTTTTGAGAGCCTGGTCTACAAACGTTTCTTTCATTCATGCTTTAGGCTTCTGCTTAAAACCCATCACACTGATTTAAACACAGATTCAGGACTTTGCAAGCTTGGGAAAGCAGCCTGGACACACTTGGATGCTCCCAGCTGGTGGGTGCAAACAGGTGGCTTTCATGTCAGATCTGCTGCTGAGCAAGGTGTTGCGGAGATGGGGACAACCCAGGTCACTCAAAGCCCAGCCATGCACAGAGCGCACTCGGCGGGCTCCATGCAGAGGGAGAGAAGCTGTCCCTGACCTGGAGGGACGTGTAAGCTCAGCAGGGGTCCCTAACCTTTTTAACACACTTTTAAGAGAGCTACACGTTATGGGGCTTCCCCTAACAGATGACTGGCTGTCCTTGCACGGCAAGCTAGATGCTGCCGAGGGTGTCGGATTGACACGCGGGTGCGTAACATTTGCACTGCACCTGTGCAAACTGCGATACAGGCACAGGCAGACTGAAACGATGGAGAACTGGTCCTTCTGGAGCCTTCTCCCCATATGCATCTTGGAATAAGGAGGCTATTCGGGAGGCGTGCGAGCCAGGGTCATCCTCCGGGCAAGGCAGGTACTGCTGGTGGGCTGCGGGCTGAGCACCCCTGATCTAAGAGACCACCACCGTGCAACAAACAGCCCAGCTGTGCTCCCTCCGCTCCCGGCGGTGCAGGGGAATGAGACCTGAGGAGCGTTGCCATCTCTGTGCTTATAGCCGCGGCCTGGGTGGTACCGTGAGTAGGACGGGGGACAGGTAGCAATGTTTGTTGATGACTCACATGGGATGTAACACCCAGTAAATACCAGCGCTGGCAGAAGGCAGGTGCACATACAGCACGCAGCAGTACAGAAGTGTGTCTGACCCGTTTCAGATTCCTGCCATCTACTGCCTAGTACCTTCTTCTGCAATCACAGTGCAGGCTTCGAGAGCATTTCCAACACCTGAATAAATAGCCTTTCTCATAACAGAACATCTGAACAATAGAAGTACTAAAGGAAGATCTGAAAATATGAGTGGGAGAATTGTTACATGCAGAGTTATGACCTTGAAAAACCAGCACTCTTCAGCTGTCGCTCATTAGATAGAGTTCACACAATGAATAAGAACTGAACCCTCCTGAGGCCTGATTCAACCCCCCTTTTATTCAAAGACCATACTTTCTCTGACTTAAAATCCGAATTGGACGCAAAGCCAGTACATTGCATCCTGCTTAAAGGAGGACAAATAAATTGGCAGAACTTTAGCTCAGCTATTGGAGCAACCGAAGGGCACTGCAGCACATTACAGTAGCACTACTGGACAGAAGGGAACAAAACTGCTGTTAATATGCTTAAAATGAGTCACTTCCTATTGTAAAATGAATGCTTTTTCTTTAAGGAAAGAAGAATCATTATGAAAAAGAATAGATTGATTACAGTGTTCCTGCACAGAACCGGTGACAGCAAGGCATGCGGATGGGAGCGATTTAGTTTGGTCAGTACGTCTGGAGACGGTGGCTGCTAAAGCCTTGCAGCCTGAAAGGAAGCATGTGGCTGAATCCATGCTAAGGCAGAAGAGGACTTGGTTGCGCATCTCTGAACGCCACTACAGAGTACAACTGCTAACTTTGGTTTTCTTCTGCCACATCAGTAGGAAACAACGCTGTCAGGGCTGTAATGATAACGAGGTGCAGTATTTGGGAGGCTCAGTAGACTATGAAGTGCACAACCTTGCATGGCAGGCTGCTGAAATGGATTGGGAAGGAAAAACTCCAAAGGAGATTTTTCCTTGAAATGACAACGACACAAAAGAGAGAGCACAGCCAGTTTTCACGGTAGGTGGGTAATGCAGAGCCCCCAGTTGTTAAGAAGTCAAGCCATTCAGAAGCACTAGGCAGTCTAATATCCTGCTGTTCTTCATCCACCCCCTTACTTAGTTCTCTCCTCCTCCTCCTCTTTCTGCTCCCCTCCATAAAATGGGGGTGAATCAGCAGAAATGAGCCAGCAGGAGAAGGCCTTCATCCGCATACGTCAAAACAATTTGCTGTAGGCAAACAAACAAACACGGAGATGTCCTGACGTGGTGCGCTCTCTGCTTTCACATGCCAAGTGCAAAGCAATCCCTGGCCACGAAAGCTTTCACCTTCCATTTCAGGTGGTCTTTTTGAGCCTTTAATCTCTTTTCCCGTTAACTTTGAGACATAAGAAAAGGAAACAAAGCCAAAATTAACCCCTTGAGCACAGGAAACCTTGTAGACAATTCCGTTTTCATTCTGCAGAAGAAACATACATACGTATGTAAGGATCCTAAACCCTGAAGTCTGGAGCGCTCTCTGGGCCATTCTGGGGGTGACCTGATGGGAGAAGATTGTGTTGGGTTGCCCCCCAGCACAGCACTACGGTTGTGCAGAGGGAATGAAGTAGAGGCGACCGAGTAGGAAGAGAATTAGCAGTACAGAAGATGACCAAAAGGATTTTTATCCCTTTATCCGTGGAAGAGGAGAGAAGCCTGCCTATTAAAACACTGCACGCATCTTTTTCACTGAAATTGTTCTCTTCTACCACCTGAAACAGAGAGTCCCTGGAATGTACAGTCATTTAACTTCTCCATCTTTTCAATCATATGGTGCATTGGCTGCGCAGATAGGTGCACTCGAGCTTGCTTTTGGTTTCAAGACAAATTACCTGTCAGTCAGTTACATCAGACCAGGATATTTCACAAATGTGTTCATTCCAGGTGTGTTTTCTTCAATGTCCAGCACACCAAAGAGCAATATATCTAGTGTGGATGCAGTATATTCTCCATGGGAGAAATAAAGCCAGACTGTGATGGTTTTACACAGTCTGTAATTTCCTGCATATTGTGTAAAATTGGCAGAGTCTCCGAGAAAGCTTGGCCATGGGGTTTGCAAGCATGAGCTCCTATTGCATTAGCTAATGCTTTAGGAAGACATAAAGACTTTTTTTTTTTTAGCAAAACCACAATCAAAGGTAAAATCCTCTTAATTATTCATGTTCAGTAAAGAATTCATGCCAGTGCCCTTATGAAATCACGTCCTACCTCCATCCTAGTCATCCCATCAAATACCTTTGGCACCCGCCTCAGTGCTTTGGCATTCGATATCAAAAGGGTAGAACAGTTTTGTCATCCTCGAGCTCAAGTTACTCAGCTTGAGACCTCTTAGACTTCGCTGACAGCCCACATTTAGAAGCCACAGACACCTGCCAAATGAGACACCCGAATTGCCTTGAAAATCTCCATCTGTCCAGATATGTTGCACGAATAACCAAATCCCTTTTATGATTTCTGCATTATTTTGCAGATTGCTTTTTCTCCTCCCAGCACCAACTTCCATTAGAAAGCTTTACTACTCTGGTAGTACTACTCTAGCAAGATGCGAGGCTAGATTTTGAGATGTGAGGTTTAGACATTTTTACCCTTCTGTGGGTGCCTCTAAGAAAGGCTTCGGAGGAGGAATGTCCGAGAGTCATTAGAGACTTTCTGCACTGTAGGCCCAGCTCAGGAAAGGCAGATGAGGAGGGTGAAGACAGCAAGAGGAGAACCAGACCCCCGTCACCTTTACACACATGTGTCACCGGTGAGCGTGTACCAGGCCTCCCTGCATCTTAGCCTAGCGTTCCTTCTGGGCCGTTCTCATATTGCAGAAATAGCCTTATTTTATAAAGACTGGGGAAAAAAGCCTACTCCAACGGTCTAGGAAGGCTAATAGCAACGCAACGTGATTACACCTGTCTGCCAGACAAGTTACTGCACTTAAGCCTGAGTGGTTGGCAAGGCTCGAAGTGAATACCGGCCATCAGCATCTCCACGCCATTACCGCGTCTGTGCCCTCGACCGGCGAGGAAGTGCTTTTGGCTGGGTTAAAATCCTTCTCTGGCCTCCATGACCCACTGACAGCCAGTGCCAGCCGTGGAGCAGAGCAGCCCATTCACGGCGTCCTTCCCCAGAGCCGCCTCAGCTAGTAAATGCTGTCAGGGAGAAAAATGGCCCTGGAGGCCAGATTTCGCCGTCGGAATCTGGCCTTTGACACCAACTCATTAAGTCACCCGTGACTTGCAAGCACAAGGCCGTGCCGCGTTTTCTCTGGCAGTCACTGACCCGGTCTCCCGCGTGTGGAGGGGAGTTTGGGCTGTCCTGGGCAGGAGCTTGATCATCCTCTACCTCCAGCTTCACTTTCGCCCTCAGAGCTGGCGTGGTCTGTCCCTGCACATGGGATTTCTAAGCACAAACCACATGAGAGCCTTTCTACAAGCTGTGAAACCTCCTCCACGGGCAGTCCTGCATCCACGCCTGCCGTGGCTTTCGAGATGCTCATTTTTTGGCTGAGATCCCTCTCTGTCCCCTGGGAGACGATGCAGGCACTGGCAGAAGGGGCTGAGGGCTCTTCCCTCCCGAGGGTGAGTGGGTGCGTGCCGTTCAGTGGTGCTCAGACAATTGAACAACAAATAAATCAATGTATTTTAAAAATCAGTCCTCACAGGAACTCTCAGGGAAGGAAAAACTTGTATTGCACTAATTATATTCTATAAAGTATCTCTTTATGCTTTGCAACGGTTTAAGGAAGGATCTCAGGATACGATAAAAGAGAAGAACAAATTATGTTAGCTGTGAGCAGGCACCGTTCACGAAGGTTGTCCCCACCTGCTGTAGCGTTGAGTTCCACCCATGCCGGCTGTAAGAGAAAAACACGGAACTGCCCTATCTTCGTTAATGACAAACAGCATCCAGAGGTCATTTTAAAAGGACATACAACCAGCTGTAGCCAACATCATTAATAAACACATTTACTTTGCCACGGCATTTCTTTTTTTAAGTAATGCCTGTTATGTAGCCTCCATCAGAAGTCACCCATTGTCATCGTCTTCTCTAGAGAGCTCCCACACGAAGCGAAAGCTGAATACCATCCTCATCTCCAGTCTGGTACCTCTTGGCAAACGAGTGTGTTGGTAACCGCGGTCAGAGCTGGCTGCTGGACATGGTACCTGTTTACATTTTAATATTGCCTCCTAGCTTAGAGGAAATCATCTGTTCCCGTCAAGCCAAAACAGCACTTTTTTCACCATATATTTTTCGCATATTGTACTTACAGTCTCAGGGTTTCTAAATCTAAGAAGGAGGTGTTACTGACATATTTTCTAAAGCAATTTAAAATCTCCCGTTCGTAACCCGTCTCTCTCTGTGCCAGTCAGGTGACTAATGGAAGGCCTGCAGAGTAGTTTCATGCATTGCACAGTAATTTGTAGGGATCCTAGCAACAACTGTATTCGGTAAAAGGTGTCCATTATAGTCAGTGACCTAACGTTTATCACGCTCGGTAAGCGACACTCATGGCTACTTCATTTAGGTAGTTTATGATGCTGAACTACTGAACCACGCAGCGGGCCTTCTTCCCAACGCAGCAGCGCTACCACTTGTGTTGTAAAGGCTGTTTCACTGCCCAGGCTGCTGTGTACATGCAAAATGCTCTCAATAAAAAAACCACCACAAAGCTCAGAAGCATACCTATTTCTTCTTTAGACACGTACAATTGCTCCCGCTTAAGCTCACACACGGTGATAATAGTTGGTGGAAGGAGCTCTGCGACTCCCCTGCCCAGACCGTGGTTAGGCACTGTTTGAGCTAGGACTGTAATCCACAAAACGAGAAGCCGGGGAAAAAACTTTAGGTCACAGGCACTGCTTTGAGGAGGCACAGAAGACTGCCTGGGCTCTGCAGGCAAGGCAACATGGCTTTGGTACGGGAAGCAAACCCAAATCCACATGAGAACCAAGGTTACTCCTAAAGGATAATCCCTCTCAGATACGTGGGACCTCCAACAGCCTGAATTTCAGTGCTACAATTTGTACTCAGAAGCTGATAAAGTCAGAGGAGATGTCAAAGGAGAGATGGAAGTTTCCCATGACGAAGCCTGGCTGAGTTAGAAGGTTGATGTATTTTGAGCAGCAGGGACCGATGGTGTTTGGGTGTCAGGGACCTTCAGATGCTGGGTCTCAAAGGCATCCACATGACGGAAGGGAAAGAATTGAGACTGCCATTTCTTACAGTTGCTTCTCATCATCTGCTAGTGGCATCTCAAGGCTTCAGCCAGCTAGTCCCTAATCAAGCCCTGGTTCTCAACCAGATATTTATAAATTCAGAATACTGCACTGCAGCAAGCAATGATGGCATAAATTCCCATCTGTCATCCCCTAATCAACTCAGTACAGTGATCAATCTTTATCAAATTCAGATGATTTCAACTACTTAATATCTAGAAAAAACACTATAAGAAATGGTCAGTATACCATCCAGGACAATTTAGGGGCACTGACCTATCCAGCAGCTGTAGCTCCACGTATGTCACAGTAGAGACAGATATTTTTATATCTCCATCATCATCTCTGCCATAGTCCTCATCACCAACTACAATATTAGTGCAAGAATTAGGGTAAACAAAGTTAAAACGCGGTCACAAATGCTCTTCCATCACCTTTCACACGCAGAAGGTAATTTTTGCCCGCAGGAGAGCTTGCGGGGCACTGAGTAGGCACCCAGGAGGCACCGAGATGCTGGCACGAGGACACAGTTGTTCACACAGAGCAGCGTTCCCACGCATTTCCCACTTTACTGAGCTTTAGATAGTGTTTGAGGACACACCAAGGACCAACTTCACACTGTCTAGGAAATGGGTGAAGGACTGAGACTTATCCATAGCTCATCTTTGCTTTCCCTACACAGCCTGCAGCAGGAAAAATACTCCCAAACCCTGTGCTGAGACACTGTCACACTGGCAACTTTCTGCTGCACCCCAGTATATATCCGTTTTCACAAAGTACATGATATTACTATATTTCATATCATCCAGCCAGAAAAAGTCCTAATGTGATCCCAGGGAGAGCATTTCCAATAGAAGATACTGTAACCCTTGCAGAAAAATTGGATAGAGCTTGCATGTACTTTGTCAGATCAATTTTCTAATCCGGCTCACCAAGCAAAGCTCGCTGGCGTTAGACGAATAACTTGCATTTCAGTACACGCTGTTACTGCCATTGCTGGGAACCCTGAGGAAGGTGAGGGAAGAGGGTACAGAGGAAAGGACTGCTCATAAATCTGCTCCTGTAGAAAAACAGGAGGGGAGGGGAGGACCAAACAGCAGGACCCCTAAAATGGGCAGAAGGGATGGGGAGCAGGGCTGCCGTGCCTGGCCATGGCGCGGCTTCAGCATCCCTGCAGGAGCTACCAGCAGGGACCAACATCCTCGAGCATCCCCCTTGCTGCACGCTGGCTCCAGCTGCTGCTGCTGGAGTGAGTCAAATCCAGAAGATTTAAAGAGAAGATGAACCCCACGGGTCGCATCCAATATCTGCGAAGCTGAGCCACTCAGCCTGGCTAGCCAAAACCAACAGTGGCTGCAGAGTCGTGATAAACACTCCAGCTCGAGGATTTCCTTGACAGTACATCACTCACTGTACCTCTAGGGCTCATCAGCAGGCACAACAGAGGCGTTTCGTAAGCAAGTAAGTGAAAAATGACACAGCAGTTCTGACTACATCACCCCCCGTCCCCCACGTCTGCTCTGAGCTGGAGTCAATGCAGTTGCACTCACGGTAACAGAGGGCAGAATTGGGAAAATTCCCCTGAAAGTGATTTGAGACAATACCGTTGGAAAGATGTTGCTTCTTTTTTTTTTATTTAGGGAAGGAGTCAGTTGTTTGTCATGTTTGGTTTAGTTTCGTTCCAAGATACAAAATTAATATATTAACTTAATACAAAAATAGGTGACACTTATGAGGACTGTTACTCAAGATCATTCACTCTGCTGCAGTTCATTTCCCCGGTGGCAGAGCTCTGCTCCCAGACAGCAGGCTTTGAAGGCATTTATGAAGGAGGAAGTTTTCTCCAGTGCCAAGTAAAACAGTTTAAAAAATTGAGCACTTCCAGTTGTAGGACATATATCCTAGGTCATCATTATCTTAATGTCAGCAACTTCCTTTCTCTCTGATTTAAAGGAATCATTACAATTATTGTTGATTTGTTTTGGGAAATCCATCAAAGCTGGCAGAAACATTTGAAGCACTGACTGCGCAATTTGGCAGTCTCTTGTACAGTAAACCAGATCTCTGATTTTTAAGCACTACTTGAGGTGTTCTAGCCAAGTGATATAAACTTCTGATGGGAACAATCTCGCCTGTCTCATTCCAGCCATACTGCTAGTAAGAATAATAGGATTTTTTTTTTCCCCAATTCAAGACTACACAGTAAGTTCTAGCAAACATGAGCGAGTAGTTAAAGTTTGTCAGCACCTTAGTGCTCCAGGAAAGCTCTCAAGGGCTGTTCGTTCCTACAGTGGGGAGCTCTGCCTGGCCAGGGGCTGTAGGACTGAGCCCTTCCTATAGCATCCCTTATAGCACTGGTTCAAGCAGCCACTAAAGTGTATCTTTAAGTTGAATCACAGCTTTAGAAGACTGAAGCAAACCAGACAGTGAAACAGCAGAGACAAGACACTTGAGCACTTCACCACAATATTATTTAAGTGTCATGCAATACATCTAGGTATGGTTTAAGTGATGAGTCAGTATTGTGACCAGAGAGTTGCAAGCAGATGCTTTTTCAGGAGACTCAGGGATGTTTACGCTTGGGCCGAATCAGAACACCCATCACCTCTGGTGTGACCAGCAGGATTTCCTTAAAGGCTCAGCTGTATCAGTCCAGAGGAAAAATGCCTTCCAGTTGAAGGACTTCTAAAGAGGAGCTCTGGATAAGCAAGCAGGTCTTTGTGGAGCAGATTGTTTCAGTGGTGGGAGGGGAGATGCTTCCCCAGAGCCCGTCTGTAGGAGAGCAGGTCAGGCAGGCAGGACTGAGTTACAGGAGACTCATCCGAGACTCATCCAAGGCAGAGCTGAAAACTTGGAGTGCTGCACAGTGCCACCAGCTCCTGGGAGGAGCTGAGGACACGTGTTTCCCTAGAAGTCCTTCTCTCGATTGGGATCCCACTCAGTCAAGAGAGAATTACCTAATCCAGGTGACTTTGTTTTCAGCTCTTTTTAGATGGAGTTCAAAACTAAAACAGGCAGGCACCACAAGCTGGGGTGAGGAACAAAATGTCTCTCTCCAAAGCCCCCCCCCCCTTCTCATTTGTCACTTGGGGGGGGGGGGAAGGTGAAAAAAGCAAGGGGGGAAATGAGAGTGTGTGTGTGCACGAGATACTAATTTTTTTCTCCTGCTGCTCCTTCCCTGCACTCGGCCAGGGGTCCCAGCTCCCCCTGCTCAGGATGCTGCTGCCGTGCCCACAGCAGCAGCGGGGCCAACCAGAGAGCAGCACCAGAGCCAAGGACATAACTCTACATCTGCTCCCAGGAGGTAGCAAAGGGCTGCTGGACACCACCTAACCCTGTGTCTGGAGGGAAGGTCCAGACTTTGTCTCTGTGCCTCGTCCTGGTCTGGTGGGACACGGTGTCAGTGTATCTCAGAGCTGGGAGCAGGACTACGTACTCCTCTCATTGCAACAGCTTCTCCGGGGGACCCAACTGTAGTGTTTTCCTTTTGGTTTCTTGAACTTTAATAAAGACGGTCATGTTGACAGGTGCTTGAACAGAGCTACTGCTCCAAGCAAGCGCCCAGAAAAGCTAGTGTTAAGTCTTAATAGCCTAACTCTGTGTTTCTGTCTCCACAGCAAACATCTTGACAGTCATCATCCTTTCCCAGCTCGTGGCTCGCAGGCAGAAGTCCTCCTATAACTATCTTCTAGCACTAGCTGCTGCTGACATCCTGGTTCTCTTCTTCATTGTCTTTGTTGACTTCCTCATGGAAGACTTCATTTTAAACAAACAGATGCCTCAGTACTGGACAAATAATTGAGGTCTTGGAATTTTCTTCTATCCACACCTCCATTTGGATTACGGTTCCGCTAACGATTGATAGATATATAGCTGTGTGCCATCCACTGAAGTATCACACAGTCTCCTACCCTGCTCGTACTCGAAAAGTCATTGTAAGTGTCTATATCACCTGCTTTTTGACCAGCATCCCCTACTACTGGTGGCCCAACATTTGGATTGAAGACTACATAAGCACATCCATGCATCACGTCCTCATCTGGATCCACTGCTTTACAGTTTACTTAGTGCCCTGCTCCATCTTCTTCATCCTGAATTCCATCATCGTGTACAAGCTGCAACGAAAGAGCAATTTCCGACTGCGAGGGTACTCCACAGGGAAAACAACAGCCATTTTGTTTACTATAACTTCTATTTTTGCCATACTTTGGGCACCAAGAATAATCATGATATTGTATCACCTCTACGTATCGCCTATAAACAACAGCTGGGTGGTACATATTGTGTCGGACATCGCCAATATGCTAGCACTGCTGAACACTGCAATTAATTTCTTCCTCTACTGTTTTATTAGCAAAAGATTTCGCACAATGGCAGCTGCCACGCTGAAAGCCTTCTTTAAGTGTCAGAAGCAACCTGTGCAATTCTATACAAACCATAACTTTTCCATAACAAGCAGCCCTTGGATTTCCCCAGCCAACTCTCACTGCATCAAAATGCTTGTTTACCAGTATGATAAGAATGGAAAGCCTATAAAAATATCACCATGAAAAGGGCAATAGTTGGAGTTTCTGGGTGCAAGTTCTTTTCAAGTGGTTACATCTTCAGGATGTAATTTGCTGAAATGGCTGTTTTGAAGAGTGGTCATTTGATTTCATTTCCCTGGGAGACCGAGGGCAGATCAGACTGTTAGGAGGGAAGAGGAGCACTCGATTTTAGGAGCAAAAGTGAGAAGGCAAATGCCTCCATCTCTTGCACAGCATTTTGAATATGCTTCAGAGTTCAAGTCTTAGTGTTCAGTCGCACTCAAACGCTTTGCATCCCAGCACCTGTGCAGTCCAAAGTCATTGGAGGGGGGAAGCCACAACAGTGTTTAATTACAACCTTTTAAAAAACAACAACGAAACCTTACTTGACCATGCAGTTCACTATCGACAGAGCAAACGGATGCTTTTAGGTACTGTGGAAGGTGCCATTTCTGATGTGTGCACTTGCCAAAAATGTGTTGTTTCTGACATGAAATACTGCCACAGTCTTGCTCTCAAGACCTTGTTGCAGGAGGCAGCCTGCGAGACACGAACTGTGACAAGCCCTTTTTGGCTCATTTGAACAAGGTTGAGGACTGATGTAGTACCTGTTGCAGCCTTGGCATGGAAAGCAATCCTGCAAGCTGCCAATATTCGTGTGTTTTAAGTTGTTATTTAAGAATGTGACCAAGACAGGGGAGCTCAAGGGAGGGAGGGAGGTTTCTAGAGCCAAGAACAAAAGCAGCATCTTTTCCCAGCTATTTCAGTTATGGTGTCTAAAGGCTTTGAAGTGCGAGGCCAAGTCCTGCCTGATGCAGAGCTCCCACTGAAGCAGCTCCTGCGAGGTTTGGAGTGATTACAGCCTTCAGATCCCTCCCTCCTTAATCAATAACGATTCTCAATTATGCCCCACGTTCAGGCCTTTAAGGCCTATGTTAATAAAACCTCAATTTAAGATTTTCTCCTGACAGATTATGCCATCCTATTGCAGATTTGCCATTTAGTTGTTAAAAAACTATTTGTGAAAGAAATCCATTAAATCCATTAAATCCCCAGCAGCAGTAAAAACATACATCAGGTGGACTGAGGCTTTTAAATATTTACCTTATTTAAAGTAGCTTAACTTCTCTTCCTTCACACTCAAAAACCAGCATCCCAGCAATGCTGAGTGTAGAAAATGAGGAGAGAGGACATTTACAGGAAGGCTGAAAATGCATTTCTCCTAATTTCTCTCCTTTGCAGATCTTGGGATGTGGCCTCTCAGAGCCACGTACCACAACCTTTTTACTTCTATATTGGGCACTTAATGCAGCCTTACTGAACGCGAGAGCAGACTTCCTTGCATGGTGAACACAAGCACAACGTGGTCAGTGGACACAGCAGCTTCTCAGTAACTGCAAATAAAACGCAGCCTGGTGCTAGCACTGCGTTTGTGCCTGTGCCCATCTCCATCGCCAGCAGGGAGCTCGTGGTGACCCAACACAGTGAGGTCCCCTGAGAAGGGATCTAGTCAATCCCACTTTGGTGGGATCTGAGGGCTGAAAGCATCTCTGAAATCCATGGATGGCTCAGCTTTGGTGCATTTCCCCTAAGAAACGCCAAGCCTGCACAAGTCCTGCTGAGGACAACAGCCTGGTTCCCTTCTACCACAAAGGTTGCGCTTGCACACCGACTCGTACTGGTGACCTGCAAAAGCAAAACCCACGCCAAACCCGAGCACGCCTTCCCCGGGAGGGGACAGCAGCAGGAGGCGCAAGCCATGGGGAGCAGGACCCCAGGCAGAGGCTAGCTCGCGCGTGGAGGGGCTTTCTCGGGAGAGATCAAGACTACTCAGGTCGGTCAGGAGCACAGAGTCGGGATGCCCAGTGCCTCGGGGAGCGCACACCGCCCAGACCTCTCCCACCAGTGGAGCAGCTGGGAGAGCTGCTCGGCCCTTCTCTGCCAGGGACCACGCTGGTCAGAGCAAGGAGGGGGGCATGTCTGGGGAAAGGGGGAGCCGAGAGCAGAAGCTGACCCTTCCCACCCTCACCCACCGAGGGGATGCTACCCACCTAAATCTCCCCAGATGCAAAGGGAAATGAGGAGCCGCCTCATCCTGTAGGCGTTTTGTCCCTCCGATCTCAACAAAACTTCACACTTATTGCAATAATAAAGCGTAAAAGGGATGCTCAGCCTTGCTGTCTTTGTCACGGCAAGGTTAAAACGATTGCTCCCTTTACCAGTGTTTTACAGAAATCCCGTTTTGTGGCCATGCCTTCTACCCTCCTCTCAGAAACCTCTCTCTGGTCTTTGTCAGTTGATAGTAACCAAAGTTACCTTACGAAAAAGGTACTGTATGTTTCATTTTGGGAAAACACTGTATTTATAACTTATTTTTATTCTAAATTTGTTATGAGGAATGCTTGTCTGAGTTACATGTGAATGAGTCTGAAGTGCAATATCTGTATAGATAAGTGGTTCATTTTTGAGAATGTATCTATTGAAAAAATTATTTATACAAGAAATTCACTATTCTACTTAATATAATAGTAACCTTACAGAAAATAGTGAATGTTTAGGGCTTTTATTTATTAAAAAAAATTCAATTAAGTGCATGGCATATGCTGCCATTCACATGGTGTGATTTGTTAGTTTTTGTAACATACTGTTTATCCTGCGAACTAGCAGCGTCATCTGATTTTTCCTGTCCTGATGATGTATTTTTGTAAATTACCATATTTAAAACCAAAATCTTTCTGCGTGAATATTTTGTTTCCCACTAAAAATAACCCATTAAATTGTTGTAACTTCATTTGAAAAAACTCACAACCCTTTTCCATATCATTTTAGAAATGACAAGGTGCAATTTTCATGTACAGTGAATGGGTCATTTCATTTCTGATAATTTAGGGCTTTAAGAGCTTACTTCCAAAGCCCCTTGAAGTCAAAGAGAAGGTTGCTTGTGGGTTTTGTGGTTGGTTTTTCCAATCCCCATCAATTTAGGAGGGCTTTGGATCAAGCTGTATCTTATTAACAGACATTTGAAGCCTTCTTAGAGTCCAGTTTGGATAATAAAGCCTTGACTTTTTAGTCTGCCATATGGGAGCTGCTGTTGATAATACTTGCCTTATTTTTGGTTGTGTGAAGCGTCTTGCAATGACTGTTGCTAACTAGCCAATGTCTTGCTGTATTTATTATTCGTACATCCTAATTTTCCAATGGTAAAAACTTAACCAAGCACATATAATGTCATTATTTAGGGAAAAAGTATCCTGGAGACAAAACCATCTTTGTTGTGGAGATGGTCTTTTGTACTCTATTTAATTTATATTTCAAATATCTACAATTAGAAACAATAAGCTGTGAATGGACAGTTTTACAATTACTTATAGGTATATGTCCTTGAAGACTGCAACTAGGAACAAAATTTTTAGATGAGTTGCTGGTATATAAAATTATGGGACCTATCACCTATTTAAATTGTGAATATTGATATTTTCATAAGTAGACAATATATTGTGTTTGACAAACTTGTTTGTACTATAATAAATTATGAGATGGTGCATAACTTACTACTGTGTTTGGAGCTATTGTTTGATTTATAGATTCTTATGATATACTCTTGATTTACAGGTACTTACGATATACTACGAATAAGACCAGTCCTTGGCAACCATTACTCAGTAAAACACGGCCTTGGATTATGGGTGTTCATTCATTTGAAAAAATTCTGAAATGTCAGATGTATAAATTATTACTGGCCCAATTCCTCATTTTGAACCAAAGCCCCAGCTGCTGTAAGTTAAGTTCAGCTGTTAAAGTCAATGAGTCCCTATCCCTAATACCAGTGGAAAGTTGGACCTGAAACTGTTGTCACCTGTCCAGAGCAGGTTTGATGCCAGGAAATCGTACTGATGCCCCTGGTCATGGCAAGTGATGAGATACCCAGACAGTCGGGCCCAGGAGAGCACCACACATAACCCTAATTCCCACCATCAGTCAATGACAGAATTAATGGCATAAGCTTCCCTGCAAATCATAGAATCGTTCTGGTTGGAAGAGACCTCCAAGATCATCGGGTCCAACCATTAACCTATCACTACCAAGTGCACCACTAAGTCATGTCCCTTACCACCACATCTACACGTCTTTTGAATACCTCCAGGGTTGGTGACTCCACCACCTCCCTGGGCAGCCTGTTCCAGTGCCCGACAAGCCTTTTGGTGAAGAAATGTTTCCAAACATCCAATCTAAACCTCGCCTGGCGCAACCTGAGGCCATTTCCTCTTGTCCTGAATAGGCTGCGTTCAGTCACAGGAGCCGGGGTAAAGGGGAGAAACGGCAGTTTGATTCAAATTGGAGAACAAAATGGGGCATTACCAAGGAAATCTCCCAATCCACTCTCCTTGTGCAGGCACGTGTAAAACTCTACGTGTTTTACAGGCTGGTCTCCTTCTGTCTTTGCAAGTCCCATTCTGAGATGGGCACCCAGAGCCCCTTGCTCCATCAGCTGGTGATCCCAAACATTTTGGATTTCACATGTTCCTGCAGGGTATTTCAGCCTGTTGCAGAGATAAGGATCTCTCATGAAACACCACACTTACAGATTTGTATATTGTTAAATATGTGAACATGATAAATGTATTATACCTGTTGCCAGAAATAGAAAGTGCAAAAAAAAAGAATTATGATGAGAAAATACAAAATACTAGAGATAGAAAGTGGATTCAGGACTTCAGGGGGCTGCACGTGGAGGAAGCTCAACATTTCTTCAAAAGAATACTAACGCTATAGGGAATTCATACCCCTGTCAAATGTAAAACTTTGTGGGACCAAGCTCCTAGCTTCTCTGGAGAAGTAACAGGACATTAGAAGAATATTAAAAATTATTAAAACTAAGCAGAGTGAAGTAGAGAAGGAACTGAGCAGAAAAGTCCAGTGTCTTAGAGATCAAGAAATGTAGAGTTACATGCACGAGAGGGCGATCCAGGTAACGCCCAACCCGCTCGTCAGATCTCCCTGCTGTGAAAGGCTTGGGAACAGATTTTAAAGGACAGCATCAAAGAGAGACAAGTCGGGGGAAAGGGGCACTGCTGAAAGGGGCAGCGTCAGATTTGATGGAGCTTATCAGTTGTTCCGTACAGAGGGAGCCTGGGATCTGCCTGCCTCAGTACTTTCATTAACGGCTGCAGCATGAGAAGTACTGATGAAGTGTACAGATTATTAAAAAAGGCATTGTACTGCTGGCAGAGGGCTGAAGGAAAGGTATTTCATGTAAGAACCAGATGACCTTGAAGATTCAAGTGATAAAAATGGGATGAATTCAATAGTAATAAACACAAGGCTTTCCACTTGTCTGCCTGTAACAATACATTTGCTATAAAACCTCAGTAGTCAGAAACAACCGAGCGCCCAGTTGTGCCAGCTGGGCTTGAATGATGATGAGTCACCAGCAGAAAGCAGCTGAGAAAAATGTCAGAATTCAATCACAGGCATTTCTAAAGATACAGCATGGCATTAATGGCATTTTGCAAGACTGCATGTGCCATATGCATATATCTATCTATCTCAAGGGATAAATAGCAGTAGAGAACTTGATAAAGAAACAGAGCTGGAACAAGAATAAGTGGTTATGAACTTTCCTTGGGTAAATTTGCCCTGAAGGTTAGAAAACAGTCTCTAAGTACCAAAGCAGGGAGGTTCTGGTTTTAAATGGAGCTCAGTGGGTTCACGGACTGGGACCGTGCATTGCGGAGCTGGCAGTCCCACAGCCCTAACCTGCACCGGCCCCCCGCACCTCGCGGGCAGCTCAGCAGGTCCCTAACTCAGCTCGAAGGACAGCAGATGTGGTCCCCGAGTCCGTTCACCCCACTGGAGCTGCTTCGAGGGAGATGGCCAGCACGAGAGCCATGAGAGCCAGCAGCTGCTCAAACGAATTCCTGCGTGCAGCCACAGTTAACTCGGCAGCACTCGCCGAGGATGCTACAGACGGGACCACTGCTAAAGCATTCCCCACTGAACTCACACCGACTTCTGCCTCAGCTGTTCTGTTCTTTAAAAACCTCTTTAAACCCACCAGGCAGAGTAGAATAAAAAGCAGCCTCACAGTCTTGAACTGTTAAATAATAATCCCACTATGAGCAGGCTGGGGCTGGATTTGCGAGATCTGCCTTTCTGACAGCATGCAATTAACTCCCAGGAGCTGCCAGACACAACAAGGGGGTTGAAAGGCTCCAGCCTTTTGTAATAAATAGGCATCACAAATGAATTTACTATTAGCTTGCTACAGTGGACCAAGGACATAAATATTTATTACAATTACAAAATTGTGTCAAAAAAAAATTAAAGGCTCATGTTTTCCTGCCTTACCGACAGGCTAGAAACCCTGCTCCACCTATTTCTCACTCAGCACTTTCTTTTAGCAGACTAAATGGACAAGATGAACCGCAGGCAAAAGTATGATATTTAATATTATAGTCAGAAGATTAATTGGCTGTAAGACAGCAGTACCAAAGACCTTCAGCTGAGCGTGGCACCTCACGTTGGCTGGTGCTGCACAGCAGCCTAATGAAACAGCCCCTGGCCGGAGGACTTTGCAGGGACATTCGGCATGCAGGCAGACAGCCTAGTGCTCCAGGAGGCCCATCGAGTGCAGGTTAGCCCTGGAAACGGGTCACGGGAAAGGCAATAAAATAACATGGACCAGAGAGAGGCGCACCCGTGGCAAGGAGAGAGACCCCAGGACAGGTCCTGCCACCGGAGCCCGAGTCTTAGTGGGGCAGTGACCCCCAGGTACGGGCACAGACTGCAGATGAACGATGGCCTTCACATGCCCAAACAAAAAGCAGCAGAGGGTTAGTGTATCACAGGATGGATCAGCTTCTGGTGGTTTAAAACATCAGTGGCTCCCACCCATCGCAGTGTCACAGCACAGCGAGGCAGCCCAGCCACGGGACAAGCATCCAGTCCCCTCGCCATCCCTGCAGATCTGCCTCGCAGGCGAGGTTCACCTCGCAAGATGGAGATGCCTGTCATGTAGACAGCTCCCCATCAGCCACACATCCCGACCAGCAGAAATTCATCTTGGCCACTGGAAGTGCCCAAAAGCACAGCAGAGGAGTGCCACGTCCCACAGCTCCGAGTCGCTGCCTTTGTTGCATGAGCGAGGGCAAACAAGCCACCCACTCCACCAGCCATGCTGCCCACTTGGAAAGGGGCTTAGAAAAAGGGTACAGAATTTAAATGACTCGAGACTTTTCCCTGCTGGATTTTATAACGGTGTTTGCAGCCCAGCCTCAGGACAGCCAGGCTTTCCAGCAACATGATTAGAGATGTTCAACCTTGTGAATTAAATATCGCTATAAACATGGTGGTAGGCAGTGGTTTCCAGCAGTACCTTCTATTCATTTGTCACAGTCATCTTTGTAAATGTAACCGATTCTGCTGGACTGAGCTCTCACAGGTCTCTCTCCTGCAGGTACAAGCCTTCAGCGTTGCTATGTTTCTGGGATAAAAAAATAAAATCAAAGCCCAAGACTGAGATGTTGTGTTCATGAGGAAATCCATCAGAGCCTCTGGCTGACTACCACACATCTCAGGTATTGGGGTAACTTGGGACCACACAGGGATGCAACCAAACCAAATCATGCATTTTAGCAAACATTGCTTAAAATGGCCTTTAGCAGAGATCCCTTTCTCTGATTTTCTTCTGTATGTTAAGGGACCTCCCTCCCCCAAATCCTTTAGTGAAGAAAAAGAGCACACACTGTGGAGTTTTTCCTCCTTTTTCTTTCTTTTATCTACTTAGGAGTTCCACAAAAAGCTACCTAATTGAACTGCAGGCAGTTTCAAGGAAGGGATAATTATGCCCAGTAACGCAGGAGCAGTAGCAGAGGGATCGTCCATATTGCCTCATCTTTTAGCTCTGTCACAGGGGAGCTCAACTGAAACAGAAACAACCCAACTCCCCATGTCATGCTATGAATCCTAAACAGGCCCTTCTGAACAGGGGCTGACCGATGTTAGATAAATGTTTTGCTGTGTTTAAGGCAAGAAGTCCACGTTGGTGATGTTGAACCATAAAATGCTCCGGCTCCCCCAGCAACTCCTGCTTTCTGAGCTACCAGCCCTGCTCCTGCCCCGGGCTGGCCCTTGGGCTCATGCACGGCCGCCTGCTCTCCAGTGCTCCTCCTCTTCCCCTCACCTGCACAGCCCCAGCACCCCCTGCTCGCACCCCCTTTCCCTTCTCGCCCCGTGCCCCTGCTCAGAGCCAGGCAGGGCTGCTGCACCGGTGCGGCGCTGCTGGGCTTGCACGCCCCACGTCCCCCCGTCCAGCCACCGCCTGGCAGGGACGCTGCACGCGTCTGCTACAGGACATGTTCTCATGTCGGGGGAAACGGGGAAGTTTAGGGAGGTGCTGCTATGAGCAACCCCTTGTCTCTAAACTGGAAAGCACAGAGCACTATACAGAGCCCTGGTACACAGAAACCAAGACCAAATAATGTACAATTCAAAATAAAAATAGTAACATCAGATGAATCACATCTACATCTTTCTGATCAAATAGTCTCTTTAAAATAGCATCTATTGTTATTTATCAAAATATAGAGGTTATGTGGGGGAAAATTAGCTGAAAGCTGCTTTATAGATTACACCTGACTCAAGTTAGAAAAGTACAGATTTAAGTAAAGAGAACCAAGGTACTTCTCATAGTTGTTGCTCCTGATATATCCAGATAGATAAAAACATTTGAAACGGGAGTCCCCTTCAGTGTCCAGCACAGCCCATGCACTCCGGCTCTCGGACAAGGGAACTAGAGGCGGTTCCTCCCCTTGTGATGCTCCGCACAGCAGCAGCATGAACGACAAGCAGCCCTGCACGCGCCGGCGAGAAGCACTGTGCCTGACTCCGACAGAAAGTACCACAAGTCTGTCTGAGCTGACAAATAAGCTCAACTACGAGTCATCCAAATAGTCTTTTAAAGCTGATCTCCGGCAGACATCTGGCCACAGCTGGCTGCTTAATCAGCTGCCTGCAGGAAGAGCCACATGCATAATAAACCAATTTTCATTTAAGCCAATATTGCACTGGTGTGACCTTCTCCAGGACTGCGTATGTGTGAACTCCAGCAATCAACAGCGCTAAAGCTCGGCAGCTGCGTGCGGGAAGGCCCATGCCTGACGATTCGCCGCTCACAGCCGAACCTGGCGAACACCGAAGAGGAGAACGGCGCTTTGTGTTTGCGCCTGCAAGCACTGAGAGGGTAGCAGCGCTCGCAGGGTGAAGATAAGGATACACGTCTGCAGATTAGCTGAAGAGACCTGCTTAACATGCAAACCCATCACACTCTGCGTGAGCAACCGCACCAGTGATTCAGAGAGGAGAATGAATAGGGAAGGGATGAAATTTGCAGTTTAATTCAACTACTAGGAATTATCAAAGTGACAAAAACTGAGAAACAGCACAGGGGAATCCACGGGCAGAAGGCAGTGGCTATTTTGCTAAGTTGTCACCTAATACAGAAGTACATTAACATAAATAAATCTAAATCTCAAAAGCATCACAGAAATCCAGAAGACAAAGGCAAGCATCAGGCCACCATGGTCCAGAGCAGCAGAAAGGCCGGTGTTCCTCTGGATCACCAGCTCAGAGGGGTCCTACCAGATCCCCACAGAGACCGAGGGCGATGCAGACCGCGCAGAAGGAGCTCTCCTTCAGCAGCTGCCTCAACCTGAGAGAGGCCTGGAGAGTTTTCTTAACCAGGGCCAAAGCAGGTAGAAAAGCACCATGAAGGAAAGTGCTGCTCCCATATGTGTCCTTGCAGCACCCGGAGGCATCTCAGCAGCTTCCCTCCTGCCGCAAGCTGTGCCCTGCAAGCTGCTGGGATGCTACAGCGCTCAGCGGGGCCCTGCCTCTGCACCGAGGCAGTTACCTGCGCTACCGCAGGTTGGTAGCTATAGCAATGAATGAGTTGAAGAATCAATAGGTGTAATTATAATGAATAAAACTGCTGGAGTTAACCAGACAGTCCTAAGATTGGAGTCTGGTATTTGCTACTGCTGCTCCTTTTGCTGCTTAGCAAAGCAGGTGTCTTGTTCATTTATTTATTCATCTTTATTCTGACTTTAACATCATTTACTTCCCTTCTGTCTGAACCAGCCCACGCTCCCCAGACTCTGGTTATACAGAGGCATGGCCAGTCTCTGGTTTGGACAATGCTGGAAGCAGTCACATCACCAGTTCGCAAATAAATACCCTTGCACAACTCAAGATTTCAAGCTCTCGCTTTACAGGGCCTCCCAGGGCTACCGTGGGATTCCTGCTCCATGTTCACCACTATGCTCCTTCCACTTTGCCGGTTCACACCCACCGCTCTGCCCCTGTGAAGGGGCACCAACACTTGCTCAGCTCCCTGCATCCCACCCAGGACAAAGTCCTCTGGTCCGGCCTGGGCTGGCAGGGGGTCAGCCCATTAAATGCCCTAGACCTAAAGGCCCAACACAAGTCGGAAAACAGGCATCCTGGAGAAGAGCAGGTATGTTAAAACACCTCACCCGGAGCTCTGGAAAGTGAGCGATATAGTCTGTACTCAACTCGCACAGCTATGGTCCTTCAGGGCCTGACCAGCCCCTTCTCAGCATCCTCTACACCCGAGCCTTGGCTGGACTGGGAGTCGTTGGCAGCTTTCTCTTGGGAACAGCCCCACAACCAGCAACAGTGCGTGGCAGCTTCTGGCAGCTGCCACGCGACCCGTCCTGTCCAGGAGAGGCTGCTCGATAGGCACCGGACAAGGCCATCAGTCAGGCACGCGTTTGGGTGCAGTCCTTGCTGGCACGATCACTGAGCAAGCAGCCCCAGCACCCAGCCGAAGAGCGGGAAATCACTGTAAAACTTTCCTCAGCTCTGTTGTCCTGGCCTGGGACCTCCACGGCTGAGGTGCCGCAGCCGCTCAGCCAGCACGGGCAGCAGGAGCTTAGGGAAGCCATTAAGAGGCATATCTATGTCTGTCCAGCTAAACCGGCCCCATTGCAGAGTAACCTGCAGCCAACAGCTCAAAGGAGCCCTTTCTTCCCTTGTATTTTCAGTTTCACTATTCTATTTTATTTATCATAAAAAGAAAAATAATCTGAACTGAAACATGTGCCAAAAGGAAAACGTTGGGGGTCAAACACCCTTAAGTCTCCCTGAAGTGACAGCCAGTGGGAGAAGTGCCAGAAGAAACCTCAGGAAGGGACAGCAGTTTTGGAGACTAACATAGCAAAAAGGCGCACGTGAGCATGTCTTGGTTCGCTGTCTCTGCACGTTGCTGCTGACTGTCTCTATGCCCACAAAACTGGCCTTGAGCAAAGGCAGCCCAAGCCTGCACACCAGCAGCACTACCTGTGTCTGCAGGGGGGCGAGAGGAGCTACGAGCACGTCTCCTCCCTCTGCACCCACCGAGGCTCGTGGCCGCCCAGCAGCACAGCCTCCCACGGCCGTGGCCGCCCTCCCCTGCTCCTCTCCCAAAGCAGAGGGAGCTGCCCGTGCAGCACACCACCTCCCGAGGGAAAGGCACACCGTCACGTTAATGTTATCACAGACATTGACTGCATCACTTAATAAAAAGAGAGAAACTAATGCTCGTTCGGTAACCACCCCATGTCTGCCAAATGGTACAATTACTGCATGGTGCCGAGCTGACACACTGCAAGGTACCCCTCGAGCACAGATTCAGCCACGATCTAGCACGTAAAAGCAATAGCAGAGATGACAACTAATCAGTGCTGCTAATGTACGTTAAACAAAAATAAACCATTCTCCACTCAGGCCTCTCTGCACTAGTTATCCTCTTGAGCTCCATAAAGCAGCAAAGGAGAAGTATCAAATAGACTCCCTCCCCCAGCTGCCCCCCCCCCCCTTTTTTTTTTTACAGCCAGGTTTGTCATCAGCTTTACCTGTCTGTTAAAGTCTTGGGGACATATATGAGGACAAGTTCTTTTTCTCTGCAGAGAGTCATCCCTAGTCATGTCCACTTAGAGAGTTCTTTGATTTATATCAGAGAGAAAGCTCCAGATGGTAGAAGACGCTGCCCACCAACACCCCCACTGTGCCCCCCTTCAGCAACACAGGACCTGCCTGCTGAGACCCAGGATCAGGCTTCTGAACACCAAGAAGTCGCTGGGCTCTGCTCCCAGTGCAGCCCGTGGGTAAACTCCAGCAGAGCCGCGTGGGGCTGCAGTTGCGGCAGCGGTTTGCTGCCCTGTGCAGGTGAGCACCACCGGGCACCAGAGCGCTGCACTTAACACTCACCACAGAGGCAAGCCCAGCAGAACGTGTGTTTGCTTTCCAATCCAACTGCAAATTGAAAACTCTTGGCATTTTCCCCCCAAGCAAATCTTAGACTCGGGAACATCAGTGGAAGGTTTGATCTGCACCACGTGTCCAGGGCTTGTCAAGAAAACCCCCCAAACTGGGTGAGATTCTCTCTTCTCAGGTCCAAACAGGGTGGAAATGCTGCTGACTTAGCAAAGATTTGCCTCTCAGTCTGGGTGTGATGGTGGTCCACTCTACCAAAAACATTCATGAACCTAATTGCAAAGGGAAATTGCTTCTCCAGCCCCACTCGTGGTCAGGTGCCTCTAAGAAATCAGTCACATATAACGGCTAGACTGAGGGGCAGCTAGAGAATTTTAGTGCTTCCTTCATGCCAAAAAGTATACAAAAACTTCATATAGTGGATTGTCTCCCCTATCTGCCCTTTACAGGTTGCTCACCTCAGGTTTATTAGCTTCTGAAATCCATGCCCCTGCCCTAACACACCAGCACCTTTTGTTTGTGCAGCAGACTGCCAAAACCCCTCTTTTCAGAATCAGCGTGTGCACCCACATAACCTACAAACTGGTGCGGGTCCAGACCTGCTTCGAGTCTCTGGGTGCTCCTTTGGTGGGACCCTCAAGCACGAAGGTGCAGGGCCCACCCAGGTGCTGTTGCAGGGCATCAGCACGGTGAGGAGCTGATCACGGCCTTGATTTTGTAGCTGCCACTGAACAACAGACAACGGTACAAGACCTCAGAGGAAAAAAATAATTCAGACAAGCCATCCTTTACCGTACACATTCCCTGTGAAAGGGCTCAGTGTTTACACCAATTATTAATGTCTGCTAACATCTGGGCTTCTATGCTTACGAGGGAGCCAGGGCTGTATTGAATTACCACTAAGAAAAGATCTTTCTCCTTTTCTATGTTGAATACATTCAGGTGAATAACTCCTTTCCAAAGATGAAACTGAAAACTGGGCTTGACAATAAAACTGTTTTCTTGCTTCTGTCCTAGCATTTACAATGTCTGATACCAGGTTTTAAAGCTTTAAATGTTCCAGGAGATGAAAGTATTAACTACTAAATGGATTCAACAAAACTCATCTTCACAGGCTCACAAGAGACCGAGCATTTAAAATTTACATTGCACACATTTTCTGGAAAACAAACTGATAAATTCCTAGTTAAAAGACTTTGCTATGCCTTCCTTTGTCTAACAGGCAAAGCTCAGCGTGCGGCTAGTTTCCACCATATATTCCTCCTGCGTCTGCGGCCGTCGTTCCTTCTCCCCAGGCCACCAGACATCCTTCTCTGTTCACAAGCCACACACCTACCCACAGCACGTTCCCTCCACGTCCATTTCTCTAATGCATCAGTGGTTCACAACGAGGAACACAAACCCCTTCCTTGTTAATCAATCGCTTATGGCAGTAGGTATTAGATAAGGAAAATCCAACTTGTGCATTCTTACAGAAGATACTCTGACCTTGTCCTTAAGAGCCGATTTGTACATCCAGCACTCCCACGAGCAGCTACCACCCTTAGCTGGAGCCACACCGGCCTTTTGTAGCAAACTGTTCAACTGACTCAACACGAATCTCGTGGGCCATGACAACTTGGCAGTCTCAAACGCAGCTCTCGCATTGCAGGGAAAGCAGGTGGAGAAATGAACGTTGCCGTGGGTTCTCAAACCAGCGCACCAGCCTCTTGCCGGTTATAAGCGCCACCGCTCCGACCTCGCCTCCCGGCAAAGCCGTTTCCTGCACCTGCAAAGCCCCATCTCCTCAGTCAGCACCAGCACGTTCCCACCGGCCACGCGATGCTCATTGATGAAGTGTGTGACGCAGTTCAAACACGCTGGGGCTCAGAAATGTGAGCTGATAACGTCTGGTGAGCTCCCAGCTAAGCAATGGATGATCAGAATACCTAGCCATCAAAATGGTATTTTAGAAGCAGCTCATCTAGATCAGCCTTTTAAATCACATTATCTTCACCAAGACATCTCAATTTTACAATTCCTAAACCCAACCTTTCCGTCATGTAAATAAACAAGCAGGAGCTGAAGGCTGAGTTAGTAGAGTCAGACAAAGGACACGCCGATATCCGCAGGCACACTCATGCTTTGTGAATACAGTTTATAATGAACTGTGCACGTTAAGGTTTCGCTGGCCAGGCTGGCCTCTCGGCAGGTATGGAGATTTGCTTCAAGACGTGGGGTTAGGACAGACAGCTGTGTTCCAGGACTGTGGGGATACTCCCCAGGAGCACCGCCTTGATTTTTTTTATAAATACTTTGCTTTGAGCACTGCACTGATGCAAAAACCTGCTGTAAGGATTACTGCAAACAGATGATCTGACATTAAACAACCACTTTAAAAGCCAATGCATGATTTCCAGAAGATCCCTGCCCTCCATCAGGAAACCATGAGGTGTGCCCTGCACGCAGGGACAGCTGTGCTAACGCCAGTGGTATCTCACAAAGCTGTACCAAGTTGAACGTGGCTCCATCAATACCGAATGCTGCTAGCCACCGCGTCCGGTCACACGGGACAAGTTTCTGTGGCAAACACGCTTGACTTCATAGCTTAACTGCAGAGGAAAAGCTGGGGTTTTTTCAATGGTTTAAAGATTCAGGAACAAGAAATCTGCATATTTCCAGGGAGCGTGTACCGAGATCCAGGTCAGCAATTTGGGTCAGGCTGGCCTTGTTACGGTGCTGTCTTCTGCTCTGAAACAAGCAGCCAGCTCCAGAGGACAGGGCCTTAATACGCATCAAACCAGGTCATTAACAGGGAGAGGCCACGAACTTCATGCTATGCTTTTTGCACCGAATGCATGTGAAAGATGAATATGAAACACTAAGAGAAGTTACAAACGGACAGAAGGCTACCAACTGTGAAAATGGAGCCAAGGCTGTAAAATCCAGGAGACCAGGACACAGTGTACTTTTCCAAGATGACTGTTAACACATTTTAGCAGTTTCTACCATCTTGAAATCCCTGTGAGGACAGTGGGGGAGAACAACTTTGCAAGTCCTGAACAAACATAACATTCAAGCACAAAAATAAGGTCTACAATTACTTGCCATCTTAAAGCATCACTATGCTTATAAGGAAAGCCAAGGAAACCAACTGCAGTTTTAAATGCTAATAGGGTCATTATAAATTCTCACACATTAAAAAGGAGCGCTTGAGTTTCGTTTCATATCAAATAAGAGCTGCAGCCCCCCTCTGCTGCTGCACCCTGCCAGAGGCGACAATGGCGAAAGCGGCAGGCAAACAAGGAAGACCAGTTGCCCTTAGGGGACCATCTAGCATCAAAAACCAGGCGACTGAGTATTCAATTCCCACTTTTACTCTTGAAAAAAAACCCAACCTGGTTCTGGGCACAACATAAGTTTGTTCAGTTCAGAGAACCAATGCTTCACCTTAGTGCTATTACACCACATGAACAACTCACATGGAGAAAAGCCACTTTCTGCATCGAGTTTGGCAGGTGTCAGTAACTGGAGCAAATTCCCTGTAGCATTGCTACACGTAAAATGATGAAGGAATACCAGCTTAAAGGTGCCAATGAGGAGTTAAGTCTCCAGTCACAGTTCCCAGCTCTGCCACTGACTTCTCAGATAACCTTGAACATGTCCCTTGAGCTTTTTCCCTCCACAGAAGCCTTTTAGGACACTACAGTTTTCTTCACACACTCAAGTATTTCACTTCTGAGAGATAAGTACCCTTGACATGAAAAAGAGGCAGGAAATGATGCTGAATTAAGTCTCTCAATCATCGGTGACTTCACTTCCTGGCTTCTCAGGACCTTTAAGGCACATCAGTGTCGTTACTTATCACCGACATCCCCGGCTGGGTCTTCTCAGCAGATTTCCCCGTAAGTTATAATATTTTGATGACCTACCTGTA
Source organism: Phoenicopterus ruber ruber (assembly GCA_009819775.1). NCBI lineage: Eukaryota > Metazoa > Chordata > Aves > Phoenicopteriformes > Phoenicopteridae > Phoenicopterus > Phoenicopterus ruber. Next base: position 10,415,769 of record CM020229.1, on the reverse strand, counting down.
CAGCAGAGTCTGCTTCCTAACACAGGAACTCATTGACAGACTGCTGATGAGATACATACATTCAAAAATTGCTTCTACAGGTGTTTCAACAAACACATGCTGGAAATTCTTCTTCTGGACAAATACAGTCTTTTTTTTTCCATTATATTTCTGTTGCCTGTCTGAAACCACTACCAGGCTATTATTTGGAGATGCTTTTACGTCTGCTGAAACGAACTTGATCATTCCCCAAGAATAAATGACCTAAAAACAAAGTGATGGACTTGCAGCTTAAGTGCTCAGGAGTTACAGCAATAGGAGAAGCAGAAACATGAAAAGGTCAGACCAACTCAGAAACAGAGGACAGCATGGTGGTTCCCACCGGCATCTGGGACCAAGCGCTCTGGGATCAGCACTGGATGCCTCTTGTCCTCCTGCCAGCCTTTAAGGTATCAGTTGGGATTTCTAAGCCTCCACCAAGACCTCTGCGTGTCCTTTCACCACATTTCAGATACGTTCCATCAAAAATCAATTTTCAGTCCCAAGAAGGGACTGTGCTGATGTGTCTTACAGCCCAGCACAAGGTGGGAGATCCACAAGCAAGCATGGGACATCTCAGCCACCCAGCAGCAGAGCGGTGACACCGACGGCAGCTCTCAGCCTGGACCGTGTCTCAGACCTGGCATCTCACCCAGCTCTTGGGACACAGGCAGTCAGATGATCTCGCAATCACACGTAACCAGAAGTTATGATAGCACATAACTGTGCTGCACAGCTAGAGCAGATATCCCCCTACATCTGCATTTGCTAGCTACCTGCCTGCAGTATGTTGCACATGCAGAAGCTTACTGCTATGCTTTATGTATGTGTGCATATACATGTATATGCTTTTGTGTGTACCTATACATTTGGAGAAGTTGTGTTGCCAAACGCACTGCGACTGCTACAGTAATGAAGTCCAGTACGAGACAGTCACATTGCAGATCTGATCCTCCACGTGGCTGCTGGAGCAGAGTTCTCCAGAGAGCTTCCAGATGGTACTTCTGGCACTGCTTTATTTTATTTGCCAGGGCCACCCCAGAAAACAGTATGCAGGCATCGAGTTAATAAAACTAGCTGCTAGGCATGAAGGGTTAACAGTTCATCTAGAAAGATTAATTTATGCTCAAAACCCATTCTGTTGTCACTTACCAAGAGAAAAAAGTTAAGCACTGTAAAATGGGCAGCAATAATTGCATTTCCTTAAGGACATGTCTGGCAGGAGGTCGCTATCTGTTCCATGAAGTACGTGACCATGATACTGTCATTTTGACAGCATCAATGTATGTAGCCATTAATCTTACAAGTTAAAAACCCATAAATCTCTGTTAAACCCACTGTCATTGATTAGGAATTACATTACCACGATACACAGAAGCCTTTTAATTTTGTTTTTCCTCCAAAATGAATAAACAGGTCTGTTCAGTTTATCTTCTATGCTGGAGCGATAAAGGGCAAAGCCATTTCATGGCTATGCATCATTGTTTTGGAACAAAATCATACCTAAGAAGCTTGGGAGAGGGGGGAATGAACAAGAAAAATAGGTTTCCAGGGATGTAATTTAGCCCAACTACTTACTATCACTTATCAAGAGTATCAAACATTGAGGCAGAATTTGTCAAACCTTGAATCTTGTGAATTTGGTTGATATAAACGCAGTGAATAATCCAGCAGGTCTCCTTGTGAGAAAGATAAAGATCCAACACAACAAATGTGCTTATCTGCTTGCCTATTTTTTTAATGCTTCTAGCTATTGGAAATATTCCAGATTGATCAGTTTTCCAGTGAATCAACCTTCCAAGGCAACGTAGATAATTACTCCTCATTACAGTAATGACTCAATAATTCACACAAATGACTAGGAAATCCACTGCTTTCTACTGAATTTTGACATCTGGGTGCTGCTCTAAAGTGTAACTGCAGACGTGAACTTCATGAGACAGATAATTCCATTAAGGTCAGAGATTGATGTGCTGATAGTCCAACACACATAGATGCTCTACTAGACCAGCCTGACTCCATCCTCACTACAAAACCCGCTGCAGTTTTGGTGTGATCAGGTCACCACTTCATCTTGTTCAAGTATTTGATGAGTGTGGGAGAAGGGAGGGAAGCAAAGCAAGGTCTTTTTGATAATTAACTATAAAATTGGGAACTACTGCTCAGATTTAGCCATCTGCCAGTTTTATTGTTGGGAGGGTACATATAAAACCAACTTCTGAGAATAAGGACTCATTAACAAGAGCTTTCTGGATGATGTTTTTGTGAACAGCTAGTGGGTACAAGAATGGGAGAGCGAGCAACCACGGGTACGCTCCCAAAGCAAAATCAAGGTCCCAGTTGCATTCTAGTAGCTCCAGCAGGAAATAGAGGACTAAAGGACTGAAACTTGTTCAACTCTTCTGTCGTCTTCACTGATCTTTTCTCTCAATGCTCATCACCTTTAACTACCCATTGCTTCAAACAAGGGGAAAAAACTCAACCGGCTTGTCAGAGTTTGGATACAAGCACCTCAATGGAGAGTAATTAAATATAGCATATGTCCTCTTTTAGTAGTTGTTTACAAGCTAGAAGATCAAATGGTTTTCTGAGACTTTGATCTTGATACTTGTCCTTGAAAAAACACACAGACAAGTTCAATGGACCCTAGTTTCAACTTCTTAGGGATGATGTTGATTGGATGCAGTTCCCCTTAACAGAGCTGCACGTCTTCAGGATGGGGAAACAAAGTCAGTTTTTCCAGCCTGTAAGGGGAACGTACTACCAGTTAAACTAAAAGGGAGTGGAAGTTCGGGGTGCAAACCCCCAAAAGGCAGCTTAGGAGCAGAAGTTAAAGCAACAGCCATTCAGTGCCACATCCAAACCTCAGGGCTGTTCTCACTGGTGTGCTGAGAACTGCTTGGTCCCATTCCTGCTCTGAACTGCCAGCTAACCTGGGAAGGGACTGACCACGCCACCATCACTGCCACTAAGTGCAATAGCACTCTTTTTTAATAGAAGAGGACAGATATTTTGTGTAGGAAATCTTTTATTGGCACAAGCGGGCCTTATGTAAGAATTTCATAATGGCTTTATATAGTTACCATCAGGAAGTTTTTCCTGATTTTCTAGCTAAGCTCTTGCTCTAAGGACACAAGGCAGGTTGTGTAACTTAAATAGTCCCCAGGACCCAGCCCAGCCAAAGGAAACTATGGGACACTGACAATAGTCAACAATTTAATTTGCCTGAGGGCTAGAAAGTCAGCAAGTAGTACAAGATCCTCTGAACACCAAGTGGCCTTAATAAATAGCCCCCTTCAGAATCATTACAGCTGAATCTTGCTTTTCACTGTATTACACAGACACCAGGAGTCACTTAGGAGCTTGCCAGCTCTCAAATTGGCCAGCAAACCAAAGTCAATCCAATTGGAATTGGAATAGAAACATTTGCCAGAGTGAAGTGGACCACACAAGATCAATAATATAGATCCTGGGACAAGGGAAAATTACTGTGTCTGAAGGAGGAAACAAACAAGAAAAAAGTCCCAAATCAATTACTATCAGGATCTGGGGAAAATCAAAATAGAACACGGAATAGCAAAATGGTAGCTGTGAGTGTATGTGTGAAATCAGTAGACATGGGGGAAAAAAAGATATATTTACTGTTTACATGCAGAAGACTAACTCCCACTCCACATTCACACAGCTCCTTCCATGGCTGCACCTATCTGTAGAGAGGACACGTACATTGGGTTCAAAGAGAAAACAGTAAAAAACATGATAAAAGATGGGAAGGTTCATTCCTGCAAATGCACCTTTCCAAAGAGCACTGAATGAGGCCTGAGCAATCACCACCGGGCTTTGAAGAGAAACACTACCTCCATTTGCTGAGAGTCTACTTCAAATGCTAGATACAAGATTTGATAACCCAATTCCTTGCAAAAAGATACAGATAACAGGTAACAAAAGCAGCAGCTAATGACTCTTAACCACCTACTAAGCAATGCCAGAAACAGGTTGCCAAAAGATGGACTTTTGGTATGGTTCAATACAGCAACCCCTACAAAAATGGGAGGTGAGTAAAAATTGCAACTCCATGATGAGGCCAGACAGAGTTTCAGAGATATACACACACACGTATTCAAAATAACCCCTTAATCACCCAGTTATGATTTACAATGCTTAGGGTAGTATTTGCTGTCCTGGATTCAAGTCTACAGGATCAAATTTCAGTAGTCTGCCTTTCAAATCACCGAATGATGTCGTGTCTCAGGCGCAGAAGGAGAAGGGTGGGTAGTTCCATTTTGAGCACTGTTCAGGTTAGACCACAAAAGAATTATGCATTTTATGGCTTATTGCAATGGGTTCAGCAATTTTTTCTGTAAGTATCATCTCAGAGAGACCTGACCTTCCATTCATAACAACAAGCAAAAGGTTTCATTGGCTCTCGCCGTGTGCTTGAGTTAAACTTACTGAAGTGATGGGCTATCTTATCAAAGACTGCAATATGGTTTGGAAATGGCCCTGGTGAACTAATATTTTGCCAGTGATTAATGCCCTGTCTTCCAGAGTTTCTTTCTATTTGTGGATTAGCCAACTGCTAAAGAGAATTCCTGGATGAAGTTTAGATTGCCAAGGATCCCATCATTTGTAAGTCACCAGGCAAGTCTTGCCATCTTTCTATAGCCAGATTTCTATTGACTGCAACTTCAAGAAATCCCGTGAACAACCTCCTCTATTCAGACAATTCCCAGATCACCCGTGTGCCAAATTCAAGTCTTTGCAGTTTTGTTCACATCTGAGTACAGATTACGAGCCAGCAGCAATCAGCTGGCACAGCCTGCACCGCATAGAGTGCACTCCTTGTATTTCCTTGTACACGTTCACCAAGGCAACAGGATAAATGGATGCTTTCCCCACCCCAAATGTGATTTCCATGCACAAGGTGCGTGTTTAGCAAGCGTCCTGGTAATGCCTATTCATCAGCAGCAGCGTCAGTGCAGTGACAAGCATCCCTCTTCAAATACACTCACTGAAACCATGCTGATATCAGCAAGACTGCGTGGTTTTGTCCATAGCCATTTGCCGAGTTCCTAATTTCATTTACATAAAGTTCAAAAATTACAGCACATTTTAATATAACAGGCTTTATTGTAGCATAAAGTTGCTGCTATAAAAACAATGTAGTAAAAGTTGGAACTAATGGGTGCCTCTGAAATAACAGTACCAACTAGTAAGTTAGCCTGTGCACAACCAACTAGTAACGAAGACGAGTCTGTGACATGAGACACCAGATCATTTGCTGGCACAAATCACAGTAGCTCTACAGAAGCAGCTCTAATGCAGCTGATAAGAGGCAGTTGAGCATTTGAAGCAAAACTTGTGTCTAGGGGCAGCTTTCACAAAGGTGAAGAAAGACTCCTGGTGGGATTAAGAGCTTATGCTATTTTAGAATGCCAAAAGAAAAATTATTTTAGAGCAGTGGCCGACACAGCAAGTTGTACTACATTGCATTGCTATGTGTCTATTAGTTCTGATATGATGTTAATGTAATTATTTAGACAAATAAGGATTGATTCAAGACCCTGAAAACAGAAAAGGAGTAAGGCTGAAGCCTTAGATAACAGGCATAAAACTAGCACAAATTACCCGAAATGGAGACCCTGCCCTGGAGGAGGTGCAGTGCACGCGAGACATGATTTAGTACCTCTCAGGCAGCGTCACTATCCATCTCCTGTGCTCTCAGCAGAGCAAGCAAGCTGCCTCCTAAGCTGAGCCCTTCCAGGGAGGGCAGCATCAGCCTCTCCCCTCTCCTGGGAGAGGGCTTCTCTGCCAGGATAGTGCAGGGAAACGAGACATCTCCTCTAACACGCACCACTGTTCCCCAGCGTAGCCTGGGGTCACCTCCACAACCCCCTCAGCCTTACAGCCACTCCACGCGCTCCCCGGAGGTGCAGCCAGCCAGGCACGGTGCTGTCGGGGCTCCTCTGACAGCAGGAGCAGCACTGGGACACGCTGAGGGTTTACAGCATTCACCCCGTTCTGTCTCAGAAATAATGCGGAAAGGAGACAGGGAGCCAGACAGTCTGGGTGGCTGAGGGAGGGGTGGTGTGGGCAGGGCGAGGGAGGGTAGGAAGCCAGTGCCCAAATCAAGCCTCCTGAACCGGAGTCAGAGCCTCAATCCCTCTCTCCCCCTCAGGGTTCCTTCCTCGCCCTGCAGATCCACACTCTTGGGAGTCTCTGCACCAGCACAGTCTGCAGCACATACTTTACCTTGACATGCTCCTGCTCTAACCCTGACTTATGCTAATGTTGTTCTGGGATTGATTATTAGGACAAACTGCTTATTGGTGTCTCTCCAAATCAGTATTTCACTGCCTTCAAACCACTCAGTTGTCCCTCCCCAGAGCAAAAGCCCATTTGAAGTGCCTGGTAACTTCAGCAGGGTTTCAGTAAAGGCCAGCAGTGCAGATCCCCCAACACAGTGAGTCAATCAATCTTTATAGATTTCAGTGGAGTTGCACTGATTTGCACTAGCTGAAGATTTGGACCAGCATCTTTCCCCAACAGGAGCCTAAAGAAGCTTTTCTATTATTTTCAAGTCACCTATAAAGCAAGATCTGGTGACATCTGCAGCAAACAGATCTGCAGCAGTTCATTTTGAGTAGTTAACAGCCCGCACAGCAGCAAATCACCACTAATGTCTGGTTCTCACACCACACGGGGCTGTAAAATGAAACCGCCTCTTGATTAAAAGAGTTGCATTTAGAAATGCTGCAGCTGGCACTTCAGCCGTGTCCGCAGAGGTCAACTCAATATTGCCTCCAAGTCCTTCTTCACCTTCCCTACCAGGTTCTCCTTTGGAGCAGAAGTAGGTGCCCCTTCTTAGCGTGGGGGCTGCAGTGGTGGTGGTAGTCACACAGGCAGGACAGGAGAGTATTTCCCATCTCCGTGTGTAGGGTAGAAAGCCAGTGGCTTTATAGGTATTTCCACTCACACCAGTGCCTGGGATGGGCAGGAGGCACCAAGCAGTTCTGGGCCTCCTGCATCCCTGTGCCATCACGTGGAGCAGAAAAAAATAACTGTGGCTTTACCACTTTTGTTTAAAACGTGTAGAAGAGAATTTCTTGTCTACTCAAAACAGACACTTGCAGGATTGAATAAAAAGGTTAAACAATGACCTAAAGGTAATTTTGTCAGAAAAGCTTAAAAGGCAGAAGGACAGTATTTTTCATTTGCTCTCGCAAGCCTTGTCTTCCAGTGGTTACCCTGGCAGACAGCACATAATACCTCTGTCATGGCCAGATGATTTCCAGCAAATTGGACCTTGGCACTTTGAGCTTTAAGCTGGGAATATGTATATCACCTCTCCACTGCAGTCCTCCATGGATTTTATAGCTCTGTGGAGACTGGCTGGAAAAGCCTAAGGATTTGTGAGCTTCTGCTAGCAGCTTTGATGCATTTAATTCCTTTTTTCAGGCTGTCAGGCTGACTTGAGTGAGCATTTTGGGAAATGGACGCAGTTATTTCTTCCCATCCAAAAGAATACAGCTATGGAAAAGCCAAGCACCCCTGTCAGAGCTAGCAACGGGCAGCCAAGAGAGCCAGCCTGCACAAGTCCTGGGCTGCAGTCACTGGTGTCATCTCCTCCACACACCACCCACTTCCACCTGTGACTACACCATGCAGCCAGACCACGGGACACCTTCCCTGCACACTGTGTCACCTCACTAGTGATCTCCAGCAGCTCTGCCAGGTCTATCTTCAAAGGACACCACCCATCCCATTGCCCACACAGGGATTTACAGGCAGCCTAAGGCACCCCACAGAAGAAGAAAACTATCAAAATCAGAAAGACCTTCCACCATTAAACAGCCATTACACCCTTCTGCATTACCTCATGCTTCTTACAGCCACTCCAATCCTCTGCAAAAGGGCTCTCTTGCCCTGAGATACAAACATTTCACAGGCTTTTTCATAGACAAAGCAATAGCATATCTACAGGCAGTCCCTCCTGGCCAACATCTCCACCCAAAGGGGTAGGTCAGACAGCCCTGCTAGGCCAGTTTAACGTATAGAAGTAATATTCAGTCACTGTAAGTCAAAACTTCCGTAGTCCATCACATCCCTGTCTGGCTGAAGCATTATTCTACAGTCTGAGCATTCGTCATGGCAAAAAACAAACCTCTCCCCAGCAGAAGGGCAGAAGGAGCTGTATTCTCCAGTGGAGGTTTGCAACCAGGCAGATTTTTAATTAAGTGGAAAGGGCAGAATCCACAAAATGATTAAACATCTGCCAGGTGCTCACCCACTTGCCTGCAATTCCCTGGAGATGGCCAGCTTTTAACCATGACTCGCTCTGAAGGCGGAGGATCAGCTTTGTCTCCTCAGCTGACACCTAAAAGACATTACTGAAACACACCCAAGCTTGTTTTCTCTCCTACTATGCATCATTACATATCCTTATGAGCATTCATACTTTTTTTAAAAGTTAATTGCAAAATGGACAGACACACTGGAAGACAACTGCAGTACCCAGCTGCAGCACCAGCCGTGCCTGGCTTTGCTGGGGGTGCCCATGGATGCAGGTCCTGGCCCACACCCTCAGATCCATAGCGTCATCTGTGCCCAAATACCAAAGCTGTCCCTAGCCTCATTAAAAAACCAGCTCATTTTAGGCCAAAAAACCTGTCCACGTGCCGAACACCAGTGTATTACAGGTCAGAGCCAGGGCCCAATCTTAGCTTGCTCACAGCCGCAGAAGCAGCAGCAGGAGGTCCCGAGTGGCAGGTCTGGCCGTGGTGTAGCCAGAAACACAACACATTGCTGCACCCAGGACAAGCCTTTCACCCTGATGTGAGCATCAGCAGAGCAAATTAAGGGTTCAGGCTGCATTCCTTCCGTACTGACCCAGTGCCCCAGCCAAATCCACACAGCACTGGGCAGCAGAGCTAGATTCAAGTTACATCAGGGACCTCCAAGGACTACACCACGCTTTTGAACATAACAAATACTCAGAACATACTCACCTCAGGGCAGCAAACCAATAGGTTTGTTCTCCTCTATTTGTCCAGGTCACTTGTCTGCCCTGTCTCCAAAATAGCAGGAGGCATCGCAGACCCCTCTGCAGGTCTGTGTTTGCTCCTAAGCACGGACTGTTCTGGAGCACTCCCTGTGCTGTGTTAGCGCTCATCACAGTGTTTGCCTTTAGCACCCCAGCCTGTCTTAAACCACACTGGCTGTGCCTCCGTCTGTCTAGCTGTCTCGTTACACGTTACTCTGTTTACACACAAGCTGTTAGTTCTTCGTGCTGCTCAGTGCTGCCTTTGCAGAGCCTCTTCCCCGAGGATTGAGGCGTACCATATGCACTGCTTCTGGTTTATATAACCTCTCCTCTTTGCGTTCAGTATCATGCGCTGCCCTATCATCTGCCAAGGAAGGACTTATTCAAGCCAAGATGCTCAACACAGCAGCATTTACCACTCTTGGTTTGCACCAGACCCAAGATTTTACCTTCAGGCAAAGCCACCACAGCGGGAGCTCAGAAACAGGGTCCAGAAGGATGATCTTGGAGTGATCCTACCGCATCGACAGATGAGGGCTGTCTGCTGGAGGCAGTGGGAGAGCCTGGCTCTCCTGTCTTTGTCAAGGCTGGCACAAGCTTCACACCTAGATAAGTTCGCTATTTAGAGGACTGCCACACCTCCCCCCAGAAACGGGCATTGCCAGTGGAGACCTGGCTGTACACCAAAACCCTGTTTCCTCCCAATACCTTATTCCTCATATCAGAGCTTTTCAAGGAGTTGAGAATTTAGCACCAAATACTCATTTAAACATAAAGCCTTCTGAACATCCAAGGGCTCCCTCTGTATTTCAGTTTTTAATCCTAATTTCTCACACATTTTGCAGTTGACAAAAGCAATGGGATTTGCTACCCAAGCACACTGGCACATCACCACTTACCCGAAGGGCGGTGAAGGAGAGAAGCAGCATTTCTGGGTGTAGCTGTGGTTAGTATGTTCCCCTCTCTACTCCCAAGACACAAAAAAGCCCTGACCTCCGTCCTTCTGCAGGGTGGCCAGCCTGGGCAAAGGACAGCAACTTCTCCTAGTTTTTGTGCTCTGAGCCTGAACATTTACTGTCCATAAATGGGATTGATTCATTTGTTCTTCCCCTTCACCAAGCAATGAGATAAGAGCACTGGTCAGTGTCAAGTGCTCCTGAATAACAAATGCAGTTGGCATTGGGATTGCTAAGGCTGGTAAAGAAGAATTTGTTCACTCGGCAAATGTATTATCAATCAGCACAGGTCAAGCACTGGAAAAAACACTTCCAAAGGGGAATGCTTTTACTGTTCAAGCCTTATTATTTCTTCACACAGAGATAGCCAGAGGATCCCATCAAGAGTCTTCAAAAGCATAGAAGAGGCTCTTAAGCAGTGTTCTTTGCTATTTGCTTTAGAAGGGAAAGCGATAATTAAAGCTTCTCCCAGAGGTGCTCTGAGCCTCAGAAGGTGAGCTGTAATAAATGGACTGTCGGAGAGGGTGGGTCTGCCGAGCACCCGTTCCCCTCCCGGCAGCCCTGAGCGGGGCCATGCAGCAGGAGCTCACCTCCCCACCCACTGCTCAGCTCACACCAGGGACAGGGGACCAGCGCAGGGTCACACCCCCAGCATGGTGTCCCATCTAAGACCTGGGTGCTCTCTCATCTGTGTCAGCGTGTCCCAAAGGTTTGGAAGAGATGGGAAGCAAGAAAGCATTAAGTGAGAAAGAACCAAGTGCTGAGCAGTGCTAGAGATCCCTTTGCCAGGCTACGCTAGCTCAAGCCCATACACAGAGCTAAAGCCCTTGGAGGAAGTCTGTTGGGCAACTGAACAGCTCTAGAAACAATCACCACATTTTACATACTCTTCTCAATCAGGAAAATATTCTAGGGAAAACAAATATTGTTGTGACCCCCACGTAACATCCACAGTGACCATGGGTTTTCCATGGATATGTGTATTTCGCCAGTCAGCACAAGACATGGCCCTCTCCTTTGTGAGGGACTTTGGTTGGAAGCTGCGTCCCGAAACTGTTGCTGAAGAGAGGACAGAGCCTATGTATTCCAGAGAAGGACTTCCGCTGCTTCTTTTATTGGCTTTAATTCAGTAAAGTCAGCTCTAATCAGTAACGTACATAGATATGCACCTCAATAATTTTTCAGTTTAGGTCATTATGAAGAATGTGATTCACAGACCTAAATGTGAGTGAATTGTGTTCAAGGATCTGTCCTAACCAACATATGTAGAAGGTGCTAAGGTGTAGGACCTAGAGCAAGCTTATTTCTCCCCCACACAATGTGTCTGGTCCTGAAGCCAACTACTTTAGTGTATATATCATGCTAATACTTAGGTCAGAAGCAATCAAGTTAAATTCAAACTCCATTTGAATTTTTACTCTTTATTGTGGTTGTATACTTGCCTTAAAAGAAGTCTGGTTCTCAGAAAGTCCCAGGCACCATCTCAATAAGTTGGGGCACGTATAGTCACAAGCTGAGAACCCAAAATAATAAGGAAGCCATGAGCACTGCTGCTGAGCAGAGGTCTGGCAAAAGAACAAATGCTTCCCAGCTCCCAAACTGCAGAGAATTTGGGCAGAGTTCCTTATTTTGCAAGAGTGAATTGATTTTAAAATAATTTGGCATTATTTCAGCTATACACAGCATTCGTGTTATATGCCCTGCTTAAATTAGTTTGGCCAAACTAGTAAATCTGATAATTCAGGACTGGATATAACCAATTAGATTTACTGTATGATACACCATAATCTGATCAAGCAGTCTCAAAGGATTTGACTTGTTAGCATTTCAAAAGCATAGGAGGTTTTTGAATAATTTATTACATTTCTTTCAAGCTCATCTTTGTTAATTCATTATGTAAAGATAAGGCAGATGTTTTACAGAGACTTGTGCCATATCTATTTTAATTTGTATTAATCTGTTTCCAAAGACCCACCTTTGACAGACAGCTTAGCTGAAAGTAACAGGTACTGAAAAAGCTTTAGGAGGAGCTGAGGGTTGTGGCTTTCAAAACTCAGGCCCAGAGATACAGGGATTTCCCCCACTCTCCACTTTCTGAGAAAGTTGTTCTCATTTACTTCTCCCTGGTTTCCAGTCTCTAGCCTCTCTGTATCTCCTAAGTTTAGGTTTAACACATCCACTCATGCTTCTGCCAGAAGCTGCAACATATCTTGCATCAGAATCTCTGGAAATGGTAACATGAGCTTGATTGAACAACGCCACACAATCCGATGCAGGCATTTTTCACCCTGCCCGCTAACGTGATTTGCGAGCTGGCATTTGCTTGCCCTGTTGAATACCAGGCAGTACCACCTCCTTCGGTACAGCAGCAGTTGGTCCCAGGGGGTGGCTTGTTCCCTCGCTGGCGTCGCAGGAGGACACCTTCTTCCCCAGGTTATTTTTCCTTTGTTCTTGTTCTGCCCAGGAATGAGTTATTCACCAGAGGTTTGCATTCCTGTGAACAAACTTTACTGAGTTCATTTGGAAAAGGGCACACATTTATTACTTGATCTCTTTTCTGGGAACTCAAGGCGGAAAGATAACGCCCAAGGGCTGCAAAACCACATCTTTCAGCACAGGTCCCTCTTCTCCCACTCTGAACTGAGCGATGGCACCAGAGTGATTCTGTGCCCAAAGGTACCATCTTACAGGGATGCAAAATTGAAGCATAACCTTCTCCTCCTTCACCAAGTAAGGACAGTAACTTCCACAACCTACACAAATCTGACCACTCACTGTAAAATATTTTTACCTGGATTCCTTTGGCAGCTTACGCCAGATACAAAGTGTATTTTCATCTCACTGAACGGTTTTTAAGCACCTTACCCCAAATGTAACTATTTTCGGTAATAGGTTATATCTTGCATAATGACCCCTCTCCAGGAGAACGTGCCCATAGTATCAACCTCCACATACATCTGAACTATAACTCCCTACATATGATTCTTCATATATGCTGCTATTCTGATTTTGCTCCAAAGAACCAGCTACCTTGGGTAGCACAGCAGGGTGCTGCACACTAAGACTGACCATAAAGTAGGTCTCAGCACAGAGAAGGAGGTCAGCACCAGGAACCAACCCAACGTACCTCACAGCACGCTCCTCGGCAAGAGGCACTGTGCCCCACGTGGTCAACTGAAATTACTTGGTGCATGAAAGGAGGATTAAGAGTCAAATATACTCATTTCGGGAAACAGAAGCTCAACATGACCCAGCAACACACGCTCACAGTCTAGAAAGCCAACTGCATCCTGGGCTGCATCAAAAGAAGCAAGACCAGCAGGTCGGGGGAGGTGACTCTCCCCCTCTACTCTGCTCTCCTGAGACCCCACCTGGAGTACTGCGTCCAGCTCTGGGGCCCCCAACACAAGAAGGACATGGACCTGTTGGAGCAAGTCCAGAGGAGGCCACGAAGATGATCAGAGGGCTGGAGCACCTCTCCTATGGAGACAGGCTGAGAGATTTGGGGTTGTTCAGCCTGGAGAAGAGAAGGCTCTGGGGAGACCTTCTAGCAGCCTTCCAGTACCTAAAGGGGGCCTACAGGAAAGCTGGAGAGGGACTTTTGACAAGGGCATGTAGTGACAGGACAAGGGGTAATGGCTTTAAACAGAAAGAGGGTAGATTTAGATGAGATCGAAGGAAGAAATTCTTCAGTCTGAGGGTGGTGAGGCACTGGAAGAGGTTGCCCAAAGAAGCTGTGGCTGCCCCATCCCTCGGAGGGTTCAAGGCCAGGCTGGATGGGGCTTTGGGCAACCTGGTCTAGCAGAAGGTGTCCCTACCCATGGTGGGGGGGTTGGAACTAGATGATCTTTAAGGTCCCTTCCAACCCAAACCATTCTATGATCCTTCTGAAACACCTGTTCTACCTGAAAAGCTACTCTTCCAATAGCAAATTCAGAAGCATTTCTCATGCTAGGAGCCCACTTCGGTCTTAGGGATTTCCTGACTAGCTAAGCTGACAATAGCCGAAATAAGTGTGCAGAATCTCTCTGAAAATACAGAGCTCCCATTGTCAAGACAGACTCTAACAAGCCTCTCCTTTCAAGGACAGTGTCTGAAGAGTCGTATCTATCTAGAGTGCTTCTCAGTGTTTCCTTACTGCCAGTGTTAGAGACTTGATATTCCTCAGCTGCACCAAGAGAGGATTTGTCTCCCAGTAACAAGCACTCCATGACAAACACCCAAATCTCCAAACAGCAGGTTTCCTCACCTTTGTTGGCTGGAAGAGTAACAGAGAACAAACAGCAGATAACACAGGATTTCCATTGCCATCCCTGTATCCCCTTCAAAGAAAAGCATCATTAGGTTCTGACATAAACTCAAAGCTCACCACTGTAGTATATTAACCAAAACAGAGCCAAGTTATTAAATATCTATGTTTAGATACCAACTAGTCACCAACTGGGGTCACCTGGAAATCTAGGGTGAAATTAATCTCATCTAACTACAAGTAGCAAATAGTTATCGCAGTCTAAGCAAGCAGCTGCGATTCAGATGCTTCTCTTGGGATATGATGGATCTGGAGCTGTTTCTCTCTACTCGCTATAGGAGTGTAGACGGCTATCCTAAACTTACCAGATGTCTAAACTTAGGGTGATATGAAACCTACTGTCCTTCAGTTAGAACAGTGACTAAATTCTGCATGTTTACCTGCAAATAGCCCTATGATGTATGCAAAGCAAGATTATAGTCTTGCCCATGAGGACAAAAAGGGAAAGAAGAAATTACTTGGAGATTTCCTGGAAGGCAGAGCTCTTCTGCTGCAAAAGATGTCCAAGTATGCCAGGTCAAGAGATTTAGACACAGCTTGAAGAGATGTTTGCTGGAACTGAAAGCTACTTGAAAGCAAAGTTATATTAGCGAAAGCTACAGACGTGTAAATGAGAACACTGGCCCAGGAAGCATACTTCATGAATAAGCATTACTTCTTTAAGTGAGGGTTGGGCCCATCTGAGGAAGTTCCTGCTGTTTCCAGTTCAATACTGTGCTACCCAACAATCCTTCATGGGAAAACAGCTATTTAAGCATCCTTTGAACCAAGGCTGATAGCACTTCCTATCACAGGTCATGCCAAATGTCTTCTCCATTATAAGTCATTGGTAGCTTTTCAGGGTCCACCGTTAAAGTTTAGCAAGGCTACATGGTGAGCATCAGCACCAAGCAGAAAAATTTGTCTGCAGGCACATAGTAAGATGGCATTATAACATACCGGTGGTGTTCATGTGCGATACTGATCTAAGAAGAAATCCAATGATAAAGCTGGAATGATCCCAACACCTAGTACTATTCCTTAGTAATCTAGAATAATTTTTTTGAAACAATAATGAACTTTGAGTTAACTCATTAACTAGAACCAGGAAGTTGTATTTTATCTTGATTCCATTTTCAAAACCATCTGGACGTAAATCACACAGATAAACTAGTTATCAAAAATACATGGATATTACTAATTATGGTATGCTGTGCCATTTCTCCCACCACCTGCTAGTGATGACACAACATTACTCAAGAATAAAGCTTGATAAGCTTGATGAATAATTTTTAGACTATTTTCTTCAGCTTGCAAATGATCTGAGCAGATTTCTCCCCCCCATCCCCCAACTTGTTATTTAAAATTAGTCACAATGGTTTTGGTGACTAATTCCTGATCTGTTTGAGCATTGCGTTACAAGTGTTTGAGATTTGAAATTCAAATCTTTGGTGCACAGTTTAGATTTGACAGGTAACTCAATAGCCATTTACTCCCTGACTAGATAACAACACAACTGCTATCTCAGGCTTAATATTTGCATTTGTAGACTCAAAGCTCACTTTCTACCAACTTGCAATGGTTACTTACAGTTTGCTGCACCCTCACAGATCATTCAAAGAATGCAGAAACAGTGCAAACATTAGGGAAGCTTGCAGCTGTGGGTCAGAGGAAAAGGTGGAAGAGGTAAGGAGTTGCCCGAGATTACTGCTAGTTTTGAAGATACTCCTGTAAAGCCAGAACAAGAGTCAGCTATTCCTAGCAATCCTTCCAAACAATATGTTCACCTCTGGATCAACATAATATGAGCCTTCACGAGCACCTGCAGACAAAGGCAGAGACCTTCTGAAAACAACTGTTCTCAGCACAGTTCATCTCAGCCATCTTCCTGCTTAGATAAGAATGACCTTGCTAAGAACACTAATCCCGTAAGTAGTCACACATGTGCAGAAGTTTTGTCCTGTTCACTGGATAAGGGCTTCAGCTTCCTCACATCTCCTATCTTCTAACCTCCATGACATGCACCAGTTTCATTTTGAAGGTGGACATATTTGAAAGCACAAGATATATATGTGAGGCACATTCCACATGTGAGACGGCCCACTGAAATGAAGCAGGAGTATTTCTGAAATCCCCACAGCTGTTCAGACCCAAGCTTAAATTTTGGGAAAGGGCTTATCACACTGTGGGTCAAAAGAGACAACACATCCCCCCCTCCTCTGTAAGCCCCTTCCAGTGCAGCACAGGATGTCTCCCAGTTTCCATCCCCCTCTCAGTTCCATCCAGCCCTGTGCAACCAGAACTACAACCCTCACCTCTTGAGTTCCTAGACATCCTAAGATTGATCTTTTTAAGATATTTGCTTCCTCTCAGTCAGGGTCCCATGGAAGAGTTTCAAGTCAGCATGGCCAGGAGAGCAAAGACCACTACAACTTCTGCAATTTCAGAATCATCCCTTGCTAGCTGATCAACTCCCTAACTGATGTTTTTGGAATAGCACGCTCCGTGCCAAGGAGCAGTCAGCACAGGGCTGATCCCCAAGGGAAGGATGAGTCGGGACCCAGGGGTGACCTCAGGGCAGCAGCGCCCTCACCCACCATCATGCAGTCCCACTGGCTCCAAACACAGTGGGCAGAACCGGGTGCTGGTATCAGCATCCATCAGCAGTCCCATACAGATAGCGGTCATCAAATACACTGCACTGTCACTAATATCAGTCATCCAAACTATGCATCAGAGGTTTGGAGCAGAGGCCTTAGAAATAAAAGTTGCCATCTCCTAAGTGCTTTTCCCTGCCAGACCATCAGCTTTGCCCATGGGCTTCCCATCCGTCCTCTGTATTGTAGAACTTGGTCATTACAACACCCAGTGCTACAGACCTGCTTGTAACTTCTGGGCACCCATCAGCTTTGGGTACATCTTCACATACACTTCTTGTTTCCCAGATACATTCTGAAGGAAGTTTAAACACAAGACAGGCACCCCCCAGGAGCCATACTTTCAACCTATCCACATGGAACAAATCTGGGAGAAATAACTGCTCTGCCTGGGATCATGGAGCTGAGCATTAAGAAAAAGCACAGCCACTGCAAACCATGGGGGATCACACCTGCTGCCGCCCGGCCTCTGCAGGCAGTGACACTATCTGGCAATCAAATATTTCTGGGAAGTAGCCTGTAGCTCAAGGTGGATAAAAAAAGTCACCAGACAGCATCCTCTGGCCTGTATTTTGCAGGAGGTCTGCAGTGCTATAAAGGATGATAAACAAAACTTACAAGAAATAGCTTGCACTTGTAATACCAAGCAGATTGGCCAAACAGTAGAAGAAATAGCTTGTGAAGCAGCTGTAGCATCTGCCCCATCAGACTCAGCTACACCGTGTGTAACAACACACTGCACCTGAATGCTCCGTGCCACGTTACATCTTGGTCCACGGCTCTTATAGGACTGGTTATTTATACAGGACAGCACAAGCTGATCATAACAGTCCCTCCAGCCTAAAGCTTATGAATGTGTCATCACAGAAGTTTCTAGAACTGCTGTGTTCTCCTGACTGCCCTGCCACAGGTACTTTGGAGCATGCAAAGATGTGCCATAACCAATATTAAACTTAATTATTAATTAAAACACCAGAGAAGAGTTAAAGTTCAGTTTTAATTCTGTCCTATTAATTATGATTAAAGTAATTCTCACAACTTGCTAGTAGCATTTTCTTCATTAATGCAGTAATTTCACTCATTAGTTTTCATCTGCAAGTCAGCCTCACTTACACCAGCACTTGGGCTTGCCTTGGAAAAATAAATGAATAAAAAAAGCAACGAAAGCCATCCTTTCCAATGAAAAGTCATCCTGTGATTCTAGTCAGGAAGTTAATTCAGCCATATGGTCCCAATTTGCGGTTCTGTTCTAGGGAGATGAAATGCATGGTCAAATTTCTTACAAGTTTAATCAGATAAGACAGGACCACTGATGAAAAAGTTGACTGATAAAGAGGGGGGAACCCCTAAAAGATAGCTTAACGCTCCAGTGGTTGCTTCATATTTACTCACATCTTCTGCCTGTTTCTCAACTGTGGAAAATAGTTGCATGCTTGCAAGTTGCTTCTAAAAAAAAAAAACTCCAGAAAGTCTTGTCCTGGTGTTTCTGGGGTGAAGTGCTCAGGTTTCCACCTTCATGGTGATGAAGGTTTTCATTGTGGTTTCCCACCACTGCACTAGATCTTTAGCTGTCTGTCAGGGTGACTCACACATTTAGACTTCTAGAGCCCACCTTGTAGCCCAGGGAAGCTGTCAGGAAGGCAAGTCCAGGGCAACATTGTTCATCCCATCTGTTAACCCACTCAAAGGACCTTGGAGACAGCTAAGCACAGCATGGAGAATACAGCTCTCCTTAAAACAGCGCAGCTAAGAGTCCTCCAGGCTCATCGCATTAAACCCAAAGTTCAGAGTGGGGGAAATACCCTAGATCAACAAGAACTAGCTCAGGAGAAGACATGCTGATCTGATGTCTAGGCAAGAGAATAAGGTAACACGGGACTTGCTGAGACTGACTGCTAGTCCTGTAATGGCCCGGCAGGAATACAGAGAGGCATACACTGGGCTAGCTCCTGTCGGATGTTACTCCCCAGGAAACTCAAAGCTCCTGCCTTCCTTTGTACAACCTCTTTATCCCCAGATCATAATTCTTTGTGTCCTCCTTACCAAGGGAAATTTTCTTTAATGGAGAATAAAACAACCTAAGTTTTGAAATAATTTTGGAAATAAAATGCTACATCTGGCACAGCTGGGCACTGACAGCACGCATTTTACTGGCAGCATCAAGTGGCTAAAGCAAGAACAACAAATGGGAAAGGATAAAACCCAAAAGGTGGAGGAAGGTCCTTGGCACTAGGATTGCGGGCTGCAAATTTGTTTCCTGGTGCTGTTTTTAATCCTGAGAAAGGTAAAAGTGAAGAATTGGGACTTGGGCAACTGTGGGTCTGGTGATAGGACACAACCTGTTGTCTCCAGATAAAGGCTCGCCCTGCAACACCAGAGCAGCAGTCATGGGTTTTACTGGGGGAATAAAAGTCATGGGGCATTTCTGGTCCCAGCTCATTTTCTTGCTTACAGACCTGTCACTAACGCCACAGCTGTTCGGGGATACCGGGACCTGCTCTGTACCTTCCCAGACAGCCCTTGACACCCACTGCCTGTCCCCAGGGGAATGAGGACCCAGGCATCATACCACTAACTGCTTTAAATAAATAGTGCATTAGTTTAAAGCATTAGGGAGGGGCTGGGTTTCAATTGCTTTTTAATTTCCTTTGCTACTTGTCCCTGCCTCCTGCTTTTTTTTTTTTTTCCTCCATTTTGCTCTCTTTATGTCGATATGAAACATGTTTTATCATCTCATTTGCTAGTTTCCATTTCTCTGGGAAAACTGAACATTGTGCTGAAATATCTCCCCATTCTCATGATCCTTTTCATACAGTAAAAACAGCCAGACGACAAACGCATGGGGTACGATACATCTTGGGCAAAGACGGCCTCGCGAGGCACAAGGTGAAAGGCTCCGGTCTTCACTATAAATTGCAAACTACTGTAAAAGGGCCTGAGGGGGGAAGGAAAGAGGAGGCGAGACTCATCTAATTTGTAAGACCTCTGCCGCAGCTGCCTAACTATTATTGGCTTGGGAAATTACTGTCAACGCGCCCAGCTCTCCAGCCAGACTCATTCAGTGACATTACTCCTACTCGCAGTGTTTCTCACAGAGCTCAGGAGGAAAGTCTGTGCTCAGACCACTGTGCCACATACCTACCACCATCATCTCTCCTGCAAGACAGACTGGTTACTTCAGTGAGCTAAAGGCAGAGCAGAGCATCATTGACTATCAGCAAAGAAAAATTAACAAGTGACTGGCTTAACAAGAAACCCTTCACCATGCACAGCCAGTAGCTCAACAGTAACAACAGCCTAAAGGCGATGCTGCAGGTCCAGCACGGGCCAGGCGAGAGCAGTGCAGGGCACGTTAGCGCAGGAGGTCAGACTAGGTGCCCCTTCTGTTCCCAGCAGAGCAAGGATTCACCAAGAGACAGAACTGGACCCAATCTTTGTGTGACACCATCTTAAGCTCCATAAATTCCTCCTTTTGTGCTGGCCATGTGAAGTGCACAAGCCCCCTGCAGCTCATCCTCTGCCCACAGACCCTACCACCAGTTAGTCTTAACCTGCAGAGCCACTGAAACTGATGGGAAGACAGTCCCACAGGAGCTACGGCAAGCCTGGGACAAAAAAAATAAAAATCAGTTCTTAAAGTACTTTGGCTCCAGTTGCCAGAGCAACAAAAGCCCACCTCTTCACAAAGTAGCTTAGGGAATTGAATTGAAAGCCAGGAGAGAAGGGAAAGTAAAAAGCTGCAGATAACAGCAGTTGAGTTTGGAAAAGTCAGATGAGAAAGCAGATCTTTGGCAAAGGAGGTCTCAGCTTATCTCTGCATGAGCCAGTTCCCGCTGATGGCCTAAAAAGCATGTGTACTGGAGAGAGGAGGGAATGAGAGGAGCAGGAGGCCACAGATCATGCAACAGAAGACCTTAGTGAGGCCAGAAGCCTTGCTGATGCCCCCAGCTTCAAGGGCAACTAACCCACCGGACAGGAAGCATTGCAAAGAGACACCTGTAGAGCCACCCACCAACATCCACCCTCTGCTTCTCCCCTCCTGTCACCTGTCTCTCTCCAAGCTGAAAATGGCCTCTTCTAACAAAGACACTAGATTGAATATATTCAATGTTTGCCATGTGATGGTGACCTAGTAATCACGTACAAGATGTATGCTTAGGTTGCGCATGGAGCACATACAATATACCACAAAAAGTTACACGTCTGTATTTTACCTGCACATCACTTATCTTAAACTGTATGAAAATTGTCCTGTACCAGAGACACCAACTGTGATCGCTTGCATGTCAAGGCTATAGAAACAGGGTCTTTCCCTCAAAAGCACATGCTCAGAAACCACCTCATTAAAGTGTCTCATTTTCAAAGTAGTTGGGTCCCCACACACGCCTTTAAATATGAACCTGGACTTCTCCAGGGCTTTACACATAGAGGGCTTCTGAAGAGGCAGAAAGTCATCAGAACAATTTCTCCTTGGGGAGAACAGCCCTGATGCCATAGGAACATCCAGATTTCATTAGCACAACTCCCATTCAGCTAAGAGCACCACTGACCACCAATCTATAAACCACACATCCATGCCCTAAAGACAGTAACAAAGCTTGTAGCGCTTACAAGCCACAAACATTAAATTGTATGTGTTGTTTATTTAAAAGCATCACAAGGTTCTCATTTGTGTGATTAACTACCTGCTCAGTGCTATAATCAAATGAAAAGTCCGGATCTCTGCTGACCCCAAAACACTTAAAACAGTAACAGCTAAATAAGAACTGTCCTCCATTTTACTTTCCATTTAACCTTTCTGCATAGCTTTCTCCCCTACACAGCCCACAGTGCCCCAGCAAGATGACATAAGTCTTTCCAGGTCCTTAAAAGCATTTTCACAGACCTATTTTTAAGTCTACTAAAGTCACCTTGTTAATTGTGTCTTCTCGACTTCCTCAGATGACCACTGCCGAGGATGACTTCACTTCAGGGAGGGATTTGACTGTTTATGTAGATTTCCACACAGCATAGAAAAGATTAGCAGAACAAACATCTCAAACCAAGTCCTGATGGTTTATTACACACGGTGTTAACATCAGCAAGGATATATTTGGGGGTTCAGGAATCAGTGAGCACTTGCGTTGAGAAGGAAGGCTGAATAAACAGCACACGCTCAAGGTGATATTGCAAACATGGCATCTTAACCTCCTTACCATCTTCCCTGACAACCAGGGAAATGCTATGCATGACTCAGGTGTAAAAGTCAAGCATTGTACCTGAGCTAATTTTAAACTACCTCGAGCTGGAATTAGTACAAGCCTGCCAGAGCAGGAGGGAGCCTGGCTGGCAAAGCCCACGTGGGGAGCAGGGCAGGTACCTGACAAGTTACCTGTGCTGGTCTCTGCTGCTGTGGCCATGCTGCTGGCAATAAACTAGTTGGCCCCAACAGAGCCCAGTCGGGGAAGACAACACAAGCTGCCCTCACTCCTCTGATGACAGCCTCAGCTGGTCCCACAACGGCACCATTTCTTATTTGCCCTCAGACCCACCATCCTGATTCATCGTGTCAGCTCTCCGTTCATCAAGGCAGTAGGACAGGAGACTGTATTAGCTACTTACCTACTCCTCCAGGAAAGTTTTGAGCCTCCTAACTCTTGCTGTCAGCTGTCAAGATAATTAGAGTTATTGTTTCTTGCAGCAAAGCACTTTGACATCCTTGTAAGAGTGCAGAGCTACTGTCCTGTGGCAGAACTGGAGAAAAGCACGCAGTGCCATTAGTTCCAAGGCAGGTAGAGAAGAGCAGGGGTGTTATTCCTCCTTTGGCTTCCCCTTTACAGTTTTTATTTAACAGATGACAATGCATTTTCTTGGGTTTAGCTTTTTCTTAAGTGGGTCAGTCACTGACTGCTGTTTCTTAATGCGATGTTACATCCGGAGAGGGAAGAACAAAGCCAAGCAAGGCTTGGTAGGAAGATGCATTTAGCACATCTTTATAAAGGGCCCCAGCACTAGTTTTGGAAAGTGTCACCAGTGCTTTTCTGATTTGAGTCTCAGGAGTTTTGCTAGGTCATTGCTTCTCAGTCATACATATTACAAAGCAAGAACAGACATGAATGGCTTAAAAATACCTTTCCACAGGTCAGCATTGCTCCTTCCCCTGGGTTATATCTGAGCTTTCCTGTTCTTTATCTGTATAAATCTACTCCCCAACTAATGTTTTGCTATGGCACAAAACCCCCAAGAATAAAATAAGAACAAGTCTGCAGTAATGAGGACAGACCTGCTTACATAAGAAACTGCAAGTGAACAAAACTTGCCTTTTCAGCTAAGAAAATAACATTCTGAAACACTACATTTGGAACCAAAGTTGTAGTACCCACTAGAGTTTAAAGAATGCTTAAGGTGACGCGAGATACCATCAGGTGGTTGCGTTCATCAAGGACAGGCACAATTTTATGTTAATCTCGGTTCTTTCTCCTCCATGCAGAAAACTAATACCTTTCCCAAAATGCAAAGGTGACATGGAAAGTTTCATCTGAAATGGCTCAGCTCTTATAAAATCACAATGAACCCAAACCCTACCCAATAAAGCAGCAAGTACTTGGTAATCCCATAGAGTTTGTTTTTCCCATAGATGTCATGGCATGCAATGTCTGACCCCTGGGGCCAGGATCAGGCTCTGACAAAGACATCCATCCTGAAGAAGTCACAACCCTGCTCTGCTCTATATTTCCAATATGCATTAACAGAAAAACAATGCACAGCATCTGACCTCTCCAGATAAACTATTCTAATTTGAATGCACTATAAATCTCCAGCCTGGATGCATTCAGCCTAAAGGCCTGTCTTACACAGCTGCTCCACCACCTTTTCTCCCACACGCTTAGTACAAGGCCGATGGGAGTACATCTCCTAAGTATTTTTCACCCTAGCAAGATACAGAGGAAAAAATGGATCTCTTTAAGAAGCATCCTCATCAGCAACAAAAAGATCTATGTTCACTGTTTACAAAGAAAAAATACTTGGCTGGTCTGTACTGTTGAGATTAGAGATTTTTCAAAGGTTTAAAACTGAAGCTGGCACAAGCCCAAAGACACTGTAGTTAGTTAAAATGCAAGAAGTGGGAAGAATTTTAATAACAGAGGCACACTGGTCCATTCCTAATTAACATGACGGGGTTCACACTATAGCAGGGTGACTTTGGGAAGGGGTGGGGAAAACACGATATTACTAGTAAATAAGTATTTATATTTTATTTGTATCTACACTTGGGCTCAGCATAGCAAAGCACACCCAGAAAATACAAAGGAAACAGAGTTCATTAATGCTCCAGCATTTTTTGCACTCCCCATTTCCTCCTGTTTCTCTGCAAGGTAACCCAGACCTCTCTGATGTGGCACCATCAGCTGTAAGCTCTACACCTCCCCTGGGTTTCAGAAGCATTGTCAGGACACGGAGCTGAAGTGGTGGCTCTGCGAGTGGCCTACTTCCCAATCGCAGCGCCAGAAGCATCCGAGCCCTCTCTACATTTGCACTGAACTCTTACTATAGTAAAAATAGTGAGCCCCGTGACAGCTAGCAACAGCCAAAGCTCCTCCAGCACTTTTTGCTAAGCAAGGAGAATAGGGATACAGAAACCTTCTGCTTAATTGCATCTCCATGCTGCAGTGACCTGCCATGCCTTGCCCGTGTTGAAGGCAGTGGGGTGGCTTGATCCCTTAAGAGACACTGGCTTTCAGTGCAAGATGAGCATCTGCAATTAGAGGCACATATCTGTTTCATCTGTCTCCAGGGCGCAGGGGAGCCGACTGTCAGAATAGCTCCAGCTGTTTAATAAAGTTCAAATCTGCTGTCTAAAGGTTAGTCCCCTTCTAAACCACACTTAAACACTTCAGGTGGCCTGGCTTTGTGGGCCACTTGCACAAAGGACTCAGCTTCCCTCATCCCTTTGTGACTTGATGGCACAAAGTGAATAGAGAAAGAGGCAGAGCTGGTGGGGACAGTCCTGCAGCCCTCAGAGGGGAGGGCAAGGAGCACCACTGCCAAAAGCCCTCCAGCAGCCTGGAAACACTTGTATAAACGCTCTGAGCCAGGATGCAGAGAGCAGGATTGATGGTGCCACACTAAAGAGTAGCTTACAGGCTGCCGCAGGAGGTGGAGACAAAGGAGGTGACCTGCACATGATAGCAAGAGCTGCTGCACACCTCCACACTCCAGCAGAGTGGAGATTGGCTGTACAGGCCACCTTCCCTCTGCCTTCCTCCTGGGCAGTCCACCTCCAGCTCAGTCCACCTCCAGCTCAACATCCCGCTCAGTCCTCCAGCTCCATGGTACAACGTCCATGGACCACGGGACAATGATTTGCAGCAGGGCCAGCAGTTGCATTGCCACAGGTCCATGCACCCGCTCAGGACCAAATCCCCATTTGGCTCTTCCATTCATGAGCAAGCAGAGAATCAAAAAGGAGAGTTATGTGGCTGTGTAGCTATGCTAGACCTGGCCTGAAGAGCCCAGAGTGAGGGACTCTGACTCCGTTCCTAAAGTTAAGTCACCTACTGTCTTTGACATATCTGTCTGCAGGAGGTCAGATCAGGGCAGCGCAGGCAGTAGCTGTCCCTCCCTTTACAGGAGGCAACAGTTTCTTGTTCTATCAAGAAACTTCATTAGCATAACATTGTGCCACTTCATTAACGTATGATTCAATGCCATCAAAATCACCCTTTAGTGACTTCTGCCAGCAACTGCCCTCCAGCACACAATCTCTTCAACAGAATCCTTTGCCATCCTCCCTCTAGACATCTCCTCACCGCTCTTATAGTCATTGGCATT
This sequence comes from Phoenicopterus ruber ruber, assembly GCA_009819775.1. Taxonomy (NCBI): domain Eukaryota; kingdom Metazoa; phylum Chordata; class Aves; order Phoenicopteriformes; family Phoenicopteridae; genus Phoenicopterus; species Phoenicopterus ruber. The sequence continues at coordinate 10,389,996 of CM020229.1, read as the reverse complement.
TTTAGCTAAGTTTATAGTTTGTTACTAGCCCCAAATAAAATACCCACCTGAGCAAAGCTTGAAGAAAACACCCTTGCTAGGTGCCGTAAGGGAAGGCCCATGAGGCTGCAACAGCCACCATTCGTCCTCCGGAAGCATTTCACAGCAGTGCAGGGTAACACTTGAAGCACGACACTTGGCCCCAGGTTTGTAGAAATAGGGCAGGTTAACACAGCTACAGGGAAGGCTGAGCTGGGAAGCCTGTTTGCGCTTGCTAATTATTGACCCAGCATCACAGCAGGAAAAGAGTACAGACACCCGAGGCTGGCACTCTCTGTACTGGGACCAAACCCAGCAGGATCGAAAACTGCTCTCATTCAGAATATTTCTTGCACATATACTTTGGCTTGGGGCAACAAAGCTTCCACTGTCTTCCGACTAGAGGGTCAGGGCTGAATTTTAAAAAGCACAATCAAATCACTTGCACTGTAGCATCCTATAAAGAATATCTCAGTGGATAAAAAAATCAGAAGATAGTACTGCAGTTAATACTTAATCCAGTGATGGACTGTACAACACAGAGCAATACTTAGCAAATTGGTGCACACTGTAACAATGGAAAGTCTAACCAAGTCAGATTAGAAAGGAGGGGGTTTGCCAATCATAAGACAACTGAATTAGGCACTGCCTCTCAATGAGGCACCATCCCCCCAAAACCAGGCAGCCCATCTCACATGTCAAGCAAGGAGCATTCATCCTGGTTCAGACCAGGCTGACGGGCCCTTAGTGCAGCATTTACACTTCTCAAGGTCTTTTCACCCATTTCCCATCTTTCCGATCCGAAAACAGGCACTATTCAAAAGGAAAGGAGGTAAAAACGGGACAGCATCTTAATGCAGAGAATGGGGAACATTTGCATAAAATGAGATTGAAGAGGCTTTCAGCAGCACAGGCTGTTTCTGGGTAGATCAGGGTGGCTGCTGAACTATCGATTTCAGTGCATCAGAGCCTAAGTGGAGCAAGACTGGATGTTTTTGAGACAGTGGCTGCGACAAAAACATTCTTTCTTTTTCCTTTACCCTGAAACACCAGGACATATGTCCTACACAACACCCTGCTGAGGCTAATGCAGCTGCCAGACACCAGCACCATTGTGTTGTGCAGCTGAGCCATTTGTGTTCTCCTTGGAGCCTCCATTGCCACACTGGGACAAGTGCCTGGTGCTTTGCATGGTTTTGGTAAAGTACTACCCCCTGTGAAATCTGCCACCCTCAAGCAAGTCCCCAGGGACCTCAGGATCAGCTTGTTTAACTCAAGCCCCTTTGGTACAGAGCACTGCAGCGCACCGCTCCGGTAACCCAAACCAGTGCCCACCACCATACCCTGGCTTCTTAAGACAGACGTTCAAGAATGCTATCTTTCATGTGCTCCATGCCTCTCCATGCTAAAAGGTCACCTTCCACATCATGAAGGCTAAGATGGGGAGATACATTTCCTTGGTCTATACAACTGGCAAAAAGCTTTTCGTGCAAGGGGATCCAAGGAGTCAGGGCTTTCCCAGGCTTTGCCTCTGGTAATAAAGGATTATACATTAAAACCATCAGCAGCTTACCATTGCAAGACGCTCGCTGCCCACGCTTCTCCTGAGGAGCAGGTGAAGGGAAACTGGCCTGTGACTGACATTAGCCACGTTAATGCCTGGAAGGCTCCAAAACTAAAAAGATCTGCATGCAGACAGCACAGGCACCTGTGTGGAGGAGGACAGGTTACAGGACCACCCTCTGGCAGGCTCACCCTGCTTCTCAGAACACACAGCAACCAGGAAGGATCCCCAAGCTTTTCCCCCAGGGTCCCATTTGAACACAGGTTTCCCTGAAGCTAAGGTTCATACCCAGCAATGCATTTGTAAAGCGAGGAACTGCACAGCAGACAGGAGAGCTCAGGTGAGCTCGGACAAGGAAGCAGCACCCAACAAGCTGAGACTCCCTTGGAAAGTAGCAGCTACAGAAAGCAGCGTTATGATCACAGACTCGCCAGCCAGTGTCACTGACACCAGGCAGCGCTAAATACTGCTGCTGGCACACACAAATGAACAGAGTTCTGATTTCAGTGTCTCTTCTGCACTTTTTAGATGAAATAACCTTTTGGTATAAGGATGGCTCAGTCTGTCTAATCAATTAGGGGTTAGGCAAAGAGCAAAACGGGAAGAAAGGATGAACAAACAGTGCCAATTATTTTTTCAGCTCATTTCAGATTCTCTCCATCCCCACTTGAGTCTCTAGCTCTATCCCTTGCAGCTTCTAGCATTTTTCCCCACCACCATGCATCACTTTTTATCACTCCTGCCATTTGGTTTCTCAAGTCCTCCTCGTCTAATCAGTGAAAACTTTATCTGTCTCTCCCCAAAACAAAGTCTCAGTGAACTATTTTGGAAGAGATGGCAAGAGCATATCTTTCTGCTGACAGGCGAAGTCTGAGAAGCTGGCTAATCATGGTCCTGATACCCTATATGTCAGTCTATTCAATGCATTAACTGATACTTTATGGCACTAAAGAGATAACATACGTTTTTAAAAAAGCTCCCGATGCCAAATCTCAGGCAACATCTTTAACTCCAACTGCCAAAAGCTTGTGCTTACTCATCCATTGTTATTCCCTGTCACACATTTTCTGAATGGGAAGTCAAAATGCTGAACACATTTTAACCTAAATAATCGTGCACTGACATCAACAGCAGCAACTGCTCTAAATCACTGACACATTTTATATTTTATGGGGAAATGAGGGTTTTTTTCACTGTATTTCAGCTGGTGCCCTTTCCAAGGAGAAGAACCAGGACAGGAGTCAGGCAAGCTGGGGGGGGTGCTGGGCAGACAGGAGCAGACAGCAGGCAAACCGGGAGGGAAGAGCTCAGAGTGATTTTCAATAGAGGGGCAAGCTTGAATCAGAGGTAGAAAAGCTTACCTAAGCATATAATGACATTATTATCAGTATATACTTCATAGAATTGTGGAACGGTTTGGGTTGGAAGGGACCTTAAAGATCATCTAGTTCCACCCCCCCTGCCATGGGCAGCGACATCTTCCACTAGACCAGGTTGCTCAAAGCCCCATCCAACCCGGCCTTGAACACTTCCAGGGATGGGGCAGCCACAGCTTCTCTGGGCAACCTCTTCCAGTGCCTCACCACCCTCAGACTGAAGAATTTCTTCCTTCTATCTAAATCTACCCTCTTTCAGTTTAAAGCCATTACCCCTTGTCCTATCACTACATGCCCTTGTCAGAAGTCCCTCTCCAGCTTTCCTGTAGGCCCCTTTAGGTACTGGAAGGCTGCTAGAAGGTCTCCCCAGAGCCTTCTCTTCTCCAGGCTGAACAAGCCCAACTCTCTCAGCCTGTCTTCATAGGAGAGGTGCTCCAGCCCTCTGATCATCTTTGTGGCCTCCTCTGGACTCACTCCAACAGGTCCATGTCCTTCTTGTGTTGGGGACCCCAGAGCTGGACGCAGTACTCCAGGTGGGGTCTCAGGAGAGCAGAGTAGAGGGGGAGAGTCACCTCCCCCGACCTGCTGGTCTTGCTCCTTTTGATGCAGCCCAGGATACAGTTGGTTTTCTAGACTGAGTGTGCATTGCTGGGTCATGTTGAGCTTCATTAAACAGCACCCGTCCCACTACCAGCTCCTGAGGAACACCATTTGTCACCAGTCTCCACTTGGACATTGAGCTGTTGACCGCAACTCTGAGTGTGACCATCCAGCCAATTCCTTATCCACTGAGTGGTCCCTCCATCAAATCCATGTCTCTCCAGTTTAGAGACAAGGATGTTGTGTGGGACAGTGTCAAATGCTTTGCACAAGTCCCATAGATGACATCAGTTGCTCTTCCCTTATCCAGCAACACTGTAATGCAGTCATAGAAGGCCACCAAATTTGTCAGAGATGATTTGCCCTTAGTGAAGCCATGTTGGCTGTCACCAGTCGCCTCCTTATTTTCCATCTGCCTTAGCATAGTTTCCAGGAGGATCTGCTCCATGATCTTGCTGGGCACAGAGGTGAGACTGACTGGCCTGTAGTTCCCCGGGTCTTCCTTTTTCCCCTCTTTAAAAATGGGGGTTATGTTTCCCCTTTTCCAGTGAGTGGGAACTTCACCGGACTGCCACAGCTTCTCAAATATGATGGAGAGTGGCTTAGCAACTTCATCTGCCAGTTCCCTCTGGACCTGCAGATGTATTTCATCAGGTCCCATGGACTTGTGCACCTTCAGGTTCCTTAGATGGTCTCAAATCTGATCTTATCCTACAGTGGGTGGTTCTTTATTCTCCCAGTCCCTGCCCTTGTCTTCTGCAACTTGGGCAGTGTGGCTGGAGCACTTGCTGGTGAAGACTGAGGCAGAAGTCATTGTGTACCTCAGCCTTCTCCATATCCTAGGTAGCCAGGTCTCCTGTTTCCTTCCAGAGAGGGTCCACATTTTCCCTAGTCTTCCTTTTATCACCGATGTACCTACAGAAGCTTTTCTTGTTGCCTTTGACATCCCTGGCCAGATTTAATTCTATCAGGGCTTTAGCTTTCCTAACTTGATCCCTGGCTGCTCGGACAATTTCTCTGTATTCCTCCCAGGCTACTTGTCCTTGCTGCCACCCTCTGTAGGCTTCCTTTTGGTGTTTGAGTTTGTCCAGGAGCTCCTTGTTCATCCATGCAGGTCTCCTGGCGTTTTTGCCTGACTGCCTCTTTGTTGGAATGCATCGCTCCTGAGCTTGGAGGAGGTGATCCTTGAATATTAACCACCTTTCTTGGGCCCCTCTTCCCTCCAGGGCTTTATTGCATAGTACTCTACTAAGCAGATCCCTGAAGAGGCCAAAGTCTGCTCTCCTGAAGTCCAGGGTAGTGAGCTTGCTGTGCACCCTCCTCTCTGCCCTAAGGATCTTGAACTCCACCATTTCATGGTCACTGCAGCCAAGGCTGCCCTTGAGCTTCATGTTCCCCACCAGCCCCTCCTTGTGGTGAGGACAAGGTCCAGCAAAGCACCTCTCCTCATTGGATCCTCTATCACTTGGAGAGGGAAGTTATCATCAATGCTTTCCAGGAACCTCCTAGATTGCTTGTGCCCTGCTGTGTTGTCCCTCCAACAGATATCAGGGTGGTTGAAGTCCCCCATGAAGACCTGCTCCTATCTGTCTATAGAGGGCCTCATCCGCTCGGTCTTCCTGATCAGGTGGCCTGTAGCAGACCCCCACTACAATGTCACCTGTCCCTGCCCTCCCTTTAATCCTGATCCATAAGATCCTGGCCAGCTCCTCATCCATCCCGAGGCAGAGCTCCATGCACTCCAGTTGGTCACTGACATAGAGGGTGACACCCCCTCCTCGTCTCCCCTGCCTGTCCTGCCTAAAGAGCCTTAGCCTTCCCAAAGAGCCTTATTATATAAATACATTACCCTATTACCCATTTTAATACTCTAAGTTTTACTCTAAGTATTATAATAGGTAATAGGATAATGTATTTATATAATAAATATAATAACCACCTAAGCTTTGAGTAACGCATGAGCAGTAACTATAGGGTTTTCACACTATATTCTCTGAGTCAGCCCAAGGTCCTCCCTGGGCAGCTCTGGGCTGGTCCAGCTCAGCCAGCAGCACAGAAGGGCAAGACGTATAGAGTCTCCCTTCAGGTCACCTTGGGCTTCCCAGCTTGATGACGCCTCAGCACTGCTGCACGGAGTATCTATAGGGCAGCTAGGCACAAACACAGATTTCTAGATCCATCAGAGAAATACCTAATCCTGCCATCACCACACTTCTGTCTGCCACGTGGCCCCAGCGGGTCCCCTTTGCCGGAGCCCCTCTTGCCACCGGGAAGCTGGGTGCAGCTGGCAGACTCCCCAGGGCTTAGAAACCCTGAATATCCACCGTAAGGAAACTATTCCCAGCTGTGACAGTCTAGCAGGTCCTGTGACACTGGACACCAGCACTTCACATCAGACACCACACTCTGCTAGGTGGAGCACACCGTACACATCTACAGCAATAGCTGCTGAAGTACAGCCGTTTGAGAAGAGTTGCTTCTCATCCAAACCAGAACATTGATTCTGACAAACCCAGACACTGGGAAAGCTCAGCCCTGAACTTTGCAGCTCATTTCCACCTGGGCTGTCAATGTAGAGCCCCTCTGCGCTCCAGGGGCACTCGTGTGCTCACTAGCTTAGAGGCCACCACTTACCTTTGAGTCAGCCCACGAGCCTGAGTGCAAACAGCACAAGAGCAGGACAGACTCGCTGCTGTTAGTCCCACACAAGCTGCCCGCTCTCCCACCTTTCTTAGGCCAGGATTATATCCAAGCCTAGAAAGTTGTTCCTTGTTTCCACCAGTACAAATCAGCGGACATTGAGCCCCATTACCTGACAGGACCTTCATCAGCACAATCTTTGATGAGCCAGCCCTGAAGAGCAGCATTTTTAAGACACATACAGCAACAAAAGCTGCAGCTGACTCCCAAATAACAACACTCATCGATGTGCAGAGCTGCAAGGCCACGCTGCCCCACACATTGCTGCTGCCACCAGCCCCAGGACTCACTACAGGCTGTGCGCACTTCCCAAAGGAGCCGCAACTAATCCTACCCCCTGCGCTAGCATCCTCCAGGAACACGAGCCCCGTTCCCCTCCAGCAGCAGGCTAGCACAGCCCCACTCCACTGGGTTTGCTCCTGATCATCAGGGTTAGCGACAGGGAACAAGTGGGCAACAATAATTTTTCCTGCAACAAAAGAATGTTTTACGCATGTTTGTTCTCATAACACAATAGCAAATTTGAATCAATCACCATTCAGTTATAGCAGCTTCTTAATTAGTTTTGATAATTAGTCTCAATTTTTCTGCACAGTCTATTATCCTTTCCTACTCCCAGCACTATTTTTCCATTACTTTTTGCTGTAGAACCCAAGTATAAGTGTGACGTTAAATATTTACAACTAAAATACCCCCAGAAAGTATTGGTTTCCAATTTCAAAGACCAGATGTTCCAGTGAACACTTTGATTAAAGTTATATTTTAATAAAAATCTTGTAGGAAACAAATCCTTTTGAAGCAGCTCTTCCTGCAGTTAGTGCTCGCATCCCTGTCAGTACGCCCACAGCAAGCTCTCCGGGTACAGGGTGGCTTTGAGCAAAGCACTAGTTTATAGCAAAGACCCTGTAGCGCTGGATGAGAACAAGATAAAAAGCCAGAAATGGAAAGATGATAAAGTAAAACAGGTAAAAGGAAAAACCTCTCCTTCCTGCTGTCACAAGTTGCTGACAGAAGAGCTGATTGCCCAAGCAAGACCATGGGGTGCTGGCGAGGGGTGAAGAGACAGCAGTGATGTTCAGCAGTCCTGTTTTACTCCTGCTCAGGTGAACCCACAGCTCCTCCAGCCGTGCTGGGACCCGTCCCCACATTGCTCAGTGTGGAAGAGGGAGAAGCTCCAAGAGCCAACAGCACAGAGAGGCCAGGGCAAAAGGCTGCTCTGGTGTTCAATTATCCTGAGCATGAGGGGTGCACATGCCTGCAGCGCTAGGAGAAGACACAGACTAAAGCTGTGGCAGAAGATAGCCCTGACCGTGCCCCAAGAAGCTCTCCCTGGGTCCCTTGGGATGCAACTGCTGGCTCTTGAGCCCCGCTCATCCCATCTCCTCGCTCCTAACTCAATGGTGCCACCTAGTGCCACCAGCCCTGGCATGGGACAGCCCAGGTCTCGCTGCAAAGCGATGCTTCACTTGCATCCTCTTGGGCAAACTGGCTTCTCCCTGGGTCCAGCCCAGGCCAGATGTTAGCCTGACTCTTCTGCAGACAGCCCACGGTGGGATGGGATTTATCACCCGCTGTCACACTGGTGAAAGTGGTGCTCGAGCGAGGGAACCACCAGGAGCAAAACTCCTCCTGAGCTTTGGGATCCAAGGTCTCAGGGACTTGCTCTGGAGAGGGCAGCTGCGGAGGTGCTCCTGCTCACTGCGAGGGCTGACTGCAACCTGGCTTCCCATCGCCTGCCTTCACCGAGCTTTTCCCAGGGGAGGAGGGAGGGATCATGTCCCATCACCACAACCTGGCCGAGTTTCATCCTCACAGACCCCCGCACTCCCAGGAGGGCCGGCCACCACCCACAGCCCTCCAGGAGGATCACAACTCAGGAGTGGCCAGAAATCAGATCAGACACAAACAACAGGCTAAAATCCTACCTTACAGGCCTGAAAGCCTGCAGAATGTAATCCAGCTGTCAGACCTCCCTGAATCAGAGGTTTAGCATCTGTAACAGGGGCTGCAGGGCTGGAATTATGGGGCCAGTGCAGACATGCTGGGCCAAAAGGAGATGAGTTCATGGTGACACCAGCAGCGGAAACAAGAGGCTCCGAGGGGCCTGTTCGTGGGAGGTCTGCGTGTGACAAATAGTCATCTGCTCAGATGACTGCAGCAACAGAGCCACATGAATAACGACGCAGTTGCTCCAGAATTACAAACATCGTCAATCCTGGATGCATTAGCCAAGATCCCAACTACCAAAGTCTATACAGAGCACCGGGCACGTGAGTGAGCCCCAAAGCTTTGGTGCTTTGTGTGAGCGAGACCCTGCGCAGAGACCCACCAGATTTCAGTGTTTTCCTGTGCAAGCAGGGGCCAAATCCTGAAAATCAGGAGGCAGAGTGAAATCTCAGCCCCACCAAAACCAGAACCATGGCCCAATGATGCTGCTGTAAGGGCAGGATGCAAGAACCAAGTTAAGATGAGGCAGCCTGCTTCTCCTGAAAACTGTGGTATGTGACAAAGGCTGGCTTAGGCATAAGTTATTGCTCTATACCCCGCTGAGCAGGTATTTTCCTCTGGTCTCATTGTGCTACAAGCTGGAGCTTAAAGGCCAAAGGCAGAAGAACAGAAGAAAGGAGACTGGCTGCCTTGCTGAGCTTTTCACACAGAAGTACAATAAAACCATCACTGCTACCAGGGCTCTCCCTCCAGGGTGATACTTCAGCCCAAGAAATTAAGGATAATTTTAACAGACATCTGTTTAAAAGGGATACAGTATTCAAAAGTCTTTCGTCAATGCAATGAGACTACATCCACTGGGAAAATATCCATGCGAGAATACAGCCAAAATGTTCTTAGCATTCCAAAGTGCAATCATGCATACATGCAGGTAATTTCAACTAAATTAGGGTGAATTGATCTCAACACCATTTACTTTACATGGAGATGGGGATCAAATTTTACCATCAGCATTAATTAGGGGAACCAGTCACTTGATTGTGCATTTATTCAAGGGTTCCCCTGAGTTTCTGGAAAATCAACCCAATCTCTGCTTTTCAGGGGTGCACATGACCTGAAAAGGACTCGCTCCATTTCATAGCCTTGAGATACAAAAGGGCAAGTTCAGTTTCTGGCAAGAGCACGAAGTTAGATCAGAAAGATGGGGTGCTCATTTAGATCAAAGTCCTGGCCAACCAGCACAGTGCTGTCAGCTCACAGATCAATGCCCAAGCTGCTTTTCGGATCCCTTAATAATTGGATTTGATCGATGCTTTGAGAGGCTGTGCGTGGCTCCAGCACACCTCATCTCAATGTTTCCTGGTGACGGGAGCCACGCAGGCTTTGCAAGGGGCTGGGCAGCGACATGATAAACTACTGTAAAGTGAATTTGAATGTTCGATTTTTATTTGGACATATTTTCATATTTTGCCTATTGTCTTTATGAAGCACTATTACACAACAGCAAATTCATCTTGCAACGCACGCTACAAGGACATAGTCCCCAGATAAGCTGGCACACAGGGAGCACGAGGAGGCCATGTGAGCAGGTTAGATGTGTTTGTGCAGGTCTGCACACAGGCAAACAGCAACCCAAGCAAGGCAGAAAGCCTCGCGCTGCTGCTGCTCCCAGCGCCACCCCCTTAACACCCCTGCCACATCTGCCGTCTCTGCGTTACCACCTCTCCAGGATTAATGTCACTGTAACTCAGCATCGCACCGCAGCAAGGCTAGACACCAGGAAGCTCCTGACGAGTGTTTAAGGCTAAAGAGGGGGGAACAGACCTGTCAATCCCACCCACAGAAGGACCAGGAGTACTCCTAGGGACAGATGGATGTCAGGGCACAGTGTGCCACAGCACGCCCCTGGCCAGCAGCTCCTGACCCTGCTAGACACAGGCTTCACCCAAATCACACACGGCATGCCTGCAGGGTGCTCCCTGGGCAGACACCTTCCTTTCTGCCTCCCCGTGGCATCAGCAGGCTGTAGATAATCCTGAGGAAGGCTGTACCAAACGCAGGCATGATTTCAGTGTGCAGGGAGAAACGTGTCCCCTTCTCCCCAATGCCGTCAGCCCCATCACAGCACACATCCCCTCCCCTTCCCCTAGAGGAACAGGCAGTGCAGGAGGGGAAACTGGAGAACAGTTTCCCTGCCCAAAGACATGGGAGAGCCGAGGCGAGGGAGCACCTCGCTTGCCTGGGCAGGCTGCAGGGAGCAAGGAGGGGAAGGTCCGTGCACTCCTTCCTAGACCACAGCCAGCATTACTTGGCCATGAAGCAGTCTCAGCACTTAAGTGTTAAACACAACGTGACTGTATATTCTCAGGGTGCAGCAGTTCAATCGCACTCTTGGAGACACATTGGCCCCTCTGCCGCCGAGGCCATGTGCCACACTGCGGCGCTCGCCCCCCTTCCAGCCCCACAGGGGCTCCCGCCGGCCGTCCTGCCCTGCGCCCGGCAGCCGCTCCCTGCAGGCTTCACAGCAAAGCCACTCTTGTTGCTTAAAGCTCACCGACTTCTTCTTGTATTTAAACAGCCCTCCCTCTGTAGACAGCAAGCCCCTGAACTGCACTTTGCTAACCCTTGTGGGATCACTTTCCCCGGACCTTTCTGCAGCCCAGCCATGAGGCCAGGGCTGGGGAGACACAGAGCATTTATAACCTTTCACACGACCGCGTCTCTCTGTTCAAGCACACAGAGCATGGGCTCTGTGCAAAACCATGGGGATTAACAGGTACCTACGCGCTTACACTAAAGCCAGCAGCAACTCTCAGTGCAGCCACAAAATTCCTGCTAGCCAAAGCTGTAGTAGTTATGTAGCAGTGTTAAAACACTGCTGGCTTCGCCTGTGCCCTTGCTGAGACCAAGGGAAGAAGCAGAGTCTCTAGCCCTTATCAAAAAGGCTCAGTTTCAGTTCAGTTTTCCAGGAACATTCTTTGGCAGCCCCTAAAGATTACTTGATTTGTTTGGGAAGTGCTTTAAAAGTATCAAATCTTTCAGAGGAAGGGAAATAGAAGCAGCATGTCAGTTTTAAATGAAGACGATAAGAAGGAAACTTACACATGTTGACCTCAACAGTCTTTCAGAATTGCGAACAGCTGATGTTTCACCAAAGCTTTCACATGAGGCCACCAGCAACTGTCTGGTGCAACGCTGGGTGCTCAGCCCAGAGCACACCCCCAAAGCAATTCCCCCACCGACGAGGGGGAAGCTCTCCACCACTCACAAAGTCTTTGTGAGCTTTGCTCCCTGGCACAAGTTTGTCAGATCACATCAGAGGGAAACTGAGTTTCTAAAATCAGCAGCAGGTTCAGAGAGGGGCAGCAGATGGGCACCCTGCACCACCACCAAGGCTGACAGTGAGGAGACACACTCAAGTGCAGCTCCCATGACCAGCTACAGCGGGGGGAAGGCGGGTAACTACTAACAGAACATGCATGGATGTGCTTTTCTCCCCTTCCCCAAGCACTGATGAAATCAAACCACCTTCTCCCCACATAAATAGCTTCTTCCCTTGCCTGAAGCATTTGCAGCATCAACTGGGCTCAGAAGCAGGGCACAAGCAGTGGCGGGCGCAGCACGGGCCAGCTGCGCGCTCAGGACCAAGCGCAGCAAGAGCCGGCAGGGCAGGGGCAGCACCCGCAGTACCTGAGCACGGCGAGCAGGGCAGGCGCAGAGACTGCAGCCAGGTTCAAGCCAGAGTTGAGATCACCAGGCAAGTTCACGGTGATGAAGCAGCTCCTCGGCCAAGCAGGGCATGGCTGTGGCTGTGGCTGAGCTGGAGCCAGCACCCCTCCAAGATAGCTCCGAAAGGGGCTGAAGTCCCCAGGCTGAGCTTAAATAGAGGTCCCAGCCCACAGCTGTGGGAAGGGGAGGCCCCAGGTGAGGCTGGTTGGGGCCAGTTAAGGCCTGCTCAGGCCCTGACACGCAGCTGGCAGGAGGGGAAGCCTTTCCCCAGCCTGCAGGTGGTATGTGACCTTTATTGTTCCCCAGTGGCTGCAGAGCCAGAGAAATGTCTCCTGGGGAAGGTCCATGCAACAGGATCTTACCACCCCTGCAGTATGAGCAGGTGGGCAGAAGGTTTAAAGGAGTCAGAAAAGAAAAGCTAGGACACAAAAAACATCCCTCCATGAGCCAAACCATCCAGGCAAGGATGGCTCCCTTGCCAACATCACTGCTCATCACAGCTTGACATGAAGACCCCACTGCTGCCAACTCTAAAACCCATGAGTCTTCAAAGCCCCAGGACATCAAAAGCCCTGCCACTATCTCAAGAAAGAAAAGACTCAACAACATAAATAACATTTAGACAGAAGGAGGAGTGGCAATGCCAAAATGCTTAGCCGTGCCAGCAAAGGGCTGGCTGAAGCCCCCATGCTGATGGCATGTGGCATTGCTGCTCCCCCATTGCTGGATGCAGACTGCAGCAGTGATGTCCCCATCAAGCTCACCATGAGTCTGTGGTGGGTCACAGCTCATCTGCAAGAGCAGGTGGATTAAATGGAGTGACCAGAAAGGTGAAAGATCATAGAATTATTTAAGTTGGGAAAGATCGTTAAGATAGAGTCCAACCGTAAACCTAGCACTGCCAAGTCCACCACTAAACCATGTCCCTAAGTGCCACATCTACACGGTTTTAAATACCTCCAGGGATGGTGATTCAACCACTTCCCTTGGCAGCCTGTTCCAATGCTTCACAACACTTTCGGTGAAGAAATTTTTCCTAATATCCAATCTAAGCCTCCCCTGGTGCAATTTGAGGCCATTTCCTCTCATCCTGTCACAGGCTCCTGCTAGGCAGTGTCCTGTTGGGCCACCCCTCCCCTGAGGTCTGGGTAGCATAAATAACTGTTAGGAATAAACACTGAAGCCAGGGAAAGTCTGTGCAGATTGTTGTGAGGAAAATAAAAACCACTGCAATTCAACTGGGAAACCGTGGGAGAAAGCATGAGGAGTAAGGAACTGTCTCTAAAACTTCTCCTCCATGCATGCATTTAGCTTTCGGTGGCATTGCAGCACCATCTGTTGGAAATGCATTAAAAGCGTCCAGCCTGCACTTCACGTTCTCAGCTGATGCTGAGACAAATACAGACCGTGTCATGCTTACATGCACGAGCAGGCAGTTTGGGGATAGAAGCCCCCATGCCACAGTTTACCCCGCTGGTTACCAACCAAAAGCTGATAAACATATTTCCTCGGGGAAGGCAACATCCTGAAGCCCCACCAAATCTGACGTTCACCCCACACCTGGGTGCTCCTTCCTGCTGCTGAACCTGGTGACTGCATCAATGTGAAGACATCTGGTTGCAATGAACCTGGTCCTCAGCAGTGAACTGCAAAACTAAGGAGTCTCATGAAGAAGAGCTGTCTCACAGAAAGGTCACTACGCCCGAGCCCATGCTGCAGGCTGCACAGACAGCATGGCTCATTGGAAGCTGCCCAGCAGACAATGATATATTTGCTCTAGGGACAAAATTTAGCCCTTTGTGACCCTTTGGTTGGTCACAGTGCTGGACTTTACACCTGGAAAGATTGACATAGGTTAAAACACATGAACTATATATGCATTATGGCTTTCTCATGGGAGATCTCTGATTTCTTGCCTGCAATACAGTAGAACAGGCCAACTGGCACAAACCTCCATCCTCTCTCCCTTCCTGCCAGCAGGCACAGTGCCATTATACCAGCGAGGCAGCGGTGATGCCAGGGCAAGAGTGTTACCTATAGAGAAAAGTGAGCATGCTTTAGTGGTGATGTCCTCCTTGTATGCTGTGAAGAGTCCACGTTTGGATTTGGGCTGATTGCCTACTGCCTGCCCAGACAATTCTGAACTTCATTGTCACTGAGAAAAGCCTTTCTCAATCCCATGTGCCAGCTTCGGGGATTTCAGAGCTGCGGGTCCTACCCTGGGGGCTGAGCTCCCGCAGCCGGAGCGTATGCTTCGCTGGGCATTCCTGCGTACGTCCTCTCCCTGCTGTGCACACGCCGCATCATTAAACAAGCGCTAGTGCTTCTCCCCCGTCCTACCCCTGCAGTGGCAGAACTGGCCGTGCCACGTGTCCTGCAGCTCCGTGAGGACCTTCCTGTTAAAAATGTAACGAAAGAAACAGCTTTCCAAAGATTGCATCTTATTAACTGCAATGCTTCATGGCCTCATTCCTCCCCAGTGCTTGCAGAGGCATTAACATATGGTTGTCGATGGCCGTCCAACACAGGGGCTGCAGCAGGCAGATTCCCGCTTCGCTTGCCCAAAGTCAGCAGCACCTGGGGATTACCGGACAGGCGGAACCACGATGAACCTGGTGACCCTTCTTCTGCTTCATTCCCATCACCTGCGGTGACACAGGCTCTACAGATTCCTTCTCTGCATTCATTTACTGCCTTCCTTTCCAGCATTATCATTTTATGTAATTGGCCATGTCAAAAGAGCCCTTATATAACCACAGCCACCCCAGGCACATGTCTTGAAACACATGCATGCCTCCCCTCTCTGTCAATTGCAATATTTTGCACATGGATGGATTCAACCCTTCTCCAGGAAATACTAAAAATAAAGAAAACACACTTGCAAACATCAGGAACTCACTGAGTTTGGCATAACAGTTTTTCATGTCTCTCACAGACAGTATCTGCATACTGCAACACAAAGAGACATGGAAACAACATATGCCAGTGGGAAAATAACAACTTGCTTTACTCATAGTCACCTTCTCTGCATTCAAGCAGAGCAAGTTCTTTAAACGAAAAAGTATTTTTCTAATCTTCGCAAGTGCACAGATCTGTGTACAAGCCATCCATACAGACCAAGGACCGGTAGAGAGGCTAGAAACCCTTTGGACAAAGTAATTTTAATCATCTAAGTGATTCCATTGATTTGCCTGGGCTGCTTGCATATCTAAATGAATCTGAACATTTGCATGACTGGCGCCCAAAAGTTTACTGTCTAAAAGCATTGGCACAATAACTTCCCGTGAGATCAGCTTTATCATTGGCACCGAGAACCATATTGACTTGCTCACCACTCTGCTCGCACGGGTCATTTGCAAGGGGCAGAGTATCACTCACGGACAAAACAAACTGGAGCCTGTTGTGCAATGGTGAAGTCACGGAGCACTTTGGCACTGACTTCAGGGAAAGCAAGATCAGGGCCTAGATAACTAAGATCGCGATTTGTTTGCAAAGCCAAGAGACACTTAGTCCACCTGATTAGTCACTGCAACCTTACTTCCCTCTGACAGCAAGACTGTAGTTTCCTTTTCATCTCCTTTCCCTGCTACCACATCCCATGTGCCCTAAGCAGGTGTCTCCTCTTGCCCCTACCATCAGTAACTGCAAAGCTACTAACTCCAGGTACATGCTAAAAGGACCCTGGACCTGGTCACATCTGTTAAGTGGATTTTGGCTAAGAGCCCTCATACATGCTCCCAAAAGCTGAAGGCAACCACTTGTTTCCTCCTTTTTATAGTCAGCATTTTATTTTACAAGGTGCATTACGACAGCCCTTCAGTGCCCACGTAGACTTCTAAAGTGTTGTCTGCCCTGAAAATCTTCCTAATTTATGAGATGATGTCAAAGCCTTGGAGTTATGAGGCTGTGCTGACATCAGTCCAGCTAATGATGGTCTTTTTGGAAGGAAATTGTTTCACTTTTCTCTTGGGCTATGATCACAGATTGTGTTAGGGTTATTGATGGTGACCATGGAGTCACCAGATAGAGGCCAATCGTTTACTAATCATGTACTTACATGAATGACTTTTCCAGCCCAGCAGCTCAGCTGGCACAGAAATGACAGTGGCTTTCTCCTGCCCGGATTTGGGTAGAGCTGGGCTTTGGCCAGGCCTGGACATGGGCTCAGTGTCAGCCCCTGAGGCGTGACTCCCCCCCGGCCAGCAGCGAGGCTGCAGCGCCCAGCAGGTCACACCGTCCGGGCCAGTGGAGCTACCCGGCACTTACACCAGCAGACATGGCAGGAGAGCGGGGAATTTGGAGACAGGAGATGCACTGTTCTGCACAGAGATGTTTTGTTTTGTCATTTCTACTTTTTAAACTAAAATTATGTGATTTAAGCAGAACTAAGTCAAAGTATTTAATTTAGATTGTCCATGCTAGAAAAATAACCACATTTGGGCAAAACTGTTGTGTTCCCAGTGGAAAAAATCAGCCAACTGTGTGTTCAACAGCTCTACCTCAGACACAAGGATACCCAGGTTGGCACCTGTGGCTGATCCCTGGCTCCTGACCACGTGGGCATGTCAATAACCCACTTCTTTGGGGTATTAAATGGCCGAGAGGAGGAATGGCTAAGCCCAGCCCTGGGTCTGAGAGAAACCACACCGGTCAGTATTTTGACAGAGTTTTCAGCCAGCTCTAATGAAAAATCAGAAATCCCCACGAGCCGCTCTTGGCTGTCATCTCCCCACCCCCTCCGGGCTTTTTTTTCTCAGGAGAGCTCACTGTCTTACAAGCATTAATTAATTAAGCTTCTCACACACTTCAAATGCTTTCTGTGAGGTAAGTAAGAGATTTCTGGATCACTTCACTCACGGCTGAAGCGCAGTCAGCCATCCGGAGAGGAGCACGGCAGCCGCGCACCCGGCTGCACAACTGCTGCGGGCAGGAGGCAGCCGCCGGGTACTGACTGCTCTTTCTGCAGCAACCCGAAACACCTCGCTGAAGCCAAGGCAGTCCCACCAGCAGGAATGACGGGGAAATGTGGGTCTGCACCCAGCTGAACATGGTGGGGAACTTGGAGACAGATGATGCAGCTACTAGAGTTTGCATAAGTCCGGTACCTTCCTCCTGTTAAGAAAAGTGGATGGGCTTTTTCTAAACCAGCTGAGATGCCCAGCACATATTTCATCCAGACACCTCTGCAACGTGTCGGTGGTCTGAGATGAGAAATTTGCTGGAAGCTTTAGAAGCTCATTGCTCAGGCCCAGCAGTAAGTTTGTCTGATAATTCTGACAGTTATTTTACTTTAAAAGTTAAACTATCTGGAGTAAGAGAACCACATTCTGAAGGACTAGCAGGCTAAGTATTTTCTTCTACTGTTAACACTGAAAGAAGACACTCCACGTGATTTTCTTTTACATTTTCCCAAAGATAAAATTTTCTCACACTAGGTCTCAGTTAAGGCATAGTAAATGTTGGGCAGGGCTCAGGAAGTGCAACACAGTGCACACAAAGCAAAACTCAACGCAAACTAAATCCTGCTTCTTTCCTAAAAGTCTCCTGAATTCCTGCAGGTCCTTCACATCTCTGCTCCCAGATGCACAGGACTGTCGTAGCAATAAATGCGTAAAGACTGCATGTGCTGAAATGCGGTGGTGAGAAGGACCTTATAAGCAGAGCAAATGTGTTGCCATATTTACATAAAAAAGCATAGAATTGCTCATACGAGAGAAAGTGGGGCTCATTTATTCTCAAATAGCATATAAGTGAGTTGATCTCCCAGTTCTTCCTGGGGCACCATGACTTTGCCTACCAAACATGAGCTGCAAGCTCTGGTCTCAAATCTGGGTCCCTCTTCAGAGAGGACCTGCCTGCACGGGGGAGCTCCGCCAGCACAGCTACCTGGAGACAGTGGCCCGGCTCTGAGTCCTCCTGGGGAGTCTGGTGACATATTAGCACAGGAATGCACCTTTCTACCAGCGAGGACTCCTTTCAGAGGGGAGGCTATTTAAGAAATTTATTCATTTCTGACCCCACCACGAAAGGACTTTCTAACCAGCTGAATAATTCTTGTAATGTAATCTTGCCCATCTGGGACCTTCTCTACTGAAGTTTATAAAGACCAGATTAAGGCTCACAAACAGCTCTGGTGAGGAGCAGCATTAATCTCATTTCACAGAGGAGAGGCAAGGAGCAGAGGTGCAAAGTGCCCTATGCAGAGCTTGCCAAGCAGCAAGCAAAAAGGTGCTGAGCTTTTGTTTTAGGTTAAAATGTTTAATCTACATCTAATTTTTTGTGTGTTTCAGCATGAAAAAATCTCTTCGGGTTGAACAAAAAACCCCTCACATTTTATAAACAAACTAACCATCTTTTGTGGTCAGTCACCAGCCTCCCCATTTACCCCACAAACCTCACCTGCTTACTCAGCCTGCTCTTAAATTTTGCTGTGGGATCTTTAAATCTGCACTTGGGCATTATATTTTAATACCGTTATTTCCCACCTCCTTTCCTTTCTCGTGTAATCGATACCCTTAGATCAAAGCGTTGCGATGCTTTGTGGAGCTGCACTTTTGTGCAATCAAAAGCCGGCTGGTTTAGCAGTCTTCCTCAGCAAGCTTTGTCAGCTTCCCCAATTCTGGGAAAGCAAAGCTGGGTCAAGCCAACAGCACAGCTTGTTACAGCACAAAGCATCCATCTCCGAGGATAAACAAGTTATTTGCATGCTTTTTCCCTTTTACAGCATCATGCTCTCCAGCCAAACGTAACACTGTAAATAGTAAAACAAAGCAACACTTCATCCTGCTGGCTAAAGACCTTTATCTTCTGAGGTTACAATGACAAACAACAGGCGAATGAAAATACTCTCCCAAACCTAAACAAAATAATGGTTAAACACAGATGTTGTTTTTTCCATATGGGCATGCAAATCCACCTGACAGATTAGAAAAGTATAAATATTATGTCTGTAAATAGCTGCGTGCAGCACCTGGCGCTGTATTTGTAGTACAAGTCCAGCTGGAGGCCTCTTGCTCAAAATCAGGAGTGGGGCTCTTCAGTTTACCGGGATGTAAAGTCAAAGTTTGAAAAGACTTGATGTGCCATGACACCCAAGGGGCTTGTGAACTAAACACAACACTACTTGTATAAATATTTGCAAAATCAAGATATCTCAAATGCACTTAAAGATTCTGATCTACTGGTTTGTGGCAGCCCAACTCCTGCCCTGCTGCAGAGTTCCCAGTCCTGCCTTCCAGCTGAAATCAGTCTGAGTCCGGGGTACACGGGCCAACAAATGCCTCCCTTCCAGGGATGCTACAGAGACAGCCTGTGTGCACACATCTGATTTAAACCAGAGACTTTCTGCATGTGCAACACCTATTTGGATATCATTCTTTAACGCCAAGAAGTTCATGAAACTCAAGCACCAGTATTTCTAAAACTAAGTTTATAATTTTCTTCCTGATCAGTTCCTTGATTTTATATCCTAAAGATGGAAAGGGTCTTTTATTCCTCCCTGCCGCAATGTAAAACCCAAAGGAGACTAGAAACCAGAAGGAGCCT
This sequence comes from Phoenicopterus ruber ruber, assembly GCA_009819775.1. Lineage (NCBI taxonomy): Eukaryota > Metazoa > Chordata > Aves > Phoenicopteriformes > Phoenicopteridae > Phoenicopterus > Phoenicopterus ruber. Next base: position 10,370,517 of record CM020229.1, on the reverse strand, counting down.
GGAGGAATGTGTCACCCTATGGCCAGGACTCTCAGAAACATCAGATGTTCTCCAAAGCCCCTTTGAGTGTTAGCCAGATTTGCAGCCTAATCCTGAACCTTAACAAAATAAAAATCCTCTGTACCACGTAGGAGGAACACCAGCTGGCCAAAGGGAGAGGGAGGAAAAGAAGGCGGCCACATTTTCACAGCTGTATTTCCTAGATAGATTTGCTAATAATAATTTAATAAATAATCTCACCGGTCTGGCCATGTCTGGTGGTACTGAGTGACCCTTCAGAAGCTGCTGTCTCCTTGCAGGCCTCAGACTCTTCACGTCACCGACTGGCTGCAGAAGAGGGCAACCTGCCCTACCATAACTCCAGGGGAGGCAGAGGAAGGATCATGAAGTCCTGCCCAGGAGGCAGGAGGGAGCACTCTTGGGCTGCCTCTTGTCAGCGGGGCTGTGGCTCTTACAAAGATATCCTGCCAAATGAATGCCTCTGGTCTTTCACTGCCTCTGAGAGTGAGACAGCGGTGGCATCCTGCACCAAAAAAAGGAGGTGGAAGGTCCAGAGCTTCGAATTAGGTACGCTTAAACCTCTCCCTCGTGGTGTGCTCCCTGAAGAAGATCAAAAAGCTTCTGACCTTGAACAGCCAGGCTTTACCTGAAAAAAAATCAAGAAACGTAACTTTCTAAACAAATTCAAAGTCAAACTATCAGTGACTGAACATGCAGCTCTCTGCCTACCCTATTTCAAGGCTTGGCTGCAAGTCAGTCACTTTTTGAGCTGCAGACAGCTGTGCTTGTCCAAGTGGATCCCTGGGGAGCCCCGAGCCTGGCTGCCTTCTGCCCACTTCTCTGCAGTTTCTTGATCTCTGTGCCCAGGCTATTCCTGCTCCTGGGCTGTGTTCCCTGTCTTCAGTCTCCTGCCCAGGTCTCAGATCTTCCCTCTGAATGTGCTCAGTAGCACCCCAGAGAAAGGGCAGCCTACCTCCGCTTCCAGAGGTAACACCTGATCCAGTCCTTGCCTTAAGGAACACAAATGTAACTGCAGGAAAAAACAGAAAAAAAAAGATACCGTTTGTGACAAAGGGCATGAAAGATCCCTCTTTGAATCTCATGACTTCTCCTGCACGACACAGCAGTCCAGTCCCACTCATGATGTGGGATCGAGGAGACTTCTAACGACAGGGTGGATGCTCTGCTGCACACTTCTAGGCACAGCTGATTTTGCCCAGCAGACAGCACCTTCTTCCAAACCACACAGCTCTGCTTGCGTGGTTCCCCCCTCTCCTCCCCAGCCCAAGGCAACACTTCTAAGGGCATCTGCAAAGGAACCGTCCTGCATCCCACAGACACGCTGCCATAACACAAGAGCTTCTCTCTCCTTCCTCAGCAACCTCAGTCAAAAATGCTTTGCCTTGACCAAATCCCAGCAACAACAACTGTGTCAGCCCCAAGAGGTGAGCAAATGTTCATCATCATAACGCTGAAATACAAGACCCAGGAGGGAGTCCTGTTAACTCCAGGCCTGTTTTTTTGAGGGGAGGGACAAGAACAGGATCTGCTCTTCTCCCTGTGACGGACCTGTCACCAGAAATATCACTGAGTCCAGACAAGCTTCAGGTGATGAAAACCCTGATGCAGCCAAAGGAACTTCTTTTTGACCTTCAATTCTCCCTTTGGCTGAGATGCATCATTGCATTTTCACAGCTTGAACGGTCTCTATTTGCTGGATCCATTTGAGACGTAATGTTTTTGCCCAAACTCCATTTCCTTCCTTCCAAAGCAGTAAGATCTGCTTATGACTCAGCCTTCAATAAAACACACAGCAAGGACCATTACAGCGAATGCGCAGTGCAGGGATAAAATTCATAGGATACAGTTTTTAGGCTAGAATCTTCATCGTCCTTTATTTACCCTCAAATCCGATATTAACTCATGTTACATCATGGTGCAAAGTAAATCTACCAGCAAAAGAGCGGTTTTAAAGGGGATCTTTCTCCAATGGTGCAAGAATATCTCCATGAGATAAATAAAGTGATAGACGGGACTGAAGAGGCTGCGTGATGGCCCCCGGAGAGCCCGCGCTCCCAAGCCTCCACGGTACTTACAGAGACAACATTCCCCAACCATCTCCTGCCTGAATACAGATCCCACCAGCTCCAAGAAAATGACTTACTGAGAAGTGTGGGTGGACAGCAGGAAGGAAGCCAGGAGGAGTTTTTCTAGTTTTGCGTTCACAAATTTGAAAAGAGAGCATTTCAGGCAAAGGCTGGTATTCTCAGTGAAGTCGGAAAGGCTGTGGTTTTTCCCCGTTGATGTTTGTGAGGGCTGGCCCCAGGGTCTACCCGGCTGCGAGCCAGAGGTTTCCAAGTCCTCTTGACACGGAACGGCCTCGGAGTGTTTTGCTCTTTTACAACAGTGCACAAGAAGCGGGTAGTGAGGTAACCCACAGGGGAGGTAAATGGTGTTATCCTTCCTGGACAGTGGGGGAACTGAGCCTCAGCATCCTACCTTAACCCATCAGTCCAAAGCCTCTCATGAAATACACTTGAAATCTGATCCTAAATTCTTTGAAATGACCCTTTTCACTGAATTCAGTGGAACTTCACACAGACTCTGATCTCTCTGATTTTTTTTTTTTAACCTGCCATTTGCTTTCAAAAGAGACATCCAGGCACCCAGTGTTCTCTGACAACAATTAAAGTTTGTACGTGTCCGAGCACAGGAATGATGTGAAGGGAAATAATGTACCCATTTCACAAAAAATTCTGGTAAGAAATAAAAACACGGCCACTTTGCACAAATTCAGTGCTAGGGATTGGCTCCAGACACAGTCAAAAAGTAATGCTAAAGTACCTTCAATCTATTTTTTACAGATGTGAACTAAGAGGCATATGAAAAACATCCATTAAAAAAAAAATCTCTTTAAAGTTTCAGTACAACATATGGCAGTGAGCTTGAGGGTTACTTCAGACGTGCTTTCAGGCAGCAATACCCTTGTGTAACACCAAGTGAGCTGAGGATATTTGTCATGAAACAGCCTCTATGGCACTAGCTCTCCTTTCCTATCAGCAATCCTGCAGAATGCCAGGAATACAGCTCCATTATATATAAGAAAAAATACAGATTTTAGGAAGAGCCATAAAGAGCGATGCTCCCCTGGAATAACTAGTAAAGATGCAGTTTTGCAGTTCGGCACCTGTTGTCCAGCCCAGCAACTCACGTCTGTGTCTTAAACAGAAAAAATCCACGCTGAACTGTGCATTTCGGGCAGTGCACTAACCTGCTCCCGGGTCTGGGGAGGGACGGGGGGGCACTCCTCCAAGCGGGGGGAATAAACCACCTTGCAGTCCCGTAATCTAGCCATGAATTCAGACTCAGTCTTGTTTGCACCAGTTGAGGTTCTGACCCAAAAACTGGCAGAAAATGAGCTGTCAGACAACAGATGTGAGAGCAGGACAAGGACAGGGCTAAAAGAGCTTTTTAGAGCAATTCTTCTCCTTTCCTGTAAAAGCTGTAGCGTAGATCTTCAGTACAGTTCCTTTGATTCCTGTCGAGCTCTGCTGGTCAGTACTAAGATGTGGCCCTTTCTTAAGGTTGTCTTGTATCCATGGTCTCACGCAGCGAAAATCCACCAAAGACAGAATAGCTGGTCCTTTCTATTTTTCTCCCCCTCCTGCTCCCCCATTTCCCTTGAGTGTCGGTTATGGCTTATTTTGCTCTCATTAAGTTTACTGGAACTACCATTTTACCCCACATCTCCACTGTGATGAGATCCTGCTTTCCTTTGCATTAAAACTCCATGAAATCTGGACATTTTATAAATGAGGAAGCTTTCTGGATTCTTGATCTAGCCCCATTTACAGAATTACCACCCTGTTTACAGTTAGGTAAAACAGGAACATCTCAGTGGTGTAATTTCCAGAGGAAAAGCTGAATATTTAATTCATGGGGCTCTGATTTTGTTACCGAGATCCTGGTGAGCTGCTCCGTGGCCAGTAGGTGACAGTCTCAGCAACAGAAAAACCTGGGCAGCTCACAGAGAGGGGTCTTGTTCAATCTTCTGCCAGGATGTAAATGTTATTTATTTGTTGTTAGACACATAGACAGTCCACAACAGGGGGCAATAGTTTTCACCAAACATGTCAATAAAGAGGAAGGCAGCAAAGTTCCTGAGTGTGGTTTCCTGCCTCCCTGAGGAGATATTACAGGCGAGGGCATTAATGACACTGTGCTCAAGAGGTACCAGCATGATTCTTAGCAGCATTAAGAAAAAAAACCCTTTACACCTCAGTGTAGGTGTGAAACTAGCAGATATAAATAAAAGCACTTATAAATCAAGCCCATTCGAAACGTAAGTACATTCAAACTTGACACAGTTACACCGGCCGATACCTTTAACATTTCGAGGAGGAAACAGGGTGTAGAAAATCTCTATGTGCGTTTTAGGTGATTGCAGCATTTTCCTTGCAGCAGCCCTAGACAGGGCTGTGTGCGCAGCCTGGAGCACAATCGCCTTCTGTGAACACAGGCGTGTGCTTACAGCACGCCTGCTTGCGATGACCAAGACAACCTCTGTAGCAAAAGCTAAGAAAACATTTCCTTTGTTCATTTAGACACACGCATCTGACTTACTGGAATGGGTGCATCTTGTTTAAAATCTAAAGGAATACAAGAACTGCTTGAGTGGATCGGTCAGCACCAGAATGAGTGATTTAAGGGAAAAATGAGAACCCACAGTGGGCAGAGGGAGGTTTTCTACTCCTCAGCCATTTCATGTTATTCCCTACTGTAGAGCTGTCACTGAGAAACCTCACTGCCCCCACCGCCATCCACAGCTACGCACTAGAAAGAAGCTCTAGGTTTCCAAGCAGAAGGTATCAGTCTTGCCCAGGGTCACGAGCTCCCCAACACGTGCAGTTTTAAGGAAATGTTCTCATGCCAGAAACAGAAAGCCACAAATCATTTGTCGATCAAATTTTTTTTAACCCAATCGGGATTTCGCCTCAGCAAAGGTCAAGTATAAACTTTTTAAATTGAAATGGTTCGGTGAGTTTCAGAGGCAGCTGGAGCCTCAGAGAGTGTATAACAATAATTCAATAAACCAGAGGTATGCTGATTTAGATAACTCTGGCAGTTTGCCTTGTGAAATGAGGATTTGAAGGTGTGCACATTCCCAGTCATAAGAATTTTAATCACATGTGCCTGGTGTCACAGACCATCTTGATCCAAATTGTGTTTTAATCTAATTCTACCAGCTGCATTAGATCTTAAAACTTGCCCCTGTTTCTCTGCAGTTTAAACTAGGCATTTATGCATTACTAGTGTGATAAAGAAACGTGGTGAGAAACCAAACAAATGCATTGACTGCGCTGTAAATCTTGCCTGCATTGCTACTCTCTTGTCCCGGTGCTGGGCGCTGTGACTGGTAAGTGGAGAAGACTCACTGCCTTTCCCTACGGTGTATGTCAAGACAAGTGATGGGGTGAACTGCAGGACAGGCTGTATTTATTACCAAAGAGTTATTAGTAGGTGCAATGCTATAAAAGGTGTGTTCTTGGTTTCACAGAATCACAGAATCACAGAATGGTGGGGGTTGGAAGGGACCTCTGGAGACCATCTAGTCCAACCCCCTGCCAGAGCAGGGTCACCCGTGCAGGCTGCACAGGGCCGCGTCCAGGCGGGTTTTGAATCTCTCCAGAGAAGGAGACTCCACACCCTCCCTGGGCAGCCTGTGCCAGGGCTCTGCCACCCTCACAGGGAAGAAGTTTTTCCTCATGTTCAGACAGAACTTTGGAACGGTTTGTCTAACCCAAGTTGAAAAACAGGTATAATTTGGATCTGAACATGGGTGTGACATCCAACACTATGGCCTTTTACCCACACTATCCATCCTGAGAGCACCTTCCTTTCATGCCATGGACATAAGTTCTCCTGGATTACATTTCTCCTTAATGTTTCAATAATTCTTTCTTTCTCTCTCCTCCATATATCCATCTTCTTCCTGCCATCCATCTTTTGCTTCTTACTGATTTCAAGACTTTCCTTCTTTCACTTCCCCTTCTCCCCATCTCCTCACTAACCACGTTTGGCTACTCAGACCCATTCAACAGAGCACTGTGGAGAGCGGACTCTGCCTTTGGCAGTGCAAGGAGAGATGTGTGAAACCCTCTGCAGTTACAGAGAAATCATCTTGCAGTGGTCACACAAATCTCACTGTCTCCTTGATGCTGCCAACCAATGGGAGCACCAGGATTTGTATCCTGCCCTGAGAAAAAGCAGGGCAAGTATTAGGCAAACTAATCACGCTGCAGGGATTTGTGTAATGAAAAGTACCTCTGCTTGTGGGTCAGAAACGGTGTAAATAAGCCACACACCATTGGTTGGGGCAAATCCACCCGGTAGCTCTTTATTCTCTTCTGTCATGTTCGTTATTGGGACATGTGAACATCTCGGAAGCGATACCACAGCCTGGTCACCCTACGATTAAGGCACATGGTTTGTCTCGGGGTATTCCTTCAGAGGCCGCTGGAAAACAAACTGGTTTACAGGTGCACTGCACGCAGGAGGGCTGGCTTCGTCTCGCACCGTGCAGTCCTGCCTCTGCCGGGGCCTCTACGTGCTCCCTAGTGCAAACAAGAGTAATGCAGACTTAATGATCGCTGTCATTTCCATGTGCCTACCGCTGATCTCTTAGTGAAATATTCTATGTAAATTGTGCTGGCAGAAGCACAGTTCCATGCTGGCAGGAGCTGCAAAATCAGTCCACCAAGTGAAAAGGTGCTGCAGGACCTGCCGTACAATAGGAAAGCTGTTGGTGAAATGCTGTCTGATAGTTTTTCTGCCTGCTCCTGCAGTAAGCGTGACACCTTCAGGCTTCCTGAAGGGAAAGAAGAGAATAGAGGATGGAAATTGCCTTTATCTCAGGCTGGGACACAGAATAAATTCTGAAATGAGGATGACAGTCTGTGGCAAGATGGATTTGGCATTTGTTGATGGGTGAGTGCTACCCACTCAGCGCTGCTGTAACACGCGCTCGCTCTCTGCTGCCACGTCCTGCTAGGAGCGCTGCTGCAGACGAGAAAAAATTGTGGACATCCAGCATCACACAGGCCTTCTGTTTACCTACTGTCATAAACAGGAAACCAAATATTGAAAAAAAAAGCTAAAAATCTGTTTATTGACCAAATGTGTGTTGTAGGAAATAAGGAAGAGTAAAATTACTGAAAAGTGGTGGGTTTTTTAAGTTGAGCATACGATATGCCCAGTGTAAAATAAAGACAAATAGATAATACATGTATTCTTCACAATTTGAGAGATGAACAAAAGCATTGAGCTTACAACTTTTTAAGTCATCGGCTCTGGGAAGTATTGCATGGCATAAGCAGAGTTCTCTAAATTTCACCATGCCTTTGGCCTTGCACGCCTTGCCCCTGCCCCAGTCTCCTCCGAGCAGTGCTCACGTGCAGGCAGTCGCTGCCTGCAGCCACTGCAGGGTCCCAGAAGTGCTGTAGGAGTCGGGAGCACGAAGTAAAACCAAGGAATTCACACGGTCCACCTGGGTCATAGCACCTACTCCATCCTTCTGCCAGCTCTCTCGAGGCGAGGAAATGCTGAAGTTGCTGGTGAGTTAGTGGCTAACTGATGGAAATACTTTTCCCCTTAATAAAGGCGTATTTTCAGAGCATACTTTCAAAGTTAACTACTAAGAAAAGTAATGCAATGGGAGCTGTAATTTAGTCCAGCTACTCTATGAAGCCCTCCTATAATTTCCTTGATGATTCTGTGTTCTGTCCTACACATTTTCATGGTGGCTAACACTAAAAACTGCTTCAGCAGGACAGAAATCAGCCTTATATGCTAATGATCCACCAGTAATGGTTGAGAGGGGCATTATCTTCCCTGTTCTATCAGTAAAAGGCAAATGGGGGAGGCCAGTTCCTTTACTCGTACCACGGGTTGTGTTAGAGACACAGAAAGAAGGGAACAATGACCAAGATTTGCATTTGCTGAAGGGCTCAGTACATTGCTCCGTTGTGAGCGGGCCAAGACCTTCAGCACATGAATTCTTGTGATTCATCCTTCCCTCTGGTCTACCTCTCTGTATCCAGCATGGTACAGAGAACTCTATGTGTTTATTTGTACACAAAAAGGTCTTTGCTTGTTACTCTAGTATTTGGGTGCTTGGCTCAGGCTCCCAAGCCGGAGGGGGCGCACAGACTGATCCGGTGAATCAGTGCTTTTTACTCTCCTGCCAGACTGCTGAGTGAGCCTGGACAGTTTACAGCTGCTTCACCTCTCAGCACCTCAGTTTCGGTAAAATTACCCTGTTTGACTTTGAATAGCATGTAGATATCGACTGATGCAAGGGCAGGGTATTATTGCTTACGTGTGACTCAAATAAAGCCAATGCCTAAAATCCAGAATCAGCAAGGCAGAGAAATTGAGAGAGAAAAGAGCAGAAATGGGAAATTGTTCCTCTGCTTCGGCTGTTCTCCCCCCGCTGTCCTGCCTAAACACAGGCAATTACAGCTCAACTGCACCATCCGATTTACTCCATGTCAGCCACGCTGAGAAGTTCAGGTAACCCCTCAAGGCATAAGGAGTGACATCTAAATAAGCCCACGCACGTTAGGATGCGTCTGTTTAAAGGTTACAGTTCTTCTGTGCTGAAGAACGCATGTTTCAGAGCAGACGTTTCCCTTTGGAAGGCTCTGGATGCGGAAACCTGGCAAGAAGGGCAGTGTGCTGCCCGTGTTCAGGAAGGACAGGCGTCAGTCGCTCCCCGCCAATAATGCTGTGTCAACTGTAGCTGCAGAGTTTCTCGCTAGCGGTTTAAGTGAAAGCATAAAACCAAGGATGCACAACACAGCGTGGCTGCCCGTCGCAGATGTGTCACACGAACGTACTCTAATCGCTTGAAAAGGCAAGCAAGTTTCTGCTGTTCATGAACATCCTATGCTGAAGCTGACTGTCTTTCCTTGCTCAGATAACTCCTCCTGAAGTTTGTAGGAAGCCCTGTCCTGTGCACGAGGGTTACGACTGTCTGAGTCGAACTGTGGAGAAGCTGGAAAGTGGGAGACTAGCCGCACATCGGGAGGCGGGAGGCAGATACCCAACAGTTCCCAGCATCGCCGTTGCAGGGCCTCATGCGCTCACGGGGCCTGCTCCTGAATTTTGCTGCATAAGCAGACTGTAAAATGTCACTTGCAGAATAAAGAGGCACTTAACGCTTTTCTCTTCCAAATGTTTAGCTGCTGTCTAAGGCAGCAGCAGGTTGGATACACGCATTCGGGGCAGACTTGGTGAACATTTCCAGCCCATTGCAAAACCCCCAACTGTCACAGGGCTGCAAAAACTCCCTCCTCTGAAACCCCCAAACTGGCCGTAGGTGTGCATACGCAGCTACCGCGCCTGTGAGGTGTTTCCCTAACCCCCACCGCCCGCACTTCTCTTGCACTCATGTGCGCAGCACAGGAGCACACAGGAATGCCTGTATTCACGCGTGCCTGCCCATGCCTTTCTGTGTGCCCTGCGTTCACGTCACCCTGTACGAGCACGCAGAGCTGCGACCATACGTGTGTCCGACCGTGCGAGCCCACCCTTGTAGAGGCGCATACGTGCCACGCTGCACACGCAGCTCCGTGAGTGTGTGTGTGCGCACACCCGCGCCGTGCGGACGCCCTTCCCCCGGGGGCGCAGAGCCGCCCCGCGCTGCCAGCCCGCCCCGGTGCCGGGGGTGCGCTGGCTGCCCCCGGGGTGCGCCCGGCCGCGCAGCTCCGTGCCGTGCCGAGCCGTGCCGGGGCGGGGCGGTGGGAGGGGGCTGAGCCGCCGGGCCGTAGCGCAGCGGGGCGGCGGGCGCACAGCGCGGCGGGCAGCGCACCGCACCGCACCGCACCGCTCCGCACACCGGGGCCAGGCGCTCCATGAGCCGCCGCGGGGGGGCTCGGCGCTGCGCTCGCTCCCCGCCGCGGAGCCGCCGCGCCGCCGGTGCCGGGATGTGACTTGCGGCGGGCTGGCGGACAGAGCTGCCCCGCCGCCCTCGGCCGCAGCAGCCAGCGGGTGAGTGAGCGGGCGGGCGGGGGGGGGGGACACCGGCCCCCGGGGCTGCCCCCGGAGCTGCCCCCGGAGCCGGGGCAGCGCTGCGGGCGGGGAGGCACAATGGAGCCGCTCGCCCGGCTCCGCTCCCTGCGCTGCCCGCAGAATTAGCCCGGTGGCCGGCAGCAGACAACAGGCTGGATATGGGAGTCCGGGAGGGGGATTAGACGGGATATAGGGCAGGACGGGGGGGGGCTGGAGCAGGGGGCTGCGCACCGCGGTGGGGAGCGGGGAAGAAGACGGGCGAGGAGGGTAGAGGAGTTCCGAGACAGGATGGGGAAGGAGAGCGGGGACAGGCGGGGGAGGGAGAGACTGGAAGGAGAAAGCGAAGAGAGAAATGAGCGAAGGGACAAAAGAGAGGAGGCTGGAGCGGGATAGACACCGTCCGGGAGGAGGAGGAGGTTGTAGGCGGATTAAGGGGAGACCGGAGAGGAGGCAGCTGCATACCGGCCTGCAAGGAGGGGGCTGCTTGGCTTCGCACCCGCGCTCGTACGCGGACACGGGGTAGTCGCAGCGAAGCCCGGCGCCTTCGCGCTGTTCCCCAGCTCGCTCCTCGGCGGGAGCTCAAGGGCAGCGTGATGGGGTCGGGGCCGAGCGGGAAGAGCCTTTTGTTGGCCCCTGGCCGCTGCGGTCTGGTCCCGGGGCCGGGGGGAGCCCTGCCGGGCCGAGGGTGCGCAGCGCTGGGCGCAGTGCAGCCCCGCAGAAGGGCTGCGCGGCGTGAGCAGTTTTCTCTCTAGTTACTAAAAAGCCCCGTCTCTGTTTTTGCTCTCCCCAAAGCCACATAGCAATAGGATTTAGCACTTATGTGAACCCTTTGTTTACACCTGACCTAATGTTTATCCCAAGGCTAACAGGATTTCCTGCCTGCTGAACCTAAACACCTAGGCTGGTTATCATCGCTATAGTACCGAGTATCTATTTGTCGGTGACGTGCTTGCTACTTACCAGCAGTGAATATCCGTGTTGAGGTGTTCTCTCGCTGCATCAGAAGAAATCAGGTGAAGGCAACCCATCTGTCATGAGGCTGTGACATGAATAGAAACAGTCTGAGAATTAGCAAAGAAAAGAAAAACATTGATTGCTATCAGTAGTATAATGAACATCAGGCATTATAGTCAGAAGTATCTAGGCATAGGCGATATACAGAATCTGACCGAAGGGAATTGTGAGCACCTAGAACATTAGAAAGATAATTTTGTATTATACTCAGCATTGCAAAGTATTTCTAAATGAAAGCAGTACTTTTTCTACGTGTCCTTTTTGGAGTGGGGTCTTGCTTTCTGTAACAGTGAGGCTGTACATAGCATCATGTGCATTATTCTAATGCAGGGATGTCTAAATCACTGCTGTATTTTTGCATACAAAGCACAATTGCACTATTAATTATTATTCTGGAAATACATCCCCTCAGTAGTCTGATCTCGGCTTGGCTGTTGCTGCTCTGTTATCAGTCCTGAAGCTCATTCTTCAGATCTGATCAGAAGGAGCTGGCAGAGATCCCGTGTTGTGATTAATTCCTCACTCACTAGCATCTCTCCACAACACTTTGTGGTGGGGGCGGTTTTCTTTGGGAAATTGTACAGTGAACCAGTCTTCTGCCTATGTGTGGCAGAGCAGGTTACTATTTGTGCTACTATTGCTTTTATTTACTAGATTGTTTTTCTTCTTCGTGATTGGATGCATCTTCCTGTATCAGTTGATTAACATTAGGGCTCTAAAACGGGGAACAGATAATACATCTAACCATGAGTAGCCTAACCTTAAATCTTTGCATGGTTACAGATTTATTCTTTATATATATTCTCTAGTAGCATACAGCAGTATCTTTTAGACCAGATAAGAGAGATTTGCAATCTTTGGTCAGAAGACTTGAGCTATTGAAAGCCTCATTGATTTTTAACCGTGACAACTTTTTGATGACAACTGTGAGATTTTCTGTTTCTGCTTAGTTGCTTGTAATTGTACTTCGTACCCGCTGGGGCAGCTTTGTGTCTGCCATTTCTGTAGTGATTCTACACCAGATAATGCAGGAGACTGTTGAAAACAGTGGAGTTATTACTGTTGTCGTTGGGAGCAGATTTTGGACCAAAAATTGAGGACTGGATTTGCAAGCCATCCTGCTAATTGTTTGCTGCTTTTGCCTGAGATGTCTAAGACTTACTAATTCATTTTAAGTGCTCGTGATTGCTCTGAGTTCAGGTATGTTGGCTTACCTAGTTGTCACGAAATACAGTTTTGGAGGGGGATCTGGGGACAAAAAAAACAGTCTCAAGTTGATTTCCTTCTGTATGAACAGTTCCATTCAACTATGCAGGGGTTATATCGGTGCCACTTAGTATTCTGTGCTGGAATGTTTCTGTGACATGTCTATATTACTGTTGCTGTAGCTCTCTAGTAATAGTAGAAGTGAAGTGCCAGTCAAAGAGAGCCCTATTGTTAGTACCGTGAGGTTGCATAACTTTGCTAAGAGCTAATCTAGACATAAAGAGGTAAAAATACTATTCTCCTACAGTTACTGATTTAGGTAACTACTGGGGATAATGTGCAGACAGTAGATTTTACTACAAAATCTCGAGAGACACAGGGCTCTGCCATTCTACCCACAGCACAAGCTTGAGGAAGACACTATATTAATAAAAAACCTATATTGATATACTTCTCTTTTCCAAAACAGCTTTTCTGGCAAGAAGACTTTCTAGTTTTCCCTTAAATTTATTCAATCTATGGTTTCAAGTAAAGCTGTGGTATTCCCTTGCCGACCTTCTATGTTGTAATGCAGTGGTTTCCCTGGTCTACACAGCTGTCTGAGTTCAGTGCTGAGTACCTGTGCTACAAAGAGGATTTTGGCTGGGAGCGTCACAGGGGTTGATTATTAACGTTGCCAGTTTTTACGTAGTCAGGCAGAAATACATAGTAAACAGATTGCAAACATGGCTATATTGATAGCAGTGGTGGGGAAAAGACTCCATGTTTGAAGATTTCAAGCCCTGCTTGCAAGCTTTGGTGTAGACAGGATCTACTGTTTAGCAAGACTTACTGACATTTGGTAGGAATATGATTTCACGCCAAGAATACCTGTCAGCAGTCCTAGAGATCTCTTGGTCAATACTATAGCTATCTAGGAGCTTTCTAAGAGAACCACTTTTTATCTATCTCCATCAGCTTTCCCAAAAGTAATTTCAGAAATGGAGGTAACTTGGGAAAACTCCTCCTGAGTTGAACATCTGAGCATTTCTGAAGATATATTTTGCCTGATTGCTCAATATAGTTTGTCACAGCTTAATTCCCCCTTCCAAAAGAAACCGCTTCTTCGTGGAGGGGGAAATACTCAAAATTCATTAACCCTCCCTTCCCCCTCCCAAACACTTCCAAATAGGAAGAGGAAACAAATGATGGGCTGACAATATGACTGCTTACCCATGCAGCACAATCTCCATGGAAACAGACTGTCCTAGAATAGCTCAATCACATGAGGGTTACATGACATGAATAAAGTAACCAGAAAACTGGAAAAAATCTTAGAACTGGAGATACTTGCACTTAATTCATTACCCCCCAGGTCTTTGGAGAGTAGCTAATAAACAAAGCTAGTATTGAAACCAATTTCGTATATGCATATCATAATTTGTAAGTGGTAGGATAGTGGAAAATTAACATGATCCTCACTTAAGGGCTCTTTATTGTTTCCAGTTTGGGCAGCGTTTAGAATGAATTTTGAATAGTTTTCCACATGACCTCCTGCTGCTTGAAATTGGGACCAGTGGTTTGCAGCATTGCCTCAGTAGATCCTCGTGGATTTCCTCCCTTTGTGTCAGCAGGCACTGACCATTTCACACTTTTTAGGTCATTTTGGATATCCAACAGAGTAAATGCACTAGTTGAAGTAGGAACCGCCTGTGCATAGGAGGTATTGCAAAATTACCTTCAGAATGTTTCCTTCTAGTTAATTATGTACTCATAGGGCAAGGAGATTTATTGAGTGTAACCATATTCAATACAAAAATGAATATATTTCACTGACCATTAATTTTAGTCAGTGTTTTTAATGTGTTGTGACAGAGTCATTGAGAAACCTGTTACACAAATCAGACATAAACAAGTAAATGTTCTACCAATTCACCATAAAGTAAATTACAGCTAGGTAGAAAAAAAAATCATTAGTTATTAGCTGCAGGTCATTGCATCATTAGAACATTGTAGCCCTTTCAACAGCGCGAGGATCCTGTAATTTCTGTGGACAGGCAAAGATCGTCCATTCCCCTTTTCCTGTTTGTCCAATCCCAGATCACATTATTTGTCACAGCTTCCACTTCTGAGGTGAAGTTTTGTAATAAGCTTTTTTATCTGTTTTATGAATGAAGACCATAAAGTAATTATGCGTTTATATTAGCACATTTGCTGTCTTGGTGCCTCTGATAGGAAACAGCATAATTTCCATCATCTGTCTCCTGGCAGAGGCTGAAAATGAGCATTGGTCATTATGCAGTGAAAGGGGGATGAATACTAGTTTGAAGATTGAGATCCTCCAGATTTAGCTTTGATCATTACAGGGCTGTAATGCACAGGAAGAAACCCCGTAGTTCTCAGCCGTAGGAGACTGTACAGTTTGGGACAGTCTATGTAAATAGTTTTTGTGTTGGTTATGACAGATCATACTCAACATAACAACATTGCACCGTTACTTTAAACCATTTTCAACTCTCATTAAAGTTTTTGATGTTTTCATTAGATGCATTTCTGATTTATGAAATATCTTTAGATGGGTAATCATTCAGGGCTGTGTAACTTACAGAAGAGCTACCGATGCTTTCTCTGCTTCTCGCTTTGTATCTTAAACACGTCACATGAGCTGTATGACTAACATTGCTGCCTGTTTATATGGTGCTTTTCTTCCATACGGTCATACCATACAAATGGAAGTCTTACTCCGAACATTTTCACCTAGGCGTGTTGCTCACATCAATGAACATAACCCCGCTGGAACCCGCAGCACTAACTATGCAAGTGAAGGTTAACAGCGTCAGGTTTCGTATCTGGTGCATGGAGTGTTTACTTCAGACTGCCCTTCCAGGGCAGCTATCCCTGGGGCGGATTGTTCATTTAAAGGTTACATTTTTAACAATCTCCTTTGCCTTGCTTTGCGTAATAAAAGCAAATGCCACAACATACATCTTTTTAAAGCACCTAACCCGTGTTCTTGTTAAAACTAAGTTGGAATTCGTCCAGGCTTTTGGTCCTGATGGTCGAGTGCGATGTGTTGTGTTCCTAGAGAGTTTACCATTGTTCATCTCCGGATCGGGGAAAATGATGCTCTGTTTTTTGTTGTTTGTTTCCTTTGAATGGCTTTAGGCTTGCTAAGAAGCACAATGAGTCATTCATTTTTGATTAGTTGATTGATGACACTGCCTGTGTGCACCATTGTTACAGAATAGGGGGTTTCTCTAGCCAACCATTCCCGTTTGCAAATGCAATCTAATACCTGGGCTTTGGAAGAGAATGAAAGGAGTGAATATTAAAACTGCCTATTGACCAAACACGAAAACAAGATTTTTCCTTTTAAAAAAAAAGCACAATGTTTATTTTCCTAGGACTGCTCTATCTTTTTTTTAAAAAAAAGTGGTTTTGACTCTGCCCTTATTCCAGTACAAGGAGCAAGCCTGTGAAACAGTAATTCTGGTAGAACTTACACTTGCATCAGGCCCAGTGCAATTTACACATACTTTAAGCCCCTGAATTTGAACAATAAAATACTGTAGATAATGTATTATTTTGCAACAGGATAAATAATTTCTTCTGGTTGTGTTTTAGGATATTTGCAGGGGCAGTGTTTGGAAACGTTGCTTTCAGTCTGTGCAAACACAGAAATGAATGAGTTTGCATTCTGAGTACAACAGGCAAAAGCAGCTTTCCGGGAGGGCGGCAAAGGAGACCAGGGGTGGGCTATGCCAGCTGCACATCCAGTGCAACAAAGAGTAAACATGAGCTACTGAGACAAGCTGTACTTCCAATTGCTGTGAAATCCTCCAAAGTGAACTGTAGCTAAACAAACAAATATTTTGTTGTCTCAGACAGAAAAATGAAAACCTACCCAGCCATTGGTTTCTTCCTCCTCTTCGTGATCAGCTATGGCTCTTCTGAAAACTCAAGTACGTCTAGAGGGTGTGGACTGGATCTTCTCCCTCAGTACGTTTACCTGTGCGACCTGGATGCCATTTGGGGAATAGTTGTGGAGGCAGTTGCGGGGGCAGGTGTGCTGACCACGTTATTGCTGATGCTGATTCTGCTGGTGAGGCTGCCCTTCATCAAGGACAAAGAGAAGAAGAGCCCCCTGGGAATGCACTTCCTCTTTCTTTTGGGGACTCTCGGACTGTTTGGGCTGACGTTTGCTTTCATCATACAAGAAGATGAAACGGTGTGCTCTACCCGAAGATTTCTATGGGGAGTTATCTTTGCTTTGTGCTTCTCGTGCTTGCTAGCTCAAGCCTGGAGACTTCGTAGACTAGTTCGACATGGGAAGAGTCCATCTGGCTGGCATCTAGCTGGTGTGGCAATCTGCCTGATGCTCGTTCAGGTTATTATTGCAACCGAGTGGTTAATACTGACAATTGTCAGAGATAACAAGTTGGCCTGCAGCTACGAACCAATGGATTTTGCTATGGCTTTGATTTACGTTATGTTCCTGATGGTATTTACCATGGGATTTTCTCTTTTCACCCTCTGTGGAAAGTTTAAGAAATGGAAGAAAAACGGAGTATGCCTCATTATAACACTTTTTTTTTCCATTCTGATTTGGGTAGCCTGGATGACTATGTACCTCTTTGGTAATGCTGAGCTAAAGAGAAGAGACAAATGGAGTGATCCCACTCTTGCTATTGCACTGGTGTCCAGTGGTTGGGTGTTTGTTATTTTCCATGCCATCCCAGAGGTCCACTGTACCATCCTTCCATCACAGCAGGAAAACACTCCCAATTATTTTGATACTTCACAGCCGAGGATGCGTGAAACTGCTTTTGAGGAAGATATACAGCTTCCTCGGAGCTACATGGAGAATAAAGCCTTTTCAATGGATGAACATAATGCAGGTAAGAATTTACTATAGAGGACTATATTTTTCTGTAGTAGCAAAGAAAATCATCTGTACCAGACATTTTTCAGGTGTTCCAAACAAGGGTCATCACAAATGCCATATTTTGCACACTACATGTTGTTCCCTTTTAAAGTTTTCATTAAGATACCACCTAGCGGGGGAAAAAAAATGAAAAAATGCGATACAGAAAATACATGTGTTTGGTTGAAATGATTCTTCTGCATTTTGTTTTTTTGTCATTGAAAAATTAAACAATTTCAAATGCAAAGCCAACACTGAAAGTGGAAAAAATTAACTGTGGAAAAAAAACCCCTCTATTTTAAAATAGTTTAAATGACATTTTTTGTCATTATCTGTTAATATAAAATATTTTACATGAAATATTTTCCTAAAACCCAAGGAAAAAAATCAAGTAAGTGCTTTATGTTACAAAGCGCTCAGCCTCTTGAGCAACAAAATAATTATGATTAATTATATTTCCATTAAAATGGGATTTAGTGCCATTTTGTGGGGAGAAAAATGCAAAGTGGCATATAGACAAGTTCAAAGACAGTCTTTGTTCTGACAGCTTCAATGGCTGAACAGAGTATGTATAGAGGCTTCAAGGTAATCGTTGCTTTCCTTGTCATAGCTTTTGGTGACATAGAACAATGTGTGATGACACATCATTAAAATCTGCCATGAAAATGTTTTTGAGCGATTACTGAAAGGGCCAGCAACAACTGTGAGCTTCAGAGATCCAAACCATTGCTGCACATTTAACCCGTATCAGGAAATATGCTGGGATGCTTGTGTGGCTGGCGATGGGAGGCACGAGCCTGGTGGTGGCCTGTAGCGCAGGCTGCAGTCTGGTGACGTCCCACAGTTGGATAAAGGACTTCGTTACTAGTCACACTGCTTTTTATTCACTGTAATCGAGAAGAGGACTTTGGTATCCCAGCCAATAGTTGCCAAATTGCCTTGGCAGCCCCCAAAAGGCGTCTTGCAGCATGTTGCCCAGGTACTTCACCTTTCTATTCATCTTTATGTATCTTTGATTTCCTCCGAGTTTGATGCTTCCTCTGGATATAGACCAGACATGGAGGAAAATAGCACTCTTGTTTGTCACCATGTCGGGTCAGGAAGGCAGTTTCCCTCCAAGTGTTTTAGCAAGAACTTTAAAAGTCTCCTTCTAGTTTGGAAGCTTTGAACAGAAAGGAGTTAAGGTCCTGTGAGTTATGTACCAAGGGCAGTGGTAAAACAAACAAAAAATCTCATGGCTAAAAGAATGGGTGTTTATTACCGATGTTCTAGAGCAGCAGAGGCAGCTTCACGATGGCCTGTAAAAGCACTCATCAGCTATTTCTGACTCAGGCAGATCTAAGAACAAAATTAGATCTTTCACTCTGTATTATTCCCATTCATGCACACATTTTAAAAAAGAACTGGAAGCTCCTTTTTGATCTAATCATTCAGTGATTAAGTTTTTTAGTGAAATGGATAGACGCATGACAACTATAAAATCATTATAGTATCTATTATAGTGCAGTTTATGTTCTGTTTTAATCTATCCGAATCTTGCACAGTACAATACAAAATAGATTTCCTAATCTGATGCCCTTATTAATATTTATCGTAATAAATGCATGTCATTCCTATTCCTATGGCATGTGGGAGAAGGATACATACATTTTTAATAAACCAAAACAGATTCATTATTCCTTTGCAGTGGTTCTTGAAGTAAAGACTTATGACAACAGGGTTTGGAGACAAAAACTTATCAGTATGGTAGCGACTTAAAGTAAATACAAGTAATAATATTCAAGTCACATATTATGGCTGCTGAAGTGTTAATTTAAGTCAGGTCGCTGTACTGATGGTTGTCAGCGGCTAAGCACCTGGAATCTATTAGCAATTGGCTCTCTGCAGGTATGTAGCGAATGTTCTCTTCTTTTATTCATTTAATTAGTCTCAATTCAAGAATTCATCATTAAGAGTTTAGAAATTAAAGGAAGGGTACTTTCGTCAATTATACTTAAGAATGATGTTTAAGAATATAAGATCTACTAGTTGTAAAATTTTGGAAGACATGATAACCAGAAAACACCTCTTAGTTCCCCGACTGTAATACTTGTTTTAGTAAGTGGTTAGCTTTAAATAGAAAACACGCTTGGATAAACATATTTTCCATTAATTCTTGTTATTTCCATTTATACTTGTATAAAGTAATTTAGTAGTTTTGCTATTTTTCTTTCTTTTTTTTAAATTATTTTAAGCAGCATTTTAAGGATCTGAACAACATTGAAACTATAGATCCAAACAAGCATATGGTCTCCTAGTTTCTCTCTTTCTTAGCAAAATGTAGTTCCAAGTTATATGTAACAACAAGAGCTGTTCTATTCCAGGAATATCATTAAGCATTAATACAGCAAAACTACCTTAAAGTCAGTTATTTAAACATCATTTAAACAACATAGTAATCTGGGATTTTAATATTCATATGATAGATAAGTTGAAATATCTACTTAAAAGAGTTATTTTCATACCTGTGTTTTGTAAAAACATTAGTAAAGTATTTAGAAACCCTGGAAAAAGGCAACTTGAATGAGTTCTCAGTGCTCTCTGGAAGTGCACTGTGCACTCGTAGGGCAACTTCTGTAAGGCAGAGAGAATTTGCCTTACACATGAAAAATCTGGATGTGAAATGTAGAGTGCTACAGCTGTCAAGAAACCCAAGCCTAGGCAGCTCCGGTACTCGGTGCCCATCATTTAATAACTGCTAGTACTACAAGTGCCCTCGGAGCCAATGCCTAAAAACAAAGGTAACAAAATTTAAAATATGTGTTAAAAGGAGACTTTGACACATTTGCTCAAATCATCTTGGCACTATTTTTTTTTTACTTATACATCCTCTACGCAAGTAGATGTATTTAATAGTACTGGAAAAAGTACAAGGAAAAATGATAAAACTGGTATGAGAAAAAAATTCCAAAATTAGTATTTTGTCCACAAGCTTTGCCTCTGATTCTCAGGTTAAAAGAATTTTAGACTTACTGCAATAATAGGGAAAGAAAATTTAGCAATATGAAATTGAATTTACTGCCTCTTTAAGATAACTTTGAAATGACCATGGAAATTTTGTGTAAATATTTTGTGTAAATCTGTCAATATTTTAGTGATAGTATGCATTATAAAGAGATTTTTTTCCTTTCTGTGTACTAGCAAATAATACCAGTGCAATCATCTGTGTTTGACACACATTAAGAAGCCAAACTACAAAGAAAGAATACTATTGACCCTGAGATGGCTTAATATAAAATAAAAATTACATAATTCTAATATAGAGATTTTCATCTTTTGTTCTCCCAGTGTTCTGCAAAAATATCTAATTTTAAATTACAGAGCAAGTGAGGGTCTGTGTGTATCTGAAGTCAACAACTGAGCATTTGCAGGGCTGGATTTCTAAATATCTGTGTTAAATCAATGCTGTTGTTCATCTCTGTGCACAACTCCCAAAGAGAGGAGCAGCAGCGGACAGAGGACAGCATATGGCAGTAGGATCCATTTAAATCTTGTTCCACACAGTGCAACTATATTAAGTCCTGGCTTCTTTAAAGTCTATGCTGAAATTCTTGTAAACTTCAGCTCATTCACGATTTCAGCCAGAGAGTGTAGAATTGTAATTTGCATTAAATCTGAGGGAAATTCTTGCCCCAGGTGCCTGAACTAGGCATGTTTCTATTTACCAGCTCACCGATGAGTATTGCCCGTTGTAACCACGCAAGTCGCGTGGATAAATGAGCTCTGTTCCCTGGCCACATCTGAATTCAGCGAAGCCGTTATTTACCCCCGAAGTAAAAAGAGAGTTTGTATGTGCCAATCCCCGGACTGGTTTAGAGAGAAAGAAGCATAGCCCTAACTATGCATATCTCTCATTCAGAACATACGTCTTGAATCCAAACTTGTGCTAAAATTAGTGGAGAGGCTGATGTATTTCTGGTATAAACATTAAGAAGGACAATCAGTATCTTCTCCTTTGCTTCAGTCAATTGCCATGTTTAAGCTATTCGAAAGCAATATTTACTTCATATTTCTAGTTTCTCAGAGTAAATATAATCTGAAACATCTGGAAAATCCTTATACGCTAGTCATGCTGAAGTAATGCTCAGGGGGGTTGTGAGCATGCTTACTGGCTCCGGCAATGTTTTGGATCCCTGTCCTCTGAATTTGATAGAAAGCAAAATGTAATTCCATTTTACTTAACCCCACAGTATCCAGACCAATACAGTAAGCACTTTGCAAAATACGTTGTGCAAGATACATAAAAAATTCGGTGATTGAAGACATTTAACTCCTATTGAAAAGAGACTAAGCAAACTTCAAAAATTTGGTTCCAATAATTTTTTCCCATTTCACAGCAAACTCTTAATTTTATGTAAAACTGATTCTTCTGAGATCCATCCCCAACTGTGTAGGAAAAACTGGTGTCCAAAAGCAATGTGAAGACTGGTATGGCAGCATAAAAGTTAAAATCAATGGCAAGTTCCCAATAACTAAGCTGGAAGCAAGATATTTTTATGATTTCAAAGGAGATGCACAGCATTAATTGTGTTCCTAAGAATGATCTCTCTTTTCTAAACACAGCACTAAGAACGGCAGGATTTCGAAACGGCAGTTTGGGAAACCGACCTAGTGCTCCTTTTAGAAGCAATGTTTATCAGCCAACTGAGATGGCAGTTGTGCTAAATGGTGGGACTGTAAGTATCAAAATGTGATGATTTAAGAAATCTTTGATATGCGCTGATATATACAACCACTACCAATTGAAAAACCTGCTTTTAGCTTATTCACAGCAGGGGGAAAAGCTATAAATGAAAATTCGGGCAGCAAGTATGCATGTAATGCTTCCCTTCCCTCTAGAAAAAATGTAATTACCATTCTGCAATAATGCAGTATTCTGCATTTCTTTACTTGGCCATTCATATTTTGCAGTGTAGCTTGAGTGAACCAAGTTATTTGGTGACACTGCATATTCAATGGCCCTTTCAAATTGAATTTGTGTTAAGGTATTTAACATACATAACTATTAAGTGACACAATTTCTAACCTGATTTTTTTTTTCAAGATTATGTTAGTGACACAAACGTTTACAGGCCAGTACATTACTTTAAATAAGAATCACTGTTGCAGATAGTGGTGGTCTCTCACGTATCTTCCATTTTCTTGTAAAATGTATGTAATTCTTTGTAAGTAAGTTACAGCTGTGTACATCTCTGGGAAAGGGATTCATAAAGGAGGATTATAGAATATTTTAATGTTAATAGCACTGCTTTTTCTTTCTTAGACAATAGTTTGGCATGCCGTTCTTTGATAGGCCTGTTTTTCTGCAGCCTGGTTGTTGTAAGAATGGCTTAGTGATCTGATGCCAAACAGACCTTCTAAATGTTTTTCACATGATGTGTAATTTGCACTTGAAGACGTTTCATATAGCAGGCATACTGTTGAAAAAGAAGAATTTTCATCCCCATATTTTTCATGCATATCTACATGCTGCTTAAAAATCTACCCATGAGCCAGTTTATACTCATGTGAGTTGGGTTTTCTTTATTTTGAATCATGAGCTGATTCCATAACTCAGCCTCTACATTTAAAACCAAATAACGTGATCTGATTGAAGGTCTCTCTTTGTTTTTGAATAAGTGAAGTTTTGGTTGATTTTAGTGAACAAGAGGGACTAGATACAAGGATTCTCCTGTGTGGGTAAGACAGTGGGAAACATACCAACTTGAATAAAATGAACAGGCTTGTGCTTTGCTGTAGGAATGAACAGCATCCTTTTGATGCTTGGATCCATCTATGCCTGTGTTTTCTGATACCAGAATACGCAGCTCGGGGAAAAGGCAGTTTAAGGATGAGAAGCTAGAGAATTTGTTTTGGGTTTTTTTTTGTTTGCTTTGTTTTGAGGTGGATACAAGCTTACTGGAGAACGTCAGATAGCAAAATGGAGATTAATGTGTATATATAGTCACGGTTTTTACAGAGAGCTGAATGCACTGTATGGGTGGAAGATGAGTTTCCTTGTATCACTTTGCTCTGGAAATACTGTCTGGAAAGCTGTCATGTACATGTGGCATGATAACACTGATTTTTGAACAGAAGAGATCTCTCAATTATGGGTTTATTATCCTTATTTCCAGATACCAACTGCTCCGCCAAGTTACACTGGACGACACCTCTGGTGAAAGGCTGTAGGCTGTAGAGTAAGAATCCTTGTTGCAGATGTTGTTCCCTGGCAGTGTGTCTTTGAGGGAGGAATCCATAACAGTACCAGAACCAAGCCACAAAACATCCAGGAGCTTTTGAAATCCTACACAGGATTTTGTCTAAATGTGAACACCATTGAACTGAAAAGATAATTGCAAAAACAAAATTGTAAAACCGAAGCCGAATCTAATTTAAAATAGAAGTAGGCACACCTTAAAATGGAAGAGGGGGATATTGTATTCTGAAATGTAAGATATTCTCTTGTCTGTAAGTAGTGTGCGAGGCAAGCCTGGTTTTGCTTGCAAAATACCCCCCTCTCACCTAAACTTAATTCATGTTGCCACAAGAGATTGCCACTACAGTGTGAAAACACGCAGGATTTCTTTCCATTTTGCTCCTTTTCCCTTCATTTCAAACGTCATGAAAAGTACCCTGTTTGCTTCATTATCTAGCTGTACTGTACAGTCACATAGCATCATGCGTAGTCAAGCATCGTCACTCTGTGGCAGCTAAATTGCCATTACACTGTAGGTTGATACTCTTCTCCCTAAAAAGCTGGTGTAGGAAATGCCGTTCTGGAGGGATGAAAAGTCTATGCATGTTTCATGTGAGTTATGGATTTTCTTGAGGCAGAGAGAAAAAGTGTAGGTCCAGCATAGAGGCAGCTCTCCTTGGCCGCGTGTGATCAGTTCCCCGTTATTCCAGCCTCAACCCTGGGTGCGAGCAAAGACCCATGTGCTCTCACGTCTTCTACAGATGAAGCCATTAAGTGGAAGTTTGGAGGGATATACTTTTGCAAAGACTTAGCTGGGGAGAGAACGTGACTCAAGTTTGCCAGAAGGAGTTCATTGTGATGGTAGATTAAAGGCAACCCACTGTACTGTCCGGGCCAGTCTGTTCTGTTGGGCTGATCTTGTCAAGCAGGAAAGCGGTGGCAGCTGAGAAGAACTGACCACCTTTCAGGAGAAACTCGGCAGCAGAGAGGGTCAAGGCCTCCCTTTCTAATCCCTGCTCATATGAGTAGTCCCCTTGACTGCAGTTGTTTGTGCATTTAAATGTGGTTGTGCATTTTAGTGCCTAGCTAGTAGAATCTCCGTGCTGGAGGTGGTTTGTTGTTGTTTCTGGTTTTTTTTAAGGTGGTTTCTTCCCTACTCCTCCTCCTCCCCCTCCACTTTTTTGAGTTGATATAAGGCAGACTTTCTCAAAGCTTTTTATCTTTGTTTTTCTCCAGGTTATTTAAAAGGTTCCCATTGCCCATTGTTTGTGCCATGGTTTTTCATTACGTTTAAGCAATCATTCCTTTATTTAACATTTAATACATATTGGACATTGAAAACGTCATTGTATCCTCACTGTTTGGCTAATGTTAATCTTAGCTTTCCTCGATACTAAAAGCTAATTGTTTTTACTTGAGGGCATAGGAAACGTATAACAATTAAACTTTGCATATGCTGTAATAAAAATATATATTTTCAAACTAAAAAAATATAATGTACAAATAACTGAATAGCTCAGTAGCTTCACAGAAAGAAGTTACTTGCTGTATACTGCAAAAGAAAGACGAGCTTTTTATTTTTCAAGAGTCTTCCTGATTCTTCATGTACCTCCATTTCTACTGAATTAGGAACCTAGTCCTGCAGACTTGTGCTCCCTCAAGTAGTCCCATCAACACCAGTAGGTCTACATACAGGTACAGAGGCTGCAAGACCAGTCCCTACGTGTTGCACACAGATATATATGTGTATATATATATATATAAAAAATATATATTGCCGTTGTTGCCATGATCATCTTATAGGGTTTTATTTCAAAGCCCTTCTCTTTCCAGAAGCGATGTTTTTCTGTCATGCATGAGTAAAGGAGCATGTTAGCTCCCCCCTGCCCTTCCCTCCTCGAGGCAAAGGAAGCATGTGCTTGTTTTAGGGATTGCTTATTTTATTTTGTGAGTAACTAGATGGCCTTAGTAACCAAGTAGGGTAGGGGTGGATATTGCATGCTATCCAGCGACTTAGAAATACATTTTGCTTGTTTTAAGCAAAGCTTTGATCAAATAAGATAGTATTTAAGAAGATGCATCATTTGGAACAATAAAAACCCTATTACCATCACTTGCCTGCAGAATTTTGCTTTTAGAAACCAATTAAAAAAAAAAAACAACTCATAAAACTCTATTGTAAAAACATATAAGATGACCATGGCATAAATGGTAGGACAGCTTTCTTTTAAAAAGTTTATCATGCTACAACCAAGATTTATGAATTATAATACACATTTTACAGACCTTGGACAAAATCTCTACAAGATATAATTATCTTAAGAAATGTTTTTTTCTTTTTCTAGATGTGACTGAATTGATAAATAGAGTTCCCAATCCTGCTCCTGATGAAGTTGTTTGGAATTTGAGGCCTTATGCAAAGATATGGCCAGATCCTACAAACTGCTACTCACATGACTAGTCCCATTGGTTTAGTCATGTGCACTATTCACAAAATTAAAAATTAGCAGGATTGGGTTTAATTTGTGGTGGTGAAGGTGTGGCAATAGATTAGGAGGGTCTTTATTTTCCTACTTTATACAATTAGTAATAAGCAACTTTTTTTTTGTAAGTCACTAGTCTGTGATGTAAAATGCCCCAAATAAAACTGTAATTGAAGAAAGGCACCTTTATGTTAACTTATATTTTTGTTACAGTAAACAAATTGTTTACTTTTGCCTTTTATGAAAGTTATCTAGAATGTAGAGCATCTGTGAACAACGTAATAAGTAAGCAAGCACAAGCCTTTCACAGTTCAGTTAATTATAATTAGCTTTTATACTATAAAAGCTACTATGTTGTCCCTTGATGGTTATGTGCTCATGGTGAGCGTTTCCATGCAGAAAAATGAAATCATAAAGCATCTGAAAAAACTATTACCAAAACAAGATTTATAATAACTAGCTTTTGGTCAATGGCTGGAGAAAAGTTCAAAGCCATACTTTACAGATCCTGTCCTGCTTTCAGATGAGTTGAAGGTGTTTGACACTTGCCAGAAAACATGTAGCACCTTCAGAAGAACACTCTCAATACATGCAGTTGTTTCTACAAACAAGGTACACGAAATACTATAGACCTAGATGTTTCTGGTTTTAGTCTAAACACAGGCATCTTGGTTGGCTTTGTTTGAGCTTGATGCCTTGGGTCTAAGCAAAGGCCATGCAAAAGGGAGCATTGTAGCTTTTATAATAAAACAATTGGACTAGTCTACCAATTTACAGGATTACAAAGCAGGTGCTTTTTATTAATTGATGAGAGCTAAAGCTCATTTTTGATAGATAATATATATTTATTAAATGTATTAATGTGTGTTTTATAACGTACCCTTTTTTCCGCTGATTGTTGCATACTGGTATCTTACTAAGTACATCTTTAAAGGATTTTCAAGACAATCAATGTGTACCATGATGACTGTACATAAGTATACAAAACTACAAAGGTTGTAAAGCATGGGCAAATGTTTTATTTTCAAAATGCTGTTCTTAACAAGAATAAAGGCTTTACTATTTACTTACAATGTTTGTGTTAACTTGGTGTTAAAATCCACCTAAACTTTTTCCATTACAGTAAGCTAATGGTGCTACGGACAGCATTGTCCTGCGGTGATACCGTGGGTGCAATTCTGCAATATAAGCTAAACTGAACTAAAGGAAACGGTCTCCTAGAGGCTAGGGCCACATTCCTCCACCTTTGGCCACATTCCCACACTTACCCTCAGCTCTGGCACCTATCAAACCCACGGTGAAACAGTCAAGGAGCTGAGCAACAAACTTTTAACACTGCAAGTCATACTTTTTTTTTCCAGTTGGCTCAGCAGTTTCCTGTACTGGTTCAATTGCTAGTGCTTGTGAAAACGGGGGGCTAAGATCATACAGCTGGGGTTGAAGAATGCAGGTTGAAAGGTTTTTCTTCAAATAGCTTGGTTTTCCTGATCTGGTGCAACATCCAGCATCACCAACCAGGAAAAAAATGAGGGGTGGGTACTGGTATAACAGCGAAGACAAAGTCTGTGTAAGCCTTAGAAGAAATCCACGCTGAACCACAGCAACAGCTAGAGGGTATCCGTGTTTTATCATGCTTTCATTCAAAACAACTAGACCTTTGTTTGACTTGTATAGAATTAGTAGTAGAACTGCAAATATCTTCTCTAATTGTGAAATTATAAAGGCCTAAATGGGACTACGCTTGACAAGACTGAAATAAAAAAATAATGAGCGCTCCTTAGCAGGGGGCCCAATCTCATTTTTATTCTGTTTGCACCTTATGTAAGTAAGTACACATAGCCAAGATGGCTGAAAATGCTGTCACTGTGGTCTCAATTTTACACTTTCTCAGCAAATGTGCTAAGTGATAACAAAAGGGCCTTTGACTTTTTTCCCCTGCAAAAATGCAGAGCAACCCTAGCTCTCATTGCCTTCAGTTGGAATTGCAGAGGCACAGTGTTTCTGAAATTAAACCGTTACGAACAGAGCCTGGATTTGTGTAAATTGTCACAGCTCTGCAGAAATCAGTGAAGCTACTCCAGTTTATACTAAATGAAGATTTTTGCCTTAGTTCTAACACTTGCCTACATGTGGGTGTTACCCCATTTATTTCATCTGGAGTTTTGTCCCTGTCAGAAAAGCTTGCAAGTGAGCATTCAGGAACACCAATAAACACAGACTCATAATTTTTGGCTAAATGTGCACAATTCCATCTTTTTAACAGAATTGTGCTCACTTACACTAGGACTAAATATTGTCTGGGCATGTTGGGTCCTTGTGTAATCTCCCTTTGATTTACACCACCTCAAATGTAATGCTAAGAGTGTTTCTAAATCAGTACCACAAAGGTTAGTCCATGAACTCTGTGTTTTGTGACATTGGTGAGAAAACTAAAATTGATATGTTGAATGATTTTGTATTTGTTCTTCTGAGTCTTCCAATTTGCTTCCCACTGCAACCATACAAAAGAAAACATTAAATACTTAACTTTCCAAAGCATCCACAGAAACATAAAAAGTAAACATCCATACTTCCACAGCAAATACTCTGCTGTTCAATAAATAGATAAATAAAAATCCCCTGCCCAACCCAAAAGACATATTTCTTCTATGCATGGCATTTTTTTGTTTTGACACAGCTTCAGCACTCAGATACTTGCACACAGTTCTCAGTGCCATCTGTGCATGTGTAACTGAGGGCAGAGTTGTTTGCTAGTAAGAAGTCATTGGATTGTTCAAAAAAAAAATGAAAGCAGCTCTTTGAGGTTTTTGCTTTGAAGAATTTTCAATTAAAAGTCAGCGATGAAGTCATACAGTTCACCTAGTATATAAATATATTTTTGTCATTTGGGACAACAAGCAACGTCAATAAAGAATAGCTTTTCTATGTCTCAGTGGAAAGAAGAATGTTATCCATGTGATTGCAAAGGGTTTGCCAAATGGGAAAAATCAGTCAAACAAAGAGCACAGGGTTGCTTGCTGGAGTAAACAATCCTAAATGAACAAAAGCTCTACATAAAAGTAAAATGTCCCACCCCCTAGTGAAAGCTGTTTTCAAAGCTCTCTATTCTTTCAGAGTGCTGTAATACAGATTAACCTAATGTTTTTCTTCTGCTGATACAACAGTCTGGTTCCTCAGTCTACTTCTGTTATTTCAGCTGTCATATTCTGTTCTTAATATTTGAATATTTTACAAACTTCCTTCTAATTTATAAAGATAAAAATCTGTTTCTCTACTCCCTACACTTCAGAAGACGCATCTGTGTTGTACACCTTTCACATCAAGCAAGTTTGTTGGGAAGATATGCTAGAGGCAAAGAAGGCCAAATAAGCCCCCAAAATCCCGTTCTGTACATACAGTTTCAGGAGAGCTTAGTTACCCTTCCAAGGCATGCAACCGAAAACCAGCAAACAAAACCCTCTTAGTATGCACCCGGAATATCGAGCTGCAACAGGCCCATGTGCTAATTTAAGGTGCTCAGTGTGCTACCAACCTGGAACATCTCAGCTCATAGAAAACATACAGGAAAAGTGATGTATGATGATGAAGAACACAGGCAATACCTTAGAAACCCGAAATATGACTGCAGTGGCAGGATACGGCCTATGTTCTACAATGATCAAGGCAGTATGTGCCCAGTGCCTTGCTGGCACAAGACTCTTCTGGATTTTAGGGCTTTTTTTGTACAGCTGATAAGGAGAAAAATCAGAGTGGATTAAATATCCCATGTGACTATGAATGTCCCATATATAAAATACTATTGTATTGAATTTTAGCTAATATTCCTTGATGTGATGAGGCTGACCTTCGCAAGTATTTCATGAAAATTGCAACAAGTTCAAAAACCCCAGGGCTCACACACTGTTTCACATTAAAATGAGCAGGTGTTTTAGATAGCTGCTAGCAGTGCTTTTAGTGAGGAGCATCCATGTCTTATCATAACCTGTGTTATTTAAGCACAACAATTTCAAATCACATCACACTAACCAGGAAGCACAGGTTGTCAGCATGAATCTGCATTTCAGGCAGTTATTTAAATAGTTTTTGACATATACGTGCTTCCTATGCAGACAGAAAAGTAAGATGTCCTCAGGATTCAGATAAGCTGGAAAGACAGGGAAAGAAGCTGCCTGGCTAAGACTTTGCACTAGAAATTTCCATTGGAAAAATGTATTTTTCAGGCTGCGACACCTCAAACTGAACTAACTTGCTTCAAAGGTCGTGAAATGCCTACGGAAGATGTTTAGTTCCTGTATTAGCATAGAAACGTAGAATCCTAGAATCATTTACATTGGAAAAGACCTTTAAGATCATCAAGTCCAACTGTTAACATAGCACTGCCAAGTCCATCACTAAACCATGTCCCTAAGCACCACATCTACACTCAACCACTTCCCTGGGCAGCCTGTTCCAGTGCTTGACAACCCTTTCAGTGAAGAAATGTTTCCTAATATCCAATCTAAACCTCCCCTGGTGCAACGTGAGGCCATTTCCTCTTGTCCTATCGCCTGTTACTTGGGAGAAGAGACCGACCCCCACCTCTCTACAATGTCCTTTCAGGTAGTTGTAGAGAGCGATAAGGTCTCCCCTCAGCCTCCTTTTCTCCAGACTAAACAACCCCAGTTCCCTCATAGCTCCCATGAAGTTTAGAACAACTTATACTAGCTGATAATCCAGCCCATTTCTTTCAGACAACACATATCTAAAAGCAATGAATAGTGTAAATGTCAATATGAACAATTAGCTTTTACAACCGTGCCATTCATATGCTGAATTGTAACCACTTCAGTCTTAGGAGTCCTATCATTCATTCAACAGAGCAAGAGGAAGACCCATTTCTGTTTTCAGTTGCATTTAAAAAAAATAATAAAAATTGAACTTTAACAGCACAGTTCCCATTTTATCCCTCTATGTCCCTAATCGCTGTGTGCAGTTATGGTGGCACATTCCTACCGTTGCAGACCTGTGATTCTACTGCAATGGAGACCACCTCTTTTTCTTTAGAGAGATTTCCTGCGTGCTGGGGAAAGGCATACGGACATAACTGGGCAGAACAAACTGCCCGAGGATGCAAGTTACACAGTGGTGACTGCAAATGTGCGCTGCTGCCAGTCTCAGGGCAGTGCCAAGAAAACCATTCTCACAGGAGGCTGGATTCAGCTCCCATGAAAATTACAAACACCTTAACTCCCAAGATGTTTGTGTAACAGAATGTGTGAAAATGATCTACAGAGAATGCATAATCACTAATTTAAGGAGGTGCAATGTAAGATTTAAATAGAAGTAACAGAGTCATGATCATTGGCAGCATGATCACAGTATTTCATATAGTTTTAAAACATTAGCTCCTGTTCCAAGTCCCAAGACACAGAGCAGCTGAGGCCTTAGGTGCTATGACAGTGTAAGTTAAAAAAAAATCTCACATCTCCCTTATTGCCAGTATTACAGTTTCTATCTACATAGGTCATATGGTCTCTACTGTCAGGACAGTTGAATTTGTTAGCACTATGTTTCAGTCTCATTACTCTTATTTTTTAATACAGAGCGAACCTGATTAAACTATGCTTTAGTCACATGCATGTTCTAAATCGTAGGACACTATAACCATCCCTGCAGTAATAGGCACTAGTGGAGACTGTGATTGATTTCCTTGAAAGTGAGGTGGGGGTTGCTCTGAAGAGGTTAGTGCAACTGTTAACTGTTATTTTTGACTTGCTACTCCTACTATAATAAAGTTATCTATTAGTTTGTCTGCCACGTTCCTTGGAAATGCAGCTCATTGGACATAGATGTATGTGTTGCAACGTTGAGGCACAGATGATGGCTAAAGGAAGCACTGG
This sequence comes from Phoenicopterus ruber ruber, assembly GCA_009819775.1. Lineage (NCBI taxonomy): Eukaryota > Metazoa > Chordata > Aves > Phoenicopteriformes > Phoenicopteridae > Phoenicopterus > Phoenicopterus ruber. The sequence goes on along the minus strand of CM020229.1, from coordinate 10,338,744 downwards.
CTTTGGATGTATTTGGATTTACTCTTTCGATCAGCTCCTCGGAGCTCAAAAATCTGCAAAACTCCTATGAGACACCTGGGAATTGTCCTATTTATATATGCATTAAGTTCAAACAGCTTTACCATCTATTTTGGATAACAGAGGCAATTTTCCCTGATCTTAATGCACCGATACAGAATCAGGACTGATGTTCGGGTTTGAGACGTGGTTGTTTCACATAGCAGTGAACAAACTATGACCTACTTTATATGCCACTGTATAATACAACTGGTTTGTGACAGTAGCTTATGAAAGGTTTATACACCCACACTCTATTTTGTTTAAATCATAAGAACTACGAGAATTACATTTAGTAATTTAAACAGTTGAAAACAGTAATGAAAAATACCATAGACTCAGACTATAAGATGAAAATCCATTAAAGAAAATCTATTGGAATAATTTATTAGCAGGGGCTTAGAGTAAAATATATATATATAGAAAGGAGTTTCACCCTAGCCTCCCAATGAAATGCCAAAGAAGCCTGAACATGAAATTGGAGCCGCCAGCAATCTGTCTGAAATAAGACCTATCTTTTAAAGAGACAGTTCTTTATAAAGTGTGTATAATTTTAGCCTCTTACTATTGGAAGTCAACATGTAGGCAGTTATTAGTGAAACCTTTCACTTCAGGAAATCTTCAGTCACTAGTGATAGGAAAATGACGTATTGAAAAAAGATATAGTAAACAAACAAACAAACAAACGGAAATTATGCCCATAGACATTCCTGCTGCTCACGAATCTGAAATGGAACTGTCAGAGTTCCACTCATCAGAAGAGGCTTCTGCAAAATGGAAGTATAAAAGTGACAGGACAAACCTAATTCTTCAAATCAGCAAAAGAGTTTGTAAAAGGCTTAGTCTTTTCATCATGACTTTAGAGAACAAACAATTTCAGGGGATTTTTTTTACTCACTTAGGATCAGATTAGGGAAGCAAGAGCTGACATACAGGAGATTCCCAAACACCAGCATCCAGTAATGGAGTCGAGAAAAAAGGGTTGAAAGATCTCTAGCAGAATTTTTATGCGATGCACCATGCTTTCCTGATATTTTGACAGAAAGATTAAGAATTCATTTGGATATATCTGGATGGCATTTTTACAATTCAAGGTGTACAAAGAAGAAAGCCTAGAAACACATATTGGAAGATACCAGGCATTAAACTAGATGAACAACTGAGATGAACATCTGAGTTTAGGAGAGAACAAACTACACAGAATTAGATATACTGGAGACTGTAGTGCTAATGATTATCCAAGTGTCCTCCAAATCATTCAGTGACTGGAGATTCATGAAGAGACAGCCACAGAAACACAACAGTTTAGGGAAGACGACCTTGGACTGAGAGAAAAATCCACAATGAAGGCAACCAGTTCGATCTTCAGTAAGAGCTGCTCAATGCAGTTTTTTGCATGTAAATTGTCAAGATAGAAAGAGAGGTGAAAATGGAAAGAACTGACCAGAAATGGAGATAAATCATTCCAGAGTGGCAGGTCCCCAGCAAAAAGCATTTTGGGATTTACAGGCAGAAGCCCACTTGGGCAGAAAAGCAGAATGCCAGGTTTGCTGGGGGCTTCATGAAAACTGCATTTACACCCACTACCCCCTCTTATTTCTGAAATGATTCCTACTTGCAAAATATGATCGGTTCTGTAAAGTCACCAAATTTAAGCTCTTACACAGACTAAAACAAATGATCAGGTAAAAAAAAAAAAAAAAAAACAAAAAGGCAGTTACACCGAAAAAGGTGTCCAAGTGGCTTATACTGTAGTCTGGTTTAAAGGGAAGTCTGGGGCAAGTAGCTTGTACGTTCTGCAATCTGTCACCCGCTTCTTTGCTAATCTCTGAATCATATTTTAAGGCTCCACCAACAGTTTGTGGTCTTTCTTTCCCTGCCTTCCCCCCCTGCCCCCTTTTTTGTTTTAACCAAACAAGTCTCAAGTCTAGTTTTGCCACAGGACTATTCGGAGGTTTTACTTTCTAAACAGTGACAGCCTTTTCTCCAGGCTTTTAACACATCTCATAGTTATAAGTAGAAATTTTGGGTTTGCATATCTAAATGACTAACAAAACCCACCATTTTTTCATTATTAACTTGAAAAAGGTTAAAAGAAGAAAAAGAAAAAAAACCAGATTGCAAAACCCATGAAGAATTTCTGCTCTCCTTTAAAACAGAAAAACAAACAAACAAAAATTTATGTTTATATAATCACAGAAAAATCACCAAATTGCAGTTGTCTTTTTTCCATTACAAATCGTTGTTAACAACTGCAGAGTGATGGGTAAAAATACAGCTTTGGTACCGGAGGATTAGCTCAGACTTGTGCTAGCAGATACACTGCTGTGCCTGTGTAAGCACAGTTCAGAAAATCACGTATTTTGTAGCTTATCTAAATGATCATCTTTCCTTTATTTTTCAAACATTCCCAATGTAGTTTCAGAAATTAAATGTTACTGTAATCTTCATAACTTTTCAAAGACGTCTGAGCCTGGGGTGTGGACCAATAAAGTGGAATCTGCATCATGAGTCTTATGACTTTGATCACTACATTCTCAGCTGTTAGTGCCAAGATTAAACTTTCAGAAACATCTCAAGCATCTTGAATTAGGCTTGATGAAAACCACCACATACTCAGCTATCGGCACTGCTTTGTTCTTGGATTTTCTTTTTTTTAAAAAAGAAATTTTAAGGTCTTTTGTGTAACTGAAACCTTAAACGTGCTTTTAAATCAAAAGCAATCACATATATGAACCCATTTTAAACCATTTTGACTGCAGAACTTTCATTTTCAGAAACAACCAACCAAATACCTGTAAATACAGTAATGTTTTAAAAAAAGCAGAGTCAAATTCTTTTAATTGTAGTGTCCTACTGACAGCAATAGCCTTCCACTTTAAAACTGTTTATGTGGCTCAGTTTGAAACAAAATAATTTGAAGAAATACCTTCAACGTGTCAGATCTTAACATATATGTGTGTGTGTATATATATTTGTTATATTATAAACAGATACATTAAAAGTGTAAAACTATGGAATATGGGGAGGTCACCACTTACAAGAATTCCATAATGAGATTAATTAAAGAATTACAGCTACAGTAAAAGGAAACCAGATGAAATTAGAAACAAATTATTTTGTTTAAAATCTTCCTAAAACATGACTACATTTCAACCACCTTTGGTCAAAGTGGAAATAAAAAAAAAAAGAAAGAAAGAAAAACTCTCACATAAAACTGATGAATTCCTTACAGTTTACAGAGCTGAATTTTCCTAAATAAACCACGGAGGTGCAGTCTTTCAGAAATCCATTAGCTATTCAGACTATGTCTTTTCCTAATCCAGCATTACTACCTACAGTACATTTTAAATATTTTTTTAAGCCTAGTGTAAGATTTCCCATTTTTATATATCCCCTTTTCAGTATTTTCCTTGGGAAGCTGCTCAGTCCTGCAAACATGCATGTGATTGTAACTTCATTTATGGCCCCATTAATAAGGATCCATTAGAGCACATGACTATACTCATATGTTTATTTGTTTATGGAATGAATTCCAAGAAGTTTCACAGTGTAGCCATTTTTTTCTGGGTAGAGAATTTAACATTTTTCCCTTCCTCAATTCATTCTGCTTTGATGTGATATGATTATTTACTTTGATACGATTGCATACAGCCATCCTTCAAAAGTACGCAGACTAGACTTCCCCTGCTTGACTTAAGTTGGTAGGCATATTTAGCTTTTGAATCCTTCCTTGTAATTCAGGTGGGGACACATCACAGCTGTATAAGGAGTGACTGACTGCATTTCCTTGCTTCTTGACACTATGCATCTGTTCCTGCTCTAGCGCTCCTAAAATACACAGCCTGTTCTCCCCTTTATCTGCAATCTCATTCATATTTTCAAGGATTTTCCAGTGACAGAACACCTACATTTTGAGTTTTTCAGCATTTTGCTGGTTGCATCTTCCCAAGGGAAAAGATTCTTTCTATGAAAGAAGTATTTCTAAAATATCTCAGTGTGGGTGAGTAATAACTTCTACTGCCAAAGCAGAAATACAGCTTGAAAAGCGAATGGAATGTAAAGGAATATTCCCTCCTGTACGTGGAAATCAACCCCCCCACCTGCTGTGAAGATTACTTTCTGTCTCAGTTTGGTTTAACTAGGTTTTCCACACACTGTGTATGTTCACTGTTACAGCAGTACCTTGCAAAGCCAAGTCTACGGTTGATCTGCAAGAACTACTAGCTAATACGGTCACAATTGTTTTTGCCATAAACCCAGGAATATTTATTTCTTTTACCATTTTCCCTAAGAACAATGCTTTTTAAAAATTAGTAAGAAGAAGAAAAGAAAGCCCTTAGGGAATAAAACAGCTGAACATACTAGACTGTATACAGAACCAATTGTCTTTCCAACAGTACACCAGCAGTGAAATAACCATTCTAACAGACAGTGTCAGTACAGTGTTTTGTTCATGGAAGTGATGAATGAAGATTTAGGTATTTTCATTTAAAAAGGTCAAATATTTTCAAATTCCTTTCATTGTAGGACAGATACTTTTTCATTTCCAGTGATGTCCCATCAGTACCGCATCTACATAATGCACTGCTCAGAATCACCGACTCGGTGGGGTTTGTCCACTGCATGGAGGTACAAATCAAATTAACCAGGTCGTTAACCAAAAAGCGAAGGCCTATTTCTTCTTGGAAACATTAAAGCAAAACCACGACTGGAGCTATGTGCAATACCAGCTAGAAAATGAGAAGATGCAGCAAATTATGTCCAGTTTCAAATGGATGTTTCAGGCTGCAGATCCTGACAAAATTGATATGGACAGCCCTAGACAAACACACGCTGGGAAAAGAAGTTCTTCTAAACAGACAATCGCATGGTAGATCATCAGCCTCATGAAACCAAAAGCAGGTCTTGCTATGTGTGTGCCACGGTGTCACATCCTGCCAAACGTGATCTCAAATAACATGCAGGTTATTAAATCACCTATTTAAATACATTTACATTAAAGTAATTTCAGCAAATCGGAATAATAAAATCAGAAACGACATCATCTTCCAAAAATAAAAGAAAAAAAAGAAAAAAGAAAAATAAAAGCCCCAGCTCGTCTGCCATTCACTCACATCCTCTGGAGGTTGGTTTTTTATTAGCTGTATTTTCTGTAGAAGGTAATATTTTTTAAAAATTCTGTAAAACATTCTGGAACAAATTTATCCCATCAGCTGTGCTATATTGGGGAGAATTCTGCTTCTCCCTACAAGTCTAAAGCTGTGAGCCACTAAACTGAGTCTTGAGTGCTATGCTTCTCTCTACATTTTCAGTCTGAAAGTAGAAACTGGTAAGAGTAAGGACTATCATACCTTACATATAGATCATTTTGTGGAATGTGATGTTACAGCAGTGGAGCAGTATAGTAAACAAAATGTCAGCTAAGAATGCTGAAGCTTTATGATCTTAGGTAAAGGCTGAAAGAAACACACTTTTTTCTTTGCACTCAAAAAGAAATTTAGTAGGCATATGCATTAAAAGAGGTCAACAGTCCTGCAAGTAGCTATTAATTTATAAAGTAATTTTCATGCAAAGTTGTCACACTTTCTATCCCAGAACACTTTTCAAAACTAGTAATAAATAGTATAAAAGACATAGTGAAAGAAGAATAAAGAATTACAAACAAAGAAAAAAAAAAAAGAGATGCTTTAAACATGCTGTGAAGCGGCAGGAGAATCAGTGGTTTATATGAGGCTACATTATACCCTGGCCTACCAAACCGAGCAGACATACCGTGTAGGGGATGGTTTCACATGACACAGCAAGCACAGGACAGCTTAGTTGATCTAAAAGCGAGCAGCCATCACAAATGGGCATTTTCCTTCCCTCTATTACCATTTCCCTTACACTGGATATAAGGATTGTGTCATTACCAGGCAAGTCAGTTTATCAGGCTGATCCAGCAGAAAACTACCCTGAGGGGCAGCAGAAGAGAACTGAGGAGCAGTTCTTGGTCAGATCTGCCAGCTGAACCGACTCACCACAAAGCCATGATCACTAGAGCCAAGAAAGGGAAAGGATGGCAGACACCTTGGTCGAGGAAGGACAGGACTGCCTTTTTAATGGGGAAGTTGTTGGATCACCTTAGCTGCCCCATAAAAATCATAGACCCAGAAGTGTTTCGTTCTGGTTATGTTCTAGCGAAAACTAAAACTTCACTATTTGTTTCAATAATAATGAACATGTTTTAACACACTTTCTGAAACCAGGTAAATAAATTAAGAATGCCTTTGGATTTGTTAATTACAATCAGTTTACATTTCTAACTTCCTCTTAATATCCTTTTTAAATATCACACTGGTCAAGATTATACAAACATACTTTCATAAAATTGTACAGCTTTGCCTAAAACGTACCCATGAAATAAGGTATACACAGCATTGTGCTGAAAGCCACAACAAAGCAGAATCTGACTGTTAGCTCACATTAACTGAGTCTTTGGCTGATATTTTCATGGAAGGTATGCTGATCTTTCTAGTAGTGTCAATAGAATCACATTACTGCTCGAGTCAGCATTTTCTAAAAGCTATCTGGCAGCTCACCATTCATCCCCTACAGTTAGATTCAACACTGTTTACAGCATTTAATAAACAGGGTTAGTGTCATATACAAATTCAAGAGATACTTCATTGTTATTCTTAATGTAGTTAACTTTGTAATAAATTGCTGTATCTATTTAAAAATGTTTTTCTTCTTTTTCTTTTGATCCGGAATCTTAATGCTTTATTTGTGACATCTGAGTTTTTAGTAACAATAAATGCTTTGTCCTGCTTGATGTGAAGAGCTCAGTGGTTTAATTAAAGGGGATTAATTGAATTAACTGAATTAATTCAGTTAAACCAAATACATAGACAAGGTTAAGGAGTAGTTGCTTTATGCTATTCATTACTGTATGAGTGCTCATAATCCACTTCAGTGCAAAGTCAGCTAGGTTAGATTGAATCCCTAGTAAAAGCAGTTTAAACTAACCTTGCTGACTTTACAATGAAATAGGGTTTAACGACATTAATGAACAGCAGAATAACAATAGCAGAAATAAGAGCAGCTGGAGCACTAACAAAATTAATTATGGCATCACAGCTGAGATTGATAATGAAAACCCCTGGACAGTAACTTCTCAAACTAGTACAGCTGTTTCCAAATAGCCATCTGTCTGGGCCCCAAGGCTGGTTTATGTATGGATACTCTTAAATTAACTTAGTGGAGCTTAGTTAAGGAATTACAGAAACAATGTGATAATATTGAAAGCTAATGTGATACAAGCAATATGAACTTGCACTGGTTTAAGAAAAAAATTGAAAAGGGGCAATTTTACAGCTTTCTTTGAAGTGGTGAAACAGCTGTGTGTCCTAGAGTCCTAAAATAATTGATTTGATGACAGGAAAGCTCTATGAGAGTGATTAAAAGGAAATTTGTTTTTCCTTTTGAAACAATTGGCAAAGAAGACAAAGGAAATCTTATCACTACATTACTCTCCAAACCAACATAAATATAGTTTACGGAAAGATTAAATTTCTTCAGAGACGGGAGTTTTTTGAATCAATTCAACTGCCAAATGACACACTCCAGTCCACCCTTAGCCCCTACTTTTCTTAGTTGCAACATTTTGAAAATGGTTTCATCTTGTCCTCTGAAAATGCACTTGTCATTTTCACCTTTAAGATTTTACACGCATGAAGACTGTAAAATATGACCGTACAATCACCTAATATCATATACATCCTTTTTCACAGTGGTATGTTGTAAATACATAGGCTTATCTCTTAGAAATAAGTGGGAAACATATGCATTTGTAACTCTTACTGGTATCATGGACAATGGAACATATGAAAAAACATGCCTTGATGAGATCATGTAAATGCTAACAAATTGAAAACAGAGACTCCAAAACACAAACATTAGACAGCAAGTATTTAAAATGAATTAGCAAGCCTGCTAGGTCAACTTCTGTCATCACCTTCAGGAATGCAATTTTTCAACAATTAACACTGACAGAATTCAACATGTATTACAAGAAGAATTTGGCTTTTATTTTTTAAATTTATAATGAGATTAATTTTGTTGTAGTAAATTTGAATCCACTGTTTTCAGATCTTCAAAACCAGATCTATTTACGTCATTTTTTTTTAAAAAAAAGATGCTTACTTTTTTTTTCCCCCCGAAGTAAACTCTTAATAAAGCATAGTAAATAGGCTATGAAATCCCACAAAGACTTGAAGAAAACCTTGGTTGCTCTGCTAAGGTTTTCTTTACATATCCGTCAGGTCTGCTGGAAGACAACTTATGCCTCACAGATTTTATTTTTCATCATTTTTGTACACTGTTACTAGTTACTACTTTGTTTAATCTTCTAGCTCTAAGCTACTAAAGCCAAGAATTCTACTTCAGTTACTGCATACGAACACCCCATTATATACACACATATAAATGCAGTTTTTCCCTGCTGTGATGTATGATTTTGCTCCTCAGAATGAATTCTTTTCAGCTATAAAATACCCCTTAGGCAATTGCATGGGTTGGTAAATAAAACCTGAGCTTTTGTGGATTAAAACTGCAATATAAATATGAATAAATGTTTGGAAAAATCAATGCAGCCCTTGTAACAAACTGCTATCACAAAAAAAAAAAAAATTGTGACAGTCTTCCAGTTTCAGTATTTGTCCTATAATGTATACTGCCCTGAAGAAAATTCTTTTTGTTCTGATCATTTCACAATTAAGTGAAGCAGTGATCAAAAGGTCCTGCACATAGCACAGTGCAGACACAGAAAAGCATGTCAGGTCCTAACACCTTACAATATATAATACTGTAATAGCAAGGCAACTGAGGAGGCCATGATACATAAAAGAAGGTTTTGAAAACAATGTCTTTTGAAAAATTACTCTTTTATGACAGCTTTGACGTGAGCTGATACTTAACTGTCTTTATGATTTAAAAAATTCTACCCTGAGAATGCTGCAGACTGAATTCACACGTAAGCTTTCACAGCTGAAATACAACCTGCAGGAACAGCTTTCATTGCGGTCCCGCTGTTGGTGTAGACCTGCAAATCCGCTTTTCAGGTTGTCAGTCATTACTGTCTGTCTTAATTATAAGCCTGCCTCTCAATATATCGAAATATCTACTCAAAGAAATCTATTGCTGTTTGTATTGGTATCAGGGCTGGTATCAATGCAGACTCCTTCTTATGACAAGAACTCCTAACACTGGGAAGGAACATTGGAAGCCTATCAAGCATTTTGAAGTGTATGCAGAGCACCAACTAATTCTGCACTCAGAACTGGAAAAGTAGATTTCTCCACCGGATATTTTCTAATGAACTCAGGGTGTAATACATACAGTATAAATCTTGCAATGTTACAATGGAAGCAGATTTTACTGGACACATTCTATTAAATAGCACACTGCAGCTGAAGCTAGCCGGCAGGAGCTTCAATCCAGCTCGCACATTTTCCCTGGAGATCACCAAGAATGGCTGTTTGGGCAGGAAAAGCACCTCCAACAGGAAAATGCTTTTCCTTGTACTTGCAAACATGCAAACCATGGAACTATCCAGTAGCTGCTGCTGCAGTCACCATCTTTCATCACAGAGAACGCAGCAAAACTGGAGATAGACCTCCCTCTGTGCAAGAGCTTTATCTAATGTAGGTAAGCTGGGAGGGGGCGCTGAGCTTGTCCAGGGCCTGGAGAACATGGTGGATGCAGCACTTGAACGTGATTCTCTCGACTGCAAACATTAAATCACCCTGTGGTACCAGCTTGTGCATGTGACTGGCAGGTGAGCACAGCAGAGGATTAAAGGAGGAGGCACAGAGAGGCAGGTTTTTAACAATGAACCCTGTCCTAGAGAAGGGGAGCTGCCACTGATTCACTTCGTGTTATGTGACAAAATGTGGATTACTTCAGAAATCCAGAGCAACAATTTAAAATGTTTGCTCCCAGTACTGCCTGGAGTTTGCTGCACAGCTGTTGTGTGAGAGTGGGTTTAAGTACTGTTCCACTTCACACAATAGAGGAGAAATTGTGTTACAATAGCACCATGTATCAAGATATTTATTGGAAAGATATATACTATAACTACTGAACCCTGTGTTCATTAGAAAATACCCAGTGGAAATACCTACTTATCCAATTCTGACTGCAGAATTAGTTGGTGTTCTGCATACACTTCAGAAGGCCTGACAGCAAACTTAACACAGTATAACTGCAACATTACCCTGACTAGGTGTCCTAAAAACTAATGCTATCCAACAGATATGCAAGTGCAAGTAGGAAAAAATAGAAAAGAAGTTTAGGGAATCAAAGGTTTGCCAGTGGGGGAGCTTGAAAACATGGAGGGCTTACCAATATAAAACCGTGTTTCCTGGAATTATAAAAAGTAGCCCATCTGGAAGTGCTGGAAATTCACACAAGAAAGAGTCTAGCATTTGTTTAAAATGTTATTAGCCCCAAGTGCCTATTACATTTATTTTGTGTGAAGGAAAAAACATCAAACTAAGGAAAACTGAAAATAAGGGGCTATTTTGTAATCCCAGTTGTTATAATGATCGTTACTAGTAACAGATTTCTCCTTTCACCTTTAGGCAAAAATTTCAAAAGAAGATTGCAAGCAGAAAGGGAAATGTGTGGAACTTTGATGCCATCCTTTTACCCTGATCTACTTGTAACTAATGATAGATAGAATGGATGCGCAATAAAAAGTGAAAGAATAATTGCAGTGCATCGGGTTAATGACCTGACTGCTGTTAATTCCTTTGACATTTACAGAGCATGGACTATTTCATAATTAAAATGCTTCAATAGGGAAGTTTTAGTTGTATCATGTATTAAAAAGCAGGACAGTTTTGAAATTAACAATAGCCACAAAAGATTTGATGACTAGAGTTATTGAAGAATTGCAAGGCTCTAGTCATAACAAGCTCTGATTGCTACAGCAGTGATGTTCATAAGTACTATTTATGTACGGACATTCTTACTGTAGTTTCTAAGCTAAAGCATACTGTGAGGATGTCAAACACTTCATTCCAGAATACCCTATTTCACATCTGTGCATGAGTACAATAACTCCATTTAATTAAAAAGAACAGTTAAGTTGCATAGAGAATAAGGAAAGAAAAACAAACATTTGAGTGAAGACCCAGCAGGACACATTGAATGTCTCAGCTTAGACTTTAAATGTGTAGAAATTGGGCACCTGAAATGGAACGAACGAAACAATGGCATGGTCCATCGAGGCAGCAAAGAGAAAGAGCTCCAAATGGTGCCCCACAAATATTCAATGCTGAGTGAAAAGCTGCCTAGGTCATTAGGCAACACAGAGGATAGAGGCCTCCCACCAAGCTGCCTAATTCCAGACTGCAGATCAACTATTTTCTGTCACCTGAATCCAGAGTTGTAGATTTTTCTGGATAGTAGGTATCTAACTGACCAGGACTCAGCATTTTAAAACCTTTCACAGAAACCTGATTCTAAATTCTCTTACCCTGCAGGGATTCAAATGTAAGTCTTTCCTTTCCCAGTGAAGTCCCATGAAAACCAGGATCAGAACGAGGGCATCAACAGATGTGCTTTTGCATACTGAGCTGAAGAGGTCTAAGCCATGACTTGCCCCTGGCTTTTAACTCCTGCCAATCACCTAGAGATTGGCACTTCCTCAGCCATGAACAGTAACCAGGTATGAGAATACCATCTCATATTCTGCTCAATTTAACGAAGCTGTGGGCTGCTGAAAGTCATTATCCTTCTCTCTCCCCAGTTCACTTTCCCATTTGTGTTAGATACAGCAATCATGTGGCAACAATGTTGTGGAAATCTAACCCACCCCATATCAAAACCCCTCACTGATCCAAACCCATGGTGCATCACTAAAACTGATGCAAGAGCTACAGAGTGGGATCAACCCTTTCGGCAGCTCCCAGTTTGTTCCAACTGACTGCGTGAAACTGCACCCTGAATGCTCTTACGTAGTTCAGGGCAAAGATCGGCCATCTGAGAACACACGTGTGACAGTGCCATCGGACTGAAGGACCACACAATGGTGACCGGTACAACAGAATTTTCCCTCTCTCCAACACATGAACAATGTAGCTGAACAAGCTCTTCTCGTCTATTGGTGTGTAGTTCACATCCCTACGTGTGCCAGGTTTGAGTCCAGCCCACAGACACTGACAAACTGTAGACTGGTTGAGGAGCTAGTGAATCCTCCCGCATTAGTAGACAAAGAGGCTGGGTGAATAACCATAATTACACCACTGTGCCTGAGTAAGTGAATGATAACTTTGGCCCTGTCAGTAAAGCCTTGTTCACAATCAGGGCAAAAAGGAAACATGTTACAGTGTTGGTTCTTAAAGCAATCTGGCCTCATTTCCCTTGGCAATTATATTGGATTGTTTGGGTTTGATTTCTTTTTTTAGAACTGTACAGGCCAGCTTCTGCTATAAATAACTACAGGAAAATGCCAGTAGAACATTTACCAGATAGAAATCCCACAGTTCAGAAAAACTGTACAACAATCTGTCTGGTAAAAATCAGTATTTACATGTTGTGTAGCTGGTAGAGGTCTGATCCTGCCCCGGGAAATACTGTGCCATTATCATAGTCCTCTGAAATTACTGAGCTTTGGCCCTGTACTGTATTTTCAATTGCCACTTTTAGCTATACAGGCAACTAACTTAGAGTAAGTAGTGACCGTAAAGAAACAGCCAGGCATTTCTAACAGATATTGCCTTCTCTTTCTCACTCGTGATTCGTGTCTTACTGTGTGGCCTATTTCTTAATACAACTTGAAATACAAAAATGAAACACTTAATGTAAAAAGAAAAATCATTAAAATATACAATTTAATTCACCTACCTTTGGCTTCCTGCTTAGTCCAGAATTCTTTTACTCTCTTAATAATATTTTTGTCCTCTCTCAACTGCTTTTGCCACAGACGTAGCTCTTGTATTTCACTATCACAACGGACCTGGGAAAGGGAAAACAGAAAATGCAACTCAAATTATATACCTTCGTGGTACCCAAGACGATGAGACAATTTTTTTCATGGTCTGTGGCTGCGCAAATACGTGACATCCATCCTTTTTGCCAGGTCTGATATAAAAGCACAATCCCAGAGGTTTACAGTTTTCAACTTACACAGAAATAAAAACCACATAATTGACAAACCCCATTGAAAACATAAATATGCCAATTAGGGGATCATTTTGATTACCAAGGACTCCTGAGAATGTGATTGCAGTGAGACGCTTATTCTTTGAGTTAATTAAAATTTAAAGCATTATGCTGAAGGGTATTAGTGCCTTTAGAAAACCACAACAGTATAAAACCAACCCATTGACCAACATAATAGAGCAGAAGAGGAGCATGAAGGGTCATACAGCAGGAAATTTATTCCAGCAAACTAATTCACACCTGCTACCAGCTGCAAATAGGCTTACTGACAATCCCAGCCATACAATTTTCACAAACAGGAGAGCCATTAATCTGTTATTTAAAGTAATTGGAATGCATTACATGATATCTATTCTTTGTCAGTCAATCACCCCTACGAAGGGCATAATTCTGCTTCCATATAAAATGACAATAGTCATAGGCCTTGACTCCATTTAAGATTTAAGTTGAATTCTTCTGTTATTGCTTTTGTACTGGTGTAGATCCTACTAACATAAGAAAGAGCTAGCTTTGCATCAACAGCTTTTACCACTCTGCTACTTACACCTGTTCTAAGCAGGATTTGATTAACTAGCAGTATGTTGCCAGTTGTTTACCTCAGCATTCACACAATTACTACCTCCAGTGCTAGAGCAAAAATCCAGAATAGTCCTGACAATAGTGGGAAGCAGACACGCTGGTTTTAGCTTAGACATTGCTAAGTGATTATTCTCTTAGAGTCATATGCAAATTATAATAGAACTATTAAAAATACAGTTTCTGTTTTTTCTAAATGTTACATATATAAAATGCCACTATGTTTTAGGACTTAATGTCCTAGTAATTCAGGCTGAAGTTGAATAACATGGTAGAAACAAGTAGCAATAAGCTTGGTTTCTCCTGGCACATTTTTCCTTTCCAGAAACTGACTACTTAGTTTTCTAGAAAATTTCTTATATTTATTTTATTCTTACAAGATATGGTAATGAGTTTGGTCTGTGATTGAACTCTATTACTCTACTCCATTACACTCTGTTTTTCTCCCACTTTCCTGGGATACATACAGAGCAAAAGAGCAGGACTTAATTTTCCACTAGTTAAAACAAAAAACCACCCCAACTTAAAGAAAACAATATAAACTATTTATCAAAAGTATTCTTTCCACTCAGAATTTCTCCTTTGTGGTGCAGCTAAGAATGCAATAGACAGTAGCTGAACTCCCACAGCACTTTTCAATCCACTTAGGAGAAGATAACTTGCTATATTTCGGATAATGCACCAGCAGAGCAGACATACAATACAAGGTTACATGATCAATAAAGACAGGCAAGACTTTTACTCAGTGACTTGACATCAGATACCTCCTAGACCTCTAATAATATCCCATTATACTAATACAGTATTATCTTCTATAAAAGTTATATGAAGTGATATGAAATTTTAAAAATTAAAAAAAAAAAGTTACTGTTACTAGTGATCTTCTTTTCAGCAATACAAAAAAAATCAAAACCATTTTCTATTAAATCCATCAAACACTATTTCCAAAAATACAATATAATCTCAAACACAGGATAGTTTCTTTAGGCTTGCAAGAGACATTTTTTTCTTTCATACTGTCATGTATGATTTTATAAAATCCATAATTCCCTATTACATGGAGTCAGTTTATCTGCACAGGAAAGGGTTAAGGGAATGCTTATGGGACATATAAATGACAGCAGCGGAAAGGAGGCAGGAAGATAGAGAAGTTACTACCTCTATTTCTAACTATAAAATTTTTGAAAAAAATGAAGCGTCCATTTATAACTGCAGCTATGCAAGACCTGCATTTTGGCCCGTGACAGAGCCACAGTGATCTCTGTGTACTGAAAATGAAGACAATAACTCTTAACAATTAAAAGGCACGTAGAGTAGATTCTGTATACTCTCCCTAGATAAATAACACAGTGAAAGTACAGTGAAATACATAGCAGAATACAGGGCTCTGAGATAAAGGCATAGGCAGATAGACTTAAATACCACAAAGCCCAACTTTAAATCCAAGCAGTGAACATGAGCTCCCAGAACAAAGTGATTATTTTAGAAAAGTGAAAGAAAAGAAAAACGAACACAGATACATCACCTGCACTAAGACAGGTAACAGGAACTTAACAAAATACTATCAACATGTTCCAAATATGCTTAATAGATTATAATTTAGCATAGTTGTGGTGATTTCTCAGAAAGTAGTCTGTATTTCATAATCAGAGTGCAATTCTACCGTGATTAAAAAGCCATGACTCAGCAGCAAAATCTCCAGGCAAATAATCAAGGGGCCAAGAGTCTTGTCCAAACAACTGATGTGTATCTCCCGCAGACCAGCAATGCATGAAGCGCTGAAGGAGTCTAACTTTGAAGTGAGAGTTTGCTCTTACCCAAGTCCCTTGGCTGAATCTACACTTGCTGTAAAGAACAGCGAGTATTTGTGTGACCTTCTGGGTTTCAGCCTTTGCTAGTAGCCACAACTTGCTGGAAAGGAATAAAATTGTGATAGCAAAAGCACAACATCGCTTTGTAAGTGCTTCAATTGTGATTTAGCATTTGCTCAAACAATATTTATGTATAAAATAGCACTGAATATTTACATAATGCTGTCCAGTTTAAAGTCCATGATACTACAAGATTTAGTAAAAATAAACGGCTTTCAATGCTAGGTGGGAACATGTTGCGCAACAGCAGAAGGATAACACTAAAGCTTTGACCAGAGATATAAGAGGAAATTGTATTAATGAAAAATCCCTTCAGTCTAGAATAGTTATGTAAATTGTAAAGATTAAAAAGACCCCATAAAACAAATAGCACTGAGCACAGAT
The DNA here is from genome assembly GCA_009819775.1 of Phoenicopterus ruber ruber. Lineage (NCBI taxonomy): Eukaryota > Metazoa > Chordata > Aves > Phoenicopteriformes > Phoenicopteridae > Phoenicopterus > Phoenicopterus ruber. The sequence goes on along the minus strand of CM020229.1, from coordinate 10,322,644 downwards.
TCTGCAGTAGAGGGTGAAGGAATATATCTTCTTTTATTGGAAAAGTGCCTGGAAAATTGATATCTACCAACCAAGGGTTTTCATCAGATACTGAATACTGCCGTGGCTCATGACAGATGAATGGAACCTCAATAAAAGAGGACGGTGAGAAGCGAAGAGAAAGAATTCTGATGACAGAACTGTCTCAAGCCTCATTTGGGTGCTCCTCCTTGCCTTCAAAGAGACCCCTCAAGATGACATCTTCCTTTCTGTTCTCCTTAGAGTACTCAGCAGTTGTAGCTTCCACTGCTGTTTGTTCTGGAATTTAATTCTTGGTTAAACTTGAAATAATTTTCAGAGTACTCATCAATGTCTTTGTATGAAAGATTGTAGCAAGGACTTTGTTGACAGCAGCCATTAATTATTACTACCAAAATAAGTATTTTTCTGAAATTTGCTTCAGGTAAGGATGAATGTAATGCTTTGATCATGTTTTATTATCAAAAAGTTCTCAATATTCTGTACCTATAGCTTTTTTTCCCTTTACATAGAAAAATCTTTACTGCCTGACCCATTTTTGCTGAGTGCCGTGTTTTTGACACTGGCACACTCAGACTGCTAGATGTGGCAGCAACAAGTGAAGTATCACAAAAGGACACAACGCTCAGTCAGTTACATAACTAGATAAGCTCGACTGCCTAGATCAATATGGTTAACGAAATACCTCAAAAAAGGTCTGCGTCCATAGAAGATGTGTCTGAGAAAAATAATTTGCTGTGGTTTCTCACACTTCATATGACATTGTTGAAGAATAAAAAACTTACAAGGTTCACATTTGAGATAGCATTGTTAAAGACAAAACTATCCTGCCCAGATTTCTGAGACTTTTACTTTTTCTGAAATCCAACAGTGTATCCAGAATCCTTCTCCATCCATCTTTCACACAAGTACCTATGGCATGTGATTTTATGTCCTTTAAAGTGTATCTTGAGAAGATCAATGATGAAGTACACTGTTCCTTTATCACAGTGCCATGTAAAATATGTATGCATGCTTGTGTTTGTTTATTCAATGGTATCACAATGCGGTCATTTTTATTTCAATAACACTGTTTAAGAGTTCCGATTTCTGTGAATTATAAAACAAGGTTTAATGAAAAACATCAGAAAAGAGTTTAAAATACTGACACAATAATATCCTTAGAATGCAAAAGGGCATTATGTATAAGTGTTCAGTTATTACCACAATAAATCAGTGTTAGCTGACAGAACTATTTATTTTAAAAGCAAATCATCTGAATTCTTTGGTAAATCTTCGTAACATACTTTATCATTGATGCAATGAAATCCCATTTAAGCTTAGTGTTCTCTTAATTTACAAGCCCAAGGATAACACATTGCCCTATGTAGTAACTTGTTAGTAATGATTTTTATTTTCTATTCTGATTTTAATTTAAATTTTAATTTAATTTTAAAAAACCAAGTTCTTTCAGCTCTAATAAGCTAAAAGACATAACAGCTAATTTTATAGTCTGAATTATTTTTTATGTCTCCTACTTTTTATAGCTACAGTTTCTCTCTCATTTCTGGGAACTGGTTTAGAATGATAACTACTACTGTAAAAATTTTAAAGCTAATGCATATAGCAATGAAGGATAGTGCCCTTCAGAAGCTTTGGTAGAAGCACAAGGTATCTGAGCAACCTTGCACTGTTCAGCAAACATAACTGTTATTGGATAACGGTTGCCTTTGCTATGCTCGACTGTAAGGATGCCTGCGGTGATATTGTCAGTGCTAATTAATGTTAGCGTCAATGCCATCTCTGTTTAAAAAAAGAAAAATAAAGGAAAACGAACACGCAGAAAGTGTCACAAAAATCTATCAGTCAAGAAGATCATTTCAAGGTATTTCATCATCTTTGGCTGCATGGCACATTATAGTAGCCACTTGTATATTCATGCTTGATAAAAGTAGTAAAGAAGAACTTAACAGAGAGTGTTTTATACTGATTGTTAGTTAAAGAACACCTGGTGTACAGGCAGAGATATCTCACTGTCCATCGCAGGAAAATTACTGCTCTATCCGGAGGCTATTTACAAGCTTAAATTTTGATAAAGGCAGTCAAAGACATTTCTTTGTCACCAAAGTCACCTGAATTTCAAGTCCATTTCTTTCCAAGGCGTGAAGGTGTTAGAGCCTTTCAAAGAAATATTTGACAGAATCTGTTCAGGATTTTCAAAATAATTTATTTTGTACCCTACGGTTAGCATGGCTGTTACCCTCCAAAATAATAGTATTAGCCAATTTTCTTTGTATTTATTTTAGGTACCTTGCTTTTCCCCCTTAAAATGGGGATTGCATTAGTGTTGTATTTCTAGCATGGCTTGCAACGTCTGCTTGCCATTTTGTGTTCCCTTTCCTTGAATAACAGCCTCCATGCCTCTCCTACACCTCCTGTCTCATTCTTGGTCTCCATTTTTTGCCCTCTGTTTCTGTATGCTTTTATTTCTTAACAGACCTCACCAATCTTCCTTGTGCATCTCCACACTCACTCACTCACATATCCCTGCATGAAACAAAATAACACTTCTTCCTTTAGCAACTAGCCAAAGATCAACTAAAAAAAGATAAAAATTGTTCAGTGTCAATTGTACCTTTGAAAATCCAGTTTCTGCGGATTTTCTGTTGTTGAGGAAAACAGTGAGATTACATCAGCGTAAATGCCTGTGAAAAAACTGTAGTCACTAGGCATAAGGCAGAGCAACATCCAAAGCCAATGAACCATGGGGGTCTCAGCAGCTATTTATAGTATCCCCTACTTAAAATTTATGCAAGGATTTTCCCTGGGGCCTTCACAGTCCTACGGTTTTCAACATCAAGCAAAATAATTATAGATTACTCTTACCCGATAACCTCTCCAGAAGGACTGAATTACTATGCTTGCTTCTTCTTCTGATAGAAGGAGAGATAGAGGAATTGGTGGCCTAGGACTTAAAAAAAAAAATGTTTTGTAAACAGACAGCCTATAAATGTAAAATACTTTCTTCCCTAACAGTATATTTTATAAAAAAGAGAAAGGTTGTTCAGGAGCTTGAAAGATACAATTTCTTATTGCTCCAAAGATAAAATGTGCAAGGAATACCTCCTTTAAAAATATATTCTGTGTTATGTACACTACAATCATTTCTTCTTTAAAACAATCATACACAAATGGCACATCAAACGCAGTAATCTTTCTTATTCTTACACACAGATTTTTACACAACATACTATTATGGTAAGGTTTGCGGTGGTGGTGGGAGGGGGGCGAGAGAAGTACGCATGCCATTTGTAAGGCAAAGGAGCTTTTAGTGTGCATGCGACAATGAACAGACTTATGACATAAATATTTATAACAATTATTAAATACACAGAACGTAAATATATTTTAGTACATTAATTTACATTATGATTTCACTTAAAATTAAAATGTACTGAAAAAAGTAATAATTATCATATCTGCATAAGCATGGATCCATGTCTAGAAATGTCTAAACAAGTTCTTATAATGCTGAAATTTTACTTTTGATAGCATATACACCTTGTTTGGTGATAAAAGAAAGTAATACATATGTGAAGTCAACAATTTTCAGCAAAAATATACAGTAATTTGAAAGCATGTTTGGTGATTCTGTTGCTACCAATTTCAATGGGAAACTCTACACTCTAATTACAATTCAGCCATCACTAACAAAACCTCAAATCACTCTCTCAAATCCTGCTTCCCAAAAGCCGTTTTCTATGGGTGTTGATTTATTTCTCCCACGCAATGATCAGAAAGCATCCAGTGGAAAGGACAAGACAAAATTCATGTATATAGTTTCTTTTATAATAAACGTAATTTAAAGTTAACGAACTACAGGGCAATAATGTTGCAACTCATGAAAATACCAGTTACAAACCATGGACTTGGCACAGTGTTGGAATGGCTGCTAAGAGCCACTCTCCCTGCATGGGAAACAGATTGAGCACAGCTTTGACTTGGAAGACCACAACATTATGAATTTGGATGCAGCAATCATCTACGGACACATGCAACCCATGAAGGAACATTATTTACAGTATTTATACTATAAAGACACATATACTGCAAAGAGCATCGATTCACAAGCTATTTACGCAGTCTTACATTTTCTGCCTAAAACATTATTTCTGTCATTTCTTTTGGAAATTTATTTTACAGTATATTACAGCTCAAGCTAGGAGGCTTGACAGCTTACATCTTCCTTTCACTTAATTTCATTCATATTAGTCTCTGCCCTAGTGAGCTTCCTATGCTCTCTGACGTCTTTCTCTTAGGGCTTGTCTTCACTGAAGGAACATTTCAACTTAGAGCACAGTCTTAACTATTATCTAATGCTACACCGACTACACTGTTTTAGTCTGTGTACTCAGCTAATTTGGTCTCATCATCATGTCAGCTGGGTTTTGGCCTACATTTATTTTAATGTGAAAGAAAACCTCGCTGTTTGGAAGAGTAGAAACAAGACAAAAATAAAAGCTCCATTAAGTTAAACAGTTTTAGCTCTGTGAACATTAATTAGCATTTCTACTGCTCAAGGGAAATCATAAATGCTGGACAAGCGAGGCTTCCTGAGCTAACGGCTTCTCATAATCAGACTTAAAAATATGAAGTTGGACTGTGCTGGTTTGGCTGATAGGCTTTCATCCTCTGTTCTATTTTTGATCTTTTTGAAAACCAAAACAGAGTGGGAAAATCACAGAAAGACCTACATATTTTACAGCAGTTATATCAAATACATTGAACTTTCTCTAAGAATGAGAACATCTCCAAAGAACAAATTGAGATTGCTCCTAGCCTGCAAGGCCGACTCTTAGCATTCATTTGCTTTCATTTTCAAATTATAAAAATGTCAAGTTTATAATCCAACACTAAATTTGAGAAACCAATATAAAAATCAAGCAAGAACAGGACTTAATTTTCAGTATGACAGTCACTGGCAAATATCAATCATTTCAACAGGGCAGCTTTAAAGAGGAGAAGTCACGCCAGGTCCAGTTTTGTCTGAGAGAATATACACAATTGGCTTCGGGTCAAATAAAAATAGAATCTGAGCAGAGGCAATCACCCCTCAGCAGTGAACTAGGAAAAGAGGGAATACGTCATTTGTGGCAGAGGACAGCTGTATGCCTCCAAGAAGATTAAAACTGACAGTAAAATGTACACTAACTATATTCTGCTTATTTAGTCTTTGGTTATGCACAATCTTAAAAGCCCACACATTAAAGATATTGATATCTATTTTGATATATATATCTCAGACATATTGTTTAACATAAGTTGCACCTGTAAAAGAGTATCAGTAAAATGATTTTTCTTAAGTATTGTATTTTACCAATCTGAATAAAGCAGACACTGACCAGGCAAAAGTTAAATTCCAGAAACACGTTTCTTGCTCTATGAGCAAACTTGTACAGATCCTGATTATACGAGATACTTACTAATTATATTACATTATGCAGGTGGTATGTGCCACCCAGAAGATATAAAACAGATTTGCATTAAATAAATGTATGAGATATTGAAAAAGGTTCTTATTGAAGACGTCTGATTTCCTCATGGACAGAAGCTGGGTTTCTCAATGAACTCTCAAGAAGGGGGGAAAAAAAGGCCCGCCATTATCTTGTCACTAAAATAGACAAGCTAACCTATGGGGGTTCATAGTCGCACTGATGGACGCTGTATACACAGTCAGTACTTCTACACAGTAATGTCCAGAAACCCCAGTCATCATTAAGTTCCCAATCTGCCCTACAAATAGGTCTGATTCCTTCCTTGAAAAGGAAATATAAGAAAAAAAATTAATCAACCAAAATTTTCACTATGTATAATTCAGGATTTTGTAATTGCTCTTTTTATTCAAATCTGTTCCCTAACAGTAACAGACAACCACCAATTTAAGCACCAGCCTTACAGCCAGCTGCCTGCAGGACCACTGTGCTAGCTACAGAGAGCACCAGTGCCTGGGGCGGATGGAGTGCGGGCGACAGTGGAATATCCAGGTGCAGTCAATGAATGATCCAGGTTTCTCTCTGGTTTTAGAAAGCTTGTCTCTAGAAATATTGAAGCAACCCTAATAACAAGAATCGGGCCTTCTAGAGGCCTGTAAGTTTCAATATGACAGTCATTGCCATATTAAACAGCCACAACCACTTCACCTTTAATTTGACTGTGATGGTTATTGTTCTTGAATATTTATATCATGTATGAACACAGGCAACGACAGAGTGGCTGCAAAATTCATAATCTAAAAGACAAAAGAACAGACCAAAGAATAGGGATAAATGTAAGACATGCAAGCAAATGACCATGGTGATCTGCATAACTCTTAAGAAAAGGATTCTGAGAAAGTCTTTGGTTTGGAAAGTACTCAAAAATTCAGGTGCTGGTCTGAACAACCAAAAAAATTGTTCTGGAAATTTTTCAATGTAGTTTTCTTTTATATTTTCAGTATTTCTTATTCCTACTACAGCAGCACCTGCCTTCATTAAGTCCTTCTTACATGCCTATCCAGAGTTGCAAAAGTGTGCAACAGCGAAAAAGTACTGTTTTGATTCAAAACAAACATCTCAAAAATCTCTGCTTATACATACTATAAAGATCATTTACCCAAAAAGCAGGAAAAAGATTGTTCATAAACAATCAGACACTGAAGTACTGATTTATCTGACCTGGTATTTAAAACCAGTTAGATATATTAATCCCATATGACACTATCACTGTATGAGCCTCACAGGTTTACAGGGAAATACTCCCACAGACACCTGACAAAAACACCCTGGAACATTTTCACAGGTCAAGCCGAGTGTGAACTGAGACCTTTTTCTGTAACATTGTAAGTATTAATACAACTATTCGACAGTCAGAAAGAAATTACTAACTACTGGTTTTCTTTATGCAGTAATCTAAATGCACTTGAATAAGAGAAAAATATTTGGAGGAAAAAATCCTTATAATACATAAGAAAATATTTTTGTGCATTATGTGAAGGGTACATTTTTGAAGAATTGTGAATGTAGGAATAACCAAATTTAATCTTCTGAAGAAAGGAAGTGCAAATGAGCAGACATTTTGAAGTATGACTTCTGCTAACTGTCTGAACTCTTCTTCTCTATCACCTTCTCCAAATAAAAGCTCCTCGAAACTGTCAATAGCTAAATGAAGAATAAAAAAATGTATTTTGACCCCTTTTGCCCTCCTCCATTCTCTGCATCTTCCATTGCTTTGCTGGTCTTTTGAATACACTTTGTATTTGAGCATATTCAAAATACAAAAGGCTATAGGTTGTGAACAAACAAAGCATTTCACTTTTAAATTTCCTGTTTCATTTCTGTCTCAGCCACAATTCTAATGAAAAAAAAAAATCTCCACACACAAAAAAAGATGCAAAATATTACAGTATAATAAAACTATAAAAATACACTCAGAAGTATTATCAAAGTGGTCATAGTGATAATATGCATACAACTGTTAACACATACAAACTACTTACATACTTATTTACCTATTTATAATGAAGAAAAGACATGGTAAAAAGACAAGATAGTGTGGAACTAACATGAGAAAGTTGGTAAGTGGGGAGGCAGAGTGATATAACGGACAGGAGAATGAGGCAGAACAGGTGAATGGTAACAAGAATGCAAGAGGAATTGGAGGAAGCACAGCAAGAAGTCTTAGAAGTGAGAACATGCCAAAACAATAGCAGAGCAAGAATCTTTTGTCTTAAGTTCTGTCTGAAAATTAAAATGGCTTTCTTGCCTTTTAGTATGCTCTCTACTTGGGGAGGACTTATCCATTTTAATGATAAAACTCAGTCCTCCTTCTGTGCTTGCACGCTTGCTATGTATTTTACAAGTCACAATGTGTTGCCTCAGTTTTCTCTTTTGTAGGACCAATATTTATGTAGCCTGTAAGAGTGTTTGTGGTCGTGGACTGAAGGAAACCAAACACAGACTTATTCCAAAGTCCACTCATGTCAACAGGGAAATTTCCATCTGTGTTTGTGTACTTCAGATCAGACCTCGTATCCTGTAAGCATGAAAAACTAACAGCAGCAAAAATAATCTCCAATTAGTGCTTTAACAGCAACATTAGGAAGATGTCACAAACCACCAATACATTTTCCATTTTCTCATTGCCATTTTGACAATCTTCACATAAATTAAGGCAAGCTTCAACACTGCATCAGGATTTGTAGCCATAAAACCTCAACCTCATAAAACACCTTTACACAATATAAATACTTTATACAGAAACTTTGTGCAATTTTCCAACACACAGTTGTAGTTTTTTAAGTCAAAAATTTCTCCTTCGTTAACTTGAATTCTGCCACATTACTGGAATGGCAATTCTTTACTTGGATCCACATAGAATAACATCCATACAGACATATTTGTTGGACCTTTCTGTTATTTCAATTAAATGTGCTGCTCATCATACACCTCCCCGCCACCCCCCCACCCCCCCACAAAAAATTAAAGCTCAAATTATTAAAGAAAATGAAAGAGAAAACGTAATACAAATCAAATATACTCTAAATGTGGCTGGTTTAGAGACAAACCGGTGAAATATAGCAGTGTGCAGAAAGCAAAGCCTGTAGAAACTGGGCACATTATGGAAAGAAAGAAATCAGTCACCCGTGCAAAATTACCCCTATTGGCCATCTGAGAACTGACAATGAAGTCAACTGTAAAGGCAGCTGAGACCAGCAGACTTCACCTAATTAAAATATTGAGGGGGGTGGAGGAAAAAAAAATAAAAATCAATGTATATATATGCATATACAGATATTTGGCAAAAAGCCACTACTGAAGATTTAGTAATCATTTATAGACATACATATATATTTATCTTAGCTGTCCACTTCATTAAAGCCATGATAAATTTATTTTTCTCTGTATCTGCACATTTGTTTTGGTACACACAGATAGATTAAGCCAGGAAATGTGTCCTTCTGAAGTGAGTATCAAGTAAATACCTCTATATAGAAAATGAGAAAATGCAGATAAATAAATTCTTGTGAATGAATGTTTATTTATAAAATACACCTTCAGTTCCTGTAACCCCTGTAAAATATGCCTACAAAGACTGATCTTCAACAGCCAGGAAGATACTTATGCTTATTCCTAACCTAGATGCATATACCATTCTCTTTCATTGAATGTAAGGGTTGAAGGTGAACTTGAACAATACTGTCATATTATTAAATTCACGTGACAGTAGACTTCTATGATATCAGTATTTTTCAGAGCAGTGGAACTTTTTTTTATTGTTTTCTTCATATTTCTTTCATTAATATGCTAAAGAAGGTTGGGTAGTGATACTCCCATGATACTCAGAATAAAGACTCAGCCTATCTGTGCCAGAAAAGTAAAATTTAAGGGGGATCAGGGCATAAACACAGATCGCTCTCTTTCCCTGTCCCTGATGCAGTACGTAGAGCTTGGTTACTTGCAATTGAGCTTCACTGCTATTCAACCAGAAACACCGCTGGAAAATGCTGACAAAAGGCAACTGTGTTGCTCATTAGCATATTTATAGGAGTACAAAACATTCAAGGCTCTAATTCTATTTACTTTACTTGGCTATATCAGCAGTCTTGAATGTAGGAATAGGGACATCAGTATGTATCTCAGCACGTTTCCAAAAACTTTTGTTAGTTTCTTGTTAAAACTCCAGTTTCCTGTCCTCTGAAAGGTACAGCTGTCCTTTAAGACAACAGAAATGTTTTGTGTTCTCCTGGATGCAAAATGTAGGTTACCAGTCAGTGGCGAGGCTGCTCCTTCTATTGCTTTTGAAATCTGCTTCAGGGATCAAGGATTCCCAAGGGATATAATATTTGGTCAGTGCTACTGGTAATATACAGAACCCAGTGGCAGATAAGGGAACTATACTGCAGCTTTTACTTACTGATGTCATAGCAATTACTGTAAATACTAAAGCTGGAAACAAATTCAAGTTTTAAAAGCTCTTTCACCTACAGCAACCAGCTTTTGAAGGTACAATGTTTGCATTTAGAATTCTGGAAACCGATGCAGCATTTGGGTCTCCTTATAAAGGAAAAGTAGGCTGCACGATCTCCTTTAGAAACACGTCACACAGAGAGTGAGGCTCACAAGACCGTGGCTTTGAGTATTAAAAAAATTGAGCTTCAAAGAAAAAAACTGGAGGCAGTGGAGGAGAGCCAAAAAAGTCATACTCAGGTATGGAATATATTAAAAAAAAGCTGGATCTCTGATGACAGAACAAAAATTTATCCCTCTGGGGCTTTTGGGATTTGTTTGGTTTGGGTTTTTTAAGCATGAAGACCAATTTGCACCGATAAACCCTATTTTAACATAGTATAGAAATATATTCCTATTTAACAGACCTTTCAGAATGCTTTCCAAATTTAGAAAAGTAACTGAAAAAGCAACACAAGAGTTTATCCCTTAGATCTGCAGCCACATTTTTTACTTCTTTTTCTTTATTATACCTCCTAAACAGTTGGGATAAGGATATTTTCCATCAAAATTTGACCAGCACTTTTAGCATATTGTCTCTTACATATTTATAAATCCTGTCAAAAAATGAAAACTCCTTTACAAATAGAAATGGAAATGACAGTAAAAAGCATAGAATCATTTACATTTTAAATGTGATATCTGGAAGGATACAACAATAAACTGTTTATGACATATCCAGAAGGACATCATAATAAACGATCTCATTTTTACTCTTATTTAGTATTGCAATCTTTCACTTTGCTCTAATAATGCTTACTTCATAAGCAATATTTGTTAAGAAACCTATAATTTTAAGATAAATTCACAAAAAGTTGGGTTTTAATAGTAATTTTAATAATGATTATTTTTAAAGGCCTACTTGTTTAGAGGATTTAAGATCAAGTGTGCATCAATTTAAGTAGGACTTTGACACTTCAGTGTCCTTGTGGAGCTGTCACTACATTATTTAGGAGCACAAGTACTAACAGAAGCTATGAGTCATCCAGGCTGTGATTCCACAGTGTATTTCTCTTGTTGGCAAAGCTGACTTAAGCAGTTCCTGCCACCACCTCTATATCTTACCAGCTCATTTGTTCTCTTCACCTTGCCCTGAGCCCTTCATTTTAATCCTTCGTTTGTGCCAATACAGAGGTTTGTCAGGCTCCCAGGTGAACCAGATTGAAGAAATTATCTATATTTTAAATAGCTATACAAATCCTCCTCACGCATTTTGGCAGAGAGATTTCTAACTCAGGGTGGGTCCCTGATAAGAACAACCAAGCATCCTCTCAAACAGACAGGGTGATATTAGGTTGCCTGCAAGCAAGTTGGGGTGAAGAACAGGATTGAGCAGGGAACCATTTAGGTCAGCTTTACTTCCAAGAAAAACATTTGTAAAGCTGTGATCTTAGATATTTATCTTAGGTACAAATATCCATCCTCACAATTCAGTGGTATCAAAACTGCCTTACTAACTGATGGCTCTTCAGTATGCTTAAGAAATGAGTATGACAACCTCACTGCAGTTCATAATCAGTTTCCAAACTACAAAATTCACTGCCTTAGACGGGACTCCTGTTGGCAAGATCAAGCGATCTACAGAAGGAAACTGTTAGAAGTATCCCACCAGTGGAGGTTTGAAGAACAGTGGCTGGACAGTATGATGCAGTAGCAAGTACCTGAAAGTATCGGAGTTGAGACGAAATGGGTCACTCTCCAAAGATGTCCATCTCTTACTGCAGAAACTTCCTACACAACTTTGACCACATGACTACCTCTAAGACAGTCAAAGTTGACTGTTCATGCCACAAGCATCAGCTTGTCTCCAAAGACCTGTGAATGTCAAGCTTTCCTCTCACTGGATCAGTGACTCAAGGTTCTAAGTTTCACACGACAAGAGTTCAAGAAAGCTCAATTTCCACTTACATGGTGTAATGAAGTAAACATATCTACAGAGATATTAATCTCTAAGTTTTCACCGACCACCAACCTAGCCTCCAATTAAGTTTTCAAAATGAAAATTTTCTTTAAAATCCGACCTCTGTAATTTTCTTATTCTCCCACTGTGGACTATTACTTTTCTTCTTTTCTCATGCAACAGCTACATTTTAAAACCAAACGCAGTCTCAAGGACAGTAACATTTCTTTCAAAACTACTGTGTAGCTTGGTTCTACAGGAATAATGAGGAATATACGATTGAGGCTGCCAAAACAAGTGTTCATTTCTCAGATGTAAAGTCATAAATGTCTGCAGAAATGCATCCTGACACCAAGGATTATTACAGGTATTTTTAAAACAGCTGCTTACAGTTAGAGGAAGAATTTCAAGACTGTATATCCTCAAAGATTTCCATAGTAGGAAGCAGCATTGAAAACACTGCTTTGCTCCCTAGTACAAAGATATTCATAATACTACCAGACTATTCAAATGCCCTGCGCTCTACAATTAAAACGTCTAGCAATTCTAAACTACTTTCTCTGTGAATAATTCTGGTACAAAATACCTTGTAACTAATAGACTACCAAGTTAGAAAGCATCACATAGTTCCTTGTTGCATGCAGGAAAGGGCATTTAGAGGGCACAACTGTAACGCATCGAAGCTCTATTACTTTTTTGGAATAGCAGGGGAAAAAGAATAAAAGGAGCAAAGGTTACTCTGAGTACTGCAATAACTTACTGGTCCTTTAGCCAGTCGTTAACAAAAGGAATGGAGAAGAATTCTGTGAATGACTCATCTTTCCTCTTTGGGTTCTTGCTGATAACAAAAAAAAAAGAAAACAACTCATATTAATTTAAATTTCAGCTATTCTTTTTGCAAATTAATGCCTTTGAATCATTGAGCATAATTAATAGTAAAAGCCGTGATTAACTTACTTGTATAACCACTCAGTTAGGAAATCACAGGCAATAAATTTGGTCCTTTTTCTCTAAAGATAGAAGACAGTTTCAAGTTATTTATTATCTTTGGATTGGTCACATGTTTTTACTACTGGAGAGGAACAGAAGCTAAATTGACTGCTTTTATTAAATAAAATATACAGTACATTACTCTGTCTACTTTAATATTGCTACTGCCAACAGTCAGTGGCTCAGCCAAAATTTTAGAAATTTTGTGGAACACTTTCAAGTCAAGTCAAAAAATGAGTGAGAAAACTCGACATATACTATCTTGATATTTGCTGCAGCATAGCTGTAACAAGTATCTCTGAATGGTGTTCTTTCTAAGTGGCAATCTCATTGCAAAGAAATTAACAGATCTCATACATGAAAATATGTTGTAAATTACTTGCCATTTTGTTCAAAGTTCTATTATCCCACTTAAAATACTTCATTGCTTCCAAGGCACAGAAGGAGCTTTGATGGAATATTATTTCCTCCTGCATGGAACCAGCTTGAAGGCGTTGTGAATACTTAAGACAAACACACAGCATGGTATTGTATGGCTGCTCAGAAAAATCATAGTCCAGAAAGGAAGGCGGAAACAAGGCATATGTACACTCACAACCACAGCTACCATGGACATTACAGAGAATCAGGTAAAAAGTTCAAAACCTGGAGCTCCGGAGCAAAACATTTGTGTGCTTTGCTCCCAGTTCTAAGACTTCTTCACCACCAAAGAGAATTTTGCAAAACGCTTTGCAGCAGGTTATCCTTAGTACTCATGCAGCCAGGACCTGTTTAGCTGGACAGCACTGCATGCTGTAAAACACGTTTTGAGTTCAAAATTCAAAGCATGAATTTTGATCAATACAGAATTGATTAGGGCCTTCCTTTTCTTGGAAATTTCCTCTCCACATTCCATCTTTACAGATTGAATGCATAAATGAGTACAGGTGCTTATTCTGCTTATCACAAACCAGAGTAACCATGATGTGGAGAACATAACATAGACTTCTGGTCGGAATGACAGGAGAGCTTGACTAGTACCTTCTGAACCCCTCTTACATGAGATGTGTTACGGATTTACACAGCCAGAGAGTGAACGCTGAAAGACATTAAGCCCCTGCAGAACAGAGACACCAAGTGCTTTTTTTAGCAGCCATTTAGCTAAGAGAAAGCCTACCTCCCATCCAGAAGGTAGTACTTACCCTGTCAAATGGGAGATTCAACTACAATTATTACTTTTTAGGAAAACAATTCACATGGGTCAAACACATTTGTGAAACTGCCAAACGTCACGAAAGAGGCTGGAGTCTTCATTAAAATGTAAAAAATGAAGGTACTGCTACCACTTGCTAAGAAAAATACAATAAATATGTAATCGGAAATTTAATGCATGTTGAATGACTTTATTCTATGCACTATCCTCACAATTTGTGTTTCTCTCTGTGTTACAAGCATATGATGCAAAAAGGACTGGGGGATGTGAACAGAGAGCCAGAAAGAAGGTGCTCTACATGGCATAATTCTTTCAGTTTAGGGTATTACCACATGGCATAATTTGGGGGCCAGTGTATGACTTCAGCCACGGGTGAAGGAGAAGAGGAACATTATGTGAGGTGCTGACTGCACAGTGAAGAACACAGGGTAGTCATGTAGCTAGGGGATGACAAACATGAAGTTTAAAGCTAGACTGCACGGCATTCCTAGATGGTACCCAGGAAAGCTTTTACTTTTCTAAGTGCATCTTATCCTTGGCAGACATACAGTGTGACTCCCACAGAAAAGAAAGAGAACTTCTTAAAAAAAAAAGAAAAAAAGGCAGAAGAATAGAAAAAGAAAACATTGCAAAACAATTATCAGTCCTGAACCCCATGTGCCTTTATGATCGGTTTCATGCCAACAAAAGCTTTGGGGTTCATGGAGCGCTCCATTAGAGTGCTTGGCCGTGAAGAAACATCTCCTTAAGGAATTTTCACAGTTCTGATGCCAGTACCAGGTATTGTTCTGAGAAGCCCAACACCTAAGCTTTAAGAGACCAACACCTTCACTGGAGAGCTTTCTACAGGTCATTTTAGATGTTAAATGGAAAAATTTGACTTGAACAGAATCTGAAAACAAATAGCAGAGTCTTATCATCTTTGCATAGCTATTCTCAATCACAGTATGAAACTGGGTCCCATTATTTAGTGAATCGTTTCAGAGAACAAATTCTATACTTTGATAACAAAATTCAATTTAATCTAGCAGTTGTAATTTAATCTGTTTTAAGTAAATTGCTTTTCCTTTGCAATGGGAAAAAAACGATCAGAACAGTGTTGTCAAAACAGTCATCACCAAAGGAATCAAATTTATCTTGCTTTATCCTTGTTAGATCCAGTGAACTTATCCGGGAGGAATTCAGTCAAGCTGAATGTTTTTTTATTTTGTTATTTTTTGCCAGGAAACAGTTCACTTCGCTAGTGAATTAAATCATTAGTTGCACAGCAGTCAACATTTATAGAAGGGAAAAAATGACATAAATTGACCTGCCTTTGACACATTCCTCCTATGCTACATGAATCAGGATAAACACAGGAAATAGCTGCACAATGTGCATTGTTAACCTGCAGATGTGTTTATAAACTATTTATATTCAGAATTAATTTTCCATTTTTCAGGTTAAATATGATGCGCTTGGTAATAATCATGCAAAAATACTGGTGATCAGGAGATGGCAAAATCATTAGGAAACCTTCTTCCATTCACTTTCCATTATCTATCATACTTTTAAATATAATACGTTCCATTACAGAGTCTGATACAGCATCCTCTTTCTGTGATCGCTAACCAGAAAGAAAAATCAGAGTTATGCTAATAAAAACATTTAAACATTGTTCAGTTTTAATGCTGAAAAATGAATGCATTAGTCAGTTCTCATGAGAGAAAAGATTTAAGAAAACAGTCTTTCCCCTGGAGACATTTGACAGCAGATAGGATAAAGCACAGGAGAACTTATGGTAGGGAAAAAAAATCAGCAAGGGAACACACTGAGCAACCTAATAGATTTCTTTCATCTCTAATTTAAAAACGAAGCTTCTGCAGACTGTTCTCATATTTATGTCAGTTGAAGTCTGCAAATATATCCAGCAGCTGGTGGTTTTTCTAGGGTTTTGCTTTTCAGATTTTTCATATGCACTACATAATGCAAGAGAGCTTATTTTAAATGAAATGTTTAAGTTGTTATGTTTCTATATCACCTTCCAAATAAGATCTTGCAGATTTCTTTCCTACACAAATGACTACTTTCAGCATAACCGTCTTCCTTTCCTGACTTTCCCATCTGATTCTACAATTCTTCCTTTCCAGACATGGATGCGTCTTTTCGGATCTCTTCCTTGAATTCCTCTGTTGGTGCCATGATCTGATCTCCCTTACCATAATTTCAATTGCTAAACAACTCTCCTACTTAATTTTTCATTCTCTTTTCATTCATCTTCATTCCCCTTCAAAACATGAAAACCTTTAGTCCCTCTCATCAAAAACCCACTCTTCATTCTCTCTCGCAATTGCCTCTCTGTTCTCCCGGGCTCATTCAACATTGACTGCAGTCAGTTCAATTATTCCTCCCTTTCTCCCAGTGCTTCTTCCATTTATCTTCCACTGGTTTATTCTATACAGCTGCCCTTCACAGGCTTTAATGACTCATGTCTAGGCAAAATTCGAACCCAGTATTCTGTTCTCATCCTTCATGATTTCAGTTAGCTTAATCACAATTAATCATGTTCCTCTCCTGTTCTCTTATGAATTCCATGAATCTTCCTACTCTGTTCTCCTCCTATTTTTTGAAGCTACCTTCCAGCATGTTTCTCACAGGATCCTTTCTCTCTGTCCCTAACTTTCTCTGGGTTTCTAAGGGCCCAGGTTTTGATTCTAAAGATCAGTTCCAGTTATTGCACTAACCATTTTAATGCAAATTATAGCATACTTTTTTCTCCAAATCCATATGAAACAACGTATTTCTTATGAAACAGAAGTATAATTAGAAATTACGTATTTAAGTCAGATAAGGAAACAGAATGTCCAAGTACAAGCACCTGGACAGTAATGGAAAAGAACACAAATATTCAGTTATACGGCAAGCACAAAGAGCTATTGTTTTACTAGTTAGTGTTCAAAAGGAGGAAGAAGTGATGTCACAGTGGAAAATGATCATCTGACATAAGCTTGCTTTCCTAAACTTCCTTCCCCAATCAATAGCAGGCCATTTCTCTATATAACAACAAAAATCACTTAGTGTCTTTTTGATAAGATGTGCTCATTTTTATGAAGTTTCTATACATTAGAAAACAACTCTTTTTATTAGTTTACTAAAAAACAACACACAGCCTCATACAAAAATCCGTTTTCAGAACAGATACTTTGTAATCTATATACCACTGAAGCTCGGCAAAATTTCTCATATTAAAAATAGACAAAGTAACCTTAGATTTGTCCTGAGTTTGAAACTGAAATATTCCTAAGAATTGTCATATTTTTGTATTAAGTGCTGTTTTACTGCCTTCAGAAATACCTAACATCCATCAAGGACTGTATTTTAAGACAGCTGTAAGACATGCCTTTTTCCTGTTAAAGGATATGTGCTTCCTTTAAAAAAAAATCAATATAAATTTAATTAAAAATGTGATGAATAATATATATGTTCAATCTGTTCTTGGCTAGGTAATGTAAATGTGATGACAGGAATGATGTACAGAGATGTCACGCCATAACGACATGTAAATGAACCATTTTCCTATTTCACCTGGATTAATCACAGATTATAAATACATATACACACATCTATAAATCAATCAGTTGATAGACACATACAAATATTGCGAAGTCTGACCAAAAATTGAAATAACTTACTATTATTAAATGTACAGATTTGGATTTGAAATGCAAGTTTGAGGTGTCCATTGAAGCATGGTAAGCTTTGTATATTTTTGGCTGTGCCGGGCACGTATACGTCAGTGACAAATAGCACACATGTAATTTTTACAAAGTGTTCCGCAATGTCTGTTATCACGTATACACGTGCCTATAACAGGAAGTCAATGTCAGTAGTTGGAGAGGAGGTAGATCAAGACATAAGATGATTAATAACCTGCTAGTAACACAAAGTCCTCCTCACTTTGCCAGCATTTTAATCTATAACCCCAAGAGCACAAACTGTATTCCTCAGATGTGTATCATGTACAAAAAGGGAGATATTTTCATTGTCATTTGTATCGATTGCTCTTTATATTATGATGCTGCAAGTAAGAGGAGGCTCAACTGCAGGCATAAAAATATAGAGAAATTTTACATTGGAAAGTGCAGATGACTGGCAGAAAGTAGGAAATAGAAAAAAAATTACTTCCATGGTTGGAGAAAATAGCAGAAATGATGGAAGACCCCATAACTGCCAGTACCTAATCTATTGCTGAGATTCTGTGAGTTAGGCTATGGTGATACAATGAGCTTTATTTTGCATCAATTCTAATGCTTTTTTAAGCATTCCCCATATAGACCGAGGAGTGTCTCTCTAGATATGTTTACATGCACATACACTGAAAACAAATTTCTAAAAACATATGTAGCAAACAATGATTTTTAAAATGTACAATTTTTATAAGCTCATCAATGCTGAATACCCTGCTTTCCAATTAAATGGAATTTACACAGAATACTAAAAAGCTAAAATACAAAATGTACCTCTATTAGGATGCCAGCCCAGAAAAAATAATTGAGTAATGAAGTAAAATTCAAGTTCTTTACGTCACCCTCAAATGAGTGATGCGTATTAATCTGAAAGGAAGTCTGTTTCTCTAAAATACAACACTATTTAGGATAGATACAACTGGATATTTAAAGGGGGATTTGTTGTGAGTTAGAGATTGTCATAATAATCAAGTGTGCGGAGTATGCAATCTGTTCTGAATTACTGGAGAAAACAACATTCAAGACCAGATCCGAAACAACTCATGATATGTTATTTCATATTATTGTGGTTGCTTTTCTTGCAAAAGACCAAATAAAGAAATACAGCCTGTGAAATAAAGGGCTGTAGCTTCCTGCCAATGATTGGAACTGAAAACTAAAAACTAACCTCAAAACACTTTTCCTTCTTTGCTCGATGCAGAAGTTCAGCCATTCCGGGTAAGAGTACTGGAAATATGTAATACTCTAAGTATTCTTGAGGAGAACCTGAGCAAAACAGTACAGCCTTCACTTATAGGTAAGGACTTAGATTTCACAAAAAGACAAACATTAGATATCATAAACCAAGTATCAGTCATTTTATCAATACCATCACAGCTTGAACTAAACAGATTCATTCAGTTCAGCCAAGACAACATAAACTTGGGTAAATTTCAGACTAAAGGTGCACCAACACTTCAAACTACAGTGTGCCTCAGCGATGTCAAACTTATTTTTAAATGAGTAAACTCGGACACCAGAAGCAGTTTAGCCACAGAAATGAAAAGCAATGTGGACTAATTTACCCTGACAGAAAGAAAAGTAAATTAGCCTGCGCTGAACTCGGTGCTGTTACAGCTAGACCACTTTTGGTATCTTTACAATCTGCAGTAACAGAGTTGGTCATAAAACTGAATTTCTAGACAGAGGAAAAAACAAAGACTATATTTCAGTGGTACTGTGATTTCTTTCTCATAATGACTTCCTACTTGCCAGATCCTTCAGAAATTTGAACATGACTCCATATACCCAATTCTTCCACCTTGAGAGGGCTGTCTGGGTGGGCATTTCCCTCCCATGTTTGACTGCACTGCCCTTACATGAGGTCTGCTTACCATACCTCCCATGTGCT
Organism: Phoenicopterus ruber ruber; assembly: GCA_009819775.1. Lineage (NCBI taxonomy): Eukaryota > Metazoa > Chordata > Aves > Phoenicopteriformes > Phoenicopteridae > Phoenicopterus > Phoenicopterus ruber. The sequence goes on along the minus strand of CM020229.1, from coordinate 10,302,906 downwards.
CACGCACATTGGCATCACTGAGCTCCATGCAGGAGAAAGCAGCTGCAGTCAGCATCACCAAAACCCAGCAGTGTTATTGCCCATGCTCTACATATAGCCTAATGGCTACATGCTTGCTCAACTGAGAGACTCAAGCTTTGTTTCCTTTTCAGCTCTTCTCCAAATTTCCATCTTCCCTAACGGGATCTTTCACCATCAACTTATAAACTGGGTGAAGTGAGGAGCCTTCTACCCCTTCTGATAAAGACACTGCACATGGAAGAACTCAGGTTCACTGGGCCAGAGGGAACAGGGAGCACGACACTGTATGAAGCCCTGAGAACTTCCCTCAGAAAGGTGAACAAAACAAAACCTGTTAGGATCCTAGACAAGCAAGGATGGCTTATCGGCTGAAGTGCCGTCCTTGATCTGAAGCCAGACTGCCCGCCATTCAGTAAGTATTCAGGTTTTGGTGTGGTCAGTAAAGATTAAGTCATAGAAGTGTTCTCTTCTGGCAACACAGCTGAAACACTGAATTTATTCTCTGCTTTATACCTTTAATTGGTTCATATACTGCCAGAAAATGTTCATAATTGGAAGGACACTGTATATATATATTAAAAAAAAAAAAAAAAAGCCAAGGGTAACACTGCTTCTCACTAGCAACAGGAATTCCTAATGAGCAAGAATGAATGGGAGAGAAGAAAAGACAAAAAGGAGGGCTAAAATGCATAACAAAAATGCATTGCTACTTGACAAGTTTTATAAAGTATAGAAATTGATAAAAATGGAAGAACAAAACTTTAGAGCTGTTTTCATTCTGATTTGTAATCAGACAGGCAAAGATAATATTTTGAAAGCAGTTTTCAAACTTAATTGCCTATTTAGTCTATTGATCCTAGTTTTGCATTATTAAATTAGAGGAAGAAATGCTTGCCTTTCTCTGATTTAAGTGGCTAAATAAAAAGTCACTTGTTCAGAAGAGAACAGAACTACCTGAACAGCCAGACGATGCTACTGATTTGCAATGCACCCTTGGAGCTTTCTTCCATTGACCAAGTGGCCAAGCTGGCTCCCTGTTTACAGACCAGGGGACTAATCATGCAAATTCCACTTGAGAAAAGGTCTGGTAGCTGTTAACAGTTTAAATTCAACAAATGACAAACCCTTGCCAAACGCAAGAAAAATAATCACAGCAGGGTTCAAGAGAATATACTCCTACTTACATGTTTTCGGATCAGGTGGTTCTGGAAAGGGGGCTGCCTCGGGTATGGGAAGCAACTGTTGGACAACAGTATCAGCTGCAGGGGCTGAATAAAATTGTTCCATATGGAATGGCTGTAGTATTCCTGCTTCCAAAGACACCTGTTCAAGATAAATGTAACCTATATAAATACCCTAATCAGACTGTAAAACAATATAGAAGCCAATTCAACAGAAACAATTATAAGGTCAGTTAAAAAAATATGGAATTATAATTTCTAATTCAAATATTGAATTATTTCAGTATTTTCTGAGTACTTTAAAAGAAAGAATTACACTTTTAAAAATTCTGCAGTTTCCAGCACAATAAAAACATCCAAACCTAACAGAAGGTATATGACTGCTTTTAAGAGAATATGGTGAGATATCACAATTTAAAAAATATTTGAGCTATTGTAAGAAATAATAATTCTTAGAAAATTAAAATTGGCAACATTTTCTGAATAAGTATTTTCCACTCAGAAGCTTATATGTTTGTTTCTGTATTGTTCAGAAGTCCTGACACTCACCTTTTAAAGAAAAGAAACTTTCCTTCTAAACAAAGCACAAACAAATTCAGAGCAGATGCAAATCCAAATCTTAAGTTTCACACAGAGAAACAATTAAGGATACCATGAAAAAAGATAGTCCACAATTTTACGTATGGTTTTTAGGAGTGCAGGAACTGTTACAGTGAGCCAGCAGAACACTCCTAACAGACAAGGAGCTACACCTGTTATAGAAAGGCAGATACATCCTTTTATCCCCAAAAATGCACCACCGTTACAGTTTGCTATGAAAACATGTTATGAAAACTATGTCATCTGAACAGTTTCACTTTAAAATTCAGTCGGATTTACTGAAAAGTCGGTGGTGGGATCAGGCCACTACCCTTGCAATACACTGCATGTCAATGACCACACATAGACTCCTTTGTAACATATGCAAGATTAAAAAAAATGATCCTTTTGGAAATTAAAAAAAAGTGCATCAACATACAAAGGTAGATTATTTCATTTTGATGCTCAAATATATTGATATATTATGCCCAGACTAATGCCCCAAGCAGAGTTCACTATTCAAATTTAATAACAGCCTCTAATGAAGCCAGTTTCATTTGGAGAAACAGGATAGATCTGAACAGACCAACTGTCAGACAATTTAAACTACAACATCTTAAAATAGTTTTAAAATAACAAAGTAACCTAAATACAGAATGATAAGATAGAATGTCTACACAAATGCCCAATTTAAATCAAAGTTAACTCCATATGTGATGCCCAAAAGAATTAATTTTGCTGCTCCTAGAACTGCTGGGGACAAAGATTTAAAGTGGTTTGTCTTTCTTAAGTTTTTATGTCTGCCAAACAAGTCTTCCTAGACTGAATTTATTTGGTCAAAGTTAGACTTCAAACAACTTTGATCAGGTTTAATTCCACTAATTTCAATGGCCACATCTAAGCAACCTCTCACATATGTGAAATCGGGGCATAACTCCCTTGCTGCACTTGCTCCCCTCTCCTGCCTATTTCAGCGCTCAGTCTGCCTGCAACAGCACCCAGAGGAGATCCTTGCATACTTCAGAGTCCAGCCTACGAAGCAGACAGTCACAGAAAAAGACAGCGAGATGTACAAACCAAACACAGCTGGTAATCTAATTTTAGGATAGTGCTACCCAAGTTGCTTTAAATAAAAGCAATGATTTGGAATATTGCATTTGATGATTCACAAAAGTTGTTTGCAAAATGTAGTTTTGTTTTCATTTTATGAATGAGTCTACTCTACGGGTACCTAATTTTCCCATTTAGTTATTTAAAATCTTTTAAAACAAGCCCTGTGCAGATATTTTACTTGAACTATACTCACAGATCCATGTTTTGATTCAGGAACATCTGGAAATTGAGGCTGTTCTGCTTCATACTCTAAAAGTAAAAAGTAGTACAACATTTATCCAGAAGACTTTAAAAACATATTTATTTTTCTCCTAAACAAACATTACTTTCTAAAGGTACTTACTCTGGTTTGAAACAATAAAAATTAACATACAACAAATATTTGTTTAACATGAAATCTAATGTTTTAAAACAAATGAGAACTTCAGAGCATCTTGTCTTAGCTTTAAGTCAAGTTCAAGGTTCTCGGCGATAAAAGAACCCTTTATTGGGAAAAAGATTTTTAACTAAAATAATAATTTTAAATACTTTAATGTAAGTAAAATGCAGATGCTTGCATGGAATTAAACATTGTTTTTACTAGTATATAATAGTGCTTTTCAACTTGAATTCCTCTATAAGGACATAAATCCCCAGGACATTGCTAAGTTGGGGTGGGGGGGGAAGCAGAAGCAGTACCTGACCCACATAGGTAGTGAGTGAATCAGGGTGAGAAAAATAGAGGAGGAGGACAGTGGACCTGATATGAATAAAACTGAGAGATTACACAATACAGAAAATTCTTACAGCCAAACCCAGCAGGTTTACCATTCTACCATTATAATTAGGAGATTTACTGGCATTGCTACTTCCACGTGTAGTACAGGTGCCTCAGCTGAGTCATATTAGAATAAGCAACTTTATTCCTACATTAAAAGTGGCCATTTTAACACCAAACACCTACTTTAAGGCATTATAAAGTACTAAGCGAGAAGAATTCCATTTGGGCACCAGAACTACGGTGCTGGTCGCTCAGCTTCCCCATCATTCTCAGCGATTTTAGGAAAAGACCAAGACTTTTGCTATTAGAACTGCACTCCGACAACAGCAGCTTTGTATTCCTTGAACTTGGATAACAGCAATAACGTTGTCACCTCTCTGCTCTCCCAAGGCGACAACCGCAGGGCCGTACCAGGACAAGCCCCCAGCTGCACCCACCAGGGCGCCCACCGCCGCCTGGCAAACCAGAGGCCGCGACACTGTTGCAGTAACGTGGATACTTTTGGCCCTACTGGCATCAGAAACTCACACACTCGTACGTTTCTGTCAGAAGATGATGACCCTAAAAAGTAACGTAACGCTCATGAGTGAAAACCCTTTTGGCCTTGCTCTCAGCGGCCAGAAGGGCGGTTTTTCAGCGCTCTTCTCGAGGCCAGTACAGCCAACACCTCCGCAGGGCCGGCCTTGCTCCCCGGCTCCACAGCACTGATGAGAACGGGCGCCCCCACACCAACGGCGGGGCAGGAGCCCGCCGGCCTTGGCCCGGGCAGCAGCGAGGAGCGGCCTTGAGAAGCCCCAAGTGACCGAGGCGGCGAGGGACGGCGCCGGCGGCCCTCCCCGGGGGCTTCTCCCCGCGGGGGCGCAGAGCCGCGGCCGCCCTCACGGGGCTCGCAGCCCGCTCCGCGCCGGGCCGGGCCGGGCGGGGCCGCCCCCTTCCCCCGGAGGCCGGCAGCCCCGGCGGCAGCGGCGGGGGAGGCGCTCCCACCTGCGCACACCCGCTCCCAGAGGCTCGGCGCCCGCCCGCCCGCCGCCATGCCGCGCCGCGTTGCCGCGGCAACCGCTCCGCCAGTCCCCGTCGCGGGGCGGGCGCGGCCGCGTTCCCCTTCCGGGTCGGCGGGGCGGCGGACGCTGCACGTGGGCCGCGGCAGGTAAGCGGCGGCGGGGCGGCCTGAGGGGACGGTCAGCCCCGGGCCGCGGCCTGCCCGGCGGAGGCGCTCCCGGAGCTGCCACCCGGGCCGTAACCGCGCGGGGCGGCGACGGGGCGCGGCCTCCCATCTAACGGGGGAAGAACGGGAGCGGGATGTGGGGGGGGACCCCCTGCCCCGCCTCGTCGCGTGCAGCTGGGAGGGTCCGGTGCAGTCGGGTTCCGTCGGCGGGGTCCGGCTCCGTGGCAGCGCGCAGGGGTTGCTGCGGGCAGGCCTGGGCCGCCAGCCCGGCTCCCGCCGAGCCCGGGCTGGGAGCAGGGCCGGGCCGGGCGGGGGGAGCGGGCGGCGGCCGCGCACATCTGCTCGCTTTAGGTGAAAGCCCTGACGTGCGTGCAGGGAACAGAGACACCTACGCTATGGTATCCGTAGCGGGTTTTAAAGGGGTTTGACAGGGTGCCTTACAAGAGGCACTCTTCGGGATTAGTTACTGCTCAAAAGATGGGAAGCGAAGCAGTTTCTCAGCAAAGGCAGGGAGTGTCACCAGGCGGGTCCCAGAGGCCTCTCTGCTGTGACCCGCTCATAGGCATAAACGTCCCGAGAAAGGGAACAGGTGGCAAGGACAAGACATCGCAAACAGAAGCAAGTTCGAGGTAATCACTAAGGTGCCTTAAAAGGATCTTGTAATGCTCAGTGGGCAATAAAGTGAAGTTCAGTGTTAAATGAAAAGTCATACGTACATGGAAAACCACCTTAACTATACTTATTGACTTATATATATGTCTTGTCATTTAGGAAAGATTTTTAGAGGGTAGATATTTCTGTGAAAACGTCGTGCTCAGCAGCTCTCAAAAGGACACATAGAAAGTTACAAACTAACTATGACAGCAATAAAGAACAAGACAAAAATTACCCCTTCACCATTCCATTAGACCCTGTTGTCAGTGCTGCATGCACTTCTGGTTCCCTCCCATCACAGAAAGCAGATTGTGAAATGGGAAAAAGAATGCCAGGGACAATGAGAGATATGGAATGGTTTCAGAATAAAGGAAGACCAAACAGACTAGGACTTGCATCATCTTCTCGAAGCCGTGCACTAACATCTTAATTTCATTTTTTAGAATGATAATAAAGAAAAAGAGAAAAGAAGTTCACGAGGAACCTGTGCAGAAAAAGAAAAAGGTGAAAAGTAGTAGCAGCCAGACTATCATTAAAATTGAGAAAGATGTTCAAACTGTCATTAAAACCGAGGATGAGGACCAGCTTGAGACAAAAACAAAGGTAAGGAAAAAGGAAAATTTAAAAGAAGATGAATGTTTAGACCAATTAGAACTGAAGAAGAAGAAGAAGAAAAACAAGAAAAAGAAAGTTGACTCTGAATTACTGAAAGAAGCACATTCGGAAAGCTTTGTGAATGTAGAAGGCTGGCTGGATTCAGAACCTCAAGAAGAATCAGAGGAACAAGTTAAAATTCTCAAAAAGAAGAAAAAAAAAGTCCAATGTCATTCCTCCTTATCATTGGAGAATAATCAAAGTAGTGATGTGGAGTTTTCAAATCATCATACAGATGGTACTAACGAAAATGAATTTGCTTTTAAAAAAAGCACAAAGAATACTGCTTTAAATTTGGAATTGGATGGTGAAGTAACTAAGAAAAAGAAGAAGAAAGGCATTTTTTCTTTAGCATTAGAAGACATCCAGGACAGTGAACATAAACAGTCTGAAAAAATTCGTAAAAAACCACACAAATACATTTCACAAGAAGCTTTTACTGGTGAAAACCATGGAACAGATGTTATCCAGAATGATGGGGAGAGTTATGTGAGAAGAAAGAAGAGTAAGAAAAAGAAAGATAAGTCTGACTCCTTTGTACCACTACCAGATAATCAGGACAATGTCTATGGAGTTCCTGATAGCCCCATTGCATTAAGTGACTTCAGAAAAAGGGAAAGGAAGAATTTCCAGGAAAGTACATTGACAGATAGAGAGGAAGAGGACACTACTGAGAACTCTGGAAGTGTCAGAGAGACCAAGAGGAAGAAGAAGAGAAGCAAAGATGTTTCCTCTTTAACACGTGAAGATAATCAAGACTACAGTCACAGAGCTCCTGATAAGCATCTCCCTGCACAGCCAGAAGCTGAGTCTGAGGAAGAAGAGCTTTCTGGAAAAAAATGCAGGAAGAATATCGAGGATAATAATGAAGTAATCAAGAAGAAAAAGAAAAAGAAGACTCAGAAAGAGAAGGAAGAAACAACATATTCAAAAATTTCTTTAAGCAATGACAGTGCATCTAAAAGCCAAAAAATAATGCTACTAGAAAGCAATAAAAAGAACACAGAGAGCGAAATGAAGCGAGCTGAATATGTCACAGGGGATGTTGTAGATAGGGTGTTATGCAATAGTAATCATATGCTCTGTGACAAAAAAAGGAAAAAAAGAAAAAAAGAAGTACCACAGGACTTTGCTGAAGAACCAGGTTCAAAAGCAAATACAAAAAAGAAAAAGATCAAAAGAGAAGACATGGGAAATGAGGCACTGGTAAGTTGTAAAGAAGAGTGTATCTTTGTGCCCTCCTGCTAAGGAATTGAAAGCTTCTTAGGTAGACAGTTTCCTGTTTTGCCGGCTGTTCTGCCTGTTCAGACCCTTAGGGTACACTGAGATCCATAGGGGCCTGCTCTGGGTTTTGAGAAGCAGGATCAGCTGATCTCTTGATTTCAGCACATAATAGTTGTGAAACATGGGAAAGTATTTGTTAATGCCTACTGCTGTAGTCATCTAGTGTTTCAATTGTGAAAATATAAATATTACAACTAACAGCAAGTATTGGCACAAAAAGAAAACTAGTACGTACAGTCATAAATGTTCTTCTATCCCGCCTTCACTTGCTCTTTGCAAAGTGGCAACACTCCTATAAAAGAGGATTTTAATACCATGTCATTTAACCTGAACAGGTTAGTAACACTGGCAGCATGAGTGCATCTAACGCTGTCTGTTAGACTTTTCCTCAAGCTTTTGCTGCTGTTGCTGCTGGAACTGCACAGTGTTAGAAACAAGGGGGAAATTCAGCCAAAACCTGTTGTCTCACTTGGACAGAACTTCAGAGAAAATTCTAAGAATTCTAAATGCAGACTAGGTCTAGAGCGTTAATGTATAAATTCTGTTAGAAAAATACTAGAGAACAACCTAAACACAAATTCCTAATTAAAAAAATAAATCTATGCAAGAAAAGAAATAGATGCAAGAGTTGTGTAAATTATAACTGAAGGTAACTGGAATTGTATCCAGACTGTTAAAGGAAATCCCATCCCAGAGTCTTGCAGTACTGCCATCTCTGAGGTGAAACAAACATGGAGAAGAACTGGTGAAAGATTTGAAATACAGAGGTTTCTGCTTTGATTTTATTTTTTTTTCAGAAATTAGGCTATTAAGATCTGGTTTTATTCCTCTAACTTTTTTTTTCAAACTTTCTTCTCTTTTTTTAATATGTTTAAGGTCATATTTTAAAGCTATTTAAGTGCCTAAAGTTAGTACCTACATGCCCAACCTCTATTGTTGTCATTAAGAATTGAGCTGTGAGATGCTTAATCTACAGTATCTATCTGTATATTTAGGTCCTTAAACAACTTTGAAAACAGCTCATTGCAAGTCATTAGGAGGTTGTTTTTATTTTCATAGGTAATGGGAAACTGCACGCCAGTTGTTTTTTATCAAGAACTTTGAATGCTTGGCTTGTTTAAAAGCCAAGCACTAGCTAATAAAACGTCACTGAAGATTTGCCTCTCAAGCACACTTCATGGTGTGCTTTGCTCTGTTATGCACTCACGCGCAATTTCTTCATGTTGTGTGGAAATCTGGCAGCTTTCTGGGGTCTAGTGCTAATAATTAAATATGGATTTATATAAGCAGGTTCTTCAGCCTTCATGGAGATCCAGATACAGGCTTTTTCCACAAAGGTTTGTGTTGGGAGTGCGTATGCTTATCAGTCATTAGGTGAGCAGATGTTTGGGGCTCTTTACTTAGGCTTCTCCTTTTGACCTTTCAAAGGACAAGGTGGTTTTATTGCTGGGATGGATTTTCTAATTAAATTGACATTGCCTTTTTGAGACTGTTAGACATTATTTGGATTCTTGCAGCTGCTCACATTCTGTGGAGGCAAGATAAGCCTAACAATGACAAGTAAACTTGCATGAGGGTGGTGACCAATTACAGTGGAAAATACAGTAAATAACCTTGCAAACAATTGAGGAGAAGGGTGTAGGGTGATGTATGTTTTGTTTCTCTTCTCCATATTCATCTCTGTCCTTTAATAATAAAAAGTACTTCAGAGAAATTCTCCTGAAGATTGAGAAGTCTGGGTAAATCAGTTCTAGAGAAGTGTCATTCCTGCCAGGCCAAAAGACACTGCTGTAATAAATGGCTGATAATGTCGGTCTTGCATTTAACTGTGCCATCGTCCTGAACCATTTTCTAGTCTGCAGCGTGTGACACACACTGCTGCATGCCTTGAAAAACCCTCTGTTGGGCTTTGCAGCAAGCAAAAGAGTCAGTTTTTAAAGACAATGTGGAGTGATACCCGCTTAATAGCAACGATTGATATTTTTCCCACTGGATGCCATTACCATCAACTTGGGCAGAGTGAGGAGGAGTGAGGACCCGGTTTACTTCATTGAAATTGTTTGTCTGCAGATAGCATAATCCTACCGTGTGTGAATGTGCTCCTCTTCCACGAAGCTGGGGGAAGATTGGCACATGTCCAGAAAGGGGGTAGTTTTAGCCTTCAGCAGGTCAGGGCCACGCTGTGAATTAGCAGGGATGGGGGTGCACCCTTCCTCCTTCCTTGTCTGCCACTTGACCTTCCAGCTAAAAAAAAAAATATGTTGCAGCTGTTTGCAGAATCCTGTCATGACAGTTTTCCTGCTTGTTTTAAAAGATATGAAAAGACAGTACCAGGCCATCTAGAAGTAAATTGAGTTGGGGTTTTTTTTTGTTGTTGTTTTTGGTTTTTTCTTTTCATCCAAGAGAATGAGCCTCCTTATTGCAGACAGTGGTCTCACATTTTTAATGGTGCACGTACTTGTGTGTGTGTGAAATCAGTGTATAAAAGGTAGCTTTGGAAAATGAGGTAAATCATTCATGGCTTTAAATAAAACTGTAAACCCTCAAAAAAGTAACAGCAGCTTCTGCTGACAGAAGTATGTTACAAATCTTTTCCTTGTCTTAGTGTTCCCTGGCTATTTCATGCTTGGATTATTATGTTGGCTGTATCAATAGATCTTCCCTTTGGCCACCATTTCCAGGCTGGTCTAAAGCTTATGGCTCTAATTTACCACTATCCTGGACTTATTACTTATCCTGTTACACTGGATGCCCCAAAATCTTACCCTTACTACAAATTTAGAAAAGAAAGGCTGCGGGCAATGATCTGGAAACGCCAGTCAATGGGAGCAAAAGCTGCTGAAGGGCTGCACTTTGTGGAAGAGTTATCGGTATCTGGCTGCCTGTGGACTCTGCTGCTGCCATCCTGCCCACCCATTCCTGCTGTCGCGGCTCTGTCTCTTCACATCAGCTCCCCGTTCCTCACTCTCAAATGTGGAACTAACCTGCTATTTGCTGCCATTGTAGGAGACACTTCATGTATGTGTCACGCCTCTCCCTGTGCTCTTTCCAGACTGGAAGCTCCTTGGGGACCGTCATCTACTCTGCATTTGTACAAGACAGAGCACAATGCAGCTGCCTCTCGATTGGTTTTTTGGGTTGTGGGTTTTGGTGGTTTTTTTTTTTTTTGAAGTGGCTAGTGGGATCAACATGCCTCAGGTTTCTCTTGTGCCTTCAGAGGAGCCATTCTCTTACCACCAATTTTTTTTTGTTTTTTTTTTAACTTCAACTCTGTCCCTTATTTCAAGTATAAATTTAAACTTTTATGAAACTGCTTAATTTGAAATGACCCTGTCTGCAAACATTACTGTATGTGCCAGTGATATTTGCAGGTCCATTTTAATGTGTGAATTTAAAAAATTCTCTTATCCCCTTTGTTAAAAAAAGGATCTCTTTCTTGGGGAGAAAGACTCTCCATAGAAATACACAGGTTTCATTGACATTTCCAGCTTAGCTCTGGCTATTTCTTCTTGCCCCAGAATAGTACTACTGTATTGCTTCATGTTTTTACTACTTTCGTGGTCAGAGCTGTGTAAATTCTAATTAACCAGAATGGATAAAAATATTCATACGAGCTTTTTCCTGTTTTACAGGAACGTGTGGATGATGTAACTATTGTGCAGGAAAAAAAAGGAAACTGTGATGAAGTTAACATAGACAAGGTATGTTTTGTCTTAATTGTGTAAGATTTAAAGCAAGTCAGCGTTTAATGTATGCTTAGAATGTGTAACAAAAAACCTGCTTTGTTGCTCGTCTATGCCAAGATTTCCCTAAATACAGCTCTGCTTAAAATGTGCTTTACCGTCCATGGGTTAAGTCCAAAATGTGCGGCTCCAGTCAATGTCAGAAGCTCCTAAGTAGCTTATTAGGTTAAATACAGGTTTCTTTGCCTCTCATCAATGTTGGCAGTTTCAGTGTAGCTGTTACCTGCAGTTAGAAGATTAAACATATCTGATAGAGCAAAAGGTTCATTTAAAACACTAGAAAAATCACAGTTCTCGTGTTAGGTGTGTAAAAGGATCACATGCAACTTTTTAATTATCCTTGCAAAATTCTGAAGATAACTAGTTATTTTATTCTTCCCTTATCTTTTCATTGTGAATTAAATTAATTGTCATTTAACGCACAGAAGATAGTGTCTTGTGCTGTTTTTTCTGCGTGCTAGGTGAGGCGGCAGGCTCTGCAAGAAGAAATCGATAGAGAATCTGGCAAAACTAAGGTTTTCAGTCCCAAAGTGGAACGGGTATGTATGAAATTAGACCTTGATTTGATGGAAATACTGTGTCCCAGAGCAAGTTCTTGAAAAAAGCACTGTACTCCTTTCTGTATGTGGCTCAGGTACATGGCTTGGCACAACAGTCTTCCTTCTGACTGTAAATTTAAGGTCATGCTATAGAACAAGTTAGTACAATCTCAAGATAGCCTGGGAGCTGACCAGTGAACTCCAACAGCAGTTGGCATCTTAGCTCTAATTTCCATCATCAGTCCTCAAAAACAACATTTTCTCTGGTTCCTCTGGAGAATGAGCCATGACAAATTGCTACAGAAGCATTTTCTGCTTACTGTGAAATATAAATAATTCTCGTCTATGGTATAGCAGTCACTGACTTGTATGTAATTGTTATCTGGAAGACTTTGCAGACATTCAGAAATGGGTGCACATGGAAAGGTAAAAGGGAAGACAAATGATAATGCATGTGTGTGATAGTTACAGTCAGTCCTCTCCTAACTTCTACACCTTTCCTCCACCTCTTTGAAAGATGATTCTTTATTCTTTGCTTTTGCATCCTACTCACCCTGCCTCCTGACAGGTCTACAGTACAGTAGTGGAAACTGTTGCAGTAGTGTTTAGCAGGGGTAGTAAGATTCAGGAGGAGAGAAAGCTTTGCTAGTAATTCAGGATTCTTAGTTGTTTCGCAAGACTGCCAGGGTGCCTAGAAAGTTGGAATATACCTCAAACAAATGCCAGAAACAACTCCTGTAGGTTTTTACATAGTGGGAGGCAGACTGCAATAGCTCTGGACCTGCAACTATCTAATAGTCTCTGAAGTCACTGAGAAAAATTACATCCTTGGCAGGGGATCTCAGTTCTTTGGTGCTGATCTGTCTCTGTTTAGTAGTATGCAGAAGAATAAAAGCTATGAAAACTAATTTATCAGCTTCACAAAGAGCGAGCTGGAAATGCTGCAGCAGAAGCTATGTGTACTGCCTGCCAGCAATTCACTTAAAAAAATTACAGGGTTTGACAAGCCATAATTATTTTTGCATCTGTGCAGATGTCTCCCATTCCAAAGGGAGGACATATATATATATACGTGTATGTGTGCATGTGTCTGTGTCACAGACCAGGGCTTATACAGCAACTTGTCTTTGAGCAAGGTAAAAATACTAAAGAAGTATTATGGATAGCTTTCTTTTAATAGCAGGTATTCTGGCCTGTGATAGTGAATGGTACTCCAGCCTTGCATTTTTTTAACTTAAAGAACCTGCTACCGCTTGCCTGCAATATTGTGTAGCATGCTGCGTGTCATGTTGGCTGTCTAGTGGAGAATGACTGTTCCATGCAAGCTACAACTGTTCAGTTGGAAGGATTTCAGGCCTACATAAACACACTACTAAATTCACATTTTTCCTTTGATGTAGCCAGCTCAGTCTACTTAATTAATGATCAAACATTCTTCCATTTAATATCACCCCCCATTTTAAAGAAAAAATTGGGAGTAGCAGACCTGCCAAAAATAGTTATAAATGACTGCATAGCTCCTAGGTATAGCTCAGGAGTCAAGTACGATCCTTAGATAACGAAGCCTGTTCTTAGGTAAGCTGAAAGTTCATAAACTTTGTAAATCATATGATGTATCTTGGGTTATCCACAAAGGGTTGAATTCTGATTTTACTTGGACATTGCCTGTATTCTCAGAAAGGAGCCAGTATCTGCAGACAAAAGAAAAATCCTGAAGGAGTGAATTAGTTCAAAGAATACAGTGAAAGGCAGAGTTAAGGAATGGCAAACTGCGAGGGAGGGGAGGGTTTCAGAGTATTATATCTAGTCCTGTTGGATAGGGGTCTGCCCTCCGTTTTTGCACCCTTGCAATATTAGTGCTAGTTAATGGGATGAGAATGCAAATATTACTTAGAGCATATGAGCCAGATGGAACACTGTCTCCAAAACTAACATAACAAAACACTGCTGAAAATAACAGCTACCTACCTAGGCAGTAGGAAAACGAAAAGCGTACGATGTGACAGAGTGAAAGAGGATTAAGTCTGACAGTTGTCTTATTCTAAGAGAAATGATTGGCAAATGTCTGGCTTTTTGAGCTAGGTAAATATCCAGAGAGCAGAAAGTCAAGATTCCTAAAGACAGAGGGAAAGGAGATTCTGAAAGTGCATCATGTCCTTCGAGAGGTACTACCCGTGGAATGACTGCTTCCCAGCTTTGTCAGCCCTCTCAGGTTTTTGTAGCTGGTTCTGTTCTCATGGTACCCAGCCAGAAATTGTCTTCCTTAGTCTTGGTATTATTAAATTTTAGCGTTAACCTTGTTTTGTTTCACAGGATACGAAGTTCGGCCAGTGGAGTACAGCTGCTTTTCAAAGTTCTGAGGAAGAAATGAAGTTTTTTAGACTGATGGGTGGCTTTAAAAAGGGCTCTGTGCCTATCCAAAATCTCTCAGCAACTACAAACAAACCAAACATGGCTCTGAACAGGGAAGGGGAACAGAAGTTACAGCAGGCTCTGAAGATGGAATTCGATAAAGCAATGGACTTGAAGCAACATAGAGGAATTGGTCTTGGATTTCAACCTGCTGCCAACAAAAAAGTATACATAGACAAATATAAATCTAGATCTATAAAATTTGAAGATTAAAACTCTGAAGTAATAAAGGGAATGAAAAGTCAACAGGCAAATTTCTTTTCACTTTCCACATCTTTTTACTTGAAATAAAATACAAAATGTTTAAGAAATTTGATTTATGAGGCACTTTTAGTACAAGTTTTCAACCGCATACGCCAGATTATGTGGAACTGGGTCCTCACTCCAGCTAAACAGTAAGTTTTGGAAACCTTAACAATGTTTTCTACAAGGCAAGAGACAGCCTACTTCAAAGATTGAAGATGTATGGGCAATGCCTGCAACAAGTTGAAACTTAGTAATTTTTCTTTTAAATGCTGATTTCATAAACTTATTTTTAGCTACATCTTAGTGATTCAAAAGGATTTTAGTGTTCTGTAAAATCTTCACATTATTACACTCAGTGAGTGGTACAAAGGGATGGCGTTTTACTTTGAAGAAACACTACTGGTATGCCTACAAATTTGATGAGGGGAGACTTTTAACTCAGAAAGTAGTTTCTTAAATATTAGCATCTTCATTATAATAATGAATAGCGTTGAACATCCTCTGTGTTTTAACTGTGCTCTGGCAGTTGGATTTTCAAGCAGCAGCTATTATCTGTAAATGAAGATAAACACTTTCTGGATAGCAGCACCAAATATATGGATCTAGACTTCCTAAATTATAGAAAGCAAGGTAATTTTAATAATGTGCTTACTGAGTTCATTACACATCAGTTTGAATTAAATTTCTAACCTTTGGCTTTTCAGACAACTTGTACTTTCATCGGTACAAAACATGAGACTGCACTTGTGTGTGTCCTGTTCAGAATTCAAGGGTCCAAAGCAGTCTATCAGTGTCTCACTTGAAGTCACGAAAAGATAATGAAAAACTGTCGTGTATTTTATTACTGGCTGTGCCATTTGTTATGGGAGACAGCGTTGTTAAGTTTTAGCGTAGCTCTGGTTCTTAAGCAGAACAAGGTGACCATCTCTTATGTCTATGCCTGCTGTAGTGTAACAGTGGCTGACGTGCAGGGGAACCCCAGCCCCCCAGAATTAGGTTACTATCTCTGCTGACCCAGCTCATTGTTTTTCTGCCGAATTACCTATCCTTTTTGGTAAGATGATGCCAACTGACCTACTAAATTTCTTGCTCTTTTAAGGCAACCTCACTTTCCACAAGTGTCTTTTCCAGTGGACCGCTCTATGCAACAGTAGCTGCCTCCAGCAGAAAATGCACTTAACAAAACAGCAGTTGGCTCCAATGCATTTTGGGCAACTCCTGAGGGGAAGTGAAAATTACACAGAGGCTCCAGCTTAAGGGGTTGCCGTGAATCCATTCCCATACCTGGGAAGAGGGAGATGCTGAACCACTTCCCGCAGGGTCTGAACTTGTCTTTCAGGAAACCATCTCCTTTAAAGTGTCATTTAAACCCACCACTACCTCAGGGTGAGTCTGTTTTGCACCAGTGCTCTCCAAGCTCAGCAACTGGCTTCAGCCAGCCCTTCTAGGCTTCAGCTTTTGCTTTACTTAAATTCAGGTAGTGGAGGTTCTGTTTTCTCTTCTGGTTTGAGAGAAATGCTGAATTCAGGCCCTCAGGTACTTGCCTGGCAAAAAAAAAAAACCAAACCAAGAACAAAGTTAAAATAAAGGAAACAGGTAGGAAAATGTCAACTAGTGACTTCACTGAGGAGGAGAGGGGCTGCATATACAGCTTTCTCCTGCAGAGCCAGTCTTGGATGGGTAGTGACTGGTCTTGCACTGCCACTGACAAAGATGCTGAACGTGGTACTAGTCCTAGCCTTGCCTTTGGATAAGGACTCTTTTTCCCATCTAGAATTGCGTAGTGTATACCAGTGTGTTGCTCGACCATAGCTTTGTGGATGGCCTGGCACCTTGCTCTTGATAATACTGTGCACATGAAAATGTTGTAGTTTGAAAAACAAGACACATACCTGGGGAAAAAACTGTCAGCTTTTTTCAAGCAGTCAAACTTGGTCTGGCCTGTGTATTTGCTATATACAGAAGAACGAAGAGGTCTGTAAGTAAGTCAAAAGCAGTTTATTAGAGTGGCTGTGTTAGCTTCTAAGCTAGATGTTCATAGAGTTTGCTCCTGATAACTAACCAGAGCTTTCTGCCTGTTGTTGAGCTATTTTTGCACTAATAAAAACAGTAGTAAAACATTTGGAAGCATTTCTCATGGCAGTCTTGCATCAATAAGAAAACCAAAAGTTACACTGTGCTCAAAAGACAACAGGCAAAAATTGGTGCCTGCACGGGGAAGAGGAATGGTTGGGACATTGGTAAGCTTGCCGTAAGAGTTTCCATTTTGCAGAATCCGGAACAACTCCACTCTGGGTTTAGAGCAGTACATTTGCCCCTGGAGGACAATTCTGCCATACCACAGCTGCCTAGTGTGACCCACTTGGCCGTTTAGGGAGCTCAGAGTTTAATCCCACTTACCCGGTTCATGGTTTATGTTTCCAAGCCCAATAGGAAGAATCATCTACGTGCTGTTGAGAGTTGTTTTGTGCAGCTGCAGCAAGAAGGAAAGCTAAATTAAAGTGGGACATGAGAACGTGTGCAGTACTATCATTTCATTATCTGTGTGTGCTTTATACAGAATTATTTAAGGAAAGTCAGTGTAATTAAAATAGCTATGTACTAGAGGTTGGAAAGGTTCTGTATCAAGTTGATACAGTTCATAATTCTCTTGTATTCCTGCAGTTTTACTCTGCTTAGATATATAGATATAGGACTAGGATCCTAGTTCAGTCCTTTACAACCTTAACACAAAATACATATTTTAGCTCTACCCTGCTTCAGTAACCACTGAGGAGATTAAAAACATGCAAACAAGAATGGTTTAATAATTTGGGTGGTATTTATTATCAGCTTGCTAACTCCTTAAGTATATGGTTCTAGCAAAACCAATTACTTGTTTGGCCTTAACAAACCAAAACATTTTTGTGCAAAAATATATCTTAATATCCATATAAGGATTTAGCTCATTAAAATACTTACCACTAAGCAAAAGCAGCAATAGATGCAAGGTCTCAATGCGGTTCCCTACCATAGGACAGAAGTGGTGAGAGTGAAATTTATTAGGTGTAATAGCAGTACATGTAACTAAGTTCCACATGGGTAAGGTGATAAATTTGTATACGCAAAGAAACTCCCCCAGAACAAACAGATGAACTGCGAATTGTTTTATTCAGTGATACAGTGTACTTTGCGAATATAGAGTACTTTACATACATTTCCATTTTCCTTTGCAGACAGCACTTAAAGATTCCTTCCATTTTACAAAACACCATTGAGCTACAATGAAAGCATAAACACGTCTGTGAAAATGTATTGTAGAAATTAGAACCGTAACACCCCGGCCATTTTTTGCTTTTACTGGAACTGACCAAACAAATGTTGGCAGCATCCCAAAGCAGAAAGACAACTTAGTAGGATTATTATATTGAAAAATGGCTTTCTACACAGGAGAAAGACTATTCTGCAAGTGGGATGAAGTTTGGAGGCTGTGAATTGATCCGTGCAGATTATCATCTTCCTTTGTTGCTAAAATGACAACAGATTAGATTTGGAAAAGCTTTTGCAACCATAGAGGTTCAAAATAACCTTTACTGAATGCATCTAAATCAGCATTTAAAATAAGGATATAGTGGTAAAACTGGAAACAGAAATTCAGGTTAAATTATTGCACAGAGCAGTTTTACCTGTGTCCAAGTAAATTTGTCACACTAAGTAAAATAAAAATACACTGAACGCCTCCGGTTAAAATCTAGATCAGTGATTTTTGGCCTCCACTACATGCTTTCTTGTACAGATGACTCCTTGGAGAAGAGGCATTCATCAGGTCCTGGACTGCAGAGGAAGCCGAAGGGCCAAGTCTGTGAAGTGACCCATTTCAGGTTGTTTGCTTCGCCTCTTGATGTACTCTAGTGTTTTCACCTGGGTAAGAAAAGAAAGATATTCTGAGATTTTTAGTGTCTTTGTCTTTTCTCATTTCATAGGCCATCATTTAATCTATATGAAGGTGTTTTAATAGACACTCTCATGGTTTTCCCTAAATTTCACTGGCTACACAAACACTTGCATTTCTTACTCCAGAGCTCGTTATCATGTATATCTTTCTTAAAGGCTCTGGAACACCCACTTTCCAAGCTTACACCATGCAGTTCCTCCACTAAATAAAAATGCTTTATTTCTCTTCAAGATAGTTTTTCTGTACTGAAAAAGTTATAGCACCCAACATTTCCAGGTTCTTTAATGTGTGAAATACATTTAAAAGTGCTAGAGAGATACAGACCACTTGAAATAAGAGAAGCTGCTGATTCTTTAAGAAGCATTTAAAAAATAAGTTGTTTTTTTAAGCTCATTTAATTTTTTTTTTTTTTTAAGAGAGCAACTTGTAAAGAGATTAGGTTTATTCAGATCAAGAAAATGTTACCTTTTCCCAAATGAGGAGTTGAAAAAGATCTTAAGAACTAAAATTTGTCTGCATTATCTGTTTTACTTACCATAGTTTTGGTGTCAGCAAAACCATGTTTCTGAGCAAGATTCCAGAGATTGACTGAAAGCTGGTTTAGTTTGTTGTTTCGTAGATCCCCATGAGCTAAAATAGTGTTAAAGAAATAGAGTGCCAACTGGCTCTGTCGCTTTAGGGTCTATAATGAAAAAAAAATTCCTATATTAACATATAGTCATCCCAAAATATCCAGCATAACTTCTCTGGGTTCTCTGAACTCTTAGAAGTGGAAGGGGCAGATACTCATTCTGTAATACACAGCAATAATTCCAAACACAACAATACAGGCATAGTTTCCACGTTCCATTCAAAATGGAGCAACAAGTAGTGATAATCATGAATCAACCTAAGTTGCTGTAAATAAAGTAATTACACAAGACTCCTACATCTCATACCACTTTGGCACAGCACAGTATGTAGCTCTGACACATTTTTAACTCAAGACTCCCTACAATTGCATAGAAACCACCCTCCCACCAACCAACCTTGCACTTGCATCACCATGGCTATATTTTTTAGAGAGACCACGATCATCAATCTAGATTAATGCAACTTCAGTTTTTTTCCAGCAGTCTATTCTACTTTTATTTATTTAACCAAAGACATTTTTTCCCTGCTATTGTTTCACTGAAACTTTGGTGATACCAACATATTTGCAGTATATTTGCAGCTACTTTCCCTAAAATTGCTGAGGAGGGACCTTGAGGAGCACCATGCCCTTCGGCCTCTACAGAGGAGTTCCGGGGCACAGACAATCCTGCACTAAGCTTACAAGGTGCTACCACCCTGGTTTGGCATGAGTGGAAAACAGAAGTAATTAAAATGCTATTTTAGATTTTGCCTATTCCTACTAAACAAGTTTTAAAAGGCTAAAAGGACGAATTATTGATGCATCTGAGACTTAGTATTTGTTTATACTGCTTTGCTGCAGCTATCCTTTGTTTTTTGCCCAAGCAAGACCACTGATAAAAGCATACCTCCATCTTACACAGAAACCACAGCAGCAGAGTAGTAGTTAAAACAAGACTGTCAGCTGAGCACCTCGATTTATGAACTCAATACTTCACTTCAGCCCTCTCAGTTCAATACTTGTTAGGGTAGCTAATATACAGCGTTCAGATAGGAAGTTACAGGACAAGGCAGAGATTGGGGTAAGAGGGGTGCAGTGATCTCTGTGACTTGTGCTCTCCTGACATGATACCAATGCAGCCATGCAGCCTCTGCCCTTTCCCTATGGGACTGAAAGGAAATTAATTTCCCTTCTCACTGCCAGCAGAAGAGAGGTCAGATGCTATTAATCAAAAAAATGGCACACACTGAGCTATCAGTCCTCCAGATAGATATGGGAAAGGAGAAAGCCGTGCCATTAAAGAATTAGCTAACGAGAAAAGAGGACACAGCATGCCCCAGACTAGAAGCATCAGGCTGCTACTGTACATACGTGACACACACAGTAGATTTGTCACATCAGAAACTCACAGACACACACGCATGCATATGCAATCCAGAGCTGCTCAAGGCCCCAGGAGAAGTTCCCTAAGCACTAGATTAATTACATGAAACTACAAAGACGACAGCTCTTCCTGTAACAGTTATCTACGTTAGCAATTTCCATCCCAGTAGCTCCAAAAGCTGTGTCTAGGCTAACACTACAGCCATCATTTGGGAGCATTGAACTGTACTCCCTACCAGACAGGGAAATATAGTTGATCAGTCTAGTCCAGTAGTAGTCGCACAAAGAGCAGAAATACAACTCAAAAAGACAATAAAAGGGAAAGTAGTTATGCTTAAACGCTTAATTATGACTGTAGTATTTCTCTTGTAGGACTATCATCCTTCAGGTGAAAACAGATACAGGATACAGCCAGCTAGTCCATGTTTTGCCACATTGTTCACAAGGCATACAGCCTTCCACCTGCCACATCTCCATGTATCCTGGATTAGCAAAATAAGGTGCTACCTATAAGTTTTTTCCCATTGACCATCTAATGTCTGTGTGTCTTCTGCTGAATACAAACTTCAGGAGAGGTTCCTCAGAATTGCTTGGAGGCTTCCTCACAAGAAGTGGGGCAGTTAAATTATTGGGCAGAACGCAAAAGCAGCAGTACTTTAGTCCTGAGTATCAGCTAGCGAGGTTTTCCGGGTAGTATCAATGCAAATACAAAATCCATTCTTCAAAATAAGGATGACATTTTGACTAATTTGAAACGTATGTACTTCAAAAAGGATCATACTTCAAAAAGGATCTAGAAACACATTAAAAAGCTGGAAGAATGAGATGCACACAAACTCTCATTGTATTGGGGTAGGTGTAACAGACAGGATATTGGCATCTACTCTCAGTTACACAATACGAAGTGAAGAGAGAGGCAGGCTCAGGTATGCAGTTAAGTCCCACCATGCCTGAAAACAAACAAGAAGAGTCAGACAAGACTTCCCATGATGATGAACAGGAATGTTTGTGTAACATGGCACCGACCTCCAACCCGAGGGAGACCTCTATGCCAGCACGCTGGCAAGCCTGCTGACATAACTGACATCGAATTGTGGGTGGCACTCCAACTCACAGGATGTATTCACAGGCAGCAAGGAGAAAGCAACAGCTCAGCTATTTGGCAACTACATACATCATGGGACTAGCAATTCCCACACCAAAAAGAATTGCCAGCCTTCTAGGCAGCACGTTTGCCATAATCTTTGGAATAATGCTGATGACAATGAAACAAATAACATATGACATCATCCCAGAATGTGACCCCCTTGTGTCCTAGCCTCTCCACCAAAGTGCAGAACAATGTCAAAATTTCGTATAGCGTAACAGGAAAAAATAGGATCTTTCATATGATGGGACTATGTAACCTTTTATTTCACAAAATTCTGGCTAGCAATTCAAATATTCATTCCTGTCTTCCGGTGATTTTTGCCAGACATCTATGGCACAAGGATACCTTGAGCCTTCTGTTGGAAAAGCCTTTGTGCTTTTCCATAGGTTGCTCCTCTGAAGGTGCGTCTCGCCTGCTGCTGCTCCCATGTACAGCTGTAAAATAACTGGCACTGTTACTTGTTAACAGTCCATGTGTGGCAGCACAGAGCTCAGCATGGGCTGTAAGGCTCCTCCAAGGCACTAAATATATCAGTCTAGGCCGAGTCTCCATGCTGATATAGCATCTGTTTGCTAGTATTACCTGAACTATCTAGCCCGAAATTAATTCCAGCACTACCGTGATGCTGGTGGTTACATCCTTGTGATCCAAATCTAGATATTCCTAAAGAAAGCCATGACAGGCAGCCTTGCCTTTCCTTGAAAGCTCTCACGTGAAGCCCTTTGGGAACCTTTTAACATCTATTAGTTCACTGGAAAAGATCACGAGCTGCATGGGACAGACCAGGTTCCCAACTCTCTGGTTACACAACTGTCCTAACATGGGATAAATGAAGCACCTGGCACCAACAGGAGCTAATACAAGTTCATTTATAATAAAAGGAAATAATGATTTGAGAAAACACCAAGAACCAAGATGCAGCTGGGAGCTCATATACCACACAAGAGGATGCATACGCCCTATTTCACTACTCCTCTAGCACACTGAGATGGTCAGAAAAGAAAGGGCTTTCTTTTGGATACAATCCTTGAAAGAGCAGTCCAGAACCTCCCTCTACAGTACTCAAGAGTCTCAGCGGCAGCTTCTGCTGGCTCAGGGTGCAGTATCACACCTCTTAGTTAAGGCAGGCTGAGGCATTTTACTCCTAACTATACTGGCACCATGGTAGGTTCATCTCTATTTCAGAGTCCTTAATCTATTTTTAAAGCTTTCAATAGTCATAGTGATGCTCACATCAGTTTGATTTCCCTCTAAAATTAATCCAACGAAGATGTGCTCCTTGTGAAACTTGTGGTTCATGGAGGACCAGACCATACTTTCCAACGCCATAGTCAGTAATCCTGCTGTAGGCCATTAGCAGAATCTCTATTTATTTATTTTGGTTTCCACTATTTACCAAGTATCTTACAAACATGCAATGGTCCCAATTTCTAGTCTTTAAACTCCGCCAGTACGCCAGAAACAACAGTGTAATAAAAGGATTCATCTGGGAGTTAGGATTCTCCAACTCTGAGACAAAGAGTGGAGTTGATATACACTCACCAGCCACAGTTCCTCACTGCAATACACCCATCCTCTTGCTGCGTCATCAGCAGGCAAGCTGCCAGCGTGCCAAAACAGGCACCTCCACCGCCTGCAATGTCTTCTGGAAACCGCAGCAGGTAAATTCCCTTGCCTCCCTCCTCCCAAAGAGGAACAAAATGTTTATCCACCTTTAGAAAATTTTGGCCAACAACACAAAATCCTTCAGGATGAGCAACCTCTTCTCAAGTTAAAGCACACCCACACACAGAGAACTATGGCCAACTCTGCTTGTAGTTCAGTATTCAAACATGTGAAATCAACTGAAGTTTTTATAAGTTTGTATAAAATTAAAAATCAGTTGTGTTGAAAGGAGAAGCCTCTAGAGTGTACCCAGGAATTGCCTTCTACTGCTCCATTTTTGATATTTACTATAACAAGTCCAGTATCTATCATGCGGTACACGGGAAGACGGCCATCCTAACACGGCGCTGCCAAGGACACAACAACATGCTCTTAATGTTTTGGATCAAAAGCGGTGTTTGAATAAAACATACTCCATCTGGACATCTATCACTGAGTAGCAAGAGGCAAGGTATTTACATTTCTAAGAAACCTGGAGCTTAAGATTAGTCTTCCACCCACACAAAGGCAGAGAGGATTCACTGATATGTGCTCTTATGACCAGGAACAGCTTGAATTTTACAGAACTGTCCAGAACTGAAAATTTCCATTCAAACACTGTAATGTAAGTGAAGCATTCTGTAATACTGCAAAAAGACCATGCTGTGTCAACATAGGATGCATTGTTCCCTTCCAAATTGCCATTTTGGTGAAAGCATTTTATTGTGAAAAAAATTTATTTTCCTTTATGGCTTTTAAAGGAAATGAACCAATAAAAACTCAGTATCATCAAAGGCTTGTTCATTTAAATGAGCAGCCAAGCAGATGAATGATAAAAGGTCACCAACACTGAAGCAATCCAAATACCACAGTGATTTTATGATCGGTTCTACTTTAGCACAAATGGAGGTGTCTCTGACAATATTATCGTCGCCTCTTTCCTCAGCAAGAACAGCTTCCTCAAAAAACTATTCATTCTTACAAAACAATTTTTATCTAAATCTCTCAAGGACTTTTACTGAACAAAGCAAAATAAATGCTCCCCCCCTTTATAAATAAGGATGGACAGAGGATTAAATCCAAGGCCGCAGAGGCAAAGGCAGGGCAAGGACCTATATCCATGCTGCTTAGCTTTAAATCTAGTTTTCTGTGCAACAACTGCTTCGGTGAAATAACACAGGATCTCGTTACTCAAAGTATTAAGCTTGAAAGCAGGGGAAAAAAAGCCTTTCAGAAACCACAGATTTCAGCCATACAAACATTCCCACCCACATACTCCATATAGCAGTCAGATGCAAAAAATCCTCAATATACAACCCACAGTCCTGAAAACTCTGTTAAAAATCTCCTTCCAATACTTGCTTGGACATTCTTAGCTGTGCAAGAATGGTTGCTTTCTGCTATTACTACTCTGAAAAAGAACAGCTATTCACTGTGGTGATGTGTATGATGATGTAGAGGCATTTGAGCAAAGGATTTATTCATATTACATCTCTACAATTGCTCAAGGAAGGATAAACAGGATAGCAAAAGCAGAGAAAAGGCTAAACTTAGCGTAGCGTCCTCCAAATCTGTATCAATTAACACATTCTGTATTGGCAAACACTACAGGCTACTGTGCAACCAGGCCATCTAAAAAATTCCATCAAATTAATCATCCCCTGCCGTCCCATTTCAGTCTGCAAGCCACAAGATTTTTTCATTATACAGCAGTTTAGTAAGGGGTGATTAGGAAGTTGTGGAGGGGTTAACAGTAAGTTCTCATTATTTCAGTCATACTGAAAACATTAGTCACCGGCCTTTCACATACAATCCATTAAGCTATATTTGATCTCTCAGAGCCTCTGAACTCCAATCAAGAAATCCAATAAGCTGCCTAGAGTTTTCTTTATTTTATATTGAACAAATATACCCCTGTACTAAAACCAAGGTAAAGCCAAAACTCCCTCCGCACCTCTCTCCTGACTTCATCCGAGCATCTGGGATGCAAAACTTTTACAAGTTAAAGGTGGTTTCCACTGTATTTTACCCAGTAACAGACTAACTGTGAATTCTCACTTTGCCCATTACAGAATTGGACATTTCAGGCTACTGTTAACTTCACTGTCAAAACAATACGGTTTATTTACAGAGAGAGAAAGGTGACAGCCAGGAGGAAACAACAGGAAGGATGGACATGGAGCAGATTTTAGCCATAACTATACTGCAATCAAAGGAGTGACTGTGGCACTGTCTCCAATTCTTTAGCTTAGGCCAATAATTGCAATACCAGCATCATGGAGCTCATTATAGTCAAAAGACTCTCAAAAGAAAAAGAACGTATCCCACACTGAGCATCATATTTCCATAACCAAACTACACCAGGACTCAAGCCAGTTAATTTAAAGCTAACTCTAACCTCATAGAGCATCGTGTTTCCATAACCAGACTACACCAGAACACAAGTTGGTTAATTTAAGGCTAACTCTAACCTCACTATGCTGCTCTGCAACCACCATTCTGTACTGCAGCAGAATCGCATCCTTTGGTACACCGCCACAGTCGATACCACAGAGTATACCAGAGCCCCTTCTACTGCTTGTCGGTTCTATCAGACTAGCCATGCACAGCATACAGCTAAGCAGGTAACTTTAGCCTGCATCTTAAAAATGTGTTGTAATTGCTACATGATCTCTTTCACATCATTAGGTCTCTCCACCACAAGCCTGCCTACGTGATTGACTCACTTTTTAAACAAGTAAAATTACCTAATTTCCTCTTGTTGTAAGGTTCCTGGAGCTTTCTAAAAGGCCAACGCCTGGTCAAGAAGGTGGTCCGTTTATTCAGCTCCCAAGTAATTTTGGTTTTGTATTGAATCAAGCTAAGTAAGAACATACCTCTTCCTTTCCAAGGGTTTTCAGATGATCCAGGATCTGTGCTATCACTGTTTCACACAGTTTATTAATTTCAGCCAGGAACTTGGAGTCTCCACCATACAGGGCATCATTGGAATCAACTGCAGAGATGAATTCAAGCTTAGGTCTGGCTAAAGAGCTATGCATTTGATTGCTACTGAAAACACCAGCTATTTATAGAAGACCAGATTTGGAAGTTATAAAATGACCCTCCTCCATGAAACACAAACAGAACCACCTTGTTTAAGCGCCTACCACTTGGTTGCCTACTATGTCCTCTTGATTTTAGGAACAAAACACTGAAAACAATTTTCTAGCTTAAAGCCAGTTCTGTATTCCTGGATGCAGCCACGTTCAAAAATATGTGCTAGACTTAAATACAAAGCAACATATAGTGTCAATTTTCACTTTTTCCACAGAGACAGACTCCCTGCTCACATCAGGTTAGAAGAGTATGGCCATCATCTTCAATGGCAGCAGGACTAGGCCAAACAGTTTATGTTTTACTTAGGCAAAACAACAAGATTTTCACAGAAAAATGCATTTTTTTTTCCCAAAATAAAACCTTGATTACCTCAAAGGCACGGAGAGAAATTCAGAAAGTGTATTTTCAATTTCAAAGATCTTGAAGGATTTTTTCAAGGGAGAGAGTTCTTTAAGTTTTTAGAGCTTATATAATTGTGACTTTAAATACGTGGTTTGGCCTCATCTATTTATAATGATTTACTATGAAGTTACAAGAAATTTGTAAGTTTAAGTGTATTCTGGGTAAATCAGAGAGCACGTAAGATAAAAGGTGATCCCCTGTTCCCAAGTAAACTTCATTTTAAGAAGCTAAGGTACATGGTCCACCTAGGAAAAAAACCATCGTCCAACTACTGGGGAAAAAATACTAATTTATATTTCCATGTTTCTCTCCATTGAAATCCAATTCATTTAAATTTCTCATCTTGGGATTACGCAGCTATTTTGGTCATATAAAAAAATC
Organism: Phoenicopterus ruber ruber; assembly: GCA_009819775.1. Taxonomy (NCBI): domain Eukaryota; kingdom Metazoa; phylum Chordata; class Aves; order Phoenicopteriformes; family Phoenicopteridae; genus Phoenicopterus; species Phoenicopterus ruber. The sequence goes on along the minus strand of CM020229.1, from coordinate 10,275,949 downwards.
AAGTGAAAGAAAAAGCAGCTAAACCACGTTTCCTCACAGAATTTGAACAGCAGATTTACTATAGAGTAGCTGTTCAACTGACAACTATTTTCTGTGCTGCTAACTGCAAGAGATATTTTGTCATGGTTGGTAACTCTGACAGGCTATTCACCAGAAGAACTGCAGAATATATTCCAGCCTGCCTCTTTGTGAAAGCCCTGTGCAACTAAAAGAAAAAGCCAAACTAGCTTGGCTCTCAGACTAATCTTGCCGGTACGCTTTAAAAGACTCGATTAATACTCTACCTTAATTTAGTCACCTCTCTATGATCAGAAGGCAAACACAAATTTTAGAGCACATCAAAACATTATTACAAAAAGACTACAGCCATTTGATAAAATGCAAAGTCTTTAGAACTTTTTTTTCTAGCTATTCTGAAGATTTTTGTAAGTTACCACCACAATTTCCAAAACTGAAAGCCTGCCTTCAAAGCAGCAAATACATCATTTAAATAATGAAGACTAGGCATTACATTCTGAAAATTGGAGTTGTTAACAAATGTGAATTAAACACCAACAATAAGTATAAATCAAATTGATGTTTTAGACTAAAAGAAAACCTTTTATACGTATAAAGTTCTGATATTTATTTGAAAAGTTCACAGTTCTAAGTATTTGCATCAACACCACCAGGAACAAACTAGGTAAACCACTCTGCATAGATTCTTTTTAAAGAACAGACTGTACATCTGTTCGGGAGCCACCTCCTGTGATTATTTTAAGTTACAATATCTGGACCCGCATAGGAAAATAATCCATTCTGTAAGATTGACTACCATTGATCTTCATTAACTAGGTATGGTGATAACACAATACTACAAATTGCATGATGAAATGCAAGGATCCAGAGCCACCCCGATGTATTACCTTTATCTACGTGGTAGACATATACTTCTTGAGTCATTGCAGACAGCAGATGCAAAACGTTAGTATAAATCCTGACTTTGTCATCGCTGTTATCCTCCCAAGTATAATCCTGGATCACATTTAGTAATCCTCGCACAAGAAACAACACTCCTTGTTCTGGATGGTCCTACAGAAAAGAAAAAAGATAAGTCAAAACCAACAACACAACAACCCCAAAACAAAAATGGGATTATTTGCGGTCATTCAGGGGCTTAGAGTCACAGTATTAGCTCTATAAAAGCAAAAACTACAATATAATTAAAGCTGACAACTACTTTTCTTAAGTGTGCTTCCTGCAAATCCTTATAAAACTTTGTTCCAGTTTTCTTCTGAAATGCCCTTTGGTCCATAGTCATAAACTTGATCTAGGCAGCCTCCACAGACAAACTTTGAAATGCTTTGTTTTCTAGTCATGGGGGAGTAGTATAGAATTAGCTGTCAGCTTCTTAACAGCTAAGCCTCTAAAATTAAACACACTGGGCAGATTTTTTTATTAAAATAATGTCAGTAAGCTATAGAAACAAGTATATTACTCATATAATTATGAGTTTCAGAAGAACACCTACACTGGGAAGTCAAAGGTACAGACAATCAACAATCTTTTAATATGAAAGGAATACAAAGACATCTGCTTTACATAAGCTATGGGGGTTTGCAAGCAGTTTTAATACTGTACCCAGCTTATTTCAAGCTGGCAGTTGGTGCAATGACACCAACATATGTAGGACAAATCACAGTCCACTGGGGACATTTCCTTCTGATCATCTATCCTATAAAGTAAATAGAGAAAAGAATTATGGAAGCTAATTTCTGAATCCTGGTATCTCATTGCAAGTTATTCTTCATTACTGAATCTGAGAGGTTGGATCTCCCTCCTTGAATCATCTGTTAATGATCTGAGTCATTTCTCTGAGCAGCACCCCGTCCTGACACAGCCTTCCTTCAAAGCCTTACTTCTGCCGACAGTGGACAGCAACGACATGTCACAGTGGCAACTAGCCTTTCCCTTCTAACAACACAGCACCTCCACGCTGCTGAACACGCATGGCTTGGGAGACCCCTTCCATTGGAAAAAGGACAATCCACTGCTCTGATTATGAGGATTTGACAGCACTATACTGTGTGCTGCTCCACCAAACATGTAGTCAAAGAAAAAAGGAAGGAGAAAACTAAGAAATGTTTCAGCGAGGAGGAACAACCTACTTTCTCCAAGAACAAATGAATAAACCTCAAACTTTTCCTTTTCTTTTTCTTTCCTTTTTTTTAAAAAAAAAAAAAAAAAAAAACCCACACAAAAAAACCAAAACATGCCATGATACTAAGCCAACCCTTGCTGGGAAAGAAGAATCTTCCCAGAGGGCCAGAGCTGTTCACAGAGGGAGGTAAAATCTTCAAGCATTAGGTTTCCACTGCAGTGAAATCTTGAGAATCAGAGGCCTGTCTTTCTTCTCTAAGGTCAAGAAAATACCTTGACTATATAAGTTTTACCTCAGGTCTTCCAGATTGATTTACAATTTTTCCTCATCTTTTAGCTATAGCTGAAAATATAGGAAGGAAAATTACATATATCTCTCTAAACTGGACAATTGGTTAAAAATTACAAGGGTGTAGAATGGTAGTGTTTTGTGAAATATTCATCAGAAGAGGAAGGTTATGCCAAAACACATCTTCTAATTATTGTTTTCACTCAAAAGATTAGGCAACCTATAACAAAGTAACTGAAACTAACAGAAACTAAAGCACTATTTTTCCCCTCCTCAGGTATTAGATTTTATGAACGCTCAGCTAAAATATCACTTTCCTGCAAGGATCTATTAAAACAGTAAACGATGTTTACACAATTAAACAATGGCGAGATTTCACTCTACCCCAAATCCAGTTAAGTGCAAGGTGCTACTGAGAGAGGCAATGCTGGACCTCCATCTCCAAACAAATGTTCTGCCTCCCCATTTTGCATTGGGGTGAGCAATTTTGCAGCCAGTGAGCAAACTGGTTCAGCTTGCTCGTGGAAAACTAACCACTGCATCTCCCACTCCCAAAAGCCCAGTCTACTCTAAATTTTTGAACAGGAAAGCCAAAATAGTCTACTAGCCTACGTGCTATTCATACACACACAACTTACCGGAACAACTAATAATGTGGAAAAAAAATTACAAAGGAATTCCAGGAGGAAGGCATCAGAAGGTCGCATCTTTCCATCTACACTGATCATTTTTGGCACTTCAGGAACAAGGCTCACTGCAGCTTTGAAAAAAGCATCAGCTACAAAATAAAAATATAGTTGCTGTATTATCACTCCAACTGCGATGGCAGTCATGCCTGTGATCCAGTGATTGCTTCGAGTTTATTTCAAAGAGCATACAGAAAATGAACACGTGCTTAACTGCAAAGAAACTCAAGACTCGGCAGTCAAAATCTGTGGTAACTCAAGTGATGCTACTTTTTCAAGAGAAGTTCTCACATCACTCGAGACTTCTGAAATTAAAATTCTTCTCCTTTGCTTAACAAGAGGACACCATTCTTTCAAAGATATTGCATATATAATAAAAAAAATTAGCACACGATTCAAAATTGACTTATCTAAAGAAATGCTTATGCCAGGAGAATGGGGAATCCAAAGCAGGGAAAAAAGATCATGCTCTCTTGTTCATGAATTCAGTCACAAAAGGCTGTTAAAGTTATAAGGAAGTACAGACAACTTCATTTCTCTAAGTATTTACAGTCATTAAAAGTATAATACTAATATAGTACCAGAACCTGAGGTATTGCTGGTTACCTAGATAAAATGATTGTTTCCAAGAATCGCAATACAGAAATTACAGAAACCATCCACCATTATGACCTTGGCATAATAAATATTAAGACTTTTTCATAACTCTCTATTATGTCTCTAATCCTTCAAAAAAACCCCCAACACTAGAACATCTGTTCCTCAGTTTGTTAAGTTAACATTCACAAATTAAAACCAGTATTTTCCTTCTTACCCTACAAGACCTCCTATATATACTAAGAGTTCACCAAAAAAATCTCTGACAGCAACTTTCTTTTGCACTTTCTTGGCTACATTTCAAAATATCCAAGTATCCATATCCCATTCAAGTTGTTTAGCCCTATACTTTAAAGCATCCTTCAGAATTAATACTGAATCTTTATTTTACAGGAACAGAGACTGAGGCCATGAAATCAAATTTTAGCAAAGACAAAAAGAGAATTCTTGGTGAAAGCCAAGAGGTGTTACACGACTGGGACGGAGATACCACTGACAGGCATGCATGGGCATTTCCAGGAGTGCAGCTTGCTCTGGAAAAATTCATTTGAGCACATGAGACTCCAAGCAAATTTGCTAAATATAGTACCAACTGATATCTAATTTAAGCTTATGAGGAATACCAGGGAAACATGTGCTTTGGAAAAACTGTAATTCTTCTGACTCTTATTTCTTCTCAGCACACGAGTGCTCAAGCCCTTCTGAACTTTTCAGTGCTAAGAACACAGTCAAACATCGTACTTCCTTTTCGTCTGCACATTTGTTTTGAGGTGAAAGAATGTTTTTTATTTATTTCAAACAACATATAAGTTTACACAGCCACCCCAAAGGAAGGTAAGTAATCTTTCTCTCAGGTTTATTAGAGGAAGGAAAGCAGCAGCAAATGTTCATTCTAGCACAAGTAAATGAATTGCTGTCACTTCCACAGTTGTCTCAGCAGGAAAAAAAAAGTACATGCCCTGCATCACCATATAATCAAAACATGTGACCAGACAAATACAAAAATGTGTCTCAGAAAATAGTCTGCATACCAAAGTCCCCACGTCTGTGCAGAGAATACTCCTGCCTTCTGAAGTCATTTCATAACGGGACAGGAACGATCTGTGCAGCAATCGGTCTCCGCAATGAAAGAGAAGGGCTGCGAAGTACCTCACCTTAATTTACTGCCTGCTCTCCCAGCAACAACATTCTCCTCTAAACTTTTGCCTTAGCACAAAATCAAAACCTCTTATCTTCGCTATGAATAACTGCAGTTTGATGCGATTTACTCCTGCCATTGCTGCCAATGAGAGCTGCCTTCTCATCTGGTTGACCACCTTCAGAGACATGAGCTCCCTCATTAGACCGGCTAGTAAGAGCCCAGCTCCTCTCCAGGTGCCTGCTGGTGGGAATGAGGAGACCCCCGTCCACACCAGACGGCTCACCGGGCTCTGCCCTTGCTGCAACAGCCTCCTCTGTGCTTCCATCTTTTTCTTCCCTAACCACGGCAGTGGCCTCCCTGCCATCTCCACGTGGCTGCTGTCCTCTCGCCGCTGCCGCACGGTTGTGTTGGCAGGTCACCCTGCAACCCCCCGCATATTGTTGCTGTCTCAGCACAACGGGGAGACTGTGGGGCTCCTGCCCCCACACTTTTAATTATTCTTCCTTGCCTCGATCCCCCTGCCCCCCACACAACACAGCAAGGCAAACCAAAAAAGCAACAGAGCATAAAAGCAGTGAGTTGCATTTTCTGTTAAAGAGATGGATATTTTACTTTGGCTGAACTCGTAGCAAAATGAACGTATTCTCCTTTGCCAGTACTTCTGGATGTACCAATCTGTGCTAACCACAAAATGGTTCTTACGCTGGAACACTAAAAGCACATTCATCCAAGGTATACATACTTCATAAGAAGCAAAAATAAATTCACATTAATGCAGAGGTTTTATTAGAGTGTTTGCAGAAAACTAACTGTCCTCCAAACACTACCACCCTATTCACTTGTACAGGTGTCACATGCTCTGAGTTAGGAGGAAAAGTTCACTAAATAGGTTGTCACAGAAGTGCTGACTATTTCCTTAAGTATGAAATAAGCATTGGTATTTAATTCTGAATTACATTAATTATGAGGTTATGCAACAGCGCTTTCTCTACATCTTTTAAAAGTCGATTTACGAAGCTATTACTGTAGAGATTTTTCAAGAGAAAACCATACACCCGCTTTTCCTGGCTTCCAAAAGGTATAAAGAAACCACTTAAAAAGTACTGAAAACCACAACGATGTTATGTTCTTGATTTTAAATAAATAAATGAATACATAAATAAATAAGGCTGCTTCTGGTGAAGGATGCTGTTTTCTTATCTGCCTAAAGTACGATACTGCTTCTGAAGTGAGCCACTGTTAAGTTGGATAAGGGACAGCAGCCTGCGCATTACAACAAATCATCGTGATAAAGTCTTCCCAGACTGCTGTTAATATTTTGTGCAGTGCTCCAAACATGACATACTTCATGCTTCCCTAAATTCATCCTTTCACAGCAGCTCCTTCATTTTGGTTGACCATAATCCCATAAATCTTTCCCCTGAGCATACATGCTGACCTTCAGGCTACAAAAACTAACAGTCTTGGATATCCAAGTCAGCACTTCCACTAACACTGTCCTACAGAAAAAGCAAGTGAAACTGGTGTTGAATGTTCTGCTATTGTCAACATTCATGATGGTACGTACACACACACATTTAATTATACATACACATAAATATATGTGCCTCCATATATTTCTATATATCAATCTCTCTACTTACAAAAATTTAGCTTACATTGTATTGGCTGCATCTATCATAGTCAATTAAACTGTACTAATTTAAGATTTCAGGCAGGCAAAAAACCAAGGAGGAACAAAGTCATTAGAGATGGGAAAACAATTAAGCTCCTTAAGTCCACCTTCAAAAAGGGGTGAGTTTGACATACCTATGCAAACTATTTTTAGTCACGGATACAATTACACAAGGCTAAGTCCACCCAAAGGACAAAACCAGGGACCATACGCCATCTTCTGCATTCCACATCACCTTCGTGTCCTACAACACTGTCAAGCATATTTTAATACTCCGAAGATTTTTCTTCCACATCTGACAGATGTTGGAAATTTAATGAAGGCTTGTACTCCAGTGCAAAAAAATTAATGGGAAGCAAGTGTGGGGTTTTTTGTTGCCTTTTTTTTCCTGCTAAATAAATTAACGCATTACTGTTTTGACAACCAAGCATTGCCAACATTTGGAACTCCTTCTCCTCACATTGGTGAGGTCACTCACCATTGGTGAGAGTTTTGCCACATTGTTGAAATGTGTTTTTCCCTTGAGCTATTGAACATTCTCAGTCTTAAAACCCTCTACACATCACTTCCAATTCAGAAACTGCAAAGAATTATTTGCAGTAACAAAGATGAAATAAGAAAATGAATGCGCTGCTGCTTGGTGAACTGCAATGTACTATGTTAATTCATACTATTTCATACTAATTCACACGATGAATTAGCTGCAGATAAAAAGGTAATTATCTGGATGAAGCTTGCTAGTGCTAGTTTTAGGAATAGCTTGATTATAGATTGCTAGCAAGGCCTTAGTACTTCCAGACAAAGGCATACAGAGGCGTAAGTGGAAGGGAAGATTCATACGGGGAGATCATACAGCATGAGCAAGAACACTGGATACTAGGTTTTTTATTCTTAAGATGTAATCAGTAAATGCACCACACACCATCACCACTCCCCCCAAAAACACCCCCAAACCTAACCACAAATTTCAGCCTGCCTCTCTAAATTCCATGTAACCCTAAACACTGCGAGGTAAAGTATCATCAGCAGTCTTTAAAGAGAGCTCCATTAGTAATATTGGAAACTTTGAAATAATAAATGCTATCATTAAATACTATAGTTTCTCCTGGTTATTATGAGGTGAAAAGAAATAAATATCAAATGAGCAGACATGGAAAAACATGATACAACACTGAAGAGTCAATATGGGTTTTGCAGAGAGAAATTGTTCCTCAGAAGTCTCTCAAGTTTTCCAAAGCACCAGCAATTTTGTGTTTAAAAGTGACCCAGCCAATACAAATACTTAGATTTTTAAAGAACGTTTAACCATGTCCCTCATACAAGAGGCTCTTAAAACAACTAAGTTGACAGAAGATAAGGAGGAAAGTCCTCCTGAGAATTCATAACTTAATAAAGGACCGGGCGGAGGGGGAAAGGAGCAGGAATAAAGAGTTTTCACAGTGGAGTGAAACAACTATTGCGTTCCTTAAGGTTTTGCAGAGAGACATGTCCTTACGATGAGCTGGGAGGGGACAAAGTTTGCAGACTAGTCTGGAACATGACTGCAAAGCATCACAGATGGATGTCATGATTCTGAGCAATAAAGCAGCAGATGAAATCTAATATTAGTAAGGCATGCGGGGAAAGAAACAACCCTTGCTATAACTATAGAAAGATAAGCTCCAAATAGGCTATTTACATTCGTGAAAGATTTTGAAGTCATTATAGATGGTTTCCTGAAAACTACATCCTAAACAGCTGTCAAAAAGGCAAGGCAATTATAAGAATCATTAGGACAGTAATGGAAAACTGAGGTGTCATTGTATCATTTACATAGCTGTTGTGCATTTATACCTGGAATATAGTCCTGATCTTCCTATTTCCAAAAGGATAAAAAGACGACTAAAAAAGTGCTAAGGCATGGAACCATTTCCTTATTAGAAAAGACTATACTGACATAAATTCTTCAGGAACTTATCAACTCCAACATCTGATAGGTAACATGAAGAAACTAAACCAAGAATGACTGAATTTTTCACAGTATCACTAGTAGATCAGCTGCATGCACTGAAACACTCAGCTAACATTTAAAAACCGTACAGAAATAAATGCCTAAGTAGTAGATTTCCAAGTAGCACGTAACTGTGGAACTCACTGTCACATGAAGTGACAAAGGCCAAAAAGTAGAAACTGATAAAGAATTAAATTCCTAAGGATTGGCCCATCCGTTTTATTAAATACCGTGGTCCATACATGACCTCTGTTGAAGGACGTATTTAGACCACCTGCAGCTGAAAGCATCGTTCTACATCATTGTTACCTGTATGTTCCCTTAGTAGATGCTACGAGACACTTTCAAAAAAAGGTCATGGGCTAGACAGACTTGAAAAACTGACAAACGGATATGAAATGCTAGTCTGAAAAGCTTACAGAGACAGAGATGTCATCTCTCTCAAGTCATATGGAAAAGCTATTGGCTGGGATGAAGAGAGGAACAAGAAAAAGCCCAGTGAATGGGAGAAGTTTCCAGCTGTGGAAATCCCAGGTAACACTACAAGTCAATTTTGTTCAAATACAGCAACATTTAGTATTACTAGTAAGGAAAACAGTATGTCATCAGTTTCTCCCAAAGCTACTTTGCTGCCTTCAAGGAAAACAGTATTTAAAAAGATAAACAGAGACAGCATAGACCGATCTCACCAGAGAAGCATGAGCCACGAAGTCCCAAAACTGGTAATTGAGAAAACCTATTCAGGTTTTTATTTCTCTAAATTCTTTACCTCAAATTCTCTCTATTTATATTCTTCAGATCTATGAAGATTTTAGGAGATTAGGAAGGAATACTAAAAATGGTTACCTAATGCTACTGAGAAAATACATTAAAACATTATTAGACTATGATTAAAAATTAATTATTAGATATTCCATACTATACTTTCTCCAAAGTGTGGCTGAAGCCTGTCACATCTAGAGAACATTTATGGAAAAGCAACATTTTCTGAAGTAGAAAAAGAAATTCCTTTTGCAATCTACTAGTGAAACCGTGTTTCGGCTACATTTGAAGAACAGAACAAATATTTAGAAGTACATTAAGCACTGTATGCTTCAGAATTCAAATCTGTATTTGCTAAACAAAATAAAGATCTGCGTCAGTTGATTTGGGGGACAAAGACTTTCCATTTTTAATAAATTTTTATGTTTGACAATATCCCAGTGAAATTAGTCACACAGAATCAGTCGAATTACTTTATTCACGCAGCATGTTACTTCTGAAGCGAGGCAAGGATTTCACAGCTTTTAAGATAAAAATGCCATTGAGCATACATTACCAGAAAGTTGCACCACCTCTACCCACCTGCTGAATGCTGTGACCAACAATTAAAATCATGCTGTCTGTTCTTTGACAGGCAAAAGCAGCATTTCCATGGGGAGGAAATATGTGCAATTAAAATACCACCTATATCTCCAGAAGAGTGACACAATGGAGCATGCATTTAATCTCAACTTAGTCCAAGCACTCCCTACGACAGAAAGCATGACCGATGAGAATTTATTATTCTATGTTGGCAGCGTGCAGCGTTCTGTGGCTCAGTTAAAAAAAATGAAAAGCACATGACTGTAAAAGCTAGCATCCTCCTTTCTAAGGTGGGCTCTTAATAGGCTCTCCAGAGGTACAAACTATGCATCCAGGACAAAATCACCTAAAAGATTCTGAACTTATTACAGATTCATTTTATTTAAAGCACCTCTTGGGAGCTGGAGACAAGAGAGACAATGGTCATGCTTAATACATGTTGAACAGCATACCTGGACAGACATCCGTCACCGTATTAATATTGGACTTTCCATGAGCCAATAAATTCACGTTTCTGACCCAATTTCATTGTATTAAAGAAAATCTATTCCACGAAAAATTACAATTACAGTTTTCTAATACTGAAGTGTTTGGGTGAGTTCAAACAAACACCACACAGTTGCTTTGATTAACAGTGTGGCAAATCCCAGCAGGCAAGGCTCTGATTTGAGAGAGGAAATTGGAACAGTGAGACACTAGGACTGACGGTCGTCTGCTGCTGCTGCTGCTGCCCCTTGAGACTGGGAACGAGGCAAACCCCAAACTCCTCCAGGTATAAGCAGATTAGCTGTGGCTCTCCAGTTGCGGGTAGTTTATCAGTGCAATGCTCAGTTTTGCAAACTTTAATTACTGTTATGACCCACACAGCCTCTTTATAAAAAAAGCAATCTTTTAAATTCCCCTTATCTACCCCAATAGGTAATTCTACTCCTTTTACAAGTTAGATACATTGGCAATTTAGTGAAATCTTCCTATTGCCAACAGAAGTCTATCCTGTGAAATTCAATTTTGTTATATGTTTAAGTGAAAACTCAACTCACTGAAATAGCTAGACTCCCTGTAGGAATTTAAAATTTAAAAAAAAAATCCAAGAATTTAACTTGCTAAAAACAACAGCTGGAATCCTTGAAGAGAAACCGCATGCACATGCACACATGCATGCCCCACTACTGACTGAGCTATCAGATCAGGTACATTACCTTTCAGTTTTATTTCTCTTCCCAATTTTAAATTGATTAAGCTAATTCCAATCAGCATGAAATAAAGGTTACGCACAAGGCACAATTTTACTTCCTAGCATAATGCTATCATTAATCGCACACTCTTAAAACTTCACTTCATGCTGCATTGATTTTAGTAGATCAGTGCCTAATTGGCATCAGTTAACTCAGTTAACTGACTGGATTTAAATGTGCTGTTATGAATTAAATCAGTACTTCTTACACACATGAAATGCATTCAGGTGAGATACAGAATAAACTGTGTTAAAAGTAACTTTCAAGGACACATTATCTGGCTACAATACACCAGAATATGCAAAGACAGTTCACAAAAAATGTCCCAAGACTGGTGCCTAACCAGTTAACACATGCTAAATTACTCATGCAAGTGATGTGTGTCTGAATACAAATTACGTCCAAAATAGCTTTTTTAAGGAAGCAATAAAGTGTATAACAATAAAACCTTCGTAAACAAAGTGAGTTACTCAACATCAGAGTTTTGCACATGCTTCATTTCAGCAAAAGCTGAGATAGACCAAATGCTCCTCTCTCTAGCTTGTGGGTCTAAAATTCAGGAGAGAGTGGTTAATAAATATGCATTTTAGCGACTGAGTTCATAATACTTTGCATATACCTGCTACCTTAAAAGATTTCAGAATGGGCATCCTATGCATTGTTTAGCGAGTGCACTGTGTTCACATGTCAAACGAGCTGTGCACCTTTATAAACTCTCACACCGAAAAATGTGGACAATTGTCGAGGCCCAGGAGTCTCACTCAGAGAAGACTTGGATCACAAAAGTAGTGGAAAAGCAGTTTATAAATTGAAAGACTATTAAATCACAGAGTTGATCCCAACACAGGCAGGGCATAGTCCTCAAAGACCGACTGTTACAGAAAAACTGCTTTGGATTTGTTTCCAACAAGAGATGCACTGCAACACAGCAACAATAACAAAAATTGATACAAAGGATAAGGTGAGCTGGTCAATTGAACAGGAAGAAAAAGCAAGTCCATTTTTGGTAAACTCTGTTTTCTACAAAGAAACCGTACAATACTAATTGCACAACAACAGACTTTGCAGATCTTTTATTTGCACAACATACTTGGACACAACAGCCAGCTTTACTCTAAATCCCTCTGCTTTGCTATATGGGCAGCACCAGATTCAAAACAAAGAAATACAACAGTCACCCTGCACTAAAAAGTCTTAATCAGCATCCTAAGTCAGCTTGTTTGTGCAGCTGGAACTCACTGGTAAATGCAGAGCTTGGAAAACAAGCTCTCGCGAAGAAGCACAGAGCTAAAACAAAGAATTAATAGCCACAACAAAAGATGTTGCAAAGTAATCCAATTTATTACTCTCTCAGCTCCATTGAAAACATGTAAAGTAAAAGCATTTACCATTGGAAAGCAGACATTTAAAGTCAGTATTAAAATTGCAAAACAGGGTAGAATGACATCACTTTGAAAAGGAAAAGAAAGACAGGACAAGGGGCAATGGTTTTAAACTAAAAGAGGGGAGATTTAGACGGGACATAAGGAAGAAATTTTTCACAATGAGGGTGGTGAAGCACTGGCACAGGTTGCCCAGAGAGGTGGTAGAAGCCCCATCCCTGGAAACATTCCAGGTCAGGCTGGACGGGGCTCTGGGCAACCTGATCTAGTTGAGGATGCCCCTGCTTATGGCAGGGGGTTGGACTAGATGGCCTTTACAGGTCCCTTCCAACCCAAACTGTTCTATGACTCTATACTGCAAACAGTTAAAAGTATGAGAAGACTTTCAGAATAGGTAACTCTTCCATTTGCGATATGAACAGGAACAAGATCATATTAAATAGTGATACAGACTTAATACACATTCTGGTGCCAGAGTAGCTCAATTTTTTTTCCCCAAATCACTTTTTGTCAGAATTTCCAATTACTTAAGACTGAGCTAACAGGATGGCTAAAATCTGTACTCAGACCCTGGTTCAATCAATAATCCAGATCAAAAAGAGAAAATACATTTTTCATTCTTCCTATTATCTGGTATTACTTCATTGTTTCACTCTGATATAGTGGCATATTTTCTTAGCTAAGCGTTTATCATGCACGTGCTTTGACAGCAAGTTTCTGGTGTCACTGACCTAAGTTTTAATTCTTTTCCAGCTCGTTGCAGGATTTTGTCAGCCTGTGAACTGCTACACAGATGAACTAGTTTCTTTTCCCACAGTTAAAATAAAGCACATCATTTATGATTAGAATGCTTGCATAATTTTGCAGGAGAAAAACATTCCATGCTTTCCATAATTTCTAAGTAATTTAGGACAACCTACCTCACAGCCATGACTATGTCAACTAGAGTCAGCTGTCTTGGTTATTTAGATCGCAGGATTAGTGTTAGAATTGAAGAGTTGCTTTAATATGACAAGTTTTCACTGTAATAGTGCTTGAAACAGGGCTGTATTTTAATTACATCATAAATATACTTATATGACTTATGATTTCAACCAAGTTATTATTCACAGCTAGAAATATTTCTGAAATAAGAGAACCTTTAAGTAGACAAATTCGTGCCTTACCTTGTGAAAGGCACTGATTTGCCAGAGCAACCTGTCCAGAGTGTAGATACAGATTAAGACGTGTGAAGATACTGCTCAGAGATGGAATTGTAATGAAGCAGAAGGCAACACAAGCCTAGAGCAAATGAAAAAGAAACTGAAGAAAATTCCTAACTCAGAGTTATAGCGATCATTACTGATTTTATACACCATTAGGAATCAAAATCTGTAAATCAGTTTTGGGAAAGACTTTCAATAAAAAGCAAGTATTATGTGAAGGCCAAAATCAGCAGCTTCAAATTTCTCATTAGTATTTCAATAATTATAACGATATTTGTTATTATTATTGTTATTAGTAGTAGATTAGCTCAAAACTTACTCTATGACTCTAGCTCAAAGAGTTCCTCTCTCCTCAAGTAACCAGCTTGCAGCTCAAGACCAAAATCTAACTAGAAAAGCAGACTACTGGTCCTCAGGGACAATCCCTCTGTCAAACCGGTCAAAGCAGGGGCATTGTGGACGTTCGGGAGGAAGCAGATCCAGTGCAGCATGCTGCAGCTGTAGACCTACTGGAATGGCCCAAACACCTAGACGGAGCGAGCGGCTCCCAGGCACGCAGAAGTTGGCCCGTGTCACCCTGGCTCTCCTTTGCCCCGGACATCATGCACAGGTGCCGTGAGCAAAAATCCATTCATTAATGGTAGCGTATGCAAACACCTTCACAGTGCAGGAAGATGAAGACATCTTAGTTGTTACGTTTCAGGCAAGAAGAGGGGAACACAAGCAACTTGCATAGCCTGTGCATAGTTCAAAGCTCATTTGACCATACCCATATAGACCCAGAGGCACTAAAGCCAAAAGGAGCACTTTATTTGAAATTCAAATACTGATTTCAGCGTATCAACACTGATATTATGAGACAGAAGTTTAAATATATTCTTTTCCCCCTATCTCCCATTCTCTCTGTGATTGAGTTACATAGAAATTAAGTATTTTATTTCAAATATAATGTGAAAAGCTGAGCTGTCTAGCATTCACACAAACCCCTCTCCAATGAGCCTTCCTTTGGAGAGGGAGTCAATCTTGCTGCTCTTTTTTAACACGAAGCTGCTATTAGATGCTTTGGGTCTTTTTTTTCTTTTTTCTTAAACAGCAGCATTTGGCTTTAGAGAGCAAAGATCAATGGTACCAAGAGAAAAATGAGACTACAAACAGTGTCAAAAAATACTAACATATTGTTTTTGCAAAAATTATAAACTTAGGTGGCAGCAGATAGTAGTATCTGCTAAGAAGGCAGGCTCAAAGTTTATTAGAGTCAGACCTACCCTGACAAACGCAGCAGTCTTTCTGGAATGATTTCCTTTCATCACCTTTCTTGTTTCCATTGCTAGTTGGTTCACAGACTACACATAAAAATCAAAAGCAAATCATTAAGAAAAATGCACAGATTTATTAGGTCAGGGGCAAATAACAAACTGCAGGTTTTACTGCATGCATTTAGAGAACAGCAATTGTCAAAAGGGACCCCAACACGGTGTGCCCTCACTGTACTATTTAGTTTTTACTTGGAGAATTTTAGTGACTGTTCCTTAAAGCAAATATGATTCTGAAAGTTTGTGAAGGTAGACTTGTTGATCTATTCAAGGCTTTAGATCATCCCTTCCTGGTGTAAAAATCATGATTTCTAGCTAATACACTTATTAAAAAAACCAAAACCAATATAATAAAAGGATTTAAGAGAAGATACAGTGTTGCAAAGGAATCAGATGCAGCTAATGCTCACCTGACATGTGACTCAATACAGAAAAGAGATTAACCTTCCCAATCACAGCAGGACTCTGCCTGTATCAGCAGCCAGACACAGTCTAATCTCTCCTAGATGGAGGATTATAGAAGAGAGAACCCAAATTCTGAATGCACAAAAGTGCCATTTATTTTATTAGACATGAAATCTTTTGCAAGATAGCCAGTTTTCTTTGTTCCAATGATACCATGCATGCCTGTCAAGCAAGAACTTCAGAGAGTTTGGGGTGATAAAATGAGAGATGAGATCAAAGTCTACTTTAAAAACACCTGATAAAAAGACTTCAGATTTACTTTGACATAGACCAATAATCTAAGCAGGGAATGGGAGAACTGCAAATATATCCCCACTTATTAAGATAATGTAGATAAACTGTAGCTTACATGAATCAACTGGACTAGAACAGGCTCCAGATTGCAAAACATTGACCTGGCTTCAACATAGAAACTCAGCTGTTGTTCAAAGTCACGGCCAAATGAAACCTATAAAAGACAAAAAACCTCCTAGATTTACCATTGTAGGCCATTAACTTTAAGAAATATAAAGCTCCATGCAGATAAACCACAGATATTCAAAAGTCAAAATCCCCATATATTGGTAAGAAAAAATCCCCACAAAGTAGCACCTGGATAATCTCTGTCCTTTTAACTTGCCTGCTTTCCAATACTTAACCTTCAGGCAAACTTGGAAGTTTTGCTGGGGGTTTTTTGTCCATACTCCACATGATCTTCTACTTTACAGATCAAGTATTTATCAAGAAAACAAAATTTAAATCCTAGATTTGTGAAGTGTTTTCAAAACCAGCAGAACTCTTGATTCTTTACAGAACCGGGACAAAGGCTTGGTACAGTTCATACTTAAAAGAGCAAAAGAAAAAACCACCAGCAAAATAGAAATAGATCAGTGAATCTGTATTCAGATTCCTGTAATTTCTAGTTGCTAAAGGGCCTCCAAGAGAAAACACCATTTTCCTAACTACTTATACCAGTAAGAAAAGCAGATTTTTCTTGAGTTTGGTTAATAAATATATGCTTATATAGTATGGCAAAAGCCTGCAACCTTGCGTGCTGGCAGGAAAGAATAGAAGTCAAAAACAACCCTTGTGTGAGAATACCCTACTTCCAACCCTCCAGATTTTTAAAAAAACAAGTGCTGTCAGCTGGAGTGTCCCAGCTGTCAATTAAAAGCCTAGCAAGAGAAACAGTCTCCAGGCAGTCTACATTTATGTATTCAAATGGATTTTTTTTCTAATAGAAGTAAAGGTTGCATTATTTATTATTTCTCAAGCCACATGTGAAAGAATTTTTTACAGGATTAAAATAAAAATTACATTTAATCCATACAGTGAAAGATCAAAGGAACTGCACCAGAAAACAAAGGATTGCTTCTTACATTACAGACAACTGTCTTTGCCTTTCCTTTATTTGCACAACTGCCTATTCTTGAGTCTTAGTCTCAAGAAAGCTTCTCTAAAGATATAAAATTTTCCACAAAAAAGCCTGACTGTAAGGATGACTGTTACAACTGCTTTTCCCTCCACATCTTAATGTGTGCTGGTTTAAAATTCATAACTAGTCATTTTGCTGTTATGGGATTTTTTCTTCCCCCTAAACCAGGACTATAAAGCCACATCAAATATTATTTGGTGTGGGAAATCCTCCTAAAGGAAATTATACAATATTATACTGCATATAAAGCTTAATAAGCAAAATTATATTAAAAACATATTAAATAGCAAATTACCATAGCTGAAGAGAAAGCAACCATCTAGAGACAAATTCAGAGAATTGCATCAAAGAACAAAGAGGACAAGCAGAGACAAAGCCTGTCAGCTCTGACTATGTGAAAGAAAAGCCAAGCTTTGAGAGTACCTGGTTAGAGAATAAAAAAACCTCAAGAACATCTCCCTAAAACAATCTGACATCTCAAACACAACAGACAAGAACAAAAGATTGTACTGCGATAAGAGGGAAGGAAGGGTTAAAAATTAATTTCAAGACAAAACAACTGGAGTTTTTGTGGGACTACTAATTTGATGATACCAATTATCTTATTTGTAAATTAAGATAAACAGAGACAAGGATAACATACAAGTTATATTTATTTTGTGTTTTTTAAAGCTGGTATTAGTTCCATTTAGAGCTGGGTAGTGGAAGTTCATTCACATAAATCAGTGACCTCTCTGATGCTATAAAAGGCAAGACTTTAATTGCTGTTTAACTTTTAAATACTTACCATGTTTTACAAGAGATTTAAAAAACTAGCAGCAAACATGATTAAATAAACAACATGTGCACTTTAAACTCTCATATTGCACCATATCAGCTTCAACACTGTATGATATTTCTTTCAACACATGGACACTTATTTCACTAAAATACATCGGTTGGGGTTTTTAACGCTCTTAAGCAAGTCAGACACAGTCTCTGATTCAGCTACATAAGCACCTGTTTCTCATGGGGATCTTGTGAAAATCCGAGCTATAAGGTACACCCCAACAGTTGCACACAATTGTCACTCACCATTTTTATGAATCCATTTATCAAAGCTGCTAACATTCTTTTCTCATCCTCAAGTGTTAGTGCACTATAAGAGAAAATTTATATAGTAAATTTTCAAATATTGCTTATCTTACTTATCTGTAAAGGTTCAAATGATACATACTAATTTATATAATGTTATGTCTATATAAAATATTTATTGCACACTACGACCACTAAGCTTATAATTTTAGTTATAAAGCAATAAAACTAATTTTAATATGAATATCACCAAGTCAACCATGCACCAAACTAAATTCCAAATTTAAAAAAATGTAAAAATCGCTAAGAGTGTCTTTAGATTTTACAGAAACTCAGATTTTGGTATGAGGAGAAGGACGCTAAGCTAACGTTCTTTACTGCAGCAAGTAAATGGCTTCAGTCTTGTGTTACAACATGAGAACTTGAGTAGGAACTGATTATAAAAACCTAGAGAAAGTAGTAAATCTTTTCTTAGAAGAAAGTTATCCTATTTAAGGAGAAAAATTTTTAAATACACTTTAAATAGTTTAAGTATTCATCTTAGAAACAGTATTATTGTTTTGTTTTGGTTTTATTTTGGGGGTGTTTTATTTGGGGGTGTTTTTTTTACTAACCCTGCCACATAATTTAAAAAATAATTAACATCACCTTGTTACAGTGTTGCCTTTTTGATGTTTTAGTAAGAACTGAACTAAACTATGTAAAAGGAGTTCCTTTTCAAGATTATCACAGATACCTATTCTAGCAGGAGTCCAAATCTGATTTGAAACAAATTTACGTCACATGAAAATCCAATAAGTCAAACCTGTTTCACTGAAAACGGATGAACAAAAAGTTAAATTACAATTAACTAATACAATTTAATCTTGTTACTATTATATACTTGGCTGCAGCTTTGACCTTTAATATATCAGTTACCAATTTCCTAGCTCAGACAGCAGATGGGAAGAGAACAATAGTTTTATTATACAAATTCAGTAAAGGAGGAAAGAAAATCTCAGCATGATTAGCTCATTAGTGCATTGCCGATCAAAAGAGTCAACTGATGGGCTCTGAAAGGCTCAGAAGGCTTGTAATGAGATCTCTGGGTCAGTTATAGGTTTCCAGTTCAATTCTGAATCAGACCCCTACCAGTCTAAAGGCTGTTATCCTCCACCAGCTGTTAGGGGGTCAGTGAGCCCTGCACAATGGGCTGGCAGTTTCCTGAACCAGGATGTAAAAATAGACACAGGAGTTTCTTTAAGATAGTTAGAATTTATGATGATTTGTCAGTAAGAGATGACACAACAGAACCAAGCTAACGATGTACACCATCTTATCTCAGCTAAAAGAACTGCTAGTTTCAGGGATTTTAAGGATCCCGGCAAACTATCAAAATTGTTTTGGCAAAACATCCGAGGAAGTACCAAATATGGATCGCCATGAACGGCTTAATTTTTTTTAATAAGCTGTTTTAGCTTCAATATATTGTTCTATTTAAAGGCTGAAGTGGCTTTTAGTGCAACATACAGCCAAATAAGGTGCTCTAACCCAAAATAAAGCACTCTAGCTGGTATAAATTGGAATTACATGCCAAATCTGATTTCTTCATTGGCAATAAATCTTGCATTCATGGCATACCAAGGCTGAGAACGTTCCAAGTTCCTTTAGAGCATCTGCCATACTGAGAGGCTCTAGGCTCAGAGTGCCAAATGAAACTGTGCCCTTACAATTCTACTCAACCCAAACCAGAAGAAAAAAACAGATTTTTGCTTTTAAGATCTAGATTTTGCAGCATTGTGATTCTGGCTCTGTTTTCAATCAGATAGAGATTTCTGTGTGATTTTTGCAAGTTACAAACAACAACTGTTTTCCAAATTGCACAACTGAATGTGATGGAAGCTTGATTTACAAGTATCTGGGCAGTGCTCTAAGACACTCTACTTCAAAGTACTACAAAAATGGAAAGAAAATTGTCATAGACCAAGTTTGGCACACAAACCCTTTTTTTCCTATTTATAAATCTGTTTAAAATAAATATTAACAGGTAAATGTTATTAATAAATTACAGGTAGACTGTCAAGTCGTAATTGCCGAGAACTTGGCATATCAGAATGCATTTGGCACAGAAAAGAAAAAACGTCCTCACCTATACACAACTCCTATTCAAACAGTGAGGGTGCAACAGGGCACCCAGGATCCCTAACAACCTCAGCACTCAAAGTCAAGGGGAAAGGAGAAGAGGAGGATTTAGGGGAAAGACATAGCTGGTTCAAGAGCTTCTCCTCTGTTCTAGCTTCCCCTACTCAAGTTCCTAGAGATCTTCCAGGTGTCCTTTTAAAGATTTCACACCCCTTTGTAATGGCTGAAAAAAAGTGGCCCAAAAAAGGTATAATTGAGTATGGCAATCTGTGCTTTAATGGCTACATATTCACTTAAATATCAAAAATAGTTTACTATTCACTATAACTCAAAAGATTACATTGGTTTCACACTCAAAAACATTTTTAAAAGATTGGATTGTTTAGCGTCTCTGCTTCACTAGAAAACTCTAAAAAAAACATTGCTACTTTCCTTTTAAAATTCTGCTTCAGTATTCAAAATAAAACAGTAATTAAAGAGCAAATGGTATGTGCTGCCACTTCACTGCACAGCTCTTTCCTCACCACTAATTGGATTCATGTCTTAATCCACCATGAAACGAAGAGCTTCAGAAGTGTGAAACTGTACACCAAGCAGCCAAACTTTACATAAACGATAGTTATTAGTATGAGTAAAGTTAATCTTACTTCACAGAATCATGCATCGTCTTGCAGATATGCAGAAGAGCATTGAGTATAACAGGATCCTTCGTAGATTCCTGCTGATGCCTAGAAAATATTTTAGAAAAAGCGATGAAAAATCCTGCTCTGTCAAAATGAACAACAATGAATAGAATAACAGTGATTTAATGTGTAGTTCCAATCATCAGCATTGTATGACACTACAGAAGTTTTATATTCATTTTTTAACCAACAGAACTCCAAAGATCACAGGGTTAACAGACGTACAATTCCAACAAAGGCCAGTCAAGAAATATTATCTTACTACACGGAGCTTTACTGCCAAGCCACAGAATCTGAGTCCTTAAGGGACACAACAAGCTAGATATGTGATACATTGAGGCAATCTAAGAACGTCAAAACAAAGCAATTCTACATCCACCAAGAAGTAATAGAGTTTCTCAGCTACTGATAGACAGACAGGAAGGATAAATGTCACGTTTAGCTACAGAGGCACACGTGCCGTGGAGCACCTCTAAGATGATTAAGGGGCTGCAGCTTCTCTCGTAAGAGCAAAGGCCAAGAGAGCTGGGACTGTTTAGCGTAAAGAAGAGAAGGCTTGGGGGGGCTTAGCAGTGTATATAAATACCTGAAGGGAAGGCGAAAAAGAAAAAAATGTTTCAAGGAACCTATTAATCATTTGAAAAGGACTGTTTGACTTCTACAATATTTGAAGATAAAGCCTCATCTTCTAAGTTCATTTTCTACTGGGGAAATATCCATTTTTCTACATAAAGCAGCTTGTTACAAGAGACTGTCTCTCTTCCTCCATTATACCAAGGTAACAGTTCTGTGCTGTCACATCAGCTGGAATACGAAATAAATTTCATAAACCAACTAAGGCAACATAAATTTACAAAAGCTCAGAGTACAACTATTTTGATAATCCACAGCAAGTCAGCATCAATATGATTCCTTCAACTTCAGCTTTCTTTGTGAATGAGTTAAACAGTCAATCAATAGATTAACAAAACTGACACATTTTCATTTTTTTTCCCCATAGCCTGCAACAGCTTCACAAGCTAAGTGGCCTGTACACTGACTCATCTTCCCTAACAATCTTTCAATACATTCCCCAGATCCTCCAGAGTGCATTTAATCTGAATATTCTGCACTTACTTAATAAAAGATTCCATAATGGACTTGCAAACCTCCACTCTCACACTTTCCTTCTGGAACATATCCAGAAATGGCAAGAACTTCTCCTGGAAGTACAAACACATAAACAAGTAAAATTAGGTATTTTACAAACAATGCATTAAACCAATAAATATTTTGGATATGTTTTATGATCACAGCTGTTTTAGTGACAGTGATTTTAATCTTTTTTGAAGACAGTAATTCATCTTGAATGATGAAGCAGTGGAACAAATGGAAAAGCACCAATGGCTGAAAGATGTATCAATTTATTGATTGCAGAGATTCAGGATAAGATACAAGACACAGAACAGTTTGAATCAAATGTTGCATATTTTTTAAAAGCAATTGTATGCTTGGAACGGCTTAAGATTGCGACAAATTCAGACATCTATGGGAACAAAAGGTAGGATATTAAAAATGATGAAAAAAGGCCACACGCCAGCAACCATTTTGCATGTATTCAGGGCAACTTATGAAGGTCCAAGACATTCAAATTTTCTTCAAAGATACGGTTTAGATTGTTAAGATACTGAAATACTTAGTTTCCGTATCATATCAAGAATATAGCGAGGGTAAGTTTTTCAGAATTATCTGAGCAATTTGTGAACAAGACTTGAGTCCAAATCCACAGGGTCAGTCTTGACTTCTACTCTTCAACTGGTTTCAGTACTTTGACACGCGCTGTCTTTCTTCCTCTTTCTCTACCTCATATACGCTCTCCGACCTCTCTAAGTTTCACTTTGTTTCAATGCTAAACTTAAGCCCTATGATAGAGCGTGTTAAGTATATATCATAACATAGAAAAAGCTATCAGCAATTACATGAACACACACACAAATAAATGGTATTTTATCTTCCATTGATTGTCACTTATGCCATAGTAACAAACAAACTTAGAGAATTTAACAGCCCAAGGAAAAAAGTATAGAAAATTGGAATTAGAATAACATACTTAAGTAGTAAGCAGAAGAGAGCTTCCAAAACGTTTCTGCGCTTATCTACTTGATAAGAAGTCCTCTCACTACGTGAGCTTGCAAATAATCTAAATATCCAAGTCAGGTAAATTCTCTTGCAGAAACAGTGCAAAATAGTTCTTCCCAAAAATTTATTAAACAGAGTATCACTTACCACCGAAAAAAGCAGAGAGAAGTCATAGATATAGGTAATAACTTTCTGAATAATTGACTGCAGCTAAAGAAAAAAAAGGGGGGGAAAATGATTGTAATACAAGTTAAATTAAGACTATCCACACCAGAGATTATTCTTCTCTAGTTATTCATAGAAAACTGGGTTGGAAGACACTTCAAGCATTCATCGATGTAATTTCTTTCCCCAAAGCAGGATCGACTACAGCTATGCTGTTCCTAACAGATGTTTTTCCAACATGCTCTTCAGAGCTCCTATGAACAGAGGTTGGCCAGTCTGCCCAGGCTTTAGTTGTTCTTTACTTTTTATAGTTAGGCAGACTATAAATTAGAAAAATCTGCATGTCCTCCAGCTCTCTAGATTAAAAAAAAAACAACAACCAACAAAACCCAAACCAGTTTGTTAAATCTTCTTTTGTAGGTACTTTATCTACCCTCCAAGTAACCACAAAAACATTCTTCTAGAAGCTCTTCAACTAACCCATATCTCACCTGACATGCAGTCTCAAGAACTAGACATGATAATTCACTGAAGCCTTAAGAATGTCAAGTAGAGATGGATTATTTTATGGTTTAATTCTGTTTAAACAGTCTGCCATGATTGCTAATTTTCTTCAGCAGAATACCACTGTTGACGTAGCAGTTAACTATTGCTACTTCTAAATACATAAATCATTCTGTTTTAGCATTTCTCTGGACTGAAAGACTGACGTGCAGGGAAAAAAAGAGGGACAAATCACAGCATTACACTGTTCCAAAAGGCTTCCCAAATTACAGCCAGTGTTTAAAAAAAATTATTTTGTGGCAAGAGACATCAGCAATGTTTAAGAATTAATTTCATCTAAGAAAACGCACATCAGAATTTACAGATTTCACAAAGTAAGTTCTTTACCTGTGGGTAAGCATCTTCAAATGCTCGATCAGGAGTCATGTGTTTGATAACATCAGCCAAAACTGTATTGACCTCTCGCTTCTGTGTAGCGAAAAATAAGGTTACAAAACAGTAAGAAATGGGGACATAAATCAAGTCACTGAAAACCAGTTGGAAAATTTGTTTCCATTTGCCAAAGCATCAGCTTTCTACAGAGCTCTAGTTAAGCCAGGAACTATAGCCATAGCTCCAGTAAATCCTTACTTAAACTGGTCCGTCTGCCATTAAAAGAATAAGAAATACACAGTGCTGGGGAGTAGTGAAGACTCCTTCAAAGCTGCATCTTTCGTCCCTATTCATCCTTCATGAAAGGAAATACATTTTTTCATTCACTACTGAAGCCCTACACACTTATATTGAATAGTCATAGCTTTTCCATTTTTAATACCAAACTGCTAATATAGGCACTTAGTTTGTATCAGAAAACCTTCAAAGGAAACACAGTAATTTTCACGTACCGTAAAATGTCTGCATGTATACTCCACCCACACTTCAGCACAGTTGATATAATCCTAGAAATACATGTGTCTTATGATTACCAGTGTTTACAGGAGGTTATGAGAAATACACTTGCAAAAAAAACACTTAAAGGAATAACTCCTGAGGTATGATTCATGCAGACTTAAAGATCTATCACTAATGACAAACCTCAAAAGTTGCTTAAGTATGTAAGCAGAGCTCAGAAAAGCAGGGATCATATAAAGATATTACCAGGTATCATATTTTTTGGCAACTGTGTGCATCTAGAAAAAGTAAACCACGTCATGCTAAGCATATGCTTACTGAACAACTGGCTACAATTTTGCCCTAAAACATAGACTCAGTAATGAAACAGAATGGACAATAACGCACTTGTGGGTTCTTCAGCTTCGTTATAACCTTCCAGGCCTCATTTAATATTTGAAGGCGATCATTTTCAGGAGGATCAGCCAACGCCAAGTTTAATCCCAAGGAACGAAAAAGAAGATGCTGAAAGTTAATGAGAAATTTTAAATTAAAAGCAGAAGATGCATGTCTGTCCAACACTGCTCTAGCAGGTACACTGTGCAGAAAGTTTTTTTTGGTTCAAACCACCTTTTATTTAAGTGATGTGCAAGTTATGTAGGCAACTAAGAGTATAAAGAACTCTCGCAGACAATCAACAGGAATTGCTACAAATTACATACAAAAAGTTACCTTTGGGAATCCAGATTCATCACACTCTTTAATCATGCCAATGAAGTCCATAGATCTCGCAGCAATAAACTCTGCTCTGAATGCTGACATTACTGAATTCAACAGCAAAGCGCTACAATGAACATAACACAAATCAATACCGCTCAACATCAACTAAAATTTTGCTGTCCCTTCATTTACATTAATGTGAACTTGTTAGACTAACAACTGTCCAGCACCTATTCTAAATTTAAAAAAATGGGAGAAGAAAGAAAAAACCCTCACAAATCAACCTTGCATTGGTGAGGAGCAATAGGGCATGAGCAAAACAAGAAAACATTAAGCCATCAGATAAGGAAAAGGTAACCCACAGCCTGTAGAATACTTGTTCCACACAGGTTTTCTAAAGCCATCATTTTACCAGAAGTTTGCTAGAAAGATCAAGTAAACCAGCAGTAGCTGACAGGTTTATAAAGTTAATCTCTCCTTTTAACTACAGTTCAGAAGTATGCTTTGGCAGGGCAAATCTCTACTGAAGTTTTTCTCACTGAATTAAAATATATATATGCGTTATAAAAGTCAGATTTCTAGCAGATGCATTGTTAGGATTAAAATAAATCCAAACAGTCATT
The DNA here is from genome assembly GCA_009819775.1 of Phoenicopterus ruber ruber. Taxonomy (NCBI): domain Eukaryota; kingdom Metazoa; phylum Chordata; class Aves; order Phoenicopteriformes; family Phoenicopteridae; genus Phoenicopterus; species Phoenicopterus ruber. Next base: position 10,250,196 of record CM020229.1, on the reverse strand, counting down.
ATCATACAATAACTGGCAATGACATATTTAGACATTTATGATTAATCATTTAGACCCATATTTGTATTACTATCAAGCCAAAGTTACTGATGGAAGAATGAACTCGCTGTGTTACTGTAAAACCCAGTTTACTGGTACTATTATGCAAACATAAGAAAAAAAATCTAGTATCACTCAAAAGGCAATTCCTTTGGGCAAACGCAGCCATGAGTTAGCAGAGAAGCTGCCTCATAGAACACTGTGTCCTTCACTAGTGTGAAGCAGACAGTCTGAATACAGGGCAGTTTACCTTGAGGAAAATTCTATGGAGCGCTTAAAATAGCCCAGCATTCTCTGTGTTTCTGACTGAGCATTAGTGGTCCCATCGCAATTTGACTGGAATTTGCATTTTATCATTAGACGAACACTTCCAGTTCACTAGGTATATGCTTTGCGATACAGAGAAGCAGGCTGTCACTTTTCACTTAGAGATGGTTGCAACATAGTTCATGGAACATACTGAGATTACTTAAAGATTTATATACTGATGCCTCTTGCTTTGTAATGTTTTGACAGCCATGAGAAGACATAAAAACACAGAACTCCACTTTAAAAGAAAACTACCGTGCTTTATAGATCATCTAAACTGGATTATTCAACCTCCCAATAAGAAAGACATGTCCCAAAAACATTTCTTTAAAAAACCCCCTCATTATACTCAACATTTTGTCCTTCCTTCAAAGAGCACATAGGTACAAAGAGGAGGCACCTAGCCCATCTTTATAACGAGAAATGCTAAAAGGTGATTTAAAAATAAGTTCCACAAAACAAATAAACACCTATACAAAATAATTAATACAGCAGAGTACGTGGATTATTTTTACCTGTATTATACACTCTGATACAATAGCATCTTCACATCACATTTTTAAAATCACACTTTCCCCATAGTCCCTAGCTCAGTCACAGAATGCTAATGCTGGCATTCCTCCTCTAAGTGATTAATGTATTTTAGTTCCTCAGCCACTGCAGAATTGGACTGTGCAAAGCACATCAGAAAAAAAAAATAGGTAGTTGAAAACTTTCACAGAACTCAGCCTACCTACCCAATAAAATGAACTGAGATTAGCTCATCACCAGGCCAAATTGCATTCACACAGCTCAGAAAGTAAGCCCAAAACTTTCAGACCATCTTCCCGAACTACTCACTGAAGGCGATTAGCCTGCACACAGACTTCTAGGAGACATTTGGGATACTCATTTTAACATTGAAAAAAGCAGTTGCCTAAATACGACCATCTTCCAAAGGTGTCAGCTGCTTTACAACTTCCTTTGCAAAATGCGTGTACGGGCTGACTGTAGCCAGGGGAGGCTAGGGGGAAGGAAGGGGAGGAAAACAGAGAAAAATGAAGCACAACCAGGAATCGGAGACACGGCTGATGGAGAATACATTACGTGTCCGAAACTTTGGCTTAGGAGCCAAAATGCAGCAACCAAGTTAATTAATTTCACTTTTGCTCTAGAAGTAATCCACCATATTTTAGAACTCATCTCTGGAAAATAGATGATGTTCATAATCATGATTTAGTAAGCTACTGGGAGAACAAAAGCTATATAATGCATCCAAAAAGTGTTTTCAAAAGGGAGAGGGAGAATTTTGTTACAGGGACTCATGGGTACTCATTACAGACTTGTGTCTTCTACATTGTGCAATACTTACTTGTTCCCCAATTTTTTGCATCTCTCCATCATCTCAGTAAGCAGAACCTGGAAGAATTACTTATTAAAATTAGTGAGTAGAGACTCTGCAAATAAATTCAGCTTTAATTACCATAGTGAAGTCTACTAAAAGCTGTTTTAATTACCTACCCAATACATTCCAATAATCCTGTCTTATCCTGTACTTACAACACAAGAAAACAATGGTGTAGTACAACGTAAAACACACCTACTGGAATAGGCACAGCAGCATTTTAATCAAAACCACCATTTTATGGAAGTCAAATTTGCAATCCTTCAGCCATGCCATTTCTCAAAATAATTACTCTTTGCCAGCCAGGTCAACTACCTCTGGCAGGAGAGGCGAAGATTGCCAACTCTCTGCTACAGAATGCAAAACAGACTGACTGAGATTAAAATAGCCTGATGACTATGTTAAGCAATTACAATGCTACAATTTACTCAAATCATTTTTATATCTGTATGACAGAAGCAACTAATGAATTCAGGAAATAAAGATCAAACTAGCTAATGGACAGCAGAAACAAACAGGAATACTGACTATGAATTTTAAGTGGTCTAATTTGAGCTTTGTGGAAATGAACATTCTTCCTGTATAGAAGAAACAGGCAGCCGTATCTAGGCTCCTTATACTCACTTTCACACTTATGTAAGTACTGACTGAGGGGTTTTTTTAACAGGCAAAATTAACTCTTCACCCCAACACTTCCTTTAGTATCGAGCATTACTACGCTTACTTACTTCAGGAGCATGGTATGCAATACACTGTAAAATCCAGTCTATAGCAGGAGAATATAGAGTCAAATACAGAGGAATCTCCACACATTGTACTACCAGCTGATTCTGAACCGTATCCCCATGAATCTGTTGAAATAAAAGACAAAAACTTGTTGCTGTGAAAATGTATTTAATAGGAGCTATGATAAACTGGACAAAGTTTGTGTATGAATGGAAATGACAACAGACAAGATCACAAAGATACACAGATATTCTGAAGCATTCCTTGCATGCTGGGGAAAAAAATATCAAGCTCATAGCATATATTATTGAAGTATGGAAACATGCTGAACAAAGCAGTTTCAACTTAGCAGAATGTATGTAAAATTTCCATACTATATCTGGGTACAGGAACATCCCTAAATCTAGATTTAAGAACTTCAAAGATTTTTTAAAAGTATGTGGTAGTTTGGTTAAGGAGTGTATTTATGTGATTTTGCGAATAAAAACCCTATTTGCTTACCTGTTTAAACGTTAGAAGAAAGTCAAAGAAATTTTTGTTAAGGCTCTCTTTGAGTTGTGGTGCCACTTCCATCCCAACCTGTATTAAAAGAAAGAGAAAGATTTTATCTGCATCTATTACCGACAATTCTCCTTCAACTGTAAGACACAAATGCATTTTCCGGAGGAGTACACCTAGTCACACACATCAAATCAACAAACAGCACTGAATCACATGCTTTTGACTGATTATTTCCATGCTTACTATTATTGTCATGTCCACCAACAACTACCCTGAGGTAGTTACAGCTGTGTTTAAACATGGTTCTCCTAACATCTGCTCCAAGTATCTGTAAGCAGTGAGGAAATTGATGTCTACGCCAGTGCCTGCACTGCACCAGCCTACATTCATTGTATGCAGAAAGCCTACAGTGAAGAACATTTTAAAAGTCAGACAAAGTTCAGAAATTGCTTAAAATCATGTGTATTTATTCCGTGGACAGAATGAAGCAAGGATCCCAAAGGAAAACATCAATATATAGGCAGATGTAGATAAAATGTTGATAAATAGTACAGGGTGATGCACAAACACAAGGCCTATGTAGTAAAGCTGGAACTGCAAAGGAAACTAATCCATACAGGACTGTTTTCAACAACACAGATAAAAAAATACCAAAAAATAAAAATGTGACATATTACCAAAGAAAAGAGAAAGATGCAGAAGTGAATGAGAAGTTAGTAACAGATCAGGCTTAAAAACACACACAAACAAATCCATCTCAACAGCTTAAGGGTCCCCCTTTTGGGGAGTTTTTGGGATCCCTGAGCAAATGCAATTCTAGCTGACTTCATCACAAAGCAGAGGTACCTTGCACAGACCCAAGCCAGTCATCTATCACTTTTCTTTATATACCATTTCCTTTCAAACCATGGGGCTAAAGAGAAATGCATCACCTTGCTGTGTAAAGACCTCGTTCTTCGGTTACATGCAAGCGTTTATTCCCACATTTTACTATGCTGTGGCTTTAGACATCATTTATATCAATACTACAGGCTTCCTATTCACGAATTTACATTTTTTTAAAAATCTGTTTTGATTATCTTCATTGCAAAAGTATTAATATAGGGTCAGTAGCTGGAATACAGAAAATTAGATGCCTTCCATCCCAATAAGTTTTCTTATTTCAAACAAAAGTCAGGATTTTAACAGCTAGTATTTTACGCCAAGAAAATTTTCACTATTTATTTCATATAATCATCTTTGTGAACAAAAGGAGCATGCTAAGCTCTTCCTCACTACATAACTGCAATTACTGTTACTAGATTATTAGTCCTAACTGCTCTATCATTACGCATCTCTTTTAGCTGTATCAGGAGCAGTAAAAGGTGGACTGTGCATACAAACTGTTTCCTAAAAACCCTTCAGAAACCTTGCACTATGTAGCAGGAATGATTAGGCTATGACAAAAATGCAGGCATTATTGTATTTCAAGATTCAAATAAACTAAGTAGCTCATCTATCAGAGTAAAGCAGAGGTTAGCGATTACTTGCAGATGCAGGAATTCATAAGGATACCCCTGAACAGTACACCCAAAGCATATTGGACAGTTTATTCAAATGTAACATACATCAACACTGAACAAACTCGTTGCATTTCATAACGGCAGCTGATTTCATGCAAGTATTGCTAATTAGCAGCCCTACCATTTTCTAATTATAGTCAAGATCTTTGCTACTACTTCAAAAATGTATTTCACAAATATTTTTCCACTATTGATGACTTTTTGAATCATTTTAGGGTCTCTCCTTGGGTAAGTTTATCTTGGTTGAGCTGTTAAGGTAACTGCAGGAGTAGCTGAGGATAAGAACATAGCCACGCTGTGCAGTCAGACGAAAATCCACTGCCTGAACACTTTATCAAGTGGCTCCTCTGCCAAGCAGCTTGCCAGCACTCTGCCTGCCACATACACTCTAGCAGAAGAAGGGGGAAGATAAACATAGGGAAAGTGCATACATTAACTATGAAAAGCAGCACCTGGCAATAAGACAAAAGCATGTAGTCTCAAAGCGCAAACTCTCCTTCCACTTAGGTCCCTAACATTTTGCCCTACCTGAAGATGAAAAACTGGCACAAGCAGCACATAAAATTATTTTTACTTATTATAGACATTTAAAGAAAGATTCCCCATTGTTAAAACAAAAGAGAAATTTTATTTTTTGGTTTGTTAGAAGGAAGAGACAGGTTGCTGACTACTTCAGATAAAAAGAGTAGTTAAAAGAAATTTTCCTTTAGTGGCAGAGCTAGCTGCAGTAAATCTTTGATACAGATCCGAAGTGTTAAATGGCAGCCTACCCTGCAAAGGTACGCTCTTGCATAGACTGCAACCAGTGGATCTCCAATTCCTCTAATCATAGACGTTAACCGCGGGAGACATTCCGAAATCCCCCTGTTAACATTTTTCAGAAAAGAAAATGAGATTTAACAATCGATAACAGAATTACACCACATACAGGTAACTTCAGTAGCTGCCTTGTAGATTGACAATTGAGCGTGAGTTATAGAAACACCTACCAAAGATTAAGTATATTAGCATAAAATTTTATTTCAGGAGTAAAATTGTATGTGTATAGTAACACATATCCTATATTCAAATTGCAGTATCTATCATTAGGAGTAGAGCAGACAGCCAGGTTGGATGCTTGGCTTGTAAAAGACAAGCACAACTAAAAAACCCCTCCTCTAGTTTGGGGGAAGAGCAAAGCTACAGAAGGGCTGAAATTAAATGTGAAGAAAGCATCCGCTTAAAGTGGAACTGGCAGAACTCCTTGTATGTCTCATTTTCCCACAGGTCCTTTTTGACAGAGCTGTACTAGTGCCTGGAGATAAGGCCCATCAATTCCAGTAAAAGAACTGCTTTTTAGGGATAATGAAGTTGTCACTACAGTAGCAATTTGGCTTACAACACTCATTTCAAAACATAACTGAAAAAGGACGATTACATGTGAAAGAACATTTTCAGCTCAGCAACTGACACTGTTTGGCAACATATGAAGCTTATACCAAGATTTTCAATAGATAATGGTTAATTGCTCTGAAACTGTTTCTCCAACTCTGTCTCTAGCAATGTGCCACATCAATATTTTCCTTTCAGTTTTCTATCACGTCTTTTTGCCACACTCCTCATCTCAACAATCTTGCTTCTCCCTCCACCATCTGACGCCACTGGGTTTTAATTTGCAAACTCCCGATGTCACAATTATACACATATTCCAAAACTGCAAGCACTATTGCATTCCAAATTGGATCACAGTTCACCTTGAATTTATTCCATAGCACTCTCACTAAAAGCTCCAAAACCTCTCAGTACTGCTTCCTCTCAGATACATTGAGACACTATCCACTATTAATCACAGAACTTGCATGCTTAGCTTCTTAAATTAGTTTATAAGCCTGCCCATTCACTTCCTTCCCATACTTAACCTTTACTCTTACGTTTTGGATAGGAACTTATTGCACTTCAGTATTGCTGCTTCCACGTAACTAAAATGAAGCCAAGTTAAGGAACAAAACTAAGATGCATGCCATTTAAAAACACAAAACCAAACTTATATACCAAATACATATTGAACGAACTATTTCAAGGCCTTCTGTAATTAATCTCAGTACACTTTGTTGATTTTTACGATTTATCTACAAGATTCTTATTGTTTCAAAAGTTTTCACATATCAACTTTACTTTATCACTGCCAGCTGCTCACAGCCAATAATTCAGCATTCAGTGTACTATGAAACATGACTCAAAATTAAATTCAAAACATACAGCCTGAAACAAACAAAACAAAGTCAGTATAAACATCAGATGGTTGTGGGTTTTATTGAAACAAACTTGTTCATTTTTGGAAAAGTCTATGAAAGACCTGCAGACACACTCTGAGAGTCTCATTGGACAAGGATACAATCTGGGAATGAGTTCTCTGATTGAAGCAATCTTGAAAAACCAGTTTAAGCAGGTTTCCTTGGCCGTATCATTAACACTCTCCGGAGAAAAATTATCTGAGGGGAAAAAAAAAACCAACACCCAGAAATAGTTACATTCTTTCTGCAAACCAGTTACTTTTCATTCTAGGTTTAACATTGCATTCTCTGTCCTTTCAACAAGAACTTGTAATGAACCATAATGAACTGGGCAGTACGTTTGCGTCTCCGCTCTCTGACAGCAGTAAGAGCTGAGTACACAGACAGCAAGAGGAGGTAACTGGAGCTTCCATCTGGCATTAAGTAACATTTCAGAAGCTGAAGTCAAGCACTCAAAGCTAATCTCAGATCTGCCACTTAGAAACCTAACCTCTGCCTCCCCTCAAAAGCAGAAATTGTAAAAAAAATATAGGGAATCTATAACAAATACATGCATATAAATCTGTAACAGATGCATACATATAAAAGAGATTTAAGCATTCAAATTCTTTACTTTAGAAGGCTAACATAATTTTTAAAGAATATTATTTAAAACTATATTGCAAGAAGTAGGAAATATGAAAAACTGACAGAGCACTTGTTTTTGTAGGCTAAACATCTAACACTGCAGCGCAGTTCTCTCTCTCCTCATGAGCTCTGGGACTGTTTGTGTCAGCTGCCAGCAGGAAAAAGCTGCCACCCCGGGGTGGAACAGATGGGTTACGGGGACAGTGCTCCGGTCAGGCGGGCATGCTGCTGCATGGCTAACTGCCTCCTCTCTCTCTAGATTGCCTGGAACAGAAGGCAAAAATAGGCTTCCTGGGATCTACCCAGGTCTGAGGCAAGACGGCTGGGAAGGACGAGTCCCTCTTCTCTCAGTGATAAAGGTACACAAGCAGCTCCTGCTCTGAAGGGCTGCTTATAAACTTCTTGCGAAACAGTGTTAAAACACCAGTGCTCTCCCATGCCTGCCCCCAGAAGGCAAGAAGCTCCTGCTCCACAAGAAAGTTTCCCACTTCCAAGACTAGAGAAGCCACATGCTAGATGCTGACTGAGTACAGGAAGATGTTCTTTCTCATCTAGGACCACAGGAGTTCTCATCCAACTTTGTTTTGCTTGGTTCCCACGGGACGAGCACGGAGGTTGGGCCCGACATCCCCAGGGGTTCACACTGCCGTGCACAGCAAGCACAGCACAGATTTTCCTTCTCCCTCCCACTTTTACAGCTGCTTGGGAAGTTCCCACCAGCAATGCCCCCGGCAGCTGTACAGCTGCAGCACGAGCTGAGCTCTCCAGAACAGAGGTAACTGTGCCCAGTAATCGTGACATGCTACGGGAACTGTCTGCCTTCATTTATGGTTATAAGAACTGTTTGTCAGATCTGCAACAACCAAATTTATCTTAAATATTTTTGTAAGTTTATTTCAAATTTAAGTATTTCTTGGTTTCAAGCTTCTGGCTCAAATCCTATGGATTTAACTGCAACCTAATGGTACTGCTACGTTGCCAACTACAGAGTAAGAATGTTTCGTGTTTCAAGGACATGCACTTAATACGTTCCAAATTGCAAGGAGCAAGGAAACGACTGTATTTCCATGGAATGTTCTGTTGCCTTCCTAAAGAGGTTCTTCCATATACATTTGTACAGTAGATGTCAAATCAGACTTTTACATTATGTTGGAACTTTAACTGCAAAAATAAAAAGAGTCCAAGTGAGAAATATTATGCTATCCTACTAATCTGATCACCAACTCAATGACAGCCTGCTGCTTCTTCCAAAATTCTTCCCTAATTAAAGCAAAACTAACAAGTTTCCAATGTAGCAACAAAAACATCTATTTACCAAAAACTAAGACTCTCAGTTTTGCCTGTTAAATTTGTAGCATTAACTTTAAGCTATTAAAATGTAGTACTTTCAGAGGAGAGTGTATGCTAAGAAAAAAAAAAAAATTTAAAAAAGTCTTCCTTCATGGAATTCAGCCATTCATGTTTAATTCTCCTTCTACTTACATATTATTTGTTGTGATTTCAAGTCTCTGGAAGATCCAGTTTATGTTTAGTAACATCAAAGCCACAAGCACATTTTATTATACCTTCAGTATATTCTTTACAGTTAGAATGTAAACTTGCATAAACACTGTGAATGGTGGAAGCTCTAAAGCAATGGATTTTACTCTCTTAAAAACCAAAAATTACTAGATTCAAATCAGAACTTTTTTCATAGGAGTATGTAGCATGCTACTGTATGTAACATGGGTCCTGTTTAACCTTTCTCAAATGAGTTCAGACATGATTTTTCCAGGGGCACGGTAGAAACAAACATAAAGTTACCTGGCAAAGAGACACGATTGTCCGCACACATTGACAGAATTCGTTCATACACTAGTTTCCCTGTTTAAATAAAAAAAAAATCTTTCATAATGAACTAACGGACTGTAAAACACAAAATATTGATACAAAGGTTCCCTCTCCAGCATATGTTGAAATCGGCTGGAAAAAACGTCCTAGAACGCTAACACTACGCTGCCCTCTAGTGAGGCTGAAGCGTTAAGTCTGAATTTAGCACTTTGCACACGATAAACAATTTATCTGGCTCCCTTAAGGGCAGAGGTAGCACACAGGTCGGATTCCTCCCAGGCCAGGAAAGGACAGCTGGTGTCCTGTCTTTGCTGCGTTTGGATATTATGTTATCTTCAGCAACTTTCAGTAAGTAGGAAAGAGCGCAAAGAGGAAGCAAGACCTGAACAAACAATTGGATCTATGTCGTAGCATATCCTGCTAAACATCAAAATACCCTTCAATTTTGAATGCCGTTGTACATCTTTTTCCATAACATAGCAGAAAAACAAGAGAATCACATGAAGTGGGTGACAATTACACTTAAAGGATCATTTAAAGAAAACTTTCTGACCTCTCTTCTTCAAATACAAAGAGAATGAAATACTGAGTCAAGAGGCTGACAAAACCAAAATATTTTCATAACAACAACAGCGTGCTTTAAATTTGCAAATGCAGAGATCGTGATTTTTCCCCCAAGACTTTGTTCTAGATATTTGCTAATACATAAAGCACAGAACTACAAAATGAAATATTTTTACTTCACTCATAAGAGTTTTTGAACAATTATATACCATGTTTATAGCACTGGTGTCCAAACGTTTATGTTGGAAATGTTCAGTGTTAAAACAGAGTCATTTCAGCACCTTTTGGATAACTTTGATGTTTTCTAAACATTACAAAAAATTATTTTCATCTTATTAACAATTATGTAGTAAGTCTGGCACATTAGATACTTACCAAAAGTATCAAGGATATCTGTAATTAAAACAAATTTACTTGGATAAAATTGGATTACTGTTGTGTCTGAAAGAAGCTTAGAACACTAGAAGAAAAAAAAAAAAAAACAAAAAAACATTTTTAGAGGGCAATACAAGTTCCTGTTTTTACTCTAGACAGGCTGGAACACATGAATATCTACAGATGGAAAAAACCAACATGAAGAACTAACCAGCAAAAAGCAGAAGAACCTCTAACATAACACATCATGGTACTCTCTGTATTTTTCAGGTTATCCTTCATTTCCAGCAGAGCTAGTCATAGACCTGTTTTTCCTTTATACAAGGTAATCTACAATGCAGAATTTCAGCCGACTGTGCAGATCTGTGCATTTGTTCAGACAAGACAAATTCTCCCCAAGAAGCAGAATAAAAAGGCCCTTCTTTTCTAAAACAACTTTTTTTAAGGGCATTTTTCAGCAAAAAGCACAAGAACCTCTAACATAACACATCATGGTATTCTTTGTATTTTCAGGTTACCCTTCATTTCCAGCAGAGCTAGTCATAGATCTGTTTTTCCTTCATACAAGGAGATCCACCTCCTCCCTGCTTGAGCCAAATCCGAATGCAGCCTTTGACCACGAGTCTTCTCTGGTCTCTTTTTAAGCCTGACAAGTACAGTATTCTTTGTCATCTCTGTCTCTGCTCTCTCCTTGAAACAGGAGGCAGTTCTTCAACCTTAATGGCATAAATAAAGTGCAAGTTTTCATTACGTTCTAAAAATCCAGGAAGCAATCCGATACCCCCAAGACTGCTTTGTTTACACAAGAAAATCATAACATTTGAACACGCTTAAACGAGGGGCACACTTAGTCTTTTTGCTTTATTCATCAGGGAGAAACTTAACAAGTGCACCAGAAAGACAGGTGAGAGCATTTACATCTTACAACCAAAGCAGAATCTTCCCTACTGCGTGCTAAGTCAGTCACCTTCAACGAAAGGTAATTCAGTAGCTGTTTAGAATCTACACATACCACGAACACTTACTTACCGCTTTTCTTAGAGCTCACATACATAATCAACTTACTTCAGCTTACTCTAAGTAGCTTAACTTATTGCATCTTGACAAGTGAAGTATCTTGCAAAAAGGCACTTGAGGAATTCACAAGCTATAAATTGAGATCCTGTCTTAATAACCAGAACTCTTCCTGCACTTCAAGCTCTGTAAAACTCTTGCACAGAGAATGAAGGCTCCATCCCCAATGTCCAAATGAAAGATCTTGTGTAATTTCATCATTAGTTCTTAAATCAAGACAAATCTGGCTTTCAAATTAAAATTGCTTTTTCCAGCCCAGTATACATTTCTGAAAATAACAACCAATAAAAGGCCAAACTTAATCCTCCTATTGCATACTAATCAGTATGTGATACTAATAATGACAGACCACGTATATAATCACAGCCTGATGTCAAGAAAACTCCTTAGTTCTTAAAGAGGATGCAACATTCTTAAAATTATGTCATTTACTAGGAAGAATCACAAGGAGAGTTCATTCAGGTTGCTACCCTATCCTGCTTTATAATTATAAAATTATTATTAGCTACTTACAGTCTCCTTTATGAAAGATTTTTGTATTCATGTTAATTACCCAAACACCTATTTCATTCTTACGCAGTCTTTCAATTAATGATGTGCATCTCCAGCACGAAGTTCAAGTGCAAAGTGAACAATACACAGACAACACTTTAAGAGAAAGAAACATATGCGATTTTGATACCACTTTCCTAAAAGGAAGCACTGAATCCCATCTTAGAAACTACATTATTTCAAAATCATTTGTGAAACCATTTGTAAAAGAATATATGAAAGTATTAATGCGATTATCACTACACGTCAGACACTGTATATATACATATCAATGCACTGTAAATACAGTACATCCATGTCTCTCTTCTCCTCCTCCAGACATTTAATATTGTATTCTCTTTCACTAAGATATTCACACTTCACAATGCTATATATGGGGGGTTTTGTTTGAAGAATAATAGTGCTGATTTCATAGTGTTACAGTAGAGTATTAGTCACCCTAGGTCACATATAATTTTCTGATCTCCCTTCATTTATACTTCATTTCCTTTATTGTCTTTACCACAATTTAAGCTGAAATTACTGCAAGCAGTTTTCACAACAGTATCCAGCATGAAAAAAAAAAAAAATCCTGACTTTATGTAACCCCACTTGATGACTATTAGCATTACATCAGTTTTACAGCTTTTAAGGATGTCATTATCTCCTCTGTCCTTTGATGCACTCTGCCTCTGGCCTTTTTTTAAAGGCCAAGCCAAACAAAAATGCATTTAATTGTCCTACTCCCCCTTGCCCCCTCACAGCCCATCACCGCAAATGAGCCAGAGGACAACTGTGGAGAAGTTTAAAAAAACCCTAAAAACCCCAAACACTTAAACAATCTGGAGTTGTTTTCTGTACTTTGCTAGGGTCCTAAATGAGATTATTCAATTGCCTTAGTAAGTCTGGATGGGGAAAACACTGACGTTCAAAAAGCCATTCTGTATTATTTGGGCTCAGGAGCGACGGGGTAGAGGGGGAAGAGGAGAGGAAAGGAAATTACATGTCCTAGAAAGAGTTCGTATCACTACATGTTATTTTTTCTAATGATCTCTAATGAGGCAAAATTTCCACATCTGTCATTTGGCCACTTTCTTTAATGAGAATTCCATCCCACATACCCTAGTCAAAATCAATATATAACAACGAAGTTGAAAATCCAACTGTTGTCAGAAGTCATGAAACTCTGAAAGAAATTGGTTTCAGTGAAGAACAGAAGAAAATAATAGAAAAATAACAGAAACCCTTCTTTCCCCAAGAAAGAAATCGGACAAGTCACACCACCAAAGTCAGCAGTTCTGTACAGAGCAAAAACGTGAGACTGACCTGGATGACTATTTTCAGAGCTTTTACTTTCTGATCAGAGGACCAAGCATCCTTCAAAGACTGGTTCAGTTCTTCAATTCGGTTCATGTAATCCTGCTGAGTCAAATTCAACAGCTCTTTCTGTGACCCCTGGCAAGAAAACACAAGTCTACTTAATAAGAGAGAGGGAAGGAAGGAGAGGGCTGTTATTACAGGGTCAAATCACTGGGAGGGAGGGAGGAGGACCCACAAAACTTATTACAGAATTGCCTAATTTTCCCTTCTTACATTTGCAGCATCAATATTGCAGGTGTTTGGCACAGGAGTGCATCACAACTGCTTTGGTTTTCAAGAGACGTACATGCTGGTACCCAAACAAAGCTGTTCGTGAGATCACAAATGCTGGACTATTTCAGTGGTATTCTACTCGTGGTATAATGAGGAGACTAACACTACACATAAGCACACTAGCACCTATGTAGAAGCAGCATCAGAGAGAAATGAAATGTTTTGTCAGCAAGGTCCCAAGAAATTTGTTGGCAGCAAGAAAAATCTGACTATCTTCACCCTCAGTAAGAAAATAAAACTATCTTCATTTATTTCACACTCAGTACTAGAGCATTCTTGTGATCTTTTTTTCCAGAAGATGCCACAGACCTTATAGAAACATTTCATATCAAAAATAAACTAGTGAAACACTGGAAGCAGAAATAATTGTTTAAACTTTAGAACCAAACTGACACAGGAACAAAGTGACCATAAATGCGTTTAGAAAAATCAGAAGGTGGTTCTGGAACAGTCTTCAGGAGAAGTATGAGTGACTAATTAAAAACTACCTTCAGGACTAGTTTTGATGAGTTTATTAAGCTGCATTACAGAACAGATTTCATAGTATCTGAGAGTCTAGAAACAACCATCAGTAAAAACAATCACAGATTAAGAGATAAAATGCAAATGAATTACAGTTTCAGACAAGGTTACATATTTCCTTATGGTAAAGAGTACTTTATTTTTCTAGTAAAAGAATCCAATGCTTTATTTGTGATATGCAACTATTAGAACTGTGCTGGCTCAGGCAACAGGCGATCTGAAGTTAGTTAAGAGGCAGAGTTTTCAAAACAACATTACCCAAAACAATTCTAGAAGTACCCCGTAGATTCAGGCTTTAGGAAAGTAAGTTATGGAACATCTCATCTTTGCACAGTAAAATACTGCAGTTTGAGAATTAATTTGAGTATTCAGTATTTCTATCAAGTACATAAATGTAACTTTAATTAAGCTCAGGTAGACAGTATGCAGCTTCTGCAACAAGGGCAAACAAAATTATCAGATATTAAGGCTATTGGGCTCCATGAAGTTTTATGGCAGCTCAGACTGTACACAGTACCAAGGTAAATCAACATCAGATCAGGTGAATTTTTCAGTCACAATTTCTAGTGATACAAAAGTATGATTCCACCTGAATTCTATAACAATAAGGATTGAAATTACTAGAGAAGTCCCATAGAAAGTATATATTTATCTAAATACCACATAAGTACATGCAGAATCAGGACCTTCTTAAAAGGCTTCATAAAAGATTTCTATTTCACAAATTTTTTTCACTTTTGAAATGGTGATGTAATTGCATCAGAAAACTTTCTCACCTCTTCCAGATCATCCAGTTCTTCTAACCTTGTCCTCACTTTTTCAGAAACTGCTGAGCCAGTAGTTGTAGCTTTTCCTATAAGGAATTATATGTTTGAGTTTCTTTAACATTTAAACACTCGGACTTCTAAAGGGAAACAAACCTGAAGGAGCTTGACAGACTCAGACAGCTAGTCAGCTTCTGTGACAGAAGACAGGTGGTTTGATCCATTTGGTGGCTATCCCTGAAGACACACATTTAAACGTACCTACAGTTCATTTGCTTTGAGCAGGGAATGACAAGTAAGCAAAACTGAATATAAATGGCTTTTCTTGCATGTTTTGCTGGTAAGGAAAGAACCACTGGATAGAACCATAGGGTAATTTAGGTTAGAAAAGCCCTATGGTGGTCCGTGTCCAACTCTCCTCCTCAAAGCAGGTCCAATTTTGAAGTTATAACAGGTTGCACAGGGTTATATCCGGTCACTTCAACGATATCTAAGGACGGAGATGTCACACTCTCCCTGGACATCCTGTTTCAGTGTCTGACCTTTCGCATTCCAAAAAAGTATTTCTTTTTTTTTTTTTTTTTTTTTTCCAGAAGCTGAAATGCTGCATGTTTACTCATATATAAAAATTCTGATTTACTATGCAATCAGCTATGACTATTTAGCACAGATTTGCTTCTCTAGAAAACATGATAAAATATTCAACATTTGATTCTTTTTTGAACACTCAGCATGCAGTTGAAATCATTTCACTTTCATGTAAAGAGAATAACTGAACAAGTTCCCAAAGGACTTGTTTGCTTTCCCTTCCAGCAAGCAGAAGAGTTGATAAACATGATCCTCAAAACATCGTTGCTCACTTTAAATGGAAGAAAGTTTCAAGCTACAGTGGAAGGCAGTGAATTCCATTTCCTTCCACAACACATAATCACAAATTCATTAGCCTACAAGGCATACAAGAAAAGGTGGTTAGGTGGTTTCTTTTCAGTAACTATTTTCAGTAAAAATCCAGCAGAAGTCTTTCTCACAAAAAACATAGATCCAACCATACGTCAGAATGGGGGAGGACAGGAAAACACATTTCAACTACTCTTGACCACAAACCTGTCACTGCACCCTACCTCAAACAACATCTGTTACTGTTAAAGAAACTGCTTACCTTTTTCAGATCCCATGTACAGATTCTGTGAAGAAACAGAAAAAGCAGGCTTTTAGAAAACATGTACTCTCTACTTCCAAGAATGCACAGGGTAATTACGCTGCTAATTAAGCCTCTAATGTTTTAGAAGTAGACATAAGACCAGCAGTTATTTGTATTGTTACAAAAAGACAAAGTGATCGCTTTTAAGTATTAACAGACTTTTGGACTCGGCTCCAAAACAATCGTCATAAGTGAGAGCCCGTAGTACAGCTTTCTACAACATTAAAACTGAAATTTAGAGGACTAGTATTTACTCATGAAATAATTACAAAACAGCAACATCCAAAATCCATCAAAGGCCTAGTACAAATAAATAAAACTGGAGAAGCTGCCACTTACAATAGAGAGCTTCTCTGTTGTTGTGTATCTAGCAAGGATTTCACCACGTTTGCTTGACCATGGTTCAAAGTCACTTCCTACTGCTGAGCTGTCATCTTTATCCCGTTTCTTTCGTGTACTATCCTATGAGGAGAGTACGAGCGCAAATGTTAAATACAAATCTGGAAAAAAAAGAGAAGGCTGATAAAGGTCAACTTAATGTTTCAAGTGCTAACTGATCCTTCCAAAAGTTACAATATTTAAAAAAAAAAAAAAAAAAAATCCATATTTAGATAAATACATCTACATAAACCAGATAAAAATAGGTAAATAAAAAAGAATACATTATTCTATTAATACAGTATATTTCCTATTTACATTAACCTCCTAATTGGCGAGACAAATGTATTTTATCCAAAGTTGGCTTTGTGGTTTTATTTTGGGTTTTTTTTTTTAATTTTATTTAGTTGAGACAACTGCCCTCCAGTGTTACCATGGTAGCAGTAGTAGTCACAGGATCTGCAGCTGCTGCAAATAATGACAAGGGATCGGTACCATCTAATACACTGCTCAATGGATCCATCATAGAACTTGAAGAAGAAGAGGAGGTAGAAGAAGTACTTCCTTTCCGGTTCATTTTCTTAGTCTTGGATTCAGTAACCTAAAAGAAAAGTTCAAAACTGTTAAATGAAAAGACTTTCTCTTCCCCCTGTTTTCTTTAATAAATCATTAAAATATGTGCTACATAAATTGTGCTGTTGCAATGAAAGCAAGGACCAACCAAAGGAACTCTTTAGAATGAGGATCGACATTTGAATTGAAGCACTTCCTTGTCCCCTGAATCTGGAGGCACTCTTCAATAGCATTTCCATTACTTTTTCCCCCCCTTCCAATTCTAGGTCTACAGAACTATAAGAACAACCACTCTAAATTTCTTTCTAGTACCCCTCCTCCATTTTATTGTTTTTCTTCCCCTCCTCCAACCTCTTTCTTTCTATTTGATTTCCTCTGTCAATCTCATCTTTACTTTTCTTGTACAATACTCAAGCCTAGAACATCAAATCCATTCTTAAGGCCTCCGTCTTATCTCCCTGCTGACCTTCCTGAGTAGAAGCTGCTGTCCATTTATCATTCATTAGTGTATGACAATCATCTCTTTGAAGTTGGATTTTTTTTTGTACATCCACATTTTTAAAAGCCTCTCATACATTAAAGAAATGATAAATGTTTTAAAGCATACAGCTGACTGGAAGTTAACCCAAAAGCAAATCTTACATCAAGCAATTATGCAGGTTATTTGTAATGCAACAATTTGATTTTAAACTTATCCATTATTCAGCATTTAATGCAACCAAGAAAACCCACAAGTTGGAACGCTGTATTAGTCAGGAGGAGACTGTTTTTGACACACAACAGCACCAGCAAATTTCTGTAAAGGACAAACAGAATAAACCTTGACGCCTCTAAAATAACAGGCCACTGACATAGAAAGCAACTTCACTAGTACCACCACCAACTTCAAAGCCTTTTAATTTTAAAGAAACGGAAGTAAAAAGAGGAACACAAACAGTTTTAATTTACATTCATTTTCCAAAAGCACAAAAAGAAACTCACTGTAATGGGTTTTAGTGGATGGTAATCGCCAAAATCCAAGGGTACAGACTCCAGTTTGCACACTTCAGACTCTGAAACATAGTTTCTTGATCTCGCATGCCTTAAAAAGCAAAAGTAAAGGGAAAGTATATATGCATATAAATAATCACATACTTAGGAACAGAGAAATATATCCGACGTCTATATAGACACAGGCATATTTACAAAAAGAAACGCATGTTGAAAAGTAAGTCAATGTAAAGACCAAAATTTCTCTCTCTACTAAGATACATAAAACTAAAACTGAAGAAATTTTACTTTCAGCCATTCAACTGTATTCTGCCTCTACAGCTGGATTCTCTTCCATTCCATTGGACATCAAAAGGGGAATTTAACCAAGCATTTCTATGTGTGACAGGCTGACGGAGATTATTAAGCACCTCTTTTAAATGAAATAGTCAGGAAGGAAAAAGGTAAGCATGGAAACACAAGGGAAGAAATCAAAGTGATCATGCATAGATATAATGAGGGACTGCACAGATTAACTTGTGTAGCTGCGAAGCTCTTCCCTGAGAAATCTATTTCTACCTGTTCACTGCATTCAGAATAAAAGTTGCAAAAGTCAAATTACAAGAAAAAAACTATCAGTACTCATATGCTTGCATTATGAATAAGTCCTTGTATAAAAGCCTTGCCTCACCTATGAAAATTAAGTATGTCATTAAGTGAAATCACAAAAATATACATATTTCAGGTTTTATTTTGAATATGATATTAAGAGAGAACTGCAAGAACTATGGCCTCCATCTCTAATTAAAAAAAAAGACTTGATTCCAGAAAAGAACATAAATAAAAGTATTTGAGTAAAACAACTTTGCCACTAGGATCTAACATAACATACACTGATTTATCAATCACCGTTGAAGGATGCTGCTCTTTTTTAAGACAGACCATTCACCCTGGTTTTAATTGCTCAGACATAAATTTATATTTTTAAAAGGCTTTTAAAGCACATTTGACAATGTAGGAAGGCAGAAAAGGGGGATTAGAACTTCCCTGACTAGCACTGGATGACAATTTCAAAAGAGACTTAAGAGTTACAAATGCTTTCTAATATCTCTGACAACACATCAATATATGAAATTAATTAATGGTTAAACAGGGAAATGAAAATACGAATTCACAAAAATACATAGGACAGCTGCTTCCTAAAACAGCTGCCATCATAGCTACCTCATGGTACCTTCCTTTAGCAGGAGCGATAGAGTTAAGTACCAAGGCAGAAAGAGCTCCAAGTAAAATATATTTGAAAAGGTTTTCTCTGCATTCTACCCTCCACAACTTCTTGATTTCTTTTTTAGTCTTTGCAACATGCAGAGCAGCTAATTGTTCTTTCCTGTTTCATCCAGAATCCTGAGAATGTTTATAGCACACACTAAGGCCTGAGCTGAGTGAGTAAAACCAGTGGATACACAAAGGTTTCTTTAATCAGACTCCTAATGAAAACAAACAGTATTCCTCCCATATAATACACATCTTTCCCACAAAAACGGATCCAAACTTTCAAAGAATTCCATTCCTACTCAGAGACCTAACTTCTTAGTAAGAATTTCAGCAGCGCCAAGCAGCCAGCTCTTCTATAGATACTATGTGCCCCCCCAAAAAACAGATTTATTTTAAAAAAATGTTAAGAATTAGTTTAATTTATGGTTGTGCTACTCCAAGGAGAAGCTTTGACATTTAATGAGATCCAGCAGAGCAAGAGAAAGAGTCCAGTGAAATCCACGTGCTTATTCCTTTTGTTTTCTTGATCTCCAGCTCCATTTCTTCATACATGAATAGTCCCTTTAATTTACTATTGTCCCATGATTCAACAATTCTCCTTGCTCCCTTGTTTCATGGGTTAATTAGCATCTGGGTGAAAAATCTTTCAAACTCTTTCTGGCTGCCTAATTATAACATTTTTATTACTCTGGTTCAGTTCTGTCAGTACTTCCATACCTCTCCTTCACAGGTATTTCCAAACCAGCAGTAAAGAAAGGTGTCACTGACAGCTTACACTTGGCATACGCTCCCAGGCCAAAAGCAATCGTACTCTAATTATCATGTAAGGCATCATGGGGCAAGTATACATGCCTAATACACACAGGGAAATGAAGAAGAGCTGCTCACCCTGCAAATAAGTCTTTAAAAAGTACATTTACAATGTGGCTATTCAAGCGGTAGGACAGCTTGTAACATAGCTAATACGGGGGACAAGTTCAAGCTTGCTCTGACATTACGTTCTCCAGGGAAAGGAGATTAAGCATTCCTTTCTTGGCCACAGCAGCGCAGACAACTTCTGAGAGTAAAAAATAAGGCTCAGGCCAAGCCACGGTTTCATCCCCAGTGCTTACTGCAAGATACACCCCGGCTTGCAGGTGCTGTTTTAACACAGATTTTTCACACACGAGCATCACTGCAGTTGCCACCTCTCTATGCCTTCAACGCTTGCCAGACTGCCAACTTTTCTCTCTTCTCCTGGTAAACAATCTTTTGTCCTGGGACTGCTGTACTTCCTCCTTACCCCTAAGTGACCGAAGCTCTTCCAGCGCCCAGCCCACCCTACAAACCCAGGCGCCTGCCTCGCGCTCCAGGTTCAGCACATGGCCAGCCTCTGCGCAGCAGGAGCAGCCCGGACCCCACAACTCCTTCTCGGGACACGACACCTTCCAGGCACACAGCACCCACCCGGAGCCAGTGCTCATCCTAAAGCAGGGACTTCAAAAAGCTTACAGGGAGCGCAAACAAGCAAGGCATGTAAAATGGAAACGAATCTCTTTACAACACTCGACATATGTATATTAGTATTGGTAATACAATGACGTGCACCCCACAAGTGAATGTACCTATCGTTATTTGAATATTAAGCGTAAAACCCAAACAATACCTCTAGATAGTTACACAGTTGTTACAAAAACAAATTCCAGCCCTAAGTTTTAAATTACTTTATATATTTGCCAATTCTTTTTACAACTCTAACAAAATTCTAAACTAACAATTTTCTTAATTTGAACACAATGTTAACGCAAGCTCCTTTTATTCAGTGCCAACAGGTGCTATTTTTTTCCTCATATGAAGAGCAATGAGTATGCAGACAATTACTCTGCACAACACCGTTTTAAAATTAGCATCCAACAACGCTTAAAAATAGCTAGCGTTCTACTCGACTCAGTAGCATAACAATATCTTCTGTATTACAGAAAAACATGTATTGAAACATTTTACTCTGGTTCATTATTTCTCCATGGCCACTTCTGCATCAGTACTACCAGACCTACTTGTTAGCCTGCTACCTCATTGCTGCATTATGTAAAAATCAATTTGCCAGCCTCCCTACCACTCTGCTTTGTGCAGCAGTCCTTAGTTTTTCATTATATTTTGATACTGCTAGAAATTCAAAAGTTGCAGCCACATTTATTCCTTTCTGTTTCTGCAAGGTCACTGACCACACACAGAGACTCCACCAAAACTGCTGCACTCAAAGTAAGTGCCAACAGTTGCAACAGCCAACTAACACGCTAGAGCCGTCTTACACACTCGCATTTTCTTAGCTACATAAATTCAAGTTTTAAAGTATTTCATACCCCAGTGAATTTATTTTAAAAAAGCATAACTGTGATTTTGTTGTAAAACTTCAAATGGTTTCATTAACAATGAAACTTCTAAATCCACTTTTTATTAAACACAAAAGTTTGCCCACACATTAGTAACATGAAAGAGCGAGACATGATTTTCAGCACGAAAATGCATACATGAGGAAAACTTTTTGGCAACCTAATGCTCTAATTGGGTCTAATTGCTGCATATTACTTTTCTTGATTCCACATTAGGTTTGATTCCTGGTTTGCTCAGGACTATAACCCATCAGCCACATCAAAACCTGGAAGTTAAATACATTCAGTGTGTTAAAAGAACATTAGCCTCAGGAGAGCCAGCCTTCCAGAAACAGAAAATCAGCTCATTTGTAAACAAGGATGTCTGGAGAAAAATGAACTACAAACATATTTTCCTTTACTCTGTCAGAGAAAGAGCCCTATTTTATCCTTCCTTTCCACAACAAACAGCAGGCTGTAAGTTATGCCCCGTCCTATGCAGTGCAGCTTCCTCCTCAGCTCTGCTTTTCCTGTAGAAACATTGCATGTCGCTAGAAGCCGACACTGCCTCTTCACTTTGTAGCCCGTAAACACCGTGTCTGCTTCTGAAGAGCCCGTGAAAGACAACTAACGGGAGCTAAACGGTGCCGGTAACTTAAATTCACTGCACGACATCTCTATCTTCCTCGCCGCGTTTTGAGGAAGGGGCGAGCAGCCGCTTGCTGCGGGCCCACAGCGGCACGGCCCGGACGCGGCGGGCGGAACGCTCCTTTCTCTGAAGAGAGGACACACATCACAAAAATCTGACGTGATCATACCAAACCAAACGCCAGGAGCCCCACAGCAACCCTCTTGCGTGGGGGGAAATAACCCCACGGCAGGGCGCGGAGAGCAGCGGCCGTGTTCCCCCGCCCGGCTCCCACAGCAGCGCCTCGGTCCCTCAGCCGCCTCCTGCACGGCCCGGCGGCGGGGCCGGCTCCCGCGAGGGCTCACCGGCACGTACGGACCTCGAGGGCCCGCTCCTGCGTGGGAACCCCACGTAAGGTCGTGCAGAGCTGTACCACCGCCCCGGCACCCACGTAGCTTAATGTAACAACAGCGTTACAAATCTGATCTGTATCTTCAGATTTCTCGAGACAGCCGCCAAGGGAACCGCCGGACTGCGGTCCCAGGCCAGCGGAGCCGCGGTACCCAGCGCCCCGGCTCCCTCCCGCCACTCGCGGCGGTTCCAGTCCCCTCAGGCCGAGCGGCCCCGAGCCCCGCAGGGAGCAGTCCCGGGGCCGCAAGCGCTTTCACTTCCTGAGGGGGGGCTTCCCCAGCCCCGCAGCCCTCGCTCGGCAGGGGAGCTTCGCCGCTGGCACGCTCAGGCGTCCTCCGAGCCGCCCCCACCTCAGCGCCGCGGCCCCCCGGCTATGAGGGGTGCCGAGGATGACGGCTGCCCTCACGCAGCCGCGGGAACTTGCAGCCCCCTCAGAGCCCGCTACCCGTCCCTGCCCTCCCCTACGCCGCCTCAGGGGCCGGGAGGAACGCAGCCCCCTCCAGGGACGGACGCAGGCAGCGCCCAGCGCCCCCACCCGCGCCTCCCAAAGCCTCACCAGGGGAAGGCAGCCATCTTGCCGCCCCGTCACATGACGCCGGGGCTGCGCAGCGCCTTCCGCCGCCATTTCCCGCCCCGCCCGGCGGCGGGAAGCGCCTCACCTCACCTCAGCGCTGGCGCCCGACGGCGGCGCCGGAGCGGGGCGGTGACCGGCAGCCACCGCGCTCCCGCTGTATCCGGGCGGCCGTGGAAGCGCCTCTCAAGGCCTTTTGTTGGAGTCTCGTGTAAAATACTCAACGGGGATAACATCACGGCCAGGACTGCTCATGGACAGGGCAAAAGACCCTTACTGACCAGTACCGATTGCAGCGGAAGGCCTGGCACCATAGGGTTTGCCTTTTCCTAACTTCCCATCAAGTGATTTTTCAACCCAGAAAAATAAAGGAAATGCAGTTCTTTTTTAAGATTTAAAGTTTATTGTGCAGTATGTTTTAAGTAAAAAGCAAGACTGGCGAAAATGAAATAAAGTACAAAAATAAATACACTTTTATAATGATATCACAATTCCACACAAAATAAAAAGATAAAATTAAATATGTATAAATACAAAACATCAAGTACAAAACCAAATTCTGGCACTTGTCAAGAGAAAGGCCTCATGAAAGTTAAAAAAACCTTGTGCTACAATGTTTTATTACACATATTGAAAGCATGCTTAAAGTAAAAGAGGTTTAGGTGTGGAACCTGAACAGAAGGTAAGCATTCATTTTTACTAACACAAACTAAACCTATTTTTATGTCAACATATTGCCTACGCTAATAGTAAATACAGCACATAGAACATCCTTTAAAAACATCAATCTTTAGCACTGATATATCAACAGCATGTTTTGTCACCTGTGACACAGGTTACTCTCGTCATTGTAAGTTTTTCCCCTCTTGAGATGTTTTCCACTCCTAAGGAAAGTTGAGAACCAAAACAGAGCTTTGGTGCCTACTGGATGAGCGGGAAGCTTGCCTCGGGCATTTTCTGTATTATTTCCAAAATTTTAAAGAACCATAGCATTTGTATGAAGGAGGCAGGTCCTCCACCGGTGTAAACTCTTAAATTCACACCATTAGGGGAGCACCCCCCTCCAAGCTTTCAAATAAACGCCACAGTAAAGAGCCACCGAGCAGTGTCATTCCTCAAAGTGTTCAGGCAGCACTTTTGCCTTTTTCTAAGTATGCAGTTTGGGTAACTTACTGCATGGTATAAAACATTTGTTTTGAACAATGTCACTCGCTGCAGGACAGACTTGGTGGTCGATAAAAGCCACAACTAGAGCCACAAGCAAGCCAATTCACTCATCGCTGCTCCTGCAGACACTCTCCTGTTCCCACCGTTACTGTTCCTCTTTCATGCTGGCTATTTAACACAACGGAATTTTCAGTCGGTGTTTTTTCTCTTATATCTGTGTCAACATGTTACAAAGCCTCCAAAGTTAGGATGTTGCATTGTATCGATACTGGGAAAGCAACAAAATATAACCCATTTCACATTCAGGTCGTCAGTTCTCTACCAGCGCTGTTACCGAGCAAAACGGAAAGCACCGCAAAGACTTACATGGCCAAGCTTTTCTCGCTTGGACTTCGAATGTTAACATCATGTCTCAAGTTCCTTAAAAGACAGAAGTGACAGACTTCTGCTCCCCTCAAGTTGAAGGATAATATCCATCAGTAGGAAGACCAAGGCAAAATATGAGCATGATCTTTTAATGTTAGGTTCTCATAAATATAAGAGTGTGTTTGTTGGGATTAAGTAGGGATTCCCCCCCGCCCCGAAATCATTATTTTGGTACAAGGGCCTGTTAGATCATGGTAGAAGAGAAACTGCTCAGAAAAATTGCGACTGTCATTAATGAAACATAAGATATCTGAATTATTATTATGGACAATCATTTGTAAGTCTGAAATGGTAAAACATTTAAAATCTTGCCTTCTGAAATTTTTGTAGAACATAACGCTTCTCTTCATCTTGGTCAAAGTTGTTTCCACAAGAAAATGCAGTAGGCAGCAAGAAAAAAAATCCTATGACTCTTCCAGCACAGTGGTTTGATCTACGTGTATAAATGCGCAGCTTCAGTATAGTCATCGAAAGTACGTCTGTCTGCCCAGCAGTTAATCTGGATCCATGTCTGTCCAACTCAGCAGAAATGCAAAACATTTAGGCCATTAGTATTTAAATTGAGGTAATCGCATTCATACAGAAAGTACATTCAAAAAGGCTGCTGACAAATCCACTGATGGAAGAGCTCAGTTTTGTTTGAATAAAGTTATTTTTTTCTTATTTAGTTGCTTTAACTTTATGGTATGAAACTAAAAATATATACACGACTTATTTATGGTGGCAACTATACACAGAAATTGCAATTTTAAGTAGTGCAAAATGAGTATGTCAGACACAAGAAACAGAGTGTGGAAAAAGTCACAAGTTAGCTTAATGTTGCCCTACGGTGGTCTTTAAATAAACAAGATTATGAATCTTATGTGTACATAAGAATGAATATACATGAATATGTATTAAGTTTTAACATGCAATTTTTCCACAAGTATTAGAGCTTCACAGCCCTTTAATACTTCAATATGCTTGTATTAATGTGTCATTGTATGTTTATCATTTCTAAATATACATATACTTATAGAAGATGCAATATTTGAATCAGTGCAGAGAATGCCATCACTAAAAAATAGCCATTTTATCCCAGTGAGTGCTGTCTTCTTAAATTGTCACAACATTTGGCTTCTTTCTTTGGGTTCTTCCTGCATATGCTCCTAAAAATGAAGTAGAAACATTACCATTTTACAATTAGTAGTACTGTTTTTTGTAACAGGATTATGCAAGAAAAATAGCTGAAAAGTTTAGGACAAATTTCTTTTAAGCGATATTATATATTCAGTGGCTACTTTTAAAATGACAGTTTTCATAATGTTACACCCAAAATGCCTTACAAAAACTACCTACATGTTTGAAAGTAATCACATTTAATAGTATTTCCTCCCTCAGTAACTATTCCATCTTCTTTTCTGCTACTCTAAAACATCTACAATTCACAAGTTTTTAAAAGATAAGTCTTTTTGTAACGTCACCAAGACAGAGATTAAATGACTGATAAATTTAACAATGCCATGTACTACTTTTAAACAAACTATCAATTAAAAATTATTATACAAGTCAAATATTTAAGATCACTCTCTCCTGTTCCCCAGCTGCCATATTAATAAACCAAGAGACAGCTGTAGGTTTCCATATGTCGATATACACAACCAGAACTAAAAGCGCAACATGAATAAGGTCGTCAGGCAGAGCCCTTATAAAAGGAAAGCTGCTCAAGTATAAAAATAAATACATAAATAAATAATCTCTCCACATGGAAGAAATACATACATATATATATTTAGAAAGCCAGATTATACTATGCATAGCACAAGTATCTTCCAGTAATAAGGGTTTAGCACTGCAGGCCGCTAAAAAGTAGCACAACTCAGGATTCGTTAGGTTCAGGCAGTTACCGAGAGTGTCCAGCAATGTGAGCAAATGTTTACACAAAGCAGTGAAAATCATACCGCATGGTGCAGAGCAGTGGAAATGGAAGACAGCCATGGAAGAGAAACAATTACCAGGCAGTTAAATGAATGTGACAAAGTAAGTGCCAGTCCCTTTTAGGATCTTCGGTTACTCTGTCAGAGTTGCAGTGGTTACTTGCAGGTGTCCAAGGGCTACGTTCAGCACAGTGCAAAGCAGCTTTGGAAATGCCCACAGAACCTTACCCCAGCAGGACCCCTCACATCTGCACATCGCTCCCCACTGTACAGAAAGGCATGCTCGCTGGCCAGCACCCCCCAGTGCCGTACTCCTCAGCTCACCTGTGATCTCGTAGGACAAACGACCAGGCTGACAGGCATGATGCTTTATTAGTGACTTAACACCACCTCTTAATTCTCCTCAAGTGCGCTCCAAGTTATATAAAAATCTCACATACAGAATAGGACAGTATAGGGAAGTGTAAAAAACCCCAGCAATCTAGACTAAGAAATTGAAGAAGCCAAATTTTATTAAAAAGAGTTACAGTCCTTCTGAACACAATTATCACCCAACCTTTTTCAGTGGCAGGGGGAGCAATTACACGAGGCCTCTCTCCTACGTCATACAATTGACCCGCTACTCACACATAGCACGTCTGACACCGTACTGAAGCACTGGCCTGAACACTAACACACTTCACAGCACACACCATCTCACACGGGCAATCTGCTCCCTGCTCAGCCTGGACAGGCATGCAGGAAAGACCACGCTGGGCCAAGTGCCGCTGCCACCCAAACGCTCTGTGTGCCTCATGCCCCGTATTTCTTTTCCACAACACTTACTCAGACTGGGCAGAAACAAAGGAGATGAATAGGTCTAGTTGCAGCAGCTGCCTGATCTCACTCCTCCTTTCTAACACAAACACATCCCATTAAATGCCCTGCCTGGCACAGCTTGGAGGCTATTGACTGAGCATCTCTGTCCTATTTAAAATAATAAAACAAGAATCAACAAATAAGAAATAAGACTCTTTACAGATTTATTAGTTTGTACCTTTCTCTTTGGCACAGAACTCTGGATTGAAGGAATACAAAACAACAAAAACTAAATTTAGGATCACCAGTTGATTCCTAAAAGAAATGCCTTCTTGCCAGAAAAATACAACCATCAATTGGAATGGTGTTAAAGCTACAAAACACTTTGCAGACAGAATTTAAAACAATGATCAGAAGAATGGAAAAAAAAAAAGAAGAAAAGTTAGATGAGTATATTATTGTTTTCTTCTGAGGGTTTGTCTCACATCTAATTTGAATGTATTTATAATAGCTGCATTCTACTAACACTCCTTCCCTTTTGTCCCTCTAATAAAGCACAATTTAATTGTGAGTCAGGGATGAATGAAGACAAGAAATTAAATAAAGATATTATGGGTTAGGAGTAGAGCAGACTAGTATAGTTTCAGATATAAATAAATCTCTGTATTGCCTACACCAAGCCACTGCTACAAGTCTTTCTTTTCTGACATGCACAACTTCTACTAAAATAAGAGAAGCATATGCATTTGTTTGCCTTTTTACATTTTCTTTTCAAATTGATTTGAGATTATAGTTTCTCTGTCTATGGTCTTTCCCAGACAGAACTTGTTGCCTCACTACAGATGACTTTCAAGGGTCTCTCTTGAAAAAACACTTTATTACTTCAAAGAAACATATTTAAAAAAAATTATTAACAAAAATCTCCTATTCAACATACTGCCAAGCCTTTCACTATTCATGTTTTATCCTTATATAAAGAAAAGCATGTTCTATTTAAACGTATTCAACTCTAAGTTTTTTTCATTATTGCAAAACTATGCAGATAATTTCTTTCATGCCAAGTGTTCCCTGTCTAATAATTTCAGGATGCATTTCTATTAATTTAGTACAAGTAGTCTAACCCATTTATAAAGGAGCATATGAATACCAGCATACTGGTATTACGCCACGGGAACACACGTGATGTCCAAACACTAAATGAGGTTATGTTGTGCATCCAGAGCTAGGCAGCATACAATTGGTTAGACAGGTCTGCTTTACGTTCCAAGAAGGTCACTACAGAATGCATTACATAGCTTTCCAGATATTCAACAAATGACAATAAAGAAAGACAAAGAAAAATCTAGAGATATATTCCAAAGGATTCTTTTCATTGCCAAGTATGAACTGTCACAACTTAGATAATTATGACTGAGATAAACTCAGACACTTACTTAGCAGAGCAGCACACACTGCCCGCACAGAAGAGGGAGAGAGAATGCTTTAATCGGATGTCTGATGCCAGACGCAAATGTAAAAACCACTGTAGATCATTACAAGGCGAGCATCAATTATGTGAGATTGGGGATGGCATCCAAATCTCAAATCAGTGCTAAACTTGACCCTGACACCACCCTTTCTCTGCTACTCTTCTACAACCTCTGTAATACTGTAAGCTGTAGCGGTCTTGATTGGTTTGTTGTCCCTGCTCTTCAGCACTCTCATTTACTAGTTAATACCAGACATGTTTTTGCAAATTTGCAGATGAAAACTTGCCTTAATGGCTACCTCTGGTTGCTAAAACCATATTGCTTACTTAAATTTCTTCCTTATATTTCAGAGAGATTATTTACTACCTTTGCTAATTGTTCTGTAGCGTCACTGAGTGCAACTGAAAAACTGCCTTGCTCCACCTTAGTGGTGACAGCACTGCCGGGAGAATTGGCAACAGAAAAATAAATGAACAAACCTTGGTTGTAATCTCATCATTTACTTTTTTCTTTTCCCTTCAAACTGAAATGCTACAGATGAGTATGCATAGTTTCTTACTATACATCCTCCTACAGCCACTTCTCTCGGCTTCACAAAGCACTATGAAAAGACCAAACACTCTGGGAAAACATCACATTTAAACAGCGTATACACTGCACTAAAGCTCACAGACACTCCCTGCCAGCATTGCTTCAGCGCAGTAATAAATGGAGAATTTCCCTTATAGGAAAGTTTTGATACTGAATGCAAAAATAATTCAGATCACTATGGAAAACAGTTGAAATCCTACTACATTATAATTTGCCTTATTGAGCCCCAAAATTCCCTATTTTTATACTTGACTTGTGGAACTCTCCTTTAAGAACAAAGTGTAATTAAGATCTTAAACAGTTTCAAAACCTATAAATCACTTTACCTTTTGATAAATTAAGGTTTGTCACTTAAGAAATCTAAAATCTGATTAAAAAATGGAAATTGTATAAGACGTTTCACAGTGGTTTATTCCCTTCATGCCTGAATGTGTTGAGAACCGAGAGGTTCGGCGCTATTATCAAACCTTTTTAATAAAAGGTAACCAATCAATAATCTCTGTATGCAAGTACAGCAATACTCCACTTTCAAAATTGGGTCATTAAGACTCAAACATTCTGTAAGATGCTACAGTAATATATATAACTTTAGGACCATATGATGACTGAACGCCCACTGGTAAGTCTGAAACTGTCCTTCCTGTCCTTTCAATAGGCTTGGTACTGAAGACAAGTTACACACGTGTACAGAGCTAAGGTTCAAATGACATTAAGATTCTAATCCAAGTCTAGTTTGACTACTATTAGCTTCTCAAACAGTTACAGTGAATATATCTGGCAAACTTTTTTATGATTGGGCATCTGGTGAGTGAAAGCAAATGAGCTGTGCAGTACATTCTATATATTATGTTTATAGAATTTGAAAGTGGATGGTTAAGTTACCAGCGCATTGGTTGTTTAAAGAGATAGGTTAGATTTAAGACATAGCAAAGCAGGTGCACAAGAAAAGGAGAACAATATATCATCCATTTACTTTTTCTATAGATACTAGTAACTTATTTACTATAAGATCCAAGCACCAATTTTCTACACACCTGAAACAGCCTTGTTAGACACTCTGCTCTCTGAGGCCTTCTTTCTATTTTGCTCAACCCCCTTCATTGAGGTCTTAGGGGTTCTAATTAAATATAAAAGAGTTAATAAGTCACTTGCAACAAAGTTGAAAGGCTGTATCCAAAAATATAAAGACACTATCAAGCTGTGTTTGGCACGAAAACATTTTTACAGTGTCCCACAGAGCCTCTTCCTGAGTACGTGTACAATTCCTGTTGACATTGTTGTGGCTTACGTAGATACATTAAATAGGAGAACGTCTCCCCATGAACAGATTTTTAAAACTCTATTCAGGAAACTGATTCAGTTCAGATACTGTGGCATGACAGTCCACATATAAAAATATACATATTTCATTAAGTGGAAGCAAAGCTTCATGGAATGAATGTTACAAATAGAAATGTTGGAACACAGTGTAAATGGAGACAATACACAAGAGGATGAGAACACTAAATATTTTCTTGCAGTATAAGGTAAAACAAAGCTTCATCACCCTCTGAAAATACTGTGAGAAGTAATTATTTTTACTTTGAACAACAGTTGCACCAGTATGTGTAAATATTATTCAGAAATCACTGTGCTCTCGCACTTTGCATTTAGTTTCATCTTTACGCTATAAACATGCTGTGCCCTTACCCTTGTCTGCAAAGCAGTCTATGAACCGGGGCATTCTGTCCTTGATTTGGTTGAAGTACGCTGTTAAAACACAAACTTTTATTAGCGCTTTTCCCCTTCTTAAAAATATATATATATATATATAGGGAATACAGAATTATGCATCATGTTTCACATAACAAATTTCAGAAAGGCTAACAGGTTCTGTAATGCAGATGACATGTAGGCAAAAGTGGCAGGAATTAACATTCCAGAATAGGATTACTACTTCCACTGTTTAAAACAAAGAAACAAAAAAGCACACAGGTAAAACTCCCTCAACAGCGCCTTCGGTTCCTAGTCATTGGTAGAACATACAGGAAAAAAGAACTGAATTGCTTAAACTGGTCATTGAAGATTGAACTGTATTAGCAGACAGCACGTCTTCAAAGATTTTGGGTAAGCATGGGATAAAAATTGTTCTTAAGGAATGCCAGGTATCCGACTTTTTATACTAGAAAAAGGTACAGACAAGCCTCGTAAGGCAAGGGCTGCTGTCTTCCTGAACAGCAAGTATTGAACACTGTAATTTCTGTGATCTAAGCAATCACACAATCTAGAAGCAAGAACTTTTCTTCACAACAGAAAGCCACTTCTTTTCTGAAGATAGCATATCAATGATTACATTGCAAAGTAAAGGGTATTAAGGAAAGTAGTAGTGTCAAACAGAAGCTTAAGAGATACTAATAGTGTATCTCAGAGAAAAACCTTGAACCTGAGCACAGAGATTTAAAGACATAAATAAATAATTTCTGAAGATAAAATTTCAGAACTGACTCTGAAGAAAATAAATCTTTTCTAACTTCTAATGAGTTAATAAACCCCTTTCTCAGACCATGCTAAACCAGATTTCATTGCTGTCTGTCATAATAGTGGCAGGAATTGAGCTGACGGATGGCAAACCAGCAACGCAGATCAAAGAATCTATCATTGTAAGACAGTTCCTTAAAAGCATCCTAATACAAATAATCTTCACTCACCGGCTTTCAGGAGTTTTTTGTTTTATGATTATTTTTTTACTTGGCATTCCCATTTCTGAAGCCCTAGAGAAACAGACGTATTGAAACATATTTAAATTGTAAAATCACCATTTAGGTCTTAAACAGAAACAGTAAGAGAAAACCGACAACCGGATCTACATCTACACGTAACACTGCCAGAGCAGTACTACAGATTATCACTTTTTACTCATGAGCAAGTGTAACACAACTGTTCTGTCCACTGTGTTGCAGGATAATGCCTGCTACCATCCCCACAAAAAACTTTGCCAGAGATACCCTACCAAGTATCTCTATTGCTAGGCACTTTAGAAAGACTGATAAAATAACTTGGAGCACTTTTTACAATTTACAAAATCAGCCATAAACTAAGTGCACAAGGATCATTTTGCTCACCACTAGAATATAGCATAAATGCACAACTTAAAACAAACATTTTTGTCCCATATAAACAAGAAGTCTCTTAAAAGTAAGAGCAAACTACTATTAGTAAGACACCATACACCTGAAGATAGTTTTGTATTCATTCTTCCTAGGAGAGATGTTAGTTTGCAAAGAAGCTGTTACTCCAAAAACTTCTCTTCACTGTTTCCAATGCCTCCCACTCATCCACTCTCTTGCACCCCGCCCCCACGAAGGGAGAACTGCACATACTTCATGTACTTTTTCCTGTCCAGAGATTTCTGTGTAGCTGTTGAAAGTGTCACTCTCTCTCTCGGGCTCTTTACTTTATCCTAAAAAAAGCAAAAGAACCAACAATAACACTAGTTATTGCTCTTATTGAGCTTAACCCTGTCTGACCTGCCCCTACTTAAAGAAATAAAATTTTAAAAAACCCCAAGCAACAAAACAAAAAGTGCTTTCAGTACTAAGTTCACATTCAGCCAAATTCAAGTGGTTTTCTTTTTTAAAATTAAAGGATCTTCCTTATATTACCAGATTAAAAAGGTTTGTGTGCTATAACAAATTCTTATTTAAAGTATGAACTTTTTGTTATTACTTTCACCATGTTTTTCATTCTAATTTTCACACATCTACACATTAAAAGTTTCAATGTATTAATCTCCTACTGCAATGACCTCTTTTGTTTTTATCTGAAGAAAGTTACCTACAGAAGCATAATTAAACAACAATTTAGATTTAAAAAACTTTTTACTGGGTGAGGAGAAATCTCTTAAAAGCAAAATGATTCAGTACATAAAGTCTTAAAACAGTTTACATTCTCTTGACTGTAACACACCATTTGCCTGAGCATCTTCTCTTTACGAACTTCACGATCATGACGCAGAATATTCATTCTTTCCGATGCCTCCATTGTAAAAAAGATGTCATGGATGTCATACAGAGCAGCTCGCAGCTGGAAAGAATAATTAAATTTTAATACAATATTCAGTTAACATTCCCATGGTTTTGATCATCGAGCTCTTCTCGCTTTCAATCTAAACAAAACACTTGAAAAAATATTTTTGAAATCTCTCTTAATGTCTCAGCACAAAAATGGAATCTTCACAGCCATAGTTTACACTTTTGACTTTAAACAAAGTCACTGTGAAGGTTTTAGGTATTTATAGTACAAAAGCAGAATAGCTAGGAAAGAAAAAAAAAAAAGGTTTAAATTGTGTCACCTGAGCCATTACTCTTTCATGAAGGGATGCATCTTGTGCTGAAACATTTCCTCTTTTTAACGGGGCTTCAGACTGAAAATTTTTTATGAACTCCATAGTATCCTGGGGAAGACGGGAAAATAAGATTAAGCACCAGGTATAACCCTTCACAACAAAGGAATCGTTACAAACTGTACGTGTAGGACGTACAGTCTTTGTTTGACTTGAACCTCGTGACACTAAGCAACGCAACACTCAAACGTTCACATGACAGACATTCCCAAACTCTTCTGAAAGCAGAAAATGCACGATTC
Source organism: Phoenicopterus ruber ruber (assembly GCA_009819775.1). Lineage (NCBI taxonomy): Eukaryota > Metazoa > Chordata > Aves > Phoenicopteriformes > Phoenicopteridae > Phoenicopterus > Phoenicopterus ruber. The sequence continues at coordinate 10,216,115 of CM020229.1, read as the reverse complement.
CATCTGTCAATTGAAAATAGGAGCAAAAACAAACACGAGGAGAAGCTGCATAATAAAAAAATGCTGATCTTACTTTTACAGTTTGTTTAAGATGTTTCAGTTTTTCTGTCTGCAGAAGTCTACGAGTGAGAAATCCCTTTGCCACAGCAGTGATCTTATCGAACTTCATTTGTATCTCTGGACTGAAAACCTTGGAAGAGAAGAAGCATTTGCTAAACATTCGATAAAAAAGCAAGAGTTATGAATTATTGCTCAAATAAAATCAATCATGTGACATAGGTTTTCAAGTAAGAAACAAACCGTTGGTAAAGGTTTTGGCTAGGCCAGAAGTACCGACCATCATACTAACTTAGCAGAAGCAATATATTGTTATATGATTATTTTGCATATATGAATAATGAGAAAAATATACAGTTCTCTCATGTAATTGAAGTCGATATAGGAAGTGATACTAAACTCTTCTGTGAAATTTATTACTGCACAACTATTATAAAGTTACCAGTGTCTTACAAAACTAGAGGCCTTTTTAAGCTATAAATAAATCTGTTTTTTTCTTACCTGAGTCCACTTGGTTTTGATCCTGTTACTCGGCCTAGATACTGAGGTTTTTATAACTCCACTACCTGATGGTCCCCAGAGAAAGAATGAAGTTTCGCTTGTTGAAGCAAAGGTGTTAGGTGTTGTAGCGTGAGCAAAACCTGCGTGCAAAGCAGAATGCACAGTTCAACACACAGACTTTTGTCCATAATGACTACGTGTGCGTATATACATAGATATATACACAAATGCAGCACTCCATAAAAAAACAATGAACGCAGATAAAAATCGAGCACATACATAAACTTTAACTCTGGTTACAGTCAGGAAGCCTTTTTGGACTTAAGAACAGAGAAGCTCCCAGTGCTGCTAGCTATTCTTACTCAAATTGCAGATTATACTTGTATACTGGGAGGAAAAACGGGAACTCAGCTCAGAAGTAGCAGCTTTGTTTACAAGGTCAGTTACAGGCAAGAAACAATCTGAATATTTCTGATTCATTTCCTAGCAAAATTGGCTAAACAGAAGACAAAACAAAACATTCCATAATGTTCTGGAACAGGTTAGAGGTGTTCCATCAGCTACAGCTGTACTTCCTCACAGTCAAGACCCCTTGGCAGAGCCCTTCTAATCCTCCTACAGAAATGAGAACACCAGGCCCACTGCTGCACAGCTACGTGGCATGAGGATGAACCTTCTGTGACATGATGCAAATCCACCTCCTCATCCTTGATCAAATGAGTTTACTCTCAGCTTGTTTTCCTCGAATATGCGCTGTAACAATTATAAACTAATGCAATACATGGAACAGTACAAGGATGGCTGAAACCGCGCTAAATGCCAGCTAGAAAAAGATGCAACACAGAATTTGTTTTACATATGCTGTCAACAGCTGAAGGCAGCAGCTGTCCGCGTATCCTGACCAACAAGTGCCCTAGGACAGCAACGCTGCATTCATCAATACAATGGGGCAGCTGGTCCAGGCGAGCACTGCAGAGCAAAATATATCACAACATTTCATCTACATTCTACCCTCTCTGTTTTACCAATGCTCGTAGCGTTTGCATTATGGACGGTCTCCAGGTGAGACTGCACACTTTCCAGCACGCCACTTTCGCTTTTTTTCCTCCACTCCAACTCCATCCTACTGTTAATATTCACTTTGGAAATTTCTATTTCTGTTGTAGCAACCTTCTTTCCTTTCAACTTTCTCTCCTGCTCTTCCAGTTCCTGCAAAAGAAAGAATCAGCTATAAGACTATTTTTCTAACTCCGCAAAGCAATAGAATATACATTTTAAAACCAACTGCTTCCTAACAAACTGCAATACAACACACACGACCTTTGCTTAGAATTTTTCCTCCTTTTACCTTACCTTCTGCAATTTCTCCTGTTCTCTCTCTTGTTCAGCTATCAGAATCGACAGTTGTTGTGCATGCTGTTCTTCAAGTCTCTTCCTCATTTCTTCAAAGGCCAACATTTTAGTTTTTAAGATATCTTCTGAGAAGATACGTTACAAAGAATCAAGCATTAAATATTTTCTATATGATCTTGGCCACAGATATACATGCTTTAAACAGGAGTAATTTGCATTATCAGTAAAAAAAAGTACAACATATCTTTGATGTCAAGTTTCCATGATGTATTGCCAAGAACCTCATCAGTTACTACACTTCTTCAAAATATTTGCGTGTTCATATTTGTGGGATAGGCATGTGGATGGAACAGCAGTAACACCAACTGAGTCTATATTAAAATAAGGACACAAAAAATCTAGCTCTGAGAATAGTATACCTACACTTGCTTGAGTGAATTAAGATCATTTATGCCACTTCAGCTTGCCTTGGTAGAGACACATACAGATGTAACAGTCTTGAATTGGAAGAAAATACCTATATAATGATTTGCAACCTGTTAAAAGGTATTTTCTTTTAATTTACACAGGGTATCTTTTCTTGTAGTAGTCTTATTTAGATCTAACGGAGTAAGACATTATTTTCTTAGTAAAACTAAATTTGGAGTTCTACATTCAAATGGGAAATTAATATTTGGGGTGTCCAATGATACCCTTGATAATAAATACAGAATTCACAAAATTGACGAACAATGTCTTAGCTGATGCTTCCTCATAAACTGTTTAATCAAGTATTTGTTACAAATAGCTGTTGTAATACTTTTGACTCCAAGTGACTCTGAAGACAGCAATTACTCCACTCTGTAGCAGTTAAAAATGGTTCATGTAGAAAGCTGAATTTCAGAATATGTCATTAATTAAAAATTAGAGAAATAATGAGGTTACTGAAAAAAAAAGATAATTTACATTCAATAAAATTTTAGCCTTTTGATATATATACACACTTAGAACCACCAACGACTAATGATCATTGGGTTTTTTTCTAAAAGATGTATAAACTGAGAAGTTTAAGAAAAACCCTCAACTACAGGAAATCTTTTACCTTTTGCTATACTATCAGCGGCTGCATTCTTGGTAATGTAAACTGGTCCTGCAGGATATTTCTGTTCTTGCAACCACTGCTTCTCTTGTTCTTCCATTCCAACTGTCAGAACACAGGGACTGTTTTCTTTTTGGCAGTTGTCAGTGTCCAAATCAAGTCTACGTTTTACCTTTTCAAAACTATTTTCCAGAAACTGCTCGTTTGCTGGGGAAACACTTGGAGTGTCCATCTGCTGTCGCATATTCTTGCTCTGCATTAGCAGTGGGGATGGGTTTTCTACATCGTAAGATTTATTGAGTTCTACTGGTGAATTACATTTAGTATTTTCTAGCAAACCAGACGGTTTGGTTTCATTCACAGCTAGGAGCTTCTGTGTTACTGTAGACTGACTGATGGCAAATGGCTCGTTCAATTTTGGAGCTACAATATTAGTACTAGTCTCTACTTTATATGGCCCTCTGCTGTCCATCACCACCTGTCCTTCCACCGTAGCCGACAACATTCCTTTGCTTTCCAAGTGCCCAAAGGAATGGCGATTTGGTTTGCCAACCCCCAACCCATCACAAGGGCCCGAAGAATTCCTGTTGACACCAGGAACTCTGCTAGGGCAAACCATAGTGAAATCCACCATGAACTTTGGCACTGATTCAGACACATTATTTTTATCTGCAAGATCTTGCATGATTAAATCCATCGCTCTACCCTTGCCTTTAGGACTTAACTCGTAAGCATTCACAGGGTTATTTATAACGATGTGTCCCATTGATAAAGGTCTTGGGCGCCTTCGGTGCATTTTAGGGCTCATGCTTGGCTCTGGGCTCGGCAATTTGGCGTAAGAGCCTGTGAGGCTCCTGACAATGCTACCGTCATGATCAAACATAGAAGTCTTTTTAAATTCTTCATCTGAATCCGAATCCACCAATGGGGGTGTTCCAACTCTCATAGGTATGTCCACTTTAGAAAAACTGGATAAAGTGGACATAGTTGTGTTGTTTGTATGAGTAGAGGCACCTTGGAGAAGGGTATTTGATTTATTAAGACTGGGTTTATCGAGTGTTGGAGCAGTGCAACTTCTGCCTGTAAGCTTTGCTCTTTCTTTCACAGAGTCAGTTGTTTTAACGCCATCATTTTCTTTATCTGAATGACTTTCACTCATACTCCTCTTTGAATTACTTTTTGAGCTACGCTTGGTTTGCTCTTTCTCTATGTACTCCCTAGATTTCTTCATCAGGTTCTGAAGACTCATTACGTATGGATCTTGGACTTCCTCATCCAACGGTGGCACTCCTAGTCCCTCTTGCTTTTGCAAAGCATGTGACGCAAGCTTATTATGCACGTTGTCAGGAGATGCAGCCCTTGGACAAGGTACGTCTTTTGAGAAGCGACTCTCACTTTGCTTTGAAAAAACATTTTCTTCTGCTGCTTTAGCTACTTCTGTTACATTCGATGTCACTGGTCCAGTAGTATCTGCTGGCGTAAGTTCTGGTGTCTTTTCAAGCTCTGTGGGATCATGCCTTTCAGGAGAATGTGCCAAATTGACATCTGGTAGAGCTGTGAAGTCAGCTGAAGCTTTTGAATCTGAATCAGGGCAGGTATTCTCAGCCTCCTGTGCGTTCACATCACTCACGCTAGGTCCTTTCCTGATCTGCAAATAAAAATTGAAAAAAAAAAAAAGTATTTTCAATGAAATCTCCTCAGATTCCTGCAAGCTTCACCTGAATTTAAAAAAAAAGAATGCTACCACCTTAAAACCAATAAAAACTTTCAGTTCGACTGTTACCAATCTCCTACAAATTACTTACAATACAGAGGTCTTTGCAATGAGAAAGAGGTTATTGGAATAAAAATATAAATTTGAATAATGGTCCACTCAGCATTTTTACTGATACCAAGTATCTGACTGCAAAGATGCTCTTTTCTCCATAAGGGATTTGGATATATTCAAATAATTTCATGGCTTCAAATTATCTTGCAAGATTCCTCTTAAAATATGAAAACATGTTTATATTAAATAAATGTAATCGAAAAATTTCAGCATGAAATATAGACTAACCTACAGACGACTAAGAACAAATGAACAAAATTCCTAATAAAAATAGTGGAACTATAAAATAATTTGTTCATTTCTTTACTAATCCAGAGATAATTAAATACGAGTTTTCATTTGTCAAGTACTTGGAAAACCAACTTTATTTAAGTGAGAATTACATGCTACTTCTAGCCAGCATTTGTTTAAAAGGATTTTCACACTAAAATTATCCTATAGGTTATCCTATGTGTTGCAACTCAATTATCAAAGGGACACCTTTGGGAAAACAAAAAGCTAACTTATTTTTGTATTGAACATATATTCCTGGTCTGCTCTTCAAATCCCAAGCCAGATGACTGTTGCCATGTACACTCCAGTAAACAATACAAACTAGTAAGTTTTGTTTGCTTCCTTAGTAGCTCAACAATTCAGTGTTAACTGTACTTAAGTAACAGGTTAATTTAAAGACTGTATTACAACTGTTTCAAAGACAAATAATATCGCTTGATTAGATGTATTTAATATTCTTTTCAATTTAAACCTCTACTAAATTAATCATTGAAGCAGCAAAGAAAACAAAACAGTTGCAGTAAAATTATAAAGCACACAACAGAATCACGAGTTGTTGCGAAGGTAATTTTAATTCTGTAATCGTAAGGTTGAATATAGATTATTTTCTGATTGAACTATAAGCTTGCAAATAAAGCAAGCCAGTTGCTCTGACAGCAGGGGTTTTGTTCATTTGTTTTTACAATCTAGTTGTTTCAAACACAGTTACAAAAGCAACAGTCGGTCATCTGGTGCAGTCTGTCTTTTGCATATACCAAAACAAGCAGTGAAAAGCAAGTCCCGTGCATTATGATGAACGTAGATATTATCACTAAATAACCAATTATCAGGTCACATAGCACGAAATACTAGCAAATGTTGGTTCTGAAGAGTTAACTGCTATTAATTTCATGTTTATATTGGTGAATATTTAAACCCCAGCATTTTCTCAAAATGTCTATAAGCAGAGGCTTTCTGTAAAGCTGTAAGAAGGCTTTAGACTAACACTACCTGAACATTTTCTAGAATCTCCTGAACACGATTCAATAAAGCTCTTTTCCGGGAGTTCTGTCTCCAGGTCTCTAGGTCCAGTGCTTTCTGTTTATATTGCTGTATTTCCTTTTTCCTTTCAAGGCTAAGCTGCAAAACAGTGTGTAAGAAACATTGTTTGTATCACTAAATGCCAATTTCAATACAGAATTACAGAAATAAATTAGAAAGAAAAAGAACAGACCAAAACAATAGAAGAACAACAATCACCCAAGTTGAGACTTTGCGCACATTTTAAATGCCAGCTTCTTTTTAACCCATTATACTTTTTTTTAATGGAAGATACAAAAAATGCCTTCTTGGCGCACATGCAAATGAACACAAATGTAAAAGGTCATTTATAAAAAAATTTGCATAAGCATTACATGCTACAGTACCAACCTCAAATGACACAGGACTCAAGACTGCAGGACAGGTCTTTCCCAATCCTCCATGGAGATGGGAGGTTTGGGCATCCCGTGGAGCCCTCTGTGACCTACCTTCCCACCCGCACTCAAACTATTAAGCTCTGTGAAGGACTAGCTCACACCGGCCCTCTTGAACTAGAGGTGAATTTCACAAGAAGACAGAAATGTATTCAAGCAGTCTTCTGGATCCTTTCAACAATCAGAATCTGAAAATCTTCCGAGTTATTGCTTTAGAATATGTAGTTTGGATAAAAGTCAAAACTAGATCTACAAAACTACGTCTACAAAAATTGGTTTCACAAAGTTCTACAAAATTGAATAGTCTCAAGTCAAATTATGCATTTCTTCTATGAAACCTTAAAATATCCATCCATTTGTAAATGAAAAATATTACAATGTATCATTTAGTCTCCAACGTATATCTGTATCACCATTTTTGGAGATCATTGTTAGAGAGTCTCTCCATTCGTACTTCCCATCACTGAAACAAGGAAGTCAGCTGCATTATTGCACAAACTACCAACAGTCTTCTGCTTGGCTCTGTTTGCATTAAGCACAGAACAACTTAACATAATTGATGAGCCTGTGAAATACATTAGAGGAAGCTACAAATACACGAGAAAAAGAAATTTACTTAAAAGCTTGTTAAAGATCTCAGTATTTCCTATTTGCACTTTTTTTTGGACACTTTTAAACAAACTCACATATGCAATATTTGAAATGTCAATATGATTTTACATAAAGTTAAGCCCAGCAATAACATTCATCTATTTAATATCACAAACGTTTTTACTCCCTTTGTGAAGATAACAAATTTCAAGAAATGAAAGCAAACGTAGACAATGTGAAAAAAAGTACATTTTATCCCTTTACTTCGTAAAATTAAGGCTAGGAATGCTTAGAATACACTAAGCAGCAGGCCAGATGATACCTCAAACAGTGCTGTACCTTCAGTAGAATCATTACATGTGGACATCAAAGCTAGTGCCAACAGCACAGTCAGCACACCAGGGAAGAAAAGAAAAAGAAAAAAAAAAAAAAAAGCCTTACCAGAGGGGAAAGCACAGGAACTCCATGGAATTGAATGAGGGAGATATTTTTGTGCTGAACAGCAAAAGAGGTTTCTCTTTTTATTGCCTCTTCTTGGATTCTGGAAAGATGCTTCTTACAGAATATTTCATAGTCCTCCATCTTCATGTTAACTAAGCTGCAAAGAATAGTAACATTACTCTTCCATGTACTTCCAAGACCACGAAGGGAAAACAAGACCACAACTAATTCTGTATCACTATATTCTGGGAAACAAATTATACATTCTCTTCTTCCTATCATTAACAAAAACTGCAAAGCTGTTCCCTTTTTCCCATATAAAAATGGAATCTGCATATATGAGCAAAAAAAGATGATCACAGGTACACTGAGAAGAAAGCAAGCATTGAGATAATCAAGATTTACAAAACTACACATGCTATGGATAATGTTAACAATTTCCGTCAAAGACTAAACCTTTAAGGTCTCCCATGACTATCAAATAGATCCTGTCAACTGTAAAAAAAAAAAAAAATTAAAAATTGCAGTCAAATTTTAAAAATTAAAAAAAGAATTAAGCTGGTATTAAAGCAAGACCAGCCTTTATATTTAGGGGGCTGAGAGGAATTAGTGTCTCACTCCCATGAGCCTTCTCCTCGATACATCCCTGTATGAACAGACGCCAATACTCCCACCAAAAACGTAAATGACAGCCTTGTTTCCACACACGAGACTACGTATCCCGCACTGCCCACGCCTGCCGGAGCACAAATGCAGAGCCAGGCACACCTGGCAAGGCCTGCCCACGCTTTTGTTCCCCTCGCACACCCCCGGCTGATCTCCGCTCTCCTCCCGCCGCTCCGGCCGCCCCGAGCCCTCCCCAGGCCGCCCCGTAGGGCCCCTGCTCCCGGGCCCGGGCGGCTGCCCCGCCGCGCCTCGCCTCGCCTCGCCTCGCCGCTCCGCTCGGCTGCCCAGCCCCACACCTGCCCCACGCCCGCCTCCGGGAGGCAGGTGGCACCGGCGGGGCCGGGCCTGGGCCCCGCGGCCCTCCCCGCCCGGCGGCAGCGCGCCCGCCACAGCCGCTGTCCCCCCCGCGGGGCACGGCCCGGCACACGTTCCGCCAGGCCCTCGCGCTGCCGGCGAGCCCCTCGGTACCTGCGCGGGGCTCGGAGCCCCGGCGCGGCCCGCCCGCAGCCGCGCACCCCGGCGCCCGCGCGGCGCCGCCCCGGCCCGGCCGCCCGCAACACTACAAGCCCCAGCGCGCACTGCAGCCCCGCTCCGCTCCTCCCTCCTCGGGGCGGGCCGCGCCGCGCCGCGGGGGACAGCGGCCGGGCGCCGATCGTGGGTCCCGAGCTGCCTTCTCTCGGGACGAGCAAGTTAGAAAAATCCCTCTTGATTCGGTGTAGGAAGGACGTGAGCTCTATCTACGAACCCCTTCGCGTAACAGCCCCGCGGGACAAACCTGTGGGGTTTGGGCCAGCTCCCAGGCAAAGGTAGCTCCAATTTTCGGAGGTATGAGACGGGACTGAGGGCCACCCTGGTACTCTGGTCTACAGTGATTCCCACCCACAGGTCTGCAAGACAAGTTCCCCTGTTAGCACGGGTGAAGTCTGTTCTGCTTCATCACGTTAAATATCATATGGCTGTGCGGTCCTTGTATAGCCGGGACCACAAATGTGCCACCAGCAGGCCTCGTTTCACCGAACACGCTGTGATGAGGAAGATAAACATGAGAACTAGCTAATTCGCTCTTTGAGGACAGCGTCACGGTGTCACCGCAGACATCCTATCCCTCCGGCCCGGGCGGCAGCCAGCTGCTGCTCCAGCCAGCCGGAGGAGCAGGTAATGCTCGCCCGTGAGGCAGGTCAGGCGGAAAATACACGCCTGTCTGCCAGCACTCGGCCCAGGGACAATTAATTTAGATTTATGGAAACATCTAGTTCCCAGTGAGCATTTAGAGATGTTAAAACTGACGTTCTGGTTTCAAAAAACAACTCCTTCATCCGTTACCTCTTCAATATGGTAAATATTATTGAAGGTTTTTTTAAATCTTCATCTTTAATCTTAACAAATGGTGGTGTTTATCCAAAGATTTTTAAATATGTAAGACACTTAATTAGACATTCCATTATTCATTATGTGTCTGCATATATATGGCTGATTTTTATTCAGATACACCTGGCAGAAGCATAAAACCATAGACAGAAAAGAGTATCTGAGGTGCTCAGAACGAGCTACGACAATATGTGACAAATATTTATCTCAGCTATTAAAAAAACAAAAAATCCAGTTTAGAAGATTGCCTGGTGCCTGTTCCACTGCTGGCCGGCAAGAGTTCAGTTTCTTCCCATCCTTCCCACAGAGAACACACAAAAAAGTCAAAATCCTCATTTATGTTGCGACAAACTATTTCCTCTGCTTCGCCATTCTTTTTCCAGACTAAACAAGCCCCGTTTGTTCAACTTTCACCGATTTCCCTGTCATGTCGCTCTTTCCTCTGGATTCTTTGCAGTTGTTTACACTTTTTGTCACCCACAGTGAGAAAAGCGAACTTCCCTCTCCAGCAGAAGCCTTCACGCAGGCGGGAATTGCTGTCCCTTGGACCCCCTGGGATCTCAGCCCTCCTCACAGTATCAGGTCTCGGGTTTAGTTTGTGAGCAGGCGTGAATGGATAGTTAGCTATATAATACATACAATGTATAACATTGTATATAGAAATACAATGATTAATTGGAAGATCACCAATAGTAATATTATATTTCGAATTAGTTAGCTAGCATAGCTGGAAGCCCCCCCCAACACTCTCCAGACACACAGGTCTTCACCGGCACTCTGGGCAGCGGTACTTTTCCTTCAATTAACACCTTTTATCTTTATCCGCGCCATTTTTTATCCGGAATAACCCACACTTCCTTGCAGCGCTCCTCCGACCTTTACCTGAGGGGGTTTCTCCGCCCCGGGAGCCGCTGCCCGAACTCGCCGCCCCCGCGGCGCCGCCTCCACCCGCCCCTCAGCGCCTGCCGGCGGGCGGTGCCGAGCGGGGATTGGCTGGCGGTGACAGCTGCCGCGCGCTGGTTAGCTGAAGGCGGGGGAGCGGCGGGCGCCGATTGGCTGCTGGCGGCTGAGTGCCGGTTGGCTGGCGCTGGGCGTGGCGGTGTGGCCGTTGCCCTTGCCCTGAGGAGAGGCGGTGGCCGCGGGTCCGGTCCCATCCCGTCCCGTCCGGCGCGGCCCGGTGGGCGCCGCTGCCGCCATGTTGTGCCATGGGGAGGGCCTGCTGAGCTCCCTCACGGCGCTGCTGGGGGCGGTGCTGGCGCTGAGCCGTAGCCCGGCGCTGGCCTGCCTGCTAACGGCCGGGCTCTACCTGGCGCTGCACCTCTTCAGCCTGGAGCCCGCCGCGCCTCAGAGCGCCCAGCGCGTCCTGCGGCCCCGCGGAGCCGCCGCCCGCATCGCTCACCGCGGCGGCGCGCACGACGCGCCCGAGAACACGCTGGCGGCCATCCGACAGGTCAGCACGGCGGGGCCTCACCGTGGCCGTGCCCGCCGCCCCTCCCCGAGCCCCTCCTCCTCCGGCCCGGCTCGGCGAGCCGGCCGTGCCTCGAGGGGGCGCTGGAAACGCGTTTAACGTGCCCAGCCGCCAAGGGACGTGCAGGGCCTGGGACGAGGTTAGAAGCGTGAGCCAAAGCTGCCAAATGCTCTGTAGAGACAGAGCGCGCCTCGGGGAGCCTGTCTCCCCGTAGGTCTGGTGAGTGAGAGGCTGAAATCGGTGGGCAGCGATACAAGCCTGTGGGTTATGTTTGATAATCTGCCTTTTCAGCTGGCACTAAGCCCTCATCACCCCGAATAACTCCAGCTTCTTCCGACTTGCTGCAGGAAACTGTATGGCTTGTCAGTCCTTCATCCCCAGGCAGATTCAGAACAGTTTGATCAGATCCGAGTCTCGTGAGAACTGTGTTATATCCTTGGTGCTGATGGATATTTTAGCAGTGTAGCAATAATGAAATACTGTATTTTGCTGACGTTGCAACAGAATATAGAGAGCAGACAGCAACTTAGTAACAGGTCGTTTGCTTTTTAAATCTTAAAGATCTGTAATAAGAATCCACAGTTATGGGAAAATCTGATATTGTGAGAACTTCACTGTGTACAGTACTGCCATGAAACTTACTGCTGCCTCATCTGGGAGGCATCATGGTGCAGCCAGGGTTCAAAATCTGTTTCTGAGAATCATTTGAAATCGTGATTAGCAGTGTCTCGAATGTAGTGTATCTGTGACGATAATATGTTACATAGTATGCTACTCTGATGGTTTCTTACCTTTGGGCGAGGCAGGGCTCCTTCTTCTGATAAATTCTGAAGCTGTACAATAGAGATCCTTATTTGGCAGATACCTCTAGAGTAACCTCTCGCACATACCTGGCATTTGTCTTTCTGGTGCATTGGCCCTTTTCCCAGGAGGGCGTTTGGCCTTCAGAACAACTCGTCTTGCTTGCAGTTCACTCAAGTGCTTTTCTGAAGAGTTCCTGGGAAAAAGCCAGGGCAGGAGCAGGACGTATGAAATGTTTTAAGGCAACCCAGCTGCCTATTGCTCTCTGATATGGGAATTCCTCAGACAGGAGCAGGGATTTGCCTATATACATCTACTATTTAGTACAAGCTTGGTAAGTGGTGCTTCTGGGAAGTTTTTTATCTACTGCATATGGTGTATCAACTGTACTGCATGTGGCGAATCTGACTCTTAAAGGAAATATTGCACCTGTGTTCCATAAAAAAGGGATGATAGCTTTTTCTTGTGCAAGCAAAGACTTTATGCTCTGATGGCCTACTCCGATTCTGGCTTCTAAGTGTTAATCTGTAAATTATCTAAACCATAGGCATTTGCTTCCCTTCTCTTTTTTAAAGTAACATAACTTAAGGACTCAGGAGTTATTGCACCAGCAGGAGAGAGCAGGATTCTTTTCTGCATTTTCATCCTGAAACAGTCCCAATCCCAAGACTGAGACATTATCACTATGGTTTTATCTGTAAAATAGATCATATGCTTTCAGTTGATCTACGAATGCTTCTCATGATAACTTGGATAAAACCTACTTTGTTCTGCAGATCAAGCTTACTGAAAAGAACATTAATAGTTTATGATTTTTTTGTCAGAATACAAACTCATTATAGCTGTACCTATATTAAATCTATAAAGCTGTCTCTTCTGTTGTGGATGTGATTTTTTTTTTTTTTTTTTTTAAGGCAGCTGAGAATGGTGCAACGGGTGTTGAGCTGGATCTTGAATTTACTGCAGATGGTGTTCCTATTCTAATGCATGATGAAACAGTAGAAAGGACAACTGATGGGTCTGGAAGACTGTGTGACCTGACTTTCGATGAAATTAGGAGGCTTAATCCATCTGCAAAACATAGACTACGGTAAATGAACCATTGCTATTCTGAAACTACTGTTTCAACAGTGAAAAAAACATTCTTGATAAACAAAATTATTGATTTGATCTATCACTGATGAAAATTTTTTTAAATTTAGAACTTAGTCCCGTATGTTACTTCTCATTTGATTTTAGAAGCGTATGACACTGTATTTCCTTAGCCATCCTTGCAATAGGAACAGTGAAGCAGAGTCAAGATAATTGGCTTTCAAGGACAAAATCCACAGGCATCGAATGTGAAAAGGGTTCATCTCTACACAGGCTTCCCCTAAATTGACTGCAGAACACTAAAGATACTGGGAGTTTCACCATATATCAAAATTGGCTTGAGTAATTACTTCTAAAACTAATTTTATTCACATATATATTTCTTCACTGATTGTGTCTTGGGGATTCTAAACATCAGGATTACACCATTGAGAAGGAGCTGGACAGATTTCCTGGGTGGTCTCAGGTAGGAGCTGTGACCCCAGGGGCTGATGAGGTCCTCTCCAGTGGTATGCAGGGCAAAGTATTTTTACACATTAGTAAAATTTTGATAACAATGCAACTTCTACAGTATCATAAGTGAATCCATTTTAGAGGAAGACCTTTTAGTGTGTGTTCCTTGTATTCCTGAGACACTGCATTAGGGATTTCCAGACTGGTGTAAGTGTAGCACCTGTGAGTCTGTGGTACAAGTAGCATCTTCCCTGTCTACTGCTGGAAAGGTGATCACCTGAACCACACAGCAAGAACTTCCACATACGCAGTTACTGCTGATCAGCTGTTGTTCACTGTCACCTTATCAGAAATAATTTATTGATGTGTGAAGCTGCTTCTCCTACATCCTCAGCTTATCTTGCTTATTCTGCCAGGATCTGCGTTTCTGGCCCAGGGTTAGGGAGCGCAGTCAAAGCGGGGTGAAGTGGGTGGATAGGTGGTCAGCAGTTGGGACTGAATGCTTATTTGTGGTAGTTGAGGAAGGAGGTGAAGAACTGAGGTTAGTGTTTCGGTGTGGGACGTGGGGTCAGTGAGCATCGCATTAGACCTTGAATTTGGAAGGATATAATTGTCTAGTGGGATTCTGGGGGAAGAGGAGATGTGCACCTATCGCTCTACACGTGCAGCCTTTTACTGAGTGAAAGAGCCACCACTGCCATCGCTAGTGGTGCTGATCCCACCTCTAATACTACTGTGTCAGCAAACTACGTTCAGGAATCCCTAGGAAACAGCTCCGTGTAGTTGGGGATGTGTGTGCACACGTGTATCTTTGACTGCATTCCAGTGAGGAGTTCTCCATTCCTACAGGAGCAAATTCCAGGGTGAAAAGGTACCAACTCTGAGAGAAGCTGTTGTGGAGTCTATGCATCACAATCTTATAATCTACTTTGATGTCAAAGGCCATGCAAATCAGGTACCGCTTACTGTACTAAGACACCTTTCACCCTTTCTTTGGATCTCTAACCTGCTTTTTTTGTTGGCCTCAAACCGATATGTGTGGTACAGTCCCTTCTCTAATACGAGTGAGACTGGTTCTTCTATTTACATCATCCAAAATTGGGCTATCAAAGCAAAGACAATGTGTTCCCTCGTCCCATTCCATTGTCCCAGGAAGCTGCAACTTAAAATTAGCACGTGACTCACGTGAGTGCTGAGTTCAGCTCACAGCCCCACCATGAAACAAAGCAAAGTGAATTCCCTGCCTGTGCTGAGGGGAGCTAGTATCTCATCTTCAGCCTCCAACTAAGGATCCTGCTTGTCTGTAATTTGCATTATGAAGGGAGATACAGGTGATCAATCACTAACATTTTATGCAAATTAGAGTAATTTTTTTCTTTAGCATAGCAAAATATGGAAATAAATTCATTTTTTCCCCTTGAACTAAACCCTAGGTAGTACTTCAGAATTTTATCCACAATATATTAAAGTAATAATAAATTAAATAAAATAATAAAATAAATAAATCATTTCAAACACCAAGAATGCTACTCATTGCTGTAAACAGAATCACGAAAAGGACTTTTGTTGCACAAAACAAAATGTCATTTCTGTGTTAATGGTATAAACAAGATGCTGTTTTTCTTCTCCCCCCTTTCCATTTCAATCTTATTACACAAAACAGGAAAATATTTTTAAAGAGGATTATTCTAAAATGACTTTGCAGTGTAAAGTAAATACGAGTGTACATGTAAATATAACATCTGTGTGTATCTCTCATTGGCAGGCAGTTGACGCCCTAAAACAACTCTACCTGGAATTTCCACGTTTGTATAACAACAGCGTAGTCTGTTCTTTCATGCCAGATGTTGTTTATAAGGTGATGTTTCCTAAAAGTTTATTTTGGATTTTTTTAGTTCTGCCTGGGAATTTCAGTAAGACACACAAGTCCCAGTTCCAGATTACTTTTGGGTTGTTAAAATTGCCAAGACTTTTAAAAACAAATGAAGTGTAAATCATAAGTCTCCTGCATAATCTTATTGGATCACTCTGTGCTCACTAGATGCACGTACAGCAATTCCCTCCATTCTGAAAGCTGTGTAGAAAAATGCCTCGCTCTTACAGTTGGCATAAGGCCAAGTGTCTGTGTGCAAGGTACCTGTTAAATAAACCTCAGGTTTTGTTATAAGTGTAGGCTCTTCTTAAAACTGTTTCCTAATGCTCATTGCCAAATCTATTTACTATGTATTTTATTCCATTGCCTGACTGTTATGCAATTTTTTAACGTAAGAGCAGTTCCTTATTCAGTATGTGTTAAAGAAAAACAACTAAAATATCATAAACAGCTTTCTAAGAAAGTTACAAAAGGTTCTGGGGAGGAGGGGGAGAAGGATTCTGGTAGAGCTGCAAATGCAAGCTAGTGCTTTGTGTCTAGCCTCTCCCAATTTATATTGCTTTTGTATGAATTCGGGTCATTTCTCCTTGATCTTCCAGATGAGACAAGCTGACAGAAATGTTGTAACAGCACTAACACACAGGCCTTGGCATCTGAGCCATTTTGGAGATGGGACACCCCGTTTCAGTTCCTCCTGGAAACATTATTTGTATGTGACGATGGATGTCATTCTAGATTGGAGCCTCCACAGTTTCTTGTGGCGATTGTGTGGAGTTTCAGCTTTCCTCATACAGAAAAATTTTGTTTCTCAGTAAGTGTTAAAGCTTGCTAATGTATCAGGAGGCAATATCATTCTATTGGTATATAAGGGTGGAGTTAACATAGTATGTGTTACTCAATATGTTCCATTTAGTATTGCGTAAGTTGGTTTAGATAGTTTCTTTACTGGTTTCTTTACTGCATGCTATTTTATTATTTTAAGCCTCTATCTTTTCAATCTGTATTTTTATCTTATGTTAGATCCTAAGTTTAATCTCAAAGAGGAAGAAAACTGTTGCTTTTCCCTGTTTACAGTAATAAAATGCAAAAAGATGATGTTGCAAATGATCACACTATCGACGTGATACTGATGTAAGACTACAGCTCAGTTGTAGCCTCAGCACTGTCTGCCTTAAATATGGTAGTGTCAGCCTTCCTCTCATGGTGTCTTTGTTCCTTGCAGAGAGTACGTGAGGCACTGGTCTTCAAAAGGAATTCAAGTGGTTGCCTGGACAGTGAACACATTTGCAGAAAAAAGCTACTATGAAAGCGTCCTTGAATCCAGCTACATCACCGACAGCTTGGTGGAAGACTGTGATCCTCATTACTAGACCTGCGCTTTGCAGACGCTCCCCAACCCAAAGCAGCTATCTTACTCGGGCAGGTCTGAACTCGCCACCACGAGGGTGCCCACCGCGCAGGCAGGACTGCTATCGATAGTTCTAGGAAAGGGAAGAGCAGTAGTTTACTTCTGTGCGATCAGATCTCGAATGCAGAACCACCCTCTGTTGCAACACTGGACAAAGCTGAGGTACAGCCATTTGTAGTCTGGGGAAATGGCACTGTAATCTAAAAGGATCGCTTTTGAGAGGCTCACTGGGCAACGCGCTGTATGTGCAGGTTGCTTTATAATTCTCAGACTGTTCCTTTGCTTTGTTTAAATCGTGGTTATAAAGTCAGATCAGCAATTTTTGGTGGCAAAGTTTAAAGTCATACCTTGATTTTAGTAACTTAAACAGTCTGTTCTATGACTGTATAACAATTTGAGGTTGATTTATGGCATCTTAAAAACATCTACATTACTGTTCTCAAAACAGAACATGAAAATAATGGTGCCAAGATAGAGGGTGAGTATATTTCCCTCCTACTGCATGGGAAGATGGCTGTGCTGCATCTTGACAAGGAAAAGCAAGCCACCCTCCCATGTTCAATGTGAAGACTATGAGAATTTATGAATAAAACTTGAGTATCTTCTTATCTTCCAGACTTATTAAAAGAACCAAGGGAAGATAGAAGACTATGTCTTCTAATGATACAGCACACGAATGTATTTATGTTTAAAAGAAAGCTATATATTGAGTGCTGGTAACGGTAGAACAAGTAGAGCTGAAATGTGTTTTTACTTTGCTTATTGTTTGCATGATTGAAGGGCACTCACAAGGATATGTAGGAAACTGTAATCCAGATTTAACTTGAAATGAAAAGAGTCTGCAGTTACAATAAACAAGTATCTGATAGCTCACGGGTACGGTATTCTTTATCAGCTGTGCACCGACAGATTGATGTAAAATGTCAAAATTAGTGCAGGTTGCTTGCTAGTTTTTCTAACAAGTAAACCGCCCCCCCCGTGTTCTCATCACAGCTACTATCAATGTGCCATGAACAATTTTGGCTCTGCTCTGGAAGGAGCTGGTAGTTAGAGAAGACTGTCAATGACTAGCAAGAGCAGAAAACTCCTGTGGAGCCAGCCCTAACATAGATTAGACCACCTTTTAATGGCAAATACATGGAATTACTAAGATTAATAATTTCCTTTCAGAAGAATGTGATACTAATTTCAACAGAAATGAGGAACTGGAACATTTAAGTGACTGGTTACCTGCTGCAGGTTATTCAGAGGTCATCTCACAAGATACTTTAGACTGTGTGTGTAGCAATGTGTATGTTTGACTGGAAAGCGTAACCATGTTTTAGTGAGGTCGTGCACGGTGTTGTTGAATCCCTTGTTTCCTTGTTGAGGTGTTGCTGTGTTTCAGCGGACGTGTCGCACTGCACACTAGGTGATCGCTTTACAGCGTGCTGGGGGAAGCCGCCCTTACCAGAGGTGGAACAGCAGAGGGCGTGGATGGGTGGTGCAGTTTGGTGCATTGCTTTGGGTATAAGCGTTCCTGACAGCACGCCTCAGGGTTAGAATTAGTTCTCAGTCACAGAGCCAACGGAGATTTCAATACTTCTATAAAACTTCCATAAAAGAGGTGAAAGGTAACTAAAAAAACCCCACAATAAACCATCAGTTATGAGTGGGAAGAACTACACAATTGTCCCAATTAAGGTTAAGTCCAAACTTCTGAATTAGCAGCAGATTAATGCTACCTTCAGCAAGGGGTGATGGATTTTTTGCTTATACACAAGCACAAAGAAACATAGAAAGGAGGTGTTTTTTCCTGTCAGGGTGATGAAAGCCTCTTCGGTTCATGTCACCCATCCACCCTGCCCTGCAGAACCAACAATCTCAGCCTTCTGGGGCACATCCTATATCACATGTACGTTATGCCCTCAATCAGCCATTTCATGAGTGCTGTAGCCTCTGCCTTTACTGCTGTGTTCTACGGGCGCTCCCTGAGCAGCCAGCGGAAGAGCAAAGGGCCCTTCATGGCAAATGACCATTGCTCCAAAGGTCCAGTTTTTGTTGCTGCTTGAGTTGCTGGCGCTGAGTCACCGTCCTCAGTGCAAACACTAGGCCCACATTCAGTATTCACAGCCAGACTCCACAGCTACACATGCAGAAAAACATAATAAAATTGAATGCATGAAGTTTGTCCTTTTTTCTGTACCTTTGGTGGCTGGTTTTGGGTTGTCTTTAATCTAAATTACAAGCACAAGGAAAAGATGTGCCTCTTTCCTAAGAGATTTTTATGTCCAAAGCAACGAGGGAGAAAGAAAGCAGGCAGTAGTAGAAAATGGGCTAAAAAATAAAATCATCGTGGCAAAGTTGTAGCTCTGAATAAAAAGAAGCTGCATCAAGTGTCTCAAAAAAAAAACCAAAAACCTCAATTGTGTTACTTCCAATCTATCCTTTACTGGAAAGGACATGTGTAAACATTTTGTTTACAAGCAGTGGTTTTACACAGATGAGAACTTTGGTAAGTAGTCACTCTTAAAGAGTTCAGATAACCTTTAACATCAAAGCTGCTTTTGAGTGACTGTAATAAACTGTAAAAACGGCTCAGAAAAGTGAAAACGGAATAGAAGCTTAACCTGGTTCCCAGAAGTTACTTTGCAGCCATGACAATGTCTCAGTCATTAAAAACAACTGCACTTTAATTTCCTTCTACTTTTATTTGACCAATACTTCACTTTTGGTTTAGATCAGATAAAAGCAGTTTGAACAATATAACCGATAGAAAAATATTTTTAGACCAAAGCTTTTATTTACAATTAGGCACAAGTTTCCTTATATTTAGTCAACAAGCAGTGACCAGCTGCGGAGGGACCCTTACTGTATCGGGGTAAGGGCCAGTCCTGGGGGAAGGCCGACTGTCACCAGAATATCACTACTTCAAAACCAAACCAAACACACAGGATATTCCCTATCGCAACAATAAACTGCAGTCAGGATGCATTTTGCAATCTGTTCTTCTATTTTTTCTTCTATTTAGGGCTAAAAAAAAAAGACGTTTGAATGGTTCTTTCAGTCATTAGTGCAAATGAGTATCACTTCTGCAGAACATCAGTCAATGACTTAACATTTATTATTGATTGTGCCTGCTCACGGTCAATAGTCTTTGTCGTGATCTCGGTCTTCCCACTGAGCTGCTTCTCGAGCATGCAGAGCGAGCGCCACTGCCTCAGACACGCCTGGCCAGCTGCTGGGCTGGGATGTCGCCGAGTCTGTTTTTCACAAAGGAGGTAACGTTAACTGTGCCGATGCTGGTACGACCACCACCCCCGTTAGAAAGCCCCAGGCTATTTAAGTGTCTCATCTGTCAAGTATTCGGAACAAAGTTACGTGTTTGTGTAAACCAGGAATAATTCAAGCTACCACGCAAGTTTCCATAGCTTTTTATATTCCAGACATACGATGTCCTAGGGACTCCACATCATTAATAACCTCTTCTGAGATTCACAGCAAGGTGTGAAGTATATCTCTGGTGTAATACTGTTGCCTGTGGCTGCTCCCATAAGACAAAATGGCTCATTTACCTAAAGAAATTCAACTCTGGTATACAGAAGCTTGTGATCAGTCTTCAGAAGTCACCACCAACATCACAACAAGCTGCCAATAAGCACATCCTATAGAAAATGTTTACCCCAGAAACCCAGCCTTTTTGTTTTCTCTTTACACAAGATGCTAGAATTCTGTGTCTCTTGCATCAAGCTGTTATATGCTGTGTCCGTACTATAGCCAACATCTTTACTGAGCTGAGCTTGTCAGAGCTGCTGTCTGTGTTTAGCATTTGTTGCTTACCTAGTGGGAAGCCAGTCCCCCTCGAGATCCCAGCAGAGTAGGGATACTGAAAACAAAATTCACAAGTAGATTTAGGTCAATGTTTCCCTCATGTGCCTCTTATCTTGTATTTAAAAAGATACCAGTTACCTGTAACAAAACCATACTCTCCAGATCTTAAGCAGGTTTGTGAGTACAAGTATTCCAGCAGCTATTCTGATTACGTTTTTGTACCTGCTCAAATTAGTCTTTAAAATTATATCTATATGTACAGGATGACCTCTTTGTTCAACGTACGCCCATTGTCTGCATCGTGCCCCAGGGTCTATATAGGGAAATCTAGCAGAGACTTCCTTCTTTTGACCATCTCACCTCGTTGTAGGACGCGTTTTGATTTCTGTCAGATGCCCTTCCTGGGTAGCCTGGCCCTGGCTGGGCAGGTTGCCTGGACCGGTGGTAGGAAGAAGAGCGTTTCTGAAAGACAGAGTGTTTGGCATTAGCAGTACTATATCCTGGATTCCAGTCATGACTTTGTGGTCAGCGCTACTCACACCCAAGGCTATTACCCTTGTTTTAGGGAGATGGCTCTTCTACTAAATCTACAACGAGATTATTCTGGCATCTCCTTTTGAAATCTGACCTTACCAACCACAATATCCGCATTTTGTAGGCTATCAAACCCTCCCCTCAGGGGTCCCAACTGGTGACCCTGGACACGGCCACAGAGTTGTCTAGTGTTTGACAATCCCCAGCACACAGAAAATGCCCATTCACTTTAAGCTCCCCTCTCTACAGTCAATACTTATTTATATATCACATATGTATTTACATTTATCAATACATCAATATAATATAAATAAATATTGATAGTAATTGATCACATTAATGATGGCCAGTCATATAGGTGGATTTGTATTTTTGTGGGGAGGGTGGGGAGCCTATCAAACCCTTTTTCTTCACCAGTATGTACATCAAAGTTTTCACTCAACCCAAATAAAAACACTGCACAGCACCTATATGTGCACATTTTAACACTAATGTGATGGCTCAGCAGGCAGGACTGACTTGCAAAATAAACTCAAGTCTAAGACATTAGATGTCTATCTTGATGTTGTATGGGATTTAAACCAGGGCCAGGTCAAAGCACTCAGTTTTACCTCAACTGAAAAGACTGGGAGGGGCACAAACTACAAACCCCTAACGAAATCCAGAGTCAGAGGAGGAGGGCAGCCCCCTTTTGCTGTCTGGAGTTAACTAGTAATCAATCAACTTACGTGAAGTTTTAAATACAGACACATCCCCAAACGGCAGCCTATTCGCAAGGCTAGAGGAGCCCCATGAAATCGTACCAAGCACGTAACTGAAACAGCAGTATCTGAACCATCAAACTGACCTGCTGGACTTGTCCTTTCGGCGCAGATGGGTTTTGGCTTGCCCTTTGCAGTGCCCGTAGTTTTTCAAGTAAAAACATTTTATCTTTTCCTCCCTACGGTCAAGACACATTTGATCGTTAGCTGGAATGGACTAATCATTCTTGAGAGGCTCAAGGCATGTGAGTAACCATTGACCAGAATAATAATTAAAATTATTTCTTTTATTCTAAAATAATCTGTCTACAGAGGGAGCTGCAGCAGCACAGCTTGAAGATAAAATTATTTTGCAATATCTCTATTTGTGAGTTAAGTTTCCCTGCAATTCCCATGGGGGAGGGCTCCCACCCTCCCTTGCATTGACATAGAAAGAGCAAATTACAGCTCCACAATAGCAGGGTGACACAATCAACAAGGAAATCAAATTTTAAAAAAAGATGAAGCTGAAAGTCAAACTTACGTTAATAATTTGCTTATGTAAGAGTTTGGTCATGGTCTTTCTTCCTTCTATTATTTGCCAGTAAAGGTAAGTAATAATTCTAAACAAACAAACAAAAAAAGTTCAACACATGAGTACTCATGAGTACTTCCTCCTAGTCGTTGCCTAAACAGAAAGTTACCTTGTTTATTTCATCCATTAAAAGATATATGCACGTATAGATACATGTGTGTATATATATATAGACACACACACATATATACAATGTATGTATACAGTTACACAAGGAATGGTGAACACATGAAATTGCCTAAAGACATTTTTATTGGAAAAGACTCAAAGATTTATGGACTTGTATTCAAGATGAGAGGTACAATTAAAGTCAGTCAACAATACAAGGCGCGTTTCAGATAACAAATAGGAACCTAGTGCTCTTATCCAACTTTGTGTCATTTGCTTAGACACATGCCTGGACCTTAAATCGCAACACTGAGCACTTACTGCTTCCCGGCCAGTCCTGGTCCCACTAGAATGAGGGGGATCTTGTTTTATGAGAACAGCTTTGGGCTCTTAGGTGTGCCTGGCCCATGCTAGAAATAACAAGCAGCACAGCTACAACATCAAGCCCTACCAGTGGGCACATACCTTAATATGCACATGCTGGTTTTGCCAAAATAATTCACTTCAGCCAAGGGGACGGTATGTGAATTTACCTGAGATGAGCTGGAAGCAGACTGCAACCCACTTACTAGCATTTCCCCATACGGTGTGCTCACTTCAACACGCTGCTTGTGCACTTCCACGCCCTTCCACCACAGTGCCCCTGTGGCAGTTCAGCTATTCTGGAGGTGGTGTCATCTCCTCCAATGACCCCACTGATGAGAAATGGTCAGAAAAGGCAAAGCAACCACCTCCCGAAGGTCTGCTTTTTATGGTGCTCGGGGCCCTAGGATACATCTGGCCGGTATTGCCTGTGCTTGTGAGAGCTTGCTCTTTCCCTGCTGATTTATTTGCCCCTGGGGAAGGGCGAATCTATCCTGCCAACTGTATGCAGCACACTCCCTTTAGCTGATGTTCCTAAAGCTAAGTGCGCCAGTGGTAATAAGATCTGGACCTAGGCAGCAGTAAACTAGAAATATTCCATTAAAAGCAGTGTATCCTAGGGTTAGCATGAAGCTGCTTTGTAAAGAGCTTTGGCATCCTAAAATAAAAGAAATAGGCTTTATAACTTCTTTACGTACTTCAAATACATTAATTTCCAATATATTAACTATTTCTGAGGCTTTAAAATGCACTTTGCCTTTTTTTTTTTTTTTTTAATGAAGAATGGCTATGTCATAGATGGTTTTTTTCCACTTCAGGTCCTTTTCCAGTGCTTTTCATTAGCAGGTACTTACAGGACAAGACCGGAGAGGATGAAGAAGAAAAGTTCATTTGCAATTAAGTTATGGTAGATCCACACTACCCATTTTGAGGCAGTGTAATTTTCCAGAATTTTTATCCACTCAGAGACTGCAGCATACATAGAAGACAAACCTCTGAAAGGACCACATTTTTCTGAAGGTTTTAATCTGAAAGCGTGAGAAAACAGCTACTTAAAGCTTCATATATTAACCAGTGATTTAGTTAATATTATGATTTTGTACATCAAGATGCTCGTTAGTTTGCTATAGCCCTCTGCTCTCTTTGGACCCTCAGGGAACTTCCATGATCTAAGTTTGATTTTTAACTTGGGTCACTCTCCAGCCATTAAAATGCCCACCCCAGACTACGCGGTGAGAGAGACGTAAGAGCTCCCGCTGCAACTGATTGGTACCAAGCCCTGTAAACATAATCTTGTCCTAAATGTAACAGGTGAATCACTGCAGCACAAGCTACAGTGAATCGAAAATCTGGATTTTCAAAGTTTCACCACAGGTGCTTAAGGGAGCCATCATTTCACCTTGCCCTCGAGGACATGAGTTGCTACGGATTTTCAGTAGCAACAGGATGTGGTTAAGCAAGGTAGCCCGTAGCAAGAATTAACGTTTTCAGGTAGACTGAAATAGGAAAGTGTTGTTTGCTTTGAAATTGAACCACTCCAGACAGTCTGAAATTCCCACTTGCCATCTGGAAATGTTTGCTCTGAAATATTTCACCCCACCTGGTTTCATGTGTAGCCACCTGTCTTACTAAATATTGAAATCATGTGGCTGAGAATTGCCAAGAAAAAGCAAAGAGGTATCCACGCTGCCCTCGCCACTGTGACCAGAGTAACACGCACATAAACAAAGCAGCTTTAAAATACTGGTAGCAACCAAGATGCATTATTGCAGAGGTCAGCACTCCCTGCAAAAAGAGCCTTTGAAGCTCGTAAATAATCCAGAAGTTGACCTCAACTGAGTTTTTCCAGGTGTTTCTCCACTGCAGACCCAGTATGGCCTATAACATAAATAAGTCCAGGAACGAGGACTAGGTCACAGAAGCTTTTAAGGAGGAGGAAAAGCCAAATTTGCTGTGACGTTTAAATAGGTACCCAAAACGTCAATGCAACTTTGTTTCTCCTCCCACTTTCTTATGGGACACGTTACTGCACTAACCACATTCTTGCAAACCTACTGAGCATGTCTTGTTTTCAGAATACAGAACATCTGAAACCTTCCATTAGCAATTAATACAGCTTTTTCTACAGAAAAACGCAGATTCCTCTGCCTGGTATCAGGTCACATAGCATAACATAGTAGGCTTGAATGCCAGTGATCTTCCATACCTCCAGACAGTGACTCCGATGACAGACAGGACTCCAAGGAAGGAAGGGAAAAACAGCAGGAACAGGAAGGATGTTGTCATTTGAGCAGTTCTCCAGACTTTGCGAGGGGGTTGGCAATTCATCATCAGACTGACCTTTAAAGAGATGAAGGTACACTGACTCTTGGAATGGCGTTCCCTGCTGCTTTGACTCCGTTTAAGTCAATCTCACTGAAATTTCTGGCGGCAATTGCTGGAATAGCATCTATCAAAAGTTTCCAAGAACTTCTTTTATACGAATTAGATAGATACACTGTAGTTTTAGAAAACTTCAAGAATATAGTCTTAAAATAGTAAGAGGCAAAATGAGGTTCTGATGGGTTCTTCAGGACTCTGTTGGGTAGAGTTTGCTTTTGTAGCATACACAAACCCACAGTTCAGGGAAGTTTGAATCAATCTTTCTAGCTATAGCTTTGTTCTTCTACGTTCAACACTACAAACTCTTCAATGACTCAACAAACAATCTATCATCTAGTCATACTACTGAGACAAAGAATTCTGAAGAGACAACATTTCCACCATGATCTTTTGCTGAATCACCCTGCTTACGCTTAGATAACTTGGGGAGTAAGCAGGAAGCCAAAGTCACAGCCAAAGGCTGAGTGACACATGCACTTGTACACCGTTAATTCCCCAGACTTTAATTCTACTACCTTTTTTATTTTCTCCCCTCTCTAACTGCGCTCTTAACCACTCCTATAACCCTTCCACACTTCCCCCCCCCCCGCCATGTTTCACAGGTTTGTAGGTCAAGGCCGTGCATCTAAATTGTATTCCTTTAAAGCAAACCCTGCCCTTCCCAAACCCAATCAACCAAACTGCTCCCCTAAATACAAAACCCCACAGCCTCCAGACAAAACCAGCACTTCAACACAATAAATTCTGCCCAGACTTTGAACGGTGTAAATTTATGATGTATACATGTAGAGCTTGTTACCTTTTTCACATAAAATACTATAGAAAATGCTATCATCTGGATACCAGGCAGCAGAGGTGAGAAGAGGATACCAATCCTACAAGAAAGGATTTATAAGAGTAAGGTTAAATCTTCACTATTCACCACACAGCTCTCATTGCACTGAAAGCAGAAAATATCACACTAACTTCATATACAGTTACTGTTTGGTCATTTGGAAATGTAATTATATTAACATTGATCCTGTAACAGTAAATCAACTTTTAAAAATATGCAACTTCAAACATACATATCAATGTACGCATCTGCAAAACTCTTATAATTGGAATAAGATACTCATTCTTAGAAATAAGGGATCTTTCCCAGGGCTTAATACTGAGACTATTTCAACAGGAACACCATTCCAGTGGGGAAGTAAACAAAACTCTAGCATGTTCCTTTTAAGGGTTTCTCCCAGACCAGGTGGCCACAGGGTGAACTACTGACTGAAGTTATTGTTATTACTTATTACACTGAAAGAGGGCAGATTTAGGTGAGACAGAAGGAAGAAATTCTTCACTCTGAGGGTGGTGAGGCACTGGAAGAGGTTGCCCAGAGAAGCTGTGGCTGCCCCATCCCTGGAAGTGTTCAAGGCCAGGTTGGATGGGGCTTTGAGCAGCCTGGTCTAGCGGAAGGTGTCCCTGCCCATGGCAGGGGGGGTTGGACTAGATGATCTTTAAGGTCCCTTCCAACCCAAACTATTCTATGATTCTACTTAATATGTCATCTCTCTCAGGCATTTATCCTGTTCTTTCCCCCATGATGGGAAGCACCCAGAAGCAGCAGAATAAGAACGTTCCATCGTATTTCTAAGTGCAAACAAAGTTTTGGCTGTAAATGTAACACTTACCAGGTCAAAGTCTGTGCATAGATCAAATCTAAAACATTTCGTCCGATATCAAATTCTGGCAGCCCCAGGCTCACACAGACTGTAGTTCCAATAATTCTGGGTGGGGGGGAAACAAACCACAGCACAATAGCATTTGCTAAATGATAAAATCCTTTGTAGAAATGTCTACAAACGACCTCCTGAACACAAGCATCAACGACAAATTATTTAGGGGCTGCGTTAACCACATGTCATGCAAAGCAGCCACAGCTCATTGATTAGACAGCACATCAAAAATGAAACAGAATTTGGTAAAAGCAGATTCCCATAACGCACAGCAGGGCTGAAATAAGAGCTAGGATATTTTTCATGCAACTCAAAAAAGAAAGAAAAAAAGGATTTGTAACTGTATCAGAAAAGTACGCTTATGCTTAAACAGTTGATATGGCAAGTTGCTTCAGTACAAAACTAACAGCTTTTCAGTTCCTGAGTCCTGAGAATTTTCAGCCTCAATCAAAAAAATGAATCTTGTAGACTGATACTCTTAATATATTCTAAAGTATATCCTACTTGAAACTAACTGAGGTTACAAGTAGCTGAGACATACACAGGTAAGCAAGTACTCAGAGAATTCCTACAGAGGAGCAACAACCCCTTTTTATCACCTCATTTTTCCTGAGCTGGGGAGATTCTTAGCTACAACAAGCAGAAAATGAACAAGAAAGATTTTGGTAACTATCCCATCTCGCCTTGAATACAGCTCTTGGTACCACCTTATCAGCTGCATCATCCACAGGGCTGGGCTTTCAGAGGGTTACTCTGAATACATACAAATAAATACGAGCAATTGTACTTTTAGTCTTTCACGGCTGTAAGCCCGGTGCTTTCACACAGCTTAGGGGAGGACATTTGTCACAGCTGACACTGCAGTTTTGGTACTGTGACCTTTTACTGGGAGGTGGTTTCCTATCTGAACAGAAAGAGAACAGAAGGGGGGTTAAAGTACACTGGCAAGAGCTGTAGAGGGAAAGTCTTCAAGGGCTTCTCAATGTTGTTTTGTGTTAATTTAACATAAAGTTAACAAAGTTCTACCTTGTAAACCAGCCTTGTTCACATCATGTGCAAAGGGCAAACAATGGATCTCCTACACAAGTATGGCCAGGAACCCTAAATGCTCTGTAGAGCTGGCAAGCACTTAAATACCTTAAGTCATAACTAATGTTTGGCAACAGGAAGGTACACACAGCAGATGTCAGAAATAAATTACTTTTTGCTTACATGCTTAGCTGTATCCACGTTCAGTTAAGAATACTTTCTCACTTACCATGCTGCAGAACTCTACACTTCAGAGTCATATTACATCCTTAATAAGACTGATTAAAATAAGATTTTAAACTTGTGTGCACTCTGTAGCGTGACAGAACTAAGAGGAAAAAAATTAGAGGGCCATACCAAGGAAAGCCAGCAGTGTGCCTGTTCACATGCAGAAAAGCAAGGTTTTCTGCTTGAGACACTTGGTCCTTTGTCACCCCATTCAGGAGATCCATGGGAGTACAATGTGGCTTCCTCCCTGCCTGCGTTTCCATCTCCAAAGGAAAAAAGGACACACTGGGAGAGTAAAACGGTACACACTGACCTAAGAAGGAGCTGCAATATACACAAGGCATGCACCCAGAGACTATGCCTGGTGGAGACAACCAAGGAAGTTTCAGTGGTGCCACAGCCATGCTTCTGTTGGACTTCTTTTCTCACATTGAAAAAAAAGACCGTGTCTTGGGTGTCTTTGGTTAATGAATAAAAACAAGATTAGAAAAGTAGTACTCACCTTCGTAAAAACTCTCCAAAGAGCGAGCCAAGCAAACAAAACATGAAGTCAACTAGAACAAGACAATACGTATCTCGGCCAACCAGAGTTTCCCAGCACTTTAAGAAGAAGAAGAAAAAAAAAAAGCATATCTAGAAGTTCTAACATTGTTCCCAAATGCTTGGGCATCTGAAACTTGGTCTACAGGTCAAAGATTTGCTAACAGCCTGACTAATCACAGTCGATCTCTCATTGAACAATGCTGCAAACCAGCTGAGACCTGAGTTGGGCAATTCATTTTTTTCCCACAGTTCATACGTCTAAAGATGCTGATAAAAAAATGTTGGGGTGGCAAATTCAGCTTTCCAAGACACTACAGGTACTTCTCTCTGCTGGAGCAAGCCTCTTATCGAAGTGGTTCCTAACCTGGCATTGTAAGTCAAAGATTTGTATTTTTGAAACTTTACCTCTGACTCTGATGCAGCCGCAATGTTAAGCCAGTAGTAGCACAGTATTCCAATAATTGATATTTTCAGGATGATATTTCTAAAAAGAAAAAGTAACAGTAACTGCACTGACAGTTGGTCCATAAGCTCACAGGAGGGAATGATGGCAGGATGACCATTGGTTACACTTTATTACCTTCTCTTATAACTACAATAGCACTGCAGAGTGCCAGGACTAACAGGACCTCTCCTCAGAGCTTCGGTGCAGCATTATTCTATTGTCCTGGCAGAAGGGGAGCTGGGCATGACAACCTTGGCACAACCCTCTGCTAAACAGGCTGCTGGTTGGGTGTGTAGGCTCCACAGGGGAGGAAGGTCTGAGGGGCACCAAGGGTTACACAGTGTTTATTCCAGGCATCTGTATTTAAGTAAGACCTCCTCACTCCACTTCCCTTCCTCTCCCTGGAGGGCCAATAGCCCAGGGACCACGTAGGGAAGCCACAAACAAAACCAAGCTCAGTGTCACCGTGTGCCTAGTTGAGAGGGAAACCATACCCTGTCCTCATGCAGAGATGTAACACTCCAGAAGGCTCACAGAAGACAAACAAAACATGGAGGGAAGAGTGTACAGAAGCCTTTGGAGAAGACGAATTCTCCTCCACAGCTCCCTAGTCCCCACCACACCACCTAGACACAGCTTGCTGTCAAAAAGAAGAGTCAGACAACTTCAGGCAAAAAGCACTAAGAGGTGGTAGCAACAAATACCTGATAATAGTGACATATATCTGGTATCCGGGAGTCTGAAATCTCTCCAGGTGTCCAAGCCACGAGTAGAAGAATGGGATGAATGCGTTGAGGAGAGATGCGACAATAGGTAGCACCAACATGGCAGCTTGGCTCTCCAGGTCATTTTTACGCTCTTTCACAAACAGCTTAGGAAAAACAAAACCAGAAAAACCCCACAAAACAACCAACCTTAACTTAGAGCCTTAACCAAAATGCTGCCTCAAGTTGTGTCTACAGGGAAGACATCTGGCACACCTCCCCATATGTTCTCAGGTTAGAGACTATCATGTTTTATAGGCCCGTGTCCAGCAGCACAGCGACCATCTCCCCTTCCCCACATTACATGGGACCAAGGGTGGGAACCCCAGCTTAAATGCAGCTCCTAGGCAAAGGAGAGGCAGGCCTTGCTGAGGCTGCTTCTTGCTATTTCTTTCAAGATCACCAGCTGCACTATCCCTAAGCTAGCCATGAGCCCAGGCAAACAGCTGCTGGGGTGAGGGGGGAGATTTGCTCAGACCCCTCAGGTTCTACACTCTCGCCATAGTCCCCAGTGGTGCGAGCCTTTGCAAACCACCTTTTTAGGTACAGCAGAACTCGTGTTCGCATTGGCAGAAACAACAGCTATGCTTCCCTACAGTCCTAGTAGCGACCAGACCACTGCTTGCACTCAGTGTAAGATACCCATGTGGAAAAACACATCTCCAAAAACAGACCACAAAATCTGTCCTTACCTCTAGGTTATTAATGGAGAGGAAGTAAACACCAGCACAAGCAGCTACTGCTGTTCCCAGGGAAGCAACCCAGGAAACAAGATGAATAACAATACGAACAACTCTCTCTTCTACAGAAAAATTTAGAACTTCTTGGTTTACTTCAGTGAGGTTTTCCTGCAAGGAAACAATTCCTAATGAAGAATTCCTTAGTCAACAGCATAAAGCAAAACTTGCTTCAAGTAACTACTTGAGAGACTGAATGAAAGATTTTTCCCTAGAAGATGGGCAGAGTAATATCCTGGGAACATTTACTGGACAACTTTGTGTTCCTACCCTAAAAGTCTTTTCTCTTGACAGTTACACTGTATTTCACAGATAATATTACAAGCCCATCTTTTGCTTACAAAATGGTTAAACAGCAGGAAGGAAATACAGCAGAAATACTCTATTTGGCAAATATTTAATAGTCATAGAGATTCATTCAGTAGAACAGAGGTATACAAATATTTATATGTAGCTTAAAGAGAAAAGAAAAACAAGTAGCTAAGCCAATTCCCAGAGTTCAAACCAAACAAAACTTAACAGTCAGGAAAACTTAAGTCTATTAGGTACAGGACTAGCATGCTTGAGTCACTCCGCCAGAGCCTTGCATGCACAGACATAAATTTGTATGCACAAATAAGTGTCTGCCAGAGTGACTCATGCAGGCTAGTTTTGTACCTTTTTGTACCTCCTGTGTTTTGTACCTTTATTTGTGTGCTGAGATTCTTTTGTTTCAGCTTCACAGCTTTTCCACTAGTTATATTGAAGTCCCAAGTGCAGAGAAGTTTGCTACCATTTCCAGAGGATGTCTGAGGATTAATGAAGTTCCTGCAGAAGGATTTTGCCATGCTGCAATAAAAATTAAATTTGTGAGATGCGTAATGGGGAATACATCAAGTCTGTACACCGGGGCAAGAAGGGAGATTTGTCAGTTTTCCTATTCTGTCCCAAGGTTACTGGACCTATGTCAGAGCATGTCACATAAGACAACATGGAAAATAAACTTTAAGGTAAGAAACAACTCTCACATTTCCTTCTGCTAGTTGTTGCTGACAATCTTTACCTCTGGAAGGACACATCAATACCAGAAGATATTAGAAGCAACAGCTTACAAAAGGGGAATCATGATATTCATTAGTTTGAACTGGGATTCTCTGCATGTCCCTTACTATTTTGCAGTTATTCTTCTTTTGTCTAATAAAGGTTTGATTTCTGGAGACTGTCTTTTGAGCAGAAACTTCTACTTAAATTCTAGACCTGGAAATAAGGACTTACAGAAACATACTCAGGTAATTATTACTGCCAACCATTGACAGGGTGGGGGTGGTTGTTGTTTTGTTTTTTTTTTTTTCCCTTAATGTAAGTGAAATAAGAATATATAGTTAGTTTACCTGAACAACAAGACAAGAAAACAGATGACAAAATATATTCCAATGGTGAAAATATAGGCCAGCTGCATGTTGTAAGATGGACCATTCTTTATTTTACTGATTGTAGCATTGGTGTAAAAGCCATAATAGAGTACTGTTTGTTGAAAATAACCCTGAAAAGATATGGACATCATTCAGAACGTTTGCTATCACCTCCATATGGTGGGAAGTATCATCATCTGAAGCCCAATTAATGGAAGTGGGAGCTGTTCCGCTCCCTACTGTGAAATCACAGGTGTGATTAAATTTCTAAATATCAGGCCCTTTGTCTTCCTTCTATCAGCTAGAATCTTCCATAGTTTTGAGAGCTTCTAGAGATACATAAATGACTTGTATCCTTCTCAGGATTCATGTGGGATGGTCATGAGCATTCAACACCTTCACAGGATTTGGTCCTTTCTGAAAGTTCCTGAAGGCGAAAGGCTTAATTGCTTCTTTCTTAGGTGCAAGGTTCTGTACTGATAAACTGTATCAGCTATGAAGGAACCAGGAAGGAAGCACGTGACATTCAACACTAGAGTTACTACATTATAGCTGAAGTCCTACAATGGTGACTGTACTTTGCGAAGTTAAACAGCATTACTACAAAACACAGCACTTTGAAAGCAATTTTATAAGGAAAAGGCTGACAGTTTTCCTCTTTAAAAAGATCTCTTCTCAACTAAGCATTAGTAAGAGCAGAGTCTTGCTTATTAACTAGAGAAATCCTTTAACAACAGTAAAATTGACACATTTTTTACAGCAAAGACAGAAAAAAAAAAAAAAAGAGTACATTGTCTTCTCAGATCACTTAGTTGATGAGTACTAGTAGAGTTAAAGCAGTGCAAAAATCTTCCTTCAAAAACTGCCTGGGACTTTATTTCCTGAATGTAAAGATCTCCACACAACGAAAAGCTCCTCCTGTTTCCAGGCCTCACTGAGTTCAGTGGGTTGCCACAGAAAGACCTGTGCGCTCCTTGGAAGAACAGAGCTTTGGAAATAAGCAAAATTCACAGGATCACATATGGAAACCTGCACTGTATTTTCAGAGGAAAATTAGCAAGGGAAAAATGTTCTGGTGAAGACTATTGTAGCTATCTCTGGAAGGCCTGGCTTCCTTTGTGTCTCTTCCACTGCTTTCTGAAAGAGTGATGAAAGTCTTGAAATATTGCTGAACACAGCAATCATTTGCAGCGAGACAAATGCATCAGAATGAGTTCCATTCATCTCACTCTGAGTCAATGTTGGTTGCAGCTTATTCTTCAAATATGTACTAAATATTGTTTCTAGTCACGTAAAATTCTAACTCTGCTTCTTAATAAGAAATACTAACTTTTTTACTCTATCGTGAGTTTTTAAAACAGATCTGTTGCACACAGTACTAATGCAAATCTGTTGTTACATACTTACAGCTCCAGTGAACAGCTCCAGACCCGTGAATGAAAGGTTATTTGGTTCTGCTGCAAGAAGCTGAGGGATTGTGATGAAACTGAAGTTTATGAGGAATGAGAAGATGTTGAAAGTTATCAGCCACTTCAGGAAAATAAAATAAGAAAGAACACTTGTTCCAAACTCGGCACCAATGATCTTCAGAGTCTTGTGCCATAACTGCAGTAGGTAAAAATATTCTGACAAGCTATTTCCAAATCGACGAAATGACTGAAGTGCAAAAGATAAGAGAGAGTGAGTCTCAGCAAGCGGTCTTAAACAGGACTCAAATTCACATAATAAAGTCTCACATTTTTTTGCAGTTCCATTTTGATGATAAGAACAGATTTCCCCCACTACATGCACCTTAAGATGCTTAACTGGTGTTACTAAGTGCTACCATAATGCAAGTCATTATTAATGAACACTGCAGCAATTAATTGGTTCATTGGTAAGTAACATAAGGCAAGATACTAGATACCTCTGGAGACAGTGATAACCTTGCAGCTAAAGTGGTTTACTCTACTGTGACTGACAGAAGTTTCTGACACTTACCACTACTGTTCCCTGCAAACACTGTCTGCAGCAGGAAAGTCGAGCACTGCGGTGTCTTGATTTTTTTGTTATTTCTTTAAGAACTTTATTCCTGTGGAAGAGCAGGGCAGGGGCGACAAGCATTACAGTATAGGTTGTAATTAAAACAAGCCGCCAAAGAAGCTGCTGCAAATACAGTTCCACACACATGCACGTAAACAGAGTTAATAAAACATGGAGATGTTCTGCTGGTTCTTTTTCTATTAACTGATACCATGGCTCTTGTCCATGCTATGTCAGCATGTTCTAACCCCTCCGGTAACTCAGTCTGGGAACAAAATTTAAATATATTCTGTGAGGAGGCAAAAGGATGGTTGAGACCATGTGGTCTCTTCTCCATTTTCAATGGCCAACATCCAAGTTTCCTTTGAAAAGAAATTGCAACTCATCATTCATAATCAAATCTCAAGACCTTGATATTCTGTTTTATATTACCACGAGAGATTCTTCTCATCCAGAGAAAGGACAACGAACCATCTTTAAATTATTTTCCCTTGCAAGATGTTAACTTTTTAAAAGTGCATTAAAAAGTACTTTCAGTTCTTTCAAAGTGACAAACCAAAGCTGAGCAGAAGGCAAACACCCATACTGGATAGCTAGATGTTGAAAGGATAGTGTTTGTAAAACTAAACAGATAACTTTTATTTTTACCTGATCTCTCTCTTTTTTTTCATGGTCTCTGGCATCTTCTGGATTGCTTTAATCCTTTCACTGGTGGACATACTTGCAAGATTTCCAACTAAATTTTCCTCTGCATAAAAAACATGAAAAATCAAAATTTTGGGATAGTAATACAGTAATTTTTATACAAAATCTGAAATGGATATAACAACATTCCCCATTTTCACTGCTACCAAGGTATGGCAAGTTCTGAGCCTTAATAATACCCCCCAGAATATCCTCAGCTCCATCAGTACTCTAATATAGATGTAAGTAAGTAGTACAATAGTGAATGTTAAAAAATAAATGTCACTTGTCTGATGCTTGTTTAATGTTAATACAAAGAGCTGCAATATAAAGGAGAACAAAATACTGACAAACTCGGAGATTCTGGTCTATTGCTTGATCACTGTTTGACAGTTACATTTGCTACACATTGACTTGAAAGCTAAACTTTTGTTTTATTTATTCTATAATTTTAGTTGATGTTAGTGCCCAAACTCAGCACTACCTATGAAATGGACAGAACTGTATTACTTGACAATCGTGCTGCTTTCGCACAGTTGGATTTGATGCTAATTCCAGACACAGTGGCTGAAAACAATCCATTAGCTGGTCAAACAAATTCTAATACAGAGTTTAGCTTTTCTTTCCACAATTTAACACATTCACACTGCACTGTGCTTCATTTATCATGGGATTTTATTGTGCTAGTAGAGTATAAAAGATTAATCACTAGCATTAACACAAAACCAAGTTGTTCCCATAACCACAGAAAGACTGTACGTACAATTCTGGTGATAAACCAAGAATAGTATCAACCACACCACCCTTGTGCAAGATGCTATTTAATATCGAACTACTTATCTAAACTCCTACCTTCTTTACACACTGGATCTGTTTCAAACAGGCTGGAAGAAGTCATGAAGATCTCATCAGGTTGTCTTCTGTTTTGTCTCCGAACAAAGCTATCTAAATAACATGTACTGTTTAGTAAGCCCAGATACTCCTGACAAATTGACTTAAGAAATTCAAATTTCACTTTCACAGAAACAGCTTAAAAGTATATTCTTCAACGTCACTACCTACTCCCCCACTCACTTCTTTCCTGCTCATGCTTGACAACTGTATGCAATTTTTCAGATACATGCTGGAAAAAAGGTACTGTGCCCAGTCTTCAGCCGTCATGGAAAACTGTCGTCTAACCCATTCCTAAATGCGCACATTGATTATTCAAGACTTTCTTCCTAGAAGAAGGTCCCAACTGACTGATGCGCCTGTTAGTTAATGCACATGTTGCAGGCTCCTTCACTATATTTACTATTTAGATCTAATGGTCCCCTGATGTTAGTGTCATTTCCACTTTGAGCCAACCTCCTTGTAGCAATTAAAAAGAATCAGTAAAAGACAGACATCTGTGCCTCCTTGTGGAGATACTTCTTGAACTTTCAGCACCCGGACACTTATTGTCTAGTAGATTGTGTTGGAAATGCACAGAAATACCTCTCTCCTTCCTATCAGGTATTAAAAGCCATGCATGATAGTTAATGTTTGGAAACGTCCTATTTCTATGGTCACTCATGGAGTGACGCATTTCCAGGTACCAATACAATCATTGCTTTTTAATATGAACACAGGATTTTGCCAAATCAGATTTTAAAGACCATTTTCTTAAAGATGAAAAAGAGAAAAACAAATGAACAAACAAGAATCCCTCACTTTGGGGGTACAGAGAGATGGTTCTTTCAATGCATCTAGGTAACAATCGCAGAAAAGAACTCTTAACTACATTCCAGAAGCAGCAGACAGGAACCGAACTGATTGTAACAGAAAAATTACACAATATGGGAAGAACAGTTCCTACCCAGAACATGAACAATAAACTACTATGCTAGCCTAAAACAGAACCCAGATTATATTACTCCAGACCCCCCGTCTTTTAATGAATATGAATCTCTAATTACTATTATAATCTAGAATTTACACGAGACAATATAGTGAAAAATTCACTAAAGACAGTCTCAAAAATCCATCCTATCCTCCCCTTATTTCCTCCTACAATGAGTCTCTTCAGATAACTGTGTAAGTTTGTTTTATGTTGACCCACTTATAGGGAGTTTGGGTTAAAATGGGCAGGCATTATATCTTTCATTGCTCAAGAAACAAAGATCATCACCTTCAGGAAGATACTGAAAAGTTCAGCTACGATGATGTAAGATAGTAAAAGAGAATTTATGTTTTATGATTCCTTTTATTACGTGAAGATTTTCATACCTGAACCAGAAGGCTTTTAAGTATTTATTATTTTATGGAGGGCGAGACTGACACGCAATATTCTGATGCACCACAATCCTTGTGTCTTACCTTTCGATACACTGGAAATTCTGTGGGTATAGGGGCGATCCAGCAGATGGGAGGCAGAAGGTGGGCTGTATGCCAGCTCTGGCTCAGGCTCAAAGGAAAGATTATCTGTTGAAGGGAATCAGAATTATACAAGAAGTTGTATACTGCTATGGATTATTTACATACACAGAGTATCAGCCCTATTGACCAAATACAGCTCTAGTGTGAACACAGCAATATATTCCATTAACAGAACTCCTGCATCTCACTCCAATGTACATCCTAGTACTCAACAGCTTATGCAGTCCATACAAGTCAGTATTTACCGATCTGTTAATACAACAGACAGTCCATGGATCCGTTAATGTAACTTCTGAACTACTTCTAGGGAAAAAAAAAAAGGCAAAAAACCCCACTGCCACCACATACAGAGTTGAGCTTTCCAGAGCTGCAGGACTCCCTCAGGACAGAGCAAGCCATTATTTGTTCCAGTGTTTCTATAAGCTGCTCATATGAGAAATTACATACCCATGGAATTTCCATATGGACTTCTGCTTAGGGCATTAACTCTTGGTAAATCTTCACTGTATTCAGAGCCATGTCTCATGGAGGCCATTGGTATGGCCAGAGAGTAATCCTGTCCTCTTCCACTGTGTTCTCCATAGGAACCATGCAGTGAAGAATCATAAGGGGTTTGGTGAGAGAACAGATTCTTCTGAGAACTCCTCCTGTGTGAGCAACAAAAAGGAAAACCCTGAGTGCCACAAAAACTCTCAATAGGTATCCTTAATAAATCATTACCTATTATCATCAAATTTGAGTACATTATAAAATACACTCTGATACTGACAGGTATTTTGTATTTAGAACTCCAGCATCATAATTCTGATTTGGTCATCAACTGAATTAGAAAGACTAAGGGCTTGGGAGTGTTGGTTGATGAGAAACTCAACGTGACCCGGCAATGCACGCTCACAGCCCAGAAAGCCAACCGTACCCTAGGCCGCATCAAAAGGAGCAAGACCAGCAGGTCAAGGGAGGTGATTCTCCCCCTCTACTCCACTCTCCTGAGACCCCACCTGGAGTACTGCGTCCAGCTCTGGGGCCCCCAACACAAGAAGGACATGGA
Organism: Phoenicopterus ruber ruber; assembly: GCA_009819775.1. NCBI lineage: Eukaryota > Metazoa > Chordata > Aves > Phoenicopteriformes > Phoenicopteridae > Phoenicopterus > Phoenicopterus ruber. Next base: position 10,177,878 of record CM020229.1, on the reverse strand, counting down.
CCTGTTGGAGCAAGTCCAGAGGAGGCCACAAAGATGATCAGAGGGCTGGAGCACCTCTCCTATGCAACAGGCTGAGAGAGTTGGGCTTGTTCAGCCTGGAGAAGAGAAGGCTCTGGGGAGACTTTCTAGCAGCCTTCCAGCACCTAAAGGGGCCTACAGGAAAGCTGGAGAGGGACTTTTGACAAGGGCATGTAGTGGCAGAACAAGGGGTAATGGCTTTAAACTGAAAGAGGGTAGATTTAGATGAGATCGAAGGAAGAAATTCTTCGCTCTGAGGGTGATGAGGCACTGGAAGAGGTTGCCCAGAGAAGCTGTGGCTGCCCCATCCCTGGAAGTGTTCAAGGACAGGTTGGATGGGGCTTTGAGGAACCTGGTCTAGCGGAAGGTGTCCCTGCCCATGGCAGGGGGTTTGGAACTAGATGATCTTTAAGGTCCCTTCCAACCCAAACCATTCTATGATTCTATGACTAAAACTTTTCTCCACCTGAAGTTAGCTTGGACTCTATCTAAACAGGAATAACTGTTTGGAAAATGAGGACATCCAAGGTTATAGCACATTGTGAAAATTACTGGAACTAAAAAATATCCATGACATTATGCCATAAATTCTAAAATACATTTTAACATGTTAAAAGCAAATATGCCATTTCTCTTGAATGTGCCTTCCTGATAACAGCTTTAAAAATTTGTGTCTGAGAATGCAAGCGTAAAGGAGGGATTAAAAGAATTCCACAAATTAAAACTCTGGAGAAACAAACTTCTCCTGCATATAAACAGAGAATTTAATTTCTTATGGCACAGTCACAACAGCAAAATTAAATAAACTCACCTTCTATCAATTTCCAGTGTCTCTGAGAAGTGGTAGTCTGGATTTTCAAAGGCTTCATTGTAATGATAAGACATGACAAGTCCTTGGCTTGAGGGATGAAATCTTCCTTATTTCCGTCTCTACTGCTTCATTAATATGTTCACGGGAAGACTGATTACAGACCTAATTACAAAACAGATGCATGTACGTACAAAACGAAGAGAAAGAATTTTGCCATCCTGCTAACAAATAACATGAAACAATATAAATCGGAAATGGTTCTAACTTAGTGCTATTTACCATCAGGAAATTAGAGTCCACCAGAAGTTGCAGGCAAAATGAGGACTAATATTTCTCTACAGTAAGCTCTCTACAAAACTAAGGAACTGGAGTGCCACATGAAGTCTTCTCCAACACTGACAATGAAGCCAGGTTTTAGAAGCATGTTGAAACATTATAAAGAAGAAAATAAGTTTTGTCTTTCATCCTCATACAGGAAAAGCCAAATACACAGGTTTTCTTTGAGTACTATGTTTCCAAAGCCAAAGAGGAGGTGAAGCCTGCTCACTTGCTTACTAGCAGTGGCATCTGTAAATAGGTTTGGTTTTAGCTTTATTTCTCAGAGTGCTCTATTTTAGTCTTAAGCAAACCAGATTTGGTCAGAGTTTAACGAATGGAAGTCCAGGTAAATCAGTGAAAAGGGAACCTTATATTAGAAAAACAGAATCCAAATTAAACAGGCAGTTCTTGTAATTAATCAAAAGTCATACTCAAAATTAAAAAGGAAGCAATTTTTAGCATTTGTTCTTAAAGGCACCACACCAAGTTTGATCAGCTGGCAAGCTATTCAACAACAGGGAAGGGAAGGGAAAAAATAAAGGACACATCTGGCAAAACCCAGACCCAGCTTTTCTCTCAGCTTCACTCCTAGAAAAGTAGAGCTAAATCTCATTTAATGGTACAGTCTCAACCAACTTTTCTGTCTGCAGTGGTTTTTATTTGCAATTTCTACTGCAGTAAAGGAAGTATCACACAAAGAAAAGTATCTTCGAAACGGATAATTGTACAGCATCTAGTTTCTGAAGGCTTGTCATGATCTTCTCATTTTGCCAAAAGAAGCTCTTAAATTACTGTGTCATTTACACACCTTAAGATCTTGGAAGAGAGTCTAAAATCTCGCAGTGTGACATACAGTTGTGAAACACTGCCAAGGTTTTGCACACTGACTTACAAAGAGATTCGCATATAAACACAGGTGGCTGATTGAATTCGAAGTCCTACATTTTAATCAGAACATTGTCTACACTTTCATTATAGCGTGATGAAGCATGCTATGAGGCTCACATCTTCAGCAACCATTCAGTAAAAAAGCATACCAGGCAATTTGAATATATGGTGCATCACCCATCCCTTCTATAAATAGTGGAATGTGATTACTGCCAAGAAGAAACTATAAACATAGTCTCCCCTAGGTGAAACTTGTGTTTTTTCAGGCAACAATTTCACACCTACAGAGACAGAGTGAGATTCTCACGTATTCAGAAAAGTAATTAGCAGAGCCTTCTCCCCTTCTCTCCAAAGAAAACCAATAAACACCCCAGGAATCTAAGGCTCTTACATAAAAGTCATGGGAAGTTTAAATCTCCCGAGAGGTAGGTTTTCTTTGACAGGAACCACTTAGCTCTTGATGATCTTTTGAGAACTAGATTAGAATATATCTGAATATATTTTGTGTATCTATACAAACTCTTCAGGAATTAGTATATTCTGTCCTTATACTCCATTAAGAAGCATGGAAACAATTCTTGAAAAAAGATCACCAGTCTTCTGCAAGAGTTGCATGGAAAACTAAATTTCCCCCTATAAAAGTGTTTTACATTTCAAACTATAATGAAAAGCTAAAGAGGAAAAGATTACTTTCTCAGGGGAAGAAAAATCTCAGACAATTCCCTTTGAAGAGTGCGCAAAATTACATTTTGCTGTTTTTTTTAACTGGTTTCCCAGGAACCCAACTCACTTGGACTCAGCCATCCAGAAAGCTGGGAAGCCTGCCAGCAAGGCAGCTGGAAAGCTAAATACTGATCTAAACAGCTCATCAACTTGCCTGGTCTTCATTCAAACTGCAGAGAGCACGGATATTTTGATGGAAGTGCATGGGTTGCATAAAATCAGCATCACCCTGAAGCAAGCTGGTAGGAAGCATCAACCAGCTCTATCAACCAACTTGCTAAAGTTCAACCAACCAGAAGAAACAGATCAGCCTGACTAAAAAATACATCCGTCGCTTCTTTCTCTTAATCATTTTAAAGATCTCTAGGCATAGCCATAAAGGCTTGCTAAGACACTCAAATAAGCCCAAGACAGACAGTCTATTGGTTCCATCATTATCCACTTTTTTCCTTTGAGTCTTAAGATGTGCTTTATGCCAGGATTTCTATGAAAATCCACAGGGACATTCACAGGCTAACACTGAACTCCACATCTGAAGCCACTCTGTTTTTTCTCCACTCCCAAAGTTTTAAGGATTTTAAATAAATTCCCCATGTACGCTGAGGCAAATTCAAATATTTGCATTTAGGTTCCTGAAAAAAAGAGAAGTTTTCCTCTTGCTACCTGAGAGCATGAGATCCCAAACCTTGAGGCATTTGGAGTGAGCAAGAACGTGAACAAGGATAACCCATATGTTTCTTGACTGAGGCTGTAGTCACACAAAGATTACTATGCTACCTGGTACATAAGTGCTGTAGGGTGGGATGGAGGGATGTATGAGCATACGTGCTCAGGGCATACAGGTGGCATGCCAATCCACCCACTTCCTCCATCCCAAGCCCAAAGATCATGAGAAACTCTTCTTATCAAATCAGATGCCTACATTACAGGTTTGGTTTGGGGTTTGATGCACTGGCAGTTTATAAGTTTCTGACCAGTCCTAGTTCATTGGAAAGAACCCGAAGCAGGTAATGCTCAAGCTAAACCACCTCTTTCTTCTTTTTGACCTATGATGGGATGCAGTAAACCATAGCTCCAGGAAAAGCTATGACATTTAGCCTTAGCTTTCCCTTTAAAAAGTTATCTTCCAGAAGGAAGAAAAAAAAATAGCTGGGGAACAGAGGTCATTTGTGAACGATAGATAGAAAGCAGGAGCTTGACAAATCTTCCCTTCGCAGAGTGGTGTCCATTTGTTGGACGACATTGTGGATTTTGGCAAGCAATTAGACAAATCTTGTGTTCCTCCTCTGGAGAACAGAAGGGTTTAAGATCAGTGGGTTTAATAATCATCGACACATAAATAAGTCACAGGATAAGTGAAGAGTGGGTGCTTTCTGCTTAAATGATTCAACACACACTGTAATGATATAGAACGGGAAACTCCAAGCAGTGCAGACTCATGCTTCTGGATCATTTCCAGAAAAATAACAGTCTTTACGTCACAGGCCAAAAGCCCTGACAAAATATTCCACGTTAGTTTCATCCATTCCTGTACAGGTAATTCTCTGCTGTAGACACTAATCCTCATTTAGAATATAAATCAAACACACACGAATGTCTTGCTAAAATAGCACTTTGTCCTGGTATCAAATTTCAGGAAAGCCACTTAGACCTTCAAGTCCTTTACCTGTAATCTGTCAGTAAAAGGGATTACATAAAGTAAATTCTACTCTCACAAATCTTGAAGAGGAATCGAAACGCTAAGTTCCAGAACTACTTAATAGTGTTGAATGAAGGGAATAAAACTCACGGAAGAACTCATTCAGAAGGCTGAATGTGCTCTATTTCCATAAAGATCTTTCAGATTTGTAGCATATGACTGGACAGAGCTTCACTGCTACCCAAGTTATTTTTATTCATGAATCTCTGTCCTGTTTAACATGTTCCACATAGCTTCATACTGAAAAAAATCAGACTGATTTCTGGAAGCCAAAAGTGAGTTTGAGAGACAGACCAGAGTTAAAACTAGATTATATGCTGCATCAGCAACTAGGTTCCAGTACTGATCTCCCACTATCTCAACCCCAACAGTTTTGACACTGCTGCAACAAATGAGGAAAGCATCTCAGAAAATCTAAAGAGCCTGTCCATTGACGCTAATCAAACACTACACTCAAGAAAACCTGATCTTTAATTGACATATTAGCAGTGAAACAAGTGTGAATCATACACGGAAGTGAAAGTCACTTACCTTTCACACATACCGCCAAAGTGCCCAGTCTGCACTGACAAACGCCACCTCTTACCGGCCTTCCATTGTGTTTTTATTGATGTCAGCAGGGTCAATTACAGGAGCCAACGTCAACTTTGTTATTTTAGACCTTCAATCAATTTCAGCAATCTAAATTGTGCGTCTACTACAAAAGATCTTCCCAGTGAAAGATGACATGTGGTAGCACTAAAGACTCATCTGTTTACTACTGCATAGGCAAAGGACAGACAACCAAACTGGGAAGGGAAAGGAGAGCGTGACAGCACCCCATTACAGTCACAATGCTGCTGTCTCTCCCAACAGCTTGCTGGACCTCGAGCTACAAAGGAAGGTACTTCCTAGTCTACAGTGCAATGCTACCTACCAGAATTCAGATCCCATCCTTCCTGTCCCCCCAGTCCTTCTTGGCGAGAGTGGGGTGCAGAGAGCAGCCAGGCAGGCTGGCAGAAGCAGGCAGAATAGTGTCTGTCTGACACAGGGAACATCCTACTGTCGGACTATCTCTGCTGTCAGCTGGCCGCTCCCAGTGCCTCCAGCTACTGCTTCAGCACCATGAGCTCTGCTCCTATTTGCTCTCTATCCGTTTTTTGCACCCGCTCACTTGTTTGCCTTGTCCTTTCCATTTAACATTCCTCTTGTAATTTTCTCCCCCTCCGTCCCAAATATAGTGAGACTACAATATTTTCATCCTGTTCACTTTGTTTGCAAGTTACATCCCTTCTATCACCTGTGGCTGCTTTAGGTAAGGCTTTTGGAGAAGGACTACCAACTACTTTGTGTTCGCAGTGTCTCAAGCAGGATTCTACTTCCTCACCTGAGTTTAGACACCTTTATTACAAACATGCTCCTGAAACATTTAAAAAAATCATTAAAACATATGGTTACATTTTAGTGTCCACTAAAGTGTTGTAAAGACGTGCCACACACTTCAGAGTTTTTGCTTAATGGCAGTGGATGAAAGTTCAGATATTTCATTAATTCTGTGAAATTCATAGTACTCTCCCTAATCTACCACACAAATCCCTGCTTCTCCACCCAAAAGGCCCCATGGGATCACAATTCTAATGGACTAAAGTACATACTACAGTGATTTTGCATTATCTAATCCTTTCCCCAGAGACCGCTTGAGAGCAAGTCTCTCTTCATTTGCTGCTTTGTTGCTTTTATTTTCTTCACTCTGACCACAAGTTGCAAACTTAATCCATTGGGAAAATTACGAGCACTGGGTAAAGAGGAACAATCACGGATATATAACTACTAAAATTAGAAATAGCGAACTGAAGAGTAAGAACAGTATACCTGGCAGAGAGAGGAAAGATTAACAAGAATAAGAAACCATGAACAGAACTCTGCATTATTTCTTCACCACTTGAAAGACATCACCTACCTCATAGTCTGACCATCATGGGGAAAAAAGGCTAAGGCAAGAATCACTTAATATCCGTGCAAGTCAGTCTTGTGACTAAATTTCCAAACTGCAGACTATCGCATTCTTTGCGTATAGCAGGACTAACTTTTGCTTTGCAAAACGAGTTTTTTAAGTCTGTCTATTAATCAACATTACCAGCTACTTGTATTTGAAGGAAATGACTGGTTACAAAAACCCAAAAGAAGCTGTTTGAGTACCTGTTTGGAATTAGTTTTCTGCTTTCAGTGGAAAGGCAGCATACCACACCAGGTCTATTAGAGGCATGAGATACTGTTTACTAGAATGTTTCTAATGTTTTGCCTTAAAAGAAAGCTTTGTTTATTCTGTAGTTGCAATAGATACCTATCCAGTTTAAGTGCAACCTTCAAATTATACTTTAATGAGCAGTATCAGTTACAGGAGTCTCATTCACAAGTTCAATTGGAAAACCTTATGAAAACTACACATATGGCCATTTTAGATAATAAACAGGGGTTTAAAGATACACAATGTTGTTGAACTAAAAAAAAGAGCATTGTTCTGCTTGTAATTTCTAGCTTAACTTCCTGTAAGGATATTGTCGTCTCATTACTATTTGCACACACAGCATTTAAGATGACCCTGAGGGAAAACAAAAGCTATTCACAATATTCTGGCAAATCAACTAAGCAGCTAGAAAATGGCTGGGGAGAATCAGTCAGAAGAAAAGAGAACCAGTTTTGTCATAGGTTTCTCCTAACTCTTCAAAATCCTTATATACAGTTTTCAAATTGTTTGACAAATAATTTCACATAAACTAAATACTTTTTTTTTTTCAGACAAAATGCAGCTACATTAAAACGCAGCGTTAGTATGTTAGGGCTCTACTCTACAATGAACACACAGAAGCTATGGACTATACAAGTCACAATCAGAGGCTTTTTCACAAAAATGTGAAAGGGGACACCACCACAGAGCGCCAGTTCCTGCTATGTCAGCCCACACAGCCGTACCACACCACCTCACCACTTTACTACTTTCATGGCAAGAGTAAAAGTCCTCCTGACAAGCTTACTCTGGGGCAAAAAATCCAATCCAAACCTGAAATCAATTGCTTTGGGTAGAGTACCGACATATCAGCCCAGAACAGGTGCCATTTCAACTACGTTGCCTCGCGCAGGCAGCCCGCTGCTATCCTTACCCTGTGCCAGGGCTGTGTCGCATGGCCAGGGACTGACACGGCACCCACACTTGAACTGTCACACCTTGAACATGGCTCTAGAGCTACCGACTGGCTGCCTCTGCTATGTGGAGCGGGATCAGGCTGCTGTCGCTCCCAGGGCTGACAGAGGAGACCGTAGTGACACTCGGTCAGCGGAAGCAGGCGCTAGTACACCTCCCATGCAGTACCATGGACTGCTTGCAGCTTTGCTTAACTAACAGAGCATTACTAAGGGACAGAGACTTCGCAATAAAATCTTGGATGTAAAGATTTGGCTTTTAGACGTATATTTAATCTGCTGCATAGAAATGTTTCAACCTTTGTAGGTTAGGGCATAAGGGGGAAAAAAAAAAAAGTAATGCTGAGACTGAAGAAAAAGAGAGTAGTATTTAAATAGTAACCCTGTGTGTTTTGAGGGAGTGACACAATGACCACAAAGAACATGAATACTTAAACACAAGATTTTCCCCACCCTATTTAATACTAAAGTACTTCTGGCTTCCTGTTATCTATCGTAACATACCAAACTGACAACTTGCTACTTGGAAAATGCAGTGCCACATTCATTCGCTAGCTAGCAGACTCCAACACGCAAGCTACACTGAAGCAAAAGCAGATGTCACCTGCAAGCTGGTGATCCCAGCAAGGCTGGCGCAACACCTCACAGACTGAAGCGTGGCACGCTGGCTAAATATGTCAGCGAAGGATGTGGCTGTTAATCCTCCTTGGGACCAACCCTTCCAGCTGAAGACTGTGGAAGTCATAGGTGATTAACGGTGCGATAAAGCCGTGAGGTGCCATGCAGCAGGGCCGACACCAAGGTCGGGCACCACTCTGTGTGGCTATTTACCTCTCGGATAGCAGAAGCCGAGCACACCCCTGAGCACACATACAGTCCGGCCCTAACAGTTCTGTCACTCCAAATTAACAGCGAGCATTAGTAAACTGCAGCCGCCTGTCAAGCGGTTCGGGTGGCTGCTCCAGGCCAGGTGCGCGGATAAACCACCTTCCAGCCCCGCCGCCGGAGCGCTGGGGCAGCCCCTGCGCGGACCCCAGCAAGCTCCAGCCCCCGCGGCTGCGCTGCCCCTCGCTGCCGGCGGCCCCGGAGCCGCGGAGCCGCGGCCCCGAGCCCCGGAGACGGCCGGCCCGGCCCTTACCTGCCCGCCTGCCGGGAGAGGGCTGCCTGGCCCCGGCTCGCCCGCGCCAGGTGCCTCGGCGTCCGTCCCGGGACCCGGCACCCCGCCCCGGTGGCGGCTCCGCCCGGTGCCCCGGGCCCGCCTCCGGCCCCGGTGCCGCGGGGTGCCACCGTGGCCGCCCGCTTCGCTTCCCCTTCCCCGAACGGGCTGTGCACGGAACTGCACCCCCGGAGACGGGGCGCTGAACTCCTGCTCTTACAGCTCAGAGAGAGAAAGGAAAACAACAAAAAAAAGTCCTTTTCGTGTTACCTGCTATAGAACACGTTGCTTTATTTCTATTTGATCTCCCAGATATTCAGTCTCCTTCCCTCCATGAATTAAAACATGCTTTCCTTTTGGCCTGGATCACAATAACACCACAATAAAAGGACAGAGAGAAACGGTTTTCAGACACACCTTTATCCCTGGATTAATCATCTATAGAGCAGAGATAAAGAACAATCTTGACCTCACATATTTTTATTTCCATTACAAGAAGGCTCATCTAGGGGTGGAAAAAAAAAATAGTTCACACTAATACAGGCAGTAATTAGCAGCTCCTGGATGGGGAATTTAATTCCAGCCCTGTGTTCCTGTACTCTGTAGGGGAGGGAAGGAACTACTTCTCCTTTAGTGCAACACAGAGATACTGATTTTTCTTGTTGTCTTCCTCCTCTACCTATGTGTCTTCCTTTCAAGCAGACATGGGCAAAACTATGGACTGGACAAAGCACCAGGCAGGGTGCAACACAGAGAAGCCAATGAAGTGCTGGGGTGGTGCCTCTTGCAGGAATTTCTGTCCCAAAGCAGCTCAGCAGGGACGCCTCCACTGCTCTAACTACTCCGTAGCCGCTGGATGTTGCCAGCTGGACTCAGGGTTACCCCAGCGCAGCCACCACACAACAGTCACTGCCAGGCTGGTGCCCCGTGCCCTTCCCGAAGGCTAAGGCTGTCCTCTGAACGGAGGAGCATCCTCAAACTGAATGTGGGGCCCAACAGCCACCACGGGACAGGCACAGGTGAAAAGGGAAACAGGAAGGACAAGACTGGCTCTGCTGTCCCACGCCTGTGCTCTGCCCATTACTTCTTTCCTTTTTGCTAATACTGTACAGAGTTATAGAACCCCAGCCACTTTTGTGTTAATACAGCTTGTTACACCATTTTGGCATCTTTTACCTCCCCAGAAAAAACACACATCTTAAAACTTCCAGCAGCTATTCCTAAGTAACTTCTCTGGTCAGCAAGATTAAAAAACAAACAAACAAATGAAAATACCTGTCAACCTTTGGATTAAAGACACCCTCACTAGCCAGTGGGGAATTGGTAACAAATCAATTTGCTGCGTGTTCAGAAGCTGTGCTGTTGTAATGGCTGAGGATCACTTTTACCAAATGGCTAGGGCTTTTCCAGCTCCTAAACTGGGTAAAACACGTCTATCCTGTACCAGATGTATTCAACATGGATTTAAGTGAAGTTTTCTAATACTACTTTAAGATTACGTTTTGCCCAAAGCAACATTCCTGGCATGACTGTAGAGGACTTGTCTGCAGATCTCTTGTACTGATCCAGGAGCTGCCTGCATGCTGCACAGGCCACAGCGCAAAGCAGGGGGGCAGTCAAACAGAAGGTCCCCCCAAATTAAAACAATCACTTGGAACTTTTCTGAATGTTTAGAAGTGTTTTTGAGCTGTGGCATTATGAAGAGGAACCATATGAAAGAAAAAGTGTCCTGGAAACACATGGTGTTACTAAATGTGACAGACATCTCCATCATCACGGGAAACAGTATATGGCACTGGCTTCCGTGCTCAGCACAGACTGAAAACTGCTGCTTTTGTGAATAAGGTACATTGGACAAATAATGCACGAGGGGAACCTACCGCACTCCCTGCGTGTGACTGTTGGGCTCTGGCAGAATCATCCTTTCTCTCCTCCTCGGCATGCCTGTCTTCCTGTTATCCCACCTGGGATTGCTGTGATCCATAAAATTCATTGAAACATTTCCAAGTGTCTTAAAAGCTTTCTCAACTGAAAAAAGAGAGAGTAGAGAATGTTCTCACGAAATTCCTGGGGAAGTCAGTCTTGTTTCAATTCCTCCAATCTTAATGTAAATTTGTTCTCACGGGGTCATTAACCCAATGCTTTTCTACCACACAGAGTTTTGGAAAGAGACTAATCAATCAGCAAGTGTATTACTCACCTTTTTCTTTGTATTCTTAGCAGTGAGAAAAGAAACATAAATAAAAAGCAAAACTGACACCCCAGATGATGCCCCTAGGGAAGTCTTACACCATAAGTGTTCCTATTTAAGGCAGAACTGGCCCTGCTCTATGTTCACAGCCAAACACAAAGACAGCCCACACGTGGCTGGCTTCAAGGGACCAATAAAAGTGGGTACTGAGGCTCTGGTGCTGCAACTCACATTCGTATCTGGCATATGAATTGCACACTTGCCATGAATGCTGAATAATACCAAGTGATTTTTCAGGAATGCTACTGAGGGGTTTCAATTTCCATCTCCTGAATTTTCAGGAATGATCAACTGGAAGTTGTTCAAACGAAGCCCATGGAATATGACGCTCAACCAAGGTACCAAAACCACCCGTGTAACGGGCTTCACGGAGGTATCCAGCTCTGTTACAAACAAGCCGATCCTGCACGCTCCCAAGCTGAAGCACAGCCCAGCCCCTGGGGAGGGCAGCAGACAGTCACGCAGCATCGGCCTTTGCTATACAAAAAAACCCGCCTGGGAAAAATCATCCTGGAGATCTCTGAAAAGGAGAAGGGGAAAAAGCAATAGCCTTGAATTCCTGCCCTCTTGTACTAGCCTCCAGAGCGACCTATCGAAGGATGAGGGCAAGTTATAGCTTATTCTCATGGAAAAATAGCTAAAAGCCATATTAATTATATTCTAGACCAATCTACTGGCATGAAGGCAAGAACACCTACCCTTTTTTTTTTTTTTTTTTTTTTAAGTAGTTCAGTACAATAAGGAAGTTCCTGTGCTTTAATTCCATGTCTCTGTATTTCACAACAATTCCCCTTAAGGTATATCTTTCTCCTCTGCCAGTAATACATCAAGCTGCTGATCATAAACATGTACATCTAAATTACCCCAAGAACTTACATTTTTATCAATAACATTTTATGGTTTTATTATGAAATCCTATTATCCACATAGATTCTTATTGCTAATAAAGCAATTCAAAAATCACATACCTGAGCTGATGACACACAGGTGAGATAAGAAAGGTGCTCATTTATGTCTGATTCAGCAACCTGAAACCTAATGACGACTTGTTTTTAGAAGTACTGCAGAAAGTGGATGAGGAATGTTCAGAAAAATCTGGTTATTGATTTAACAAGCAGTAGAATACAGTAAGAAACACTAGAAATGCCCTTCCCCTCCCCATGTAATACTGTTGAAACTACTGGAGGTTTCATTTTCTTTTTCATCACACATGCTGTTATTTTCACACTAAAGGCAAGACTTATTCCAAGAAATAAGTCTCTCAAGGATGTTTACTACAACTTAACACAAACAACATCCTCACTGTCAGATGGAAAAAGAGATCCAAGCACCTGTTGACTTTGTTTGCTCCAGTTCGTACTCAGTTTTCACATTCAAGGGTATAGTTGTGTTGTTTCCACTGCAACCTGTGTCACTGGATCCGATCGCTCAGAACAAGCTAGGGAGTTTGGGCCCACGACCTAACGGGAATTAACCAAACATCAGAGTTTACAAGTAGTTTTTACAGCACCCAACACCAGCGTGGACATTTAATAGTAACAGAAGACATGGAAACAAAGCCCATTTCTAAGCCAAACGTCTGTGAGAGACAGCCGGCAGTCAGAACACCCCACCGCCCTGCACAAGGGGTGCTCGGGCCTTGCCTCGTCCGAACGGAGAGGGTGGTCTGCTAGCAGCGTTTACAGCCCGCTGTGGTCCTTCACAGGGTTTTTAAAGAAAGCCCTGGGCAAGAAGAGTGAAAAGACTGTGATGTCCCCAAAAATGAGACCCTTATTTTAAACCTTCAAGTTTAAGGATACAAAGCGATGCCACGGAGAGAGGGGGGCCAGGACTCAAGACAGGGTGCCCGGTGCAGGGGGGAGCGGGCCCTGCGCGCCTCAGCCGCTCCCCTCGCAGCGGGGCGGCAGACGCCCCGCCCCCGAGGAGCCCCGCCGCACTCCCCGCGCCGAGCAGGGCCGGGCCGGGCACAGCCCCGCCGCGGGGAAGGGGCCGACCCCGCCGCAGCTCCCGCGCCCCGCGGGACCCGCCTGAGGGGCGAGCGCGGCGCCGCTCCCCGCACCGCCCGCGGGGAGGGCGGCTGCGAGCGCCCCCTGCAGGCGAGGCGCCCCGCGGAAGGCGGCTCCAGCGGGGAGCCTCGCCCCCGCCCCGCCGGCGGCCCCGGCTCCCCGCAGCCGCCGCCCCACAAGTCCGCCGGCTCTGTAACGCCCGGAAACGGCAGCACCGACGCGGGGCTGGGGCTTCTCCCACGCAGCCATGAGCGGGCTCGGGGCCGCCGCGGAGCTGCCGGGCTGGCGGCCGGACAGCGGTAAGGGCGCGGGGGAGGCAGGTCCCGAGCGCGGGGGGGCGCAGGCGGGGAGGGAGCACCCTCCGGCGGGCGCCCGCGGCTCCGGCAGGTGGCGAGGGGAGGGAGGGAGGGACGCGAGGGAGCGGCGCTACCCCCGCCGCGCCTCCCTCAGCGCTGGGGGTCCCGGGGGGCGGGCGGCCGGGTGCCGTGTTGCGGGAGCCCCGCTCCGCAGCCCCTGTGCTTCCTCCCTCTCGCAGAGGTCTTCCTTCCCGAGGAGCCGCGCGCCGCCGCACCTGTGGATTTCCTGCAGGAGCTGCCCAGCTACCAGTCGGCGCTGAGGCGCCGCGCCGGCGGCGGCCCCCGGGAGCGGCGGGCGGCCCCGCAGGGCTCCGCGGGGCTCCGCGGGGCTGAGGCCTGGGGGCCGGAGCAAGAGGGAGACGAAGCGGCTGCTCGCCCTGCCAGAGAATACCCCTTGAGTATCGCGGAGAAGAGGAGATTGAGGTTAATCTTGATACCTTTTTTGCCTCTTTTTTTTTTTAAATTACCTTTTCCTATACGTGACACAGGTGTGATGGAAGGCTGAAGCGGAATTGGATTCATCTGTGTCAGTGTCACCCTGTGGCATGTGGTTTTGGCAAGAAGGTGCCCAGGTATTCGTGCCAAAACGTGGCAGGCTCCCTGTGGCACCTCCAGCTGCAGGAGCGTGGCCGGGTGCCCTTGACTGGCATGAGGGAGTAGCTGACTGGGGGGAAGAATAGGTTGGATTGGAAGAAGTGAGTCAAAACGGAACTACCTGCAGCAACCAAACGTGTTTCTCTCTGGCTTCCTTTTTTTTTTTTTTTCTTTTTTTGCCTCAAGGTTTTGTGCTTCTAAGACTCACTGTGGGTTATCTGTCATCAGCAACCTCTTTCTGCTCTGCGGATGCTGCTGCTCAGCAGTTCTTCCAAAATACATTGTGCTGTCTCTGGTGTTGCTCAATACTGGTGGAAAGAAGCTTTCCAGGGCTATTTCTTCTTTATTGTTTCCATACTCCTTTTAAAATTGTCTTTGCTGTGAGCTGTAAGCAGTTCCAGCCCCTCTGGTGGTGACCCCGAGCAGGGAAGGGATTGTGAGCTTTGCCCCGCCTGTATTTCTCTGCCTGTTGTCTCATGTCTTACAGCTAGGCTGAGAGCTCCTTTGAGGAGAGAGGATACAGTATGTGTTTTTACATTGTCAGGCAACAGCGGCACCTTTAAATCAGGTACTTTGTAGTTGTCGTTATGAACCAGGAGAGAGGTGAAAGTACAATTAATGCCTGGTGCGCCACAGAGAACAAGCGTTACTCGCTTGCAGGAGCAATGGGAAATGAGTTACAGCCTGACTCTGGAGTTAAGTTTAATCCTACAGCCTGTGCACAAGGAACAGCAGAAGATCTAGGTCATGGTAAAGGAAAGTGCTCAAATAAAAATTCAATGTGTCGAAGTTGGATATCTAAAGCTCAGTTCTTTAAGAAAAAGGAACTGCAGGCCTGCGGCCATGGTACATGTTAGGAACAGAGTTGGGATGTCCAAGCTTGTTTACACGTTTTAGCGCTGTGAGATTCTGGTGGGGCTTTTTGGCACTTGTATAGATCAGTAATGTCTGTGCATTGTGCAGCAGCTGCCAACACAAAATGCTTGACATCATAAATCTCCTGAAAGCTAGACACTGAACTTCTGTAACACAGATGAATACGCAGCCCACACCTCTATTTAAAATGCAGACCAAACACAGGCCAGATATTTCTCCAAAATGTCTGCTTAAAACACTACATGCCGCAGCCTGTAGTTTCCACAAAATGAAATCTTTTGAGAGTAGCTGTATTTGGACTTAAAGATGAGGTCATCCGCTGCCTATTTGATTGTTGCATATAGGGTTTAATTTGGCTTCCTGACAAAATACTAATTTTACTTTCAGCTAAGAAGGATATGGAAACTTTGTCAACACACAGCACACATGGCAGTGGCATGGCGTGGCAGTGAGCCACTTACGCAGGGCTGTACGAAGTATTTTACAATTGGAACCTTTGTCTCCTACTCTAGCACAGTGTCCTCATGGGTACTTAACTGCTGCCCTTCCTCAGTGGCATCAGAGGCTGGAACAGCATTTGCTGCATACAAGTCAATCTTCAAGCTATGTTTCTGGGAAGTTTTGTCAGGTTTAAGGTTTCTTAAAAGAAAAAATGAAATGCAAACTCTGAGCCACTCAGAATTCTCCTTGATGCTGTTGCTGACCGTGCAGCAATTTTTAAAATGCAAATGTATGCATATAGTTTGAAAATCTGTAAGTGAGAAGGGATTAAAAATTATAGACAGTTTATAGACATCCTCGGTGTGTGTTTGCAGCTTATTATTAGAACAGTGCACCCCCCCCCCCATGTTGGCAAATAAATATGTTCTCAAATTCATTGACTTGGCACTTTCCAGCGAATTTTTCAAAATGCTGTAAAAACTGAATAATGAAAAATGAATTATTAAAATAACATTTGTTTTCTATTGTGTACTGGAATGTGATATAAAAGTTAAAATTATAAAATCCAAATGGAATATTTAAGCCTTTTTATAGCTCTCTATTTTTTAAACTTTTTTTCCCCCCGATGTATTTTGACATTTCATTTTGATTTTGAGATCTGTGAATTTTCTACAAAGAAAGAATAATTTTCTATTTTGAACAGCTGCATTTATAACATTAAAAGAGGAAAGCTAAATATTTTAGGGAGAGAAATTTTTTAAGAGCCTCTTGGTGAAGATGCTCTGGTCAGAAGTTTGGAGGAAAGCATCTTCTCTTCCTTTTCCAGCCATTTGTAAATGTGAAATCATTAATGGCAGCTTCCCTGAGATCCCACTGGGAAGTTCAGCTACATGTTTTTTCTGTGTTGTGCTATTGTCAATGGGATATTTCTTTTTTTCTCCAAGAGAGGCAAGTGTGTTCTGTGAGAGGACTTGCTGTGTTTGAATTAACTTGATGTCGCAGTTACTGGGAGGAGCAGATGGGGACAGCTCGTGCGTGTTACTCCCAGTCCGAGCGCTGTGCTATCCCTCGGGCGGCTGCCAGCGCGCTTCGTTGTGCTGGGCCCTGTTACATGTAGTGAAAAAGTGTTTCTTGTGCTCGGTAACTGTATTTCTTGACTCTTAGGGACTGTCAGCAGGCTGATATAAAATATTTATCTGGATGGAAACAGTGGAAAAGAACTAGCAGTAGATCATTGAAAAAAGTCCTCAATGAAGTCAAGGAGTTGTCATCTTACCTGGAGCTTTGGCGACATGATATTCACAGCATAGAAGGTATTTATCGCCTGATGGCGATTTTTCCTCTTTAAAGTTGCTTCTGTTATTGGTAGTTTTACATATGTGAGCATAGTTTCAGATATAACTGCATGTGTTTAAGAAGTTACCTGCTTCCTGTATTATTGCTGCTGTGAAGTCCATGATGGAGTAGAAGGAAATATATTGGAGAAAATTATTAAAAAGTCACATTTCCATTTCAGTTATATTGCTAAAAGCCTGCAGTACTTAAAACTAGCTTCAGTAATGTTTCTTCAGTTAACTCAATGTAACCGAAATGATAATCTGCTCATTCTGTATTTTCAATGATTTTATCGTCTTAATTATTGTCACGTTTCTTTTATTCCCAGGGAAATTTGGTACTGGCATCCAGTCCTACTTCTCCTTCCTGCGTTTTCTGGTCCTGCTGAATTTTGTAATTTTTATCCTGATGTTCAGTTTTGTTACCCTTCCCAGCATCATTTCTAAATATGGAATATTCAACAGTAGCTTTGCTAAAATTCCTCCAAAAAACATAGGTAAACATCTTCTCTATGTACTGCTGTTGTTTGTAAGATTCCCCCTTCCCTTCAGCTTCTCCTCCACCTCCCAGGACAGAGAAATCCTTTTTTTATAAGAACTTGCCATGTTTGAATTAACTTGATCTTGCACTTTAGTGGGCATTACCATTTGAGTGACTTTTCTTGCTTTTCTTTTGACAGAGCCTAACTGCACAGTTTATAACCCTAGTGGTAATAAGGGCCTTGTTTACTTCTATGATTACCTCGAAAATTTGCTCAGTGGCACTGTAAGTAATTAGATTTTTTTTTAAGCCTCTGTGTCTCGCATGACATGTAAAATGTGAAAGCATTTTACTCGGGGAATGAAGCTTTGAGAATTTGGAAAAATGATAAGGCGTATGCATCACTAGGGTAAAATTAGCCTTTATCCTTTATCTGTGAGAAGGGGAGTTTTCAAACTGACTTTTACTGAGTGTCCACAAGGCCTGGTTGGCCGCATGCTGCAGCCTGTGCCTCTCGTCCCCAGCTGCTAATCGTGACATATTCTGGAGCACACTGCCTGTTGTGCTCTCTGTGTAGGGTCTCGGTGTCCTTGGGATAGAGCTCTTGGGTTGGAGAGGGGAGGGATTTTAAGCACGCAGTGTCTGCATTACAGTTTGATAGAGGCAATGGCAGTATTTAGAAGCTACAGACTGTTGAAGCTTGCTGGGGGCCCCAACAGTAATTTTAAATTTACAAAATGATTGCTTAATACCAGGTTGGATTTAACTGGGCAGGTGCTGCTACTGTTACAAGTTCTATTTAAACTTCATGTTTTCACAGGGGTTCCTTGAAGTGACAAGTTTGTTTTATGGCTACTACACAATAGATTCTGCGTGGCTCAGTGTCCTGAGGTACAACTTACCGCTAGCATATCTGCTGGCTACATTTGCCTACCTTGCGTTAAGTCTCCTCTGGATAATAAAAAGGTAAAGACATTGGTATAGTTTATTTACTGCTACTTATTGCACAGTTTACATTGCATGCTTGCTTGCAGGGAACTTGCTAGATTCTAGAACCGTTTTATGGAGATCTTTTGCTTGAGGGTGCAGTGCCGCAGTAGTCTTTGTCTGTCTTTGGGAAACTGAGCCAGCAAAATAAAAATAAATAAAAAAATTTGAAGTATTAGTTTTTCATAGGTACGCATACATATAAATAAAAGACCCTCAGCTATGCACTAGTTGTTGTTGGAGGATTTTCTTGTGTGGTTTTGTTTGTTTGTTTGGGGTTTTTTTCACCATCTCAGTTTCCCGAGCCAGCTCTTTGCAGTGTCAGAGAAGCACGGGATGAGGCGAGGAGGTATGTCTGTGGCTAAGCGCAGAGGGAAGTAACCTGTGTCAGTCATAGCTTCAGCTGACTTTGGTTGCTGCAGAACCTCACGCTGAAAGCTTCTCAGAGACTTGCTGATATAAAGCAAATGTGGCTGTTTGCTCATGGGTTGAGGAGTGTGTCATTTTGTCTTTGATGAGACGGGTTGCTTGAAGTGTGTTTTTTTGTTTCTTTTTCTGTGGATAAAATATGTCTTTTCATGAATGAAGTTGCATTTTTCTCTAGGTCTGTGGAAGGATTTAAGCAGAACTTGGTGCGTGATGAAGATCAATTTCAGAGTTACTGTAACAAAGTCTTTGCAGGCTGGGACTTCTGCATTACAGATCCAAATGCAGCATGGCTAAAACATCGCAGCTTGCAATATGAGCTCCAAGTGAGTAACTTTTGTTTTTCTATTATTACGGTTTCATATAGCTTAGATGGCTAAAAAAGAGAGGTGTATAATTTTGCAGATGATGGAATAAGGATAAGAAGGATTGACTGTGGGGGGCAGGGCAACCCACATCCTTTTGCATGCTTTCTAGGTAGCTAGAACTGCGGTGCAATGTGAGAAGGAATGACGCTGAGGTTGACGGCCCTTCCCCCATCCACTGGGGACTGAAGCCATCCTGTTAGCTGCTTGTCTTATCTGCCTCTTCCTCACACTCCAGTCCTGCTTCCTGTGTTAGTTTCTACGTAATCCAACAGGAAAAGCTATCCCAGCTGCAGGCAAAACCCTTGTACTGTCAGGAATCAGTTTGAGTATTCTGGGTTCTAAGCCTGCAATGTGGTAGGCAGTAGTTTGGGGAGGAATGAAATTCAGATGGTACTCTTCACACAATTTGAGAGCATTGTTGCAGTAAGAAGATACTGAAAGTTGTTCACTAGGTGTCTTTGACACACATGCACGTACAAAATGCTGATGCAGCTGGTAGATTTCCCAAATCGGAAAGCTCTCTGAAAAAGAGAGTCTGAAAGGCTTTTCTGGTGAAACCGGTACCAGCTTTTTGCTCTCTGTACACCGGAAGCAGAGATTTGTGTAGTGAAACAATTACCTTTGAAAAGATCCTTCCACTTCAAACCACAAAGCAATAATTACAGATTTCATAAATTACAGTGAGTTGCTTTCTGCTCTAGTAAAGTTCAGTCATCTTTTTTCATCATATAACCAGAGCCTCCTTCACTTACCACACTTTTGCCTCTAGAACCACACCTTAGGAGAACTTGCCCCTTAATCTTACTGTTTGATGGAAATAAAAGGAGGCTGAGGGAATACAGTCTCGCTCTCTACAACTACCTGAAAGGAGGTTGTAGAGAGATGGCGGGTTGGTCTCTTGTCCTGTCGTCTGTTACTAGGGAGAAGAGGAAATGGCCTCAAGTTGCGCCAGGGGAGGTTTAGATTGGATATTCAGAAAAATTTCTTCACCGAAAGGGTTGTTGGGCACTGGAACAGGCTGCCCAGGGAGGTGGTGGAGTCATCGTCCCTGGAGGTATTCAAAAGACGTGTAGATGTGGCGCTAAGGGATATGATTTAGTGGTGGACTTGGTAGTGATAGGTTAATGGTTGGACCCGATGGTCTTGGAGGTCTCTTCCAACCAGAATGATTCTATGATTCTATAAGTCCTCAGAAAATACCTGGGTAATCTGTGGGTTTGCCCAGGTTAAATTGCTTTCATGGGCGATACTGTATTTTCACATCAATTAAGGTGAAATATATGAAGTTTACGTGACGAGCTGCTCAAGACTGTACTTCTTTCTCTCTGTGCCATCCCCCAATTTTCCTTCACAAAGAGCAGGAGAAGGAAGTTCGAGCCATAGCAGGGCAGACTGGTTACTTACCTGCAGAAGTAAGGAGATGAATGGGCTGATTTACCCATTTCAGAGTTTAGTACCAAGCTATCTGAGATCAGTCTCTGACAATAAACAGACAAGTTGTCTTTCTGTCCTCAAGGAGGTACGTTACTGATATAGTAGAGATAAGAGGATTACGAGACACTTGTCTTCAGCTACAGGCCGTTCAGCCTGAGGAGACTGACCACACAGGAGCTTCCACTCCTGCATGGACCTGTTTGTGTCGATGAAAAGGCACTCTCAGTTCAGTGTGCTTGGGCAGGCAGTGGAGTGACCCTCCTAGAACAAGCTATGGATTTGCACATCCCAGAGGTAGAAGACATGGTGTCAAGTGTTGTATGCTGCACCAGAAAACTACATATCGTTTTTCTTTTGTTTGTAGACAGACTTGGAGGAAGAAAGACTGAAGGAAAAAATAGCTGGCAGGACAATGAAAGAAAAGCTACGCATCTACTCTCTGAGAATATTTATAAATATAGTTGTCATTGCAGTTTTATCAGGATGTTTTTACTCTATTTATAGAGTAACTGTCTTCTCTCAAGAAAACTCCAATGTAAGTATCAAACACAACATTAGGACAGATTCATTTGGGGCTGGTGATTAGAGCAAGAGGAACTATTGTGAAAGAGTCAAGTATCTTAATATAGCACCTTCCATGCAAGGGATCTGAAAACGCTTTCTACAGACTTAGAATTTTTTTAGTAGGAGACAGAGAAAGATAGAGAACCATGTGCAAAAAAACGCCAGTGATGTTTCCTTTTGATGTGGAGGCTTTGGTGTTGTTTGCCTTGGAGCTAATGCAGCTGACAAGAAAAGCAGCCCTTGCTTTCCTTCCCCTGTAACTGTTCTCACTTTGCTGTGATCTGCTAGTACAAGCGCTTGTGTGTCTGGGCAGTGAACTGGCTGAGGGAACTGATCTGGTTAAAATAAACTTCAGCGTGATCAGTTTCTTCATCTGGTTCACTGCTCAACTGCAAAAATGAACAGGAAGGGAAGGGGAGAGTAAAGATTATGATCTGTATTGTGGCTTGAGTTACAGCTGTGTGGGGAAACAGGAAGGCTTTGAACATGGAGTGCTTTGCAGAAGAAAAGGTTCTTGCATCAGTAGTGGAAAGAATCAGGTTGGGTGGGGTTGTTCACCCCTGACAGGACAAGCAGATGGGAAGAGTGGTTCAGAAGCAGAACAACAAGAGCAGACCACAGTTTCAACAGTTTTGCAGCAGTAATTGACTTCTCTGTAGGACCCCAGCGTTGAATTAACCTGGTATGAATGGGGACTGCACTTTTTCTCTCCCCTCTGTTCGTTGGTGATGTGATGGGCACTGGCTGTGTACGGGGAAAGTTGTGCTCGTGGTGGACCTAACTCTTAACTTCTGTAAACTGCCAGGATTGCAGAGGGAGAAGCAGGAAACGGGGACTAAATAAGTGTTTGTGTCAGAGGTATTGTTTGAGGGCAGAGAAGGAGGATAGCACAACACTGAACAACTTGAAAAACAGCTTCACTTACTGTGGGCTTTATGTATAAGGGTTGATATCTTGACCTTGCCTAAATGAGTAGGTAGAGGAGCTTGTTAAGATGGCAGGAAAGTCAGGGGAGCTGCTTGGCACCAGTGAGAATAACTTGAAAAGTGTCTGCACTTTGACATAGGTGTAAAAGCTGGTAGCCTTAGGGCTGGGTTAGACAACATAGTACGACACAAGCCTCGGTGAGATGAGCCTCTTCAAACAGAAGCTTTGGGGAAGCACAAAAATACTCATGCCTGGAGGTGGCGGAGTTACTGCTGAAGGGAGCAGGAGAAAGCAAGAGTGTGTAGCAGTAAACTGCAGAAACAGATTGCAGTGGTCAGGCTTGTAGTTCCAAATATAGGTGGAGGATGAAGACAGAGTAAAAGATGCTACCTGAATCCTGGACAAGAGAGGCTGTTGGGTAGCTGGAGGGAGCACGATGTCAGGAAGGTGTGTTTCTCTGAATATTATCTTTCTCTCATCTCTTCTTGTACAGGGCATCAGCAATACGAACCTCCTGGTTAATATCTTAGTGCAGTATTTGCCTTCCATTGTGATCACATTGGCCAGCTTCATTGCTCCTCTGATCTTCTCATTTCTGATCAGATTTGAAGATTATTCACCAGCCTTTGAAATCAAGCTGACACTCATGAGGTAAAGACGTTTTTATTGTGGCCTTGGATGTTTCAACAACTTGTTCTTGGTAGGTTATAAGAATTGTAAACATTGAAATAGCAAGAAGCAGAGAGGTTGAACTCTCTGCACTGGAAGGCCTGGACACTGGAAACCAAGCAGGCATTGTTTGACTTACGTTTAGTTGGAAACTTTAATTTTAAATCTGGAAACAATCTCCTGTTTTGATGACAGTACAGTGCAGTCATTTCAGTGTCCCAGTTTTTCTCTCAGTCCCATTTAGCTGTGTGATCTGGACATCTTCAACAACTTGAATGAATAGCCAGTACAGAAGTTGTGGCTGCAGAGCTGTGGATTCACACTGCTTTGCATGCAGCAGTTCCTTGCATGAGCATATGTACGTGTACAGCAGTGACTGAAGCACGGGTTTGCTCAAGGCAGAAGTTAAAAGTTTTGGGATAAAAGATATTTCGATGTGAGAGCACGAAGAACTAGCATTTGGCAGCTTAAGGCAGTAAGACCTGGGTTGAAGCATCTGAACTCTGTCAAGGCCCTGTGCTTTGTATTTCCAATTTGGCTAAGTGCCTCTGAAGGCCTGAAGCCACCTGAGAGGGAAATGCTGCACGCAGAGTTGTCACCTGGCCTCTCAAACTGTACTTGAGAGAATCGCAGCCCATTGCAGCGTCAAGATCTGCAACTGAAATGACTGATTTAGGAACAATACTGAAAAGAGAAATAAGGGACTGTAGCCTAAAGCAGGGAAGAAGAAAAGCAATTTAACTTACTACTAAGGAAAGAAATGTGTTTATTATCTAGCTGGCTGTTCCAGTAAAGCTTTTTGCAACCCTTTTGTGTTCCAAGCCTGCCTTGGACTCCTGTGCAAGTTGAGCCAGGTGTTAGAATGGGTCTTTTTCGGCAGATTTGGAATTGGGTTTTGTCTTTCTTCCAGGTGTGTCTTCATGCGGTTGGCCAATATCGGTGTTCTCTTGTTCTCGCTGTGGAGTCAGATCTACTGTACCACTGACGAGTGTAAGGCCTGTGGATACAATTACAAAGACTATCCTGTAAGCAGATTTATCTTGGTCTTTAATCATCTGAACTTGTGAATAGAGATTTGTTTTCCATAAGACTTGCTTGTCTAGAGGTATTCAGAATCAGACCTGGGGTTGCCGTTCATGTTATACCTGGTGCCGAGTCCTACTGCTCAGTGCAAACCAGTACAGTTCTTATGTATATCTTTTGCCTGTCTAAAATTCTGATTAGAATTAGTCCAGCGGCAGATGATCATTTAGCATAGGCTTTCTGACTACCATGAGGATTCTTTGAGGTAGCTCTGTTGTGGAGACAATTGTGTTACTGCCTTTTGCTCCAGTAAGACAAATGGTCTTTCCTCAAAAAAAAAAAAAAAAGAAATCCAACCCAAAAACCCCAAAACCAAACAACAAACAAAACCCAACAAAACAAACAAATGAAAAGCTTGGCATGGAAACTCTGAAACACTTAGATATTTTAAAAATGAACTTTATGGTGTTAACTGACTGAGGTGTTTGTTGCTTTAGTGATTGACAGATTTATTTTTCACTTGTTATTTAGAGTCCTAATGTTGTTTTTCCTGACTTGTTTTTATAGTGCTGGGAATCTAAAGTTGGGCAAGAAATGTATAAACTCATGATGTTTAATTTTTTTGTAATTCTTGCCGTGATTCTGTTTGTGGACTTTCCTAGAAAGTAAGTATCTCTGCCTTTTGAGCATACTTTTGCAAAAGACATATGAAATACATTTTCTTTTTTCTCTTGCTAATTTATCACATTTCTAACCAGATTACCAGTTTTAAAATAAAACATAAACATATTTCTGGTGGTTTGAGCGTTTGTTTGCTATTCAGATGTCTGTGTAGTTTTTGATATTTGAGTCTTTTTTTTCTTCAGACATTTTTCTGTTATGTTGTGTAATGCTTAAATTCTAAATATCTGTGTGTTCCAAATGTGTTAGAATTCAGCTAAGCTCTATAACTTCAATTTAGAACTAAGGGTATTCTTTGGTTTTAGGTGGTTAGTTACTCATTGCTCTTGCAAGCTAGTTCAGTGGTTTGGATTGCGGGAATTTGGAATTTCTGACAATGTCCTGGAAATCATTTATGGGCAGACTATCTGCTGGATTGGAACCTTCTTTTCACCACTTCTCCCTGCAATAGCAACTGTAGAATACTTCATCATCTTTTACGTTAAAAAGGTAATGAAGGTGTGTGGTAAACAAACAAAATTGAGCACATCTCTGACATTTTTGTAATATAGGTATGCAGTTGATTTAGAACAAACAAAAAACTCTAAAAACACCCAAGGGTGCGGTGTACTGGAAATGAGGTAATGGTATTCCATTTGCTGTAGGCTTTTTGCTTTTAAGAGAAGGTAGAATTTTGCTTTGATATCAAGCAAACCAACATTTTAATAACTACCTCTTCAATTATTTGTCTAGGGTTTTTAAAATCTTTTAATGTAATAAAGCTCATTTATAACACTTTTCTGCAATAATCTATTTACTAGCAAGACAGCTTAGAACTTGGACAAAATTTTGCCAAGCTGCTAAAAATTTGGAAGCAAAATGGAAAATCCAAACTGGGTTGGATGTTCAGGATGTGATTTCTCCATATCAGAAGCTTTGCTCTGTGACCACACAGCTCCTCTGTGCATCAAATTCTTATTGATATTTTAATTCTTGGAAGAGGGGATGTATCCAGTGAAGATGTGGCAGAACAAAGCTAAAGGCTGTGCCATGGATCATACACCAAATGACTATGTCAGGTGACTCTGTGCCCGTGTATGAGGCCCTCTGGATCAAATTCTTACTCAAAATAGGAGACATCGACTTACACCAGAATGTAAAGCATTCTTGTCTTAGCCCTTTTCAGTCCACGTACATCAAAGGAAGGTGGTAGCTGGTTGGAGAATGGAAAATTCAGTTGGTGGGGAAAGCATACTTGGACGTATGTATATAGATGTATTGGTAACAGTCTTGCTCTCTTTCCCTCTTCAGTTCACTTTGATGCACACACATAAACCTGCCGCTAGGCCTATCAGAGCATCAAGTTCCAATTTTTTCTTCTTGGTGGTGCTGTTGATTGGGCTCGTCTTGGCTTTTTTTCCTTTGGGAATCAGCATAGCACAGTAAGTGATAATTGAGCTTCTATGAAGTTGACATTTGTTCTAAGGTTGTCAGTTCCCTAAAAACAGACACGCAACTTTGGAACGATAAATTGGAATAAAATACGTAGTGTATAATAAACGTGTTGGATTATTTTATGTTTACATTTTCGTGTAGCATGTCCTTTCTGTTCTGCTTCTTTGACAGTATCCCCTCCTCCAAGGCATGTGGGCCGTTCAGGAGTTTTAACACTTCATGGGCGATTGTTCCAGATACAATACTTAGGTTTCCAACAGGTCTGCAGCAGGTCCTTTTTGGCATAGCATCAGAAGCCTTTGCAGTGCCTTTTTTTATGGTCATTTGGTGAGTACTGTGGAGACCTGATTCAGTCATGCAGCTGCACGGTTCGTTTCCTTCCTTACTGAACTGATACCGAACAACTAACTGTGAATCACTCTGCAAATTAGTACTGTAAGCCCTGATCAGTGGCTGCTTACCATAGTTAGACACCCCAATGGGAGCAAAGAGTTACTCCAGTGAAACGTCATTAAACTTAATTTCTGAGGAGCAACCCCCCATAGGTACACTTGGAGCAGGGCAGGAACTGACAGTTTGGAGAGAGCTGTCAGAATGCAACCTGTAACACCTGAAAGTGGCCGTGCCCCTACGTCCCCTAGCACCCTGTCCCTGCCTGCTGGCAGCACAAATATCTCAGCAGATGCTTTTGAGCAGAGATGTTCCCAACCTACCCCAGCTGTATTTTTTTTTTTTTTTTACTCCAGCAGCTTCTCATCTGAAGCAAATGCACAAACCGACAATTCCTCTAGCCCGTAACAGCCTTTTTCTGACTAATTCTGTTTTGCCTGATGGTAGCATATAATGTTCGTTTGTTGTTTGCAGCCTCGTTATGTTCTATTTTATTGCCTTGGCTGGAGCACACAAACGAGTGGTTGAGCAGCTGAGGGAACAACTGGTTCTGGTAAGATTTGACCCACTTCTCTGTACCTCTAAAGTGTTCTTTGTTGTGTCAGTAATCAGGCATGCAGAGGAACAACAGTTTTTATAGTCTTCTGGATACTTGGTGTTTGCACAGGCAGTGAAGAATGTTTTACAAGTTACACAGGAAAAATAACCGAAGCACTATAGTATTTCTCAGTCTAGTTGGTTTTCTTGGCTATCAGCTGCAACTGCAGCAAGGTCTGGTTATATCAGGCAACACACATGCATGAGATATGCCTCTGAGAAGCAGTGTCCCTGTTCTTCATCTGTTGTCTTGCTTAAATTCACCCATCTGCATGTTTGGTTTTTTTTCTGCGAAACAAGAACCTGAATCTTGTGCTTCCTGCTCCCTCCACCATCTTACACAACCCCCACCTCTATTTCATTCTCCGCTCTCACAGACAGGCACCCAACTCCCTACTCTTCTCTCCAGGTCTGTCTTTCTACTTCATCATGTCTGGTTTTATTCCTGAGTGCAGGTCCCAGCACCGCTTGCAACAGGTACTCAAAGTGGAGCAAGTCACCACTAACTAGTCCTTTGGAGAACGGTACCAGTGCAGACATGCTTCTTTGTGGCCATCAAAAGCTGCTGCCGTGTTTGACAGCGTTCGTGTACTGTGGCCTGTCAAACTGCTCTCATCGGAACCTAGCCTCACTAGTAGGACTTCTTACTTTCTTAGGAAATAGCCCATTTCTTGGTATGTGCTGCTTTTAGATATGGCATTTAACAACCCGTCCTTAGAGAAACACTGTGCTGGGGAGAGGTTTTTGAAGAGTAAGGAATTTAGGAGCAAAAGCCGTACTGCTTTTTCAAGGGTTCCCAAATCAGTTAGGAATTCTGAAAATCCTTGTGTACTTTTTATTTTTGTTTGTTCGCTGTTGTTAGGCTTCTTGGAAGTACGGTTTTAAGTTTTTAGGTGTGTGAGATGCTTTTACTAGGCTCAACGCAGAACTGTTAATATGTGACCTAGCGGGATAAATGAAGTCAAGACTATTATAAACTTAAAATTGTTCAGGCAGTTGAGAGTGTGCTGGGAGCCACGAATTAGAGTACAATGTGGTGAGTGCACCTATGTATTTCTAATAAAGAAATGAGCTGCTCATAGGTAACTTGTACTATTTCTGTTCATCTAGAGTGTACTTTTTTTCTGTCTTTGCAGGAAAGTCGTGACAAGCTGTTCCTAATCAGAAAGATAACAGAAGCTCAGAGGCATCTTTGAAAACCACAAACAGCCAGAAGAACTTGACTTCCTGAAACTCCCAGAACCACTAGATAAGAGTAGAAACATCTGGAGCACCTAAAAACTGAGCAGCTGACTGGCACCCTGGCACTGCGGCCTATGTAATGGACGCTTATGGTCTTAGTCTTGATTAGGCTAGTGGGCATTAAAGTTTCCAAGACTGGAAATTTAGCTAATTTATACTGTGCTAGACCTGTCCAAAAAAATTGTATGGTAGGACGCTTTATTGCTGCTACAATTTCAGGGTTGTTGGGGTTTGTTAAGTCCCTATTTTTTCAGGGGTTTTGGGTAAAATGTGATCAGAACTGAAACTCCGTTTAAGAACTTTGTAGTGTTTTTACAAATTATGCTTTAAGAATCAGGAGAGAGGGGAAAGGTGTTGTTTTACATGTTTCAAACTCGCCTCTTTTAAAACCAAAGCAAAAGAGAGACGGAACTCAGTATTTTGAAATAGTGCATAGGAGAAGAAAATATGGCATGGGTTTGAAATCAGTTTTCTGAATATTTTTAGGGAAGAGACTTTGATATTTATTTTGCTCTGAAATAGCAAGAGCAGTTGAACACTAGGTAACTTAACAAAATGGTTCAGAGAAACAAGCTGATAAGAGCTCTGAATAACCACTGGAGCAGGAAGAGACGACCACTCATCAGGTCACCGAGCGGCGCACGACTGTCGCGGGGAGAGCCACTGCTCGGGTACCAGCCTCACTGCTCTGGAGTAGCCTTTTCTTTTCTTTTTTTTAATGTGCTAAAGCATTATTACTTGTGGTTTATTCTTGTACAAACATCTTGACTACTGTTCGCTTTGTTCTGAAATGTGAATATTTGAGAGTTAAGTTATAGTTTGGAAATGGAGCATTCAGAAACTTGTGTCAGTACCCTTTAAATTCGTGCTTGTTCTTGCTTTAATGAAGTGATGGAGCTGTGTGACTCAGGGAACCATATTTCTAAGCAGACTACTCATGGTTTCCTTTATTTAAAGATTGTGCTTAAGCATTTTCTGGACAGAATTGTGTTTATTACTTGAAATTTGCCAGTAGCACACTGAGTTAATATGTGAGAGACTATTCTTTTTATATAAAGTTTTGGAATGTTTTCTGTCTTCATTTCAAAGAAATTAACATTCAATAAATGATTTTTTTTTTTTTTTTTTAATATAACGCCTGATGTTTCTAAAATTGGACCGGCCCTTGTGCGGCCCCCGCCCCCGCCGGCCCCTCAGCGTTCCCGCCCTCCGCTCGCCTCAGCCGGCACCTCCCCGCCGCCAGGGGCGCTGCCGCTCGGCGGAGCACCCGCCTGCGCCGCGCCTTCCCCCCGCAGCGCCCCCTCACGCCTCAGGAGGCCGCCCCGCCCTCGTTCCCATGGCAGCCGGGGAACGCCGGCCCTGACTGACAGCTCCACTCTCCAGTGCGGCGGCGCTGGGGAGCCAATCGGAGTCGTGGCAGGGCGGGACGGTGGCGGGAGGCCGGCGCGGAGGTGGCCCGCGGTGATGACGTTGCGGCGGTGCGACGCGCTGAGGAGGCGTCGGGGTCAGCGGGATGGAGGTGGCCGCCGCGGCGGCTCCGGCTGTGCGGCGCTCGCTGGGGCAATGCCGGCCCCTCCGCTGCGGGGCGGGTAGGGGCTCGGGCCGGCTCCGCTCCCGCGCCTGCCCACCCTTTAGCCTGTCGGGGCGCCGCCCTGAACGGCGGCCGCGGGCCTCGCACCGCCGCCCGGGGCCGCCTCGGGCCGCCCGGCCCCGCGGGTGGCAGCGCTCGCCCGCCTCGGACGGGGGCTGGGCGGCGGCAGAGCTCGCGTCACCTTTGTCTCTCCGGCAGGTCTCCGGGGGAGGTGGCCTTTGCCCGCCGGAGGGGCTTCCCTCAGGCTCTGCAGCACGCGCGTGGCTCTGGAGGGCATCAACAAGCCCGTCATAGACCGCATCATCCGGGTGGACCACGCGGGGGAGTACGGGGCAAACCGCATCTATGCGGGGCAAATGGCCGTCTTGGGTAGATCGAGTGTGGGACCGATTATCCAGGTTAGTGGACCTAAAAGCGATCGCTGTGTTTCTGTTCAATTTGCATTTGATTACCAACGGTCGAATGAAGTTGTAAGGTGATAGCTCTACATCTTTTTCTGAACACTTTTAAACGTGTGTTTATAAAGAATGGTGGGATTGCTTGATAAGGGAGTTACCAGTCCTACAATTGCTGCAGTGTTGTCACAAAGACTCTTATTTTGCAAATGTTTTTATGTTGCCTTTTTGTAACTATCCCCATCTGCCGTTCTTCACCGTTTCCTCTGTGCAGTGTGAACGGTGTTACCTCTGCAATCCAAGTGTGAGTGGCCTGAGCTGTTTTGGTTTTCTTTGTGTTTATTAATTTTATTGGAAACGTTTAACTTTTCTGGTTTTATACTCTATTGTGATCTGGCTCTTTTGCAGCAAATGTGGAATCAAGAAAAAGACCACCTGAAAAAGTTCAATGAACTAATGGTTGCATACAGAGTTCGACCTACTGTTCTATTGCCTTTTTGGAATGTAGCAGGTTTTGGTTTAGGTAAGTTTGTATTATTACTATTATTGTTGTTTTATGAAGCCTTGTAAATTATTTGTATTGCTTCAGATTTCATAGTTTGCATGTGTTTGGTACCACAATCACAGGGGCTGGAAGTGCCTTACTTGGAAAGAAAGGTGCAATGGCTTGCACAGTGGCAGTGGAAGAGAGTATATCGGATCACTACAATAGCCAGATCAGAACTCTTATGGAAGAAGATCCAGAAAAGTACAAAGAACTATTGCAGGTATTTAATTATGACTTAAAAAGTAGCCTACCAAATTCATTGAATTATCTAATGTGACTTTACTCTCTTAAAATAATATGCTTATAGAATTCACAGCAGATCTCTTTGTTTGATCGCTTAGAATGCTGAAGTCAATGGAAACTTTAGGTTAAAAGGATTTTTTTTACCTTCAGCAGCACTAAATTGATCAAGCACTGAAATTAAAGTATATGTTGGATGAGCTTCAGCATGCTTTCAGTAACTCAGCACTTTGATTTTGATTGGGAGAACTGTGCTTTAATTTTGATTACTTTTAATTGAAAGGAAGGGTTTAGAGGAGAAACAAAAAGAGAAAATATGGTTGTGTAGTAACATATTGCTTATACTGGATATGATTATATAGTTCTAGTCTTGAATACTGCTCAGAGCATGTGAGGAGCTCTGCAAGAAAATTATTTCCCAAGTATTTTAGACATCGGATTGAGACACATTCCTGTGGGGTGCTTGTGAGAGACCGACCCGTTTCCACATGAGCACATGGAGCTCATTTGTGCTCTGTTTGGTGGGAGCTCGCTTTAGGGTATGGATGTCCATTTCCCCCTCGGCTGATGTCAGTGTGTCCCGTTGTGCAGAGTATAACATGTAGCCAAGTCTGGTTACTCCAAACGTGTCGTCTTGTTACAGAAATAGTATCTGAAGTAACCCAGGTCGTGCTGACGCGTGCACCAAGGAAATACCACTCCTGAAAATAAAGGCTATAAACTGAGGGTGCAAAATAAAGGGGAAAAAGCTAAGTAGCAAGGTTATTCGGTGTCAATATGAGCAGGACTAGTGGTGAAACCAAAAGCGATGTGAACCTGTTGGGTAGGGACGGTGCTTGGCTGTCTGCAAACTCTGAGCACTTTATTAAGCAATCGTAGTTATATGCAGGCATCTCAAGAGAAAATTCTTTAAACCTTTTTGTCCCAGTGAAAAATTAGAAGAGAAAACCCGTGTTCTTTAGAGTATACTGGAATGGACAAAAGCCCTGTTGGTTTACAGGGAAACACCTTTACTGATTATCTGGCAAGGCAGGGACCTTAATTTCATTATTTAAATTGTCAGAACAATTTGTATGGGTGAAACTAATTAGCGTTATGAGTTACTATGGCTATAGATTTTCTTGAAACAGTGAAAAAGACAGTAATATATTAAACAGCAGCTTGATTTTTAAAGACTTTTTTTTGAGAATATTAAAAGAACTTTAGGTTTGGGGAATGCTGTAAATAACTCCCTTCTTGCTGAACTGGAGATTCAGGTCTTGAAGCTTTTGGGAGACCTGGGCCTCAGATACCTGTCACGGTGCATGCAATGGTCAACAGCATATAGTTTTGTATAGTAGCTGCCTTGATTTCTCTGCAAAGTAGACTTACTAATTAACTGTTGTATTTAAAGATAATAAAGCAATTTCGGGATGAGGAACGGGAGCACCATGACATTGGTCTTGAGCACAACGCAGAAGCAGTAAGTACAACGGTAACTAATTGGCACCGTTAGCAAGGATGTAGATGTGATATTATCTTCCTTATCCAGTGACTGATGGAGTTCTTCCTTTGAGAAATAGAAAACAGGGTGCTTGATATTCTTTCCCAAAGACAAATATAAGAAAACACTGCATATTATAGCTTTCATTTTTCTAGAACAGAGTTGAATCTGTTGGAACTCATGTCAAGTGTTACAGTGATTGTGTTTGCCTGAGAGGTGTCCTCTGCACAGTTTTTAATTTTATTTTAATTTAAGTTTAGATTAAATATTTTTGAAGAGAAGGCTAATAAGTGCTATCCATGCAGGTGGGAACTGGAGGCATCATCTTGGTAGACAAACACAACCATGTTGGGAAGTGTTGAAATACTGAACTGAGTTCTGTGCTCCCTTGAATACCGTATGAGGAATGTGTGACTTCTCTCCTTTTTTTCTCTTGACCTACGTTTGTGGACAAATGGAAACATTCTGCAAAGTGGATAGTTTTAAATTTAATTTTCTCTAGGGTAGATTAGACTACAAATACAGGCCTTTTTTGTGGCTTTGTTTGTT
Source organism: Phoenicopterus ruber ruber (assembly GCA_009819775.1). NCBI lineage: Eukaryota > Metazoa > Chordata > Aves > Phoenicopteriformes > Phoenicopteridae > Phoenicopterus > Phoenicopterus ruber. Next base: position 10,145,199 of record CM020229.1, on the reverse strand, counting down.
TGTGGTTTTGCTTTGTTTTGGTCTTTGTTGTTGGGTTTGTTGTTTTTTTTTTTAAATAATGCTTACTATTCCTTACCACAATCTTGTTCAAACAAAGCACTTCATTAGATGTATTTAATCTTTTATTCTTTGTTTTACAGGCACCAGCTTATTCAGTTTTGAAGACAGCTATACAACTTGGATGCAAAGTTGCGATATTTTTATCAGAAAGAATTTAGTGATATTTTCCGTAATGTTTGTGGCAATAAACTGTGACACAAAAGTGTATGGAAATTGCGGAAGACTAATAGTTATTTTATTCAGCCTTTTAAAATTTTCTTCAGTAAGCGTCTGATTCAGCCAGCCTCTGTCACATTGAGAACCTGTTCAAAAAGTATCTACATTAAAGTCAGGTGAGCTGAATGTGAATAAAGATGGCAGAATTGGGTCTGTATGAACTAAACCTCCTCATTCAGAGACTGTTCACAAGGTGGCAGCAAAATATGTATGTATATACATGATTTATATATATAATGTGTGTGGATGTGTACACGCACACATAAAAATGGTAAATGCATTCTCTGTTGCCTTCAAATTTATAGGTGCTTGAAATATGCTGGAGCTCATAAGCTCATTTTAAAATGGTTAATACTGACTAAGTAGGATATTTTTGAGTTCTATTTTCAGGGTAAGTAAATGAACTCGTAGTAAGTAGTTCTTTTCAGTCTGTCTTGAATAAAGATTGGTATTATAAGACTCTCATTGAAGACTTGTTTGTGGGTTTGGTTTTTTTTTTCAGGCTCAATTCTGAATATTTAAGTAGAATTTCTCTTCCTTTAGGTTTTTTTTGTTGGTGGGGTTTTTTTGTCCTGAGTGTGTGTAAGGAATGGATCCCTGATATAAAGCAGGTGGAGAGGGTAACTTGGAGCACTTGTGGAATTGCACTTAACCTTGAAAGCTCTAACAGAATATTATCTTACTTTGCTTCTAGTCTTCAGTGGCTCTTGAATAGGGATGCTCTTGCTTTCTCAGTGTTTGAACAGTTTCTCTATGCTTCATGCTGACATCCTGGCATGGAGCAATAGAAATAAAAAAGACGAAGTTATGCATGTCTGCTCTGTTAAATGCTAATTGGAGATGATAAAACTACAGCAATGGAATTAGAATGTCTTAAACTGGTAGGGATGAAAGGGACTTCTTGCAAGATTCCATCTCTTGCTTTTTATGTCTTAAGAACATCCTGGCCATTCTTTTCCTATTGCATCATTGTGGAAATAGGGTAACTTTCCAAATGCATATGGATACTATAGAAGATGATACAAGATGATAATATAGAAGATGATATTTTGATACAAACATTTAAAGTCCCTGTGAGAGACTTCCATTGTATAGCTGAGAAGCATGATCTTTTGACTTTATGTGGTAAGGGAGGGAAACCCTATGAATAAAACTGCAGGCCCCGTACAAAACACGTATCTATGCTTTCCCCCTTATATCTATGCTTCTAAAACTTTGGGGAGATGCAGCTTTTTTAACTGCCATAAGCCAACTTTCGTTTCCCAATTTTACAAGTTTTCCAATTTCTACAGGTTTGTGGATTTTTGTTTTGTTTGGGTTTTTTCTTGATAAGAATGGCTAAGCTTGACAGATCAGGGAGCAGAATCTGTTGCGTCGTGTTTTCTGGTTAAAAGCTATGATGTGTTACAAGTCAGTACTTCTTAGCCCGAGCAATGGGGTATAACTAATTGAACAGGTCAGCTATGGATGTGGGATGTAATGGATGTAAACCTAGTTGAAAAGGAAAGAATGGGAAACCAAGGAATAAAACGGTAGCAAGTGTTGCCCATTATTGTCATGAGGAATGGGGCCACTGTTGCCGGTCTTGACTCTTACCTTATATGGCAAAACTACACAGTTCTATTGAGGCCAGTTAAGTAATTTGATGAAGTTCTGCTGGTTCCAGTTCGGTTGTGCTGGCCAAACGCTATGTACTGACTTTGTAGCTGCTTTGAGACCAGAGGAGGATAAGAAGTGCAGAGCTGCTGCCAGGAATCCAAGACCTGTGGGAGCATCTCAAATCCAAGCATTTGGGAGCTTGGTAAGGCTTCAGACAGCTTTTAATGCAGGTACATCTGAATCTACCTTTTTGAGTAGCTCTGTTAGTGTTTGTAGGTACTGATGGGTGTGTAATTTGACATGCTTAAAGAGGATTATTTTCCCTTTTTTTGTGAAGGAGCTAATACTGAGGGTTAAATCTTAATATAGAAACTCCTGTTCTGTATGATTTATTGTGACTGACACTTTGTACATTCTTTAAGAATAATTTCTATCACTTACACCGTTGCAAGTCTGGCCTGGTTATACTCAAACAACTGATGTTATTTACATTGTCCAAACAAAGTAGCGTTTGGTTCTCTATCTGTGACTGGTTTGCACATTCACTGGAATAACTTGACTCGAGGAACTCAAAGCTAAATCACAGATTTCTCAGGGGCTGTGTAATAAGAAGATAGCTCTGAGGGATTTTACTTGCCTCGGCCCCAGACAGTTGTGAGCAGCGTGCATGTAAACACGAGCTTACTAAAGGTACATACGCCATATTAGACGAACACGGTATCTTCTCTAACTTCACCGATTCTCTGAACAAAAGTTACATCTAGCAGATTTCTTGCCTTAATCTCCCTAAAGCATTTGATATGCTGGCATGTGGAAAACTCCTAGGTAACTTGGAGAAGAGAGGAACTGGCACAAAAGTATGGTTAATTAAAGTGGCTAAAGGGGTAACAAGTGGTGTTGAAAGACCATGCAGTGCAGTTGTGTAAGTCATGGACTTTAATAATTGAGTAAAAACAGGAAAAAAGATTGCCTGATGAACAGTCCCTTGTAAAGTCTTTAATAACAGGGGCAGCATGGGACGGCATCTTTTATAAGTCCATTATTAGAGCTGGGGAGGGAGGGGCACAGCATGTTTTCACGCAAAGCTGGAAGCTGCACACCCACACATACAATGGTCTGGTGATACAAACTGGAAACTGAGCCAAACAGAATACTGGTCTCTTACCCATGACATCAGGATTGAATACTGGGCAAGGCACCCGCGGGGCTTTCCTAGCTAGATGGTGCTCAGCTGAAGCCTGATACTCTCCAAGGCAGTGGTTACAGAGATTCTCTGAAGATGTCTGCAGTGGTGTTCAACAGTTGTGGGATTTGCTGCTGGCATAGAGAAGCGTTCATGTGATCCGCCGTCCAAGATGTGGGTGGCCTCCGAGACCATCACACACTGCTCGCTTGGGGCAACAACATTGAGAGACAAATCTCATTTTTAATGCATTTAGTTTGGCCAAAGGCTGGGAACATCAAATACCAGGAAATCACCGTGTGAGGTCAGTGTGTTTGGCCATATCTGCAGTAACTGTGAAACTCACAGCGAGTTCTTTGTCCTCAGCAGCTGAAAACATCCTGCGCATTTGAGTAGGCCGTCAGACAGTAATACTGTCTCTAGCTGCGGGCATAAAACATGAATTGGGAGAACAACTTTCTTTATGCTCCCGAGCAGGATTTGTTCCTTCTTTTTACTGGAGCAGCATATTTGCGCCCATCTATTAAAGTGTGGGTGAGCTGTTCTGCCACTTCCAATGGCTGTGCATTTTCCTGCTCACTGGCAGTTACTCTTTTTTTTTTGTTTTGCATAGAAAATGGAGTTGCTTTTTGTTTTCCTCATGCAGAAGGGGCATTTTTTTTTTTGTTTAAAAACCTGTTTCATATTTTCAAAGACTACAAAAGGTGGTAGAGGGTTACAAAAGGATTAGAGATGCTCAAGTGTTGTACAGAACTTCTATTGTATGGCTGCTGCAAGGCTGTAGTTTCTTTTTATGTATTATTTTGAGGCAGAACTAAAGCTGACTCATGTCAGCCATCCTGGCAGGGGTTAATGGCAGGCGGAGGCCAAAGTATATAGCTTATACAAGTATGTTATCATAGCAATTCTCGATGAACTCTGGTCGTGTTGACAGAGGAAAAGGAACTTGGATCAGACAGGGAGGCTGTGAAATGCTGCATTTTCAAGACAGAGTGGGGAAGATGATGAGGTCTTCACTGTGCCCTTGGGTTTTGGGGCTCTCTTCTGAACCTGAGGGTAAGTACAGTCTTGTAATATGCAGTGGAGTGAAATCCTTTCCCTAAAAGTAATGGTAGCTCCTGGTTATCACATGAGCTAGAAGAAGCCTGATCCTGATTTTCTCCTCCAGAAGGAGACAGAGTTTCATTTTTCCGTGAGGAGGAGCAGCAGGTACCCACCTGTGTGTGTAGGGGCCGTAGGGCTGTTACCTGCTCCTTGATCAGTGTCTCACCTCTCGCTGTTTTCTCCTGCAGTCACTGCAGGGGACAATCTGGCCCCTATTCTCTGAAGCTGCTCCAAATGGAGATTAAGGTAATGACAGTGCTTAGAGGCAAGTGACACGGCCAGATGGTGCAGTCCTTGTGCTGAGCAGTTTTCTGATGCTCTGACGGCTCTGAAGCAGGATCTCTGCACCGTCTGCAGGCAGGCTCGGGAGGAGGAAAACCCAGCAAAGGAAAGCAAACAGGCAACGGCAGCTCTGTCTCACGAAGCGAGAAGGATGGTTATGAAAATTCAAAGCAGCTCTGAAGATCTGTGGCCTGTCAGTAACAACTCTAGAAAGCTACCAGGGCGGCAGGGCTCGCGTGATGCCAGAGCGGCGTAGGTCTGACTGGCAGTGCGTGTTTCGGCCTCCTGCTGCTGCGGCTAGGCTAGGCAAAAATCAAATCCGCGTGGCTGTGATTAATGTGGTCATGCTGACATAAGCTGAATGGACTTATGCCACGGGTTATGTAAAATGGGACTCATAAGATTGTTTGGCAGAGAGCTAAATCGTTGTCTGAGATGACAAATATTACAGATAGAAGAAATATCAGATATAATGGGCTTGATCTTTGTCTGGAGTAAATCTGTGTGGCTCACTTGAGTGTAACAGAGCTAGGCTTGCTACAGATCAACTGAGGATATGCCATACAATTCCAGTGCTGGGGATGACATGGATTGTACCTCCCTGTATTTTCTTAGCATTTAAGGGGTTTTTTTTTAACCTATACAGTCCCCTGCATCTGCCTCATTTCTTGAATTTAGCAAAGATATTTCAAATGGGTGCCAGTCATTTTTTTTGTCACTGGCTTCAAAGTTGTGGCATCTCACTTGCATTGAATTCTGCACATATTTGCAGCTTGGGGAGCTTAAATGGAGAAGTAAAAAATATTGGCCAGTTTAAAGGAGGAACGTGTGTGATAAGGGAGGAGACTATTTAAAGGTACCATCTTTCTATTTGTTAATTCAGTTTCCCCAGAGTGGCTGAGATGGAAAATCTGAATAGATTTAGGAGAGTGACAGCAGCTTTGCAGTTGTACTCCCAGAGTGGCAGAACTTAGCTTGCATTGAAGAAAACTTGCTGACACTCCTGTTTAGAGTTGGGGGGCTGATCTAATGTTGAGTAAGTGATTTAACAGTTATTTGGAGCAGGTTCAGTGGGTAACAGATCTCTAAAACAACTTGACTGTGTTAGAAGGAAAATTCCGTTTGTTGTTGTTGTTAGGTGCTTTCAATAAATGCAGCCTCCTGTTCACTTCAGGTTCTTTTTGAGAAGTACCACCTTATACTGCAGTTTTACAGAGCAGGACTCAAACCTAAGCAGACCAGGCGATGGTACCTCCGTGTCCATAATACAGCTTATGGCAGCAGCATCGTTTCATCGTGTTAAGATGTAGATTAATACACCTATGCTCATATTAAAAAGATTATTTTTTTGGTGCTAAGTATCTTTGTTTCACAGATTAAGGCCGTGGCACTGCCTTTATTTTTGCTTGTTCTTAACTGGAAGTGGTGTTCTGATGGAAGCCCAGGAATCACGCCGTGTTGCTTGGAAGGGAGCTCTGGAGGTCATCTCGTCCAATCTTCCGCTCGAGGCAGGACTGCAGCCAGCACTAAAGCAGGTCAGCTGTGATTTTTATCTAGCCAGGTGATAAAAACCTCCAAGGACAGAAATTCCACAGTCTCTATGGGCAGCCTGTTCCAGTGCTGCATGACCCTACCAGTGACGCTTTTTTTTTTCTGATATCCATCCTCAACCTTCCAAGACTGGCTGCTGCTGCCTGTTATGTCATGTGGCACCACAGAGAAGAGTTTGGCTCCACTATCTTGGTAAATACTCTGTGAGTAGTTTTAGGCAATTATTAGATCACTCGGTTCTTACCTTCCCGGTGTACGTGCCCTCCACTGAGTCCTGTGCTAACGAGCAGCCTGGGAGGTGGTGAGTGAGGCGGTGGGAGGTGGGGCACGGCTTGGGGCGCACGTCTCTTCTCCTCTGTATGGCCACATGGTTCCTGCTGCGGTTCCACTGCAGGCACGGCTTCCACAGCAGAAGGTACCTGCTGGCGGGACTGTGTCCCCAGGGAGGAGGGTGCAGAGCTGTAGCTCTCCTTGCAACGCCTGGTTCCTGAACTGGCACAGAGGAAAGTAAGAGATGTATCTAGTGACCATCTTGACAGTCTCATTATTTGTTTTACACTCCAGGCTTCATACGAATGCCTGAAGCTGTCTTCTTTCCCTGCAGGTTTTTTCTACCTAACTGTTTGCATGTCAGTGATTTGGTTTTTAATGTTACCTGTGCCTAGGACAGATGGATTTATTGATTTGATGGTACAGATGGACATGTGTAGACCAAGATATTAATGAAAGCAAGTGATACACACACAGTGGGTGTTTTTCCTATTTAAAATATCTTTTCTGGACTGCAGAATAAAAAGACTATTTCTGGCACTAGAAGTGCTTTTCTGTTTTCTTTGGGGCCACTGGCCAGCCACCTGCCAGGGACTGCTGGGGTCAGAGCAGAGGCAGCAGCGAGTGAGGGGAATCTGAATTTTTTTTGCAGTGCATTTTGAAGGCAAGCTCTGCCAGCTGCATTTTAGCAAGCTGTCATGAATTTCTCCCAAGCTTATGGTTTGAGGGCAGCTGTATAGTCAGAGGCTGCTAACTGTGTATGCAAATGGCTAAAACATTTAGTGGAGTGAAAAGCATTTGCTTCTAGAAGACGGTCATGCAATACCAAGGCAGATGACTCAATCCCATTGATTTTGGTTGCTATCTCTGGATTAAAGTAAATTTCCTCTTTAAACAGCAGCGTATGGCTAATTTAAAGCTGTGTCTCATCTTGCTGATAGTTTGTTTCCTCCCTCCCGTGGGGGCAGAGATGTGCTCCAGAGGTGGCACCCAGCTTCCGAGGCAGGAGAACGCACACGACTTGCTTTCCCAGGACTAGTGCCTGAATGCCGACACCGCAGCGGGGCCTCTGCTCTCCGGGTGTATGGTCCCAAGTCTCCTCGTGCTGACAGCCACGGATCCCGAGGCAGGTGCAGCAGACTCCCGCCCTCCTCCCAGGAGTGATGCTATTGTGTTTCACAAATGTCTCGTCTTTAGTAGCCTGCAGCATTCCTGTGAGAAAGGGGCTTTGCTTTTAGGGCTGGATTAAGAGAAGGCTACCAGGTGCAAGTCTACTAGAGATGTAAGTTTATGCTTAGCTCTAAGCCCAAGAGCCACAGGGATAATTGGATGCTCCAGGGTAAACTTGTTCTGAGGCTTTAGCGACTTGCCTGTGGCCACCTAGCAAGTCTGTGGCAGAAATACACTGGAAATGCAGTTTGAGAGGAGTTTAACCTCCAGGGTGTCTGCGCTAACCATACAGCACTCCTGGTATCTGGTGAAAATGTGCAGACTTCACTGCTTTTGAGTGTTTTTATCCTGCAAAAGAACAGCAGCAGGACTTAAAATCACTGGTGAGATTGTTCGGCAAGTATAGCTTAATGGCTCAATTCCAGCCCTGACCTGGAAAGCTAGTGACGGATGGGGAGCTGTCTTCCGCATCTCATCTTATCAGCTCTCATTGTTCTGACTTTGGCAGGAAAAATGCAGTTTACTTGAAGACTTCGAAGGTGGCTGAAATGTTGTGATTTTTAAAAAAATATAACAACTGCCCGCTTTTCAATTCCTCCCACCCAAACATTGCAGCAATACTTGCTAATGAGAAATAATTGTATCTCAATTTTAAGTGACACAAGTGCTATTGTTTATACAAAATGTGAGAATCTAGTAAGACATCAGGCGTATGTTTGGAGGGATAATGCATGAGAAATCAGTTTTCTCTTCTCAGGGAGCTGAGCCTTGCAAAGGAAGATGACAGATACGTGTGTTTATAGACAGACTCTAGAGATGGTTGTATTTGCTTATCATTTGTCATAAATGCGGAGACTTGCAGCACAAAATACTAGTGCAGCATAAGCTGGAACATATGCTCCTCTCCAACAGATGTGGCACCAATCCTAACGCTCGCTGATGTTTCAGGTTGGTGACCAGCAAGAGGATTTATCCAGGTAAGCTGGTATGAGTAACCTTGAGCCTTCCCATGGATTGTTGCATAATCCATGGAAAAATCCCAAACGGAGCAGGCAAAGTATGGCCTGTTTTTCAGCTTGTATCGCTGGCAATTCATATCTGATACATCGCTTGGATATGATGTTGCAAAAGTGTTGGGATAAAAACGCTTACTTGAGCTATTGCTTTGAAATGACCTGTAGAGTGACCGCTACTTCAATATTTCTTTCCAGTTGACTCTTCCTTCTCCATAGACTTGGTATTCAAACAGAAATAACCCTTTTAGCACTCACAGTGGTGAAAGCCCTGTGTCTTGTTTTCAGTGACTTTCCTATTAACAAGAAAATCCACGGTTATATTTTCCCCTCTTTTTATCTTCCCTGCACTTACCAAAAACCATGATACTGATACAATCTTTGTTTTCAGAAGATGTGTTATAATACACTCTCCATATGTCATCTTGTGCTGAGTACTTATTCCAGGCTGAGCTGTGGTGAGTTAGTAATAATCAGCAGAGCTCTCTAATACACTTGTCTTTCTGATTTACTGAAAAAAAACCCCAAACATTTCACTTACAAGGTCTTATTGTCACAGCCAAGAGAAACTAATAGAACAAATTACGTACATGAGCTGCATGTGTTAGGTATGAAAACACAGCAAGAGGAGTTTACAAAGGAGATTTCCTAAAGAATATTCATCCACCTTTTAAAACCAATGACAAGTCTTGCTGCATCTGGCAATTATTATGCCACACTCAGTTCTTACTCAATGTTCACCCTGTTCATCTTGGGCAACACTTACTCATTCCGGAGTTGTCCCACATACTAAGATATTAATCTGCTTCTCATGTAAACAGTCAACAATCTGAAATTGCCTCAACGCACCTTCATGGATTCGACTCAGTAGCTGTCTTGCTTTCTTTTGGTTATTGTTAAGGATAAAGAATCCAAAGTGGATCAAAGTCCATTCGGTCTCTGGAGTGGACCCGTGCCCCTGCTTCTTGCCCCTTTGTTCGGGTTTGCATGCTACGAAGTTTCAGAAGTTGTACCCACCACCCATCTGTATTTGCCTTAAATCAAGCAACTTCTTAATTGGATTTTAGGTGTTTCATTTTTCTTTGCTTTGCTGGGCATAAGTAGGGTCTGATTTTTCTGCGGGCTTTGCTTTCTTTGGCTTCTAAAAGAATTTTATAAGGTGTTGCTCATTCAAATCATTAGGTCACTGGGCGAATACAGCTGTGCCCCTTATCCAGCAGTGCTCTGCTTCAGCGGGTTACAGAAAGAATCACGCTCTTGTGCTGAAGGTAATGAATAACAAGTGCAAGTATTATCATGACAACTGATTTTGATTATTGATGGGTGGGTGAAAGTATCTATGCAAATGCACATCAGTGTGTGCCTCTGTATTAATATGATATGTCTCCGTTGAGCAGAGGAATGGGCAATGTGCCTTTTATTCAGAGGGAGAGCTCACAGAGACGAGAGCTGCTATGGCCCCACTTGCGATCACCAGCAGTGAGCCGCATTCAGGTGTGGAGTTGAGCGCGCCCGGGCAGGCGACAAGTGGACAGGCGGTGGCTGGAAGGTGGCTGCAGATGGAGCCATTTACATTTAATGGGGCTGGCAAGACCAGTTTACTAGTAAGTCCCCTCTTCAACTCCGCAGGGTGCTCTCCGCTGGCTGTCCTGGGATGGAGAGAGCGCACAGGCATATTTATGCCTTTCCTGGACTTGAAGCCTTCCAGCCCTTCTTGGTGAGCTGGTGACAAATGGTGTGTTCACGCCGCCAAGCAGGAGCTGGGTTTCCCTGAAGCAGAGGAGAGGTGGTTTCGTGCTGTTACGATGGCCCGCAACGTGGCTACAGGTCAGGAGAAGACAACTTGGCTGCCATTGAGCTTCCACACGCATGGCCACCGTGTCCTGTTCAGGTATATTTTGACCTGGATGGCTTGCCTTCTGCTGATGGATGAAGGTGGCCACTAAAACTAAGTTAGGTTTGCTTCCAGTCTTGTCTTTTTTTTTTTTCTCCCTTCTTTGATCAATGGACGGGGTGTAAATGGACTTGTTGGCTGGCTGTTTGGGAGATACCTATTCTTTGTACAAATACTTCCCTTTGATTAATCTTATGTTCTTATTTATTTAGTCATCTACTCAGGGAGCTAAATCAGTGCTGTAGCACACATGCAGCTGTATGCACAGCATAAACTAAAAATGACAGATACTGGAGGCAAACGATGTCCAAGAAACCTGCAGGTTCAAAATTGCTCATTCAAAGTATTTGGAGAACAGCTTCAAGTAAGATAAATGTCCAAAAGTCCATGAATGATTCATTAAAACAAGGGAAATAAATCCAATGAAGCATTCAATCATCATGAATAATTCATTGTACTCTACTATGTTTAGGAGTGATATTTAAAATATAATTCCTAGGCTTATAATTCATAAACCTGACAAAAAAATCTAGAAAGAGGGTATATTATTTATTCCAGAGCCAAAGGCTGGTGCTGAAATTGTGTGAACTGAAATCTCTTAGTGACTTCAGATGCAACCCTCGTATTTCATACTTCTTAAATGACTAAAAATCTTCCTGCAGAGATGAGTTGTTAAAGCTCCCGTCAGATCAGATCCCAGAAAAGCCGCAACCACAGCGGAGCAAAAGGTATGGAAATTTCAAGTGTGTAACTTCAATATCAAAGTGCTCTCAAAGAGAGCTTGAAATTTGTTCAGCCCGAGGCATCTTTCCCTGAGCCTCTGTCATCTGTCACACCGTGGCAGCAGACAGAGCGGAGAGATGGGAGGGGAATAACGCATTCATACGAGGACAATGTTGTGTCATTTAAAGAGCTGTGATCCGAGCAGACGTCTTGTTTTTGGGTGGGTAACTATTCCTCTTCAGTTTTCAATTCAAGCTTTTCATTCTTTGCCCACCATGGACATCCTTTTTTTCTGCTACCATGAGGATTGGCAAATTAGTGTGAGGGTGACTGGTGACGTCTCTGCTCTGCAGTGCCACGTCCGTAACGTGCAATGCTGCAAAGGTGTCTGAGTCTGCTTCACTTTAACACTTTCTGTGTGGTCTTTTACTGCTCCATGCTTTCTCCAACACTTATGTCCTGCTTTAATTATGAGCATGTTCCTTTCCATTCAGAACGGACCCAGACATAAAGACCCTGGGGCACCGGTGACCCTGCTGCTAGGGAAGGTGGTGGGTTTGGGCACTGCACCATGAGCCCAATGCTGACGAGAAGCTGTCTGCAGGGAGCCAAAGAGGCCTCGTGTCAGTGGAGATCAGGTGCCAACAGCTGCCAGGGAGGATGTCTCAGCATCCTCCTTGCTCCTCTGGACTGTGCCCTTGTGTCCCATCTGCAAAACCTCCCGCTAGTTTCTCTGGGTGCTGTAAAAGCCACCAGTGAGGGATCCACTCACTTGCAATGGTAGGACCTCAGCCGGGTCATGGACGTGTCCCTTCCCACCGCTGCCAAGACAAGGGAAAAACAACCGTTTGCATTCACCGTTCTCCTCCCGCATTCGCAGGTACCACTTCAGAGAGGGCAAAGGGACCCAGAGATGGAACGTGTTCCTGGAGGTAAAGCAAGAAATAAAATGCAGCTGTGAACTAGCTTGTTGTAAAGGCAGTTTGGGCTTGACCTGTCTCCCTTAGGTGAGCCTGTGCGGTTCCTGTTGTTTCGGTAGGTTTGCTTTGCATTTATATCTATGTGAGAGTGGAAGGACGACTCATATTTTGCAGGTCCAGGGAGCAAATATGATGCCTTCTGTATGGTAAATTAAAAAATAGATTTAAATTGAATTAGGTAGGACATGAAAGATGATCCTACCTCTGTTCAAGGGGTTGGCACTGTAATAATAAGGAAACCTATGACACTAGATGTAAAAATAGCTGTCATTTAATGAGCGTGTCTGACTGCCCTTAAACAAAGAGAGGTATATGCTGCACTTGCTGTCTTGCTAATGAAATAATTGTGTTGCTTTGCATCGACCTGTGGAATGTTTAATCTTAGTTAAAGGGGTGCAGCCTGAGAAATGGGTGCGGAGGGATGCTGGGAAGAGATCGGGTTTGGCCTTCCTGGCGGGACTTCAGGCTCCAGGGCTGTAATGCTGGTTCCCCCACAGGGCAGCTGAGCAGGTTTCCCGTGGAGCAGGAAGATGCATGAGTGAGGATGGGTGTTTAGGCACGATTTAAACAACTGCATGTGCAAGTATCTCCTATACCAGGCACTGTGCTGCAAGGTTTTCATTTCAACTGATGATGACCAGTGCCTGCAGCATTCCCCCAGCATCCTTCCCCCCAAATCAGGTGGGCCAGGAGCAGTGCAGAGGGCACTGCCCTGCGTGGGGCAGCATTTCCTGATGGAGATGCTGACAGCTGGGGATTGCTGCCAGGCTCCCTGCATAGGTGTGGGGTGAAACCTCCCTGAGCCCAAGCACCTCTGCTACAGTCCCTTTGGGAACGCAGGGGAGAGAAACAGTGCTGGCCCAGGCCCTTTTATCAGTTTGGGGTTGCTTTTCTTTCTCTACAGGCCACTTTCCTTTTAAGCCATTAGCTTTTCCCCTCTGTCCTTGATGGGATGAGGCAAGAGTGTCGGACAAGGCTTCCTAGAGCTACCACTGCCCTCCAGCCCCGCAGAACGGGTGCTGTGAGCCAGAGCATCAGCTTTTCCCACCCTAATTGCCAAGTGCTGATAAGCAGGATTCCCTGGACTGATCCTCCCTCATACAGGTTTCCTCCCACGCTGTTTTTTCCCTCCTTTTCCCTGGGTGGGTGATCCAGCCCAGGCTCATCAGGAGGAGTGTCAGCTCAGCCAGGATCATCTCATTATTTGAGGCTGTAAGCCGATAACAGAGCTTGTTCCCTGTTGCGTGCTCGCCTTTGATTCTGCGTGCTGTATTTCATCGCTTCATGCCGAAGCTTCATCCTTGCAGCTCACTGCTGTAGGTTATTTGTCAGGCACAAAGGCCCTTCTCTAATTTCGTGACAAGCTTAGGGGTACAAAAACCCGAAGCTGAAAGACGTGGAGGCCAGGCAGGCTCACGGCTGGGACCCCGTAACGAGAGTCACTGGAGGGGAGGTGGCTGCTGCTGCTCTCTGCTGCTCTTTAAAAGCTGTCAGTGGCACAGACATGGTGCTGCTGAAACCAGTGGAAAGCTGTGGGACGAGCTCAAGGTCTTTTCTCTAACTCCCTTGCACTGGTTTATGAAAAACAGAAGCTTTTTTATTTTTGTTGTCGTGGTCGAGGTGATAAGGATCACCAAGGACCTGTTTTCACTGTGTAACTCGAGGTTCTCTGCAAGGATAAATTCATAAACACTGATAGACGTAGTGGTGAAAGTGAGGGAAGTTTGAAGCTGCTTTATGAAAACTTATATTTTTTTAAAGGTAAAAAACCCCAGGTGATTCTCTGAGCAGCTGATGAGGTTTTGGCCTTATGGCTCTCAAGTGGAATGAGATGGCCAGGCAGGGAGGATGTCCTGCTGCAGCCTGAGGAAGTTAATAGGATATTTCTCATATAAAATTACATATATTAATGCTTTGGACCACTGGACAAGCAGCGTAGTTTCCTTGGGAAGCAAAGGGAAAAGTGAGTTCCAATAATGTGAACGATAATGTGAGCAAGTTGAAACCTGTGTTAAATTCTCTTTCCTAAGTCCTCTCTTCGCTAGCAAACAGGTATTAAAGATCCAGAGCTATTTAAAATGTCCAATCTTGCTAACTTGATTTTAAAATCAATCAAATGGCACAATAACCCCAAACTGGTATAATGGAAATGTTATAATCCTCATTTAAATTACTCTGCTTTAATCAGCAAATTAAGGCTCAGCTATGTGATCAGTTTTTATTAGTTTACCAAGTTATGGTGCTAATACACATTTAAGTGACTTACCATTAATGAAGCTAAACCATTTCAGTCAGTGATTAAATTTACATTTGAACACATACATATCCAGGTTTAATTAGATTGGTATTAAACTGTTTTTTTGTTAAACTAGTTTAGCACAAGCACGTGCAAGGTTTGGCTTTACCTGATGCTTTTTAAACCTGGGAGTTACCTGGCTCCATCTTGGAGGTCCTCGGACCCACAAGCTCTGCTGAGCCCTGGGGGTGGTGGGGCAAGGAAGGGCTGAGCAGGCTCCTGCACCCCAGGGACGGCCCTGCACGGGGAGGGTGGCACGCCAGGGCCTCGTCCTGCCACCCGAGCTCTTGGATAAGAGCCTGAACTGCAGTAGGTAAGGCACGGGGTTGATTTTTGGCAGCGCACTCCAGCCAGGTGCTGGGAGGACCAGCACAGCGTGTTAACCTCCTCCGCTGCCCGAGAGAGTTAGCAGGGCTTGTTGGCTGGAGCCTTTAGATACAGCACTGGAAGCTATACATCAGCATGACTGTTGTCATTCATAGGTGGATCACATCAAACACTGAACTTAAACAGCAAGTGCAAGACTTATGATCTGGACCTGGAGAGTTTTCATGTTTCCATTTTCAATGTTAGAAACATCTCTGATGGCAATACCTGAGGGTATTTCCATGCACAATTACAGCCAATTCCCCTTCCGTATGATGGTTGTAAACCTGCACTCCCCTTGCTGAAGTGTTGCCTTTCCACGATGCTGTAGCTGGCTTTCTTCACGGTACCAGCAACTTCAGCTTTCTGGAGGACGTGTGACGGCAGTCTCCCATGCTCACAGCTCGTCAGACAGAACTCAGCATGCCAACTGACACTAAAATACATAGGCTGGGGGGTTTTGTTCCTGTTTCATTGCTTAGCTGGAAACATATAGGCATGGCTTCCTGAATGCTGGTGTAATGGGTAAGTATAAATGCCCTGCTCACACAAGTTTCTATGTAAAAAAAGTCCTTGAGGGTTTTCAAACAATATGGGACAAGCTGGAGGTGAGCCAGCTGATGCTGGTCCTGTTCACCAGCGTAGAGCCGGGGTATTTCTGTCTGTGGTAAGGACAGGCTTGGGCAAGAGATTGTTGTATGAATTACTCAGGAAGCCATCCTTCTACAGCAAGGAAATCCTGTATTGGGCTATATGTGGTTTATAGCAGCCAGGTCTGCTTGCAGGCTTTCTGATTAAGAAGTGCTACACCCTGCTGATAGCTAGTGAGCAAGCAGACCGGCAGAGGTGGCAAGAACATCCCACTTATTAAATAGAAAATATTTTAAGAGAGAATGTGCAGTAACACCCCTACCCCCAAACTCCTCCATGTCCATGCACGTGCTCCGGAGGTCTGGCTCTCCTCAGTCCTGGGTTGCTGAGTCTCCTCAGCTGTTTGTGGTAGCAAGACACCCTCTCCTGTTTTCCCATCCCTACATGGGGACTTGGCCACCCTGCTGCTGTGACTGGCAGAGATTCATTAGTCCACAATACAAAATGGATTCATGTCTGCCTGACCATGTTGGTTTGTCTTGTAATTAATAGTATCCCGTAAAACCTGGGAGTCAGAGGAATGGCAGGTGAAGGATGTTTATTTTGATCATGGCATCTCCCTCGTGGGACCACCCAGTGGGCTGGGGGAGGAGACGTGCTAGCAGCTTTGCTTTCAGAGGCAGTACTTAGAGTAATGATTGGGGCATGAAGTCAAGTGACCGATCTTTCAGACTTGTATTTTTTTGCAATCAATTATTGTACTTTTCTGCTATAGACTGTTTAATAGTGCATTATAAAAAGTTGGAGGTATAACCCACTCACTGTAGAAGAGCAGCTGTATGTCACCAGTGCAGGAAGGGATCCCCACATATTTCCTCCTGCACCTGCAATAGACTACGTGCAGCTTTGGTTCACCGGGGCAGATGCCGACCTGGGATAGCTGGTAGGAAGTCTAAGGCTTGTGTCTCAGGTACATCGTGAAAGCACCAGACAAATGTCGTCACCTGTCTGTGCCTTCTGTCTTTCTGCCACTTTCTTCTACCTACTCAGATGGTGAGCTCGCTGGTGCAGACTGCTCTTCCTACGTCTCAGACAGTGTCTGGGATATTGTAGCATTAACAGATCAGTTACACAGATGTATGAAATACTGCTAACTGTGGAGAAACTTTAATCGATGCTATATACCCAACATTTCCTTTTGCCTCTGCAAATCTCCTCCAGAAATACCATGCGGATCGTATATACTGGGATATCTATTTTTAGCTCAGATTTGTATGTGAATAAGTAGAACATTATTCCTTATTTAGTGAACAGGATATCCTGGATATGGGACATTCTGAAGCAAGTGTTTAGATAACATCTATTTAAACAATGCATGCTTTAAACAATGGTAGTAAAAATTGATGTTGTGAATTCTCTCTGGTCCTGATTTTGAGGTCATGGTTATTAGTGTACAACCTATTATTTTTCTGGAGTACACAATTGCTATTAAAAACCTCATAAACTTTTTTTTTAAGTTTTATACAGGAACAAGACCACCACTTAAGTGAAAAACAAGGAGCATCAGCATTATAACTTGCCAGCAGTGGAGTTTATAGATATCTTAATCCAAACAAATGAGCCGCTACTTCTTTGGGAGACATGGAAAGAGGCAAACAAATCTGATAGCCACCACAGAAGTAAATGTATTGCATGTGGTCCAGCTCCTGGGAAGCGGTGGAAGGCCATGCAGGAGAGGTGAGTCGCATCACTGCGACTTCTTCTCAAGTTCACCATATTCTTGTTACTAGAAGTGACAAGAGGAGCAAAGTACACCAAACGAGATAACGACTTGTTTCTTTTCCTCTGTGATGGGTTGTAAAATGCAAACTACAGACAAGCTGTGATAATGTGGATGAACTGTATCCATTGCAAAGTAAATACAGCCCCTGCAGCATAATTCCAGTAGGACTAGAATGATGGGTAATGAGGAATGACGCTTGCTGCTATTTGGTAACTGAAAGCAGTTTTGGTTTTATGACCACTTCGCTTCTGGTACAGCAGCCATCAAACGCCCTTAGCTCGTGCGAGCAGATAGATGGAGTGGCTCTTGAATTGGCTCTTTCCAAGTAAGGCCCAGATAGTAGAGCTGAGCCCCTCTGTGAAGTCTCCACCTCTGACGTATTCAGCATTTTGCCCAGAGACCCAGCCTGTGCTCAGGGAGTCGTGAAGCAGCCAAGGCCCTGGCAAACAGGCCGTTGGCCATCTTTTATCAGCCCCAGGCTCTACAGCTCTCGTCTTGCCACTGGCTGAGGAGGTGAGAAAGGACTAGCTGGTAATTTAAACAGCGGTAGTAAACATCAATGTTGCGGATTCACTCTGGTACTGATTTTGAGGTCACAACTATTAGCACAACCTGTTATTCCGCAGCTTGAGCGAGCCTGCACCAGCACCGTCTGGCGCGTGTACAAGCATGTGCCGAGCCGGTGTTTGCGCTGGCGGGTCTGGTGTGGCTGGTCGCACGCTTTCTGCCAGCTGGCCCCTGGGCTCGTCCCACTGCCTGGGGTGACATCTGCATCTTCTCCAGCCAGTGAGGCTCGCAGTGACTTATTTACAGCTAACTGGGAGGCTGCAGCCGTTCCCCTGTACGCCGGTCCTACAGGGATAATCACCGTGCTGCTAAGCTCTAGGTCACCCCGTGGGCAGCAGCTGCCCGACAGGCACGAAGGGCCCTGCCAGCTCCTGCAGATGTAGCTGTCTGTCTCCCGAGCGTGGACGTGCGGCTAATCAAATCAACCTTGCATGAAAAGAGAGCGCAGCCTGTCTTGAAAAATCGGTATGCCTGCAGCAAAACCTGAAGGCATGTGAAACATGCTGGGCTTGAGGGTGTAAAAAAGCACAGGCTGGTAAAAATCGAATGCGTGGGCCAGTGGGTTCATAGAGTTCAATGGTATTTTTCAATAAAACATCTTGAAGGATTGGTTTCATACCAGCACAGCTGTGCTTTTTAAACATTTTGGGGTTTTGGGGGTGCAGAACAAACGGTTTGAAGTGATGGGTCACAGGCAATAAGCAGCATGATGAATGTTTTTGTCCTCTTATCCAGCTTTGTGGAGAAATACAGGAAAACATGAAACAAGGAGTGGGGAAGACAGATGCTTTTCACTTTCTGGTTGTTTTCAAAGATACAGCTGCTGTGGAATGACGTTTCTGAGTATCAAGGTTGTGGCTTCAGCTGTCAGAAAACATGCTCTGGGTCGTGGGGCATGGAATATCGTGCTGGTTGAGACATTATAAAATTGCCTACAGTTTCTTACCTTTACGTCTGCTTTATTTTTAATTAAAAAAAAAAAAAATCCAAAACTCCTGATTTATAACTCCAAGGGTCAGTGTTGGAGTGATTAGGGTATCTCTCTGTAGCTCTCAAGTGTATTCTTGACTCTCACCCTGGTTTGGTTGCCTGTGAATTAATTCAGGCTGCTTGACCTTGGTTACCTAGTTTGACTTTGAGTGCAGCATCTCGGCTATAAAACATAAGCTTCTTTCTGAGAAGTATGATTTTTAAGTACTTGAAGTCATGCTTTGTTTCATGTAAAGACAAATTACACAACCAAACATTTGTACAGCCTTTCTCTTGCACTTGGTTCTCTGACCGTTCCTTGTTACGGCATTTCCAGCTTGCTGGGTTCAGTCTCTTGTATTCAAGCACCGCTCCTTCACCTTCACGGAGCCACCCATGACACTATGCAGATGCAGCAAGTTGCAGTAATGCAGTAATAACTTGATCACCTGAAATTAAACCACAACAGAATGCTTACATAGATGCTCCTTAAACTTCAGCAAACAGCTTCAAAACTCAGTGAACATTTATTACACAAACAGAAGGTGAGGATGATGATCCTGTCTGCATCAACATCTGAGACAGAAAACATACTTCTGGCAAAAGACATGTCTAAAAGTGATCTCAAGTATCTGTGCGGAAAGCAGGGGGATGAAGTCTAGAAAGAAAGCGAACAATACACAATCCAGCCCTATGGTCAAGAAATACAGCGATGGACAAATGCTATATAAAGTCTTGTCCCGAACAGGAGAAACGTCAGACCACCTCGATGACTGGATCTATGTGGTATTATGTGGCAAAATTTTTCTTTTATCTAAATTTGAAATGCTGCCTTCACATCTTCAGGCAACTGGAATCTCCAAAGATTTGCAGCAGCAGGACCGTGATGTGCTTGTTTCTCAGGTTTAATCATCACCACCACCACAGAGGACTCTTAAGCTAAAGCTAGTTGGGACACAAAGATGCATCCAGAAATACAGCTTGGCTACAGTGCGGATGATACAACCCATGAGGGAGACACCATATGAGAAAATGCAGGTCCTAAAGATCTCTTTAGATCTGCAATGCCCTGAAGATGAAGTTTGGGTGAAGAAGTCTTAGTGACAGACAAGTCCCAGTGTTTCCCATGGGGTTTAATGTGACTGCTCAGCTCTCCAGCAGTGCCTGGGGGCTTTGCATGCGCAGTCATGTTTTTGTGCCTTTCGTCTGACCTGAATGTTTGGCTCTGCTGTTCGTGGGCTTGGGATGATGCCTGAGGTAGCCCTGTGTGCGTATTTCTGATGGATCCTCAGTTCTTCTATTTGGTTTGTGCTGAGGGTGATGCTGTGGGCAGAACCGTCATGACAGTTTTAGTTAACAACGGGCCTGATATCATCCTGGCTCTCGTATGACATACGAGGCCAAAAGTCCCCGTGCAACAAATGAGTAACCTCTGCCAGGGCTATTTCTTCCCTTTTAGTTTGTCAGCATCTGAATAATTTGGGCACAAGGAAGAAAACCAGGCTTTTGAACGATTTGACTGCAAGCAGCTGTTAGTATGGCAGCAGACCATACACACCCTGGTCAACTAATGGTGGCGACTTTGCTCTCCCTTTGGCACCGAGATCCTTAGGCAGAGCTGAGAATGGGAGAGACCTTTAACACTTTTATTTGAGGAAAAACATGCAACGTGGAGCCAGTGACATGGCACCGCTGCCCTGGCAGCAGCACTCCCCAACGACACAGCCGTCCTCCTGACGTGGGGATACAGAAACACCCAGTTTTACACCAAAAAAACCCTGCGGTCTCCTGTTGCGGTGAGGGGGGCACAGAAACGTGTGTTTGGTGCCCACAGAGCGGCTCACGCTCCGCTGTCGGGGCCAGTGCAGGCCGGCCGCTGTGGGAGCCGCAGTGCAAGGGGCGGAGGGGCTCTGCCCTCGGGGAAGGAGCCGCCCGCGGTCGGGGGGGGGGGGCCGGCCTCCCCCGTGGCAGGGCCCAGGACTCCGCGGGCCAGCCCTGAGGCGCCCCGAAGCTCGACGGCGCCCCAAGCCTCGGCCGCGCTCCCTCGGCGCGGCGGGAAGGAGCGGGCGGCGCCGCTCCCCGCCCCGCGGGCGGCCCCGGGCCTGCCGGCCGGCCCCCGGGCGGACAACGCCCCCGGCCCTCACGCCGCGGCCGGGCCCGCCGCCCGTGGCATTTCCTCTGAGCTCACTCGGCGGCTGACGCGGCGCCGCTTCCCTCGGAAGAGGAAGCCTCGCAGCGGAGCGGCGGCGGCAGGCAGGGAGGCGCGCGGCGACCGCCGTGCCGGCAGCGGCGGGGCGGGGGGCAGCGGCGCGGCCCGCGCTGGGGGGCGGCCGGGGCGGAGGAGGGGGGCGGCGGCGGCGGGGGCGGGCGCTCCCCGCCCGCGGGGCCGGGCGGCGGCCACCCCCGTGGCCCGAGGCCCCGCCGCGCCGTGCCCGTCTACACCTTCAACTTGCGGGTCTTCTGGCCGCTGGTGACCGGCCTCTGCACCGCGCTCCTCTGCCTCTACCAGGCTCTGCGGGGCGGCGCGGCCGGGGAGGGCGCGGCGGAGGCGGGCTCCGTCCCGCTCCTCAAGGGCTCGGCGCTGCTGCTGCTGGGCTGCCTGTTGGCCCGCTGCTGCGGCGCGGCGGGCGGCGGCCCGAGGCCCGGCGGGGTCCGGGCGGCGGGGGCGGCGGGGTCGCGGCGCAGCGTCTTGGAGAGCTTCTACGCGCGGCAGCTGCGGCTGTCGCCCCATGTGCTGGGCCACAGCAAGGCGCACGTCGGGCGCGTCGTGGCCGAGCTGGTGCGCGCCGCCAAGGCGCAGGGGCTGCAGCCCGGCCCGCTGGCCCTCAGCCTGCGCGGGGACTTCGTGCGCATCGGCAGCGCCTACGAGCAGCACAAGGTGCGCAGCCCCGACTGCTTCGACATCCTGGTGCCCCTGCGGCTGCCGCCCCACCTGGAGCCCCAGCCGCGCTGCGCCGACGGGCTGGGGCCGCGCGGCGCCTTCGTCTGCGGCCTGCGGGCGAGGGCCGGCTGGCCGCGCCGCTACCGGCCCTTCGCTGAGGGCTTCTGCGTGGAGCTGCAGGGCCGCAGCCACCTCTCCTCGGGGCTGGTGCTGCGCTGGTTCCAGGGCCACCTCCAGCGGTGCCTGGGCGCAGTGCGGTACCGGCTGCAGGAGCGCTGCCGCATCAGCCTCTCGGTGTGCGCCGGGCGCCCGCCCACGCTGCACATCCTGCCCTGCTCCGACTATGTCTGCTGCCACATCTCCATGGCCGTGCGCCTCATCCCCGCCATCCCCCTCGGCGACGCGCTCTACCTCACGGCCCTGCCGCCCGAGGGCCCGCAGGCACCCCCGGCCCCCGAGGCCCTCTGGGGCCTCAACGCCTCGCGGCAGGAGCAGCGGCTGCTGAGCTGGCTGAAGGAGCAGGCCCCGGCCTCCTCCTGCCACCTCAAGTGCCTGCAGATCCTCAAGGGCCTGCGGGACCTCCGCGGGCAGGGCCTGGAGGAGCCCTTCCGCTCCCAGTGGGGCCGGGTGCTCTCCTCCTACGTGCTGAAGACGGCCCTCTTCTCCCTGCTGCTGCAGGGGCCCTTGGAGGCCTGGGACGAGCGGTTCCTGGTGGAGCGGCTGGAGGACCTGGTGCTGTACCTCAGGGACTGCCTGCGCAAGCAGGTGCTGATGCATTTCTTCCTGGGCAACGCCAGCCTCCCCGAGGCCGTGGCGCTGCCCCGGTTCCTCAAAGAAGCCGCCCCCGTGAACTTGCTGGCTGCCTTCGACGGGCCCACGCTGGACCTGGCTGCCTTCCAGCTGATCAACACCTGGATCCAGGCCCCGCACGTCATCAGGATGTACAGCAGCCCCCGGTACTTGCGACCAGCGCCCACCCCGTGCCGGCACGTTGCCGAGGCCAGGAAGGAGCCGCTGGGAGAGTGAGCCGGTGGCTGGGTGAGCCGACGTCGCCTGCGGACCCTCCCAGGGCAGCACGCGCTCCCAGCCTGCCGGTCCGTCAAGAACCCGCATCTGCCTGAGGAAGGTGGGACCCGTTTAAATGTGGTTCTGTGGTTTTGTCCCTGACCTGAGAAAACTAGGAAACAGAGGCCAAGACTTAATGAAATTGTGATGCTTATTTTTGAATCTCGTTGGTTGTTCATGGGAAAATTGTGGAATTTCTGGGGAAATGCCTTAGTCCATAAGTGTTACGTTCAGTTGACTTTGCAGACCTGAGTCTAACAGGCTCAAACTCGTGTTTCTGGAAATCCATGTTAACTTGTTGTCTTAGTGGCAAAATTGACTTTTTTCTGAGATTTTATGATACAAAATCCATTTGGGATTTAAAAATCCTGTAAGTGCAAAGAACCATCCCCCCTAATGTACCAAAATGCTTTTAAAATGCAATGAGCACTAGAGCATGGGTGTTGATCACAGTTTGAAATGCTCAATGACATGCTTTAAATTTCCTGTGTAATCGAATACGTTGTGCTCAACAGAAATATAATGCGCGTGTTAATGTAAAATTGAGGGAAGAAGTGAAGCCTCTCTGATAACAGCATGAAGAAACTAGTTGCGCGTTTCTGTGTTCAAGTGAAGGTCATACTGAAGGATTGAAATATAGATAAAAGGAAACAAATAGCACTTTATTTTCACAAAGGCCTTCTTTTTAGGATAATTGGCTGCACTAAACAGTTGCTACAGAGGAGGCATTAGTATTTTGCTAAAGGGATGATGTTTGAATCATCCTCAGGTAAACCTTCTTTTAAGGAAACCCTCTGAGGTTCATTTGTTTATGAGTTCTTGTCGAGATTTTTTTTTTTTCTGGCTTTGAGTATTATTTTCTTTAGAATTTGCTTTACCTCAAGGACCAACAAAACCCCTAAGAAATTCTGGTTTTGGTTTTGGGGTTTTTTTTTTTGGAACAAACCTTAAACCAGTCCAAATCTCAGTGCTGTGAGCTGACCTGCACCCTCCTGCTCTCCGGTAGGAGTTTGGTGGGATTTTTGGATGACTACATAACCAGTTGTCTATTCGTGGCAGTGTTTTGACCAAATAACCTGATGGGATTTTCTAGTGCTGTGCTATAGCAAATCGTTATCTTATTGCAGGGAGGAAGAAGTGAAACGTTTCAGGGTACTTTAAAATTGTTTAGCACTTATTCATGGTACAGTGGGCAGTCTTAGGCTATGGATTCTGGTGTCCTCTAAATATAAACATCAGCCAGATAATTTCCACTTCTTGCCTGGTTATGTCCCAGTCGCTGGAATAACCCGGCGAGTTGTAACGCAGCCAACTCTGCAAGTGACCTTAGCTCCCGGCGCAGGTACCTGGTGTACGGGAACCTGATGTGTCCCAGGTGTCAGCAAATTCAGAATTTCAAATCTTTGCTTTATTGGGTCACCTGCTCAAGTATTTGATGTATTAATACCCAAAATGTGTTGCTGAATTGCTGGTGCTCAGGAAGCTGAGCGTGTGCCTTATTACCCACTATACTGTGTCCTAGGTGAGCAGTCTGAAATGAATTATAAATGACCAAGTGTAACTTCTGGGAAGCTTTAGGATAACTTGAAGTTACTAATTTACTCCTCCTCTCCCTGATGTATATAGAGATACCGATGTGCTTTATTCACAGCTCTGTGCATCAGAGCACAAACCAAACGTTTTCAAAATCTATGAAGCTTTATAAAAATCTATTTTTCTAAATGGAAACACTCCCTAGGCAGATGTTTGCCTACTTCTGTCTATTTTTTTAACTGCTCTTGAAGTCTTATTTTCAGGTAATTATAGCCTAGGTCACACCCGCAAGTTGGGTTATTTTTGTATATGAAGCACTGTGCTTCTTTCTACAAATACAACTAGTGTATTTATAGGTAGTATTGATCAAATGTTCTTTGCACATGGTATTTAAGGCTAAGTGAGCTACCTTGGTGTTTTGATTTTTTTTCGGTAGTAGACCATGATACATACTATTTTTGCAGACTTGTGTTACTCGGTAGTTGAAATAAAATGCAGTTCTGCAACCGATGCCATTGAATCTTTTGCCCAAAGAAGGACTAGATGGCCGGCCCAGGATATTGTGGCTGCCTGAACTCACGACATAAAAACCCTTTAGCTGTTAATTCTGGCATCATAACCACTTCAGTCATCTGTCGGTTTGTTTACATCACTGTGCATCCCTGTCTCTGAAAAGTGATCTTTTCTCAGAAAAGGGACGCACGTTTGGTGTTGCTGCGATACATGGAAATCTGTAATAGACTTGGTAAGGACTTTCTCACTAAAATGTAGTAATGCCAGGAAAAGACAGTTGCATCAGGAAATGCACGACAAGGAGAGATGGTGGAGAATATAAACAGTTTAGAAAATGAACGTTGGGCTGAGGGGTGAGTGAGAATGGTGGTAGACTCTCAGTGAAGACGCACTGCAAACAAGCCAAAGGACGTGGGGATAAAATTGGAGGAGAGCTATGGAAAGCAAGGCAGATTTGGAGTGTAGGGAAAAGAGATTTAAGTGGATTTTGCTTTGACAGTATTTCCAAAGTGGCTGAATCCATCAGGGCTGAACAGTGAGGCAAACCCTCAGTTTATTAGCCATGTAGGCAGGTCTTCAGTGTGAGTTCTTGCTCAGCAAGGCATTTTTGAGTTTGTGATGGCTAGTGATGGGAGAAAACACATGCATTTGCTTGAACCTTAGGCTTGGGCTAGCTTTCGTGAGGAGAGGGGCTTCCTGCCAGTAAGGCAGTGTGTGTGCAGGGGGTGGGAGGTCTGAGAAAATCTCTTGGACTAACTTGTGGCTCTGTTGTCCAACTGAGATATTAAGTGTATTTTCTTTATCTTCTATAAAGCATGCATTCATGAATACGATTAACAAAAGGAGCTGATAAAAGTTGAGTTTTGTTACGATAGTCATCTTATTCCACAACAAACGTGACATCACTGGTACCTGCAGTGTCCTGGAGCTATTATAGGGCCTTATCTGCAAGGAGGTGTACAGAGAACTTGACCTGCATGAGTAATCCCATGGGCCTTTTCCTTCTCCCTCTTCTCCCAAGCCGTGGATACTGTACACAGAACAAGGTTATGAATACATATTTGTTAAGGTCGTAACTGTTATAATGTACCGTAGATTCAGCATGGTTGCCTCTGTGTGTGTAAACTGAAACACAAACACAGAAGAAAGAGCGTGTTATTTAGCACTAATATGGGTTCTTGGTTCTCTTTACCTGCAAGATAACTTTGCAAAGACTTGTGCAAATGACGGTGTTTTTAT
This sequence comes from Phoenicopterus ruber ruber, assembly GCA_009819775.1. Lineage (NCBI taxonomy): Eukaryota > Metazoa > Chordata > Aves > Phoenicopteriformes > Phoenicopteridae > Phoenicopterus > Phoenicopterus ruber. The sequence continues at coordinate 10,119,351 of CM020229.1, read as the reverse complement.
TGAACATTGATTGGGAAGGGGAGTCACACCTGCAAGAGAATAAGTTTATTTACAGTACCAAAATGCATATATGTGACTTCGTTTTGTATTGAAAAATGCTGTGTATTTCTCAAAGACATCATTATTTCTTATCTGACTAAATATCTCGAAAACATTCCTCTTTTGATTTTGAATCTCTGCAGAGTAATGTAAATTTTAAGTGTCTGTTTGCAATGGACATTCTTGGTACAACTATTTTTTGCTGGTTAATAATCAGACCAAAGACTAAACTAAAGTGTTCAGCTGCTATTGTGTTTTTTTTAAAAAAAAGTGTTTATAGGCTCAAAGTGTCAGCCCATTTTAATGAAACGTTTATAAATTCATTTCCTATTTAATATCCAAATACATTTGCACTTTTATTGTTTCCATAAAAAGTTGGTGGTTTTGTTTTGATATTTCACCGTAGTAATAAACAGCTGTTTTAAAGCATCTGTGCCTCAACATTTAAATTCCTTGTTGTCTTTTTTCAGTAAAAGCTACCTGCAGCCACAAAACTGGTCGGCAGGTTTATGTGCTCTTTAGGAGGAGACTACTGAAGTGGCAAAACCATGGGAAAGCAGGAAGTCCACGCCTTGGGAGTTGTGCAGAGGGATACGGGAGGAGAGCCAGGAGAGAGACTAGAGCGCGGCTGGCACCGCCTGTGGTGTTGCTGACTTTCGAAATGGAGCACGTTGGGGTTTGTGGCTGTCTTGCTCAGAGGTTAAGAAGGCATCAGTTCTTGTTTCCCTGGCTCCAGTTTCAGGTCACTGTATAAAATCTGCTTTTTCTCGTGCTTAATGAAGAGCTAGGACTTCATTGCACAGTATCTGTGTGAGCTTTTCAGCGTGGCATGTGCAGACACATCTCCGTTCCAAACCGCGTAGGTTGTACTTTATTAAATATCGAAAGAGTCCCGCTGAAGCCAGCAGGAGTTTTGTGGATGGGCCAGCAAGTTACCTGTCCTTTATTAGTCTTTGGTAAGATGCCAGAACTATAGACCTGTGGCTTGTGCTGATGTTCCCTGTTAAAGAATGAAATAACAGCAAGACCCCTAGCTTTTTAATTGTTAAATCAAAGCTAGGCTGAAAATAACTATCTCCAGACCTTTGTGTGCCTGCCTCTTACATTGCAGGGAGTAGCTTCTGTCAGAGGAGCAAGAGTTGTTGGTACAGCGCTGAGGCAGTCCAGCTGGGTAACGGACTTCTCGCTGGCAAAGACTGGAAGAATGTCATTCCTTCAGTGTCAACACTCAGTCACCCAAGTCAGCGCAGAGGAAGTGTATTTAGATCTTTACCTCTTTAATAACATTATCTCTTATTAATGGCTTCCTTTAAAAGCAATAACCATCCTCTAGTCCCCATTCATTTCTTGCTCTGAAATAGTTCTCTGTTTGAAGCCTGAGTTTCTATTCAGCAGAAAATCATTAAAGAAACATGGGAGTTTCCTTTCGTGATAAATCTGTTAACAAAAAATTAACTGGCCTAAGGACTCGCATGCTTGGTGTTTAAAGAAAAGCCTGTTTGCATCCAACTCATTGGATAAATTGTTTAAAATCTTTCCATCCCTGTGCAAATACCTCCCTTGTAATGCAGCCAAGGTCAGTAGTGAACTGCTGATTAAGTACTGCTAATGCATGTTAAAGCTGCCTGGAGGGGAACGGCCTCTTACTTGCGCATCCCATTTTCATCAGGCTCCAAAAGAGTTCAGACACAAGAAATTTGCTTTTCTAGGCTAGTTTATTTCCTGTGTCACCTCTTTAAATGTCTGCCTGGTGAGTCTTCCCTGAGGTAAGTGACATTCTGACTGATAACTAATTTGAGTAGCTGGCAGAAAAGCAGCCAGCCCCACTTTTGTTGGGCCAGTAGCACTGGGAAGCTGGCAGTCGATGTAGGGGCAAGGACCTGCACCCCTTCAAGCACGTGGATGTGCCTTCAGTGCTGGCTGATGCTTCAGAGCACAGCTCTGTGCTTACTCGAGGGGTCCGAGTCACTCACAACACCAAAATAAGCAGGCTATGGAGGGCTGACCGTACATAGATCTGCCTGTATGTTATATTACCGTCATGGGTTTCTCAAACATATGGTATGCCTAATTAAGAGACTACCTGTGCTCTTGTGTGTGCGCCTGCAGTGTCCTATTTTAAATACATAACCAAGAATTGGCATATTTGCAGCTCCTTTATAAGAGATTCAAAGCACCGTGATACTCGATCGGCAGCAGAGCTGTAGATAACGTATGTTCTGTATCTGTGCGACAGTCTGTTAGGATTCAAATAACTATTTACGTGCAAAACTCTTAAAGGTTGTTACAAATGCGTATGCATCAAATGTCATCGTGTACCAGTATTCTGTGTTGAGGAAGCCTTATTTTTTCCCCTTAAAGGATAGCAGTGTTGATTCAGAGACTCGGAAAATGTCTGTGTACTCAAGTTACAGGCGTGCATTTCTTGAAACCCCTGGGAATTTTTTTTTCCTCCTAAAACCAGGACCAAAGCTGCATACAGAATAATCACTTCTCAGAGCTGGACTGGATGTAATAAGGGTTTGCTAGTGCTTTCATGATACTCATGATCCTCTATAGGCTTCTATCCCTGCCACAAAGAGTCCATGCAATAATCTAGGTGGGAAAATAAAAAAGGGAGGTAAGGAATCAAGAAGACAGGACTGACAGGGATTATGCTGTGAAGGTTACTAGCTATCAAATTAAGGATGAAAAATTACCCTTGTGATGGATTTCTAGTGGAGAAAGTGGAAGAGTTGCTTTGAAGAGTCTTGCTGTTCTGATAGAAACCCGCTAGCTGTAGAAACAGAGGAAGAACAAGTAGCAAAATCCAACAAGATAGCCCACTTCTCCACTGCTATGTCAGTCTGCTCCTTTCCAGTTTCAAGTAGGGGAGAAGAGAAACTTAGAGCTGAATTCACTGGCAAATTGGCCTGCTTACTAGCCACGCTCCAGAGGAGGGCAAGGGAGAGAGCAACTCTCGGCTCGCTCATCGTTTCATTCTGTGCAAAATTAAAATGCTGAAATACAATACTCCCATCAAGGGAGGGAGTACTCGGGAACCGTTTGCGAATCTGTCTCCTGTGCTATCCCAGATCAAAATCTGGGATCACTGGTTTTAAAGACAAGTCCTGGTTGAAATTCAGCTAGGTTTACGTATGCTGGAAACTGCTCCTGATTTTCCCAATTCCTGCTGGCATGGCCCAGGGAGCCGCTCCACTGCCTGTGCAAGTGAAGCGCTGGAGCAGCAGCTACAGAGGAAATGAGTCATTCCTCTATTTCTGTTGCAAAGGACTTCTCTGCGCTGTGCAATGCATTTAGGAATATATTCTTACGGCTTCTTGGAAATTCGCCTCCTAGGACCACGCTTAGGCACACAAACATCAGTGTATTAACAGGCACATTACAGACTTTCACTTGATTTTAAATCGGTTGTGCGGGCTTGGCTTCTGCGGGGAGATGTTGTTCAGGGTCTTCCTTGAGCTGGTATTTCATGCCGCTGTCAGCTCTGTCTGCTGATGGAGGGGCTGCTGCTAAAGAGGTGGTTGTATGAGGGTATTAGCGTGTCTTCTGAGTATCTTATTTTGTCGTATGTGCTTGGAGGCTTGTTTAAGTGTGTTTCAAAAAGGAGAAACTCACTAGTCATAAGGACTGTGAATCATGGGCACTTCTCCAAAAAATATTTCGGTAGGGAGCCTGTAAGTGTTTTCCCAGAAGGTATTTGAGCTCAGCAGCCATTCAGACCCTACCGAAACTAATGACATCTTCTGAATATTAAAGAAAAAAGGGGAGTGGATGGGAGAAGAATGGCAGTAGACTCTGACAAACCGATAAACTAATTTCTCCCCTTTTATTTCAGTGTGGTGTCTTCCAGAGTGTTGCAACCAGACATTAAACTGGCTGTGGGTAGGATGGCTGGTTTAAGAGGCACGGTGCGTATGAGGCATTATCTGGTAAGAGAGCATCAGTCCTCTATCTCCTCACTGCTGCCCTGGCAGGTGGATGACTAAATAAAGCAGACCTGCACTCAGTTGTAACTTCTGCTGGGAGAGCGCAGGAGATCTTGGTAAGAATTTGGCAAATTGTCCGTTTTCAAATCTCGCAGGAGTCAAACTTGTCCAGGAGCAAGGCAAGTCTTGGCTGAAGCTTTGTATGTGCCTAAAGATGAGTTTCTTCTAACAGTCTGCTCATCTCTTGGCTCCTTGAGTGGCTGCCTACCTTGAAGAGCAGAGTCTTCATGATGTCCTGCACCTGGCTGAGAGCACCAATTCCAGCAGAGCAGCAGCAATGCAACTGTCCTGTGGCATTTACTCCTCACATTTTACAGGTGCTCCTTAAAATGTTCCCACTTTCAGTATAAAGACATGGTGGGAGCCAGAGGGAGGGAGGCTGGTAGCAAAACACACTGACTTGTGTGGTTTGCTCCTTGGAAATGCTAGTAGTACTCAAAGAAACTGCAAATCCAGAGCTGTGTGAGCAGCAGTGTTTTAAATTTGCCTCTTGAAATCATTCTCGTTACCCAGAACGTTTATAGAGGCTGTCGTGGTTTAACCCCAAATTGTAACCCAATACCATGCAGCCGCTTGCTCACTCCCCCCCTCCCCGATGGGGTGGGGAGGAGAATCGGAGAGAAAGGAAAACTCGCGGGTTGAGATAAAAACAGCTCACCAGGACAGCAAAGGAAAAATATAACAATATATTAATAATGATAATAACAATATATATAAGGATAATAGAATATATAAAACAAACGATACACAATTTCTCACCACCCGACGACCGATACAGCCCGTCGCGAGCAGCAGGCAGGGAGCAGGGGTATCCCCCCCAGCTATCCCAGAACAGCCAGTTCCAGAGAGAGCAGGCGAGGGAATGAACAGCCAAACGAACAAACGAAAAACAAAAAGGAAAAATAGGGAAACAAAAAGCAACCCAAAGGGAAGCTTAAGGATTAAGGCAAGTTAAGGGTCTAAAAGCCTAGTGGCCCACCGGCCGACCCTCACTTATACCGGGCATGACGTCTATGGTATGGAATACTCTCTTTGGTCAGTTTGGATCAACTGTACTGGCTCTACCCCTCCCAAGTTTTCACACCTGCATGTTAGCAAAACCTGGGAAACTGCAAAATGTCCTTGGTCGTTCAGCAGCAACCAGCAACATCAGTGTGCTATCACCGTTCTTCTCACACTAAAGCCAAAACACAGGAGTTGCTGAAGACAAAACTAGCTCTGTCCTGGCCTAAACCAGGACAGGGCACATAACGAGCTTTCAACACTCAAATAATTCCTCAAGAATCGTTATGGTCTTCCAAAATGATCCCTGTGTTAAGTGGCAATTAAGAGCTAATTATAATGAGATGCTGCGGGACGAAATTAGTATCCAACTTAGAGCGACAACAGAAACATCCACGTAGATAAGCTGGAGGGGAGATGCTGGGAGAAGGGAAAACGGAACATAGCGGCTGCGCTGCAAGGAGCGGCAGGTGCATCACCTTGTCTGGATTGTCATCAGAAGAGTCAACCTTCAATGGAAAATGTGACAGCTTTTCTGAGGGCTGACTCTGGAATTTGCATGGACTTCTTTGGCCAAAGCTTTTAGGGCTTGTAGCTTTTGTGGAAGACGATTGTGGTTTGAGCCCTGCCTTCTGAAATGCTGGCTGATGAAAACGCTGTTCCTCCATCTCCGGCAGCTGAAGGGGTACAACATCTGCTTCCTCAAAAGGGGCCATTTCGGTGGTGAAATTAATCTCTTTGGCCAATAACAACCTTTATAATGAGACTTCCATATCAAAGGGCTCTGGGAGTGCAACAGTTTGAGTATCTATTTGCTTGACTGCCATTGGATTAGCTGCATGTGAAGTGCATAGGTATTTTATTTGAATAAAAATTCTTGCTCTCAGTGGTTAGCAAACACAGCTGCCCCGGAAACCTGTGAGTTGCGGAGCAGAAGTTAATTTTGGGTGGATAATGTGCCGCTCTGATTGAACACAAAAGCCTGCACATACCTGGTTATGCTATCCTGGCTGCTCTGGCACATCTTTGCCCCTTGAGAGCAACTAGGGTTTGTTTTCAGCCAATTTTTCCCCTCCGTGATGGGTCTGGGCTTGCAGAGGAGGCAGGCCATTGCAGTGAAGGGAGCAGATGGATAACTCCCTTCTCCCTCCCGCACAGTATTTTCATAACCTTTTAATGGCATCCCGGCAGAACGGGGGCAGGATGGCGATCGTGCGCTGGCCACAGCCGCTCCGTTTCTTCCAGTGGGGGAGGAGGCTAGGAGGAGATAGGATTTTTTTTTTTTTTTTTTTCCCTTTTCTGCTTGGAAACTTATTTGCGTTGCTAATGAGGTTCCCAGTTCAACGCCGTAAAAGGGATGCCGCAGGGCGGGGGACAAGTAAGCTTCCTCCCTTGGGAAAGGGCTAATGCAGTCCTTGACTCATATAAACTGCTTTTCTGAGGTCAGTGGGCGTGCAGTTCGTCACCCGTGATGGCAGGTGATACTGGTTGAGCTATTGGCACAGTGGGGTGAGGCGGCAGATAGAGCTGGACCCGCACCAGGACATTGCTCAGGAACAGAGACGTCTTCCCTGACAGCATCGCTTGATCAGCTGCAAGTTGCTGGGCACAATACGAGGGGAGGAACGTGCTGTGCTGCTCCCTATGTTACATAGGGAGCAAACCCGAGAGCAAACGCGTTGCTATCTAATCTATAAGAACAGGTTTCTTCAGTCAGACACCCAGGGGAACGCCCAGCAGCAAGGAGCAATTTTATCACCTGGATTTGAGCAGCTCCTGCAGATGTTTGCATATGAGGTTGGCTCAGTCTGTGATGAGGAGAGGTTTGCCTTCCAAGTACGGCTCTGAATCTGAATGGCAGAGAGCACAGTGTGTTGCTCTGTGTAATGATTTTGGTTTCCGTTAATGTCCAGAGAAGAGACTCCTCGTGAGAAGGAAATTTTAATTTGGAAAGGACTTGGTTCATTTATATTGGTTGCATTTAGTTGGATTTACAGACTCCCTCCTCAGCAGGGCTACGTCCTAGTGAAAACACTGCAGGGTAAACGCATAGGAATGGGGTGTAGGGGGAAAAAATTAACAACAGAAAGAGGCAGGTGAAACTGAGGTCCCTATGAGGCAGAAATATTCAGTAATTTCATGTATTTCTTAGCTATAGCACTGCAGTGCTTTAGAATGCAAATTACCCCTTTAACCCACCCAGTTTAGCTCTACTGTGTAATACAGTATTTTGCACATCTGCTTAATGAGATGGGAAAACCAGATGTAACAGTCGCTGCTGCTGCGAGGGAACGATTGGAAAAGGAGCCTTTTGTAATAAAAATAGTCCTGCCCTTTTGAACCTGTTGAATTCTGAAGTCGACATGGGCATGTTTTTGCAAATGATGATTTGGTATTTGCAGCTGAATGATCCTAAACTCATTCTTGTAGCTGTTGTTTCGCAGCTCAGAAGTGGGGTTTATTGCTGTTGATACTGTTTTTTCCAAAAGCTTTAAGCAATCTCTATTTTTCTGTTTTGGTCATTTGTTTCATAATTTAAAAGCTTTTCTCTTACCAGCCATATTTAAATGGTTTTGGATAACTTTTGCTACATTTTACAGCTGCACAGCCCCGGGGCTCAGTTAGAAAGCCTTGCTGATTCAGTTGAAGAAAGTGCGCTTGACCACATCTGTTTCTGTGTTAACTTACGTCTTTAGGCCACTGCTGGAAAGGAGAAAACTGTAAATGCCAATTCCTCCCCCTCCTCTTTCTAGGTTTGTTATAGTTTTTAATGTTCATATGAATAGGAAAGGAATATTTAAAATTGTGACTTATTAGTGTGAAACAAATAGGAAGAGTCATAGCACAGTTATTCGAACAACTTCCAGAGGATGAGACTGTTCTTCTAAAATAAGTCATCCGTGAGTTTGTAACACAACCAAAACCCTCAGCAACCCGCAACCAAAATCTTACAATTTTGTCCCTGAGTCTCAGAGAGACGACCTTGAGTGAGTGCGAGACCGAGTTTACCTTATTCTATAAAATCCCACACTTGGACCTTTTTAGAAGATATCCTCTTATTTTTTAAGATGGGCACTCGAGGTATCGTGAGCATCTTTATCTCTAAAGTTGTGTCACCTTGGAGACCTGGGTCCTGTCCCCCATTTGCTCAGCCCCCCTCGCCAGGGTCGTGCTGCATCGCCCCGGGGCCTGGGAAGCTGTGTCTGCAGCTCCTACCCAGCTCCTCTTGGTGGGAATGACTCTGGTTCTGCTGAATTTGTCTTCTTGAGAAATGGGAATAATACTTCTCAGCTTCAGAAAGGCTGATGTTGCTCGTTTCTCAGTCATTAGATTAAAACAAATACTAAGTAGAAATTTTCTATAAAAATAGAGCTCACTTCCTTAGGAATTTGCTTCAGTGGGGACTATGAGATATTCTCTCTCTAATGATTTACATGACAAAAATAGCTCTGTCCTGTCTGCAAACAGTTAGAAATGTGAGCCTGGAAAAGAAATCTAGCAGCTAACTCCTCAGCCTTACAGCTTGAATAAACCAATCGTAAACAAAATGAGTTACAAAAGCAACTGAAAAATTGAATTTCCCTATAAATACAACGTTCTCTCCTCGGAAGTCTGAAAATACTCCGGGCTTTTTAGCGTGACCCAAAGTGTACCGTATCCAAGCTTTTTTGGCCTAAAAGCAGGGAGTGAGTTCCAAAGCAGAAGAGTCCTGGCAGCGTCGTGCCTTCTCCGGGGGACTCTCCCGCTGCCGAAATTGCACCGAGTCAGGAGGGACGCTGCGAGCAAGTGAGTCCCAGGCCAGAGAGGTCCCGTCTTTATTGCAAAATGAGGTCGTCGAAAGAACATGACCTCAAATTCATATTTACACGTGACCTAGCAGTCACCGTTTGCCTTCAACACTCTTGATGATGCTCGGCTGACACATAGCGACACCACGTGAAGCCACCGAGGGCTCTGCTACGACGGGACTAGTGCTGAGATGCGGTCAGCGTGTTGGAACGCAGCACGACTCAACCGGGCGGCGACGGCTCCCTCCGGGGACAGGTTTCCTTTGAGCAGGAACTTGGATTCGAGTGCTTGATACAATACTATGCGGTGCCCGCTTCCTCGGAGGCTGCGTGCCCTTTGGCTGTGGTTTTTATCTCTGTTTACTATAGACATAGCTTTAGTAGATTATGCTGCGTCATTCAGTTCCCTGCCAGAACGTATGTTAAAGACAAAATAGAAAGTGTGAGAGTGCAAGAGAGTAGCTGTAATTTTTATAGCATAAGTAAGGCCATTATGAATTATATGAGGTGATGAGGATCTGAGGATTTTAGATCAAATTTACTCACTTTATCTGGAGACTTAAGAGGAAAATGTGCTTTTACTGATATTGCTAATTAGGGAGCTGCCAGGTGGCCAGTTAATAATCCAGATGTGCCGCAGAGATGCAGCATCAGCAGCGGCTGTTTCTGAAGCGAAGCAGAGGAGTGCTTTCCAGGGCACGGCGACAGGCCGGGGGAGCGCCGGCGGTTTCCTCCCGGCTGCGGGCATGAGTTGGGCATGGGAGATGTGACAAGAGGGAGGTCCTGGGGTAGGTAATGCCAAACCAGAAAGGGGTAAGAGCTTCGGAAAATTGCAGAGGAGGATGTAACATAATACAGCAATGTAATATAAAGAGCAGTTCGCTACTGAAAATGCAGAAGCCTGGGCAATGGCATCTTGGCTTCGCATCGGGCATACTCGCAGGCGTCCATGGAGTTGATGGGCTAATTTAGAGACGGTTGAGACCAAAGGCTGGATGAGTCATGGAAATGGGTTGTAGCACCTTCCCCTTTTGTCACTAGCTGGAATCTGTGTCTTTCGCACTGATGTCAGCCCAGTTCCTGCTGGAAACTGCATCATCGCTGGCACAAGACCTGCTGCTATGACCCTCGCATGCCTCAAGGGGCCAGAGCTTGGGACAGAGGCGCTGGGGGCCCAGGCTTCTTGCTGACCCCTGGAGCACAGCAGGAATGATGTGGGAGAAGGGGATAACCTTTCCCTACTCCAAAGAAAGCTGTCTGAGCATGCTGCTACATGGGAATTTGGGAGAAGGGATTGAAGAGATCAGCACATGAGCCTGGGTGGGCAGCCGGTGGGGTTTAGCTTGCCCCTTTGCCATCAGCAGGAAGCAGAACTCAGCTCAGGACACTTCAGGCATTTTCTGCACTTGTAACGAGGCACAACACAGATCCTGACACCAACTCAGTCCTAGAGCTAGAATAAATGCAGGTTCCTTTGGCAAAGTCAAAGCTAAAGCTAATCCTTGCTGCTGAAACACTGTGAGGTGTGGGGCCAGCACGGCAGAGCTGTCCTGCCCCAGAGCAAACTGTCCCTCTCACCCGCACTGTGTGTCGGGTCTCTGCTGGGACGCAGCTGGGGGCGAAGGCGGGTGAGCAGAGTTTGCTGCTTTCTACTTTGACAGCTGGGGTGGATCTGCTTCTCAGAGCCTGGCTTGCACTCCCTAATAGGGGTATTTACCCAGTGTCCGTGTCGTGTCCCCCCCCCCCCGTTTGCCACTCCACTACTCAGGGTCTCTGCATCAATGCCCACTGGCACTCCATCTCTCCCAGGTGCAGGTTGCAGGGGACAGCCCTGCTCCTGATTGCCTAAAACTTCTTGGATAAAACCTCATGGACTTGCCTCTTCAGGGTACAAATGCCAAGGCAGAAAAATGCCTGAAAAACCACAGAGGGAAGCTCCATGAAACCTGCAAGGAGACAAGCAGGTTGCTAGAGGTGGCTTCGGAAGAGTGAATCTGAGATGCTTTTGTTGGAGGGATGATGCTGTGGGGAACAAAGCTAATCCTGTAATGATGAGAGAAGCTGGACCTTTGTGGGCCACCAACAGCAGTGGGGAAGCACCAGCTACAATGGCTTGCCACTTATCAAAACATCTGGAGATAAGAAGCTTATTTTTAGGCAGAGTGGTAGCCGGCTATTCCAGCAGGCTCAAGTGATGATGATAAGGACTTGGCGTATGAACAGCAGAGTAAGACATCTCATCTTATCTTCCACCACCACTTTTCTCCTCGCTTTCCCCCTTGCAGCAGAAAAAAGCACTGCCAATTGCTTTAGCAGGATTCCAATGAAAATCCTTTGAAATAGCCATCAGATTTCTTTCCTTTCCTTTCTTTCTCCACTTTTTCAGAGTGATGCTCTTCTCTCTTAACTTTAAGGCGTGAAGCAGCTGAAAGTCTTTGACTAGGGTGCGGAAGGCACATGCAGACATGGCATTTTGAGTACCGGCAGCCCCGGTTCTGGTTTGTCTGGGAAGCTGCTGAACCGATTTGCTGTGCTGGAGGTAGATTTTGCTACTTGCTGGGCTGGTTGTAATGATTCTGGATGTAGCTGATGTTATTCCCAGTGTGTATTAATATCAGTAAGAATAGAAATCTATCATAAAATCATATTCTACAACAGCAGTGTTAATTTCCTTATTTTCTGCGTAGAAATTTTGCATTTGCAAGCCTCGCCATCTGCATTGCAGCCCTTACATGTGGGAAGTATGGAATGTGTCTTATCAGACACAGAGCGTGCACAGCAGAGGACATCCAAAGGTTATGTTGTCATCATGTCAAATGGGTCTGTTTATTCTGAGTGCTGTAGAAGCAGAGCTTAATCAGAGCATCAGCCATATGCAGATTTGAAATTAGATTTTACAATAACCACCTGTCTGCTGTTTCGAATCCGTCATATTCTTTGGGTTAGAGCTGTGTTTGCTTAGCGAATGTATTTGCTGAGAGACTGTAATCTAAAAGCCTTCAAGCAACAGTGTAAAAGGCACTTAAATGCATGTTTATGTATGAGTGTGCAAGGGAAGCACATCTATCTTACAGCTTTGTACTACAGCCTGCTGCTAAAGCATAGGGGAGAGGGGGGCATTTTTCCATGTAAAAATCAATAGTATTAGTGAACCCCCCTATAAAACTTCTTTTGCTCTTCTTTTGGGGTTCATAATACTTATATGTGTCAGCCAAAAAAAAGTTGGTGACAATTGATGCAGCATTGGATCTTCCTTTCTCGGTCCTAAACATTTTAAAAGGAGTAAGTACCAACATGCACATAATGTTTATATAGTGAGGCATGCCACAGTTTTTGTGACTCACAGCATGATGCCTTTAAGGAGTCAAAAAAATCTGTCGGAAAAGTTTAAGCCTCTCTCCACTACATTGTAACATGGAAAAAAAAATATCCATGTGTTCACTTATTGCAAGCTGCATCAAGGCGGTGGTGAGTCAAGATGAAAAGAGCAACGATATTCAAAGTAAAGGCTGACATTTTAAACACTGGCACTTGGAAAGAAGTGGAATTAAAAAGAATTGCAGAGCAAAAATTGACAAACAACTTGTACCACAGTTTAATCATATGCTCAAAACTGCCTGAAACAAATAAGCACTACAGGTTTTTTCTTGCTTATTTCCACTGGGGTAATTATTCTTCTAAAGTGGTAGCTGCTCTCCCCGGGGAAAAAGAGAATTTATTTTTTTTAACTCCGAGTATGGCCCTTCCCACGGAAGTCAACGGGAGTTTTTCATTGAATTCAATGAGAACTTCAATGGGCCATTAAATGAGATCAGTAACGCCAGAGCTTTCCAAAGCCACCCGGCCCCGGAGGCTCCCTCACCACCAGGAGCAGTAGTGACCGCGGGTTTAGGCTGGCCAACATCTGAAGCTGTACGTATCCCGTTCTCCGGAGCAGATGTTTTTACCATTCCAGTGTTTTCACCATTCACCACAGTAAAGTGAAACGTAAGGGGGTGGTTGTGAGTCAGGGAAGTGCCCTGTGGCACCCAACTGCCGACCGTCCAGCTGGGCTGAGCTGTGAGCCGCTGCCTCTTGCCTCTCTGCCTTTATCCAGGGTTTAGTGTAAATCCAGGTGCCAGGAAGGTGCCAGGAGCGTAGCCGGAGAGTTTCCTCCAAAGCTGAGGGCAGGAGCCTTCGTTTACAGCAGTGCATTGGGAAGCCTCGAATTTGTGCGGTACCAAGGTGGTGCTCAGGAGGAACAGCCCCAAATCTCCACCTTTCCCGTGCTTTCCAAGAGTTTGACCTCAAAAGAGACCACTTTCCTACTCGGGTTCCCCAGGTCCAACCGCCCACATGGTGGGATTTGCCCAAGAGGGTCCCATCGCTGGACCACGTCCCCTCCTGCCCTGCCTCTGGCTGGGACCTGATACGTCGGCACAGGGACATGAAGCCAAGCAAGGTGATGCTCAGGGTGGTCCGTGGGCTAAAAGCTCGCTCCTTACTCCAGCTCTTCATCTTCGCTTGGGAAGATGTGAGTATATATGTTTTAACTTTGTTTATTCAAGCTCATGAAGCCGCCTCATCCCTGTTGAAACTCTGGCGTGCTTACAGCATCTTCTCTTACAGCGAGCGCTCTGGAGGAAAACACCGCTATAAAAATTGCTCTATCAGGCACGGCCACCGCTCGCACCCCCGCTGCTGCCGCTCCACGCGTACGTGCCTCCGCTTCTACCGACGCCTTCGCGGCTGCCGGCGGCTCCGCGGGGCCGGGCCTGCCGTGCCGCCCGCCGGCTCTGTCCGCCGGGGCCAGGAGGGGGGTCCGGCCCTGAATTTCCGCGCCGGGCCCTCTGGAGGTCAGTGTTCGCCCGCGCTGCAGCGGACCTGTTGCACCCGCGGCTCACGCCGCGCCGCGCAGCCCCGCGGAGGCTCCGCGGGCAGGGCCGGGCCGGGCAGGAGCCTGCCTGCTCGGAGCCTCCGCCGGCCCCCTCGGAGCGCAAACCCCACGCGCGTTTTACCGACCCGCTGAGCCGAGGGGGGCGGCGGGGCGCGGCGGGTCTCCCCGCCCTGACGGCGCCCCCAGCCCCCGCGGTGCCTGCGCGGCCGCGGGGCGCCGGCGGAGCCGCTCCTCGTCCGCGGGGCGCTGCGGCCGCGCCCCCCCCCTCCCCGCCCGCCCCCCGCCCGGGGCGGTGCCGCACCGCGGGGCGTATCGCGGCGCAGCGGGCGCGGGTGGAGCGGAGCAGCGCGGCGGGAGGTGCCGTGCGCGCCCCGCGGAAGATGGCGTACATCCAGGTGGGTGCGGAGCGGCGGCGCTGCGGGACCCCGCCGTGATCCGCGTCCCTCGGGGGGGGGGGGGGGGGGGGGTGTCTTGTCTGGGGCGTGTGCGGGGGGACCCCCTGCTCCGTCTGCGGGACGGGTGCCGGTGCCGCGGCGGGGCCCCCCCGTGCTCCTTGCCCGGTGCGGGTGCGCAACTTCGGGTTAACTTCTGGGGAGGAGTTCCCGGCGGCGGCGGGGTCTGGCGGCAGCCCCCGGCGAGGGGGGCGGGCGGGGCCGGGGCAGGAGCGGGGCTCGCAGCCCGCTGGTCGGGAGGCGCCGGGTGGGAGCGGATCCCCGCGCTCGGTCCGCTCTCTTCTCTGCCGGGGGCAGCGGGGCGGCCCCGGGTGCGTGCGAGCCCGGCCCCAGCCCGCACCGGGACCTCTTGGAGGGAGGAGGACGCTGAACCCCGCGGGCAGGCTGAGATGCGCTGGGACTTAATCGGCCCCTCCAGCCTGGGCACAGCCCGGCGGGGTGGGGGGCACGGGCGCCCTCAGCAGCGGCGAGCCCCAGCCTTCGGCGTGAGGATGGGACCCCCCGGCAATGCGGGGCTGAATTACATTTTGGGCTGGTTTTAATCCCGAGCGATTTTCCCCTCCGGCCCTGCAATTCCCAGCTGCCTGTTTTCCATCCGTAGCTCGAAGGCTGCCGCCCAGTTTTAAGATAAACCCGAGCGGAGCATTTCCAGTTCCGCGGGGAGCCCGGGCGCTGGGGCGTTGATAGAGACACCCGCTAGCAACGCCACCCGTGACCCCCCCCGTCCCGCGGGGCCGCGTCCACCTCCAGCCGCCCCGCCGTGCCCCCGCGGCCCCCCTCCCACTCGGGGCAGAGCCGCCGCGGCGCCCGGCGGGTGGGTGCGGGGCTTCCGGGGCCCCTCGGCTCGGCGGCGACCTCGAGTGGGGCCGGGCGGGCCCTCCGGCAGCGCCGCCGTCGGGGCCCCCGTCTGCCGGGTGGGGGTACCCGGGTGGGGACACCCTGTTATCCCCACGCAGTGGTGTTGGTCAGGTTGGGGTGGTGGGAGGACACCCACGGGTGTGTGGCTGGGGGGGACCCCACTGTCCTTAGGCTGCGGTGTCCACTGTGGTGGGGCTTGTGAGCCTTGCCTGGGGGTGTAACTGCAGGGGCGCGACACGGTCCCTCACTAGTGGGGACCCCACCCTGCTGCAGCATCCCTGGGGACACTGCCATGGCAGGTTGTTGTAGCTGGTCCCTTGACCTGTTTGTGACCAGTGGCTGTGCTGCTTCGGAGCAGGCGACCCTCCCCGTGGGCCGGGGCCGCCTGGGGGTGCTGGGCTCCTGCAGCGAGGTGGGAAGCGGAGATGGAGCCCTGCCGTGCACCTGACTCCAGGCGAGGGGACGTGCCTGGGACAGCCGCAGTCAGTCTTTGCAAGGGGTCACTCATGGCTGGGGGCTCCCAGCTGGGTTGTTCCCTGCTCGTCCGGCTTGGGACGACATGGCAGGGCATGACGGTGTCTCCCTGACCCTGGCGGCCAAGCCCTTCTCCTGGGGGTGCTGAGCGTGTTGCAGCAGCTTTGCTCCCTGGGATCCCGCGGTGTTTGCTGGCAGTTGCATCCTTCCCTAAACCTCTGCCCTTTGCCAGCCCCGACCCTCTGGCCTGGTGTGAGCGAGGTGGATGCACACAGCTGGTCATGTTTGCTCTCCTTCATAGGTCCCTGCATTTAAGCCCTATATGGCGCTGGTTGCTTGTTTACCTCTTCTGCACTGTAGTACTTGGTTCTTATTTCAGTCCTCCCGTTTCCTGGCAGAGGTTTGTGGGTGGTCGCAGAGGCGCTTCGTTCTGGTGCCTGTGGGACCGCTGCGCGGGCTCTTGGGGCTGGTGGCACACAGGAGTGGTTTCACGTCGCCCGTGGCCGATCGTAAGCAGGAGGGCTGTTTGACACAAGCCTACCGTGCGTCCCTGCGGGCCGTTTGGAAATGCCACTTCCTTCGCGTGGCACGTGCTGCGGTGTTCGATCGTGTGGCACGGATCCAGCCGCTTCATTTTAGAGCAATTTAAATATTCTTGTTGCAGCTTTGCTAAACCACTGTAGCTTTGGCTGCCGTGCTTTGAATGCAACTTTGCATTAATAAGGAATGATAAAGCCCTTTAAGCCATTTAGGATTTTCTTAAACAGTTGGTCCATGGGTATGTGGTAATCGCTGTCTTGTCACATTGCATTGCAGCATTTCCAGTCTCTTAATTTGTGTTTCAAACAAGTGGTGGCCTTTTCACCAAGCATTGGTTTCTGAGGAGTTTAAAAGGGAGGCTTGGGCTGAAACGTGGTCCATGGGAGAGTTCTTGGAACTAAAGGCAACTTCTGCATCCCAGCTTCTTTATAAAAGGCTGCTCTTTTCCCTGTCATGAGCATAAAGCTAGAAAACAATTTCTACACGTGGAAGAGTAGAGAAGGGGTGGGGGGGGTGGGGGTGGTTTTTATAGGTTTTGGTTTGGTTTTTTTTAAGGGATTCCCTCTAAAGAAAGACAGCCAGGACAATTAGGAATCTCTTAGACATTAGACAAAGTGTTAGGAAAGACTTTCAGCAAGCATCTGAAATGCTACTAAGTCTCCAGTTATCAGCGAAGTGGGTATAACGTAGTATATCAACGAAGTATAAAGTTCCAAGGGTGGCTTTGTGAATAGAACACTGGCTTGCGATGTTTTCTTCCTTTGCTGTAGATTTTCTCCGTGACTTGGGGGAAGTGGCTGCAGTGCAGATTTTCTAACCGGAGTGCATGGCTCAAGTTCTAAGCACCTAACTTCTGTTTTTTGTAGTCTTCAAGTCCCATCTGAGGATGAGACTGAAGATGCCCAGCTACCTCAAGTGATGTGTGCGTAATGGAGAGTTTTCCGAGTCTGTGCCCCTTCCTAGAAATGTTGCTTTGAACGAGTTGGTGTTGAAACTGCTTTTATATGGGCTGAATCTGGAGGAAAGCCCTTTTTTTCCCACTGTGGCGTCCAACGGGAAAATTTGGGTATGATTTGCTGTCAGCAGCAAGTAATTGCTGCAATTAGAGACAGGTTATCAAAGAAAAGAAAATAAGTTGGTGCACATGATGCCTCGTTAGCAAGGGGCAACGAGCAGGATTTTCATGCTCCGGGATGTGTTTGGGAATTTCTGTCCTGGGGAAGGAGGAGCAGAGGGAGCTTGGTGGGGAGGGACTGGGAGCAGCAGAAGCTGACGCCTGGTCAGGAGACCTCTCCTTCCTCTAGCATTTTCAGGCTACTGTCTTGCCAGAAATCCAAGCTCATCCCAGGCCGGGGCACGTCATGGCAGAAAACTTAAAGTTATTTGAGCACTGCTAACCTGTTTTTGTCTTTTTCATTTTGTTCCCCTTTGCTTCATCCTGGATGTCTAAAAGGACAGTTGGAACCAATAAATGAGGTGAGTTAATCTGATGATTCACTCTCCGCTCTGTCTCCTCGCTCCGTCCTGAGGGGATTGTCTCGTATTTTCTGACTCTTTACTGATGTCCTAGATATAAGTAATGCACCGCATTTTGGGCTGGTAATTTTTTTTTTTTGGCAGTGTTCAGATTTTGTTTATGGAAAAAAATGTGTGTTTTACTGGAGCAAAAAGAAATGTTCCTGTGGAGTCTGCTCTGCAGATCTACGTTCCGCAGAGGAAACCCCTTTGCGTGGTGTGATAGTGCCCTTGTATCTGCACGCCCGTGAATACTGCAAATGTATTTTGGGGGGATCTCTACGGAGAAATTCTCACTTGCTTTATTTCTTCAGCTTCTTAGGAACATTTCAAGGTCACGTACAATCGTAAAGCGATTCGACCCTGGATGTGCACGTGCTGTGCTCTCGCAGCTGCGTGTGTCTCCCCCATGACTGTGGAGTGATGCCCTTTATTAGCAGTGCCCTTGCGCTGCTTAATGAGCCTTCTTACAAACCGCAGACGTTGGAGCTGGCGTGGGTGGGAAGTGGGCTAAGGTTTGGCTTTCTGCTCCCCTTGAAGCAAGCAGAGCTTTGAAGTGGAGGGAAGGCTGTAGGGATGGGATGGAAACGGGGCAGCAGCCTGTTGCCCCTCCGATGGGGTGCTCGCACCCCGTGGTTGTAGCAGCAGAGGAGCACTGGTATAGGTGATGCTGCCAGCGCCACCGTGGAAACTTAAGAAATGAATTACTTTTCTGGGTCAAGTAACTTCTTTAAAAAAAAAAAAATCGTTGAAGGTTCTTCATTAAATTAATCATAGCAGAGAGGAGGCGTGTGGATAGCATGCTTTTGCCAATCCATTTCGGTGGCACGTTTGTCGGGTTGTAATGCTGTATGCGTATGGATCATGCAAGTATTACGTGCTGATATGTCTACAGGGCCGAAACGTGCTCACATTGCTGTGTTAAGATTTTCAAATTAAATAGACTCTTGCTGGATTAAATCTGAGCTTTCACTTGCCTTCTGTTTTTAATTCCTTCTGTTGTACATTTGCCGATCTATTAGTTTGTTGATGTGCGTGAAAGAATAAGCATGTTTCCACTCTAGCATATAGTGTTTTGTAAATCACCCTCTTGCCAACCTACATAATAATACATCGCTACTAGAGGGAAAATACCTGCAGTGAATGCTTATTTTCCTGCCTTGTTATGGCATCAGTGAAGTTGGGCTGGTAACTGCATAGCACTTGTCTGTTGATATAGATGGAATAAATATAGTTCTTAATGTTCTGTTGCAGAAACACAAACATAAATACAGCTGAATGTTATTTCTCAATAGCTATTGATGGGTTGTAATCTTGTACTTTGGTTTCCAATGGCTTCAGGGTCTGCTCGCTAGAATCTCGGATCTCTTGCTGTGCCGGTGGACTTGTAGAAATTGTTGTCAGAAGTGTTTCGACTGTAGCTGTTGTCAAACAAATGAAGATGAAGTTGAAATCCTGGGACCTTTTCCTGCTCAAACTCCAGCCTGGCTGTAAGTTTAGATGCACAATTTCATAGCTTTAACTGAGGAGTAGGGCTGTTCAGCTGTGATGAGAGTATTGATATGAAATGGCGATAGGACGTTCAGAGGATGCCATGTAGAAAGGAGGAACCTCCTGCTGAGGGTGGGAATGTAGGCTACTCAACAGCAAGGTGAAGAAGGGCAGCCCTGTTAGCTCCTGTAATAAGGTTAGTCTTTGTAAAACACTTTTCTGATGAGTAAGACAGAAGTTATTTTGGGAGTTAGCATAGCAAGCTGATAACTGGTTTAGCTGTGCACCCTTTTCTAAAGATGCTTTTCATCTTCAGTCCTGTTTCCTCTTCAGGTGGACCAGCCCTTTGGAGCGCTTGAACGTAGCTGAAATGCTGATGAGGTTGTTTTGAAACATTTTCTTATCCTAGCACGAAGGTGGTTATCATATAGGCAGATGAAAGGCGTACCTTGTGCGTGCTCTAAAGGGGAAATTCATCCAAAGTTTCGTTTAGCAAGACTTGATCTCCTGTGTCATCTTAGTACTCTTCAAGATTTCCCCTTGAATCGTTAAAGAACAACAGCGGCAATCCCGGGTTCTATCTGGGGCTTTGATTAGTGTTTTTGCAAATCTGTTACAAAGAAGGTCGGTGAAGTCTTCCCTGTTTTCCTCCTTGTCGTTTGGGAATTTGCAACGCAGAGATGACCCGGTGGAGGCATTAGTGAAACCAAGAAGGGAGCAGAGGTCTCCTGTCTCTTAGTGTCTGCTCTGTTGGCTGGACTGGGCTGTCTTCTGTGAGAGCAGATCATTTGATGGGCTCAGCTTTGATGTGTCCAGAAGCTGTGGCACAGGAGATGCCTATTTAGTGCCTCAGAAGTTGGTACCTAGGCACTGAGACACTCGGTTAATTTTATCCATTCCTGTGAGTACCTGCTGTTCTTCCATGTCAGGTCTGGAAGGTCCACATCTTGGTGCTGCATGAAATAAATTGTCTCATGTTTAAATCGCAGTCTTGTCTATATACTCTTTTGAATCCAGGTAGAATAGGATGGTAATTAATACTGAAGCAATAAAAGTAGAGATGTTCAAGATGTGTTAGTGTGATTTTTAAATATGGAGCAGCATATTTAAGAGTCTGATATATGCCCAGAAATGGATTCACCTGCAATTAATGGGAAATGGAAACAAAATCAATGCTAAATAGGAAAGCATTGCGCACAGGAGAACACAGTGATGAGGTTGCAGTATTGGACGTAGAAGGATTGCTGCGGGAACAATTACATACTTGGGAACAAGTAGCTAGGCTTGTTGTGAGAGGATGCTTCGGAGTTTCTCGGGTGTGCTGAGGAGCAGAAGGGACATCATGTGTGTTCGGGGGTGTGGGGTGATTGTCCCATGGTGTAGTTTTTGACTACTGGATCCACCTGTCTGGCTAAAGGGGCGTTGTAAGCCTTGAAGCTCTGTTCTTCTTTTCATCTCGAAACTCAAATGTATGGTGACTTTGCAGATGAGCTGGACTTTGCCACAGGCAGAGAACATGGAGACCTTTGGACTCATAAAATGCTCTCTCCAGCCTGTGTTGTTTTCCCCCAGTCCTGCTCCATCTGAAAGCCTCTATGATTAACTTACTGGAATGGCCATAAGCAGAAGACAATGTTCTCTAGAAAAAAAAGCCCAGTTCTTCAGCCATGTTGTGCTTTATGCTGCACCTACTCACGCTAGCAGCCCTGGGTAGAGTCCCCGGGACCCTAGCCTAGGTCACGTACCCATCTTTCCTTCCAGCTTCAGGCGATCTGGTGCAGTTAGGTCTCCCTGTTCCGCTCTAGTGCGGAGAGAAGGCGAGTTCCCAGAGGCAATGCCCGAGAGGGGCACAGGAATCCAAGAAGAGGACACGTGCGAGAAGTAGCTTTGCTTTGCGAGGAGGTGTAGGTGCTGCCATGCCTTAGCATCGCTGAGGTCACCGTCTCCTCTGGCACTGTTGCAAATCCTGTGATCTCCAAGGACGCCTGTTAACACACGTTGATGTGGAAGCTGGAGATCAGACTTTGCCTGCTTGAAAAGGCTCTTGGCTCCTCTTCTTGAGCTGGGATGGACCCGGGGTGGTGCCAGGGAAGATGGCGATGCATTAAGCTTCCAGGGTGACTTTGTTGGAAAATGGTGAGGGAACCCAGAAATGAGTCGAGTGAGGAGGGCAAAGAGAGCAGAGGAGATACGGAGAGGGAAAGGAGCCGAGGGGATGTGATTGAGAGGAGAGGGGAAGAAAATGAGCCTGTAGAGGAACAAGGGTCTGGAAGACAAAGAGGAAAGGAGCGTAAAAGGCAGGAGACAGAAACAGTGTCTTTTGTTTGCTGATCAAGAGGAGGGCTATGCTTTCTGTGTGGGCAGGTTTAAGGCGGAAACGATCCTGTGCAGTCTCTGCTGGCTCAGAGTTCAGAAGCCGAAGAAAATTTCTATTTTCACTATGTTGATCTTCACTCTTAAATCTTTGTATGAGTTTTTGGAGGTAGGAAACAATGTCTGGAGTTAGATGTGTGAGCGGAGTAAGTGTTTGGAATTGGTCTCAGAATAAGGTGTTTAATGGGTGTGTTTTTAAGTGCTCAGAGATCTGTGTGTGCCAATTTGCCCCTTGTCCTTTTTGTTCTTTTATTTTTGAAAAGGGCGCTTTGGATTCAGTGGAAACCCCTAAAATGGAAGACAAATTTGACACTACCATATTCTGCATTTAGATACATGCATTGAATATGGGAACAAATCAATTTATTGCATTCCCTACTCGCAGCCTGAAAGTGTTTTAAAAATAGATCTAGGTTTTCAGCTGAGACCTTTCCATCTTGCCACTTCTTCATGGGCCCAGGACACCGGTGTAATGCAGAATGCAATTTGCTCCTTCCTTACCTCCCCACCCAGTCCCCAGGGGAAAACTGCTTTTACGGTCTTCATTGGCTTACTAGCAAACATCTGAACGCCCATGCTTAATAATCCATCCTTTATTTTTTGCCCGTAGGCTTTCCCTTTGGCAGCTCTGAGACACCTCATTGTCTTGGAAATTCAGGAGGGGATGTTAAAGCTGCAAGTTTTAGCCCTTCCTCTTGGGACGCTGTTGGTTTTTCTCACTTTCTGAATTTTTTACAGTGGCAACTTAGGAAAAAAATTCTTACTGCAGTGAGTCTAATTGTATTGGCCTGAATGTATGGTAGCTGCTTGTTTACTTCATGAGGCGTGCTTGCATCCTGGTCTTTGCAGAAATGGGCTGGGAGCGCGGGTGTATGTCGGCGCTGCCTGTTGTGGAATATTCTGCATAAACCCCAAAGATAAATGGTGCACGGCCTGTGAGACTGAATTGAAATCAGGACGCGACTCCTCTTCCCAAAGGTTCGGATTAAACAGAAACAGAGCTGCTTTAACCAGAGCCAAAGTTTATTTGAGGAAAAATTATTGTGGCTCAGTAGCAATTTCCTTACTAAAGGTCATCTGTATGTTATTAACTCACTATTACGTTTACCCGTTGTAGAACATCCTTAATGCCTCTCTTCCTGATTCCCTTTTCACCCTACCTTCTCCTCGTTCTGGGCATTTGCTTCTCAAACACAAGTATATCCAAATGCTACCTATGATTGTGTAGACCCGCATTTAGGCATGAAAAAGCTATTTGTGTTCCAAGTACTGATTATATGTCAAACGGCATGATTTGGGCTGCCTTTAATGGGCTGCAGGGTTGTGCAGATATTGTATGCCCCTTTTAGCGTAGGGTTTGGTTTTGATTATTAGCAGACTTCTTTTTTAATGTGGATGAGTTGTGTGACTCTGGGTTGGTGAGATTTGCATGGATCCTGCTGTGAACTTTGTGAATTTGGATAAGAAATTCCAGTTTAAATCTATTTTATATTTGGGGGGCCTTTTCTGTGAGTTTACTGCTTTTTGCAGAATATATTTATTGCTCTAGTCCAGTCATTGGTTACTAAAGCAAATGATTCAACGTATTTCGTTTATACCCAACCGCACCACGCGCGTAGAAAGGGTGAATCAGGAGCAAAACTCACACGGTATTGCTCTTTGCTTTGCTCATTTCATGCTGATGCTTTCCTTGTGATCTGCTGCTGTTTTTTGGAGTACTCTGTCTCACGGATTAACCAAAAGGCTTATTTTGCATGGTGCGCTACACATCACATACCATTGTGCGATTTCATTTCCATAGGCAGATGTCTGCCAGCCACTCCCCTCTGAACGTGCGGTTGGAGACTTTATCGTCTCTACTTGTTACTGTCTGCTCTTGCTCTTCTTTCAGTCAAGGTTGAGAGGTCCTGACTGCTTTTGTGAGCCGCTGCGGCTGTGACATGTTGCAGTTTTTAACCAGAATGTTGTTTTATATTAAAACAACATACATACATATCTGTCTGTCTATCTAAAAACTGAAATGGGAATTACATGTGAACTTTTTTATGATGCCAGTCTTCTGTTGAGTCTTCTCAAAGATGCTACAGCTCTCACTGCAACTTGCTTTGTTATTTAGAATCACAGAATGGTTTGGGTTGGAAGGGACCTTAAAGAATATCTAGTTCCACCCCCTGTGCCATGGGCAGTGACACCTTCCACTAGACCAGGCTGCCCAAAGCCCCATCCAGCCTGACCTTGAACACTCCCAGGGATGGGGCAGCCACAGCTTCTCTGGGCAACCTCTTCCAGTGCCTCACCACCCTCAGACTGAAGAATTTCTTCCTTTGATCTCATCTAAATCTACCCTCTTTCAGTTTAAAGCCATTACCCCTTGTCCTGTCACTACATGCCCTTGTCAAAAGTCCCTCTCCAGCTTTCCTGTAGGCCCCCTTTAGGTGCTGGAAGGCTGCTAGAAGGTCTCCCTGGAGCCTTCTCTTCTCCAGGCTGAACAAGCCCAACTCCCTCAGCCTGTCTTCATAGGAGAGGTGCTCCAGCCCTCTGGAGCCATCTTTGTGGCCCTCCTCTGGACTTGCTCCAACAGGTCCATGTCCTTCTTGTGTTGGGGGCCCCAGAGCTGGATGCAGTACTGCAGGTGGGGTCTCAGGAGAGTGGAGTAGAGGGGGAGAATCACCTCCCTCGACCTGCTGGTCCTGCTTCTTTTGATGCAGCCCAGGATATGATTGGCTTTCTGGGCTGCGAGCACACATTGCCAGGTCATGTTGAGTTTCTCATTAACCAACACGGCCAAGTCCTTCTCCTCAGGGCTGCTCTCAGTCCATTCTCTGCCCAGCCTGTATTTGTGCTTGGGATTGCCCTGACCCATGTGCAGGACCTTGCACTTGGCCTTGTTGAACTTCATGAGGTTCGCACGGGCCCACCTCTCAAGCCTGTCGAGGTCCCCCTGGATGGCATCCCTTCCCTCCAGCGTGTCAACCACACCACACAGCGTGGTGTTGTCAGCAAACTTGCTGAGGGTGCACTCCATCCCACTGTCCATGTTGCCGACAAAGATGTTAAACAGTGCCAGTCCCAACACCGACCCCTGAGGGACGCCACTCGTCACTGATCTCCACTTGGACATTGAGCCATTGACTGCAACTCTTTGAGGTCCAGTTCTGGGCTCCCCATTTCAAGAAAGATGAGGAACTACTGGAGAGAGTCCAGCGGAGGAGATGATGAGGGGACTGGAGCATCTCTCCTATGGGGAAAGGCTGAGGGAACTGGGGCTGTTTAGCCTGGGGAAGAGAAGACTGAGAGGGGACCTTATGAATGCTTATAAATACCTTGAGGGCAAGAGGATGGGGCCAGACTCTTTTCAGTGGTGCCCAATGACAGGACAAGGGGCAACGGGCACAAACCGGAACATGGGAAGTTCTGCCTGAACATGAGGAAAAACTTCTTCACTGTGAGGGTGCCAGAGCCCTGGCACAGGCTGCCCAGGGAGGGTGTGGAGTCTCCTTCTCTGGAGATATTCAAAACCCACCTGGACGCGGCCCTGTGCAACCTGCTGTGGGTGAACCTGCTCTGGCAGGGGGGTTGGACTAGATGGTCTCCAGAGGTCCCTTCCAACCCCCACCATTCTGTGATTCTGAGAGTGTGGCCATCCAGCCAATTCCTTATCCACCGAGTGGTCCGTCTGTCAAATCCACGTCTCTCCAGTTTAGAGACAAGGATGTTGTGTGGGACAGTGTCAAATGCTTTGCACAATTCCCATCGATGATGTCAGTTGCTCTTCCCTTATCCACCAACGCTGTAACACCGTTGTAGAAGACCACCAAATTTGTCAGGCACGATTTGCCCTTAGTGAAGCCATGTTGGCTGTCACCAGTCACCTCCTTATTTTCCATGTGCCTTAGTATAGTTTCCGGGAGGATCTGCTCCATGATCTTGCTGGGCACAGAGGTGAGACTGACTGGCCTGTAGATCCCTGGTGGTTCTTTTTTTCTTTCCCCTTTTTAAAAATGGGGGTTGTGTTTCCCCCATTCCCCCAAAGCAATGTTTTACTGAGAGAGGTCTGTGGTAGGTTTGAGATGCCTCTGTGGTGGTTTCCCATGCTGGTTCATTCCTAGTGAAGGCCACGCTTCCAAATCGTAGCTGTGAATTTACAGCAATAACCTGCTGTTTGGGTTTTGTGGTTTGTCAGTATTGTTTTTTCCTTTCTTTTTTCTTAAAGACAAATATAATACTTCTGATCAAGATCTGAGTCACACGTGCCCATGTGGCCTGTGTCGTGCTCTAATACCGATATAACTCTGTTTGAAAGGCAGGCAGAAAGATAAAGAATCTGGTTTTTACATAGGTCTGAAGTCAGTTGCTCGGCCTTTTGCTTGCTAAATAGATCAGGAGACACCCCGCAGCATCCAGGGATGTGTACCCAAGATTAGACCCAAAATACCAGGATGTGTTTTTATTCTGTGTATACTCCTTTTACTGGGTTGAATCACCCAAAGGTCTCTCGTTATAACAGGATAAGCAGCCAAAATGAGGACAAAGATGGAGACTCTGATAATACAATCAGTGAGCTGCCTCCCACTCTTCAGGATGTTTCCCCTGACAGGCGGCGGTCGTCTTCAGATGCATCACGGTCCACTTACAGCCTCACGAGGCGGATTTCAAGTAAGGTCGTCCTTCCAACATTAATGTAATTCTTGTGGGGAAGAAAATCAAACTGTAGTGCTTGCTCTTTCATCTTTTAGACGGGGAATCAAGTCAAGTTGAAGGTACATTGATTAAAATCTCATCCTGTTCTGCAGGAACACAGTGGAAGGGGCCAGCCCTGTTTTTCTTGCTGAAGCATATGCATGGTAATTGCACGTGAAAAGGGATGGCGGGGGAAAGCGTGGCTGAGCTTGTACTTCAGTGTAACTAAGGGTGCTGTTAATTGTTTGCAATGTGATGGTGAAAAGTCCCACCGGGGAGCCTGCTGTGCTGGGCGTTGCGCAGACACGGAATAGCTGTACCCAAAGAAGCACAAGTTGACTCGCGCCTGTAGTGACTTCAGTTGAGTTTCTAACAATCGTATTTGTGCATTTCTCTCATTCAGGTTTAGAGTCGAGGAGGCCAAGTTCTCCGTTAATTGACATTAAACCTATTGAGTTTGGAATAATAGGAGCTAAGAAAGAAATAGTTCAGCCAACCATCCTGCGAAAAACCTATGCCCCAGATGACTATTTTAGAAAATTTGAACCAAGACTGTACTCTCTTGACTCGAATAGTGATGATATGGACTCCTTGACAGATGAGGAGATCTTATCGAAGTATCAGCTAGGCATGCTGCATTTTAGCACTCAGTACGATCTGTTGCATAATTATCTAATAGTGCGAGTCATTGAGGCTAAAGATCTGCCTCCTCCAATTTCTTACGACGGTTCAAGGCAAGACATGGCTCACTCCAACCCCTACGTGAAGATCTGCCTTCTTCCTGATCAGAAGAACTCCAAGCAGACCGGAGTGAAACGCAAAACGCAGAACCCAGTGTTTGAAGAGAGGTACACATTTGAAATCCCCTTTTTAGAAGCCCAGAGAAGAACTCTGCTTTTAACCGTAGTGGATTTTGACAAATTCTCACGCCATTGTGTTATTGGCAAAGTGTCAATGCCCTTGAGCGATGTAGACCTTGTGAAAGGCGGACACTGGTGGAAAGCCCTTGTGCCTAGTTCTCAGGTAACAGAATTTATCAGATTATTGCCACATTTTTTTCCTCACTGTGTTTTTTTGTGCGGTTCCTTTGCTTGTTAGCAAGTAATGCAGTTTCTGATTAGTCATTTTCCTCTTGTTAATACAGCGTCTGCTGGGTTGAAGTAATGTTGGGCCTATAACTAGTCTTAGAGCTAATGCTGGGAGGTAGAGGAGCTGTCCTCTTTCGTATTCAAAGGAGGTGGCATGGCAAAAGATCCTCTGACAACTCTAATGAGAATAAATCAAGACTGCTTTGGAAGTCTGCACCTTGTGAAAGATCTTTCTTGTCACCGCAGTGACCTGCATCCATTGCCAGACACTGCAGTGACACTGTCCCATCTGGGTCATCCCTGTGGTTGTTAACATGACTGTGCTTTGGGAACGTGATTTGAACCACCGGTGCCAGTCCGGTAATCATTTGATGCAAGAAAGTGTATAGAAGACACAATCTCTACAGACTTATGGCATAATGTATGAGCAAAAAAATTGCAAGGTAGTGGTAGGTTTATTTTCATCCCTGAAGGAAATAAACTTGCTATAGATTTTGTCTTATGTAAGTGGCATGTTGCATGCATGCAAGTTTGACCCTGCGTTTTGGGCTAGATTCGACCGTCAGATGGGATGGAACAAGGTGTAGAGGGTCTGTGTGCTTCCACGTCTGTTCTCCGGATAGGGCCCTGGTCAGTGCCACCTCCTCTCCAGCCAGGAAAAGAGCTGTTCAATGGGAAAATCGGAACTTTGCAACCAGGAAGGGCAGTTAGCTACCGAATTTGCTACTAGCCATATCGCCCACATAGCTAGAGGCATAGGACCCTGTAAAAAGCCAAGCTTACAGCCTGGCGTGAGCGTCATCTCAGGCGTTTGTCCTAAGGACAGGAGTACCGCTCAAGGTAGGTATAACACGATTGCCTCTCCCAGTTCCTCACCAGCTCTGGGATTGCGATTTCTACGTTTTAGAGCCTTCGCTGAATCAAAACACTGCGTGAACTTGGATGGTTCACAGTTTCTTTTGATTTTTATGCGTTCACAAAAGGGTGGCATAGCCAGAGGTATTAGACAAGATGAACAGTAAATCATTGACCCTCACCACTGATTTACGGTGTGGGTCCAAGAGTCTGATTTGGAGTGGAAACTTGTGATCAGACACTTGTGGAAGTAAAACGCACCGAGCAGTGTTTATATGCGAAGCCAGCCAGGTCTCTGACTCTGCTGTGCCCCCTCTCTGTGCGCAGAGGGGCTGGAGGGTGCTTCTGCCTCTTGCTCAGACCTTCCGCAGCGTGTAAGGGAGAGGATCAAGACCCCCGACAACTGCAAGGGAGCCTGCTAGACTTGCTGTAGTAGGAGTGTTACGGGGTGAGCCTGAACGCTGTTCATGCAAAAAGGAAAGTTTGAAAGTTGTGCGCAAGTCAAAATTGTGGGGTCCGTGAGCGTGTCTTTATGTAGGACATCTCCTCGTGTCGGTGGGAGCTGCTTTGCTCAGCAGAGTGGCAGAGGGGGTGAAGGGACGGCTGTGTGACGGAACGGTGCGTAAGGAAAATGAACGAGGACAGATATTCCTGGGCTCCCCTCACTGCCTGGCCCTTTTCCCCAAATGTTTATTTACAAATGCCTGCGACAGTTTTTTTTCTTTTTGGTATTCGTGGTTCATCACGGGCTCTGTGTTGTGTGTCGGAGGACAGAGCTCTCTTTGCATCCTGTTACCCTCCTCTGATTTACACCATGCAGCCTTGCTCCCCCCCTGGCTTTTGCATGATAGATACTTCTCTGTATTATGTATCTCTTTATTGGTAACGTGGATTCATTCCACAGCTAATACAGACCCTGATTAGACAAGATCATCTCTGCCTTCGTGTGCCAAGCTCGGAGCCAGCCCTTCCTCCTTCCCTCTCCTAAGTTTTATTGAAAGCTGCTGCTGTTTTCGGCAGGGCTGTCTGCTTCGCCAGGATTCAGGATAAGTTATTTATGCAGAAATTGGCGTTTCTGATATTTCTAAAAGGAAGGAGGAAAAAGAGTAAACTCCCCTTGAATGGGCAGGCCTAACCTTACAAACCTTTTGCGTTTATCTGCTTGCTGTCTTGTGGAGAAACCGAATTTAAGCAAAAAGTCCTTCTCACCTTGATTACTGAGGTGCCTTGTTTTGGTCTTTTCGTCCTTCCTCGTTCTCTTTGGCTGGGCCTGAGCTGACAGACTGCGGCTGCAAAGAGAGCACCAGCACTCGCACTGGTACATCCAGGGAGGACGTTTGGTGTCGTCTTCCCATGTTTCCTCAGTGATAAGATTTTTAAAGTTCATTGAATGGGGTATATTTGCTCTTAGTAATGATTAAAGTTAAATGCATTGATCCAAGGGTTCAAATAAATCCTGGAAGAAGTAAAACAATAAAGCTTATTACTTTGAAAAACTGCATTTTAATGTCTTTCGATAACGGTCGTGCTTGTGTGAAAAATTTGTGAGTGTGTTTTTTTGTCGCTAGTTGGAAGATTCTGCCTGTGGAACGATAGATTTGACATGTTGACAACTTTTTTTTATACTTCTCACTTTTTTGCTTGATTAGCTGAGGGACAGACAGCCTTTATGAGTTTCTTGTTGGATTGAACCTGAGTCAGTTCTGATTGTGAGTCGATGAAAATTTTCCAGGCCGGGTTGGCTGCCCCGGGGCTCTGCCGGGGAGCAGCAGCTGGCAGCAGCAGCCCCCCGGCGATAAAGATCGTGGTGGAGAAAATGCTGAAGCAGGTGCTTGGAAAACCAGTAACAGGCGGGAGAGAAAAACAGGCAGGCGTAGACGTGATATGTAAAGATGAAAGACACAAAATACGTGATTTTTTTTTTTTTTTTTTTTTTTTTACTGGCATTTATAGACAGAAACATGATGAGCTGGAGAGATGGAGGAAAGTGAATCCAGGTGGCAGGAGCTGTGGAGAAGGTTTTCTCTTCATACTGGTGGGAATGGGATGGGGCAAGGTCTGTGTAAGAGCAGAGAAGGCGGCCTAAATGGTATCGGCTAAGATGAACATGTGTTTTGCACTTGCTGTATCCACCTGGAAGCCCCTGCCGTGGAGTGTGCCGATAAAGGCGGGTGCCGAGTCCTTGTCCCACCCTCGCGCTGAGCCCCAGCAAGCCCAGAGCTGGGACGCTGCCTCAGTACAGGACTGTGCCAGCACGAGTGAGCCCTGCTAAAAAACCTGAGGGATGCCAGCAATCTCTTGGTGCCTGTGGCGTTGGCAGGGACGGGTGGGTTTCTCCCAGGCTGAGGCACGGTCCAGCTTCTGCAGCCGATGACTCCATTGACTCCACTGCGACCTGGACCGGGATAAGCTCCTTAGGGCTGTGAGATGGGAGGTACAGCTCCTCAATGGGTGAAAGCCCATCATCATTAATAGCAGAATATCTTCGTTACCACCTCATGGAGTTGCTTGTTAACGAACAGCCTGAGAACTTACCTTGGGTGTAACGAGGCGGGCTGTGCAGCATTGCCGTGCTCCTTATGTTGGGGGTGGGTCGTCAGAGAACGCGAATATGGGTGAGCAGCACGCTGGCCTCTCAGCCTTGAGGAATCAGTGCCGTAAAACACTTGATGCACAAAAGACCGTATCTGTACATAAGTGCTTTTTTAGCTTGGATCGTGTGCTCAGCACTTGGTGGGATTGAGTCCAAAGCGGAGGCACAGGGGAGCTGCCGTCCAGGACATCATCAGAGCCAGCAGCTGAGCAGAAGGGCTTATTCCCTGTAGAAAATGTCAATGCAGGTATTGCCAAATTCTCTATCCCTGGTAGTTCTGGGAGGCTTTTTCTTGCAGAGTAATTAATGTGTTTCTAAAGCACAGTAGCTGTTCATGGAGGAGTTCTTGAGTCCAGCCCCCATAGGAACACTCTGCGCTCCTTAAATATCCCCTTAAATGTGTGTGGCTTTGCTTAATTACCATGAATGAAGTTGGCAGGCCTTGCTGTAGCTGGGCTCAGATTCGCACATCTCGCCATTAAGATTCATTCTGAAACACATATTCAGGACCCCAAGTTTTATTGACATATGATTCATTTATCTTTTGGCAGATTTGAGTGGGCAGGAATAAATGTTTTAGACCAACAGTAATGAGAGCTTGGAGATCATTCTGCAAAAGAAAAAAAAATGCCTGGTTGTGGTGGGAAAATAGCATAAAAATTCCTTCTCCCCTCAAATTAAGCCATTTTTATAGTAGAGAGGGTATGTATTGGACTTGCTTTTTTAACTTTGTACTATGGGTGCGCTAGAATGACAGTCATTTACAGAGCTGTCAGCTTTTTACGTTCAAAATGGTACGTGCTTCACAAATGCAGTGCCTTTCCTATGGCAGCTCTCTACAATTTTTGATTCCTGTCTCAGGGAAGAGCCCGTAACAAGCACTGCACTGTTGTTCTTACTGTGCCTTGGTTGGGAAGGAAAAGGGGGAACGGAATTTGAAATTCGGGTAATGAGTCATTTGGGAGCGTTTCTTTCGGGTGTGAGGTTGAAATCCGCCGTGCAGCCAGGTGGTTGTGGTGTGCGGTTTGGAGGCTCCGCTTGTGCGTGTACCAGGTTTGTTCTTGGCACCCTTGTTCCTGGCTTATCCCTCGCAGCCCTGGGAAGGAGCCATCCTTGGGCACCGCGGATGATGCCTTGCGTTTGGTAGCACAGCGTATTCCTGAAAATAATGCCAGCCCCCCTCTCTCGTACGGGCACAAAGCATTGGACCGATGTGAAAGTGGCCAGGCGGAGACTTGGTTCACAGAGTTGACAGAACAGTTGACTCAGGGCTGCGTGTGTCGGTGTGGAACAGGGGTCTGTGTTCGTGACACAGTCAGGGGAAATTAAATATGGAAGTGAGTGTTGGCAGGGTTTTTTCCTTTTATTTATTTATTTATTTATTTATTTATTTATTTTTAGCTGTCCGAAAGCTTAGTGGCTGCCTAATTAAAGGAATGATGCAGAATCCCTGATGAAGAGTGTGGCTTGGTTATGTAGGGGTCCGCTCGCTCATTAACGACATGTTAAAATCAACCTGGCAGTTCACCCGTGTCGGCGGGAGAGAGGCCTTGGGCAGAGCCTGGCTGGAGGCGGGATGCCACCACCCTGCAGGGCGCTGGAGTCGAGGGGACAGTGACGGGATGCCGTGATGGGCGTTCATCCATCCCCTCGCCTTCCCCGGAAAGGCTCAGCAGCAGTGCAGCAGGCTCACGGATTTTCACACTCCTTTCGCTTGTGGCCTTGTCTCCTGACAAATTTTTTGCTCTTAACCTGTGATTTGTCGTCATACTTTGGCTTATGGCATTCTATCATCTTTCTTTCGCCGTATCTTTATTTTTTCCCCAGATCCATTTCAGTTGTTTTTTCCCCCCTTTCCTCTTCCAGTCTTTAAAGCTCCAGCACGGAGAAATTTTTCTTCTTGATCATTTTCTCTTCTTTATCCTTATCCATCTCTTCTGCTTCCAGCTGCCGTCTCAGTCACCTCTTCCCTTCCCCTCTGTGCTGTTCACTCCTTGCTGTTTCTGCGGAGGACCGGGATGCTGTGGGGTTTATTTTGCTGAGGAGGAGCCCGGAGGAGGGGTGGTGGGAGCTATGGGCAGGAGCTCTCCGTAGAAAGTCTTCCCCCACCTGCCCAAAGGTCTTTGCTGGGGAGGGGCGTTCTCATGGCCACGCAAACTGATGCAAGGCCAGTTAGACTTTAGAAAGGGTTTTGTGACTCTCTTCACCATATGTCTACTCAGCATCTGTTACGTAGGTAACGTTGTTCTTATCCATTGATAAGTATGTATTTTTTTTCAGGTTCTGGTCCTTAATAGCTCAGCCTTCCCGAAACGATTGCAGTGTGTCACAGGATGCTGCAGAAGCCT
Source organism: Phoenicopterus ruber ruber (assembly GCA_009819775.1). Classification (NCBI taxonomy): domain Eukaryota; kingdom Metazoa; phylum Chordata; class Aves; order Phoenicopteriformes; family Phoenicopteridae; genus Phoenicopterus; species Phoenicopterus ruber. The sequence continues at coordinate 10,086,390 of CM020229.1, read as the reverse complement.
ATTAGAGCAAACTGTTCTAAACCATCAGTTTTCTAATGTGCCTGGAGGTACCATCACAGATAACCTTGAGGAGGAAAATCAATCTGAAACTTCATTAGGAGCGTTGCATAGATGTCTGTGCTGATGTAATGTGCTCTGGTTCCCGTCGGGAACCGGGGAGGGTTTTAGCTGCAGGATTTTGCTGGTGTTGTAGCAATGCACAGTGAACAGTCTGGGGGGGTGTGAGGAAGGAGTTGCCCTGATGCAAACAAGATGTGCAAATGGCATTAATTAAAACCTCCTCTTCCCTTGAGGTAGCCTCTTTGTGTTTCAGAGATGACAGAAAAGAAAAAAAAAAACCCTTCTTATGAGTGTCTGGTTCAACCCAAACGGTAACTGCGGAAGGTTCTGGATCACAGGCGAGTCCAGGGCTGCAAATCCAAACAACTGGCCGTGTAGTACAGCTGCAGAGAGGAACAGCCAGGAGCGAAATGTTAATCAGAGCTTCAGGAGAGCCTCAGACATCCCAGACTTGGTGTCACTCCGGCACCTCATCAAACAGGAAATTGCTTTTCCAGAGTCATCTGGGATCTCGGCACAAATCAGCACGTCATCAGCATAATAATGGCAACTAAAATGATGCCTTTGCACGGCGGTGCCTGGGGGGCACCTCTGCACACTGAGTTCTGTGAGCAAAATATTCAAGGTGAAACCAACAGCATTTCAGTTTCCTGATGAAAAGACCTAGGAAAAGTAAAATTCAGGCACTTCCTTTCCCTACGGTGAACGATGTGCTGATGACACCTCTCATGCATAAGTGTCCCTCTCCTCCATTCAGCCCCTGCGCGAGTCTGAGGTTTGGGGAGGCTCCAGCGTGTGACAGAAGCCACGCTTCTGTGCCTGCACTCCCCAGCGAGACGTGTCTTAACCCTGTTGCTGATAAAGATGCCTGTAAACAAGGTGATAGGCATGGGGGTCAATGCTTATGGCAACACAGAGTGTTTCCAAGGTGCAGGTGAGCTCAGTGGGTCTGTGGGCTGGAGGAGCACCCTGGGCGGCTCCTAAGGCCCCACAAGCCACCTGAGACCTCTGGCCGCTCATCCCTCCCTGGGCTGAACCTCCTGCCTGACCCCTAACAAGAAGGGTCCTGTTTCTCCATCTTGCAGTGGACCCCACTGTGCTCCCCAGTTACCTCTGTTTTGCCCGCTGAGCCAGCGAGTCCATTAAGCCGCAGCTCTGTCCACATCTGCATCTCCATCTCTGACACAAACTGTGCCACCAGTGTGTCTTGTTAGCAAGGCTGTCACATCAGCAAAGGTACGCCACAACGTGAGTTTGTCGGGGAAAGCACGGGGAACTAAAATCTAAGAGGTATGCGTTGTACCTTGGGTTTCTTGGAGCAACCCGCTAATTCCTTCCTTGTTTGCTAATGATGACAGATGACCAAAGAACAGGAGAAAGCTCGCGAGCGCGGTGCAGCACAGCGCGGTGGAGGCAGTGCCGCTCCGACGTGCCGGGGAGGAATGCATGGTGGCTTCTGGCCACTGGTCCATTTTCTCAATGGCTTGATGTCCCCTCAGGCACCGTGGCAGGATTTGAAGCATGTTTCCTAGATCCTTGCGGCTAAGCTAGAAATAATGCATTTATAAGATCAGAGGCAGTTCACTGCTCGAGTTAAGTGCCTTGAAAAGGCTGAGTCACTTGTACGGGGAGGTGAGCTATGCGGGGATCTGGGTTTCCTTCTGAAAACACCTTTTGTTATCGCTGCAAACGCTGCTGGTGCTCTGCCTATAACGAGGCTGCTGCTTTCTTGCTGGCTTTGAGCACACCCATCTTGCCATCGCCTCTGTGGGTTGGGTTGTATGTTCCCTCCCTTAAAATAATTAACAGAAATCTGGGCACACTTGAAAAACATTAAGGGACAGAAGGTGCTATTGAGATTTGAGAAATTAGGCCTGATCTGAGACTCATTAAAGCTGGTGGAAGTCTGTCTTCTGACTTCGGTGGATCACGCTGAAGGAGTATAGCATTTTATATCTCACCTTACTCAAATTTAAGCCCAGACAGTCAAAAAGATTTTTCTAGAGGTGCCGATATCCCCGTTAGGTTAGGTCCTACAGAAAATCAGGGATTTAGCTTTACCTATCGAAGGCTCATGGGTTAGGCAGCAGCGTGATGGTTACGTTATAGTGGCTCCTTCAATAACCTCTGCAGGGTTACGGGACACGGTGCTGGGGAGGGTTCAGGTGGGGGTAGATGCCTGGTTCTCCTGCCTGTGCCTCGGTGGGTGTTACATACCCAGTCTGATATTGTCAGTGTACAACGTGGGGCAATTTTTTTAAAATGGAGCATAAATGTAAATATGGCAGAAGCGTGGAGATCTACCTTCCCTTGCTGGCCTTCGCTGCTCCTCCCTGGCCCAGGGAAGCCCCTTAGTTCCTGCAGGTCTTGGATAAGGTCAACAGGTTCCACCAATGGATGAATCCAGAAGTAATTACCCCAAATCTTAATGTGGATTTTCAGCACTCTAAGCTTGAGGTGACTTGAAAGGTCTGACATCCCTGCCCAGTGCCAGCCTGCCCTCCTGGCTGTGCCAGAAGTTTGGTATTTGCAGCCGGAGCTGTTTGATTGTCTCTTCCCAGCAGGTAATAACATCACTAATTAGTTTCCTGATTCGTACTGTCCTAATGTACCCGAATTTCTAGGAACTAAAGCCTGCATGAAACCTGACGTGGCTGTGAATGCAAGTGGAAATAGGACTGGATATGTTAAAAATATTATTGATAGGTTATAAAAAATGAGCTGGGGTCGAGGGGTACCTCGGGTGGATCCTGTTGTGGGTGGCACTGTGAGCGCTGCGATGCTTCATAACTGTCCTGGTAATAGATTTAGAAGTCACCGACTGTTCTCGATGATAAATGTGTCTTCAGGCTGTTCCAGCCACAGACCTGAGAGGAACGGTTTTGGGGAAAATCAAACCAAAGGTGATAGTTTAAATTAGATAGATGATGTTTAAATCACCTTGGATGGGAGACTCTCTTAGATCCTTACGTTGTGCAACCACTGGGCACAACTGTGTATGTAGGTATGGCTTGACCTCGCAAGAGTCGTGAGCGTCGTGTGCATGTGGGGTCAGGTTTGGGTTGGGGAATGGCTTTCTGACGGAAAAAAAATTAAAATATCTTACATTGAACAGAACTGTGGTGTGGGAGTTGACAACGGTTGATGGAAGGAGGGGTGCCTTCTTGGTAAATCAAAAATACTGTACCAATGGGAGAAAACGCACGTGGTGAACATGAGTGTGTGTGCTGTGTAATCACATACTGCCACATAACGTGACCCGAGAGATGCTGTGACAAAAAGAGTTTGGGGTAAGACATCAGTTGCTTTTTCTCGTGTGGGAGGGGGGCTCTGGGGACGGTGAGGCAGAAGGTGGGCCAGCTTGGGGTCGATGCTGCCGGGCTGGCGCTGGCTCCTGGGGCAGCAGAGCGTGCGAGGGGGGCACGTGGGTTTGCCTTAGGGTCTGTGATGTAGGTCCACGCTTTTCGCCAGGGGGCTGAGTCAGGATGCTGCTGTACTTGCAGCCTTCACCCTGCTCCCCGCACAGTGCTTCGCTCGTCCTCCGCTCATTAAACGTGCGGGGTTAAACACAGAGGGGTTGCGTTGCCAGCTCCTGAAACGCAGAGACTTTTGATGTGAAATCAGGCAGCCTACTGCCATATTTTCTGTAGAAAGCCAAAAAAAAGGATATTAAATTAAATTGAACTGTATTATGTAGCATCAGAGGTACAGGACTTCCTCAGCTTGCCACCTGCTCCTGCATGCCCCGCACGTCCCGCTGCCTTCGCCAGGAGTAGTCAACAGGAACAGAAGAGGAGGCAAAGTGCCTCGGGGAGAACTTTTAATACCATTACCTGATGTCAGCTTTAGCGCTTGGCTCGCTGGGTGAGGAGCCGAGTGGCGTGCCGTTAGCGGGAGCCGTTCCGTGCTGCCGGCCGGCCAGGCAGTAGGTGCTGCGCCGCTCCTGGCAGAGGGACGGGGCTTTTTCCCTGGGTGCCTCCTTGGGTTCCGTCCGAGCCCTCTGGTTCATCTGCGCTCAGTGGAAATGGTGCTTTTCTGTTCGCAGCTGAATATGAACTTTGAAACTGGCTGGGTTTCCTGGCAGCCTCAGTTTCCCCAGAGCCGTTGGTGGCTTTGCCAGGGATGAGTACCTGGTGTGCTGGCCCAGCTGCTGATGACCCATCTTCGGGTCAATTCAGGCTGTGGCTGTGTCTCAGAGCTTTTTTCTTTGTTGTCTACCCTGTCCTTTGGTATCTTATTTCTGTAATGTAATATTTGGGGCGTCATTAAAGATATTTAAGCCTTTTGTTATGATTGCAATACCACAGCAGCTCCTTTTCCTTCTGGGAATGGGCTGTGACAGCCCGATCTAGCTTGGTTATGAACTGGTTGGCTGTTTGGGGTGAAGACCTAGCTCTGTACTCCTGGGTGGACCTGAGTCAAAGCAGATGGATCGATGCCCTGCCCGGGCTGGCTCGTGTGTCTTCAGTCTCCAGAGTTGTTTTGTTGTGTGTATTTTGCATCTGAGAATAACAGCATCTCGGAGCCAGGTCATGCTGAGGGGGAGAGATTATTTGAAGCTGTCACGTCTGAGGAGCAGTGATGTCAGTTCTCCAGCGCTTTTTTTTTTAATTACTAGTTTTAAACATCATTAAGTAAAAGGAAAAGAAATAATGGCTGAACAGCTATATTCACGTAAAGCTATAGCCGTGGTGCAGCCCGATGAACAGCAAGGGCACGGTTAAGCTGTGCCATGGTCTCTGGGTCAAACGGAGCCAGATGCCAAGGGGCTGTCTCCTCTGAACTGCCTTCCTGTGATCCGGGGATGCGATAACCGTCGGTGCCTGAACTTCCCAAGAGGCTGGTGTGGCCCTTGGGGGCTGGGAAGGAAAGAGCGTCTTCTCCAGTGGGCCCATGTTTTGTGCATTGATGAGGATGTGAGGTTGGTAAGACCAGAACCACCTGCAACTGTTCAAAATTGAGCAGGTAGAAACTACTGACCTTATATTCATTCCTCCTTATAGGTCCTCTTTGCAACGACTGCTGAAAAGCTGGTGAAGGATCAGTGACTAAAGAACGACCTTCACCTGGGATAGTATTCTTTCTTGTTTCTGCTCAGCACGAGGTACCACCAGCTGGTTCTTGGTTGCAGTTTAGAGCGTGACTAAAATTTATTTTTCAGGCACTTAGACAAATGTGATTTTATTTAACTTCTCTTTCTGCTCTTCCCTTCCCCTCTGAGCTTTGTTCTGAATTTCCACATTCCCTTCTCCCTCCAGAATGAAGTGGAGCTGGGAGAGCTGCTGTTGTCGCTAAACTACCTACCCAGCGCGGGAAGACTGAATGTGGACATCATTAGAGCAAAACAGCTTCTTCAGACAGACATGAGCCAAGGTTCAGGTAAAGGGCAGTGTATTTCTCACATTAGTCATACACAGCTTATATGTGCTTTTAAAGATCAGTGGTGAGGCTGCAGTTTGTGGGGGACCCAGGGGGATTTGGATGCTCAGTTCCTATTAATACAAGGCTCCGGATATTCATTTTATATATATAGCCAACAATAACGAAAGTATTTGGAACGCTTACCCTGAGATGAAATGGAGGCTGTGAATACCTTTGCCATATTTAAAGTAAAAATCTCTGAACCAGGGTGAGGTGGGGAACTAGGAGCTTCTAAATTACCCCTGCGTTGTGTTTTGTAAGGCAGCCCGTTTGTGGCTGCGCTGTGTTTTGCAGATGCTCCGTGCTGCCTGAGCGTTAATGTTGCAGTGGTTGCATTTACGATGTTTAGCTGCTCTGTGAGGTTTTTACAGTGTCCATGCATCGCTCCCTGCCTTTCCGAGTGTGCTGGCTGGTAATTGCTTCATGCGTATGTCCTCAGGTGTTTTTCCCATGTTCCCTGCCCCAGCCAGTGCTGCTGCCAGAATATTGGCATTTTCCAGAAAGAATAGCATGCTTGGCCTCTATCAAGGCTGTCATTAATTGTGATTTTGGCAGGGAGCATTTTTAATCCAGCTGCCTGACTTTTGTCTCCACTGCAAATCCCTGGGAGCGGTGCGGTGGTACAAGTCCCGGTCGTTTCCAAATGCCGTTTTCCAGCGTGCACGGTCCATCCCTGCGATGCCCAGCCTTCACGAACCGGGGTGCTGACTCACGACGCCCGTAACACAGAGCCTGTGTTTTTTGTCAGATCCCTTTGTGAAAATTCAGCTTGTTCATGGATTAAAATTAACAAAAACCAAGAAGACCTCCTGCATGCGGGGGACGATAGATCCCTTCTACAATGAGTCCTTCAGCTTCAAGGTTCCACAGGAAGAACTGGAGAATGCCAGCCTGGTGTTCACAGGTAAATGAGGTGGTGTTACCGACTCGGCACAGTCATGGTTGCCTCCGAGGTGAACAAAGAAGCAGCTGTGGGTGTGCAGATGGGCCTGTGCAGGACCGTGTCTGTCCCAGTAGCCACCCTGCAGGGGTTGACCATCGCTGGGGTCTCCAGGGAAGCTTAATTAGCACTCTGTCCTCTGCAGAAGCTGTTCCCAGCATTGCCACCTGACGGCTGGAGCTGGCTGGGAGCGCACCTCGTCCGTCCTGCGCTTAACTGGTGCCGTTGGGAACGCTTTTGCGCAGAGGAGGAGGAGGCATTAATTGTACTTCTTAGTGGCGACCAACTTGGGCATAAAGTCAAAAATTAGAAGAATGAGAGGGAAGTATTGAACGATCCCAGAGCCCAAACACTGGCTGAGATAACTGCTGGTACTTGGCATGATTTGCCAGTGAGATGATGCAGCTATAGGTGTTTGACACTGACATCGCCTGTTCTGTAAGCAGGTTAGTTCATGCCTTTATTTTTAAAGGGCTGAGACTCGGTGCCAAGCCCGGCGTGGCACGGCTGAGACAGACCAAGACACAGACCGCTCGGGCTGTGGGCCGGGAGGAGTCCCAGAGCTAACCTCACTTGAGAGCTGTGTCAGTGCTGGAGCTGTTTGGCTGGGACAGCGATTCTTATTTTTAAACAATTTCTGAATCTCCTGGTTTTGTTCTCTAGGCGTGAAAACAGCAGAAACTGGGAACTGGGCGTGCTGCTCGGAGCAGGGGTAGCAGCGCGCAGGGGCGAGTCCCTGGCTGCGCTCTCGCCCGCGGGCTGGGCAGCGGCGGTGGGGCTGAGCTGAGGCCGTGGGCCGCTGTGGCCAGTGGCCTCTTCTGTCATTCCACAGCGTGGAGGTCTTGGGCAGGGCTGCAGGGACCCCTGGGAAGCGGTGGGGTTCCCTCCCGGGCCGTGACTTCGCCCAGCCTGTGTGTGCTGTGGAGCTCGGGCACCGTCGGGAGCAGGGTCAGACCTCCTTGCCCTCTGGAGGAGCAGAGGGGCTGGGCGGTGGGACCCACACTCTTCTGCCACGCTGGGCTCCCACGCTTCACAAAGACGGTTTTTGGCAACTTTCCACCCATTACTCACCATCTTTCGATGAAGAGAAAGGAATCTGCATCTGAAAGAACATATTTTGAAGTATTTTTTAATTTTGTTTCTTACATGGCAGGTACAGGTGTCAAAGCTGGTACAAGGAGCCTAATTCCAACCCATTAGTTTGTTTCCAAACATGTTATAACAAAAGTGATGCTGATCAGCAATTTAAATTTTGCCCTTCATGCTCAGAAATTTCCTCAGCAAAAAGTCTATAATTAATCGCTGCTTTGCATGCATGTCACCCTGACTGTACCTCGCATGTGCAGTGATGAATTTGTTCTTGGGAGCTTCCATCAGGTGATCTTGTGACAGGCATGAAATACTCTTTTCTTTGTTTTCCCCTTTTCCTAATAGAAGAAGAAAAGGCAAACGGAGTAGCAGCTCGTGCAGTCAGAAGGGTGAGGGGAATACGCTGCTCCTCGCCACGGCTGACGAAGTTAGCATTAACGAGTGGATGTCTGATTATTTTTTTCTGTGCAAATGGATGTATTCTCAAATAAGTCAATGGGAAGTTAGCTGATTTATAATCATACGTAATGCAGTCGGATTTCAGTGGCGTGCCTTGTAAGTGGTGCTTCACTTTCTAAATGACGTGTTGCTTGCTCTGAACGCTGCAATAAATAATCCCAGGCCAGAAATGTCACCAGCGGCTCCAAAGCTGGGAAGGAGCGCGCAGAGCTTTTCAGGGGAGCAGCAGGGCCAGGTTCTCAGGGCCGCTCTTGGACTGAAGGGCGACGCGTGGCTCGGGCACGGCACTGCTGGCGGGCGTCGCTGGGCTTCCTGCTTTTGCTGTGGTCAGGCCTCTGGCTACACAAACCACATACCTCAAACGACAATCTATAGCTGGAGCCAGAAGCGTTGGTCCCGTTGTTGTGTGTACAGTCTTCTGCTGGTCCGGTGCCTGCACTGCCTCCCGTTGTTAGAGGAGCCAAGACCATTAGAAGAGCCAAGAGCTTGTCTTGTTGCGAGGACCTTTGAATCGGGACTCCTGCACAGGCACCTGCGGTGTCACGGGAGGGAGGTGGTTCAGGGGACGTAGTGGTGGTGAAGATGCTGAGCCACATTCAGCGTTCACCTGAGTGATGGAGATGCTTCAGATGTTGGTGGAAGTGTGTCCTCAGCAGGGAGTGCCGCACCAGTTTCTTCTTGTGTGCGTCCATGACGTTTTGATAAAATGAGTATCAGCGTGCAGCTTGGCTGAAGTTCTGGGATGGGGATGGTGGTATTCCCCACATAGCTGCTGCCTTGGCATGTTAGGGTATAGTGCAGCTTAAAGGCTTGTAAAGGGCTTTGGGATCTTCTGTCAGAAGACAATAAAGAGCAAATAGCTGCCAGTGTGGAGAAGCCATATCTCACAATGTGAGGATCTTTTTATTATTTTGCATCTCTGCAAAGCAGGAGCATAAGCCACATTTTTTTCTCTAGGTTTTTTGGTTTTTACTTGGGGTTTTTTTTGGCTGCAGTGGTGGTTCTTTCTGTTGTGTGTTTTGTGGGAGTTGTTTTTTATTTCTTTTTTTTTCGATCCACAGCTCTAGTCCATTAGGTCAGTTAATTAAATTTGCTGTTGAGTCAAAGTCCAATTGAAAAGGAAAACAATCCTGCTTGAAGGGTGGGTGATGATGCTTTGAATGGAGAGCGAGCTGTAAAAGCAGTCACGGGAGCCAGAAGTGAGTATATCTTCAATAATTTAAAGGAACCTTTTTTGTGGCTTCGTATTTTGGACCCAGTCTGCAGCTGTCTTTATATTGGCTTGGCTTCACTGGAAAGCAGTGGAGCCGTGCCAGTCCCTATCAGCTGAGGCTCCTGGCTCCCTGTGTGGCTGGTACCACACTGCAAAGTGAGGCACTATCTGGACAAAGTAAGATTAATTCCCCCCCCCCGCCCCGTCCCCGTGTGTTTTTCTCGTGTGCATCTTGAATCAAACTGCCGGGGTTTAGTGCGCTGTAGCAAGAATTTACGCAGCGTTTTGCTGTGACTTTAGCAAGGACTGTGTGTGCAAACACTGCGGACGGACGGTTTTCTGTAAAGCCTCGTTCTGCTCCCTGCTTTCCTGGTGGTGCTCTGGAGAGCTGGACTTTGGACCGAACGCAGGGCTGAAGCGCAGCCGGACGAGGAGACAGGCAGTGGGTGCCTCCAAGATGGGGTGCACAGCGTGAACTCCGCAATAGGCAAGATGTAGGGGGTTTTGGACCGGTTCTTGGATCTTTCCTCCTCCTTAGACATACTAGGATTCAACACTGTGAATTATTGGCATTGACAGACCAAAACGCTTCTCCTTCTGCATTGGTGCAGGACACCTTGTACAAGCTGTCTTTCTGCCTTCCACTCTGTTCCCACCTCAGATGCGTACCGGAGCTGTCACTAACTCACATGTCCCAGTTTAGTGCCTAAAATGAGGTGGGATGAGCTCAGATGGAGATGTCTTCTCCAGAAGGAGTCATCCAGGGTCAGGATCGGTGCTATGAGTATTGGCTGTACATAGCTTCTCCCTGAAAGAGGCTAAAACCCGGAAAGTGACTGGTACTTGTAACAATCCTAATGTCCCGACGGAAAAAAGGCAATGAGCAAGGCGACAGCTATAGTGGAGAAGATGTTTGATTTTCATTTACTTCATCAAACATGTTGTCTAGGTAATGAGCATCCCTATACATACTGTAGCAGAAATGCACTTTTTTGGGTGGTTCTTTTTTCCACTTTTCATTTGTTGGCAGCTTGATGCACGTCCCCCATGTGCCATCTTCTGCTTCAGTGCAAGAAGTCGTGGGTTCACCTCTTGCAGAGAAATAGGGCAGACTTTAAAAGCCTGTTCTCCTAACCACGTATACCTGTGAACCAAGGTGTTAATTCTTCTTTGTCCCATGGTAAGGGGAAGGTGGAGTTTGGTGCCGGCAGCAGGGCTCTCAGCTCCTGCCCACGGTCATTTCCAAGCAGAAAAAAGGATATTTGAGGTGCGACTGCAGCCTCTGTGCTCAGGAGGGCTGGATGCTGAGCGCCTAGAGACACGACGCTCTCCTCGCTGATGGATTTTGGGCAGGCTGTCCTCTAAATCCCTGCCTAACCTTTGGAAAACCAGAGCTGTGCAGCAGGAGGCGAGATGACACCTGAAATCCGAGCACTGTGGTATTTTGTTAATGATTATAATGTTGTTAATAACAATCGTCGGTAATGCTGTTTGCGTTGCAGTAAAGCCCAGATGGCCCAATAAAAAACACCAGCGCTGCAGGGCAAACCGCATCTTGGTGACTCGTTAACATCTTTTGATCACTTACCATAAAAAATACAACCTGCAGCACTCACAGTTAGGGAATATATATCTCCCTGAGGTCCTGTGGTGGCTGCGTGTGTCTTCCTCCATCTAAATAAGCTCTTGTACATGTTTACGTGACAGGATCTTTAGGGCTTGTGAAGCAAGCAGGGTCCCCAAAGAGGGAAGAATCATTTCGGTGCTCTGGGTGCCGTCTCTGCAAACGCAGAGGGAAAACCTGCTTTGCCGTCTGACCTGGCCGAGAGCGTAGCCAGAGCTGGGACAAGTGTTGGGGCCAACAGTGTCTGGTGGAGAGTGGTGGTGGGGCTCGTCCTACCGCACCGTTCCCGTGTGAAGGGTGGCCATGGCTCCAGCAGGACGGGATGCTCTGCCCAGGGGAGGGAAGTGGGCCGGGGCAGGGTTTGCTTGTTGATGGAGAGGTGTCCTCAATACGTGCATGACGGCTGGTGACATCTTCATCCTAAGTACTGGCTGAGGCGGCAGCTCACAGGCACTTTCCCTTCTGACCCGTTCTCAGGATTTTATATGATTCTCTTCACTTTTCAATACGTTTAAAAAAATAAATAAATTTTGTCCTAAATTGTTAGAGAAAACAGAGACATGGTCCATTTTTAAAAGTATTTGAGTTCCTGAGGGAGCGTTGTTGAACGTTGTGAGATTTTGCACGCCTACACCCGTGGTTTCGACGGCTGCTACAGAGGGGCGCTGACAATGCCGTCGAGTGTCTCCGTGCACCGAGTGCTGTAGCAACGCGTGTCCTCAGACCCCCGGATCTCTTTGATGCTTTATCCCAGGGCTCTAATTAACTTCCAGTTAATAGGCAGTACTTGATTAAAATAACAGATTGCTGTTCAATAGCAATATACCTGTCTCCTCTATTGCCTCGTTTTCCCTTTCCCTTGGCCTTTGGGAAAATTTAAGGACCATTTTAATGAAGTTTGAGTTTTTAGAGGGGAAAAAAGACATTGTTGGTGTGTGTTGCTAATGGTGCAGTTCGGGGTAGTTTAGTTTGGTTTGCTTTGACTGAAATATCTTCTTTTTGAAGAAATCCTGCCTGTTTGAGCGTACTCATTCCTTCTGTCACCCTTCGCTCCCGGGGATGTTGGAGATGCTCTGGTACAGACCAGTTTGGCTTTGTCCATTGTCTAATGAGCATTTTTGGGACATTTGATAGAAAATGGTTTGGGGCACTCTTGATGCACATGACAGAGTTTCGGGGGCAGTCGTCGTTGTTGGAGACAGAGGGGAAGAGAGCAGCCTTCCAGAAAAGGCTGTATGGAAACGGGCCAAAGCTGAAGGTGTTCGTGAGCTCCAGACCTCACCTTCCAAGTGAGCCCAGGTTAGGTGGAGGGGTAAACTGCTGCGCCAAAGGCTGACAGCTCACAGGCCTGTACTTACCCATCGCAGCTGAAAATAAAACTAACTAGGATTCATTCTGGGTGAGTCCTAAAGTTGGGCCTCCAGGCCACTTGAGTCCTGGTTGAGAAGTCGACTGAAGCTCCTCAAACCTTAACACTATTCCGTGTTTTTTGCCATTGGTCCTGGTGGTTAGACTCGTGGCGTAGGTGTTGGGGACAGGGTGATGCTTTTGGTGTTTGCCTGCATTGCACAACATTTGCAAAAGTCCCGTGAATGGGATGCAGAGATATCAAGGCTTTTCAATGGTATTTTTTTAATTAACGGGCTGATTTCCAAATGTTCCAATTAGCTGAGCAGGTTGAAGGCTGATAATGATTTTGTCCTCAGGCTTCTCCAGAAATACACCTGAATTTTGATTTGCGTGGCTGCGTGAAAGCATGACCTTCAGATGCCAGTATCATCTTTAGGTGCTTGTTTGCAGGGATGGAAACCGTGATGTGTTTGGGGTCATTACACATCTACATTTTGACTTGCTGCTTCAGGTGCTCATCTTGCCTTTCTCCTATTGTTTTTTCTTTCCTACAAAAAAATATTCTGGCACTTTGTTTTTTGCATACATATATGGGGGGGGCAGGAAAAATCTCCTCTAATATATGAGGCCAATGAAACGGGGTTTTTTTGCCATGCTGGAACGCAGGAAGAATTGGTTTCTGTTTTGAAACGCTGTCATGTTGGGCACCGTAACATCTCTTAGATGGATAGATAATTAGGCAACTTGCTGCTAGAAAATTGTTTCTTGTTGTCTATTAGACGTGTGTTTCTGAAGCATTGGAGTGTCTGTATATTCCACACATCTGGAGCTCAGAAGCAGAATCTAATCAGTGCTTAAACCTGTGTAATCCTATCTTAGTCAAAGGGGGGAAAAAAAAGAAAAAAACATTGATGTCAGCACAGGATTTTTGTGGGGATTTATACCTGTTTAATTTAGATCAGAATTTGGCCTTTGTGTCTGGCGTTATAAAATACTTCATGTATTTATGCACCAGACACCATATGGTCTGCGGTCGAGTCTAGGGAGAGCAGAGTGCTCCCGGCCGGTGCCTCCCGCAGTCCTGGCTGCTTTGCTCCAGATCCTGTGGCCACACGAGGTGACCCAGCAGGTCTTGTGAGGACATCTCCCGCTCTTGGGGCGGTGGGAGAGGGGCACGGGGAGGTGCGCTGGCAGCGGGAGATCTTGGCCTCCTGGAGGCCGCCCTGCCTGGCAGAGCCTCTCCGCAGTGGGGATGATGCACGGGCTTCGAAACCCTTCTGGGAGGAGAAAGGTCCCTGTTGCTCTCCATCCTCCAGATCCCCACCTGTGGCTTCTGGGTCTCCATAATAGGTGCTGTTGTCAGCCTTGAGCAGGTGACAGCAGAGGACACAGCGAGGGTCGGTCGGAGATGCTGAGCGGGGTCCTGCAGCCCCAATCCTGGTTCGAGGTCACTCAGGGAAGATGCTCCAGGGCTGGGTTTGGCTTTCTGCATCGGGCTCGCTGCTTTAACGAGGAGGAGCGAAACACTATTAATCCTGGTGAGAGCAACAAGATGCTGACACTTCCTGAGCCAATCTGTTGCTTGCTTAGAAGGCAAAACTAGACTCTTCAAGTGGACTGACTTAGTTAATAAGTCGTCTGTGGCTTCAGAGTCCATACTTCATTGCAGATATGGCAGAAACTGCTTGTCCTGGAGCTCTCCGGAATTTTGGGGGTATCTTTTTCTCCTAAAGAAAGGAGCAAACCCTCCTCTCTCCAGGCTGATCATCAGCGCTTGCTCCTTTTGCCAAGCCCATTAGTTTAAGCAGTGTCATGCCTCTCGACCTCGGTGTTTCATCTTGTTTGGCTCATGCCGTGGTGAAAGAAATTGTTCCAGCATCTCACAAGGCCATAATCTTTCTGTGTATCAAATGAGGAAAAACCTCGGTGGCAGTGGCCGCTCTGGGTGGTAGAGTGGTGTCTGGAGATGAAACGCCTGTGCCTGGCCCCGTGGCCGTCGGAGGAGAGGCACGAACGTGCCGGCAGAGGCTGCCTCTCTGCGCGGCCATCCCGGCCTTCGCTTGCACGTGCCGTACAGCGTTGGTGTCAGAGCTTTGTTGGATCTGGGGCTCACAGCGTGGAGAATTAAGGTGCGATTTGGAGGAAAAAAAAAAAAAAAGAGGAGTTAGTGGTGGAAAAAACCAGCTGTAGATACTCCTTTTTCAGTATCCATGGGGCTGTTGGAATAGATGCATCCAGTCCACTATTCCAGTTTTTCCTGATGAGGTAATTTCATGACGTGTCATCCCTGTGTGTCCTTGAGACCTCTGCAAGACACACTTGTGCATTTGCATTTCCCCTGCTCCCTGGGGCCCTGCTCTCTCCTACGGGATTTTCCTCTCCCTTTCTGAGGCCAGACCCAGCTGAGCCAAGCGCCCGGCTCGGGGCGCAGCGCCGGGGGCATCCACAGGGTCCCCTTCCCGGGCTGCCGCAGCCAGAGCACAGGGGCTGCCCTCGCAGGAGGACGAGGAAGGAAATAGTTTTCCAAAAGGAGTTTCCTTGATGTGGTGGTGGTCTCCCGCATGGAGCAGCAGCTGGATGCTGGAGCCGCGGTGGGTCTGTTCCTGGCCGGGACTTGGCCGCGCACTGAAGCAGTTCCAGTTCCCCCTGGAGCTGGGCAGGCGCAGACGTTGCAGGCAGCAGCCTCACAGAGGAGATGCTGGGAAGTGAGTTTTACGTGCGCGTCAGAGCCTGATGGAGATTAAATTGATAAATGTGAAACCACTGCATCTTCTCCCATGCTTTTCTGTCCTCTCTGCTAAATATTACAGGGCGCGCTCAAGGAGCCAGGGGCAGAATTTGGTCCGTACCTGTGACCTTCGCAGTGCGCATCATTAGTCCTGCTGCTGCCGCCTGCTCCCAGCAGCACCCTCTTTGCGCTAAACAGCTTTTTAATATTGATGTCAAGCAGTTCAGAAGTAGTTTTCAGACCTGCTTAACCTGACGGCTCAGGCCCACTAGCTGATGGCAGAGCTCCGTGGCCAGCATAGAAAAGGCTGAGCCCTGGTTTCTGCCCGCGAAGGATGGGGGACGCAGCGTTGCCTGCATGAGTGGGGCAAGCACGTGAAATAGGGCACCTCGCGAGGCCCTGCCGAGCCCTGAGGCTAAAGCGGGGAAGCGCAGGGAGTGTTGATGGGTCAGTGCTAACAGGATTGTGGCTCCTGCCAGAAAGACCCCGTGGTCTACTGAGACCCGTGTCCTCAGGGAGACTCGGCTGCTTGCGTGCCCGTGTGCAGCCTCAGGCCTTTGCTTGTTCTTCCCTTTTCGCCTGGTTGGGCCGTAGTCCGAGGATGCATCTGGGCACGGCGTGCAACGTGGCTGCCGGAGCAGGACGCTGATGGCCGGAGGTTTCCGGGTGTGGGTTTTGCAGCTCGCAGCACAACGCCAGCCGGCAGCGAGCGTGGCTGCAGGGTGCAGGCGCGTCTCCGGACTGCGGGCTCAGGTGTGCCAGTGCTGCAAAGCCCTCGCGGTGAGAATATTTACCGTGTAGGTGTTTATTCCGTTCCTAGCCTGGTGGGCCAAGGGTGTCAGATGAAACTTGTACAGGCTGTAGCAACAGCAATTGCAGGTATATAATAGTGGGTAGGATTTTTTTTAACGACTTTCGTGCCTAATGATTGACCCAGGCACCCAATATTCTCCTCTAGACCAGCTATAAAAATTAAGCTGGATTTTTGCTCTCTAGTATTTAGATTGAATAGCTTTATCCTGTAGTGGGAAGGAAAAGGGCAGGGCCCTCTTAATTCCTTGGGGGTTTCTTCCCCTGGGGAGCTGGTTCCCGTGGCTGTGTCTGCTGTGCTGGGAAGTGCCCCCGGCCGCGGCGGGCTGGCTCTGTAACCGCGCTGGCTGCCGTGTTGTGCTGCAACGTCGTGTGTCGGGGGGGTGCACGTGAGCCGCACCGAGGGGTGCTCCATTATTTATGGTCTTTTAAAATATGCAAGATGCAACCAAGTAGCATTTAAAAAAAAACAAAAACAAATAACAAAACAACTTTGGGGGCAATTTGTTAGCGAGTGGGTGGTGGTGTGCTGTAAATAAACTAGTGGCAAACTAGTATAAACTGGGTGAAGATGTCCTGCTTGATGTCTAGCCTCACTAAGAAGGCAGATGAAAAACAGAGGCACATTCCTGCTTGTTATTTTTCTTTTCTCTGAGCTAAACGGTTTTAATTGCATTGCAGGTAACTGATGCAGGTGACTGAAGAAGAGTTAAATTATTTGTGCTGGCGCCCACCCACTCCAGTGTGCTGAGATTTCTCTGCCCGTTACTCCCAGAGAGGCTGCAGTAGGTGCTCCGGCAGCTGCAGGCGGCAGCAGAGGCGCTGTGCGGCTGTACTCGGCGGTGCCGCGTGGCCGTAACTGCTGAGTAACCGCTGGGCACGCCTGGCAGAGGGTTTACGGGAGATGCAGATGGTTTGTGACCCCAGCTGAGCAAGGTGCTTCTGTGTAAAGCTTGTCCCCCATCACATAAGTGGTACTGATAGCCTTGAAGTTAGCTTAAGGAAATTTTCTGAATTAGTGCTCTTTCCTGGTCGTTTCAAGGCTGCTAATATGTTCAATCAAAGGATGAATTAATATTTGAAATGGCAGCTTAAATTCTACTATTGCACATGAGTCATAAACCACGATTACTTTGCAGGCGTGCTCTTCACAAGCTCCCAGTGTGCAAGTCTCGGTGTGGAGACAAAGGGGAAGGTAAAGGCTGTTTTGGCTGGATCTGGTGCCTGGGCTGATGAGTCAGAGGCGAGTGCCAGATTATGTAGCGACAAGCAAAACTGTCAACCAGTGAAAAGCAATTCTCCGTGACCAAGGTTGGTAGGAGACAAGGGAAAGCTAAGGCTGGAGTAGCACCTGGAGCCAAGTGTTGGAGCTCCAAGTCCCATCACGTCTCCTGGCAGTCCCTGCCCCGCTGGGACGCAGCTCTGGGCTGTGCAACGCCTGGTACGCGCCGTGCCGTGCCGTGCTGCTCAGCCCTGCAGGGAGCACAGCAGCCGGGCCGGGGGTGCGACCCAGCCACCCCTCCTGCGCAGGAGTCCCATGGGGGACATGGGCCCCTGCCCTGACGAAAAGTTTCATGTAGTACCCAGGTCCCCGTCAGTTTGATACGGATCATTTACGTAGGAGCGCTGCATCAATGAGTATATAACATAAAAATGTTTTACTTACATCGCATTGCTTGTCTTTAAGAATTCAACCCTTTTAATGGACATAAATGAACTCAATTTTCTTTTATATTTCAGTATTTCCATTATAAAGAGATTTTTTTAAAGAAGTCTTTCTGTTTCCAAATGCATCCCTCAGTAAAGAGCAGCTGCAGAAGGAATTGGTTTGACCTCTGCTTCCTTAATTGCTTTCTGCTCTGTGTTGGCCTGGAAATGGATGTTGCTATTGTGTAAATTACTGCAGTGGTGGAAAAAGAGCTCATGAGATCAGGTGTGTAGTTTCTGTCAGGAAAATAGGTTTCTTAAACGGAAAGTAGTGTCTACCTGTCCATAACCAGAGTCTGGGTCAGTCTGAAAACCCAGATGATAATTACCTCATTTTCTGCTGCTGAGCAGCTCCACGGAGTTACTGTGTTTTGCAGCCAAGAGCAGATTTAATCTGAAATCTACTCTGAGCTCCTTTCAGGCTCTGGAAGGGGATGCTCAAACGTCGGGGAATACAGCTCAGTCCGCTTGTGCTGTAACCTGGGCTCAGAGCGTGGCGCAGTGCCCAACTGCTGTCCCGTGGGCTGGACCACAGGGGCTTCTCCACCTCTGCCTGTTGTGGAAGAAGCTGAAAAGACAGAGCCAGAGCTTTTCTCCTCCTGAGGCTGAAGACGTGAGCTTGTGTGGAGTTGGCTGCGCTGCAGGTGGGCCTATAGCCACGGGACGTGGGTTGCTGCACACGTGTGTGTGCAAAAAGCAGAGGGGCTCTGGAGGAGCCTGCCCACCCCCAGGCTGGTGGCCCCTCCGCAGCTCTGTGGGGGTTTGCTGCTCAAAGGGCTCCCAGGTCTCCCCGCGGACACCTGCTGCATCACCAGGTCCCCTCCCAGCCAGGGCAGCGTTCAGCCCCGGAACGGTGTGCAGCTCGCCTTGCACCTTGAAAAGCTGTCATTTGGGGATCGTGTCTGAGCACCCGGGAGTCCTGGTCGGCACGTGAGTGGTACCGATGGGGTCTGTATCGAGAGCGCGATGTTAACTGCTGGGCTTCGGAGCAGACTGAAGTGTCGGACGTGAGCGTAAATGGTGAAATAAGTGTAATGGCTAGTGCCTGCTTGTTGGCGTTCAAGGAAACGGTTCCTCATCCGTTTGAGAAGAGAAGTGATTGCTGCCGCAAGGGAAGGAATTGGGGAAAGCTGCTCCCCTCCCTGCACCAGGACGGGAGCCTGCGGTGCACAACAGCTCCAGCCCGGTGCAGCAAGTGCCAGCAACGCAGCCAGCCTCTGCTTTCAGCTTCCCCCCTGGGCTTACAGGCTCCTACAGTTTTCCTTTCCAAGCTGTTCTTGGAAGACCTGGTGACAGCAACAGGGAAAACTCTGCTCCTGAATGTGAGCAAAGAAAAGGGCTTATTTTCATAACACTAACTTTAGCACCTTCTCCTGGGTAAGGTCCATGCAGCAGCTCCGTGCACCTCAACCATCAGCAAATTTGCTCAGCAAACACTGGCCATTTTAAGAGTAGAATAAAGCAATTAGCCTCTGAGAAAGGCATGTCCTTGAGTTTTAAAGGCTCATGAGTGAAGCTGAATTTTTGGCACGCAAAGATCTCTCATCTTTTGAGAAAGCTGCTGTGGTGAAGCTGCGAGTTTGCAAACCTGAGGTCGAATCTAGTGCCACCTCTTACTGTCTGCGTGTGAATAAGCATTTGGCCTTAGAAAATGTCTTCCCTGTTCTTCAGCAGTAAGTCTACCTCTGTGCTATCTAAACTAGTTAACCATAAAAGCAGCAATGCTTGTCTAATTAGCCCATTAATACCCTAAAGGAATCAACATGCTAATTACCTGACATGATGAGATTAGCAAGATGCTTTATAAGAATTCAAAATACTCGGATCAACAGTAAAATAACAGGTCCCCTTAGTTAGCACACCTACTCCTTTTGCAATCCTGACATGGATTATTTTTGAAGAATTGGTACTTCTCCACTGTTAATTTATCCTGTGATTAATTGATGGCCTTTAAGACTTCTTGGTTTAAATTACTTGGTATTGTCTCCCAGGATTAGGCTTCATCTTCCTTCCTTCTTGAAAAAACAAATGGGAAAAAAGAAGGAAAAAAAAATTCCTATATAAAAAATCTGGGAGATATTTGATTTGGAGGTACTTTTATGTGATTTTATCACAAGATTTGTTTTCTCTAGGATAATAAATCATAGCAGGACATGTAGCATAGCCGTGCTAGCTACACTTGTGATCCATTGCCTTGTAGGAGAACTCGTTAATAACTCTGGCAGGCGGTGTGCTGGTTGGAGATGGATGGCTTAAAATTCTTCACCGCTTCCTCGGAAGGCGGCCTTTCCAAATACCACCAACCTGGCCCCCTGTCGGGGCACTTCCTTGGCGGCACGTCCCAGAGCGCTAACGGCATCGCCCCTAGGTAGCTGATGGCAACAAGCAGGAGAGATGCGGCCTTCCTAGGGGGGGATGTACCCTCAGTTCATTTTTAACTGTGGTTTGAAGATAGACGTACAATGCTCCGAGTTGCAGTGTAATTTTTTTTTTTTTAGTGCAATTATTTGGAGAAATGGTTGGGACATTTGCAGGTTTGCTGTTACCAAAAATATCCCTGGGTAATTTGATGTGGAGAAGCATCTCTGCCCATAAACTGTGTGTCAGAGCTGTCGGAGGGTATGAAGTGAGATGTAACCTTGTGCAGCTTTGGTTTGGGACTGCGCTGGCAGGTGGCACCTGAGACGCGCAGAGCGAGATCCCACACTGGTGCGGTAGCTAGGAACCAGCCTTTGCAGAGCCTGGACATGGCAGAGATGCTGAGTAGCACATTAAAATAATACTAATTAATCACGGGATACATTATAATAGGAAATACACAGCCTTGGCGAAGATGCGTGGCTAAAAGCGAGGTCGAGTGCTTAGTGCTCGGTGTCCTGCCTGCCTGGAAGAGCGTGTGCTGCATCGGGCGGTGCTGCTGCCGCAGACCCCAAATGGAGCTTTGCTGCCAGCGCTGGTTTCCAGCAGCCCTGGGGAGCTGGTGCTGCTGGCAGGGCCGTGGCGGCAGCGCTCGGCTCCGCGCCAGGCTCGCGGCTCCACGCCAGGCTGCACTCCCCCTTTGAACTTGCTCTTGCTGCACAAGCCTGGGTGGATTTGGAGCCCCTGCAGACATTTGTTCTTAAAATTCCTCTCTTTGCTGAGGAGATTTTTTTTAATCCTTAATATTCCAGCCAGTGCCCATGGATATTCTGGCTTCAGCTTGCACAGACTTTTTGTTCAGCTTTCTAATGAGCCGAGGCAGGGCTTCAATTTGCAGAACACAAAGCGCTTTTGCTGCTGTCCGGCAGCAGTGTGCAGCCTTTCCTGGGATCAGGCCCATCATTAGAGTTTGCTGCTGTCTGTGATCTTTTGTTCCAGGAGACTGGACTAATCCAAAGGATGGGGTGTTGGGTTGATGTCTCTCTCTCAGTTGCTTTCCTGGACTTTAACAAGTAGCTGCAGCGATAATTATGGCAAATTGTTCCTGTTTAAACATCCTCGTTGACAGCCTGTACGTGTGTGACTCCTGTCTCTGCGTCAGGAAGGCTATCGGTTAGCACTGGCATGGTGCATGGACATTTGCCGTTGGAGGAGGACAGTTTGAGACGCTGCGTGTTCATTTACCCAGGTGTGGGCTGCTTGGCTGCTGTCATCGTTCCACGATGCCCAGGCAGAGCTTTTGGCAGTTCTTTACACAGTGTAATTCTACTTCAAGGCCAGACTGGACGGGGCTTTGAGCAACCTGGTCTGGTGGAAAGTATCCCTGCCCATGGCAGGGGGGTTGGAACTAGATGGTCTTTAAGGTCCCTTCCAGCCCAAACTATTCTGTGATTCTGCTTCACCTGTTCTGCTAAATACCATGGTAATGGTGGATTTGTGTCCTGTTTATTTGGATTGTATTTCAGTCTGTAGTACAGCTTATCTTATTCCTTCCAAACTCCCGATTTGGTCTCTAACGTTTTTGAGGTGCTGAGTTATATGCCAAAAATGCTAGCGTGCCGCGTGCGGGGGCATCGGCAGGGCGTTTGGCTTTCCAGGGGCAGGGCTCCGGGTGGGTGAGCGATGCTTTTGCCTTGACCGGTCTCTGTTTCCGCTCTCCCCAGTGTACGGGCACAATGTGAAGAGCAGCAACGACTTCATTGGGAGGATCGTGATCGGGCAGTACTCGACGGGCGCCCCCGAGTCCAACCACTGGCGCCGGATGCTCAACGCGCACCGGACAGCCGTGGAGCAGTGGCACAGCCTGCGGTCCCGCGAGGAGTGTGACCGCGTCTCTCCGGCGTCCCTGGAGGTAACATGAGGCGGGGGACTAACAGCAGCCAGGCCAAGCAGGCGGACGAGGAAAAAAAATAAACCACCGACCAAAACACCCCACCTCACACCCTACACGCACCCCACAGCAGCTCCGTTGGATTAAAGTGGCTGCCGGCACTCAACCAGCCGCGCTGGCCTCTGCGAACCGTGTCCCACCGGGTCCTGGCCGTTCCCCTGGGGCCACCAGCGGCCCGGCCGGCCGGACCTCTCGCTGCTCGCACCCGGCACCGCTCGGCTGTTTGCATCCCGTGCGGCGGAGCGCGTGGCCGGGCAGCATGAGCTGTCCATGGAGGTGCCGCGGGAAGCGCTGAGCGGGTGGAAGAGTTGGGAGTTGCCTCCGCTGTCCTTCCAGTCCAAATCCATGGCTCATCCTCTTGGAGATATAAGTACCCGTGTGCTCTCGTTGGTGAACGTGGTAATTAGGCTAGAATATTTTTTTAAACGGTAGAACCTGTGGTGAAATCGATTCTGACTCCAGTTTTGTCCTTGTACTAGTTTCAACAGAATTAAGCTCCTGTTAGTACGTACGCGTGCATTTGTGTGCCGGGGCATGCACGTACGTGTGGCCGTGCAGCCCTGTGTCAAACGGATCCGATGTCACGTCAGCGGTGAGACCTGCCACTCTCGATAGCAGTCTATGTGCGTCAAGTAGATACAGTGATGATATAGCAAAGTAAACATTTCCAATAGCATTTGTACCGGGAAAGCCAGCTCATGTCTTTTCAAACCTGTGTTGTGCAAAAGAAACCTGCTGCAGGGACTTTTGCAGTTAAGACGACCCAAAATACACAATTTTAATTCTCTCACAGACTGCAGTGGCTCTTTCTGTGTTGTGTGTGTTAACCCAGGTAGTTTTCCAGGTCACCAAGTGAACTTAGCTACGGTCAAGCTGTCTTGTTGGTTGCTTCTGTACATTTTATTTTTTCACAGCGTATTGTCCGATATGATGCAGAGTGTATATTTATTGAAAATAAAATTCTATTTAATTGTGCCATGTAAACTGGGGTGATACTTGTTAGCAGAATGCAGCTTTATGCTGAGTTCCATCAGCTATGTTTGTGGCACAAGGAAAGCCAAAATGTTGGCGTTTACCCCCTTGTTACTCACTGCAGATGAACCAGGAGTAATTTTAGAGAAACTGGGGACCTGCTGATGGAGACGGGTCAGGAGAGCGAGCCAGGTGTGCTGGGCTGGCTGTGCATGCTTCCCAGCCAGAAGACACCCAGCACGCGGAGGGCTGGATGTGTCGAAGTCTCTGCACCGGGCTCTGGGTCTTGGTTCTTTGCAGGAGTGGGCCACAAATTATTATTATTTTTTATTGCTCTATTTATCAACATTGAGACTGCATGAAAATCTGTACCTTGCTTACAGCCCATTCAAGAAATCCAACAAGGAGGACATCGCCCTGAAGAGGGCTGGGCCTGGCCCATGACTTCATTGTATTTCCATGTCTTTGTTTCGGAGCAGGAAGGATCTGGTCTGTTTCCAGCAGTGTTTATCCGTGTTGGGCTGGAGAGCCTCGGGGTGTTACGGATGGGTTGGCTCTGCCGCCACACCAGTGCTGCTGTGATCAAACAGAGGAGGTGGGGAAGGGCCCCGGGCTCTGGCCGTATCCTGCTCCCCGGGTCACCTGCGAAATTGCTGGGCAGTAGCCCGTGGCCCCTGCAGTGGCCTGGGCTCGTGGCCCGCTCCCCCTCCATGCACCCCGCGGTGCAGAGCCCGCCTGCAGCCACGCCGGTCCCCAGGGTCCCCAGCGGCTGCTCGGGAGAGGAGCAAACCAGCGTGCTCTCTGTCTGCCCTGGCTCAGAGCAGAGTCCCTTCTCCCTGGGAGCGGGAGAGTCACCTTAGCAAAATATAGGTGTTTGGGGCAGGGACTTGGGGCTGGGTCCTGCGGGAAGCTTTGCCTTCGCTTGTGGCCACTCTCAAACTGGAGGTCAGAGCGATGCCTGTCTGGAGCTGGCACGTGGTGGGGCAGGCAGCAGCCATCTCCCTCCCCTTTGTTCATCAAGTGCAGCCCAGAATGAACTCCCGTTACCTCCCGTGCTTTTAATATTTTGATTTTTAAAAAGAAAACAATACATAGGTATGCCTATTTCACCTCCGTTTGTTTGGCTGCTACAGTTAGGGACAAGTGAGTCTTAAAGAAAAAGGCAAAACAAAACCTAGTGGTTGTTTGGGCAGATGTCGGTGTGTTGGTCAATAGTCCTTGCTGCGGTCCAGGGTGTTTGTGCTCCAGTGTGAAGGTTTGTGTTGCACCTCTGAGACCAGCATCCCCGCAGCACACCTCCGGTCAGGGACCTGCTCTGGTTGGCATCGAGTCATGGGTGTTCCGTTCCCTTCTGCGCGCTGAGCATCCCTGTGCATGCTCTTCGTGTGACAGCCAAGTCTGATACGGTGACCCTGCCATCGTGGAGGAGGGAGTGCAATGAATATAAGGAGGCTACAAGAGATGTCTCCACTCTGCATCAAGAAGCCTTCTCTCAGCAGCTGGAGGAGGGGGACGGTGCACACACCCTTCTCCCGGGCAGAGCACAGCACGGCCTTGGATAGAGGATGGCAAAAAAAGGCCTTGGTGACCTTGTTGCCGAGCCATCGCCCAGTTGCCGTGGCCGGGGGTGAACATAGGTAGGAGCTTACCCTTGGTGTGGTCATGCACGCTGTCCCCTGGTGAACACCCTCGCTTCTTACTGACTACTGCACGTAGCTCCCTGCTGCTCTCCAGCGCAGCTGGCGTGTGTTCGCAGCACGAAGCGACGGGGACAGTGGTTGCCGCAGGGCTGTCCGTGGGCATCCTCCTTCCGAGCACGTTGTGGATGGTGGGTTTCAATTCTAACCTGCCTCTGCAAGGTGAAATTCCTCCTCTGTCCTGCGGCGAGGCCGATAGCAAATCTCTGTTCTCTGGCTTCCTCCGGGCTTGTCTCATCGATGAATCACGGTGGAGAGGGAGCCCGGGGGGAGTCCTGGGCAAACACACGCTGCAGGAGGCCGATCTCTTCCTGTAACTTGAAGAGGCTCAGACAAGGGGCCGTGGTTTCAGCCGCCGCTGCCATCAGCGTTAATATTCTTCCACATGGGGTCTGTGGGCAGCAGCACGAGCTCTGGGCATCCACTGAAGCTGACCCGAGACCTGCCGTGTGCTTTGCTCCAGCACTGGGGATGAAATGCTAACACAAGGCACTCCGGCCCACGAGTCTGGTCTTGGAGCCATGCGGTCTCTGTTTCACAGGGAGGGGGGTGTCATGTACGTACAGTGCCAAAAACGGGCGAGGAAACCCTGAGGAAAGGTCAATAAAAGCAGGATTGAAGCACCCTGAGGAGCTCCTGACCTGGAGGGCAATCAGAAAACCGTGTGGGGAGGGAGGGGAGCAGAAGGGCTGAATAAACGAGACGTGGCTGTGCTCCTGGGGCTGCGTCCACCAGGTGAAACACATCTCACCTTTTTGTGAAATCGGAAGGTAACCCCAAGTGCGGCTGCAGCTCCAGCCGGCTCTGCGCGCACAGCCTGCGTGCGCTTTCCCAGTGCTGGGAGCAAAGGCGGTGCCCAGCCGCTGCGCCGGGCACGGAGCCGCCGGCTCGGGGGGCAGCACGGGGGGCTCGGTGCTCCTGCCTGCGCTGGAGCGGGGAGATGCTGCTGCCGCGGGCCTGTCATTAGAAACAGGATTAAATTTATTCTGGATCTCTGCTCTCTCTTTTAAGCATAAACATTTGTGCTTTGGGAGTAGATTAATATGCTCAAAGAGTTTTGTTCCATACTTTGCTGATAATTGCTTATAACACTGGCTCTATCTGGGGATGGTGCACAGTTAAGAAGGGAGAAGGCATGCCTTGGCTTCTAATACTCTTGAATTCCTTCATTTTTAGTGATCTGATATATCAATAGACTTTTCCTTGAGCCATATAGTTTCAGATCAATGTATGGAACTGCAAATGAAAGGGGGAGGGGAGTTTTCTTAAAAGGGTTTATTTAGTGCAAAGAAAATTTAATGTATGAAAGTTGATTGAATGAATAACTGCCTCTGAAGTAAGTCTAGATGCTATACTGAAAGCTTTCTGTCGCCCCAAATTGTTTCTACCTGGATCTTGCCTGTAAAAACAGGGGTCATCCCAACTGAAGTCCCAGAAAATGCTGAAAATTTTAATCTGTAGCTAAAAATAAAAAAGGAATAGCATTGGCTGTGTTCCTAAGCATTTTGTTTAATGCTGATTTAAGGCATAAATTCGAAATGGAGCAGGACCAAAAAAATTCATAGCGTTTCTGTCTCTACTGTTTCCCTTACCAGGGCAACAGTTAGGAAAGGACTTTATACAGTATTTGTAAAAATCTGAAGTGTATTTCCAAAAAATTTTTGACCGCAGAAAGGAGATGTGCTAGATAATATTGAATGTTAATAATACCGACTGCTGCCTGACGCTGAAGGTTTTCTGATGTTGCAGGGCTGCAGGGACCTGGCAGGGACCCAGCAGAGGGGCATGGCGTGGGTTCCTGAAACAGCCTCGGGCCCCTGGCACGGCTCGTGGCTTCCCCGTCCAGGCTGTTCTGGTGTGTCAAAGCATTGCCTTTCCCTGGTTAAAAAAAAAAAAAAGGCAAGCACAAAACGGGGAGGTAACGGGTTAAAGCCCACAGTTACCGGCTGCACAAAGCCTCGCACGAGGCAGTGCTCCCCCGCAGCCGGGGACCCTCTCCACCTGCTTCCCGCAGCCGCAGCCTGCCGTGCCCGCGGTGCCCACCCTGCCCGCCGCAGCCGCCCGTCCAGCCTCGCCTGCCAGCTGCTAACGCTGCCCTGTGTCTGGAGGGCTGCCGGCCTCGCACGGCAGGCGAAAGGGGCGCATTTTTCAGGCACCTCAAGGTGAAGGTCTGCCCCGAGCTCCCCTCCGCGCCTGGCCACTGATGCCCGCCAGCATCCCTGTGGGGCAAGGCAGCCAGCACAGCCCAGCGGGACAGTGATAAATTTGGGACACAAAATAATGTCTCAGGAAGCAAATGAGGAATTTCCTTGCTCAGCTGCGGCCTCCGGCAAGTGACAAAGGCTCTCTGGGAGGAGACGTGCACCCCCCGAGCCAGGCCGTGGACAAAGGTCTGGGCGCAGGTCCCTCGAGGCGGGATGCAACGAGCGCACCCGGGCTCAGCCGGCGGCGGGTGGGGAGGCGTGTGTCGCTGGGAGAGCCGCTGCTTTTGGGGGAGGGAGCAGCACAGCGCCTATATCCACCTCCGCGCCGGCAGCCTCGCTGGCACAGCCGGGAGGTCCTGCACCGAGCGACGACCCCTGGAACCGGCTGCCTGCGGAGCCGGGGGAGGGCCCCATCCTCCTGCCCTGGCGATGGGCACCGGGCGGGACGTGTGTGCGCTCCTCTCTGCGGTGTTGCTCGCTGCCCAGGCTTTCCCCCAGACAAACATAAAGATCAGCCAAGGTGAGTGCAAAGCGTTGATTGCGGCTTGGGGTGACGCGTGACGGGTTTAGCAGGGAGAGGAGAGCGCGCACCTCCTGCAGGGTCAGCAGCTGGCTTCCCCCTTTCTCCGACTGCTCCAGAAGTCCCTGACTTTGCTTGAAATCAACTTTCTTCTTCGCTGGGGGGATGTGCCAAGAGCAGTCCCAGTCTCTCTCTCCCGGGATGTTGAAGCTGTCTCTGGGCTGGCTTTGTTTCTGCGTGTGAGAGGCTGCACTTTCGCCTTCAGCAACGCACGCTCGCGTGGCACCGTGCCGTGGCCCTTCAGCTGGCCCTCCCGTGGGTCTGGTGTGGATGGCAGCGGCAGCGGGCAGAAATAACTGCACAGAGGCACACGTGTGAGCAGTGCAGGACTGCAGCCACACAGCCTGGCCGGACAGGCTAGGGGGGCCACCGTGGCTCCCCATTTGTTTATTCACACTTACTGCATGTGAACAGTGGCTACAAATATGTGATTCCCCTTTATTCCCCCCCTCCTTTTTTTTTTCTGAGCTGCTGGTGATGGTGACTGCTATATGTCACTTAAGTTTCTTGCAAACTTTTCCATGGGGCTGGTGCAAGTGAGAGTCGCTGCTCCGAGTTTGTTCACACCCTGTTAGATTTATATGGGAATGTGAATGGAAAGGGACTCCTTAAGTGCTGTTCAGTGAGTTCGTGAGAAAAAGGATCGATACAAGCCCGGCTTTCCTGCCAGACGCCTCATCTGTGGGAGCTTTGCTGAAACTAATTAAGGAGGAAAAAAACCCTCTGCAAGATAACTCCTATCTGTTAGTGCCGGCTGCAGGAGGGCTGCTGCCGGCATCTGCCGTAGCCTCACGACTCCAAACATACCTGGCAGAAGATTTGAAGCTGTAAAACCAGCTTGGTTTCATTACAGGATTTTAAAAAGCAAAGCCCTTTGTGTGAAAGGATGTCACTTCCAATGTGCTTCAACTGGTGTTTAATATTTTACTTGGAAATTTGTAACATGCACCTTGAAAAACACTTCAGAGTGTGTAAAATATTGCCCAGTTATTAAATGAGCTTCACGTCCATCAGTGGATACCACCCCTCCAGCTCCGTACGTCCCCCAGACAGACGGAGACCAAAACCCCTCCCCTGATCTGCTTGTTTTGAAGGTGGATGCTAAGCATGAGACTTTTTCATCTGTTAATGAAAGACAAATATACCAAATAACATGAAGGTGGGATTGCCTGTCTGTAATGACTATAGTGCTAGGGCTTAAGGACGTGCTCCTAAAGCCACGGGTGACCTGAGGCATCCCAGCATCACACAATAGCACTGTCTTAGCCCCTGCCACACGCTGCTGCCCACCAACCCCCCGTTCTAACACTTATTCTTTGGGTTTAGTCAATAAAGAGGACATGGGCTGGTGGATGTGCGAGGCTGTGGCGGGATGGAGGTCTGGCTCAGCCGGCACTTTGAACCCCCCAGCCTTGCCCCAGGCTGCTTCTGCCGAAGCCGTCCTGGGGCGTCCTGGGGCTCCCCTGTCCCAGCCCGGTTGTCTCACCCATCCCCTGTAACTGCCCACTGCTCCGGCAGTGCCAACACAGGGCAAAGCCATGCTGCTGGCCCTCCCCGTGGTCCCCAGCTGGTAAGAGGTGACTCGGTGTCAGTGGGTACCAGGATGCTCATCCTGAGCCCCAGCTCCGACATCCAGCTGGGGAGCACTCCCTGTCCCTCGCTCTCGGCATCACAGCCCTCGGGTACCAGCGGAGGGGCTCTGCAGGCAGCTCCTACCCCGCCCTCCACGTGACAGGGATCTCCTCAGCTCTTCTCTGTTGGCATTAACTTCAGACAAGCCTCTTGGGCGTTGATGGACACCCTCCAAACCCAGCTGCTTGCCAAGAGCTGAAGAGGTTCACTTGCTTTCTCAGGTCAGACGGCAGCATTAGCTTAGGGATGTGCCAAGGGGGGTGTTTCAAGACCATGCCTTTCAGCGAGGTGCCTCTTAACGTCTCTAAGCTTTTTGGTAAGTCATTAGCTGTTGATGATACGGAGCCCTTCACTGCTCTGCAGCAAGAAGAGCATCTGCTGCCAGCACTGACCTGATCTGATCTGCTGTCCAAAACCCTTTGATGGAGCTGCCACCCCCCCAGGAGTCTTCCTTGCACGGGCATCTCTTGCCAACCTTGTCCTAGCCCCAAACTTCGTACCTCAAATCTGCGGGTCGCTGGAGGTGAGGCAGCATTGCACCTTGCGATGAAGCTGTTCAGCAAAAAAACTGCTCTTCCCCAGCTGAGTCAGCGGGAGTCACGCAGTTGGTACTTTATCTTTTTCAGTAGCATCCTGGAATAAAAAAAACCTCGTGAAACTGGCTGGGATTTTCTCAGTTAATTATTTCTAATTGGAAAGGGGCCACTTGGGGAAGTGAAACTTTTTGGCAGAGCAGTGCCAGCTTCTGCAAGATTTTGACAAGTGATTTTCCTGGTGGTTCTGCAGTGGGTCTCAGCTAGTAAATAAATAAAAAGGCTCTGGTTTTGTTGGCACTGACATAAATCCAGAGAGCACAAAACTCTCTCTGACACAAAATTCTTGTTTTCCAGCTTTTCTGAGTTAGTAACAGCTGCCTGATATGAATCTTATCCTCAACCAAGCCTGGACATCTATTTTGCTGGTGCTGCGTTAAAACATGTCCCTGATCTTAAAACTGCTGCACTGTAAATAAGCAAAGGGAGAAGGATTCTTGCCATCATTTTTCAGCAGGAATCTGGGGACAAATGGGTGAAGTGACTTGGGGTCGGCAGGAGCCTCCGTCCCGCGGGAGGTGGCTGTGCCGCTCCTGCCCTGTGCAGAGGAGCTGATGCTGCTGGGGGTGTCGTTTTGCTGGGGTGCTTAAAAGTGAGGATCTGGTCTAAATAGCCCCAAAATGCTTCCCCTGTCCCCTTTTAGATCAAAATACCATCAGCAGCTGCTGGCTCAGGTTATGGGATTTTCCTGCAGAGCCATGAGTGGGCTCCTATGCTCACAACCATATGTCTGATTTCTTATGGCCTTTCTGCTAAAAATAGCCCCTGAAGACCCCAGAAAAAGCAGCATCCCCGATTGTTCCCGCCTGTAAAACTAGGAGCAATAGTTTTCCTCCAAAGAGACAGCCAAAGCCTCTGATCCTGACCTAACAGAAAAGATGCTAATTAAATGCTGACCTCCCATATTTTCCTTTTTGGTATATTTAACCTTAAATTCCTTCAGGCACCTCTGGTTCACTGAAGCTCATCAAATTAATGCTACCTAATGGGAAGCAGTATGGAATAACAAAGAAGGACTGTCTCATTCTCTGACTCAGTTTCGGCTGCTCTGAGCAAAATGAGGATGATTTTCCTGGGCGATCGGGATGCCAACGGACCCGGCCTGGAGCCAGGCCATCAGGATGCCCACTGCAATTAGCACTCAGGAGCGAAGGGCCCCGTTTGCTGGGAATGCTGCTGGGTTAAGCCCTGTGAATTTTGCCACCGTGCTGTTAGAGGTGAAGAGTTCGTTGAGGCGCTTCACAGCCTCGATAATAAAATCCCAATTGCTGGGGGAGCTGGCGGTGCCTGTCTGCCGCAGACCCCCGGGGTGCTCCTGGCAGGAGGGAGCAGCAACCTGGGGTCGCCGCGAGCTGGGACCAGATCCCAGCCCTGTCCTGAATGGACGGGACATGCCTCATCCGTGACCCGGTGGCGAAGCTGAAGCCTCGTCCCGTGGGTTTGACCCTCTGCCCTTGCTCTGCTTCACTTTTGGTGTGGGGGGGACCCCTGGCCGGCGCCACGAGGGGAGGAGGGCTTGGCTCCCAGGAAATCGCATCAGCTCTTGGCGTTCCTGGTCCTTCTGCTCTATTGCTATAATAGCAACAATTTGCATTTTTTAGGGCTATTCTAAGGCTTTTCCAAACACAAGGATGGCTGGATGTGAATCTGAGAGCTGAACCTTGCATTGCCACTGAGCTGGCTGTGGCTTGGCCACCCTCCCTTAAAGCTGTTCCTCTTGTTTCGAGCCTGGTGTGCCTTCCCGTCGGAGCCCATAACTAGTGCTGATGAGGGTGGGAGAGCCCCTCGCTGCTCTCGGCGGGTTTGTTGTGGTGGGGTGCAGAGCTGCTCCCAGCCATGGCTCCTCCGGAGGGGGTGACCGGGGGTCCCGAGGCGTGGGTGATGGGGCGACAGCCCCACAGGACTCGGCACAGCGGGTGCTACCGGCAGCCGGCTTGGCCTTCGTACCCTGCTCAGGAGGAAAAAAGGGCTCTTTGCATTTGTGGTTTGTCGCCTGGGAGGGGTATGTGATAGGAGGGACCCAGGGGCTGGCTGACGGCTGTTTGTAAAACACTCAGCGATCCCCATGTGGAAAGAGCTGATGAAATACAAAATTATCGCCCAGAGCTGCTGGGCGATTCAGCTCCATGAACGCTTCCACAACTGCTTTGACTTCACCTCGCCTCTCCTTTCTCCCAGGCCGATGCTGCCCTCGCCGCTCCCACGTCCCACACTGCCGCTGGCAGGGGTTTGCTCTCCCCACCCTCGGGGAAAGCCATTCCCCCCCAGCCCCTCAGTACCAGAGGCCCTGTAGCACCACGCTGACCTCTCCGGGCTTGAGCCTGTTACCTGCATGGATAGTTTCATGGCATCTGATGTCTGCCGTAACCCCCTGCTCCCCTTGCCCTGCCCGCCTCCCCGCTCACTCCGGCAGGACCCCATGGGGATGCGGGAACTGGCTTGGGGGCAGCTGGCAATTCCCCAAGGCTCAAAAACCAGCAGCTGAGAGAGTTAAGCCTGTGTCCCATGAGAATCCAGGGGTTAGGCACGCGTTAGTGTTGGGTGGGGTGTTGTGCGAGTGCGCTGCATCCTCCCCGCGCACGACGGGGGGAGCGTGACACGGAGGAGGTCGGAGGGAAGTGTTAACACCACTGCAGTGTTTACACAGCGGCAACAGCAAAGGCTCCAGAAATGTGTCCTGCCCCCTAAATGGCCTCTTTTGGGGTACCTCTCCTGCTGTGCTAAGAAGTGGTGAGGGAGGAGGAGCAGCTCCATGGGCCCCAGCTCTTATCTGGCGGCAGGAGGCAGATAGGCTGGCACCGCTCCCGGCGGCACGCACGCCTCGCCTGGCTATTTATGGGGCCAAAATCCAACGCGTGCGTACGTGCACGGCTGTGTCCGGGCCCGGGGACACGAGGGATGGCGAGGGGGTTTGCTCGGAGGGAGGAGGTGCAAGCTGGCCTTGCAGGAGGCGAGAGCAGGAGGGCAGAGTGCAGCCCTGACCCCGCAGCCGCCAGCTGTCAGCTCCCATCCCAGCACGGCGGCTCCGGTAGTGCCTGATAGAGGCGAGAGGAGCCCTTATCTCGGTTTCCCCAGTAGCAAAAGTCAGGGCCTTTATTTTAAGCACCTTCTGCCTAAAATGATGTTAAACTGGCTTGAAAAGTCCCTCCTGATTTAGGCAGATGCTAAAACTGACAAACCCACGGCATTTGCAAAATGTGCTTTGGCTTTTGCAAACTTTTGCGCGGCTTCTGCAACAGCTGGGTTTTCCATGCATGTGTTTGGTGGTTATTTGCCTGGGCAAGGCGCGGGGAGCAGGGCTGGGCGCTGCTGCCTCCACTGCCTGCTCGGCTGCCTTCTCGGCTGTCCGGCCACACTGCTTCGCCATCAGCTGCTGGATGTCCTCTGCTCTGCCCCCAGCCATGCCGGAGCCCGTCCATGCCTACTCCTGCCCGCTCTTCTGGACGGAGTACGAAGGCCATTGCTACCGGTACTTCCCCATCAACAAAACCTGGGCTGAAGCCGACCTCTATTGCGCCGAGTTCTCCATTGGCATCAGATCAGCCAAGCTGGCCTCCATCCACAGGTGAGGGGGGCAGAAACTTGTCATCCCACCCTGGCACGGCCTGAGGAAGAAGGAGAATGGGGACGACACCCCATTCCCACAGCACAACCTCTGTGCCAGCTGCAGGCTCATGTCCCAGTCTAAGCATCCCTCTGCAGCAGCCTCAGCATCCCTCTGCAGCAGCGTCCAGGTCAAGTCTGATGCACTGGGCACACAAAGGCAATGTAAAAAATGCCTTTTCCTGGCCTGGCAGGAAAACTGACATAGTACTCCCTGAATTTCCCAAAACTGCATTTTTTACTCTTGAAAAAGGGATAGAAATACAACATGACTGCACAGGCTTTTTCCCCCGCCCCCTCTCCCCCGGCTCTCCCCCACACCACACACCTCCCGCACAGGCCCAGGGAAGTAATCAGCTGCAATTAGAGGAGGGGGCCCCATCTGGCCGTGCCGTGGGGCGAGTGCTTAGGGGCATGCCTGACTATTTGCCTGTCACACCCCCTCGGCGGCTCCGTATTGCTCTCTTTTGCCAGCTGGGAAGAAAACGTCTTCGTGTACGACCTGGTGAACAGCCGCGTGCCGGGCATCCCCACCGACATCTGGACGGGGCTCAACGACCTGCGGCAGGTGAGAGCTCCCCGTAGTCGCGTGGGAAATGGCTTTGAAAAATTCACTTCCCTGTGTTTTCCCCCTGGAAAGCCCCTTGGTTTTCTTCTTCGCTCCTTGTAGCCCCATTGATCGGGTGGTGGTGTAGGGTCTGTTGTGCAGCGCATGGGGGAAAGTTGTCGTTTCATCCCCTCCAGCCTGCTTTTAAAAGAAAAGTGTTACTAGAATTAATAGATTAATAATTACCAATTATTCACATCCTGGTTTATTAATGGATTAATAGAAAGGGTATTGCACTACTGGTCCAAGGAGAGCAAATAAACTGAAAACACCTCCAACATCAGGAATCACCGGTTTCATTGCTTTCTTGTGATACTCTGCAAGTTTTCAAAGCTGACACGTTGGAAACGTATAGTCTAATATGTAACAAAGAAAAATCGAGACCATCAGGAGAACAGTCCCATGCCAGCAAATTTTTGTAGATATTGGGAAAGGAATGGAAAAGAAAAGGAAAAGGAACATAGAGTTGGGTGGGTGTGTTAAAAAATAGATGTTCTGGGCTCCCGTGGTGAGAACGCTGCGAATGCTGGGGCTTTCCCCAAACGAGCTGTGTGGCCTTTGCTGAGTGGTGACAGTCTCTCCCCATGTCCCCGGGCTGTGCGGCACCGGGGATGGGGACGGGGACGGGGTCCGCACAGGAGTGGGACCCCCCTGCAAACGCAGCTCTGCGATCGCGGCCTTTCTCCGCTCGCCCCGCGCCAGGAGGGTCACTTCGAGTGGACGGACGGCTCCTCCTACGACTACCACTACTGGGACGGCAGTCAGCCCGACGACGGGATCCACTCCATCCCGGAGGAGGAGGACTGCGTGCAGATCTGGTACAGGCACAGCAGCGGTGAGTGCCGCGCCGCGCGTTGAGGGCACCTTAAGTCTTATTTGCATGTCAATAAATTCAATCCACTGCCGCTCGTGCTTTTCTGAAGAGGTTGCTGGCAGGCTGCGGATTTGCATTTTAATTTTTTATTATTATTTTCTTTTTTCTTTGCAGAGAAGGGGTGTGTTTTCTCTTTCACCACGCACATACATACACACACACACTCGCTCTCCCTCTGCTCACAGCCCATCTCCCTCTGCCACAGCAGCGGCGGGAGGGGAGCATCATACACTTTGAAGAATTACCGCATTTAGCCCAAGGCCAAATTTTCCCATTTCCCCTCCCACACGGGAGGCCTGTGGAAACACCCATCGCTTTGCCAGCTTTTCTCTCCCTTGCTCAGGCCAAGGGCATCTTGCTGAAGCGGGGCAAGACCCTACTTGTGCAAAAGTCCCACTTCACGCCCTCGTTGCCAGTGAGACCATTCAGGTGCATCCAGACGCCCTGGACGTACCTAAATGCCCCGTCCATGGGCAGCTTGTTGATATTTCGTGGGGTACAGGGCTGTGTTTGCAGCTGCCTCCCCGCTACCGTGTTCGAGCCATGTCCAGGCATCCCCGCCAGCATCCCCAGGACAGGGATGGGGATGCTGGGAGGGGGCATGGCTGGGAGCAGCGCAAATGGAAGCACATCCAGGGAAAGCCTCCCACGACAGCAGGAGGTCCCGGTCCCCAGGGCGGGTGCATGGTTACCTCCTCGCGCCTTTGTTTGGCTAATGCTTTGGGTTTTTTGGGGGGTAGCGCTGCGCTCCTGGAACGACAACGCCTGCGGCAGAGCCTTCCCCTTCGTCTGCAAGATCCCCTCGCTGGCCCTGGACTGAGGCTCCCAGCACTGCCCACGTCCCCCCTCATTTTGGGTCACCTCTCCAGCTGTGCTGGGAAGAGCGGCTGGGACGTGGCACGGGCAGCAAGAGCCGCGGAGCTGCTCGGCATCCCTAGCCAGACCCCGGCTGCAAAAGTCCCTCCCAGGAGTGCTGCGGGGACGAACCCGGCGCTCACCCTCCCCATGGGCAAACGGCGCTGGGAGCTGCGTTAAACAGTGAAGGAGCCCCCCAGGCCTGAGCTTTGGGTTTCAGATCAACTATCGCAGCGTATTAGAGCAAGCCCATGATTTTACCAATACACCAAACTGTTAGCACCAAAAAATAGCTGTGTGTAGGATTTGCCCGTGGATCTGTGAAGAGTGGAGGAAAAGCATGATTTTCTGTTAAGTTATGCAAAATGCCTCTTGTGCATGTTATTTTTCTCTCCACTAAAATAAATGGCAAACAGCACGTGGAGGCTCCTTCGTCTTTCTAGCGCGCGAGTAGCAGCAACTCCCCAGGGACATGGGGTCTCGTGTGAAAGGAGCTGGTTTTACCCCAATCTGCTCTGTATTAAAAAGGTGCATTGGGGGGAAGCGGATGCCTGGGAAAGTTTATTTTATTGACCCCAACTGGTTTTTGGAGTCCTGTGGCAGCCTGTGCGCACACCCTGCCCTTCGCCTGGCCCCCATCACCACATGGGGCGTACGGGGCCACCCTGCGCCCCACAGCTCCGCAGCATCCACACCCGCAGCAGGTGAGCAGGGTTTGGCCCTGGCTGCTTTGGGCTGAGCGAGTTAAAGGAGGCGGGCGAAGGGCTGACGTGCACCAGCTGCGGGTCAGCCCACCCTCATAAACCTCCCCTGGGAGGGGAGAGCTCCTGGCTCTTGCTGCAGCCCTGTTTCCTGGTGGGGTGATGCTCTTTCCTGCAGCTGTTGCTGATGTCCTCCCGTTCTGTGCTGGCACTGCAGAGGTACTTTTGTCTGCCAGGTAAATAATTTCTGGGGAGGTGTGTGTTGCTGTGGCAGCCCCAGTGTGCCCTGAGCTGCTCAGTGGGAGATGGGACCCTTCCCCTTGCGCATGGGTGAATTTGCGGGGCCTGGGTGTGAGTGGGTGCTGCCAGAGCCCAAGGGAAGGGCAGCGCTTTCGAGGCAAAACCATGCTTCTCCTTGAGGGGACATGGCTGCAAGGGCGCTGCTGGACCCAGTCAAATGCAATAAATCCAGTGCTCCCTGCAGGGTGACCCCCTTGCCCAGGTCCTGCGCAGCCCTGGGGCATCCAGGTGGCTTTGCATGAAGCCCCGTGCAGAGGGGGCTGCCTCCCCCTCCGGCCCCTTGCCCTCTCCTGCGAGCAACGTGTCCCTCTTGTCCCTGCTCTGGCAGAGCCCCAGGGTCGCAAAGCAGCCGGGACAGCCCTGGGCTGCCCCGTCTCGGCCACTGCCAGCGAAGATGAGTAAAAGCATCCTCACAAAATTGTCTGGTCTCCCTTGATGTCACCACCTTAGAGACAGAAAATTTCACAACTAAGACTTTCCAGAGCGATTCCACTGGATACAATGAGGTGAATAACTGAGGCTCCGCTGGGAGTGTCTAACAACTGCTTCCCTGGGTATCAGCAGGGCTTTCAGCTAAAACGCATTTCCACTTGGAGAGAAACTGCAAAACTTGGTGGGGGTAACAGAGGTGGTGTAAATGGAACATGTGTGTTGGAGCAGGTTTCTAAAATAAGGAAATACTGTCAGCCCTGATTATGTTTGGTTTTTTTTTTAT
The DNA here is from genome assembly GCA_009819775.1 of Phoenicopterus ruber ruber. NCBI lineage: Eukaryota > Metazoa > Chordata > Aves > Phoenicopteriformes > Phoenicopteridae > Phoenicopterus > Phoenicopterus ruber. The sequence goes on along the minus strand of CM020229.1, from coordinate 10,049,347 downwards.
ATAATGTATATAAATGAATAATACATATAAATAAAAATACATTATTTTTAATGGATTTTATATATATACTATCCATATATTTATATGGAAAGTAAGCGAGTTGCATAATTTTCAGTCCTGGGCAGGAGACAGTGTTGAATGTGGTTTCTTGAGGCTTTTGCTTCATCTGAAAACAATAAATTATATATAGATGATAACAGTATGTAAAGAAACCAGCTGTAAAAAATAAAAATGTTCTTGCATCCAAGAAGCTAACAAAACGTTGATGTGTAGGAACTGATCTGTGGCAGAAAAAGGGAACCACTGAGGAACTGTTTTGATCACTGCCCTAGAAGCCACCCACGGATGGGTCCTGTGCCCGCTGCCGGCACGAGGACAGCAGGGTCGGGCACGTGTGTGGCGCGGGCTGTGTCTGGCTCCTGGTTCCGAGCGCCGGTGCGGAAGCGTGGTCCCGTCTCCGTGGTGGAGACCAGCCGTGCTGCAGGGGACCAGAGCCAGCACACCCCGCAGAACCCCCTCGGGCTCGGCCGTGCCCAGAGCCCATCACCCGGCGGGGAGGTCGGGGTGCTGGGGGGCGGCCGCCCCGCTGGGTGATGCTGCCGCACGGTGCCAAGCTCTGCGTGGGGCTCCGGGCTGCCTCTCCCTGTTTCTCTTCCCTGTTCCTCCTGTGTCCTCTGTTCAGAGGAGCTGGGAGTTCATCGCAGCTGGGGCTCAGTACGCCTCGAGCCAAAAAACTCTTTTTTCTCTGCAAGTGGCATGAGATGTTTCAAAAGAAAGGTTAAAACCTTCCCTTGGGAAAGCGTTTGAAGACTTGGGCCCTACTGTGGCTAAAAATATTGCTAATGGGGAAACCTATGAAAGCTGTCGGCTCCAATTAACATCTTCATTTCCAGGTAAAAAGAACTGAACATGCGTGACCTGAAAGTCGGGACCAAAGTTAATAGGGGCTTTGTTTTGCAACCCCCCCCCGGCTTTCTCCCAGACACCAAGATCCTTACTCAAAAAAACAACCCTCTCTCCTCACTGGTGTCTTCTGTTTCACAGTAATCAAATAAAATTCAGAAAACGACAGGAGTTTTCACCTCCCTAATGAACTTTTAGTGGATCTGGCGAGGTCAGTGCTCAATGGAAGACGGGATGTGCCCTTTCACTTGCACGGACGCTCCTGGGCTTTGGGTGGCCGGGAGGAGCTACAGCTCTTCGGGCTGAACTTTTTTATTTTATTTTTCTGTACTCCTTGTCCCATAACCCCCAACCCCCTTGTTATCTTGAATTTCTCTGTCCTGCCTTGCCGTATGGTGCAGGCAGTGGGAAACCTGGCAGCGGCAGGACTCTCCCACATCTCTCCTGCACGTCACTTGCAAGCGACTGATGCTGGAGGGTCCTTTTATATCTCTGAGTTTTTTAGGAGCCGAACGTCTTCCTTTGTAACATGTGAAAGTTGGGGTAAGCGTGAACAGTGTGTGATGTAGCCTGGGAGTGAAGAAAAATAATTGTCTCTTGGTGACAAACGTCTTTACCCTCTTATGCCCCGTTTCATGGTGTGTAGAGACAACATTGCCCCCAGCCCTGGGTGGAGAGATGGGCCTGCCTGGACCATTTGCCTTTCGATTCTTTTTTTTCCCTATTATTATTATTCTTTACTTCCCGAAACACGCTGCTGGATGCCCAGGGACGGGGGCTGTGCAGGCAAGCGCTGTGCTGTCAGCAGCGTACCGGGGCGCGCTGGTGCTGCCAGCCGCAGCAGCCTGCCCCGGCGCGGGCAGCCTGCTGACGATTTTCCTCCCCGGTTTCTAATCTGGACTGCTCAAACGGCTGGCTGGGCTGGGCCGAGCCGTCCTTTCCTCGATTAATTTGGTAAGGTATATTTTTTTCCCCTGAAAGTTACTGGGAGGATAAGGCCTGCACAGCTGAATCGTGAGCTTTTTCTTGGGCATCTCCTTCCCCCCCACCCGGTTTCCCTTAGTTTTAACTGCCCGCCCCGGGGCGAGGATGCTGCAGAGTGGTTCCCTTTCACAGGGAACAAAAATATCTCAGGGCCAAAAAAATATTTTCCAGCAGCCTAGTGAGTAAATGATAGACATTTACTGGCTGTGGCAGTGAGGTCCATCACCAGCCCTGCCCCCCCCCCCCCCCCCCCCCATAACTGTATGATAAATGATGTTACCTCTCTATGCGATGGTGTTAGCGTTAAACCCCCCAGCTTTGGTGCATCCCAAGCGTGTGCTGCGGGGAGAGACGGAGCAGTGGGGCACAAGGAAGGTGAGCAGGATTTGGCCCCGTGCTGTGCGGGTCCCAGCAGATATTGGCTTAACCAAGATGTTCCTCCTGTTCTGCGGGGTGGGGGTTCCCATCCCACCCCACACCAGCTGCTCCCCGCTGCTGCCAGGGAACGAGCGGGACAGCGGGGAGCCAGCCCAGACAGACCTGCCGGGAAACGCATCTCCTCCTGGGCACGGCTGAGCCCAGCCGCCCCTCGGGTGGGCAGGGGGCTCAGCTGAGGTGGCCGTCAAGAGAAGGGCCAGAGGTGCGATCAAAGGTGGATTTATAAACTCTGCAAGCTGCTGGTGTGTCATGGCACCTTAATTAATTGCAAAAGCTGAGTGAAGCTTCAAGCAGTGCCGTTTTTTCCTCCAGGAGAGGCTCATTGCTGCTGGGGGCTCCTCTGACCTGGGGGACCCCAGGATGGGGCTGGCTCAGCACCAGGACCCATTTTGCTGTTGATTGCTCCTTATCAGTACCCCAAAAGCCTCCCCATCTTTTGTGGCCAAGGATCTCCAGGCTTCCGGTGAAAACTGCCGTGGTGGGGAGTGCTGGCTGTGGGTCAGCAGCCCTTTCTCCCTTTTGGCGCAGGGCTCTGCGGCACAGCCACCTAAAAAGGACGGTGAAGTGTTTTACTAACTGCTTTTGCTTTGTGGGGGCTTGGTAACTTGGCTGGAAACTTTCATTCCTGGGTGCAAATTGTCAGAGACGCGGCTGATCAGAAGCAAAGCGCAGATCTAAGGAGAGCGCGATTCCCACTGTGGTTTCTGCTCGTAAAACCGGGCAGCCTTGAAGGCCACAGAGCCAAAGCGCAGGTGACGTGAGAGAGAAACGGATTGCAACTGGCACCGTGAACGTGAATCCCCTGGAGTCAGTTAGCGCGGGCGGAGTGTTTTTGGGCAGATTGCCGCGAGAGCTGATACTCCTCAGCACTACCTGGCGGCTGTCCCCGAATGAGGTCCCGGGTGCTGCGCTCCTGCTGCGTTGGCAAAATGTAGCTGTATTTGGTAATCTGCAAAAAAAGTCTAGCCTGGCTCTTGGGGTTACCATGGCAACTAGATATTTGCTCATTTGTATTTCTTGAAAATTATGCTGGGCTGTTGATTGCATCGTTTGTGAAGCTCTTTGTCGGGAGGCCGACAGATCGTTGTTTGTCAGGGCTGCACGGGAGCGACTGGTGCTGTTATTAAGCACATTTCCGAATGGGAACTTTGCCGGAGTGTGGTGTGTGTTATAACTGCATCCCTCCTGCAGAAACCCAGTAACGTAACCCCTGGCCTAGGAAGCGTGTGCTTGCTCTGCGCATCCCCTCTGACATCCATCTGTACTCGTGCAGCTGCTTGGGATAACACAAAATCCAAGGACAGGGGAAGGCTTGCAGAAGCTTTCTCCTTGTGCCTCCGTAGCATGGAGAGGACTCGAATAAAATATCCTCCTCTGGCTGCCCTCGGAAATCTGCCACGGGGCAGGAAGGAGAGCAGGTTTAATTCGAAGGTGGTTTGAGGAATGGCCATCTCCCCGTGTGATCGGGAGAGGAGGCGAGAGCCGCGTGGCTGGAGGGGCCCCCGGAGCAGCACCCACCGGCCGCGATGGGAGGGCTGCAGCCCTGCTCCCGGGGGAATAACCACCATCCTCCGCTTCCAGAGTGTGTGGAGACTTTGAGGTTTGGGAAAATGCCAGCTTAGATTAAATGCTTACTAATTTTTGGTATTGCAAATCTGGTACTCGCTGTGGAGCACCGGGAAAGGATGGTGCTGCAGGGCTGGCTTGAATTTTCAGAGGTGGCTGTAGAAGAGGATAGGGAAGGCTGCTTTTCTTTTTTTTTTTTTTTTTCTGAAGACAAAATTAATTTGATTTGGACGCTGTTCAGACTCAATGGCCGTGGGTTCCCAAAAGTCAATTGACCCACAATCCAGCAGCAGCTTAAGAGCTCCGAGTTCGTTGTCAAGTATTTGTTTAACAGCAAAAATCCACTTGCCACTAATTCCTCTTTTATCTTATTGAGATAATGAAATTAGGAGGCAGGACATCGTGGCAGGTCTGCAGATAGTTGTTTTGAGCAGCTTGTCCACATGAGGATGTAACACCTTTGTGGGCTCCTGGTCTGCTCATCGGTGCTGGCACTGGTGCCCACATGGAACGTGGGGGCTGCTGGACCTTGTCTCCTCCATCACCATCAACCTTCTCCATCCTCCCACCACCGGCCATGGGTTGCACCCAGCAGACACCGAATGTGAAGGTCACAGGCAGAGGGAGGGGAAGGAAAGGGCAGAAGTGAGAGTTAAAGCAATTAAATGTGGTATTTCATCAGTGTGGAGGGCAAGCACTCGCAGGAAAGGGCCGTGGCCTTTATTAATCTCCAAAGCATCACACGAAGTCACAGTTCCAACTAAAAGCTGAATGCAAATGACAAACATGTTCATCTAATATGGATAGTTACCCTGGATTTAGCTGGGTTGTGAAAGTGATTATAATTTGGTAATAACAATAAGATTAACAGCTCTAATGAAATCTTAAATGCCAGCTTTGTAACCTGCCCTTTTTTCTGCGTTGACTCCATGGAGTGACCTGCTGTAGCTGTCTGGGGGGGCTGCGTGTTGCTGCACATGGTCCCTCTGATCCCCCATGCACACCTGGCCTGATTGGGATTTTGGCGTTATTTATTACCCCACGCCCCACAATCACGCAGGTAACACGGAGCGGCTCCCGCTCTGGCAGTAATGCGGGCAGGGCACCGAAAAGCCTTGCTCGGATTTGACATTTTTGGGTGTATTCTGCATCTGCAGTAAATTCATCTTTCATTGCATGTTACCCTGGCCCCCTGGCTGCTCCCTGCTGCAGGGATGTCCCTTGCAGGGATGACTGCCAGGGCAACAGCCACTGGGCTCCCAAAGCATCCCGGCGCTGGTGGGTTTGGTCCCTTCAACCCTGGGTACCCCCAGGACGTGACCTTTGGGGAAGGACCAGCGAGTTTTTGGGGAAGGACTAGCGAGTTTGTGGCTTTGGGTGGAGCTGGGTGAGGCAGTGGTGAAGGATGCTCACAGTTTCTTCCGCTCCCGGTTTTAGCATACAACCATACAAGGCACAAAATGCCTGTCAGGGTGGGGTTTTTAACTTTAAAATGGCAGCGCAGACTCTCACTGCTCGTATTATCTGGCCGCTACAGCCACCACATCCTCTCTCGCATTACTTTCTCCATTTTTCTGGTTTAAACTGAGTAAACCCCAAAAAAGCTGCTGTTTTTGTTCAGCCGGCTCAGTGCAGTGAATGACCCATTTTTCTTCTCGGATGAGTCATGGATCCTCCTCTGAAAGATCTCATTATTAATATGCCATTTGGGGGATATGTCTGAATTTTCCAGCAGTGGCAGCGGCCTTGTCTGTGTTCACTAAGGGAACCTACACAATTAATGGTATATGCCAAACGGCTACACCCTAATGCAACGGATTTGGTATCTGTGTATTTTTAAAGAATATACTGCTTTTTTAATGGGCATTTTTAGATACAACGTGCTTAACACTTTTTCCTTATTAGAAATTTACTGAAATTCTTCTCATAAGCAGGGGAAGGAAATCCCTCCCCGGATGGTATGGCTCGCAAAAGAGAAGCAGGAGAGGACACGGGGGGTTATTTTTCACGTGCAGGATGGTCACGGAGTGGGGTTGCAGCTCAGGGAGAGAGCGACCATCACCCCCGCGTCTGGGCTTCCAGGGCAGCACACCCCAAATCCCTGCTCTTTGTCTTTCACACGGACCTCATCATTAAGCTGTTGGAGAAAACGAATGCTTATGACAGATGCCCCCTACAAGGGGAAATGCACTCCCAGGGGAGGAGAACAGAGTAGAGTTTATTTTTGGAAGAGGCCAAATGCACCGCCCGGGCTGTCTGAACCCCACCTCGGCTGGAGGCAGCCTGCTCGTTTCATAACGGTACCTTTATTTACAAGTTAAAATATGTTTTCCCTTGCATTTGTGGAACTCCTGCCTCCAAAACACCACCTGAAGTGTGACTTTAAACATCATCTTCTTAGTCGGGCAGATACGTTAATTCAAGGGTACCAAATGCAAGCCGAAGGAGGATCACGGTCCTCATATTTTCCACTTGTTGGTTTCCCCCGAGCTGCGTTTTCAAAACTTGACTTCTCTGGAGCATCCTGCAAATGCTCTGTCTCCAGCAAGCCTAGTGAAAGCGTTTAACCATAAATACATACACATACATAGGTCTTCATTATATATACATGTTTAACCATATATAAATACACACACATATTTATGTATTGCATTACTATTATAACCATTTTATGTACAAACGCCCGCACGCATCCTCTGCACATCCCACATCTCGCTCTCCTTTTCTCCCACCCTGAGCAGAGTAACCAGATCTAAGGTCTTACCCACGGACACTTCTGCAGAAGAGCCCAATTACATCATTTTGACGTTTCAAGAGACATATTTTGTAAGATTTACACCACAACCTAATTTCAGGCTGATTATGCACCATAGGAAGTTGCAGTGCGTATCGCCTCATTGGCCTGATGGGCTGGCTGAGCCGACGGACGAGCGCTCTGCGCTCTGCTGAGAACGGCTTATAGAGAAAAGGCCCGATAGTCAACAAGGGCTTTGGCAGCACCGAGTATATTTACTGGTTTGGGGGTAATTCTGTTTATGGGGATTTGGGGATCAGCCAGGTGCTGGGATCGGCCCCGTGGATAAGCGGCTATTTGTGCGGCTCAGCTCTGCTGGGAGACCGAGACGTCCCCCTGATTAGATTAGCTTTGCACACTGAGCTCTGCCTTTTTTTTCCTCCCCTTAATCCCATGCCTACTATTGCGGATCTACTGAAAACAACAGGTCTTTGCCGATTTTGGAGCCAGGCTCGTGCGGGGGCAGATGCAGCCTGGCTGCATCTCAGCCCTCCCCTTGTCGCAGCCGAGCGTTTGGGCATGAGGAGCTTCGATGCACGGGGGGTTGTACGTGGGACCCAGGGCCACACACTTTAAATTACTTTAACCTGTAGCTCAGCCACTCACTTTAGAGGCTTTTTAATTTTAAATGGAGGCTTTACACGTGTTCCTGTCTGCCCCGAGGCTCTCAATGCGTGGTTAAAGCCCACCGAGTTAGTGGACAAACATCGCTTTAGTGAATTTAGCGATGGTGCTTGCTCAGGCTCCCCAAAATGGCACCAAGCAGCTTGAGGCTGCTGGAGACTCTGACCTGTTTTCTGATTTGGGGGGAGCTGTGGGACGGCAGCGTTGCCTCCAAGTTGGGCAAGAGGTTTCTAAAGAAGCAGGTGACAAGGGAGCGAGGCGCAGAGCTCTGGGGGCCGGGGCAGCCGGCGCCCGCCTGGGATCGTGCTGGGGGCTGCGGCTTTGTCCCTGCCGAGGCTGTGTCCCAGCCACGTCCCAGCGCAGCCCTTCACCGCTTCTGGGAACTCAAGGATCAGCTTTTTGGGGCAGCTCGTGTTGGTCACTGGTCTCTTGTGTCCCCTGCAGTATGGTGAAGGTCTGCCCCATGCTCACCCGTCCCAGGAAGTAAAGCAGAGGCAATCTCACGTGTAGCTTCATCAAACAGAAATCGATATGAGATTTGATTAAAAGATGGGAAAGAGACTGAGAAATAAATTAACTTCTATAGCACTCATTGCCCTGGGAAAACCAGCGCTGGGAGTTTGCATCTCTGGTGCCTCCTGAAGTCCCAGGCAGAGCTGCAGAGCTGGACAGCAGGTTTTACATCACGTGCTGGGGGGATCGACTCTTGGCCTGATAAATCAGAAATCCAATCTGCCTGATCTCTGCTCAGGCGGTTTCTCCGGGCCCTGCTTCGGGCGAGCGCTGTGCTGGGTCGGGGGCGGTCGCTCGCTCTGCGGGGGGCTCGGCTGTCGCAAGGCTGAGTCTCCTTCTCGGAACGGCTGCGGCTGTTGTAGGCTGTTGTATTGCAAGTTATCGTCATGCAGACAGTGCAGCACATCTCCGCTGCATCCCTGGCAATCTCTGGCATCAGTACGATTTCCTCTGGCCACTTTTTGAATACGATGTTGAGCGATCAGCGTGTGACTCTGCAATAAGAATGCTAATTAAGTGCCACTTCCACAACCGCAGGGTTAAATTAGCTTCAGCCATCACTGATGACTTATTGAACGTCTGTACTCCTGGATACTTTTTTGTGATTTTCTTTAAATGATTTCATCCTGAATCTAGCATGGTTTCATTTAAACAGGATTTGCTGTAGCCTGATGGGCTTGTGTTGACGTTGCATTTGAGCTTGCCTGGGTGCTGCAGTGGCGATGCTGACCCAGCAGCCACGTGTGTTGCAAATGCAATCCCTGGAAGAAGTCACTAAGATGTGTAGCGACAGTAGATCGTTCTTGAATTGCTCCAAAAAAAAGAGGAGAAGGCAGACGCAATGATACATTGATAATTCATCTGTTCCTGCCTGTGTCCTGGGCCAGGTTCTCATTTCTAGCATGCTGGAATGAACCCAGAATAACACTGTTAATGGCAGTGGAATTGCTTCTAGACTTACATTTGTGTGGTTGAAACTAAAATCTGTTTGTAGTTTGGGCTAAATCTGCCTGTTGGCATCTCGGGAGAAGTGAGACCATCCAGGACAGGAGAAGGAGCCACCCAAATACTTTTTTTGCAAGATGGAATCTGATCTCTTTGAATTTTCCAAAAGATACCCACAGCAAACTGCTATCTTCTGGCTTGGATTCACCATTTAAAAATCGAACAGCCTGAGCGTTAGTAGTGCAGCTCACACGAGTGAGACAGCAGGAGGGTGGGATGCCGGGATGGAGAGCAGCCACGGTGGCTTTCCTGGGGTCCACGTGTCTCCTTCAGGCACAGAGGGGTGCAGGAGCCGATCTGCAGCCACGTGCCGACTTTGTTACCAGACGGGCGTCTTGCCACGCTCCCTGGCTTGGCACGTGCTGTCTCTCCCTCTCTCCATCCCGGATTTCTAAAAACGCATTGCCATATGTTGTATGAGCTACAGGCCATAGGGGATGAATCACGGCTCCCACCGCTGAAATGAGGCCATCTCCCGCCTGGTCTTGTTGTTGTCAATAATACACAACCATTTAGGGTGACGATGTGGCAGTTGGACCGGTGCCGTGGGGTTGGGGTCAGGCCGGGAAGGTAACCCCAAAAGCGTGGGGTAGGACTCAGATCGTGCCTGGCCCTGTGCAAGGCCTGGCCCAGCAGCAGTCCTGGGGGCTTCGCTGGGGTCTGAGCCAGACCGCGGGGCTGGGGGTCTCCCTCAGCTGGGTGGAAATCCAGCTACTGCCCCTATTTCGTGGGTTTTCATAGTTTGGGAGGGAAAATCCCACTTGGACGGCAAGTTCACCTCTATACAAGCCTCAGCTTTCAAAACTTCACCAGGCCTTTTCATGCAAAACTGACTCTGAAATGTCCTAAGTCAAGGCTATGTGGATTATGACAGTTCTGACGAAATCTGCTTCCCTTCCCTGGTGTCTGTGGGTCTAAGAAACCAAGCATGGCAGTTGGTGCTAAAGCTGACCCGAAATTGATGTGTTTCTTTTTGTTTGTTTGTCTGCGTTGTTTGGTTTGTTCTTTTTTTTAAAGTAAAGGGTGGGTTGGCTGGTTTTTTCCTATTATCACCTCCAACCAGCCCTGCAGGGCCAGGAAAAAAGATAGAGCTGATTTACTTTCCAATTCCTTTGCCATCATCCAAATTGTTATGTGATCCGAATTTGGCTCAGTGGCATTTTTTTGCTAAGTGATAAAATAAGACGCTATAGCTGGACACTATGGAGAGGAGCCGCGGGCAGGGCTGTCGCAGGTACCTGCCCGGCACTTGCCAGCCTGCGCAGCGCAGGCGCGAGGGTGCAGAAAGGTCATGTACAGCAAGGGCTTCCCGAGTGATGGAAATGGTAGTGGCTCACCATTTATTAGCATTTTCTTCCTTTCACACAAGGATCAGTTGCTGGTGAGGAACTAGTTTTCTGGCTGGAGTAAAACAAATAGGAGTGGTTTGGATAAGATGCTCCAGGTGAGAAATTGAAGCCAGAGGTACAACAAAACCAGGAGCTGCAGCAGAGCAGGGATGGGGAAAACAAACCTAAAAATAATACCTGACCGGGATCTTTCCAGAAGAGAGAGGTAAGTACACTCAAAATAAAAAGAACTGGGCATTCTGCATGGGGAAAGGCCCAAGATGAAAAGTCCCTATGAGACAGGGAGTACTGGTGGGCGAGCCCAGAAGGATGCAGTACAATTGTCAGTGTGGAACTGCTGATTGAAGAACAAAAGCAGTTTCCTCTCTAGTTCTCTGAATTGCCCTTGCAGTGATTTATTTCAGTTAAATGGTTTGTCCCTGATAGCTGACTTGGGGAACTGGGTTCTCTGCTAATGACAGATTTTTCATGGAGCCAAGTTCTGCACTGATTTACTTCATGCCCCTTCACTGACTTCCCTGGCAATGCCTGGGGTGTAAAGCGGCACAGCTCCTGTGCGCCAGACTGAGAAAGATCCCTATGTTCATCACAAAATGCCTTCTGTGATACTAAATAAGCAGTTTAAAAACAAAGCCTAAAATCACTGTTATTAAGCCATGACTGCCGCTGGCCTCTGCCTTTTCTTGAAGGTTATTGATTGCCACCGTGGTTAACAATTTTTCCTGCTTGGGCTTGCTTTCTCCCCAGGCAGCTGAGCTCCCAGGGAGCCCGTAGTTATCCGTGGTGTCCAGGGTGAAGTGTGGGGCGTCCCGGGGAGGACATGGTGGCTCCTGTGATGGCTGGTTCGTCCGGTGCCACTTGCCTCCCCGCGGAGAGCTGCTCTGCACAGCCTGAAACGCTGCTCAACGCCTGGGGTTGCAGCAATGCCGCTCTGTGATCCGAGGGAGGCAGTTACCATCCTGTGGAGATTAGATCTGTTGGTCCTTTTTGTTAGGAAAGCAGCTCAGCTTTTTGCTTTGTTTGAACACTTCAGCACAAGCTGGGCATCGGAGGAGCCCGTAGGACGAGTTACGGATGGGTACAGCGATAATGCTCACTCTGCTCCTCACAGCACATTGGCAAATACAGAAATAATATTGCGCTCCTGTTTTTCTATTATGCTCATTCTGAACATGTAATTTCCAAACGGCTCTGGGTGTTTGGTTTTTCCATTAACGCAGACAAGGCATCCTCGAGTACCACCAGAGACCAGATGAAATGCCTGCCAGCGTAAGAAAATCTAGGAGACGTGCTCCGCGTTTTGCAAGAGAGATGATAAAGATCCTATTTCCACGGCAGGTTGCTGTAATGTTTGTTGCTGCTCGTCCCCTAGCGATGCTGCTGAGGTCACGCCGGGGCTGCGGGCCAAATTCGGCCTGGGTGGAAGCACTGGGCTCTCCTTGGCTTCGCAGAGGGTAAGGCAGTGCCTGCCGCGTCCTTGTCGCTCCTGCCAGCGCTGGACCTGGCAACGGTGCAGGGACTTTTAAGGAAGCCTCAGAATCAGCGGGGGCCGAGATACGTCGCACGCTGCCAGAGCGGCTTCCAGGTGGCACGGAGGCTGCCCCGCTGCTGGAGACGTCCTTCTTCCCAGGCTGGCGGGTCCTCCGCCTTGCACTGGGGTTACCCCAGGGTCACCCCATGGTGAGGCTTGCCCAGCTGGCACAGGGATGACCTGGCTGCGCAGCCCTGCGGGCTCCGGCTGGGCAACCTGAACGGGGAGCGTCGGCTCTGCTCGCCCCGAGGGGGACAGCAGCACCCACAGGGATGGTGCATGGAAGCTGGCCCCTGGCCCATGTCCAGCCCTGGGAGCTGCTCGGGCAGCACAGAAAATACCAAAAAAAGGAGGGGGAAGGATGTGACCGCATGGGAGCTGCAGACAGGGTGGCTGCCCCCACAGCCTGGGGAGCACTGTAATGGAAACTCATCACATCTGCAGGAAATCAAGGAGAAAACACTAAACCAAGCATGCTCAGTATGTTTTCTGTCAGTTTTTATTTGCAGTTGGTCCAAATCCGAGATTTCTTGTTTTGTAAAGACTGGATCTGGGCTTTTAGCAGGCCTTGCTCTGGGTACTTGTGCCCGAGAGCAGCAGCTTGAGCAGTAAGGCCCTCGCAGAGCAGAGGACAGAAAGTAGTCGGGCTCAATGAGCAGCTGGCACGTGGCAAGTTTTCCACACGAAGGAAAACGTTTGATGCATTTTCTTTAACCAAAGAACCCCAAGGAAACGTCTCCCATTGAAGCTGGTTCCCATGGGCTGCCGGAGGAGGTGGGTGCCCTGTGGGAAGGTGCCACCAGCCCGGGGCTCCCCGTCCTGTGACAGGTGAGGAGGCTGCAGCATGGCAGCATTTGCAGGTAAGGCCACCTTGCTGCTTCTAACGAATGCTGTCATTAATTAATTCTGTCCCTAATTCTCTGCCCAAATTCCCCAGATTGGTGGCAGTGGGCTGTCCGCTGCAGAAACCCAAGCCAGAGGCTCCCTGAGGTGATGGAGAGGAGCTGTGGGTCCTGCCGAAGCCCAACAGTGAAGGAGCAGCTCTGGGTGGTGCTACCACCCAAGCAGACAAGGCTCGCCTCAGAGGCTGTTTGTGAAAATTTGTCGTGATTAGAATTTATTTTCCCTCCCCAGCTCTCAGAGCAACACCTTTCACTGTTGCTACTTCTGATGTGACGGCGTTAAGCAGAGAGGGCTCAGGCCACGCTCATGTTTCCCACTAAATCTGCCCGTGGTCATGGTCAACGATGAGTCGGGGTCAAGGGTCTGTCCCTCTCTAAAAGCAGTGACCGAGGCTGCTGCCCCGCTGTGCGGCTCCTGGGAGATCGCTGCTTCAGGCCAGGAGTCCCCAGAGGTGGGAGTCCCAGAAACATCCTGGAAGGGGGTTTATCACAGTGAGTTAAAATCCAAGTGATGTTTTACCCAGCACACTGGGAGCTGGGGCAGGGCTGGGGCTGGGAAGCAGGGTGTGCATGGGGGATTCGGCTGGAAGTGCCCGGGGCAGGGCAGGCTGGAGCCCCCGCAGCTGCCTCGCTTGGTGGCACAGCAAACGCTGGCCAGGTCCCCGTGGGAAGGAGAAACCCAGCGGGGAGCCAGGCACGAGGCTGCAGTGGGAGCCCCGTTAGAGCCGGCAGCGCCAAGCAGCCGCAGAGTTCCCCCCCATTTCCACCTGCCCTGGATGTGGCATTGCATGTTGGGCTTGTCACGCCCAGAGAAATGAAGTTCTTTCTCATCAATTTGGCAGAGGCCAACTCACAGAGCTGGGGTAGCTTCCCCGCCGCGGGCTCTCTGGACCTGCCAGACCAGCCCCTGGGGGGCTGGAAATGCTCAGCCTTGACTTTGACCTTAATGAACCAAAGATGTGATTATCCTAATGCAGCACAGCTCCTGTCGCGCCATTACGCCCTGTTGCCAATGGGCTTCTCGATATAAAGTGGCTTCCTCTGGGTGCAGCACCCATGTCACCCACGGTGGGGAGGGACTGCCACCTCCGGCTCTTCCCCACGTGCAAATGTCATGATCTGCTCCGCAAATTTGAGTTTTCCTGCAGCTCTCCATCCCTCTTAGTTCCTTCTATTTTCATAGGGATTATAAAGCAAATCTTTGCATCAGACTTACTGAAAGCAAACCTCAGGTTCTTCTGTTTGCAAAGCGCCAGGAACGAAGGAGGGATGGCTGCGATCCCAGGCAGCAGCAGCAGCCTGGCGGGATCCCACGGGAACTGAGCCTTCGCAGGGGCCGGCGGGTCAATGCACAGCAGGCTCCTGGGGTGCACACAAACGAGCTCAGCAGTCAGACAAGAAATAGGTGCAGGGTAGGGGAAAAAAAAAAGCAAGTGGATGGAATCACATGGTGGATTTATCATCTGGGGAAAGGTAAAAATCAAGACTGAACATTTTCTCTGAGTTTCTCTAGCTCTGCCGGTGCACTTGAACTAGGAGAGAGTGTGCACCAGGAGCAGCTGGGAGCTGCACCGCGCGGGGTGGCAAGGGAAGGAAGAGTCATTCCAGGTGCAAAATTTGGCAAAGGATGCTATTAATATTTTTTTTTCTCCCTCAAACAACAATCAGAAGATGAAGAACAAGTCCTTTCGCTGACACCTAGCAAATGCCTGGATGGACAGCCCAGCATCCGCTCAGTGCCGACGGGGATGACCCGGCGTGCGTGAAACGATTACTGCCGTTTCTTCCACGCGTGGCGATGCTTGGCGGGGGCAAGGCCGGTGCCGCTGCACTGGGCGCCGTACGCAGGCAGCAGCATCGCCCTGCCCCGCGCTCGCTCCCAGCCTGCGTGGCCGCCGCTGCAGCCCCACGGCCGTTAGTCTGGCTGTGTGCTGCAGCAGGCGAGACAGGAGAACGTCCCTCCGCTGTGCCTCGCCACTGGATTGGAGTTATACACCTTTGCGTGCATTTGCAGGGAGAGAGGGAGCTTTTGCAGCGGCACATACGTGAGAGCGTGCTGCCATCTTTTGGCTATGCAAATCAGGAGAGGTACACAGGAGTTACAGAGGGTCCTGTGACAACTTGCGTTGGCTGGGAAAATGTCGCTTGTGCGCTACTTTTCACTGTTCTGTGTATTGTTACCCTTATTCCCATTACCATGTATTATTCCCTTTCCCATGCGAAGTGACCCTGGGTGCGAAGCGAGAGCCCTGGCCTATGCTCAGCGCTGGCCGAGGGGACACCGTGGTAGCCCCCGACAGCCCAAGCCAAGCATCCAAGCAAGCGTACTGTGTTGTGGGACACCAGCACCCCTTTCTTCCGAACAAAATGCTTGATCAAGTACCTATTTTCAGTGTTTCAACCCAACATGGATAAAGATTTTCTGTAAATTTGAGAATTAATTATTGGATGATGGAAAGTCTCAGCCTTATCTATTTGTTTCAGTGGCGCACTGCAGTATCTGGAGCCGCATAATTAGCACTTTACTCTGGGTTTAAAAATGGAATTTACAACCAGCAAACAAGGAGCACTCTATTTTATATGCATTGATTACTCTGTGCGTGTTGCCCAGGGTTGAATGGTAACTAGTACCACTAAGCACAATAGGTTTCAGAAAGGAACTTTAGAGAATATGATATCTGGTCCCTCTCTGGTGAGCACTATCCAGAGCTAAGGATGAGTTCACGCATCCATCCGTCTGTCCATCCATCCATCAACACAAAATCCACCAGTGTCATTTCTCTCTAAGAAAATGGGTTATGCTTTAACAGCTCCAGTGCACCATTAGCTGTAGAGGTTATTTGTCAGTACAGCAACCTTTCCTTTTCATTTGTGTGGGTCCAAACAGCTCATCTCTGGTCCTTTGCCTTTGAAAAGGAAAAGAAAATGGAAATTATTGGAAAAATATAAGTGAATACTCGTAGCTGCCAGGGCTGGACATAGGGAACGCGACCTGACGGCTCGCTTCCCACGCTAGGCTGGAGCCGAGCTGCCACCCACGCTGCAGCGGCACATTTTGAACCCCAGTGACGTTGCTTTGTGCCGTGCGATCCCTTCCCCGGCCGGGAAGCGCCAGCCATCGGTGCTCGGTTCGGCTCCACAGCTCCATCGTGGCTGTGGTCCTGCCTGATGGCTTGGCTGCAGCTGCGCAGCATTGGGCTGAAATACCTCCCCGGGAGATCACCCTGATTTAAACAACTTTTTTGGGGTGAATGCTTTTGGGAGAACAGCCCTGTGAAAATAGCCCTGAAAAGCTATCATGAGCATTTGCTCTATAGGTCACTCCTATCCTCCCCGTGGCGATAAAGCCAATATTTGAGCAGCCTTGAAAAAAGGAAAGAAAAATTGCCTGAGGAGATGAGAGGGTCAAACTGTGCCAGGTATTTTGTTGATGCAGATGTGATCCATTTGAATGTGACATCTCTGGCAGTGACATAAGCTGCTTTCCCAAATATAAGGCTGTCAATATATCACTTTTCCAATATAGAAAAATAAATTTCAGTGATGCTGCACTGAAAGAAGGTGGCGAGAGGGATGACAGACGGGGACCTGCTCTCAGCTAATAGCCCATTGCTGAGGATATGAATGTTGAACTGGCGCATTTCAGGCTGTTTTTCTTGCCTCTGCCCAAATCAACAGCGGTGAGTCATCACGGCAGACGGTATCAGCTGCCATGGTGCTCGCAGCGGTTCATAGCGCAGGCTGCCGAAACCCGCTGCTTTCCTCTGCTGCTGACAGGAGCGGGACTCTGATCCCGGCCATCCTCGGCGCCAAAATGACGATCACTCAACTGGAATGTGGTTTCAGGAGCCAGAGACCCTACGGGGTTTTTTTCAGTACCAAAAGAAGTGGTGCTGAGCTCTGGTGCCGGGATGGGAGACTGTGAGAGACTGGGCAGAGTCTGTCCCAGTGGACGCTGTGGGAAAGGAAAAGGCCCAGCACTCCTGCCTGGCAAATCCCACAGACGCAGCCCCCCAAGGGTCTGAGTGTGGTGGTACCGTTGTGATAGTGACACGGGAGCTCTGCAAGAGGTAGACAAGCAAAGGTCTGGTTTTAGCCTCCTTCTCCCCCGCTGGCCCTTTGGCCACCCCTGTGCCACCACGGCTGCTGCCAGAGCGTCCCTCCGCATGTGAGCCCAGTGTTTCCCCTGCCCTACCCCATCTCCGCAAGGCTTAAAGCGGAGGGGAGCCGGGTGCCTGCCCGAAGCCCCGCGGGGCCAGCTGGGCCATGCCGCAGCACCCTTTTGGTCCGTGCAGCTGAGTGCCTGGCTCATGGAGACCAGGACGTTGGGTGGGGAAAGGGCAGTTTGGCACCTTGGTGTCCTGGCCCAGTATGAATTCAAGATACCTCCAGGGCACGTCCCCAAACCCGTGTCCGGGACTCTCCGCATGCACCCGCTTGCCCAGAGCTGGTGCAAGGTTGTTGGGGTCCAACTCCTTCCCCATGTGGAAAGGCAGGGTGGGGATCAGTGCCTGGGGCTCCCCATGGCCCTGCGGGCAGGAGGCACCGCTCAGCACTTTCCCTGCCAAATCCACCGCTGCCTACCCCAAAACCTCCTGGCTGGTGGCTCCAGGAGGGCCAGCGTGGTGCTTGGCAGGGCAGGGCAGAGCAGGCATCCTGGAGCAGTGCCAGGGCTGCACGGGCTGTGATCCAAACCTTCTCCTCTGGGCTTGCACGCGTGCACTGCCGGGGACTGGGGCAGACCTGGATTTCTCCAGGAAAGCTGCAGGATGTGGATGTCACTGAGCAGTTTTTGCTGAGCGGCCTGATGTGATTTAGAAAGAAAGCAGGAAAGCCTCAGAACTTGTAGTCATTTTCCAGGCTTGACCAGTGTGGCTTAGCAAAAGGTCAGCCTGTGGCTGGAGCCGACCGACAGTCCTTGCGGATGCAGGTACGTACCCACAGCACCAGCAAAAATAGCAAATGATGAAATGCGCTGGCAGGACCTGGGAGGATTGAATTCAGTTTGCTACACAGAGAAGTATTTCAGTAGCTTTTCAAGGTCGATAGAGCTGCCTTTTTGCCTCAGAAGTCCTTGTCGCCGCAGCTCCTCTCTGCCTCTTCCCTGGGAATGGAAATGCGGCTGAAGTTAAAGGAGCAGAGCTGAAAGCTGCTGCTTCAGCACAGCCTGGGCTTTGCTCTGCAGAAGCCCTGGCTGCTCAGCTCAGGCTCTGAGGAGAAGACAAGCTTCTCCGCTGCCCAGGTGGCTCCGTGTGCAGAAAGCAATGGGATGGGGAAAGCGTGAGCCTGCATAATCATTGCTACTAGCACCGTCAGCCCCGGCCAGTCTCCGAAGGCATTCTTCTTTAACACCAACCTCACAGATATTAATCAACCAGCCAGGCAGATTAGATTAACCAGATTTCTGCATCCAAAGCTGATGCTGATGTCCACTGATTGGAAACCACTCCAGAGCATAGGCAGTTACATAGGAAGGTGTTTCCTATTGTTCGAAGGAGATAAGGATGCACAGTAAGAGGAGGCAGAGGAGACATGCAGCAAGGCTGAATTAGCAAGGAGTTTGGTATGCTTTTGGTCTGACGGTTACTACAGCCTCAGGAATTTGCTAATTAGCTTTGTGAGACAACTAATTATCTTGTCAGCCTGTAAGTCAAATAGTAATTCAGTTTAAAAACAATTCCCCCCCCCCCCCCCCCCTTTGGAAGCATATGTGGCACTTTGACATCTCCGTGTGCTGTTGCAGTGCTGCACAGGCTGCAGGGCATTGATCCCCGGCTCTGCACCCACCCGCCGTCTCTGGGGTCACACCGCACGCAGCCTCATGCGCTGCTGCAGCAAAGAACAGCAGGACAAAATGCTGGGGTTTGGGGCTTTTTGTTCATTTGGGTTTTTTTTTTTTGCATCCCACAGGACCTTGAATTACATTTCAAGGATAAGGCCAAAAGACAAGCCCAGAGCGAACGGGAGCTTTCGGCCTGCTGTAGCGGGGCAGTGGTCCGCAAGGGCCAGAGCTTGTGGAAAATAAAAGCCTGAATGTTTTTAATAAGAGACATGGGTCTGAGCCAGTGGTACAGAAACTTTTGCATTAAGCGGGTGCCCTGGTTCCCCCAGGCCCTAATTTCCTCAGGCTTGTATGCTTCCCATGTGGGTAACCAAAGCTGTGTGCACTGGATGAGGTGGAAATCAATAGCTAGAAAAGGCATTTTTTTCCCACCTAGTTGGTAAACATCTTAGTCTGTGGGCTTAATCCTGCTCTGAGTGACACCAGAGTAAATCTGAAGTTCATTTAATTTATTAGAGGTACCCAGATGCAATGAAATGCAGAATTCATCCCTGCATCTGACGAGAGATCCACATCCTGGGCAGGAGACGGAAATCCGGGATCAATGCTGTATTTTCCCCCGTCAATGTAAGAGTTATCTCCCCCACCTCCACTGAGCCAAGGGAGAGGGAGACCAGGGGATGACTTACATTATTCATGAGCTGAGTCCTAATGAGGCTAATCACCAGCTAATTAAAGTCCTCCTATTAGACATCCCGTGCTGCTTTGCCCTAACACACAGCACGGGGAGTTCTTAGCTGAAGAAGCTGAAACAATTTCTTTGGAATACATTCCAAAATTAATTTAATATACGATGTCTGCTGGGACTGGGTGAGTCAGAGCACTGTGATGGGACTGTGAATGTGCTGCAATTTATTTGTACTGAAGTTTAAATAAGATTGATAGAGCCATAAAAACATTATTGAAGAGACTTCATGGTGGAGCTTAGGGGGGAAATAAAGCACAGCAACAGGCTCTTGGTTTTGTAGCATCCTCCCACCTCACTGTAAGGGTGTGATGGCCGCAGGTCGTCTTCATCAGATGAGTTTGGGTCTGCAGAGAGCTGTGGATGGCTGTAGGCTGGGGTGGATGCCTGGAACTTGCAAGAGTTGCCAAAGCTCTGCATGGAGATTTCCCAGGAGATGAGAGACGACCTGTGGAGCTGTATCTACCAGACGTTTAAGGTCAACCTGAATTTTCTTGCTTAGCTCTGAGATTTTGTCAGAATTGGCCTTGAGGAAGAAAGCTTGCAAACCTGGTGAGGTCTGAGGCCAGCATGGTGGGGATATGGAGGTCCCAGTTGAGTTGAGCTGCAGCTCCTGAACAGCTGAGATCCTCAGATTTGCCCTTTTCAACTGCAAATTCACATTCCGTTGCCTCCTAACACCTTTTATTAGCAAACACATCGAGCACCAGTCCCCAGAGCATTCCCTTCCCTTCCACCCACTGAGGACCTGAACATGCCACAATGGTTGAAGGGTAAAAATGTTCTGGTCCAAAGGACGCAGGCAAAGGGCTGGATTCGGCCAACTCACTGCTCCCTTGAGCCATTTTTTAAAAACATCCCACGAGCAGAGAGCTCGAATCTCTTCCTATATTCCTTGAAACAGCGGTAGGAGAGTAGACTAGAAGCAGCTCTTTGGCTGCCCGGGATGAGTCAGGGCTGCAGCAGGGAAAGGTGGTTTGGAACAGAAACCAGAAAATCCAGAACTGCTGAAGGTTTTGCTGAGAGTTACTGGTGCTTAGTTCAGAAATGGCTTAGGACATTGTAGTACCTCTTGGAAAAGAGCATTCACGCTCCTACAGGAGAAACCAAACTCCGTTGCTGGCTGCGGTGCCTGGGAGAGTCTTTGCAGCAGCAGGCGACCGCGGTCAGGAAGAGAGATGCCTCGAGGGTCCCGGCACCCCGCGCTGAATCACAGGCTGTCCCTCCACATGTCTTGTTCTCCAGGGCAGCTGAAGCTGGTTCCCTGCTCCTCACCCCACCCCGTCTCAGCAGTGCCGGTGGCTCTGCCTGCGGGGCTGTGCAACGAACCCCACCAGGCTGGAAACTGGAGACTGCCCATCTGCCACAAATGCTTTTGGAAGCAGAGTAAAGGAAATTGGATGGATGATATAATAAAACTACAAAGGATTATTGGCTTTGGTTTGCTTTTCAAAGATTAAGAAGCTCTTTCAAGTGTCTTGGGCTTCATTTATCACCTAGATATAGACCAGCACAGGCAAGTACATTTATGGTGCAAGACATCTCTAAAGGTCTTTCTTTATACTTCACAGCTGTGAGGTATCAAACCCTCAGATTTTTAACAATAATTCAGTCAAAGTAAGCTGTAAAGAGGAGCAGCAAGTATATGTGGAGCTGTGGCTGTCTGCAGCCACAGGCTGGGCATCTGTGGGCCCCGGGCAGCTCCACTTTCTGGGTGCTCGTCACGCTGTCACGATGCTGGCACGCTTCGGAGGCGGGGATGGGCCTGCTGCAAAATGTTTACAGGCATCCTATTTTGGCTGAACCCTCCCCATTTGGGTTTATAGAAAGGTTTAATGGCGGCTGCTGCCTTGAGGTTTTCAATGCCACATGTGTGCAGCTGACACGTACAATATTTCTCACTTGGGAATCTCTTTCCAAATGCGCTGAGACCTCAGCTTCAGGGCAAGAGCAAGAAAGACCCAGGACACACCAGGATTTCTAGCCGGGATATTTCTATCATTGCTGGATAAAAAGCGCTGAAGCAGAATCCTGAGAAATTCAGAGTCTCCCTTTGCAACTGGGCGTGTGAGTCATCAATATGTTAACACATACTCATTTTATTAAAATCTGGTATTTGTTTCACTAGTAGTGTCGATGTACAAAAGGCAGTGAAATTAAGTGCTGCATGTTAAAGATCAATTAGCTTTTACTCCCACTGAAAACGACATTGGTATTTGGAAGACATATGTGCACCCACGTCCTCGCTTACAGTCGCCGGGAAATTTATGGCCCTCTCCCCAGCTGCAGAGAGGCCATTTCCTCTGCGGTGAACTCAAAACTTTAGTTTCTAGCTCTGCTCTTTCTCCATTTGAGTATGTTTTTGTGTGCAGAAAGGAAAGTCCTGGAAAGAGCGAGTGGGTCGGTGCTGGCTGGGAGAGGCTGGGAGCCACCTGCTGCTGTTCAGACCTCGCTCCCTTCTCCTAGGGCTTATTTGTGTAACCAAAGGAGCCGATTCACATCATGTGTGTGGGCTGCAGGTGGAAACACATCACCTGCCCTGAGACCTGCACCCCTGGGGTCGTTTACAGCAGCTTAAGGGGAGGAGGGTGGGGAGAAGGGGAAGCACCATTACAGGTACCTCTACGGGAAGTGCTGCCAGATCTGGTGCAGATGTTTGCAAAGCTGGTACCAAGGACTTTATGCTGCTCTACCAGGAGAAGAGATGAGGCTGGAGAAAGTATGGTAAAGGTGCTTGCCTGGGTTACCAGAGACACTGAGTTACGCTTGTCCCAGTCCCCACGAGCATCCTTATGTGGGTGGCGTGGGGACCTGCTGGTTGCTGGGGTGCTCTTCTGCTGGTTTGAACAGGGGGGCTCTTGCTGTTGATTTTCTGCTCAAACAGCTTTGTTTATCAGTTCCCTGTGATCTTGGGCCACTGTTTTAAAAGAAAGTAGTATTTCGAGGAGTAAAATGCATCCCCCAGAAACATTACTTAAAGCAACAGTCATCCTTAAATGTGGGGTGGCACCTGCCCGGACTTTCCTGTTCCTGCGGTTGGTGTTGCAAGGAGGTGGAGGAGGCTGTTGCCCAAGGCCTGTGACTAACGCACCCCTCCCTGCCCGCAGCTCTCGCGGGGAGCAGGCACCCTCCGTCGCACCCCAGCCCTGCTGGAACCTGGGGTGGCTGGCACGGGGCTCGGCATGAGCAGACCTGGGCCAAAATAACCCTGGGGAAAGGGGTTTGGGGGGGATATTTTCTACCTGATAATTTCCCTGATGTGGTTAAGGGGGCTAGAGAGGGGCTGCTGCTCATGGAAGAAGGGGGTGCTTAAGAAATTTCTTGCTGCCAAAAGAAATGCCTGAGAGGTGGTCACAGGAGGCTGCTGTGCTGGCTTGAGCCATCATTCGAGAACTACAAAAGGAAAGAAACCGGCACAGAAAGAAAGTGATTCTTGCACTGGATCAGTTCCCTGGTGTGGTTTGCACTGTGCCTCCCCAAAAAAGGTGTAGTGGCCCAATTTGGGCAGGACTGAGCGGGTGGGAAGAGGCTCTGCCTGGGCCAGCTCCACCCTTGAGAGGAGGGCGATGTGTCGGGGGCCAAACAGGTAAAACACAAGGCTCCTTCCTGCCACTTCTCTCTCTTCTGGACCCAGAAATTCTAACACTGCTGCATAACGGATATGGGCACCTTTTCCTGTGTTTTGGCTTATTTTCTCTTCCATCCCTGTGTGAAGACAGATGCAAACTGAGTTTGGTACAGACTAGCTACAGAAGTGATTTCAACTGCCCAGAGCAACAGACTGGAAAGCCAGAGGGACGTGCATGCTCTGCCTCTTGTTTATACTGAAGTTGTAGATGTTATTTGTCATTTCCAATAGTGTGCGTGACTTTGACAGTTTAATCAAATTGTGCCTTTTAACACTAGATTTGCTCGGGGGCTCCTTTCCATTCCTTCCTACGTCAGGCGAGGATCCAGCATGGGCAGGGCAGGGGAAGACCATCCCAATGCCCTGCAGTCTCCCAAAGGGCTGCCGGCCAGGGATGCTGCCGGGGGGCTGCGCCCAGCTTTGGGCATAGGCTGGGGCTGGATGCACAGAAGCAGCATGTTGGGGACCGCCAGCAGTGCTGGTCCCTGCTGTGATGCTGGTCCCTGGGGAGACCCAGAGGACGTCGCCTGGTCATCGAAGGCGTCTGCAAGCGGCGGCGGGGAGGGCAGCAGTAAGAAACTTGACGTCACCCGCTACGGCTGCTCGCTCCGTCTCGCCTGCCAGGGACTATTTTTAGCATTATCTCAAAAGTGCCTCCTCGCCGGGGTTTAGTTGCTTAGCAGCCGCCTCGTGGCTGGCGTGATTAGGATGGGAGCAGGCAGTTATTAATGCACACGTGCGGAGATTACCTTGTGGTTTCCAGCTGGTCACAGCCCAAAAACGTAGCAGCTCTCGGGCGCGTGGGGCTGGAGACGGGGCTTTTCTGCCCCAGGGGCTGATCTCCCCTGCGTGCAGTGGTGACAACCCTTGCCGGCCTCGGGGGGGGCTGCCTGCATCCCCTGTTCCGGCCTCACCCCGCCGGCACAGCGGACCCCTTTCCTCTGAATTTGCTGTTTGGGAACAGGCATCAAAAAAGGGGCTTGGGCTCAAAATATTCCTCTGTGGAAGTCCCTATCCTGCAGCTGAGAAAACGTGGTGCACAAAAGATTGGCAGGATGCTTTGTTTATTCTTTGGTGAGCCATTTTACTTTCAGATGATCTGTTTTCTCTGACATATATAGAATTGCATGTTTCTAAAACTGCCTACCCGGATCACTGGTGTCTGAGAGTGGAATTATGTTTGTTGTAAAGTCAGTCATAATATGGCTCTCAGAAGACAAAGGGAGTTATTTTCTCAAATTGAAAAGTTTGGTACTTAAATTATATCTGCTCAAATTGATTAAATCAGATTGCTGAGCCACAGATAACTCTATAAATACGTTAAGCTGAAGAAAAAATTCTTTTAAGTCTCCATGCCCTGACAGGCTCCTTTTAAAGCTGGAAAATCCTGAAATGAGTTACTGTAGGTACAAATACAATACACGAAAAGGACTTTTAGGGACTGATTTCCAAAATGGCAGGAGCCCAAGCTGATACACGGCTGTAAGCGCGTCCCAGCCACTGGCAAAGTGGTGTCTGCACGTGGACACCACCGCAGCCTTCCAAAGGTCAGGGTATTGCAGCTCCTCCTAGGAGTTACTAGAAGAGGTTATTTAGACAGAAAGTTGTCCTTCAGCCCCTGTTCAGAGATGGTCGCGTTCAGTGGCGGTGCCGGACAGTGTCTCTTGGGATGCCGCCGTGCAGAGGGACAGCCAGCACGGCTCAGCCAAATGCCTGCCCCAAGGAGCCTCCGTAAAGGGACAGGGCAGGTCTTGGAGATTAGGTTGCAAAGACAGGGGCCTTCATGGATGGGCAGAAAGGGACTGCAGCATAGCATCCACCACCTTAATGCCATCCTTGACCATGATCTGGTCCTCAGCGCTCTCTTTTCTGAGCTGTCGTAGAACAAGGACTTCCTTAGCAGGGCCCTAGCTGGGGACAGCAGCCCCTCATTAGCACCTTTAATCCTTTTCAAATTCCAGGATAGTGCAAATAATATTCCTCAAGAGTGATCAAAAGCTTGCACGTGGACATGAAGCAAAACTGGAGGTTGCACAAAGCGGAAAATTTAGCATAATCTGGTAAATCCAAAAAATCAGGCTGAGGCTGTGTGTGCCTCCTGGGGCACACCCTATTTCTGTCTGCCCAAGACCCTCAGGGACATGCCGTAGGTCCCGTTCCTGCACTCGCATCTCCACATCATGTATGACTGGACATGTCTGGGAGTGCATCCGAGCTGGAGAGCAGTGACGCAGAGCCAGAGGTCTCTAAGCACAGGCAAAGGAGGTATTGGGAAGCCGAAGGCAGAGGGGGTGTGTGGGGAGGGCTGTTGGGGCAGGAAGGTGCTTGATCCGGGCAGCTGAGGGAGGTAGCAGAGGTCTGGGATCTCGATAACCCGCTGCCCGGTTATTGGGGAGGGATGTGTCATTGCAAGGACAGATGCTATTTCAGGAGCAATGCTGTTTGTGAGACAGGAGGTCTCTGTCAGGCACCGCGGCCTGAACGCTGCTGGCAGGAGAGGGTTTCTGCTGCGTGTCAGAAGCTGCCAGGAGGAGTCCTGCAGCATCCAAACCAGGGCCGCGGATCAGATTCCCACTCAAGGAAAGCGATCTCCGAATATCACTCTCTGTTTAAGCCAGGGTAGGTTATACTGCTGTGTGTTTTACGCCCAGAATCTCATCTGGAGCATCTCCATGTACCTCCTAGGCTGTGGGCAGGGGTAAGAGGTGGGAGCACTGGCTGCCAGCATGAAAGCCCTGCACACAGACCTGCAGTCTTAATGATTTAGCATGAAAGGCAGAAATCAAGTCTGAATTCGGCTGTCTTGGCCAGTTTGGTCCACAGATCATGCATTTTTAGAAAGCCATCCTACATCCTTCATGCAACTGAGAGTTACAGGCCTCCACTCTTGATAAATGTTAGCCAAGAATTAAGTGGGGTGTGGGAACACGGTGGTCGTATGTTTCCTGCAGGTGACAGTGACACCAAAAGCCTTCCCGATGGCCCACGTTACTCCCCAGCTAGCTGGCAAGCTGGAACACAGCTCAAACAGTTTGAGGAAAAGTAAAATACAGTACTGCACAACAGAGGAGGCATTTCAGTCTGGTTACCGTTGGTGCCCTAGAGTAACCTTTAATCACTTAAAGATTAAAAGGCAATTCTGGAGCTACTGGAAACTCAACATTTCAGGAAAATCATTCTCCTAAAGCATGCCTGAGTGATGGAGCTATTTGTTCTCCCTTTGTCCTCTTTAACTGATGTACAGTAAAGGATGCAGAGACAGTTACTAAGTTGTTTTTCCTGACCAGCCTCTGGAGAGGTGTATCTGCCAGACAACAGCAGCAATGGCCTGGGAGTCCTGGCCAAAGCAGCACAACGCGGGTGCGCGTTTCTGCCACGGTCCCGAAAAGGCGATGGAGAGTCGGGTACCGCTGTGTCGGTGCTCCTGTTCCTCTGCAACTACAGCTGGCTCATTTTCACTGTCTGGCACGTGCCCTGGCTGAATCAACCCAGCGTGCGCCCAACTGTCTGCACAGGCATGCCCCGAGGTGATGCTGGAAAGGTTATTCCTTGGCTTTTTGCTCCTATTAGTCATGTTAGTGCTTGTGCCCGTATTGATTATTTTCAGACATTATGCAACATTAAAGCACGAAGTTAAAGCCCCTCCGCCCTTGAGAGGCAGCATGAGAGCAGATTTGCGTGCTTTTCTTCAAAACAGCTAAAACTATAAACCCGTGCATTTGCAAAAACAACCCCTCACCGGGCCTTTTTACGTTTTTAATGAAACACTTTCCGCATTCAAATTCCAGTTGCCTCTCGCTCTGTGCGACAGCGCCTTCGCTCTGCCAGCTGCTGCGAACATTGGCTTCGCTGCAGCCGGGTCTAGGCCTTGGGGGTTTTTTCTTTATTGTAAAATAAATTTGAAATAAGAAATAACATTTAGGTGGTTTAGGGCAGAGCTTTATCCTACAACTTGTTTGCTTAATGCTCTTTACTTTGGCAAGCATGTCAAGAGTGGGAAAGGAAATGAGCGTTAACATTTGTCACACATTTGGTAATATTGCATATAGAAAGGTAAATGCCAAGTGTACATATGCCATTTTATAAATAAATGCTTCTGGCAAGGAAAGGCGTTTTCTACCCAATTATGTGGCCTTTTTGATGTAAATGTTATGAATGTGTGGTAATATTTGGCCATCTGCTGATGATAGTAAGAATTGCACGGGCGCGGCAGACCGGAGCCCCCTTCACCCTGGCTTCTGTGGGAGCCGCGGCCGACTGTGCCGCTGCGGGCGGGAGGAGGGATCGCGGGGACCCCAGCACCCTGCAGAGGTACCGGGATCTGCCCCACATGGTGGGATGGGGGTGACAGCCTCATCCACACTTCCTGACATCAAAAGAAACCTAAATCCAGGTTCGGGATCACCACCTCTGTCTGTAATAGTATCTCTGGGTGGCAACTAGCAGATGACCCCGCTGGCCCGTGGCAAGCTTTTCCCAGGCTGTTGACCACTTGCTGCTTTCAATGGCTGGAGGTGTTTCGAGAAATGTGTTTGCCTAATATCTGTAACCTATAGGGTCATGGACCACGCCTGGGAACTTACCAGAGCACAATAACTGGCGAGAGAGGAAAAGGAGAGGTGCGAGAAGAAAGAAGGGGAGATGAGAAAAAACACAAAGTGGAAAAGGTCTAAATAAAAAGGTGGGAAAGTCTTGGTTTGTGTGGTCAAGGCTGTTTGAAGGAGGAGATGGAGGTTGAGAGAGTAAGGAAAAAGCTGACGAGGGATGCACTGTCCCTGCGTGGGCAGAGTGGGGTGTTTCAGTGCCCTTCCAGCCTGCTGGCTTTCCCCACAAACTGGGGAAAACGGTGGGTTCAGGTCTTACACCCCCAAGCTGGAGTCAGTCCGGCTGGAGGAGCTGGGGCAAACACACCGTGCGCTGGGGTGACGGCAGGGACGTGAGACCATGACAGCAGAGGTACAGTCTAGCTTTGCCTCGACTCCCTTTCAGAACTGAAAGAAGTTGGCTAAGGGTTTCATCGCTGGTTTAGTGTTCCTCGTCCTCTCTGACACCGGCCACCCCGTTTCGTGTGCCCGCACAGACGGGCACAGCAGTGGCCCTGGCCAGGGTGGACACAGGGACATGGGTGCCCTGACCACGTTGCCGTGGGGAAACCCGGTGCCAAAGCCTGCGCAGTCTTTTCCTGCTCATCACATGCACACGTTGCGGGACATTGGTACTGCGCTTTACAAGAAAGGGTTACGTAAGGGGGTGCGATTTTACGGTCTGCCCAGCAGAAGGCAGTCAGGTGAGCTCTGACAGCATCTCATTATTGTATCCTCCTCCCATCAGAGGGAGACTCCAGACATTCTCATCCCTGCCACCCCACAGAAGTACTGAGGAGGTGTTTTAGGAGGTGAAAAAGGAGGACTTGGCTTTTAAACCCACAGAAACATAGTGAGTCAGGAAAGGTTTCTAGAAGAGACAGGTAAAATAATAGCACAGCCATTTTCTTTCGATCTTTCCTAAACATGTTCTTTAAATCTATTTCCACTGAATTTTCTCAGCACAGCCAGAGTTTTGCCCTGGAAGCCCACCCCCAGCAGAGACAGGGGCATCTGGCATTGTTATAACACCAGTCCCACCTGTATCCATCAAACCCTGAGTCTCAGCTGCGGGTCGTGAGCTGGGAACAGAGGACCGTTTCCTACAGTGAGAGCTAGAATCAGATACGGGAAGGTGACAAATACATAGCAGAGATGCTGAATTGGTGGAGTTAAATAGGAGTATGGTCCCCAGGCTGGCCAGCGCTCAGAGCCTCCAGCATGAGGAGTGGTCCTCAGGGTGTGCATCGCCACTGGTCCAGCTTTCTTGGGGGAGAAGGAGAAATTCTCATCATCTCTCAAAAGTCATCACCTGACACCTGCCAGACCCTAGTTCAGCCCTGGGGTCATTCCACGGCTGCAACAAATTTGTGCCAGGTAGGGACTCTGTTGATTGTGTCTGTAAAAAAAATGTATTTTTTTACTTTCAGCTATCATCAGTTTGAAAACCGCTTCTGTATTTGACAGGCAGTGTATTGACTCACCTCTGCTCATTTGCTTCTCAACTCGGTTTTTCATTTCACATTTCTCAACATCTTACCAGAAGCTATTCAAGTTTGTGCTCTTTCTGTGACAGGGCACATCCTCAAACTTGAAACTGCACATTTTGGACAGAGATGTCTACTCTGAGGCTTACAGCTTGGCTTTTTATAAAGATCTGAACAATTTGCAAAATGTGCATCCAGCTGCTGTTTCAAATGAACGCAGCCAAGGCTGTGTGGTGTTCTGAGCCCCCTCTAGTATTAGGAGCTCACGTACAGCATTGTAGCCCTTTTGCTGCGGCACTTTGGGTTTTTTTGGCCCAGAGTAAAAATAAACCTGTCATATTGAAGGAATTGGTGGAGATGTCATACAGAAGAGTAAGGGACTTATGTCAGAGCTGCAGGGACACACCTGTGCTATTCACAGAATGGTAGGGGTTGGAAGGGACCTCTGGAGATCATCTAGTCCAACGCCCCTGCTAAAGCAGGTTCTCCTAGAGCAGGTTGCACAGCACTGGCATAATAGATCATGCCCTTAAACTTTTTAGACTAATTTTAACTTCCTGTTACTTTCTCAGCCCACAAAATCTAACCTCTCTTCCAGAAGACTTCAAAAAAATGTTTTAGCTTAATAATGTTTTATTTTATACTCTTTCCTTAATCTTCAGATTATTCCAAGCCAATTTACTGATGACATTGATGCTTTCTTGAAAAACTATGAGAGTCTTTTTTGAAAGTATGGTGCATTTCCACTTGACACTCAATGTAAGTCTTAGGCTGATGGAAAAGCACACTTTAGGCTAGAGCAACGAACTACTTACCTGATGTTCAAAGCAACTTGGCATTGAAATGTCCCCAGTGATACTTCTCAGGAATTAGAAAATAATATATATACAGTCATCCAGGTGTTCTGGACTTCATTGGTGTTCTTTCCATGCTTTATTCCTGTAATTCATGAAAGTTGTATTCTTTGGAACAGTAATTTATGCCACCTTTCCAAATCCTCCTTCTTCTCTGATGTGTCAGGTTCCTGGAAATTCTTCTGCCTTTTATAAGCCTTTTATATTGAATGGGGCTGCGGGGACAAACTCCCTGTTAGGGGAGAGCCTGACTTCCAGGGTTGGGATGTTCCTTTGGCCAAAAATCCTGTGCAATTCTTCCACCCTGCTAAGTGACATGCTTTGCGCGCTCTCTCTCTTACCACAGTCCTTAATCGTAAGTGAAAGTCTTCCCACCTGCGGCTGAGATCTGTCTGTGGCCTAACAGCATTCATAGCAATTGTATTCCAATTTTCTCTCTCATTTGATAGTTTAATAATAGCCTGAGTAGCATTTAATGCTACTGCTATACTTGCCACATCGGGTACAGAGTGAGTATCAATCCCTTACAAAGCTGGAGGTTGGGATATTCATGAAAACTTTCTTTTATGCTGAGTTTGTTGTTGATTTGTTTAGTGTTCCCCTTTCATATCTTCTGTTTCAATTAAAGAAAAAAAAACCCTCTGAAAAGAAAGGGAGTAGAAAAGGCAGTTTCTGTGGGCTCACGTTAATGTTCCCGACCTACACCCCCTTGGTCCTGCTTGCCCGTAGCTCAACTGAAGTCAAGTTGGCATAGAACCCCCATCACTGTATCAGGCTGGGCCATATCGATCTTTATGTATAGATTACCCTAACTTCAAGGAGAATATTTGACCTCTGAAGGGCTTGAGCAACCCGCCGTAGCCTGGAATGGGAAGGGTGTCCTCTGTGCATTTGCTGCAGGAACTGCTGAGCTGCGTTTCAGGCTATTGCTCCCCGCTCCAGGGTGGCCTCATTGCAGCAACAGCGAAAGAAACGCCGGGTCGGGGAGCTGCGAGGTTACACCGCAGCAGACACAGAGTCATTTCTTGCCACAAGACAAATGGTATTACTCACACAGTGTGAACAAGATCTGTCCCAGGGCTTATGAAGACCGTCAGCTTTGCACACGTGGATAAAAGGCATCAAGGAAATCTCCCTTATTTTTTTGCTGCGTTGTCTTTTGTGGGACTTGCCCACTTGCCGGGTTTGTGCTCTCATGCTGAATGCATTTTGAAGCTCTCTTCAAGTGGTGTGTAGTTAATTGGCTTCACAGGCAGGCACCTCACGCAACACAGTCTGTCTTGTTGGCAGACCATGAAATATTTTGCCATTGTTCTTTTTCATTTGGCACACGAGTGTCTGCACACAGTGTCCAGAATAGCCAGGTCCCAGTCACTGATGACATCATGATCTCTGGAAGAAAAACTTCCTTGGGGAGCAGGGGCAGTACGTGCAGCTTTGGGCTAACGACAAAACAAACCCACTTTTTTGCGTAGAAAATGAAAAATATGCTCAGAAAGATAAAAGGGAATAATAACGTTGACTACTAGCAGAGGACATGTTGGATGAGCCCAAAGTCAACATGACTGTACTTTATGCTGTACCAGTAATTACATCGGTAGGACACACCCCAGCTCTCAGTGAACTCATCCTCGTGTCTTGGTGGCCCTTTCCCTCTTACAGGGGCAAACTGTGGTCCAGAATGACCTGCCAGGATCCAGCAGCCGCTGCCCTGAAGGAAGGCAGGGCTCCTCAGCAAGCCTCCTGTCTTGGGAACCTGTCACTTCCAGACTAGAGCCCGCTGGACCCCAGGTTCTGACCGTGGTTTCCCTTTCTCTTCTCTTCTTTCTTTTATTTTTTTCAGCTGCCTGCTGATTGCAAAAGGTAAAAGCCCTTTTTGCTGACATTGCTGCAGGAAGATTCATAGATTCCTCCTGGTTTCCAGGAAATGTTGAAAACTCCAAGGCAGGGAAGAGTCAGCTGTGAGGGAGGAGGAACGCGGCTGGCGCTATTAAACTGTCCTGGGAGATTTGCATCCTTCAGCTAATAACCGAAGTAGGGTATAACAATGGAATTAATTTTAAATCGCCTAAACAATCAAAGAGCAATTACTTCCTTTAATTACAAGCAAGATGGGGGAAACAATAGGATTTAATTTCAATAAAATCTCAACCAACTCAGCTATGATTTTTATTTAATACAAAAGTGAGAACTTCCTGCTTAGCGATACTCTATGTGCCTGAAAATACTGGGCTTTTTATTCACGATAAACCATGGTATGGACTTTGCTTAATACTCAGCACCTGACTGAAAAATAAACCAGGGCCCTACACTTTGTTTTTAAATTATAATCCCAAGTCTGTACAGCAGTATCTGCTCCCAGTGCCAAAGTTCATTGGGAGAACCCAGCACTAAGTGCAATGATGGCCTGTTTGTTTTGGTATTACTTATTAATTATATTTTTTAGACCTGCCAAGTGTCATAGTTCCTTTGCAGAGCACACAGCTAACTTGATCTCTCCCTGGAAGGGCTGAAGGCTCAGCGAGGGGGGCGTGGGGGGGGTACTCCTGGGCTGGAAAGCCTTACCGAAATCTGCGTAAACAGCAAGGGAAGTGAGAGCAAAAGTAACAGCTGGATTAGTTGGCTGCTGGAGTGCTGCAGGTGAGCTGGTGAGTGGCACAGCTGTAGAGCATTTTTGGCTTGCTTCCTCCTACTTTTTTGCCTTTGTAGTTGCAGTTTATTTTCTTTTGCTAGTATTTTTAGCATTATTCCAGTTTGGTAGCATTTAACCTTGCTGCTATAATAACTGCTGCAGAAATTGTCACGAGGGAATTTATTCTGTCTTTGTGAATACATTTGTACAGCATGAAATAAAGAAGGCCTGAGGCAAGCTATTGAACAACAAGGAAAAGACAAAATATTGACTCACCAATTCAGTAAGCATCATCTGCCTGGTGTGCTGAACAAGGCAGGGGTCCTCCAGAAAAATCTCACTCGATCATGTTATTAAGGAATGTCTCATAAGGCAAAGAACCAGGAGTGCTGGAGATGGCCGCATGGCCTATAGTAAGCCTGATAATTTTTGAATACTTGACTTCGCAACATGTGAATATATAAAACTCATACATAATTCATATAGGTAGGCAAAGGAACTGATATACCCAGACATATATTTCCAATTCATGTAAATCAGTGGTATTTTCATCCCTGGTGTTAGTGGTTCCATTTATTCTCATCTTGGCGCTCGTTGCTTTTATATAGAGTATCCCCTTCTGACGTCCTGAGTCACTTCAGAAGAGGAGGACATGAGGATCCAGCTTTAGCTCCTCCAGGCAGCTCTCAGTCCCATGCCTCGGCTGTTGTCAAGGAGACATATCTCTGGCATATATCTTCTCTGTGGTTTCTCTTCTTAGTGTGCTTTTTCCATTGCTATGGAGACTATCAGAAACTCATTTAGCAACTCCCAGTGCCCCATGAGGAATGCGTATTTCATAACTCACTGCTCAGAACGAGGAGTGCTGTTTAATTTTTGGCCTCTCACCTGCACTGTCCAGCCTGGCTATGCCAGGGACTGTCTGTGCTGAGACCTTCTGAACTGACGCAGCACAGCTCTGAGGGCAGGGCTATAAAAAGGTGGCTTCATTGGGGACACTTTTGAAGCTGAGGCAAACTTTGCATGTAGGAGGTAGCCGAAGGCTTGCCCTGGCTACTTGGCATGGCTCTCCAAGTACAAAACCTTCTTATACTCCAGGTCTTCAGCTTGCGTTCTGCTGAGTCCTCGTGCCATTGCTATCCCGGGTACAGAGACCATTTCAGATCAAGGAATAAGTGTTTGCATGCTCTAGGTGAACTGTAGCTCTGGAGACCTTAAGGATTTCCTAATCATTTATTTTGGTGGGACATAATTACAGGAAAAGCTATTAAGAGACAAGTCTCCAAATAGCAAGAGGGACTGAACTTGCTGGGATAAGAGCAGAAGCAGCTCACAAACTTGAGGATCAGGGCAGCGAATGCAGGTATGGTGGTCTTTCCTGAATACTACATGAAGCAAAACAGATGAAACCAAGGAAAATGCCTAACTATAATGGTGCAAAAGAGAGGGAAACAGAACCACTCTGTTGGCCAGCATTGCCGGGCAGGAGAGAGGGAACCACGCAGTGGGGCTAGTGGTGTGGAGGCACAGAGTGAGAGGGAGGATCTGCGGCTTGGTTTGACCAGCTCCCAAGACTGTCAGCGTCCTGACACTGCAGGTGACGGCTGCACCCCGCTCAGGGCAGGACCCGAGTTTGTGCCAGTCAAGCGGTGGCACTTTGGCTCCCAGCGAGCGGTGGGCTGGTTGCGCTAGAAGCAGCAGCATCCCAGCAATAGGAGTGGCAATAGCAGGCTGGAGGAACCTAACCGTGTGCTGGCACTGCGCGCTCAAACCACTTTGGCCAGTACAGAAGCGTAGGCGTTACTAAGAAAACCAAGACATAAGAGAAGTTATCATTTGGGGTTTACAACAGCTGGTACGCAGGAAAGCAGTCGCTGCTGGGCTGAAGGGCCAGCAAGCAGTGGGTTTGGGCACACCAGAGTATCTTCCTTCTGAGACAGGAGGGAGAATAATCCTTGCAATCTGGTCCAACAGGGACTCTACCATGAGAAGACCCTTTTCAAAGTGGATGCAAGTAAGCAGGCAAAAATCAGAAATAAATAGGGCAGCCTATTAAAGTAATAAAATGCCACATTCAAGGTGGGAGTTACAGCCCTCTCGTGAGCTCTGCGGTTCATGCTGAGATGGCAGCTGAGGCTGCAGTTCCCAGCTCCCCGCCCTGTTTCCCCACTCCAGTGCACAGGCTGGCATATTAGCATAATCCTCAATTCCAGTTTGCATTAATATGTCGGTCTGTGCCCTGCAGTAACTCAGGAACAGATACACTGTCGTTCGGCTACTGAGGCTAGAAGGCCATAGGAGGGCTCTGAGATGGGGACAGTAACTCCATTACCCTCCCTGGGTAAACCAGCGCCCACCCGTACCCAGGAGTCTGTAAGTAGCCAGATAGTCTCCAAATCACCACCTTAGAGCAACAGAGAGCCATAAAAATTCAGTAGGTACTAGGAACAGCTGAACCCAGCTAAAAGAATTTAAATATATAAATAAAATGAAGTAATTAATCAATTCAGGCATTTTGCAAAAATGTACATCAAATTTACATATTTTACTAAGGCATGTGATTTTTAATGAAGTAGAGTTTGGGGAACCAAAAGGAATCACATATAACCTGTCACTTATGCAAATCACACTCTATTCACTGATTTAAAAAATCAGTTAGTTACATGTGAAGCTGCTTTAAGATGCTCATGTGCATCTCCCTGATGCGTATTGGGCTGTGTTTATGTACTGGACTGTAACAGCACGGTTCAGCCCAGCACAGAGCTGTGTTGGTATGGGAGGCATACCCTGAAAGTACCCTCGGCATTAGGGAGCCAGCACGCTGCAGCTGACGCACGCGCAGGCAGCAGAGAATGAAAAGAGACGGGAAATGCATTAAAAATCTACCTTGAACAATTGATTTCAATATGTCTTAGAAGTGACGGGTTGCTTTGTAATTTGCTTCAGTCCCATTTTTAACCTCATGAAGCTCAAAATTTAAGGATATATTTCATTCAAACTTAGATGTTCTTCTTTTCAACTTGGATTCCAGATTTAAAGGAAATTGATTTTGTTGATTCAGCTAGTGTCTATAGAAATGTATGTGTATGTATGTATACACCATACACACAAATGCATTTCAGAGAGGCACCTACGCCCAAACAGCAGTTACCTGTGCAGCTCTGGTGCGCACTGCTACATTTCTCAGTGTCACTTTTTTGTCTCGTCATGGGTTTTCTTCTCCACGTTTAGACACTTAGCTTGTTCTTCAGCTGTGTGTTGGTGAAAGCGTACAGCCAGGATTTATGGACTTGTGAACACGTCATCAGGGGGTTGGTGGACTGGGTCTGCATGCTTGGAGCTGAATTCCATTTATCTGGAGAGTAGGTGTTTAACTAATGGCCACATCAGACATGGAATAAATGCAGGGCAGCTTCTAGTGTCAGTGTTTTACAAAAACATCTGAATGAATGAGCTGAGAGAGCAAAACATTGCCTGTTTTTATATTCAGTGAACAGAAATAACAAGAAAAAGCGCCATGATGAAGCACTATCCTTGTGCATTACTGATTATTTCAAGGTCAATTTTATTCGTTCTCAATGATTGCCGTATCTGCAAGACCGAGGAACGATGAGTTCAAGGAACCGAGAGAATTAAATAATTACAAACCATAGACTGAAAACAATCTAATTAATATCTCAAATAAGAATTTGAAGGAACATATGTGAAAGATGACAATAAATTTATGTCACTTATTGATTACTTTCTAGCTGAATGAAAGGCTGATCATGTTTGTTAAAAGGCCCTTGGGTTAAAGGGCTGTAACGCTGCTGGGTGCATCGGCTGCACGAGCTGTGGTCCAGGGAGGACGGCTGTGCTACAAGGAAGCGAGCAAAAGCACAGCATAAACTACGGTCTAGAAAAACAATGAAGGAGAAAAAGAGGAGAGAGATGTGCTCTGCTTAAGGGCTCATTCTGCTTCAAATGATGGGGCTCCCACCGACTTCAGGCTCTCAAACTCTTCTGTAGCAGAATTATTAGACTTAATGTTATGTTGTGCTCTGAGATCCCAACTAGATCAAGGTTTTACTGCATTTAACATAAGCAAAGATGTAATTTCTGCCTAGAAAGCTTTACAATATACAGAGTTTTATAGAATAACATGTTTTTTACAGGAGAAATCACAAATACTGGGGACTGAGGAGTATCAGTTATGTGTAAATCACACACACACAAAAAGTTAAAAGAACATGTCAATACTGCATGATGAGATCTGCTGTCTTTCTTCTGTTTATTTCTGATTAAATCCTTGTAGTTTTCTCTATAAACACTTAAAAACTGAATTAAGAGAACTTTATGAAAGCTGCAAAAGCAAAACTTGCAAATTGAGAAAGTCAGAATTCAGGTTGACTAGGAATAATGTATTCTTTTTATGCACAAGAACACATACTATTTTTTCTTCCTGGCCGGGGGATAAGTCAAAGTTGCGTACTGAAGGAAGCTGTGGTTTGTAAGGCTGTTGTTAGAGAAGCTGGAAATTGTAGTGATTTAGATAGGGCACTACAGGAAGACGATTTGGCGGTTACAATGCATGTATGTGATTTGGGAAATCAGATTCTCTTTTACATAATGCTAGACAGCTCTCCCACACCAAGCTTTTCAAAGGCTCAAATTAATACCAAGTCTTTGCACTGAACGTATCTGGCAGCAGAAGACAATTTATTCCCATTTGATTGGGCTTGAATTGTATTCTGTCATTATTTAGACACAAACACAGCCTCCATCACAAAAATAACATGCAGTAACAACTACGCAGGTGAGATTTCAAACAAGTAGTGCCTGGGGCCTCAGTTCCCCCTGTGGAGACCTTGAACCCTCCTGGGTTTGCTCTAGATAGTGCCAGGTGACAGTGGCCACAGGGATGCCTGTCCTCCGCAGCGCCAAGCCGAAGAGCCACGGCTGAGCCAGAGCAGAGCGCCTTCTGCTGCTGCCGACCCTGAGTTTACCCCAGCTTTATCCACGCAAGTGGAGGAGTCCAACTCCATTTGTTTTCTGCTGATGAGTGTTTTTCCAGCCTGGTAGCATGTTATCATGCAAACATCCAGAGGTGTGAAAGACCTTGTGTTTTTAGCTGTTTTCTTACAGAAGCAAAGGTTACGTGGTTCCTTGGCCAGCAGCTGGGCCGTGGGTCCTCTATCAATAACTTTTGGTCCCATTGCCAGCTCTGTGGTCAAACACCTCAACTTGTGAATTTCCACCAAAACACCCTTCAGAAGGACTGTGAGAAAAACTGAGTGGGACTTGAGAAATGTGTGCAGAATTGATGGATAATCTGGTCGTATTTCCCATACAAAACCAGTCCCATGGAAGACTGCCCGGGTCAGAGCAGTGAACTCTGGTGGATGGAGACTTGCTGCTTAATTCTCTCTCTGAGCCTAGCCCCATGAGTCCTCCCTTTCGTGCTCGAATACTATGGTTTTTCTCATAAAAGCTGGTTATCGAGCTGTCATTCAAAGTATGACCCAAGTGACATCTCCAGTGACATCATCAAAGTCTTTTCCAGAGGCTTCATGGAAAGAGAGAGAGATAAGGACTTGGTAATGTTGAGACCTGGAACACATTAAAAAACAGGTAGGAAAATAAGCCCAGAAAAAGCAATTAGAATTAGAGAAGATAAAGGATAAATACCTTGGGGGAGTTTACTGTATGTTTCACTTCTAATTGTACTGCACCTCTTAGACC
This sequence comes from Phoenicopterus ruber ruber, assembly GCA_009819775.1. Taxonomy (NCBI): domain Eukaryota; kingdom Metazoa; phylum Chordata; class Aves; order Phoenicopteriformes; family Phoenicopteridae; genus Phoenicopterus; species Phoenicopterus ruber. The sequence continues at coordinate 10,011,306 of CM020229.1, read as the reverse complement.
AATTTTTCTTTTAATTTTCATAGCGCTCCACTATCAGCAATAAGCACCAAACTGAGCTAAATTAACAAGTTGGATTCATTACACCATCCAAACAAATTTCCCTGGGCTTATTATGCCTTAAGGGCTTGATACTTTCCTGGCCGCCTCTTTCAAATTACCCCTTCAACAAACATGACATAAACTTGGGTCTGCAGAGCATGAAAATTTATGTGAGAGAGCAGTTATTTTAACAGATGGAAGTTCTCAGATTCACTGGAAAGGTGAAGCATCAAGTACACTATTAATTTTTCAGAAGGACTTCACAGTATAATAGTCTTGTACTATTGGCATCCATGGTAAAGAGAACTGCTTCTTGCTCCAACTTTGTCTTTTTCTGCAGTGCAGTACAGTGAACGCCAGCTCCGTTCCAGCATTGTGCAGCATTTCATAATATGCAATTGCTCGTAAGTCCTGATTCAGCTTTTCACTCTTGCAGGGTGCAGTGTTTCTCATTAAGCTTCTGCCCAGGCTCTCCAGAAATAATGCAAGCAGCACAAATCTCTGAACAGCTGCCAGTCAAAACAGCCAACTCTTGCAGCAACATGACTAATCTGCAGCCAGGCTGTTTGGCTTGCAGTTAACAGAACATCCTGGGCAGGACCTTGGGTACGGCACTGTCTCATTGAACAGAAGAGAGGGAACTGCTCCTTGTGGCACACATTTTATTCGGCATGAGTAAAAGCATGCTGGATTCTTGGCCAGCGCTGCCTACCAATCAGACATGTGACTGTTCCACAACGAGTTTGATTTTCAGGGATGTTGAGAATTTTTTTAACCAAGTTGCTGTGATGCTGTCAATTTAACTGTGTAACACACTACATGCAGACTATACCTTTCCTCTAAGGCATTCTGCGTGACTTCCAAAACTCATAAAAGGATTGCTGCAGCTTCTGCTCTCCTGAAGACCAGCATGGAAACCACTGCTTTGGGCTATCTTGCCATTTGCACCCTGGCTGAAATTTAACAGATGTAATATGGCTGATTGTATTGACAAACCCCTTACTATTCCACCATTTTTCCTTGGACATTTCAAGACTTAACTATTTCAAGACCTACCACTGTTTTAGGCTATGTATTTGTCAGGTCAAAGTAACTCCAAAGACTACTTGTTTAGGAACCAATCACTTAAATAGAAGTGCTCAGTTTATATATTATATATGACTGTTGCTCGTAGTGTCTAGGACATTTCAGGAAGCATACAGTTAATAAACAGAAAATTAAGAAACAGCTTATACACACAACCAAGGACTTCTGTAGTCCATGATGTAACAAATCTATAATGAACATCTGTTACAGGAACTCCAATATTTACTCATATACTGTATACAGAAGTACATAATGCTACCTTACCTAGGAGATGTAAAATGCCTTAAAGATGTAATAGCCTTAAAGAAATTCAGTAGAGCAAAAATGCAAGTTCTGACAAAGTTAATGTATTGTATTTGTTGCACTGATGTGGAGGAATACTGTTCAGTAAAAGTTATCCTCTAAAAGACCTTGAGGAAATGGAGCAGATGGTTCCATGTGCTATCCCACTTAAACTCAAAGTGGTTTTATAAATACTCTGAAAAAGTAAAATAATATTTTCCTTAGTCTTTTATGTAAAGAAAAGAAGGTAGAAGAAGATTGTTGTTAGTATTCAAATCACAATGCATTTATTATGGAATTCTAAAAGATAAGATTGACTTTTTTTGCATTAAAAAGATTTTCAATACAAAACTCTAGAATGGTTCAATATGCCTGGCTATTAGGACTCTTTGTACGTTGGGTTTCTGTATTAACAGACCCCATAGAATAAGGAAAAAATCCAGTTTGGGGTGAAAAAAGGTAGGCCCCAACGCGGACTGCACCATTTCTCCATGATAGACAGTATCTTTGCTCGGCAGTAGAATCCCCAGAGATCATTATACCTGCCGACATTTTTAATGAAGAAAACAGTAGGAGTCCTGAGGGACCTACTGTGCATGCGCTGACGGGCTGTGCCTGCGCCACAAGCACAATATGTTCTGGACACCCTGGGCTCTCTATGCCTGCACAGATTGGCCATACGTCACATGGCTTTGAGTCTGCTATGTCCAGAAAACAGCGTGTGGGGCCATTCAGCTGAAAATCTGGTAGGTTACTGATAAAAACAGGACTCTGCCATCAAAGCAGTAGAATTGGCAGGTATAGGGAATAACTATTCTAGGAATCCTTTATCATTTTTAAGAGGCATCCATCGGCAATGTACAGGCTACGGGATCTTGGCGTCTGGTACTTCTCTGCTCTAGTTAAACACTGTTTTGCTCCTTGGCTTCTGTCCTGTTTCCAGAAGAGGAAACAGCATCTCTTTCCCTCTCGTGGTTAGTGATTGTTTTTCTCTCAATCTGTAGCTTTGTTATGGATCAGAGGGAGGCAAGGGCCAAAAGTGACTTGTAATCCTCAGCACATGCTGGTTTTTCTAGACATACTGCTTAGTAAGGAAATAAACTAGTAAGGGGTAAAAGATGCAATATGGTGCTTTCCGCCCTATTTCAGCACATTAAATATATACAATCTGCGCTTTATTCCAACTAAAAATAACACTCAGATTAATACAGCTTTTTTCTATATATTAAATAGAGAAATCATTACCATGAATTATAAAGCAGGAAAAGTGTGGCTCACAGTGTCTGTCACTCCAGAGTTCTGCATGAGGATGGATGTGGACAGTTTGATGGAGCGACTGAGCATACCCCCGGGTGTGAGATGGGAGACGTATCTCTGCGAGTGTCATTGACTCATTCTGAGATTGAGGACAGGTCTTTTACATCCATATATATTTCTATTTTGAGGGGGTCCAGATATAGACACCTTATTTATTTATTTTTTAACAAGACTCAAGAATCTACAGCTCCAACGGATGTCAGTGCCAGCCCCTAAGTATCCAAAACTGAAGTCCCAAACTTGAGGACAGAAAATCAGAAGGCAGTTTTGAAAACCCTGGCCTCAGCTTCCCTGGGCTTCTTCCTTCATAGAGTGGTGTCTGAATGGCCTTATCCATCTTTGCAAAGTGGCTGATTGAAATCTGCAACTGAGAAAGTGCTATACAAATAACTACTGCTCTATCTCACAAATCATGATGAGCATTTTAACTATTATCTATAATACCATTCAAACTTCACAATATAATCATCCTTGTAGAAACAGATCAAGTATGTCTTTCATTTGGCAGCTATATAAGATTTTACAGTTTTAAGGCCGTTTACAACAGCAGTTTAGAAAGCTGAACATCACTGATCCATTTTACAAATGGAGACAACTGCACTCAGAAGAGGGATCTGCATTAGGCTGTACAGACTGCAGCAAATTCACCACTAGAATACAGGATTTCTGATACAAAATTTACTGTACCAAACACTAAATCAGTGGTTCTTAAACTCTTGCTATACGCAGGCATTTCTTGGTCATAGCGTGTCAGCTTTCTTCCTTGCCTCCCCTTGCTAAATTAATTTGAAAGGTAGTTAAAAATATATTTCTAGTATTACCTTGCCCCTCAAGCGATTCATGTCGTTACCATTGGGATACTACTTAGTCATGAAATAAAAAGAAAAATCATCACCTGCTGCATCACCAGGGGCAGAGGATCTGCTAGACTTTATTGGAAAGGGTGAGCAAATTTGCAGCAGGTATTGTTGCTCTACTTATAAAAACTTCATTTTGCTGCATATTGTGTAATTCTCAGTTATAAAGAAGGAAAAAAAAAGATTTATTGTTTTTGGATAACTGATTCACTTAAGATATACAAGCATGTGTCAGTCGAAATGCAGACTGATGGGTGCTGGGTCAAAATGGCATTATGTTGCAATGAAGCCTTGTGATATAATTTCTTTTTTTTTTTTTTTGCCCTGAAACTGATTTTGAAATCTGTGCATGTCTTGCACGCATTGCTTATGGACTGTAAGCCAACAAGACCATATCAGCAGGATGATGGCTGCCCAGCAGAATCCAAGGGAGGCGGCAGTATGCCATCTGTCTTAGCTAAGTCACCAACAGAACCGTGGCGTATTAGGCACAGGGGAATTTTAAAAGTCTCCTCAGGTCTTTCAGTGGTCTCAAATCTAGGATATTGTAATTAAAAAAAGAGTTTGATCTACCCAGGTCTCTTTGCTGAGTATCTGACTAAACTGTTATAATTTTTCATAACTACAGAAATATTCTGCAGTCAGAAATCGGGTTTATCAAATCAGCTAATGTAAGTTTCCAGGTCTTGCGGGAGAAATAAAAATATGCCTGAGACAGTCTTCACATCTTTTTTGGGAAATGTACTCAGAGTATCTACCAAATTGAGGAGACGCTTTTCTCCCCTCAGATTTGCCTGCCTTCCTATTTACAGACAGACTTTCCCCACAATGGGCATCAAATGCCCTTCTAGCAAATGTGGCGACTGCTTTCCGTAGAAAACTCATCTGGGCTTAGAAAGACACTATTTCGATAGTCTGCTTTTGAAATGCATTTTAGCAGCTCTGAGGAAGACGGGAAGAAGGAGAAACCTTAGGAGTTTAGTGTTTAGTGTGGGATTAGTCAGCTTTTTGCTGACCACTGCCAAACATTAGACTTCTCCCTGGCAGTCATATACGGGCAACACGTCCTAGAGAGGAGAAATGTGGGGATGGGGATCTGATCTGTTCAGAGGGATGCAGGTCCCCACAGACACTCCAGCAAATCTTGGGGCAGCACAGACCCCTGCAGAGGGAAGTGGGGAAGATTTCCGCATCCTTTTAACAAAGGGATATGGGAGCAGAGCAGGGGTCCTCCAGTTCTGCTCAGGGCCTGGGAGCCCCGGCTCCTCTCAGGGCTCAAGGGTCCTGGGCTCCCCTTATGCCCTGCGGACCTTGGTCCCCTCAGCGCCCAGGGGGCCCAGGCTCCCCTCAGGACCCAGGGTCTGGGATCCTCTGGCTCCCCTCACAGCTGGGGGACTGGGAGCCCCTGCCTCCCCTCATGCTCCGGGGACCTTGGTCCCCTCACGGTGCAGGGGTGCCAGGATCCCCTCAGGGCCCGGGATACCCCAGATCCCTTCACGCTGGCCAGGCTGGGATCCCCTGGCTGCCCTCATGCCCAAGAGCCCCAGGTTCCCCTCACAGCTGAGGGGCTGGGAGCCTGTCACCGACCCTGACAGCCCGGGGGCCTCAGGCTCCCCTCAGGACCCGGGGGGCTGGGATCCCCCGCTCCTCTCACGCCCCGGGGCGGGGTGGCGACGATGGCCGCCCGCTCCCCCACGCCCACTCACAGGGCATACCGCCGCCCGAGGCCCCGCGGGGCGGCAGCGGCGGGGACCCCCCCCGCAGGTGGGGAAGCCCGTCCCGCGGCTGGCGGAGGCGGAGCGCCCCCGCCCTCCCAGCGTGCCCCGCGGAGGGGGCGGGCGGCCCATGTCCGCGATCCCGGCATGCCGCGCGGCCGGGCAGCAGCCGGAGCAGCCGCGGCGGCCGCGTCCCCTCCCTCCGGTGTGAGACAGCAGCCGCCTGCGGAGCGCGAGTGAGGAGCCGCCGCCCGCGCCTCTCCCCCCTCCTTCCTCCGCCCCTGTCCCGCGCCGCTGCCCGGCCGGCCATGCCGTCTCGGGCAAGGTAATGAGCCGCAGAGCCCCGGGGTCTCGGCTGAGCGGCACCGGCAGCAGGCAGCACTACCACCCGCGGGGCTGGAATGACTGGCAACCCAGGTGGGCAGGGCTGGGGCAGGGGGCGCGGCCTGGCCGCCTGCGGGGCGCGGGGGCCGGGGCAGCGGGGCGCCGCGGCTGGCGGCTCGGCCCGGCCCCGCCGCCGGGCCTCGGGGAGCGGAGCGGGGAGGCGCGGGCCGCGGCGGCTCGGAGCGGCGGCGGAGCCACTTCCTGGCTGTTGGGCCTAGGGGCGGGCGGTCGGGAGGCAGCCGCCGGGCCTAGCGCGGGGCGGGTGGCGGCGGGACGGCCGCCGGGCCTAGGCGGCGGGGCAGGGGCCGGCCGCGGCCGTGTCCTGGCGGGAGCCGGCCAGGGGCGCGGAGGGCATTTCCAGATCCGTGTCTGCCGGCGGCTGGAGACGGGACAGGGGCAGGTCTGTCACCGCGCGGGGCTCGGTGGGACCCCGGTCTGGGCTCGGAGCTGGCGGGTGAGAGCGCTCCTTCCTCCCCCCGCTTCTCCCGCTGTCCCCCCCTCCCCTCGGTCTCTCGCGGCTCGGGGTGGCTGTAACGTATCCGGCCGGTACCTGGTGTGTGTCTGCAGGCAGCGGCTTCCCTCGCCCTGCGCATCGCCCTGGGAGACGCTTCCCTGGAAAGCTGAAGCGTTGGGAGGCCTGCAGTGGGGCGCAGAGCTGGGGGGGGGGCTTCATACCTGTATTTTTTCAGTCTAGTTTTCAGCTGGCAGTCAACCAAAGAAGAACAGAGGCTGCAGAAGTGCTTGTAGTCTTTTGAGGGTTAATAAAATAGTACAGTTGTTTTTTTTTTTTATCTGGGGAATGTAGTTGAGCTGTAAGTAGGCTGGGGTGAGAGCTTATACAATGTGTTAAGTTTTAAGGTGTGTTTATACCTGGTACTTCTTAGTAAGTGAAATTCAAAGTCTGATAACTTCTTTAATCAAGTATAGAGAGTGTATTTCAGGTCTTGATTAGTTCTAATATATCTGATGCCAATGTATTTGCTGTACTGCTCAGCTTTGCTGTTTTAAGAGTCAAAATTGTCATGTAGAAATTGTAAATAAATTTGGTGTTTCTTAATTTTTTTTTTTTAATGTGGAAGATTTGGGGCTTTTTTAGTGTTTTTGAACATTTAACACAGTATGGGATCCTACTGTTAAACTTTCCAGCAAAGAACAGAGTGGCACATGCTTGGGAATGTATTCGCAGATGACAGTCCCAGTTGCATGCAGTTTGGACTAGGAAGATTGAGTGGATGTGAAGGTAGATCTTATGAAACACAGATGTAACTTCAGTATTTACTGTGAAGGAAGCTTTCCTTTTGCTTGAACAGCTAGCAGCGCAGCCTCTAGGGCTAACGCTAGAGGCTATTCAATTCTTAATGGTGTGTGGGGCATGGTTATTTAAGTTCTAATTTCTTCTGTTATTCAACTACTTGGTCAAATAACTTACTAGTTTTTCCTCACTTAAAAACTTGCAAAGCTCATTGGTGACACCTTCTTAAAGCATCTAGCTTTTTTTAGGGGGAATTAAGAAGTCTGGTCTCTCTCTTACTCCTTAACTACTGCCTTGCTTCAGATTTCTGGGCTGCAGTCTGGAATTCTGAACCCTAACTCTTGACTTTCCCACCTGGAAGAAATTGGATGTACATCTTGTGTCTTTGCAGTGGATGGCTTCTATAAATGCTTTCTGGTTGGATATATTAATTTGTCACAAGTTCTATCTTTTAGCCTAAAAAATACATCTTACAGGGGCTAGGAAGCTGACTTTTTCCAATATAGCATTGTCTGCAATAGGTTCAGTTGTGTTAGGGGTGAAAGTAGGAGTGTAGCTGCAGAAATGCTTTGCCTGGTGATAAGGCTGGTTTAAGAAGTTAGGCTGTTACCTCAGTGTCTGACTCTGGTCTGTTCCCCAAGCTGTAGTTTGGTGCCTCCTTAGCTCTTAAGTACAGCTGCTGTAAACCAGGCTGCTAAAATAATTATCCCAAAAGCCACAGCAGAAACAAGAATCTGAAAGGACTAGAGAAAGTGTGGCAGACTAGGGGAGCTTCACAGCATGGATAAGGCCTAGTTCTGTTTCCATCACACTGTGTGATTAGAAATAGGTAACACCTCTTCACTGATCCTGTCACTTGTAAGAATTTAACTTTATCCTTTAATTTTTTTTTTTTTTTTAATCTGGCGAGAGAGCCCAGGAATCAGAAATGTTCACACAGTCCCAAACACAGAGCACGTTTTTCTCTATATGTTATGCTCAAGTTTTTTACATCTCAAAAAGATAGCTTTGGCGATATGGAACCTGTGAGTCTACACTAAGAGCTTACAGAACGACACAGAGATTAAATCAGTCTTTGCTGTTTGGCTTTAACTAATATTTAGAAGTGATTCACATGCATGGTTGAAAGGAGATCTGTTATATAAAACTGGCAGTGAGTGTTTCTTTTTCATTGTTTCGAATATGCTCTTGGACAAACCCCACAACACAAGATATACCATGTATTCTTTCCTTCCCCTTTCTTTTCTGTTGACTGTTAGTTTCGTTTAGCTTAGGTGATGTTGCTGGTAAATGCTTGCTTTCTTGCAGGGCGTGGAAGAGGGAATGCACGTGGCCAAAGTAACGAAAACTGCAGTAATTGTAGTTGTTTCAAGTTCCTAAAGGGGGAAAAAAGGAACTGCTAATGCACAGGTGTATTATCAGATGGACTGTGCTTTCAAACACACATTTTTGTGTGTGTAAAAATGGCTAGACTGATTCTCATTCCTCTCAATTTTTAGTAATGCTAATCAGCATTGGGACTTGGGGTGAAAACAGTAAGAAACTGAAAGTTGGAGCCCACATCCTTCTTTAAGGGAGAGTAGGTTTTAATTAGAATTTGATTTTTTTTTTTTTGGTGCCTGCATGAATGCAGTCATATCTGTCAGATGCACGTGGACTGGTTTTCCTACAGTGTCTGTATTGATAGAGCTGTGTATTACAGAGGAAGAAGTTGTCCTGATATATATGGGCATATTAGTTTGTGCGCTGAGGTATACCAGACTCTAAATTAATAGCAACGCAAACATTTTTTTAGATAAATGTTGGATGTATGTGACAGAGAACAATGAGGGTTTTTGAGAAGGCTTGATAAGATCTTGTTCCTCCTTCTTCTAATCTTTGTAGCTTTCTAGACCTTTACTACTTTTTTTCTTTCCTTTTTACTTGACAGATCTCCCTGCATTTTCCCTGGTGTACGACTTCTGGGGAAAAAATAAAATCATGTCAGTGTGCAGGTCTTGCGTGTGAGCAGAGTTAATTCGGTAGAGTACTAAAGGCTAATTATATACTGAACAAGCAATACTTCCCTCTGATAGGAAATGCTCTGGGTGGCAAAGCAAGTTTCATGTGCTTATGGTGGTACTAAGCAGGAGTGTGAGTGCAGGGTAGCAGGTTAGCAAGGGCTGGGTGCACCATGGCTTTCTTATTCTTAGGCAAAAGTGAGAAAAGGAAGATAAGATTTTAATTAACAGGAACTCTCTGTCTCTCCTATCATAAATGTAGGTTAGCAGGGGAGTATACGGAAAAGTGAAAAAGAAAATCTTTCACATCTGAGAAGTTCCAGAAGTGTCTTACTAGGTTCAGTACTGAAATTCGTTCTTGAAAATGAAGCGTATCCTTCTCATGCAATGTAAGTCAGTGTTACAAATTACTAATTTCTGTTAGCACGGTGCCTGCCAAACCAAGTTACCGCCTAAGTCCCCGTGGGTCTAGACACGATGAGACAAGACAGTAAAATACAGCTCTCCTTCCAGGTAGCTTATAACTTAAGCAGGAGAGCAGTATTGGCTAGCACTTAATAACTGAGGACAAGTACCCTGTGTTTAATTAAAGACAGAATGGGAGGTGTTGGCAGAGAGCAAAGGAACTCATCAGAGCAAATGGGCTAAGAAAGTGATGGTTAGAGCAGTGCTTCTTATGTGGCTGTGAAGGGCAGAAGCATGTCTTTTACAAAAGGCAAGCACTAGTTGTTGTGGACGTTGTCTGTTCATAATGCTGGATTAGCACATTGAATGACAAGCAGGGTGATAGTGGGTGCTGTGGGAAAGTTGAGACAGAGTCTCTTTCTTCTGCATTTATGTGTACAACAAGGTACACAGAAAATGAGTGTTAGAAATAGGCTGAAATCTTAGTTTGGACGGGTCTGTAACTGAGACCTGAAAGTTGACAACGTAGAGGTATTTGAGGATGTCGCTGAAATTACCTGAGAGTGGGTGTAGGGTCATGTAGGGTGAAAGTTGGTAAGGCTTCTCCAGCTCTTCAGGGATAGTTGAGAGAGAGGAGAGTGCAAAGAGTGAGACAGATAGATGGGGGGGGGGGGGGGGGGGGGAGTATGCGATGTTGAAGGCAGCTTAGAGAACGAGATGCAGTATCAGTTGTGAGGTGCCATTGTGAGGAGGTCAATGGAAACCTTCAAGAGATTCAGTGGACTGTGCGTGGGAGATGCTGAACAGAAATGGGTTCAGTTCTGAACTGGCAACAAGTAATTCTTGATCTGTTTTCACATCTGAGTGTGTTGAATATGCTGATAAGGTTGGGAAGGTATGAGATCAAAGAGCTTTTTTGGTAAAATGGGGGAGCCTAAGTTTGTAATGTGAAAGCCTTTGTTTTTAATGTGAAGACAGAGGAGAATGAGATGTGAGAAAGATGAAAGAAGATGAAAGTGTGTGCCAGTGGGAAGCAAAGGGAACTTGGAGAGCAGATAGTCTTCCATACAAGAATAGCCATAGTAGATCGGACCAGTGATTTAGGTAGCATAATATCCTTTATCCAAAAATGGCTATCAGAAGATGTCCATGGAAAAATAAGAACAGGATGCATGTATGTGATACATTTCCCTGACATTCCCTCCTAATGTCCATCACAGGATAGAAGGAAATTGGTGAGCTACTGTATAGGAAGGGAGTGATGCAGAATCAAGAGGTGATTTGAAAAGCTACTGTGACTTCAGGTAGATGTCCAGCAGTGGAGATGGCAGAATTGCAGTAGAAAGATAGTTAATTAGTTGTTATTTCACTAGTAGAAAACATGACCACTTACACTCTCGTTGTGCTCTCTCAACACAGGAGTAGAAACAAAAGTAGGCTTTGGGGCGGGTTCAGCCAGGCTTGGGCTTGGCAAGACGGACCAAGTGATGACAAAAGAGCATGGCAAAAGGCGGCTGTCATTGCTCTGCATGCCCGTGGAGGAAAGGTCGGAAACTTGGTGGGAAGCTGTTAATTTGAGTGGATGCAGTGACCCTAAGTTTTAAATGTTTTATTGATAAAGATTTTAAGTGATGAAGAATTTATCTGCATTATGGTGAACAAACTTGGCAAATAGAGCAAATAAGCAAGTAAAATTGACTGACTTGAACAATAATGCAACTCATACAGTAGAGCTGTCTCAGAATAAATCCTCTGTGTAGATCCTGTACTTGGAAGTAAAATGAAATAGAATAACTAAGTCATTTTTGTCTCAAAATAATATCCATATGGCGGGGTCATTCTGAAAGAGCTACAGATAATGAATAGTATACACCAGATTTGCCCAAGAAACTTGTTACAAACAAAATTCTTAAGGCTTCCATATAACTGAAGAAGCACAATATATTTTTGATTGACCTATTTTTCTTTTTTCTAGATAAAAAGGTGGGGTTTTTTTAAAGGCAATTGTTCAGCCATGCTTTCTTTAGTCATACAAATTGGCTAGTCAAATCATGCTGATGCTTTTGATGGAATTATTTTTGGAAAAGTCTAACTTTCCTTTTGTGTATACCTGGAAAAATAAAAAGGTAGCTTTTTTTTTTAGGGAGAACTAGTGGCCATTCCTGCTTATTTAGGTGGGTGAACTATTTTCTTTTTCTGATGGATCAAGGCAGGTTAAACATTACCCTGCAGAAAACTGAATGCAGTCTCTTCTGTATAAATGATATTGCTAAAACAGTGTATGCAGGAAGTTGGCGTTGGTGGTAATCAGGTAGTCTTCCACCCAGAACCAGGCACAGATGAAAACTGTCATGTGAGCTCTTGAAGTATTTTGCTTAGTCTCCATCAATGAGCTTTTCAGGTGGAAATTAAACAGAGTCTCATGAAGTGGCAAATATGCTTTTGAAGCTGCAGTATGAAATGATCGTAGTCATGTTCATCCTTGCAATTTTCCATTCCAGCTTTGTCTAATATCACATTTGTATTTGTACTTCTGCTTATCTGTTGCTAACATTGTATGTTGTGATTTTATTAGCATACAGTGTTTGTTCAGGTCTGTGACAATGTCAATGTATGTAACTGATAAATTTGTTGTTACATAGACTTCTTTTGAAAGATGGTGCTAAGCGTTATGTCCGTCACGTAACCTATCATCTGCTTGGCACAACGTAATTAAAGTGGAAATACCACCATGTGAACAGGAAAAGTGCCCTCCTGAAATGTGGGCATGAGCGGAGGTAGCCGGGAGGACAGTTCTTCCCGTCGCCTGGTGGAAGCTGCAGTGTACCTGAAAGGGCTGGAAGGGGGCAGAAAAAGGAATTATTTGTAAGACTTTGGCAAGTACCTGTCCATAGAGTGGCTGCGTTCTAAGTGGTTGTCTTTCAAAATCATGAATACATTACTGACATGAAAAATGGTATTTTTCAGAAACAAATTTGAAAATTAAATGTCTCTTCCTGTGCACGCAGACCGTGCTTCACTGAGTTTGCACAGCAGTGTCCTGTGTCACCCAGGTGTCTGGGTTCCTCGGTAAGGGAGCGCAGGTGGCAGGTACTGGGGTTCGCGTTCCCAGGTCTTGATGAGCCCACCCCACAAACTCCCAGAGTGCTGATGTGGGAGCGTACAGTACAATTCTTAAATTCACTTCCCACCTGAGAAGTGATGTACGTCACTGGACAGGTAGAAATGCCCAGGCCCATGAGATGGTGGGCTTTGCTTCTGGTGTGAATCTTACTGCAAGCTTCTTTCAGTTCAAAATCCTCCTTCAAAGCAATACGGACCATAGCAGCCAGCTGGGTCACAGAACCTTGTTCTCTGGAAACAGTATCTTTCTACAAAGTGTTTTTTCTCTGCCTCATAAAGAAAGGGCAGAAACTGCTGGATATCTAAGCTACACATTTATTGTAGTGGGAACAATGTTTTCAGTGGGAACTATTGTCTCTTAAATTGATACATAAGAGAACAATTATATATTTTAATAAAATTGTGCTCACCTTTTAGTTGGGTGATAAAGTGTGAGTAGGTTAGCTTGCAGAAAGCTGTTCCTAAAGACAGAACAAAGCGAGTGTGTGGTTTTTCCCAGGGAAACAATAGGCTTATGTATTTTACCACAATGGAAAATTTTACAAAATGGTCAAAGGCTGTGGTGCGGGAAGTGAGGTTAGCTGAGAACATGTGTAGTCCTTCAGTTGATTGGGATACACAGAACAGTCTTAAAAATCATACATTTAATCAGCTTGCCTTCAGACTTAAGAATTTCAGACTTAATGCTTGACAATTGGAGATGATACAGTCTAAAGCACATCGCCTTAAAAAAAGTGATGCTCTTTGGGGAGGTACACTATTAAGAACTCATCAGTACTTAAATTTACCAACTGAAAATTTGTCAGTCTGTTTCACTGAAAGGCTAAAATACTTTGAATCCTCCATAATAAACTCTGCTGTTCCTCAAAGTGAGCTGCAAGTCTCCTGAGGTTTTAGGGCAGGGAGAAAATCTGGGGGCTCTGTAGCCGACTGGAAAATGTGCAGGTGGTGTAAGCACACTTAAAGTTCATACCATTTGAAGGTACAGTGCAGAACTTTGTTGTTGTTCAACATAACTTAGGTGAACGATGAAGGTCCAACTGTGTAAGTATTTCTACAAGCCCAGTTGACTGTCATGAGCAAAGACTTTTACTAAGGCTTTGCCTCTTGAGTAGCATAGCCTATTTTATAGAACAGTCCAAGCAAGTGCTCGACAAAACAGTAGATGTGATGCCACAGTGAATACTGAATGAGGAAGAGAGTCTTATTGTGTATATCTAAAGATGAATTTGCTTATAGAGCAAAAGGGAATAATACCTGCCAAGCAAACCTTGTGTCAACCTCTCACTGTGAGAACAGGGCAAAAGCACAATTTTCTTCTTTCGAATCCTGTTCCAAATTGCTGTTATATTGCCTTTTAACGTTCTCAAGAGAATAAAATATGTGGGGGCATTTCTTTAATTCCAGTTGTTTTTGCAAATATCAGCCCTCATGGTGTTACTCTTCCAGCTGTACTGAGCACGAGCTATACTTGAAAATAGCAAGCCTTCAGGACAGCTTAAGTAACAACTGCTTTTCAGAAATTTTGGCTGTTTTTCCCTTTTGGCCTTGAGATGTATTTAACTCCTTTTCCCCGAATTTGTCTGCCAGTTCTAATCACAGTGTTCTCTTGAAAAGTAAAAATGAAAGACTTTTTCCCAAGAACGTGCAGTGTTTGTCCTTACACAAATTGTAGTTAATTTACAGGAATGAAAAGGAATGATCTGTCCTGCTTTTTGTTAAATAATCAAATGAACTATCCAAAGCTTAGAATTAAAAATAATAGATATTTAGAGTTAGCTTAGGAAGAGCCTTCTGTAAATAATTTGAATAGTGTAATTCCAAATATACTTGAGTTGAACAAAATTCTGCTGATTTTTGTTTTGGATGGGTATTGTTTGTACTGGTTTTAATGTAAAACCTCCAGTATTGCTTGTAAGGATGCATTGAAAGTGATTGGTTGAATTTAGATTCTGAAGTCTCGTGTGCACTTTTAGTATATTAAAGTTACTGTATTTTTAAAAATGAAATCACTTAATATGTCCAGTGAGAAGAGTTGGTTTCATAATTTTCACCTTTTTTCTTAAAAGTTTATTTTGGACTATAAATCAGTTTTCTGATATGAGTGGCTTAAACTTAATGCAGATTTTTTTAACTCACTCTGTATCTGCAAACATTTACTCTAAAGGATAACAGCTCTTAATTTACATTCCAGGTTTTTCCACAGTAAAGCCTGTTTTCTTGTTTTGCAATTTTTGTTTTGCAAAAACTTAATGTGCGATTCCAATATGGATTATCAGTTACATGCTAGTAACAACTCCATCTAATAAGTGGTTTTACATTGCTCAATAAGGCCCATACCATATTATGTAAATGTTCATGTGTGGATTAGTAATGACTTTCACAAATGGTAGACACTGTATCGCCTAGCTGTGGTATATACCTATACCTAGTTGTACTTTATTTTTCACTTCTGGGAAGTAATTTTTCCTTATATAGGCATCCAACTGAAAAGAGACTTGAGAATGTCCTGAGAAAAGGCACTGGCGCACTAGAATGCATTTCCTTTGCATGTTGCTGTAATAATTAGTCAATTCTAATCCCGACATGAATTTAAGGTCACTTTTTAAGAAGCAGGTTAGACGTACAACTTTTTTGACACAGGAACATACATTTGGGATTGTCATTTAACTATGTTGCATTTATAAGTGAATGTGAATCCCACTCCTGTTATACCCCTACATAAAAAAATATTTTTCTCTTTATAGAACTGACAGTGCATCAGCTGACCAGGACAATTTAAAATACTCTTCATCCAGAGATCGGGGCAGTTCTGCCTCCTATGGATTACAACCCTCAAATTCAGCTGTGGTGTCTCGACAAAGACACGATGATATCAGAGTCCACACTGACATACAGAATGAAGAAAAAGGTATACAGATTGCTGTTTCATGTGTAAATTGTGAGGGGACGTTCAGAGAAAGGCAGTAAACTTGAAATGGTGGAGAATTTTTTTTTTCCCCCGAAAAAGGCAGTGAACTGATAAAACTGATTGCCACAGTATCACTGTGTTGAGAGATTTATCAGAGATCAAAGAAATGTGGTTGATATGAATAGTGAGAAAAATATGCAGTTGCGTTAGGAGAAGAGTGTAAAAGAAGAGTTAATGTGTTAACAGAATAAGCACTTTTTCCTAAAGAATAGTATTCTGGTTGTGTCTGGTCTGCAAGTTGTAATTTCTTCCCAAATACTGTCTAGTGCTTCTGGTATTGAAAATGGACTGCCTGATTAAATGGGCTACTAATCTGATATATTACCTGTTGCAGCTTTACTGCAGCAAACTGGAATCTTTGTTTGGGAATCAAATCTATATGTTGTCATTAATGGGAATTTCTACTTCTATGTGCCTCAGTCTGACTTCATATAAATCACATGATGTATGGTTCATACAATTTTTTCCTGGGGTTTTTTTGTTTTTTTGAGAATGGAAATACTTTATCTAGAAAATAGCTAAAAATTCAGAATCGTATCTTTTTCCATCTTTATGAAACAGAAATCTGTGTTCTGTTTTTTTTTATCGCCAAATACAGGTATCAAATAGGAGGATTTTTTTACTTGCACAGTCACTTTTTAGACTATGTAAATCTTCTTCAAGCAGGCCAGACTCAAAAAAATCTCACAGGAATATTAGTGTGGGAGTTTTTGTTCAGGAACCTAAAAAGCATTCGCACTCCCCCTACTTCTCTGTCCTGTAACTATCTGTAAAGAATTGCTACATCTTAGGGGAAGTTACAGCTGGGTGCACTGATGCAAATTTATTTTTTTTATTAGTAGGTACTGTTAGTAGGAGGCAGGAGCATGAAACAGGTATTTGTTTATCTACATACCTTGAGAACCTCATGATTTGGTTAACTTTAACAGAGAAACTGCTTAGAAAGTGAGTGTATTTGTCAGTGTGTCTGTTAACATGGAGAGTTTTACTGTGTTTCACACAGACTGGCATAGTAGGTTATTCTTATACTTTGAAGTGTGCTAGTATTTAAAGAACGTACTGGCAGTATAGTGAAATAGTAAGTTTCAGACAAATTCAGTAAGGTAGTTTGTGAAGTTGCTGGGAAGGTGCCATTTCAAAAAGAAAAATGCACCTATCTCTCCCTCAAGTACTGTATCTTACAGGGCATGTCTCTGCTAGCTCAGCACTTTAACTCTGCTATTTTTTTCAGGTGTGACTTGAAAAGAGATGATTAGGATATTCTCTACTATAAAATCAAATTCCAAGCATCTCTATTTCATTTTTATTTTTGGAGAAATTTGTAGTCTTACAGATTCAGAACAGTTTCTTTGTTTACTAAGATTTTTTTGATTAATCTGTTGGAGTCTGCCAGCATGGATTTTTCATTTTAAGAACTTCATACTTTTCTATCCTGGATAACCATATGTCCCTTAGCAGCCTGTTTAGTGCTTTACCACTCTCCTAGTAAATAATTGTTTTCTCATATCCAGTTCAAATTTCCTTTGCTGCAACTTATGACTGTTGACTCCTGTCCTTTTGCTCTGCTTCTGTAAGATTAGTCTGGCTGTGTCTCTTTTCTTTTTTTGTTTTTTTTTAATAACCCTTCACATTAACTAATGGAAGACTGCAGTTAGATTTCTCCCCTTTGTCTTCTCTCCTTTACTTTATAAAACAAGACAGGAGAGTTGGAAGATTTAAGTTTTTAAAACTAAATAGTAGGCTCTTGGGTTTTTACTTGTAGATGAGATGTTTTCCCTTCCTGCAACACTTTCCTCCCTTTTGATTTGTAACTATGATGTGCTCAGAGTCCTTACTGCTAAAAAGGTACTGCACTAGTATTTGTATGTCATAGTTTCTGCATATTTATGCTAAAATTAAGAGCAGTGACATAGCTGATCGTATTCTTGTTTGGTCTCAGATTTAACATTTAAAGGGAAATGAAGAGAATTTATATATATTAGGATTTTTGAAAGCTTTTCAGACCAGGAGATAACCGAAAAGAGTTATAGTTTAATATTTACAGCCTTATTGCCAAAAAACTTGATTGCCCTGCTGTTTTTTAATTACTCTAAATGACAATTTGTTTCATAATGTTACCAAAGATGTACCATCTATATATCAAGTGGTAGAATATAGGTTTGTGTTTAATTCATTTAAGATAATGTCAAATACGCTGTAGCAAACGCTACATGCCTTTGCAGACAACCAAAAAAGCTGGGGTATTTTATGTGCTAGAAGAAAAGTATGAAATAACTTTAAAAACTCCAATAGTGTATGGTAGTATGTCTGGTTTTGATAGTTGATGCTTGTGGTCTGAATGCATGATTATCTGACGTCTTCAGTTAAACTGATTTCTTTGTTTTGAATTTTAGTGATACACTTCTGTTTAGTCATAAATATAATTATTACTGTTAGAAGTAATTTCCTTCATAGGACAGCGTTGGTTTGTTATGACAAAATAACATTAAGGTGGCATACATGCTAGTTTATGTTTAAAAATTGAGTTTAATGTTGTAAATCCAAATATACACAGATTATCTTTACTGTAATTGTAATTAACTAATTACAACTGAGACTCTGCACGGGGTTTTCTGTAATGGTAGGGTAGTCCCGTGTGTATAGAAATACACAAACTTCTACGGGTAGTTCACGGCTTCTTTTTATCAAAAGCTTTGCCTACAAGATGACTTTTTTAACGTCTATTAAGGTCCAGTTTCACCTTGATGTTTGAACTTATTTTTTATCCATCCTGCAGTCTCGGTAGGCTGCCTCTTTTTACGGAGAGCCAGCTCTCCTTTCCCGCAGGCTTTCTTTTATACACTGATACAGGTGGAATTGTGGAAATACCTCTTCTGAAAGAAGTCTTGCATATCTTTTGTTCTGGGTTTTATTTTATTAGTTGATTCTTCTCTGTCTTAGGCAGGGAAGGCACTTTAGAAAGCTGCCTGCACAGCTGCCTCGAAAGTGAGCTCTAATACACTGAGTGAAGTATTGGGCAGGCTCACAGGACAGTTTCATTTCTCCACAGTACTGCAGAGGAAGAACCTGCCCCTCAAAGTGGTGTGGCAGACTGGAAAAATCTTTGGTTTCAACATATGAGTATGTAAATTCTTGTGGATCTACGAGTAAAAATAATTGAATTACTCAAAATGACACTTTTATTTCCATTTTATATTGTTACCAAAGATGTACCATGTGTATCTCAAGTGGGAGAATGTAGGATTGAGTTTAATTAAATTAAGATAATGTCAGTATTAGTGTGTGAAAATACTGACTGTATGTTTAGGGAGACTTGTTCCATCTGTACATATAAATAGTCTGTGGCTTTTTAAAAGCTTTCTCTTTTTTGGCCATTTTACTGAGCCTGTATGGTGGACTTATAACAAAATCAGAGTGGGAATTTGATGTGCATTATCAAGGAACAAGTAACTAAATGTATCTAGCCATGTGTACTAGTGGTTTGACGTGAAGGGCCTTGTAAAATACAGGATCAAAAGTAACAATAAGAAAACCCCAAATGCAACAAAATCGATGTTAAACTTCATTGCAACAGAGGTTTTTTCATATGCTTCAGCAAAAGACTGATTAGATTCTAAATATGTGACCTGGAAACTTACAGGGCATAACAAAACATTTTTGCAAGTGAAAGTGAAAAAGGAAGCTAAAGAAGGCGGTAGAGGATAGGGCTGTTAATTTGCATAGGAATTGAATAACTCATAACATACTACCCTACTAAATATATGGTCCGATAGCCTGTTTTAATCTCATGTTGTTTTTTTCCACAGGTGGCTACAGTGTCAATGGAGGATCTGGGGAAAATACTTATGGTCGGAAGTCGTTGGGGCAAGAGCTGAGAGTTAACAATGTGACCAATCCTGATTTTACCAGTGTTCCGCATGGGAATCGTGCTTTAGCCACAAAAGACATGAGGAAATCACAGGGTAAGGATACTACAGATTTTCAGGAAGAGAGGATCTCTTTTGGCAACCTCTTTTGTGTTCAGAATACGAAAAGAAGTTCGCTACAATTAGGCAATCTATCTAGATTTTATTTTTTGTGATACATGATTAGATGATGTTGATGGAAACTGTCATCTTGTATTTACTGTTCCCTGCATTGAGACTTCCTCCATAGGTTAGGCAGATCTCTTGACTATATGGCTTATGCTGTCAATCTTTCAATTCCCTTTACATAGCTTTTGAACCCTTATTCAGGTTAGCCAAATTTGGCAAAGAGATCAAGGACTCCAAGGAGGAGAATTTGCTCTTAGATGTGTTGAAAGTTGATGCCTGAGTGAAAACTTGTTCATTGACAAGTCCCTAGTGCGGGAAAAACTGCAACGGTGAGCTCAACCGTTATCTGTTCTCACTGGCCTGCATGTCAACTAGTCATCACATCATACCAGCTGATTAGTCAGTAGATGTGTCCTCCTGAACCAGCCACAATTCATGCTCCCTCTTGCTCAGCTGAGGATTAGAGGCCGGGGAGGAACTGGAGGCATTATAAGAATGTGGGCAAGGTCTTAGGAGATGCAGCGAGAGGAAATCTGGAGTTGCAAGAGGGCGCAAGAATGCTGGGCATGCCTTTTTGAGAAAGAAGGCTTTGCTTTTCCTGCTATTTGGGTTTAAATCATAGTTTGATGGTTTTGGTTTTGGTGGGTTTTTTTTTTAAAGTTAGTTATTCCAAGGACTTTTGAATGAAAATAGAAACTTTGTTATGACTAAGCACTGTCATTTATTGCATCACTTAGTATAAGTGGTAGTTGAGCCACTGACAAAAACTGTGACTGCTTTGTGCCAGGCACGTGATAAACATACAAGGACATGGTGTTTCTCCTCAGGGATTTACATTTCGGAGGAAACAAAAGATGAAAGAAGTGTTCAGTGTGCTTTGCGGGTGGAAGAACTGAGGTGCAAGTGGTGACATGTCTGTTGCAAAACCCTGATTTTTGGAATGGGTTAAACTCGGACTTTATAATCCCATTCTGGTGTCTTGATATGAAAATTATTCAGTCCTTTTAATGTCTTAAGTTATGTCTACGTAGAGGAAATAGAGAATTGGCTAATAGAGAACTCTGTGTAAATAATACTTCCGGTAGTGGGCTTGTGCATGGATTTACTATTAGTACTGGCAGAAAATTCAGACTGTTCTCCTAGGTACATGAGCACCTCTTTAATCCTTAAAATGTTAGGAACTATAATTTCGTATGACTGAAGTCTCTGCCAATGGCTTGTATGCTTCTCTACGTATTCTGTCCTCTAGATGTCAGATTTCAAGAGTTTCTCCTTTTTAACTGGGCTGTCTTTGTGATTGCTGTAGGTTTCAGCAAGTCACTTTGATTTTTCATGTCATCTTCAAAATACAGCGGGATTATGTTGCAACAGGATCTTACTTTTTAAATTATTGTTCGTTAGTGTGTGCATTGAGCAATTTTTTAAAATAGTTGTCTTCTGTGACTGAGTTAGGATGTGACTGAAACCTTGCTGATTTTTCACAGAGTGGAAGTCGTACTGGTGTTCATTACACTAGTGTTTTGATTAGTATAACTTCAGTCATGTTCTTGGTTAGTTTATTCTCTTTTTATTTTATTTTTAGATTATGATTATGGCTCAACAGACAGCTAACACTCTCTTAGGGTGTAATGCCAATGTTCATCAGATATTAACTTAGTAAAAACAAAGCTGCTTTTAGTAGAGAGTTTTGAACAGTACATCTTGTTCTAGCAGCAGTTAAATGCGTGTCTCGTACCAGTAACCTTGGTGGTGGTACTTTTATACAGTTCTAGTTTTAGGATTTTTTTTTGTATGTAGAACAGCACAACCATATTTCAAAATAAATTAGTTTTCTGTGAAGAGATTACAAACAAAAAGATCAATGCAGAGAAGACAACACTAAAGTTGCAAATTGTTTATTTAATTAATTCAAGGCTTATACTCACTCTTGACTTTTCATCTAACACTGAAGAGTCAACCAACATTTTTAGGGACAGGAGGGGAGACTTTTTTAGGAACCTTGCGAAGATCTAGAATATCTTTATAAGAAGTTATTTAGTAAAAATAATTTTCAGTGTTTTCCAAACCGCTGCATCCTGGTTTGCCCTTCAAGAGCAGTATCTCATGACCTAACCCAGCTGTGCTGGTGTAGCTTCCCATGTGCTTGCTGAGTGGCAGAGATCAGTGCAAACTTGGAGTGACAGAAGAAAAGTGACGCGTACTGTGTGTTCCTGGTCCAGGTTAGTGCTGGTAGGGTGCAGCTGGAGGAATATTGTAGAATAGACTTTTCTCTTTCTCAGGAGGCACATCTGTTGTCTTGGAAAGGACTGTATTATGGGGTGGCCAATGCATTGAATTATTTAAGGACAGATTCAAATTGCTGTTTTGAGAGGCTTCATGTGTAGACAGTCTAATAGTGAAAATAACTGTGTGTCGATTCGGTTCAGCTTAAGCTTTCAAGATACATTCAGTAATGTAGAACGCAAAACTGTCCTAGCAGAAGAGTTTTCACGTGGAATTATTCATGAGTAGCAGTTGCACTTTTTATTTTGTGTACTGTAGTCTGTGTTAATTTCCATTGTAACCAAGCTTTAAAAGAACTTTCATTTTTGTTTGCCTATGTTTTGTTTCCGAACTACTCCGTTTGAACTTTCAAACAAAAATTTTTTCCCTAGTCTCGTGACCTTCTACTACTGCCCAGGTTTTAAAGAAAATGGTAGACATGGTACACCCCTGGGCAGGCTGCATTCTTCCTGGTAGCCCTTTTCTTTCTTCTCCAGGGCTGATCACATTTTTTAGGTGGGTAACTGCGCTAGGTCCATCTTTCTGAAGTTTGGCTATGTATTGACCATTGGCAGGCAAGCCTTGGACTACAGCTGCTAGCTCAACTCTGGGCAGAAATACAGGATCTTCAGATGCAAGTGATCGTCTAGCAGGGATTGTAGTTATCAGTCTGGCACCATCACTCAGGAAGACCTCAGATACTGCTTCAGAAGGTGTCTTTGCTGATCATGATTCCTTGTATGTTTCTCAACAGACACGTGGCTTTTTGTCCACTACTGAAGACTGTGGTTTCCAGATAAAGCGAGGGAAAAGAATCTTAATTCTTTCTAAATGGATATGTGTGCCTTAGTCTTCTGTAAAATCAGTTACATCTTAAAAAAAGTGCTCTTCATGCCTGTCAGATAACATCTCAACATGTCTTGTGTAGTTGTGCTAGCTAGGAACAAAACGTAGATTTGATCCTCCAGACTCTTATTGCTATTTTAATGTTTGCTAAGCCTGCCTAATCCTTCAGAATGTCAGGTGTCTTCAAAATTAATTGCTTAAACTGATGCCTGGCAAAAAACAGATTATCAAAGCCTATTTTATTTGTACTCTCTTTTAAAATTCAAAAACTAAAGACGTGAAAATAAGGTTGAGAATATTCTTCGTGACTATAATACAGAAGACATGCTGTCCTGTAGATGATGTCATGACCTATAAGAGTTACTGGCCTGTGGGTGGGTTCATAGGATTCTGTAGTACACAAGGACACAAAGGTGTTTTTCTTAAATTGCTTTATTACAAGTTACTACAAATTACCACTAGTAAAGCAAATATGTACTTGTGATTAATTACTTATATGCACACCTATATATCTTATTCAAAGTATTACCGGTACACCACTTGCCAAACTTTTCCCAGGAGTGGGGCTGATTGATGACAAAGTCGCACTTCAGAGATGATCTGCATCACGGAGCCTGGAGTCAGTCAGGCGTCCCCAGTGAGGATCTGGTCTGTCCAGGAGATCCTGCATAGTGAAGTCTTTGCAGGGGGAGCTTGGAGAGAAGCTCCATTTTGGGTTGAAAGCAAGTTATTTTTATATTGTTAGAGACATAAGGGAGTATAGGACGCAACCACCTAGAGCCACCAGTAGCTTTTACTAACTACTATTTTTCACCTGGAACAGCCAATAGGTGATGCTGTTTTCTATTTTCTCACACCAATGTTTGCTTTCCTAGTCTGTTTTTTCCAGCTGGAGCAGCCAATAGCTGTTGCTGATTCCTGCTTTCCCAGGATGTTTTCCACCATTACAGTCTGTTTTTCACCTTTCCACATGATAAGTTTCTTGTTGCGATTTCTTGGTTTTGTGCTTATCAAGGGTATCTCGGGATGTCTTAGGTTCTTAGGTACCCAGCTGCCCTTTAAGGATGCTCCACGTTCTCAGGCTAGCAGTTCCCAGGCTGGCAGACATCATCTTCTGTCAGTCAGTATTCTTCCATTATAACCTTCCCATTATGACCAGGTTGCCTTTATGGCTGCTCCTATCAGGTGACTGATGTGTAACATACCAGAGAATCTTGGGTGTTCTCCTAAGAGTCATGATGACTAAGAAAACCTCATCGTGTTCCATGAATCCTCTAATTTTAATCACCATGAAACATCTAGTGTTAGACTTTGCAAAAAGGAAACGGAGTTTCTTTTGAAAATGAGGGAAATTAATTATTCACAATGAATTAATTGTAATTGGTACCTCAATCAGTTAAACTGAGTTGTGACCTTCACTGGTGTCGATAGTGCTATTGGTCAACTTAAATGAAATGTTTTCTTAGGAAGATGCTAATTCTCCTGTATTACGATCCACTTAAATCAATAGCCACTGCACCTCTGCCCGCTGTATACTTTGTTCCTCAATAGAGGAAGAGTAGATCTGTTTTCCTTTTCAAAGCAGAACCCTGCTAGCTGTCAGAGGACTACTCATAATCTTTGTTCTTGTGCCAAAATGATAGAGAAAATCTTGTTTCTTGGTAGTTGCTTGAGCTTAAGTCTGGTTCTTTGCTTTAAGCAGCAGCTTGTTTTTTCCACAAGGTTTTCTTTAAATATTATTTACTGAATTATTTTTGTTTGTATATTCAATCAGAAGTCCGATTTAACTGTACCACACCCCCTTTTTTAGTTCCATTTATGTAGAAGGGAACTAAATCCAGGTTTTTGTGTAGAAGTAAAACCTTTCTGCTTAGTTCTGAATGAGTTCCACCCAGGTACTGAGCTGTCCACTGGAAGAAATTAAATATTTTGGTAGCTAAATTAGATTTTACATATGATTTTCCTCATATTAGCTTTAAAACAAATCAGGAGGGTTTTTAACTTTTTTTTCTCAAATTACTGTTATGACTTACTGAGTCCACAAATACATTTCAGACAATACAGATATTATTGATCAAATGCTGTAGAGAAAAGAAATAATTGCCTTTTCTTTTTCAGAGCGATCGTTGTCTTATTCTGACGAGTCTCGACTGTCAAATCTTCTTCGGAGGATTACTCGGGAAGACGACAGAGACCGAAGACTGGCTACTGTAAAGCAATTGAAAGAATTCATTCAGCAACCAGAAAACAAACTGGTTAGTAATTTTTACTTTTCCATAGCACCGGAGTATTTCTCATTTTATTAAACTGTGTTTTTAAAAATCTGAGTATCGAGATACGTCTGCAAGGAGTGTCTTGTATACAAGGAATTTCCTTCCACAACAAAGGAACGTGTATTCCTGGATTGCCTGTCCTTTTTCCGGCGTTCAGGAATTTTTTTACTGCTTGATTACTTATGACGTATTGCCTTAAAGCAAACTACTGAATGCATGAGCTGTAGGAATAAATATGGCATACATGTGGGTTTTTTTGACTGGCCTTAGCAATATCCTCTGGATCCTTCAGCAAGGAAATAGAGGAAAAAGGAAGTAATACGTATTGTTGTCTTCTTCAAGAACTGTTTCTGTATTTTAAATTAAAAATATGCAGATATTTATACAGTCTTATGAATAGCTCATCTTAGATTTACTCAGTTTTCTAGCTAAACACCTTTGTATGTGGATTCACATTTATGGGAAGAGAACAAAATAAGTCTTTGTTTTCATTACATACATCTTTTGGGTTTTTTTTAACAGGTTGTTGAACTGTAATATCCTCAAGTGCTTCTTAAGGATTGGGGGGGGGGGGGGGGGGGAGTATCCTACTGTGGGTATATGTTTTTAATATTACTTATTTTGAAGTGAAGTATTAAGAATATTTCATCTGACACATCTCCCCCACTGTTTTGGAGAGTTTAGGAGATCTCCAAGTATTAAAAAAGCAGGAGGTGATGGTTTAGTGCTCTGCCACTCATTTACAGGCAGTGCTGTGATATATGAGTTGTGGGTTGTATGCCTATCCATATTTATAAGAAGTTGGTTCATTCTCTCATTATATATCAATTAACTAGTGGTAACCGTGCTCTTTTCCAAAAGGCGTGACACTTAAACATTGAGACTTTTCTATTCTGTGCGCCTAAGTATAAGCAGACCACGTGCAAGCCTAGCTAATACTTCAGCTTTCCTCTGAAACAAAATCTTTGTTAATACAAGGGTTTGGGGAGTAAATGCTTTCCACAATTATTCCGTGGTTGTTTTTTTAATTACTTCCATTATTCTCAGTGCATTCCCCCCCCAGTTTTTTTTGTAACTGCATTTTATGTAGCTATTTTGGAATTGCCATTCTAAGATCTAACTCAGTGGTGACAAACTTTGTACTTGTTAGTAGTCAAAATGTTAGAAGTTTGTCACCGAGAAGCTTTTCTTTAAACTTCTCCCAGCTCGCTAATGAGAACAAGATCAGATGTCAAGTGATATCCACGATATCAAGCCTAAAACTTTATAATGGACAGTGTTTAACCTAGCAGTACCTCCTGCAGTTCTTGGCACTATTAAGTGTAGTTTAACAGAGTTCTTTTCATTCTTAGGGTTGAAATGTGTGTTCAACAAAGTAAAGTAATAGAAGTCACTAGGCAGTGGCATTGTCATGTAATGGTCTTGTGCTCCAGCTTCTAAATTGTATAGATGCCTTCTCCCATGTCTTTCGTAGCCTCTTTTGCAGCTAGCAGGCACATTTTTAAAATGTCCTTGTGAGTTCTGAGCGGCCAAGCATGTGGACCTCTTTCTCCCCCTCCACCTCCAAAAGAGTGATGTTGCTCAAAACTTAACAACAAAAACTAGATAACATTCACTGTGTTCAAGATTAATGTCTTTCTGAAGAAAAGAGAGGAAACCTTTTTATTAAACCAACAAGAAAACTTCTTACTAATATCTTATACAGTTGCAGCTAATGTATTATTTTGCAACTCAACTCACTAATGTGGTTTTTTAGTGCATATTAGGAAAACAAGTATTTCTGGTTATGTTTACTGAGAAGCACTGGTTCATCAATAATGTTTCATCCCCCAAAATAGTACTCCATTTCTCTGAAAGTTGGGATTGCCTAAGGAGAAATTTTAATACTTCAGATTGTATTATCTGATCAATTAAATATTCTGCTGATACAATTGGTTATTAGTATAGGAGACTAGGTCTTCAGTAGATGCTACTGATGAGCTGTATGGAGAGTCTTATGTTTGTGATGTAACATTATCACAAGAACTAAACTTAGAACAAACCTTGATAGCAGGCTGCCAGTGTATTTTTGTGGCTACTGTAAATAAATGTGAAATATAACATGTAGGATAATATTGCAGTATTGCTTAATATAGTTCATGCTAGTCTGCAGCAGCCGTGGAAAGCATAATAGCATTCTATTAGCAAACAGAATTGGCAGTGGTGTTTTTAATGTGGGTGTAAACAGGACCTAGTTTGCAGAAGTTATCGTGCCATTATTATGCTTATACCTTTTACGTATCTTATATTATAGGTACTAGTTAAACAACTGGATAATATCCTGACTGCCATTCATGATGTACTCAATGAAAGGTAAGCTGGAAAAACTAAGCAGTTTGAAGACTTTAAAGAGGAAAAATGATGACAGTGTTAGGTTTGGATTTCAGTATAGAAAAGGAATGGAGGGGGGAAAGGTTGAAAAATTCATTCACTAGTTTTGCATGGGTGTGACGAATTGCAGTAACAGGATGGAACTTGGGGAGAGTTAAGACTCTCTTAAGCATATCAACAATACTGTTAGACTGTCTAGAGTACACCTCACATGGAGAGAATTTGAATGCACGAGTGTGGCTTTTATGTTGTAGGTAACACGAAGTCTGTCTCGGCCATGTTTAATCACCTAAGTGTGGTAGTGCGCCGCTGTGGTTGTCTAGCTTGCAAGTTGAACTTAAGTTTTTTTTCAACCTGATCTAATTAATTTACATCCAACTAAGAGCATATGTAGAGCCAGCTTAGGTGTGTGCGGATTTTTTGGTGTTATTACCCAAAGTCAGCTGTGTGTTAAGAATTTTCTTCCTTGGATAGTGTGTTGCAAGTACATTGGGCTATTTATTGCATACTTTTATTCAAGTTGATTTATTCCATAGAAATAATATTTCATAGAATTTTTCAGATTATTAATTTTTATTTTAGCTTCATCACTGTTGCCATTAAGTAGGAGAGAAGCAGCATGTGTATATTTTTCTGCTTTAGAAAATGTTTTCATGGTTTCTTCTGTTCTGCTCTCATGTCTGGAGATTCCACATTTCTTTTTTTTCCTCCCCCAAAATACAGTAGCAAATTGCTTCAAGAACTGAGACAGGAAGGAGCTTGCTGTCTTGGCCTTCTTTGTGCTTCTCTGAGCTACGAGGCTGAGAAGATCTTTAAATGGATTTTTAGCAAATTCAGCTCATCCACAAAAGATGAAGTTAAACTTCTTTATTTGTGTGCAACCTACAAAGCACTAGAGACTGTAGGAGAAAAGAAAGCCTTTTCATCTTTAATGCAGGTAAGACTACAAGTTAAAACAGGAATATTAATGATTTTTCCAGTGCTTGAATCAACTTTTTAAACTGGAGTGAACAATAAGTACTGCTGTGTTGGCATAATAAGTAAATATAATTACAACTGGGAGGGAACTTTCTGACTGTCTCCCACAGCATTCTCTTGGAGAAGTTGGCTACCCATGGCTTGGATGGGCATACTCTGCGCTGGGTAGGAAACTGGCTGGATGGCCGGGCCCAAAGAGTTGTGGTGAATGGAGTTAAATCCGGTTGGAGGCCGGTCACAAGTGGTGTTCCCCAGGGCTCAGTACTGGGGCCAGTTCTGTTCAATATCTTTATCAATGATCTGGACGAGGGGATTGAGTGCACCCTCAGTAAGTTTGCAGATGACACCAAGTTGGGAGGGAGTGTTGATCTGCTGGAGGGCAGGCAGGCACTACAGCGGGACCTGGACAGGCTGGATCGATGGGCCGAGGCCAATTGTATGAGGTTCAACAAGGCCAAGTGCCGGGTCCTGCACTTGGGTCACAACAACCCCAGGCAACGCTACAGGCTTGGGGGGGAGTGGCTGGAAAGCTGCCCGGCGGAAAAGGACCTGGGGGTGTTGGTCAACGGCCGGCTGAACATGAGCCAGCAGTGTGCCCAGGTGGCCAAGAAGGCCAACGGCATCCTGGCCTGTATCAGAAATAGTGTGGCCAGCAGGAGTAGGGAGGTGATTGTCCCCCTGTACTCGGCCCTGGTGAGGCCGCACCTCGAGTACTGTGTTCAGTTTTGGGCCCCTCACTACAAGAAAGACATTGAGGTGCTGGAGCGTGTCCAGAGACGGGCAACGAGGCTGGTGAAGGGTCTGGAACACAAGTCCTATGAGGAGCGGCTGAGGGAACTGGGGATGTTTAGCCTGGAGAAAAGGAGGCTGAGGGGAGACCTTATCGCTCTCTACAACTACCTGAAAGGAGGTTGTAGAGAGATGGGGGTCGGACTCTTCTCCCTAGTAACAGACGCCAGAACAAGAGGAAATGGCCTCAAGTTGCGCCAGGGGAGGTTTAGATTGGACATTCGTAAAAACTTCTTTACCGAAAGGGTTGTCAGGCATTGGAACAGGCTGCCCAGGGAGGTGGTGGAGTCCCCATCTCTGGGGGTATTCAAAAGGCGTTTAGATGAGGCCCTAAGGGATATGATTTAGTGGGGGACTTGGTAGTGATAGGTTAATGGTTGGACCCGATGATCTTGGAGGTCTCTTCCAACCAGAACAATTCTATGATTCTATGATTCTATGAATGGGATTCTTTGATTCTGATTACATTAGAAGGGAACGTCAAGTCTTCGTAGGATGATATATATTTTGATGTGACTTTTTAGTATATATTGGAGATCCAAGATGAAGGATCTTGTTGAGACCGAAAAGAGAACTCGAGTGGAATGGTACACGAAACCCAACCTGTTGATTGCTTTGTGCTACCTCCTATTTACAGTTTCTAACTTGAATTGTAATTAGATCTGAGAGGGACTAGGTTGTGTGCAGACAAATCTGGTCCCCTGGTTCAAGTTTTAGGGTCTTTTATTTTGGATGTAGAACAACTATGTCCTGATCTGTGCTCCAATTTAATATTTATTTTACAGAGCCAAAAAGCTTCAGCAGGAGAAACAAACTTAGACCGAGTAGTTGTTCTGTGGCTAAAGAATTAAAGAAAACAGTATCCCCAAGCCTTGAACCTGGATCTGCCATATTTCAAGCAAATGCCCACTTGAAATGATTATTTTTATGCAGTATATGTGAATGTATAGAGACGTTTCTGTTGTTTGAATCAAAGTAGTTTGCTAAAAAGTATTCGACACTGAATAAATCTGTGTGTCTAATATTGTAACTTTTTCACGTGTTGTTTCAACAAAGTGAAATGTCTAGTGGCTTTGCTTTACTTTTTAGCTTGTAATGACCAGCCTGCAGTCCATTCTAGAAAATGTGGATACACCAGAGTTACTGTGCAAATGTGTCAAGTGCATCCTTTTGGTGTCCCGATGCTACCCACACATTTTCAGCACCAATTTTAGGGTAAGCTTACTCTGTCTTCTGTATGTTCTCTCTCACATAGAAATGTTGGTGCAGCATATTGGGTAATTAAGCTTTTTTTTCAAAATTGCTTTCCAGGACACAGTGGACATACTGGTTGGGTGGCATATAGATCACACTCAGAAACCTTCATTGACGCAACAAGTGTCTGGTGAGTTTGGCCAAAGAGTCATTAATGTAGTCCACTCTGGCTTGCAGATGATGTGGGTTTCCTTACAAAAGTCGGACCCTACCGACATGGAAGCTGACGTAAAACCAAAATGAGTTTCTGGCTACAAAGCAAGAGACTTTGTTCCAAATTTTTTAGTAAATTTGCATTTGCAATTTTATGCTATATCTGGAAAAATGGGATGCTATATTTAGGCTACATTTACACATCAATTGTTTTTTGTAACTTTTTAACAATTTTTAATAACTTAGGTCTTAATATATTCTTTGTGAAAGAATGTATTTTCTCCTGTGTACTTCTAGAAAATCTTTGTGGTAAAGATACTGTACTTGCATTTAAGAAATTGGGAAACTTCTTCCTATAGCTATAGCAATTGTCTTGGAGGTATTCCCAGCAAGTCTCTTACATTTCCTGTGTCATAGTCCTAGATTCTATCATTAATGTTTAACTGCTGTGGGGCAGGACTGAACCTTAAAATTAATTTGTCAAAAGGACAAAAGAGGGAAATACAATATATATTTATTGTAAAAAACTTATTTTTTAAAATTTTCATGCAGATGACCTTCTCTTACCTTAGCAACTTTTACCTCAGCAACGTGCAGCTAAAATTTAATTTTCATGTGTAACCTTGTTCCCCTGTTTTAATTGTCCTGGTATTCTTATACAGGATGGCTGCAGAGCTTGGAGCCCTTTTGGGTGGCTGATCTTACTTTTTCTACCACGCTCTTGGGTCAGTTTTTAGAAGATATGGAAGCTTATGCTGAGGTAAACAAGACTTTATGGTATATATCAGAGTTAACTGTTGTGGATTTCTTAATAAATCCACAGCTGTGATTCTTATGGATGTATTACATTAGTAGAAAATAAAATTATACGGTTTTCCTGGCGAAAAGAGGATCAAATTACTGAGTATACGTAAGGCACGTACGATGAGTTCTACACGAATCCTCATGAACTACTGAAATAGTATCATAGCCAGGCTTTCAGCCCTTGTCGTTGAGAATATCATGTTATAATACAAATAAAAACAATCAGCCAAACAGGAATACCTTCATTTTTAAAAACCTGCAGTGAAGACGTTTCACAGTCTTTCTTCGGTATTTTGTCTAATTGTCCAACTTCAGAGTTTTTCAGAAGTAGTGACTCTTGGGGGGAGAGGGATTCTTAATGCTTCTGTAGATTAATGCTAAATCTGTCGTCTTTTTTTAATAATCGAAGAGATTATATTGTGCAGGAAATAATGCAGCAGGAATGGAGAGAGAACTAAAGCATATTCATTTAACATACTTTGTTTTGACTTCGTAACCTTTGCTTGTTAACAGGGTGTAGAGTTTATCTGAAGCTGTCATTAAAGGAAGAGTTTTGGGGTTTGGGGGGGAGTGGTGTCTTTTTCTTAAGGTATATGTGCTTATATGTATATATACTTATATCTAGATTATGCTATATTATATATGCTAACATGCAGATCCTATAGGTGAAATTGTACTTCCAGCATAATCTGTTTCATTCAAAGCAGAATAAATAATTTGATTTTATTGCTGTACTTACATGTACCCCAAGGCTTCTGATGGTGCAGCTTTAAGAGTTAGGATTCACAGACCTCTCTGGCAGTGCCAAGCCCACAGCAGCCTGTGCTGTGTGACTGTAGGCACACGATTGAAAGTGATTAGTCGGTGCAGTAAGTCGCTGCTTATCAGCCCGTCTGCTGAACTGGACAACGTGCGTACTCTTAGGCACGGAAGAGTTTTAAGATAACATGCGTTAACTTAAATCATGGAGGAAGCTGTTCCAGCTAGTGTGTTTTTATCTTGCCGTGGGGTAGATCAAGGCTATATCTATACTAATGAGATCAGCACTTCTGGGAATCTTCCCAGGCACTGATGCCAGCTGGCATGAAGTAGCCTCATAGTAAACTCATAGTCTCCGGATGAAGGTAGCTGCATGTAAACAGTGCAATGGGAATGGCCACTTGAACATCCTAACTCCAGTTTGTGGATGGGAATTGTTTGGAAGAGTGGTAAAAGTGTGCAGACAGCTGTTGTAACAGTGCAATATGGATGATTATGTTCCAGGGGCTAGGAACATCATAAGCCTCTGTTTCAATTTACAAGATACAGTCTGAGTTCTCTGTTTCAGTGGCTAAACTCATGAGCAGCATCTCATTACTGCTCTCTGACTTGCTCATCATCATTGTGTGCCTATATCCCATCTTTGTATGTATGTGAAGTGAGAGATATTGGATAAATATATCTATAATTGGGTAGTATCTGTAATATATCTGGAAAATAGATATAAT
Organism: Phoenicopterus ruber ruber; assembly: GCA_009819775.1. NCBI lineage: Eukaryota > Metazoa > Chordata > Aves > Phoenicopteriformes > Phoenicopteridae > Phoenicopterus > Phoenicopterus ruber. The sequence continues at coordinate 9,978,625 of CM020229.1, read as the reverse complement.
TAAGTATTTTCAATCTCATATTTTGATCTTTTACACATGTATTATAACTGTTAATGATATGTACTAATATATAAAACTTCTGTGCTGTAGGACCTCAGCCATGTGGCTTCTGGCGAATCGGTAGATGAAGATATTCCTCCTCCTTCAGTATCACTACCTAAACTGGCTGCACTTCTTCGAGTTTTCAGTACTGTGGTGAGGAGTATTGGGGAACGCTTCAGCCCTATTAGAGGACCACCAATTACAGAAGCATATGTAACTGATGTAAGAATTCAAGTTTTTGTTTTTCTTTGACTTGATTTATCACCATATAATGATGCTATTCACTGAGTTTATTTAGGTTTTGTAAATTTTACGTGAATACGTATATGCTCAGCTTTGAGCAAATGTATTTTCTTGAAGAAATATGCTACAAGAACTTTAAGTATTAAGGTGTAGATTGTGATAGTGGCACATGGGAGTCATATAGCAGAAACTAACTTTTTCAAGCATTTTAATTTCATGCAGCTAGGTTCCTGCTTGTGTTATCTCTCTTTGTAACCATAACGTTACCATTTATTCAAATTGCCATGATGCTATAAAAACTGAATTCAAATTGAGTTCAATTTTATAAAATGTAGGGGTGTTTTATCCATGCTAAAATTATATCTATCAAATATTGTTCTAAAGTAGAGTATATGATGGTGTAAACTCAGAATAAATATATAAATATTATATAATATGCTAAGTAGCTGCTATACTTCTGTAACAGAAACTGTAGAGGGTGTGAATTGGTTTTTTTTCTTCAAAAAGAAAATCAAACAACATAAAAGTACCTTCAGTTAAAATCTTGTTGTTGCTGCATGAGCGGCACAACTGGAATTTATGCCCCTGCAGAATTCTGTGAGGCACAAAACTTCTGGGATAAATAAGTGTATAGATTTCCCAATTAAAGTCAAGACAGTTATGTAACTTGTGTCTTAATCTGCAGAGGATTCTTGTGACACAAGCTCAAAAAAAGAAAAATAGTCTGTCTTTTTACAAGAGGAGTTCTGTTGACATTAGTTGGAACTGAACAGAATTCTGAATAATGAATTTAGGTTTTCTAGGTCTTTGCAGGTCTTTAACTGAGTAGGAAACCAGGCAATTGAAGGCTTGTTTTTTCTTATACTTCTGAAGTGCAATGCCATGATGTGCATTATTCAGAATATTTTATTGACAGAGTTTACCAAGCTGCAGAGTAGGTGATGGGACAGGATATTGAATGGATGTGAATATAATTAAATAGCATGCATTCCTTTTCTCTTTTTAATGGAGTTTAATTTAGGTGTGTTTTTAATTTTCCAGGTTCTGTACAGAGTAATGAGATGCGTGACTGCAGCAAACCAAGTATTCTTTTCTGAAGCCGTACTTACAGCTGCCAATGAGTGTGTTGGTGTTTTACTGGGCAGCCTAGATCCAAGTATGACCATACACTGTGACATGGTCATCACATATGGATTAGATCAAATGGAAAACTGTCAGACTTGTGGCACTGATTATATCATTTCAGTCCTGAATCTCTTGACACTGGTTTGTACATATTTTTATTATTACGGTTTTCCCATTGGAAAATATTATTTTCTAAGCAACCTTTCTTTTTTTGTGTGTGTATTAGATAAATATTTAAAACTCTTCTCTTCCTGATCACAAGCAAGAAATTCCTCTTCTAAATGTTTGTATTCTTTTTTGTAAAGCTTATGCTGCTAGCTTGTTTATGCATTTGACTTGTGATAAAGTAGTGTTTGGTTTTAGCTTGAGTGTTTGTGGGTTTTGTTGTTGTTTGTTTTTAGTTTTTTCTCCCTGTCTGGCTTGACTGTTGGACTGTGCCATTCCCTGGCCTCTGCAGGTGATAACACCACCTGCTGAATTTCAGAATCTTAGTGCTTAATATGTTCTGTTTATCTACTTATGCCATGACACATTGATCTAAATTAATTGCACAACTTTCTCTCTCAACTGTACTGTTAGAGCCTGAAAATAACTGATTCTCTGATTGTGAACTTGGGAAAGCGAATACAAAATACTTGCACTGCTAGGAAGCTGTTTTTTCTAAATATAGTGTATATAAGCTAGAAAACCAGTATTTTAATTAAGCTTTAATAATCTGTTCTAGTAAAAATTCATTCGTGTAGTTAAAGATATTTATCATTTTGGTTTTTATCCCCAGATTGTTGAACAAATAAATACAAAACTACCATCATCATTTGTAGAGAAATTATTTATACCAGAGTCTAAACTACTTGTTCTTCGTTATCATAAGGAGAAAGAGGTAAGAGTGACTTCTACAGGTGTATTGCAACAGCCTTCATGTATTTCCTAGAATATATTTGTTAAGCTGTAAAACTTTGTTCATCTTAAATATATTTTTTATCGAACTATGTATCTATGAAACTTCTGAAAAGGCAGAGGTAGCTAGTTCTTGGTTTTGGCATTTAGATTTGATAAGGAATTGGTAAGTTGGCCATCATACCAGGTAGAGAAGTCCTTAGTTGATGTGGCTTTCATATTTGGCGTGTTATGTGGATGATCCAGAAAGTAATTAATAGATTCTGTAAGTAAGTAGTACTTAATTACAGAAAACTGAAGACAGGTATGTGTATCAGAAGCATAATTTTAAATTCTGTGTTGGTGATTGATATATTTTACAATTTCATGCTAATCAATTATTACTGTAATTATTTTATATTCTCAAGGTGGTTGCAGCAGCCCATGCTGTATACCAAGCCGTATTGAGCCTGAAGAACATTCCTGTTTTGGAGACTGCTTACAGGTTGATTCTAGGAGAAATGACCTGTGCTCTGAATAGTCTTCTCTATAGTTTACATCTTCCTGAGGCCTGTTCTGAAATCCAGCATGACTCTTTCAAGAAGCATATACTCAACGTGGATAATGCAAAGTTTGTTGTTATATTTGACCTCAGTGCTCTAAGTACTATTGGAAATGCTAAAAACTCATTAATTGGGGTAAGTAAAAACTCTGCAGCTAAAGTTTGTGCAATAAGTGTAAAAATGCTTTTTCGCTTAATTGTACCATAATGTATTTCACCAGCAGTGCACATATGTATAATTAAAATTATGATATTTGTTTCCTAACTTATGTTATAGAATAACTTCCAGTATTAAAACTTAGGGGAAACAGAATGGCTGGATTGTATCTCTAGTTGGTGCATAATGAAAAGCAGTTTCTAGGGAAGAGCATCTTGTCAGGGTTATTCATGGATTGATTCTAAGATCGTCATAGTAATTCTTTTTGAAAATCAAGACAGATAAAAGCAGCTTTAGTGTGTCCTCTGGTAGTGTATCAGCTGTGTGAAAACGCTGGTTCCAGATCTTTCCAAATAAAAACATAAATGACTTTTAACAGGTTGTTTAAAAAGGGGAAAGAAAATAGTTACAATTAAGGTTAGAAAATCAATAGAGTTAAATTATTTGCCTTGGGAAGAAGCAAACCACAATAATTAATGGTATGGAAACTACACTTAAAAATAGATCCTATTTATTATGTTTCTTTGCTTATGTTGCGATTGTTTTATAGATGTGGGCCCTTTCACCGACTGTGTTTGCACTACTGAGTAAAAATCTGATGATTGTTCATGGTGACATAGCAGTTCATTTTCCTGCTGTCCAGTATGCAGTACTCTATACATTATATTCACACTGTTCCAGGTATGAAGATTAATAATTCATCATTATTTTAAGAGCACTGGGATGGACTGATCTGAATAGAATATATTGTTGGAGGGATGAATTTGAATAGGCTATTACAGTTAAGCTTTTGTCCGAACTTCCCTAATCAGTTTTTACTTTCGTTAATTGCAGGGAGTCTCTATCTCAGCCAAGAAAGCATATCCTGGCTTAAAATTTGACATTTTATTCAAAGGCAGATTAGAAGTCTTGTGTTTGAATAGAGATAACTGAGGGAGAACTCTACTGAAAGTAAATAAGGAAAGATTATTTACTGTTTTGCTTACTGTGAGATCTAGGAGAGGTAATGAAATGTAAACAGCAGCTTTAAACACATTTTGGACCTTATTACTACAAAATGTTGTCAAAGTAAGGGAATATACTAGTTTAACTCTTACTCTGTACACTTCTTGGTTTTGGTGATTTCTCACGAAGCATTTTATACCAGCCACAGTTGAAACCAGGTTACTGGCAGCCACAGTTGAAACCAGGTTACTGGGCTGCATGGACTGATGTAAAATTGTAGCTTTGTTCTTTTACGCCAGGGATCAGAATTACTTGGGTTTTGACATAATGTGGTTACTGTGTGGGTGTATATTAACTTTTGCTGCTGGGTTTTTTGGTTGTGGGTTTTTTGTTTGCTTGTTTTTTGGGATTGTGTTGGTGGTGGTGGTGTTCCCTCCCCTCCTGTATACTTTAAGGAAGTATCCCTGATCTTGGAGTGGTTTTATATTTTGTTTTTCATTGCCTTTTCAGGCATGACCATTTCATATCCAGTAGCCTCAGTTCTTCCTCTCCCTCTCTGTTTGATGGAGCAGTTATAAGTACTGTAACCACAGCAACAAAAAAACATTTCTCAATCATACTAAACCTTTTGGGTCTACTGCTTAAGAAGGATAACCTTACTCAAGATACCAGGTAACTAATATTTTCTTATTAATCAGGAGATTTTTTTTTTTTCCCCCAAGTAGAATGCCTTAATTCAGAAACCAGGATAATTTTCATCTGTAAAACTTGGAGTAAATTTAAGTGTTTGGGTGTTTTGGTGGTTTTTTTTTAAACATTGATAATGAAATACCTGTGGAAAAAGTAGCTGCTCATTTCTCATTTTTATGCATGAAAACTAGAAAAATTGAAACCATCATAAGACCTATACAGTAAAAGCAGAGCTATCAAACTTTACTGAAAAGAAGCTTTTGCTCACTGAAAGTACCCTTTTGCAATCCTGTGTTACCAAAATGCTGTGACAGCTAGGGATGCTTTTAATGTTACAAAACCTTTCGTTTAAAAAATAAGAGTTATGGTATAATCCTCATCTGTAATGTGACGTAGTTTAAGTTAAATTGGAAGATATCTTTCTGTAACTGTATAGAGTGACTAATACTTTTGTTTTTTGAAGGAAACTACTTATGACATGGGCTTTGGAAGTGGCTGTTCTGATGAAAAAATCAGAAACATATGCACCATTATTTTCTCTCCCATCTTTTCATAAGTTTTGCAAAGGACTTTTAGCAAACAGTAAGATATTTCATATTTTTACTTATTAAGTGTCTTTTATGTGGCATAATTAAGTACATAAGTGACCTTGTCATATACAACTGATAGCTGTAACTGTACTTGTTGTTTCATTTACTTTTAAGGAGGCTTCTGGTTTGTATTGCGCAAAAACTTACACTCTTTCTGTATTTTTTCTCAAATGGATCTCTACCAGTTACTTATGCAAACAATTACTTTCTTAAAATAATAAATTGTGATTGTGAAATCGATCTACCAAAAATGTCAGTGATGTGCCAATCTTACAAGTAAGATTGCGTTTTATTTTATCAAAAGCAGTGGAACCATTCCATAATGTGACGTATTGTTTTGGATTTCAAAATAACCTGGAAATAGAAATATGGGAACAAATGCTTTTAGTAGCATAATACTAGCAAGAGCAGTAACTTCCCAAGGCCAGGAGTTACTAACTCTACCTTAGTTTTTTCTTATTGAAATATATTGTGTATAATGCCAATATATGGAGACCATAGAAGGATTAATCTGTCAGCCCACAGAAAAGGACCATAAGTAACAAGTAGCACAGGTGACTTTTTGTTACTAAGCATTTACTTGTTATAGTAAAACCAGTCAACTAAATCAAAATAAAAGTATTGCTTAAAGCCTGTGTCTCCTTCTACCAGCTATGCTGTAAAAATGTCTTAAGCTGTTCTACCACAACCAGAATAATGCATAAGTTATCTAATTCTAGCAAGAATAACTTTTTCTTTCAACTCCTCAATTCAGCCCTTCTGGAAGATGTGAACATTTGTCTTCAAGCATGTAGTAGCCTCCATGCCCTGTCTTCCTCCCTCCCAGATGACCTTTTACAAAGGTACTTGCATAGAATTCTGTATGTAGTTTGAATTATGCTGTTAATAGGAATGTTATGACCGTTTTTCCTTTTTGGTGATGCAGGTGTGTTGATGTGTGTCGTGTTCAACTAGTACATAGTGGTGCTCGTGTAAGACAAACTTTTGGAAAACTTCTGAAGTCAATTCCTTTAGATGTTGTGTTGAGGTAAGTTGCTCAGATTAACTTCAATACAGAGAATGGTTTAGTTTCTTCAGTGACATTTATCTGAAAAATAATGCCAGTCGAATGTCATCATACTGTCTTAATTTAAAACCAAAAAGCATGAAGTGTCTTAGTACTTCTGCTTTGTTACAGATTTAAGAACAGTAGGTAGTACACAAAGTAATTAACAAATTTGATAAACTATGCAGCACTTCTTGCAGCAAATACAAGTACTTGTAAGGTCCATGTTATCCAGAGCTTCAGCAATATTATGTCCTGCAATTTGTCTCAAAGACCTGAACTCTTAAAGCACTTTGTCCTAATACCAAAGAATATACTTATTTCCAGTCATTGCATATATATATGTGTGTGTGTATAACTTTTTTCACAACTTTTTTTGATTTATTCAAGTATGTTATAGCATGGGTTGCTTTTTTCCCCCTCTTCCTTCAGTAACCGTACCCACACAGAAATACAAGAAATTTCTTTGGCTATAAGAAGTCATATGAGCAAAGCTCCAAGCAATACATTCCACCCACAGGATTTCTCTGATGTCATTAGTTTTATTTTGTATGGAAACTCTCACCGAACTGGGTAAGAACTTCCTTTAAAACTGAAATTCATGGGTGTTGAATTTTTAGTAAACAATTCCAAGCAATATTTAGTTTAAAATCTGTAATTATCTTTACAAATTACATTGCTTTACCTTCAATCTTTTCTTTTATGCTTCTCTAGCTATTTATAAATATCTTCAAGGACACAGCTTTTTGCATAGTTGCCTACCTACATTGCTGCTTGGAAATAATCCTATGAGAGATTTGTTTGAGAGCAATAGGGAGCTGAAACGTGTGCAGTATAAACTTGTTACTACACAAACTTGTGTTAACGTGCCGATATTTTCTTTCAGGAAGGATAATTGGTTAGAAAGATTATTCTATAGCTGTCAAAGACTAGATAAGAGAGATCAACCAGCCATCCCTCGTAATCTGTTGAAGACTGATGCTGTTCTTTGGCAATGGGCTGTTTGGGAAGCAGCTCAGTTTACTGTTCTTTCGAAGTTACGAACTCCTCTGGGTAGAGCCCAAGATACATTTCAAACAATTGAAGGTAATGTAAAAAATATAGTTTATTTTCATGGGATTTTTTGGGCTAAGATTGTGCAGCTAAGAACTTCATGTCCAAGGCAAGAAGCACAATGGCTTTATTTTTCAGTGATGATAGATTTTTTGCTTTTTTTGTCTGACACATCAAGAAATGCAATGGCAGAAGAGTGGTTGCATAATTACTATTAACTTTTGAGAGATTTTACTTTAGCATTGCTATCCCTTGACACATTTAAATAAAATACTGTCTAGTAACTTTTTTCCATGTTTTGGTAAAATGTGTAGGTATTATTAGAAGTCTTGCAGCCCATACATTAAACCCTGACCAAGATGTTAGCCAGTGGACTACTGCAGACAATGACGAAGGACACAGTAGCAACCAGCTTAGGCTTGTTCTCCTTCTACAGTATCTGGAGAACTTGGAAAAATTGATGTACAATGCTTATGAAGGATGTGCCAATGCCCTCACCTCTCCACCCAAGGTTTGTCTGTCTTACAGTGCTGATGTTGAAACAGTCTATTGAATGAACAGTGTTTTCAGGGTTGTTCAGGTCTTAACCATGGAACTTCAGAAGAGCTCGAACAAAGTTTTAGACTCTTAATTCGTGTGGCTTTGACTATGGCATATTCCTAGAGAACACGTGAAAACAGGATTTATTTCTGGAGTACCAGCTTGTAAAGTGGTACAAATCAAGTAGGTCTGTAGTACCTCTAATTTGTAGCAGTCACTTATTTGTAGATTGTCAGAAGTCCTGTTACAAAGTAACACAATTATTTGAGACTTTAAATTGCTTTTTGAGGAATGTAATAATTATTTATAAACAACATAGCCTTTTGTGTAGTTCTCACTGCAAAACATTCTTCACTGTTGAAACGAGCTGTTTAATTACCAGACTTTGATATGACAGTAATATGTAATTTATAGTCAGTTCATTTCAAGATTTTTAGCTTGCCAGTATGCCTGGCCAGTTGCATGCTATGCATGATTTCAGACCATCTGTTTCAATAAAATTCAAGATGCAGAATTATATCCGTTTCTTCATCTCTCAATTGAAAACTCAACTAGAGAAAAGAATCCTGTCCTGACTTTGATTGTTATCAATATTAAGTACTTAATGTAACTGTTCTGATTCATACAGAAGAATGGTATTGTAAAACTTTTCTTTTCTGTCTTTAAAGGTTATCAGGACATTCTTTTATACTAATCGTCAGACATGCCAAGATTGGTTAACACGGATTAGACTTTCCATCATGAGAGTTGGACTGCTGGCTGGCCAGCCTGCTGTGACTGTCAGGCATGGTTTTGATTTACTCACAGAAATGAAAACTAATAATAGTATCTCTCAGGTACTCTCTTTTCAAACTCTGTAGACTATTGCAAAAATATTCCCACAATATTCTAAAAGAACTAAGCTAAGGCAATCAATAGTTGTTAAACCAACTGGTCTGTAAAAGATTGTGTTAAAGCCACATTTTAAACTTATACTTCTGTATTGACCGACTTTTGTGGTTAAGTGATACTGTAGGCTGGAGATTAGGATGTACTGTATACATGTGATCAAATACTATACATAAATGAATGCTATAGTTTGTTCACAGTTTGAATTGATCAATTTCTTTTTAAGTGGAAGGTTCTGCTTATACCTTATGAAACTTCTGTTGTATTAGTGTGAGGCCTTCCCGAGCTTGTGGTAGTGTAGTGTCTTTGCTTACCTGTGGGTATGAGTAGGAGGGGGATGTACCATGAGGGTATCCTTCCTCTATAAGGAACTAGCAGATAAATGCAGGAGTGGGATGAGTGGATAAAGTGGTTAAGTCTTTTTTAATAAGGTTGAATACATGACTTGAGTACATGACTTGATTTGCTTAAACGTTTTTATAAAGAAGGTTTGATAGATATTTATTACTTCCTGCTTCTTTGTGAATTCTCATACTTACATAGGTATAGATCACCACATAGTGATTGCTGACTGTTGTCACGCAGGCTGTGGATTCACAGCATACGCTCTTCCTTTAGCTCCCCTGCTTTTCCAAAGGCAGTGTAATGGATGGATATGCAGAGCACTTCACTTGTGGATGCATATAATGAAATACTGCTTTACCATTTCCAAGTATTTAACCATGTATATAGCTCTTGTTTTATATGAGATTTGTTAAATAAAGCTTTTGGTTTGGTTTTAGGGAAATGAATTGGAAGTGACAATTATGATGCTGGTAGAAGCATTATGTGAGCTTCACTGTCCTGAAGCTATTCAGGGCATCGCTGTCTGGTCTTCTGCTGTGGTTGGGAAGAGTCTTGCCTGGATCAACTCTGTAGCTCAACAAGCAGAAGGGCGGTAAGTTTTCTCAGATAACTGGATGTTACAAACTTGGTCATTTTTTGCTTCTTATGCATAGTTCTGCTTCTGAATATTTTAAATTGTGGTGTGAATCAAGGCTACTCATCTAATTTCCTTGTCAATTAAAGTCATTGTGTCTTTCAGGGATACCTAATGCATCCAGCATAAATTTAGATATTTTAACTTTTAGTTTTAATGACATTACCAGGATTTAAATATAAATGGTCTTTCTAAGCTGTTTTTTCTTAGTTTTTCATACACAGCAATACTATTTTCATACTGTATTTAATTTTCCATTGAAAAATACTATTAATTTAAATAATTTCTAATGAAGTTTCTGACCAATGACATGATCTGATTACCTGCCACAGTTTGCCAAGAGAGGGACTCCGAGGGAGATGCTTTGCACTTTTAGTTCAGCTTTGAAAAAGTGGCTTCTACATCTATTGAAGTAGAATCTTTGGCTGCAGATACAAATAAGTGGGTCAATGTTCCAGATAGGGTATGCCTTCATTTTGGTGTTTTCATCTCCTTAAAGGAATGCATCCTTTCTTCTGTATGAAATGAAAAAGGGGCACCTTTCATTATCTACCTACTGCGTAAAAAAACTCCAAACAAAGCAAAAAAAAATGAGGTTTTATATTTATAACTGTTTTTTTCCCATTTTTTGTAAGATTCCTTAAAATAATGTGCAGCTTTGTAATACATGAGAAGCTTCTCAGAAATGTCAAGTTTGTGTGAATTTTTGCCCTAGACCGAGTTTTACAATCCTCTGTTAAATGCTATGTAGTTAATCAGTATTCAGCTTTACTCATTCAGGTAAAAAGTGTGACAGTCAAATATAAAACTCATTTATCTCCTTCAATCTGTACTTGGTTTGAAGTTGGCATTAAAACCTGAATGCAAAATCTTTTATACTATGCTATATCCTGGAAATTCAGCTGGTAAACTTGTATTCTATGTTAATCCCTTTCTTTTGCTGAAGGTGACGTGAACTTTTTGAGTATTGTGGTAAAGAAATGTTTAAAATATAGTCTATTTACCAAAAAAGAAAACTGGTTTTGTAAAATGCTGACTAAGATATTAAACCATTTAAGGTTTGAAAAAGCAACTGCGGAATACCAGGAGCACCTGTGCTCCATGACAGGAGTGGATTGCTGCATAACAGGCTTTGACAAAACTGTTCTGAAGTTGGCCAATTCAAACAGTGTGAATAATGCCAGCCCAAAGCATTCCTTGAATGGTCAGTATTTATTGGTTTCTTTTTAAGAGAAGTACAATTTAGTAACTGTATGTACATAAAATTAGAACATTCAGTGATACAGCCATGGTAATGATGGTGTCTGATTCTTAAATCTGAAAACCTGTTTCTGTCTGCAGTTAAACTGAACCACGTAATGCCATTGAAACCAATATTATGTGTAGATATGAGGGTTTGCAGTACTGAGGTCTAGCTGAATGAAACTAAAAATAATAGGTAAAATAGTTTGTAATTTACTAATTCTAAATTATTTTTGATCATCATAACTTAAGCCTTAGTATTTATGACATAATTGTATCATAAGTGCACTAGTTACTCCGTTGTTTAACTACTGAGACTTTGTTGCAGTATTCTGTTTCATCTTTGAAAAGGGACCTTCTTTGTTCCTAATTTAGTTCTTCTGTTTTCCTGTTTTGATGCTGCTTTACAGCTATGGACTAAATTTTTCCAAAACCTCCTTTGAAAAAGATACTTTAAAAAAACAAAACAAAAACCAAAACCAAAACAAAAAAAACCCCCACACAAAACCCAAAAACAAACAAGTGGAAGAAGAATACTGTAAATGTTGTGTAACCATTTCATTTTTTTTAAATTAAGTGTTTTTCTTGGCAAAAGACATAGAAATTGCATTTGAGTAATATAATTGCTATTTAAAAATATATAAGCATAAATATATATGTATGAATATATACTATTTTTTGTTTCACAGGAGAAACTAGAAAAACTGTTCTGACTAAGCCAAGTGACTCTTCACCTGAAGTTATAAACTACTTGGGTAACAAAGCATGTGAATGTTACATTTCCATTGCTGACTGGTCTGCTGTTCAGGAGTGGCAGAATATGGTCCACGACTTGAAGAAAAGCAATAGTAATACCTCAATCAATCTGAAAGCGGATTTTAACTACATAAAGTAAGGGTATAATTAATTTATTCAACAGTACCTTGGAGTTCAGTATCTTAGAATTGAAATATTTAAGTTTTTATGGATTTTAGAAACTGGATGTCATTGAAATAGAGGTGTGATAAGAAGGAAGTTGTGTTCTTGGGAGGGGGAAAACTTGGCTGTAATATTTACCAGCTGTACGGATAAGTAAAGAGGTAGCATCATTCTAAATAGTTACTGTGGCTGTCTGGCTGCTGAGGTTTCTTAGTATTCAAGAAAAACATCTTTTCATTGAAAGTAAAAGATATCAAATTTATTCTACTTCTAATTCTACTTTATTATTGGCAGAAGATGCATCCTTTCTCACAACTTAAATAACAGTAAAAGATAAAATGCCTGTCAGTGGTACAGTTCTTAAAAATATTTTAATTCATTAATCTAATGTAAAAAGTATATTAAGGAGGTGATCTTGCTGCTTAAATTTGTTTTGGTTTGGTTTTTTTAAACGGAATTTAGAATTACAGTATGAGCATTTATTTGCTAACCCTTGATATTTGTCTGGTTCATGAAAAAATATTTGACATTGAATAGACCTTCAAGGTTTAAGGGTCCTTTCTGTTTCATTTGACAAGTTGGCTACTTTCCATCCCTGTACTATTGCAGTAAGCATCATAAAATCCTTCTGGCTGAAATTTCTTGACTTGAAAATAAAAGCGTAGAAGGAAGCTTTGAAATAAAATCTCGCAGGTTTGAAAAGGGGACTACTTCTGTCAGAGAAAGGGGCGATCCTTTCTCTTGCTGCAGTAAAAATGGCAGTTTTCACATGCTGAATATTTTTTTCTTTTCTAATGCAGATACTTAGATAATTCCTTCTTCCATGGATGGTAACAGGAATATTGAACCTTTGAGTCTTCTGTATTCTGAGCCATCAAGCTTCTTAACCTCCCAGTGCCTTTTCTGTGTAGTTCTAAAAATCTATAATGCCCAAATTATTTCCTAATGTAGAACAATGGGGGGGGACGGGACGGGGGATGGGACACACTTAAATTTGCTGCTTCAGGCTGTTAAGCAATATAAATTTGTATAATCCATGACCTGCACAATATCCCAGTATTTCTGGAATTTTGGTTTCATATAAACTGAAGAGTTGAAACCATGGCTTCATGAAATTCTGCCCCCAAACTTACTTTTCTGTGCATAGAGGCAGGGGCAGGGAAGTTTGGAGGTTTTCTTTGTTTGTTTTTAAACTCTTCTAAAGTCAACCTTTTTCTTCCTGACTATGGTAGAAGAGTATTACATACAGTGTGATGATAATACAAAAGCTTCATAGCTGGAGAGGTGTGTTTTCCCGTCACGTTGATATTGAATTTATCCATTTGATGTACTACTACTACCTTTTACTGACCTATGTGAAAACTGGGATTTTTGCTTAGAATTAATTCTAAGTGCTCTGTAGGGTTTTGAGTTAGGCTTGAGTCTTTCTTTTTTGCTGTATGATTATAAGATATTTAGCAACTGGAATGATGTAAGAAATGTGAAAATAAAACTATAAACATCAAATTGCAGATCTCTGAGCAGCTTTGAGTCTGGACGACTTTCTGAATGCACTGAACAACTAGAATTATTACCAGGAGAAAATATCAACCTACTTGCAGGGGGATCCAAAGAAAAAATAGGTATAAATGCATAAGTTAACATTACTTCAAATACAAAAGTAAATATTTCTTCGTATATCTGTCTCTATAAATGACAGACTGAAACTTCTGAATGCAGTTTGCTGTGTTCAGTGGACTGACCATAACCTTTATGAATCGAGCTTCAAAATGATTGGCGGTGGTCATTCTAAATGTTGTTACAAGTGTGTGTTCTGGAGTTAATGTGTTTGTTTATAAGTAATCTGTCATCAGTTTCTAATACAAATACACACTTACATATATATATTTTTTTTTTTTTTAAAAAAGAGTTTTCCCAAACTTCCTTGCTCTCAAAAATGTATTCTCGAACAGTGACACTTGATAAAATTTGGCAGTTCTAGTTGGTTTCAATTGTTTGATTTCTATGTAGACATGAAGAAGCTCCTTCCTAATATGCTAAGTCCCGACCCAAGAGAACTTCAAAAAGCAGTTGAAGTACAGCTTTTGAGAAGTTCAGTATGTCTGGCAACAGCTGTAAACCACATAGAACAGGAACAAAAGTGGCAGTCAATATCCGAGTAAGTTGAAATGTGCTATGAATGAATGTAATATACTGTGAAAAGCTATTCTAGTTTTTCAAAGATAACTTTGTGGAAAGCATGCTCTGCTTTGTACTTCAGCATCTATGGTAGTTTGCTACCAGTTTTAGCTGTTGTGAGTTATAAGCGTACTGAGGAAAAATAAGATGATGTTTAACTTGGAGATTGTGTAGTTCTTTGAGTTGATAAATTACTGCTTCTTATCAGTTTAATAATAAAGTATCATACTGTAACTTGTGCACGATACTGCATGATTTTCTCATCTCTTTGAAGATGCTGAATTTGCTTTTTCTTCAGTAATTTTGATATCGCTGTTTACTCTTAAAGTCTAGCTAACAAAAGTGGCTCTTCTGGTTCTTTTATTTCAGAAATGTTGTTAAGTACTTAAAGCAAACATCACGAATCGCTATTGGACCTTTAAGACTTTCCACGCTCACTGTGTCCCAGTCTTTACCGGTGTTGAGCACTCTTCAGTTGTATTGCTCTTCTGCTTTGGAAAACACTGTATCCAACAGGCTGACATCAGAGGTATGTCTGTTTAAAACCTAAATTGGAGTAATGTCTTTCTATTGCGTAGTCATGTCGTGAAGTATTGAATATAGAACATACGTTAATTGTTTTGACCCTTGTTAACCATACTGTAAAAAGACCTCATTTAGTTTTCTAATGTGCCTTGACCCAGGTTTTTTTTAAACTTACACCTCATTTGGACTTCTTTCTACAGTTATAAATATATTATCTCTTTCAATTACACTTAAAGTATTTTTAAAGTTTTATTGGTAGCTGCTTTTTAGAGAAATGTTGATATTTCTTCTCTAAATACATTGTAACACTTACTCCTACAACACACACACATAATTTACTTTAAAAGTAACTTTAAAATATTTATCAAAAACCAATCACTTCAGTAATTAAAAACTCAATGTCAAACTTCAACCAGCATGAATGATCCAGTTCTAATTTCTAATGACTTTCTTCAGAAAACAATTCTGCTTGATTTTGAGCTATTCTTAGTGTTGTCCTCTCAAAATCGAGCCTGTCTTTCTAGAGTTGCATAAAACATATTTGCATTTTATTAGTTAATGATAGAGTGGCTACTAATACGAATAAGAATGTTTGCTCTGCACTAAAATGGCCTTTGGTTTTAATAAATGAAAATACATTTTAGTAAAGATATCTCTCATGACAACTATGCAACTTCTGTGCCTCTTTCAGGACTGTCTTATACCTCTCTTCAATGATGCTTTGAGGTCATGCAAACAGCATGATGTAAGGCCGTGGATGCATGCGCTGAGGTACACAGTGTACCAGAATCAATTGATGGAAAAACTTAAAGGTATATAAGCTCTCACTTTAGTGTTATGAAAAGTAAATGCAGAATTTGAACTTTAGTCTTCTGCTGAAGGCAGCCTCAATGTCTTTTTGTATTATTTGGGTGGATTGCTTTTTAAAAGCAAGATGTTGGTTGTTTAGGTGTCTTGCTTTACAACTAAGGGGTCTCAATTACTACAGTAGTGTAGACAGTGCTTAAAAAAAAAAATCTAGTCTGAAATGCTTACCAATTCTATACTCTTCTAATCGCACTTCACTTGCTCATCTCCATGTTTTAAATGCTTTCACTTTTGAACACTTCAACACTATCAATAATGGGTCTTTAAAAACAGTCACAAAAGCCTTTTAAATGTACCGTATGATAAAAGGTAATGGGAGAAAAAAGTTGTATTAGGGGACAGGTAGATTTCTTAGTTAAGAAGAATGCTTATAGTAAAAAAATTACTCTTTTGCCCGGCAGGTAATCTATGGATGTTTGTTTGTTTCAGATGGAGTATATAGATATTCTAGACAAAAATGAAGTCATCTAAATTTCTGAAGGAGGTTTTAGGAAATACAAAACAGCTGAGCAATTTTTTACTGAGGGCCATGTACAGAATACATTGGGCAGAAATTGTCTGTATACCCTGGGTGCAATTATTGGGTTTTTTAATAGTCTTGTTTAGAATGTCTTGCTTTCTTCTTCAGAACCAACAGTCCCAATTAAAAGCCATCTAATGGAGTTGGGCTTAACAGCAGCAAAATTTGCACGGAAGCGAGGAAATATTGCCCTAGCTACACGCCTGCTTGCCCAGTGCAGCGAAGTTCAGCTAGGAAAAACCACCACTGCACAAGACTTAGTCCAGCACTTTAAAAAATTGTCTGCACCGGGTCAGATAGATGAAAAGTGGGGTCCTGAACTTGATATTGAGAAAACAAAATTGTTATACACAGCAGGTGAGTATTTGTTGATTACATTGTAGATACTTGAGCTTCTTGTCGTTATAACCAGGCTAATTCCCCTAACTTTGAAGAAATCATAATAGGACAGTATCGTTTGGAACTAATTTCATCCTATTAACTGTTGTCTCAGTCTGAAAGTGTTTTCACAAGTCTTTCCTTACTTGTCATTTTTAACTTCAAAAGAGAATTTTCTTTGTAGAAATATATTGTTACAAGCTGTATCTGAATATGCTGAATTTCAGAAGTGTTTTGAGTAAAGTTAACAATCTGCTGAAGGTATGCTTCTCGTGATACGCAGGTCAGTCAACACATGCCATGGAAATGCTGAGTTCTTGTGCCATATCTTTTTGCAAGTCTGCCAAAGCTGAATATGCAGTTGCTAAATCTATTCTCACGCTGGCTAAATGGATTCAAGCAGAATGGAAAGAGATTTCAGGACAGTTGAAACAAGTGTATAGAGCTCGACAGCAGCAGAATCACACTGGTCTGTCTACCTTGTCTAAAAACATATATAATTTGATTGATCTCCCAGCTGTTAATACACTAGAAGAAGAATATCCTAGGATTGAAAGTGAATCTACAGGTAAATTGGTTCTCCTTCTTACTAATTTTTTGTTAAATTAGTTACTGATGATTCCACTAAGGAATAGCACCAGTTATATTGATAAAGACTGTGCTCCATCACTCATGTATTTTTTTACTAATGCACATGTAAACAGTGTGTGTTTTGTGCAATAGGTAACTATACACAATTAAAAACCCCAAAGACCTTTATATTGATATTTCATATTTCTTTCACATTTTTCTCATTCAAGTGGTAGAGACCTGAAGAAGAAACTGGAATGCGTTTATTTTATATGAGGAGGATATCAAATTTTTTCATGCTTTGTCTCCTTTCAGCTCCTGTATTTGTTAGTTTGAATGACATCTCTCAGATTAAGCATTGACAAGACTCATATTTTGAAGGCCCTGATAAATGCGAAAAGCAGTTATCGTAGGTTTTCTCCTGATCTTTAATCTACGCTTAACTTGAACACTTCTGGTGTTGCCACAAGATGTACTCTAATTCCCAATTTTCAACAGACTTTTCTTCAAATGTCAAGATAAAGTTCGTTCTTTGCTTAAACATGGATTTCACAAATAACTTAATTCCTCTCTTGCAGAGTCAGAATTATTTTAGAGCTGTTAATGTTAAGTAGTAGGTGTCTTTTGACTTGATGGTGAAGAAAATAAATACATACACAAATAAACACACACTGCCCTGGGTACTTGATAAGTCTGCTTTCTGAACCATCTTGCTCTTGTGGAGATCACGAGCTTCTTGCCTCAGTACCATCTTTCTGTGAAAGAGAAAACAATTGTAGAGTGTAGGCAATGGTTGTTAGCAAATGAAAAACCGGTTTTTGTTTTGCAGCCAATGTGAGAACTGAAGAATAATTGCATTTCGGAAAACTTGACGCTTTTGGGTGCTGACTTGACCCCAAAAAATATTACATACTTAAAATATTTTGCTGTTATTTTGTATGTTGAGGGAATTAGAAGTAGATTTTGTATCATAACACATACTGCTCTATTTCTTCCATCACAGTAAATATTGGAGTTGGAGAACCTGACTTCATCTTGGGACAGCTGTATCACTTGTCTTCGGTACAGGCACCTGAAGTAGCCAAGTCTTGGGCAGCCCTGGCTAGTTGGGCTTATAGATGGGGCCGGAAAGTAGTTGATAATGCCAGGTAAATTCATCTTAACGTTTCAATTTATATGGCACAACTAGTTTTCTTTCTTAAGATAAACCCTAGCTTTGTATTTATGGTTATTGTTCTTTGTGGTCAGAAGTTGCATGTGAGCCGAGAATTGTGAATATTCTCTTGATTACTTGCCCTCTCTAAAAAGAAGTGGGTTTAATTCTGAGTTAAAGGGTGAAGATTTCTTCCTTCAACAGTTTTATATGTACAATGTTAACAGGTTTAGTAGCTGTACGAATACTAATACGTTGGGGATCAATAACTAATTAAATGTTACAGTCAGGGAGAAGGTGTTCGTCTGCTACCCCGGGAAAAATCTGAGGTTCAGAACTTGCTTCCAGACAACATTGCAGAGGAAGATAAAGAGAAAATCTATGGGATTCTTGGGCAGGCAGTGTGTCGTCCAGCTGGGATTCAAGTAAGTAAATTCGCTTGCTTAAAAAATGTTCAACTTCAATGTGAAACTTACTTTTCCTCTACTTGTGATTCATATTAACTCTTGTAAATGTTTTGAAGTTAAAATTCAGATAATATAAGAGTTCTCTAAGAAACCATCTGTTAGCTAAGTGATAACATGTCTGTTCTGTGGACTGTGGTAATATGATCAAGTAATGCAATTGCATGAGTTGCCTAGACAAAAACTGGATTAGGAACTAATACTGCTTGTAGAAATGGTTTGAGGACTTAATCAAATCTAATGTCTATTTGTGTTTAGGATGAAGATATGACTCTACAAATCACTGAAAATGAAGACAATGAAGAAGATGATATGGTGGATGTTATATGGCGTCAATTATTAACAAGTTGTCCCTGGCTTTCAGATCTTGATGAAAATGCAACAGAAGGGTTAATTAAAGTGTGGAGGAAAGTTGTAGACAGAATCTTCAGTCTCTATAAACTGTCCTGCAGTGCATATTTTACTTTCCTCAAACTCAATGCTGGTCAGGTTAGTGTTTGTGCTGATGAGGAAATCCAGTTACAAACTTTTCTAAGTGATGATATGAACTATATACTTAGCTTAGAGGAGTATTTCTTTCTTGCAAGGTTCCACTTGATGAAGATGATCCCAGGCTGCACTTAAGAAATACTTCTGAGCAAAGCACTGACGATGTTATTGTGATGGCAACACTAAGACTGTTACGATTGCTTGTGAAACATGCTGGAGAACTTAGACAGTATCTAGAGCATGGGCTAGAAACTACACCTACTGCTCCTTGGAGAGGTGAGTACCTGTTACCTAGTTGTTAAAATTAATTTTGACACATTTTCTCTAAATACAAGCAGAAAGGTACTTCATTGCACTTTCATAAAATTTTTATTTAAGCATGATGGAAATAGAGCCTGTTTTTTACTAAATAATTTCATTAAAGATGTTCAAGTCTCTGCTGCGCATTCTGATCTTAGAGAAGTAGCACAGATTCTGACCCCCTCCCTCCATCCCTCCCCTGCCTTAGGACATTGAAAGGAGATGTAGTTTTTGAAGTACTACGTTACATTACCACCTTAAAAAAATTGGAGTGGGTTTTTTTTCCTAGCTGCAGTTTGAAATGCTCTTCAGAGAAGTATGTGTGGCTAAAGCCAGATGTCTCAAAAGTAGTTGTTTGTCACTACACTACTGGTTCTGGTTGCTCAGGGACTTTCCCACAAAAGGTTATTGAGTTACAGTGTGGAAGGCAGCAGAAGAGGCAGCCAACTATTGCAAAACTGTTCTTTCTTTGGAATCATCCAGTTACGCTAACTTCAAGAACTATTAATGTGACTCTCCTTATTTTTGAAAAATGCTATAACCAATACAATGTGCAAAACTCAATTCCTAGTGCTTGACTAAAGGATTTATATATTGCATCTGATGTTATCTATATTTGAATAGTAGAAGAAAATAAGCTATTGCCTGTACTGTGGAAGACAGTTATTTAAAACAAGAGCTTTTATTGGGAAACTAGACATTTATGTTCTCCTGATGCAAAACCATTATGCTTTTTAAAATAAAATAAAATTCTGCATCATTTGAAGTGTCTGGAAATGAATGATCGCATTTTCTTTTCCTGTTTATGAAGGTATTATACCTCAGCTTTTCTCCCGCCTGAATCACCCAGAAGTGTATGTTCGTCAGAGTATTTGCAACTTACTGTGTCGAGTGGCTCAAGATTCTCCTCATCTCATACTATATCCTGCAATAGTGGGTACCATTTCACTTAGCAGTGAATCCCAGACTTCAGGTATGGAGGAAAAAAAATAAATGTTCCAATGCACTTATTAGCTAATATATTTTATATACTGGATAAAATGATACTGAGTTGTTGGGTTTTTCCAGTAACTCTGATACTTTCTATCTTAAGAACACTTTTATTGTAGGATCTCGCTGATACCTTTCATTTGATTTACCAGTTTGGCAAATAAGTTAGTGTTTTTCAATTTTATCATCGTATACTTGGCCAGTACTTAATGTCATATGGGAACCTGATGCTAAATGAAGTATTGAGTGATGTATCTTTCAAGGCTAGAACAGTGTAGATAATATTTTAACATCTGTTTTTAATTTAGGGAACAAGCTGCCTTCTGCCATCCCTACTTTGCTAGGTAATATTCAAGGAGAAGAACTGTTGGGTGGTGAATGTGATGGAGGGAGCCCCCCAGCTTCTCAAGAAAGTGGTAAAGATGACACAAAAGTTGGATTAAATGAAGATCAAGCAATGATGCAAGATTGTTACAGCAAAATTGTGGAGAAACTCTCTGCTGCAAATCCAACAATGGTATTGCAGGTAAATAATCCAAATGTACGTTACTTGTGCTTTTATTTGAACCACAAAATATGTGCTTTGTTTGTCTTGTGGGTAGGCCTACTGAAAGTTTGGTGCATCTTTGCTGTTAGGCTGTCATTTTTTTTTTTCGAGTTGTTCATCTACAAGAAAGAATAAGTCTTAATACTAGTACTCTTAAAAGTAAGAGAATCTTAATTTATTTTATATAGGTTCAGATGTTAGTGGCTGAGCTGCGCAGAGTTACAGTTCTTTGGGATGAACTTTGGTTGGGAGTTTTACTGCAGCAGCACATGTATGTCCTCAGAAGGATTCAACAACTAGAAGATGAAGTCAAGAGGGTCCAAAACAACAACACTTTACGGAAGTATGTCTTTTTTGAATAACTCAAGTGATAATTGTAACAAATGTTTATTCTTGGGGAAGCATACAGTCAAACCGATCAACAGTGTTATTCATACTATCCTAGCTGCTTTTTTGTAAGCCAGTGACCTTATTTCAAGAACATTTTGATGCTACAGCTAGTACTCTAATCAAATGAGAAACAACAGTCTACCTGTGAGTCCATGTTGGGATTTCATTAGTAATAATGTGTTAGAATCCAATGCGTATTAAGTTGTGGATTATGAGATCCTGTAGTTCTTCATTCCAAGGTCTGTCTGACAAGTCAGCTGAAATGAGGACAAGCATGTTGAAGGATGTAATCTATTTGGAGTTTACTGTAAATACAGATATTTAGAGTAAACAGAACGTCTTAATCTGCTTTTGGTTTTCAGTGTTCAGCAAGTCTTTTTTTTTTCTCTCTCACCTGGGTTGTCCTGTGAACGAATTTGTGGAAGAGGAAAGCCATTCACTGGGAACCTGGCTAAGCTTAAGAACATCTCTTGAATTCTATAGTCAAGGCTGACATGGAATGGGAGAACAGCATGATCTGAATCGCACTCTTCCCCTTCTTTATAGTGTGGTGCACCCTCAGGAAGTAGTAGTTAGCCCTTTTACTAAAGGAAATAGCTGCTTAGGGTGGTTTGAGCTCTCTGAGTTTCTCCTCAGGGTTTCCAGTGGTGAAGAGCCCAGTTAAAAAAAAAAAGTGTCATTCGGAGGAACATGCATTCAGTGGGGAATGAAATACTATTCCTTTTAATACAGTCATCCTTGAAAACCGCATTTTTAGAGATGTAACCATTTTCGTGAATACTTAGATGTCTCATTTGCAGTCTTATTTTAATGTTCTGCTTATGAACTAACTTGGTTTTATGGAGTTAAGAGGAAATTTATTTTTTTTAATAGAGAGGAGAAGATAGCAATCATGCGTGAAAAGCATACAGCCCTAATGAAGCCCATTGTATTTGCTTTGGAACATGTACGGAGCATCACTGCAGCTCCTGCAGAAACTCCTCATGAGAAATGGTTTCAGGATAACTATGGAGATGCAATTGAAAATGCGCTAGAGAAACTTAAGAATCCTTTGAATCCTGCTAAACCTGGAAGCAGCTGGCTCCCATTTAAAGAGGTATTATATGCACCGACTAAGAGTACAATGTAGAGACTCTAGCTGCACCATGTGCCTAGACCCTCTCCTTAGTGTTCTCTTGCTATTCTCTTGCCATATCAAAATTGCAGCCTGAAACTTTGTCTTCTCTGCAATCACCATAGGCATGCTAGACACTAAAGCAAAGTAATTGTTGCCTCTGTAACAAGTCTTACTGCCTGCCTGCATTATTGCATTTCTACCCAATGAAATTATTTTTTTCAAATCTTGCATCTTCTGCTGTCTGAGATCCTGTCATTTTGGGGGGCAGAGGGCTTTAATTTTTTAAATACTGTCTTTCTGAAACTGTATGCCATTTGAGTTTAGTGGATTTAAATTCTAACAAATTGTTACTCTGGTTATCTAAGCATAGTCATCAGGCTGTGCAGCAACCTTCAAATGATCAACCCTTCGAGAAACAAAATACGTATTCACTTGGACATCCAGAGCCAACCTGGTGGTTTTTAAAAGTCTCTCGATAGACAGAACCTAGGTTTTACACACAAATAGACTTTTTTTTTGTCATTCTTCTGCTTTTCAGAACAAGTAAGTATGCAGATATATAAACAGGAGGTTGCTGAACGCTGCTGCCTTTGACCACAGCTCAAATATTTATAAATGTGGGAGCAAACCTCCTGAGGAGTTTGATTTGTTGTGACTTTGATGCTTATCACCAGGCCGGGTATATTTGCTGCATAAAGGATGTTTTGTAGATTTTGTCATCTTCATCCTAAGCTATAAATGGATTAGTAGGGTGGCAAGGATGAAAGGTAGTTTAAGAAAAATCTCCATGCTTTCTGGAAGATGACTACCATTAAGTCTGTTTTGGTGTGGGTTTTTTTTTTAATGCTAGCTGTTAAGGTCAACCTCAACCTAAACCAAAAAATTTCTTTGGAATAGGTTATGCTAAGTTTGCAGCAAAGAGCACAGAAACGGGCTAGTTACCTTTTACGGCTTGAAGAAATCAGTCCTTGGTTGGCTGCCATGATGAACACTGAAATAGCACTTCCTGGAGAAGTATCTACCAGAGACACAGTCACAATTCATAGTGTGGGCAGCACCATCACAATCCTGCCTACCAAAACCAAGCCTAAAAAGCTGCTTTTCCTGGGTTCAGATGGGAAGAACTATCCTTACCTGTTCAAAGGTAAGAAATGGAAGTTTTCTTCTACAAGTTACTCTCTCTTGTTATAAGTCAAACTATCTTAAAGTTGGGAAGATGCGTAGTTGCAACTTTTGCTTTCTCTGCCTGCGTGATACAGAGAAAGAGTTGTTTGGAGCATCTGCTCCCTCTCCTTCCCACCTCACCATACATTTTCGAGGAATTTTGCCTTGTGAAGCTGTAAGTCAGGAGTGTTTCAGGTCCCTTCTTTGTAAGGGTTGCATCCAAAATAGTGTTCTGCTTGCATACTGATAGGATCAGCTGGGTGCGCTTTTCCAGAAGCTTTAAGGTAGCACCCAGAAGAGACCTTTTGAGACTTCATGCCTTCCCTGAAAGGGAAAGACCTATTTGTTATGTTAGTAACTGTTGTGTGTACTGTTCACAGAGAGCGCTGTCATAAACTGGTGATTCTAGTTGGTAAATACTATGTAAACATTTAGGTTTGGGCTGAACAACTCATCCTTAATCTGCATAATTTATAAAGTTATTCATAGTCTGAAATGAAGTAGGATTTAAAAAAATGCTAAATTTTGGGCTTTAAGAGAAGAATCTTTTTTTATCTAGAAACTAAATTTTAAACAAAATAAATTTATTGCAGGTTTGGAAGACTTGCATCTAGATGAAAGAATCATGCAGTTCTTATCAATTGTGAACACAATGTTTGCTACTATTAACCGTCAAGAGACACCGAGGTTCCATGCGAGGCACTACTCTGTAACACCTCTGGGAACAAGATCAGGCCTGATCCAGTGGGTGGATGGAGCTACACCTTTGTTTGGTCTTTACAAGCGGTGGCAGCAGCGAGAAGCTGCTTTACAAGCACAAAAGGTAACAACTATGTTTTATGCCAGCTCGAACAACTCAGAAGGGAAACATTTATTCTGATCTGCTTTCCAATTCTAAATAACGTAGTCTCAAAAGGATTGTGGTTTTTTCATAATAATGCAGAATGGTTCTGTGTATTCATATCTCTTGGGCTTTCACTAGATGTCAATGAAATTGCATATGTATATTTTTATATATTATGGTATGTAACATAAATACACTATTCTGGCATGATAATTCAAGGAGAACTGTTTTTGAACAAATAGATTAACCTTGGTTAAAATTTAGTTCCACATCTCATTCTCTCATTCTTATTTCACTTTAAATGTAGTTTTTACAGTTATATTTTTGAAATTTACCTTGATAAGAGTAGAGTTAGGCCAAAACAATGTGTTTTCAGTTTATTTAGGTTTTCTTAATTCTCTGAGCAGTAAAAGTCATCCTCAATAGAGGAACTGATTTCATATTTCATTCTCACCAAAACTGAATTTGGGATACTTGTCTGTGGTAATTTTTCTGTGGTAACGAGTTACGATATGTAAACTACCTTTTTTACCTCTTGTAGGCTCAGGATTCTTACCAGACTCCTCAGAATCCTGGAATAGTGCCCAGACCAAGTGAACTTTACTACAGTAAAATTGGACCCGCTTTAAAGGCGGTTGGGCTTAGTCTTGATGTGTCACGTCGTGACTGGCCCTTGAATGTCATGAGGGCTGTTCTAGAAGAACTGATGGAAGCAACTCCCCCGAATCTCCTAGCTAAGGAGCTCTGGTCGTCATGTACTACACCGGATGAATGGTGGAGAGTTACACAGGTGAGTTATAACAAATATATTTTTTCCCTTTAAAAGGCTGTGGTTTTAATGGGACGAGGGGCAACAAATGCCTGGGATGTGTTCAAGCAATGATACTTGTGAGTTAGGTGAGCTAGCACTGCTGAAGTTTCACAGAACAGGAAATGTTGGCAATTGTACCATCTGGAATAAAAAAAGGGGTACACACCTGATAGCTCTACATTATTAAACTAGAATTATCAGCCTAAGACATGAAAACTCTTGTAAGATACCGCCAGACAACAAATAGAAAACAGCTTGGAATAAGTTGGTTTTGATTTGTCTTACATTTAAAATAATGTTTTAAGATGGTAGTCAGTCCAATGTGTTGGCCGAGGATTCCCACAAATAATTTTTTCCTGAAACTCTCTTTAAAGTCGTATGCAAGATCCACTGCAGTTATGTCCATGGTTGGCTACATCATTGGTCTTGGAGACAGACATCTGGATAATGTTCTTATAGATATGACTACAGGAGAAGTTGTCCACATAGATTATAATGTTTGCTTTGAAAAAGGTAATTTAAAAAATGCTATATGTTATTCAAATAAAAGGTTTTCCTTCTTGGCAATTAAAAGAAACAACTTAAATTTTTATTTTAAAGGGAAAAGCCTTAGGGTACCAGAGAAGGTTCCGTTCCGGATGACGCACAATATTGAAACAGCACTTGGAGTGACAGGAGTAGAAGGGGTTTTCAGGCTTTCTTGTGAACAGGTAAGTTAGGAAACTTGCAGAAAACTCAGGCCTATCACTTACCAAATATTGTCTTAGAACTTTTCTTTTAAGCATTCTGCTGTTGATTTATAAAGCCTTCACCGTTTCTGGTGTGATTTTAATTGGACTTATTTAAAATACATCCTATAGTAGATATTTAAGAAACATGAAAATGTCAGATAAATGCATATGCAAGTAGTGGTACAGCTACAGTTCAGGGGGGAAGGGGGACTTGTAGATTGAGATTTAAAATGTTATGTTTTTTGTGAAGCACTTTTCGTGAAGTTTTACCCTCTTTCTTCAGGACTCATCCTTTATAAACATGACACATATGTTTTGAAAAAGAAAAAAACTCTGAACAAAGAAGTTTCTTCCTCAAGTGTCTGTTGCTAGAGTATAGAGTTTGTGCAGAAGGCTTAGTGATGTTACTGCTGGCTACCTGCACTTGTACATACTGTGCTGTTCTTCCTGTATTTGTGCTGGTGAGGGATAAGTTACGGATTTCTGTACCTACTCAAGTACAGTGTTTTGCATTTAAAATTCCACTGTTCTACAAGTATAATGCAAGATCAGAATGAGTCCGTTTTAAAATACAATGCAGGTCCTTCATATTATGCGGCGTGGGAGAGAGACTTTGCTTACGTTGCTTGAAGCTTTTGTTTATGATCCTCTGGTGGACTGGACAGCGGGAGGTGAAGCAGGATTTGCCGGAGCTGTCTATGGTGGTGGTGGCCAGCAGGCTGAAAACAAACAAAGCAAAAGAGAAATGGAAAGAGACATTACACGTAGTCTCTTTTCTTCAAGAGTGGCTGAGATAAAGGTGAGTTCAATACAATAATTTTCTATTTTATAACCAAAGTAGGCCCTATGCTTTCACTTTGTTTATTTGCATTTTGGGGGTGGTCGAAGAGGTGGCAATTTATTAAAATAGTTCACAAATTTTATTGAGCTAAATTGAGTTTGTATTGAGGGAAGAGCTTGTACAGAACTTCTAAGTATTTAGTTTTGATTTTCTGTGTGCCTAATTCTAAAACATGTTTTAATGTTTTGCCTGAATCTGGGCTAGAGGAATAGAAATAGAGGTTTAGAGAGCAGTCTAAGTAAAGACTGTCCGGTATGCTTTAGCATTTGTAGCACTGGAGGTAGTCCTAGATGAATAACAGCATTGAAGGGTTAAGTGCTGCCATATATTGCTTCCTCTTACCTGTTTGAATTGAGTCCAGTTCTGTAACGTCTGTGTCTTGGTTGTAGGTTAACTGGTTTAAGAACAGAGATGAAATGCTTGCTGTGCTGCCAAAATTGGACAGTAGTTTAGAAGAGTATCTGAACCTGCAAGAGCAGTTGACAGATGTAGAAAAGTTGCAAGGAAAACTACTGGAGGAGATAGAATTTCTGGAAGGTGCAGAAGGAGTGGATCATCCCTCCCACACGCTTCAGCACAGGTACAGAGGAGACAGGAATTCTGTCAGGAATCTCACAGATCAATATATATAGTTGGTGGTTTAGTAACGTACTTATGAGTTAAATTTTAAAAATGCGTATTTGAGAGAGATTAATGGCTGGGTAAAAGCCATTCTTGCAGTAAGCAAGTCACTCCTTGTACAGAAGAACTATTGAAACCATTTTCCTACTGAATAACCTTATTTATGTCCTAAGCCTCATGCTCCATCAATATGACCTGTGCTATTCCACGTTCCACACTTGACCCACAAGGCAAGGGCAGAATGTACTAAATGTGGCGTCCCATCAAATTAATCTTACATAATGCAGCTGTTGATAAATAGCACAAACATATATTCATCTAAGTTTCTAATGCTTTAACTTATTTTTCAAGTTTACTTGAAATTGATCATGGATTTCAGAATTGCATGAATATGCACATGCATTTGTTATTTTGTAGGAAAACAGAATTAATTATTAACACAACATTGTTTACATTTTATGTAAATGGTGAGAATATGTTAATTTTCTGGTCAACAGGGTAGTTGTGTTGTTTAATATGGTTTTGTATTCAATGTAGTTAAGTATTTTTTTTTCTTGTAGTACTTACTTGATTCTGTGGCTTCAATAATTCAGGTATTCTGAGCACACCCAGTTGCAGTCTCAACAAAGAGCTGTCCAGGAAGCAATCCAAGTGAAGCTGAATGAGTTTGAGCAGTGGATAACACATTACCAAACTGCTTTCAGTAATTTAGAGGCAACGCAACTTGCAAGTCTTCTTCAAGAAATTAGCACACAAATGGACCTAGGTATAAATAGTATTTATGGGGTTTTTTAATGGTTTGAAAATAGATAGAGTTTAATATCAGGAGGCTTTATGAATATCCTCTAACTTAAAGGCAATGCCCTGTATATAATAAATGAAAAGAAGGGGGGGTTCTTCAAAGGGTCATTTAGAGCAGCACTTCAAGGCTTCTGTTCCAAGCTGCCTGAAGGAACTTGTCTGTCTTGCCTTAGCTGTGCACGCGATTATTCTCTTACCTTGTGCTCAAAATTCTCAGTATGAATGCTCAATGCCTCCTTTATCACAGGTAAAAGAATGTTTTGAAAGTTGTTAATGCTCAGTACTTGTATGCTGTAAAATGTGTATGCTTCAGAGATGAGTAAAGCTTAATTTTTAACCATCTTTCTTAAAAGGTCCTCCAAGTTATGTACCAGCAACAGCGTTTCTGCAAAATGCAGGCCAGGCACATCTAATCAGTCAGTGTGAACAACTGGAAGGAGAAGTTGGTGCTCTTCTCCAGCAGAGGAGATCCGTTTTACGTGGTTGTCTTGAACAATTGCACAACTATGCAACAGTAGCCCTTCAGTATCCAAAAGCTGTGTTTCAGAAGCACCGAATAGAGCAATGGAAAACTTGGATGGAAGAACTCATCTGTAACATGACAATAGAGCGTTGTCAGGATATCTTTAGGAAGTAAGTTGACAGGATAAAGGATTGTTTGAAGAACTTAATTTTCAAGCTACTTCAGGTTTTTAATTTTCCAATTAAAGTAAATACTTTTGTGAGGACCAATCTAATTATAAAACAAGACAAGATTAAATTGTAATTCCAGAAGTTTGGAGAAAAAGATGAAAAACTGCATTAAAAATACTGTTCCAGTGTTTAATCTGCGTACTGCAAAAAGAAAAGCAAGTAACATTGCCCTGTAATGAACAAATGAAGAACTATGTATTAGGGTAGTGATGTTTAGGGGTTTTAGAAACTTCTAGTATTTAAAAATCACTTAAGTCCACTAAAGATTTTTTTATTGAAGCAGATTTTCAAGCAATTTTTCTTCTTTTTCCTCTAAAGTCAGGCCATTTCAGCATTACTACTGCTTGACTTACAAGATCTAGATTATATTCAAGCATTTACACTGAAACCTCTTTACTTCCTATTTCTTATCATCTATTCATCCTTGGCCTCAAGGATGACTGATTGTCTTCTGTCCTTGCAAATAGTTACGAAATACGGTGCATTCTGGGACTTTATGCAAGTGTCATTAGGGTAGCCATCAACGGCTGTGGTATTTCAGAGTTGATATGGAGTAGGTGGTGATGTGGGAACTATTCAAATGCAGAGTATTTTTCCTGCCCACAGAGCAGAATGCAATTTGCTAGTGCTGGAGAAGGGAGAATTTTGTCATTGTACTTTTGCTTTACAGGTATGAAATGCAATACGCTCCTCAGCCACCTCCAAGTATGTGTCAGTTCATAACGGCTACAGAAATGACTCTACAGCGCTATGCAGCAGATATAAATAACAGACTTATCAGGCAGGTGGAGCGTTTGAAACAGGAGGCAGTTACTGTACCTGTTTGTGAAGAGCAGCTGAAAGAAATTGAACGTTGCATAAAAGTTTTCCTTCATGAAAATGGAGAGGAGGGCTCACTGAGCTTAGCAAGTGTTATCATCTCTGCTCTTTGTACGCTGACGAGGTGAGTTGCCTCTTGTGAAATTTTTTTGTATGCGTTCATGTTTGAGACCGCATAAAAGGAATATTCACGTGACATAATTATATGTGGAGAATGCAATAGCAGGCAAGTTGTCTAACTAAGTGTCATAATTCATCTAGGCGAAATCTGATGATGGAAGGTGCAGCATCTAGTGCTGGAGAGCAACTGGTTGATTTGACTTCAAGAGATGGAGCCTGGTTCTTGGAGGAGCTTTGCAGCATGAGTGGGAATGTTACGTGCCTTGTGCAGTTGCTGAAGCAGTGTCATCTTGTACCCCAGGACTTGGATTTTCCTAACCCAATTGAAGCATCAGAAGCTGTTCACTTAGCAAATGGAGTATATATCTCACTGCAGGTGATACTTACTTTTATGTTACTTTTTCTTTCCTCATCCCCCAACTTCTAAGGCTTCAGCTAAGCCATTCTTAACAGCTTCTTCCTTAAACAGCTAAATGTTTGTTTATGATGCTGCTGAGATTTTTTTTTTTTAATTGGACCTTAGTCTTAGTTGCTTTATTTGGCTGAGCTGAACAGGCATTTACTACTGCTCTTTACATTTTTATTGGTTGAAAGAAACCTTTTTGATCAATACATGACAAATTGTAAAAACTGCTGTCAAGTAACTATGAGAAAGAAGGTAGTATCAGATTTATAGACACATCAGCTTCACGTCTTGCTTTCATTCTTTTATTCTGTTGCTGGCAGTCCAGAACAACTTCCAAACAGTTTAATCTGTGCTCTGTCTGTTTTCTGCTCCTGCTAAGCCTTACTTATTTTCACCTGAAACAAGTAGTTTGAAACAAATTCTGAAAACCTGTTTTACAGGCCCCTATCTCCAAGATTGGGAAGGAGAAAAATGCATTTATAATTTGTGTTTTAGAGAGGTTTTCACTTTAATAAAACAAACAAAAAAACATTAGCAGCAGCTTGAGTAAAATATCTGCTGAAGACTTAGGTGGTTTATAAACTGTGGCTGGTGTAAATAGCTTTTTGAGGCTTTTGGTTCCACTGTATTGTATTTGAAGAAGATTTTCCTACCAACCTGTGTAAGCACATTGAGGTTTTCATCACTTTGTTTCTTCACTCTTCAAAGTATTAACATTTCAGAAATTTTTCAGAAACATGCATGCAATTTCATTGCATTGCAGCTGAGATCTTTGACCCACACATTGTTGTCCTCCCTGTGAGCTCTTAGGTAAGATGTGTAGCTCACTGAGCAGCCAAGATAACTAATCTTTTTGGTGTGTCTTGTCTCATTTTGGAGACAGAGCCCATTGGTTGGTTCTTTCTGCAGCTGCCTTTAGCCTTTTGATGCATTCTGCTTGGGGAAAATTGCTTTATGCTACTTAAGGTACTGTTTTTTCTTACCTGCATTGATTTCTGTGGCATGAGAGGACTCTAGCAAAACAATCACTATCTGGCAAGTTTTTTGATTCTTTTTCCTTGCCTAGTCCAATCAGTTTAGCAAACCATAAATTCAGTAAATAATTCAACTCTCTCATTTATAGTTACGTAATGATAAAGAAAAGCTACATCATTTGACAAAATTGATTTGCAAAGTGTGATCTCTGTACCACTAATCCTCTGCTGAGGATTGCTGTAAGGTATTGCTGCTGATGCTATTGAGGTAGTTGTTGCTACATTGTGCAAATGTTTGGGTTTGTGCAGGGTTTAATGTATTCCCGATTTCTTTAAATTAAAAGAAAAAAGTAGATTTTGACCCTTGACTGACCTTTTAGATAATGTCCACTGCAGGGTGGTGTAATACTAAAATGAGAAAGATGTTGCATATGACACTTTTTGAGAGGGTAAAATTTCTTATGTTTTCATACTTGCTTCCCAACAGGAATTGAACTCAAACTTCCGACAGATCATTTTTCCTGAAGCGCTTAGGTGCTTAATGAAAGGAGAGTATACTTTAGAAAGTATGCTCCATGAATTAGATAATCTTATTGAACAAACAACTGATGGAGTCCCTTTGCAAACATTGGTTGAATCTCTTCAAGCCTACTTACGAAATGCCGCAATGGGACTAGAGGAAGAAACACACACTCACTACATTGATGTTGCAAGGTAAATCACTTTTTTAGTTCAGGTATGAAAGCATAAAGACTGCAGAAAATTAGTTTGTCTAAATTTTATTATTTGTTTTTAGTACAGGCTTTTCTTGCCCAAGAATACCCTTAAGTAGAGTGCAGTGTCTAAACCGCGCACATTTCCTCTCTGTGTGTTTGTGCATTTATCCGCGTGCATACGTAGAAGTACAGAGCTACGGCAATTTACAGTTACATCTGCTTAAAGTTGACTTTTGGTAGTCAGCTTTTTCCAAAATACGTAGTTGTGATTTTATGTTTGAAGTTAAGGGATGCTAAAAATAGGAACTCGTCTATTAGTCTGTGGGAGGAACCTGTGAAAGGGAGAGCTTGTAACCATGGCCCTCCTCTTGTCAGGAGATGTGAGTAGCTTTTGCGTAATGAATCAGTGACTTGATTAAAAAAAAACAAAACACAAACAAACAAAACCCCAACCAAACAAAAAGACTTGTACATCTTGTAGTGTGAGACGCTTTCTGGGGCAGTGTTCAAGGCCAGGTTGGATGGGGCTTTGAGCAACCTGGTGTAGCAGAAGGTGTCCCTGCCCATGGTGGGGGCTTGGAACTGGATGATCTTTACGGTCCCTTCCAACCCAAACCATTCTATGAAGTGCTTGGTAGACAACTGAGCCAATTCAAAAGCTTCCTGCTGAGTAAAAGTAGTGATCTCGCTGCTTCCCTTGAGCCAGTTATGGTGGCTCCATCAGTGGTACAATGAAGGTTGCTATACCAGTTGAAAACAAACAATTTAGTTTTTTTCTCTTAGGTTAATTTTCTTCCTGGTTCACCCATTGGCAAGCCTGCTCAGCCTGTTAGTGGAGGGTCAAAAGTGACTAAGGGAGGGAGAGGATAAGACCACCCTTTCAGGAGTGGCAAGCTGTTAAACCATCTCAGCCATAAACCGAGACCTCATCCTTCACCTTTCTACCCCATGCTCCATTCAGTCAATTATATACGTGTATGTTATAAAATCAGTACTTGGCTTTCAAGGAAGGAAAGGTGATATTTACATCACTTACTATTCATAACTTTTTTACCATGCTCATAGGAAATACAGTCTGTATCCTCTACCTGTATTTTAAGTTGGCTTTGCAGCTGGTCTGTTAATACAATCCCATAAGATTATATGGTATCCGTAGCTGTTCTTATGAGACCAGGATTAGGATTCATGTGGTAAGTGGGGCAGGGTGGGGGTAGGAAGAGTCTGCAAAAACTTCACCTTGTTCAGATGCAACTTAATTCCAACCTGCTCTAGCTGTGGAATCAATCGGTTTAAGAAAATCCTATTTTTTTTTCTTGTAGACTAAGCAAAAACATGTAAATTTGTTTTCTTTCTTTTAAAAGAGTACTTCATGCTCAGTATGGTGAGCTGATTCAGCCAAGAAATGGTTCAGTTGATGAAACTCCCAAAATGTCAGCTGGTCAGATGCTTTTGGTAGCCTTTGATGGAATGTTTGCTCAAGTGGAAACTGCATTTGGTTTATTGATAGAAAAGGTATGGATTTTTTTCTTTTCAGAGTACTCTGAATCAGGAATATGAAAGTTTCATAAAAACAAACCTAATTTATTTCCTTTACGTTGCTCAGCTAAACAAGATGGAAATACCTGTTGCTTGGCGTAAGATTGACATAATTAGGGAAGCCCGCAGCACCCAAGTTAACTTCTTTGATGATGACAATAATCGTCAAGTTCTAGAGGAAATTTTCTTTCTGAAGAGACTGCAAACAATTAAAGAATTTTTCAGGCTCTGTGGTACCTTTTCTAAAACATTGTCAGGTAAATAAATGTTATGAAATATTCAGTATCGCTTTGTCTACTTCTCATCCCATGTCCTTTTGAGAAGAATGGTCACTTTTAC
The DNA here is from genome assembly GCA_009819775.1 of Phoenicopterus ruber ruber. Taxonomy (NCBI): domain Eukaryota; kingdom Metazoa; phylum Chordata; class Aves; order Phoenicopteriformes; family Phoenicopteridae; genus Phoenicopterus; species Phoenicopterus ruber. Next base: position 9,944,826 of record CM020229.1, on the reverse strand, counting down.
TGTAATCTACCTTTCATACACAGCAAGTATGCAGAAATTAAAAATTAATTCCTGTAATCTTGCTGTGTTTATAAGTCTGATAATATTTTTCTAGATGCATCAAATGTTTTGTTTATAACAAAAATACTATTTCTTTCCCTTAAAGGAATCAGTTCACTCGAAGACCAGAATGCAGTAAATGGACCTGTTCAAATTGTCAATGTGAAAGCCCTTTACAGAAACTCTTGTTTTAGTGAAGACCAAATGGCCAAACCAATCAAGGCTTTTACAGCTGACTTTGTGAGACAGCTTTTAATCGGCCTTCCGAATCAAGCTTTGGGACTTACTTTGTGCAGTTTCATCAGCGCTTTGGGTGTGGATATCATTGCTCAGGTAGAGGCTAAAGACTTTGGAGCAGAAAGCAAAGTTTCTGTGGATGACCTGTGCAAGAAAGCCGTGGAGCACAATATCCAAATTGGCAAGTTCTCGCAGTTGGTCATGAACAGGGCAACAGTATTAGCTAGTTCGTACGATACAGCGTGGAAGAAGCATGATCTCGTGCGCAGACTTGAAACCAGTATTTCATCTTGCAAGACCAGTCTTCAGAGAGTACAGCTGCATATTGCCATGTTCCAGGTAAGACCACAACGCATGTTAATTCTCCAAATTGTGTCTGTGGAAAGTGAGCTTTAGTTACTGTGTCTGAGCACAACAAGAACTTTATACTTATTGTTGAATGAGCTTTAGAGTATTTTAGCTGACTTGGTAAAGTATTTTGGTTTTAAATTATTCTGTAAATGCATAAGGAAAAAAGTGTTACAGCTAGCTGCTTTTGAAGACTAGCTGCTTTATAAGATGCAAATGTGGCAATGTGTAAATTCTTTTTCAAGTCAATACGTGTAATTTTTTTCAATAACTATTAAGTCGTTTATTAGAGAACTCATTCACTAGCTTTTTTACTAGCAATGTTGTCCTATTCTCCCCCTTTTTTCAAACAGACTATGACTTTAAGGGAGGAGATTGCTTAAGACAGAGGGTATGCATTGCTGAATGTCACAGAATCACAGAATGGTGGGGGTTGGAAGGGACCTCTGGAAATCATCCAGTCCAACCCCCTGCCAGAGCAGGGTCACCCAGCGCAGGCTGCACAGGGCCGCGTCCAGGGGGGTTTGAATCTCTCCAGAGAAGGAGACTCCACACCCTCCCTGGGCAGCCTGTGCCAGGGCTCTGCCACCCTCACAGTGAAGAAGTTTTTGTGCATATTTAGACGGAACTTCCTGTGTTCCAGCTTGTGCCTGTTAACCCTTGTCCTGTCACTGGGCACCACTGAAAAGAGTCTGGCCCCATCCTCTTGACACCCGTCCTTGAGATATTGATAAGCATTGATGAGGTCCCCTCTCAGTCTTCTCTTCCTCAGGCTGAACAGCCCCAGCTCCCTCAGCCTTTCCCCATAGGAGAGATGCTCCAGTCATCTTGTATGTTTCCTTCGAACTTTTAATGCATTAATGGTCTCCTTGCTCCACTGTTTGCCTTACGAAAAAATATAGACACCAGCAGTATCAATCCTGAAAATGTTCTTCTGAGGCTTTAGATAAATGCCGTTGTGTACCTTGAACTGTATGCTAGTATCCAGTTGTAGTATCATTGATCTTCGTTTTGTAGTGATTTGTAGGTTAACGGTACAGGCTTTCTCCATGTCAGTTAATAAACCATTCCATAGGCTGGTAAGCAAAATTGTCTTGGTTTTAATGCATCACAAAAGAATTGTTTCTGAATATTGATGGATTTTCCTTTAGATCAAGGAAATGTGTGTAAATCACTTCTAGTAAGTTAATGACTGATTAATGGTATAAATATCCAAGCCAGCAAAACATAGTTTACAACTACTTATATAATTTAACAGTCTGTAATGATTTAGAACTTTTAAGCATGCCGGTATCATCTGACACCTAGCCCTTTTAAAATGTACTTACTTATAAAGTGTACTAGAGTAGCAGAATTGCTGTTTGTGAAGCAAAGTATTTTGTACTGAGCAATATTGCTAATCGAGTGTTCCCATTTTTTTCTTAAAGTGGCAGCATGAAGATCTCCTCATCAGTCGCCCACAAGCTATTTCTGTTACTCCTCCACCTCGTTCTGCTATTTTAGCCAGCATGAAAAAGAAACTTCACACGCTCAGTCAGATTGAAGCTTCAATTGCAACAGTCCAGGTACTACTATTTTGGGGAGGTTTGTTCAGCGGCATGTTGGAATATGACTGTACCACAAATTGCAAAATTATCTGCCACCTCCACATTATGTTATCTCTCTTCCTATTAAAGCATGAATTTAGTGGTATTTTCATTGATCTCTTTCAGTCTGTCTGTTACATTGTTTGATTTTGCTGTCTTATACACAATATTCTCTCTGGAATATCAGTAAATCTGCTTCATGAGTGAAAATACAAGTATGTAGAAGTACCTTTCCTTCTGAAGGCTGATCATGCTCCTATTCTTTAAGTCTGTCTGACTTAGATCATCCTTACTATCATTTTACTAGCTAAGAGTCAGAAGCTTCCTTTGTAGATCTGGGCAAATCAGTTATTCTGTGTTACGGTTTCTGTGTGCTGTGGCTTGGCTCAGCTTTTTAGACTTTTGGGTATTAGGAATACAGAATGTTTAATTGTTTAAAAATAAATACGGCTTAGCTTCTTGAATTTTAATTTCCTTTTTAGTTGTCAAAGTACTGTTTGTAATAATTTTTTGAAGATTATTTGTAAAATAATTCAGGACTCCTATGATTTTCTATAATTTTCAGTCTAGAAATGTGATTACTTTTAACTTTGGTGGGTTAAAATCTAGACAGATGACTATTCAGTACGCATCACAACTGGATTTGATTGTTATGGAAATAAACCTTTAAACAGCATAAGCTAACATTTGTCAATCGTGAATACCACATTCTTTTATATATACAGGTATAAGAATGTGTCTGCATGTGTTATATACGCATAATTTTTTTTTAAAGTTAGGCTTAAGATGATATATATTAGTATGGGTTACCTATATCCATGTATTTGGGTTTTTTCTTTTCCCAATGCAGGAGAAACTAGCAGCACTTGAAGCAAGTATTGAGCAGCGTTTAAAATGGGCAGGAGGTGCTAATCCTGCACTGGCACCAGTCTTGCAAGATTTTGATGCCACTATCGCTGAAAGAAGAAACCTTGTACTGAAAGAAAGTCAAAGAGCAAGTCAGGTATTATACATAAATACAGTACTATTGACTTGATAAGTGTGTTCACCCTTTATTTCCCACTTGAGATTTATGTAGAAGATATTTTTCCTCTTCAGCATCTAAAGAGCAAACATAGATAACCAAATACTTCTGGGAATCCCACTTTAAAAGCAATATGAATCATCTCTGGGAGAGCTGCTGCAGGGTTGGATGACCCTGAAGTGATACCGCTACTGTAACAGAGCGGCTTTACTGCTGTATTTAAAATTCTCCCTTCTAAGGATATGGAAAAAATGCAGTTTGAATAATAGCTTAACTGGAATAACTTTTTTCACTCTTGCTTTGATTTTCAGGTCACTTTCCTCTGCAGTAATATCATTCATTTTGAAAGTTTACGTACTAGAACAGCAGAAGCCTTAAATCTTGATGCTGCATTATTTGAACTTCTCAAACGCTGTCAACAAATGTGCTCATTTGCGTCGCAGTTCAACAGTTCAGTCTCTGAACTGGAGCTTCGCCTGCTCCAGAGAGTGGTAAGTAAAGGTCAAAGCAAAATATGTAACATGACAGAACGGCTGTAATCATGAGTTCTCAGTTTTGTCTCATTCTAAATTAATGTTATGTAGACCTTCTAATGGGCTGTGGATTACAGAGTGCATTCCATCGGCTGCTAAACACTTGGCAGCAGTATCTGCACGGTAATTGAATTTTATCTCTGGATACAGACACAAAAATGTTTGTTATTTTTAGGGCACTGGTCTTGAACATCCTATTGGCAGCTCTGAATGGCTTCACTCAGCTCACAAGCAGTTGACCCAGGAAATATCTACACAGAGAACAGTACAAACAGAAAGAGAACAACAAATAGAAACAGTTTGTGAAACAATTCAGAATCTGGTGGATAGTATTAAAACTGTGCTCACGGGTCATAATAGACAACTTGGAGATGTCAAACATCTACTGAAAGCTATGGCAAAGGTATGCCTAAAACTTCATTAAATTTATTCCTCAAACCCATGTCAGTATAGTTTAAGAAAAATAACTCTTGTAACTATGTGCTTTTCAAAGTATCTAGAAACAGTGAAATGTGTTCATGCATATGGAGTTCAAGACATAAAATTGATTTCATGTCTAAGTATTGATAAAGCGCTATTTCTAGAGTTACGCTAACCAGGCTTTGGTTGACTTAATCCTTTTCTTTCATTTGGCAGTTGAAACATTTTCTTTGTGTTTACAAATCCTCTTGGTTTTTAATCAGTAAAACATTTATCTTTTTCAAATTCATTTTCTTGAAATGTAACTACTGAAAATTACGGTTATTTGTAGTCAAATGACAAACTGAGGAGCTGAAAAGGCTAAGAAATGCTCAACTTAATGCTCAACTTTATTCTCTTAGCCAAAACATGTGCAAATAGTTAACCTTTTTGCACATCTTTGTTACAGGATGAAGAAGCGGCTTTGGCAGATGGTGAAGATGTTCCCTATGAGAATAGTGTTAGGCAGTTCTTGGGTGAATATAAATCGTGGCAAGATAATATTCAGACAGTTTTGTTTACATTAGTTCAGGTTATGGGTCAAGTCCGCAGTCAGGAACATGTTGAAATGCTGCAGGAAATAACTCCCACCTTGAAAGAACTAAAAACACAGAGCCAAAGGTAAGAAAGTCACCTTTTCTCAGTTGAAGGCATTCTGCTTATCTATGTAGCAGAAACGCAGCATGGGGTACCTCCTTGGTGGCTGTCTTAGAATGCAGAGATCTTCTTGCAAAATTTGCCTTAACTTTCAAGTTTTCAGTAAGTCAAGTAGTTGTGTGAATATTTATCAACTCCATTATGTTTCCTAGTGTCTACAATAATCTAGTGGGTTTTGCGTCACCCTTAGTCACGGATACATCAAATGAATGCTCGAGCCCAACGTCAGCTGCTACATATCAGCCAACCTTTGCTGCAGGTAAGACTTGAAAAAGTACATTAAAACATCAGGAATTGATATTAGAGAGGGGATCATAACTTCTGTTAAATTTTGAAATACAGACAGTCTCTGTAAGATCATAAGAGCCTATAAAATTCAAGTCATTCACCGTACAATATTGAATGGCCGCTTGATCATGGCCTTTGTGGTCGTAGCCTTTGAATAGCCTTCAAGATCTGGAGTCGTTCCACAAAGCCCGGAATACGTAGGACCTATTGTCACGTATATCAACTGAACTGTAATTTCTGTTGAAATTAGTATTAAAATTTGTAGTGACTTTGGAATTAATCCTGAAACCCTACACATGTGTTCATGTTTGTAAAATGTTCATTACTTTACAGTTAAGAACATGAATGACGTTTCTCATGAGCATGGTTTTCTTCTTATTTAAAGGATTATTCTACTCTCAATATTTGGATTGAGTGCAGGTTCCCGATTTCTATCAAGAACAAGAATTGCATTTTATAACTGCTGTACAAAATGATGGAATTAGAGGTTAAGAGAGCCCATATAAATTTGCTTAATGTAAATAAATGTTTTGCAATGGAACAAAACATTTTGTTTATGAAGTGAAAGAAATTGGAAAACAAAGACTGAAGAGAGAACAACTGATGCAGAGTTTAAAATACAAGTTTAAAATGCATTTGTTTGTACTGAAGTACTGATAGCTGCATTTGATACGCATTTAATTGTGCTTTTTCTTGCATCTGTAATACATTATTTTGAATACTTTAAACACTTTTAAACTTTCTTCACAGCTGTACGTAGCAATACAGGGCAGAAAACTCAGCCAGAGGTGATGTCGCAGAATGCAAGAAAGCTAATTCAGAAAAATCTTGCCACGTCAGCAGATACTCCTCCAAGCACAGTCCCAGGAACTGGCAAAAGTGTTGCCTGTAGTCCCAAAAAGACAGCCAGGGACCCTAAAACAGGAAAAGGTAAATACAGGCGTACAGTGGGCTTTAAAAATACAACCAACCAACAAAAAACCCAACACTCCCCCCCCCCCCCCCCCCCACTAATAACAACAAAATACTCAAAACACCTCAGTGGGGTTCTGTGCAGCAATGTAAAATTGAATTAATTTTATTTTGTACCTTTAGCTGTGCAGGAAAGGAATTCATATGCAGTTAGCGTGTGGAAGCGGGTCAAAGCCAAGTTAGAGGGCCGAGATGTGGATCCCAACAGGAGAATGTCTGTTGCTGAACAGGTGAGTTGAAAATAGTAAAGTTCCAGTACCAGTCCTTGCTTTAAAGATTTGGAAGTAAGCACGTGTGTATGCATGCTGAAGTATGCCTTAAACACTAAAATCCTGCTGTGAATGGGGGGTCCCTTTTGAGATTTGTGATTTCTATTGCAACGCAAGTCCAGGTATGCTGTTGCCTTGTATTGCTGCATTTGCTTTTTATCAAATGCTTTTGTTTCCTGTATCATAGATTTATAGAAACTCATGGACTGGATAAAGTTGCCTTTTGTGTATCAGTAAGCTAACATTCGTTACACAGCTGTCGATACCCAGGGAGACCATGAGATCTGTATGTCTGTCTAAAGGACAGAACTTGTCTGTGTTTACCAGCATAAGGCAGCCATGCTCCTGTCTCTGGGAAATCGAGTCAGTAGACCCAGATGTCCACGTAAATTGGAGAATGTGACTATTTTCAAGACAGGGGCTATGAATGAGATGATGCGTGATCTTTTTTTGCCCCTCCAGTACAAATTCCTGTTTCTTATGTGGACTGCACAAAGTTATCTAAGGTTAAGTTTACAGTTACTATAGGTTTTTTTTTTCATGGAAATTTTGTATTTGCAGGTGATGTTCAACAGTAAATTTTAAGATCACTTAAACACTTTTAGAAATCTAGCTTATTTTTAATTACTTGTTTGACCTTTTTAATAGGTTGACTTTGTGATTAAGGAAGCAACTAATCTAGATAACTTGGCTCAGCTGTATGAAGGTTGGACTGCCTGGGTATGAGTAGGGAGAAAGCAGATCAGTCTGGTTCAGCGAGGTCAGACATCCACCAGAATCAACTCGGCCTCAGGCATCCGTAGCCGCACCACAGTCGGTGGTGATGCATACTGGGGCTTAATCTGAGGAAACCTAGGAAATCTCGGTGCACTGGGAAGTGAATCCTGCAGGATAGCTGCACTCAGGGATACGCTAAACACAATGGTCTGCAACCCCCACGGTCAAGGGTGAAAGCTCACCGCTTGAACAACACGGTTTGTCTTTCTGCTACGGAAGAACTGCAAACGTGTCTGGGGGTTAGCTGCAGAAAGAAATCGGGATGCTACAAACCGCAGAGTGATTTGGAACTCAATTCCACCTGACCCTGTGAACAATTCAGGAAACACCGAACCCTGTTCAAAGAAAAACAGAAAAAATGGGGCCATGAAGAAATCACAGCAAGGGAAGATTTGATGCATTCAGATTCTTGTTACTCTTGTTGCGTGGCAACAGCGCTGGTTGAGTCGACCAGTCAGTACGGAAAAAGGCTACAAAATGTAAACTTCAGAAATGGACTGAAAGCAAAGAGCTGTACATCAGATATACGCTGCATTGGAAGAACTTCTGAGATAGAAGAAAAAGCCTTTGTTCTCCCTTTCCTCTTTCCTTCCTCTCCTCCCTCCCAGCCTCTCCTTGCATACACCCCTCTTGGCTTATTCTTGTAGGTTAGGCGTACTTCCAATATCCTTTTTATTTCAATCCTTCTACTTCACAATTTAGTCAAATTAACAACTTAAATTTTGTTTGGTAAACAAATTTTCCAAAAGCACTGAAAATATAGAACATCAATGATTACTTATGAGTTGGATGGTCAAATGCAAAATGTAATTTTGGTTTTTTTTAAAGTCATTTATGTGATTCTATTATGTACAGTTTCTCAAAATTGTCACTGTGCATTTAAAAGTAATGAATCCTACAGGCATTTGATTTAACGTGCACTTCCCTCTGCTTGCAGTGTACACTTTTTTGTAATTCAAATTGTCCCTCCAATCTCATTCTACTGTGATTGCTGTAGTTTCTTTCGTACGACGTAGCTAATCCAATGTAATCTTTACCTTTTTAAAAACCAGGATAGAGTATCTAGTAGAGTTTTACATTGTTGATGACAGATAAACAATAAAGTGATGTTCTGGTGGAGGTAGAGTGATATGCTTTTTACTTCACTTTCCTAATACTTTTAGTTTACACTTGTAAATTATAGTGCTTCAGTTCACAGGGGTATACATATAATCCAAGAAATGAAGGACTCTCCAGTTTTTGTTCAACTAGATCTGTAAAGATTTCTGCAAAGTAATTTTCCTTTGCCATATTACTTCTATAGATGGTTGTTCAATAATGCATCCATAGTGAATCTTCCACCAAGTTTTTTGGTTTTTTTAATCAATTCTGCACTCGAAGTGTGATTATGGTCAGAAAAGTCTCTCTAAAAGTGGCATCATCTTACTTAGATCGATGTCCTGCTTGTCTGCCAGTTGTCTAAAAGACTTCTTGCTTCCTTTTTGAAGTGGGACACCTTTAGGAAAAGGCAACTTCCTTTTCTTAGAGCAAATAAACCGAACACAGTTCAGTTACAACTACGGAATCTTACAGGTGCTGATAGCTAAAGCAGACATGCACACTGGTGTTCTCAACCCAGATAAATTTGCGTAGCTATATATAAAAAGTTTCTCTTTTGTAAACTTGGCGAATTCATTACGCACAGTTGCTGAAAAATGATAGACGTGGGAAGATCCTTTATGCCATTTTAGTCACTTTTCAGAGTAAAAACACACTTTAAATACAGCATTTTTTCAATCAAAATATAAGTATTAAAGGATTTGAGCCAAGCCCACTACTGGCATAAAATTAATTTAATGGAATGGATGTGCAGCACTTCATCTGAGTAGAAGCTTGGCTAGTCATTGTCAGATATCGTAAATTAATGCCAGGCATAAGTAATAGACAAATTTGTATTATTTTCAGTATTTGCACTATGCTAACTGCTCTGCCTCCTCAGTAGGTCTTAGAATTCACTTTCTCCTCTGTTGCCAATTTTTCGTGGACATGCACTTTGAAGTGTAAGAATTTTCCGGAGACATGCGGCCTTTTTTGCATTCTGATTGCCTGATTAGCTCTAGGGAAGTCGCAGGCTCTCTATCTGAGGATACCCGTGCAAATGCATTCCACTGCCATCGCTTCCTGAACCCTCTGCCAGCCGTGCACTGCAAGAAAGGAGGTGTTTGAATGTTGCAGTGAAGAACATTCATATGCAGAACAAGACATTGACACTGTCGGTCCTTTTTATTTTTCTCCAGTTAAAAATAACCTTACGAACAATCTGTTTGGAGTACCGTAGTAACACGAGTGTATTATACATGCTGTTTTATTTCTTGGAAGCTGGGGGGAAGGAAGGGGTAACGCACTCACCTGTGGCTCATGTATTATACCTCTGCTATCCAGAAATGAAACACTTGTGTGGAGATGGGTTCTTACTGCGTAATTTAATAAAGTTTAAAAAAAAAAAAGTATTCATAATTTCCTTGTATGCAAAACTGCTTGTGGTTGTGAAAATTACAGGGGAGAATAAAGTGCCTAATACAAACAAATACAAAACAAATCCTTGATTAGAGCAGGATTCTACAGAGACTTAGATTTGCGTAACTGATGCGGGGGAGACAGCTCACACGCTTGGGAGTGTGCTGACACGTTTTTCTTGGTAAATGGTGACAGTGTGGCAACTCGGTACAGTCTTGGTTAAACCCAAAATGCAGATTCTGTGCGTGCGTCTTGCATGTTAAATAAGACTGGATTAGTTACATTATCTTCTCAAAGATAATGTGTTTCTTATGAAGACATAGGGTTGCTTCATTTTTTTCAGTAAAACTGAGACATTTACTTTTTTCTGCAGTAAGACCTAGAATAATGCACATCTAGAATCAAGTCTTTGTAAATACATACAAACCAGCTGAAGCTATGGAATTCTGGAGTTCCAGCTCTGGAGCCCCCAACACAAGAAGGACATGGACCTGCTGGAGTGAGTCCAGAGCAGGGCCACAAAGATGATGAGAGGGCTGGAGCACCTCTCCTATGGAGACAGGCTGAGAGAGTTGGGCTTGTTCAGCCTGGAGAAGGGAGACCTTATTGCGGCCTTTCAATACTTAAAGGGGGCCTATAAGAAGATGGGGAAAAACTTTTTAGCGGGGCCTGTTGTGATAGAACAAGGGGTGATGGTTTTAAACTAAAGGAGGGGAGATTCAGACTAGACAGAAGGAAGAAGTTTTTCACACTGAGGGTGGTGAAGCACTGGCACAGGTTGCCCAGAGAGGTGGTAGATGCTCCATCCCTGGAAACATTCCAGGTCAGGCTGGACGGGGCTCTGGGCAACCTGATCTAGTTGAGGATGTCCCTGCTCACGGCAGGGGGTTGGACTAGATGGCCTTTAAAGGTCCCCTCCAACCCAAACTATTCTATGATTCTATGAAGTCAAACTGTTCAGCTGACCGCAGTTTTTTGCATGATGCTCACCTGCAGTCAGTGCTAACCAAGGGATCATGCTATAAACTGATTTCTTGTAGTCAAATTCAAAGTATGCTCATCAGGTTTAAGTTGCTACCCCTTCCCGATTATATACACCAGTGGCTGAGGTGCTCTTAACCCTTTGAAAATCCGGTTACTAGTGTGCCTCTCCTCCTGGCAAACCAGGATGCGGGCGCTGTTCCACCAAATGGGTCACTGGGAGGCGTTCGGGCCTAAATGAATGAGTCATTGATGGTGCCTTAGATGATTTTGGTGGAATAATGACACTGTCAAATTAATATAACTGCTACTGAAATTATAATAGATGTGTACAGTTAGCAATTTTTTTTTAGTACTTTGAAGACACTTTATGACCTGTTTTTCCTTTGCAACAACTAGTTTTGCCTTTAGTGATTAGTGTATTTAAGTAGTAATATATTTTGTCTGTAATTTTTCAAATATCTGTAAAAGACTCCGGTCTCCCACATAAATCGGACATTCCTTGGGGGGTGAGGGAGCTAGTTTTCCAAGGAAAAATGAAAGGGATTTCTATAAAAGCATTGGTGACACTTAGTGCTAGCGCGAGGTAGCACTCCTTTCCTGCCGGGGAAAGGAGGGCGTTTCACTGCACAAACCATGTGGGAGTTGCAGCGACCGGGAACCCAGGCCCTGTGACACCAGAGTGCTCTCTGCCCTCCGATAAACTGATCGAATGATAGTTATCCTGTTAACGGCTTTGTGATACCTGAATGAAGCACCATATAAAAATGTGACTTCAGAAATACTGGAGGGGAGCGGAGAGGTTAAAGCTCCATTTTTCTAAATGCTGTAGTCCTTAAGGTTAATTCGCTTCAATTATTCATCAGCGTGTTCTGTGCCCACGACATTTGGCCATCCTGTTTTAGCAGACTCAAGTACTTCAAAGGTTTCTTTGCTTTTTTTTCCCTTTCTTTTTTTGCAAGCTTTTCCTAAAATTGGCAGAGACACCCCTTTATGCATTAAAGAATTGGACTAGGAAAAAACTTCATGAGTATACTGTTAATGTTTTAGTTAAAGAATTTCATTGAAAATACAGATATTACATAAAACTACTGTGGGTGTACTTAAATGCATAGCTGATTAGAGCAATTTTGCCATCCATCAGACTAATTTTTTATTAATAGCATAAGAAAAAAGTTTGATATGCATTTTTTATATTAGGTATGATGAATGGGCGGAGGCTTAACATGTAAAATTTGTGTCTCTGCGTCTGTTCTAAGTGCACAGAGCAATTAAACTGCTCTTTTTGAACGTGCTTTGAAGTTAGCTTGGACATTTAATTTTCTATGCATCTGCTAAGAGAGAATCTCAGCGTAGGAAGAATGCATCACATCGCAGCATGATCTGTGCCATACATTGAAGAATACAGAAACAACTGGCTTTCTAGAGCTCAGGTAATGTATGGGAGGTGATGCATAGGTTTTCCACACTGAGCTACTGCTGTTACCATTCTCTGCCTTCCACATTAGGACTCTGATTTTAACAACCAAATGTTTAAACGCGAATATGGATATGTAAACACACACCTCTCTTTCATTTTACATTGTGCTTCAGAAAGCCTGGCTGCTCAGGGCGGGGGGTGTTGAGTAGCGTGGCAGGGCTCCGCGCTGTCCTGTTCTCTGCGGTGCGATGGCGCATCTCCTCTGGTGTTTCTGGGTGGTGAGGGCATCCTGCAAGGCTTGCTTTTCCCTCTGCCCCTCCGGGTCAGCGAGAAACAGCACGAGGGAACTGCACCTCTGTGGGCCCTCTGCGGTGGCAGAAAGGCTGTAATGGCAGACTGATTTGGGAGCTGGCATTTGAAAGACTGGCTGGAAGATGAAGGATCTGCCAGTGGTTGGAGATGATGGAAATACCCGCTTTTTTCATTGGTAAGTGCCTGTGTTTTTGTGGTGAGAATCATACAAATGGATGAGACCAGGAGCTGGCTGATCATATCGAATAGCCAGAGAGGTGGCATCTGCAGGACCGTGCAAATACTCCTCGGAACAGCAATGCATCACACTTCTACGTGTGTCCATACTTCCCCAAAAGACAAATCAGAATTATTGCTGGCATCACTTCCTTATGAAATTAGCTTTTGTTTGAGCTTTGCTGTGGTAAAATTACAGATTTTGAGAGTGGACTCCGTAATTATTAAGTGCAAAACAGTACGCAAAAATACTCTTAGCTTTTAGCAACATGTAAATGAATTTGGAAGTTGTTCAGTAAAGTATCTGTTCTTTACACGCAATCTTGAATGAGTGTAAAAAGCTCCCTGTAAAAGATCAAACAATTCAGTACACACGTGTTTTTGCTTTTACAGTGTCATTCTTAGTCCTTCTCTTTTTCCTCTCCATCAAGCTGGTGAGCTGGGTTGGAAAAGTATTGCAGTTTTGGTGCCAGAAACGATGTTTTCTTTGCCCTCATTTTGGAATTGCATTACATCCTAGGGATTGTGATTAAGTTCATTAACATGTGACTGAAACATTTAGGAAGTTGAGTCAGAAAAAATATTTATATCCTGGTGCTTTTCTCCTGTGTTTATTCTCATGCCACTACAGCTTCTGGGAAAAAAAAAAAAAAAAAAAGGCGAGTTGTTGGACAGCTGGTAACTATCACAGCTGGGTCAGGCAGTGGTGCTGCTCAGAGCTGGAGAACCTTCCTGCGAAGCTCGGAGTTGCTGTATCGCTTCCTGTGCGGTAGTTCAGAAACCTCACACCCACGGGTTCCGGGGTCTGCAGCCAACTCGCCGGCTGCCTCGCGTCGGTCACGTGCAGTAAATAAATACCTGTGCTGCGAAAACGGCAAAACTTTAACTCGAATCAAGTTTGTTGGTGAGTGCCTCTGGTGCCGTGTTATTTCGGCAGTAACGGGTTAGTTACTAGCCTTGAAATGTTCTCCGTCGGAAGGCTCCATCTAGTTCGTAGCACACGTACACGTATGATGCGGGTCAAGAAAAGATAACATTTTTAGACAGCATGTAGTCTTTTACTTATTTGCCTCCTAATAATCACACGTTCGGGTTACGTGGGTCACAGAATGGTGAGGGTTGGAAGGGACCTCTGGAGACCACCCAGCCCAGCCCCTGCCAGAGCAGGGTCACCCAGCGCAGGCTGCACAGGGCCGCGTCCAGGCGGGTTTGAATCTCTCCAGAGAAGGAGACTCCACACCCTCCCTGGGCAGCCTGTGCCAGGGCTCTGCCACCCTCACAGGGAAGAAGTTTTTCCCTCATGTTCACGCGGAACTTCCCGTGCTCCGGTTTGTGCCCGCTGCCCCTTGGTCAAGCCTGGGCCAGGCTTTTTAAAGGAAAAGCATTATCCTTGAAAGTCCTGGTGGGGAGGCGACCGTGTCACCGCTCCCGTGCCGACGGTTGGGCTGCTGCCTCGCCTTCCGCAGCCGCGGCGGCCGGCGCGACACTGCCACCAACGCTGGCCTCGGGCACGCCCCGCCGGCCCGCGGCTGCCTGGGCCAGGCCGCTCCCCGCGCAGGGCCGTGCTCCGCCGCCCGGGCCGACTGGCCCAGCCCCGCCCGCCTCAGCCACCGTCCCCTGCAGCGGCCGGGCCCCCGCGCCTGTCGCAGTCGCATTGCGACGGAGGGAAGAGGAGGAGGCGCGGAGGCCCGACGCTGATTGGGCGGCTGCGTCTATTCAAATCCCACCAGCCAATCGGTTGTCGACAGGGCGAGGCAGAAGCTCTGGGATTGGTCTGTGCTGCGTTTCGAGCTGGCCAGTCAGAGTGCCGAGAAGGGCCTGGAGGCTATAAAAGGCGGCGGCGCGGCGTGGGGTGGGAGGGTGCGGCTGGCGGCGGTGTCAGGGCGGCGCAAGATGGCGGAGGGCGACAACAACAGCAGCGTCTACCAGCTGGTGAGGGCGAGCGATGCCGCGACGAGTCGCTCCTTCTGGGGCTGGCGGTGGGGGGGTGCTCTGCCTCCTGGTGGCTGGGGAGAGGCTGGCGGCCGCTCGGCCCTGCCGGCGCTGGGGGAGGCGGGTGAGCCAGGCCTGCCCGCGGCGGCAGCTGGCGAGGGCCGCCTGGGCCCCCCAGCTTGTGAAACGTGGGGGAGTTGCCTCCCTGCGCTCGCTTTTGCTTCTGAAAGGTTCCCGTGCAGGGGTCGGCTTGTGCCTTCGGGCCTGGCGGGGGCTGGGTTTGAGGAGGCTGCTCCGTGCGCCGTCCCCGGGAGCGGGCACGGCTGTCGCTCTGCTGCCCCAGGCCAGAGCTCACAACGACGTCTGGCTGTACCTGATGGGCAGCGCTTACGTTTAATATTCATGTCTTTGTGTTTCGATATGCCTTGGCTGCGTCACCGAGTGCTTCAGCGGTGTAGGAGAGCGGCAGGAGCTGGATGGTTAGCCTAACTTAAGTATGTCAAGGGTGGGCTCGAATACTTAAAGACTTAAGTAAATACAAGGATATGTATGTTTATGTCTGTAATGGTAAACGCTGCCATGGGAGATGGGGAAATCCCTGTAAAAGCACCCGGAGGGGCTGCTGAAGGGAAGCCTGTGAGCGCGTTGCCGCCCCGCGCCGTTCCTTGCGGCAGGGGGCTGGGCGGCGCCGGGGGACCTGTCGGAGCGCGGAGATGGAAGGGGGGGCCGAGCTCCTGCAGAGAAACTGTAGTGCCAAAAATACGTGCAGTGTTCGGGAGGGGTTCCCCCTCGGAGCAGAAGTTCACATTTATGGAAACCTTATGTTTGATTAATGAAAAACCACTTTTGATGGACGGGCTCTGGACTGAAGATGGTGTTGACAAAAGCTGACTTAAGCTTTCTCTACCTGGCCCAGTGGTAAAACACCTTGTGATAGTTGTCCTCGAGGCTGGCAGAGGCAGGCTGCTATTAATAACACTGTTATATTCCAGTCTGTTTCCCATTGAATTTTCTCTTGATTATGATGTTGAATGTAGACAGCCAGAGGTAATAAAACAGTTTGTCACAAAATGTTCTGTGGAGAAATGCAGCTTTTTTTTTTTCTCCGTGTGACAGTTTGTTTATAACATGAAATAGATATGATAACTGGAAGGTGTTCAGCAGCATGTCAGATAGTTTTCTACTTTTTTGTTTTTGTCCTGAACTGGAGTTTTTAAATAGTTTCTAATGGTATCACACAAGAAAACTACGCTTTACCATGGTAGCTGCACTCGGCTGTCCTTGTTATTCTAGTGGTGTCTAGTGGGTACCTCCTCATTTGAGGTAAGCATAGCACACAGCTAAGAACGAAACCTACTCTGCTATCTCTGCACAGCACGTGTGCAGGTCTTGATGACTTTTCACCTCTTGCAGCTTGGGCAATGATCGGGTTACTTGAGTTTTGTAATCTCTGAGATCCCTTGTCCCACTGAAGGGAAACTATTAAGCTATGTTAAATGTGGAACGCCTCGGGTGAACTGCTTAGCAAGCTGATGCCGGAGCAGACAGGGCCTCCTTGCAGACGATGTGTAGGGAGGAATGTAGGAATAATATAGGAAGAGGAGTTTAAAGGCTGCCTGATCACTGTCTTGGGCAACCTGTGGGAAAACTTTCTTTGCAGTCCAAATGTGATCGGTTGGGTAACGTCCTTCTACTGTGGATTCTGAGTTTTTATCCATCTTCCACATAATAAAAAATTGGTGTTGGACAGCAACTAGAAGTTGAATGTGGGAGAGTTGTCTTTGAAAATACATATATTTTACATAGGTCTCATGTTGCAATTTTCCAGATGTTGACACTGCAAACTTGAGAGGTTTTAGCTTGACTTTATGCTAATCTGGGGGCAGGGAGTACTGTAAATGGGAGATTGGGAGAAAACACTGTGGCAAAATCTGGGAGGAGGTATCATTTGGTCTAGTAACACATGCTGCTACTTTGGTAGGATCTTGACTATTTTAAAGTATCACTGCTACAATGTCATAACTTTAGAAAACTTACAACGTTATTAGTAGTTTAATTGCTCAGGTTTGTGATTGGGGTCTTTAATTATGGCACTTTTTTTTAGCTAATTTGAGTGTGGGAATTAATTTGATACTCTGGTTAGTAATAAAAGAGTTTTCTTCTCTTTTTGTGTAGGCTGCAGAAACTGCTAGCTTGGAAGAGCAGTTGCAAGGATGGGGAGAAGTGATTTTGATGACGGATAAAGTTCTTCGCTGGGAGAGAGCCTGGTTTCCTCTGGCGCTGATGAGTGTTGTTTCCTTTTCTTTTCTGTAAGTAGCTTGTGGAGGGAGCCTAGAACACCATTGCGCTTTCATGGCTGGTAGCAAACCTATTGAGTAAATTAGTAAGACATCTTTAAAAATCTAATAGGAAGGCTCCGAAACAGAAACAGAACTCCAGGTTCTGTTTCTGAATGCGTCTGAACTTTGTTGAAAAGAAAAACCCTAAGTATTGAGAACAGGAAGGAACACGAGTCATCCTGCTCAGAGGGTGGCAGAGCTTTCTGCCAGATATGTGTCCATGCCAGTTGCATGTGTGTTTGGAATAAGGAGAAGATGGGAGTTACAAAAATAAATGTTGAATCAAGTAGGGCAGGGATAGTTGGTCTTCTGACTAATATAAATTTTATGGCCTTCAAGGGAGGTGAAGAGAGAGGAAATCTAATGAAACTGAAAAGTAACTTTTAAAAGAAGTAATTGTGTGAACTTGAGGATATTCTGTGATCATAACAGGAAAGATCTTGTGTTGAATAATACTTTGAGGAAATAGACCAAACTGCTTCAAATTCTGAATTGGTACTTCATCAAAAATGAACTTGAACATTCAGGGCAGTAGCACTGTGCCAGATGTATAGAAAGGCTGGTCCTGCAATGGACTGCATCATTTCTTTACTGTTACTACTTCAATGTTCAAGAAGTTCTGATAAGTGCAAATAAGAAACATAGGACACAGCTGAGTGTTAACAGACGCTTAAGGATGAGCTAGTTCTTGCTTGGTACCCATGCTGCTGCATTTGAGTGATGGCACACTTAATATGTAAAAGCACAACGCTGTCCTCATTGAAGGTTTATGGCTCCTGGTCCAGAACAGGTTTGGTGAGCTCTCACAGGTGAGACAGAGCAAATGACAGCCCGTAGTGGATCTGAATTCTGTGACTGACTTAAGAACCAACAAAATCAGAGCTTTCACCCTACCTGGTTATTTCATATGTTCGCTCACTCATCCCCATCCCCTGGTCAGTGTTAAGTTCGCTAGATCTCGACTTCTGAGAGAAAAATAATGATGAATTTTTACTTCTGAACTTCATACTATGCTTGCTGTATTGTAGCATTTTTTATCTAGTACGTTAAGAAAATTGTATTTCATTTTTTTACCTGTATTTCTTTGTAATAGTGTTGAAGTACTTAAACCTCTTTTTATTAGTCATAGCAGCAAATTTGAAAATTTTCTGAGGTTGGGCAAGAGGATAGGTCTACTCTTTGAAGTCCTGAGCCAATCTGAAGAGGTGGCTAAATATGTTTAGTATTTAGCAATCTGAGCATCCAGCAGTCATTTCTGTTATCTTTTCTGCAGGATGATCTACTACTTGGACCCATCAGTTCTTTCAGGCGTCTCCTGTTTCGTTATGTTCCTCTGTTTGGCTGATTATCTTGTTCCTGCTCTTGCACCTAGAATCTTTGGCTCTAATAAATGGTGAGGAAAGCTTGAATTAAAACAGTTTCTTGAGTGTAAATAAATTACGAACTTTATCAAAATGGATATCTGACTTGCAAATATCAAATGATTACTTTATAGAGTCATTGTAGTAAGAAATCGGCAATGTCTATTACATATGAAGTGAGGATATTGGTAAGATGTCCTTCATTCTTTTTCTGAAAGATAACTGCTAATGTGTGTCTTTGTTGTTCCTTCTCTTCTAGCAAAATAAGATTTTTTTTTTTTTTTTTTTTTAAGGAGTAGGGACATTCTTTGCTCTCCATTAAGGATGCTAGTTAGTTCTGCTACACTGGCTTTTTGTAAATAATGGGTAATACAAACTGAGAGCTAAAATTATGAAAAAGGACATTGGATTATATGTTTGGAAAGAGTGGCAGTAGTAAATACGATGAAGGAAAAGAGTAATGCAGATAGTGTGAATGTGATCATAAGTGATTGAAACAGGTTTGAAGCAGGGCAAGGCTTATATAAAAACAGTAAGCTGGAGGACCACTGTCTTTGGACTAAATCTTGAGCTAAAAGTAGATTTTAGTGTACCTGCTTTAAGATGACTAGTGGATAAAAGTTCTTGTCTAATAATGAACCAACATAAAAGCCACAGTAATACACACTGGTATCAGGTGTGTATTACTTGTGTGTATTGCACTGGTATCAGATTAAAATCAATGGTCTTCTTGTTTGTTGCTCTTTGGGAGTCAATTGGAGAGATTCGGTGTACAGAAAAATTACACGGGAAATTGGATTACAGTGCTCAATAAAGATAAGTTATGAAACTAAGTGAAGCAAATGCCAGGATAAGTACTGGATAAATTTTTACTGCTGGAAAAATACCATAGGAGACTACTTAAGTTTCAAATGAAATCTTGAATTCTTATTTCTGTCTTTTCTCTTTAATAAAAGGACTACAGAGCAGCAGCAAAGATTTCATGAGATTTGCAGCAATTTGGTAAAATCTCGTCGCCGAATTGTTGGCTGGTGGAAACGTCTCTTCACACTGAAGGAAGAGAAGCCTAAAATGGTACTGAGTTCCAGGAGTTCATCTCTATTGTCTTAAGATTTTCTTTGTTTTGTTTTGTCTTAAGTATTTTAGCAAGGCACGTGTCAGAATAAACTGGTATTTCAAACCAAGAACCAGCGGTTCTGGCTGTGACTGAAAGCCAGTCACACAGCTTATTCAAACCTGGAGTGGCAAGATACCTGACTTTAAACTGTGCAATACTGTGCAGTTAGAGGCGTACCCTTGATACTAACATAAAGCTAAACTGGGTTTCTTTGGATAGGTCAATTTTTGGAAACACAGCTTGTTTCCAGTGTACATGAACTGTCCAAAAAAATAGATGTTAGTAATGTGTCAGCTTAGGTACACGAACTACTGAGTTTACTGTCCCGAAAACAGCGTCAGGTACTGCGTGAGGCTGAAGTTGTGTCAAGGGCAATGGTGTAGTCTGACTGTAAGGGATATCTGGACAGAAAAGAACTGGCTTCCTGTAAAACTGATGGTCCAAAAATAAATGAGAACATACAATTGTAGACTCTGTAATCTCAGCTTTAACAAGCCTATGCATAGGTATCGCATGTGGAAAAGCCAGCAAACTTCAAGTTAGTTTTAAATGTCGAAGTGTTGCCGGATACTGAAGGGGAAGGGGGAGAATTCCCAACAGATCTGTAATAACTGTTCCCTTTTCTTTTTTTAGTACTTCATGACCATGCTTTTTTCTCTTGCTGTGGTTGCCTGGATTGGACAGCAAGTTCACAATCTCTTCCTGACCTATCTTATTGGTAAGTGTGCAGTGTGCAAAACAGAAGTAACTTTTTTGTTAGCTGCCTGAAATGGTATGAGGCTGGTAGAAATAACTTTTTTATTATTAGTGTGATGATTTTTTTGTTGTTGTTGCAGGGCTATGTTTCTCTGTTTTCAAGCAGTTAATGGGGTATAAGGGAAGCAAGGAATTGCAAGGTGACAGAATCTTGTTAAAGGAGTATTTTTTTTTTTCCTCTCTCTAGTAAGTTTCTTGTTGCTGTTCCCTGGACTGAACCAGCATGGGATCATTACAAAGTATGTTGGAATGGCGAAAAGGGAGATAAACAAACTTCTCAAGCACAAGGAAAAGAAAAATGAATGAAGACTTAGCTGTTCACTCTTGTAGGAGGTTTCCATGGGAACAGTTTTGAGAATTAACGTATAATTAAGACAATAGAAGTTGTATTGCTCACTGGCTTTTTTTTTTATCGGCTCCCTGATGAAGTGAAAATGTCACTCTAGTAACTGCTGTGGGTTTGTGTGCCTCTTGCTGTGCTGACTAGGGTTCTGCAGCTGATCTTAAATGAAAGATCCTGACCTTTGGTGTATGGAGCTCATTAAGTGTCTTCACCAAACTAAGAGGCCCCGTAAATAAATACCCCAACTCAAGAAACAGCAGAATTGTAATGCGTGATAGCATTTCTGTAACTGTGTTAGTTTCACTGGTCGTTAATTTGTGTCTACAGCAAGTATGAAAGGCAGTTCTGAAAGCTTACACTTCTTGGAGGCTTGTTACTACTGATCCTTGTGGAAGGAGGCCAATTAGCTGAGTAAGGGTGCATACCCAGAATTGCGGCAGAAGGTGATCCCACTGTCTCACTGAATCTGTTTGCTTTTTTGGCTGCATATACCAGATTATCTGTTGAATTAGGGGTCTGGAATATATAAATTTGTAGCTCAGTTATTTAGCTGTAGTGTAAACTTCCACTCATTGCACTGAGACTGTAGAGAATGAGTTAAGGCGTGTGTTACCTTAACAGCTGATTGTTCAAAAAACTGCTGTTGTCATGGAGCCATGTAGCACGTTTGGTTTTATGAATGTTGTCTGTATACAAAATCACCTTGAATATGCTAGCCTTGTCTATGTAAATAAGCCTGTCTGAATTGTTTGTGCTTTTCTATGACCTCTCCCTCCTTTTTTTAAAACCGAACTCTTTTCTTTAAAAAGCTGAAACCTGTGTTAATGCATTTTAAAAGTTTACTGTTTTAAAATGAACTCTCTTC
Source organism: Phoenicopterus ruber ruber (assembly GCA_009819775.1). Taxonomy (NCBI): domain Eukaryota; kingdom Metazoa; phylum Chordata; class Aves; order Phoenicopteriformes; family Phoenicopteridae; genus Phoenicopterus; species Phoenicopterus ruber. Next base: position 9,923,499 of record CM020229.1, on the reverse strand, counting down.
AGTGTCTATTGTAACTGTTGAATAGGTAAATACAGACTAAAGAGAACCTTCTTTAAGACTTGCTCTTTGTGAGTGAAAGAAAATGGTGTAAATGCATCTTTCACTCAAGAACTGGAGCTGGGAATGGTGTCTTAGTGCCATGCAGTAGTCAGCGCGCAGTGTCCCGACAGAAAAACACCTTTTGTTTGAAATAGCTCGCTGTAAATGTTAAAACTTCAGTCAGCCTGACAGTGCTCTGGCAGAGTACCGAGTGACTGAGGCTGCGGACAGGTGGGACCCAGTAAGTAAAACTCAACGTATCTGAGCTGCGGGGCGATGCCACAGCGTGATCTTGGGATGGTTGCTGAGAGGACGCGCCACTGCACTGGCACAGCCTGTCGCTGGAGGAGGCAAGTGGTGACAGGGCACTGTGTCGCGGAGCTGTCTTGGGGGGGTGGTGGCAGCCCCTCTACCCCATCGGCACTAGCTTAGGGTGCCGTACACTTGCTGTTACGGTCCTGAGAGCCGTGTTCCACTTCAAGTTAAAATTCAGTAGAAACACCACCACTCCACTGGGTGCAGCTTTGTTCACCTCAGACCTTCGGCTTCCCTGTGTAACTCCTCACACTACGGTGTAGCTACGCTGCTCTCCGGCGTACGTGGCCCTCTTAAAACTTCAGTGCAAATCAGGTATCTTAGGAATTCCTCTATTGTGTTCTGTTGGGGGGATGGGGGGGGAACCAAACCACCAACCAAAAAACATCCCTCCCCAAAAAAACAACCAAAGAAACCCCACATAACAAGTGAGGGGGGAAAAAAGCCCAAAGAACCCCAGAATGCAGAACTACAGCAATGGTACCGTCTCTGTCTTACTTTGTTGGTGTTTTTTTGATGCGTTGCTGTGTTTCTCGCGCTTCCCTACGCTGGCGGCCGAAGACGGCGAAGGGCCCCTCCCGCCTCCCTGGGAGCGCGTGCCGCGCAGCGCCGGCGCCGCGAGCTTTTTGGCCCTGTCGCCCAGCCGTACCCCGCCCTTTGCGAAGCGTTCTGGTTGCTATAGGAACCCGGGCAGAAGCGTCGCTCCGGAAGTGCGAGAGGCCGCTCTCGGCCAATGGGAGTGACCAGGCCTGGTGCACGGCGCATCCCGACTGGGACGCCAAGTCTCGCGAGATCGCGCGGGGCACGGTGCACCACCTCGCGCCCATGGCCCTCCCATAATCCCGCGCGGGCGCCCGGCCTCTTCCTTTTCCGCCATCTTGCTGCACCGGTGAGTGGGGGGTACTGCTGGGTCCTGGCCGCCATCCGCCGCCCCCCGGCCCAATCCGGGCCCCACAGCCGCCTCTGCCCGCCTCGCCGGGGCCATGAGGGTGCGCCCGACCGGTCTGGCCCGTTTTGAGCCGTCGGCTTCTCTCCTAGCGCTCTCTGGAGCCTCCGGAGTAAAGGGTGGGGGGAAGCACCCTCCTGCCTGTGGCTCCGCGCTCCGCGGAGATGCGAGGCGGGAGCCGAGGGCGGGGGCTGGCACGGCAGCCAGGCCCGGGCCGCTGCTGCGGGAGGCTGGGCTGGGCAGGGCTCGGGGGAGCCGGGCCGCGGAGTCTGCAGACTTCAGGGAGTGAGGATCGCGCGGCGAGGCCCGGGAGGAGGTAGCGGAGGGCTTGGGGAGCGGGCGGTGGGCTGGGCCCTGGGAGAGGAGGCGGCTCTCGGGACGGGGGGGGTCTGGCTGCCCTCGCCCCTGGGCAGGAATTAGCCACGTTTGGGGGTCCCTGGCTTAGTGGCAAAAGCCCTCGCGTGCCGCAGGACCTGGCCGTCTCGGGAATGGCCCTGTGGGCCAGCGTCAGCAGCACCGTCCTGTCTAGGCCTGGCAGTGCCCTGGCTCCGTTAGTGAGGCGATTGTATCAGGTTTTGTCATGCCTTGTGGTACTCGGGGGGCTCTTGTCTTTGCCACAGGAGTGCAAGAGTTGATGCGCAGTTTCCTTTTCGGAGTGCTGCGTTGCACTTGCACCCTGTATTATTTTTCAGATAAGTAAGCCGAGCAGCATCTATTTTATTTAACACCGTGTATGACCTAGTATTTGAACAGGGCTAATACCGCATACGTGTATTTTAAAGTCCAAAACGATTCACCCGGGAAAGATGTCATACTGATGAAATGTTGTCTAGATGGTGGTTTTTAAGTCTTTATGTGTACTTGTTGACAAAGCCAAGTTTAAATAAGCGTGTCAGATTTCCTAACTTGTTGTGGTAGCTATGAATCCTCTTGGGCATGCCCGAGTATGTGATTTGATCAGCTTTTTAGCCTAAGAATGCTTTTTAAGGTTTAATGTAACTTTCTGTCAGCCCTAGATCTTTTGGACCTAAAATTAGCCTTAAAAAAGGTGCACTGCTCCGTGTTTCTGTGCTGAAAAGCTGCTGTACATAGTAACTGCCTCTCCTCTTCCCGCAGGCACCATGGTGCGCATGAATGTTCTAGCCGATGCTCTCAAAAGCATCAACAATGCAGAGAAACGTGGGAAACGCCAAGTTCTCATTAGGCCGTGCTCCAAAGTAATCGTCCGGTTTTTAACTGTGATGATGAAGCACGGTAAGTGTAGAGTGTCCAGTGCTGGCTTTCTTCTCATTCATGGTTTCTGTGGATCTGTTGCATTAAGGTGCTTTTTGACTAAAAGTAAATCAAGATGCTTGAACTAGTTTTGTACAACATAGTTAATTGATTTGTGTTAATGTAGCTAAATACTACATATTTGATTTGTCTGTTTGCTAATCTTTCGTAGGTTACATTGGTGAATTTGAGATAATTGATGATCACAGAGCTGGGAAGATTGTTGTCAATCTCACAGGCAGACTCAACAAGGTAGGATTTGTCTTGGTGAATTCAGTTCTCTAAGAAAATGTTTAAATGAGACTTTTTTTTTTTAATGGTTTTCTGCTCCAGTTCTGAAAGAATTACTTGTAAAGAAGGTGGTATTTATTGAATCCATCTAAATGAGAGTAATATGGACATTATCGGTGGTTATCAGATGCTTGTTAACTTTTCTAGATTCATAACGGTATGGTTGACTAATTACATTTCTGTTAAACTCTGAATATGTAAGACGTTTTCAGGGAGTCTGCTTGCAAGCGCTGTGTGTTTCTCTGTCTTTAAAGGCTTTCTGGCTACCTAGTGATTTCTCAGTTTCTTTGATGTTTAAGCTATCTAGAAGACCTGTCCTAAGAGAGAGGAACTGAGTTGCTTTCCAGTTGATGTTTAATTTTAATACCTGTAAATGTTGAGAAGACAAGCCTTTCTGCTGCTGCTAGATTGGCTTTGCTTGCAGTTGAGGGAAAGTTAAATGTTATGTTAATTAGCGCTTGTTAAGTTCCTGGGGCATGTGAAGTATCCATGTGTTTTGGCAATTTTTTAAATGCATTTGTCTCTAAATATTGAACTGTCTAGTTCTGTGATGACTTGCTGTGCATCATTGTTTCTGGTTAAGCTATTTAAGTGAGAGGTGGCTCTTATGCCAAATTAGGTTTTTTATTTCTTTACTAAATATGTTTGGGGCTATCTCCACGATGAACATATATTGCAGCTGAAAATTGCTTCAGTGTAGTAGGTGGAGAACTCTGACACCACCCAAACTACTAGTGTTATGTGTCTGTAATAAAAATAACGTATGTCAGGTTTGAGTGTAGTGTTCCTTGAACTCTTCCAGGATGATTTTGTGACAGATCTTGCAGGGTGCAGCTGGATGTAACGTTTGCCTCAGTAGTTGCAGTAAGGGAACATTTGTTTCGTTCGGAAAAGCGTCCATCAGTGCAGGAAGTGTTCTTCTTTTTTGCTCTTGGATGTTTATTGAGATAATTGGAGCCAGTGAGGTAACTGGAGGGGGTAATAGTGGTCACGGTCATTAAGTAATACTATTAACTTGAAAACTTTGATAACTTTTATGCATGTTATTTCTCCCTGTTTAAAATCTACAGGTATTTTTGGCTAACTGTACGATGATTAGAAGTAGAATATCCCTGAGTGATGGCAGGGGTTTTGATGATAAGATGCGTAATAGTCTTTAGTGGTTTATAGTATGGTTTTTTGCTCTCCCAGGTCTAGGCAATAATTTGTTAGTTTAGCTTCAGCAGCAGCGTAAGTCACTGTATTTAGGCGAGGAGGAGGAGGTGAGGCTAAGGAAATAACAGCTGAATAGCTGTGTGAGTCTCGACTTACCTGAGAGGAAGCGCTGTTCATACTATGGGTAATGGCGCGTGCTTCTTGGTACTCTAACCTTTTGCTGCCAAAAACATTTTAATTGCGATTGTTAAATTCCTTTGTTCATTGAGTTGGAATGACAAATGTACAAATCCAATTTATTAAGTTCTTCAGTTTGTAATGGAATTTTCTTTTATAGTGTGGTGTAATCAGTCCCAGATTTGATGTTCAGCTGAAGGATTTGGAAAAGTGGCAGAACAACCTACTGCCTTCACGTCAGTTTGGGTAAGTATGGAGAAGAGTTAAATCCGTGTCGTATGTTTTTTTTATTACACTTTCACACTGCCTGAGTTAGACTCACCTGATACCTTTCCTCTCTCATCAATCTGGAAGTAGATACCAGTCTAAAAATCACTCTTCCATATAAATGCTCTTTTTAACCGGTTTTAAAGGGGCACTGCTGAGCAAGGACCTATTTTTGCTTGGCTTTGGTAAATCCAGGTTTCACAATTTCTACAGTTTATCAGGAAAATAGGATTTTTCTTTTATTCATTTTAATTTTAAGGACCATTTATAGATGAGGAGAAGTCATGTAAGTTACCAGGTCAATAGGTCGTACTACCTTAAGCTTCTTGATTGTGTATAAATTGATTAGATATTAAGTGATGAGAGACTCGGAGCCTTTGTTAAACGAACCTCCACAACATGGAAAATCTTACTATTATGTAGTGTGTTTTTCCTTCCCAAAATTCACTGAGTCAAGAGTGATAAATCTCGGTGCACCAGGATGACAGAGCCAGAAGAGTCTTCAGGGGCTCAGCCAGTCTGTCCTGTCAAAGGCAGGATTAACAGTTCCTTGTCATTTCTGTTCTTAAAGCTCCAGTGATAACCCCCTTGCTTTAGCTGTACCTACATAGCTTATGTGTGTGTGTTGTCATATTTTTAAGAGTGTTTATAGAGTGGTGGGACAAGAGGTTCTCCGACATGAAGCTGTGTGGATGAAGTATGCTAAAAATCCAAATGTTGGCGTTAGCAAAGACTAAGTTGTCGGTCCAGACCCAGATCCTCGACTGCATCAGTGCGTGGTGTTCAAAACACTGAGAGACAAAGCGCTCGGAGTTGAGGAGCTGTCTGGCACCATGGCAACATTACCTGCTCTGAGGAAAAATGTCTGCTTAAAATAGAAGCAGACTTTGTCTGGAAACTATGGATTTGCTACTGCTACAACAGCTGAACTGACTTTACAGTGGGAATGCGCAAGAAAACTTCTTGCGGAGACTTATGCAAATATTTGGAGCGCAGAAGCCTGTAAATGTCCTTTGTGAGCTGCAGAGTTGTACTTGTGAGAGAGTTTTTCGTTGTCTGATAACCTGATCTTAGTTCTGTTGGGCCTGTTCTTACAGAAACAGATCTTACTATTTTAATACAGAAATGAAGTTAGTGCTGTCAGCTCTGCGCAAGCATAGAACAAAACGATAAACTGAACATTTGTTCTTTCTTAATAGGTACATTGTACTGACAACCTCAGCTGGCATCATGGACCATGAGGAGGCTAGGCGAAAACACACAGGAGGCAAAATCCTGGGATTCTTTTTCTAAAACTTGTAAAAAAAGAGAATACTAATAAATTGTTCAAATGGACTCTAGTGTTTCCAGTCGGTATTTTAATGACTTCTGACACTACCTGTGATAGTGCTTGTAAAAGACAGCTCTTCAATAGTGCTTAAGTTCCACCTTTACTGCAGATAATGTTTGGGTTCCACACCATCCCTGGTCACAACTTTTATTTCTGTTAATAATAGAACATATTTTCAATAATTGCCACTTGAATGACAGTTACAGGTCACTATACAGAGTAGCCTCAGCCAGGGAGCTCTAATGTTAAACTACATACTCAGCTAGCGTGTGGTGGGGTCGCCTCTTAGTTATTAGATACATGTGTCTCCATAGTTACATATATGTGACTATTCGCCTGTTAGCTAAAGAATAGAAGATGCCTTGCCAGAAGATATTTCCTGTTTATGGTTTAAAAAGTTAGGAGATGTGGGATTGTGGAATAATTAAGATGGTTGAAGTGTGATTTCAGATCACAAACTTGTTCCACATCTTACAGTGTAAGGAGTAACTGAGGTAGAGAGGTGAATAATTTTTTTTTTCTTCAAACTTCTGGTTTGAAAGTCCTTTGAAACATCAGTTTTTGGTAGGGTAGTTGCTGTGCGGCTGCCTTGCATGTTGCCATGAAGACGTAACTGTTTGGAATTTCTTTAATTGACTTTTTGGAGTGAGGAGATAAGGATATCTGAATCTACAGGTAGTGAATGTGTAGTGTTGAATGAGTTGTTGGTCTTTGTTTCAGGTGTCTGATGCATGACAGCATAATGTACTTGGTGATGCAGAAAACCCAACAGGTTTCTTTCAAAGCAGTACAGAGAGCAGGTGACTACAGATGAAGAGCTACTTCTGAGATGGCAGAGAATGGGAAGCAAGCTTCAGGGCTGATGGCATTGTCCTTCAACAGCGGTTGGAAATCCCTTGCCTCATTCCGCTTTGTTTGGAGTCTTCATTAGGAAGGAGCCTATTGAAATGTAGCAAGCCTGTTTTGACATGCTTTAAAACAGCTGTTGAATTTGTCATTCTCCTGATGTAAACAGTTGGAAACAGTTTTCCTTCTTGGTGATACATCCTGGTGCTTGATAAGTACAGTTGCTCGAGTTGGAAGTGTTGTGCCTTGGAGGCCGTGCTTCATCACAAAGCTTTTCAGAGAGCCTTGGGGTGGAAGTGACTGTCTTCAGGCACTAAGTCTTTATAACTATGTAACCTGTTTCAGTTCAGCCTGTTACTTTTTATGGAGAAAAGAAGGTGATGCTGCTAAGCAAGCAGGTCTTAACTCTTTGTAGACGGGCAGCACAGTCTTTCCTGATGCGGTGGATCTTCCCTGAGGAACAAGAAGCTAGCAACAAAGCTGTGAAAGAATGCTTACAGGAGGGGTTCTGGTGGTGTGCACTAGCATCCCACAGCAGAGACTTGCAGCTTGACTGAGAAGAGCAGAGGAATAATTAAAATAAAAATTAAAAAAATTTTAAAAAATATTAAAAATAATTAATTTACCTGTTTTATCTCAGTCACATGCAGGTTAACGTCACAAAGTATGGATTGCAGATGGCATCAAAACATTCAAATGTGATCAGTATGGTTCTCGGTTTGAGACAAATTTGCTTAGCTGAAGATAAAGCTCTGTACATTGAATTACAGAGAGTAGTTACGAAGTCAAAAGAAGTCTGTCTTGACCCTTTTTTATTGTCAAATCAAGCTATTTTGTTACAGGGGTTTTTTTTCTATCCACAATGGAGCTAGTTCTGCGGTACTAAGCACTGACTACTATACGCAGGAGCTGTTGTATTTCTTGCTCAGAGTAACCCTGAAGGTCCTATCAAGATTCCACTGTTGCTTTTCATAAAATCTTGATTTGTATCAGTCTGGAATAGAACACGTGTTCCTGATACCCGATGGAAGAAGGTCAGTGATGCTTTAAGAAGGTTTCCTTTTGATGAATTTACTATGGCTTCAGGTTACCTGCTAGTTTGACATTCATGTTTTAAACCAATTTTATACAGGTCACACATCATTTTTTTCTGAACCAGTTTACCTGTGTATGACCTTTACTGCTACAGAGACTTGTGAAGTAAGAGCATTTCTGATATTCTCGGTTGACCTGATTAGTTTGGAATAGACTCTTAATTTATTTCACAAGCCAGCCCAACACCTTTGGTAGAATTATTAAGCAGAAATTAGAGCTCCAATGTGAAAAGAATGACTTGGGGGGAAGCAGGCAGCAGCAGATGCACCTTTTCCACAGTGTATCTAACAAACGTAACTACACGCTGGCTTACCACATGTGGAAGCAGATGTAGCTGATCCGAGTTCATAAGATGATCTCTGTGCTTGCACCTGGCTGATGAGAGCTTTACTCCTGGGCAATCGCTGCTGGCTGAGGTCCAAGGAACGTCTGAAGTGGGACCCAGGAGCTGACACGCAGGATTATGACATGCCCTGCAACACAACTGCTTTAAGCGGGTTTGTAGAAATTCTCAGACATGTTTTAAAATCTGAAAGTGGTATTTTTTTAAGCCTCAGTGATGTTTTCTGAGCTGAGGGCATATGCCTTGGGAAAGCACTGTTTGTAGGTAAAAGTTAACTATCATTTGGGGTAATAAAAGGATTAACGGGGAGAGGTGAGAGGGGGAAAAAAGGCACAGCACAGCTTGCAGCTGGCAATCAAGGCAAAGTGTTACTCTAGAGGCGGCGTTTGGTACCTGTGGAGCGGAGGGGGACGTTAATGACGGAGGAGTCCCCTATGGGACAGAGGCAGTTGACCTTCCTGTGGGGATAACTGGGAGGGTGGGTGACACCGGAGGAGAGCGTCTGTGCTGCAAACCCCTGAATTACCCAGCTTTACCTCTGGTGCTATCCTGGATTCCCTGCAGTCTTAACGCTGAACGAGTCTGGAAGTGGTTGTCTTGCTTCCCTACCCTTCTAGCTGCAGGGAGAAGTCCTGGCCTTTGGGCTGGAGGTCTGCTTCTACTGGCTAAGCCAAACTGAACACCTAGGTCCGTGTGAGCGTGGCCGCTTGCCTGGCTGTTATGCCGTGGAGAGGCTATTCATGTTACGGTATGGATAGTGTGTGGTAATGCTGCGCTGCCTATAGCCCCTTCTTACCTGCTCAGCTGATCACAAGAAGGTAAGCATCAGTAGTCCTAGTCACAGGTGGTAAAATGCAGCCAGAACTTAACTTGAGTTGTGAAAATTACTTACTAAGTTGGGAGAGGGTTGGTGACCCATCTGCGGGCACAGCCTCGTCTCGCTTCTGCTGTCAGATACATGATCAGCGTTTCCGGATGCCCGTTGCCATTGCTCCTTATGCCATTGTTTAACCACAGGATAGAACATATTCAAACCGCCTGCCACGCATTAAGAGAAATACCTATTTATTGCTGCAGTGGGAAATTGTCAACAGATGGCAGCATCCGACTTTGAATCGCTGGAGGGCGATCTGTGTGAGAGGAGTCCCAAGAGGGCTTTGGCGTTGCTGCTGGTCTCCCTGCTCCTTCTGCAGAGCTAAATATCCTGACTTCTCCTGTACTCTGGTCCACAAAGATCATTTTTTCTGTCTCTGATACAATAGAGCCTGATTTAAGATAATATGGGAGGTGAGAATGAGTATGGATCTTCAAAATACGACAACAGGGTAAAAAGCCTGGTGCGTGACAGTGGCTTCACTGGAAATGCACTTTCTCCTCCTCGTCCTTTTGTTTGTTTTCTGCCACAGGTAATTCAATCAGCTCCGTTCCCCTGAACGGAGTGCGTGTTTTGGTTCTCAAACGCATGTGCCAATTACTTGCACCAGAAATGCAAGCAGTAATTAAACCTTGATCTGCAATGTCTGAACAGTTATTTTAGTGACTCTCTCACGCCTGCTGGAGTGTAGACGAAAGCCAGCAACGACAGACAAGGATGCATGTGGTGGTGCAGCAGAAAGCAGGGACAGAAAATGGGTTGAAGTGGTGAGTGAGGCTTTAGAGCTTGCCCCGGTGGATTTGGCACCGAGTAGTTATTTCACAGCAGTGAAAGAATGAGAAGTCGCTTGTGGCTGGCGTGGGGGGCCCTGACTGCAGGGTGCAGGAACGGGCAGCGCAGTGATGAGCACGTCGAGATGTGCAGATGAGGCTGATGGTAGAGGGTAGGAGACATCATTTATTTTTGAAGGATCTGGGACAACCAAAGCTATTATTTTGGGGTTTTTAATTAAAATTACATGCTCTCAAATGACAAGATTTTTTGGGTTTTGTCTAATGCTATTTAGCTAATTTAGATTTGAGACAAGACTATCTATTTTTCAGTCTCTTACTGCCAATTAAAGCACATATCAGGCTCTGAGTAAATATCTGGATGGATTTCACCACAGTTTGGTCCAGAGGACTACTCTAGTAGAGCCAAGGATTTTCAGAAGCTGGTGGCCCCTCTTCTCGCTCATGGCTCTGATGCTTGATCTGCTCAACCGCTGCCATTTTACTCATGTAGTTCTATTTTAAAAAAGAGTTACCTGTTTTAATTCTCTTGCTGTTCACCATCTCCCTGCTCTGGTACATTGCATTTTGACTACCAGCTCATGACCTGGATTAGTTTGTTTTTGTTTACAAATATTTTTTACAAAGAGAGAAGTACTGACATAGCAAGCGACAAGAATAACCGGGTAAACTTTATTGCTTGATAAGCAAAGGTGCATCTTCTGCTGGGGAAAAAAAATAAATTCCATTGACCCTCTCCTGCTCTTCTCAGACGAAGTGAATGAGGATGTCTGAAGGCATAAACCTTTCCACTTAGTTTTAAGTTGACCCAGTCTGGTTTATTATGTGAGATATGTAAGAATAATCTCATAAAAGCACTAGAAACAGATAAGAACATGTACAAAGATCTGTTGTGGTTCTGGTGAAAGTAATGAGAGCTTTGACCTTTGCTAGGACCACTCAATGTAATCAGGTAGTCCTGGTACCCACCATTACCTAGTGGTTACCCATGGTTTCGAAAGCTCTCCTGGCATTCTTGATCTGACTGCACTGGGTTTAGCAGCCACCAAGCGATTCCCACTCAGTGCGTGGCTACTAACTTGAACCTATATATATTTGTATAGGGAGCACAAATTAAAATCCATACTGTTGGGGCGCTGTGATGCACAGGGCAAGTGCATTGCATTGCGAGGGGAGCGTGGGCACAGCCAAGCAGAGGTGGCAGCCGCTGGGAATTACCTATCCACTTTCTCCAAAAGGGTTACAACTCCACCAGGACAGGCTGTACCAACCTGCTCTTTTCTCACGCAGTACCCAGAATGAAAGGATGGGCAGATACTTGATTAACAACTAACTTACAACCCGGTAAAATCTGATACTTGTGATATAACAGTATTTTAGTCATGCTCGGCCTGTGTAACACAGGTTTCAGCTGGATGCCGAGGCTTCAGCGTGCTGACTCTGCTTGGTGTGCTCGTTTTCCTTACGCAGAGAAATGGATGTCCTTAATCGCCTGATGCGTGTTCCAGCTGGAGTTTCACTAGCTGAAGATGGGAGAAGGAAAACTGCAGGCCAAGAAATACACACAAAGTGTGGAAAGTACTTTTTTGTGTGTGTGTCACTAAGACAATTGTTCCACCTTCTAAAATCTGAGTTGGGAAGTAAATCCAGAGGAGACAGTTCATTATCTTCTCTCACCTTTGTATAACGAGGGCCCCAGACCTCATTTCTCTTGAATTTCACCCCGTTGAGTTCTGTCCAGGTGCAAGGGAGCAAACATGAACAGGAAGGTATGCCAGTGGTGAAGCAGTCTTTACAAGTGGGGCAAAGCTATGATGATTACTCCAAGCAACTATCAAGCAAGTTAAAAACCCTTTTGCAAAATCTCTGATGTGCTGGTGACAAGCCTCAGTCTAACAAGGTAATCAAATTCACATCTGCTTTCTTCAATAGACTAAATGTAGCTGACTGCTACAACTGCATTATGTGTCCTACAACCTTCTTACCTCCTTCATATGCTGGTTGTGACACAACTGTTTAAGCAAAACCTCTGTATTTTGTTCTTGGCCTGGCATCAGGGCAATAGTCATTGCGCAGGTGTAGTTGATCAAATTTTAGTGCCTTGCAACAGCATAATGCAGCAGGACGCTTGAGATTAGCCAGCTGAAAACACCCGGCAACCACCACTTACACTTTTTATGGTGGCATAAAACATTGTTAAAGTGGGTGCCAAGTGGTCTATAAAAGCAAATGGGTCAGGTGCATATTTTAGTGAAATGGGTAGCTTGTTCTACCTCTTCTGGGCTGTAATTCCGATCCACAGGGCACCCCATCTCATCAGTCTTGTGACTGAGTTGAGAATAGTGATGCTGCTGGTGCAATTGTGCTGGTGGGATGGACGTGGGCCTTTGCTTTGGGATTACAAGGGCAGGATTCAAGTTCAAGTCTAGCTTAGTTACATTTTCTTGAGGGTTTTATCTGCTAGTGCTGCACGTAATCGTTGCATATGCATTCCTGTAGTATTGTCTGCTTTTGGACAGGGTGCCCTAGGAGGATATGTGACCCACCCCAAACTTTGTCTGCCAAGGAGGTGCTTTTCTTCACAATTTGGGAGTAGTGTTGTGTGAGGGCAAGTCATGGAAATGGAGAGTGTTCCTGCTACACTATAATCCATTGCTATTCCCTCTTGGGTCTTCATCATTTATAACCATGAGTTGATTTGTTTCATATTTCATTCATTTTATTTATTGTTCCCACTCTGTAAACACATCGTGCTACCCATTCTACAGAAAACTGTTTTTTCCAGAAGCTTGCAATCCCCTGCCTGTGATCTCTAGATGTCTCTCTTGCCCTAATATAAGAAAATATGAAAAAGGGAGGAGTAGCAAAACACTTGGTATGTGATCTTGGATAGAAACGTGTATGTGCAACACCCCTCCGTCTTCATCTCCCCAGCTAGATTAGAGTGGCATTTGCCCCTTCTATTGTGGGGAAGAAACGTGACATAACCATTCTTGTTGTCTTCCACTGATGCAAGTAAATTGTGCTTTCAGCTGGACCAGGCTGTAAGCAGGAAGGAGCAAGGATTATATCTGGGAGCAGGAGGAGAAAAGCAGATGACGAGTGAGGTTAAAAGAAAAGCTGCTGCTGAAACCCACCTCTGGGGTACTTTCCCAGTCCCATTAGCTCTACAGATGGAGCTTAATTGGTGTTTGGTCCATTGTTTCATGCAGTATAATTTTGTTTTAAAAAGCAAAGTCCAGGAACATCAATGAGAACTTTGGGTTTTTAGTATCTTTACAAATCAGGCCTTTAACCATAAGAATGAAAAAAGTCAGGAGGACAATGAAAGGATTTTTTTTTCCTTTTCTCCCTACACCTCTGCAATTCACATGGATGCTTGTCTCCTCACTTGCAATAACATGCCCAGCTGTATTCTTGCATAACAGGATCCGCGACATGTAATCCACAAGTCTGTGTGGGCTGGTAATTAGCACTGGCCCTTGTTCAGTCCTTGGGATTCATTCCTTCGGGCAGCAACATTAGCCCCTCAGTTAGGCATCTGTGCTCCTCAGATTTGAAACCATTTTTGCCTCACTTGGGCAGGCTGTGGGTCACAGAGCTGACTGCGCACACCGCTCGTGTTTGTGCGGAGACCCGTGTTTGCTCTGGTGTGGATGGGCAGGTGGATCTGTCCCTCCTGGGCAGAAGTCAAAGCCTTGTGTGCTTTCCATGAGTGGTGGAGGATTTCTGGCTCAGTTCTATTTTCGGTTTAACGTCAAAAATAATTACAGTTCAGCCCAGGTAGCGGGAGTTTCTGAGTTTGGTGTGATGCTTTGCTTACTGTGTTTGTGAAGCATCGTCAAGTGAAAGATGAAATGTGCGTGGTAGGACCACTAAATTCATCTGCTACCTGCCAGGCAGACATTTGCTCTGGGAGGGAAGCAAAAATCAGGAGACTATTTTTAGCTCTGAAATACTTTTCTTGAATGACATTCAGTCCTCGACAGCCTTTGATGAGCGGAGAAATAATCCCTCAAGGGAACAACCAAAGGTGCCTGGATCTGTGCTCAGCTGCCGGCAGCTCCCGGCGCGGCGGTGGGAGCGCTGGGGCAGCTCCGGGCGCAGCAGCCGCCCGCAGGCATCACCTAACGGCAGGCACCGGGCGAGAGCGAAACACACGTGGGGTGGCAGGGAGCTGGAGTCAGCAGCTCAGGAATGACTCTGAGCCCACCTTCCTGACAGAGACCCCATCCTAGGGTGCAGGGCACGGGGCTGAGACCCACAAGCCCGTTTGCACGTCAGGAGTCAGCCCCGTTCCCGTGCCCAGATGGGAGAACCCATCTTGCAAATCAGCAAAATACAAACCCAGTGCTGGTAGGTGGCGGCTCCAGAAATAGAAAGATACAGTGATAGCAGGTAGCACTCCCTGATAGCTGAAATAAAAAGAATTAAACTGTACAAAAGTGTGCTTTAATTGCTAACTCTCTCCTGTCTGCTTAAATCACTAGAAATAAAGGTCTCCTCTTTAGTGATGAGCAGTTCCAGGCAGAACAGACGTGATGGGGGAAACATGTTTGGAATAAATACTGATGTGAATGACACTTATTAGCTACAGTGTGGCATATTTATTTCTCTGTAGTTAGCATAATAGCACAGCTTGATATGAGAAGGGTTCTTCACTCGTGTCTGTGTGTGCGTGCGTAAAAATAACAATGGATTGTTATGGGCAGAATGTAGATGATTCTCCTGTCTCTGCAATTAGCACCGATGTTTGGATGGCATCATTTGTTGTGGGAGATGAGTGAGTGGCCTAAGCATGGCTGTGCTTTGAGAAAACCTTCCCTTCCTTGTGTCAAGCAGGAGGCAAGTGAGACAACAGCACAAGAGGCTGGCTTTTCTCCCCTGTCTCCATGCCTGACAGTTGCCTGTCCGTGGTGGCTCTGCTCTGCTTTTGGGTGCTACAGAGCTCCCACAAGGGCAAGACACCCCTCGCTCAGCCCCTCTGGGACTCCTGACAGCCTGGCCGCAGCCAACAGTCTTAACTTGAGCTGTGGCTGGAGTGGGAGGGAAGTGGAAACACCCCAGTTATCTCACAGGAATTTAATTGCAGACGTGTGGGTGTCCCGGTGAAAGCTTTATTGTCTTCTGAGAAGTTGGGCGCTCCGAGTGGAGATCGGCAATGGAGATAAGGTTGGTTGCTTGAATGTGCAGGTTACCTTTCTGCAATTTCTGCTGATGGGAACCTGCTCATCTCATTCTCGTGTTGCTTTTCTGTGCTTGTGTGCCGGGTGCTTTCAGGTACCCCCATCCCTGGCACTCTTAGCTGGGAGTGGTGTCGGAGGCTGTGCAGGAAAGTGCTTGTTGCTCGCTTGCCCAGAGCCTGCTCGGTCGTGCTGGCTGTGTCGGGGTCTGGCAGCCCCGTTGCTGCCCTGCCTCTTCTCATTTCATGGGGTTTGGGGTTTCTCACCCTTAGAGAGCAAGAGCCTGCAGTAATTTTAAAAGCATTGACCAGTTCAATGAGGGCTTCCCAGTATGGTTGCCATTTCTTCCCCAAGTTTCTGGAGCGAGGGAGGGAGGGAGGGAAAGCTTTGTTGAGGGTCCGTGTGTTGGGCAGACACTGGCTGCCGGCTGGAGCGGGACGAAGGGCCCCTTTGCCACAGCTTCCAGACAAATCTTTTAGCACTTGAGTGGTTCAGCAGGCATCATCTTTGAGTTGTTGCTTTGCAATAGTGGTAAGATTTCTCAGCTCTTCTGCATACGTTTTAATGTAAGAATGTGTGGAAATGGACAATCTTGGACCTTTTCTGTCCTGTTTAAACTCTGAGTGAAACTGGCCGGTGGATTGCAGAGCTGGTTGGGGAAGGGAAGGGAAGGGAAGACAACGGAGTGGACAGACAAAGGGACTGTCTGAGCTGTGTTTCCTTAAGAAAAATCATGAGATATTTCAAATGAAAGGAGCCAAGAGCTTCTCAGGTCGGCTGTGAATGCTGAGTACTGTCTCAGGAGCCGTCTTGGAAGCCTTTTTGTTGAGGGGAGTAATTATACTGTGGCAAAAGTATTTACTTGCCAGGTATTTGCCTGCCTTATTTGTACTGTTTTCTTCCATTGCTGAAATGTAAGATGAAAAACCTTAAGACACATGCCTAGGAGTAACAAACTTTCCATTCTTTCGAAGTTCATTTGATTGAGTACTTGGTTTAGAAATACCATAAAAGTGCCTGGCCATAGCTTGAAATATCTCATTACCAGGTGTCAGGCTGCTTATAACTTTCACTCAGGGATTGTTGAGGTTTTTTTTTTCCTGTTGGTCTTCTAATGAAAATGCCAAAGGGGGAAAAACTATTACAAAAAATAAAAAATGCTGCTTTGATTGAAAATAAAAATGCTGAGCCAGCAGTGGCTTTCAGTAGTGCTTGCTCTATTGTATGGTTCTGACTATATATTATTTCACAAGCCTATGGGATGTTGTATGGTGTGAGAGTCTTGTACGGGCTCAGACTTACTGGTTTTCAGCACGCTGAAAAAGCTTGCAGAGCTGAGAGACGAGCAGGTAGTTTATGTCGCTAGAGGGACCCAACAAGTAGGCATGGAAGAAAAAACACAGACGCTGAGGTTACAGCACTGCCTTGGGTCAAGTCAGACAAGTGTCCGCCATAGTGCATAGGAAGCATGGCCAGCTGAGGGGACAAGGACCTTGATGGACCTTTTGTGGCTGCTGGTAGTCTGTGGCAATGTGGGGACACTGTTTTAATGCTCTTGCCTTCCCTTACAGCTCCTCTAGCTTTGGGCACTAGCACAATAAGTGATGTGAGAGAGCTTACAGCATTGCCCGGCCCTGTGTAACAGGTCCATAGGACCAGCGAGGCCGCTGTGGACCTGTGAAACATGTCTGAAGATGCAGCTGAGAACTGGTGGTCTGAAGCATGAGCAGGTAGCAATGGTGCTGGGAAGGAAATGTAGGGAAGGCTAACGCAGAACGCTGCCAGAGAGGCCAGGGAGGGCATATCTCCCTCCCTGAAAGAAGGGGGAAAGGTGCTTCTCTGGAGACCTTAGTGATGGTTGAAGATTCATGTGGCACATTCAGAAGCCTCCTGTCATGGAGAAGATGATGCTCTAGAAGGACAGTCTTGGCCAGCCCCAGCCTGTACCAGCTTTGGGTGGCATCAGGATCTGTCTTCAGTCCTGGACTTCAGCAGTGCTTCCTTGCTGTCTGGGCATCTCCCAGCACCAGTAGCAGAAGTGATAGTTTGAGGATCTCTGTGTCACGCTGGAGAACGTGCTGTCAAGGATGGAGGTGTCACAGCTTGTGCACCAGCACCCGAATGTGCTGGCTGCTGGGAAGCCTGTGATCCTGTTGCTGCCTCCCGGTGAACTGTGCCCTGGCACAGGAGGGTCTCTGCTGCCTGGGGCATGCAGACAGAGGTGCTCAGATCCACTGGGGGAGGTCACGGTGCCCCAGAGCAGCCTGCGTTTGTGGGAGCTTTCTGCGATCCTCTCCTACATTCAACTGATTACTTCTTCGGGCCTCCCGGAGGCTGCAGTCCCGCCTTACAGCAATGCTGGCACTTTCCGCAGCAGGGAAAGGGAAACTTGGAGACGTGGCAACCAATTTGCAAATAATAAAACACTTAAAGCTATACGAAAAGCATCTTGCATGGAAAATCAGACAGGGCAGGAAAAACAGCACTTACCATCAACACAATGCAGCCGAAATCTCTTTCTTAGAGATAATCATCTCTGACTCCAGCAGTAAAAATACAGGACAAAAGCTGGAAGAAGCCAGAAAGCACGGTCGTGGGAGTGAATCTTGGTGGAATGAAAATTAAAAACACAATGAAAGGCATAGAATTGCCTTAAGTAAAAACAGAACCGTCTGCCTAGAACAACAACTGAGATTATATGGGAAGCACATGAGGGTGTGGGGAACCGGGCTGAGCATGGAGCTGCAGCGAGGCTGGTGCTGTGCCAGCACTTAGTCATGAAGGAAGGGGGGAAAGAGCCCCTGCCTAGACTTGAGAAAGATCCAGATTTCAGGTGTCTCTCGCAGTCTAGGAGACATTCAGGTCCTTGCTTTTAGCACCTAATCTGAAGGATAAAGTAATTTATGGTCTGTCTGGAGGATAATGGCTGATCCTGGCCAGTGCCCACTCCTGCCTGGTGAAGCTCATCCCCGAACGGCTGACCTTTAATGTACGGTAGGTGCTGAACTGGCCTTCCTCAGTGAATCTCGCGGAAGCTCACATTTAAAGGTCTGTGCAAGTCAGTCCTTGTCCAAAGCTCGAACAATTGAAGGGAAGATTTCCACTGGCACAGATCCAAACCCCACCAGGCTGTGATGGCTTCAGAGAGGCAGCGCTGCCAGCTGAATCAAATTGGGAGCAGCCTGTGGAGTTCATTATTGTCCCTGCTATTAGGGAGCAGTCTCATGCAAATCAGAGCCACAAAACTGGGCTCTAAATGTTGTTTCCTATTTCAGGATTTAAACAGTTATTTGGAGACCTTCATTTAAAAATAGGTGTCAGTTTTTATGTGCTACAGGAAGCACACAGCCTTTTATCAAAGGATGCCAATGTATGGTGTGAATACCTATGTCTTGTGACTATTTTCAGGCTGACCTTGATGGATTTGTTACGCTAAGTGTCATAAAAATCAAACTGTTTGATAAACTACCTGCTATTTCCCACAGCACCAAGAAAGCACCTGGGGCCCTTTTGCTCCCCGTAGACAATGGCGCACAGAGGCTTATGCAACTCTCCTGCTCTCCTGGTGGCTGCTCTCTTCCAGAGCTGGCATGGTATTTTTAGATGCAAAGGAGAAGTGTCTCCTAACTATATGCTAATCACATTTTCAAAGCTTCAGCTGATATTAAAATGATTCAACCGTTGCCTGAATTCACATACTTTTGTTTGTTGCCTTTTGTATGCTGTGTGTAGCTTTTCATAAGACTGTGCCCATTTTCTACCAAAATCATGGTTTGGGAGCTGCCGTACAACAAAGGATGTTTTTATCCTTTTTGAAGATCTTTTGAGCTATCCTTGGCCTCAGCTATCTGAAATACAGACCCATGCACATATATTCTCTCTGCAGGCAAAGAACAGAGGCAAGAATAGACTTTATAGCTGTGGTTCTTGAATTTTATTAGTCAAAGGGCTGCCTGACCTTCAGGAAAAAAAAATACCAGGGAACCATCATATCTGATGCTGCCACCCCGGTGTTCATTTACGGCCAAATAACTTCTTTATAAGATATATTTTTTATTAGTTTTGCTTGCCCTTTTGTTTACTCGCTTGCCTGGATGGGAATGTGCTCAGTAAATGTCTTTGTTTCTCTTCATGGGTCACTGTCTGGTGTCTCGCACCCTCGGGCCCACGCTGAATGTGGGTCTGCAGCCCTCGTGGCCTCTGCCCTGTTGGTCTTATGCGGCATCTGCTAAGCTGAGGAAAACAGTCCCTTTTCTGCAGATGGTGTGGTGAAATTAGTCCTTTTCTTAGTAAAAAGATGCTGTGTACCCATCCCAGCCCATTATCTGATACTGAAGAAGCATTCTCAAATTCAGTTCCTCACAGAATAAACTCACCAGGTACTTATATGAACAAGAAACACAACAAGCAATTGCCATAGCTTTTCCTGGTTTACCAGGTGCTGGTGAGGACCCCGGCTCGGAGCAAGGTCCTTGCTGGTGGGGTTCATTGGGAATGAAGGGGAGGAGAGGGGAAGACCCATCTGGGCTTCACTGGTGTTTCTAGACCTGGGGTGCTGCACGCAGAGCTGAGAAGGGC
Organism: Phoenicopterus ruber ruber; assembly: GCA_009819775.1. Lineage (NCBI taxonomy): Eukaryota > Metazoa > Chordata > Aves > Phoenicopteriformes > Phoenicopteridae > Phoenicopterus > Phoenicopterus ruber. Next base: position 9,903,997 of record CM020229.1, on the reverse strand, counting down.
TGTCAGCTGGGTGCAGGCCGGGGTCATCTCTCTGCAGAGGTAGGTGGGGTTTTGGGGATCCCCACATAGGAACTGGTGCTTCCAAAGCCAGGCCTTCCAATGGCAAAGCAACGCCTGGGTTTGCTGTTCCCAAAGACAAGGGCTGCTGCCCTCCCGGGCCATCTTGGCCTGGTGCAGAGGAACCAGGCTGGGGGGTGCTGGGCCGCTCCCCTGGGCGTTTTCAGATCTCTCCCCTCGTCAAGCTGCTCACCTGTGGTCTTAGAGATGGGTCAGGTGTGTGTGTGCTTCCCCGACACGGACGGAGGCTCTGCCTGTCCCTCACTCCCCTTTCAAAAGCAGGTGGCTGGGGTTTTCTGCCATGCGATGCGTGTGGGAAGGGAATGGCCTCCTGTGGTACGTGCAGCACAGGTGCCAGCAAGCGTCACGTTGACAACCTCTGCCCTGGTCGCCCTGTTTCCGAAAGCGCCCCACTGTCCCATTTCTTGCTCATTTGGCTTGGTGATCACTGCTGGACTCTGAGTTTCAGGATCTTGTGTCTCCTGAAAGACGTGGGGCTGCCAGCACAGCTTGGCCCCCAGCCCACCGAGCCCTTTAAAAGCCACACGGCTGCCACCTGTGCCAGCTCCTGGTGTGCGGGGTCACCCCCAGAGATGGGGCTGCTCTGGGGAGGGCAGCACTGTGGGGGGGACGCTCCTGGGGATCCCCTCTTTCGCCAGGGCCCGGCCAGGCGGGGCTGCTGGCTGCCGCAGCCCGTGTCCCCACAGGCTGGGACCACCCAGCATGGCAGCCGGCCCTGCCCCAGCTGGAGCAGGCCCACAGCTGCACCTGGTTTGGCCCAGCCCCGCCTGAGGGGCCAGGGAAAGCTGATATGGAGGGCGGCTGCTGGGGTTTTTAGCTGTCCTGAGCGCCTGTTGCTTTGTAGGTACTGAGTCTGCTCTTGCTCTTCAGCTGCCCTCTCCAAACCCGTGGCCTTGTGGCCCCTCGTGTGTCCCTTCTGCCTAGCCACGAGGGCTGGTCTGGCCCAAAACTGCCGGCCCCGAGTGGGAACAGCAATGCCAGCGTCCCTGGAGGGCAGCAAATGGCTCTGTTCTGGGCTCCGGCAAGATCCCTGCATTGAGGTAAGGCACAGATGAGATTTTGAAAGAAACTAATCTTGTGTAATTCAAGCACCAGAGGGAGCAACTTGTGCTGGTGGAGGATTTGTTCAGTGCACCCTCTCTTCCCTGTGCCGCTTTTCTTCCCCTCCTCCTCCTCTTTAATCCCCATCTTTCTTGGATTCAACTTTTTATCCTGATCTTCAAGGACCAACGCAAAATGCTTCCACAGCTCAGGAAGCTGCCTGGCTTTGCATTTAACATATTTAAATATTTAACATATTTAGGGCTGAATTAAAGGGAGACAAAATTGGGAACAGACCGAAGCATAAGTGTGTGTCTGTGTGTATGAAAGAATAAAGGCGATGCTTGCAGATACACAGGGAAAATAAAACATGGGAAAGACAGAGAGCGCCTGGTCCCTCTTTGTTGTCATATCAAGCACACTGTGACTAATGGCGATAATTCCACCCCCCCCCCCCATCAGTACCGTAATAGAAGAATAAAACTAATTGTCATCTGCCACCCACTGTTTGTAAAGCAGTTTCTCTTAAATAGTTCTTATGTATTGAGTTCAGCTGTCAAAAGGAGCCGCTTTTTTCATGGTCTGCAAAATACATTTCAGTATGAATGCAGCTCGATGCAAAGGTCACCCCATCAAAAATGTTTTCCCTCAGTAGTGAGTATAATGGCAAAAAAAGGCATTTTGCAGTCTATTCTCACCATTTTACTTGATATTTCTTAAATGGTAGACAGCTGGAGATTAAATTCCCTTTGATGGGCAGAATTTGAGAGAGAATGTTTTGTAGTGTATTTTGGGTTTCCCCCTCCTCTCTTCTATGCTGTGGTATGGGCTCTTTAATAGCTACTTATGACAGGTAGTATAAGCCATAAAAAGAGTGGGAGACAGAAGAAAATTACCTATTGTTTTTCAGATTGGCTGTTGTTCCTTAGGATATTAGTATGTGTTCCTGTATGTGGTAGTGTTTTAATGGTAGTTTAGTTCCTGGATGCTTAAATTACTCTCCTTGTCAGTGTTTCCATTTACTTGACACATTCCAAATATGAAAAGACTTCGGGAGCCAGCCTACAGAGTGAGGGAGACCACGATGACTGTAAATATTGGTACAGACAATAGACAGAGGTCACACAGCAGTGAGAGGGAGGGTTCCCGCTAACACTTCCACAGGAGAGTCGGGGTAAGGCAGTTTGAAGTTATAATTACAGGTGTACTCATGCAGGGGTGCCTGCTCTCTGTGTGTGCTCCTAGACCTGCTTGTAACGTAAGCTGGGGGGGGGCGGGGAAGGTCTGACTGTCTTCTGCTAGGCATCTGAAAGCGGGTGTTACATCTTCAGGGATATAACTTGCATGCTTCACCCACGTTTTTACAACAACTTTGCTATGTTTTGGAGTTGTGGAGGGGAAGTTTGGAGAAGGCTTTACTCGCCCCGAGAGGAAATGGTTTCTGCTGTTGTGCTGCCGTGGTGACCCTTCCCCAAAGGACTGTGTGCAGACGATGAAAACAGTGGCTCTGCATCAGCTCCTGCCAAATACATGTCAAGTGATCTTCCAGCAACGGCAAAGGGAAGCTCAGGATAGTTGAGAATGTAACCCCAGCTGTTCTCTCTCCCCTAGAAGGAGGAACCTGTCTTTCAAAGAGACATTTCTTATAATTTCATCTGTAGTTCGATTGTGTGCATTGATTTAGGCTTCATTCTGCTTATGTGCACAGAGATCTTAAAGGGAAAAAAAAAAAAAAAAAGCAAGCACAAATGGTGCTAAGCCATGAGATTTAAGACCTGCCACTAAAGGCAGTCCTCAGGAGAAGTTCATATTGTAACGGTGGCTGGTGATCAAGTTGCCCTGGAAGATTCATCAGTGGTGGTAGGTCACCCTCAACAGACAAGAGGTTGTACTGCCTTGAGGATAGATGAGTGATGTCAATCTGCAGGGAGAACCAGGGCTTGCCTCAATGAAAGCAATGTAGTGTCACAGTAGTGTCCTTGTGGCATGGGCAGAACCTGTCCTTGACTTTGTGCGAAAACAGTCAGGGCATAACAACAGTTCGGAGATCTTGAACATCAGCCTTCAGCTGTGGCCCTGGATGCAGACTGAACCTAGAGTGTCAGAATTGTTAAGCCTGGGCTGTTACTGTTTGATCTGTTAGTGAGTAGCAGTAATGGATGGAAATTTCTGTTGGACCAGCTTCTGAGACAGCAAGGGGTGGCTGGGATAATGCAGACCACACCTCACCTGCAGGGAGGTACTATCCAGTAAACTCCGAACAACTTCTCTGGTGGCAGGAGTGTTGCTTTTTCTCAGCCACCCATCAGAACAGAAAACTTCCAAGTCTCTCCAGGCTTTATTCTTCTCTTAAATGTTACATTTCCCTTTTTTTAAGGGCAACAGTACCACATGTAAAAGATTTTAGTTCCAAGTGTGCTCTGAATGCAGCAGAACCTGCTTTGTTCTGTTGTGCTAGCAAAAACGTGTTGACAAGGACGGGTGTCAAAGCCCCGGGCTGAATTGACTGGCCTGGAATTAGGCAGAGGATGTTTTGCAAGGGTGTTCCAGCCAGGGAAAACCACATGGTCTGGTCTATTCTTGCTTCTACGCTGCTGTGCAGTCCAGAGAGCTCCTTTGTTTTAAGTTGTGTTGTTCATGGCTGAGTAATGGGGATGAAGGAGTCCTTACTTTGTGTCTAGGCCCCTTTGTGGGTGACAGTGCCACGAGGTGGCAGTGGCCACCAAGTAATGTATGGCCAGAAGCACAAGGTCCAGGCACTGCATTTGTCCAGCTTTTTGCTCTCTGATGGGTGGGAGCGCAATCCAGCCCCTAAATGCCAGCCAAAGCACTGCTCTAGTTTACACTTGTCCTTTGACTTTCAAGTAGACCCAAATTCCCATTTCTCCATTCCCATGTTGTTTGAGCACCTCAGTAAAGTCAGGGTGAGAGGTGACCAAATTCTTGATGAACTGTGCATTGCTTTATTTTGTGCACGCCTCCAGAGACTTACTGCCTCTGGAGGGCTCGCTCCTATTCAGGCTGCACCTTCCCTGCAGGATTATCTTGGGCATTTCATGTAATAGTGATTCTGTTGCCTTTTCTAGATATTCAGTTTTTGGCTGACATTTTGCTCTTCTAGGCCTGGGCTACCTGGGATGGACAGCAGGAATTGCAGCATGAGTAAAAGCTAAATCACTTGAGCGATGATGGCTCCACTGCCTTCTCACAGGTCTCTGTGTCCGAAGAGGCAGAGAAGTTTTCCTGCAGTTTGGTGGGACAGACTTTTAGAGACGGCTGGCTTTGAGGCTTTGTAGTAAACCAAGGGATATATCTGTTAATCTGGGCGCTGCATGTCTACAGGAATTTGCAACACCGCAAAAAGACCAGAAGTCCTGGTAGGCCTTTGTGGTGTGCCTGAATTGCCTCGCTAATTCTGGGAAATCTGCTTTCCTGGCCTGGAGGAGCTGGCCCATGCCCAAACCCACCTGCTATAAAGGAAAGGCCATTTACACCATGGTGGGCTCTGTAGGCTTGGCCAGCTCAAGAACCAAACCAGAGGCAGACAGATGTGTCTTTATCATCAGCTGATGGCTTTTTGCTGTCTTTGGTGTAAACAGTGTAAAGCAAGAACCATGAATGCGTGGTAGACGTGTGAAATGTCTGATAAATGGGAACAAACGTTCATGGGTGGCTCTAAGGAGAATGGCTAGAAAAGACAGGATGGCTTTTGCATTCTGCAGTCAAGTTACTGAATAATCTGAGGGCAGGCCAGGAGGATGGAAAGAAGGCAGGAATCGCCTCTATTCTGTTTTTCTGCTGATAAATCAAGCACGACAGCACAAAACTTAATAAAGCACTGTGACATTTTAGGTAGAACAGTGTACACGGGTGAAATGTGCTGCCCACCCATGATGGAAAGCCTTGCTTTCCAATGTGGGATTCCATTGTTGTCACGTCCTTGGGGCTGGTAGATACCATTGTGCCATAGATTTTTGTAGGCAAAATGTTAAAACCTCCTATTTCAGGTTCTTCTCTGTAAAATGGATTTTGCTTCACCCAGCAGGGGTGATGTGAGGATATGTTTGTTGATATTCTTGGGGTCCTCATCTGTTTTTGGGAGAGTGCTGTGAAAGGCTTGAATGGGAGATTCTTTCTGTCAAACATACCCACAGTTAAACCAGTCTGTTAATTCATGAGTTCAGACAGGCTTATTACTGTTTTTTCTAACCTTGATCTAACAAATTGTGCAATGTGGTCTGCCACACATCTGCTGCTCCGTGCGTGCTGGGGAGGGTGGACACCTGGTGTCGGTGGAGGGAGAGTAGTGGAGTGGAAACAGTGGCCTCACTGGGAATTTCCTTTGAAGATAAAAACCCTGCATGGCTATTTGTGAAATGTTTCTTTTGAACCAGCAGCATCGGTAGGTTTGTCGTCAAGCGGGAGACATTATAAAACCAGATAACTGCAAGTTGGCCAAGTGCCTAATGAGGATCCGTGAGTTGTGACAGGTGAACCCATCTGGCAGCAGCACTGCCTGCATTGCTGTGTCACACGCCGGTGGTTGCTCTTGAGAGACACATTTGTACAGTGTACTTGGTGCACATGTTGCTCCTCCTCGGTGTGAGATGCAGGCTGTTTCCGTCACGTTGTCTTGTGGGTCAGATAGGAAAATTACACATGTAGTCATATGCAAGGACCACGACTGATTCTGCTCTTCTGAAGCTGGGGGGAGAAAGGGGAATATCCCCTTGTGGACAGAGTTTGATAGGAAGGGGAAGCGACCTGCTGGAGAGGGGTGGATGCCTGAGCACTGCATCTGCCAGCGTGGACACTCGAGTCTTTGCAATACATAAATCATGGAAAATGTGTGTGCTTTTCTCATTGTGTCAAAGCCAGAAAGCCCTGACCCAGCTGGAGGAAAATAACAATTTCAACAGAGATCTCGTCAAGCAAGATGTTCCAACTTGTTAGAAAACAACTTACTGTATGCTTGAAAGGCGCCTGCAATGCATAAAAAGAAATGGCTCACTCTTGCACTGGAAAATCTAAAGTAGAATAGGCAGATATGACCTCATCTCTTCATGCTGGAAAATTACTGCCACTTAACTTGGTGTTCTTGCCATCTTAAAGTGGTTACTGGGGAGTCAGTGATTGGGAGCAAATGTAAATGTGGCTCAGTTGCTTATCAAGTTGGAGCAAAGTCTTTTGGTTGGAAGTATTTGTAGTGAATGGAAAAGTAAATGAACAAGCAATATTGTCTGGCTTTTTAACTGGGCTCTTCCAGGTGTCTGAAAGGCTTGGGAGGGAAGAATTTAAAGTGAACTGTGTTGCCTGACTGTTGCACTGAAGGCAACTATGGTCTTGCTATTCACAGTGCAGACTTCTGGTCTGGTGCCCCACCAGTTCTTTTGGGAAGTGTGGTCGCAGTGTTAGACGCTGCCACAATGTTTAGGAAAATAAGCCAGTTCCACGATGCAGGCACAGTGTACTGTTTGGCGGTGATCTAAGTGGGCTAGCAATAGATGGCGCAGATGGCTGTATCAATCTGTCCTCTCGTCGTGCCAGTTCAGAGTACTGGGCTTTTGCTGTGATTGTAGAGCTGGGGGGACCCTGTCAGGCAGACTTGGAGGTGAGGTCTGCTCACAGGCTGCATGCTACTGGGAGGGGAGATTGCCTCTCTGCGGTGAGCTGTCATGTTAGAGGTCTTTTGACTACAATATGGCCTTTGGGAGACGACTGTTTTATGAGCAAAAGATAGTTAGGCCCAGTATCTCTGGTACTGCGGCCATTTCCAGAGAGTGCACCTAACGAGACAGAAGTTTCTAAGAAAAGGAGAGAGTGGTGGCAGTGGCTGGAGGGATCTGCAATCTGTATGACTAATTGTCATGTGCTTCACTCACGAGTGGTTGAATATACCTTTTTCTTCAGCAAATTCCATAGTTCAAAAAAAATAAACGGGCTGTTTCTGAATATAAGAGCTCAGGAGCTCTGAGCCTGGCATGGTCTGGAGGTCCCCAGGTTCCCATAGGCCCTGCCAGGGGAGTGAGAGCCAAGCCCTGGCTAGTGAAGGAGCTCCTTGGCTTCAGGCTCTTGTTTCACAGCAGGACACATGTAAGCCAAAGGCCCTTAGCCTTGAGGCAGGCCATGTGGGATGGGACCACTGCAATATGTCTATTTGGCACACTTGGATGCTTAGGGACAGATGAAGCAGATTAAACTATATCACCCAGCAGTGATATACTTCCCAGTGGGGAAGTCTGCCACGTCCCCAGGGAAGCTATTCCAATGGTTTAATTACTCTCAGTGCTGGGAAACAAGCTTTTATTTCAAAGCTGAATTTGTTTGACTTCAGTTTCTGCCCATTGGGTCCCATTTTGATGAGGCTTACTCTTGGCTAGCTCTTCCCTGTGCAAGTACCTGTGAGTATCAATTGAGTTGTCCCTTTGTTTTATTCAGACACATTAAATTCCTTATGTCTGTCTCTGCAGGAATTGTTCTCCAGGCCCTGGTTTTCTTTCAGGTCTCATTTAAACTCATTTCCTTGTCTTCCCATTCTCTGAAAGTTGACTTTTTGGTCTGGACGCGGTTCTCCTAGGGACTTCTCAGGTCTACATACAAAGGTAGTGCTCATGCTGCCTGGCCCTTCAGTCATGCAAGAATGGCATTAGCTGCAGAGATTGTTACTTTCTTCTCTGAATCCTTATTTTCTGTCTTGTAAACACAACATTGCCTTTTGGTTCCCAAATCTACAACCTTGCACTGTGTTCTGCAGCAGTAATCCAACAAAGCCTGTGCTCACCTCTGCAGACAGCGCAGCGGGTCCGGTTGGGAGCTGGGGGTACGTGAGACTCGTAGGTATTGGCACAGCCTGCCAGGTTGCTGTTTCCTACCAGGTCCGTTGTCTGTGTGTTACTAGCACTCATGGAAATGGGAAAGTTCTCCCTATCATCTCCATTTCACAACAATTTGCTTTGCAACTTCATTGATACTGTCTATCGAGGTAAAGGTGGGGAAGGGAATGTGGTGAGGAAGCGGCGTCTGATGCCCACCATGAAGGCATTAGGGTACTACTGAGATGGCTTGTTTTAGGTATATGAGCTTTTATAGGCAGTTGCAGAGAGGAGCTACTGAATGTGATTCAAAGCAACCATCTGCTGTGGGCAGGCTGTGCTGCTGTCCAGAAGAGCCATCTCTGTTTATGATGAATATTTTCCTTCACTATGAACTATTTGGCCACTTACCACAAGAACTGGTTAACCCCTTGAAAACTCTCAGAAAGCGGGTAATGTTGCAGGGAGTCAATGTTTAATTAAAGGTTGAATTAGTATGTCTGCCCCTCTGTGCAGTGTAACCCACATGAGCAAAATCTGGGAGGACCAGAGAAGGCCAGTTATCGCCTGTGAGACCCAGTTTGCACATCAGAATAGTAAATGTCTGACAGTAATGAAACTGTTGGAATGAATAGCAGGTCTTGTTCTTCCCACCTGTTCTACATCTCTACCGTCTGCAGTGTCTGAGTCTCACTAAAGCTGCTGGGATTTCAGTGCAGTGCTTGGGCATGTGCTTAGTTTCTAATTTCTCAGATTTAGGAGGGACCGAGATGTCTGTTAAGTACTTTGCTGAATGGAGATCTTTTGTCAGAAAAAACATCTCTGTTTAAACGCAACTATTTCTTCTTGACACCCTGCTTGAGGACAAATAAGGTGATTGCTCTTCGTGGCTATGCTGGTTTCCTCATTTGAGTTTGTGGCTATAATGGCAGTTAGATTAAAAAAAAAAAAAAAAAAGGCAGACGGTTGGATGGAGACGGGATGTTAAACGTTGCAGAGAGCATGGAAACCCTGTGTCAGTCCAGAGCTTGTAAAGGGAAAACCGTCACTTGGCAGAGACAGCTTAATAGGCTTGTAAAATCTGGCACTATCAAAACCACGATTTGGGTTTTATCAAAGCATGGCAGGGGAGCCTTGAGAAATGACAGCTGTATTATCTGTCTTCAGATCATTCTGAGAGCAACATCAGGAGCAGGCTGGAAACAGTTCAGAAAATAATTTCATATTGAGGATTTGCTGGGGGCAGAAATGTATAGGGAAAATTGAAATGAAAGAATTAATAACAGTATCAATAACCTTCCTACAGCAGCTATCAGGCATGACATGAAAATGACTTGAAAGTTGTCATTTGCTGTGTATTTTATTCCCATCAGGAAGGTTTGAGGGGTGAGAGGAGAATCCAAACAAGGCAATTAGAAGACTGGAGTGTGTTGTGGGAAGGAGGAATGGCTGGTGTGTAGAACCTTTCAATGCAATTTTCCCTGCCAGACACAGGGGCTGGGCCAAATTCTGATATAGTGGAGCAAATACTGGAGTGAGCAGACTTATGGAGTGACATCAGTGACTGCAGCGTCAGCTGGTGTGCGCCACAGCCGTCTATGCAAGATGCTGATTGTTGCAGCAAAAGACACAATGCAGCTCTTCCTAGAAGTGTATCCTAGAGACAGAAGACTCTAGCTAGGGTTTCTTACTCACCACCAAAACCTGTGAGTCTTTGAGTATGATTCAAATTCACTGAAGTCATTGCCAAGATTTCCAGTCCTTTTTCTGGGCTGTGGACCAATCCTGCTTAGTCTAGTCCAGTTGGTGTGGGTGTAGGGGATGGTAAAACGTCCTACTTTTTTTTTTCTATGACTGTATGTTGACTCTGAGCCATTTGTACTCATTTCTTTTTCTCCAAGATGACTTGACTCACAGCCAGGAGTTTACTGTACTTGTCTCAGGCTTTGAGACTCTGGGCCCAAACTGGAACTATCCATAGCTACTGGAAAAGAGAGCCCAGCACGTAGGTTAAACCACTTATAAATGATGGCATGGCTGAGGCAGCCAAGCTCTATTTCTGAAAGTGACTTAGTCACTTAAGAAATGAAACCGCACTGAAAACGTTCCCTTTCCTGAGGTCCAAATGCTTTTCAGACATTACCTAAGCCATCAGGCTGTGATGGGACAGACTACTGTGATCCCATTTGCCAGTTGCAGGTCATTAATGTGCAGAGGAGAAGGGACTCGATTTTCAGACTTTCCCTGAGACAGTAAGTTTCTATTGCAGTTTATGTTCAGACTTAGCCTGCAAATCATCCAGAATTGACACTGGGTTTTGACCTGTATTTAGCTATATTTTTGCCACATAGCTGGCCAAACTTGCCGTGTTTCCAAGGTAAAAGGGAAGAAGTGAAGCTTGCAGTCTCCATTTTCTGAATTAGCGATTGTATGTCTGAGAGCTTCAGAAAACTGATCGGTGAAACTAGTGAAGAAGAGAAACCGCTTGCATGAATGCACGGCGAATGCTGAGGCACAGGCTCAGATGCAGTATCTGTTTATATACAGAGGAGAAAAACGGTATGAGATGAGCAAGTTTAGTCACTTTAGCAGGAAGTCAGTCATTACTTTCTCTTTTGGTCTGAGAGCAGTCTCTCTGAAATTAATTGGTGACTCCTTCATAATGGAGATAGATATAAATAAAGAGGTTTATGCTTTCGGATGGAGCACAGGAACTGAAAAGCAGGTCTTTGCTGGAGGAGACAGGCTGAGGTCTGCCAAGCAGCTGGAAGTTGCTGGGGAAGCAGGGAAGCAGTCTGACAGCTGGAGTGAGGTCGGCAGCCTGTGTGCAGCTCGGTCCCATGCTGCACTAGTGACAGGACTGTCTGCTCTTCAGTCCCAAGCCTTGGTCCACACCAGGAAACCTCTGATGCGCTGGTGCTCGGAGCTGTGATGCACACAGACCCCAGTCCCTGAAGCCAAAGGATATTTGTGCTGCTAGGGTCGCTTGTGGGGTGGGAATGTGCCACTCCTGTAAGCTTGGCACAGAAGGAGAAAATGCCTTTTCAAGGGGAAAAAGTCAGTGTATTCGCTGGTCACGGCGTTCGGTGGGTCTACTTGCCAAAATAACCTATGTGCACCCAAAGTAAGAAAAGCCCTCCGTGGCACCGACTCTGTGATTCTAGGTCCTTTCTCCCTTTGATTGCTTTTCTTCTGCAATATGTAGTTGGCTGGGAGTTATTCAAAGGTAGCTTCAAAAGATCAAAGTCAGATCCAGTCTTTATAGCATTCATGCTTCTGCCATTCAGTTTATGCAGATATTAATGAGGTGCATTTTATATGGCCTGACATTCATGTCTTCTGTTTATTCTAATGAGATTGTTCTGCTGTCCCTCTTGTTTTAATAAACAACAGAGTCTCCAAGATCATGTTCTACAAAGATATTTTTCCACTTTAGGATTAGCAGGAGCAAAACTAGGAATGATAATTTTAATAGGCATGAAACATTGGGATCTTGCGTCTGATGCCTTCAAAGCAGTGCATTCTCCTCTGCTTCGCCTACTCTGTATTATCACAAGTTTCAGGCTAACGCACACATTTCTTGCCCTTTTATCTCTCTAATTGTTTTCACAAGTTCATTAATGATTTTGCAAAAGCTGTAGTGAAACTAAACGACATGCTCATAAACCTTTAAAGGAGAATATACCCGGCCAGTGATGGAAAAGTCTCATTAGTCTTTTCAAATCACTCCCAGCAGGTTTTTCTGCAGATTCAAACTTGTTAGGCACATAAATATGCTTCTCTAATTCAATCGTCTGTGCTGATTGTGTGACAACTGAAGTTTGCTCGGCTTTTAAGCAGCCACTAAAATCACCTTTCTAAAGCAGATGTTCTGAGAGCCAGAACCGGGCTGAATTCTGAGGGTTGGTGTTTTGGTTGGTTTTTTGCAATCTATAGAATTTCTTGGGCTACTGATGTCACCTATGCTTTATTTCCAAGAAAATCGTGTGGTAGCTCTTCAGAAAATCACTGGGTTTCTGTTTGAGCTGGGAATATTGAGGTGATGATGATACAGCATCTGCAATATATCTTCAGGCCAAGGCTTAAGATGGTCTGGGATTTTTGCTAGGACAAGGACTAAATTCTGTAGGATTAATCACAAAGTGATAAGCGAGATCCTTTGTGGTCTCTACAGGTGGTATGTTCTGACACGTTGTGCAAGGCAGAGAGAGGAGCTGGGCACGAATGAAAGCAGCTGTGGCACCTGTAGGAGATGGTCCAAACCTCGGTGAGCCGTGCCAGGGTCATGCCTGGCCCCAGCGAGGAGGTTAAAGAAATTGGTCTTTCTCAGTGGTGTTCTTCAACAGTGCTTTGGGCATGAAGCAGTGATGGGAGGGAGAGCCTGATATAAGTGTTTCAGCGCAGCAGGACGTGGGGGCAAGCGTGGAGCGCTGGCCTCGGCGCCGAAAGAGCCATGGCAGGAGGAGGAGGGCTGGAGGCTGAGTGAGGCAGGCGTCCAGGTGTGGAAGAGCTATGGGGAACTGAGACCAGAAGGCTCACCACTTCTGCAAAGTGCAGGGGACATCCCGAACTGCTAGAGCAGCACATCTCCACCCTCCCTCATCTCAAAGCTGTTCTTTCTATGCTGAGATAAAGAATGAAAATGATTTTCCAAGTCTTGAGAGTGCTTTCCTTTGAGTTCATCTAGATGAGGATATTTCTACCACACAAACCTTAATTGAAGTATTTGATTTCCCTTTTGTATGTGTAGTTAATTTATGTGACACAATTAAAATACATTTTAGTTATACAATAGGAACTTAGAACTGGAGTAGGTGATTAAAACAACTGAACAGCCTCTTCTGAAATTTTAACTTTGCTAAAAGCATAATGATCCTTTGACATGAGTGTTTTTGGAAGTACGTTACATATAAGGATGCGTTTTAGATAAATTCTTTACCATGCAAGCTGTATTTTATGACTGACGCTAGAGATCTTGAAAGAGTTTTAATTGGGCTAGGCAGGGGATACTAATATATGTTTTGGGCCTTATTGCTCAGAGTTGCTTGAATCAAGTTGAACTGTCTGGTAGCAGTCAGAGTTAAGGGGTGAAAAAACCCTTCTGGCTGTGTTCATTGTGCATTACGTTGTCACTAAAGCTACTTAGCACCAAACTGGCATTCTCGCATTAGAAAGTGAGTGGTCCTCAGTGCCACAGAGAGAAATAAACCTCTTTCCCCAGGGAAGCAAAAAAAGCACTTCCAAACTCAAAACTAGAAACCAAACTGCATAAAGTCAGGCTTGCATCGCTACTGGTGACCAACAACTTGGTGCTGTGGAGCGCTTGGCACGTAGCAGAGACCTGAGACATCCCTTTTATGTAGCAGTGAGCACAACTGTTACGTACTTGTCTTGTACAGGCCTCTCTTGGAAAAGAGATTTAGCTGTAAGTCTATTTTTAAGGCCTCGCTTTGTCTGAGACTTTGTTGAAGTTGTAAGTGGCTATTTTTGGTTGTTAGAACTGACAGCTGTCGTAACCTGCACTTTTGCACAGCGCTGCATGGATCACAGTAAAGTGCAACTGTCAGCCCTAGCCAGCCCAGAAAACAAGACGCACATCTGCTGACATTTAACCTCAACTCTACTGAAAAGAGCAAAGCCCTTCCCAGGGTTAATTGCTCAGCTGAAATGTCTTGGGCCGGATGCTGCATGTGTGGGACTCTCCTGCCTATGGCAAGCATGTGCTGAGCATGGCCAGGGGCCATAGATGGCCTGCACACCTAACCGCAGTCTCTGCATCTTCTGCAGGCTGGCGGGAGCGGAAAGCTGGGCAGGCTCTGCTCTGAACGCAGCTGGGGATCCTCCTTCTCCCCAGGGCCCACCCGTGCCGCTTTCACTGTCTCTGCTGCTCCCCGCTGCTGCCCCAAGAGGGACAGATAGCTGTGGCTGTGCTCAGGCTTGCACATCCCCGTGTTAGTTTTACTAGCCTGACGGTCTCCAATTGCTTTATGGTTTCTCTGGGATCAGAGATTGAGAGCTCAATGTTTTGCAGAAAGGGAGGTCACAGGGAAGTGCTTGTTTCTGCAAGTGTCCCAAACTGGATTTTGTTGGACACCATCTGAAACTGCAGAAATGGATTGTAAGTTTCCATTTTAAAGTATGTTTGGCAAATCTGCTTGATTCCGCAATAAAGCGTTCAGGGTAAACTCCTCCAAGTTTGTTGTTGTTGCTGTTTGTTTGTTTGTGAAAATGTGGAAATCTTGACCTGACTTCTTGGGATTAACTGCAGACGGCCAAATCTCTCTTTCTTTTTTCTTTTTTATTTTTTTTCATGCAGGACAAAAAAAAAATTTCCACACAAATCTTTTGAGCTTTTATTATCAGAAAGTCACAATTTCCAGTCACTCATCACTTCGGCTATTTTAGTCACTTTTTTAGTGCCTATCTTCGATTTATTGTTCTCAGTTTCTATAACAGAGCAAATTTCTCCTTTCTGACAGTGTAGTTGTGCTGCTGCGTTACTGTGTGCAAGGCATTCTGAAATCTCTGCACAGGAGGTACAGTTCAGTGGAAAGTCCTTCCGATACACATGGGAAAATAATTTGCAATTAATTAAGTTATTGGATGAATTCCTCCTTTGTTCTGTCTGAAAATGGCTGTGAGCAGATTGCTAAATTCTCAAACGATTCATTACAACAAATTGTTTGTGAGTTTCTTCCCTAAATAATTCCTGGTCTGACCAGAACAAACAGTTCACAATGTGTGAGTGAAATTCATAACTTCTTAGTTTCTTGAGTGGCTAATATATGGAGAGAGGTTCCCCATTCAATGTGAATGGCAGGTAGCACAAGACATGACTCAAAACTCACTTTTGATCTGTGCTTTAATACTGAGATGTTGGGCTGTGACCTGAGTTTTTCATTGTCTTGAAGGACTGAGTCCAAAGAATAGAGGGTGGATGGGTTAAACCTTGCTTTCAGGTGGATATTTACAAAGGGGAGATGTCTGTGTGCAAGAAGAGGCTGGGTACTGGGATTTTAGAGGGGGGTAGGATTAGCCCCTGTAAATAGATAATTTTAAAACTCTCAGATATTATAAGTGGGAGGAAAAAAAATATGGACAATTCTTTGGAGGAGGAGGGAGAGGAGAGTAAATGAAAAGTGCTATGTGGCCAGGATCTGAGGTATAAGGCAGCCCAAAGGTGAGGAGCTGGACACGAGGACGGGAAGCATCTGGTAGTGCTGGCAGAGGTTGTGTGGCAGAGCACTTGATTGCCAAATCATCACCCAGCCTGTCCAGCTAGTAAAAATTACAGGAGCTGAAAAAAATGAACAAGAGCACAACAGAAAACGTCACCGAATCTGCCAGCAACTGAAAAGGACTGGACTCAGCAGTATGACACTGGCAGCCCTTTCCGTCACTGTTGCAGCCGCAACTCCTCTGTGCTCCTTGCAGGCAGCTGTCAGATATCTCGATCTGCATTCCTCTGCTCTTGGTATTTGGAAACACCACAGGATGCAAAAAAAAAAAAAAGAGATGCCAATTTTTGCTTTATTGCATTCTGTTGCTTTCTGCCTGTGGTGGTTTTGTTGCCTGACTTGGTATAAAAGCTGGCTGGAGCATTTTCTCTGCTGTACTCTAAATCTCATTTTTACACTGTTCTTATTCTCGTTATGAAGAGTGCGGCCCCACTAAAGTCTGCCTGTGCTGGCTCACAAGTGGCTGTTAACACAAAAGTGAGCACCTGCTAATGAAAATGGAAGTGTTGGTTTTCAGACTATTGCTGATTTGCTAGTCTCTGGTCTCAATATCTTTGCCCCCCATTAAAATGAACTAGGTAGCATGTGCCACAATGTTCACTTTGTCAAAATGTTGGTTGTCCTTCTAGATTAGTGCAGCTCCCAGACCAACTGCACTGGCATCAACAATTAGTTTGTTCTGCCTCCATTAATTAAAACAAGTTAAGAGTATTGCATGTTATTGTGGCTTTTAAAAGCATATGAGCATATTTGTGTCTATCAGCCTGTTCCCATGGCTGATCTTTGTTGACTGATTCGTGTTGTGTCTGTGTAATGGTTGCTAAATCTGGAGTGAAACAGGAACAACAATTAGTGAAACCCAGAAGATTTCTTGTTTCTCAGCTGTCTTTGACTCAGTGGCAGCTTTTATCTCTACCATCTCTCTTGTGAAGCATTAAAATTAAAGAATTGTCCCTTACTGCTTGGGTGGTGGAGTGAAAACTGTTGAAGCAGGAGTCGGTAGATGGCACTGTTAGACCCTGCTGGGGAAGTTTCAGGGCAGGTACAGCTCTGAAAGGTGTTTTGGTGTTTGGACTCGACTTCTTTCCTGGGTGAATTTTTTGTAAGCGGTGGGTGGACCTTTTGTCCCCTTAATCTCTCCTGCCTGCGTCCTGTGGTCAGGTTGAGGGAATGCGTCACTAGTGTTCTGGCAGGGGTCCCTGCTGGAAGGGTGCAACCTCTGAAGATGTTTTGCTGCCTCTGCTCAGGGACCAGGTCAGATAAGGCAGTTGGTGTTAGCTCCACAGACATCTTCCTCCATGCAAGATAACCGATGAAAGTGCCCAGCTGAGCTGCGTGAGGATAGGGGGTGACGTTTCCGTTTTGATTTCTGGGAAGGACACTGGGGCATTTCTAAAGGGCAGGGAGAGCCGTGGCTGTGGGGGGAACTGGCATGGAGGCAGCGTGCTGTGGAAATCAGCACCGTGCTTTTCTGTGCGAGCCTGGCTCGTTCTATGTGGCAGTAACTCTCTAATACTTCAAAATTGCAATATGGCCTTACAAAGAATAGCCAGTTCTGCACTGCTGATGAGAGCGCCTCATTTCCTAAGGGATGATTCCTAGAAAACTAACTAGCATTGCTGTAAAATGAGGATTTGTGGTTTAATAGTTATCATGGGAGCAGCTCCAGGAATCCCTCTGCTGCAGTCACCATCCTGCACAGGCTTCTGTTCTGCGAGCAATGCCTTTCTTCCAGCTTCTGGAGCAGACACCAAACTTGACATCATGTTCATCTGTCCGTGCACTGTAACATTGTCAGCGACATTCAGTACTTTGGGGATTTTTGACTGCTGACTTTCAATGACATTTGGAGCAATCTCCATGGCCAATGTGAGACACTCCTCTGTGCTAAAGAATGTAAAAGAGGCTGTTGCATTTAATGTATTGGAGTACGTGAGACACAGCAGCAGTTTGTGTGATTTATTGGGAAGACAACAATGCGCCATAGCATGTTCTGTAAATACAAGCACAAACAAATCATGCTACATCCCGCTGTAGATTTCATTTACTCCTAAAGTGTCTAAATTAATAAATGTAGCAATAATGGATTAATTCAAACAATAGATTCTGTCACAAGCTCCTTGGCCATTAAGATGGGGGCACACTCAGCTGCCCTGACAAGGATATAGGACTTCAGATGATAGTGACATGGAACAAAACAATGTGTCACTTAGGGTATGGCCTGATGCCCTTGAGTCTGCAGGAGGTGGTTAGTCCTGGGGAGACTGGAGAAAGGGGCTGCCTCAATTTCTGTGCTGTAGACCACTTTCTCTGAACCATTTCTGCATCTTGCAGGAAAGACTAACCTGTGTCTATCGCTGGCTACCAGCCCTTGACCTCACTTTTTTAGTTTGTATCAGGCACAAGAAAGGTGATTCCTGTGTTGTAGTGTCTGAATCCCTCTTATACTGGATTCTTATTCACTTTTGCTCTCTTCTTTATATCTGGAGGGTGGAAACAGGGGGAACTGCTCTCAGTTTCTTTGGACAGATTCCCAAAAAGGAAGAAACAAATAAGTCAATACATACATTTTAAAAAAGAGTATTAATTTTTACTTGCGATGAGTCTGACAGAAGAGAGAAGCTGGCTGATGGGAGGCAGTGTGGTGTGTCTGTTATCACATCTCGTACAAAGTTTGATGTAGCCAGCTGGCAAATACCAGCGACTCTCCTGAGTTCATAGCTCACCCTGTTTGTGTTGACATTTCTGGCAACGAAAGGTAAAGAGTTATCCCAGCTGCAATAACCTGTGAGGTCTCGGTCTGCATTTCTCTTAATTTGCCTGAAATTAAAGTCTCCCTCAGCAGGAGCAATTCACATGCCAGCATTTCCCACGGTTACTACTGGCTGGGGGACCTGCAGTAGGAGAATGCTGTGGGAGATGGCACCTGTAGTGATGCAGTCCCAGCTCTGTAACTGCACGCCAGCAGCCTCACTGCTTACGCCTTCCTTTCCTCCCTCTTAAAACCTGACTTTGTTTTAACACGGCTCCCTCCAAACACAGCACAGGGCTGGTGTGAGGTGCTGCAGCCCCCAAAAGAGCAGCAGGCTGAGCCCTGCTGTGTTGCTGGAGAGGCAGGTGTGGGGATGCTCAAGGAGCTCCTGAAGAAAAGTCTTCCAATGAGTATCCTGACCATGTGTCCTTGTACGGGGACTTGGCATTTTGGTAGGGAGGGCTCTGTGCTCCTGTGGCTAAGTCACCTTTCTCGTACTGTTCACAGCGTGCTGTGCTTATGCTGTTTGCAATTTGGAGTCAATTGGGATTGTTTTTTATTACTTGTTTGATATTAGCTGATAGGTAACATAGAGAAGCTTTACCTGAATTCCTGCCCAAGCATGTGAGATGTTGCTGATGGGCAAAGGCTGTGTAAAAACACCCTTAACTCTAAGGAAGCAGCTGATGCTGACAGTAGGTTTCCTTTGAACCATCAGAGACCATTTCAGCTTCAGATGCCTTTGCACAGAGCCCTTGACTTTATAATTAATATTGAAGGCTTTGGGCCTGATTCTCTTCTCCTGCCAGACTTACTCTGAGGTGACACTGGAATGATTTTCCTCTTGATTCTTGTATATCAGAGTGAGACAAAAATCTGATTTCCAACATGAACCTAGAATATATATCAAAACAAAAGCAAACAAATAAACAGAAACGAGCCAAACCTGACACGCCTTTTGCAATACAGTGGAAATATAAGGCACACTTGATATGAAATTGGTTGGAGTTGTTGGGAAACTTTACTTTCATTGCAATGGTCTTTGGATATAGGGTATATACCCTTTGGATATATAGGGTATATAGGGTATATATCCAAAGGGTAAATACCCATGGCATTTTGTCTTAGCATGTGAAGCCTTATTAAAAATATAGAGTGGATGTGGGATATTCGACTGGTATTTTAAATAATGATAAAAGAAACGGTGCTGAGGTTTGAAGAACTTTTTCTTTCATTTGAAATAGATGCCAGAAAAAATCTGCTATTTTAGTAATCTAAATTTTGCTGAACATATTTCTGATTAAATACTTTGTCCTTTGAATTGCTGCTGTAGTTTAGGTGGAACATGTCAAGTAGTTCTGTCATTATCTGATGTTCTTTAATAGACTTAACTGAAGTCTTGTTTATAGATCAAATCTATGGGCCAAATAGTAGTAAGAAATCCTTTTTCTTTCTGATAAGATGATGTATGTACCCTGAGAAAAGCAGTGGTGGCATGCTCTGCCAGCTCACATTCTCCTCTTGCTAGGGATCTCTGTGATGTATGTAGACAGAAAAATAAATACAAGGGAAGGTTTTCTCATGGCAGTTTCCTTTTTTTTTTTTTTAGTTACAATACAATTTGGTGGACACAGGTTACACCTTTGGAAGGGAGACAAATACAGTGCTGCAGATGACTGCTAAGAGGACATGATATATTGCGTGCTCAGAAGAATCCTTTCTCTACTCCCAAGCCCAGACTTTCTCAGTTGAGAAAGTATATTTACATACACATATGAGCCTCATGTCAACCAAAAAAAGCAGGCCAGCCAGGGACCAGAAGGGAAGCCAGAGAGAGCAAGGGCATGACTGAGCATTGGCAATCACTGGCAGGCTCCAGGTTGTCTCTTGCTGTCACATTGCTGCTTGGTTGAGTTAATCAGTTATTAGGTGAACTAGATTCTGTCTCCCAGCAAGTTTTTTCTCGTAAACTTTCATATCCTAATCATTATCCTCCTTGTTACTCCAAAGAGAATACTGAGAGCCCTAGCAGGGATGTTTGATGTCTTTAACTTCCTTTTTAAAATATTTCTCAGTCTCTGCCCAGGTTCTGAAAACCCCTAGCATCTCTTACTGAGAGGTGGCAGCAGCACATTTGACCTTTAATTCTCCTCTTCCATTTCCCCCACCCCAAGAAAAGAAAGGGTACCTGTTCTTCCTACAGTGTTTAACATGTTATAGAGGTTGTTGGACAGTAAACTTGCTCTCACACACGTGCTCTAGTAAGGTCATGATAGCACTAGTTAAAAAGTCCACAGTTAAAAGCTAACAAGAAGAAAATGCTTAAAAAGTGGTGATAAAGTTATGACTGAGCCAGAGCTGATTTTTGTACCACTGCAGCAAAAGCACCAAGGCTCTGGGGAGGAACGTTCCTTCTTAGCTCTTTGGCCTTTTTAGCCTTCTGTACAAGCAGATGTTTGGGGATGGCAAGTCTTCCTGAAAACTTATTGATAGGACCAGCTAAATAAATGCATATAGTTTAAAAGTAACTTTCTCTGTGCCTTTCTCCATCTCCCTTACTGAAATAGTTCTTGTTGATTTTCCTTCTATTAACCAAGTTTTTCACGAGATTAGATTCAACACAGTAGTCAATTGCCAAATTCATTAAATGTTAAGGCAGTAGTTATCTGAAAAAGAAGTCCTCCAGACAACTATTAAGGTCTGGAGAGGGTATTTTCTCATTGCATAGGAGGTAAACTTCAATTTGAATCAATATTTAGTGTTCAGTGGCAGGGTCCCAGGAGGTATGTGAGTTATTGATAAGCGGGTTTAGATGTCTTTGTTTAAAGTGTTTTGTTATTTTTATCTCTGAGTGCCCCCAAAGCAGTAAATCGTCAGGCTTGGTTTAAGTGTTAGTAGTTCTGCTGTCAAATCTAGTGAATCAGTTTGTACAGCTCTTAAAACATATTTGAAAGCCTTCGCACCTTCATGCGGTGCTGCTTGGAGCCTTTTTCTAAAACAACATTTTCTGATTTGGTGTTGGCATTATAGTTGTAAAAGAGAAGAAACATCTCTTAATGCTGACTGCATGGGAAGCTGTGATGCTGAAGTGATGGACTTGCAACCCAAATTTCTGTGAGGCAGAAAAAGTCTACATTGAGAAAAAAACAAATCCTGTTCTCACTGCAGTTGTAAGCAGGTTTGGGACATGCCAGAACACAGAGGTGAGGGCAAATAATGATAATATGCATCTCCAGCTCTTTTCAGGTGTCAACTGATGTGTAGGACAGGCACTGACTGAGTACGATCCAAAGCCTGCTGAAACGAGGGAGTATTTTTGATGATGCAGTTGGCTGTGGCCTGGGACTGTGATGAGTAACGGAGGAGGGGGCAGATTCTGTGTTTGCCTAATGCTCTCTCAGGTGGTGGAGCTGGGCTGGCAGGGAGCGTGGTCTGAAGACTTCATCTGGGAGCACTTTTCCATTCTTGGTTCTCGACTCCTGACCCAACCAGCCTGTGGCTAACCGGCTCTGGTGAGGAAGTCCACAGGGGACACCATGGTGATAAAGATCTCTGAGGCAACCCATTCCTTCAAATAGTGCAAGTGGGAGACATCAGTGAGACTTTTGCCTCTGGGGGTGGACCTGTGTGGTCCTGCTTCCTTAAGCAAAGCTCTGTGTAAGTTGTATTGCAGCTGATTTTCCTTGGAGTGGATCAATTCTGGTCACTGTGTGTGATGGTGCTTTGGACTATACATTGTCTTAAATCTTCCCTGTCCCCACATAGTGTCTTAAAAAGCTAATTTCTGTCAGTGCCTGCTGGGACTCCCCTGTCCACAGACGCGTTGGTGTTATTACTTGCTGTTACCCTACTGATTGCTCTCCAGGGGAATGACCATCCCCTCAAGGTTTCTGCTGAGTGCAGGATGTTTGCTGCTCCTGCTGCTTCAACCCCAAAATCTTACTTTAAAAAAAGGGCAGATCTTTTTTCTTCTGTCATCAACTCAGCTGCGCTGTCAACTCCACTCGTGATGGCACACTGAATAATTGATTTCTGCCTTGTGCAAAACCAAAAGCCAAGGAAAGTGTCATCGACGCCGGTAGATAATTTGGCTCAAAGTCCTTAGTGAGGCAGGAGCCTTGAATAACCGAGAGGCCAGAAGATGAGGGCCACCAATTCTGTACTCCCTATGATCTTGTCAGCACTTGAAAGCTACTGGGGGCAGGTACTGACTAAATCTGTGCACACATGCTCCTCTGCTAGACTACACCAGTGCAAGAGTTAATGAGGGACAGATCCATGTGTAAGCAAGTCATTGATGGACTGTGCAGAGAGTTCAGCTTAACCACTGCTGGACAAATGCCTTGTGAAGCCTTCTTTCTCTCTGCCTTGATAAGCAAATAAAAATACTTTCTCATCCTTAAGAGCTGACAATTTGCCTTCACGGAGAGGAGAGGAAATTAAAAAAATAAAGGAAACCCAAACAATTTGACTCTCTTGCCAGCATCCTATGTTTCCTTAGGCTTTGCTCCAGCGCTTGCATTGTCTGTACTGTTAATAACACTCTGTTTTCCCCCGGAAGTTAGTTACTTTTATATTCCTGCCTCTTTTTAAAAATGTGACCTTTGGCTTTTGAGCTTTCATAATTGCTATTAATCTGTTCAATATGAAAAAATAATAGAAAGGCAAAAATTATAATCTGGTTTGTCTGACTTCAGTCTTTGACCCCAGTATTTTCTCTTTTAGAAATGCGTCTCCCCCCACCCTTGGGAATACTAACCCCTGCCTGGAGAACAGCTGCTGGGAGCGCACAGCTCCTCCTATGTGCATCCACTGCAGCCTTGTGTAGAGGCAAACAGGCTTCCTCTTGTTTCTGATTAGGCCTTCGTGTCCTGCCCTTCGCTCTGCCTTTTCCACCTGCTATTTGTATTCAGTAGCCACAGTCATCCTCCTGCTTAACCTCCCGTGCCCAAGAGGCCTCTTGGTGTCATGCATTCCCTGGAGCTGTGCCTGGGGTGTAGCTTTATTATTCAATACCTTAGACTCAGTCAATGCAAGATGATAGTCCTGTGATCAAAGCTGGCCCTAAACTACCTTGTACTTTCTTGTATGCCTTGCAATTTCAGAGCGAACATACTTTTATACTCCAGATATTTGAGTGGTGAGAAGCTGGTTTTTCAACCCTTTTCAAGTATTTTCACTCTGTCCCTGCACCTCTCCTGAGTGGGATCCAGACCCATCTCTGTCAACAGAGTGTCCCCCTTCAGAAACATCTCGTATTATAACATGGTACAAAGTGAACAAATATTGAAGAGAAAGCTGGAGGCCAGAATAAAATTCCTTTCCTCCCAGCTTAGCCATGTATACCATGAGAGCATCTTTCCAGCACCTAATGCTTGAATAAGTCTCCTCTTTAATGCCTGAAAGCTCTGCTCACCTCTGCCTTGCTGGCTGACTGAACTCACACTGCCTGTGTCTTCTTCCAGGATGATAGCCAGGAAATTATTACAGTGCAATTTAAAGACCATAAAATACAGGATGAGCAGATGGCAGGTCACATCTCCTTCCCATGAATAGCCTATGTCACCGTGGCACTGCTTCAGTGCATGCTGAGCTGCACTCACAAAGTCCAAACAAGAAGCATCACCAGTGGAGATGATGTCTGTCAAGGCAACATCCCAGCAGCGCAGACCTTACGACTGTGACAAAGAATTTGGGTGTTGGCAAGAAGCTTTAGTGACAATGAGCTTTAAATACCTGCTGCTAAGATAATCACAATAATCTGTCTGCCAGCTTTTTCCTAATGTGCATTTTCTAATTCATTGTGGGAGGCAAAATCCTTTGACTGGTAGAATGAAGACGTGGCACTGTGACTATAATTTACATTGTTAAACAACTGGAAGGAGCAGCTATCAAAAGCTGGAAATTCTACCCAAAGCAGAATAGCTGCCTTCACAGATTAATTTTTTTAAAAAAGATGAGAAATTAGTGTTTTCATAGAAAGGAATTCCTGATGCGAAGGATCCTCAGTTCTGTGAAAAGGATTAAGAAAGTGAATGTCCCATTTGTAGGATTTTCTGCAGTTCTGTTACTCTTCTGATCTTTTTGAGTCTACCCTTGGAGTAGGGGATCTTACCCTCTACCTCTCACTGCTCTGTGGACTACTGTGCTCTGTGGGGACAAGATGCTGGAATAGCCGTTATGGTCATTCCTGTCATCCCAATGGGGAGGTTTTTCAGCAAATTAATTTCTCTTCTGTCTAATTGGGAAACTCAAACAAAGCTCTGTCTTGTGTTGGTTCTTGGTGCAGCAGCCAAGATGATCCCCCTTATCCTTTCAGCATTAATTACAAAACACCTCTGCTCCTATGAGCAGCACGTCACCAAAGGAGGCTGTATGTTACCTATTAATCAGCCATGCAGTTGGGTATATTTGATGCATAGGGACATGCCATGATGTAAAAATTGTCATCATTCCTTTACTACTAGTGGTACTAGAACAAAAGGAGGATCCGGGATTGGGGATTCAGAAATTTCCTGGTAGAATGGAGTTAGTAGTTTGATAGGAAAGTATCTTCTCAAAAAAATGAGGAAAACAATACATCTAAATGAGCCACTGAGCTCTAACAGCAGGGCCAGCAGGTAAGTAATGTGTACTGTGAGAGAAGCACAGCTATCCAGAAATCATTCCTTACACAGTTTATTTTCAATTAATGATGATGATTGTTTTTCTTCCTTTCACAGTCAAGGCCTCCCTCCCTCTCCCCCCACCCCCTGAGGTTAGTGAGGGTGGCAGGGAGCAAGGAGCAACCTGTCAACCTGCTGCCCAGGTGGCAGCTCAGGACCTTGGTCCACCAGCGGCACCTGGCTCACATGAGACCACCTTATGCAGATTCGGATAGTGCATGAAAAACACCTTTTCTTCTTTCACTCTTTAGGTGAAATCTGCTGTAACATCACCCTGTTCCCATGTGAGTATGTCCATGCCCTCAGAGGCTCTCTTTGGCACCCTTGTGGCAAACCCCTCTGAGAGGCAGACATTTGTGGAGCTGGGACTTGCAACTCCCTGCTCACCTCTGGAAATGGCCCTTTCAAGGACGTTTTCAAGGCATGTTTGCAGAGGCTTGCATTGCTGCTCGCTGTTCATGCTGAGGAATAAATTGGATTTGACTATCTGCAGCTGCTTTTGGCACCTTTCACGAGTGCAGAAATTCCCATTGTGATCTGTGAAAAAATAACCACTAAAAATCCTTCATTTTCTAAGAAATATTCCTGGGCAAAATGTCACCTTTCGTATAGGCTGGCTGAACTTAGCCAATTGTACCATTTATTCAACAGGGAGCATTATAGTTTGCACTTTGCATTTCTAAGAATTGAATTTGCTAAATGGAGCACTTCCCACTGACAGGGCTGGAGTTGTGCTGTGCTTTTTTTTTTTTTTTTTTTTTAAGCTGGAAGCCATTTTTACTTGTATCGTAGAGCTTCTTAGCCCTGTTGAATCTGGCTTAGTGTTTCTCAAGGGACGGAGGAAGGATTGCTAATAGCTTTCCAACCCACTTTAGTCTCTCTCTTCATAATGCAAACTCTCAGCAAAACAGACTTGAGCAAGGTCTTTGTCCTGGATGACTTTTTGCTAAATAAGTTAGCAATGCTCTAGTTAGCAAAATCTCTTATCCCCTGTGGATGCGTTCAAACTTACTGGTACGCTATAGAGGGGCCGTGACAAAGATAACGTGCGAAATGCTAAGAGAGGAGTTGTGTCACGTTTAAACCTTAATGCAGCCAATACCCAACGTGTGTACTCAGACATGCCAGGGAGATAAAGAAATATTTTGACCCGAATCGGAAAAATCTGTCATTTTCTCACAGAGAATCTGAAACTGGTCCTACTTTTTCTCTCTTGCAGACGAACAGACAGAATAAGCTGTCCACCTTCAGAGAATGAGTTGACTTTGCCTTTCAAGAAGAACGTTTGTTTCTTCTACATGAAATCTATTAGTAAGATGCTGTAGGGTCATGCAAAAGGGAGCAGGTACATGTAAAACCTTATGGCAAATTCTTCCAGACTAGACTTTTTTTTTTAAAGAAAAAAATGCTTTTTCTTATTCCTGCCATACAGTGAAATGAATCTTTAGATGAAAGATACTGGACTCTGACAGGCATCTCATCTTGTACTGAGGCTAGTGACAGTCTGAAAGAAATTGCTCATCTGAGTCAACAGCCAGCTTCTCCAATTGTGTTTGTCTTCAGTGCTAATTTCATTTCTTTGCTCAGTTTTCCTGGAATCTGAGCACACACACTGACCTGATAAATAACTGAGGCTGGCAATAAAGATAAAGGAAAGTTCTACACTTCAGAGGTCAAGCTAGCCTCCAAATCATATTTGCCCTAATGGAGAACAAATTCAACACTACCAAAAGTCAAATGAATGTTTAGTCACCTGAGAAAATACCATTATAGGCTGAAATGAGGTCTCATTATTTTTTCAATTTTATTTCTTTAATTTCTCCTTGGCTTCTGCTACAAAACTAAAAATAAGGGCATTAGTCACAGGGTACTTCAGAGGCACCCTCAAGGCAGAAGCAAGGTTCTAAGGTAAATCAGAGCTGGTGGCTCTTAAAATGGATGAAATCGCTCACATTAGGCCTTCAGGATGCATATTTTCATTTACTTGATTTATTCCTATTGTTTAAGCTGTGATGTGAAGTGGCACAGATGCGATGGAGCCAGGCTGATGAGGAACTTTATAGTGAGCTGTCAGGGCAGAAAATCCCATTGCAAAGGGACCCTTTCCTCAGGGCTGTTTGTGAGAATGGAGCAGCAGAAAGCTAAGTGAATGATTTAAAAGGAAAAAAAAAAAAAAGAAAAAGAAAAAAGACACATGGGGGAATAGGCGGGTAAATTATCCGGCATGCTGTTAGGCACCAAGGCGTTGGACAGCCTGGTGCAAACAGCTGCAGAACTGGCAGAATCAAGCCCTCTTTCTGGAAGTGA
Organism: Phoenicopterus ruber ruber; assembly: GCA_009819775.1. Lineage (NCBI taxonomy): Eukaryota > Metazoa > Chordata > Aves > Phoenicopteriformes > Phoenicopteridae > Phoenicopterus > Phoenicopterus ruber. The sequence goes on along the minus strand of CM020229.1, from coordinate 9,877,104 downwards.
GGTGGTGATCTCTTTCTGGAAGTGAGGAGGATGTCTCAGCCCCTCATCCTGCTCTGCACAGTAGCAGATCTGTCTCCAGAGGCTTCCTCTTCCCACATGAGCTTATCCCTTCCTTCTCCACCCAGCCTGGGAGATGCTCGTGACTTGTATCCTGATTATACCCATAAGCCTCTCTCTGCCTTCATACATGCTTTGAGCGTGTGAATCCAAAGGCTGGTTACTGTCTGATGCAATATTTCTGACAGCCAAACCTGTTTGTTTTGGAGCCCAAAAGGTGGTTAGTAAATAATTTTTTTTCCTGTCATTGCTGATGTCATCATGTCCCATTCTGATGTCATTGTATCACCAGCATCCCAGAAGGAACATCCTGGGTAAAGCATCTGGGCAATAACAAGGTGTTTTATTGATGGCTATGCTGCCTTCTGGAGAAATAAAGGAACCAGCAGGGCCAAATACCACTTTAATAGCATGTCCAAGACTTCCTCTTGCAATTTATATCTTGGAAATTCCATAAGCCACATTTATTTTGCAAAGCATTGAAAGAGAGAAGGGAGTTACTGTGGAGGTAGATATTAGCATGGACTAGGTCAGAGTGGAGAACCTTTTATGTATCTCACTGTGTCCCTGTGAAATCTCAGCACTGTCTTACCTCACTTGATGTATGTATTGTTACTATGGGCATATGAATCTTAATTGGTTACAGTTGTGGAGTTCATTAAGGACAGCTACATAGCTTAGGTCTACATACGAAGGATGAAATATTTTCTGTTCTGTGGGTGTCAATTATTTATTATAGAAATCTCTTTGTAATGAAACTTCATCTGATTTGTGTTCATGATAGCAGAAGTAATTCTGAATGATTGACTTGCCTGTTAATGTAGTACATGGAAAAGGGTGGACACGTCAGTAATGCCTTTGAGTTTCTGTGCTACAGAAACATATGTACATCATAACAGAGCTGTCAGCAAGTTGTAATGAAGCTGACTTACCACTTAAACTGATTTTTTTTTTCACCTATGTAAGATAGTGTGGGGATTTTATAGTAAGTTACATTGAACCAGCTTACTGAAGGATGTCTTACTGTATTTTGTGGCTTTTCTTTTTATTCACTTGTGCCGCCTTTGTAATGGGAATTCATTTGGTGCAAGTTTCCTGTAAATTTCAAATGCAAAATCCCCAAATCCCCAAGCAACTCCTTGTTCCCCTTTCCACAAAATCAAAATATTTTCAGAAGAAAATTCTGATTTTTGTCAAAATTATTTTCTCTTCAGAAAGAAACCCAGGCAACATCATGGTTCGTTTCAATATTAACACGAGCTGCCAGAAGTGGTGTATTTTTAGTGATGGGTGTGTCCCTTCTCTTTCATTGACGAGGTTTTCAGATCGGGTACAGCTCCCCTGGTACCGGGACATTTCTCTTCTCATGGAGCTGGGGGATTTCTGTGTCAGTGATGCATCTGGGAGGTGCGGCCCAGTGGCAGAGGCCGGGCTGAAGAGGAGACTGAGAGCAGGAGGTATGCAGCTGTGTGGGCACAGCCATGGGCAGTTTACAATCAGATATGTCAGTAATATTTTTTTTTTTTTTTAAATCTTCTGAATTTTTCTTTTATGGCATATCCCTTCTTTTCATTCACTTTGGATGATCACAGATATCAATTTGTCAGATTGTTGTGGTTTAACCCCAGCCAGCAACCAAGTACCACGCAGCTGCTCGCTCACTCCCTCCCTCCCCAGTGGGATGGGGAGGAGAATCAGAAAGAAAGGAAAACTCATGGGTTGAGATAAAAACAGTTCACTAGGACAACAACAACAAAATATTATATATTAATAATGATGATATTAAAAAATATAATGATAATAGAATATACAAAATGAACAATGCACAGTTTCTCACTGCCTGACAACCCAATGACTGATACAGCCTGTCCCGAGCAGTGATCACGGAGCAAAATCAAGAGCGATCTCAGAACGATCCTGAGCAGCGATCTCGGAACAGTGCTTTCCCCAGCAGCGATCTCAGAACCGCAAGCTCCAGAGAGAGAGCGAGCAAGGGAACGGACGAATGAAAGCCTGAACAAACAGTGTCTGGCCCACCGGCCGCCCCCCACATATACTGGGCATGATGTCTATGGTATAGAATACTTTGGCAGGTTTGGGTCAACTATACTGGCTATAACCCCTCCCAGTTTTTGCACCTGCATGTTAGCAAAACCTGGGAAGCTGAAAAAAGTCCTTGATCTCTTAGCAACAACTAATAACATCAGTGTATTATCAACATTCTTCATGTACCAAATCCCATATTAAATCCAAAACACAGTAACTACTGCAAAGAAAACTAGCTCCATCCCAGCCCAAACCAGGACCCAGACATCTTAATTTTTGACTAGCTGTATACAGAGGTCAGCAAGAGTTTTGGGTTTTTTTCCCCGTTTCCCCCTTCAAGGGGTCAAAGCCAGCTCTGTGAAAGCTTGTTAGTTTCTAGCACAAAATATCCAGTTTTAAGGACAAAAGGACAAATTCTTTTCTGGAGGAGGCAGGTTTGATGATTCGCAATTGTAATGACATGTTTATTCCAGGGCTAAACTTAGCCAACTGTTTATAAGTGCACACAATGTAACAGATGTAAATGCAGTGTATATTGTTTGGCTGAGGGAGAAGGAGTGCTGCTCCTGGCATAAAAACAACAAAGTGGATGAATCTGAGAGCTAATATGATATCCTAGGCACTCCTTCATATATCAATAGAAGGAATAATACTAAAAAGGCTGCTTCTCGGATTTTAATAAGATGGTGTCTGTGAAGATTACATTTTGGCTTATAGTACAATATTTCATTTTCCTCAATTCTTTAGAATCTTTTCTAATAATACATCTGTGTGTACATTTTGTGGTTGCAAACATATTTTAGGTCACTCAGTCAAGTGACATTAAAAAAAAAGTGCTAACAACGAATTTAAAATGCTGCTGGTAGATGGGTGCAATAGCTCATCTGGTAAACAAGCTGTTACTGAAAAAAGTTACTGGTACTGTATATTGACAATTACGGCAACTGAAAATGTTAGTACAGCTCCATGTCACCAATGCCCTAAGCAGGCAGATGGCTTTGAGATAACCCCAGTCAGACTGGCCATGTCTGTTCCAACAGCAAAGATAAAGTTGTTTTTCCTGTCCCTATATTTAACATAGCCCATACCAATCCAATACCCTTTGGATAACTGGTAATAAATCTCCAGAAATCAGCCATTCAAAAGAAATCCCTAGTTCTCACTCAGCGCTCTTCCTTAATCTTAGAATTTGCTGTACCGTTCGTGGGGCTGCATTATGTACTGGGCTCTTATTCTAGCCATGCCTGTTACAACCAGATTTCCTGGAAGCCAAAGACAAGAGAAATACTTAAATATTGTTGATTTTAATTGTCTTCCCGATATTTAGATCCTGGCTGATCAAGTATGTATGACACCAGTGTTGTGTTTATTGAAAAACAAAAAACATTTACAGTGGTGGGAAAATTGTCTATCTATACATCATCTTAGATTCGACACCTGTGTCAACACTCCCACTTGTATAAGAACAGTAGAGTCTCTGCTAGTAGGCAGCAGTATAGGCAACCCAGCGTGTATAAACCGGATCTCTGAAAACTCCTGTTGCTGTCTCTGGGGTGGCCAAGAGTGACATTAGTCTTTTGAGCGCAAAGCTCAGAGCTGGCTGTTGCTGCTTCAACTCAAAGTGTGCAGAATGGAGTAGAAACCGTAATTACTTTTACGTTAAGCGAGCAAAAATGTGCAAATCATGGCATATGCAGCATTTTTTTAAGTCTCTTGAGGACAAAATAGATCTATATAAGCTTTGCTGTAACTTATTTGCTGGTGAGGCCAAATTTCGTGAAAAAAATAGCTCACCGAAATTATTTGTTGATTTAAACTCCTCTAAAGGATCTAACTGTCTGAGGTTCTTGTTCTGGCACATTTGCAATAAGCCGTTCAGTGGAAGGGTGGCTCAGAGTAAAACTTGTTGATGGGTAGAATTATGGATTTAATATGTTCAACACCATTAGTTGTACCTGCTATTTACTTAGTGTTTTACAGGGTCAAATTGTCATCCTAACTGATGTATGCAACAGCCAAGATCTTTTATACATTCTAACCTTGAAGCAGGATGGTAAAATGATATGCCTCATATCACCTAGAAAGTCAGTGGCAGCGTTAAGGTTGGTCCCATAGTTGCTAGAGGCACCCAGGGGCTTGTTCCTCCTCCATTTTACTGTTCATGGACACCTAGATGGCTGAAGTTTGATTTGGGTTATTTTTCAAGAAAAGGCGAATTCTTTCTGTGGGTCTGATGAAACAGAATATGTATAAGGAACAACCAAAATTATTTTAGGAATAATCAGGAATGGTTAATTTAGCTGAGAGAATCAATACCCAATAGCCACTGAGACACAGGGCTAAACACAGAGTATCAAGTAGCCACCAGCAGTTTAAGTTCTCTTTATGGGCACCTTGTGAGCAATCTGCACTCTTGAATACATTAAGCAGCTGTGAGTAATGAACAAACTTGTAAAAATTCATATGTTTTTTGGAGGGACAGTTAATGAGCTGAAGAAGGGGCTAAATTTATTGAACAAGTCATTTAATGAACAGTTTGACTCAAGAGTATGTGGCTTCTGTTACAGCTTGTAGCTTGTAGCTGGACCTAAGGGGCCTGTATGTTTTACGCTGGTGTAAACTGCCTCCTGTATATTTTAGTGCTATGGTAGATTTCTGGCCTTTCCAACAGGATGTGAACAGTTTAGATAATGACAGCAAGCAGAATGGAAACAGTAGAGTTAAGTCCTAGAGGAGCATCACTGCAGCCAAGATACAGTAAGATTAAAAAGAGGATTGGACTTTTAATTGAACTAGCAAAAACATCCTGAAGGCTGATGTTAGGAAATTTTGGAAGGGAACTAGTATGTCATCCTTCAGGTTGTAAAGTAAACTTTATTAGTGGCTTGGATGAAACTTTTTTGGAATGAGAAAACTATTTCCTGCGTCCCTGCTGCAGCCTCTCTCTGATGGATCTGAAGTTGTCTGGTGTCCTGTGGCAGGACCTATGCAAGCCAGAGGCTTGATCCATTTTGGCAGTTCTCATGCATCTTTTAAATCTTGTAGAGGCTTCCAGCGCAGCCATGGCGCAGACACGTATAATAGAGTATGATGGAGAGGCTACTTGCCTATTCCCATGGCAGGTTGTTAATAATTAGTTTTTCCCGAGGTGTCTGGGACTGGTCACTAGATGCTTGACTCGGCTGGCTGATTCCATACGGTAATTCCTATACTGTTTTCAGCCTTACTGTGCTTGAAGCTAAATCAGTCTGGGAGAAGAATTTCATTTTCTGTATATTTGCTGATGTCTGCACTGGTGTTTGAAAGGAAACGGCTGACCATAACTCGCACATACAAACCAGGCAGAGCAAATCAACAAATAAACCGTGTGATATCATGCCAAGGAAGCCACTTCCTGGCACCTGCAGTGTATGAAAGGGGATACAGCACGGCTATTTTATAGCCATGGGAATACTTGGCTCCAAGTTAGTAAACGGGATTAATGAATGATTGTTTTGTTGATGAAAAACACGTAGCATTTGTGGACTGTTGAGGGAATCAGGTGCCAAGAAGAAAACGTACTAAGCCACTACTTTTAGCCCTGAGCAGAGACGCAGCCCTTGGAACTGGGAAAGGGTATGTTAAAGGGTAGAAAACAGATCGATAAGTGGTTCTTAGAGAGGAATGTTTGGTGCTGGTTAAATGGTCAACCTGCAGGGAGCTAGAGAAGGAAAAGCTGTATGAGGAAAGATGAGAAAAGTTGTTATAGAAAAAGGGATTTAGTTGTTAAAAGCAGGGTCATACCCGAATCAAAACTTTTTCATATTAAAATAGAAAAAAGAAAACCTAACCCTGAGTGAATAAAGCATCAATTTTCTTACATTTTAAATGAGATCTAAAAAAATCCTCAGTAATGGCATTGGTTGCCATGGTGTTTAAAGGTGCAGCTCCACAGACACTTCAAATAACAGGAGGTGCTTTTATCTGCCTGTGTGGCTGAGTTAATTTTCATCTGCTGGAATTATTCATTTAGTTTGCTTTAATTATTCTATATTGGCAGTATCATAAAAGGGCCTGATCCTGCCATCTTAATACAGACAGAGCTCTTTGACTCCAGAGGAAGAAAGATTAGATGCAAGCTGAACTAGTCAGGAGATGCAAATGGGAATGCTGCGGCTCTGGGCTTGCAGAGGTGGACATAGAAACTCTGCTGATGGCACAGAGGTCCATTTAAATAGGGGTCAGCACAGAACTGAGCAGAGGAACACTCACTAGGCTCTGGGGTGTGAAGGTGCATGGAAAATCCACAGAAGAGGTGCTGTGTCCTGTTAACACAGGCACTGACGCTCTCCCAGGCCTATTCAGAGGGACTATTGAGGTTGGAAGATTCACTCTTGTGTCCTCCTGGGTTTTGCCCTTCTTTCACCAGAGCAGTAATAGCCTCAGCTGGGCTAGGGGACCTTGGTGAAGCAGACAAATCCTATCCCCTCGATTTACTCACCTCCAAACTGCTGGCATGTTGGACTGCCCTGTGCCAAATAGGCTTTTGAGCTCACTCTGTTTGCATGTCTTTTGTGGCACTGGGAATAGTTATTGACTGAATAAAAAGGTTACTAAGTAGATGGGACCTGCAGTTAAGCTCCCAAATCCCTACCGCACACTTCAAAGTGCTGAACACTCAGCTGCTCCCACGGCCTTCAGTGGTACCTGCTGGGCAGTTGCCGCCGCTGATAGCAACGTCGCTTGGGTGAGTGCTAAAATCCCCACTCCTGCGCTCTGTTTGCAGTAGCATCTCCTTGCCCATGAAGAGCCTGGAACTTGTTTCAGATCTTGGCTCATATACACAGTTTATTGATCCTGTGCCTTACTACCTTCGTATCTCACCGGCTTAGATCCCTCTGTCCCCTTGTATTTTGTCTAAGAACACAGCCATCAATACTGGCATTGCATCTCTAAACACAAATACCTCTTTCTTGTATTTGACTTTACATAAAACACAGGAGTGACCTGAAAGAGGAAAAATTAGAAACTGATGATGTGAGATGATGCAGCCCTGTGTAACTATACTATGGCTGTCATTTGAAACAGGTGATCAATAAATACATTTCTCATGTTTTCTCTCCAAATATTAGTTGTCACATAATCTGCAGTGAAACAGTATTCAGAGTCTCAAGATCTTTTCCAGCACCCTCTCTATGCTTTATTTTATTGATTTTTTTTTTTTTTCCCCTTGTTCCCCTTAGAAGCATGAGTCAGGAACCCTCTGTTATTAAAAGCAGTCCCAGTTGCACATACCTTTCATTTCCTTTGGATTACATTAATTGCCTGATAGCTAAAAGTGATCTGGGTTTTTCAGTCTTCAGCACTGGACCACAAGGAATATTTACCAGCTACAGCAGATTTATAAAGATGCCACTGAGATGCCTTGAGACTAACAATCAGAAAACACAGCAGCAAAACAACACTATTTTTCAAGGTTAAATGCTCAGAATGCTAAGAAGGAATTGCACATAATAAAGCCAAACAAAGACTTGAATTCAGCCCATTTTTTCCTCCACTTGTCTCATAAAAGGAAGATGCTGGTGGTTTAAAAATGATTGCACAGCGTCACATGACAATTAGAAATTTAATAAGGGAGCTTTAATTTTAATTTGGTTTTGGTTTTGTAGTTCAAATATCCGTTAGTGTCAACCCCCTACCTCTACTGCACAGTCATTTTCTTTTCATGCATGCCTTGCTCCGTGTCTTTATAAGACTCACTTAGCTGAGAATGGCTGGATGATACTATATAAAGAGCAGCTAATGTGAAGGAGGGATTGTCCAGGCTGATGTTAGCAATCGGGAACTCAAACATGTCCTGTGTGACTTTGAACAAGTCATTTAGCCTCCCTGCACCCTGTTTCCCAGGTATAAAGTGCAGGTAATAGCACTTTGTGCTCACCGAGGGCCGGGAGGATAACTGCTTTCGGAGGTGCTCAGGTACTATGGCAACCGGACCAGGAAAGTGGCTTCGACAGAGGAAATACCCTGTAGATGTGTATGTAATGGGAAGGCAATGATACCAAATTTGCAGGCTTAAATACATCAACAACTTTGCAGCTCTGTTTCAATGACAAAATTAATAGGCCTGATTCTCATTCAGCCACAGACATCACTTGTGCATAAAAAGACCCATCTTAAGGCACTGCATCACTGGCAGAGACGCTGCCCTCAAGCCATAGATGTACTGGGGTCTTTCTCACTGCCCTGAAGCAGTGACTGAGGTCCCCACGTATGATACAAAGATATTCCCTGCTTTAAAGGGACTTCAGGTCAGTAAAAAAAAGAAACTTGAACTTCAAGAAATAGATCTTTACTGACCTCAGTGTAATTTAGAATTCGAAATGCAATGTTCTATGTACAAAACCAATAGAATTGAACCATTTAAAATTGGTCCACAAAGGCAGTAATAACCATTCTTTAACAATACTCAGTGAGAAGAGGTGATGCAAAATATTACTAATATTCATCCAAGTGACCTTGTAGCAATTGTTTATGTTTGTCCGTGTTTCAGGTAAATGCTGTACACTTACATATTTATAAACTATTTTCATTCGTAGGGGAAGGACTTGCTCACAGGAGATGACACTTGCAGCAGCACGCCTGATCCGTCCTGCAGTTCTGAGAGCCAGGGAGAAGTGGACCCCGCCTCCCAGGGTGAGTGGGGATTTTAAATAACAGAGGTGCCCAGCATCCTGGCTGTACTGGCCTCAGTTTGAAGGCCATCAGAAAAGACTGGCAGCAGCAGGGAAGAGCTGGAAGCGGTAGTCTTTTTCTTCCTGCCACTGCCTCACTGTGAATCTAAGAGAGGCTGTTATGGACTGCCAAGTTGGTCAAGTAAGCCATCTTTTTGGGGGCAGCCAAAACTGCCTCCAAAGGCAGCTTAAACTCCCTCAGTGGTGAGGAAATTGTTGAACCCTTTGCTACTCTCTGAACTACACCTTTGTAGCACCACAAGTCTGTGCTGGGAGCGAGTTTGAATACCACCTTAACAGGGAAAAAGGGAGAAGAAAATTTCCACAGTGGTATAGCCTTCCATTAACAACAATTGAGACATCACTGACAGGCACCGCTGTCTTTCCAAGCCTTCCTTGAGATTTTAATTTCCCTGAGGAGGTGGATTAAGTTTAGTCCATTTGTCCATCGTTTTCCTGGAAGGTGCTGTTTCTGCAATGGGACAAGCTGCTGGAGGTGAGCAGCAAAGCTGCTGTTGCAGGTGGCCTAGGCAACTTAGTTTGGATGACCTGTTACTTGGCAGCTTCCTGAAATTGGTTTGCAATAGGTAGGTGACCCAGGTACTTCCAGCAGACTAGAAAGCTGAGCCGATAGCGAACGCTACAGATTGCTAGCAGTTTAGCACAGCGGGGTGGCTGGTGCCAGCAGCGTCTGGAGCAGGGTCAGCCCTCGCACTGTGCCATCTCCATTACACAGGACAGAGCAATTGGTGGCAAGGAGTTTTACACTCTAGTTAACATCCATGCTATCTACTCGTGTGTGTGGGGGGGAGGCTGAGGTATATAGTCTAACTATTTTAGGGAAATACATCATAATTATTATAAATTAGAAATACCTATAGGGGCTTGAAAGTTTGGCCTAAACTCCTATACAGACTCTGTTGAAAAGCACCCTGATTTCAGTTTCTCAATCTATTTCCAAAGTGAGTTAAGAAAACTAATTAAGACCATTTTTATTTAGATGAAGTTCTCAACAGTGTAATATGGTTTTAACTAATCTGTTATAAATTAATATCTTTAATTTACATTGTTCTTTCTGAGCACCCTTTGGTAGATGAGGTCTAAACATAGGCTTTAAAATCTTCAATTCTTTTAGACTTAGCAGCAAATGGAAATGCTTGTTTTGAGATCCCATCTTTGTGAGTGGTTTAACAAGCTGATTTTTTTTTGTGTATAAGCTATTTTTTAAATGGGATCCTTATTTTAGAAATAGAAGAGAATTGTTTCACAAGCAGATACTTGGTATTTCTCAGTTATTTTATATGCCTGACTGTCCTTTGACAACGTGGCATTGGAAGAGCTGTTTTATTTTTTCAGCTCCTGAAGTACTGAATTGCAGATCTTATTAATTTTGTGTGGTTATATCATATTGTGACTCCAGGTTTATTCTTCCACAATGAACATGGAAAGAAGATTTTCAGTTTTCAGTGCACTAGAATATCACACCTGTTGTTATTTCTTGTTTTCCTCCCTCTGCCTTTCAAGTTGGAAGGAAGCCCTCTACCTTGGAAATGCGTCTCTTTCTCTGTGGGCCTTCAAAGTCCCTCAAAGCCTAAGGCTGGCTGCAGTAATCCTGCTTTATCCTTTTTTTTTAACCCCTAAAAAGAATTACTTGTGTGAATCATTACTCATGTGAATCTGCAGTACTCATTTTGTTGTTGTTCTCGGTCTCAACTTTCACTGCTTTTGATGATTCAACTCAAACTGTTATCACATAATCACTTTCAGGGAAAGGCTTTGGGGCACTTAAATTCTTCTTTAAGCCTACCTCCAAGTAACAAAATACTCTGAAACTTTGGAATGGAGAACGTGTGTGTGTGTGCGCACGCACGTGCTCGTGTGTGTGCGTGTCTGCGTAGGCTGACCTGCTTGAGAGATGCTTTCTTCAGGCTTTGCCCTACCCATTTACAGATTCAGTTAAGACCGTAGAAGGATTACACCTAGTGGTCTTTGGCTCCAAATGCTCAAGTCATCTCTAAATTGGAGATGCCTGGGCAGTGAACAAGGGAATTGAACCATTGCTTTTACAGACACACTTCAATATTGTATATTTAACCCATAATTTATTGCTAAAACAAATTGCTTCCCAGATCAGGTACTCCTGGGAGGCAGTAGCAGTATTGTGTTTGTGGAGGTCTTCTCACGGGGACTTTCATTTTGGTCTTTTTTTATTCAGTTGTTCTGTTAACCTAAAATAATAAGCTAAATTGGCTAAACCCTGTGTATTGGGGGAGGACAGGGAGGAAAGGGTATATAACTTCTGCACAGTTAATCAAAAATCCTCCAAGGCTTGGACTGAACAAATCTCTAATTTTGAGGTATCTTCCTTTTTCACCCTGCATATAAACAGCAGCAGTATAAACAGTCTAAGCAGTTAGATATGTGCTCTTTTGCAGTTCTCGGTAGCCTCAGCAGCAGGTACCTGCATCAGTCCCCCTTCTTCTAATCTGTACTGTAGCATGCGAGGAAAGAAGGGGAATCATTAGAAGTGGGGGAGATGCCCAATGGAGAGGATAGGAATTGTCAGCTGTGTTACAGCAATAGGGGCAGAGATGAGGGCAGGGAGCAGTGAGGTCCTTGAGGAGCTGGGAAGATTTCCACAAGCAAAAACCACTAGTTATTTATCCAGTACATTCCCTCTACTTTAAGAAAATTAGGGAAAGGTAAGTGATTAACTTTACCTCTCTGTGGGAGAGGAACAATGCTCCAGGGAGAAGACTTAGTCTCCAGAGCAGCACTGAGATATGAGGGCTGGCTCTGTTCTTCCCATTAGGACGAAGAAATCATTCTTCCCATTCTGCTGCAAACCAAATGAGTATCTGACTGAATGAATTTGAAGCAAACAGCTAATAAAATCTAAAATAAATGAGATTACTGAATCAAATCATAGAATGCAAAATATTTGTGTAATTGTATAATTCAAAGCTGTTGCAATATTAATGAATATTATAATACAATGATTAAACACAGGATCCATTTCCGTTTTGCAAATGTGCCTAAGCCTTTAATCTAGCAGGGTATTACAACCTAGGTAAATTTTGTTAAACCTTTCTGTGAAAGCATTTTATTTAAAAAGCACAACTACAAACCCCTTCCTGTTCAAAGCCCTCATCATCACGCATTGTTTCCTTTAGTCTGCTTCTTCCCATTGTTTCTGGCTCACCTACTGAAGATAAAATGAGATGATATGCAACTAAGAAGACACATTGAGCAGTGAGAAACCAAGGATATAGTTCAGCACAGCTGAAGTCCAATTGCCTAAAGCACCCTTTTATTCAAATCCTGCTTTTTTCTTTTCCTGTAGTCTGATCTAGGCTCTTGTATAAAGTGTTTTTCTCTGAATAATCTTGCTGTTCACAGCGAACTGTTTAAGGAGCAAGGTCCTACTTAATGGCAGTAAGCGTGGCAAAAAGTAGCCCCAGGAGAAACAGGAAAATCTTAACTTCATCCTCATTTATCTCAACCCTATTTATTTAAATGTTGTTTATACATCCCAAAAAGCCAAACATAAGTCAAGCAGTGTTTTTTTTCCTATGACTTTTTGGAGCATCTTCTCTTCAATAGTTAAAAAAATGATGTTCAAACACCTTTGTGTTTCTTTTGATCCTTAGGAAAGGTGCAGAACTTCAGTCCAGGCTGAACAAAATTGATTACTCCTATTTTCTACTGTCTGGTAACTAATCTTGGCTCCTTGGAGCCTTGCTTTAAGTTGTTCTACAGAGCTTTTGTGCTGTTGTAAATCACTGCTATTGTCAAGATGGAAAAGTTTTGAGCTTTCACCCATCCTTAATGCTCGGTAGTGCAAGGTTGTTGGCTTGTCTCTGAACTCTGTTTGCTTGATCCTGGCAAGAAGAGAAGCACATTTCTTGATGGTAGCCTTTACATTAGCACCGGGCAGGTTGGTGTTTTATGTGCTGTGATGGGGGCAAGGCTAAGAGGTTGTCCAGCCCCGAGTACCCTTCCTGTTGTTTGTGTTTGAATCTGCTCCTGGTCAAGCAACAAAACTGGAACTGTGTGGGCAGTGGGGATGCTGTGATAAACAGCTCAGGGACTCCTGTCCTAAGCAAGGCAGGTGGTTTTGCTGGTGCAGTGTCCCATACTCATCTCCCTCTCCAGGGAGCTGTGATGCTGGGCCCCCTCGGTGGGCAGCTCTGCCTCCTGCTCTGTCCCCACACCCTCTCCCTTTTCCCCTGCGATGTATGAAGGATGGCCACACCAGTGTCAGTTCACAAAAGAAGTACCCATCAGGTCTGATGCAGCTCTGCAGGCACCAAGCCATAGGAACCAGGCATTTACCATTCTATCGATGAGTAGACTGTAATATCAATGGCCTTGAGAAAGTTTTCTTTCTCAAAAAGCTATTCCACCAGTAGAAGCATCTTCCCTTGTTACTGGAAAACCGGTGAAGAAGGAATAGATGTATTATGCCTAGAAATAGGTGTACATTTTTGCTGCAAGGGGAATTAATCATTTGAACAATTTGCCTTGGATTGTGCTGGATTCATTGTCACATGAAGTCTTTAAATCAAAACTGAATGCCTTTTATAAAAATAAGATTAACTTCACTCAGAAGTTATGTGTCTGGTGAAGGACTTGCTGGGTGAAATTCCGTCATATGCAAGGTGGAGAAACCAGTGACCATTCTAGTCCCTTTTAACACTAAAATTGATATGGATCAGTGCTAGGAAGGTGGGTGAACCTCTCCCACCCTCTGGGCTACCCAACAATGAAATGTGTGGTGTTAAAATGATTACATGAGACGTCTCCATGCTTTTCATTCCACATACTCGCACCCATCTGATACTGCAGTACTGCTCCATCTCTGCTCCCGTATGTCTTTCTACACTTAAAAAAATGGGATTGGTTGTCCTTTTTATGCACTATTCCTTCAAAAGTACTGGGTATCACAGGGGTGACTAGTATCATCCCATTCATCTTCATAACATTACAATCATTCTGCCATCTTAGAAAGGTGTGGGCACCTGTATCCACGATATGCTAAATCGTAACAATGTGAATAATACTTTGAGTGCTTTGATGCAGGAGAATAAAAACCTTCCTGTAGCAGCTGTAATAGGTTCTGGCAATGTTTTTTTTCATAATGGAAAAATAACCAGTTGATTTTAATACGAGTAAGACAACGTGATAGGATCCATTCTTTGCGGGACGATGAAGGGATCTGGCGAAAGGACTTGATTCACAAAACAAATTGCAGAAGAGCTATTAGTAGATCTAAGCTGTACATGGACCTGCTTCTGACCTTTCACTCCTCACAGGTAGCAGAGCAGAGAGTAGCTGTCACTTTCTGTCATACACATACAGGCTTTTGTGCATCCATTTGTAAATATAGACCAAGATTTGGATTCCTGGCCTCAAAATCCAACATACCAGCATGGGCGTGAGGTTCCTTGAAAGGCAGTGAATGCTATTAACGTGCTATCACCTCTCACGAAGAGAGCAATGAGAAAATGAATTCTGGGGGAAATGCAGGTAGTTTGTCTTTCCTGTGAAAGAAAAGACTCAACATTGCTCCAACCCAGATGTTTTATTCAGCTTGAAATGAATAGCTAATTTTATTTTCAAATGATCCAAGCTTTTTAATTTTTGCTTTGAAAAAAATGAATAAAATTTCTGTGAAATGTAATATCAGTAATGAGTCTTGAAAATGTAAAGTAAGACCAGTAGGCTTTTTCCGTGATTTTTTTCTTTGATTAAAGTACTTTCTGAATTCAATCCAAATTTACAAAGCATGAGTTTGCTATTAATTCAGTTTTCCTTTTGCCCAGCTGTGTAAGGTAAGTAGTTTCATGATTGCTACCAACAGACAAAGAGGTCAGGAATAGGCTAAGATAAATCCTGGGTTGTGTAGGCAAAATACAAGGTGAGCTTGGCCACTGCAGAGGGCATTACTGTGGAGTAATAACATCGTTTGCATCAGATTTTAGCATCAGCCATGTAGTTTTGTGCATGTATATGTTTAAGAAAGGCCTGGGAATGCATGTAAGGACTGTCCTAGCTGCTTGCTGGGTAGGTTTGGCTGCACAGTGATGTTTGATTTTCCTGTCCCATCACTCAAGATGGTTGATTCCTTTATGTTACAAGCAAACTCTATTTTCTAACAATGAATTTCTGAAATTATCTCCCCCCCGCTCAGTTTTGCACTAGAAATTACCCAGGTCCGTGTCTTCAAACTTGTAAATGAATTGCAGGTGCAGATGGGGCTAATTGGACCTGTCTGACAGTGCAAATTTTAGCCCTCTGAGCCTTCAAAAGGCAATGGATTCAAATTACAGTCTACAAAACAACAAATGTAAAGCTTCTCTGAAAGTCAGGCATTTACTGAGTACCGCTGAGCTCCCTCTGAAGCTGTTAAAGCAATGAGAGGTGATGAGCACTGCTGGAAATTAGGCTACGAGAATTTACGTCTTAACTGTGGGAACTCTTAGAGAGAGGCCTCTGCAACAAGTAACCCAGCCTCAAACACAGCAGCCACCTTCTCAATGTACAAATGCTCAATTTAGATGTTTTCCTTTCCACATACATTTTGTATCAAAAAAGTATTTGTACATTCTTGTCATTTTTTGCACTTTTTCTCTCTGTGTATGCTCATGTTGCCTCTGCAGTTCTGGTTAGGTTGGTTTTTTTGCTATTCTCTCCCAAAACAGCAATTCCCTTAGGTGAGCAGTGTGGATGACAAACTGTGGCCACGTGTGCTGTTAAGATGCAGCACTCGTGCCTGGAGGAGGAGGAAAGGTGAGGTGGGAGAGGAACTTGTGGAGGTGACAGCTGGAGGTTTGGTGGGAACCAGGGTATGTCTGAACTGACTCGAGCCCTTGGGAATGGACTGAAGGAGCCCAGAGCAGAGTCGGGCCACAGAGCAACAGGCAGGGATTAGCAGAAAAGGAATAGCAAAGAACAATTTGTATGCAATTCCTGTCTCTTTGTGGCCAAAACGATTCTCCAGAGAGGCCCTCAGTGTGAACACAGGGATAAACTTAAGGATAAGCTTAAAAAAAGATGTACAAAAGGGGGTGGGTGGACTCTGTGACAGCGGGACTGTCCTTAGAGTGACGAGATGTGTGGTCAACCTGAAGCCTAGCAAAAGAAGATAGGCCATAGAGAGGCAGAGGTAAGCAGAGTGTTGAAGGTGTCAAAATGAGATCGTGCATGAGGTACCTGTGCATGGGGACCTCACGGGATGAAGAGGAGGAGTGATGTGGTCACATCACCGGGTGGCTGCCAATGGAGCCAAACTGAGGTATAACTAAGGAGTTTTTCCCTGCATGGGACATATCTAACCTATTTTCTTCATGTTCTGTGGTTTCCCAGCAAGGGGATATGTTTCTCTGTGTGTCCTCTCTTTCGCCATGGTTTGTGTTGTCATTGCTGAAATACTCCTTGGCATCCTGTTTAGCTGATGCTATATTTTTAGTACCTTTGTGTGATCTCCACAGCTGGGAACACCGGGCATAAATCACTGCTATATAAGTGCTCTTTTTGTGTGTGACACTTCTGGCAGCCAAACGGCATTCAGTTGCGCACAGGGTGAGGGGGCTGTGGTGTGGATGGAGCAGAAGTGCAGTGAGGGAGAAAGGGAGTGAATGTTCACAGCCCGACCTGCCTTTATAGGTATTGTGCTGAGCTCTCCTGTAGGCTCTAATGTATCCCCATGCGTGATGCTAGCTTGGAGCCAGATTACCCATCTTGAGAGTTAGCATCTGACACAGAATTTATGTTTTCTCAGTATCTGGAAAGCATGTGCTATAAGGACAAATGCAATTTCACTGTAAACATGGCCCAGCCATCACTTTGAATGGGAGTAGAGCACCTTCAAAATGAATTGCATTATGCTGCTCCATTGAGGTGTTAAACTGTCTGATGAGCATTTCAAAGCTGAAGCCCTGCCACTGATTAGTAACAGCGCACATACATCATGCACCCTACCCTGTCAGCAAAGCTGCTGGAGGGCTGCGGGGAGTGCCAGCCGCTCCCTCCTGCAGTATAGCTCTACCACCTGAAATTTCTCAATTTACTGCTTATTGCTTATATTGCTTAGACTTAAGAATAACTCTGTGTTTGAGTGCTCAGTTTTGAGACGGCCTCTGACATTCAGACCCACATCCTAATATATTTCTTCCCAAAGTATGAGTGCCCATCGCTTTCTGAAAATGGAGCTGTTAATATTTCCCAAACTTGGGAATGTCTAAGCATACAAGTCACTTTGGAAAATACTGGCTCTCATCCAGCTCTCCCTATACTGTAGTCATGTTAAAATGACTAATCAGTATTTCTTTCATCCCAAAGCTTTGTGAGAAGATACAGTTAGTTTAGCAGTACCATGACTGCTGCCTGGTATGAGGGAGGGATTGCTTCCTGCTTGTGTTTTGTCAAAACCAGAATAGCCTACAAGAGCCGATAGGTTTGGGCAGGAGAAGAGGTCAGCGATAATAAGGAACAACGACAGCCAACCATCTCTTGGCAATCAAGGAGAGAAGCAGTGACATCCATTCTCCTTTCCTGGGGGAGACGTAAGGCCGAATGTCAGCAACTACTTGCATGAACGCAGTACTCTGTGAGAAAGAAGCAGGACTTCCAGGTGGTGAGACACTGAAGGCAGCTGCTGCAGCGACAGTGAAGTGAGTGCTTGAAACTCCTGCCGCCACAGGAGAGAAAAATCAACCAGTTTGCTGCAGAATTTCTCTGCTGCA
Source organism: Phoenicopterus ruber ruber (assembly GCA_009819775.1). Classification (NCBI taxonomy): domain Eukaryota; kingdom Metazoa; phylum Chordata; class Aves; order Phoenicopteriformes; family Phoenicopteridae; genus Phoenicopterus; species Phoenicopterus ruber. The sequence continues at coordinate 9,859,541 of CM020229.1, read as the reverse complement.
CTGGTCTAGCTCTACTCCCTTGGAAGTATTTTGATTTTATTGACAGCACAGTGAGACCCAGTGTTAGAAACACTCCGTCTACCTCCTCAGCCAGCATTTGCCTAATAGGGTAAGTAACCATTTGTGTAACCACCAAAATCTTGCTGTGGAAATCATGACCCCATTTGAGATCATTTCATTTTACTAAGCAGAAGCGGTGCCTTTCTACACGGCGGTACTAATTCCTGCAGAAATCCTGTCTCTCAAAGATGTATTGCCTCTGCTCAGAATGTGAGCTGCTTTTTACAGCTGGATTTGCTGTAAGCATTTATGTGATCGTTCCCTCATTGCCCAGGCCCTGGCCTTGAAGGCCGTCTTTGTCATCTGTACTCTCATTTGGCATGAAAACTTTTTCCTCTCAATTCCCTGGTCAGGTATTTACCAGAGTAACTCTGGCCACAGGAAGGCAGAATTGATGTTTCTGCTTGATGTTGCATCAGGTTATCACATAGAAAGCTGGGAGTGAAAGACTGGAGAGAGCCTCCAGAGACCTTCTGGCTCAAGGTGCTGCTCCAAGGAAGGATCAAGTCAGCCCACACAGCTCCCAAGACATATCACAGTCTAACTATTTTCAACAACTGCAGCGATGAGCTTTTTGCACGCCCAAAGGCAGCATATCTCAACCCCTTACTACCTTAAGAGAACTTTTTTCTTAGTATCCAAAAAGAATCTTTGTTGCTAATAAAGCACTTTTTTTTTCTTATCCTTCCTTCCTGCTTCCTCAACGACTAGGGTGGAGAATAACCTGGAACTCATCATGCTTTTATAATAACATTTAACGTATAGAAAGGCTATCGACCTACCCCACTGGCTTTCTGTTTTGTAGATTGAACAAAGTAGAGCCACTCATTAGTTCTCACTTTTCCAAATCTTTTCCCAGTTTGAGCTTCCCCAGAAAGTTCAAATCTCAGAGAAGGCTCAAAAGATGAATGAAACATCACTTCTCCTGGTTACTGGGCCCCACCCATTTAAACTAAGACTTTTTTCTTTTCATTTGGGGATTGCTGGAACTATAAATATAAAAGGGAAAATCTGGAGATGTGAAACTTTTGCAAATCAAAGTCTGTCTGAATTCCTGTGAATTGCTTGACAAGTGAGTTTTGAGCGGCTCATTTCCCCATGTTCCAGCTCTGTTTCAGACACTGCAAGAAAGTTACTTAAAGCAAGAGTTATTTTCTTAGTCAACTTGCTTCTTTCTTGCCTTGATCTGCGGGCAATACCATCTGCAACAGTAATGTCTTCTTCAGCATTGCTGTTTATTCTCAACTCTGTGCTAGGCATTAATTACTGAAGACTCTCTCTTGTTTTTTCATGTGATCCATACATGCTCTTTTTTGGAATGACAGTTTAAAAGCAAAGAACCACGTCCTAGATCTGGTAAGGGCATGATTTTAACATGTTGAGTACCATATTCTCATTCTATGTGATGGTATTTCTTGAGCACCCTCATTTGCAATGTAATCCTAAGAGATTTGCCACTGTGCTGCAAACACCACACTTTCTACTTAGTGCACTGTGGGCTCCAATCCTTTTGACTGACAGTGATAGATAGCCTTATCAGTACTCCTTCCACTGCATCCCTCGATTGTCTGGATGCACCACAGAGTGGTTAGAAAATTCTTTGCTGTAGAGAGAAACAATTATAAAACATTTTTAGATCAGTGAACTGACTGTTTTTCACAGCTGGCAGTTCTTATTTATAAGTAATAATTGCCTCAGCTGAAAGAAAAAAAAAAACCACCAAACCTCCAAAAAGGAAAAAGAAGAAGTTATTTTAAAAGGGAATTTGGTACCCTTGGATTTGCAAGTTGGATTCTGCAGGTACTGGGTAACTTTAAGCAACTGAACACTGAGGGTGCTGAGAGGGATGGACTGGGTCTGCAACAAGGCACTGCTCCTAGTTGGTGGTGCCAGACCTGCAGAGAGGTGTAGCTATACACTGATGAGGCGAGGACTGAAATAAGTGGGTGGGTGGTTGGTTTGTGGGGTTTTTTTTCATAGCATCATAGAATCGTTTTGGTTGGAAGAGACCTCCAAGGTCATCAAGTCCAACCGTTAACCTATCACTGCCAAGTCCACCACTAAATCATGTCCCTAAGCGCCACATCTACACGTCTTTTGAATACCTCCAGGGATGGTGACTTCACCGCTGCCCTGGGCAGCCTGTTCCAGTGCCTGACAACCCTTTCAGTGGAGGGGGGAGGGTTCTTGGGGTTTTGTTGTTTTGGTTTGGTTTAGTTTTTTAAGAATTCTTCTTTAGATTTCATCAGAAAGTTTCTAAAAGTAGACTGAGCACCACTACATCAATGTAAGTGCTTTGGAAAATGTTACCTTGTGTCTACTCCTCGATCTCTGTCTATCCTGTGGGACCGTAAAGCTCTTCGCAGCTCTCTGGTCTTAATGTTGTCCTGGATGTTTCCAGAAAGCATGTCAAGTTGAAACCTGAGCCTACACAATGAAAAAGAAGCCCAAAACTCTGGCCAGATCCCTGACTGCCCCAAAACTTGGCTGTAGCAGGTCTGTATTCCATAGGAGAATACTACCTTTGGAGCCTACTCAGCTGGTAAAGGCAATGTAAGTGGTACAAGGAGACGTGAAGAGCCCTGCGCCTGGCCAGAATGGGATTCGTCTTACGCAGCCATTGTGCAAGAAAGATATAGGGCTGCATCCTAAAGACCAGCTCTCATCTGGTGGGAGGAACTGTAGCAGAAACAAATGCAACTGCGAGCAGAGCCGTCGCCTGCTACTGGTGCAGTGACACTCACTTCTCACCAGTGATGATGCAGCGTACACACAATTAGTGAACTACTTGGGTCATCTATCTAGCACAGTTAGGTATAAAACAGCATGTGCTATATGGTAATGTACAGATCCCTAGGCTAGAGAGGATATAATTTATAGAAACTCCTTCTTCTGAAATTGAAAGAACTAGACACTAACATAATGCATTACCTTCCAAGCATGTGTTTTCTGTTAAAGAAATTTATGAGGTATGTTTGGAGCTAATGGATGCTTCTCAGTCACTGACCTGCAAATATATGTTGGAATTCAAAAGACTTGAGCTCCTGTGGCTTCATACAGATTTTTCCCTAGGACCACTTTTTTCATCTACAATTTTCCTTAAGAAATTATAAGACAAAATATCATGGCCTTTGAATTTGGACTCCGCAGAACCACCTTTTCTGTGGATTGTTTCTCGGTTGGATAGGTTCTGAGTACTGTTCAAAATCTAATACTTTAAATAAAGTGTCCTGGCAAATACTTTTATTGAAAAATTTCCCAATGAATCACCTAACAAAACTTGCAGCCAACAACTGGCAAAAAGGGAGATTGCTTTGCAGGGTGGAGGTAAATTTTCTCCAGTTCTTTTGTTGAGCTCTCAACATTTTTCCTATTTATAAATTTACCATAACATTCATCTTCATGTGTTGTAAATAGTATCTATGTAACCAGTAAAGATCTTTTCCTTTATTCTAAGTACTATTTATTTTCATGCAGAGAATGTTATATATCCCATTTAAAATGGACAATATACTTTTTATGTTTCTTTGCCGTATGGCAAGTGTGGGTTCCACGTAACCTCGTCAGGGAAGAAGGATCCTCCAACTTCTTGCCAAGGAAGACAGAAAAGAACTGCCAGGACAGTCCTGCAAATGTAGGATTGCTCAAGGAGTGCCTCTGCTTTGTGGCTGGAAAGCCTGCGTATCTAGGCGTCACCAGTCTGACTTTCCCTGCAGTTTCTGCTGTGTCTCTTCCCGTGCATGGGCTTTAACACAAAGCAGCAGGAGGGGACAAAGAAAAGGGAAAGATCAGTGTTTATTGCGAGTTGGCTATGGTATCTGGGTTGATAGCATCTAAGAAGTGGCTGGCATGATGTGAGCACCCAGTGAGGCATTTGGCTGGTCTTTTTATTTAGACTGTGAATTATTCTCTGCAGAGATCCTGCATCCTATCGTGTTGTATGACATTCTGGGCAGTATTTCAAGACAAATAAATAAATAGAAACAGTAATAATTCCCTTGCACTTTTCTCTCAGCTACAGGATTTTGGGAACCTGCAGTACACATTTCTTCTAGGTCTTAATTTTTGAAAGTGCCTATAATGGGGAGAAGAAGAATAAGCGTCTGGCTCTAGAAAAAAAGGACAGTTAAACTTTCCATTAGATTTTGCACAGACAAAGCCTGAAGCACCCCGATTTCACATCAGTATTAGCAAACCCATAATAGCAAATAGTTTCCTGGAATCCAAGACCCTTTGGGCTCTTTAGAAAAAAAGTCAGCAGGACTTTCCACATGCTGTAACTAACATGTTTTATGTGCTTTCTTGGGCTGAGTTTTCTCATCATTGTTTTTTGCTGATACCTTGGAGATTTGCTGGATCTCTGTGTTCCATTGTACAATTAACTGCATCTGAAAAAGCCATTTTATTGATAGTCTATAGGGGCTATTCTTGGAAGAGAAATGAGTAACATATTTGAGGAAAATGTATTGTTTACCATTCTTTCCACATGACTGTATGTGGGGTCAGACAGGGACACCTGACTTTGGGTTCCAACGCTATCGAGGCATATTTTCATCAGACATCTTGTGCTGAAGTCAAAGCAGAGCTATGCCTGCTCATATCAGCTGAGAATAGAGCCTTTCTAGTAAGCGTAAGAAATGACTTCAAATCTCCTGCCACCACAGCAGCAGAACTGGATCAAAAATGGTCAGGAATAATGCTCGGTTGCTTTTTTGTCTTGGGCTGCACGTGCCTGGGCACTGCAGTCTCAAGCAAAATAAAACCCTATGACTCCATTCCCAGAGCTGGATTTTCAAAGGCAAGAGGACTCCAAAACAGGCAAAACACTCTAGTGGAGGGAAGGAAAGATAAATGTAAGGGCCCAAAGGGGCTGAAACATGAAAATTTTTCATACTTTGTTTTGTTTTCTTTGAGAGAAATTTCTGTTGCAAAGGGGGCACATTATAATGAAAAGTTCCCCATTGTACCAGTGTGTGATTTATTATGCCCAAGTGTGCTTAGTATCTCCCTAAATGTAGCCAGGCAATGGCTTCTACTATTAGAATGCAAAAGTTTGAGCCTGAAAAAGAGAAGGCTGAGACAGATTTTGGAAGAGCTTCCTTAAGCTAGAAAGCAAAAACTAACACTGAAGGGGGTTCTGTGTGTACAAGCACTGTGCAGGGGCCCAGTACCGCGTGTGTTTTTGCTAAGAAAGTAGGTGGGAGGAAGCCTGCCATGGGAAGGTCGAGCACGGGTGGAGTGGGGAGAGAATTGCCTGGCAGCAGAGGTGCAGCTTGTGCCAAATCAGCGGTGACTTGAATTAGGCTTTACTGCTGGCTGCATCCTGACCTGTGAGTACGGCTGTATTGCAAAAGGAAGATAGCAACCAGCTGTCTTACGAATCACCTTGCCGGAGGAGAGACTGTGAAATAGTTTTAATTATACTTTGGGAACTAGGTATTATGTGCAGATATGATAGCTTTATCTACTGCACTGGTGTTTTCCTATTGTGCTTAACAAACGCGTTTTTGTTACACTGGTTGCTGTTTGGGAGCGGGGAAAGTAACTCACTGAACATTGCAAAGAGTTTTTTTCAACTTCACAGGTTTCTGGATGGAGACCTGAGCCAGTGATTTGCTTGCAACCTTTATAAACATGACCTTTTGACAGTCAGTCAGGTCTTGGCAGAAGACTTGCAGTTGCTTATCACAGAAGTCTTTCATGTAAGCATGTCAAACTTAACTACATTTTTTTTTGATTTGGCCTTGATTTTGAATTCTTTCCAAGTAAGATTTTTTAGCCTCTGGCTAGCAAAGACTCTTAGGTAGTTACATGATTACCAGTTAAATATAGTATCTCATGTAGAATGCATACAGTTGATTTATACCTGATCTAAGTATCTATCATGTTTCTTTCTTGCTGTTTCCTTGCTAGGGCTTGTTTCTCCCACTATATGATTTTGTGTACGTTTCAGAGCCAATACTAATAATTCATCCAGAATCACAAAAACATAAGTGTGCAAGTGATGATGCAGGCTGACACTTGGCTCTCGTGTTTGGTAAAAGGAGCATTTCCTTGGAAAGATGGTGCTAAGGTTTGGCACCCCTTTTTGCCTCCCTATTACTCCTGCTGCAAGTGGAAGAATGTGCCCATATCTGTGCTGGATCTGGTCCTCATTCAGGGCAGTCATGCCTGGTGTTGGGGGAGAGTTTGAAATGCTTGTAGGAAGGTTGTGTGTGTCACCTGCCTTGTACCTGCCTGCATAATCCACCTCTCGCTGTTCAAAGGGAGAAAGTAGCGTGTTGACAAACGCTAACGCTTTTTTAGAGCATATCGTAAGATAAAACCTAAAATATATTTGCTATTGTTTTCTGCTACCCTGGGCATAGCTCTGTGCCTGGAATATGTATCAAGAACAATTCCTCTGTTTACAGTTTAAACATGAGCTATAGAGTACTTACTCCAACTGCCAGTTTCCTGGGAAAAAGGTTTGCAACGACCATCTATTATCTCGGCTGCAAAAAAAGTAAACTCTTAACCACATAAGAAATTAAGTGATTTATTTCTAGCAATTGGAATTTGGTTTTGGTGATAATAAGTGTTGGTTTGTGATTTAATAGGTCATTACCTACTTTGCCTATAATCACAAAGTAATAAATAACTATTGGCAAGATGGATAATAGCTAGATCTGAGAGGCATGAAAAAGATAAAGCAATAGGCACAAACACACACTTTATATTCATAGGAAATGGGTTCTAGCCAAGAAATGTGATCTAAACTGATATGAGAGCAGATTTTTATTAGATACCTCTGATTTGGGGGATGGCTAAACATCTACATTCACAAGAGCTACTTGTCTTTCTGGTTTATAAAATGTATTTTGGATATATTACGTGGAAGTATCCCTTTCTGAAGAGTTAATCCCGTATCTCATGGATCCAGACTCATGGTCTCATGTACCTAGACTTCCTTCTGAAAGACCACAATAGACTTTGGGCCCAATTAATCAAAAGTCATCGATGCTTCACTGTTCACTTGCTGCCCCATTCAACATCTGCTGCAGCTGCTGTGAGTTGAACTGACTTCTGGGGCACAAGGTGAAGTTCCTCATCCCCTCCTTTCTTGTGATATCTTAACTCAGTTCATGTCAAACAAATAATGGCCTCTTGTATGCTTTTGCATTTTCCCAGCCATTCTTGTTTCCTTCTGTGCAATGTAATAGTCATATTATTGCAACGTATCATATGGCATCGTTACATCATTTTTGTCATAAATTCATCATGTTGTTTTTGATTATTCCTAGATATGCTGTGCAGAGCTCAGAGCTTGCTGTGTAGTGTGCAAGAAAGTACATGAGAAATCGAAATCCAAGTGTGGCAACAAACTTCCCCAGGGTTGGGCAGGGAGGGTGGCATGGCCATAGTGCTCTTCACCAACTCGAGCTCACCATTTGTTTCTTCCGTGCCTCTACTCTTCATTTGACTGGGGCCAGAAAATGAAGATGTAGACAATGTGTAGGTGCCTTTGAGGTGGTCCAGTTTTGAAAATGTGAGAATACAGTTGCGCAGTTCTGAGCCTGACAGTCAAGGTCATGCAGAGGATGCTGGTGGCTGTTGTTGAAAATTTTTGGATTAATCAAGAGGATTGGCTTGAAGTATCTGTCCTTTTCCTTCTCAGAAAGGTTCAAAGAGAAAATGTCTTTGCATATTTTAAGGAGGTGAGGAGATGGGGGGGAGGAGTGAGGTGCCTGCAAAAGTGCCAATGGATGTTTGTTCACTCCGAAATAGAGAGAAACAGAGAGCTCTTCCCTATTTCTCACCAGCCTCCCCCATTTCCAATACGTTAGCTTTATATCAGCTAACTTTAAGAACAAAATGTGCTCAGGGAAAAGAGATTACAATTGCGAAGCCATTTCCTTTCCTATCAACAGACCTGACAGAAAAATGACAAAATGCTTGTGGGAATGATTAAGAGGGTGAATGTTCTCATTCATGTCATGTCGTATATTGCTAATTTATACATATTTGGTTTTGTACCAATCTGGCAAATTTCAAGAAAGAATCTGCCAGGAATCAATGGGAAAACCAGCCCTGTATATTTTGTTGGAAATTAATAATAAGTATTTGCTATGTTTTATTTGGATTTTAATGACATCTGTAATGAGTGATGGATATCAGGAATGGAAACAGCCAGTAAGAAGAGGCAGGATGGCTCACAGCAGGACTCTGGAGACTTGGGACCTCTTGCTGGCTCTGCTGTTGGCCTGCTGGGTGACCTTGGTCAATCAGTGTACCCTCCTCTGTGCCTCCATCTGGGCAGTGGAAATACTGACGCTTGCCAGCTTTGCAAGCTAGCTAGACTGCGAGGTAGGACTGGCCAGGAACCAGGAATTCTGCTCTGTAAAGAACTGCAAGGTCCAGTGTTTCATTTCTTCTACAGAAAAATGAGGAGGTGAGACCTCTGAAACTCCCACAAGGGAGCAAGGCTCTGTGCGGTGCAGAGTGGGAGTCTGAATTTTTGCCTTCCACACCTGATACACATGCTCTCAACTGTTGGCTTTCTAGGGGCTCCTTGCATCCTTCCCTTTCTCTTTCCTCCTTCATTCTTTCCTCTCTCTAAAGAAATGATAAGCTTCTAAATTCCTGGCTACTCTGTCCAGAGTAATACAGCAGTTAATAAATGCAAAATATGAATTAGATATAAACATTCATTCACTTGCTAGGGCAACACTCTCCTCGCTCATCTTTTGGCCAGTCCACTTTTCAATGCCTCAGTAACTAATGCTTTCATTTTCCACTATTACTTTTTCCTCCATTGCCATTGATCTGCAAATACAAAACTGTCACCTTATACTTTGACTTTTCTCTTTCATTTTTACCCCATCATTTGGCAACATTTCCATAGATCACCCTAAATATCCTCTAATTTCTTCAGCAGTAATTCTGTTGCTTTTCCTGTAACAAGTAGGGAGTTATTTAAAGTTCCACCAACTCTGCTAGTTCCAGTGACGTGATGTTGAAATTAAAAATTCTCCTCAAAAGACTGAGGGGAAAAAAAAAAAGATTCTGGCCTGTTCACCTGGCTTCTCAGAGGCATTCAGGTGCCCAAATCTTCTTGATTTCCAGGTCTTTGGAGATTTGGCCTTTAATGCTTCCATAGCCTGTAGATGTGTTGATTTAATTATCATTCAGTCTGGTTCTACAGATTTAGTTTTTTCAGTCTTTTCTTGTAAAGTAGCACCTACAGCCCCTTAATCACTTCTGTTACTGATTTTCTCCTTTGCATACCAACCTGAATTTTTTGGCAAGGTTTTTGCCTTCTAGGTTTTTCAGCCTGAGTGTCAGGAACATGGCATGGCCAAGAATAGACCAGGAAATATGGTTCTTGCTCGTCTGTTTCTACTGAGAGAAAATTAAATTCAATGAGAAGAAACACTCGCTCTCCAGCAGAACTGGGTTAATGTCATGGGAAAGGGAGGAAAAAAAAAGATGTCTGTGAGGGATAGTGTGGCAGAGACACTCACCCCAATAAGGGCCAGAGCTTTCAGGGCAGCAGCCGATGGCTGTTCCGCGCCCCAGCGCCCTGCGTGGCAGCTGTCACGTACACACCTCGGGCCAGGCGTCAACCAGACCCCCCTGCCCGCCACCCACCCCCTGTGGTGGGAATGAGGAAGGTGGGACCGCTCCGCGGGCAGGCGGGGCCCTCGGCCAATGGCGTGCCTCGGCTGAGGGAAGCTTCTAGACCTCTGCCCACACTGGGCCCCCTCGGCCGGCAGGCGGGGCCCTCGGCCAATGGCACGCCTCGGCTGAGGGAAGCTTCTAGACCTCTGCCCACACTGGGCCCCTTTGGAGGGCAGGCGGGGCCGTCGGCCAATGGCGCGCCTCGGCTGAGGGAGGCTCCTGGAGCACCGACTGTGTGTGGCCGCAGCTGGGATCTGACCAGGCTGAGAGGAACCCTGCTGGAACGCCGCTTTGAGTGGTTTTCCTCAGAGCAGCAGGTCTGCGATCGGAAGATCTCCCCTTGGATTGAGATGTTGCCCAAAGAAGCTTCCCTGGGATTGGGTACCCTCGCCATCTTTTGGTGAGTGATTTCTTCTGGATATATCCTTGAGTGAACCCTCACCCCGCTGGGTGAGCGATCCTATTTTGCTGGGTACCCTTGAGTAAGAGTTTTCCGCTTTGTGAGTGGGTGTGTGCACACTTTGGATCATCGTTCTTGTGTTTTGCCATGCAGTAATAACATCCCTGAGTGGTATATTAAACCCATAATTCGTTAAATGTTCTCAGAGTGTCATTTTGGTTACCTCCTTGTTTCGTTAGTTTTGGTTGTTGGTTTCAGTCGTGAATTAAAGTTCGTTTGAGTTTATTCTCTGTGTGGAGTCGTTTTGGTGTACCTCCATGGCAGGTAGCAAGGGGGGAGTTAAAAATAATGTGGTATGGGAACTCAAGAGAAATGCCATGCAGATGGTGTATCATCTCAGCAAATACTTATGCTATTTTCCTGTCTGAATCCATTGATTTGATCTGAGAAATGTGTTGTATCTAATCTGTGAACTCCTCTTTCTCAGAGATCCTTTGACAATGCATCTCATCTTGTGAATCAAATTGCATTTGCATATTCAGAGGCTGGGGCTCCAAGCTACTGAGGCATTTACAGTTTGCAGGAAGGCTAAAGCGCTGCATGTTATAGAGGACAATTCCTTGCGTGATCAATATTTATTTCAAAAGAGGAGGTTTGCTTTCATGGCTAGCCAGGCTCAGTCTCACAGAAAAAAAAAATGCTGTTGGGGGTCCTCATCCTGGGGGCCTGACTGACCCATCTCTTTCCTTTTTTGACAGGGAAGGGCTGGCAAGGGCCCAGGGAGCCTGAGAGGGCTGCGAACACTAGCACACAGAGCAGGGTGACCGCTTTTCTCAGCGAAAAGTTTCCCCTTTCCAAGGGAGTTAAACCTGAAAGAAATGCTTGGTCAAATGGTGGAACTACTTCGTCTCCTTAAGCCACTCTATGGTGAGTGTTAATTTTTTTTTTTCCCCTCTCCATTCTGTGGGGATATTTTTTGGTGCAGGGTATGTCTGATGTGATCGTGTTATACTCTGGTGTTGGAAGGAACATCAGCTCGCATTTTCAATGGAGGAAGAAGTGGAATTAACCCAGCTGTGTATGGGAAAGCGGTGGAGAGGAAATCTTGGTCTTGGAGAGCAGATGACTTAATTTACTGGAACTGCTTTCAAGTCCTTCTGTTTGGCTTGACTCTTCTCTGACTTGGTGTAACAGAGGAGTTACCAGGCAGAGGAATTAACCTGTTTAGTATAATGGAAAGGAGATTAAGGGACAGGATCTGTGCATTTTACCCATGTTGTTTTGGAAGAAAAAGTGATATAAAGAGAACACAAACAATTAGGGCATATGCTGTGTTTGTTTATCTTCAGAAGCTTGCGGTAGGTGTGCCAGTACGCTGTTGTTCAGCAATTAACCACATGTCTTCTGTGAGTGGTAATGCAAGTTATTTGTATTTAACCTTCATGATTCACGAACCACTTTCATTCTGGGAACGAGGGAGAAAGGGAAGGAAAATCAGAGCCTGATGTCACCATGTGAAAAATAATCAGACTTTTATTTGTCAGTAATGAAAAAACGTATGTACATAAATAAATAAAAATACATACTTTTCCCATTATTGGCAAATGAAATATAATTTATCATACATACATGTGTATACATGCATACATACATATCTATGTATATACGTATATACATTTGTTGGATGACAATAGAGTTCTATTTCTGGGAATTTCAGGCTTCATTTACTTTTAGGATCTCAAATCAGATATGTACTGAAAACAGGAAGAATTCTCATCGGTATCAATGGCTGTTGCATTCGGACTACTAGTAAAAACACCACATTAAGAGCTATAGGCTTTGGACGTTGTCACCCCCCCCCCCCCCCCCCCCCCCCCCCATGTATTTTTGAAGATACTAGACTTACTTGGGAAAATCAGCCTTTATAGGATCCAGTGTTCAAAGGAATGCAATGGGACACTCACACTGATGCAACTAAGCATGTTCCGATGCCACATCCTTTTCAAGGCTATTTGAATTGACAGACAGTCTTCATGAAGAATTGTCATTAGAACAGGTACAGAGCTTGGTCTTTTTTTTAAATCTCCTAGCCACAGGGAAAGAAGAGCAAGAAAACCAAAGAATACCCATGTTATTCTCTGTTAAAGAAGAAATAACTAATGCACCAGAATTACATACACTCTAAGATCACTTTTTCTTTTTCCCTGAACCAGAGTCCTGTCATAGAGCCTGTTTTTGGTGGAATGAGGTTTAGCAACCAGTTTGTCTCTTTATAGGTAAACAGATACATTTTGGACGGTTTTCCATTGACCATTGTATAAATTTGGGCTTAACTGTAATGAACTGGCTCCAAAATGTGTACTGCAATATTGATTTTTGTGAATTAATAAGATATTGTTTTCAGGTTTTTATAGATTAATACTTACCTACAAGCTGTTCAGCATTTGGGTAGAGAATATTCTGGTAGTAAAATGCAATTTTGTTTTGGAAACAGATGGAACAATTGGATTGGTGGACAGATTATTTTAAAGGGTAGTGAGGGAGAGGCAGAAAGTGCCTTTATTGGTAGTTCTTTCAATACAAGTCATAAGTATTGCCAGCTTAAAAGGAATCCAATAAGCGTTTTTTTTGAAAATAGAGTTTTGAGGGCTGTTATTTTTTTCTGTGCCTAAAAATGTAATTTTAGAAAAAACAATTAAAATGAGGTAGTTTGGAAGGAAAACAATCATCTTTTAGAATAAAAAGAAATAATTTAAATTGTGTCCCTGTTTATGAAAATGTATCACTTAGCTTGGAATCAAAAGCTTATTTAACGCTTTAAGCAAACATGAAATCCGCATTCGTCCTGCTGTCCCTATTTCCATTGGGAACTCTCAAATTTTCCAATAGGAACTTTTTCAAAGGTGAATTTTTTCAGGGGATTTTTCTTGTCCAAATCCACCTAATAACTGTGTCATGGAGCATTTTGGATGTTCCAAAGTGAGATGAAAAGAGGTCACGATACTGTACGAGGAGCTGACAAGAGAAGTGATTTGAGCTGAAGACTGTCAGACTTGTCGGACCATTTGGTCAGGGGCAGCACAGCAGTGGGCTAAGCATGTCGCAGAGGTTGACTGACAGAAACAAGAATGTACTCCGAAATTTGTAATCACCCTGGGAAGCCCACTGTGCTTCTGGTTACCTTTGAGCTACCAGGCTCTGGACCAGATGAAGTGCAATGAAGCTGGCATTGGTGGGAACACTATTTTGTGTCGGACTGGTCCAAAAGGGTCTACACTACAGTGTTTTGGAGAAAACAGCAAAGCCTGTTTTGCCATACTTTACTTAACTGTAATTATTCAGCTATGCCAATGCTGATTCTGATTTCAAACGCAATGCTGGGGTAACTGCACTGGTTTCACAGGAGTTAATCCTCAGTTGTTCAACTGAGAGCAACATCAAGGCCATCATCTCTGCTACTGAGCAGTCACAAACACAACAGATAAATAGCCATTGGCTTCAAGAAATGTGTTCGATCAGTTATTGTTGCTGTGAAAAGACCTGTAACAGAGCATTCCTGTAGGGAACATGTTGCACTTGAAATGTAAATCAAATTCAGTATCATCAGACTTGTTAGTACAGTCTTTGGTGCTGCTTGATAAATAGACAGCACATGGAGCCTTGACATCTGGCTGTTTGGGCATTAATAAAGTACTCGGTCAGCATTTTAACTGGAAGGCATTAAGGAGAGATGCGAAGAGTGGATGAACACTTGTTCTGTATGTACTTCAGGAAAGATGTGAAAACCTTGAGTGTCCTTCAATTGTAAGCAATCTTTGCTAGATCTCGAGGATAAGAGCGTGAAGGTGAATAGGTTTCTGTTCCTAAAGCTCAAAACACATTGTGCATTGGTATCAAAGTGTGTTGTTTTGCAGGTCTGGAATAAGCATAGCTAAGCACAGCCCATCAGGCAGAGCATGCGGCTGAGCTCTGGGGAGGGATTTGGTTTGCAGTCACAGGATTGCCTGTGTGATGCTTCTTGATCAGGACAGAAATATTTAATCAGGTCTATCTCCTGTAACTGTCACGTAGAGAAAACAAGTCTCCAAATTGGATTTGTGTGATCAATGCGCAGGAAAGACCACTTTATCCACCTTAGCGGAGCTGACTTACAAAACTAGGGTTTGGTGACAGCAAGGTGTCCGTGTTCTGGCAGGACCGACTCTCTCCTGTCTGGGGACACGAGCTGTTCTGGAACCATACACTGATCATACTTAAATTTTAGCCACAATCTATACCTTCTTGTATGTCAATAAAAAAACAGCTGCTGAGTTCAGAAAGAATATGATTCTTCTTACAGCAAAATCAAAGGAAGAATTTGCACAGATTTCTGAAAGCAAGTATCGTACCCTAGTAGTCAGATACACAGAAATACTTGGGTATCTAAAGGTACATTTTGGAATTTATTCAAGTGCATCAGTGAATTAGGGACCTGTACAGTTTTTCGAAGGCCAGGGCTGCAGTGGGGAGCATGGTGCGGGGACCTGACCCAAACAGAAATGGGTTCAGGGCCTAAGCAAAGCCTCTGCAGCCAGGTCTGGCACCACGAGGCCACTGTTAAATAGATCCTCCAGACCTGACACTTCACAGCTTCAAGCATTTGCAAAGCATGAGCAGCACAGCAGGTCTTGCTGAGTCTAATGGCACAGTAAATCTAGTAAATAAATAACACACAGCAGAGAAGATGGGAGCCATGTCTAAAGTTTATGTCTTACAGAGTATTGGCATGGTGACTTGGCAGAGTCTTCTGAAGGTTTTGAGTTACCTTGATGGGTAATGAAACTGTTTTCTAATTTTCTCGCTCTGTATATTAGAAACGGACTAGTAAAAGAGGGACAGTGGGCAGCCGGCCACAGTCCGGCTGTCCCCGCACGAGTCCGGAAGAGGTTGATGGGATGGAGGGTGCAGCTGTTGAAATCCCCCTGGGCATGAAGATCTGTGGGATCCATTTGGAGAGGAGCACAACTGAATCCAGATACGAGGGAAGTGGGTCATGGACACCAAATAACAAGTGTAGCAGCATCAGCCTCTGCAAACGACCCTATGTTTGCCTGTTCTGTGAAATCCTCTCTAAAGCAATACTCTACCAATTAATGAACCTGTTTTTAAAAAACCCCAAACAACAAAACCTGAGATTGGAATCTACAGCAACAATTCCTTACTTCAGGAAATGGAGCTTTTCTGAACAATACCATCTTCTGTCATGCCTAATCAAACCAATTAAAGAACACTACCACACTTTATTAATGTAATTTATCTCTTGCCTGAGGTGAACTCTATTTATGCTCCAGTTACTCAAACATTACTGTTGCGTGTTTGAAGGAATGATGTTATTCAGTGATGTTTATGTTCCACAATATCAGGCAGTAATTGAACAAATGGCTGGGAAGATGGGTATTTCCTGTTTTAGAAAAGCTTGTTTGGGGTACATGTTGTTTCACAGGTATGTTGGTGAACAGGTTGGACTTGGGCATGTCCTTCTGTGAATTGCAACTGAAGGCCTACACAAGCCAAACATTAAGCATGTGAATAGCCTGTTTAACTGAATGCACGTGTTCACATCATTAAGTGAATTGGGGTTGGGAGGCCAAATTTATTCCAGCTGAAGATCTGGCAGGGAAAGGCTAATATGCGCTGAAAGAGGAAGGAAGGAAGGAAGGAAGGTAGGTAGGTAGTTCTAGAGCTTAAAAACATTAAAGAAAATGTCAGTAGAAAAAAATGTACTTAGTTTAAAAGGTATTAATGGCTTCCATGAAGCATGCCTCTGATGTAGCCGCAGTTGCAGGGCCAAGGGGCACAGTGTCCACCTGTCTTTCATACCAACTGGAAGAAGCAGTTTAACATCATTTATGGAGCAGGACAGCCTGAGACAATGGAAAACATTGCCCAGAACTGACTGAGGGGTTTTCCTGGTGATGACTTGCAAATTGTTGCTGTCTACTTGATTAAAGCAACCAGAAGATAGGAAAGAGAAAGGAGAGCAGAACAGAGAAGGAGAAGAAGGCACAGGGCCTGGCCTGATAGAGGGCTGAGACAAAGCTCCTGGATGTGCAAGGCTGGAGGTAAAGTGAGTTGGCAAGGCAGATAGGCAGCCTCCTGCCTTCCCTGCCTACCTGGCTTCATTTACAGTGCTCAGCTGAGCTGGCTCAAGGCCATTTTCGCTGCCTGTCCATACTTTTTGCCTGCATTTGAGGCTAGCCCTGGGTGGCCTGAGAGGAAACCCCAGTAGAGCTTGGTCTTGAAAGTACACTGCATATGGCCATTGCCTACCCTACCTCGTGTATGTCTTGGGTGGATAAGACGGGCCCTTTCCTACAAGGGACCTGACTTTGCCTGCTCTGAGGGCAGCTGAGATTTGCAGACATCTGAAACCTGAACTGGATTCAAGCTGCATAGGTATGGCATGTGCAGAGTCCTGGGAGAACCTGCAGGCACAGAGAAGACAGAGGGGAGCAAAGCTGGGGGGAGAGATGGAAAAGCAGACATCTCACCTTGAGCTGCAGCACTTTTCAGTCTCAGACCTGCAGGAACAACTGCTGTCAACAGTTTTCAGTGGGACAATGCCAGCTCTCTCCCAGCCCGTGCACTGGGCATTAGTGCAGTGACTGTGATTTTACTCAGGTTGACTGAGAGAATTTCACAGCTAAATTTAAAGCACCATTAAGTAGGATGATGTGTGGGGAACAGCACCATGCTATTTTTTTTAAAAAGCCTTGGCTTATGTATTTACTGCTTTCCTAAGCAGGTTCTTAAAAAATATCTGCCAAGTAGATTCTGTCTTGTAAATAGATCCAAATGAATTTTATTGAGATCTTGGCGTAAATCTTTTCCTACCCTGCTCCCAAGTTGACTTTGGCAGTTTATAAAGGCTTCTAAGAAGAAGGAAAAAAGGAGTTCTTACCCTTTATGAATAAGTGAAATGCAAATTTCCTTGGGCAGTGGTTAAATCTTTTTTGGATTTTCCTAGAAGAGAACAATGACTCACATCCATTGATAAAGTACACCTTACCTCCGTATTATTAACAAGTGCAGTCGGGTGAATCAGACTGCATCTGCCATTGAGAATAGAGATGCTTGTTTGGAGGACGGAGCAGGACTGAGCTCCCAGCATGTTGTGTTTATGGTTCCAAAACCAAAGTACAGATTGGAGATTTGTCCCAGGTCAGAGTCTCCTTGACAGCCTGTGCGCTGTTGCATATCAAGTGCTCCTGCATAAAAAAGTTGGATGGCAAAAAATAAATAGTGGTGCTCTAGAGTAAAAGGCAAGTCCTGATGTCTCACACATTCTAGGAAAATGCCTCTCAGACTGCCAGCTCAAAATTTAGGGTAAAAACCAAACAAAAAACCCCAAAGCCACAATGAAGATGACAGGATGATGTGTAAGGTACAAACTGGCAGAGCCTGTGGTAAAAGAATAGAAATTATTTTGGAACAGAAAAACATGGCTAGAAAGGTAACAATAGCATGTTGAACCTGCTGATTTTTTTAATGATAAAACAAGAAAAATCTATGCTACATAGCTGATCATTAGTGTAACTGTGATTTTACTGCTGTGTTGGATAATTTCTTTCAATAGTGGAGAAATGGAATGCAATGTGCCAAAGATAGAGTATCTATTAACAAATAAATCAGCTGGGACAAGCAGAAATTCATGTAATATGCTATGAGTGTGATGAGATCCAAAAAAGGCACAAGGACTGAAGAAAACGGTAAAATGCATGATACAGAAAGCAGTTGTTCTGTTGGAAAAAGCCATTATAGCAAAAACAAAGCTTTGTCAATTTAGGCAATCAAGAAATAGCAAGTAGTTGAAGGTGGAAGATACATTTTTCCAGATGTGAAGCTGGTTTTATATTTATAAAACTTTTTTTGGTATTTTTTATTTGGAGGCTGTTGTATTAGATTTACTAAGTCCTATCCTTTGTTGCTTCATACCTGAGATCAGATGACATCTTGAAATTTAATGTCATAGCAGAGGTAGAGCAGGAAGTAGAGAGTATGCAGTGACACTGTCAGTGTAAAGTCTATGCTACTATGTTGGTGAATTAAGCAAAAATAGCAGAAAGAAAAAAGAACATACTACATAAAGAAACGCGTTGAGAACCTGTATTTGATTGCGTTGCCAGGTCCTCCATGTTTATAACCTTGCAATCTGTTGCAAAGGTAGAGGCACATACAACATCTATATAACTAGTGACTGCTAGAATATTCTCTTGATGAAATTGCATGATTCTTGTTCCACTGATTTTCATTTCAGTAAAAGTCACGCCAGCCTATTTTGAAATGCTTAGCTAGGTAATACTACTAAAGGTGTGCGTGAGGAGGGACACTGTCTCTGGGCTTGTTCAGGTGTTAAATACTTTATACCCCTGCAGTGATACACTTCTAGATGGGCATAGTCTTGCTAAGGCACTGGCCTGAGAGCCAGGACACGCATGTTCTTGGCTCTGCCCGATTTTGCTGCCAAGTGTTGGGCAGGTCCTGCTCTGGAAAATAGAAGCAATAAACTTTCCTCCCCTCTTCTTGTTTGCTGTGTCAAATCAGATCACAGAACATAGCTCTTGCCTTGAATATTGGATGTGATTGTATAGTACCAGCACGATGGATTTCACCCTTACTCAGTCTGAAAGGTATTGCCTTGTAATATATATGATAATATTATTAGTAAGTTAGGAATTCACTATGACTATAGAAAACAGCTGGAAAACGGATCAGTTATATCATGCATCACCTTTTAAGAGATGATCCAAATATCTGTGACACTTGAATGGCCTTTCTGTACCAACACCACTATCAGGCTCTCCCTAATATTGCTGCCAAAGGCTCTTCCAAGCTGTCATCATCCAAAAGCCTCCTTTGGCAAGCAGCCTGGCAGGTGGTCATGCCTCGTGGAGAGTGGTGGCATCTCCCCGCACTACCACATCAGGGTGATCCTCTCGTACTGTAGGGAAGCAGATGTGGTTCTTGCTGAAAGGACAATAACCAGTGACTTCTGGTGGTGCCGCCTTGGAAGAAAAAAAATTGACAACATAGATTTTCATTAAAAAGAAAACCTAATATAAGCAGCTGAGATTTCTGTCTCAAAATCAGTGACCTGTACCTGGAACAGGATAAGATACTGTAGTTCAAAAGAGCTTCTCTGTCACTCCCTGCCTCAATAAAAATGAGAGAGGGAAAGCAGGACTGCAGCTGAAAAGGAATTGGTTTTAGAAGCTCCAGAGCAGTGCACAGAAATAAAGCCCCCTCTCCTCCCATCTCCAAGAAGCATCTCTCTGGGGCCCAGACAGGCAGATTAATCACAGCAGAATTTAACAGGTTCAAGAGAAGCCGAGTGAAAGTGTTTGGTAACTTTGCCAGATTTATTGCTTTATTCATTATTTATGCAGACAGCAGATGCAATACAGGTTTAGGGACTTACTACAGTAAATAAATGGCTGACGTGGCCCAGCCAGATGCGTTAAACAGTTGGGCTCTTCATTGCTATTGCACCGATATGTTAATTTTGCTTCCTAAGCCCAGTGCTCAGATATTGGTATTGGAAGTAGCACCCACCTAAAGCTAATGTTTCCATTGTGGATGACAGCAGCAGAGCTGAGATGGAATGGTGCCCTTGTCCTGGGTGTTGTGGGAGGGTAAACGTACAGCACAGACCAGATGCTCTTCCTCCAGCATCTATAAGGTGAAACTGTATGGGAAATCTCTTGCTTAAGAAATGGGGTATGTGCCCCTTCCACCAGGGATCATCTGGAGCTAATAAAACACAGTGCTCCCAGTACCTCCAGGGGCTTCAGTGGTTGGTGAGTCTTAACGGGTGACTCCTAAGTGGTGTGGCAGGACTGCAGGAGCTCTGTTGTGGCTGAGGCCCTGCAGAGGAGCAGATCCCACATGGCACCTGTGGGGCCTCGTTACTTGTGAGGAGGAGGAGGTGCTAATGAGAGCTGCACCCTCCCCTAGGTCATGGCTGCTCTGAGGGGCGAGGAGCAAAGCTGCTTCTAGAGAAAAGGGGTAGAGCTCCATTCCTGAGCTTTGGTTGTTCAGCTCCATCCTTGAAGGCATGACAGCAGAGGCTGCGACTGGCAGGGGTGAGTGACTTGGGAGCTGCAGTGGCAAAAGCTTTATGTTAGGGAAAAGAGGAGTAAGAGAAGGCTGAGGTGGGCCTGAGGATGACCTGGGAAGGGAAGGGGCTTGCTGCTCTGAGCTTGCTTGGTTGTCTGATGCTTGGCCATGAGAAGGAATGGTCTGGCTGGCAGCCTGATGCAAGACAGCTTGGGAAAGCTTTGTTCCTCTTGGTTCATTTCTGTTGATGAGCTCGGCTTTCTGAAAGGCTGGGGTCTCATTTTGGTTTTTGCAGCTGGAGGATGTCTTGTTTCCTTGTATATGCCTATTTTCAGATGTAGTTCAGTGCTGTCGTCAGGGTGGCTCAGCTCCCTGCAGCTGCTGAGGAGTGACCAGGTACTGGGGCTCAGGATGCTCCAGTCCTGATGTTAGTGGTCACAGCTTTAGTGACACCCAGCTGTATAGGTAATCGGTTCCCCCCTTCCCAGCAGTGCGTTGCCTTGGCTCTGTTGTTGCTGGTGGCTTTTCTCCTCTTAGGCTTTCATGATGAGGAATTTGAATGATGGCAGTGTGTGGGTGAGAGAGAGAAAGTGGTACAGCATGGTTTTTGGGGAAGGGTGTGGAGGAGCGTTGCAATCCTTTGTGCTGCTCTGAGCAAAAGGAAAACCAAGGAGAAAAGGGCCCTTTTTTTTTTTTTATGATGCAGACAATGCATTTTCTTCCAGTTGATGTTAATGTATTTCATACATCTGTCTTGGCCAAAACAGAGCTTTAATAATAGATGTGGGGAGAAAGCATGGACTGGAGGTTGCTCCACTTGTATAAAACTGTTGCTGAACGTTCAATGATGATAGAGCCTCTTGGCGTAATTTAAATAAGATCTTACTGTCTGTGATTATAGGAAATTTATCACATTTAAATTCCTGTCTGTCATCATTGATGGTATCATCTGGCTCCTGGGTGCGTACAAGTGATGGGTTCGAGGGAAAGCAGCACCTGCTGTCTCTGCCTGCCCTTGGTGCAAACCCTTGCCCCCATGGGAGGAGCGCTCCTCAGGCATGCTGCAGCAGGACAGGAGGTAGGTGGAGGTGCCGTGCTCTGGATGAGACCCGTGGTGGGCTCCTCCGCTGTTTGCGCTCATTCAGTATCCTGTGGCACTTGGCAGCAGTAGGGCCATTAACCCTAATGTCCTGGCTAAACTCCAGCCTGCCTAATTACATTCTGCCCATGAAGCAGTATATTCCCAGTGAAGATTCAGATGTGGAAAGCATTATCCTCTTCCTCTCCTAAACAATGTTATACGAAGGGTGGTTTAGTGCTGAAGATGAAACCTGTTTTATTCAGAAACCTAAATCTGGATTTTAGGGATGTAACAGAAAACAGAGCCTTCAAAGCAATGCCCAGGCTCCTGAGCAGACCCAGGCTGCAGAATGTGGTTCGTTCTCTCTTCTGCAAATTTTTCACATTCCTTTATTAATAACAAAACTCTTAAAATCTGTTTAAGCTCATTACTTGCAGCAAATAAAAATACTTCATGCAAAAAGGAAACAGATGGTCCTGAATGTTGAAGATCTGTTTGAGATGTATTTTCAGCCCACTGTCTGGAACTTGTCTTGAGTGTAAAGGAATCGAAGTTTAATTATGAGCTCTGCAACACTAACACTGTGTAACCAGGGGATTCTCACGTGTTGGCATCTTTGCATATCAACGTAACTAATTATTTTATGGTCTCCATATCCTTGCTAAAGGAAAATATTTATGCATTTGTTGGAAGGAAAATAACTCTGGGGTTAGGGGCTTCCCCACTGAGACTAAATTGTTCCTACATTAGAGTCGAGAAGTTTTGCTGTTAAGCTGGAGTAGACAAAAGATTGGCATTATTTAGGCTGACCTGGTGTCCTACCCGTGGAAGTGGTGCACGTGGATGGTTCCTACTGACTTCACATTTACATTTCAGAGTGGAAGCTGAGTTGTGGTGCAAAGAGCCTCAGACTGCAGCTGTACCCTGTGTGTTCAGTACTGTAGCCTGCAGTGTCTGAGTATTTCTCGTTTCTCTGATCTTAAAGCTGTATTTGGGAAAGCACAGGCTTTAAGCAGAAGCAATGGTTATGGTTTTTTTCCACGGGGACACCTCAGGAGGTTAATTCGATCTGTGTTACTAAGACTCCACAGTTCCTGCTGGCACATCATCTGGTTTTCATAGTCAGTGTCCTGCTTCCAGCTGAAACACAATATGGTGCTTTAAAAAAAAAAATTAAAAAAAAAATCACATAGCTGCTGTCATGTAGACGTTGTGCTCTTAGATGGGTAGATATGATCACCCAAAATGAATGAGTGGAGGAGGAAAACGCTCTGCTTCGGCTCAGCATGAGCTCTGGCTTTAGAAGAGCTGCATGTGGGTGCACCAAGGACAGCATCTGTGGGGCAGGTTAGCCCATTTCTTAGAATAATAGTGATAATAATAAGTTGTCACCAAATTATTTTGGTTGGGAGAGAGTTCATGCATCTGACTGACTTTTTTTCTGACACACTTAAGGTTCATGAGCAATTGGCAGGTAGGATGTGTGAGTAACGATGCTGCTCCTTACAGCCAGGCTGTTTAACGCTTGTGCTGAGTTTGATTACTTGGGACCTCTGATGCTTTTCTGCCTGGTTGGATGCTGGACAGCTTTGTAGCAGGACACAGCAAATGGTGAATAATGTGCATCTGAAATGCAGCTCCAAATGCATAATTCCAGGAGTTACAGACTGTTGAATTTATATTTGCATAACATCAGTGAATACCAGACCGGTAGTCAGACACCTATAAATAAAAACAGGCTGTCGAGTAAGGGGGGTTTATTTTAAAAATTAGTGACTTACATGTAGGATTTTTATGTAATGTATTTTTGTAGAAATCTTATTTTTGCCTCAAATCTAGGACTTGGGTTTTCTCACTTCCTCCCCTCTTCCTTTCACAGGAAGATTGGAATAGCTGTAAAAAGTGAAGGTTTATGGAGGAGGCCTTCTCAGCTTCTTTCTAATAAAATTATGGAGGAAGAAAAGGTCAAGTAAGGTTTAACTTATCAGATTTTCTATCAGTTTTTCTCCTTTACCTTAAGTGAAAAAATAATGAAAAGTGCAAATTATTTTTAAAAATAATCAAAATGAAAACTTCTGTTTCCTACAAAGAATAATTCAGAATTTTCTCTCAAAAAATGGTGAGTGACAGGTTTCTAACCTTGAAAATACTTGATGTTCCTCACCCTGCCTCCTTCCCCCCCCAAGTCCAGCCAGCTCTGGCATCATGCCCAAGTGAATCAGTGAGAAGATGTCTCAAGGTCACTCTCTTTAGCAGAGGAATGTTTCTGGGTTTGTTTTTGTTTGTGTCCATGTCCCGTCCCGTGTCGTCCCCGTCCCCCGTCCCCCCCCCCCGCTTGTTTTTTTTGTTTGGGACATAGAAATCTTTGTTATTGCAAAATAAGCTAATGTATCCTGCTTTATCCTCAAGGAAAAGAAAATCCAAACAAACTGGATAGTACTAAATGTCTGCCTAGCTGAGACCTTGAACTGCTCTTGCATGTCTGCCCATGGCTGCGACTGCAGGCAGAGGGATGGCTGTGCTCAGGGCTGGGGTCTGGCAGGTTCCTTGGTGCATCACTCCCACTCATCAGGGGTCTGGCCTGACTCTCTGCAAAGGCACCAGCATTACTCAAGTGAATGTGGTGGGGTTTTTTGGTTGGTTTTTTTGTTTGTTTGTTTGGTGTTTGGTTTTTTTCCCCCCCCCCATGGACTGGCTTCACAGTTTGGCTGAGGGTTTTTGATGATTCAGCCTCCGTGCCTGGCTGGGGGGGTTAGAAAGCCTCTTGCATCCTCAGCACATAAGTTACTCCAGCTGCCCCAGTGCAGGGGGTGATGGCATGATGTTGTGGGGAGTTTAGCCAGAGCCCTTGGTGGGGTCTATGGGATTAGTGTGTGTTCCCTTTCCAGGGCTCAAACATGTTTTTCAGGGGTTTTGTTCTCAAAACCACACCTGATTTTATTATTCCATTTGCAGCAAGGGTGCTCCTCTGCATACCCATTTCATAGCTTTAATAATGTTCCCCTCTAATTTTCAACTAAGCGTAAAACATGACCTCAGGAGGAGCCTAAACTTCTCCTAACAGCAGCCACTGCTTGCCCTGTGAGCATACAAAGTGGCGGGGCTGAGTCTTTGCCAGTTGTGGTGGTGTGGGTGCCGGAGGGTGCTTGCAACGCTGCCTGGAAAGCCATGGGTGAGCAAGGCAAGAGGGGAGCAGTTCGTCTTCCTCCATGTGCCCTTCAAGCCCCTGTGCCATATGCAGGGTATTGCCTCCGGTTATTGTATCACCCTTGCATGCATGTGCAATCCCGGGACATCAGTTGGGTAATCCTCACCTTTCCTTCTGGTTACTGTGAAATCTGGTTCTCAGCGATAGTCTTCTGTTGGGAGACACCTGTGAAGTAAACTCCAGGGACTAGACTCTGATTTTTGGCTGTAGAAGGTTCGATCCTGTGTGCCACGTTGAGCACGCGAGCCCTGCCCAGCCTGCTGGCACGGGGGTGCACAGCCTCCAGCCCTACCTCTTCTCTGGGCACCCAAATATTCAGCTCTGACTGCGCACCTTGGCATAGTGCACGTGCTTTAACCTGCGTACTAATGGTGACTCATGATTTGAGCTGACAGATAACAAGTTCTTGTGGAAAAACTTGCCATCTGTCTTCCCCTGAGGAAGCTCCAGCTCCATCAGGATTCTGGAGCGTGAGCTTGGGGGGGGATCTGAGCTGCTGTCGAGTGTCTGCCCAGGCAAATAAAGCCACTGGAGGCAGCGTGTTGGTGCCAGAATTTCTTTGAGTTAAATTGGGTTTGACAGTCTGAAACAATACCATCATCTGATGCCTACTTTTCACCTTGGCTATTTCTTCATCAGAGAATTTTTGGTAAGAAAGCAATAAACTAGAAATCCTTCTAATCTGTTTCAACAGAATTTAAAAGTTTGGGGTTTTTTAGTTTAGAAAGTGTAAAATTTACAGGAATAAGTTTAATACCTTTCAACTTACCTACAACTACTTTTGTTCCCTGGACACACCTTCCTCCTTTTAACGACTTCCCTATGGTCTCTGTGGATGCTATGATCCATGTGGGATCCTTCCAGGGCAATGCTCAGTGCGTCAGCCTGTAACGTGCTCTGTGTGTTTGCGTTCTGCTGCGTTATAAAGGACCAGCTCATCGCTTCAAGCCTGCAGCATGGACAGTTGATAGGAGTGATCTTGGTGCCTTGATACTGTGATGCTGTGGCCACTTAACTTGGATAAGATCTGTCCCACAATGTGTGCTAGTGGGCTCAATGTCTTATGAAGGACCCATAGCAATTGTTACTCCTCGAGTCCTAGGCCCAAGTTCTTCAGTGGGGACCAAAGACACCCAGTACCATTCAGAAGGCAGGGGATGCACTGGGGGCATTGAAATACTTTCTCATAGGTGATTAATAGACTCCTCTGTATGCATTTTCTTCTCACTTGATCCTGTTCTTGCCACTCTGCCCACAGCAAGAACATGGTATGCAATATGTATGTTCAGGATACTGATGGAAAACCAGATTTATTTCGATGTGATATCAAGTAATGTCCCAAACCATGGGGAGAACTCTATATTCAGTCACCTTTGAGATAGTCTGTCAAAATCAGTCGTCTTTGATCCCAGTGCTCATATTTTGTGTGTGTATTGCTTTGTGTTACTGTGTATTTTGTTTTCGTCTACCTCATCCTTACTCTGGCACCTTTATCCAGGATGCAAGTGTTATCTTGCTTTGCAGGCGGTCCCAAGTCTCTGGATTGAGAATCCAAATGAAGTCTGTTTTCTTAAGTGCCCAGCTTTGCTGTTGGTGAGAGGGTCTCCCCCTCCTCCCTTCTATCTTTTGCTTTGAGTGTGTTAATGAAATGTATGTGCGGTCTTGGTACTGCTGCAAACTCGGGCATCTGGTGTCAAATTGGGAAGTGTCGGTGCCTGAACAGCAATAACAGGTCTTCCCCATACTAAATGCATCTATTGTGGACTTGCTGCTGTTCCTTCCTGCTTGGTGGTATATGCTCCCAAACAGTCCTGCTGAAGCCACTGCAGGAAGGAATGGTTCATCTCCAGTGGGTTTTGTAGTGTGAGGTTTGAAAGACATTTTCTTCAAGGCATGAAGTTAAGCAATGCTTACATTGCTGAGAATCGTAACAACATTAGTATGTCTACAGCAAACTGCATGGATTTTGGACACACTCCCCCCCCCCCAATCAAGATGTAATCTGAAAACGCACTTCACACCTTCCCTAATGTAGTTTAATGCACTAGGAATGGCATTTTATGAAAATACAGAAAATTAATCAACCAACTTTTAAAATTTCAAAACATGGTGAACCTGCTTTATATAAATGTCACCAACCCCTTCCTGGTGGTATTTGTTCTTGCATTTGGACCTGTGGTCTAAGATCACACATAGCAGAGTGTCTCTACTAACCTTGTTGCAGGCAGTTTCTTCCTGAACATACAGCTTATTGTTCTCCAGATGTAATTAGACCAAGTGTTATGACAGTTGGTAGGATTACAGCACTTTGATAAATGGCTTGTTTCTTAGAAGCGAAGGTTTGTGAAAACAAGACCATTTATCTCATTTCTCGCTCATTTCCTCTGCCCAACTTTTTTGAAAATATGCATATGGAGTTAGATGTGTCCTCAAGAAGAGATTTTGGCATTTCCCACAGCCTGTGGCTGTGGGTGCCTCTGAGTGGCAGCCCTGCCCTTGACCATAACAGCTTTTCACCGCAATATGGTGTCATTTACAAACTTTGCAAGAGGGCTCTCATCAGCTCCTGCAGGTCTCTGATAAACATACCAAAGAGGACAGGTCTTAGTACTGACTCCTACAATACCCTGCTTGCTACTGGCTTCCAGACGTTCATTAACTCCTACCCTCTGGAGCCCAACCATCCAACCTGTGTTTTGCCTATCTAGTTGTCTCCTCTCCCCTTCCAGACTGATACACCCTAAGTTGTATAAAAGATTGTGGGAGGTGGTGTGAAAAGTGTTGTGAAAGTTGAGGTAAATGACATCCATGGCTCTCACCTCATCCACAGCTCCAGTTATTCTCCCATAGCAGGCAATTAGGTTGGTCAGGCACAATTTGCTTTTGTTCAATCTGTGCTGACTGGTCCCAGCTGCTGCCTTCTCCTTCAAGCCCAGTCCAAGAGGACTCACTCCATGACTTTACCACCAACCAAGGCAAAGCTGACTGTTCCCCAGACTGTATTTTTGGCCTTTTTTTGAAGATGGGTGCAACACTTGCTTTTATTCAGTCATTGGGGACCTCCCTGATCATGACAACATCTCAAAGGTGACAAGAGTGGCCTTCTATAACATTGGTCCTTTCTCTTGGCACCCATAGGTGCAACTCATTGAGTCCTGTGGGCTTGAAATCAAGAGATGGGATGAAAAAATCTTTGATTTCTCATCTTGTAACTGTTACTGAAACTGCACTGTGGATGTCAGATGGACTCAGTGCAGTGTCTCTTCCAGCCACAGTCACTGTAATGAACCCAATAGACCTGTGCTGGGCACGAAGGGAACTAGTTTTGTGTCTCGGCACAAATTAGCCTCCTTCCAGGAGGTTTTGATGACTGCTTCTCATTAGTTAATGTAGATCTTCCTGGCCATGCTGAAGCTTTAGAGCAATTGCAAGGTTGTTTGGAGACAGCTGCTTTTCCAAGCTGGTTGGAGCTAAGCATGAGGGCTTCCCTGTGAAGTTCTGCATGCTAGAGTTGATCATTTATCTATTTTCTGAGTAATATGTGTGTCAGAGCTCAAGACAGTAGCTTTCCAGAGGCTTGAACAATGGTGAATATCCATTCCACTTTACAGCGTATTTTTTTATCTGAAATTGGGTTTTAGGCTTTCCTCTGTTGAGCTGTGTGACTGATCTTAAAAGCTTCTTGATATATTACTCAGGCCTATTAGATTTTGCTAGAGCTCTCCATCACTGAGAATTGATTCCCCCCCCCCCCCCCCCCAATGCTTGAACTCAGAAGGCCCTTAGGGCTTCTGGCTTAATTAAAAATTAAATTTACAGATCATTTCTCAAATCATCCCTTAAGCAGCCAGTAATAATGATCACCTCTGAGTGGTGTGTGTCACTGTCATTTTAATGTGCCGTGTTGTAAATAGTAATGTGTCCCCTCTGTGAACCCTGTGTGGAGCAAACTGCCCTATGCTACTCTCTGTTTATGTGTATAATACAAAAATCGGTGTGTTTTGAGTCCTGGGGATCTATATCATACTCCATCTTCGGTCTGCCTGAGCATGCTGGTGAGACTTGTTCATGTCACTTTTCTTTTCTTACCATAGAGAAGGAAGGAGTGAATTGTCCTGCATTTATGAACATTTCTGTTTTGAAAACTATTTTCATCTTGCCCAATTGTTTCCCCTGCAATTTGAAGATGTTTTTTTTTCCCCCCTCCTCACTAGGATATTCAGTTTATTAAAGTTCCTTTTCTTCCAGTTGAAAAGAAACTCACGTTAAATGAAGGGAATAGGAAAAGCTGCCAGTCCAAGCTGGTACAAAAGGTTCTTGCTGTGATGCTTCATGGAAAACACCACTGAGAGTCTGTTAGGTACTTCAGTGTTACAGGTGGCAGAGTTCATTGCAAACAGATCATTCAACAAACTGAGCCCTCTCTTATGAGAGTTCTCTGTAAGTCAATCCACTAATGGCTTTGTCTGTAAACTTTTGTTGCATAATTTGCCTGAATTTATTTAATCTGTGAGGAATCTGCCAAGAGTTTTCTCTGATGATTTGCTATTCATGCTATGCAACTGATTGCATAAAGTATTTGCTATATCTGCCTTTCTTGTTATTTTGTGGGTTGTCTGTATGTTTTGAAATGGAGAATTAACATTAATGAATGGTGAATACTTTTGCTGATGCACAAGTCTCTGTCCTCATGCAATGTTGGTGTTTGTATGAAGCCACTTTCAAGCATTTGAGCAACAGCACATGGGTGATTGGCGCTCTGCTGAGCATAGACCTGTAGACTTGTACAAATGAGACGTTTGGGGGCTCTATCTCTGTGTTTGCTTTCTCATCAGGTAAGTGTTTTTCTTCCCTTTGTATATTTGCTTGTCCTCTCAATTCTGTATTGCATTTATTTTTATTTCCTTTCTGTATCTTTCCTGATCCTTTTTCCTCCATCATTCTAAAAGGCACTGACCTTAATATTTGAATTGACTCTAACTTTGGAGTTAAACATGCCTTTTTCTAACCTGATCTCAGTAGTCCTGTGTGAAGCCAGAAAAGGCTTGTGCTTGTTTCTTGATTTGGCCAACTCAGCTATTTTTCGTTGCTCCTCACAAGCATTTTAGGAAGCTGTCTGTGCTGTGTCACACCTTTTGAGCTCTCATCAGTGGGCCTATGCCCAACAGCCTCAGCTCCACTGGTTAGAGCTGCGTTGTGTTGCTCTGATCTGTGGCTCAAGCGTGCTGCTCTCTTCCGTCTCCAAACACCGCTCTGTTCTATTTCCAGATATATTTTTATTCGTTAAGTTCCTAAAAGAGAGGCTGATCAGAAGGCAGTTCCAGGGAGGATTTGGCCTAGAGATGCTTTGCCAGCTCCTCTGCACTCAAGGTTGAATTTTGATGGGGATGAGCATTTAACAGCTCTGCAAGTGGTCTCTGAGCTGAAGCCCTGCAGTGATGGTGAAGAACAGGCTCAGGAAGAAAAAAAACACCCTTTGAAGCCCTTTTTACCAGAGTAGTACATAGTTTAGTAATTGTTTGAATTACTCCAGTGAAAGCCCCTTGCACTCTAAGAAATATCACTAGAGAAAAATGTTAGCCCCGGTTGAGTTGCCAAACCATTAACCTCAGCTACTGAAGTGACAGTGCCTGCTTGTGCCTGTGTGAAATAGCTGTTCAACTGGTGGCATCAAAGGAGTGGCTATCCTCCAAATTCTGGGGGAAAAAAGAGGAAATGCTGTCTAGAGTATTTTGTAAAACAGTCGGGGCTGCTTTAAAACAGCAGCTTGAATCCACTGTGATTTGCAGAACTCTAAAACTTTCCCAGTGGAAGTTTGGGCTCCTACTCAAAAAGGGGGTCTTTGCGTTACTACCTGCTGCAGATCCTGTGGAAATGGTGCAGAGAAACTCCTCCCTGTCAACCGCAGTCAGTTTGAGTGATCCACAGCTCCTGATCCTGTTGCTGCTGGGGCTGAGGGGATGCAGTGAGGCCATGGGGAAGGGCTGTCCTAGAGCCAGGAGTTGCTGAAGCTCCTCTGACAGATCATCCCAGGGGCAAATAGCTGAGGAGCGGTGGAGTAGCACAAGGCCAAAGAAAAACGTTCGTGGTTCCTCTCGTAGAGGTGCTATTGCACTACAGCAGATGCAGGCAGAGCAGCATCTCATTGCACAGCCCCTGCAGTGGTTTGGGGTTTAAGAGACAGGGTGCCATTAATCTTCTGTCGGCAATTAGTCATTTTTTCATTTCCTTTCCAGACGTGCAGGATAAACTCTGTGTTACCGCTTCTAGCTGCAGCAGTGTGGGAGTACTTGTCTAACTGTGTGCCACTGGCATATGCATGTTAGGTCCCTGATGAACATGTGGACAGGTCAGCTTTCACCAGGAGCTCCATGTGGTTGGAGAGCGCAAAGGCCAGATGGACAGGTTGGGGTAAACTAGCCCACCCCCCCCCAATAGCACGATAGCTCTTGAAACGAAGGAAATGGCTCTCCCCGAGTGTTATTCTGGAGTCTGCATGCATGTATGCCACAGATGACCTCAGGGTTTTCTTGCACCTTGGGCTGTCATAACAGATAGACTCAGAGTTTGAGGCATCTCTGGTGTCATTGATTTGCTTTTCTGTGTTCTCTCCCTTTTCCTCACTGAAGGATGCTAGTGCATGAAAAGTCCTCGCTCCTGATCCCAGCTAACTCCAGGGGGTCATGAATTAATAGTTAAGGTTATTGGGATGGCAACTTAGTTGATGTGCTGTTGTTTGAACTTACTTGATTGATGCTTCCATGTGTGAAGGCAGGAGAGCAGTGTCCCTGCAGGCAGCTGGCTTGCCTAAGGGAGGCTGGGCATGGCAGCAATCTTCATTTTTCTCACATGGCTCGGGCCAGCACTGCCCTTGGTTTCCCCCCTAGCATCTCGCCGAGGATGCATCTGTATCACGCGGCTGCTGTTCGTGGCAGTTTCCGCCGCCACCACCACCACGCTGATCTTGGTACAAATACTTTGTGGAAGAAAAGTCCTGCTCTAGGCACTCTGTCTACACCCATGGCAGAGGGGGAAGGGATGCTGCTGGACTTGCTTGTGTAGCCTTAAATAACAGCCTGTTTATCTGTGCTCTCCAATAGTGTGTTATTTCCTAGAGTAATGTTGTGTTTCAGAATAGCTCAGAAACGTGATTGCCTGCAAAAGAGGAAAAACTATAGATTGCAAGTGCTCTGAAGCTGTTCTAAAGTAAATCTGTTCTGTGTAACTGCAGAAGATGATTATTGAATGTATCTAGAAATTATGCCTGTGGGGCTCCTGTCTTATGTTGGCCGAATGTGTCTGGGGTGTACTGGGATCAGTTCAGCCCCGAGGGCACATGTATACAGCTGAAATGTCATTGTACCTGAGATGTCCTCTTGCTCTGTCTTGTAGGATTGTAGTTCCTCAAGACTATCTGATATGAACTGACTGAAGCTTTGAAGTTTGGCAAGGAAACCCCCAACTCACACAAGTTTTCCTGGCAGAAAGCTCTTTAGGGTGGATGTGAAGGAGAATACTTGTGTGGAATCAGTCAAAACAGTGTTTTAATTTCTGATCTGCTATCATAAGGCATACTCCCATGCCAAACTAAAAAGGATTCCAAGTGAAAAGTAGCATTAATGGGGGGGGCGGGGGGGGAGATTTTTGCAGTAATACTTTTTTTCTCACTCCTTCCACTTCTCCCTTGCTCCTTCCCTATGAAGTTCTGGTCAAGTCACTGGGATCTTGCCAAGTATTTAGCAAGAAAATGGTTCAATTCTAATATTTTTTTGACAGAGCCATCACTCATCATTCTCTGGAGTCTGTCCTGTGTGCTCAACAGCTGGTTCTGCTCAAAGAGCCTACTCAAACTATTTGTGCATATTTGTAAATGATGGATTTAGACAACACCCAAAATAATTGTACAGTCCTGCTGTTTTGACATAGTAATGTTTTACATTTGCTTTGCATAGACATGAAGGATTATGCCAGGTACACAGTATGAGACATGAACTATATGTTCCTTTAATGTGTACTTAGGCTGCCATCTGAGGTCATGGCAGCGCTGGCTTTTCTGTGGAGGGAACAGTTGGGACTTGCTGGGGTTCAGGGGAGTCTATACCTTATTGAAGATTCAGTCGCTCACTCCAGTGCTGCTTTGAGGACTGGTTTTGAGCAGCTGTAGCCCAGGGCACTCATGAGGTTCAGATACATCTTCCAGTGATGGACGCAGTAGGTGTCATTGGTGCAGAAGCATAAGCATCCAACTGAAATGGCCTTCTCTTTCTGCATGTGGGGTGCAACCAGAGCTTCTGGGATTCAGAGCCACTGGTTCAGCTCTTGGGGCTAGTTGGGTTTTGTGGATGTCCCAGTGCTGAAAGAATGACACTGACTTTAAACCCAGTACTTGTTGGATGTGTCCTTGGGTCCTTATCCCAGCTCCTCAGGAGCATCTGGTTTGCACCAGCTTAGCAGCAAGAGCAATGTGGCTGTTTCCTCCCTCCCCCAAGTTGGGCAACTCTGCTTTGTGCGTGTCCCTCCTGCCAAAGGCATAGCTGGTGTCTCTCTCCCTGGTTGCAGGCTCTGCATCCAGGGCAGAGCTGGTTACCTGTAGACCTCTTGCAGAACAGGCTGTGAGCACTTTGCAAGGTCTCCACAGGCTGTCTTCTGCTCAGGTGGGCCAGAGACACTTTGCAGCGAAGCAGCAAAGAAGCTACTATTCTCTGTAATGATAAAAATGCAAAGAAATGAAAGTGTGTGTGTGTATATATTTAACAAACAGAATTAAACCCTGTTTTTTTTGCTCTGCCTTCTACTGTTTCTTCTGTCAATCTGTGTGCCACCAGTCCCACTTGGAGACCCAGTTCCACTAATGCTGTGCTGACTGTTTGTACATATTTGTGTAAATGAGGTTGTTTGATCTAGTTGTTTAAGAGGAAAATACTGAAGTAGCCTCTGTACTGTGCCGTGCTGTTCTGTGTCCAGTGCACCTAGGCTCTGCTGGAACAAGATAAGCGGAGCAGCCCTTTCAAGCTCCCCGGCAGAGCTCAGACGGTCATCTCGGGGGACTGCTTTGCCAGCAGAAGGTTGTACTCGTCCTGCTGAGCCTTGCGTCTCACATCCAAGCTTGTTTTCTCTCTACTGACTTGAAGTAAATAGCTTCTACTCTCTTCCTGTCTTCCCTCAGAAAAAAAAAAAAGACAGGCAAGAAAGGATAAGAGCTAGCTTGGGAACTGTTGCATATGTGAATGCAATTTTAAAGTAGAGTTTATCTCTTTTTCTCGGAGGCTGCAGTTAGTCTGTGCAGCTGTGCTGTTTTGCCTGCTCCTACCAGGCTCACATGTCGCTGCTCCCAACAGCCTCGTGAAGGTCCAACTCTGCGTCCTGTCCTGCTGCAGCCGAATCCTAATGCAGCAAATTGGGAAAGTATCTCTTGCTTTCTTTGTTTCTGCTGAATGCTGCTATCAGCTTTGTTATTGCTCAGCCACGGTGATATTGCTGCTTGATTTATATGGCCTCTATCCTTCTTGCTCCTCTGCCGCTTGAGTACAGCCGTTATAAAAGCCATCTGCAGCTTGTGCCTTTATTTCTTGGGTTTCTAGGCTGGCAGATGGTATGGACAAAAAAAGAGCCTTCCTCTGTCTAAATTAAGCAATAACACATCAACTTCCAATCACATTCTTCTTATCACCTCGTGATCACACTTTCATAAAATCCCTGTTTCCATAGCTAAGCATGATAGATATTTCTCAGCCTTATGGCTTGTGTCTGAAAGGAGTCTCTGTGCCACAAGCCCTAAAAGAATATTTCAAGAAATTACACACCTGTCCTTGCCTCCTGATTTCCAGTTTGCAACGGCTCTGCTCAGCCAGCCATTTGTTGCTGCTAAAATAAAACATCGACAAATTCTGGTGTTTGATAGGGGCTGGAGCTAGCGACAGCCTGGCTGACGTGCTGGTGGCTGAATGGGCTGTTTGCCGTCTCCTGTGCTCTCATTTGGTGTGAGTTTGGGTATCATTTGCAATGCAGAAATCTCATTTTAGAGGTTTTATCTTGTCACAATAAAAAGAAATAATTTGAGTCTGTTCATTTACAGATTTTTTTTTTTTTCTTTTGACCTGCTGGTTTATTATCGTTTCCTCATTTGGCCTAATTAAAGCGCTGTGTATAGCAGCTTGTTAGTCTTAACTACGTTCCTGCATCGCTCCGGGTAGTGCGTCTTCACTGATCACTTTAGCAGCAAGATTGGCCCGGGGCAAATAATTTGTAGCAAATCACTTGACTGACTGAACATCGTCTCCTTTTTTGGTTTATGAATCGTCTGTGGCAGATCGTTGTTATCTCAAGCTTGTTTCTTGTAATGATTTCCCAACTAATTCCTGTGAATAATTTTTGGCTGGGGTTCCTCCCCCATGGTTCCTTGTGACTTAGCATTGCAGTTCAAGCTGCTCCAACTGGACCTGTAATTTGCATAAGATGCTTTGGTTTCTTGATTGAATCAGTATAACTGACCTCAACATCAATACTTAACAGTATAAATTCCAAGTTTTCTTGGGCATTCTGGATATTTTAGTCAGTCTTTCAACTTTAGTAAAGACTTGCGTTGTGTGTGGAAGTTGAACAAAAATAAATTAATTAATTAATTACAGAAAATGTCTGTGCTTTACCCCTGGCTATTCTGTTATATACTTTTTTTGCAATATTCCCTTGGTTCTAGTTCCCAGTCTCCCCATCGCCCTATGAAAGGAGCTGGTTTTCTGTGACTCAAAGGGACACCTCACATCCAAAACCTGGGCAACAGAGGTGACGCTTATGTATTGACGTAGCAGAGGAGACCTGTGGCCCAAGCTAAACTCTTCTGTCTTTGATCTGCAGCAAATGCTAAAATTTGCCTGCAAAGACCAGTAACTCCTTAGTTTTGCTTGGGTGTGAGCAGGCTTGGAGTAGATGAGTGTTGTGGCTAGTTCCCATGAGCTGGCGAGGCGCTGGGGGCTCTGTGGTTCAGTGCAGTCAGGCAGGGTCACTTCCAGCACTTGTGTCCCTCCAGCCTCCTCTGGTGCCTTCATCAGCTCGGGCAGCTCCGTGCCCTCCAGGTGAGGCAGTGTCTTACTCGCAGAAGGAGGTATTTACTGTGCAGCGGGGGGTTATGTTACTGCATAAATGAAAACAAAGTGCTTAGTTCCCTCTGCACAATGCTGTAATGGAAAAATATGCTGACTATTTTCTGCTCTTCCCTCAAAAACTGATGTGTTTGTAAATTCTAAGCAAGTACTGACAGGTGACTAATTTATTTTTGTCAGCTTAGCAACAAAGGCTACCCTTTGCCACCATGTTCATTTGTTATGGCAGTGCGTTGGCTGACATTGAGATTCATTTGGGTTTTTAATATATCTCACTGATGCAGCATTGTAGCTATTCAGCTGCATTCCTCTCTTTTTTCTTCCAAAACTAATTAATTTCTAATTTCTCCTCATCATTTCCTTAATCTTTTACATCTACAGACACGTGCATCTACAGACAGGCATTTACAATTTTCCTAAGGTGGTACTGCTAGCCTAAAGCTGCAGTTTTGAGGCTCGTCAGATCATTGCTGATTTCCACCTCTTTTTTTACAACCCAAAATGCAAGGAGAAACGGGAGAGGAAGAGAGACAATTTGATTTTTTTTTTTCCTTTTTCTTTTTTTCTTTTTCTTCTCTGGAAGATGCAGTGTGCCATTGCCAGAAATGATCGAGACTGATGTGCCAGCAAATACATGAATATGTCAGTTAGCAAGTACTGTCAATGTAGTAAGTGCCTGGAGCAGTGACGACACCAAGCGCTGTGCTGGCCGCTCCAGGCTCGTGTGACCCCAGCCAGCGCGGGCAGCACCGTGGGAAGCACAGAGCTCAGTGTGGGCAAACCCTGCACATCATCCCCCACCTTCTGGAGAGACTGGAGCTCCTATAATTGTGGAGGGACATCTGGGAACAGATCCAGCTCTGCTCTGAAAAGTAAAGGGCTAGAAAAATAAGGGTGCCTTTGTAGCACCTCATGTGGCCAAAGATCTGTTCATCTCAGGTTTGATAGGATTGCTTATTAGAGTTTCTTGTCACTGTCTGGCAGGAGCTTATGGTTGTAACACGGAAAAAGCCAGGGGACTTGGCAGGCGTCACTTTATGCTTGTTGGTGTGCTATTTTCAGCATGTTAATGTGAATAAGCATAGTAGCAGTCTTGGAGATTACGAGATTTTTTTCTTGCACACCATTCTTCAGTAAAGCAGACAGGGAAATGGCTTGGACAGTTCTATGTCCTTTTACCTTCATGCATCCATCAGTTTAAAGCTGCTGGATCTTTATTTATTTTCAGTGAAGTTGTTGGGAACTTCCCCTAAACGTTATCAGCATTTACATTGAAACATATTTTTATAGAATGTTTCTAGACCCTTTTTACTTCAACAAAGCATTGAATAGTTCACGAATGGCGCCATTACAATTATCTGTCCTCTGTGCATTCCTCTTAGCTTTCAGATGCAAACCCCGTGTTAACCATATATCATTATTAGACTGACTTCATAGCACTAATTGACACAGAATGAAATTCAGAGCAGGAAACGGAGAGGCTTTAGCATTCAGTATGAACAGACTGCAAATTAGTGTTACTGCTGTAAAGGTTAACTGAGATTGAAAACTGTTCTCTTACTACTGTGTAAGCTGAATGTTTCGTTTTGGGAGGAAATAGCCATGACTGGCATCTAAAGAGTAGAGGGGATGCAAAGGGAAGGAGAGTACCTCACCCTGAGGAAATCTTGTAGCAATATCTCACTGCTGTAAAGTGACTATGGACATACTAAAGAACATGTGCTGGTTGGACCCTTGTTCTACTGATGCATTTCCTTTGTGCAAAGCGACGTGCCTGCTTGGTGTCTACCCAGAAAGGTACGAGAGACTGGATAGTGAGCTATCTTTTGTCATAGTTCAAGTGTGGCAGTCTTGATGGGATCTTACTATTTTATGGAGAACAGTAACAGTATGTGAAAGCTTACCTGACACCAATTTTGATAATCTTCAACTAGAATAAGCGAGTGCGGGTATTACTTGGTCTTCTGTATGCCTCGATAAGTCAAAAAGCATCTTCTGAATAGGGTGTAGATACCAGAAGAGGTCTCTGGGACTGCATATTAATGTCAGCCTTAATCAAAAGTGATCATCTGAACTTCCTAGGCAGCTGTGAAACTCCTGAACTGGGAAGTCTTCAAAAAACCCTGAGTTTTATATGCATGCATGGAAGGGGGCAACTAAGTCCCAGCTTAGTCAGCAGAAAGTCTGGGACGTCTGAAGTCAAATCAGGGTAGGACTGATACGGGGAAGTGTATATGGGCACAAAGTTTACTTCTGTTTGTTATCTTTAAGCCACAGATTGTATGACTGAAAGAAAAAGTTACGGAGCAAGTCTTGCCTTTCAGAAATTTGTCTGAAGACCTTCTCATTTTTTTTGGCAATTTTCTTGTGTTAAGTGTTTATTGTAAATGCTAGAAGTATCTATTAGACAGTTGAGTTCCCTGAAAATACTAAATTTTGGTCCAGGATGAACAGATACTGAACACTTGCTGCTGAAACAGACCATAGCAGAATCATCACCTGCATTATGCAGGTTTTCTCATGTGATAACGTGGCAATCTTTCCCATGATTATAATATTAAAATTCTTTAAAACTAAGTTTTACCCTTAGTAGCAGTCTACAACAGTACAAAAACCATCAAATAAAGGGTTAGCAATACATATAAAAGCCAATAAAACAGTTACTCCATGACAAACAAGTTTATTAGAACAAGCTCGTGTATATTAAGTAACTTATTCTTACCAGTTACTGTAGTGATGGCTCATGCAAACCAAACACGCTGCCCATGTTTCAGCTGCAAGGTGAATTTCCGTATGGCACGAGGTGCCATTTCTGATGACATGCACGCAGAGCCAGTAAAACCTGATAATAATATATTGCTTATTAGAATGCATGAAGATGCTGGAGGATGTCCAGCCACACTTTTTTGCTTACAAGGATGTTCAGACAGAGCTTTAGAAAAGCTGAGTGGACAGTTCATTAATGACAATCTACTGTACGAGCTTAAGAAAGCAGGAAAGTGCTGTGCAAAAGGTTCATTAATTTCACTATAAATGAACCATAGAATAGTAAACTGACTATTGGTGACTAGAATAATTTGACCAGGAGAAATACTCGTACAAAAAACCCTTTTCACCTTATATGAAAAAGTACGTGCTTTAGAAACATCAGTGTAAATGCTGCCTCACCCCATGAACCTGTAGCTTTTTCCTTTTCCAGACTCCTTGCTCGTCCATTGACTGATGTGACGTAGCAGGAGCTCTTCAGATGTTTGACCCCACCTTGTGAAATGAACCGAATCTGCTTTGCCCATCTACAGATTACACTGCTGCACAGAGAAGGTC
Organism: Phoenicopterus ruber ruber; assembly: GCA_009819775.1. Lineage (NCBI taxonomy): Eukaryota > Metazoa > Chordata > Aves > Phoenicopteriformes > Phoenicopteridae > Phoenicopterus > Phoenicopterus ruber. The sequence continues at coordinate 9,820,614 of CM020229.1, read as the reverse complement.
TGAGTCCTGACATGATAAGAAGTCCTACTTTCTTACTCTTTCTGCAGAAAGTGGTACCTGAAAGCCAGAGTATGATCTGAATTCCTTTCAGATTAAATTCCTGCTGCTGTCATGGTCTTTAGCAGCAAGTTTAAGGTATTCAGCTCAACACGTAAGTGGCCAAACTCTGTAACTTTAATTTGATAATAAAATACATCTTGTTTATAATTTTAAACAGAAAAGCTATATTCTGCATCGCCTACAGAAAACATAAGCAATACATTGGCTGCTTCGCAGCCCCCTGGGCAGGTGTCGTGTCCAAGAATGGACTTGGGATATGTATTTCCAGCTCAGAAATGCATGCATAATCGTGTGTAACCTCTTCTGTCAGCTAAAAAAGGCAAACAGAGTATGTTTCACTTGGGTTGTCCATTTTTGGTTTTCTTGATATGCATGCCATCACACCAATTAAGTAATTTCTATCTCAGTTTTAAAAATAATTTATAGGTAGATTCTCCTGAGCTAAAACTGAGGAGTTCCTCCTGAGGAAAAACTTCTTCACTGTGAGGGTGACAGAACCCTGGCACAGGCTGCCCAGGGAGGGTGTGGAGTCTCCTTCTCTGGAGAGATTCAAAACCCGCCTGGATGCGGCCCTGTGCAGCCTGCACGGGTGACCCTGCTGTGGCAGGGGGGTTGGACTAGGTGATCTCCAGAGGTCCCTTCCAACCCCTGCCGTTCTGTGGTTCTGTAGAACATCTTTTGTGAAAGATTACAGTGAAAGTGTCTGTCTGCACTGTGATCAGACAGCTTGACTCTGAACAGCTGTATTTCATCTAATATGACTTCGTGCTATGACTTGCTAACAGTAGTGTCTGTGTCGTGTGCTGTATCTGTACAGTTAGTTTATCAGGAGATGTGAAAATATTATAAATATTCAGTGATGAATTTAGAACTGACATATTGTAAAATGCAGATGCTGAATTTCAAAACTGTGAAATGAATGGTTCCCAGCGTCTGATATCACCCCAGCATTCAGAATGCATGTTTTAATTCTGAGTGAAAATCTCTTTTTCTATTGTTAATATCTCCCTGATGTGGGAAGCACTGGCCAGGTCCATCCTGAGAACTCAATGGTTGTGGGGGAGCCTTGTCCTGATGACAGTGTCCTAATGTCATGATTTTAAGGTATTTCTGAAATTCAACTGGACACCTTTCCAAAGGCCTAATCTTGACCGATCTTCAGCTGTGGAGAAGTCATAAGGTGTGGACAACCATGATTGTGGCAGGGTTTAACCTTGCTCATCAGAGCAGCCACCTCCATGTGGACTACTCAGTGTGGGGCTCTTGCTTTTGAGAAGCGAAAGGCTCAGCGATCTTCAACTGTCATATTTTGGTACTAAATAAGGGATTAGAACCAAGTGATGGAAAAGTTGAATTTTTTAGAAACTGAGTATTTAGGAGAGGGGTGGAGGTGCGGAAGAGAAGATACCTTGCCTTCCCCTGGGTTTTTATTAGTGACTTTGCAACTGGGCAGCTGGTGATGGGGCTGGCACCACCAAAACTCAACTGTGATGCTCTAGAAGGAGCAATGAGCAGCTCTGCCCCAGGAAGCCCACCAGACTCACAGCCCTCGCACCGGGCTCCTGAACTTCAGGCACAGAAAAACATTTAACACCTTTGGCCTTTAAAAAAAAAAAAAAAAAGGGACAAAGAGCTCAGGGTGCCTAGAGAGATCAGCGGGATATATAACGCTGTTGCACAGTAAGAGTCTACAGAGCTAAAAATAACATCTGAACAAAGCTGGCTGTTGGGCAGTAAGCAAAATCAAGATGAAAGGTCCTCTGACAGCAATAACACCGACATCACGTGGCAGTAGGGGCTCATCATTCTGCGGAGGGGTGATGCTTTCCGCCGTGCTGCGGAGGGGGGCTGCTCTGGGGTCCTGCTTTCGCAGCACCCTGGACCCTTTGCAAGCTCCAGTGGCTCAGAGCATTTTACACCAGTGTAATGATGCTGAGCACGGTAGTGGTATTAAATAATTATAACAAGCTACAAGAACAACCCCAGCACTAGCCTGTTTTCAATGTCTTGTAACACTTCCCTTTATTATTTCATTTAATTTCTCCTGGAGGTGGATTTGGAGTTTCTTTCTAGAAATCCAGTGTCTGTGCTGCCCTCGTTGCTTCCTCCCCAGTGTTCTGATTTATAAAGTAGCTGCATGTACACTCATTACTAACAGAAAATCTGTTTTTATGCCATGTACAAATTCTTTTGCTAAGAACCACGTAGTAACAAATTCTGTCACTTTGCTTTTCAGGTGGTTAATGCATTTGCCTGCCTTCCCCTCCCCAAAGAGCAGGAGAAGGGGGATTATGGACATTAAGCAGAATGTGTGCTTAAAGTTTGTGGGAAGGGGAGGAATAGGTGTATCAAATGATACACATTAAGGCCAGTGTGTCTTACCTGACTAAATAAAAGGATAAACCAAGTCTCATAAACTTATCTTTGCAGTCACTAGGAATAACACATCATTAAGGCCAAATTATTTTCCCAACCAAAGCAATGACATGGAGTTAATTCATACAAGTCACCAGTAGGTAGCCTTCAAATTGTCATCCTGAAGTTCTCCAAGTTGTTTTCCACAGCCTGCTGTAAACGCCCTCAAAAACTGGAGATGGGCAGTTCATAAAGAATTCGGGTGACCAATGCAGGTTGTATATTCTCAAACATGGTTAGTGGAGTGGGTAAAGAAGAGGACATGACTGTTAATCAGTGGTGGCTGAAGCTTTTGTCTTAGTTCAGTTGCCATGACAGGAGGATGCCATGGGGGATGCCAGGGGGGTTTACTGGCCTGTGTAAATAATTTCATGATTTATTTGAATTGCAGTTGCTGTTAGAAACCCTTGCTACAGACCAAAACTCAACTGTGATGCTCTAGAAAGAGCAACAAGCAGCTCTGCCCCAGGAAGCCCACCAGACTCACAGCCCTCGCACCGGGCTCCTGAACTTCAGGCACAGAAAAACATTTAACCCCCTTGGCCTTTAAAAAAAAAACAAAAAAAGAGCATCATAGTTTGGGTGCAGTTTTGCACTGAAGAGATGTTTTTAACGAAGGGTGAAATCTGTTGTCCTTCAGAAGATGGTTTTGTTTACCTCAATCAGTGCTAAAATATTCATTAAAGACAGCAGAACTGCTTTGTATTATGCAAAGAAACTTTGTATTGTGTTGTCTGTATGTGTTGAGCATATGAATGCATAATGTTCTTAATATTCAGGCACTGCAAATAGTTGTTTTGACAAAGGATTCTGATGACTTTCTAAAATGTGTATTTGATTAAAAAAAAAATAAGCTCAGGATTATATCAGCTTGCTGGATAACTTTCATATGAAAGACTGGACAAAATTTCCTTCCGAAGTTTTTCAGGAGTAAATTAATCTAAACAGAAAACGTGAGATGGAAAAAACCCAACCAGCTAATGTAACTTTTCCACTAGTTGTTCTGTCCTGTTGTTTTTACAGGCATCCCTGTGTGGTTTTTGGTTTTGTGTTTGTGTAATACAGACCTCCCTGCTGGGTTGGTTCTCCCCAAATGTGCTCCCCAGGAAACACCTAGGTTGCAGTCCTCCACTGTGACGTGATGTCATTCTGATGGCATTAGTCAGATTTTCCACTGAAGCAAGTGAAAAACATTCTACAAAACTCACAGAAACGGTTTATAATCCTCAGTCTAAGAAGCTAGGGAATTCCAAATGAAAGTTGGCTTTGGATGTGTGTGTTAGTAAATGCGAGATTGAGTTGGTGCCTTCTCACCCTGTACTTGTGTCCTACTGGCAATGTATTGTTTCTTTGAGCCTTTATAGTAAAAAAATGCCTGATCTGCAATGCACCACATTATTAGTTTGTTTTTTTTTTTAAACAGGTTATCATAATGTTTTAGGAAGTTTGAGTTAGTTTTGTTGTCAGGAAATGAAAGCGAGGTTCCTGAGTAAGTACAAACTAATCGGGCATAGAGGGAGACAAATCTGGTTTCTTTTAACAACTACAGTCTTAACTATGGAGTAACTGAGTGTAACTGACTCCTCGTAATCTGCTTTGGTTCATTGTACAGAAGAGAAGAGCAGAGCAATACTTTTGCAACTTATAACAGTATCTAATAATCTCTGAAAGAGGAGTAAAAAGAGATGACTTGATACCACTTAATAAGGACATTTTTAGTCAAAATACTGTTTTTCCCTTGGAATTATCCCATTCCAGTTCTCCAATTTGAATCTTTTTACTCCTCTAATAGAGGCTTAGTTATTAATGGTATTATTGAGATGAAACAGTGGTAAATTTCTAACTATTTTTATTCATTGAGTGTCCTGAGCATATTCTTCTGCCTTTTGTCACAATATTCTATAGAGCCACGTGCAAGTGAGCACTTTCCTATTTGCTCAACTGCTATAACTCAATGTGATGGCTTTAAATAACGAGAAGCTATAAAATATGATGGAGTTAAGCAAATTCAGGTGGAAATAATGTGAAAAATAGTATTTGGAGTAGATACAGATCATAGTTTTGATTTTACCTGTCCATTGCTGCATTAAAAGATTTTCCTTTTATGGTCCAAATCAACAAAATATAAAACTTCTAAAGGGAGATTTCCTCACTCTTGCCTGAGAAATGAGTCAGTGATGCTCCTCTCTATATATCTTATTAAAAAAAATATCATTTAATGTGTCTTTTATGTGAGGACATTTAAACATACCTGATGGCATTTCGTTTTCGTTGCTACGAAGCAAGTTCACGAAGTTATGACTGAGGTTAGCCAGAATGAGCAATCAGGGAGGCTGACGTGTGAAGGTAAATGGGTATCAGCGCAAGCCTGGCTGATGGTTATTTGTACACTGACACGTGTGCCATGGGTGTTGTAGTGAGCAACCTACGTTCCTACTCTCAATAAGTCTGCAGTTGCAGTTTTATTCCTGTTTATGGCAAAACTTCAGTGGGGAAAACTCAAGTTTTATGTATTTTCTATGATTTCAGGTGTGATCTCTGCAAGGATGTGATTACGTATCTTCCATTCTCAGGGCATCCAGGCAGCCTGTGATGCACATGGGGTTTATTCTGGCTTTTTTCAGATGGACAAATAGAGTGTAAGCTATCAGAGCAGTTCAGTGATGGGTCTAGATGGAACTTTCTCATCTTCTGCATCTATACAGTGTATATATACTCTAAATACTGTTTTGCAGTCATTTTGCTGCACGGTAAGCTGTATTTTCAGGTGTTCCCTACTTGTGGTTGCTGAGTGACTGTGCATGCATGTGTGCGCTGCTCAGCTCAGTGAGACCTTGACCTGAAGTGGCAGAGGTGACAGTAAACGTGCCTCTGGGAAAGGGGCACTGCACGGAGCCGCAAGTGCTGCTTAATAAGAAAAGTACACTTGTGCCAGATTAGAGGATCTTGTGTTCAACATGCTACATAAATCAGAAGACAAGGATGAATAGCCATGATTTATATTCTGCATAACTATGTGCATAATGCTCTTTGCTGGAGAGAAGAGAAGAGCCGAAACAGGTGATATGGTACAGGTGAACGTGACCCAGCAGTGTGCGCTTGCAGCCCAGAAAGCCAGCTGTGTCCTGGGCTGCATCAAAAGAAGTAAGACCAGCAGGTTGGGGGAGGGGATTCTCGCCCTCTACTCCGCTCTGGTGAGACCCCACCTGCAGTACTGCATCCAGCTCTGGGGCCCCCAACACAAGAAGGACATGGACCTGTTGGAGCAAGTCCAGAGGAGGCCACGAAGATGATCAGAGGGCTGGAGCACCTCTCCTATGAAGACAGGCTGAGAGAGTTGGGCTTGTTCAGCCTGGAGAAGAGAAAGCTCCAGGGAGACCTTCTAGCAGCCTTCCAGTACCTAAAGGGGCCCTACAGGAAAGCTGGAGAGGGACTTTTGACAAGGGCATGTAGTGATAGGACAAGGGGTAATGGCTTTAAACTGAAAGAGAGGAGATTTAGATGAGATCTAAGGAAGAAATTCTTCAGTCTGAGGGTGGTGAGGCACTGGAAGAGGTTGCCCAGAGAAGCTGTGGCTGCCCCATCCCTGGAAGTGTTCAAGGCCAGGTTGGATGGGGCTTTGAGTAACCTGGTCTAGTGGAAGATATCCCTGCCTGTGTCAGGGGGATTGGAACTAGATGATCTTAAGGTCCCTTCCAACCCAAACTCTTCTATGATTCTGTGATATGTCTAAAAAGAAAGTCTGTGCTAACTGCTGGACTGAAGCCAGCACTGAAGATGCTAACTACTGGACTGAAGATGCATCCTTCACCGCATCACCTGCTGAAACTAGGAGCACAGGTGATGTGCATCTTAACTGGGAGGGATGCTGATCTTCCTGCTACTCCAATGATTAGCTGTGTGATTGAAGAAAAATACAGCTTGGTCTGTATGACCATTAAAAAAATTATGGGTTTTTCATGTTGTCTGGGACAACCCTTTTATTGGAGTCTTAACCAAAAGAAGTGATGGTGCTAAGCAGGCTCCTCACTTGATCCTCACCTGCATTGTCTACACTCACTGCCTGACTTTGCATTTCCAGCACTTGGTGAATCTTTGGAAAAAATATCTCTAAGTTACAGGATGCACAGCAGTATTCTGTAAGTTTCTGCTGTAACCCTTCCTTCCACCACTACATCTACTGTTTAAATTAAGCTCCAGGTTCACAGAGGCTCATAATCCCACAGCAATGCCTACATCTAACACTTAACCAGGCCTATCTAAATTTTTTTTGCAGTAAATACAGGATTGTACGTTTTTGTTTTCACAATTGAAGTACAAATTTTGACTGAGCTTTGTAGGGTGGAAGCAAAGTGGCATCCATGTCTTTGGTGGATATGCAAGGAGAGGAATTGGCAACGTGATTTTTAGGGTTCTTTATTTCTCAAGCTCTGCTTTTTGAACATTCAGGTGAACTCGCATCTCTTTGAAAATCTGTTTCCTTAGATTTCAGAGCACCACTGTTCTTGATCTTCCTGTTGTATAAGAGCTCTACGGTGAAGCAACACCACCTTCTGTGACAGCCATATATACCAACAAAGGAAACCTTTTTTGTTGTGCCTCAAAAGAAGGTTCCTGAACTACACAGTCCCAGATTTGCACTTTTTAAATCAGCTGTCTGAAAGCTGCTAGGCTTCTCTTGGTCAACAGCAGTGTCATTTACTGCCTGCCTGCCTCGAGGATAGGAGATAAAAATACTCCTTTCATACCAAATATTTGCACTTCTAATCAGAACAGAAGATTTAACGAACTTGATATTTTTATATTCGTACTAGGAGAAACTGGTTTCTACTGATCCTGCCCTGCATTACTTGTATGCTACAAAAGACTATTAAAAATGCCTCACTTGACAATCAGGCTGGTAAAAGAGGTAGGAAATGACTCTGGGGCTTGTTTCTTCTCCCCTGGGTTCAAATCTTCTGACCTGCAACTCTGCAGCTGTCCTAAGGTCAGGAAGGTTGAAGGGCCCTCAGAGAGGGAGGTAGGGTGAGCTGGGACGCTCTCCCATTGCATGGGGTCTTTGCAGGCTGCTTCACCATACTCTGTGCTCTGGCCATTTTTAGTGATAGAAGGCCAGAGCTTTTAGCTGAGTAAATGGAAGTTTCTTACGATGTAGATAGAAAAGTATTAAATAAGCTTTTTACTTAGAAGGGAAAAAACCCAACAAACCCATGAAGGAAGCTGGTAGAAGGAAAGTATCTTCAGTCTCTCTAGGATTTCTGCTAGAATAAGCAGGGAAATTATTAATTGGTGTTTTGGGAGAGGTAATAAAATTTCAACAACTCTTTAAAATCCTTATCTCTTTGGCAACAGAAACAGAAGACTACAGAGGTTATATTGGGAAATATTGTCCATGTTCTCCAAGTTCAAGTGGCCTCTGAGTGCAGGAACACTTGCCAGCTCCAATACCAAAGTTTCCAGCAAATATTTTGCTCTTGTTAAATCTGAATGCTTTTCTTCAGTGGCTGAAGGGCTACAGGAGGCTTTGCCAAGCCCGTAGGGCTGACAGGGTCCTGGAAAAGCAGAAGGAGCCCTTGGAGAGGGTGGAGGGGGGCCATTTCTCACCACAGGACTATATAGTTTTAAGATGTGATGGAGCATTTCAAGGTGTCAGCCCATTCCCTAGTGGGTAATGGTAGTAACTGTATTTACAGTTGCCTGTGACTAGATCTGTACGGTCTCATCGGAGACGTGGAGGGCCTACGTGGTGCGGCTGCGAAACGTAGCAAGGTGGGAGGTGCTGTGGGGAAGCTGCAGGGCCTGTTCGAGCTTTGTAGGTGTGAAGAGTCTGCTGATGGCTGACAGTGTCCTTGAGCGAGAATAAAATCAAGGAGATCCTAAACTCTGTTTTTCTAAATAAAGTACACATGGTATGTTCAAGAGAAGCCTAAATGTGTATCTTTCTTTAGCTGTGATGGGTGAATGTCTAAGGCTGGGTGTGCTGCGCAGTGGAGCAGCAATAAGTTGGTGGAGCTGCACTTCCCTGAGGTCGGTGAACGTCCCCACCAGCTGAATGTCCATAATCCTGGCTCTGCTACAGGCAAAGCTGTTTTTTTCTGTATTGCTCCTAAAAGGAGCCTGAATCAAGCAGCTCAGACATGTGACACTAGGGGAGATGAAGACCCCCAATCCTTCCCCAAGCAATTTCAGTCTTGCCAAGTATTCTGCTTTCTATGAAAATTAATATTTCCTGAGCTGGAGAATAGGGATGAGATGTCATTCTGGAAAGGCTTTATTGCACCTTTTTTTTTCTACATATTTTCAACTGAGTATTTTGTAAAAGGTCTCATTGTTACTCTACTGCAGACCAAAATCTAAAGAGCTGGTATCAGCGCTTTCCACAAAGCAGAGACCTTTCCTGATACTAGTATTGCATGGAGCTATTGAAACATGCCCTGTGCACTGCTCTATAAGGGGTGATTAAGTTCTCCTTGCTTAAGATGAGGGATTTTACCACAGGTGTTCCCAGCCAGCATGTACGTGCTCCTGGACAGGGCGCAGTGTGTTGCGGCTGTTTTTGGTCTGGTTGTTTGCTACTCCCTGTCCTGGAGGAAACTGCACTTCTGTAGTGCTAGGGTTATACAAAAATAATATACTTTAGATGTCTTCAGCCAGAAAGACATGATATACCATACCCTGAATATTACTAAGATGCCAGCTTGGAACCTGGAATACTTCTTGCTCCAGAAAAATACTCAGCTGTAGGTTTTTCTGCGGCTGCAGTGATGGATGCTGCAAGGGGAAAAATATCCTTCAAGCTCCTTCTCCAGTTACTCAAAAGAGAAGGCTAGAGAATATTTATAAATGCTCCTAGATGTCTGAGAGAGAAGAGAGGTTTGAGGGACTGTGGATACAACTATCCTTTAATAGAAAAGTGAAGTGTAAATCATAGTTGGATGAGAACGTGTCGCAGTCGTTCCCCACTAGCTTTCCCTCGCCATGAAAGGACTTGCAGTGAGTCTTGCTCTTCTTTCTCTGCTCTGTGTTTTGTTGAACTGTTTTTTCTGTAAATTGAAAACGGGGCATCCGTAATGTGGAGACATTCTGGCAGGCAGGGTGGCAGAAAATCTGTGTATGATGCTCTTGTAATGATGTTTTCTAGTGGCTGCAGCTTTTGTCAAATGAGCACAGACATCCATCCATGGTAATATTCTATAAATACATGTATATGGCCAAATCACTGGGCAGCACAACACATGGGCTGAATAGGCTTTAGCTGTTTTGGCAGAAAAAGGTGAATTTTTGGTATTCCCTATCTTTCTATGATGACTCTTTCCCAGACCATACTTACTTTGCTTTTATGAGCCTCAGGATGACTGGGAGAAGTGTTTGCTTCAGATAGCCCATCCGTTGTTTGATAGTGCTTTGGGTTCTGGCTTTGCACAAACGTTGCTGTGTTGGATCCCATTGTCTTTGTATCCTTGGCACCCCATTTTGTCCTCATTATGCAAGATGTTTGTGATACGCTCTGCAGTCTGGATGAGTCCTCCTCATGTCTACTACTGGCATATGTCTAATGGCAGATAAGCGGTATGCAGCTTGTTATCTCAATGGAGAGCCAGAGCCTTACCACGGTCAGTGGAGCCACAATAATTTGTATTAGCTGAGTCTAGAATATTATTACAAGTCTTTGATTTGCTTAATGCACTTCTCTAAAACTGAGCTGCTGGGGCTTGGGTTGGTTTTTGAGGTGGTGGTTTGAGCAATTGGATCAGCAGACGGTACTTCTGATCAGTTTTTAACTCTGGCCTCACTTTTTTTTAACTGCCCCTGTACCCTGGCACTAACTCTATTGTTCTTGTAGGGAGATTAATAGAATGACACTGGAGTACTCAGAAGTACAGGGTAGGAGCTATGCTCACACCCTGAAGGTCTCTCTAGCTATCATCAGTTCATCAAGGCAACACGTGGTAATCTCCTAAAAGAGTTCATTTCTGCCTCTCAACCGAAAACACATTTAATCTGATCTTTTTGTGGCATCCCTCTGTTACAGAATGCTGAAGGTCTCTTGCGTAGATTTGTTTTGTTATTTTCACTGACTGCTCCAATCTGTCAGATTTACGATCTGATTATTTTACTTTATTGTTAGATCCCAAATTAATTAACACTGCAATGGTGCTGGCTCATTAGCAATATTCATTGGGGTCATGCCACACAGATAAGCATATCATCAACCTAAGGACATGGATTTCCTTTTTATATTATCACATCATTGATTTGTCCTTCCCGTCTCGGTGACACTCGGCATTACCCCTTAATGCCAAAAATGTCCAATTAACTGTCTTGCTACGTATTCTCCATCATCAGTTCCCATATGCGTTGTTGCAATGTTTGTTCGCATTGGGCAGTATGACCTGCTGCTGCGCTCCTGTCTTCCCCGAGCCTTCTACCTTTGCTACTTGTATGCAAAGCTGTATTTGTGGTTTCACTGTGGGAATCATTTGATTTATTTTGCATGCAAGAGAGATACATCTCATTGAGTTCTCCTGCTTTGGCAATAACTAGGTATCAATATATCAATTGTCAGGTCAAGTCTCCTAAATAACATCTGGCTGAGCCTGCTGTTTCTTTATTTGTTAATAAAGCAATTTTTCCTGCTATCATCTTGCAAAGTGCTGTTACTCAGAGGTTATGTTTTCTTTATGTTGTGGTTCTGAGTCGCATTGCAAAACAAACCTCTAAGCTCCAGTTGTGATGGGATTGTCTGTCAGAGCTGGTGTTTATCAAACACTGCCTCCCTCCTCTGAAAAATGTTAACCTACGTTACCTTATAGTGCTGTATGTCTCAGACACTTCAAGAGCCTCATGGCTATGCGTCATGGTCTGAGGCAGCTACTAACTCATGTGCTGGACGATACCACCTGAAATTTTGAAAAATGTCTCTTTTTGGGTGTGTTTGACATTTCTGCCCTGTGTTAGATTAGGAAAGCTAAAGCCCTGATAGAATTAAATCTGGCCAGGGACGTCAAGGCCAACAAGAAAAGCTTCTATATGTAAGTCTGTGATAAAAGGAAGACTAGGGAAAATGTGGGCCCTCTCCAGAAGGAAACAGGAGACCTGGTTACCTGGGCTGGGATATGGAGAAGGCTGAGGTACTCAATGGCTTTTTTGCCTCAGTCTTCACTGGCAAGTGCTCTAGCCACATTGCTCGAGTTGCAGAAGAAAAGGGCAGGGACTGGGGGAATGAAGAACTGCTCACTGTAGGGGAAGATCAGATTTGAGACCATCTAAGGAACCTGAAAGTGCACAAGTCCATGGGACCTGATGAGATGCATCCATGGGTCCTGAGGGAACTGGAGGATGAAATTGCTAAGCCCCTGTCCATTGTATTTGAGAAGTTGTGGCAGTCCAGTGAAGTTTCCTCTGACTGGAAAAGGGGAAACATAACCCCCATTTTTAAAAAGGAAAAAAAGTAAGACTCTGGCAACTACAGGCCAGTCAGTCTGACATCTGTGCCCAGCAAGATCATGGAGCAGATCCTCCTGGAAATTATGTGAAGGCACATGGAAAATAAGGAGGTGATTGGTGACAGCCAACATGGCTTCACTAAGGGCAAATCATGCCTGACAAATTTGGTGACCTTCTATGACGGGGTTACAGCATTGGTGCATAAGGGAAGAGCAACTGATGTGACCTACCTGGACTTGTGCAAAGTATTTGACACTGTTCTGCACAACATCCTTGTCTCTAAACTGGAGAGACATGGATTTGATGGATGGACTACTCTGTGGATAAGGAATTGGCTGGATGGTTGCACTCAAAGAGTTACGGTCAACAGCTCAATGTCTAAGTGGAGACCAGTGATGAGTGGCGTTCCTCAGGGGTCAGTGTTGGGACCGGTGCTGTTTAACATCTTTGTCGGCGCCATGGACAGTGGGATGGAGTGCACCCTCTGCAAGTTTGCGGATGATACCAAGCTGTGTGGTGCGGTTGACACGCTGGAGGGAAGGGATGCCATCCAGAGGGACCTTGACAGGCTTGAGAGGTGGGCCCACGCAAACCTCCTGAAGTTCAACAAGGCCAAGTGCAAGGTCCTGCACACGGGTTGGGGCAATCTGAAGCAGAAATACAGGCTAGGCAGAGAATGGATTGAGAGCAGCCCTGAGGAGGACTTGGGAGTGTTGGTTGATGAGAAGCTCAACATGACCCAGCAGTGTGCGCTCGCAGCCCAGAAAGCCAACGGTATCCTGGGCTGCATCAAAAGAAGTGGGACCAGCAGGTTGAGGGAGGTGATTCTTCCCTTCTACTCCACTCTCCTGAGACCCCATCTGGAGTACTGCGTCCAGCTCTGGGGAGGGCCACAAAGATGATCAGAGGGCTGGAGCACCTCTCCTATGAAGACAGGCTGAGAGAGTTGGGCTTGTTCAGCCTGGAGAAGAGAAGGCTGCAGGGAGACCTTCTAGCAGCCTGCCGGTACCTAAAGGGGCCTATGGGAAGGCTGGAGAGGGACTTTTTACCAGGACATAGGACAAGGGGTAATGGCTTTAAACTGAAAGAGGGTAGATTTAGATGAGATCGAAGGAAGAAATTCTTCAGTCTGAGGGTGGTGAGGCACTGGAAGAGGTTGCCCAGAGAAGTTGTGGCTGCCCCATCCCTGGAAGTGTTCAAGGCCAGGCTGGATGGGGCTTTGAGCAACCTGGTCTAGTGGAAGGTGTCCCTGCCTGTGTCAGAGGGGTTGGAACTAGATGATCTTTAAGGTCCCTTCCAACCCAAACCATTCTATGATTCTGTGATTCTGTGGTTGTTCCTCCCAAGCCTTCCATTTAGGATTATTTGAACTGATGTACATTGCTGTCTGAGAAGTTTCTTGCTACAGGCACTGTATTGACATTGCCAGTATCTACTGCTTCTGCAAGAAAGAAAACAGCTGGAACTAGGGCTTTGAAAGTATCAGTCTGTTCAGAAGCCATACAGAGTTGGGAATTGAAGCCAGGTATCATGAGTATGTTAACATTTCTTTTAATCACAAACCATTATCTCTTTCAATGACCGTCTCAGTAATATGGCCAGAATAACCACTTTCACTGAAGTCTAAAGACTGGTATTGTATTTAGGATTATCATTCCAGCATGCACTGATGAGCTAGAAGAAGCCTGAAGGGAAAATAGATGTAAGAAAGTAATTCTCGATGTTAGAGATGCCAGGGTTATATACATGAAGAAAGTTACTCTGAGATTTTGTTTTCCTTTAAGGGGAGACAGATGTGTAAGTATCTATAATAAATGGAGAAAAAAATTCATGAGCCTTTAAAACAAACAAACAAAAGAACCCAGATCCCTAACATGACTCAGTGCATGTGGCAGTCTGTAAGTAGTTCATTACGGTTGTCCTTCAAAGTAGTTCCCAGGCTGGGATTGCAAACGGTTTGGAAACAAATTATTTAGGGAGACGAAGTAAAGGATATGGCATCCAAAAGTGAAATAAATCCCTTACAGCTTGATCTGGAGTGGAGGAAATACTTGGGAATGTCTCCAGGTCAGAACAAACCAAACAGGATTTTGATTTAGCGATACCAAAACCCAACCTTCCCTACTGCCAATTCATTAATTGTAACTACCCAATACCATTGCTGTTGCAAGGTGGATATGCACCGCTCTCCTCTGTGAGGGTTCCTGTTGCGAGGCTCATAGGATTGGGATTACAGCTGTCCCGGGAAATGAAGGGATAATGACACTCATTTGCATGCACTTTAATTGTGCAGTTGTTGGGTCTCAAAGGAAGAAGTACTGCAAAACCTCTGTTTAACTAGAATTAGTTTCTGTACATGAAATGGAGAGAGACTTCACTTGATTAATTTAAGTTTGCTTCCTGCCTTTCATTAGCAAATAAAAGCTTCTTTGTATGCTGGGTGGGGGGGATATTGAGGTAGGGAGAGAGATTTCAAAGGCTGCTGTTTTCTGCTGGGTGGTTTTCCAGATCAAGCCCTCAGGAAGCAGCTGGGACACTGGAACTGCTGCGAGGGGACTCAGACACAGATAGAGGCTGGCAGGTTTGTGCTCCAGGCTCCATGAGAAGACTTAGTCAGAAACTATTTTTGTTTAAAGCAGTTCTCACTTTCTGCATTATTCAAGACTTCAGGCCTTTTGCAGAATCCCTCCGGCATCCCCTGCTGCAAACAAAGGCCCATCTGTGACCTGGCTGCTGGCCACCGCGTATGACAAGGGGAACTTTCAGCCTTACAGATGGAACTGAAAAATCAAAAAGAGATCTTGGTGCTGAGGAGTCCTGAGGTTGGGGACAGCGCAGATTTGCCCCAGAGTTTTACCACTGTCTAATGAGGATGCAAAAATTTGCATGAATCTTAATAGCTTTATATTTTAGATAAAGCTGGATCCAACTTTATACCAAAGTTACATCTGGCAAATGCAATCTGAAGTTAGACCAAGGCAAAATTTTTTGTTTCTTTTTTTCCCCTTTTGCTCAGGACAAAGTTACCTGCCAGAAGTATCATGCTTTTCCTAGTAAAATTGCTCATGTTGGGGTCCTTTGTTAATCTTAGAAGAACCATCTGTCTATTAAGCTATGCAGACTCTGTGTTGTTTAACTTCCTAGCAGACATAGGTCTCCATTTATTGTCACAGAAGAAGTTTCAAGGCTATTTTCTGACAAGAATCAAGGAAAGCAAGAATTTCTCAGAGGTTTCTTGTGCTTTTGGAGAAGGGAGGCCCTATGTGGATGGTGCAGGACACAAAGTGAGAATTGCAGCAGAGCAGGTTGCCAGACCAGAATATTGCTATGCTTGACACGGTGTCCTTAGGACAGAATGCCTTGGGTGGTCATGTTGGATGGGCAGACAGCATAAAGATGTTTGGTGTGTTTAATTTTAATTAGGGGGTTTGTTTAATTGTGGCACTGATGAAAAGGTCACACAAAACATGCACAGCACCGTTGAAGCTGTGTGAAGATACCTGATGGAAATGAAAAGAGCACTCTTAGCCTTTCCTTTCTCTAAATCCCCAGTGCCTATCCCTAGATGGCATGGGCAGAAAGGGAGACTGAATCAAGGAAACGTTGAGTGGCTCTTGAAAGCCATGAGAGCCTTTCTGAACATTGCTGTTCTCTGGCAGAGCACGTTCTCACACTGTCCTTTGGTGACCGGGATTGCTTTGCTCAGTGCTTCACCCTGAATATCTGTGATCTGAAACCCTCTGTGGGGTGAAGAGGGTCAGAAACATCACTATACAGCCAGCATTAAAAGAGATGCTTTTAAAAAGCCTACAAAAAGGAACGGGAATCTTGCACTGAATCACTTCCTACAGAAAGGAGAGTCATGGACTGAACCCTCTTGACTTCACAATGAGTCACAGCCTCCCAGCCACACTCTGGTCAGGGAAGGGGAGGGCTGACCTCAGAGCTGTGACTCTTGGTTCAAGATGATCAACTGTTTCTTGAAAGTCTTCTAGAGATGACTCACAGCTCTCCCTTCACTCTATAGCCCGCAAGCAAAAACATGAGATCTGGAAATGGCGTGAGTGAAGGTATCTGCCACAGACCATCAGGCTTTTACTGCAGATGAAAACTGTCAGTAACTTGTTGAGTCATGCAGTCTGTAAGCATGACAAGCCCTGTTTCCCATTATTTTGGAGAAAAGAAAAAGACTCAGGAAAAGAAAGTAATTTTTTGAACGAAATGAGTCTGGTTTGATTTTACAATTTCAAATTGCGAGAGTTTCCAGTTTTATTTTTTTTCCCATGAGCTGTTAATCGTCCATCAGAACATGAATGCAGCGAGTTCCTAGAGAAGACTGAGATGTGTTTCTGCAGCCCACTCTGCAGGACTTCCCGTGATGGGTAGGTGCAGAGTGGCTGTCTCTGGGGCACGTACCTTAGATACAGGGTAACTGAATGGTTGTTGTTTTTAAAGGGAGACAGGTCATTAGCAGAAGATGATAGAGGATGTGTTTTTCCCACATACTAGGTAACAAAACATGATTCAAGAACTCATCTTTTACTGTGGTCTGGGAAACTAATAAGGATCATGAATGGGAAAAGGGACAAAAGATCTAGTCTCCCAGAGAAATCCTGGAGTGAGATGGTGTCCTGAGGCTTTTCCATGAGAACTGTGGGATGGTTCCTGTGTTCCAGAACTGTTCCACTTCCCAAATCCCATTGAACACTCTTGTCCATAGAGTTTGCTCAGTGTTCCCTTCAGGCCTCGGAGGAATCAGAGCCATAGTATGGAGCAGTGAATGGAGGTAGGACTGCTTGCACAGGCCCTCTCTGGGAGAGCAAAGCAATTCTGCCGCACACACTGTTGAACGAGGTAGAGATGCTGTGGGCTGGTAGGAGGCTCCTCCGAAAACCAAGAGGTGTCATAAGCATGGGGGTTGCTCTGAGTTGCTGCTGAGCCCTCCTACGGTATTGAGTATTGCTATGTGTAGCACGGGGCAGCGGCAGATGTAGGGGACATTAGAAACCTCAGTTAGGCAGGGGCAAATGCAGTAAAGATGATCATTCAAATACATTGGGCCATGAGTAAATTTTGAGCAAGTGTGTGGTGCCACAAAGGAAAAGAAGATAGTCGTCTGAATGGAGGAACAGAGTTGCCAAAGGCTCCAACAAAGCTAGAAGTTTGGAAGAGGTTTAAACAGTTATTTCCCTCTGCATTTGTATATGCTGAGCACTGCTGCAAAGGAAGATGGCCAGGGGTAATGTTTCTCAGGGTGATAGCCCTGATGCACTTCACATATTTGAATAGTGTTCAGGTAAAAGAGAGCATGGTCTGGGTCAGTGTACTGAAGAAGTTTCGGGAATGCCATCCCAATGTAGCATATCTCAGAGAGGACAATTTTTAACTGAAGGACATGGAAGATGCGTGGGGCTGCAGCAGAACCGATGAGTGACTGAGGTTGAAGAGTCCAGCTGGAAATTTTGGCAGGGCTAATGGAGTATGCAATGAAAGACTGGATTAGAACTGGGACCTGGAACAAAACAGCCTGAGATTATCTGTTGGAACATCTTGAATTAACCTGTGACAATCAGCTTCCCACAGAGCACAAGCTGCCAGTGTGACCAGCTGGCACGCTGATGGGGTAGATGTCAGCAAAGCTCTGGGACCCTATGGAGAGGAGCTGATGTGGAGGGTCCTGCAGTGCTCGGAGTCAGAACCTGCAGAAACTGCTGCGTGCTGGGTGGAAATGGAAGCATTTTCGAGCGCCAGCGTGGTGTGCATGGGTGATGACAGCTTGAGTTGCACAGGATTATCCGTCAGATGAATATTATCGTTGCAGCAGAAGATGAATGAGCTAGCAACCTGAAAGCAAAAGGGATGCTTACTGATTTTAAATTGAAAATTCATACACAATCCCATGTGTTACCAGAGCCAGCACTTGTAGTACTGAAAAGGGAGTCATAAGGTGGCCAACGAGGCCAACGGCATCCTGGCTTGTATCAGAAACAGTGTGGCCAGCAGGAGTAGGGAAGTGATTGTCTCCCTGTGCTAGGCACTGGTGAGGCCGCACCTTGAATACTGTGTTCAGTTTTGGGCCCCTCACTACAGGAAAGACATGGAGGTGCTGGAGCGTGTCCAGGGAAGGGCAGCGAAGCTGGTGAAGGGTCTAGAACACAAGTCCCGTGAGGAGTGGCTGAGGGAACTGGGGTTGTTTAGCCTGGAGAAAAGGAGGCTGAGGGGAGACCTTATCGCTCTCTGCAACTACCTGAAAGGAGGTTGTAGTGAGGTGGGGGTCGGTTTCTTCTCCC
This sequence comes from Phoenicopterus ruber ruber, assembly GCA_009819775.1. Lineage (NCBI taxonomy): Eukaryota > Metazoa > Chordata > Aves > Phoenicopteriformes > Phoenicopteridae > Phoenicopterus > Phoenicopterus ruber. The sequence goes on along the minus strand of CM020229.1, from coordinate 9,802,402 downwards.
AAGTAACAAGTGATAGGACAAGAGGAAATGGCCTCAAGTTGCGCCAGGGGAGGTTTAGATTGGATATTAGGAAACATTTCTTCACTGAAAGGGTTGTCAAGCACTGGAACAGGCTGCCCAGGGAAGTGGTGGAGTCACCATCCCTGGAGGTATTTAAAAGACGTGTAGATGTGGTGCTTAGGGACATGGTTTAGTGGTGGACTTGGCAGTGATAGGTTAATGGTTGGACTTGATGATCTTAAAGGTCTTTTCCAACCTAAATGATTCTGTGATTCTATATGGAATGGAAGGTGAGTAGGTAAAACTCTTGGCTTTTTGGGGGTAGCTACAGGAATATGAACTAAAGGAGGTAGGGGTAAATAACTGGAAAAGATTTTGCTGTGATAACAGCTGGGAAAAGTGCTTGTTACTGTGTTGAGTATATTCAAGCCCTTGGTGTTTTTAAATCTGGGAGTTAGTTCACTGAAAGGTCAGGGACTGAATCAGTGAGGGGGAGTTTAAGGATGTGTCCAGGGAATGAGAAATTCTCAACAGAACATGCCTAGAGCTGAGAAAGTCCTGCTGCCCAAAGCCACATCTCAACCACCTTTCCCTTCCGCTAAGACAGGAATGAAAAGATGAGTTGGATTTCTACTGTTGGTGTCAGGTGCTGGTAATAAGTGTGTTCATTTTGGGTTTTATTGGTTATAGCAGGGGAGAAAAATGGAATATTTAGCGAGTGCTGAAAGAGGTAAATTAAAAGTGAAAAAATCTCCACTGCTGCCAGGAAATCTGAATTGCTGGTTTGAGGGGAAGCAAAGCAATAAGAACTGCTGTAGGCAGTGTCACTTGATCTCCCTTGCACCAAGCTGCGTGTTCAGCACTGCCATACCTGCGGCAAAGCACCAGAAGCACTGTGGACTCTCCTTCCCCCAGAGGTGAAAGCTCAAGATCTTCCCCGTGGTTCTCTGGGGTACACACTTCACAAGTTGGGTTGTGTAAGGGTTTGCAGGGAGCTCTTAGGGTCAGCAGAATTGGCCATTCTTGCTCTGTAAGGGCCTGATGAGCTGGACCTGTGGCACAAAAGAAAGAAGTGTCCCAACCTCATGCAGAACGAGCGTGACGTACGGGGTGACTGTTTGTTAGAGGAATGAATGGCAGCTTGTACTTGGATGCCATTTCGCATCTCGCAGAGTGGTGTGTGCAAGCATCCATCTAGTAGTGTGTTTTAACGTGCATGCAAGTAAATATTGCAGTATATTGTATAGACCAGAGAGATTGAATCAGTGAACTCTGCAAGAGTGAACAGCCAGCTCCAGAAAACAAGGATGCTGCAGCGTGTGATATTCTCTAGTCTTTGTTTCCCTTCAGTAATGGTGACTAAGGTTCAGTTATTTATGTTTGTGCTAGTTATTGGGAGGCAGTCATCGTAAGAGCAGGTGGTATCTCAGATATTTAAAATATCAGTAAAATGTTCTGCTCTTTACATCTTTGAAGGAAGCAAGGACAGAACGAGCTTGTGTATGCAAATGGAGATCTACATTAGTGTCGTGTGAATTAGCCAGGCTTGCTGCGGATCGGAGCTACTCATTGTCACTGAAAATACATGATTTTGTCACACCGCTCGTCTGAGTGCTCAGATAGTGTGTGAGAGGGATGACTCTGTTTTCTTCCTCTTTTTTGTTTTTAATTATTGTTTTTTTAGCACAACTGAATGGGAAATAATGTCTGTTTCCAGAAATGGGTTTGCAGGAACTCCTAGGAGGCATTGCAAACACTCAGGCATTCAGGCACAACCCACAAAGAATAAATGGGGAATTGATACATGTGAATAGACCATGGGTCTGAATAATCGTCCTCCCAAACTCTCCAGGGAATGCTGTTAGAGTCTGAACATTGTGGGAGGAGAACTAGGATTTATTCGGTGAAGATTCACTTACCATAAATAAATAAAAATAAATAAGTAGGCTAAATTAGTAATGAATAGTTCAGCCATCTCTAATGCTAAATAAACATACTGAATTGTAATGAAAATACTAAAGCCTGTTTGAACTGGAGCTAGAAATCCAAGGAGAAATAACTGTGTGGTGCTAAAATTAGCACTCACCATAAAATATAAATATATGATATAAAATATAGATTTTTTTTTTTTTTCTTTTACCTCCTGAGATTTTAAAGATTCATCTGTTCCCTGTATTTGGAAGGCTTGAACTAGACCCTGTTCAATGCTATACAGTGACATAAATCACTGGAGAGTTATAAAATTCCTTGATGTATGCTTTTGGACAGTAACTATATTTGTAGAGGCTCTCATGAGGGTGCATTTATACTGATAGGAGAGAGTTTTAAATTCATATAGCTATCTCCATATAAAGCATTTTTATAGGATTTTCCACACTGTGGGGGGTTGCGCGATTTTAATTATATGACTCAAGCTGAATTGGTAAAACTTATATGTGAAGATAAGCCCTTTAGCAAGGCAGACTCCTGCACTTGAACTTAAAATAATTTTTTTCTTGTGAGTTCCCCTGAGAACAGCTGGAAAAATCAATAGCTGCTCTGCTGTGCAGGAGAGACTCTGCTTTGCAGCCAGCCCAAGGAGTAGCGTGGTGCGAGTGTTTGCTTGTGCTCTGATCCCAGTGTAGCCCACCCACCTCTGGGTGGCACAAGTCTGCTCAGGGGCCACCAAGTACTAATCAGCCTCTCGCAGCTGCTTTAGACCATTCATTAAACTCTATAGGGCTGCACTGGAGCTGCAAACTGTGGTGTGAGTCAAAGACTTAAGAGCAGCTTGCATATAACTGTGCAGTTGAGGCGAAAAAAAGCAATGTGCAAATGGAGCTCTCAAAAGGGAGACGAATATTTCCTTTGGAGAAAGTGCAGCTGCCCTTTTATTGAGGGCAAAACCCTTGGGTGATGGGGTGGGACTGGCTTCGGGACTGCATGGGGCCAGTCCTGGTTGATGGGCTGGGGATGACCAGCAGTCCTGGTGCTCTGGTCTCTTTGGCTTGTTGACCAAGAGAAACCGAAATGCTGTATGGGATTAGAAGTGCTTTGGAGGTTAAGTGGCAGCTGGAAATTTACGCCGATATCCCAGTGGCGGACAAGACTGTCTCAACGTGCAGATTGGCAATTACGTGCCTCTAAGGATACGGGCAGCATGCTGGTGGTGATAGGGAAAAGAGCTATTAGGAGCTGAGATTCAGTAGTTCACCTGATCAAAATAGGATTATCTCCATCCCTAAGTTCTGCAAAGCAACTGTTAGAGGCAGAATATATCTGTATTCTCTGACTGCACTACACAACAAGCAGAATACAAGAACTTAAAAGAAACTGATAAGGTAGGTAGTCTCCCAATGTGAACTGAAAATGAAAAAATGAGAGATTTTTGCTTTATTGTAATAGTGTAGAGCAGAGTGAAATAATGGCTCTGCATATGAAATAGACTTAGGATAATCAACCCAAACCTCCTATGATCCTACAATAGAGGCACCAACGCTGGAGGCAGGCCAGGAGAGTTAATAAATTAAGGTGCAACTGAAATAGATTCATGGTCATTTAACAACATGTCAGGGCTCCTCGAGAAATGAATATAATGTATTTAAGTCTAATGTACAAATAACTTTAAACAGAAAAGAATGAGGGAAGGAGAAAATGGGAGAAGATTTATTGCAGCAAGCAGCTGAGGTCAACTTGCTTTCACAGGAGAACAGGGGAAGAAAACAGCACACGCGTGCCAGAAGGTGGCTGTAGCACTTCCTCCTTCTCTTGATAGGAAGTAAAACACATTGAGAAAGTGTCTGAGTACCCTTATAGCGAGTTGTTCAAGTTGCCTAGGAATGGCCAAATGGGATTTCTCATCTTGAGTTTTCCTGGAGCAGTCTTTTTCTGCTGAAGTCAATGGTCCCATGTCATGAGAAGCAACCCCAGCCCTCCTGCTCTGAGTATTGGCTCTGGGACTTGGCCATTTAGCAAGCATTCACATGTGTTTGGGGTTTTTTTTGTTTGGTTGGTTGTTTTTGGGGGGGCGGGTAGAATAAACTTGAGCTATTGATTTATTTTTTTTTTTTCCCCCTGCATTGTTGTCAGTTTGTGAGAAGTCGCCATGTCTGCTGGGGTTCCCATTGAAGGATGATAATCATGAATCCATCTCAGACAGAGCAGATGCAGCCAGTGATTCTCTGGCTGCTGGGAATCCATCTCTGTCTGCAGACCTTGGCTAGGTACTTTAAGAAAAATATATAGAGCTGTATAACTATATAAATAGTTACTTTTAAGCTCTGGCCTAAAGAGAAGTGAGGAGAATTCAGAGGTACCTACGCAGGCGTTCAGGAGGTTTTTAAGTTAGCTGAGGGAATGGCTGGCTGGGTGTTGGGAATGCTTTAGCAGATGTTTGTGGACAGAATAGAGAGACGAGTTTTGCTGAATGGGCAGTTATGGGCTAAACCCTCTCTGACTGATGCAGTGCAAACCCAGAACTTTGCATTGCGGAGTTTTGGCATAGTTGGGTAGGGCACAAAGTTGTCACTGCTGTGCTGAAGGCTGAAGTTGCCCTGCCTTTTCCTTCCCCTCCCAAGAGGGGATCGCCTGTTGGTCGTGCCCCAGCCCTCAGCCCCCCCCTCAGTGCCTCTGCCCCTGCCGTTGCACCCCTGAGCAAGGCATCAAGTAAGGGCGTGGGCAGCCCCCATGGCTAACAGCAGACATTGCTGGCAAGGTTAATCCTCGCACCTCACCCGAGGCACATGCAGGGCCTTTCAGAATGAAATATGCTTCATTCTTGCACACTGGTCTATGAAACATGAACCGGGGGGAGCATGGCATTTGCAGGCTGACCCTCACTGTCACAGTTTTCCTCCTACATTTGCCCTCTGTGCAGGGCTGTACCAGCTCTGCTGCCTTTTGTGGTGAGAAAAACAGAGAGTAATTTGATTTCTTACAGTGATACTACTTTCTCTGCTCCTGTGAAAGCATGTATGTGCCTAAATACGCTCTCTAAGGACTGCATTTTAGAAGATATTGAAGTGAATGCTATAAAAAAAGAAAAAAAACTTTCCTTTTTTTTCCCTGGGATTAAAATAGAGACATTAATTCCAACGTTTAATGGCTTTACTGTGATGGTGCTCACACCTCTTCCATGTTCATTTTTTGTGACTTGTTTAGCACTTAGTGCTGTTCACTGAAACAGCACCTTATAAGTGAACAGGCTCCTAGATGACAGGGATGATTTATAAATACTTTATACAGTCAGAACATATTTATGCAGGACAGCCATTTATTTGGTTATTTCCAGAGACTGAGCGACTAACAGTTACATTAGAGAGCCAAAAAGGACTGAACTTCTGCTCAAGAAAGGCTGCTTTTGGCTGTTACCCTAATGAATCTACTATTGCTAGATAAAAATAGAGAAGTTTAAGTTTCAGGCTTTGTCTGCTTCAAAGATACCTTAGAAAAATGAAAAATCAGGACTTGCCGCTTCTAAAGTTGATATAAAACTCTACTGATGTCAACAGTGCAGGTGTGAGACTTGGGAAGAATTACAGCATGAGAGAAACGTTCTTGTTCTTTGCTTTATGAATCAAGTGTTTGATTTGAAGTTTGTAAATGTACTTTAGAAATCTCTGGCTTAAATCTCTTATTTGAGGCAATAAGGTATCCTAAGCTCTTATGTCATAGAGCTACGTCTGAAAATAAATGTAAAAGACAAACAGATGTAGACAAATGTAAGCCTCGATCCTGCTTTAAGATCTCGGTGAACGGGCTGGGGTCCCTGGGCCAGCCAGTGGCCCCTGCACACTGGGATCCACCTGTGTAAATCTGACAGCAGGATCAGCATTGCTGTGAAACTGCAACAAAAAAATGTCCAGATCATGCTTTCAGTGGTGCTGAAAATCTGCTCCTCTAACTGAGTTTCGCTGGAGCAGGAGTGCCCAGGACAGCAGGTGATGCCTCTGTCGAGCTAGGTGCATTAGTTTGAGTTTGAAAATAATAACCTTTGTAGTTAAGCTGTAAGTGTAACTATATGAGAGCTTTATAGAGGAGAATTCTGTCTTGATTTACTGTTACTCTATCCAGATGTGTGTTCCTGGATGTGTGCGCCAGGCACGGGCTTTGCCTTTGTAAATCCTGGGAGGTTTCTGTGTTGCGAAGAGCAGAGCTCCTCAGTGCCGCAACGTCTGGGAGAATCCGCTGTATTGCTCACTACAATAGGGCAAAATGAATACAATCTCAATTATAAAATTATCCCTTTCACAATTCACGCCATTTCCAGTCCCTCACCGCAGTATGGCTTCATCAGGATGCAGGACAGGTTTACAGAGCCCTTTTTCCTCCTGCTCCATCATTCCTGAAACTGCTGCAGATCTTCCCAGCAGCTCTGCTGGTTTTATTTGTTTATTTACCTTCCATTATCCTCCTTGTTCTCCATACTTTGAGGTCAGTAGATGACCGGCAGATCTGCCCAATTTATTCTTGTGTATGACAAAAGAGACCTGGGTCAACCAATGAGCTGTGAACTTCTATTTCTATTTCGCTGTGGTTGTATGACAGTGATCTGCACGCTGCCAGTCATCCACCATATTGATGAGATTAGCTGGTAATTAAAAACCCAGCCAAGCCAGGCAGAGGAAGATGACTCAATTAGCAGAATGTCACTGAATCTAATTTACTTTGCTTATCACAGATTTATTCTCTAATGAATTAGAAAAGAAGAGCAGGACACCTTCAGAGGGAGATCTAGGGGCTTAAAGGCTTAAATGCTTTCTAACTCCTTTATGCTCGTGGTTTGGTTTGCAGGGAGTGTGTCGATACTGCTAATCGCACGGAAAAGCTGTTTCCCAATAAGTGTACCCTAAGAGAGTATATCAACAGAAGTCGTGCTGTTGGCTGTTTCATGTGGCAAGCACTGGTTAGGTCAGACCTTCCTTTTTGTATAAACCTTCATATATCTTTAAGTTGATAGTAAGCAGGGGCTTTGGATGTCATGGCATTGGCATTGTGCTCAGGGAGCGTTTGATCTCCGTGATCGTGGAACTGATGCTGAATTTGGTATTTGGCCAATGAAAGTATGAGGGATTTCCTGGAAACAAAAGCATGTCAGAAATAGACATTTTCTGCTGTAATGAGTATTTTAAGGCACTTCTCGATGTTTTTCTCATTTCAAATGGGATGTTCAGATGATTAACAATTAGAATAATGTATTTTACTGAAGCCCTTTGGAAATACTTTAAGAGACTATTGGACAGATGTACAGCTGAATTTGTATGTAAAATGGAGACTATAAACCATTATCTCTTCTGCTCTCTCCATAGTAGATAACATAGCATATTATGGTTGATTTAAGTGAGGATATTACTGGGCCCTGAGCTTGTAATCTGATCTGCATGACAAAGCCCACATGGCTTCATGGGTCTTACTGAGCTCACGGGGACTGTACGGGGGTCTGTACATGCCGGTCACGCAATGGGATCAGGACTATCGGCTGTGAGTTTGTTACTGTTATTGGAGCTTGTGTAACATTGATCAATACCTGACCTTTTTAGCCTGAGAAGATGATTTCTAGCTTGGCAAAGAGACACAAGTTGGAGCAAACGATCTCATTCTGATAACTTTGTTCAAGTAATAATAACATAAGAAAATACGAAGCTGTTAAAGCTTCCAAAGCTATTAGCTTCTCTCTCCAGGGACTTAATCCACACTGGCATCTCTAACAGTCCAGTGAACTGATTTGGAAACTGTAATGAGATGTATGCTTTTCTGCAAGCATGTACGTATATGTTGAATGCAGGAGGGAGGGAAGAGTTAATAATGAGAACGGATGCGATGGGAAGCCTTCTCTATTTCTGTCCTGAATCCATTACCCAGGTATGAGAAATGTTGGCTCAGTGAGGCTGTAACTGTTCTTAAAATTCACTACTTCCACTAAATTTATAATGCAGCTTCCGCACAGAAGAAAGAATGCTGAGGTGTAGATTACTGTGCAGAGATGGACACAAGTATTTTGCAGGTTTAAGTGTTACACTTTAAATATTCTTTCCTGCTATTTTCAATCCCTATTTCCTTATTTCTTGCCCCAGTAGTTCTCCATATCACAGAAAGCAATTTCTTTAGCAACGTGCAGTCATTAGAGGGTTTCCTCTCTACCCCATCCCAGTTAAAACAAGCTGTTTTGCAGAGATTTGACCATTGCCAAACATACCTCTATAAACTAGCCTGGAGAGAGCAAAACTCACTAAGGTATTCTCATTAAGCTAATAATAAGAAGGAAGTCCAAATCGTCTCACTGAGTCACTGGAGTTACAGTGCCAGGAGCTACTATGTCATGTTCAAATGCTGTCAACGGCTCTTGGTAAGTGGGTATTTTGTACATGTGCAATTACTGAGATCACAACCCCGAGACTTTCATAAAACTAAGTGAACTATATAAATTTATGACTAGCTATATCATTGATATTAACGATTATTAATTCCATTCTAACTCCACTGTTAATATGGTGATTATCTTTGTTATTATTACTTGCTTTGTTTGTTATCTGGAGAATAGTGTTTGCACATATTGTTCTTCTCAGGCTTATAAGCCACAAAGCCCAGCTTAAAGACCCCACAGTTTCAAAGCTAGATCTGCTCTGCTGACAGTAGGTAGACCTTACTCCCTAAGCCTTTCTGGTGACTTTCTTGATGGCAAATGCTGCAGACTTCCACAGGGGCATCTCAGTCTGGCTCCAAGAAGAATAAGACAGTCAATGAAAGAGATGAAATACTCATTTTGCTTTAGGATATACCAGCTGCAGAGACTGATTCTCTTCCTGGTTTCTATCAGTGAGCAATTTCTTGCAGGTTTGGAGAAGAGATTGCAAACCACAAGTAACTTTAGCATGACTCTGTGGTTGCAGCATTGGAGGTGGTGTGTTACGTAGAAGTGTTAGTGCAAAGGGGTAGGAGTGAACTGAAGTGGCGAAGAAAGCTGGGAAGCTCCTCAAGGATCGAAGGATGAGAGGCTTAACCTCGATGCTGTGAAACAGAGGGAACAAGAGAAGAGAAGTTGGAGGATGTGATCAGCAAAGCTTACACTGGGAAAGATGAGGCCGGACTGGAAACATGAGGAAGCCTGCAGGCATGGGTGCTGGATGATGGCTGGGCATTGCAGGTGATGAACAGAGTGCTGTATCATTGCACAGGAAGGAGAGATAATTTATAGGAAGGTGTAAATGACTGAAAGTTTTATCAGTTAAGAACAAAAGAAAGATGTGAGTCAAAGACAGTGGTATTAGAGGAACTGATGCTGTTACACACTTTAAATCTCAGGGATGGTACAGATCAAAGGGGAGAGGATCCGAGGATTAAGACTATTGAATGAAGACTTCCCTTGAGGCACCCTGGTTGTAAGAGTCAATGCGGGTATCACCATCACACTCGCAAGCAGCACTGTGGAAAAGGACTGTTCAAACAGTTCCTAAGCCCAGTTACCCAGCATCCCTCTCCCCACGGGATCTCAAAGTGCTTTATAAATCAGACACACCAGGGAAAGATCTCTGTCAACCAAATATTTATTTTAAGTGATACCACTGGAAAACACAATGGATAAAAGGAACATAAGCCTCTCAGGCTCATGTGTAAACCAGTGACAATCCTCTGCTCTGATGTTTCGGAGTATCTTTTTTAGATTGCCATCATCCACGCATGGCTCTCCCTTATCTCCTTTAGGGACTCCATCCCTTGTCCCTCCCCTCTGCAGTGAGGCAGCCATGGTCCATTTAGCTAGAGAGAATCTGGAGGCAGGCGGAGGCTGTGTAGGTAATAAGGCACAGGAGGGCCTTTTATTGCTTTTGTGGGAGCTGAAGATGAGCACAGCAAGGAATGGTTTCATTCACACATAACAAGCTAGACACCATCAAGTGTCACTTTTAATTCTCCACTTGCCGATTAGAAAGAAGAGAGGGAGAAGCTCAGAGCCCTGTCTAATGCAGCCATGTGCGCTGCTGTTCCCCACACTCCCAGCCAGCTGTCTGGCAGTAATTGGGGTGTACAACTTTGTGTGGGAGTCGACAGTTACCATCGCCACTCATCGTATGAGTGCTGCATGGTGATGGTGGGATGGAGCAATGAGGGGTCCAAGAGCCTGGTCCAGATGCACTGATGAGGAGGAATGTCTGCTTCTCAGAGACTCATCCTGGGAAAGCATGGCTGTAGAGGAAGAACAACAGGGCGAGGGGAACGGGAGTGGAGTGCATGGTTGAATACAAGAGGAAGCATCTGGGAAGAGGAGGGTTTCTACCACCTGTAAGAACAGGTGTAAAAAAGCTGAAATTTTGTCTCTGTGGAGCTGAGGACCTGCTTGAATGATGCTGATTGTGGTCAAGGCTGCTCGATTTTCTTTAAGCTCACCTACTGGGAGGCAGCTGGCACTGCCCAGCTGCCCTGCTCAGCAGCGTGGCTGCCTGCAGATTGCATTTCAAACAGGGGTTTTATCCTCCCAAAAGTATTGCCCAACATCTGGTTGCCCAGTCACAGCACTACTCCTTGCATGTTTGCATTGACGTATTTTACTCTTGTGCATTGCAGGAGGAGGTGTGCAGGGCTGGCCAGTGCCTCTGCCCTGCTTTGGGGCTCGCCCATCGCCTGGTTTCTCCGAAAGGGTGTCAGGGTGCCGAGGGTGCTCCAGATGGAGAGAGGGAATGAGACATTCTCTCAGCACAAGGATGTGTTGTGCCAAAACCAACAGATTAAGTACTAAGGCGCCAAGAAATTTTGACATGACCTAATAAAAACACTGCTGCCCGAGCAACCAAGACGCAGCCTCTGCTGCACTTATGGAAACTGTCCTGCAGCACTGGGGAAAGTCAGAGCCCTGGAGCAGCCCGGCAGCTGTGGAAAGTGAGCACAAATGGGGAACAGAAAACACAAAAGTGAGAAGAAAAGGGAGCTGGAACTGCTGAAGGCCCTCGTCTCAGCTTCCCAGCTGCTCCTGCATGCTGGGACCCAGACCCAGGGCTGCTAGAAGCAGCCTGCCCTTCCTGCCGTGGCAAACTGTGGCTCAGCAGGGCAAATTCCCCCCCCCCCCCCGCCGCCCCCCCCCCCAAAAAAAACACCCCACCCAACACAAAACCCCAACAAACTCAAAAGTTGTTTTATCAGCCACAGAGAGAGTTAATACGGGTCTTGAGTGGAGTAAGATTATGGATCCTTTAACAACAGTCTCTGTCTGTGTTAGCCAAATAACATTTCTGTCTTTGACCCAGCCTCTCAAGGCCTTCTACAGATGAATACCAATGACCCTGGCCTTCATTATCCTGTCATTACACAAATCCTACTGTTAATTTATGTATAGGAAAGAAGTAGCAGCTACATAAGGCTCCATCAGCTGCATAATTACTGCATATATTATAAAACAGCAGCAAATGCTGTCTGTGAATACAAACCATCTCTGCTCATTAGAAACCTGCAAGAATTAATTAACCAGGGTGTGATTCTGCCACTTGTAGCTACTGGTATTGTCCTGGTGTGGCTCAAGATTCAGCTATCTTGGTCTTTCCAACGAGTTTAATGGAGATACCAGAGAAACTAAGATCAGAATCTGGCCTAAATCAAAGGTGAAGAAGGCAAAATTGGGTGCTGGAGTCCCCAGCCAGCCCACCCCTCTCTGAGTGCAGACATGATCCCCGCTGGCATCTGCAGGAGAAGGGCTCCCACTCAGGTTTGGCTCCTGACTAAACCCACCCATTTACAAGCCAAAGTGAAGCTGTCGCAAGGGGAAGGCTGCATCCCGCATTTAACCTGCGCTCATGGCTCCTTGTGGCCGGATCCATTTAGGGATCTGGCCTCGGGAGATTCGAGTGGTCACATCTGCTCTGCAGAGGTATCCATCACTGAGCAATGTCTGCTGGCGTTGAACCAGCTCTGTGTGAAAGCCTGGGAGCTGGTCCCTCCCTGCAGGGATGTGAAGAGGCTGTGCCCGGGCTGCTGTGGGACTGGATGCCATTTTCCTTCCCATCTCTTTTGTCAGTGTTCGAGCTCTTGGGATGCAGGCCCAGATTAAACCTTTAAAACAAAGGAAATGACCCTATAATTTAAATAGAAAAATGAAAGGATTTAGGATTTTTCTACAGTGACATTTGTATTCTAAGATTAATTTGCTAGCACAATGCTTATAACTTCCCACGTTTCTGTTTGCTTATGTACAAGAAGAATGTGCTCTGCTAGACTGACTGTAGCGATTAGTTAAATTACTCATACATCTATTATTAAAGAAACCTTCTATTCTGCTTTGAGCCTGTGTTTGTTTAGTGCCACCTGATAATAACTTTCTGCTTGAATGACGGCCACTAATTTTGTTTATGGCTCTTGAATGTCAGTCATGCATATTTTTTTGAAACTCAATTCAGGCCGGTAAGTGCGGGTACATATGGATGCATGTTTTCATGACAGCTTATCAGAAGAAGCAGAATTGGGCTTTACCCAGTGTATGACATGAGTGATACAGATGATTTGGTACCTGTATCAGTGAAAACTACATAGAGAATATATATAAAAGGGAAAAAGCTCTGCTGGTGGGAAGTGCTAGCCAGGAGTACTGGGACAGTGGGGGTGAGGAGTTGCTTCAGCTCTTGTTCTTAATTTCAGGTGAGCACTGGGGCTCTGGTTAGCAGTCAGACACCTTCACGCTGGTAACACTGATCATGCATTTAATGCTGAATTTCTAACAAAACATGGCAATAGCAAACCTCCTTTGAGTCAAGTCTGGCATGAAGGGAGGAAAAGCTGCATTTCCCAGGAAGGTGTCTGCTTATTCTTTTCAAGATGATTGAGTTATTTTGAGTTTGTTGCTACTATTTTAAGTAAATTGCACATTTTGAACAATTAAAATCCTACTTTGAAAATGAACATACTGCTATTTTTTGGCATTTTGTTTGCAGACACACGTAGAGAATATCTGTTTATTCATACTTGACCTGTGGGCACATTCCTGTGCCCCTTTTTCCCTTGGGAAAGGCCACTTTTGCTTTCCTGCTTGTGGGCGTTGTGGGGGCTGTGGTGCCTCCACATCCAGAGCGGGCCTGCAAAGCGCTTCAGAATGGCTTAAAATAACTCACTGTTGAAGCAGCCTCAAAGGACCAAAGGCAATCAAGTCCATCAGGCAGGGGCATTTTTAGTGTGACCATTTCTTCCACTAAATAAAATACAGTGTGTCCTTGTTAGAATCAGAGAGATGTATGAAAACTGATCAAATTTAATTTGATCAAAAAGATAAAACATAGATAAAATGTATAGATTACTGGTCTGGAAGACATTTACCTTTCTTGATGATCGTCATTTTCAGGGATTGCATTTATTAAAGATACAGGTTGTGAGTTTGTACCTATATAGTTATTTTTGTTTCTCTCGCATGCTCTGTTAGGCTGACAGAAAGTCTTCAGTTCAAGTGTCTGTTGTCTTCGTGAATTGTGTTCTCATTTATTTACTTTCATTTTGCCTACTGGAAGTTCCTATTAATAGTTAGGTAAAACCACATCGTGTCAGCACGCCTTTCTTGGGGGCAAGTTTTACAGAAGTTGTCAGTTTAATAATATAGCAATAAATTCCATTTAATGTAAATCAGGACTTTCACAACAGTGTCTTTAAGTGGTTCATTTTGTCTTACAGACGTAAAGGTCTTGCATTACGTTGGCTTGCCATGGTGAAATATTTCAAACACCCGATATAATGAGGCCTTTTTTGTGTCTTAGACTTCCCTGGCATAAATACACTGCTTCATTAGCAATTCCCTTTGAATGCTTCTGGTAAGGAGTGATTACTTTTCTTTACAAGTGTTGTCACTTCTCCTGTGGCTTAATTTGGGTTGCTGTGTAAAAGACATGGGGGGCATAGGGTGGGAAGAATTTCATATAAAATTTTTGACTCATTCTCTGTAATCTCACCCCAGCATTTTGCTAGCTCTGATGTATTTGGCATTTTAAAGGGTATGTCAACACAGTAAATTTTATACTGCCAATAAAACCCGTTGGTGAGCTCACTGAGAAATTCCTAGATCTTGGAAGGCAATTAATGTTTGAAATACATAGTAATGTGTTTATTGCAACATTTTACACATCTACAAAATTAGGTTACCAGTCAGTAGCTAGCTGTGAACTACAGTGCTGCAAGATAAACCTGAAGTAGTAAATACTGTATATTACACTGTATGATCTTTTTAATAGTCTAATTTTCAAAGGGGTGTTGGAGAGAAAATGCTTACTATTTCCAGTTTATTCTTGAAATACAAATAGTGGAGATATATAGCTTAGTCAATGGATCTCTGGCATATGGTAATTATGCTGATTCTAACGATGGTTAAACTCTAGCTCCAGCTAAGTGCTAATAAGCAAGGGGTAGCAGCCTTAATTAAATCCACAAAAGATGTTAGATACTGTTGCTCAGGCTTCCTAGCCATCAGAACAAAGCTCCCAGTTGCCACCTAACCAAGTAAGCACCTCGGGTCCCTCAGGACTCTGTCCATCCAGCAGACTACTTAGTGATGCTTAGGGAGGGGTTGTCATTGCTATGTCCTGTGGCTCGAAGCATCACCAGGGCATATTGTGTAGCCAGTGTCCTTCACGGCAGTTCAGTGATCTGGTAAGCTGAGCATTCCTCATTGAGAGGCAGATATTGAGGTAAGAGTTGATGTGAAGGACTTCCTGGCTCTGGTTGCTCTGGCTGCACCATGGTTGTCTGTCAGCACATAAACACCACTATGGCTTTAGCCCTTTGCATTTAATATCCCTTTTTATGCTGTAAGTATTCCTTCTTCCATATACCTCAGTTTTCAAGATGCTCCAAGCCCTTCAGCTTTGAGGTGAGGTGTTACATCTCAAAGATATGCACTCTGGTGGATGAATGATTCTCAAAAAGAGCTTAGATACCACTATCGGTGAGAGAAGGCTGTAAAGAAATGCCCTTACAGGTTTTTAATTTCTCAAAGAAATTAAATTCTAAATTTTATCAGAGTGTGGTGAATTGGAGACGTGTTTGCTGTGCCTCTTTGTGTAGTAAGTTTGGAGGGTAACTGGTGCTTAACTACTCATCTGACGTCTCTGCCAAACTGAGGACATAGTCTGGTTCCCTTGTAGCACTGAACCTCTTCAGCTCCTGAACATTAGTCTCACTTACCTCAGTTCTAAGAGTCAAACTGTTAAAATGGTTGGGGAGGACTGTTTAAGGAACCCTTCACATCACAAATTGCACAGTAATGAGGTTCTTTGCAAGATACATAATGAAGAGCTTGCAGGTTTCTATCGGTAGCTAAGTAAATCTGTAATTATCAACTCTGCGCAAGGTAGAAACTCAGGACGAGGAAGGCTGATCTCATGCTATAAATACATTGATAATGTGATATAGATCACATATGCCTCTCTTGCAAATTAGAGTTAAGGTACTCATATTATTATGGACTAAACTGTAAAGTCTTAGCCCAGGAAAGTTGAAAACATGTGCCCTGGTTCTCTGCTCATTCATGTCAAGTTTATACCAGATTCTATTCTGGACTTCTGCCAGCGGAAAGGAGAGGGATCAGTGAAGACTGAAAGAAGGGTCAGCCCTTTTCTTGTTGCAAAAGGCACTCATAAACAATCGGTGCCATTCAGGGCTGCAACAGCCTATTGGCAGAAGAAATCTTCTTTTTTCTTTTTCTGTATCATTGACACGAAATCATCCTATTCTTGATATTCCTGTCTAGTTAATGACTAGCTAGTAACAACTCTCTCTTCCTGAGGAAGCTCAGAGCGGCTAACCTAAGGCCAACCTCAAATTCATTGACAAGAAAGTACTGTTGTACAGGTTTGGGCCAGGACACAGAACAGAAATAATGATTTCCTGATACTGATGGGCAGAGGGTAGAAATCTAAGACCTTTCTTTGACCTTCCGCAAACTCAACCACGAAAAAGCAGATACTGCTGTTCTATCTAGAAGGGAAAGCAAGGGCCCAGAGATATCTAATAAAATAATTTATGTTCCCTGTTGAGACTCACCTAAAAGAAAACCTTTGCCTCTGAAGTGCTGAAGTCACATTAAGAAGTCTTTTTTTTTTTTTTCAGTCATATTCACCCACTATATTCAAAGATTAAGTAAATATATAACTTTACTTCATATCACCACACCCCTGCCACCAGTTTGACTGAGGTCTTTTCCTATAGGTGACTGAAGCAAGGCATATGCGCTGTCAGTCTCTAAAGGAAATCACTTTGAAGAAGCTTTTTATCACCTCTAGTTGGCAAAGAAACTCTGTACTAATCTTGTCTGTGTAATACCTTTAAGGTCACTCAAAGTCCTGGCGTTAATAATGGAGACAGGATTTTGGTTGGAATTGAGTGAAAGACCAGCAGTTATGGGGCAGGCAGTTCAGCTGTGGGGTTCTTTATACCCAAATCTTTAGAAAAATACTGAAAAAAACAGATAAATAGACAACAAGAAAGTAGTCAAAAAACTCTGGAAGTAAGAGAAGAGGGAGGTGGATGTAGGTCAGGGGTCTGTTGTTTGCCTGATGTGTTTTGGGTACAATCACCTATTGAATTAACTGACAGTTTCTGTGTCCAGGTAGTGCAGGGGATTCCTGGTCCTTGGTGAGTTGTCACTTGAGGTGCAGGTGGCTGAGCTGTGGTGCAGCTTACAGAGACCAGGAGATACGTAGGCACAGCTTGCAGGGACATGGTGGAGCCATCCTACCTACAACCCAGCACTGCTAGGCAGGAGGAAAGCTTCCAGGCAGGAGAGCATCTATCTGGGGAGACAGAAACAGGTCATGAGGGAGGAACCATCTAC
Organism: Phoenicopterus ruber ruber; assembly: GCA_009819775.1. Lineage (NCBI taxonomy): Eukaryota > Metazoa > Chordata > Aves > Phoenicopteriformes > Phoenicopteridae > Phoenicopterus > Phoenicopterus ruber. The sequence goes on along the minus strand of CM020229.1, from coordinate 9,785,637 downwards.
CAGCCAGTGGATCCTCTCACCATGAGGAATGCCCCCTGCTGGTATGGGCAGATGGGCTGTAGTGCTGGGACGATTTGGTTATTGGAAATCAAGACCCGCATGAACCACTGGTTTCATAGGTGGGAGTCTGTTAAGTCTATTAAGTGGGAGGCTAAAGACAGGACCTTCACGGCAGCACATTCTGCAGTGCCTTCAGTACCACATCCGAGGCTAGAGGAATGGTCAGTGTGTTAATACATGCTTGAATTCTCTCTAAATGGTGAAAGGGTGGGGGTTTATTTTTTTTATTTATTAGAAAATGGAGAACATCTTAGACTGCAGGGAGATTGTACAGGAAGGATGGGTACTATCCAGAGCAGGCTGGTTTTGTGCACTTAATGCTTCTAAGAATTTAAGGGGGTTTTTAAAGCAAAGTCTGTAGAAAGCAGAGAGGTGTGAAATAATAAGGAGTGTAAGAATGCAACATACAGACTCCTCTAGGAATAAAATAATACAAGTTCTGTTTCCTTTGGGGAGGGGAGAGAGTAAGACAGAAAGCATCAAGCTTCTGATAGAAGATAGCAAAGAAAGGACAGAAAATAGAGTTTTGATTATGCTGTGACCATTAAAATATGCAAGTGATGAATATTAAGTCAGTTGTTAAGAAAGGCTCAGGGAGGAATAGCTGGAAAAATAAAATAGTAGATAGGACTTTAATAAGCAAAGGGACAGAAGCGATAGTAAACATAAAACCAGAAGATTCATGGATAAATATGATACAGTGAGAGTCAAAGGAGGTTTTGTACAAAAGAAAGTTATGCCTCAGAAATGGGAATTCTCTGAGGAGAACATGTATATTAGGGTGATCCAGCTGATGTTGCTCATTTTTGTCAGGCTTTCAACGAAGTCTTATACTAAAGGCACTCAAAGAAACTAAGCTTTCAAAAATTAAGAAGGAAAGCACTCTGGCTAAAGGACAGGAAGCAAATGATAAGAATTACCATTTTTACAGTGGAAGAATGCTGTTGATGGGTTTCCTGTGGGTTTTAGGTAGAACCCGTGCCATTCAACACATTCATAAATGGTTTGGAAAAGAGGATTAATTAATAGTGAGATGACAAAATTTACTGAAATGGAATATTCAAGGTAGTAAAAGCTAAAATTGACTGCAGAATAAACATGATAAAAAGTGACTGGGTGGCAGCATAGAACCAAGGGTTCAGTGTTGATAAATTCAAAGTAATATACAAGGGAAAAAATAACTTTAACTATTCATACACCTTGATGGGCTCTAGATTAGCTATTTCCACTGAGGAAGGTGCTCTGAAAGTCATTGTGAATATTTCTCTGAGAGCATCAGCTACTTCTAGCAGCAGTCAGAAAAGCAGATTGACTCTTAAGAATTATTAGAAAAGGAAGTGAGAAGAAACCAGAAAACATTATGCTACTGTATAAAGCTGTGCTTATCTCTCTAATTTGATATGCAGTTAGAGTCCTCATCTCAGAAAGGATATAAGTAGGACTAGTATGGAGACAGGTATGAATGTTATTATATAGCTTCTATCTGAGAAGACTACAAGTCTTCAGCTTGGAAAAGAGATCACCAAGGAGAAGATAAAATAGACCTCCTTAAAATCAGTTGTGGTGGGGAGCAGGTGGACAAGGAATGATTTTTCATTGTTTCTCAGTAAATGAAAAACAGAGAAAGAAATAGGCAATACTTCAGAAGATGTAGGTGTCCCAGACAAGGGTAGATCTCCTCTTGGGAAGGAAGGGAGGAGACACCTCTCTGATATTCACACAGGCCCCTGGCGTAGCCTTCTGGGATAGGTTTGGGTTGGGGATTAGACCCTACTACATTGTGCTGCAGAGCAGGGAGGTTGCTATAACTCATCTGTGATTGGTGCTTCGGACAGGACTGAGCCCTGAAGCCACTGAGCTTCTACAGGGCAAAGAGGTGGAAAGCTTCTGCAGCACCCGCCTTACTCCCTCTCTGCACAGGCACTAAGTCCTGTGTTCCTTTTTGGGGTGTTTTGGCTTTTTCCCCCCCAAATTTTGCAAAGAAAATTCTCTCTGTATTACAGAACTTGCCAAGCACTTGTTCCAGTTCCAGCAATCACGTAGAAAGAAAGATGAATACATCATAAAATGTATATGGCTTGAAGAGAGTTTTGTGTCTTTTAAAGAGGTCTGCTTGCCTTCCCCACAGTAAAGCACTTTGAGATCTGCGGATAAAAAAAACCCCAGCGCTGTATAGAACAATGAAAGTACTAATGCCCTCTGGGAAAAATCCTACGGTATTAGCCGGGCCTGAGATAATTATTGTTTTCCAGCCGAGGAAGGAGGCAGCAAGCTGCGCAGAGTTCTGAGTTTTGTCTGGTCTCTTTCTGCCATCAGAGGAGAAACTTTCATACTCAGTTTGTATGAAAAAATGTAATGAAACTCTACAGCAAGTAACTTAAAAGCTGAATAACTCATTAGGACTTCTGTCGTCCAATTATGTCCCAATTTGCTTACCCCATCAGGTGCTGGTTAAATCCTACTTTATTTTGTATTTCCATCTATTATGCCAGTAATCACTTTGATGCCTTTGAGGTTTATCTGGATTGGTCTCATGGTACTGTGCATGGCTTAGAGTGCAGACTGAAGCATGGAGCTACCTTTGGACATGCTGTCCTGGCCACAGCTGTGTTGGGTTCAAAGATGACAACTACCAGCGGCTTGTCTTCTCCCTTCCCCCTAAGGTTTGCTGCGCTCTTCAGCTCTGCAGTTGTAATTTGCACATGTACATGGAGTAGTCACAGAATCACAGAAAGACAGAGGTTTCAAGGCACCTCTAGAGACTGCCTGGTCCAACAACTCTGCTCAAAGCGGGGTCAACTAGAGAGGGTTGTCCAGGGCCACGTTCAGGTTTTAAATATCTGCAAGGATGGAGACTCCACAGTCTCTCTGGGAAACATGTTCCAGTGTTTGCAAGAGGGATCAAAAATAAGGAAAAAAAAACCCCAAACTTTTTCTTAAGTTTGAATGGATTTTCCTATATTTAAATGTATGTCTCTTATCCTGTCACTGAGAAGAGTCTGGCTTAGTGTTTTTTACTTCTTCCCATCAGATATTTACATACATTAAAAAGACACCACCACCCCTGAGCCTTCTCCCCAGGCTGAGCAACCCCCTCTCTCTCGGCCTCTCATATGTGATACTCCAAGCCCGTAATCATCTTAGCAGCCCTTTGCTGGACTTGTTCCAGTACCTACTTGTCCAGAACTGGACAAGCAGCACTCCAGACGTGTCTCCCCAGGGCTGAGTAGAAGTGATTAATCACCTCCCTTGACTGCTGGCCATGGTCGTCCTTGGATGGTTCTTCTAGGCCAACCCAGGATGCTGTTGGCCTTTTTTGCTGCGAGGGCACACTGCTGGCTCATGTTCAGCTTGGTGTCCACCAGCACCCAGTTCCTTTTCTGCAGAGCTGCTAAACCTATGTGTTATTCCATTTTGCAAAACGGATACAGGTAAATGGAAATGTTCTTATAAGTAGGGTTTTTTTTAACACAGGACCTTTGAGCAGAGCTGGGTGAAAGAGTGTACCCCTGTGTGGTTATGCATGTGGCTTCGAGAGGGCAGTAACATCAGGGGCAGGGGTGGAGGAAAATAAGATGATTTGGTTGAAAGCACTGTTTAACCCTATTCAACAGCAGCCAGAACAACACGGCTAAATGCAGTCTCTGTTTCCCTGGATGGTAAAAGACATAAGCAGGTCCCTTCTGAGCAAAGTCCATGCAGGGTTTTTGGGGCTGGAGGGGGATAGTGTTGTCTATGGCTTGTTCGTCGCCGGAGGTGAAGGACATTTTTCCCTTGCACTGACACAGGACTGGCAAGGCTGAAGGACTGGGTGCAGAGAGAGACAAGCTGGCTTCATGCTTTGGCTGTCAGCAGCGTGGTGGTACATACAGTACACCTGAGCTGTGATGTCCCAAACACAGCCAGCAGGAGTTAGGCATCCAGTTCTGTCTGAGGATCTGGTCCTCAGTCCAGTGTTACTCAAGAGATATTCAATATGATTCAGTGCATGTAAATCAGCATTGTTCTCTTTATCTGAAAAAGGGTTGCTTTGGTTTATACCAGCTCAGGAGCTGGCATGCTGATTTTGTAGGAAAATGCTTGCATTTCCTCCTGAAGCCTATGGCTGTGTCTCAGAGTGATCTGTATTCTACTGCGGCGTAGAGTTTTTTCAAAATTTGGGAGCCATTTACAACTTCACTGCCATGCTGTGACATGATGCATTGCTTTGTAAACAGGGTCTTAAACAACCAGGGTCTTAAATCCATAAACTGACTGGGGCTTGGCAACACTTTGAAAATCTCTTTGCCAAATAGCGTACATTATAGTACCCTCTGAACAGGCTTCACAAAGATCTGACTGTCTGAAATGTTCATGTTTCTTTTGACGCTACCCCAAGATGTTATGAGACTACCAAAGGCTTATTTCCCCTAAAAAAAAAGAAAAAAATTTCTGTTCTGTGTGTAAAATGATGCATCTGAAATACATGACATGTTAACTTCCTCTGATGTTTTATTTCCTCCAGGATAGCATCCTTTTTTTAAAAAAAGAAATGATTGCTACCACTTTGGCATTTGGAATTTGCTTGCTAAGACATCCCCCAAATGTAATATCCTCCCTGTGACACCTCGGCATTTGTGCATGTTCTCTTCCCTCTTGGCTCCCTGTGCTCTACATGGAGCTAAGTGGGGATGGCTGCTGTAGGGGCTGGTCTGTCTTACGTTATTCTCACACACACATTTCAATTCATCTGCTTTCAACAGATTTTTTTTCCCCTCTCTTCACAAAGACATAGCTATAGTTTTCTGCAGCTTTACTTTTTACTGAGGCATCCATATGGTCATTCTAATTTATCATTTTACAGCACTTAGTTGCTTCTAAACAGTAAGTTGTCCATGAGCACTCATGTTTGGCAAGTAATGTGACTAGCTCACGGAGAGCTCTAACTGTTGTCTAGGCTCTCGATAATGAGCCTTCTCGAGGCTTGGATTAGCGTGGCTATATGTGCTGCTGCTCTGCATACTTCAGGTGCTTGTAAAGAAAATGCAAAATGTTTGCCATATTTCCCTAATTTAAATCAAATTGCTCCCCTTCCCCCCAGTGTTGCAACTTTTCATGGAAGGGGGAGGGCAGAAATCCCTTTTCTAGCCGTCTCTCTCCCTTCTGTCTGCTCTCCCGGAATGAGACTGTGTTGGCTGGTCAACGCCTGAGCTATCACTGAACAGCTAACCGTAACTGCGTGACACATGGCAGCCTTTTCTGGGGAGACCAGCAGATCTGTAAGAAGTGAAGAAAGTGAGAGTTACCACATATTGGGGATCTTGGCAAGAGTGGAGCAAAATTTATTCCAAGTCCAGAATCCACCATTTGGACAACTATGCATCTTTAATCTCCAGCCTTATTTCCACTGTTGTCTACTGGCTGCCTGTATTTACCCCCTACCTCCTTACCATCCCTTAAAAGCAGAAAAAAAGAAAAGTGAGAAGTGAGGCAGCAGAGTTCCACGACACAGGTTTGGTTTGATTTTTGGCTATGACTTTTAGTCCTGTAGAGTCTGCTTGTTTCAAAGATGCAACACTGAAAACTAACCCTACAAATGCACATGGCCACACCAGCCCTGACGTGCACACAGCAGATTTGTTTTCCTACTGCAATCACTGGAAAAGCAGCAGTTTCTAAGTGTTCATACTCAGTACTGGTCTCCTTGTGACCACGTGCCAAAATGAAGCGTATTGTAAAATCTGAAAGAAAACAGGAAATTTAGGGAGGTGAAAGCCTGTTACTTAGCTTGAAATTTGTCAAAGATGTCATTTCTCCTTTTTTTTCTAAGTGAGTCTTAGAGCCTTCAGCAAGTGGTTGAAAAGGACCTCGATTTGGCAGATAGCTCCTATCCTCTTCTTAATGGGGAGAATAAAGCACCTTTCTTCTAAGTAGGGCATTCAGTGAAATGTGTTGGAAGTATCTGGTGCAGTGTGTCCAAAAAATAATAGAAAAGAGCATTTTCTGGATGCACCTGCATGTCATTCAGAATGGAAGCAGTTAATAACCCAATTACTTTACGGCATCCTCTTCAGCTTCAATTTCCATTCTCTTTTATAACAATCTAAGAGGCTGTTGCCAAACTGCCTAGACATCCTTAGTGCTACCTGGTGAATCATAAATCTGCAGACAGTGCTCTCCAAAAGCGAGCAGACTCAAACGATGTAAAATGAATTCTGGCCTTTTGCACCAACACCTCTCAACATTTATGTTCTTCCTTAACTGATTTCATGGAGTTGGGGAAGGTGTCATTATTTTTGAATTTTTGTTATTAGGCTTTGTATTGCTCTTTATGCACCAAACTTTTCATGTAAGAGAAAAATTACGTTCTGTGGTGGTGTAGAAGATGCAGCTGCTGTACCCAGCAGGTGATGAAAACCAGGAGGGTAATACCCAGCAAATACAAAGTATGTCTGGAGGAGGGACAATTTTAGGCCCTCCTTGTGGACACAAAGTCAAATCCATCATACATTATTTGTCATATGCTGAGCAAATAGAGCAAGTCAAGATATCAGCCTAGTTGCTAATGAATTAGGATGACTGTATCATCCAAGGCAACACTGTTGTTGACTGAATGACTGTAAGAACCTGTCTATGCTTGGGGCCACCTAATCATGGAGGTATATTGGCAGAACATGATTTGGGGCCAGCATAGAGGTGCCCATCCTGTCATTTTGTCATCCCTCCTATCAGATCTATCACCCAATGCTTTTCTGCACGCTATCACAGAGCAAGACTTGTCTCAAAGGGAGAAAATTATGTTCAGTAATATATCCCTTTGATTCTTTTCATGCATGGACTTATGGAGCCTGGGTGATTATTGGGCCAACAATCAGTGCTGGATGACTGGAAGCTGGAGACTTGTCAGAGTTGTTGGTTAATTTTGGCATGCACTACATGATAGAGCAGCAGGGTGGGAAGGGTGTTCTTCCCTCCTGCCATTCTTGCTTCTCATTCATTTCTGGGCTTCGATCCATGTGTGCCCAGGATGTGATAAATGACCATTGCAAGCCTTTGATAGATGAGCAGGTGATTCTTAGTGAGGAGGATATACTGAATGGTGATCAAGAAAGGATTAGGCTTTATGGAAAACTGTTTTTCACTTCCATGTCCTAAGGTGGGCTCTACTGAATTCATCCTCCATAAGGACCATTGATGCCAAGACATGGCTAACCTGGAACATTTCAATCCCTGCTTCAAGCTGTGCAGTATTTGCATGAGTATAATAGCAGCTGTAGCCTATGATCCTGGAAGTCCTGCTTGCTCCTGAGACTTCCAGCTCAAAAGGTCAGCTCCTGCCTGTCTGATTTACAGAGAACTGAGATGCAAGCAGCCCCTCCTTAATCTAAAAGTAGGTTTTGTTTAGAAAAGTTTCCTTCAGTTCCTCTGTTGGTGCCGCTGGGTCAGGGAGGGAGCCCAGTGTAGCCCAGAAGACTTGTCCATAGTTAGTTCTTGAAAATGCCAATAGACAAAAGTGTGTCACGTGGGCAGATATTTGCCTCTTTCCCCGGTTCTGTTTCTCAAAGTATCCAAACCTTAATACAATGATAAAAAAGTGGAGAAATTTAAAGACAGAAAATACAGTAACAGAATTATTTTTGGAAAAAATGTGTGTAGACGTTGTAGAAAATCTATAATTTCCCCGAACAATGTGAAAAAGCAAGTCACCTTCTATCTGACTTATTATGTCTTACTGAGAAATGAATTGTAAGTCTTCCTTGTTCAAGCATGATTAAGACTTACATGTCTCTTGCTGGCTAGATTTCCTATTGAGCATAGTAGAAGCCAAAGAAAATGATGGTACAATTTTATGTGATTAGGACAAATCCTTAAAAATCTGGGCAATTTTCAGTAACTACGTCAAGATAGTAACTAAACCAGAAATTTTAACACTTGTCAAATCTTCATTGTTGGACCAAACAAATGTTTCTAATTGGTTGAGTCAAATTGTGTTTATTCATATCCCTATGTTTTCTTCAGTTTTGCTTTTTTTCTTGTAGACATCTGTTATTTTTCTATTATTGCTTACGTAGCCTTTTTATGCACATTTCCAAGACTGAAAACATAGTTCATTCCTCTTGAAGCTTCATTTAGATAGTCTTTTGTCCAATTCTGTTTTTCTTGTAATTTTCTTTTTTTATTACTTTTCAAATAAGTTCACAATAACAATTGAAATAATTAGGATAAAACAATAGGATTTACAATAAAGCTTTGTGTTGGAGATCTTGTCAAACATGGTGCAAGTATTGTATACATCCCAGAGATGAGAAGGAGAAAACCAAAACCAAGTCTGCAAATGAGGTCTTAAACTATTCCTTTCTGCAGCAACTGGAAATTTTAACATTTAGCTCAAGGAAAAAAGTCAAAGCAGACACTAAAAGAAAGGAAAACATAAATAATTTGTAAGTTTGATAATAACCTCTGAAGGCATAAACAGTGCTGGGGAATAGACAGCTACTGGAAATGCAAACGTGGTCTTTTGTAGCTAGCTAAACCAAGGATTCAGGCGCTATCCTTGTCAGTCTTCTCTGGTTTGGGATGAGCTCACAAGGGCACGCTATGAAAGCCTTGGGCTATTGAGTTGTCTCCTTCTATAAAAAGTCTTAATCCTGTTTACTTCTTCATGGATTTCTGCACCTGATTTTTGCTGTATTTGACTTGGAATCAGTCTAGGTTTGCAAACATGGGTGTTCTTCTGCCGTGCTCCTCCACCAGCCTATTTGAAGATAATTAGTTCCTTTGTTTTGAGTGTTTTTATGCTGTTGCTCAAGAGTTTCTCTTTCTTCAACCTTAATACCTTGCAGTTGAACTTCAGCTTATCTTTCTGTATGACACCCAATCTAGGAGCATCCAGCTGCCACAAGGAAAGGACAGGACCCCAAGACATGCACGCATAGTTCACAGAGGTGAGAGCTGGTGCTTTGGGTTTGTTTGCCATTAGCACTGGACAAGTATCAGCCAACATCTGCTTCCGTAAAAGGCTTTTTGGTCTACTTGATTTGCAGTCAATACGCTAACAAAATCAGCTTCCTCACACGTGTTTCTTTTGTCACAAAGAGAGGTTGCATTCATCAGAGGGAGTTTCTTCCAGCCCAGCTCCTGCGTTTTTCTCCAGGACATAACTCCTACTGCATTATTTCTGTATTTTTGATGGGCAGGTTCATCACTGATTACACCTAGTAATACATTCCTCTCAAATCTCAGGATTTAAAAGTTGCTTTCTGAATGGAATTGCTATAACATGTAAATATTACATAGTTCGTTCTTTATTTTATCATCATCTGCTTCACATGTCTGTCCAATGGATCGATGCCTTGTCATCACATCTTCTTTCTTCTTTTTTTTTTTTTTTAATAATTGTTAGTTATCTGGTTTCTTTTAGAAGTCTAGTTTTGTTGTCTTTCATATTTTTCTATGCTATGCTACCCTCCACAATTCTCTAAACAAATTTTAATGCCAGAAGTTGTTAGCTGCAGTTTACGCATTTCCCTTTCATTCAAAAAGTCACAGGCTAGATCTTCAAGTTAAAGGTGGCTCAAGATGTCCAGAAACATTTAGTCTCATTTTAATTTTAGGGCAAAATTTTAATACTTCTGTCCCATCTTTTACCACCCTCCTTCTCTCTTTTTTTTTTTTTTTTTTTTTTTGACAACTCTGTGGGAGATCCGGAACACCAAAATTTCAGTGAAGCATCGGGAAATATTTACTATGAAATGGTTTTCTTATTTTGAAATCAATTCAATTGTCAGGATAAAAATGTGATGCAGCTGCATGAGTGGTAGTGCTGGAAAAAGATATTGCTATGTCCTTTTCCAATCCAGTATTCCCCCTTGAAGTGAAATCCCTTGCAGAAGTTAAGGCCGGACTCAACTTAGAGAATCGCCTACCAAAGTAGTCTGACTTGGGCTGTCAGATAACTCTGATTTATTTTATTTTTTAGTGTGGACGCTGGTTTCAGTAATCTGTTTCTTCAGTATTGCTTCATATGTTTCATAATTTTATCCAGGTTATTTTTTTAAGTATCTCAATGAGACACACGAGCCAGAGTTGCAGTGTTGTTGATCGCTGCCTGCCTCTCCTAGCAGTCGGCCAAGGGCGATATGCTCAGCTATATCAGGTAAAATGCTACTTACTGCATTTTTTTTCCCCTGTTAAGTGCGTGGTTCATAGAGGAATGGCAAAGGTAGAACTGCTGGGGGAAAGAAAAACACCACGCAAGTAAATATTTGCACAAATGAACACAGAATAGATGTATGTCATGCTTTGAGGAGGGCTGAAGTCCCAACTGTGTGAGGATGAGCCCAGCAGAGAGCTGTGGGCGAGCTATCGATGGTGATTTCTCCTCGCTGGGGTGCCGGTGATCTCACTCAGCTCTGCCAGTGTCCCCAGGGGCGAGATACCTGCACCGTCCATGGGACACGGCAGCGCTGTTCCTGTTGGGAACTGTAGTCGGTGCAGGCTGTGGCACTGTGAAAAGAGGTTTCCCTTGAGAGAGGGTCTCAGGGCTGCAGTCATACGACATTTGCATGGGAAGTGCAGTCTGAGAAATTAATTCTAAACAGTAAGACCCATCCTTCATTTTTCTGACATTACAGTGGCTGTAAATGTTTAAGACATACAATTTATGTTGGAAAGGATCTCTAGAAGTCTCCAGCCCAATCCACGGCTCAAGGGAGGTCCAGTTACAGAAGGGTGCTTGTCCAACCTAGGTTGGAATATGTCCCAGGACGGTGATCCCACACCCTCTCTGTGTCCCTGTTCCAATGGTTGAGTACCTTCAGGGTGAAATATTTTTCCTAATATCTAATCAGAATTTCCTGTATTGTAACTTATGTCCATTGCTATGTGTCCTTTTGCTGAGATTTAGTCTGGGCTTGTTATTTCTCATGGCAAAGTTTAATATATAAACATTAATGTGTTACCACTATTCCTCCAGTCCAAATAATAAGTGGAAGGGCTCTTCTCGAGATGGCATTACTTAGAATGAGCTTCTTAAAGGTATTATCGTGCATAAAAATGTAAATTGGAATCTAGAAGCACTGTGGTCTTTAGATTAGGTGTTTTGAAAACCCCACTGGATACCTGTCCCCTCTGCAGATGCTTGTGAACCTGCAGCCTCGTGCAGCAGTACTTGATAAATTTATAACTGAAGCAGTGGTGCACACAGCGACCTGAGCGTCACGGCAGTGCTATTTGCAACAGGTTGTTTTAAATAATATGCAGAAGACCCCAAGAAGGAAGTTAAAACTAGGATTTGATTATGTGTGGGCAATATTCATGAGGGAGAGGTGCAAAGGAGTTGACTTCAATCAAGGCAGGCACAGGTACCCCGAGGGAAGTCCTAGGTGTGAATGAGGAGCAGTAAATACAAGACAAGCAGTTTCAAATTGGTTTTTCATTATGGTTGGCTCATTTTAAAAAGCTGAGCTGGGTTTTCCTGGGTGTTTAATGTTTGCAGTATCTATTGATTTCAGCTGGTGTGGGTACATGCTCGACTGTTTCAGAAGTGTCGGAGCAGCTGCTATGCCGAGACTGCTGCACATAATTGCTGAGCACAATAATCTCATTACTTGTTTGGGTTCCCTGCGCCACTCTTACCCAACTTGCTATCTTTTGCCTTGTCCTTACATTGTAATACTTTCAGGACAGGACTATGTCTTGTGTTGTGTGCAACAACTGAAATAAAAAAGATCCTGACTGCACCTGGTGCTTCTAGGAATTACTGCAAAAAAGCCCCATCCCATAATTATTTATTAATATGGTATGCATCAATGTGAGACATTTCATTGGCTTTAATAGGCTTTGGATAAGTTTCCTTAGTACCTCTGGCCTTTTTCAGTTCCATTATTCATGAAGGAACATGTTTAATTCAGAGTTAGGGACTGCAAATATATCTAGTGTACCTTGTGACGCTCAATGCTTTTATCCACAGTTACAGAAGTTATCCCTACGCTTAGAGCTGCCTCATCTATGTGGACGAGTACTTGGCAGACCCCCTTCTGAGGATGCTAGGGTTTATATGAAATAAAGGTTGAGTTCTTCCACCTAGTGTGGATGATTTTCTCTTTTTTGCCCTATGATGGGGTGCGTTCCTGGAGCTCGTGTGCTGCAGTGCACACCTTGGGTCTAAAAGGCAGCCTTTGACCGTGGACTGCCAAGTCAGCAGCGGAGTTTAACAGGTCAAAACAAGGGTCATGCTCTGCTCCATCCTATTTTCATTCAGGGACAGTCTTTCTGTCAACCTTCCATTATCTTTCCCCCAGCTTTTACCTAAAGATAAAAAGAAACAGCTTATAATTCATTACAGTTCATTAAAATGAAAATAAAATTTATTTTGCATCAAAATGAAAAAATATGACTTGTTCATTATTAGCATATAAATGGTATTTTTTATGTCACTCTGCCACAAAATCACTTACATTTTCAATGATCACAGCACACAAAATTAATTTTTGATAGCCTTTTGTGATTTGGTTGAAAATTCTCATTTCTTTTTGTGCATTAACAGCAAACTGTATCCACTGCTATTCATACCAAATTTTAGATAATGAAGCAATTAAAAATACATGTATTGAAGATCTTATCTCATTTTTCCTCTGGCCTATTTCTGCTTCATTATTCATGAAGGGATATGTTTAATTCAGAGTTAGTAATTGCAGATATATCTAGTATAAATTGTGCCTTATATTCTTTTACCCAATTTCAATTTATTTTAGCAAATAGATCTATGGGGAAAAAAAGAGCAGGGAAAGACAAAAGGGCAAAAACTACATCTCGATGTCGCCAAACAAAACCTTACAGGTCTATTGCTTGTAAAGTATGTCTGCAACTCGGCAAAAAGTTGATGCAATGAAGTACTGTACTTGGCATATTAATAACCTTGCTTTCATATCAAATGGCTGAATTAAATTATTCTGATTTGAAGCAGTTTGAGAGACCTCATGACTCAGTGCAAATGTCATTCTGCTGCTTTTATCCACAAAGTCAAAAAGTCTCAAATCAGTGAAAAACGGAAGTAGTAGAGACATAAAACTAGATAAATAGCAGAGTCGAGATAAAATTAAGGTGTCTTAGGCAAAGTAGAGGAACTTTCACTTGGCCAGAAAGTGAGAATGAGTCTGGATCGTGTGTTTCCATGTGTCTGGAGTGAGATGCATCTGTAACGGCTTGATAAAACATTCAGATCCTGAGCACATAAAAATCATTAGATCTTCCACCGGGTTTGGGATCCAAGGAAACAAAAGCCAGTACGTGCGGCAAAGTGGGCTGGGAGGCGACTGCCAAAGTGCAGTGAGGGCTGCTCCTTGGCCAGATGGCTCCTGCCTTCCCCGCCCATAAATCTCAGCCCAGGGGTTGGATTAGGGTTGGGATGAGGATGCCAAGGAAAAGACAGCTGACACACACGGCAGGAGAAGGCTTGGACCAGGCAGCCAAGATACCTCCAGGGCTGCTGGTGCAATTGTCCCCCAAAGCCCAGCTCACGTGGGGCCAGGTCGAGTTCCTGAGCTAGGGCGCAGCTGAGGGCTCACTGCGAGGTTTGGATGGTGCCTGTAGAAACTGCTCTTCATGGGGAGGTGCTAACAAGGTTAATTATATCCAGGAATTGTAAGGGTTGGCTGTTGGCTACTGCAGGCCCAGGGTCTTTTTGTTGTGTTGCAAGCTGTTCTTAGGAGTTGTCACAAAAATCCCCTTGTCCTGAATCTTCTGCAGAACATAGGAAGGGGCATAATGTGGGGGAGTCTCCAACTGTTCCTCTGACTGGGTGTCGGAGTGCTCTAGAGAAGGGTTTTGTTTTAATTGCTAAGGACACAGCCCCAAACCTCCCTTTATACCAGAGGAACTTTTTGTATGTATGTCTCAGACTTGAAATAGAGTTTGTAGAAATAACAATCTGGATTTATTGAACATTGTGATCAGCACTTTCTAGCGCAATTATTAATGCAAATATTTCTGCCCAGTTATTTGATTAACTGAATAACTTGCAAAGTGATGCATAGCCTTTCCTGTGTAGTCCTTGATTCATAATTTCAATAAGTTAATTAATTACAATCTTATTTTCTCTTTTAATGAATTCTGGTTTGCTCTGATGGCTCTGGAAGTCTTAAAACATGTTGTGAATGATTCTCAGCTAAAGTTCCAGAGATTTTTTATGTTTTATAGGAAATAGAATTTAACAACTATTGGCCTTTCGGTATAGAGAATCACAGCAGGCTTCACAACAGCCACCAGCACTAATAAAAGTTCTGCCTACCTTCCACTCCCTGTGCTCCACAAGGAAAATCTGTCCCTTCATAGACAAGTATCCATATTTTCCCTAGATGGCACTGACAGGCATTGCTTTCAAAGAGATTACACCGCATTCAGTTACTCTGATCAACAAAAGCAACATTCCCTGACCTGCTGTGGGTGAATAGCCATTGGAAGCATGTGCCACAACAGACGTGCCAGGCCACAGCACGGTATCTAATTTGCCTTTGATGCCTTTGTCTGCAGTGTCACCTGCCCATGACCTTGAATGTGTGCTCCGTGCTTTCTGTCCTAAATTTGCTGATAAGTGCATTGATGGCTTTCAGAGCCTACATCTGGTTGAAACCTACTGTTGGTTCATCACAGGCTGATGAAATTAAATACAATGCAAAATTCTTCCAAGTGCATGATATCTGTTTTCCTGGAATCCTGTTTTTAATAAGTTCACTAGGAGCAGATTTCATGGAAGTTGAACTGGTGCACGGAGGAACAACTTCCAGCAGGGTTCTGCTACTGAATTGCTGTGGCTGTGCTAAAGCTGACCCACTTACTGCTTGTAGTAACCGGGCACTTTGGGGTGCTACCAAGCCAACAATGTAGGTTGTGTTTCCTGTATAGGTGAGGAGGTGCGTTTCCTCCTCACCAAATGACCCATTTGGGTTTTTTCCACTTTGGCATGGTGTTTCCCTTGCTCCCACAGTTTCTCTCTGCTTTTTTTCCTACCATTCCCTGTTTGGATTTGGTCCTTTATTTTTTGCTGTATCTTTCCAGATTTAGGCTGCTTTTGGAGAAAGGAAGAGGGAGGCCATGTGTTTGGGAATTTTTCCATTATCTCAGACCATATCTCCTCAATCTCCTCCTCCTTTTCCTGTCCCCTTATTTGTCACATGAATGTTTCTGATCTCTGCCTTGCCCTCCCATCACCACAGTTTCCTCCCTTGCCATTGATCCACTTCCCTCCATCCTTTCGCTGGAGAGTGGCACGGGAAAAAATGCCGCTGAGCTCAGAGCAGTCATCTTCTCCTCACCTTCCACAGATGTTGCAAAATAGGTGGCAAAAGCAGTCCCAGCAGGCGTCCTTGAGAGAGACCTGAAGGCTGGAGAATAGAGAGAGTCAGAAACTGAGATAATAGTCCATCTCTAATTCAAAACTGGCTAATTCAGATACCCACCACACACAGCATCTGATATAAATGTGAGCTTGGCACGGGCCTAGATCTTGCCTCCTCAGTGTCCTAGTCTTCTAAACAGTCACACAAAGTAAGACTTCATAAGCTTCGCTTCATTAGAAACTAATTAGAACCATCACCCCAAGCTGAAAAGATACCTTTGAAGTACAAATATTTCCTCAGCTTTTCTTAATCAAGGCTTTCTTTCTATGCCCCTCTTTATATGCTGATTCCAGCCGGCACATGAACTAGAAATCCTGGAAGGGTGGGAGGAAAAACTCCTCTTGCAGCATTTCCAGTTGGATAAAAAACAAAAATCCATTGGAAATTTGATGATTTCCAGCACAATGTACTGGCCAAGAAAATCTGGAGAAACTGCAAATAAGCATCCAGATGTCTGGATAAATCCCTGAACTGAAAAAAAATCTTTGGAGGTTTGTTTGTTCTTATACAGAGAATAAAACATTATTTTTTATCGATATTAACGAACTTCTTAAAGTGCATGGTGCCTACAAGGCAAAGAATTAGCTGTGTTTCTTGCGTTGATAAGCTTACAGGCCTGTGGGCTTGTCTGGCCTGGACAACACTCAGGTAATTCAATTCAGGGATTTAGTACAAAAGTTATTGTTGGGAAGATTAACAACAACTATTCACGGAAAAGGTGATTTTTAAAGTAGAGATGTGGACCTGAGGCAGGGCTGTGTTACGAGAGGTACGTGTGGCTTTCAGAGTGCATAGGAGAGAGAGAGATTGAGACAGAGGGAAGAAAGTAAGGGAAAGAGAGAGATGTAGGAGATGTAGAGGCCGGCTCCAGTTATTTATGGAGTCAGAGCCACATCCTGATGGAGCAGAAGACCATGAGACTGCGGTCACCCCTGGTGTTGCCTGGTCCCTGCTGTTGCCCAGGCCAGCCACACAGCACTCCATTGATTCACGTCTGCATGCAGCTCAGCCCAGAGCTGCCTGGTTTGTGTTCTGCACACACGTTTTTAATGTCCCAAATCAGACTTTTTAGTAAGTGCTATTTGAGCAGGTTTTCAGAAAACTAAGCTGAAATTCTGAGCCCAAATTCCATTACTGGTTTAAAGGGTCAAAACTTCCTGCTGCTTTGGATGTTCAGCATGTATCTATTTTAACAAGATTTATGCATGCATAAACTTCCACTCAGTCCTTTGCTGCATAATTTTTGCTTCTATATTTGACAAATACTCTAATAGGAAGGCAAACTGTGAATGGCAACTTACTCTAGAGGGCAAACTGTGCAAAAGACACAGGTATGTGATGTAAGGAAGGTCATTTTCACCAATTCCCACACTGACCCAGGTAATGTCCTTCACAGGCAGCCAAGCCCTGCCAGTGCCAGAAGCTGATTGCAGGGGGGACACCAGATCCCGTATCGCTGCTCCCTTTTCCCTCGCGCAGTGCAGGGACACCAGGTTGCGTACTGCTGCTCCCTTTTCCCTTGCGCAGTGCAGGGACTCCAGGTCCCATACCGCAGCTCCCCTTTCCCTTGTGCGCCGGCGGTCAGGGCGAATGGGTGGCCATGTGGCTCCTGCTCTCCACGCTACCCTGAGATGTGGTTGGAGGTGGAGAAGAACATTACCTGAGATAGTGACCCAGGATGGGGCTCTTATTTATACATTTTTAAAATACTTGCCATAAATTCACTGCAAAATAGCTCAGATCCCTGAAGAGCAAGCTGTGTGACACGTGGCCTTGCTATTTCAGATGTTTTTGTTGTTTGCTCTCTGCATCTTTATTAACAGCACTCTGTCAAGGCCGTTGCATTAAACATTGATCTACCTTGACAGCCGGAGCAGGGCATGCATATTGAAGGGCAGGTGTCAGCCCCTTGCCGACTGCATCCCTCTCTCACAGATATTTAACTATTTCTTAGGCTCCCAAGAAGGACACGTGGAAAGAGCCCACTGGCATTGAGATGGCACAGAATTACGCTGCTAACTAAAGCGTGGCAGGGAGGAACACTGCACTCCTGAATTTCATACCTGGAAACCTGCCTAACTAGGAGGCATCTCAAACAACCTTGTTGCTCTCCTGTTGGGGTACCGACCGCTCATTCACATTTACTGGGTGGGAGCTACTTACCGTTTCATAGCAATTCTTAAGGCTGAAGTCTACTGACTTGTGGGAAAAATTACCTAAAGAGCATTTTACAGCACTTGAAGATTCAGCTATGCCTAGTCATGAGCTTCCTGCCTCTAGTTTGGAAGGTGCTTCCTGCAGTCATTCTTTCATGCAGTTGCCACTTCATGATATAATCTCAGTTTCTAAACTTTCTGGAATTCCCTTGAAATAGCCTCAAGGGAAGTAGCAGGTTCTGAGATTCCTGATGATTTCTTGGAAGCAATTCAGACACCAAATGTTGTTCTCAGTATGAAATGAGCAGTCAGAGGGGTCTGCCTGGCTTTAAGCTTGGTAGTGACTGATGGAGGAGGGGTCTGAATTGTTTGTAGCCCTTTGTGGATGTTTCAGAGGGAAAATATTAATTCCTATGTTTCTGTGAAGGGTGTGATGTGAGATACAGATGGGCAGGGCACTTGTTTCTTTGGCTTCTTGTTTTTAATGTAGTGAAAGGTACTGAGAAACTTCACTGGCAGACCAAAAAAAATCTACAGCAACCTAAGAGAGCCATGTAACCCTTGCAGCTACCTTTCCGAATACTTTACTTTAAACTACCCAATGCAAAAACTCATTTTGCCCCACTTTTCTAAGTGGGGCAACCCATTCACAGCCCACTTTCACTTGGATGCTCCCAAGTTTTCCAGCTTTTTAAGTAAAAAGCCATGAGCTACTAATCCCGCAGTAAGTCTTTGTTCCTTCGGAGCAGAGGTATTGCTCCCTGGGCTTTCTCTGTGGCTTTCCCCCTGGGTTTCTCCCAAGGTTTGCCCTTGCGCAGGGTATCTCACTGCTGTGAAAATCACTATCAAGCTGCTACGTACAGTGAAGGACATGTTGTTTCCACGTTCCCGCTGATGGGGCAGCCAGCCTGCTGGCAGGCATCCCTCATGACGTACACCCTGCCCTGGTCCAGCTCTGCAGTTGAGGGGCTGTATCCCTGCCACATCGTCCGTTCCCTCCCTGCTCCCTGGCTCCGCAGTCCTCACGGAGGCCCTGCCTCACTGCCTGTAGTTTTTGGCTGTGTGAGCGAGGCTGGGTCTGTCTGCCTGGCAGCAGTGCTGGCTTTGGGGAGGAGCAGTGGCGGGGCTGTGGGGCTGCTGCGATTTGGCTGCCAGCTGGCACAGTGCAGGCAGGCACTGAGTGGGAATGAAATGCGCTCAGATGAAATGCCCCAGATAAAACATTCCCACAGCTCCACTAGACCTTTGTGTTTCCCTGGCTTCATAAAGCACCTAGACTTCAAGCTATCTGCTTGCTGCATGCTTGAATTTGGCTTGAATGTTTGATAACTTTTGTTTTCAAGTTTTAATTTTGGCAGAGGTTTACTTGTTTATGTGTGGGTTGTGTTTGGTTTTTTTTTTAATTTTGTTGAATTCTCTGGCTAAGGATAAGTTTGAGGCTTAAATTCCACAGTCACACTAACATCAGTCTGTACGGTAACTACAGCAGTTTGTGGGCTTTGTAAGTTTGTTATAAACCGCCTCATCTCATGGCATTTGTTGTCACTGTACCTGTCACTGAGCACAAGGACAGCCTGACACCCTGCGTGCAGCACGCTGCGTGTGTGCACTGCAGGGGGAGTGGGACTCAGCCCATTTCAGGTCAGTCACAAACGATGTATTTTTCCCCCCTCTTCACCAAGTGCTTTTAATGTAAGAGCTAAGATAGGCATTTGCAACTTTTTTCCCAGGGCTGAATTCTTTCATATTTCAACATGAAACTTTTAATCGCACAGTAACGCCTGGGCGTTGCCTGGTCCTTCAGGGACTGATGGTGTGTGTTTCTCTAAAAATGATGTGCCTGTTGCAAGCAATTGTTCTCTAAAGTCTGCTCAAGCTCTCATTGTCTTGTTCTCCACAAAAACCCCTGACAGTACTTAGGCCGCTTCTGTGATGAAAATGCCTGCTGTCATGTTAATTAATGCATCACCTTGTCAGTTCTTTATAGTCTTCTGTCTACCTGCCTTTACCCTTCTCTTTTCTCTCCTCTTCTCTTTGGGTGGTGACCCCATCTGGACAGGCTGCCTTCATGGATCTGCGTGTGCATAGCACCAGCTGCAATGAGTGCTCCTACGGAAGCAAAACTCATGAAAACATGAGAGCACCCCAAACACCTCTGACCCAGTACGCCGTCTCCTCCCTTTCAGTAGGTTCTGGGGCTGTGCAGACACTGAATAGCACACGCAGCTGCCTATACCCTCCTCCTCATGTCCCTCATCCCAATTAGCAAGTTAGTTACCTGCCTGCTCACAGGCTGATGCTGTGCCCATGCAAAGCCCAGAAGTCCCTGAACGTGTTGCATGCACGAATAATTTTAGCCCTAATAGACTCTCCTGTCTAGTTTGAACCTTTTTTTATCCCTCCAAGAACAACTCAGGAAGGATCCCATGGAAGTTCTCACTACCGCGGGTATTCTTAGGTCTCCATCAGGAAAGGCATGGGAACCTTTCCAGACTATTACATCAGCCTCGTAAATGACTCACGATGGATGTCTGCACTTTCTGTTACTGGTGAGGAGACAGCTGGGTTGGAGAGCTTTGGTCAGCCTCATCTTTCCATGGGGCGAAACGAAGGCTGAGCTAGCTCGTGGTGTAACCCCAGCGGGTTCAGTAGGGCGTATCGGTGTCCCAGGGGATGTCTGTATGATGTATCTTGTCTACATAGCGTTGAACAAAATAAGAAGTGGTCAGATATTTTTCTTCATCTTCTATGACACACCACCTCCCACCTTCTATTTGTTTGTTCATCTGCTGAAATTTTAGTGTTTGTGCCAGTGAGATCACAGCAAAATCTTTTTCAGCCTATCCCATCACTCATTCTGGAAAGTTCTGCCAATTTAATTCATTCATAACCTTATATCAGAAAATGAGGTCTAGGGTTTCTTTTCTTCTCTGTAGTCCTATGGTCTCTTCTTTTTCCAGCATTTGTTGGTTTGTCCCTCCTGAAATTTTATTTTCATGAGCTGTGCTCCTTCTGGGTGCATTTCTCTTATGTTTTAGTTATACCTTTGTGGTATTTGTTTTCAGTTTTTGAGCAGATGAGGTCCTGATTGGCAGAATGTGAAATAACTCAGTAATACATGGTGAGTGATGTCAGTTGTTCTTAAAGGTGGCTACCTTCAAAAGAAGGGAGATAACCTTTGTGGGAAAATACACGTCATTTCATCTCCAGTCCAAATAGACAGAAATGACTGTGGATTAAGTGGAGCCAGTCCCTAGATTCATTACTGACATCAGTTCCTGGGGAAAAAAAAAAAGTCAGGAAAAGGGAAAATGGGCTGTAGGCTGCCATCCGGCTGCCTTCTGGGTGCACACCTGCAAGAGTGGAGCTGGGTCCCCCAGACCAATCTGTCGAGGATTATTCTCAATGTGTGGGTGAGTTTCAGGCTGGACTCTGTTGCACAGCACAGCTCAGCTGTGTCTCTGATGTCTGTCATACTAATAGCAGTGCAAAGCACTTAACAGCAGGGAAAAAACCCCCACATAAAAATGGGAAAAATGGAATAGTTAAAATCATGGCAAAAACTTTGGGGGGTTTTGATTGAGTTTTGAAAATAACTGGAGAGTGATAATAGGAAAAGGTGAGGAAGGACTGTTTTGAAATGATCTGTGCCATGTGGGGAAAAAGCAAATTTAACCAGATTGAAAGGGGTAAAGAGGGAGGAGGGAGTGGTGGGCTCGGATGGTCTATGGAGAGGGCTCAGGAGAGCCAAGAGGGGAAGTGTGTCTGTGAGAAAATGGAATGAAAGGTGGTTTTGAGATGAGGGAAGCTACAGGATTCATTCGAAGGAAAGGAGAGAAAGTGTCATGCATATTTTTTTTTTTTTTTTTTTCCAAATGATTTTACCTTATTCGCTTTTCGAACACAAGAGTGAAACTCTAAAGTAGAAACTCTCACTAGATTTTCATTGCTTTCTGCTTCCAGCTTGCCTGGAAACCCCTGAAGATCAGGCTCTCACAGTAATTCAGCACATCTGCTTCTGGCCCCAAAACCCATCTGTGAACCTGGGGGAGGTTTGGCCCTGGTCTGGGCGGCTGCTGGGACAGTGTGCAGACATGAAACCAGAGTCAACTAAATGGCCTGGAGCACACGGAAAGGTTGGGCTCTGGCTTGCATAGTAACAGACTGAAGAAAGGTTTATGCCAATTCTTACTATATTCAGATGGATTAATCTATCAGTTTGTGGCATTTCTGCTGACAGTGTTTCTGAAGGCTGCAGGCACCCTTTAACAGGTGATGGGCAGCTTTCAGCCCTGAAGATCCCAGTGGAAGAAGTGATTTAGGATTATGGAAATTGGCAGCTCACCCTAGAAATTCTTGTGCAGTGTTCTTAAAAAGGCATTGGTGTTAGGGGTACGGGTGTGTTTATAGAGTATTCAGGCGAACTCTAAGCACTGAACATTTGGGCTTGTAATCTCTCTTGCAGAATAGGAAGGCTTTTCATGGGAAATGCACTCTGTCAATCATTTTCAGCATTAAGACCAGATGCTTTCCTGCACACATCTTAAGTATTTGTTCAGCTCTGGAGAATGTGCTGTGCAATTTTTTTACCTTTTCCAGTTTTGTAACTGTGCAGTTTTTCCTTCACTGGGTAAGATCAACAGAAACATCTTAGTGGGGTGAGAAGACTCCAGCTCAGCCAGGCTCCGAGCAAGTCCTTGAAAGTGCTGCTGTGGGTTTGCACATCTTGAAGTTAGTGGGAATCCAAGGTGCTCATTGCACACCAGGACTCACCAGTACTGTTACTGCACTAAACAAATCTTATAGTCTGAGACACTCCCTACATTAGAGAGCTTAAAAATAACAAAGAGAGGGTGAAAAGACAAGATAGTTATCTCTATTCTATGCATGAAAATGAAAACAGAGGTTAAAGGACTTGCTAGAGAGCATACAGTGGGCCTGGACAGAGCGCAGAACTGAACTGCTGGTTTCTGATTCCCAAGATGGTGCTTTTGTTCTGCACCAAGGATATTTTGCTTGTACAAGTTCAGGGGAAATGCTCATATTCTTAAAAAAAAAACTTTCATATTGTCATTTATCTCTACCTCAAAGGCTTCCTTGAATCTGTCTGTATCGGTAACAGTCGGCTTCTGAGCGAATTTAAATAGAGATTGGTATTTCATAGCACACATTGACAACTGCTGTGCATGTTTCAGTCATAGGCAACGATTAGTCACAGGAGCTACCAACTATTATTTGAATATTGAGCCGTGCTACCTTAAAACTAAAAACCACTAAAAAATGACTCATATACTTACCAGGAAACCTTCATGAGAACTTTGTGACATTCTCCAGTGGAGCACAGGCCCAAAGCATGCACTACATGAGCTGCTTTACTGTGGGTGGTTTTTTTCTTGGTGAGTGTTAAGTGCAGAAAGTGGCAATGGCAAGAAGTTGTGGTTTGTAAGCTGTCTTCCCAGGGTGATCTGAAGACTCAAAAATATATGTGGTGTAATTAAAAATTACTTCAAAAATGGTCATTTTTCTCGCTGGTTCCTAGATTATTTGGCACTGTTGTCTGGACCGTGCACCATCTGAGCACGTTACGGTTGCACGATGTCACTTGCCAGGGCACCGTATGCTCTTGGGGATAAAACAAGTATATAGAAAGCATTTTGTTTTGTCTTTAGATCTTTGCTCTCTAATGCACCACGTGACTCTGCTCTTCCCATTCAATTCCAGTAGCCACATTTGTCTTGCCAGGCTCTGGGTGCTGGGGGAGCACCACCCAGGCTGGAGCTGGTTGTGTGAGTGTCTCTGGCCAGCTGTACGGGGTGTCTGGGAGCCATGGGCCCATTTCTGCAGATCATTCCCCCCGGGTAATGTGGTGTCAGAAAAAGGGAAAAAGCATGAGTTTGTATCACTTTATTGGACCCTTCGGTCTACTTTGTCAGTGGCCGTTTGCATTTTACGTTCCAGATTAAGCAAACCTCCAGCTGGTACAAGCCGACAGTCTCCCCCGCCTCTGATTTCGGGTGCGTGCAACACACAAGTTGATCCTAGAGCAAGATGGATTTGTTTGAAGAGCCACATTACCCTCCTTACACTGTAGCAAATGCCTGAGCGATGCTGTTTCCAGTGCGTGGGGAGATCATCTTGTTAAGCTCTTTAGCTGCTCAATCTTCCACCTTCTGGCTCATACAGCACAAGCTTTGGCTTCCCGTCTGCGCAGCAGCTGCACCTCAGACATGAAGTCAATGACTTCTATCAGCAAAGATGGCGAGTCCTGTCCTGTGGCCAACATCCCTCCATGATCCTCTCCTGAAGCCGCTGGTGGTTACCTGCAGCAGTTACAAAAGCGTTGCCACTGGGTGGGAAAAGAAAGTCCCTTGTGCTGCCATTATTTTAGAGCACCGATGCAAGGCTTCAGCCTTCTTGTGCTGCACTCTAAACGGATGCTAGAAAAATTAATTGAGGCATTAGCTCCTGCAGATGACTCCATCAAGCACAATGGCATTTTGCAGCTAGAATAATCTCCCTTTAGCACTTTTGGTTGTATCATTTTTGCAATTAGCAACACGTTTATAGCACTAAAAGAGACTGATAAGAGCATTCAGGCTGGTTCCTGGTCACTGAGCAGCAGGGTTTCTAACTTTCACTTAAACAGGTTTGTGATCATTTGGGCTAAAGAAGAAATGACATTGACCTTTAGGAAATGGCCAGGAAATTGTTAGAGCGTAAGGGATTTAGGAACCAAAATGCCTTCCAAGTTCTCTGGGATTTGGCAACCTAACTCTCACATCCCTTCAAAAATCCCAGTGTTAGATTTCACTGAGAGCAAATTGATTTTTCCTGGAATCATAAAATAATGGAGGCAGAAAGGGACCTCTGGAGGTCACCGTCTTCAACCCCCTGCTCAAGGCAGGTAATTTTAAGTGTCAAACTCTGCTCTTGGCACAGTGCTGCAGCGGGGGAGAGCTCAGGAGCCCTGAAAAACACCACAGGGAGATTTCAGTGAGGCACTAAAAATGGTCATAAATAAACTGATATTAACTTTTGAATGGCCCTCCCTGATCTGAGCTACTGAGCCCTCCTCCAGGGTCTTCTGCTATGTAAAGGGGGTTTTGGTATTTTCTGTTCTCGCCAGAATGGTGTTGGAGTTTGTACTGGTGAAGCCTTCAGCTAACTGCTGCAGGTTACCCTTGGAAGCCGCAATTGTACAACGGCACTTTGGAAAGCTGTTTGGGAACAGACTGTTTTCCCCTTGAGTCCCAGGACTGTTTAGAAAGGTGGCGTAAACACACTGTTCAACTGCTACTTCAGGCACTGATTCCAAATGAAAGATTGTGTTTGTTATGGTATAATCTCTTTTATTACATTCCATTGTTATTCCCTGCTTCATTATTAGCTTGACTTTTCTTTCCCATTTCTATTTCAACCTTCCTCTGCAAAAGGAAAAAAGTTCCTCTTTAAACAGCTCCTTTCCGAGTTGCCATGATTAACTGATTTTTCTGTCCTTTCCTTTCTGGCCCCACAACCCCTCTCCTTCCCCTAAGGATGCCCTGGCTGTGTCTGGGCTGGAGGTCTCCGTGGCAGTGCTGAGACGTGTGCTCGTGGTGTCCCCGTGCCACACTGGGTGAAGTATTCAGATGTGTCTGAAGGAGCATCTGCTACTTCAGCACATAAAGGTACTCGTTCAGGATGTAGGCTGCAGTCCATCGTGTTTACAGAGGAGCCTGGCTTTGAATCCCAGGGTAATATATCCACACATGGTTCCTGGCTGATGGAGGAGCTCTGTGGACACAGTCATTCCCAGTGGAGACCTGTTTAGGTGATACTTATTCATTGCTCCTGGGATGTAGGGGGTGGAAGTAGGTGCTCTTTGACATCCCACGCATTAACAAGAAGACAACCAAGGAATACTCCCCCCCCCCCCCCCCCCCAGTTTAAAAGTGTGTATTACTTACTAATGTAAATGAAGAACAAAATGGAGCAAAGTCTGTGATGAAATATTTAAGTTCTTCACATCATAGTTTTTTCATCTCTGTACCTCCGAGGGACAACATACGATCTGAGTCTGGCTTTGTAGTGCCAGATAGCGGCAGTATTTTGTCTCTGCTTGTAGTACCTCCTCAGCCTCCAGCTATGTGCTGCTGCCAGCTGAGGCTCCCGTGCAGGGGGAGCAAGTGCCCGGTGTTGAATCCCGGCACGCTTATAGCGCAACCACTTGTTACCAGAAGCCTGAATTAATCGGCTTGGAAAATTTATTAGATTAGCGAGGAATGACAGTGACCCAGAGAATGAACTCTGGCAGAGGGGCTGAAACAGAAGTTGGGCTTCTGCTTGTCCCTAGGAGAATCTGAAAATGTTTTACACAGAAAAAAACCTGCAACAAATGGCATCACAGAAATGTGGGGACTGCTTGGGGGCTACGAAACATTGAGTATTAAGGCTAGATTTCCAGAGGCATCTATTTCTTCTCCATCCTCAGTCCCTCTGAAATGTCAGTGGAGAGCATTTTACTGTTCCAGCTCTTTAAGTAGGTGAAAGACAGGGTGAACAGGCGCACATCCCTCTGGAAAGATGAGCTTTTAGGGGACTACAATGAATGCAGAGGACCCCATAGCCTCTACTACCTAGAGCTCTGCTGCCCTGACCCTATTCTTTGGCAAAGCTGCCCAAAGACTGCAGAAGCCAGGTTTGATGAACATATATGGACTCTATTTTGCATAGAAGTATGGTAAGATGGGAGAGGGCAAATCATACCTTCCAGACCCTTTTTCTGGAAAGTCACAGAAGCAATTCAGAATATGTCTGAATAGTCCTGAACCTGAGATTTTTCTTCTGGTGTCCGAGACCTTTTCATTGATGAAGGTGTCTTGTCTCTACGTATGTGCACAACCGCAAGCAATGCAGGAAGGTTTTACATTTGAAGCCAGCAGAGATGACATGCCAAACAGTACAAATGGGATGCCGACACAATTCTCTGATGTGCTTACAAAAATTCATAGCAAAAAGCTTTCTCTTCCTGCCTTCTCGACGTCAGTGGCTGCAGTGCAGGCTGACCCCCATGTCCTGTCTCTGAACTGGGCAGTGCCCCTTCCCACCCACTGCCCACTGGAAGATCATCCTGCAGCTGCTCTTCAGGACGTCTTTTGCATCTGGTCCTGAGGTTGCCAGAACAGCTCCCAGGCATCTGTCAGGCACAGAGTTTTCTGCACTTTGTCTGGAGAAATGAGCTGCACAACCTGAACGGAGAAAATTCGTTTGCTGGGATTCATGTATGTCGTGACTTAACCCCAAATTGTAACCCAATACCATACAGCCGCTTGCTCACTCCCCCCCTCCCTGATGGGGTGGGGAGGAGGATCAGAGAGAAAGGAAAACTCACGGGTTGAGATAAAAACAGTTCACCAGGACAGCAAAGGAAAAATATAACAATATATTAATAATGATAATAATGATAATATATAAAAGGATAATAAAATATATAAACCGAACGATACACAATTTCTCACCACCCAACGACCGATACAGCCCATCCCGAGCAGCAGTCAGGGAGCAGGGGTATTCCGCCCCCAGCTATCCCAGAACAGCCAGTTCCAGAGAGAGCAGGTGAGGGAACAAACAGCCGAACGAACGAATGAAAAACAAAAAGGAAAAATCAGGGAAACAAAAAGCAACCCGAAGGGAGGCTTAAGGGTTAAGGCAAGTTTAAGGGTCTAAAAGCCTAGTGGCCCACCGGCCAACCCTCACTTATACCGGGCATGACGTCTATGGTATGGAATACTCTCTTTGGTCAGTTTGGATCAACTGTTCTGGCTCTACCCCCCTAAGTTTTTGCACCTGCATGTTAGCAAAACCTGGGAAACTGCAAAATGTCCTTGGTCGTTCAGCAGCAACCAGCAACATCAGTGTGCTATCACCATTCTTCTCACACTAAAGCCAAAACACAGGAGCTGCTGAAGACAAAACTAGCTCCGTCCTGGCCTAAACCAGGACAATGTGGTATCAGGAAACATGAGAATCTGAGAATTACAGACAGGAACAAAGAACAGAGACGTTAAGTTCCCAGTCCTGGTCTTTTTTGGTGCTACTACATCAGGAAGAAAACCCACTGGGAGAAATGGACAGCCAAAATAAGAAATGTCATTACAACAGGCTGCTCTATTACAAAAACATGTCTGGGCAGGTAAAACAAAGACATGTAGCTCCCTTATCTTACATTAAAAATGGTCCAACTTTCACCTTCAAGGTGTAGTATTTTGTGGCTTGTAATTTGTAGTAGTGGATCTATGATTTCTGAAATCAGCTAGCTTTTTTCCTTCTATATAAACAGGAATTTAAAAGCAGAGAGTAATACTATCTAGGGCTAATGCATTCCTGGAGATTTTTTATCAGGAGCTGCAGTCTTCTTTATCTGAATTTTCTATTAGTTGCTGGAAGGTGTACATTTCTCATAGAAACTATCACATGAAAATGTGAATAACACATAATAGAAAACTGGGGAGGAAAAAAACATCTCTGACCTTCCCTTCAAATAGAATTTCATAGCTGAAAAAAGGCAAGCCCTGGTAACAGCTTCAGGTCTGCTCAGCTGCTTCTGTAATACTGTCATAGATTTCGAGCTTGTTTTTTATCTTGCTCCAATGCTTTATTTTTCTGTCGCCATAAGCAGGTCCTTGAGTGACTTTTTGGGGATGCCCAGAGTGGCTGTGTTACTCAGTGATCCCAGCTTTGAGGTGCTCATCCCCAGTTCCACTGTGGCACAGTGGCAGCCTCACCTGCCCGGAATCTGACAACGTTATGAACTATCTCTACTGAGGCCCTAGGAAATATGAGCAATGATGCACCTGTACTGCAACTCACCCCATCACCGACGGCAAACACAGGATCGTAGGTGATGCCATGGCTCTGGTGGTCTGCCAGGGACACTTGGTGTCCAGGTCATCTGACAGCCACAGCCAGCTGTGCAAATGCCTTCTGCATGCGAGTAAGAGTTGCACCACCCCTTGGCTCTACCAGCAGCAGTGAGAGAGAATGAGGTATGATGGATAATGCAGGCAGCATCCTGCCTATGATGCCAATGTTGGGCAGAGAGCAGGGCATCGGCAGTCTGTCTGTGCTGCTGATGCTCGTCAAGGGGTAGGGTGTCAGGAGGCAAGGCATCAACGTAGCTATTGAAATAATATAGAAGTGTGCTGTAAATAACACCTTTCATGCTCAAGATACTGCCAAGCACTTTATGCCATAGACCGTTAAATACTGGCACGAAAGGGACTCTATACACCAATGACAGAGCAGAGCATGCTGAGTGATACTTGACAAGAAAACTTCTTTCATCATCAGTGTATGATCATGAAAGCATAGTCCAGCATACAGGAGTGGGATTTTTGGACAACTCTATGAATTCGAGCAGAATGGGGCTGCAGAGAAGCAGGTGACATTACAGTATATCAGCTCCCACAGGCACCTCAGGCACTTTGATGATGTGTCAGATTGTGCCCATGGTGACATCGTGGTGGATGGACGGGTCCTCAGGAAGGAGACAGGCGTAAGGTTATGTGAGTCCTGAGGGTTTCTGATTGCAAATATTATTAGTATTCTTATTGCATTAATACAGATATTACTATAATATTGATATAACATATATTAAGTCATTGTATTAATATTGAGCTGGCAAGTGAGGGAGAGAAGTACAGATTAACACCTCCTCATCCTGCTATGTTATGTATACCCATAGGAAAATTATTATCTCATTCACATAACAATATATTGAATAATATCTCATACACTCAGCTAATTATACCCAGCTCAGGTGTGTCTAAATTAGCTACTGTCATACACAGCAAACAAGTCTGAAGAGAAACAAATGTCTGAGTTAAATCTGATTTAGTCCTGACTCTGCCTCTGCAGCGTGGCACAGCTGCAGCCTCCAGCTTTGGTGTTGCGCCTGGAAGGTAGCGGTTTCCACTATCCCCATAGGGAGCTGTGGGACTTAATGGATGTTTATAGGATATTTGGGAGCCACAAAGGCTGGGTGCTGAGATGAGCATGGTCAGCTATGCAGAGCTGACAGACAGCTAAAGAAAACGGAAAAAAATTAATCGAAACCTTTGTGAGAAAACTCCAGCCTGACCCCAAAAGCCAATATCTTTCAAACTTCACATGCTCTCAGGCAGTTCCACTGAAAACATTGACTGCAAATGCTGCTGTGCTTTGTATTAATCCTCAAGGCATAAGTAAGGTCACTGCTGCAAAAAAGTGGTAGCATTTTCATTTTAAGACAAGCCTATGGCTTACTGAATTTTGCTCTAATTAGGAGGTCTTTTTTTGTCTCTGTTCTCCTCTCTACCGCATGCTGTGAGACTGGTTTGTTTTCCTTGGCCTTGAAGTGGGGGAAAAGCTTTTGTGGGATATTTTTAAACTTCACGGGTCTTTTACTTCTGGTTTATATTCAATAGTTGTGCATAGTTCGCAGAGGGCAGACCGTGAAATGTTGCTGTGTGGTTTAAGAGCCCCTGAGAAGATGTGTCCTGCTTCCCTTTGTGTTCCACTCCGGACCATGGCCCCTCGTACCACTGGTGTTACCAAATACCATGAGAATACTGATGACTCCCAGAGAAGGATCTCCATTTCTCTCTGATAATGCCATCATAGTTCGAAGGTGATTGCTGAAGCTTTGTGATTCAGGACATTCTTGGGGTGAATTTTGGCCTTCAAGGCTTCAGGTTTATAAATGGTATGTTGTTAAACAGGGATCAAAGGCCAAAGGAAAGCAACTTTACCGATTTCTGCAGGTGGTGGAATAACTAGTTGCTGCAGGGTCAATACTCCTCTGTTGTGGTAGGAGAGTCACCGCTCTGGCTCGGGCACTGGTGGATGTAAAACTGGATTTCACTGCTGTGTCGGAAATACAGTTAGAAAGAATTGTGCTTTCATCACCCCAGGTCTCAGCCTGGAGTGAACCGAATGGTTACAGGACACAGCGCTGCGTTCATGGGCGGTTTGGGGCATTTCTTCTCAGGTTTGGAGCTCGTGCATGGCTGGGTGCCCTCGGACAAGCAGGGCAGGAGCAGGGCTCACTGCAGCTGGGGTGGAGGGCTCACAGGCAACAAGTTTACGTGTTTGTTTACTGGTATTGTGTGTGATGACTTCTTGCATATGTGGAGATTGATTGTACACTCTGTGAATCACACTGGTTGATAAGCTGTGTGAATATAACATCCAGCCAAGCATCTAGGGAGGTATCTTGTGTTTCTGTCTAGGCTATTCATTTCTCTCTCAACCAAGAATGAACTTTAAAAAGTAGGAAGAGGCTCCTTTTTGGCTATCACAGTGTCATCATCTTCTCTGAGTTTTTAATTTCCTCTATGCCCTGCCCCATTAACACAAAATAAGTGTGTTAGGAAGATAAAAATCAGCTTACAACTTTATGGACGATTGATTGGAAGAAAAAAACAGAGTGCTGAGCATAGCTGGCCCAAGCCTGCATAAGACCTCTTAAAAATTATTTACTAGATACTCAGTAAAGTGTGCCAGAATAACCCGTTAAAACTGCGAAGGCAAAAGCCTCAGGGGAGATTTCCCTGCTCCGCTCTGTGCCAGCCCAGCTGAGGCTGTCGGTAGCATTAGGAGTAAACACAGCTCCAGTCAACATGCAGTTCCTTTCTGTTCGCAGCAAATTTAAGTATGATATTTATAGGCATCAGTCATTTCTGATCTCCTTTGATCCGTTCTTTCCAACTGAAGAAGCTGTGCTTTGAAAGAAAACACCATCTTCTTCTTTTCAGTGGCAGAATTAGAGAAAAACACCAAGACACCAACTTTCAAAATGCTTCTGATGCCTTTAATGTTTATTTTAACATCTAAAAAATATCTGAGGGCCTGATCCAGAAGCAGACAGGGGCAAAGAAAGCAGCAGCAGATTTTGTTCCACCTCAGTTTACGGATAACACATCTCTGTAGTGCCAGGCTCCAAGGTTATCACAAATACTCTCATCTAGAACATTAAGTCCTTGTTGGAGCCCATCTAATGTAAATACATTTGTACCAAGCATGCTCACCCTCTCACATGCATTTTCATGACGTGCCAGCTCCTGACAAAGATAATGCTCTGTGCAGCAAGCACCGTTATTAGCTCTGACTGACAAATGGATTTCTAATCTAATGTATGTATGTCACACATGGATCACAAGAGCTTTGAAGTCAAATGCATTCTTGGGAGCTGAGCTACTTTTGTTATAGAGTAGCATTAAAGCAGAGAGGTATGGAGTCCCCTGCTGTTGGATGGCACTCAGCAGTTGATAAATAGGCAAGGGTGCCTCATTGTCACTGGAAATGCTGCTGGCATCTGCTGTGCTATGAGCAGTCGCAGCTTGGCCGGGGAGGCTGGTGCCTGCCCTTGGCTCTCCCAGGCAAGGTGCTGCGGGCAGTAAGGGGAAGGAGCACAGTGCCAGGTCCAAGAGCCACCCTCAGAGAAGAAAATAGCATGGACTCCTCTGAAATACCTTGTCTAAAACCCGTTCTCTGAGTAAGGCTGTAGCTGAATTTCTTGAACAAATGATGCTCATCACGCCAGGGTGCGCAATAACAAAGATTCTCCATCCCTATCCAAATAGCGCATTTGCACCTATTCTGTACACCTATAAGCCCACACCACATGTGACTCCTTTGCCTGTTTTTAAAAGGAAACATGGACTTGAAGGCAAAGAAGTTTGTAAAGGATTTATGCTGGAAGCAAACCAGGACATGCTCATGGTGTGGCTCAGACGCAGCCAGACCATTCAGCTGGCACTGGATGAACAAAAACTCAGCTCATTAAACCTTTTCCCTGTTGCAGATAAGCTGTTTATGCATCTGGAGTGTCATTTTGCGATCAATACTGAGACTGAACAAGGCATAACACAACTGATGTTACTTGCTTTGTGTACACAATAAACCATCAACAGATGGTTGGTTGCTTGTGTCCTTACCTCTGTGTAATTCCTTAATCCTGCTCAAGTAGTCACTAGTAAGCATCACAGGTGATGCAGAGGCTGAAGTACACACATATCCCTTCAGATCAATAGCGTAGCATGAGAAGCCTTAATGAAATCATTGTTCTATTGATACAATCAAACCATTGTACGTAGTCACTGCCTGAAACATTTTACCAGTTAAGAGCAATCAGTTTAGTGGTAATCTTGTGCAGCACAAGAGCATGCTTGTGTTCTTTTGAGCTGAAGCACAAGCGATGATAAAAGCCACATCTCTCTCTCTCTCTCTCTCTCTCTCTCTCAACAGCACCCACAAACCTGGCAATGATAACCTGGTGCAGTTTTTTTCAAGGTTGCGATATCCTCTGCAGCCCAGCTTTTTCATCCAAATGAAACTCTACTGCATGAAATCCATTGGAAAGCTCATGTTAGCCAGCCCTGAACTCACGTAATTGTTATGCCTCATTAATTTGGTGTGTTTATTTAAATTGGCTGGTGTGTTCCTCAAATAGGTAATCTAGCATTTAAAAAAAAATTCTAATTGCTTCGTGGTGCTTTGAATGGCTGTAAGTGAAAACTGCTCTGTTGCTCTTTTCTCTTTCTCATTTGAATGCAATGGATACCTTACAAATGAACAGAGCTGGAAAGGTGTTTAATTTATGAACGAAGACATACTTCTAAATAATGTCTAATTAAGTTCATTCATGACCTGGCACATGATGCCTAGCTTAGTCTGGGCATTGCAAACCATTAGTAAACATTTTAATTGTAATAATTGCCACTGGCAGCAGTTATTTTCAGGAAGGCGGCTAATTTCAATCAGCAGAGGGAATCTGAAATGTGAGGAATACCCGTCCTGTCTTTTTAAAATACCAACAAAAGCAGCTGCATGCCAGTGTGACAAATACCCAGCTTCACTTTGTGAGAGTGATGGTGAGGTTCAGAGAAGCTGAGGACATGCTCACAGGCACTTGAAACCACCTCCTTCACCAGCAACCCCAAAGGCAGATCTAGAGGGAGCAATGAAACATGCTGCTCGCCCAGAAGCTGAAGGACAGGCTGCTTTTGGAAGACGTGGATGTACGACACTGATAGGGTGGTGTATGCACAAAATCATCCATGTTATTGCTGTGGCTGAGATGCAATAGCTGCTCGTGTTGACTCTGGAGGCTCCCGGCTTCACGGCGTTGTTCGTTAGCCGGGCCAAGAGCCAGCACCCTGCCACGCTGCTGGCGATGCTCTGCCAAACTCGGAGGGAGCTGCAGTTGTTTACGCTGGCACGAACCGCGTCCATGTTTAATTTCTGAAAGATGGAAAAAACTGGACCCCCTGTCCAAAAATTCAGAATTGAGTATAGGATTGTTGTCAAATGCTGTAATTAGACACAGAGCTGCAGATGAGGAATAAAGTACACCATTATTTCTTTGTTAAATTAACTTTTCCACCCAAGCCCTGTGATGCTGACTGGGAAGATGTCACTTGTAATTTTTTTCCCCGTTCACTCAGTGTGGTTCCGTCTTACGGTCACTTTAGCACTGAATTAATTACTACGTTAATGGATGTCTGTAGTCCATTAGTAGATTAAGACCTGATGCTAATTCTCTTGGGGGGAAGGAGAGGGGAGTCTATTTAGTACCAAATCATTCAGTTCGTTGCCGATGGACTCTAAATGTTCAAAGGCAGGAAGAGGAGTACATCAAAGACGCTTTAATTTGAAAAACATAAGGGAAGCTGATCTCAAGGCCTGTCCATGTTACAGACCATACAGCAGCAGATAAATTAGCTTTGAATTTATTATCAACCACATCACTAGGGAGTGGGTAGGATGAACCTGTACCACCAGGTGTTTTCTTCAAATAGTGCCTGACCATGCAGGTGTTTAGCTTATTTTACCTGGTGCTTGGAAGGATACAGGTAGCCTGAAATTTCATGGGGATATAAACTTAAATGAGTGAGATTGCTCCTTCCCACTCTCCAAGTCTGACAGGCTTAGTCATCCTTGAACTCTAAAATAAATTTTGGAGAACCCAGTGACACAAGGGCAAGGAAAACAAAGGCACAAATAAACACAATATTTTTATAATTGGCACAAGTCTGCTTTGGACCTTGCCCAGAGGTCCTTTTCTGTTGCCTGAATCCTGAATTTGTCTGTACGTGTCAGAAGTGCCATTAGTGTAGGTAGCACCGTCGTTTCGGTGCAGTCTGAGGTCAGCCCACTGCAGCTGGCTGTGGTGAATGAGGGTCTCGGTGTGCCCAGGTTTGCTGCTGCTGCTGCCTGCTGTGCTGGCAGCCCCTGCGCCCTGCCCACCTTCGCCTGCCGTCACAGGCCCACGACCCGCATCGGTGTCTTGCCCTGCGTTGGTAACATGTAATGTGTAGTCTTAACCAGGGTTGCATTGCTTCGTATTATGGAGATATAAATAACAGCTGTGTGTTCAAACCTGATAACGCTTGACTCCTGCCTGAGCATTGCTGCATTTTCTGCACTATAAATACAAGCCACGCTTATGCATTTTGCCTTTAATAGTACACAGAAATGAAATTTGCTCCATAAGGAATGCAATCACAGACCAAAAACCGTTCATGTGGGTTTTTCCTCTCTGCCGGGCAAAACTATAACAGTTAATTAGGCTGGAAAACCCAAAGGAAAGTGAATTCAGATGGCCAATCACGGAGTGGCATGGAAAATATCTCCATGACAACAGAAATTTACAGCACTTCAATTTTAATATATCAAAGGATAAGGGTAATTTCACAGCCACTATGCAGAAGATATACCCCTTTCTCTTTTTCTTGATAGTCCCTAGATTAAATGGAAGCCACATTAATGTGATCCCAGATGTGAAAGCGAAAAGAGGATTATGAAACCTAAAAGTTCTGAATGCAAATACACCAGCAAGGTGTAAACTTGCTCTGCTGCATAGGACAAACATTTGGGCCTTTTTTGGTGAGATACTGCAGTATATCATAGTGATTTCTTCACACATTTTAATATTATGTACCTGTTTACTAACATAGGGCTCAGCATGGCACATGCAGTATGAGGTACCAGTTCCCATCCTGAGCAGCACAGTTCACCTCTTGGAGAGATTAGCACTAATTGTCATCTTTTGATGTTACTGTTTTATACCACATAATGAATTCCAGGGTGAAAAAGAAAAAAGACGGGAAAAGATGAGTTTAGAGATCATGGCTATATATCCAAAAGTCCGACCTACATTCTCTGCTCATGAGGAGGAGTATTATGCTTCCATACTGCATTCAGTATATTTTGTAAATGTATCTACAAGCATGAGTGTCTTGTAGAAAACGTCTTACAGTATTTAGTAGGGGATGAATCAATTAGGCATCCATAGATATTTAATTACTGATTTCACTAAAATTAATCTATTCATATTTTAAGTTAAAAATCAAACTTAAGTATGATAGTATTGGCTGATGGCAATATTTACCTTTTTCTTAAATCCTAACAGGAAACACATCACTTTTGATTAGATTCAATAGGATGCTCCTGCACATAAAAGAGCATCTCATTACTCTGCCTACAAAGAGCTCATCTCCTCTCATTTTCTCATTTTCACACATTCGAGCATGTTTTGCGTGGCTCCTTCCAACCAGCCATGCCTTGAACTTGTCCTCTTGGGCAGCACTGGCTGTGTCTGTGCAGGGAGAAATATGCTGTCTATAAACATATGAAAATGGCAGGGTGAGGAATCACTGCAGCCTTCTTGTTTGTTTTCTGTAATACAATATGGAAAGTACTAATAGGATTAGCCTTTTGTGATGAGTGATAACAATATATTAAAAACAAATGTTAATAGGCAGCATGAAATCACTAACAAAGTAGAAAATTGCTAATAAAATTCAGTGGACCTAATTTTAACTTTGATAATACGTCTAGCTTTGAGAGCCCTTTTCCACAAAGCAAGCAGTGGGATGGTGAAAGAGAAGGATTTTCAGCGCAGAGCCAAAGGCTGCCGCTCTTTTGAATTCTTACACTGTTTTTCCTGCTGGAATGTGACCTCCGGCACCTGGAAAGTGAAAGTTGCCATGCTTTCAAGTAATCCAAACAGGGCTGAATGCTGTCTGAATGTATTACTTGCATGGAAACCAATGTGTGCAGGTATCTATCCAACCCTCCCCAAGACACGGTGCTCTCTGGTGATACAGTGCAAACAAGAATGGGGGGAAAACTTGGCTTTTGTGCACATTTTGTTCCCTTCTGCGTATCGCTCTGGCCAGCCCTAAAATTATCTGGGCTCCCAATGAATCTGCAGAGCTGGGAGGAGAAAAGAGCAATCTGGGTGATCTGGGGGTGTGGGGACTGGAGTTAGAACAAGATGGGAGCTGGGGAGAGCAAAGAGAGCTGATACCTGCCCTGCAACACCCTGGGTTCTAGCTCTGTAGGTCATCCTGGATGACTTTGTCCTCTGGCCATGATATAAGCATTTCAATCTTAAGAATAGCCTTGGAAATTCCTTTACTAAAAAAATAAATAAAATTTGTGTGGGAAGGAAGCTGAGAGCACAGGCAGAAAGACCAGACAGTGCATGGAGGGAAAATTGGTAAAAGCAGACAAATGAATTTAAAATGCACAACAAATAAATTAATTGGATAAATAGTAGGGCAAAAAAGGTAAACCAGAACAGAGACCTGTGTCCTGTAATAACTCTTTCAAAACTACTCAGATTAAAGGAGAAAGTAGAGATCAAATGAGCTAAGTTAAGCAGATGCCAGGCTCAAAGGATAATGTGAACCTTAATTACTTACTCTTACTCTTCCTTCTCTTCTTAACTAAGTGAATTTCCCAGCCAGTATTTTTGAGTTTTTGCCAGACAGGAACCCGCCTGCACATTTCAACCAAGGGATTTGGCATGGTCCTCCTCCTCACCACGTTCTTTTTTCCGTTTTTTCTTAGATTTAATTATTTTCCAGCCTGGCCTTCTAGCTGCTCCCATACTGAAAATCACTTTAAAAAATATTTATGAACAACACAGGGAGTGGCTCGGATGCCATAAGGCGCTGCATTGCTGTCAGGGTGATGCCCTTTTCTGTTCAACCAGCTCCGTGCTCCTTTACCTCACTCATTACAACCCCTTGGCTGTAGACAAAGGTCCTGCCACTGGTTCTGTCTTACCCAATTTCCGCAAGCTTTTAGGAGCACTTAGGAACTTTTTCCCACTCATGTTTGAGCTTTGATGTACTTCCTCAACATGGGTTGCTTTTGAACTTTGGAGTCGTTTCAGAGGGGTTCGGTCCCCCTGGGTGCGGCAGCCAAAGGCTCTGGGCTAGATTTTCTGCCTTCCAGCATGTGTTTTAGGGAATCACAGAATCACAGAATGGTTTGGGTTGGAAGGGACCTTTAAAGGTCATCTAGTCCAACCCCCCCTGCAATGGAAGCCAAGGAAAATCTCATAAACCTGTCAGAAAAGCTCAGATGGCTTGAAAAGCTTTCTCCCAAATGTAAGAAGGGTAGAAGTTTTATTTTTCTTAAGATCTCATAAGTGATAAAAAAGAAATGTCAGTTTTATGTTTGGAGGCCAAAATTCCTGCAACTGCAGATGCAGTTTGTAGTTTCTGGGGGGATGGGGAGATGAGGTACAAGACACTGGAGGGCCCGAGATGTTGCAAAACGTGGTAGCTGATCTAATGCTTTCAGGTGTCTCCATAGGTGTCTGCTGGGCTGGTGGAGCAATGCTTGCTCTGGAGAAGGCAGCTGTGGGGCTGCTTGAGGGAGCTCTTCCAGGTCTGCCCTGTGGGAAGGACAGCAGCGCGGGGGCAGAGGAGTCTGAAAAACCAGGATGAGGTTTCACCAGACTGCTGAAGCAGTCCGTTGTGCTGCTGTAATTCACGTCTTTTACAGTGCTACTCATGGGAAAAAATACTCCCTAGTGTGAGGCATAAGGAGCTGTGCCTCAGATGAGCCTTTAATTAGATTTCCATTGCCATCCGGGTGGTTTTGCATATCAGACCAAACAACCCGGGATGCTTCTTGTCAACTGTCCCTCCAACCTAGACTGAAAGGCCCTAATGTGTGCTGGAGAGCCATAACCATTGAGGGATGGTTTTAAGGGCCAGGTTTTTCGGTGGCACAGATCTCGGGCACACCTCTCGCACTCTTTGTGCCTTTGAGTAGCACTGTCAAAAAAAAAAAGAGCAGATAAAAATCTGGCAGCCATTTTGAAGCTTTTCATATCCTATGTCATTAAAACTGCATGACTGAAGAAAAGTTGCAGTGGCAGCCTTCTCTGATGCCACTTTGTCCACCAGCGAGAGCATCCTCTGACAGCAGCTGGGGTTTGGGATAGGCACAGCATGGTCAGCATGACCGGTGTGAAGGGCTGGCACTGATCGCCCCCCTGCCAGCAACTGCCTTTCCCCACGGAGGAGTGGATCCCTTGCGAGGACTTGTCTTATGCAGAGCGAAGGACTGCAGCTCTTGGAGGGCTTCCTCTGAGCCAAGACCCAACC
Source organism: Phoenicopterus ruber ruber (assembly GCA_009819775.1). Taxonomy (NCBI): domain Eukaryota; kingdom Metazoa; phylum Chordata; class Aves; order Phoenicopteriformes; family Phoenicopteridae; genus Phoenicopterus; species Phoenicopterus ruber. Next base: position 9,746,616 of record CM020229.1, on the reverse strand, counting down.
TTTTAAGTCATCCCCCTTTTCCTCTTCTCAGTGTAGGGAAATGAAAAGAAACCACCATGCTGTTGACTCGCCCCTTCCCCATCACTATGGGGATCAAGAAGTGTGTCTGGTCCTACTTTGAAGCCTCCTGGGTATAAGCAGAGGACAGAATGCAAGGATGCTACCCCAGGAATAGCCATCTGCCTCTGCCAGAGAGCTACAGCAGTTTTTGCTGGGTTAATGCATCCTATTATCAGAGAGTGATAAACTTCTTTTCCTGCACTGTGAGTTTGATATTTGCAGCTGTGGGGCCGCCTACCAAGAGCATGTGCTGCGGTGGTTCAGTTCTTCTGAGGAATGTCCATTGCCCCCACCACACTCTAGTTTGAATTTATTTTTATTTCATAAGAATTCTCAAGATGTTAAAGAGTCACTGTGTCTCCATTGGAGTAAATGGGAAATGTATGTCAAGTGTGGTACAACCGAAAATTACCTTTTTTAATAGTTTTGTATTGTAAATAAGTAATCAGTCCACTGATAAGATACAATGACTTGGGACTACGGAAGGGATTCAAGGAAAGGCAGTGTTTTCCTTTTCTCTCACAAGTGACTCTCAACTAAGAGAAATAACACTCTTTCTAGAATAGCAACTATAGCAACCGTAGGATTTGACTGGGTAGAGGTCAGAGAGTATAAGCTGTTTTTCACTGCTGATTTTAACATGCCATCCTCACAATTGGCTATTATTTGTGGTGTTAGGAGCCCTTTCCAGTTATTATATTTCATCTGGTGCTACAGCAGCACTGAATAATTAAAGCTGTCAGCAAAAAAATGAAGTATCTATATACCTTTGAGAACAACTTCAAAATAATTTGATGTCCCAGTTATCTCAAGAAAATTATTAACAAAAGAAGCTATCCACAGGGCAGAGAAAAACATGCTTTGAGGGCATCTGTGCATCTTTTCCACAGCATATTGCACAGAAAATTGTTACCAGTGGCAGTCATATGAAATTCTCTGGTAACTGCATGTGTGTGATTTCTACAGGTGTGTTGGGGGTAAAAAACAAACACCCACCATCAGGGTAGGAGAGCACAAAGCTGGGCTTGAAGGTCAGGCAAAGGGGTGTTCCTGTACTCAGCCATATTTGCTCATTACCCCATGTCTGCTTCTAGGAGGGAAAAGGTATATGACAAGTTTTCATCTTCATGTCCCAAGTCGTGTCCTGACCTGTGCTGTTTCTGGGCTTTGTCAAATATATCGGTTCAAAGAGTCGCCTGTGTTCCACCAGGATGCCAACGGCCAGAGGAAAGGCTGAATTTTGTCCCTCCTCTGTTCTTGCTCACTGAGCATCACTTCACATCTGTACTCTAATGTGCTTTTCTGTTATGTTATGAATACAACTAACATGCTATTGGGGGGGACAGGGATGGGACGGGACACACGGATGGGGGTGGTACTGAGAATATACAGCTTTCTTTGCAGCCACAATAAAGATTAAAGTTTAAAGTACACTGGCGCAGGCTGCTCCAGACATGAAATTCAGGAGGAATAAACCAAAAGCAGCAGCAGTTTCCCTGGGGATGGATGGTCTTTCTGTGTATCTGTTCAGCGGGGGTATTTATACATCATGGGCTGTGCATTTGCTCTGAAGGTGCTTCCCGTCAGTGTTGGGCTGCGTTGTGAGTCAGAGGGATCTCACTGCCGTTCATGGCTTTCATTTGCAGGGAGGGACGCACGTGCAGCTATGGAGGACCTACTGTAACAGAACCATGCTAGAAAAACACTTCTCCTCTGAAATTCCTTGCTATCATTGACAGAAGTCAGTTACTCCAAGGATACGAAATCTCAGTGCACAGGTCAGTAGAACAGGCACCGGTTGCTCATATTGTAGGATTTCAGCAGAACTGTGTGAAAAACATGCAGCTAACTTGCTAAATATAGGAAAATACAGTGGCGATGCTCTTTGCATAACGTTCTGGGGCCAGCAGGGTTTTCATAGGGCTGTGAGGACTAGCTTAGCTTTGCGATATTCTCCGATAGAAATGTTATGTTGCTTCCTTTTTTTGTTACATCTTTCTTCTTAGGTCCTCTGCATCATAAAGGAAACGCATGTCCTGTGTGGTTCTGTACAATAACACCCCTCTAGCTCATGCTGAAGTTAAAGATAAACGCTTATCTTCCCTGGGTTGCTTGCATTAAGCTCCACAAATCCTGAAGCAGTTAAACGCACACAGACCTGGGCCTCAGTGGAGCTACTCACGTATTCAGTTACGCAAGTTTGTACAAAGGCGTTTAGCTGGTCAAAGGCATCCGAAACCTAGATAGTATCTATTTGCAATTATATGTACTAATTGGGCAGATAGCTCAGCAGGAAAGCTGCCATTTGCATACACGAGTGCCTGCTGTCAGTGTTGGGGCGCATTGCAAATCAGAGGGATCCCACTGCCATTCATGGCTTTCATTTGCAGGGAGGGATGCACGTGCAGCTATCAAGGACCTACTGTAACAGAACCATGCTAGAAAAACACTTCTCTGAAATTCCATGCCGGCTGTTGGTGCAGCCCTGCACTCAAGAAGGGCAAGACAATTCCTTCTCTAAAGCTGGTAGAAAGAGTCAGCTTATTTCCCCGGAGTCAGAGCTGCATTAGGTTGCCCTTCTGCTGGAAACTTGATTTTAGCTGTGTTGAGTTTGGGAAGTTATCACATGCCCAGAGGTTGGGGTGGCTTTATTTACAAGCCTGTTTATGTTTGTGCACCACATGGAACAGTTTAATATTTGGTTTTTTGTGAAGCTTGAGTGTCTGCTTTTAATAAGATTACCTGCAAGCATTCAGATTTGCTCTTGCATAGGGTAATAAACCTCTCATGTGCCTTTTAGGGGTCCCATTCCTTCAAGGCAGACATATAGCAAGCTGCTTTGCTCCCTCTTTTGGCCTAGGGCTTTATTCCACTCTCTGTATATACACGTCTGTGTATTCCGCACTATATACATAGTCTAGAATAAAGTTTGTATGTATACATGTATGTATTTGGAGTCTGGGGACAAAGAAATGTATCTATATATAAATATATGGAGTGAACCTCTTGGCAGGGGGATTCAGCTGTGGAAGAGAGACTATTGCTCTTGGGGTCGGTATGTCCTGCGGAGGTGGCAGCAGAGCAGCGCACAGAGCTTGCCTGAGGCTCCATGCTGGCGCACAGTGCTGGGACGGAGTCCACGAAGGTTTGCTGCTTTTGCTGGGAGAAGCTCATGGGGCTGCAGAAGCTGCACCATGGGGTTGTGACTCGAATCCCAGCTCCTGTTCCCAGCTCTGCCTTGCATTTGTGTATGTTTAGCTTGTGACTTCTGCCCTTTTCTTCTTTCCTGCCATCCTTTAAGGCTTTCTGTGCTTATTTAGCTTATCAAGCTCTTACAGCAAAATCCATTTCCTTCTGTACAGATGTAAAGTACATTATACATTAATGTTTGGTGCATTTAGGTTATGTTTACCTGGTGCATTGCAGCTGCTGTGAATTCAGTATCAGTTGACTTTGTATCGATCAGGATCATTAATAGTTCCCTCTCACGCTAGTACTCACAAAGCATTTGGGTCAGCCCTGGCATCTGGCTTGAACGTGTCCCCGGCGCGGCTGCAACACACATGGCAATAGCAATTGCTGCTTGCGCAATGGAAATGGAAATGCTCCTTTCTTTCTTTGGAGACTTTTCCCCATCTTGGGAATCAATACAACCTGCTAATCCATACACTGCTGTGCTGGTTTTGGCTGGGATAGAGTTAATTTCCTTCACAGTAGCTAGTATGGGGCACTGTTTTGGATTTGTGCTGAAAACAGTGTTGATAATGCAGGGATGTTTTAGTTACTGCTGAGCAGCGCTTACACAGAGTCAAGGCCTTTTCTGCTTCTCACCCCACCCCACCAGCGAGGAGGCTGGGGGGGGCACAAGGAATTGGGAGGGGACACAGCTGGGACAGCTGACCCCAACTGACCAAAGGGATATTTCATCCCATATGACAACATGCTCAGCAGATAAAGCTGGGGGAAGAAGAAGGAAAGGGGGGACATTCGGAGCGATGGCGTTTGTCTTCCCAAGTAACCGTTATGTGTGGTGGAGCCCTGCTTTCCTGGATATGGCTGAACAGCTGCCTGCCCATGGGAAGTAGTGAATGAATTTCTTGTTTTGCTTTGCTTGTGCACGCGTCTTTTGCTTTACCTATTAAACTGTCTTTATCTCAGCCCATGAGTTTTCTCACTTTTAGCCTTCCAGTTCTCCCTCTGTCCCACCAGGGGGGAGTGAGCGAGCAGCTGTGTGGGGCTTAGTTGCCAGCTGGGTTAAACCACGACAGCTGCTAAGGATTGCTAACTAAACCTTCAATTCTTGAAAAAGAACATAATTTACTTCTTTTTCTATGCTTTGATTCCTTGTTCAGTGCAACTTTTCTTACCCTCTTTTGGCATTTAGCTGTTTGTGGGATTTCTATACGATTATGGTTATTAAATTGTGTTCGTATTGCATTGCTGTTTTGTGCTGCATCCCTGCAAGTGACTCCACTTGCCGCTAGGACGGCAGATGCGCACAACATTAGGCAAAGAAGATTCATCCTCCTGTGGTGGGAGTTCCTCAAAATGGCAGAAAATGAAGGCAATAAATCAAGTGCATAAATATTCGCATCAAAGTCTAAACCTGCAGGGCACACAGAAAGGCCACATATTGTTAAATCTCCCATTATTTATTGCTTTATCAGACAGAGGCATTATTGCATTGTAAAGGATATATACTTTCGCCATCATGAGGAAGAAAGAACCGTGCAGCCCTGGCAAATCAGGGTATAAATTGCTGAGATATACATGGCTTGACCCTAAGCCTCGACCCACTGGAGTCGAGGAAAGACTCCCATGGATGAGAAGTTGTGCTCCTAGTCATTTTTTTCTCCTCTCTCTTTCCTTCCAATTACCTAGAAGAAAACAAAAGCCTTAAAGCATTACAGCTGGTGTTTTTTAAGGAAGTGGGGGTCAGCTTTTTGGTTGTAAATAGGGATTATTTGGGAAAAGTGATGGGCTGTGCATTGTGATCAAATGTCCAGGCTGCATGTTTGCTTTGGGAACCTCCCAAGCAAACAGGCTCAGTACCGAGTGAGCGAGCCTGCCTGCAGCTGCAGTACTCAGAAATAAGTGAGGGACAAATTCATCTCTGTTGTCTCTGATGTGAATGATCTGGGGGCGGGGGGAAATTAGCAAAATAGCATAGTCTGCTATTTCTGCTCCAGAAATACAGCGAAAGCCATGGCAGTGAGTATCTCAGACCCCTCTGAGGCTTTTCCCCCTCCGAACTGATGTAGAGTGGCCAAGAGGCAAAGGCAGGATCCTGCCTTCTGAGACTTGTGGTGAAACATGCCGTGAGAAATTCAGTGTTAGGTCATGTGCATTGAGGGATATATTTCCATTTATATTTAGGTCTACAGCCTGATAGGATCTAGATCAGACTGATCTTTCAGTTTAATAGGTAAAAGGAGAAGCATAAGATATTTCTGTGAGTTAACCTGGGGCTGAAAGAAAAAGTGGGGAAAATAAACAGCCAACAGTTCCCATTTGGGATCAAACAGGATTATTTTTTTGTCAGATTGAAATTAAAATGGCATTTGGTTTGGGGGGTTGCGGGTTTTTTTCTTTGTCTTTTATCCTTCCTTAAAACAGACATTAAACTGGATTCCAAAAGGAATTTACTTTAAAACAGCTGCAAGGTTAAAAGCCTAGATGTTGCCTATTTTATCTGAAGAGGAGTAGCAGAAGGAAAAATGTTCCCCTATTTTTCTCAAGGCTGAAAAGCAAAGACATGCTAGAGATGAACAACACTAATCTCAAGTACAGCGTAAACACATGAATGTTACCCCAAATTCCTGGTCAGCGGCGCCAGCGAGCCCTCCATCCATCCCTCAGCCGCGCACATGGCTCAAGCTCAGCATTTGGCCAAGGCAAGTCTCAGAGCAACTGTGACTTCTCCTGGAGAGAAGTTGGTCCTTGCCCTGGGGAAAGCAGATGCATTTGCTTCATGATAATAGTTTACAGGAAGAAAGTCTTACTTTCCCCTGAAAGGACCGCTTGGAAAAGCCACAGCTCTTTGTGGCTGCCCACAATGTATGTGAAAGGCAGGTCTGGTCACTGAAGAGCGAGCAGTAAAGTAGTACTTGAGGAAACCAAGGCACGGAAGTTGTTTTTTGGACTGTTTTCGAGCAATAAGCCTTTAAATGTTGGTTAACTCCTTATAAAATGGTGCTGAGCCAAGTTCTGTTCCTCTGTAAGGGAAAGCCTCGTGATTGACTGAGGAATGAAAATTGTCATATTTCTTTATATATTTCTTCCATCCCTTTTATTCAAAATTGAAAGACTGTCGTGGTTTAACCCCAACCAGCAACTAAGTACCGCACAGCCGGTCACTCGCTCCCCCCCCCAGTGGGATGGGGAGGAGAATGGAAAAAAGTAAAACTCGTGGGTTGAGCTAAAGACAGTTTAATAGGACAGCAAAGGAAGAGAGGATAATGATAATAATGATAATAATAATAATACCGATAAAGGAATATACAAAAACAAGTGATGCACAGTGCAACAATTACTCACCACACAGTGTTCGATAGCCCATCCATCCCCGAGCAGTGATTCCTGCCCCCTGGCCACCTCCAGTTTATATACTGAGCATGACATTATATGGTAGGGAATATCCCTATCCTGGCTGTGCCCCCTCCCAGCTTCTTGTGCACCTCCTCACTGGGAGGGCCTGGGAAGCTGAAAAGTCCTTGACTAAGCACTATGTAGCAACAACCAAAAACATCAGTGTGTTATCAACATTATTCTCATAACTAAATCCAAAACACAGCACTATACCAGCTGCTGGGAAGAAAATTAACTCTATCCCAGCCGAAACCATGACAAAGACTTAGTATAAACTGGACTCATTTTTTGCTCTGCCCTCCAAATAAAAATATTTTTGTAATAAGAAAAATATTAGGTACAAGGGTTCAGTGCTGTTTTGCTACAAACATATTTGCCTACAAAGAATGTACTGAGGGTAAGGGAGACTGGTAGAGTTAGATGTGGAAGCAGAAATTCTCTAGGGAGATTTGATCTAGGGGACTACAACATCCGCAATCACCAGCTCACAGAAAAAAAAAAAAATCCTTTTTTCCTACCCTGTGCAGCCCCCAAAAGCTTTTCTGGGAGCTTAGGGACCCTACTGGTCTTAGGGGCTGTTTCTCGGCCCATGAGACCATAGAAGTGTTATATAGTGGAAAAGACAGATTTATGCTATCTAAAGGAGTTCTGGGGTGTGCATGGAGCAGGGCTGAGCCCTTGCACAGAGCAGGGCTCCAAGGGGAGTATCTATTCTCCATCTCCTGTATTCCCCTACCCCAGCAGGCACCCAATCCTGAGGCTACTGGGGAAAAAAATGTAGAAAATGTCATTCTTCTTTTGGGAACTTTATTTTGACTATGCCCATAAATGGAAAGATTTTGAATCAAAGCTATTTCCACTGGGAAACAAAGAGTGAAGGGTGTTTGTTTATCTCCTTGTCACTAATAAAACCAAAATGCCTTTTAAAAATAGTCCCTGTGCCTTATGCAAACAGACAGGGAGTGATGCAGCAGGTGGGGCATGAGACTGGAAAACGAGTGAGATATTTGCTACCACCCGTGATGCACCACTCTTATGGGCATCACATTTCAGGGCTCGCAGCCCTCTGCATCCCCAGCCTTGCACATCGAGTGCTCACTGACATGAGTTGCAGACAGTGTGTGATCAGAAATGAGCTACTCCTTTCTTCTCTTGGGGCACTGCAGTACTACCACCTCTCTTCTCAAGCTCCTGCTGGACACAAATATCTCTCTCTCACCCATCTCGCTACCCAGTAGGAACCTACCACAGAGGAACAGATTTTCCTCCCTTGTCATTTAGTGACTGCAACCGACAGTCAGGCTGGGAACCACTGGTGCTTTCATGCAAACATTTTTAGGGCCAAAACCTCAAATAGGACCTGGAGTAGCATGATGGCAATCTCCTGAGGAGCTGATCAATTGAATATAAGAATTCCTTGGAAAACCAGTCATTTATTTCTCATTAGATGTGATTTTTATGCCGGACTGTCCAGTCAGACCCAACACAATGTACATATCTCGGGGGGATGGTGGGGAGCCTCCTTCTGGTGCAAAGAGCCAAAGAAAGGAGCCACAGGAGGGCAGCTTCTCTTTCCCTTGCTAGCTGCACCCTGCTAACAACAGCCATTGTGTCTCCAGTGGGAGAAAACCCCCAAATCACTCCATGTGCTGGGGCAACCTAAATGGATATTCAATATTTGTGTAACAAGCTGCAACCAGGAGAACTAGAAGGGCTCTTATAACACTCTGAGCAAATGAGAATGGATGGACTCCTGGCGTGTTGCAAGCTGCAGGTCAACCAGCAGCTGGCAGTGAGGAGGGCTGGCGGGGGCATCTGTTGGGTTTACATCTGTGAGTCTTCATATTAAAGGTCTTGACAAAGCTCCTGGTGTGTTAGTAGAGGGATGAGGCTCAAAGTGCAAGAACAGGAGAAAGGATGGGACAAACCTGGAGAAACAGCATTGCCTAAACCAACACAGCGTCTTTCAGCTTCTTCATAAGTAACGTTAGTTTTCTAATGTTTCATTTATGCCCAGCTAAATGAACTGGGGACAGTGGTGAAGATGCAGTACTGTACTACATGGAGTACATGAGGGAACTACTACATGGGCTTGCATTTGCAAAGTGTTTTTAAACTGTACATTTGTTGGCATATGAACGTAACACTGAAAACAATTAGGAATAAAACAGCAGCGGGAAGCTGTGGACATGACCTACAGTTGGCTTGGGAAGGCAGAACCCTTCATCTTTATCCACTGATCTGTATCTTAAAATTTAGATCAAAATTAAACAGCGCTGACTCTGAAAAAAGCACACACCTCTATAAGTGATTAACCATGTGCATCAGTGCCCAGTGCTGAGCGCCTGTTCCTTAAACCCTTGGCCCCAGATGGGAAGACTTCTTACAACACAAGATAACACCAGTGACTGACATCAGTGCACAAATGTCTGTGAGTTTGGTGCTTATAATCCAGTCAAGTTTATAATTCTCCAGGGTGGGCCATTAATATTAGATGAAAGCTCAGATAATGAAAATGGCTTTTATAGTAAAGAGCATTTTGTTACCTCCCAAGAAACAGTAAGATGCAACATGTTACACTTCATTTTTTCTGGCCATTGGTCTTGCTTCAGGCAGGTGCTTTATAAAAGGCAAGATATGAATCCAAGAGCCTGACTTCACTCAGCAGAGTACTCTCTTAATTAGAGTAGAGATTTTCCTCTCTGATTAGGGGGAAAAGGTCAGGGAGTGACTGCACCAATTTCTACCTAATTCACAATTCTTTATGGTGCTCTAGAGAAGAGGAGGTTGAGGGGTGTGTGAGAAGGGGAGATGGGGACAGCGGGGTAGCCTTCATGGTGCCATTTGGCCACTCCATGGACCAGGCAGCGGATGTTTGAGCCCTTCTGCAAGAGGAAAGGTCGGGAGGCTGCCCTGCAATGGAGAGCCCATGTAAACAACTCTCCCACCAAACAATCAGGCCCGTTCAGAAGGCAGAGAGAGATTTACTGATGGTTTTTGTCATGTGACCCAAATGTCACCCAAAGGACTGTCATGTTTCAGAGACACCAGTGCAAAGGTGTGCACTGTATCCTCTCACTGGCTTCAGGACTGCGCTTTCTGGGCCAGCAGCAGCTCTAAGCCCAGCAGCGCCCTTGCCTACAGCTGTGTGCCACCTTCCACCTCAGTGCTGAGCCATTAATGAGGGTCTTGACATTCCTCTTTCTAGCTAATGTTGCCTAATTTATTATTCAAATTGGAGGAGAGTGAGATAAGACAAAAGAGCACTTTCCAAAAGTTCTGTATCACATTTTATTAGGCATTAAACCCACCTTACTTCGGCACAGGATACCTGGACCATGGCACATCAAAATATTGAGACCAAATGCCTACACAGTCGACTAATTCCTAATTTGTTTCACAGTGCAGTAGTTAAACACAGCAGAATGCATACTTCAGCACAGTAAACTGGTGCAAGGCTGTAATGTCTAGCAATGGAGCCCTATTATTTTTCTGCAAAAGCAGGTCTCAGTGTACCTCCTTCCCTTCCCTTTTCGTGCATATACATGCGTGTGTGTCCCCAGCACCCTCCAGCTCAGCCCCTCACTCCTGGTGCACGCTCCCTGCCCTGCCCCACTGCAGCAGACTGCAGGCAGGCAAGCCCTAAGGCAGTGCATGTGGGTGCACAGTAATATTTCACACTTTGCAGTTATTGATTAGTTACTCAGGGCCTTACAAATAATGCAATCTGAATAATAACATGCAGCAAGTGCAGTTGCAGTAACTGTTGACCCATCAGACCTGAGGGAGAAGAAAAGAGCCTTCCCCGGAAACATTGATGCGTGGACAGGCACGCTGATGTGTGGGCAGACATATTTCACCACCCTTGCCACGCAGTGATGGATGGGTGACAAAACACCTCCAAAAAGATGGAATAGGAAAGTTAGATCACAAAAGACCTTTACATGAGATTTCCTTTAATATGGAGCAAAACTAAAGCAATGCTGTAATTTTTGAAGCAACTTGGTATGGGCTGAGGCACGAGGTAAGCTTGTGTAAAGGTTTGCTGGGAGTATCTGATTTAGTTACGCACATTGAAGCATTCATCTGGAGTGAGGCCTGTGGCAGGTGTTACTTGCCATGAGGAAGGCACATGAAGGGCTCACAGGGGTTTGCATGGGAGCTGCAGGTGGTGGGACAGCCCCGAGCCTCAGCCGTGCCAGCTGCAGTAGCCTGAGGCTTAGTGGGGCTGCACTCAGTACTGCCCAATGCAGCAGGATGCTTTAAGGCACAAGGTCCCAGCAGACCAAGCAGGATTTTTATGGGGCTCGGCCCTGCTGGTTGCTGCACCAGCCCCGGGCTCTGGCTTTAGGAGCGCAGCTTGGGGTCCCCAGCTAGCAAAGGGAGGTGTGCACCCTTCAGAAATACTTGTCAGCATTGCTCTCCTGATGCTGCAGCTGATTTCCCAGTTACGTTTGGAGATGACAGCGCTGTCACTCAGCTGTGCTTTTTTACAGTAGTTAAAAAGTCATATAGTAATCAAAACTCCCAAGCTTCTGATGAAACCTGTCTCAAGAGGGAGTTTTCTCGTCAGAGTATTGGCTGGTGTTTTGCTAAAAGGCATGTGTGAAAACCCAGGACTCCAGGTAATTCCAGCCCCAACTTTGCTGAAATCCAGAAGAAAATGGGATTCCTTGGTATTACACATTGCTGAAATATTCTGTGGGGCTGAGGTAAGTGAAAGGGTTTGTCCCAACACCATCAAAAATGTCACACGGAGAATTTCATGCCATTCAAAGTCATTCAGGTAACAGCACCTGCATGAGAGAAGGTCTAAACCGTCACCCACCAAAGGCTGAGCCCATCCACCCTACATCCCCTTCTCCCACTGAGCCCCCAGAGAAAAAAAATTAGGAATTAGAGAAAACCAATCCAAACCAAACCAAAAATCCCCCTGATTTAGAGATTATGCTCTGCTTTTAGCATGCACTTGAGCTGGTTTTATTTGCCTTTAAGCAGTTGTGTCTCATATTCCGCTCCCCCCCCCCCCCCCCCCCCCCCCCCCTTATTTTTAAACACTCTAGAAAAGACCTTTAAGGCTTGGTTTGCAGCCCTCTGTTGGCCCCGTGCTGACGCTAGCCCCTTGCATGGACGGGATCTCCTCCATGGCACTGTGGTTCTTCCAGCATGTCCGAAAAAAATTCCTTTAAACAACATACCTGCAATGTAACTCATCTGAATTAGTCCTGCTGCTAATTGTGGGAGGAGAACCACTTGCAAAGTGGGGAATGAATCCCTTGCTAATGAATATTAAGCTTGTTTGGAAATGGAACCAAAAGAAGAACTGAGTCAACGCAGGCTCTCCTCCCTTGGGAGACAGACTGGCTTTTGGGTGGCAGCAGAAATCCCCTTATCACACCAAGTGCATGCTGCAGGCATGTTTAGCGTCTACATGCAGCCCTGGTGCCGGATAACCACATGTGGATTTTGATCTATTGTGATGGCCACCACTTTATGGACTCTCTTAGCAACAAATTGCAGGGGTGAGCTGAGACAAAGTGCTCCAGGTCTTCCACTCCCCTTCCCAGGGGCATGCTCCCCACCTCGCCTCGCAGGAGGAATAAATCTCACCCGTCTTTGCCTTGGCTGTGACAGTGCCAGCCTGATCCAAACCGCTTGTTCATCCCCATCCAGACCCAGTGAGACCAAGGCGGGATCCCGCATGTTCCAGGGTGTGCAGGATGGCTGCGCTGCCGTCACCGTGCCGGGCTTTCTGCAGAGCGCAGGGGCTGCCTGGTGGGGTTTTTGCAATAATTGGTGGTTTTCTGTGGGAACTACTGGATAATGCTTGGGTTTCTGCAGAGCTGCACTAGAAAACATGAATGAACTTGTCAGAAGACACAAACTATACTGTATACATACTATACTGTATATATTGTATACTGTACTACATTGTATACTATATACATTGCTGTAATATGAACATGGAAAAGGGCCAGGCTCAGCTTTTCTTTTCACAACAATTTAGGGGTTATTTCAATATATTTCAAATAAATAGATAGTATTTTTTGTTGTTGATTCAGCTAAGGCCATCAAAAATCCTAAAAGAATTAGAGTGAGAAAAGGCAGTCAAGGGTGGTCGGTAGCTGAGCCAAAATGTTAGGCAAATACAGAAAGAAAAGCAGCCTGCTTGTGCGTGAGCAACAGTATGTGGGGTTAATGACACTTTTTATACAGATTGGAGCAGAGAAAAGGAAATTCTTAAGACACAAAAATATTGCTGTAACGTGAACTATAGTTCTTAGCCAGCTCTTGTTCTGAAGTTATTTATTTACCATGACTAATTCAGACTTTGAAGTGCGGTCATTGCCTCACACGTGGCATTGCCTGGGCTCTCTGGGCACTGGGACTTGAGGCACTTGGAGTCCGGGGAGGAAACACCGCCCGTTCCCACTGGCAGTGCCAGCCTTGCTCCGGAGCCTGAACATGAAAATAATTAACACCAAGATTCTAAAATGCATTTTACATACGTGCACGGGGATGCTCACGTACCAAAATTAAAGCATGGATGCAGAATCAAATTGCTGCCTCACTATTTCTCATCTTGACCTATGTTTTTATAATTAATCAGCCCGGAGACACTAAGCAGCCAAGTGCCGTGACTGCGCAAAGGTGACTTGGGAAGAGCTGGTGGGCTGCAAAGCTCCTGGCAGTGGGACGGCTCCCGCCTCAGCCCTGCAGCTGCCCCTGTTTTAAGGGTAAGTAAGTATGTTGTTAAGTGTGTTCAACCGACCATCACTTCTCATTTTCCATGCCCAGGGAGCGGGGTGAGGCAGGCAGCACTTCAAACACAGGTGGTTGAAGGGTTCCTCCCCCCCGCCCAAATCTCCTCTGTGGGTTGAAGAGAGCGTGTCCTGCTGCCCCTTTCCCGGCACAGGCAGCCTCTCGGTCTGCCATTAATAAGGACGAGAAAGGGAGGGAGTCTGGGTTCAATTATAGCAGTGCCACTTTCAGATGCCTTCAGTTCTGTGTGACGTACATCGGGCACGAGCTGAGCTGCACCAGGCGGCAAGCTGGACTAAAAATAAACCCAGAGTGTCGCTGCTGTGTTAGTCTCCCATTGATATTTCTTGGTTTGTTTTATAACATCATCAAGGCCAGTTGAATGTTGGGGGGGGGAAGAGAGAATTTTTTGCTTTTGAGGCTGGATCAAGAGCCAGCTGGTACAAATCAGTGTCATTTTACTGAACGGCTACACAGCATTATGTTTGCTTTGGTACTGACTCACACACACCCTAAGGCATGCTAAATAAAAAGTATACAGTTTGTCCTAATTCTTAATGCATTCTTATATTGATATCAGTTTAATTTATGTTAATTAATTAAATGAATGAACAAATTAATTCAGCACTTACCTACCCCTGTAAAAGAAAGGGAGCGTGGTGCAACTCAGACTCAGTAAGTAGCTGAGTGCTGGCACCCTGTAAGAGAAACCGGGGGAATGGGGAGGTGGTGGTCCGGTGGACCTCAGGTTTGAGGACTTGTCGGCTGTATGGAGAGAAGGTCTAAATCACAGAGAAAAGCTTCCAGACACGGAATTTTGGAAAGACGGTGTGTTCTTTTAAATACATTCAGACATTGTGTTAATCATCTGGAAGGTGAAAGGTCTCTGCTGTACTGCTCCTGTACTGCAGGTCCCAGTTACGCTTTCCCCAGCCTATTACCTTGGTTCAGTATATAAATCATTTAAACATGTTGATGGCAGGCTGTGCTGGATAACACAGCCTGGAAAAAGGTCTTGCAAAGCCCCTTACCCATTCTGGGTAGGGTTGCTGCTCTCTGCACGACTGGGGCTGGCTGGCATATGCACAAGCCCAGCACGCCAGCTAAGAGCACCACAGAGCCGGGGTTGTGCCACTCTCCTGCAAAACCAGCCACCTGGCCAGGGAGTGGGGCCCTCATCCTTGCTTTTATATGTTACTCTTTGCAAAGCTGTCTTAGGGAAGAGCATTTCAAAGCAAGATTTAATAAAAGGGATCTTGTAGGAGATGTGGAGGTTGCGTCGGGCAGCAGCAAACTCCTTCAGGTGTGCACGACAGCAGCACCAGTGATGCGCCTGGCTCACCCCACGCCAAACACACAGGCAAGGCACAGCTGCACGCCCCTTTGTGACAGGAACAGCGTAGGGCTAGGGTGGTCCCTCCCTGGGGACACCTGCCTGCCCCTGAGCCCCCTGGCTTGGCAGGTCCTGCTGTGGCCGAGCTGCTGGAAATTAGCTCACAACGCTTTTTCTTTTTTCCTGGAAGCAAAAAGTCATTTCTTCCTCTGAAGGCCAGGGCTGGAGTCGTTGTCTGCTAATGAATGCAAACCATCAGTAAGCAGTAATGGAAAATCGGGGATGACGTGGCAGGCAGTGGCTTGCTTTCAATGCACAAAAAAAAAGCCCTTTTAAATTTAAATTTAGCAAGGAATTAAAAGCACATATAGGCAGACTCTATTGGAAAGTGAAGTATTTGATCTTGGCTATTAATCTGTTATAAGAATACTTTCATTTCCTTGCCATAGGTATCCAGTGATAGACTTTCATAAATGAGGTTGCATTAAAATGTACTTCATGTTTCTAGTCAAATCTCTTTTATTATTATGCAAGTCCTAGTTAGGGAAAAAAACAATTACAGAAGCAGACTAAGAGGAGTAAATTATTTTAACTCATTTTTATACAAGTGAAATACTGCTCCTACTTGAAGGCTATACATTGTGCAATACTAAAATGCCTTGGGAAGAGATTACTCCATTGCAGCCATGCTACCAGCTCTAGGATAACTTACAGGCAGTGGAAATATACAAATAAAGCCTAAAAGAAGTGGCTCATGTAGCATGGGGCTGCGATGGCTCAAGTCCTGACAACATCCAGACATACAGGGACTGAATACAACCTATCTATCTATACCACTTCTGTTAATTATTACTGACCTTTTCAGAGCTGTCTGGGAGGCTCTAAACTGTCTCTTACAGTGGCTGGGAGAGGCGGGTAAACCCAAGAGACTGCTTGGACCCCAACAGACTGACCCAGTCTCCAGGCTATGAAGTTAAAAAAAAAAACCCCAAACCACAAAAAAACCCCCAACAATTTCTCTCTGCAAAAACCCCACAAACCAAACCAGCAAGAAGAAAGACCTGTTTGTAACAAGTTTCTTCAGCAGCCATCAGACTTGTAAGTTCAGCATACAGGCTGCCCTCCTGCAGCCCCTTACCCTCTGACTGCAACTGCACAGGGACGTGGCAGTGCATTGCTCTTCTTCTTCCAGCTGCTGTGGCTGTGAAAGATAAAAAGGATGGACTAGTAGACTTGGGGCAGCGCCCAAACAGCCCAGAGCCCTGTGAAGGGCTGTGGGGGCTGTGCAGGTGGTTTTGAGGCGATGCGGTCAATCAGAGGCGCTTGGAAAGGTGCTTCCACCTTTACAGAGCATCATCTGGTGCTGGCGAGTGGTGCGAGGGTGTCAGCCCCATCCCGGTCCTGGGGAGGTCTGGGGTTGGGCCAGGGCACCAGCGGTGGGATGTGGGCATCCAGCCTATACAGTCTTGGATGGAAGAGAGTATATGGCCCGTGTTTTAGTCTAGGCTGGCTTGGCTTCAAACAGAGCATTGGCTCAGATGACCTCCTCAGGGTCCTACTGACCAGAATTACTCTACAGTTCTGATTTTACATATATATACACAGACATACCTTTGTGTTTTTATATATATGTATATTCATATATACATACTACATTTGGCCTGTGTCTTCCTGAAGTCAAATGTATGTTTTACAAATGATCTATAATTGATGTGAGCTGCTGCTACTGGAACTCTGCACTGCTGGTGGACAAGGGTTTTATGCAGTTTCCATCTGGCTAGTGAGGCTGGGAGGCTCCGCTCCTCCAGTGCTGCCCTGTGCTCTGCCAGCTGCTGCCATGCCCGAGACAAGGGACATCTTCAGGGATTGCGTCGGGCTGCAGATGCAGCAATGCAGCTGACGGCTTTGGAGAGCTACATGGCGTGTTTTGGTGGAGGTGTTAATTCAGAGGCGAAGGGACCACTGGCAGCCTGAAACCAGCACAGGAGAACATGATGGATGTTTCGTGGTGAGAAAGAAAAAGTGATTTACATAACTTATATTGGCAGATTAGGCACAAATGTCTGTTCTATGCCTTAAATATCTGGGCACCCAAACCTATGTCATATTCCTGCCGCATTTCAAACATCTTTTCATTTCCATTCGAGTGGACTGACAGAAGACCCAGCAGGGGCAACAGCATCTGATCTTTCATGCTGCTGCAGCAGACAGCTTTGCTTCTAGATTCACAAATACTGTGGATCCAAACACTTTCCCAGGACAAGGTAGTTACTGGTGCACAGCAAACGCATACATTTACATCATGCTTTAGCTGAAGCTGGAGAGAAAGCAAAAGTCCAATTTGGCCTTTTGTAGAAGAGAGTCGCAACTGGAGGCTGGATCAGGCTTAAATCTGCAAAATGCAGCACACTTCTGAATCATGTTAATACTATTAATAAATTAACCTGAAACTCCTTGCCCATGAAATTAGGCCCCTAGTGTGAAACCACTTTGATAGTGAGCTGCCCACAACAACCCGCTGTTTGGCATTTGATGCCAGGCCACTCGGTGTCTGAACCTGGTCCCCCTGATTTCCCCCAACTCCAGGTTCAGACCCTCTTCAGCTGGGCAGCGCTAGCAGTCTGTGTCTCTGCTGTGCCCTGTTTCGTTGCCCTGCAAGCCAGGGCTCCCAGCTAAGGGCGGCCAGGTGAAGGAGTAAACCATGCTGAAGAGCTGATTTGGCACCAGACTAGCCAAGATCATCTTTCATAAAACAATGAAAAATTGCCATCTGTGTCTGGTTTTTAACTATAGTAGAACCTCATGAATCTCCTGCTTTTTAAGCATTAATAGACAGCAAAGATTTACAGCTGTTTGCATTTGTGAAGCCTCAGATTACTAACATTTTCTGATTTTTAGAAAATAGGCTACAGGTTCCTTAGTAACGGATGAAGAAATGTCAAATATCTGGGCATTGAAACAAAATCCCTATTGTCAAGGCAATTAAATACCTCGTTCCTGTTGCACTTGGTTTACTGTGCCTTCCTATTGGCAAACTGCTCTGCAGTAAGTTTTGTGTCATTACTGTGAATTAACCATGTTCTATACTCTATAAATATTAATTACAATCAAGACAGATTAGGCATGGCAGATGCAAAAATGTGATGATGCTATCTCAAGTAGACAGAGATACATAGTCTTCCAAGGCAGCAGGATGCTGT
This sequence comes from Phoenicopterus ruber ruber, assembly GCA_009819775.1. Lineage (NCBI taxonomy): Eukaryota > Metazoa > Chordata > Aves > Phoenicopteriformes > Phoenicopteridae > Phoenicopterus > Phoenicopterus ruber. The sequence continues at coordinate 9,728,673 of CM020229.1, read as the reverse complement.
AGACAGCTCAGACAGACCGTTCCGTGATGCAGTGGGATTTTTGTGCGTAGCCTCAAAGAGCGTGCAGATTCTAGCTGAAGTCCACAAAGAAAAACAAACACTTGAGCACCTGGTAGCTTGATGCTTTTTTTTTCCTTTTCTTTAAAGTAGTGGCCAATGACACATTTGGAGATAATTAAAACAAAGGTTGAGCTTTTTTCAATATGCCATGAGTATTAGCAGCTGGATGAGCAATAAGCCAGCAAAAAACCAGTATACTTCTTATACCATCTATAAATAAAAACAGGCTTCAAAACTGAGAGCAGTCTTTTTTTTTTTTGTTCTTTTCCTTTTTCCCCTCCACAGAAAACCTTTTCTTTGCGCCAGGACTACAATATTAGCACTGTGTTCTCTCCTCTGTTTAAACAGACCTCATTGCATCTAAGTGCCAAAAAAGTGGAATTCCTGAACAGCAGGTGAAAAGAAAACACAAGATCAAAAGCAGTTCTGGCTGCCAAGAGAACCTGCAGCACTGCTTGGGGGTGCATGAAAAAGTCACGCAGACTCCTGGTGGTGTCAAAGACTTTTGGAAGGTCGTCAAGGAGTTTTCTTTGAGCATCCCACATCAAAAAGCAGCCCTAGGAGACAAACCTGCAATATATCATGAGGATGGTGCTAAAGAAACCGATCACCCACTTGTAGGAGAATTTAACTGTTTTTCTCCATTGCATCTATGGAAACAGCTGTAAGAACTCAGTGCCCAGAGTGGAGCCTGTGGGTAAGAAAATAAATTTAAGTGCTCATATTGGGTGAACATTAGGCAATGTCTGGTTTGGGTCTGTAACCCACCAGGAAGCTATGAAAGAAATGTGTCTTTCTGAGCTCATCCTTTCAGTAAAGGTGAAGGATGCATATTTTGCTGCCCTTGTAACTGGCCAGCCCTAATATTAATTCCTATTTCTGCACCCAGCTGCTTATTCGTAAGCCCATGACTAAATTCCTTCTCTTTGGGATGATGTACACTTTGGGGATGCGTGGGAGAAACTGCTCCAGCGCTCCTCATGGTTAATGGCCTTTAGAAAAGAGACCTAAGTCAGTCTCCTTGTTAATCTCTTCTGCCCCTCTGCCTATCATTGCTTGACATCTTTGGAAAAGGCAGGCAGAATCTGGCCCAAAAGCTGTCATCTGAGTTTGAAAACTAGGAGAACTTGGTCCAAAAAGCTTGGACATGTCTCTGAATCCCACAGTGCAGGCAGCACTGGGAGCCCTGTGGAGTCCGACCCCTCTCCCAACACTGCTGCTGGCGGCAGCACCCCCCGTCAGGCTGCAGTTAGCACGGCGCGCCTGCGAGCCATCGTCTTGACCAACAAAAATTGATTTCCGAAAGGCGTCTGTGAACATGTGTCCCATAATTGCTGTGGCTGGGAAACGGAGCCTGAGAAATGGCTGACCGGGCAGCGTATTGGCATCAGCCCTGGGATCACAGATCGGTAGTGCCTGGTCCCATTTTTCTGCCTAAATATCACCAAGCAGCAAAGTTCTTTTAAATGAAGACTGACATCAGTGGGGTTGAAAATAATATGAGGTGCACATCTATTGCTAAAGACAGCCTTTTTTTTTTTATTATTTTAAAATTCTGCATCTGAAAACACAGTATGACAGAAAGCATTTATATACAACTGCAGTGTTTTTGGTATAATACAGTATTTAATACATCCATTTCTTTTTCTGCAAAAAAATTTGCTTTGTCGGACAAAAAAACCAAACTCCCATTGACAAAGAATACAGCTAAGGCACATTGTTTTCTGCTAAATGAAAGACAAAAGGGTGCAAAAACGGATAGTGCAATAATTGCTGAAAATCACATTCTACTACAAGAAAAGCATTCTGACTTTGAACTTTTTGATTACCGGTCAATTTAAGACATTTCAATATCTCATAAAATACTCCTTTAAATAAATAGCAAAATATCTACATCTTTCAGTGTGTTCCATTTGAATTTCCAATTTTTTTTTAAACTTTGCTGTATATACATGGTTTTATTTTTTCTTATTCAATAGCTTACAAAATATTTCTGTACAGTTTTATGCATATAATGATCTATAACAAAATAGTTATTTCTTAAATCTATATTACCACCAGTCTTTGAAAATGACAGAATAGGAATAACTTAGTATGGACTATGTTAGGCAATACAAAAATCCAATCAACCAAAACCAAAATGACAAAGTCAGAAAAATCATTTCATTAGCTCAAATTAATTCTTTTTGTTTCACAAATTTTCTTTTCTGTGTAAACCCTTTTCAGTTGCCTTTGGGTTGCGTATTTGCATCTGAATATGAAAACAAGATAGGATTTGGGATTCCTAAAAGCACTGCAGCCTGCCGGGAATATTGGTGCTACTGAAACACAACAGTTCTCCACGGAGAAAAGTATTAAAGAAACTCAACAGATACAAGCCTTAGCAGAAGTCCTCTGTTTATGCTGACTTTGACAACCTTTGGATGAAGCTCCAAAAGCCAGATTTCTGGAAATGCTTTTGTGACTTTGATGATACAGCCAGACTCCTCTATCTTCTAAGTTAGATTCCCAACCACCACTCAGAATCTGGCCCCAAGTGGTGAAGTTCTTCAGATTTTAAGACCATGCCATTAAGAGGATCTGTCTTCTCCCAGCTACCAGTACAAATCTGAAAGGAATGCTACGACGTCATGCCAAAATGAGTGAAATTACTCCAGAATTTGTCTTGTGCATCTGAGAGCAGTCTGTCCTGTTATAATCTAAAGATAAATTATTAAGTTTGTATTTTGTAGGTAATTAAATCAACCTTCCTTATCTACAGTGAGTTGCAAAAGACAGAGCTCAAAATTTCCTACGGTTTATATGAATGTCTGAGCCTTCCTTTTGCCCAAAGGGAAGGTCATTTTCTTCCCTTAAAGAATGCATTTGCAAGCAATTTCTATTGTATTTGTGAAGTGTAAGCTGACAGCAACACAACTGAGCTGTAATAGAAATCTCAAGGTGCCTTTTATTCCTTCAACAACAAACAGAAAAAGTGAGCAAGACACAGACAACACCAAACTCCTTAACAGTTTAAGGCCACATTTAGAAAGGACGAAAGTAAGGCTTTCTTTAAGGGGCAACACACTGGATGCCACAATGGGAACAGACACCGAGCGATCCAAAGCTGATAGGATTCACCCAAGGAAAATCTGAAACAACATCCTAATTTTGGCCAGCAGGTCTGTGCCTTCTTTTGGATGTAAGCAGGAAAATAAAGTGAAATGCCATAGACATCCTCCTCCAGAATATTCCCAGCAAACTGAAGGTGCTCCCCTAGCAAGCGATTGCTATCTTCTCAGTCAAGGGTGTTAATTAACAACAGAACCAAAGACAAGTCAAGTCATTACAATATACAAATGCAGCGCAATGAACCGCGCCTAGAATTGTCACTCTGTTATCAGAGGCACCTGTACAGTATCTTGCTGTTTATTTGGCAAGGTTACAAGTAATACTTCCAGGTTTTAACAAAGTAGAAAGAGAATTTGCATAGATTGTACATTCAGTTCAAGGAGATTTCTGGTACCTTTTTTTGTTGTTATCAGGTAAACGTGTTTGCAGACACAGTGAGGTAGCAGCTGTGATAGCACCCATGAGCAAAAGAAGGTAACCAAGGCAGAAGCAAAGAGCAGAGAGTGATCTACACACTACTGTTAGTATAAAAGAACAAAATCAACACGGTACCTGCAGTATCACATCGTGAGGGTTAATTGCTGCCAACACCACGCTTAACTGGAGACAGCCTAATGCTACTGTGGTCCTGGGTAATGTGAGCTGCAAGATCTTGTTGCCTCACTTTTAAATGCTCTCAGCCTGGTTCTTCTTTCCCTTACTGTGGTGGTAGTGAAGGTTTTCAAAGGCCAGTCTCTTCTACTCTACACCTTCAAAGGGAGTTACAAATCAGAGCGTTTGCTTGCTCTTGAAGAGTCTACAGGAAGAAAACCTATTTCCCTATAAGTCCTTCCTGGCTGTCCTTAACCCTAATTCACATTTGTTTGGTTCCTCTGTGCTTGGCTGCAGCAGTGACTGTCCTCAGTGGGGGCTCTGCAGCAGGTATTCCGGTTCTCAGTAACTCCTGCTGGGCCCCCAAAAGGGCAGTGTCCTGTCCCCTCCAACACTACATGACTCCTACCCTCTCTGTGGGTGTCCACTCTGGAGCTGTCTTGGGAGAAGCCTGAGAGTTTGGTCTGGAAAGACTTTTTTAGGTGATGTTTTCAATTGCCCATTAATACGGGTTTAATGTAATGTCCTACAAATCCTTAAGACTATCTTGGAGGCCTTGAATGGTTGAAATAAAAGCACATATGGATCATTATCTTTTCACAACCAGACTGAAGCAGACCAGTGGGAAACGCTGCTAGCCACTTTCTACCATGTCTGTCTTACTCTGTTGCTGAAATAACCAGACCTACTATTATATATATTAAATACCCATGCCTGAAAATCATGAAAAGATCATTGCTATCACTTTTACCAGCTCTTTCACATGTGTTAGTACTGAGCTGACCGAAGGCTGCTCTGAAAAGCAAACTTTTCTAATCTGCAGCTAGGGTTTTTGAAGAAGCCTAAGGGATTTGGCTCACGCAAGTACAAAACTTCCTGCTCAACGGAAAGCGGTGGAGTCGGCCAAGGTTTCACGTGGCCAGCTCCTCAAGCTTTGGGATCTGGGAAGACGACGAGAAGGGTGTGATAGCTGGCGGCAAGCTGGCAGTTCTCTGACAGCTGTGATGAAAGAGAACTAGAGAAATCAACACAAAGTTGGTCCTCATTGCCTGGCCACAATAAAAATCTGGATCTTGTTTTCTTTTTATCTAGGAAGTCAAAGCCGAGATCTCATGGTATCAGTGTTTCTCAGCGTTGCTCTGCAGAAGATGCCCAGTTTGTTCAAAGTTCTGTTGCAGCACAATTGTGTCAAACTTTTGCAAAGTTTCAGCATCTTTACCCTTTGTCTCTCCCTTTGGTCAGGTTTAGAATATCCCAGTTCTGATTCACTGACTTCAGTACTCTGTTCCCTATAATCGTGGCTAAGAGTGATGGAGACTTCCTTAGTATTGCAATTAGTGCTGTAGGAGGTGGACAGAAGGTGAATACACATTAGTTGGTCTTTTTGAAGGTGCTGCAGGATCATTGTTAATATACCGTTAAACAACTGTACATGCATTGTGCACTGAAGCCAGTACCTAGGAAAGTCAATTTGTAACGCACAAATGCACATTCCTGTATCTCTAGGCTTAGCAATAACAAAGGCTTAACAACAGAGATACAGATGGACTTCCCTGTGTAACATTTGCTATCATGGAGAAATTGTTAAAATTCTCTGCTTGCCAAGAGCACAAAACCCAAAGACATAATTTCAATTCTAAAAAACCTTGACTATCAGAAAATGAAAATATAGATACTACTACTCAATGTCCAAATGTCATCAAAGAAAGAACTGGACACATCTAAACATGAACTGTCATTTGAGCTATTTCTGTTAGCCTCAAGGTTTAACATTACCATATAAACAGGTTTGCATAATGCTAAGACTGACTTTGGACATAATTCATTAAATCACGTATGTAGATGTTCTGCATTTTGCCACATTCCCTGTCTGTGTAATACTGATTGATCACAGAAGTGTTACATGGCTATAGCACAGAATGGCCAGGGAATTTAAACGAGCAAAGCATTACGCACAGAGGACAAATGTGTGCATATGGAAATACACCCCTCTCCCACAGAAAGCGATTTTGATCAAAGCTGGTTTTCAGTTGGAGTCCTATTCAGCAAGGACTAGCCGGTGTGATTGGAAAGTAACACTGCATGTTCAAATGAAGATGCATAACTTGCTTGTTTTGTGTGAACCGTGGGTCCCTGCTCTGAATTCTCCTTTTCACCAAATGTAAGATCTGTGAAGTTATTCTCTTCTAACAATATATAATATTCATCACAGGCTCCAAGTGCCTGCCATTTCAGAACCAGAAAAGCCACTAAGCAGGATGTCGGTGTTAGCAGCGCTACTACAGCATCAGCTTGGAGCAAGCTCTGATCCCTGACGCAAGAGAGTCTTGCTTTCCATGGTTTTCCTTCGCAGCTACAGCACTTTAACTCAGACACAATATGTCCCATATATAACTTAGGTATCTGTGTCTGCATATTAATAGCGATAGTAGAGGTGGTTGTTTAGGTCCAAAACTTGACACTGCCCCCAGAAGATGTTCCAAACATGGCAGCTCATCCTTCAATGACTTCAAACACAGACAGTATTTACTCATAGCATACTGTCACACCTTTTATTTATGCTGGACTTGACTCTGAAGTCCTTACTCAGCATCAGTGGTTGGTGGAAGTTTTGCCTGAGTAAGGACTGCAGGACCAGCCTCTTCAGTTTTACATCATATGTTTTAACAGCAGCACTGGGATTGCCAGCTTGCTACAAAAACTTCTTTGTGTAGATGCTTTTTGTCTTTCAGAAGATAAACTAATATAAATTTTGTTTTGAGATATTGTAAATGTAGCATATAATGTAAATAGATATATCAGCAACTATTTGTTTTCTTTCCCTTTTTTGTACTAAAACAAAATAATTTGCACCTTACATTTTAAATTATAGAAGTGGCAGATTTTCTTCTAACCACAAAAGACAGGATTGTTGCCACCTTCTGCTTGGTCTAGTTAATAATGAAAACTTACTAACAAAGCACTTAAAAACATTCCTGCTTAAGAATAAAAAAAGTATCAAATTTAAAAACCAGGTTATCTGTATGCGTGTGTGTGGGCACACCCTTATACATATGCTTACGTGCAAGACAGACTGAAGATTATGCGACTACCCCCGTAGTCTTATTGAGAACAATCACTGACTGTTAATGAATTTTATTGTGTGCCCTAAATATGATGTTCTTCATTTAATCTGCAGGGCTTGAACTGTGCAGGTGCCATTGCATCAGTGTGACTAAAGCCCTGGATTTCACAGTGAGGATTGGAGGTCCCCAGAAAATTTGAACTTCATGAAGGAATGCTAGATTAAAAACAAGCACTGTTAAAAAAACTCTACCGAGTAAGTAATAACACTGTGTTTCTATTATATAAACCTGTTGGCAACCCTGGTTTTAAACACGCTTGCCTCTAGAGCTGGTTGAAAAGCTGGAACATTATCTTGACTGATATATTTCAACCAGCTCTCATTGCTACAAGCTTTCCTAAAACTACAGCTCTCGTGACTGTCAAAATCAAGACAAAAAAAGAAAGGGAGGTGTGAGGGGAGGAAGGCCTTTTCTTAATAAAGGCAGGTTCAGTTAGTAAGATAACATAATCGTCAAGCTGCAAAAGCAGCACCTACTAATTAGTCATTGACTAAAACATAAATAATAAATACCTAAATTGTTCCTTCTATGCATCCATTTTTGTGCCAGATAAACATTTCAATGCTCTGCCTTAATGCCAGCACAGCTGACACCGCAATTTCAAGTCCAAAGCAAACTGCAAGTAGCTTTAAACCAGTACTATGGAGAGAGATACTACAGTCCACTGGGATCTGTGTGTTATATGGTCATCTTGCAACTGTTGTTTAAAAGGGAATTCAACCTTTCTGTGAGATGAGATTACGGAATGATTTAAGGGTCTGTTTCCCTCCCAATGCGGGCACTTAACTCTCATCAGCAGAAAGCTGGCCATACACACAGAAGGGTAAACAGATACCTTACTTTATTACATCAACAGGTTTTTTTTCTTAATTAACCCAGTAGCTTTTAACAGGCTTTTTGGGTTATGTTGTTAACAAGAGATTACCACAGCAACAACAACAAAGTGCATGTTTTATGCTAATGTAAAATGCATTAGTTGGAGATGAATTTGCATGTAAAATCTATATTTTAAAAAGTTCTTGGAATGTAAATGAATTTTTTTCCTACTGTAGAAAATGCAGCTTAAAATGATGCAAAACATGCCTATTTAAAACAGGATGCAGCCTGCTAGAAATTCTGAAGACAGGCGAGGGTAGTTTATTGACAGAATAAAGTAAAAGCACTGAGAAACATGGCACTGCTCTCCTTCACGTTCAGCTCGTGGCTTCGGTCAGGAACCCATGTCCTGCACAGCCTTCCAGATGCCCTGCACAAGCCTAGAAGGACCCTTCTTCATGAAGAGCTGGCAGGTCCGAGATCAAGGGAGGGAATTAGTGTTAAGACTAATAGCCATTACTCAAATTAGGGAATAAAAGTGTTGTTGCAGATTTAGGTCCCAATTCTACCATTTTACTGGTTCCGTGCAACTTCACTGTCTGAGAAAAAACTCAGCTTAGCTCACAAGCAAAATCAGCAAAGGGTGTGAGCAGACACATCACAACCCACCCCCAACCTACATACACACACTTGCTGCACTGGAAGTCTGTGAAAATGCTTAGGTACTGGTGGGCTTAGAAAAAAACCTGCAGATTTGAAAGGGCTGAAATCCAAAATGATTCTTTGTTCTTTAAATTAATACTCTTAGTACCCAGACCCTGAACCTGACTGCATGAGACATAAAAGACTAATATAGCAAAACACTGGTTCCATTTAGAGTTGATCATGAAATTAGTCTAAAAAATCTCTGAAAATAATCTGAAAGTTTCTGCTTTTGCTCGTTTTCTCTAACTAGGATAACAGACATTAGCTGAGTCCAGAATTACTTTGTGTTATTAAAAAAAAAAAAAAAGGGTGTACCATAATTATTTCACATTCTGTGAGCTAATGTGGCCATACAGGCTCTAGCCTGCAGTAACCAACCTCCCCAGGAAGCATAAGTAGAGGTGAATTTTGCTGTGATTTATTCATGGTAGCAAAATAATGAAAGCCTATGAAACAGCAGAGGTACAGACAAATTTATTTTTAAAAAACACTTTTAGCAGCTGCTCCTTCACTGCCCTCTCCATGGCTTGCTGCTACTGTTTCAAAACCCACAGAGGCGGCGGGTGCAGCTGCGTGCGGTATGGCCAGGGCCCCATGGGACAGCAGAGGCTGCGGGATGACCAAAGCTGCTCCTGACGGAGCTGATGGAGAGGGCAGTGCCAAAGGCCTTGTCAGATTTTTTTTTTTTTTAAATGAATTATATTGCAATAAGTAACAAAAAAGTATAATGTTCCCTTAGGTTTCTGAAATCTGGTGCGAGATTCACATACGAGCAAGGTTAAATTCCCTTTTAAAAACCTATGCCGGAGGAGAGCGTACCAGATGCTACCTCAAGCGACCGTCGGGTTTGACGGGGCCCAGCTCAGATTTGGGGTCCGGGCTCAGGGAGCTCCAGGCTGTCTGAGCGCAGCCCTGCATGACTGGGCAGGCGGTGGGGCCGGTGCTGCAGATGTCCACAGCTGACCAGACGCTGCCGACCAGAGAGTCCACCCAGGCTTCCAGCTGGGCGCCCACAAGCCCCGCATTCCTCTTGGCCTGGTCCATGCGGGCGGCACTGATGGGGATATTCAGGATGGGGTTCAAGCCCTGGAAGCTCTGCTCCATGTACGCGTTCTTTGGAGGGCCGCTGTGATACTTCATGGCTTCCTCTGGAAATGCAGAAATAAACCCAAAAGTTAGTGCATTAGAAAAAAACCCAAATCTTCAGGATCTAACAGTACAGCAAATGAAAAGGCAAAAGTTAGTGGTGTGCTATAGTCCATTTCCCCAGCACTGAGGACACACTGCATCCCGAGGACGACTGGCTGTGCTCAGCTCTTCAGCTCCTCATGCTCACCACTACGAGCTCCACTCACCGTGATGCTAACCCTGCAAGTGCTGCGTTAGGTGAAACACTGAGGCTGAAAGCAGCACCATCCTTATTATCATCACATACAACTGGCGTTCCCAGAGCTGTAGGACACCCAGGCATGGCACAGAGCTGTTCTGCACAGCACAACAAAAAGGCAGGCCCAGCCTCAAGGGTGTCCCAGCTATGAGCTCCTGTCTGTACCTGGAGCCTGATCAACGTGCAGCTCCTTCTCGGGAGAAACCCATTTTGCATTCAGAAGCTAATTTTGCCTCTTTCAGTGCAGAAGCAGCCTGGGAGAGAAGCCTCGTGTATCTGAAGTTACCCCTGTGGACGCCCAGGGAAGGCTGTGCTTTGAAATTAGGAAACAGTTCAAGGACGCTTGGTGTGAGAAGGCTGCTGACCCTTGTGAGACCTTCAAGTGCTGTCATCGATTTGTCTAGGAGGAAGAGCCAAGATCTCAGCCTGTTTTTTTTTTCTAAACTGAGGAAACTTGCCCTGCTGTGGAAAAGCCACATTTATTAGCTCAATCTGCCTCCAGAAACCAGGTGGTGCCATTCCTGGCACTGGAAGGACACCACCATGTCCTTGGACAGACTGGACCCATAATGAAATAACGTGTGGCCCCAGCATCACTCCTGGAAGTGGTCCAGTCTCACTGGGAAAGTATTCTCTCATGACAATTATATTTCAAGCTCTTGTGCTGAATAATGGATCACAACCATTTCCTAAATGACACTTTTGTTTGCATTGTGGTTGCTTTCCTTACAGTAACTCTTCTACCTCAGCAAAATGCAGTACATTGCCCCAAATCTGTAATATTGAAGTAAAAATCATTGTCAGGCTGTAATAACACCTTCAAAGACCTTGAATCAGGCACTGTAGGTCAGACCGCCCTTGTCTAAGGCTGGCTGACTTCTTAAGGTCTGCGAGTGCACCAAGGTGCTGCTCATAAAACCAGAATGAGACCCTCCAAAAATGTTCACTGAGCGCCTCTTGAGAGTAGATTTTCAACCATTTCTTTCTGTTCTCAGCTGACTTCCCTAGCATCCTCGCTCCAGCAGCACAGAGGATATGTTTAGCTCTGCCAACATACACACTGTCTAGAACACAAAATGGGCCCATTCAGGGCGCTCCGGGCTAGGAAAGCCACCGCGCTCAGATAGCGTTTGGAGGCCAGGAATTACATATTCGCAGCTACAATTCCTTCCACATGTCCTTGCTGCTTGCACTGCAGCCTGACACCGAGTCCTTTCTTCCATGCAAAGGACAGTATCTCAGGGGCTGGCAATAAATCAGTACATTTATTTAGCAGGAAAAGGGACATTTAATTGGAGCTTTGCTGTTACATTTGCAAAGTCTTTAATGTCAAATACTGTGCAAGTCCATTACTTCAAATCCCCAATTAAATTAGTTCGGCACATCCCCATCACCATTATACATCACTTAACTGTTCCTGCATTCATCTAAACCGCTCTTTTTATTTTAAATGGTAGATATCCACAGTAACCTCTGGTCAAAACGAGTTTATTCCACGCACATGTGTCAGAAGTGTGCTCTGCCAGAGCACTGCAGTTTAAGAAACAGAACAAGTACGCATGATTAAATTTCCTCCTTTGGAAGCAATTAAATATGGAAGACTGTTTGTCAACCTATTAATTAAATAGGAACATTCTAAGTAAAAATCCCAAAACAAATAAGAGTTGGCATTACTAGCAGGATCATCTGATTGCAACAGGCAATTCAGAGACCTTGTTGAATTAAAGCCTGTTGTGCATGTGTTTAGTGCATGGAACAAGAGAGATCTTTTTTTCAGACAAATAACAGGATGAAATGGAACTTGCTCTTCTCTCTGGCTCAGCCTCGCATTTGTCCCAGGCTCCAGGACTTAGTGGATTATCAGGACTGGAAGGAATGAAACCTATAGAAACTGTAGGACCCAGTGCTTGGCAACGCAGCAGGAGATCACCTTTTTCTCGGAATCTGTGACCCTTGTTGCTTAAGATCACTGGGCTGCTTTTGCTAAAGTAAAGGTGATAACCTCAGCATCTTCAACACATTTAAATTTCTCCACTCTGCTACTGCTGTAATTGTGTCGGACACGCTGCGCTTCTCACACCAACCCACCGCTGTTTCATTCCGCACCACTAAGTGACTGCCACGCTCTGCTCCACAACTGGCTGCGCTGCAAGGGTGTGCCGGCAGATACAACAGTATTGTAGTGTGTAACGGGACTGAAGAGAAACTATTTTGAAAAGCTACACGCAAATACCAGCAGATAAGAAAAAAAAGATTGCTGAGGACAGTACTAAAGGGAACAAAACACTATGGTTTTCAGCGTGTTAAGGGCTACCGCTGCCCACAGTGAAAATGTTCTTCTCCAATGTGAGACACATGATGAAACCCTGACATGGTGCTGGTAGGGGACTGCCTGGCCCCGCAGCAGAACGAACACCCCAAGTTAGGTGTCTGCACGTCCTATAAAGACAGTTGGGTTACAGCAATCTGAGTGCAGAGCTACATATACTAATCAATAGGAAATGCTGAGGATTCAACCCAGAACCCTCTCCTGGAGCCTCCAAGTCTTTGTTAAAAAGTTCACAGGAGAAAGTAAGGAGGATGCTGCTCATCCAAGCTATGGCAGATGTGGGCTATTCCTCTTTGCATTAAAGGAAAAAGGAGAGAGATAATCATGACTCTATAACTTACTGGGCTGGGACAGGAGAGGGACAGTGTGGATCCCAAGCCCTGAAATACTGTGTGAAAGGAGGCTGGAGGTATTGGGCATGCTTTTAAAGCACTGACACTTCAGTCCTTGCTCATGAAAAAATAACAAAGAACGTAAGGCTTGCCCCTATGAGATGTGTGTTTAGACATTTAAATCTGTACAGTTAGAGTAACCAATTCAAAATAAGCTGAATTGCAGACATTAAGCCAGATTTTTTTGCCAGCAAACACATCCAAATAGCCCTTTGACTTCAGGAGGACATGTATCAATGCAAAATATATTCCATTGACTCTAAATTATAGCTTCAAAAAAATGAGTTATTTTTGTCCTCCATTTTTGTTTGCTCTTCCCTCTGGGAGGGCACTTCATTTCTCAACTGACTTTTCTTAGTGTAACTTCTCTGGACTAAATACACAGCCTATAGTCAGCCACATAGGCTGAGATTTCAGCATTTTTGTGTGGGCTTGTTCTTCATTTTGCAGAAAAAGCAAATGAGTTTGGACAGAGTGTGGGCTAAGGAATGAAAAATGTGGTTATCTTGGTACACATTAAGGCGCTAGACCTGGGTTTTTTTGTGTTTTTTTTTAAAAAGCAACACAGAACGTACAGCTTTATTTCTTTACTTGAATTGTGTTGAAACCCTCTGGCAAAGAGGTAATTTTTTATTGACATTTTGTTTGTTTTCTCTTGCAGCAAACAAGACAGTGCTGCATTTGCTCATTGTGAAGCTAATCGACTCCTTGTCAACTGGATCTGAACTAAATTTCGAAGCAAATCCCTGTCTTCAGGGTTTTTCTCGGAATGACGATTCCAGGGCACGTCTACTCTTCCACAGTCATGCGCTTGCCTGCTGCTATTACTGTGTTTATCAAGAACATGTCATGTTACCTCTGGTTAATTTACTCAGCAGTTCTGACACAAGTTGCCACCCACTTTATAATCTGTATAGATGCAATTAGAATTGATTGAGCCACTGCAAACAACCAATGGCAAAACAAAGGTTTCCCAGTATATACTTAATCAAGATGATCTATAAATATGGATTAGGTTAAAAGGCCTTTGAGATGCATGCGTGCATCGCAGTATGTCTGCTAATGCCGTCAAGCCTTTGAAAGAGGTGGCTGCAGTTCGAGGGCACAGGGACCAGGAGCTGGTGTTTAAGGCTCCCTGTCCCGTTGTGGAGTAGCAGAGATGAGAAGCCCCATGTCTGGGGCGTGTGACCAAGCTAGGAACCAACCACGAAAGGCCACTCTTAAGGCGAAGAAGGAAGATGCTCTTCTTCCCTGCCCTCCTTGTTTGAAGGAAGAAGGGTTTTATTTATTGATTGGTTTATGTATTTATTTTCAATCCAGTGTTTAGAAAGTGCTTGCATTTTGGGTTTTTTTCTGCCCCAGAAGTGAATCTGCCCGCTGGCTCACAGTAACCTATTTAGCTTTAATGAAACAGGTACTATACATTAAACGCATGGCAACTCATTATCGTCACTCCAGCCGGGATATTGCTGTGGAAACTTTGCGATGAATATAAACTCAAATTTAAAAATGAAATTGCTTTGGCTTTTTCTCTGCCCCCCCTCAGCGCCCCTCAGAGACGTGTGTGATCACACTTGGCATGACTGCTTCACACAGACTTTGTAGAGCACAGAAGGGTGGGAAAGTGGGATGATGGGGATGCAGAGCCAACCTCTACTGAATTCGCTGTTTTCTTAGGAATTTTAATCTACTTGGTAGCTTGGATTATAGTCTGTGAACTGCTGGCTAAATGCTCTGAATTATACCTGTTGTTTGGCTCTGCCTGTCCAGTCCCTACACAGGGGCCCTGGACATCTGGCCTCGAGTCTCCGAACTGCACTCAAATTCAGGCTGCCTAAAGCAGACAGAAAGAAACCCCCATTCCTGGCTATTATCACTGCTAGTGATCTTCTACTGATCTTCTCCCTGTTTTGTCTCCTCCACGTTACATTGCCTCTCTGTCTTGGCACAGTTTAATCCTAGGGCATCCTGCTGGTCCTTGGCAGCCCTCCCGTGTCCTTACAATAAGCATGGAGTACTTGACTTTAACACACTCAGCCATATGGTGAGAAACTCAAAATTGCCATTTAGAAGAAGAATAAAACAGAATCTGGCTGTGCAGGACGTAGGGGGAAGGAGACACTGGTGGAGCAAGTGAACCTGATTTCTCCAAACGATTTATCTCACAAATTCACTTAATTTTCATTTTTTCTTTCTCCAGCCAGGCAACACTTGAAGGCACTCTCAAACCCAAGGATCTGCTGAAGGCAACTCAAACTAGAGAAAACAGACACAGTTTTGGATGACTGGAGGAGAAAGAGGAGTAAGAAAGAATAAATAACATTAGATTCCACTGAAACAGCTTTGGGAGCCTCATTTATAGTGGAAATACCCCAAATCTCCCAGCATACTCAGTAATTCCATGTAGTATCTGATCTCTTACAGATCCAGGTTTTGAAAAGGTCAGTGAATCTGTGTTTTTAAAACAATTTACAGTCTGTCACTTATGCACATCTGGACACAATATCAAAGAAAACACCTGCTCTTGATTTCCCTTTATGGTTTTACTTGCATGCACAGACTTAAGGCCAAAATTAATAAATAAATGGGAACAGAAAAATGAATAAACTAGCTGCATGTGCTGCTGTTATAAACTGCTAAACAAAACGTCTTTGCTGATAGCTGTCCCATGATTCATTTCTTTATTTTGAATTGTAATCATGAATTTTGAGAGTCATGATACAGGAATGCGTATGTTTCACTTTGATTATTCAGAAGAGGAGCAAGTGGCTCCCTTCATGATGCTGGGAAACCAAAAACAACTTTTCCTTGTTGTGCTCCGTGTTGAAGTGATGTGTAGGTAAGTAACAATTTAGGAAATACAGTGAAAGTTGTCATGTCCATGTTCTCAATATACAAGATTTTAGTGGCTGCTGTGCTGCTGCCAGATTTGTGCAAATGCTTTTTAGAATGACACAAACAAATTACAAGCCCATGGACAGATTTTTATGTATGTAATAAATGTGGACTCTAGTTTCTACATCTGGAGTATATGAGACAGAGGGGGTCGAATCATTATCAAGCAAATGACACGCAAAGTGGTATGAAATGTATCAGTCATTCAAAAGGTTCTGGAATAGCAAATTACTTTCCAGGGTAATCTTTCTGACAAAAGCTTTTTTTTTTTCTCTTTTAATGGGGTGGGGGTGAAGGAGGATGGTTGAAAGAATAAGATTTTAAAGAAATCCCTAATAAAACATATTCCCCTCTTCTGCTGACAACTCCTGGCTAAGTCTGATGTATGTTTTATTTTCAGTGTTAAGACAAGACAATAATACTGTTCCTTCATTTTAGAAGATTTTTGGCAGCTTTCGCATTGTTTACAACAGTAACAGAAATTGCTCTTTTAGAAGTTCTAATTCTTGTGTCATACTCTCACAATGCCTTTATTTGGCAGAGAAAAATATATTTAAATAATAAAGTGGTGACAAACTGACAAAAGCAGGAAATCAAAGCTAAATGACAATTGCCTGTACAGAGCACAATAGTGTCGCTGAGACAGAAAGCCTTAAAAACCCCAAGCAACAGGAATTTGCATTGTAAATACAATTCTAAATGCAGTGGAGTGTCACTATCTGCCCCTGTAATTAATTTTGTTCTTTACCTTCATGCCTCAGACATCTGGAGATTATACATCCCATCATCAGTAGTAAATCACTCCTGAGGCTTTCTTCCTAGATAATATTGTTCCCAAGCTTTATATTTCGTTCCTATAGTAGATTCTAGTTACCATATGAATGAACAGGGTTCTTTAACAAAAAGTATGAGCCAGATCTTCTCCCAGTGTATCAATGGGCAATACAGAGTAACTCCATAATTTCAGTGGAATTATTCCAGATTCAGAGTTTGAACCAAAGGGAGTTTTGCCTTTACACCATAAAGTGTGGACTCATGGTTGAAGTCTGAGACACGCTTAACTGTCCACAGGGCTCTCACGTTATTGGGAAAAGCACCAAGGTTGCTGGCTACACGCCACATTTTCCATCCAATTTATGCCTTAATTGTTAAATTAGCAAAGAACATGGAATTCATTAATTTCCAGGAGACGAGTCAGTAACAGCTGTGGTTAGAAGTAGGTTGCCTCAAACGTTAAAAACTTACTCCTTCTACACATGGTGTTTCTCCACAATTTATCATTGCCTGTTAGCCAGTAAGAGCAGCAGGTTGTTGGTGGTTTAATTTCTGCTTAAGAAATGATGCCACCAAATGTTAGAAGAAGAAATCAGTAAGTTAGCTCTTCTGCTGAGAAATGTGTAGAATCAAGCTCCTGTTGAGCAAGATAAGGGCCGCATTAGCTCTCAGCAGTTGTCTGGTGGTGTTTGCATTACAGAAGCAGCACGTTACACTGGAAGGTAAATGCCTGACTCAGTTTATTTGCTGCCTTGTCAGGAAGAAGAAGAACTGAAAACTTAATGGGATCATTCATGTATCTAGCAAATTTAAGATGTCTAAAGTTATGAATATTAATACTGGGCAGATGGAAGCACTTGAGCACGTTAAGAAGAATGGTAAAGATATTCACAGCAACAAACTTCTTTTGATCTTACTAAGAAAACAGGTGTGGCTACAAAATGTTCTCTCTTCTCCCAGCCCAGTCCTCGGCACTGGCTGAAGACCTGAGCCCCCGAACAATGCCCGTGCCAGTGCAAACTGCTGCTGGGAGCCTGCAGACGCTGGCAGCCCGAGAACGACCTCTATATTTGCGTGGCTCAGGGCTGCTGTGGCAGGGAAGAAAATGGTTTCTTTCTAAAAAATGTCAGCATAGGTCTGATAGCGTACTTGCTGGGATTGCCGCATGCATAGATATTTCTGTAACGCAGCTGCTTGGCATGTACTGAGCAGGTTTTGGCAGGTATCAGGCAAGAGTGAATGCCTGGACCTGACAATATGTCAGGTGAGCTCTGGCCTACAGTAATTTTGTCTAATTCAGCATTTTGTGTATTAATGCTTTTATCGTTAAACACACAGACTTTGTCAAGATAACAGTTTAAACATCTGTAACTCTTTATGAGCAGATGTGAATGAAAAGCAGCAGAGAAAGGTCCATTTTTCTTTCTGTTTCTAAATGATGGCTTTTACGATAGCTGTTAGATTATTGAGAGTCTGAAGTCTCTGGATTCTGAACTGTGCATATTTTAAAGATATAAATAGCCTTTTGTTCAAAGTGGCTGTGTTTTACGGACTGCATACAGACACTTCCGCTTATCTTAGTGCAACGATTTCTTCTGATTTAGTATCTATAAAATTCCTTTCTTTTCTCCTTTTCCAATACAGTGCTACTTCATTTTTAACAGCAGCATTTACAGTGAATACAGACACAGTTACTGTATTATTCCTGTACCAAATAATAAAACTTACCTTGTTTGATAGGCTGCCGATTAGAGAAGGTGAGAGGAGTAACAAGGAATTTGGTTTCGGCTACCTGTACCCAGTGGTACAGAATTTTTATCGTCCAGACACCGGGTCGCAGGGGCAAATTCAAAGGTGGTTTGTAGTGAGTAAATTCGGCACTGGATTCAATAAGAATATCATACGTTGCTGCAATTACATTGACAGGATCCACCCAAATGACAGTAATGGTGACGTTGGGGCCTTTTCCCCATTTCTGCATGCCAACTGGCTCATCTGTCGGCCCGAGGAGTCCTCCAAAATTCCGGAAAAGCCTTTCCTTGGCGTCCCATTCGGTGCCAATCTGAAATCAAAGACCACATTGCTGCTAACTTCATCTCTGTAAGCATCTGAGAGCCTTACATCAAATAGGGGCTCTCAAGACACACAAATTATATTTCTCTAATGACATGAATTATGCATAGATATAAAGGCTGGCAGCAACACGACCTAAGATTATAATGTGTACACAAATTGTGAGACAACCTTGAATGCAAGGCTTGTTTTTTCAGTCCAGTTGTCCACTTTTGATTGATATAAAGGTTTTCTTTATATGAAGAGTGACATAACAGGCTATAGCAGCTCTTTTCCTCCACATGGAAGCAGTCAATAAAGGACCAAGCCTAGTGACTGAACACAGGCTATGCATAGAAAAAAATACGACCCATCATCATCACCTGGGTCATGAAAATGTATTACACATTTGAGAGGTGGACCCTGCTATAGAGACCTACCCAGTTACTGCTAAGACCAACGGAAGAGGCTTTTGCTGACTTTAGGACAAGTCACATCAGGTCCTTTACTACAATCTATCCATGAGATGCCGTCTCCTTGCGCTCCCTTCCTACCTGGTGTGGGAAGTTATTTCTGGTCAACTCTTTTCTTACTGTCATAATAGTGACATTGTTTTTTATTTATTCACTAACTAACAGTAAAGCAGTTGATTCATGATCTAGTGTAAATATTTAATGGATCTCTCTTTTTCCTAGCAGCTTTCATATTTCAATGCTCTTTATATGAATTTTAATGGTTCACCCATAACGCACGGGATGATACAAACTTACAAGCTGCTGCCATTAACACTTGAACGCTACTGAAAACAAGCATCTCTAAACAGATAGCATGAAAATGTAGTAACTGGCCTACTTAGGCCAACTGAAAGACTTTTTACTACCCCAGCGCTAAATCTAGCATATGTTTATGAGGCTGATCGTTAATGAACCACTTCCATCAATTCTCAAGAAGGCAGCCTGGTGGACCGCAGTACTGAAGGCTGCATATCTGCTTTTGGAGGAAGTGCCCACCTTTCTTGTCCCCTGAGGTCCTGTTCCCATGGTCTCAAATCAAGAGTAATCAATATCAAACACAAAAAGATTTGAGGGACCCCATTTGAAATGAAGAACAGCAGAACACCTTGGCTCCTTTTGGCAAGCAGACATCTGACACCATTCCTTGGAGAGACATACAGACGTTTTGGCCAGCCTGGTACTAAAACCCCTCATAGTCCTTCAGGTCTTCTTTGGCCTTAAACTCCAAACCAACAGGGTAGATGACCTAAGAGTTGATTTGTTCCCTATACAGAAACTATGGGATTCTCTCAAGCGGACTCTGGAGGCCCATGCACACACAGGCAGGATCCCCTCTTTCAGCATATGTGGATATTGAAGATTTCCCCAACACAGAGCTGTCCTTGTCCCTAATCTTCACGTCACACAGGCATGGTCAGAACCTGCTTTCCTGAAAGCGTAACAAATAATTGTAGCTCATTTGCTTCAGAGATTTTTCTTCCAGATTTCATCTCGTTTCATGAGAATAAGTGGTTCCAGTATAATGCCAAAATCCTCTCAAATCTGTAAAACATAACAATTACCTGATGCCTACTACCACTGATACCTGTACTGGAAACTGTCCAGCCCCCAATCCCTTCTAAATAAATCACTGGTTGGCAGACAAATTACAGGAGGACTCCAAGCAAAAAGCTACAAGGCCAGTAGAATAAAAACCTACCATCCTAAATCCATCTGTCATCATACGGATTCCTCCTACCGGACTATGACACTGCAGAATATGAGACAAAATGAGCCTTCCACTACTCTGCAATCAACACAGCAGAATCGCTTGGTATTTCAGAGGTATTTCACCTAACACACCAGCTAATCAAACCAGACAGCGTAGCCCAGATATCAGACCCAAGCATCGACTGCCTCAAGGCGCTGTCAGTGCACACTCTCCTGACAAGACTGACTGAATATGTATGGAAATAAGCTGAGAAAGAAAATTTCCTGAGCAGACCCTATTATCTACTCCGCCAATCTTCACTGAGTGCGGCCATGTCACACCTACTGGAGCTCAAGGGACCTGGAAATAATAAAGCCACGACATGTGAAACAAATCTACGGCCTCCTGGCAAAGGAAAGCCTATAAGGAAGCTCTTTCCGCCACATTCAATATTTCTTACTGAAGAACTTTTTCAAGAAAGCTTACTTCATCCTCACAAATTAAACATTCATCCCCAACATCCAACTATTTCCCTCTCTTTAGTCTCTCATCCCTGGGAAAAGAAATCAGAAAGTTACAATCCCCATGCTCCAACCGCCAAGTGACACTGCTCAACGCCAGGTTGCACAAAAGATGTTGAGATGTGTTCACATGCGCAAAGGTTTATTGGAGTGGTCTGTAGAAAAGCGAAGGTAGCTTTTGGGGGAAAAGTTATAACAAAATTGTTGGCTAGTTGTTAAGCTTTCTGCAGGCATGTTACTGGGTTCCCTAGTGTAAACCAAAAATTACAGCCAAAGGGCAGAAGACGGGGAGGAAGGGACAATTCTCATGCTGGTGGCAATCGCTTCCCTGAGAGCCTGTCACAACACCACTGTCAGGGTGTGCAGGTCCATGAAAACAAGAAGAAACCACTGCCACAGAGCAGGCCCCCAGCAACACAAAGGCAAAGCACCTGGGCACCCCGCAACACCCCGCGTGCCCCTGAGCTGGAGCTCAGACCAAGACAAGGTGCGGACACCGCTTGGGGCTGTGCACTACAGGCACCTTCGGGGGGGGAAAGGCGGGGAGCTGCACACATCCGTTTACAGGTTCTGCCCTTTATGTCCAGTTTCCAGCTGGGGGACATACTTTTCCATGCTGCATAGCTTACAGTACAAGCTGTTTTAGTAGCACAGTATTTTAAAGGGAATTTTACTTAAAGCACTATTAGAGGTTTATACCTCTTCCCTTGAACTCTACACAGCTGAGTTCCCAGTACTGAGATGTCTGATTTTACAGGCCAAGAGATACTACAGTCCTATAATATTTTTCATAGCCCCTTAAAACACTGTAAGTAGGCTTTCACTTTCAAATGGAATACACAAAGTATGGGATGGAATCAAGCAGTAACGAATATCTGATAAATTATGAAGGGATGTGGCACAGAAACTGACATTTTCCACATCATTATTTTAATCACCATGATTTTGGGCTTCAAGAGCAGGCACTGTGCACGGGGTACGTTTGGAAAGCTGGAACTCTCATTGGCTTAAAACTCCTGTTTCTGTCTCTGTTCAGTCCCAAGATAAAATTTTCCCAAGATAAATTATGCCTTGATTATGGGTTTGTGTCTCATTGCTCACCACAAACAGGACCATTAGGTTCACACAATGCACACTAATTGCCTGCCACCTAGTTTATTTTATTCTCTGTGATGAATCACAAGTCTTAACAAGACCAGAAACGAACTTAGTGTTCAACTGATATACGCTGAGCTGAGACTTTTAGTACTGTACAGCAAATCAATCTTCTGCCCTCCATGTAAAAGTTGTCATGAACCCAGGCTGGTAGGATACATACTGTGTGCATTGTGCACAAGCCAATTTTAGGAGGTGTGGGAGTTTCATGCTTGGAAATCGTCTCTCTTGGATTTCCTGTAAGTTTATTTTATTTCACTCAGCCCAAGACTGAGTGCAGGAGCCATGTGCCATTGAAACGCTATCATTAACCCCACTGGCCGTCGGGCAGCCCAGCCAGCTGATTTTTTTCCACTTGTCTTTACATGGTGTATGGCAAAATCTGCTACTTGGGAAACAAAGTCTGAGAAGCAAAGCAAAGGAGCAGAGGGCAGGAAGGGCTGACTGGAGAGATCCTGTCTTCTCTGCTGCAATTTCAGTTGTGCATCAGGGTCACACACCCGGGAGCACATTCAATGCAGCGTATTTGTGCTCTTCCTGCTTGCCCCGTTGGTGTGAGCTGGGAGAGGGAAGAAGGGTCCCAGCTAAAAAGGCCTCATTCAGTTTCAAATTTCTGCCAGATCATGGGGTGAAAGTCATTAAAGAACCAGCAGTTACATGTCCCAATAAGCACAAATCTTAATTTTCTTTCCTGGTGCTTAACCTGTGAACATTGACGCCCTCATCTTAGCTGAACTGCTGAGTTTCTTTTATAGATTCATAGAATGGTTTGGGTTGGAGGGGACCTTTAAAGGCCATCTAGTCCAACCCCCTGCCGTGAGCAGGGACATCCTCAACTAGATCAGGTTGCCCAGAGCCCCGTCCAGCCGGACCTGGAATGTTTCCAGGGATGGAGCATCTACCACCTCTCTGGGCAACCTGTGCCAGTGCTTCACCACCCTCAGTGTGAAAAACTTCTTCCTTCTGTCTAGTCTGAATCTCCCCTCCTTTAGTTTAAAACCATCACCCCTTGTTCTGTCACAACTGGCCCTGCTAAAATGTTTTTCCCCATCTTTCCTATAAGCCCCTTTCAAGTACTGAAAGGCCGCAATAAGGTCTCCCTGGAGCCTTCTCTTCTCCAGGCTGAACAAGCCCAACTCACTCAGCCTGTCCGCATAGGAGAGGTGCTCCAGCCCTCTCATCATTTTTTGTGGCCCTAATATATATTATACTTGCTGGACTTTGACAAAGAAGTGGCATTTTAATAAGCAGTAGATCAGAGGCTTTCCAGTCACACTGAAGCTGAAGAGGTTAATGCTGGATTTATACCAGGGTAACTGAGAGAATAATTTGGCTCGGAGGCAGAGATGCCTGCAGGCCAAGGGAAGGCAGAAAGTAAAATAAACAATTAAGAAATGGTTAAATGATTTACTTGGTACCTCCAGGTCTTTTAAAATATGAATCATCTATGAAAGGAGAGGACAATTAAAGAGTTTAGGCAAGAAAAAATAATGAAAACAAGTAAGCAGCCACCAAAACTCTTGTGCATTTCAAATAGAAGAAAATGTTTCCTTAGCCTGAAAAAAACTCACCAGTGATTAAATCCTTCCCATGCTTTGCACTCACATGGCTTCACTGCAGCAGCGGTTCCTACAGGGCTGCTTACAGACCAGTCGTGGTCTATGAGGCTGTGAAGAGCGGCTCATTAGTCCCGTGGGATCTGAGGATCCTCCCTGCAGGGCGACACGCTCTGCAGAGCTGTGGGCGCAGCGCAGCGAAGAGGCCGCCAACATGCCACCACCTCCCCTGTCAGGGGAGGCTGACACTGGGCACTGCTGCAGCAGGACATCCGTCATTCCGGCTCGTGCCTGCTGCAGCACTGGCTTCGGGAAAAAAAGGTGCACTGGGGCCAGAGGGGACCTGGGAAGTGTCCAGCGAGTAAATTTTGGTCCCAGTTTGTTTCCTCCCTACAACTGCAGCCAATTCAGATGTATTCTTTCTAAATATTTTATTTGAGTTCTAGAATACTGAACTCAATATATTTCTTTTCATCATACAATCAGAAAAATCTCTTCCTGCTGCCAGCCTGGTTGCTTTCAAAAGAAGGACCCAGAGCAGGCATCAAGACGAAAGTGAGATTAAAAGTACCAAATAAACAGCGGAAATACTCCTACAAATCACAAGAATCAAAGCTTGTATGACCATTTATCACTGCACGCAATGGCAAGCCTACCATCAGACACATTGATAAATGAAACACACTTTCCATCCATCTCTTTAATGGCACATTAGTGTCATGGATTTGCCATGCACACCAAAACACTGAATCCTACCTAGGCATTTCTTAATTGCCCAAGAAGATGGTAATTTATGGACTTAGCCATAATGACTGGAACACATTTATTCAATCAATTTTATACCTTAATTGAAATTTGTGGCTTAACAAGAAAAATCATGAAATTAACTGCTCAGACAGTTGTATCTTTAAAACAGAACACAGATGTCAGGTTCCATTAGTGGTCAACTTTCCTGATATATTTTAGGGTACATTTTTTACACTCTATGTCAGATCCCCAGACAAATTCCTAGAAGAAATAACAGGATTTGTGGGAAATCTTAGCCACCGCTGTGATAATTTTCTCTTTTGTGTTACAACATCAATATTCTGCTCACATGTGGCATCGGTGCCTGACTATCACTAATTTTATGGGGATTTTTTGAGCATACTCTTGATAGGAAGGCTTACCACATCCCTGTTCACATCTGGAGCTCCAGAAAGATGGTGTTTTTCCTAGGTATCTCTCACAGCACTCACAACAATCACAGTCACAAAACTTTTAAGTTACTGAGCCCCTTTTACAACAGCAAATGCCTTCAGTTTGTTCTTAAAACAAGAGGGAGTGAGGACACCCAGAGTAACGCAAGTGAGGGCTGACCGCAGATCTGAACTGGCAACAGTATCTCCTTCAACGAAGAGGATGTGCATTACGCTGGAGAGCCACTCTCACCTAAACACTACATGGAAATGCAGTTTCCAAAGGCTGCTGGATTAGTATGCAGTCTCTCCGGAGGCTCGTGACATTGTGCGTGGGTGGCTACAAATACGTACCTCTGAGAACTGCAACCTTCCAAAGTCGCTTGGTGGACTTGCAACCTTAAAGACTTTCTTAGGCATCACCCACGTTTCCAAAGTTTCTAGTTTACTGACAGCCAGATTGGTTGCGTGGTGTCTGATTAGGAAGCCTTGGAAACGGTCAGCAAGGAAGTAAAGGTGGACGGAAACTGGATGGCCCATAGGGTAGTATCTGTAAAACAGCACACGCACACGCTCATCAGTTACACAAGAGAGACATGAAATCCCCATTTACTTGGAGCTAATGGCTTAAGAAGCATTCATTTCAACTAGAAAATTCACCACTGCACATTAAGAGATTTCAAATGTGTTCATGACTCATTATCAAATATTCTTAGGCTGTTTCGATTACCCTGAAACAAAAAAATGTTGCTAAGAATATATGCTCATTTAGAACACACTCACAGCTCTAAGCTCTTTAGGAGATACCTCTGCGTGCCAGAAAACTCCCCTCCCTTACTACTTCTTCTGGGTAAAAACTGCCACCCAGAGATACACGCTGTTAGGCTGCAGCACTTCTGCTAGGATAAACGGTGTTCAAGAAACGTGTCAGTGGCTCCAAATCAGGTGGCCGCCCTTTTCCTGCCTTCAGCAGGGTCAGTCCCCAGCGACGCTGCTGCGGGACAGCAGCAGCCCGGGGACGGCAGAGGGAGCTGCGGGGCCGCACGGGCGAGCTGGCGCCCCGCTCCGTTCCCCGCTCCGTTCCCCGCACAGCAGCCTCATCCCCGCCGGACTCCGCGAGGGCAGCGCTCTGCAGGGTGGCACTGCAGCGAAGGACACCAGAATTCGGTCCCCATTTTAGGTCTCCTTTATTTTAGGAAATAAACTTCACATTCCTTAAAGACTTGATGTTGCTTTTGCGGTGGATTTTTTTTGCTCGTAATTAAAAAAAAACTGAAGAAAGGTCAAACAAATAGGAAAAACCTCTCATCAGATTTGGAAGCCTTCAGTTACAGTTTGGATTTCAGAGACATTGTAATCATGGTTTCAAATAATTATGGTCAATTGTCTGCTATAGTCTCAGAAACATCTGTAATGATGTG
This sequence comes from Phoenicopterus ruber ruber, assembly GCA_009819775.1. Lineage (NCBI taxonomy): Eukaryota > Metazoa > Chordata > Aves > Phoenicopteriformes > Phoenicopteridae > Phoenicopterus > Phoenicopterus ruber. The sequence goes on along the minus strand of CM020229.1, from coordinate 9,702,901 downwards.
TGTGTACATATGGATGCATAAATAATTAAAAACATGTTGTTCATAGCTCTGAAATCAAATATTTTGCTACTTCACAGCACTGACATTAACTGTGAAACCAGTGTCTTTGCAATACGTTGAAAACCAACCGGTATCACACCTTCCCAGTCAAGTCAGCTAAGTCTGACTCCTCATGCCAGTTACTACATCTCAAGACATAAGCACTATGAGGAGCTAACCTCGGTTAACGGACTTTCCATTACATGAAACCAGCAACACCCAGAAGGAAGTCTCTAGAGCTTGAGAAGACGGGGTACAAACAGGGCCAGCACTGATGGACTGAGTAAAAACACAGCAAAGCTACGCAGTGAATACCAGCAACAATCTGACTTCTGTTCTGAGTACTAAAGCCTCCTGTTTTATATGTGTGCAGCAGCAAATATTTACAATATCCTTGAAATAGTCTGAGTAAATTGTCTCTTGGCAGCAGTGAGTAAAAATGCCTAGAGATGGAGAGAAATAAATTAAACCTCAATCACGCATTAATGTTGCCCCACTGAAGATACTGATATGCAATCCAATTTGGTCCCAGAGCAGTCTGCAGGGGGCACAGCTCTCTGAGGCTGTGAGCTCGCCCTTGTTAGAAAGGTGTGCAAGGCAGCTTCTCTTATAAAAGTCTCCTGGGCCGCTGCGGGTGGCAGCGTGGGACTGACTCCAAATGTGATCTGAAGCGGTAGAGGCTTTCCTCGCAGCGCCTGCAGCAGTGTGAAATGAGCTGGGGTGGTGACTGCAGTATCAGCTAACTTTGTGCTGCTGTTAGCCCTAACAGCAAAGGGAATATTGTCGAGGTGCTCAGCCCAAATACATCCCTGCCATTACTGCGTTGGAGAGATGCAAAAGCACGAGAGGGAAAGAGGAAGTGTATATATGCATACACCTAGAAAGACAACATAGCATCAAGACAGAAGAGATGTGAATCATAAACCTGAGGATTATCTACCTTTCTGTGATTTAAATTGGATGCTGACTCACAGTGTTTTGAGGGGGCTCAGGCAGGTATGACAATGAAGCCTCCACTCCGTATCACTGTTTGCAATTCCTCCCTGCACTGTCTCATGAGGCTCCAGCCTACTGTAAAGGAGCCGTGCTTTATCCCAGAGACAGCTGCAATCAGCGGCGGATGACATGGCTTCCTTATCTATAATCTGAGCAAGCTTGAAAAGCACCTTGAGTTCCTGTGCAATGAAAAGCTCCCCAGAAAGGAAACTGATTATTGATATAAATCATCATCAGAACACTGGCAAAGGGAACAAGCACAAAAGTAATTGTCAGATTATTTCAGTACTGGTTATACATAGCTCCCATCCTCTCTGCTGGCTTCACTCTGCAGGACAAAAGACCCAAGACTTCTTTAGGTCTGCCTTTATTTCATATAAGGAAGGCATGCTACTAGTGATTATTTCTATCTAATTGTTATTGATCTTTTATGTCTTTGCACCAGTAACCTTTACTGGCAAAGCTGTAATAGGAATCTGGATCACTTATTGCCACATCTTTCTAAATGGGACATTGCTCAGCACTTCCATGACTGAGTAGGAGGGTCAAGGCGCATTTGGTTCCCCCTCGAGAACACAAGTGGGGCAAAGTCCATCTGTGAAAACACAAGGAGTGTCTTCAATATTTGCTGACTTAGGCTGTATGTGTTTTCTATTAAAAAAGGCAGGGTCCAAAAAATACATTCTGAGGAAAGAATTAAGAGACTGTAAAGTAAGACTTTAAAAGATGAACCCTCTCTGCTTTGAATATAAACAGCTTCAGATGTGTTTGCAGGCAGCAAACATCTACCATGAAGACAGCCTTTTCTGTGCAAGTCTAACTCCAGGAATTCTTCCTTCAAATCCCTTTTAGACTGAATTCTTCTTTGCTAGGCTTATAGGTGAAAAGGAATCTAGAATATAGGGGGGTTTCCCTTTAAAGAATAAGGACCTTTATTTGCTATATATATATATGTACATATATATTTATACATACGTACATTTTATTTATTTGGTGCTAAAGGATCCCACCAGTTGCCACACTTGTGGCACAGACAGCCGTACCAAGCAGGCAAACTGAGGTTGAGCAAGTAGTTCTCTGTACTCCATGTATGCACCCAGGGGAACAAACAAGCAAGGACCATTAACCTGCCTGTGTTCAGATTAATTCTGAAATCCTGTCCTCTGCTTTTGGTAAGCATAATAGAGGTGAACATGACCTCTGCTGCAATCACATGGAGGGTTTAGGAGCTGCAGGTATAATACACTTGCTAAAATTAATCAAGAAAATGTAGCAGCGGGGGTAACACTGCCCAACTGGACCCTATCAGTCTTCATCAGGCTGGAGAGAACCTCCTTAAAAGTGCAACAAACAGGTCACATAATGTCAACCCCAAATAACCAATGCTTTATTATGGGCATAAATACTCCTGGAAATAAGCGCTGTACACTTGCAGCTGCCTGGCCCTGTTTGTGACAGTATGCTCCAGCCAGCACAGCCAAGCAGATGCACCTCTGCCAGAGCTTGGCAGTCCAGTCTGTGTCCCCTGAAACACCCAGAAAAAGACAGACTCAGACTAACCGGCAGCTGTTGTCTCCAGCAGCATGGAACGAAGTTTCGGCTCTCCGCAGGCCCAAGCGGGAGAACGCATGGTACATGGTGAGGGCAACGTCGCTGAGTGTGTGCACGCCATCAGGCTCATCGTACACGTTCTCCCAGTACGACCGGAGGCCGGGCGTGCCAGATGGGTAGTTGCCGTACAAGTAGTAGTCCAGCTGGCCAATTATCTCTTGATTCACTACAGCTTCAAATTTGCGGGCAAAGAAAGTTGGCCTGGCAGTCTGCTGTGGTGATACGAAAGGAAAAGACATTGCAGTGAGTTCCCATTTTCAGCCATGAGACTTTGTCCTAAGCAATGGAGTTGGAGTTGAGGACATGAACTGGTTCTCCCCGTGGGCAAACGTGACTTAAAAGGTCACCTTTGTGACCATTTGTCCTTAAGATTCAGATAAAAACTACATAATTACTCAACGGAAATGTAGGTGTGCCAATCCCTTCGTACCAACAGCCACTCCCCACTGCCTTGCTCTGGAAGGCTCTCCGTGCGCCAGAGGGGTGGGGAATGCTCTCGTTAGCCTGGACACGGCACAGTACTGGCACATGTTATTAGCGGTCAGGCAGGGAGCAAAGTGTCCTGTGGCACAGGGGCACAGAAGAGGCAGAGCAGCATTCTGCGTGTATGGATTTGCGGCTACGAGGTTGTAAGAGGACTCTGGGAGAGGTGTCATCTGTGGCTGAGGTTTCTCAGCTTCTGACCGGTCCCGTACAGATTTTTTGCTCTGCACTTGACACAATCTTGGGTATATTACTGGTTTATATGCTACTCAACTACCATTAGCTTTTAAAAAGCCTTTGTTTTGCCTTGCTCATATTTGCGTGTGGGTGCTGAGGAGTTCAAAAGTGCCCCAGATGGTTGAAAAATTCTTTTGAGGATGCTCAGTTTTACTCTGAGGTGGTGCGTGCTGTGGGCTCTCTGATCTCCTCCTCTGCAGCTTGCCTTGTGCCTCCGTGGGAACTGCGAGCAAGCCTTCTGGTGCCGCGTGTTCATCTGAGGGGCTCTCTCATCAGGCAAGTGTCAGAAGTTGCCTTTACATCTATTCTAATTTTGAACTTTCCCTTGCAGCTCAGTTTACCTGATTGTTTTCTGAAATGTCATTGTGGGTTGTTTTCCCAGCCTGGAGCTGGTCAGCCTCTGCAGACTGGCAGGAGTTTTTTAAGACTTGTCATTTATTCTGTGCTGGAGACTGTCCTGGGATTGGTGTTCGGGGCAGCAGAGCCTCTCTTAGATAATGTCTCGTTTGCTCTTTTTGTGAGTGCCTGTGTCACTGACTTCAACCGCGCCTGGTAGGCAGCACATTACAATAAAGAAAAGATCTCTGTTTTGGAGCAGTCATCATTTTTGTGCTGTAGGGTAACACATTCCCCATCCCACACAAAGCCTGAACAAACATGCTTTATGCAGGGAACCCCGAGGAGCTGCAGGGATGGAATTGCAAATCTGGTGACCTTGAAACAAGCGGTTGTTCATTCTTAATAGAAGATACACAGGCCAGATACAGTCTTGAGACTGAGTGCACCCTTGAGCACAAGGATTTGCTCTCATGTCTGCTTTGAGGAAACTGTATCACAAAGGAACCGATTAAACTTTTTAAGGCAGTCCTGCCAAGCCTGGGTGATTGAAACCTCATGACTCTGGCCCCCAAAACCACGAGATAAACTTAAATATAATCATGTTGATGAATATAATCACAAAAACTGATTTGCCTTGTGCTATGTAAGCCTCTAGCAGGAACTCTAGTCAACTTTTAAGTTTTTTCAAAGATGAAAAACATTGCTTAACAACGAAAGCCAGAAGCTTCGTGAAATCATGAAAGCACCTGAGCAGCAAGTTTGGAAAAAACCCTTTGCAATAAATTCACAGGAATTACCAAGTAATATTGGTACAGCGAGAGATGTGTCAAGCTTCTCTCCTTTCTAGCACAGCAGATCTACCAATACCAAGTAGTCCAAAGAGCTGCTTTGTGATGTTACCATGCAGTAGTAAGTCTCAAGGGCTCTCAACCTATCTTCTATTCTCCTGAAATTAAGAGCAGAGCTTCCTCATACCTCTTTCTTCACCTTGCTTGATGGAGTAAAATCTTCCCTTCCCATTCCTTGCTGCAGCCTTGCAGCCAGAAGGCTCTCCACACCCCAGCAGAGGGGGAAGAGCTTCTTTGCGGGTATCAGAGAAGGGATCGCTTCAGTTACCTGGAATCGGTGGAAGTCTGCTGGTTTGAAGTCATTAGGCGAACAGCCACACCAGTCAACAATGTGCTTGTACTGACACTTGCAACCGAGTTTACGATTCCAGTTCGTGATGCGCAGGTTGTTGTCCACCATGGAGTCACAGTACGGGCTGTTTTCCAGAACAGTGTGAAAGAAGGACTGCAAGAAAGACAGAGCAGATCAGTGCATTCAGCTCCTCAGACTTCCATTTTCTCCTTCATTTCAGCCCATGGGCCTGAACCTAATGCACGTGACTTATTTTCTTTTGAAATCAGAGAATTAACAAGCTCTATTGTTCTGCCATATACGAAAAGCACTCTACATGTATGCATTCCATAAGGCATGAAAAAAATCACAACACGCTATAGACCCAGCCAAACTGTAATAACATACAGTTGAGGCCTTGCTACAATAACCTGGCACAGAATAATTGCACTTCTGCAATGACCAGCTTTGGGCATTGAGAGTCCAAAGGACGCCAGGAAAGGCACCAGTGCCAACAATTATTTTCTTTTTGTTTCAGCTGTACGAGCAATTCTAAGAAATTCCATTATTTCTCTTCTGTAAGTTACTCTCTGGTCTAACAGATTTAGGACTATTTTCCTGAGCAATGTGTTAATGACATATCTCAAGTTGTTTCCTAAGACAATTCTCAAACCTTCACCATCACCCCAGTTACTATGAAAAAAATCCAGTCTCGGACAGCTCTTCTGTGCGTGCCTCTATCTCCAGCACCCCGAAATGCATTGCTAGTTGAATGGCCTTGTTCTGAAATATACAGTTCACCCCAGGCACCAGAAGGACATTCTGCCTCCTGCAATTACATCTGAAATCATAAGTCTTTATTTGCTGACTCAAGGCAGCAAGGAATTCCTGTTGGGCTATCCTAATTGTATCATCATAATACCAGCTATTACATAAATCATGTATAATGGGGACTGATACAGCAGGTTAACAGGTCAGTGAAAGCAGGGTGATTTTAAGAAACCAGCTACGTATCTTGCAAAGAAAACGTTGTAGAAAGAAGCTATGGAATATGATCAAATTTAGCCCTCTAAGAGATGATTTTTGGAGCAGTGACTTCTCTTTAAAATCAGCAATAGTAAGACCTATAAATAACCAGCACAACATTAGCATGGCTGCCCCCCAAATAATCCCCCTACCCTTTTTAATGTTAAACGACAGCCCAGTGAATATGGATTTTATGCTTGAACTGTTTGGTTAAACCCATAAAGGCATCCATTCTCATTCAAGCGAGAGGGGAAAAAAAACCCTACCCAATTACCCATTGCCCTGTGTCCTTTTATAATGATACAGAAATTTCTCCTAGGTAATGGATGAAAAGGTTATCGGAGTTGAGAGAAAAGGTGATTTTTAACAGAAATGGGATTAAAGCAAGATTATTCAACATGTGTGCGGAATAATAAAACCCTATCAAAAGATGACAATCGCTGAGCTCCACCGCAAGCTAAGCTGCCTAGATTTGCAAGGTCGGTCTCATCAATCCCTCAAAATGTTCAGGGGCCACTAGCGAGGAAGGAAGTTACCATTTTAAAGATGGTCTTCCTTGGGATGGCTGCATGTTACATACCCTGGGAGCAGAGCCTGACAAGCCAGGGGAGCAGTGTACTTGCTGAGGCAGGCGTAGCACAGCCTGACAACCCGCCAGGCTCTGTGCTCTATTTGTAGATAACGCACGTCTCCCTGACACACTGCCGCATGCTAGATGAAAACCCATCCTGGTGTGCACTCCTCTTCTGCATCACTTGTAGCCAGAGTGATTCCTGAGTGATCTAAATGATTTGTGACTATGCCTTCTAGCTGAGTTTTGAACGGAACAATAAACCTTTGTTTGTAGGGTTTTTATTTTTAAAGAAAAGGGCTGGATAATAGTGAGGAAAGCTACTTATGAAGACAATTCGCCATCTCTAATAGCCTTCAAAGGCTTTGTGGAGGAACAATTTGCAAGCAAAGGGTGGCTGGATCTTTGGTTGTTCAGTAATAGATTAATAGGCTTAAAAGTATAAAACAAAGCCACTCCTTGCAAAAAAGTCCCACAAACAAACTAAACAACTGCAAAAGCAGTTCTAACACTAAAGGACTTACTCGTCTCTTGGGAGGAAAATTCTCGTTACCCACCGTGGGATGATCCAAAGCCCACCAAAATCAGGCGAAAGCCCCCCTGACTTCGGTGATCTTTGGGACAAGCACGAACGTTGCAGTTTTGAACACAGAGAGGGATTGCTTTGAATTCACATACCTCAGCAGGAAGCAACGTGTAAGAGTAGAACCTCTTCATCTTTGTTACCAGATCATCATTGGAAAAGGTGACATACTCCACAAACTTCCTGTTCAGGAGAAACCAGTCTGACCCTCCATCGACTGCGATTCCTTCTGGGATCTTCCGGTCCCCCAGGCGCCACATGTGGGTATCGCATTCCAGGAAAAGCCGATCCAGTCCTTGTTTTCTGATAAATCTGAGGGAATACAAAAGCAGTCATTAAAAGTTAATTTGTGTTTTGTTATCATCGCTAGCTCTACAAATAAAGAAGCTACTTTCTCAAAGAAAAAAGGATAAAAAGGTCACTTGTTTATATTTCTGTTCTACTCATAAATAAAGAAGTTTAATAAATGATTAATCAGTTATACGTTCGGTTATGGGGGCAAAGATTGACAGATTGCTTTTAAACATCATTTACACCTTCTGCTGCCCTAAGACAGAACTGTGCAAGTTACAGAGCTGTATGGCATGAAAGTCCATAATGTTTATTAACTCTTAACAAACCACTGCAGAAGAACCGTAATATGAACAGGAACTAAACACAAGCTGTGTGACAGGCTTCTGTCTCTAAACAGATGCCCAGTTTTTGAAGAACAGCAAACCGTACATAAAGGTCAAATGACCAATTTTCTCCTATGTTATTATTCCATTAATTTTTCTATTGGGGTATAGTTAATTAGGAAGAAATACAATTGCATTGCTTTTTGCTGTAGAATGAGTATGTTTGCTCCATTTTCAAGTCTATGGGGAGCAACGTTTTGTTACTGCTGAACCATGAATAAAAGGAGCAACCGCAGAACTGTAAAGTTATGGAAATGAATTATTTGAGACCAATATAAGAAGAAAAAAAGAGTTGGAAAATCAATCTATGTTTGAAAACACTTTGGACTGGATGCCCACACATGTTTTGAGACTGTCTGATCCAGGTTTCTATTTGTTATTCCATTTTCAGAGTTTTTTCCCAGAAAGGGAAGCAGGGTAGCCATGAATTAGCACACGCCTTCACAAGGGGGGCTGAGCGCTGTTAATAACGGTGAGTTGCTATGTTGAACACATCCCACATATTCTGAGCAATAGCAAAGCTGGCTAACTAGACCGTTACAGTAACTAACGTCCACAAGACCACAGATCTCACTGGATGTAAGAGCTGCAGGCTAACAAGAGCTACAGCACCTACAGTGAGGAGGACACCCTAAGACCTGTGTTTCCTTCCTGAACAACAGAGCTACACCAGGGCTCTTAGAAATGTTTTAGGACTAGGAAGTCGAGAAGACATTTTAGTGGTCCTCAAAAACATGCAACTGAAGAAAGGCGAAAAGAAATAAAAGTTAAGGAACAACACCAAAGCTTTCCGGACTCCTGCATATGGCACCGTGAGTGTTAACCCTGTAGGCTAACTCCCTGGTTGAAGTTTTGTTCTATACCAATCAAAGAACTGACACACAATTATGAAATGGTGCGTATTAATTTTCAAAAGGACTGTAAATGACTTCAGGGTCTATGTCCTACTGATAGCCATGTCTCTTCTCACAGTATGAGAAGAGCAGCTCCTCTATTAACACAACAGTGCAGGAAATGTGTAGATGAGAGTGGAGAAATTTTTCTTTCCATGAACAAGTTTCTAATTTCATGTTCCATTATGAAGGATAATAGAAAAGTCTTGCAATTTTAATGCAGTGCTCTGGAATGTAATCTTCAAATTCAATATTTATGCAGTTATCTCCAAATCAAATATTAATGTGCCTGAAAGTTTGGTCATTTATTTATTTCCCTCAAAACTAAATGCTCATTTGAGTTAATTATTTTAAGAAAATAATAGAATTTTATCGACCATAGTTAAATAGGAACGTAAAGTTCTTTTCCATGAAATAATTTCTTTCAACTGCTATCTCTACCAATTTATCACCCTTTATTCTCGTTTTCAAATAACAGTTTCTTTGACTGCAATAGAAACCCCAAACTAAAAAAACCACCTGACCATTTCAAAAACTCCTCTACTTACAAACTCCCTCAGCCTATGTTACATGATAGGGCTTACAGTTAACTAATAGCAGAAAGCTCAGTTATACAACTTCAGCCTTATTGTCTGAAATTGGCAATAGAAGAGTATGGCCATACTCCAGATGAGAAGGTCCTAGCAAATCTAGGCTCACAGCTTCATGTTTTCCAAAATACTTGACAGGCTCCTTTTTTTTGCATACGTACGCAGTTCTATGACTTTTTTTAGCTAATAGCTTGGACAAGCAAATCTTGGCCTATGGAGTGAAATAAGACAATTCTTGGGAGCACGAGTGTTTTCACAACAAATCTAAGTCCTGAAATCCTATACAAAAAGGTTATTAGAAGAAAACTAAATGTACTTTCCAACCATTCATCCTCCAGCAAGGCAGCGTAGCCCAACTGAAGAGCAGCAACACCTTTGGAAACCTGCAAAGAGAAGACCCTTTTGCTAATGCTTCTTGAAACCTCCCTAGAAACATCACATCAGGTTTTAAATACCAGTAACAACTGAATAGGAAGCAGGCATTTCTCAGAAGGCTCTCGCTTACTGGGCCCGCTTCACGCACAGTCATTACACCTAAACAGAATAACGCATTAGCATAGCAAATAATTTCCTTTTATCTATGAAGCAATAATTTATCCAAGGGGCTTTGAAGACACAGCTCTCCATTGGGCACTTGCTTGCTATCTGTTTATGTTCCTTGGGAGCCAAGGGGACCAAGTATATTTTAGCTCTGCTAGAAGCTAAGCGATCCTGCCCGAGGAGGCAGTGGGTCGCCCTAGCAAGCCTAGGCTGTACTGCTGGCACACAGAGAACTGAACTGCAACCAAAGTGGAAAAGGTGGTCGAGGCTTTTTTTTTTTCCTCCAGACTCTCTTCTAGGACGACTGATGCTCCTAGCTACTCCAGCAATAGTGATTTTGGCACTCAAGGAGGCAAGAACTTACTCTAAGCATACTGGATATTGCCTGAGGGAAAGGTGCTATTTGTATGCCACACAGGCCTTTTCAAGAAATCAAAACCCCTCCAACACTACAAACAGTTTATAAAGATTCTTGACTAGCCATCCAACAACGCCTGCAGCAGCCATCTCTGAAAAGAAATATAAGAAGATGGAGGGCAAAAGCATGACCCTACTGTTTTGTTTCTAGTCTAATGCTGTATTTCATTAGTTTCTGGTTATGCTCAATGTAATACCAAACCAGTGCATTTTATGAAGGCATGCCAAGCTTCCGAGAGAGCAATGAAATGCAAAAAATGGTGATTTTCCCCTCAAGTCTTTCTCTCTTGGGTTTTATAGGACAACTAGCAGATAACTCCTAAATTAAAGTAGACAAAATGGATTGGGAATAGCATTTCATTAATCTTAGCCAATGTGGAAAAATTCAGGTGCTTCCTGGCACCCTGAACTTGATGTAAGACCGGCACACCTCTGACAACTGCAAATGTATTTGCCAGCACAATGACATACAATTGCACCAAGGTATGGTTAGCCAAATACAAAGGAGATTGCCATCAGATGAAGACATTTGACCTTTCTCCTGATCTAAGACAAACAACAGGAGGAAAATAATGATGATGAGAGAGTCAACCAGGAGAAAATAAAATTTAAATAAGACTAGGGTTAAGAACAAGCATGCTGTTTTACCTTATTTCATAGAACACTCCGTCTAAGACATTTTATGCTTACCCTTAATCAATTTTAACTCTTCCTAAAGAGCCTCCAATTTTGAGGAGCCTGGTTTACACTTCAAAGTAAGCAGCAGGCATAGCATAATATGAATGCGTCTTGCCAGCTGAGCTCAGCAATCAGGCAGCTACACGCGTGAAAGGAGTCGTTTGCGCCCTGACTACGTGTGGATGCAGCCTCAGGGTTTACACGGTTCCAGATGGTTATTTTTATACTTAGTTAAAAAACCCTACTGCCTGCAGCACGTGGCCTGTCGCAGTGAGTATAGATAGCTAACTGTCCAGACAGCTCATGATTGCAATCCAGCTTAGGGAACTCCTCTTACTTTGTAGTGTATTTAAATATTTATAAATGCATTTCAGATGAGACTCTAGGATTGTATAACACATAAAGCATTTGTAAGATGTTTAGCACATGCTCCTACAACATGAATATAAACACATAGCTCAGCTCTTCTTATGATATGTTTTAACTACTGATAAATATTGTTGCACAGTTACTTAATATCAGAAAAAATATCACAATCAAATATTACCCCTTTGGAGAGTTTTCTCCAAGTAACACTGCATACCACGGCAACTCTGAGAGACCCCCGCTCCTAAATGCTCACACTTATGCAGTATATAAGACAGAGAGTTCGCCGTTTTCTGTTTTCCGAAGTCTATGAATGAATCAAACTTTCTGAAGCATCAGAGGCTATTAGATTGCTGAACATTACTTATCAGTAACTTCATCACTAAAAGGTTTTTGTCTGGAAAGAATGTATTTTTTAAGGTGAAAAGGCTTCTTCCTAAATGTTTCCCGTTTCTGGCCTCTTGCCTAGAAAACCTCCTATCGACATTTCATGGTTAACCGGGTGCACCTACCAGGACCTCATCATCATTACTCACTATACAAGAACAAGAACTATGAATAAAAGTTAACAATACATCAGCAAAACAATTCATCACAAGTCGAAAGCCAATGTCAAAGCAAGGATTTGCAGAGCTTGGAGCTCCACTAGCACCGCGTCCATTTTCCTCCTAATGTACGTGGACAAACTCTGCACATTGCTTTGACTCTATCTTCTCCTCTTTTAGGTCTCTTTGGACAAAAATTTGAAGAAGTCAGCCAATTTTGGTGGGAAAAGTCAAGTAAATATTTTTACGGATGAGAAATATGAGAGGCTCGCCAGCAGTGTTTGCACAGCCACCTTGGAAACACTTACTGCAGTCATTCAGTCGGGAAGCATAAAACAATAACTTGCAATTTAGGTGACCAAGTAGAAAGCACAGAACAGTAATTTGACAATCTTGAGTGTAACAGTTGCAACAAGTAATTTGTGAGCAATCTCTAGGCTACAATATATCTCCATAAACCAGTCACTGAATAATTCTTTGTAACAAGCAAGTTCATAAAACCCAAACCTGCACAGAGCAGTTTCATTCCCTGCCCGCTGCAGGCCAGAAATCCCAGCCTCCATTGAGTATGCGATGAATTTCCAGTTGACTGCGACACAACCCTGACTTCACCCCATTTCCATGAGTAACTCTATTCTATGAAGGGTTACACAGTATTTAAAAAATCTGAAATAATTAACAATTGGCTATTTAAGCACAATGTCTATACTGTACCAGAAAAACATCTGTTTTTGTAAAGATATGATCTTGCAGTATGTTTCCCAAGACCTCTTTTTGTCATGTCGAAAGCCTCCAGGGCTGACCCTCCACTCCCAAAATGAAGTTGAAGCTTGAAAAGGGGTACAATGTCAAAAAGAAATAGTGCCTACTTAGTCTGTCACGATGAGGAAGATTTCCTCCCGGTATGACAGGCAGCACACAGAAAGCACAGAATGCACAATTCCTGTTGTTTCAAAAGGCTATGAAAAAACTCTCAATATAGATAAAAACAATGGAAGAAAAGAGAGGGAGAAACAAAAATTGTAACCTGCTTTCCAATGCGTTTAAAACTGCAGCATCCTGAATGCAAACGTTATGAGGTCAAAAGCAGAATTCTTCTTATCTTTCTTTAATTCCCTTATTCTGAAGAAAATATTATAAACACAATACTATCCTAACAATCCCCTAAGCTTTAATGCCAATGCACAAACATCAACAATATCATAAAGAATTTCTCTCTTGACTGGGTTTGCTATAGCGAGATTGGGCTTATTTCACATGCAAAAGCCAAACCTGTAAGTAAGCACACAAATTACAATGCTTTTAGTAGCTTTGCCCGCTGTGCTTAATGCTCGGAAGTTAACAAGGAACATAGGGAAATCTTACTTTTAAAATATGATTAGTGTTTGTCACTCATAGCTCTATATGCCCTACAACAGAGGAGGGCACCGGACCTCGCGCAGCAGCAGAGCACGGCGGGCGCGTGAACGGGGGGGCGGCCAGCCTCGCACCCTGGGATCACCAGCTGCTCCTCGGCAAGGACAGCACAGGCTCCGACCTCGGGAGGACAGGGATTGAATTCAGAGTAGAAAACACTGGTGACACAGCCACGAAAAATAAGCCAGCACTGAGAGACGCAGTTAGTGACATTTGTTCCTGCAATTTCTGTGGGTCTCTAGGAGCTGGGCTGCAAGTCACCATGAGACCAAGCAGCTCTACTGGAAGGACTTTCTGATGGTCCATGTTACCACAGTTGTTTCCAATGTACATTTAAATAGTTTTATGCTCAGTGTGCAAGTAAATCTGGGGCAGACAACTGGTCTGCTGCCACAAATGTTGGACAATTTAAGGTTTAGGTCATTTACAGTGTAGTAAAAATGATACAGTATTTTGACTGGCTCTTTCAAGTTATAAGTCTACCTTGAAATATTATGTTAAACGTGGCCCTTCTCCATCAATGGCATCTTTATGGAAACCAAATGTCCATGGCATTTAGGGTATTCCACACGAGATGCTGTTGAAAGCCAATGAATACACACATTTTATCTGATCATTATTCCATCTCTATATGGACGTAATTAGATTTTTCAAGCTTTACAATAGGTGCCTCGTACTCTACATAATTTGTTTCTGCTTCTTTCATATGCAACTTTCTCAGTATATCCATTTAATGCTTTAGTCATACCACATCTTTGCATTATGTTTAGAAGAAATTCCTCATGATTTTTTCTTCCTGTCCACCTTTTCCTAAGAGTGAACTTCCACTGGCTTTGAAAAATCTTACTTTCTATCTTCTGGAAATCTCTCTTTCAGATGAAGTCTTAAAAAGCCTTAATGCTTCTCAGTATTTTAATGTTGCAGATCAGGGAGCAAACTCTTCAAGTGTCCCAAAAATAAAAAAAAACCCTCTAAAATTGTTTTGAGTTGTAGGAAACTTGCAGAGACTATTTTTTGCAGTAATGACTCTACTAGGAATTGCCTTATTTTGACAACAGTTCCATACAGTCCTTCGTGAGCACAAGGCTCAAGAGGGACTTTCAAAGGCTTTCCTATGGTTTTCTTTCCAGCACTCTTCGCTTACAATATCTTTTAAGAAACACTGGAACAGCTTTTACAAGGACAAAAATGTAATGGCTTCCTCTCACGATCAGGGAGGCCACAACTCAAGTGATTTTGTTTCTTTTTATATAAAATAAGCAAAACGGGGAGAAAATTGCAAATGATAGTGTGCAGAGATGTAGCACGAATTTACTACAGACAGACTCAATGACATGAAACCTGACATTTTGCCATCTGTTTGTCTCCAATAAATGTCTTCTCTAGAAGATTTCTTGTCCCCTCACCTCCTCTTCTTCCCAACACTCACACAACGGAGCAGTCTCCGACCTGGGAATGCTGCTGGGCCTGAGTGGCTGAGTTTGAAGCCATCTCATCTACATGCTGCTGCTGCTGGAGCAGCTACGGCACACGCTACCGCTTCCACCACGGCCAGCAGATCTCAGCTGCTGCAGCGCCCACGGGCGATGCAAAGGGACAGAGCACACCTGGGTGTCCACCACAATAGCATCTCATGGGGTGTTTGTGCTGTGCTTAACATCTCGGGATCTGCATACTAGACAACTGAAGAAAGAAAAGGAAATGGGGATTCAAATTTTCCAAGAGATTGAGGGCAAGTGTGAGTCACTTCTATACAGATTTTCACGCTACCAAATCAGGCTATTGACCTGTGGGTAAAACAGAGCCAACAATAGCTGTCCAATTGAAAAGGATGTTCCCTGCCATAATTATTTTATAAAATGTCTCAGGACCTCAGATGAAAGGACACAAATGTTACTATTTATATCACTGAAAATGAAGCGTGCAGCTCAATGTTCTTAGATAGCAATCAGATTTCTGGTTACTTTACCAGTACCTCAATTTTCACCTCCTTCCTAATTCCCACCCTGCCCCATAAATTATGGCTACTTCAAACCTTCTCACTTATTGCACCTTCCTGAACTGGTGGATGACCTTGCTTATATACTCTACCAAGACCAAAAAACATCCTGTTTTGTCCCATGTCAAGACATATGGCCATTTTTACTGTATCTTCCTAAAATCTTCAACCTATTTTTGTTTTCCTTTGCATTGACAACTTAGCATTGTTTTCCAAAACCGATCAGAAACAAAAGCCCCACAAGGAGGCAAATTATCAAGCCAAAGCAATAATGGCTTTATGGCTCCCCTAACGCTTAGCATAAAGCAATAAGGAACATCTGAAAGTTAGCTGTAATGTCTAAAATTTTTAAGTGCGGTCTCTTTGCATAGAAGATGTATGTTGCTATTTCAGTCACTACAGTTCACATCCAACTGTTGGGCTGAACTACTTACAAGCAAAAAATAGATCTTCCTAGTCCATGTGCTTCAGAATACTGAAGCGTTTAAAAAAAAATAATAAAAAAAAATATGGCTGAGGGAAATTTGAGTCAAATGAACCACAAAATATTTCACATGAGCAGCAAGGTAAGTGCTGCTGGGAGCGAAGTGGGTATACTATTCTGGCAGCAGGGATAATTTTTTTTTTCCCCCTAGTATTTGGGTATTTACTGGGTGATTCATCAAGGCAATATACAGTAGCATTTACTATATGATCCATTTTCTAATTGACCACCAAACCACCATCAACTCAGTGTACAGAACGCCAATGAACAGCAAGTGCCACGGTGCAAAAAGGGCACGTCTGAAAGGGTGACGAAACAGACACGCCTCAGCAGAACTGGGCTGAAAGAGGTGAAGATTTTGGGAACATGCTCCAGCCCTTTGGGATTTAAGGTCTCTATAGCCTCTGAGAACTGGGATGGGCTTGGGATGCTCATTACTAAAAGCTGCACAGTTCAGCACTACCTCTAAAAGTATCTGGAATGCAGGAGCCAGAAAGGGGACAACACAACTGCGAAGAATAGCATTAATGAGGAGAAAAAAACTGCACAAGAACTCAGATACATAACAAACTTTTAATGGCCTTTTCTTTAGTTGTTTGTATTCTGCCTATGAGCTCCAGATTCCTCCAAGATCTAACAGCATCCAACCTTCACAGCATGTTTACACTGTTTTCCCAAATGATTACTATGGCAAGGTTTCTATAAAAAAACCCTCCTTTTTCGTGCCTGTTGTTGAAGATGTCACATTTGACTGTCTTTATATTTTATAATACTTCAGCCAGGTGCTGCTCCTGCCAAAAAACCAAATCTTCCGAGTGTTCCAAATTGTAATAGCTTATACAACTACTGGGTTATTCTTTTGCTTTTAATAGTCTAAGACACTGAAAAGAGGAGAAAACGTAAGTGTTGCCCACTAAGTACTATGTAACGACTCCAGCGACTGTATGCAATTTCATTTCAGACATCCAGCTCTCTAAGGAAATAATGCTTCTCCAGCTGAGTTAAGGAGCCATTTTCATGTCCATCCCTTCTCTGAAGCCACTAAAGGAAAATCAGAGCGATGCACTTTTTAATGACTTTGGCATAACTAAAAGAAAACTTCACTCTATAAAAGGAAGCCTGGTTTCTCTCCTTATTTGGCAGTAAAACATGTACTGATTGTGAACATGGCTTGAATACAAAGTACATTGTAATTGAGCTGTATAAGCATTTCAGTTTTAAGATGGCACTTCTAATCTTTCTCTCTCCGTTGTATGATCCAAAGACTACGATGACTTAAAATGCAGAGTTTCCAGTTGTTTACAAAGCAGACTTAGACAGTTGAAAAGCTTATTGTTTAGGAGGCACTATTCATCCACAAATTAAATTAAAAAGTAGCAGCAAGGGTTATACATTACTTTCAGTGATACTTAAATGCTGAGCTCCTGTATTATTAGTTCACTTGCTTTGAGAAAAATACCTTGGAACAGCAAAATTGTTATTGTATGTGGGGCGGCAGTCAGTCTAGTCCAGTGTCCTCTCCCTTATCATGGCTTCAACTAGTCATTTTAAATAAAAAAGCCTGTTCCAGTCTGTTTTGAGATAGGATATCCCAAGGGAGTTTTCTCCTATTGCCCAATAACTTGGAGACTGGCCTGTGTCCTAAATCCTTTCCAAAAGCCCAAAAGTTGTCTTTTTTTTTTTTTAAATTTTTGTTGCCAAACCTTGAGGTTGTTGCTTCTCTTCTAGACCTTACCTAAGCTCTTGGCTATACCATTCCCCCCACGGGATATTTCTTTTCCACAGGGCTGTGACAAAGCAAAACAAATGGCAAAATTTAAAAAGTAACTGGAAAAATTAATAGAAAAAAATAATAATCCCCTACTCTTAAATGAGCAAGTCACCAAGTTTGGCTGTGGAAATTCCCCAAGCAAAGGTCACAGGAGGCTGGGAGAGTATTGTAAGGAAGCACCACTACCCGCCTCTTCTGCTCCTCTGGGGACACCGCTGTAGGCAGCAGCACAGGGGGTGACAGCCTAGGTGGGCCTTCGGTCTTGTCTCACCTGCCTGCGCTTACACAAGGTACTTCAACCCAGAGGATTTCATCATTCTGACCACAGGGATAAACCTCTCTGGCATGACCACAGCTTACACACCTTGGGCGTAAAATGAAAGTCAATTGGAAATTGCCTGTCAAATGGGCAGGGCAGACGGTACCTTTACCAGTTTAGACAAGACTGAGTTACTGAAACACTAAAATGGAAAGATCAGGCTAGAGATCTTCACTTTAGATACAATTTCTCTCTCGACAGGTGGATATAGAGCTGGAAATTCACCCACGATACAAACAGAGGGCTAACTGCTTTTTGATCAGCTTTTGGCACCAATGGAATTAATTTTTACCAAACGCCAAAGTTACTCAGAGGCTTCTGCAGCTGCCGGCTTCAGTCCTGTCTCTACGCTTATCTGGGCTATGCAGCAGGAGGGGAGCCTCTGTATCTCCCCAACAGAAATTCTGGGGAGCTGCCAAGGGGCAATGTGAAAGGATCCATTCATCCAGTGGTCAGCAGTGGGAGCGCTTACAAGACTCATGGACTACACAACCATGGCAGACAGGGACAGCAAATCTGCACTCGTGTCCCACACTATGTTCCTTGATGCACAAAGAATTTATGGTAGAAATCCAAGAGAAAAAATAAAACATGGTGACGTGTTGTAATAGGCTAAAAGGTATTTAATTGTTTATACAGTCGAAGGGAACCATTGAACTAATAAATGGGTTGTTATTCCTGTGAGGGGAGGACAAGTGGCACATTAGCTCATTTTATTGTTAAATTAATACCAGATTAGTGTGTTTAATTGATCTAAATTGTTCTAACCCAGCTGAGGTTGGCATGTTCGAACCAGCTTGATGCAGGCATGTCATAATTCATTAGTTATTTTCCTTAGCCAGCTCAGGGAATCTGAGAAGAATCAGGTGCACCAGAGGAGCAAAAAGGCGTAAGAGACCGACTGCTTTTCCCTGGCTGTTTCTCTTTCCTTTTCTACTTTAATTCTGCTGTCGATCACTATTGCCAGCTAGAGCAGGGCCTGCCAATCACTCTGACACTCTGCATTTCCCAAACCAGAGACTCTCCTGTGAAAACTGTTGACTTGGATTTAAATATTATTCCTCATAATATTATTTTTTACTACCTGCTATAGAATTTCTGCATGCACAAGATGAATGCTTGTGAGGACTTCATTTAAACAGGAACATGACAGAATTGATAAATCTAGTGACAAGAGCAAGAGCAGCCAAGAAGTAAGAGAGACTTGTGCGTTATTCTACCCACCCGCTGCACTGAACATGCAACCCTGTGTGTCACTTTCTCGATGTACACGATCTGAACCCAGCCTTACAGTACGCTTGACATTTTACAGAATAAAGAGATGACCTGGTGACCCTGGCAGAATAAAACAATATTTTTAGGTGCAAAGCCTCTGGGACTCAGCATATGGAATTGCTGGAACTGTTGCAAGACTGCTGTTACGGTACAAAACTATCGATAAAGAGGAAAAGAAAAACTATCAATAAAGAAAAGAGGACCACTGCAATCAGATGGGAAAGATCATCCACCTGCAGAGGTTGTTTGGAAACGTGGTGTTTGGTCACTGCTGCTCCCTCAAAGCACAAAGCTGTAAGCATTACTGATGTGTTGTGGGAACAGCACATCCTCTTCTCCCTGAGACCTGCGCAGGGTGGATGAAGAGGGACACCGGTCCAAGGACTTCAAAACTGTAGCAGATCATGATAACCCTCCGGCCACCATTGTCACCCTCGCGAGCACGTGCAGGCTGGTACAGGCTCCCACACCTTGCAGAGATGCTCTGCTTGCACAAGGCTTTGCTGCAGACCCTGGCTAGCACAGGTCTTGGTCACCAGTGTGGCTGGGGCCTACTGGGGAAGGGAAGCGCTGTTGTGTGGGGCAATTACCGCTTGCTCTTGAAACATCGATCTGTGCCAGCCCCCAAGGAGGGAGCAAGCATCAGTCTGCTTAATGTCTTCCTCCCCACAAAAGCACCTTTGCAAACTGGGAAGGAGCCATTCTGCACCAATAAACAACTGTCCTCAGGAGAGAGTTTCCTCCTCATTCACTTCTCTTTCCTGGACTAGGGATTTCTTCACTCAGATAACGCTGGAAAAACATCACTATGCAAAAACTCTCAGTGCCGTGGTTAAAGTAAGCTGAGGAAAGGGACAGCTTACCTTGCGTTGTCCCTCCCGTGTGACTTCAAGAAGTTCATGTCACGATATCTGGACAGGAATGCTACTAGCTGGTCATTTGTCCTACAAGAGAAAGAACAAAACATGCACAAATTACACTGTGAAAACTACTATGTTTAGAGTAACTTATATACTTATTGTTCTCATTTGGGGACCACCCACAGACTCTTTGAAGGAGGCAGTTGCTGAAAAAACTTCCATCCTGTTCCTAAACTTCACTGCCTCCTTATACTCAGGAAAGTGTATTTGGAAAGAAGCACAGCTTTATTACATCTTAACGAATTTCACATCAACTCTTGGCAAAGGTTTTAAGCATTGTAACAGAATATGTATTAAGTAATACTGCTCAGCACTTTTTAAGTATGAAAATCCAGCTGTGAGATAACTGCACAGATAGTCCCACTTTATATGCTTTGCTAGATATTTCCTAGGGAATTTGGTTAAGTATCTATTGGCATTTAAAACAAAGTTTTCATCCTTGTAATAGAGAAAAGGCCAAGGTTGGAATGCATAAAGCAAGAGAATTTGGATGTCAAAATCCCAATATAATTAATAGGAACAAAAGAATTTAGAAGGTTAATTCCAATTAGTATGACTGGCAATCTGACACCAGTATTTTCAAAATTTCAGCTGACATGTCCAAGAATGTATTTATGCTTGACAGCTTTTGTGGTCTGTTATTTCTTTAACAATGGAGCAAAAATGTTCTCTATTTATCTAGGTCAGCACATTTAGGAAAACTGAATGAATCATATTAAAAAGATCTTCATCTCCTAAGTTGCATTCAAACCCACAACATTATAGATACAACATCATTTAAGCAATGGTCTGTAATGGAGTTGAGGGCAGAAGAACTAAAGATAGAACAGCTGTCAATAGTACTGTATCTTGAAAACATTTCATTATTATAAGCCACAGAAAATCAAGTTAAACCAGAGTCCTGTACAAAATGTGTTTAACGTCTGGGGTCAGGCTGCAACAACTTGGAAATGTTATCAGCCTGATAAACTATCTTTGTATCTCATAAAACCAAATTCTTCTGTCATCACAGGTAGCATTTCATTATTGAACTGATGAATAAAGAACAAGTTAACCATTGATTTTATCTGGACCAAATGAAGTATCTGCCTATCAACCAGCCTGAACGACCAGGCTGTAGGAGCCTGAGACCCTCCTTCTATGCTCACTCATGTGAGTTGTAATACCTCCCAGGGTCAGACTCTGCATCTCAATTTGGCAACCCCAGAAAACTGCTTTCTGTATAGTAAGCTGTGCAGATTTTCACATTTGCTGCTCCAGTGATTCTCCATCTTACTAGGATGAATAGGCATTTAGTGAATTTACTTAGCAATGCTTCCACATGAAATGGTTTCAATGGTTGACATCTTCGGGTGAGTTTCTAGGCAAAAGCTGGCACGCAAAGATGATCTTTAGAAATATAACCTAGTTTGGAAGTGCTTGAGCTTTAATTTCCTTACAGGATAAAAATCAAATCAACCAAAGTAACAATCCACACCACTCAATAAAACATCATCATTTCTATATTGCTCACCAACCTATATTTTGCTATTCAGCAGTGGTCTACCAAGTGTATTTGAACTCGGGGCTGTCCTACAAACTTTTCAATGCTTCTCACTTTTTAGATAATGCTTATAAATGCCCACGTGATTTTTAGCTCTCAAAATAATTAATAATTGACATTTTCTTATTTCTTGAAAACATTGGTGGCATCTTGGTTCTACTTTTAATTTTTTTTTTTTTTTTTTAAAGAACATATACAGAGTTTTACTCTTTGTCAATTAAGTATGCTTCTTTTCATGTGTTGACAACATGGAAATAAAACATCACATTTCCATTCGGTAAAACTTTCTAGTTATTTGACATTTAGATTTATGCGGTCAACCAATTCTGTGCTCGGCATGGGAGCACAGTGAATTTCTATTAAGCTTTCATTCAGACTGCTTCTTCTGGCCCCAATATCATGAGGATGCTGTGCACCACCTCCAAATTATTGCACCACATGACATTAAAAAGAAAATCAAAGGTATTGAATATGCCATAGATGCTAATGCAGTTGCTAAAATCCTCTCACCTTTCAGAAAACTTTGCCTTCAGGGGTATATTTCCTAAATGCCTCTGGCACAGATTGCCACCACACTTCTTCATGTATGGTGGCAGCAGAGTCTCTACACCATCGCAGTGCCTCAGGCACTCCTTCTGAGAAATACTAAAGACATGGGCCTATATTTTCCTCTAAGTAAGGCAATGGAAAGCTGAGATTTTCAGCTGAAGACATCACTGGGAGCAACATCAACTCCACACTGCCTAATTAAATTCTGCCATAGCTCCACAAATTTCAGGGCTAATTCATCAAGCATAAATCTGGCACAAAATCTTTTACTAACCATCACAATCACGGTATAACAGAAAGTAACAAGTACAACATATTTCTAGTATTTCCTTCCTAAGAAGGAAAAAAAAGTCATGGGGATAGGGAGCATAGTTCATGCTACTGATTAGAACACACTAATATACACATTACATCCCTATCAGTTTCCCTAGTGTGTAACACAGCACAAATACAGATCGAGGAAAGAGCCTTTCCACAGTTGGTGCGTGAGGCTGGAGCTGATGGATGCATCCACACAGCTCCCACGTTTATTTCCTTTTGTTATTAAGTTCCTTCGGAGGGTGAGGCACCAGGGAGAAGGATTAGTCAGCTGGTTACCTGTGCCGTTAGTAAGGAGGGAGGACGGAGGACGATGCGAGAGTAGAGAGGCTGAGAGAAAATGTGCAGTTTTCAGGTGTGCAGCATGCGAGAGAAACTGGAAACAAATCCTCCAGTGAACTCAAAGTGTGGAGAAAGATCGTGTGCATGGGAGGGCTTGTGTGAGAAGATGACAAGCAAAGAAGACTGATGGGGAAACAAAGCGTTTTCAACTTCATTGATGTAGATCAGGTGTTAAGCAAGGGCAGGTCTGCCAGCTGGGATGAAGGGGTCCATCTCCACCACAACTTTACTGAGGTCACCTCAATAAGACCCTGCAGCTCCCCTCCTGCAGCAAGGGTGGACAGAGGTAACATGGGCAGCGCACCGTGCCCACCTGCTGAGATGCCACACAGCAAAACTCAGCCAAGCCTCCTGCGGGGTCAGGCTCAGAGGATGGGAGCATTCGGGCGGGCAGGCGGGGGGGCTCCGGAGGCTGCAGAAGCAGCTCCAGGGCTGCCGATGACTCAGCCCTCAGCACTGCTCAACCTGGGGACATGGCTGAGCTCCTGGGCGGGGGCTCAGCCCGGGGTTAGGGTCAAGATTAGAGTTAGAGATCTAAGGAAGAGAAAGGTGAGTCCTATAGCAAGAAGGGAACTCAGAAGATATTGTCAAAGCAAAGTAAGGTCTGCTACTAGTGTTTTCTCATGAACAGCCCCTGGTCTGGGGCTGAGGTGTCCCAGGGCATAAGTAGGCTAACCAGGCACTCAATAAGCACATATATGTGCTGAGCATTGCAATAATTTCACAATATGGCATATACACTGAAATGGAAAACTGGAAAGAGAAACACTAACTTTGTGTTTGCATTGTCTGAACGCGCTGGAAGGTCTGCCCAGGAAGTGGTACAAGTGTGTCCCTGCGGACAACCACGGCCGAACACTGCGGAGAACAAAAGGCAGTGCTGGGCTTGCTGGTTTTAAGTAAACCCTCAAAGTTCTGGTGACTAATCCAAGCAAAGAGCAGAGATCGCCTTAGTTTACAGCTGTGAAAATAGATTAAGAAAGACTTTGGAGAATCTGAGAAAAGGAAAACAAGCGATTGTTACTTTTGGAAGATAGTAAAGGCTAATATAAATGTCCTTGATTCAGCAAGGTACTTTAATGCATGGGCAACTTGAAGGATGTAAGGAATAGCAGTCACTTCAATAGGACTATTCATATGTCAAAACTTACACAATTGCACAACAATTTGGCTAAGCTAGATCAAAAGTTCAGAAACTTTTGGCAGCCCACAGGTAAGGAAACAAAATAGTTTGATTCTGTGTAGGAGTCAGATGAAGGAAAGGGCAACTGCTCTGTTGGATTCTGGGGCTGGACTGCCATTTTGGTACTGCATGGGCTGCCCCCTGCGTGGCAAGAGCCCGGTGCCCCTCTCCAGAGGGGTATTTCAGGCACTCTGGTGTTGGTCCGCCTGTCCCAGTGTAGACCCTGGGGCCTCCCCCCCACAGCCTGGACTGAGAACCAGGGGGTTGCCTGGGGACAGAGCAGGCTGTGGCTCTGCAGACAGACAAGATCATGCTGTCTAAAACAGGGAGCAGGGACAGTAAGAAAAACTTCCTGGGAACCACATAATGCTGCAACCCAAAAAGCCACCGATGTAACTGAAACCCCGTCCAAACTCCAGAGCCTACCCACAATGATGCTGCAGCAGAAGCAGCACTGCCAAAAATCTTTTGGTTTCTTTTCTGCTTCAGTGGGCAAGGTCACAGGTAGGAAGGTTCAGCGTGCCATCTGCTTCAAGTGAACTCACCAGTGAGGTCTTCAAAAAATGTCCTCATTTCAGGTAAATCCCCAGACTGGGTTTATAAACTATTTCCTTTATCAAGGACTAGACTGGGCAATCTTGCTTCAAACTTCATGAAAAGCACTAGGGGCTGCAGTGCATCTGCATACAAAGTATAGATCATCTCCCTGTCTCCAGTCACTTAATCTCCAATGTATCAGAAAGGTAAGGCTAAATAAATGTTTTTAGATGTTATGCATATATTCAGTGTTTCTGCTTGGAAAGCAGCTCTCGTACTGAAGAATTCTTTTGTTACTGGCTAAGGGTTTAAGGCAAAATCTAATGAAACCCACGGAAATCTCTCCTATAGTCTCACTAGGCTTTAGACTTCTATAGGCAACTTCATTCCCCCTGTACTCAGCACTGGTGAGGCCGCACCTCAAATACTGGGTTCAGTTTTGGGCCCCTCACTACAAGAAAGACATTGATGTGCTGGAGCGTGTCCAGAGAAGGGCAACAAAGCTGGTGAAGGGTCTAGAACACAAGTCCTATGAGGAGCAGCTGAGGGAACTGGGGTGTTTAGCCTGGAGAAAAGGAGGCTGAGGAGAGACCTTATCGCTCTCTACAGCTACCTGAAAGGAGGTTGTAGTGAGGTGGGTGTCAGTCTCTTCTCCCAAGTAACAGCCCTCTATGATTCTCTTCAGCCCTGCTTCATTAGCAGTGCCCAGTAAGGGATGGCTTTTGCTGCACAGGCTCTTGCCAGGTCATTCTCCAGCACTTCATTTACCAGGAATATCCCACACTGTTCCAACTTAAAAGTCTGTCATGAACTTATCCTGAATTACATGTACAAGCATGGGCTAGGGACAGCTGCTAAGCTGAACCCAAGCTAAATTCCATTTTTAATCATTATTTTCTGGCATTATTTTCTTTTCTTCTCTTTTCCTGTATGCCTGCTCTTACATGCGAGCATCAGCACTGAGAAGTAGATTCTGCTACTCCTTCCAGGCAGCTGTAACTCACTTCAATCATAAATGTGGTTACTTGTAAATTACAATGTTGGAATATGAAAAGCTAGAGCAAGACAATTAAAAGAGCCGCTGAGGGAACTGGGGTTGTTTAAAACAGACCTGCTCAGGCCTGGTTCCACACTTGTCCAGAAGCGAAGGGCAAAGCCTGCTGGAAGCAAAAGTATCTTGGCCTCTTAGCAGTTTTTCTCCCCAAGCACTAATCTGATTTGAATGTGATTTTTGCCTTTAGTGCTTTTCTCACTGTTGTAATCTTCATGTGTGGAAGTTTTTTTTCTTCCTCATTTTCTAATCTGACAGGTAAAAAAAAAAAAAATTAACCTTTTTTATTGCTACATACATGGGACAAAAGGAACTTTTCGTTACCCTGCCTACTCACACACTCCCAGCAAAAGACACGTAAGCGTGCTTAGATTGTGACAATTCGCAGTACTGGTCACAGTAAGTAATTGCTATGTTAATCACACAACATGACTGAGAGGACAGGCAGCAGCAGGATCAGAGCTTCTAAAGCTGCCCAACTTTTCCCCAGCAAACTATCCTGATGCAGTTAGGTAAGTGCATAATAGTTGTTAGCTGCGGCGACCGGCAATCACTGAACCTGGGAGTCCTGGCAACTGAGCACACAAGGGCACCTACAGCGCTGCTGACAATGCTTCTGCAGCCACAGCTCTGAGATTTTTTTCATATATTTACCACACTTTGCAAAGACAAAGGCTGTACTCCCTAGAAGAACAATACTGAAGTGCTGAACTGAAACAGCTGCACTGCAGTGACCATGACGATGCTGTGCTGTGACACCAGCACCCCGGGTCTGAGGGCAGCTCCTGACTTCAGGCAGCAGGTCTCACCAGACACGGACATGCACACCTCCACGCTGGGCCATATGCTTGCTTTCGGTGCAATTCAAACAGCCTAGGTTAGTACAGAACAACACACCCACTTGTGAGGAGACAGCACACTGAAAATGGTAAAATTATTAATCACGATTAGTGTTATCTAAAGGCAAGCCTGCTAGCTGCCACAAGACCCTATAGCTGCAACAAAGAGGGACACGAGTGCAGGGAGGGGGTTAGCCCTTGCCGTGGTGAACAGTGGTGTCAGCAAACATAGCAGTAGTTCTGCTGTGCTGTGGGGTGCTGGAGAGGTAGGTAAGTATCACGAAAACAGCTGAACAGACCAAAAAAATGGAGTAACAAACATAAAGGGGAAAGCATTTGGGAGAGTAGGGCAAGGAGGGTAATGTGGTTTGAAGCAGCAATGAAGGGCCTCTGATGCAAGGATGATGAAGGCAAATATTTATTCAGAAGAGGTAAGTCAAAACTGTTGCAAGTTCTCTCAGTGCCCAAAGCTTTGCTATTTCAACCCGTACCCGTCTAACTCCTCTCCACAGTTTCCTTTGCCAGGATCACTGTGACTGTGCGAAGGCACAGCCCTACAGAGCCCAGATGTACAGCAACCCCGGCAGCTCTTTGCCAAGAAACTATTTCTAGCAGGTCCCTAGAGAAGAAAAAGACTTCAGAGAAGAAAACTGGAATTATGGGGCAAACTCATCCACACAGAGTTAAGCATGATATTACTCCATGGTTAAACATGCAGATGTGCACACAAGAGCCTGGAAATGGAAGAGCTGAGGGCTTTCAATTTTGCTACCTTCTTTTCAATAAATTCTAATAATTATGATTAAGCTCATTGATTTCAATAAATGATTAATTTAGTCTTACTCAACACCTTATTATAAAGTATTAAGGCATGCCATCACTGCCAAGACCCCTGAGGCAGAAGGAGAGTTCCTTCTCTGACTGTTCCTAGCCTGGGGCTGTCCCACCCTGCTGCCCTCTCCTCACACACGGAGTGCACGTGTTCAGACCGGCTCACCAGCTCCTGCAGCTGCCAGCAGCCCTGCATCACCGCGAGGCGCAGAGGAGGTGGGGAGGAAGGAGAGAAACCCAGGAGAAGGGGAGGAATTATTGCAAATTCCCAACTACACCTGTATAGCATCCAGTACACTCTGAAAGCTTCGCTCCCGTGTCTGCTGGGGACATGGCAGCACTTGGCAGTGAAGCTGGGTGGAAACTTCCTACTCCAGTAAGGGACCCTGATCCATACTGGCCCTTCCACCATGCCAGCCAGCACGTGTGTGGGTGTGTGTGCGCGGCGTGCATGGGTAACCTAACCAAAGGATACAACAGCGGAATGATTCAGCAGAAAAAAGCAAAAACCTACAAGACCTCTTCCTGAAGGAAATGCTTATAGCAAGACGGTCAACCACGCAAGTGCAGCACAACAACACAGAAAATACCCCTCTCATTGCAGGGTTCAGCTTTCGGACCCTGCATATGCAGCCTGACCCTCTCACTGATGCTCCCAACTCCTCCCTCTCCTCAAAGGCAATTTAGTGCAAGGGAAGGCTCAGAGGAGCCCGGACCTGGCTGTAGCAAGAAAAAAAGACTTTGCCATCTAAAAATGCAAAAGAAAGGGGAAGGCTACATTTAGCCCTCGCTATCTATCACAGAACAAATATTAGCATGGCAGGCATTTCTGACAGGCTGATTCCCATAACAGTAGTCATTCGTAAAACGTACCATAAAAATGAGAACGACAGATACGATTTCAGAGGCCAACTGCACGTGGAAGACTCTAGGTGACTGTTAACACCTCTGCTTTTACAACAGTGTTGTCTTAAATGGTTTGTTTTGTCTTTCAAGTCAGGTTTAACAGAGAACAAGATAATGGAAAAAAAACTATTGCCTTAGTAGCTCAGCTCGCTCTAGTACTTTAGAGATTAGAGTTCTGCTCCAGCAACAGCGCTGCCATCTGGGCTGGGAAGTCACACCCGTGTATTTCAAAGCATTAGCTTTCTGCATTTTGATGCTCCAGGCACTGATCAGTCATCATACGGGATGCAGCTACTCTCAGTGCAGCTCTGCCAGTGTTGTATGACTCTCAAGACATTTTATTAGCAATACAATCATCTTTGCTGTACTTTCAATTACTGCTTCCCATTCAACCATTGTCTGTTTCCTATGGAAAAGAACAGAACTAACATATAGTCACAAAAGAGCGAAAGTCTTCTTTAAACGTCACGCTGCTGAATAAACCTCTTCCTAGTGAGAGTACATAAATGCTTGGGTACAAAAGAGATCTACTGAGAGAAAAAGAACACACTCCATCGTCTGCTTCCTGAGCCACTCCACAACCTATTTTCTATAAATTCAAGGCTTCAGATGGCATTCATAAAATAAATAAGCCCACTGCTGACAAGCAGCAGCACATGCTTAAATGAAAATCCTAAAGAGACCATATAAGAGAATTCCACCAAGGATTAATGAACAAATGTGATTAAAACTATCTACAGCTCTGGACTGCAGCCAAAATGCTGCCAGGAGTATTTGATATGTAAATGCTTAAAACATTTGCTATGTGCACAGCCGTTGATGCAAAGCCTCTATAGAGAGTTTCTTCATCTAATTAGAGATATTGGTTTAGTAAACTTTGGAGTTTATAAAAACCCTCAACGTCTCATTATTCTTTTAAAATAGAATATTCATTTCTTTGGAATGTTTTCCAGCTATATCCCAGGAAACCCTGAAATGCCTTTGGCTAATGAAAAACTCCAGCCCTGTATCAGCTAATAAACCCTACAGCTTTTACGATAATAAAATACTCACCACATGCACTCATTAAAACTTTTTAACTTGTTGCTTTTGACTAGCTATTTGCTAGGCATAAAGTAAGCTACTCAATTTCCAATTATTTTATAGTGCAATTTCAACACAAGCATTTAAATTATCCAGGATCTTATCAAACACACTATACTATAGCACAATTACTGTGTCTCTGATCCAGCAAAGCAATGAACAGCATGTGCTTAACCGTAGCACACCTGTAGCTCTTCTGAAACAATGCGACTTTCACACTATATTCTCACAAACTACTTTATGGATAAGGGTCTACACGTCCATGTGTTAGGAAGCAGCATGTGCAATGATTACACACACGATTACGAGCTGAGAGCTGTCCTTTAACTAATCTTAGATCTCTTAGGTGCACAAGCACACTTATAAAGGAGACTTCTCCAGGGAGGTCAATGCAGTTGTAACACAGTTTGTCCATCTCTACCACAGATATATCACACAACTCGTCGATGGTTTGAGATTTAACTCATTGATGTTTACAAAACATTTTAAAAAAACATCCCCTCAGTCCCAGGAGTACCTCTTAAATGATCTTAGGAACTCATTTGTCTGTGACAATGACATTTTCTGAGCATCCCTACTGCTGCGATAAAAAGTAAAGAAATAAGAAAAACACTATCCTGTAATACCGTGTCATATACAGCTCTTTTTCCCCAATTTTAAAGCAACCTATGTATTTTACAGTAAAATTATGAAATGCATTATTTAAAAGTTTTCCTTTCATAAATCTAATTTTATGCAATCACTAAGCCTAGATTATAAAGATGCTTATCAACAATGAATGCACTGAAAAAAGACTTGAATAACAAAAGCTCCTTCCAAATGTGCAACTGCCCCGAACCTGGTACGTGTGAAAATAATCAAAGAAAATCAGCTACACGCAGGACAAATTATTCCCTAAATAACCTGGTGTTGATGCATTCAACTTAGAGGCATTTTGCTAGAACAGAAGGAAACATTTCACCTTGATTTATTAAACAACTTTCTGTTTATTTCTCTATTTAAGTTTATGAATGATCAGCACATGACCACTAGTATCTTTTTTTTTTTTCATCTTGCTAGCCCAGAGCTTGAGTGCCTGACAGATAGCCTTTGCTAAAAAGGCCTATAATTGCATATTTCCAACAAATATTTTTAAGTAAAGGCAGAGACATGTGTCTAACTTAGATAAGGGCTAGAAAACTTGTAAAAGGTATATATTGTAGCAAAGCAAAATTCTTTTCCCACCACATTCACAAGAGATGTCAGTTTAGTTGAACTGCATGTACGGAAGAAAGCTCATTTTTATCAGTGCTAGCAAAAACTGTTTATCAAGCCTTGCGGGCATTCCCGTTATTCATATTTGGAAATTAAATAATGCAGATTGGTGAAGAGAAAATACAGCAATGTGGGGTTTAGACACTTCAAATTATAGCCTAATCCAAAATGTTTAGCATTTTTGGATAAGTAACCCAAAGTTTTGATGCTTACTCAGCATTATCTCAGTTTCAAACATGAGTTGTGTCTCCTAAACTAAGGTGCCAGTCTTGAGTAAGCAGATTTCCTTTTGGCATTGGCACATTTCATGGTCACAAGCAGAAGTTTCTGTTCACGGGAAAAAAACACAGACAAATTGTTGTGAAAGCTATTGAGAGCTGCCACGTTTGCCTGCTCCTCACTTCAGTCTCTGTGTGCCTGGAGTACAAGCAATTTGTCTAGCCATATTTTAGTCTGTTTATCTTGGCTCTGGCACATTAATAGTTTGTTTCCATGCTTTTTTGGCTTTTGATCCCACCAACACCAATCTGTAAATTGAAAGAGTAGCCTAACACACCACCTTCTGTTTTAATTTTTGTTCTCTGGTTGAGTCAATGGTTAAATATTATCACTCCTGCCTATGGTTAATAGCCACGTAAGGGATAAGTCATATATGTGTTTTGGGTCTCTTTTGCCTTTGCAGACAGGATGCAACATCCTCCAGCAGTAGAGTGGAAGGTGTCCGACTCTGGTCCAAGGGGGGGCCCCATGGAAGGGCACAGCTGCCGCTTCGGAGCCAGGCCAGGATCCTCGGCAGTAACACTACAGCTCAGCTCAACTCTGCTCTCCCCTGAGCAGCATAATCAATTACTTGCTCTTGTCCATGTTTACTCTCCATGACACATGGCAGACTTTCAGAAGACAAGCCAACAACAGTCATTGCTCCGGTTCAAAATGAATTCTTCCCCAATTAATCACAGAATCACAGAATGGCAGGGGTTGGAAGGGACCTCTGGAGATCATCCAGTCCAACCCCCCTGCCACAGCAGGTTCACCTAGAGCAGGTTGCACAGGGCCGCGTCCCGGCAGGTTTTGAATATCTCCAGAGAAGGAGACTCCACACCCTCCCTGGGCAGCCTGTGCCAGAGCTCTGTCACCCTCACAGTGAAGAAGTTTTTCCTCATGTTCAGGCAGAACTTCCTGTGTCCCAGCTTGTGCCCGTTCCCCCTTGTCCTGTCTCTGGGCACCACTGAAAAGAGTCTGGCCCCATCCTCTTGACACCTGCCCTTGAGATATTTATAAGCATTGATGAGGTCCCCTCTCAGTCTTCTCTTCCTCAGGCTGAACAGCCCCAGCTCCCTCAGCCTTCCCCTGTAGGAGAGGTGCTCCAAGTCCCCTCATCATCTTTGTAGCCTCCGCTGGACTCTCTCCAGTAGTTCCTCGTCTCTCTTGAACTGGGGAGCCCAGAACTGGACACAGGACTCCAGATGGGGCCTCACTAGGGCAGAGCAGAGGGGGAGGAGAACCTCCCTCGACCTGCTGGCCACACTCTTCTTAATGCACCCCAGGATGCCGTTGGCCTTCCTGGCCGCAAGGGCACATTGCTGGCTCATGGTGAATTTGTTGTCCACCAGGACTCCCAGGTCCCTCTCCTCAGAGCTGCTTTCGATGTAATGATACAAAGGGAGGAGAAGCATCAGTGCAAGCAGGGTCAGGTGAGCTTGCACGTATCAGGAAGAACTTCACGGGAAACTTGTCACATGCAGTCAGATGGGTTCAGACAAAGTACAATGAGGCCAATGTTCCTAGTCACTTTAGCTGACCTTCTACTAATAGCTGCCATTAACACTTTAGTCAGCAACTTTCCAAGGTAGCTGTGGTTAGGATAAACGGAAAGAATTGTGATTTTCATGATAAAACTGCACCAGTTAAGTGGATGACATCAACGAGCCCAAGTCTGAATGTTTTTAACCTTTTTCTATTAAGACTGTATGAAGTGATTGAATGCAGAGTGCGAAGCTAATGAACACGCGCTATCTGCTGAAAATTCAGCACAGAAAGGCTATTTTAATATTATACTGTCAAAGGTCTATCATATTTCACATTTCTGCCTATAAGAAAGTTGAGTGTTGACGGAAATGATCATTTTGATAGACAGTGAGCAGGAAGCAGCAGTGTGCCTGAATAGGTTAGCTACACAGCTTTAAGCCACATTGCTATTTGCATTGAGATGCATGTTTAAAGAGGATTCATGCCCAGAATGTCTGAAGTTAATGATGTTATTTACCTAATTTTAACCTTGCAAGGAAAAGAACCCAATGTCTTAGGTGTTATTTTTTCTCTTTTCAGCATATTCCTATTTAAAAACTTTTATGACAATAAGAGTTTTCTCCCACTAGAAAAAATAACTTGTGAAATGACAGAAACATTGGTAAACGCACTTTCCGTCCATTTTTCTACCAGGTGCATATACCAGCAGTGCACAAATTAACCATTATTTTGTTCCTTAAAATACTGATATTCTTAGTACCCTCAATAGTGACAGAAGTTCCCTATTGCAATTCCTTTAATCAATGAAAAAATACTTTTTTTCTATCCTCCTTTCAGCTGATAAAGCCCTACACAAAGGACTGAATTTCATTCTGTTTTCATATCTGTAATGCTCCAAAATCAGTGCAGCACACTCAGTTTATGCTAGCGTAAATCAGACTATAAACCTGGCTCTGTGTTCTTGGAATGGGCTATGGGAAACTGTAACAAAAGTTTTGTGGTGTTTCCCAGTTTAGAGGCTAGACTGACTAGGCTGTGAATGTATGTTGTTAGCATGGTGGATAGCATGTTAATAGACTAAAATTAGCACTGTCTTCCTGTCAGTCTGAGAACTGCTCTGTTTTTCCTTGCTTACGTGTTTCATAGTAGGTAATTCTCCACAGAAAAAGTTCCCGAGCAACCATTTTTTTTCCATAAGGCCTGTTCATTAACGTGTCAGAGTGGCAGAAAATGTAATTGCTGCCAGCTACTACATGACTTCCAACAGCTGCTGAAATGTATTTGCCAAGATAACTTACTTTTCACAAAGTTGCCTTTACCCATTATTACAATAACAAGCCATTCCATTACTAATCAACTGCATCAATGCAGAGATCAATACAGAAAACTACCACATTTAACAAGCTAACACATGAACTCCTGATGGACCAAAACACAGGCCATCCTCCTATCCATGCTAGGATATCATTTGTAAGGATGCAGCACTAGAAGGAGTTGAGATAGACATGACTATCCTATCTCACAAAAAGAACTGAGCCCACTTAATATATTTTGCCGAAAAGTATCTAAAAAAACCAGAACAGTAGTGAAGTACTTGCCTAACCAGCTGCTAATACCCAAGGATATTTAATTATTAAAACCAAACATGATAGATTTTTAGGTTTATCAAAGCACTGAGATCTTATTTAGTACAGAATGATGCTCCTTGCTTTGCGTTTTTTTCAGTGTTCGTCTGCCGTTGCATATTCATGCAGAACTTCATCTGCCTACACGATACATCCCATTTTGATGAAAACAATAATCACTGATTAAATAAGCAAGTGGAGTGAGCTGCAGAAATGATCAACAAGTCCATTACTCAAATTAGTGAGACTTTGGTTAGAAGAAAAAAATCTAGATATTGGGCTGAGTGGGATCTTTTTGTTTGTTTATACTATGTATATTTTAAGTGGCATATTTTATATTCAGCAATTTTTTTCATCATCCTCAAAATTAAATTACCAAGAGTTTTGTGTAAAAGAGAAGAAATTAAAATTAAATATGAGCATAGATTTAAAGCAGCCGTTCACTTCATCTAATTTATACATTCCCACATCCATCTGAAATTTTATTTGAACAAGTCAATAAGAAAAATGATTTGCTCATTACGTTGAGTAATTCTAATAAAAAATGCTCACTTTCTTCCAAGAAAGTAGGAAGAAAGAGACCTTGAGAATGTTTTACGTGAAGTGAACTCAGTCACAAGCACATTAGCACCGCTGCCTTCTCCACACTGCTCATCATTGCAGAGCTTTGCCTGCAGATCGCAGAGTCTGTCAGTCTGGGCATGCGATCCTGCTGTCCTGCCGGAGTGGAGACCCTCCGGCATCCGTGAAGAAACGCAGCCATGTGCACAGCGCTCCGCTCCTGAGACATCTGACCTCAGGGCTGGGATCCTCATCATCACATGCAGAAGGATAACATGAGGGTGACACGTGTACAGGTATCAGGCTAGGCCAGGCTGCGTGCCACGGATGGATCTACCCAGCAGATCCACCTCGGATTTAAAGCCCATCATTGTGGCCTTTGTGCTCCTCAATTAGCTGTGACAGTCTTGCAGCTTAAGACTCATGAGAAATTTTTGCTTTTCTGCATACAGTTGTTAAGGTGCCACTTTTCCAGCCTAAATGTTATAGATTTTGGTCATTTCTCAGTTTCTGAAACATAACTTGCTCTCGCTCTGACTGTGTGCTCCCCAGGGGCTGTGATTCACCCCATCACCCCACCCTCACCCGTTTGTCATATCAGGAAATGAGAGCCATGAAATCATATCTTCCCCATATCACTTTCAAAATCAGCACACGCCTGGCAAAACACCGAAGAGCAGTTCACTGCAGGACTCGAGTGAAAACGTTCCTTCCCTCACCGCTGAAGCCACCCCGCCACAGCCCCTCTTTGCAGGGCCACCTCCTGGCTCCGTGCACAGGAAAGCGTGGCAGGCATGCTCCCAAATGCAAAGGTCCAGCATCTTCTGAAAAGCTCACCAGGTACATTCCCTGCTGCCATGCAACATGGTGGCTACCCGACGCTTCATGATAATAAAGAAACCGAAAATGCTCATGCTAAGCTCACAAGGCAAATCCCTTTTAGAGAGGCCATAACGTATAGCTTAGTCACTCGGTATTTGTAGTGGGTCTTGCCATCGCCCTGTTTAATTTGCGGCATAAACCTAGACAAAAAACAGCCAATGTAGTCTCACATTGTTCTGAGAGCAGATGGCCCTTCTGATACAGCGGGAAAGATGTATCTGGGTAAAGAAACTTTTTTTTTTTCCCCCCACCCCACACTTTCCAAGGAAGAGGCAAGAGGGAATATACTCTCATCCAGTGATGAGCTTCGATCTCCTAATTAGAGTTATCCCAAGAAGTGAACTTTGGGACCCCACCACCGGAGGGGCCACCTGGTGCTCCCTGCACTGGGGACACAGCTGAGAGCCCTTCCTCCTCTCGGCAAGACCCTGCTGCTGAGGCCCTTTCACAAACCTCATTTAAAAGTAAGGTGAATTGGAGTAAACCGGGCTCTTCCCAAAGCTCCTTGTGGGCCTGCCACTCCCTTTGATCCCTGAGCTGCTGAATCAACCTGTTGGAGCACATCAATTCAAAGGACCAGACGGCAAAATGGGGAAAACAGGGTCAGGCTAATGGGATTTAATGTTAATTCTGCACCAGGCCTGAAAAGATGGAAGAACAGGGCCTGGGGGGTGAAAGGGATAATGAACTGAGAGTTGATGGAAGGAAACTTAATTGGTTTTAACAACAGAAGATCACATTTTGTTACCTTTATTTGGGTTGAGCAATAATCCTATTTTGACAATTTGAGCCAGCTGATGACCTGCCCTACTCTTCGTTGTGACTGTTTTGGAGTAAGTCAGTGAAGAATGCAGTGCTGGGATGAGGGGCACAAACATGTGGCAGAGAGGAGGTCTGAGTGTGAAAACGTCAAAGAGAACATATAGATTCATTAACTGATATAACTGGGGCTGACGAGAAGACAACTGGGAGGGTGGAAAGCTGGTGTTCCCACTCACTGCTGCGCTCAACAGAACTGCAGGCAACAGTTTTGTTTAATTGTGAGAACAGAAGAGAAGCAGTGGGGTTCACTTCAACCCAAGAAAAGACTGTAAAAAGGCACATGAATTTAAGCTAGGCAGTCTGTCACCAGCTGATCTCCTGACCCTGCCAAGCCCCACTGCCTAGCGGACAGGTGACCTGGAGCGACATCCGGGCTGCCTCTCCCCTCCTGGGTTGCAATGGTTCACCAACCTGGAGGTCCCCCAGGCACTTCATGACAATACCCAGCACTGGTATCTCTTGACACACCACATGTACCAGTTTCACATACAGAAGAAAGATTGGAGCGTTTCAGCCTTCAGCTATAATTCTGTACCTGCCATGAGCAACGTGACTTGAGCCCTGTGGGAACAGCTTCAGTGCCTACACAATACCACCTATACGAAGGTTTAGCAACGACATCGACGCTCACAGAGCATGCATAGCCACAGTTCCTGCAAGCCCTTGCCATGGAAACCATCTGGAAGCTACCTTGCACCTGACTGGCATGGCGCATCCCATGTTCAGAATACAATGATGTGAGTCAGTGCTAAAATGTCCTCCAAGGCTGCTCCAATTATTTAAAACCATAATGTGACACAAATAACCAATCTGGATTTATAGACCTTTTAGTCTTCAGCTGCCCCAAACACACATTGTTGCAAGATTACTTGCTAGAAATTACTCTGGGGCAGTAAACTTTTAAACAGAGATCGACTCTGTATTTGGAAAAGACTTGGATCCAAACCAGTTCCTAATGTGGCAAAGAGTGCACTTATCCTGATGAAAGGTTAGGGATGCTTGTGCCTACAGCTGGTTCATCAAGTAATGGTGAATGATGGATATAATTAAATGGCATGCAGCAGAGTGGAATGTGTGCTACAATGAACCATTTAGGGCCTCATCCCCTCTGATCAGCCTGTAACTACAGAAGCGCAGCCACAAACATAGTCAAGGGTATTCAGCACCACTATTTATATAGAGAGAAGTAACATATGAATGCATTGTGACTAATAGAGCCATGCAGGATGAGCAGAAATGAAGTATTCAACGGTAATAAAGTGCAACTGTAAAAGCCAACTAGCCACTAATTCTACCTGGGATTGCATAGCAAAACATAGCTCTTGAATATCTGCAACAGCAGGTCAAAGCTTCCACAATATCTCAAGATCTAAAGTTTTGACTAGTTGGCACTAGTCAGGACTATCAAAAAAAATAAAGCAGCTTAGGAGAAAGAGCCACATTCTGCAGCACGTGCCAAAGGACGAAGCATGCACAGAGGTGCCCTACTCTCTTCTGATCCACCCAAGCTCTAAACAAGCACACAGGTATTGCCTTTGGTCAACACAGACGTGAGAGCTGAGCTGGGCCTCTTCTGCAGCATTTATAGACTGATGAAGTAGGGTTTGTTCCCTATAGAAGAGAACAAAGGCGAAGGAGCCTCTTAAGCAGCTCCCATGTAAGGGAGCGCACTGGAAGATCCCATCCTGGTGCTTCCCACCTCTGTCCTGCAACTACCCTCCTCCATCCCACAGCTCTCAGAGCCTGTGGTCTGGAGCACCAGCATATGGCGTGGTCTTAGAGACTTCACTGAGTGACAGCAGCAGGCAGACAGAGCAATGCCGGATGCCTCTGTACAAGTCAATACAGTATCTCCCATCAGTGCTCCCCATAAATCCCAGGGAGCAAGGCAGCTGGTGGCAAGCTGGCTCTTACCTCGCACCGCCATTCTGGCGAAAAAGGAGTTTTCACTGGATCAGAGTAAAGAGAAGAGGCAGTTGGGACTGTACGCTCGTGCCACCCTTGCTCTGTAACCACAGTGGGTTACTACTGCATTTTATTTATACAGAAGCGCTTTTTAAAAACATATCTGTTGTTCCAAAGCAGCTTTAATTCTGTTGCAAAGTATTTCATTCAAATCAGCCCTTCGGCTCATTCACATGCAGTAATCCTGACTAAAAAAATGTTGAAGCACATAATTTAATATCAAGACAAGACCAGAATTTACGTATAAATTGGTTGAAAAATCTTTAACATCAAATACCACTCAGCTCTTATATTTTTAGCCCTATTTTGGATGAAAAGAGTTCATCTATTCATCTACTTCTCTCCTTTCTATTTCAACATCACCACTAAAAGACTGAATCAGAACAACATTTTTGCTCACCCTTTAATGGCCTTTTGGTTCGCAACTGTTTAAGAGTGACTTGGGAAAGGTATAATAGCACATGTTGTTTCATCTTCACTTTGAACTGCCACCAGATATTATTTTGCAGCTGTTTTATTGTAAGTGGCATCCTGAAATCTAAACAAAAAAGGGTCTTAATGGCAATTTCAACAGATTTTTAATTTCCTGAGAGAATTCAGCAAGGCCACGAAGGGAGAGCATGTTTAAAATACAATGCTATAATAGGAATGTTTCCCTCTTCCAAGCAGTTTTAGCTTTTGGAATTTGATAATGATTTTACTGAACTTTTTAAAAAAAAAAAAACAAACCCAAAACCCAGCTGAAGAGACATTAAAGAGTTTCTGCTCATAAAACGCAGGTAAACACCACAAGGACCTGTTTCTCTGCAGCTTGTTACCCACCTCAAAATTAAATCCACAGAGTAAAAGCCACTTGAAGCAAAGCTGCAGGAGAGAAAGGCCCACCTGGGATTTCCCTAATGACCAACATCCCACCACACTCTCAAACCCCACTGAAGCTTCTTGCCCAGGGTTGCAATGAGCAGCTGAGTACCATGGGAAGGGCTTGCCAGTATGGGACAGCTAGTGGGGAATTTTGCTAACCATGGATTTAAAGTACAAGAGCCATTCTGCACGAAGGACCCTTTTTTTGACTTGGTTACCCCAGACTATTTGTCCACAAAGACAAGTTGTAAGTGAAAACTAGGTCTCATAAATAGCCCTGGAGCTGTGAAGGAGAAACAGCCGAGCTGGCAAGATCCGTGATACTGCTGAATGCCTTCCTCAGCCCCAACACATCAGTTACCCTTACAAAAATACTATTCTAGCTATTATT
The DNA here is from genome assembly GCA_009819775.1 of Phoenicopterus ruber ruber. NCBI lineage: Eukaryota > Metazoa > Chordata > Aves > Phoenicopteriformes > Phoenicopteridae > Phoenicopterus > Phoenicopterus ruber. Next base: position 9,663,712 of record CM020229.1, on the reverse strand, counting down.
CTAGCATCCTGAAGACAAAAGACATAACTGTGTTGCCTAGGAACCAATGGTGCACATTATCACAACATGTGTACTGTTATTGTTTATAGATCAGGCTGAATGGTATCCAGTGAAGATTCACATTTAATTCTCTTTTAGGAGACAGACTTTTTTGTCAGTCATAAATAAGTAAAAAATAAATTGCATCCAGAAAGCAAATGGCAAACAGATGAAAACCCTTTGGCTCTTCGCTGGAGAACCTCCCTTTGAGCAGCCCCAGAGCCAAGACAGAAGAGAGGAGGATACCAGCCAGGCAGCCCAGCAAGTGCTCAGATGCTGCAATGCCCATCAAACTGTAAAGCTTTGCATCTGGGGCTTTCATCTGCCAGGCGGTCCTCTGAGTGGTCTCAGACACTGGCTCAGATGCTTCAGTTCACATAGGAAGAGGTGAAGGCCTGAATGTTTATAGCACTGTAATCAACAGGATAACGTGCTGCCAAGTGCAAGGGTACTTTGAGTAATACTGCTATTCTAAAAATGTGCTTTATTGATGCATCTTTAATCTGCATGCACTGTAGAGGTGCCTGGGTAGCCAAACCCGTCTCCGATTTGGCATGCGTTTATTTCTGTTGCCAGACCGAGGCTGCTGTGGAAAACATTTCAGAAATACTAAATATCCAAAAAAGTTACTAAGAGCTGCAGATGTCACAATTCTCCATAAGCAAAAGCTACTTTATAACCTTAAACCCAGGAGGGAAGGTGGAGAAAGAGTAACCTCAGCTGCTGTGGCTGCACAGAGAAAAGTCTCCCATCGCTAACATTTGCCAGGTTGAAGAAAATATTATGTTAACACCAGGCGTAAATCACATTTTTAAGCCACAATAATTTCAACATTTCACCCCACCCATTTGCAGACATGTGCAAAACCACTGCTTTGCCAACCACTGATAATTTAACAGTAAAACAGAGAAGTGGCATAAGCAAACTAAAAAGATAACCTTCAAAATATATATAAATCTCAAGCAAATGTGCTGGCAAAGTGAGGAAAGAGGAGGAGAAAAGGTTATTTGAGGGATTTAAGAAAGAAGCACGTCTGAAATTCTCTAAGAATGCAGATTCAAGAAAAACACTGATAAAGTTCCCTTTTGGACAGGAAAAAAGATTCTCTGTGAAGCATTAAGAGTGGATTGACACTTGACTTGCCAGATAAAGATATTCTCAGCAAACAGAACTGCATACAATGTCAGTGACAATCCTGAGATAAAAACCTCGGGCGCTGGCATCTTAACAGAAGTTGTACTGCAAAAGCTACCTGCGCTGTACTTCCATCTAGATGTACAGATATGATTCACCAGTGCTTCAGTTCAGGATAACATTTAAAGGGCACTTTAAAGAATGCTGTATTATTCGCCTAGTGCCCGGTACATTATTCTAGTGGCAAGGCCTGCATTTCAGAGCAGCATTGCAACAGGTGGCTTCGTATGGGGTGTAAGGTCAAATTCAGCCCTGGAAAGTCATCATGTTTTATACAGGCTTTCATGTCCAGCACCAGCTTACGTATTGCCAGGAAGGAAATATCTGTAGGAGACAGCTCTGAAGTCTGAATCTCAGTGAGACACAGAATTGTTAAATTAAGTCAAATTGATGAGAAGTCAGAGAGAGAGAGAGAGAGTGAAACTGCCTTTTGAGCCAATGGTTTTGGTGATCCTATTTGCCACTGCACAGCTTCCATCAGCCCTGCTGGCTCTGCGATTTCTAAGTTCACAACAACCAAGAGGGCACAACTGGGTCTCAGACATTTCTCACAAAGCTAGAGTTCTGTATGTGAAAGTTAAGTTCATTGTCTCAGTTCTGAGAAGAGATTTCCTTGCATTTCCAATATTGCATTTCAAGCCTCCACATTGCAAAAGCTGAGAAATTTTGCAAAAGCAGATGGACAGCTCAAGTCTGGTTTACTCACTCCATGCAAACTGTATTCTCTCGCTTTTTCTCCCAGTCACCTGCTTCAAAGGTTCTGCCATTTGGTCAACTGCCCAGGTGAAATCTGGGCAGGTCATGGTAAATTTGACAGAGCAAAAATCATCCCTGATGTAGTTTATATAGAGTGGTAGTCACCCATGTTTTGCAGGGGATGAATCTGGGCCAGTGGCTGAAACAAGGGCATTTCTGTTCTCCCACGTAGTTCTGGCACCTGAAAAATAACTTGAAAAAGTACGGAAGCATTTTTCCCTAAGGTTGAACTTCTTTCTAAAACCTGTTGGTTATAATTATTTCCACCTGCCACCAGAACGAAAACCTGAAGACCTATTCCCTCTACTCCCACCTTTTCACTCTTGGCAAACACTTTTCTGCCCAGGGATCTCAGTCAGAAGTCATCACTTTGGTTTCCTATTAACGAATACTTCATCTGGCTGCTTGCAGAGGAGAAGAAATTTAAATAATTAATTTTCCTCACAGCCATTTTGTCTTCAGTTTGCTTTCTTGATATCCAAAGGCAGCAGCCCTGGTATAGCCCCAGTGCAGGACCTGGCCACGTAAGCTATTAGAGAAGAAAGCTGTGAAGATGACAGATGAGTGAAAGGACAGCTTTATCACTACTAGGCTGTCTGCCACATTTGGATTTGGCAGGAGTTCAAATAAAACTGTTGATTTTGGGTGGTTATCTTTGCTAACAACTCTCCTAACAAGTCAGGAGTGCAGGTCTGCTGGAGGAAATGCAGGACTCAGATTGCCTGTCTGCTGCCGGCTGATTTGGCTGGAAGCATCGACCTGAGAAAAAGGTTTACCTACTTCAAAGGGCATCCCTCAAGTTTCTAAAAGAGCAATTAAATCTTCAGATGACTATTGCTATTTAGCATTAACAACGTTACCTTGACCATCAGAGGACAACACAAGGAAACAAGAGCAGGTCAGTCAATAGTTCTCTGCTAGCTCATTTTGCTTAATTTCTGAGTGTGATTCTGGCTGACAAAAGATGATCTCCATAAATTACACCAACTTTAGCACCTGTTTGAAGAACCAGTCCCAGTCAGATCATCCCATTTACTCCCTGGAATCTGTAGCCACCCCTCCCCAGGTGCTATTTGTGTTATGATACATATTTCATTCAAGTTCCAGACCAAAGCCTCTACTGAATGTGTCTCATTTGACTGAGTCTTCACAGCACAGGCTTTTATGGAAAATAGGTTATGCAACCTTCATCCTAAAATAGTGCCAAACAGCGAAACAGAAGCAGTTACACTGGGTTTCTTTTAAGTTCCTTTGTTACACCTGATTGCTCATAATTGAAAATGTAGTCATATCTGCATTCCTGGCTCCATCAATAAGCCACTCTATTTTCTTACTATTCTGAAGCAATCCCCAAGCTTCTGCTAATAATTTTGCTTGACCTTTATTAAAGACCAAGCATTAGCTGGCAATTAGATTTAGTGATCCTTTTGGTGATTGAGGCTCAGTGATTTACTGTAAATTATAAATAGTTCAAATGTTTCATTACGTTTATTCTTTAGACAAGCTTTGTGGACAGGTAAGCACTGACATGACATTCACTGTTAAATGATCTCATTAAACTTCTTAATTTAAGTGGTGCAACACTTCACCTGCCACATTATCCAAGGACTCCTGCAATGCACATTAAACATTCAGCATCAATAGATGCTTTACCATAGTTCACCTTGTTGGGAGTGAAATTTCAGTCCCTGAACATAAGGTTGACTACCTGATGCTGTTTGTCAGAGACAGTAAGTAATGCAAATAGATACCCATGTAAAGTAAGAGGTTAAAGACATCAACAGCTTTCCCACAGAATTTTGAAAGAGGCGCTCTCTCTCTCAAAAAAAAGACTTTAAATCATGAAAAAATGCTACTAAAATTAAAAAAAGTTAAGGAAAAGGAAGGAAGGTGCTAGTTTCTTTCATTTCTTTATGAATGCAATGACTGTGAGAAATGATTTCTTGAGAACTCTGAAGGCATGTGCCCTTCTTTTATTCACAGCCCCAGAGCGAAAGGAGGGGTAGTCAAACAACCTCCCACCTCAGAGTGGCTTGCAGAGGTCTGTCTTCAGCCATTTCATCCCTCTTTTTCCTGCTGAGAATGTTTAACGGAGCTGAATGGAGTCAAGGTTGGATAATGCACCACATCATTTCACTTAGGCCAATAAATAGCATATTGCCTCATGACTAAAGGGAAACACAGTGTTTTTGATGGAGGTGCCTTTATGTTCAGGGTCTGTTTACCAGCAGTTTCTACTGCTAACAACTAGAAGCACATGGATTAGGACCTCCTTTGTGCTAGATGCTGGACCTACAGACTCCACAAACTAAACATTAAGGCATGAGGAAGAACAGGGGTATCTGAATTTTCTTGGCTTGCATATGTTTTATTTTACACATTTTTAATTGTTTCCCTACCAAAATGAATGGTTCTAATATTTTTTTCCCCTGCCTTTATGCAGTATGATCCTTGACATCTGCTTCTGGACATCTCTTCTGAAGGATGAAGGGCTCCTAGCAATTGTAATGTAGCCTGTGAACATACGATACTGCTCCCTGGACAGATTTAGGCTTCATCATATAGTATTAACCCCACATACTGAATGTGTTTTTCTGACTTCTAAGGCTGGATTAGCTTTTATTATCAGAAGAGAAGTAGTAAAGGTTTCAGTGTTACAGATGCAATGGCAGATGGGAAACGAAAGCTTAATGTGAAGCAGCTCTGGATAAAAATTATTAATGCACAAAATTCCTATGTTCTTATGCAGGGAAACCTAGCAAAAACCACTGCAATATGACTAACCAGTGAGAGAAGTGTAAACTGCCCCTGCTCATTATCTGACAAATCGTGGCATGAGGTCTGAAAGAAGGAAAAAACCCTCAAACATCCTTTTACTACTTCTGGGGGTGGGGGGGAGTCAACTCTCTATGGGGTATGCAGAGAGGTAATGCCTTCCTAAAGATTATAAAGAATATTAATTTAGAGCATGTCCACTATGAAAATGAAATGGACTCATATATATTTGATGAGATAACATTTTCTAGGGTTTATAGCTGTAATATTCCATATTCAAAAAAATTTAACAGTACCTATAAGTCACTGTCATTAAAGTTGTAGCACTCAAAAAGGCTTTTTACTTTTTGTTGAAGTGCATGGTGTGGAGAGGAAGCGTATTTCCACCAGTTCTGGTAAGGATATTTTGACAGAAAGGGAAGCGAGCACTTCAGATGCCTGCCGAGCTGCCGAGAGCCCACCATGCAGCTCTGAGAGCGGCTGCAATGGAGAAGCATGACCTTCAAGGATTTCCCCCATGAAGAAATGAGCGCCTGGAATTTTTTCAGCTGAATGGCACTTGTTTAGAGTTTGAATGACTGCAAGATATCACGGCATTATTACAAAGAATCCATTGACACTGAATTGACGACAGTCTACTCAACAAACCCTGTGATTGTTTATGGCCATAGCTATAAGCGACTGATCCCATTTGGCCTTGTGGTTAAACTTGTTACACAGGGAACCAAGAGCAGTTGAGTCCGCCACAGGTCATGGCCTCAGCATTACACGATGTTTAGGGTAGACACAACACCGTAGAAGGATAACTGGATACATCTGCTGGGACTAGTCTATAATTATACTACACCTTCAGCAATTATTCTCTTATGATTTATCTTACTTGATTCAAAGTGCCATCACCTACCTCTTCCTTTATGGACTTGCATTAGTCTACTTTTTATCATCAGTGCAGTATTCCTCACCAGGAAAGTGAATGATAGGGAATAACAAGCTAGCTTTTCCCAAAACACCAAAGATATACAGAGAACTACATACTCTCCCTTATGCAGATAATATGTCAAAATTGTTAGGTCTCTTCCTGTTGGACACCAAAAGTGTTTAAATAGGATGCAACGTGAAATACCATGATTTCTTAATTCAAATCCCCATGTTCTAATACAAATGCAATCTCTGTGACTCATATGCTTTTCCCTAATTTTTCTCCCCCAAATGTGTTGCATTTCACTGACAGTGCTTAGAAATGGGCACCAGCAATAAAACCTTTTATCAGTTCTCATAAAATCCTTCCCAAGGCATATGCTGATGTTGTTTTTCATTTTTCACTTCAGTGGGGATTTCTGTCTGAGTACCAGCTTCAGGAAGGGACCCACAATTTGAGAGAGATCTTGCAGAAACCTAATCAGCAAAAGGCAGTGAAAGCATCTAATATTTTTCTTTTCTATGAGTATTAAAAGCATGTTATGTCATCACTCATCAGAAAATCATCCAAGAAAGTTACTTCCCCTTTCGTCAATTCATTTCAACATACAGGGAAACAGAAGTCACAAGGAGAATTTCCTCTTTCCCTCTTCTTGATAATTCTTATAGCCTAAAATGAAGACTTTAAGAACACTTGTTTTGGGGGGGGTGTTGGGTCTTTTTTTTTTTAACCGGACTATTTCCTTTTGCACAATTTAGTAAACCTTATGGAATGCAGCTGTGGGGCCTGGGTTATGTAAATCCAGAAAGAATATAATTTCACTTAAAATCACAAGCCTTGTCATGTGGCGGTGTGTGAAGTTCTTTGCCTGACGCCATCTGAATAAAGATATTCAGACAACGGTTGGTGCTGAAGATATAATTGACTCCTAGCAACTTATTTGTCACTTCTACTATCATTATCCTCCACAGAAAAAGTACTAAAAAAAGGAATAGGAGAACATTACCTTCACTGAATCTACATTCATACCCTCAACACTTTCTGAGGTATCAAATCAAACTGTTGATCAGAACCCTGGGAGGGAGGAATCTCTCCATGCCTGGGGTTCGTTTGTTGAGCTCCAGTACGTCCTGCTACTTTACTCATCCTCTCTTGCAGGTGCCCCTTGCTGGAGATAACTAAATAGAGCAGCCCCTGCTTCCTCAGTAAAAGTGAAGAACCAGTGCTGCTAGCCTGCTCGCAGCTGCAGTCCCTCCTAGGTAAGCAGCAGACAGGGTACAGTAAGGAGATTGCCTCCTTGGCTAAGGTGTGGCTGTCAGACACCAGCCTCACCAAGAGGAGTCTTCTGCTGTAAGACAGACGAAACTGCCCCTCTGACCTCTGCTTCTTGCAGTACAGCATGGACATGTCATCCCGTATATCCTTCAATACGTATTTCCTTCAGGAACAAAACATGTACATTCTTAAAATACTCATTGTACCTGATTGGGTAGTCGGCAGCACTGAGGTTAATGAAGAAATCCCATGGCCAGTCATTCATCTCCATTAAGTCCCTCATGGTCTGCAGATAGGTGGACAGAAGACTTGCTCCTCCCCAGATAGTTGCCATTCTCCAAGAAGTGACTCTCACATTTGGGTACTGGTTGGCAAACTGAAGCACTTGCCGGTGCAAGTAATTGGATCGCTTTACAGGAGAAAAAAGTAATACATTCAAGTTACTCTGTCCAAAATTGTCCCTCCCTGTATTCACTAACCACCAACTCTACTTCTTGACTCACTGAGCGTTGCCATTGCTTTGCCCTCACCTACTAAGTTGCACAACCTTCTTTTGCTAAATGCTAATTTGGAAATGTACAGAGACTGCTGTTTAATTCTTTTTATTACAACTACAGTAATTACTAATCAGTGTAATTAGCTCTTATTTATCATTTGTCATCAGGAGATCCCAAAGGGCTTTCCTAAAGGAGGTGACTTATTACCTCCCTTTTACAGTGTGAAGTAAAGTAACTTGCCCAAGGCACCTTGGGTCATCTCTCCAACCAGTGGGCCACCGCTGTCAGTCTGCATCAACTTATCGATTACTGTTAACTAAATGTACACCAGACAGACACGGATAGACACTCATAGACATATAAGGAGAAATGAAGGCTGTTACATAGAGAAGATAACAAGAAAGAAAAAGAAAAAACAGAGGCTCCAAACATATAACAGATGGAGAGACAAAAAGTGACATGCACTCTATGCAGCAGAGGTAAAGAGAAGATGAAGAAGATGACAAAGATGAGTAGACTGACAGATGGCGAGACAGGCAATTTATAACCAGTGATATATTACCTTGTCAACATGAATGTAATAAAAATGGTCTTTATGGTAAATAGCCTTAAACATGCGTTGGAGCTGCCGAGAAGCTCTGCCATGAACAACCAAGACAAATGCGATCCTGACTGGGTTGGCTGGCATGTATTCTACGGAGTCCTCATCCCACTGTACATTGTTGTTGGCTTTTCCTGTTCGAAAACAAAACACAGGACATCTCTGAATGTATCCACAGGGCAGGGGTGCAGAGAGCAGTACACATTTCACCTCGGCTCTTTCTTCAACAGCAGTTTCTAAGGGGAAGTGAGAACTCACGAGGGGTGCCAGCCTGCGTGCCGTCAAGATTGTACCCCTCTCCTCCATCACCGTACAGGGTCATCACCCCATGGGCAGCAGCCATGCCAGCCTTCCCCACGCAGCCCTACCGGTGTGTCTCAACTTGGACAAGGCTGCATGAACATGGATAAGTACCCAAACGTTTATGAGTCGGACCAAATTCTACCTGGGTATGCACATTTGCATCTTCAAAGGAATCACCTCAAAGTTTCTAAGCACTGTTCAAAGTATTCAAAAAATGCCAGGGCCAACTTCCCCTCTGCGCCCCCAGAAATGAACCCCCCCTGTTTATCAAAAGATGCTTGTTCCCACAATCGGCACAGCTCTGCTGAGAAGCTGGTGAAACTCTGCTACTTAACAGCTGCTGAGGATTATCTCGACTGATAGCATTTATTTGTAACAGCAGATGTATCCTGGAACATTTAAATGGCAACCTGCAGATCTTCACCTCTTCATGTAGGAGAGGGGCTCTTACAATACTATTTAAAATTTATGTTCATTTTTATTTTAACAGAGGAATTTCTGGTCTCCATTTTCTAAAGCAAACATCACAATGTAAGACAGGATGTACTGATTAACTGAAGAGCTGGAGGGACATTTTCAAAGTCCTGTGATCTGAGTTGTTATTTTGGTTTATTTCCTCTAAAAGGTAAATCCATTTGATAATCTTTAAAAGTCTGAACTTCTGATTATACTGAAAATATTTAATTATTGGAAATGAATGTGAACATGGGCAGGACTCAAACATTCATCCCACTACAGGTAAAGGTTTGGAAATGGCCATGCATGAGCTGAAACAGCTACAAGCAGCAGCTGCAATCATGTGCCAGAAGGTTAATACACCTGCCTTCAACCATACACAATGCTTTGGCCAAATAGGATACGTCAAACTCAATGCACACCTGTGTTCTCAATAAATAATCAAGTCAATAAAACTCCCTGGTCAGTCTAGCAACCACAGGTGGGACAGAACTTTAACCTGCTTCGCTTGAAAGTGGTGTCTCCTCTGCCCTCCCAGAAAAACAACAGAATTGGGTTTTACACTCTTTTATAGGAACTACTAATCACCTTTATTTTTTTTTCCTCACCATCAGAAAAGCTGTTTTTTTCTTACCTTCCCAACAAAAGCCTGGTGAGCCAATTAAGTGTCTAAGTGAGTTAGAGATAAATTGATGCCATTTAGCACATTCCAGGTGTCCAGGGCAGATATTCATACTATTAGAGGTTAGAATTTCCTAATGGACTCGAATTTGAAGGCGACTCAGGAAAAGACCCTCAGCAAACCTGGGAGTATAAGAGATCAATCTTCTAACAGCTAACAAAACCCTCAGGTCTGAAAGACGCGTGAAACTCTGAGGAGCTCCTAGCTCAACCATCCTCTTTTCAACTTGTCCTGGATTCTCTTTTTCTTCCTAAAAACACCAAGGAGTATATCTGGACAAGTCGTACCCAGTTTCTGCACTAGCGCCTTTTGGGCTGCCCCCATTCTCCTCCCATCTCCATGTACCCACCATCTCAAGACTCCTTTCGCAGACAGCAGGGACACAATAGGCTTGTGCTAGGTTGCAGGACAAACTTGAGGCTGCACCTGGGCACGGTTATCAGACAGCATGAGTACAGCCATGAAGCCCACTGTGCCTTCCAAAACATCTCCTACAGTTATTAAAAAAACATGCTCATGTCTGTTTGATTTGATACACGGAACAAGAAAGAAGACATTTGCCAAGTGTGAAGAGAAAGTAAGCAAGAGGGAAAGACACTTCTTCCCAGGTTTTGGAGACTGGAAACATATATTGATAAAAGTAAACAATACCAGAAGCTTTCATTTTTAAAATGTATTAATTACAAAACAAAAGTTGGACATAGAAAAAAGGCCTTTGCCTAATCCTCGTTGCTGCATCTTCTCCTTATTAAAGGGAGTAGCATGAACTCAGAAAAAACAGACCGACTGGAAGTTCGAAGAGTACTGTTTCAGGTTACCTAAACAATTTGATCCCCTTAATTGTACTGAAATGCCCTTGAGTAATTGAAACACTCCTTTTAGACAACCACAAGAGAGAGATCCTGCTGCAATGGGAGCAGCACATTCCAGAAAAGGATGGTTTCAACATCTCCCATAACCTTCCCCTTCCCCAGCACACTTGCTTTAAGTCAGTATCTGTTCTTTTCATCTTGGAGGTCCAGGTAAGTTGTACCTGTAAGAGGTGTACCCACTCTCTGGAATAAGGCTCTTCACTAGACTACGTAAGGGGCTAAAAGGCAGGAATATACATAGATACTGAGCCCTAAAGAGCCTACAAAGTCCCAGAGGCTCACTGCCCCATGTAAAAGATCGTTACCTCTCTGCAGCCCCTCAAGGAACATCTATCTGCAGTAGTGCTGCTCATAAATTAATGCAACTTCCATGTCCCAGTTGTATTCAGACTACTCGTCAGGAAATTTCTAGCTCCATGAGCCACTCTTTACATGGGACACCAACAACTTAAATGGCATTTCTTTAAAAAAATCTCCATCACTGACTCAATAAGACTTGGATGAACAGCATTAAAAGATTAGAAAAAAGCTTAAATTTCGTTTCTTCTATCATTTTCAGTTTGTTTATTATGGCCATTTACCTATGCTCAGTTCTACTGTTTCTCCTGCATAGCTGATGAGCTTCCCGATGCGTGTGCTTAGGGCTTTTGCACAGTGACAGGGGCAGAAAGGAACTGTGAAAGAAAGAAAACGTGTTTGCAAGGAGAACTGACAGGGGAACGAAGGGCAATTGCAATTGCTAAAACAACCCATTTTTCTTTTAAACTGCTTTGATTTCAAGCTGATGATGTCCCATCAATGGACTCAAATATTTTTAGTGGTTTTCATTACATTTTTGGGTACCTCTCTTCTGAAATTAGTGGCTTTCTACAATGATATGTAGAAGGTGAGGGGAATTTAAAATAGCCATATTGTGGGTCTTTTATTTTAAACTAACTTGCTTTCAATACCCACACTATCATTTCTCTAGCAATTACTGAGAGCAAAATCTTCCCGAATTTTCATCTGAAACGCCACCTCACTTCATCGGGTTTCTCTAATAAATTCCTGTAGTGACTTATTTTCCTCTCTACTATTTTCCTACCCTGACCTCTTTTTCCACATGTTCCTTCCTTGCTTCTCTTTTAGGTTCAGGTTTTTATAGTCCCATTTTCCACCTGCATACCATTATGACTTCTTTGATCTAATCCTATCCTTGGCTGCCTGGAATTTCACAAAGGTAAGGATGTTGCATTTTTTCCATATGTCAGAATATCTGCTACTTCTGCTCTATACTGCTACTTCCCTGGTTTTAGTCTGTGGCTGATTAGCACCCTCTATTTTGCAGACTACTCCACTGTAGTAGTTTTGCAAATAAGATGAAATTGGCAGGAAACATTAAATTGAGTATCTGCTTACGAAAAAATACAGTGGGACTTTAGAGCTGTATAAACCATGTCAAGATTTTAATAGCTCTAACCACTGCATTTCTATAAAACATTTCATGCAAATGCATACCAAAGTCTTACACATCATGTTAATGCCTTCATATTAATGACCTGCCTCTCACGTAGGAGCATATCCCCTTCTGGGTGTTAGGACAGAAGACACAGAAGATGCATCAGATGATTTCGCTTAACATCATACCATTCAGCAGTGATAAAAACGTAAAAGGATTTTAAGGCAGTACTTGCATTTGATAGCTACTTCAGTGCCATCACTACATTGCCATTTGCCACGTGCACTAAAGCTCACACAGGGTGCTAATTCGAGTGGCCTCCACCCTCAGTCACTTCAGCCCAACAAAAAGCAGTTGCCAAGATCAACTTTCTCTCCCTGGTCCCAAACAGCCCTTGACAATATTTTCACCTCTGTTCACTTTTCTGCTTCTTGCCCACCAGGTACAGAGGAGTCATGGGCAGCTTGCTTCCTCTGCGGCACTCCCTACACTCAGCCTTTGCTAACGCTTGTCACCTCTCCATGTGCCACCGTCTGCCTTTCCAAGAAGAATGAGTCAAGCAAACACAGGAGAATTCCCCTCTTCTCCTCCTGCCCCAGTCACCTGGGGCAGTCTCAGTGGGACTGGAGCTGCACCCCATCTCACCTAGAAAGCTTCTCTAAGTGTGGGCATTGCCTGTTGAGTGAACTTCCCTACACGTTTAGGGAATTCCCTTTGTCTAGGATAACTTACGCAGATCAGTGTTTTATAAAATGTAATAAAAAGCCCACAATGTTAATACAAGGTAAAACAAAAACCGTGAAGAGTATTATGTTACAGTTACATCTCGGGAGCACAGCTCTAGCCTCGGAAATAGCTTTGCACATACGAGTGAGTGGGGAGAGTGAATGGAGTGTCCTCTTTATGGCCATCCAGCACAGGTGAAACAGTGGCTCTGGCCTGGAAGCAGCAGGACTTGTCTTAAACTTCCTCAAAGTTTGCCGTTTCATTACGCAATGGAAATGGCAGATAGAAGATTGATTTCTCACGCTGCCTTGCTTCAGAGAAACTGCCACGTGGAACCTCAACAGAAGTGGCAGTGCTCACCCAGCTCATAATAATAAACATTTTCTAGCGCTTGTATCAAAGAGTATTTATTTTGCTATCCTACACTGAAAACAAAACGTGGCATTTTGCTCTGTGACCAAATGCCTTTCACAAATTTACCAAGAAAAGCAAAAGTTGCCCTTCTGGCTTCCGGCTCGAAGCGTGACAGGACTGACATCAATGTGTGTTAGCAGGAAAACCTGTACCTATTTTTGCAGGTAACAGGAGAATCTCAGCTCCAGTGCAATTTCAACTTGCCCTTTCTAGAGCCCAGCAAAATCAGTACTCATAATTAAGAGTTTAATCTTCAACTATTGCAGTATTACTAAATGCCAGAATAATAAATATAGTGCAATCATTTTCATATTTGTTGTGGTGCCACATTATGCTCAGTCATCCACCAATAAAACTGTGAGCCAACCTGCTAATCTTTTACTTCTATTGCTAATTAATGAGATCATCAGACTTCTCTAGCAGCATGAAGCAATCTTTTAATAAATTTTGTGAGCCATATTATTTTTTGTAAATCAATTCATCAACTTCTATTCTCAACTTGGTATTGTCCTGGCCGTTCAACAGAATACCTCTGCACAGAGATACCTGGATGCTGCTGACTTCATCTGAACACAGCTGCATGTGTGTACTCTACCTTGATAGCATGAATCAATGGATAGAGGACATGAGAAGAGTTATTGCTGTGTAGTTCAGCACACTATTTACTGCTATTACATCCATAAATGCAATCAGAAGCCCTGCCATTATAGCAGAAGTACTAGCCATAATCACTCCAAAGAGGCAGAGCTCTGTAGTCCATACTTAAACTCACAGAAGCAGCCCCATTCCCTTCAGCGGGACCATTTCTGCAGCAGCCAGCTGAGTGGTAGTTGCCAAACTCAGATTTCCACTATAAACTCCTCCTTTTCAATTGCTCACAACTCATAACACAGCAGGTTGAAAATTTCCAGGCTTGGCTTTTGTCTGAAAACGTTTTCCATTTGGGTTAGAGCAAAACCAGTTTTGCCTTGTTCAAACGGCAACAAGATTAAAAAAAAAAATACATTCTTTCACTTAGAAAACTCAATTTTTGTAACAGACCTAGTAACAGAAGTAGTTGGAGTTATATAAAAAGAACAACAAATTTCACTGAGCAATTTACCAGTGAGCCATGAGGACCTGACGAGAAGTCTTTGTCTGAGGGCTTTGTCTGAGCAACATTTATCTGGACCTATCCAGAACTCTTGCTGGAGTTAAGGCCCAATGATCCATTACAGCAAGTGCCTCATTTGCCATCAGGCTCGAAAGGGGATGTTCTGTCTTCCCGCAGTACCCTCCAGCAAAGACACCTTTCACAGGCAAGGTGACTCTTGAAGCACAGCATGTGTTAATCATACTTAGATGAAAAAGAAATCTTTCCTATGCCAGAACCTAGAAAACTATCTTTAGTAACATTAATTCTAACTTCAGGATGCCAATTTGCACCTCCAGTCTAGGAAATGATTCACTTGTTTCCGTGGTGGCCCTTGTAGACACCTTTAGTGCAAGAAAAGATTTTAGGTGAGCACTGATTTTTTTTTTTTTTTTAATTATTACTACTATTTATATGTAAAAGGCCCACCGGTCTATTCACAGTGTAGAAGACCCCTCTGGCAAATATGGGTATTCACCAAAAAAGTAGGCTGAGCAGCATGTGCAATTTTGGTGAATATGTATACTGACAACCAACTGGCCACACAGAGCGCTCTGTATCACAGACACGTCTTGCTCGCTACAAGGCGTTCCTGTGCCTCTAAGAAGCGGCCTAAGCCGATCATGTTCAGCATCTCAGGGAATCAGCACCTTTGCGTGCCAGCTGAACCGAGCACATCCACTGCCCAGGTGAAACAGGGTCTGGGTTTCACCTCTAGCAAAACAAACCAAGTTCCTGATGAAGATAATTAATATGACTGGTCCTATGTGTGGCTTCTTTTAGTGGGTTTTAACTTAATCAGCAAAGTAGGAGAGGTGAAATCAGCTGAGATCATCTTCTGTACCACTGTCCCTGGGGCACAGGGACTTGAGAGGGATGCTTATGGTTTACAGAATGAAATGTTCCTGGTTATGTTATGTAGATTTCCTTAAAATTGCTGTTACCCACACTTTTTATCTGTGAGTTAGCATGGAGCACTTTGGATACAATTTCAGAAATCATGCTGCTATTGAAAAGTGGATACTCAATTTTTTTGCACTAATGTTTTATCTCAACAACCCTGCTCTAGTATTTTTCATTCTCAGACTCCACCATGAATTACAGAAGCAATTTATGATCCTCTGTAAGTTCATATGGTCAAGTAACCCATAAGCAAAAATCAATGTAAGGTAGGCGGGAAGCAGCAAGACATAATTTACAAGCACTCAATGACTAGTCCATTTAACATTAAAGAGACAGATTTCAGTAATGTTCTTTCCATGCTGAGCAGAAGCCCTGGCTTGGAACAAAGGGGCTGCTGACATGGGCATTTTGAGTCTGCTTTAATCATTTCAAAGGGTGACAGTATAAACTTAGGGCAGTCAGAGGAGAAGAGCCACTGCCTTACAGCTGGACAATCCCCTTCAGGAGACCACTGGAAGTTTCTCTACAGTGAGCTTTTGAACTGATAAGCAGCTCTGCATCCCTGCAGAATTTCATATAAAAAGGGAAACTCACTGTCACTACAGATTTGGGTTGAGTTCTGCTGCAACCCCTGTGCTGGAGAGATTTCTACCTTGTCTATGAACACAAAAATAAGTTGCATGAAAGAAGGAAGATAGGAAGATAGACACATGTAGAACTGTTTCATATTCACAGCTGCATCATAAGAAGATGAATTGTTTGTATCTTTTCCCAAGGCGGGGGTGTGGGGTGCATGGGAGGAACATAATTTTCTGGTTTGGAATTTGAAAGAAAACACTTCCATTCCAGCTTTGTCATCCTTCTGTTATAGCTATTTAACATTTGCGGTGCTGCACTTCCAAGACTCCCTCAAGAAACCATCCCATTGGGGCAGGTATCATCCATTAAGCAAACTCCAGAAAGACACCCTGTACCAGAAAACTTTGTGGATGTTTTTCACATGATTTGAAGGATTCATTGTAAATGAAGAAATATCAGAACCTTGAGAACAAAGACAGAAATCTTTTGTATCACAAAATCCATGAAAGCACTTGGGATAACACAGGACTGTTCAAAACCAGTCTCAGTACAGAACGACAGGTTATGTGTATGTGTGCACATGCGTGTGCTGCGACAGCACATTTATATCCACTAAATTTCAAACAAAATCAGGGAGCATTTGTTTTGAAGCAGCCTGCCATATTTCAAACAAAAACTTCATTCTGTCTTGCAGCCGGTCTCAAGTAGTTACTGAAACCATTTTTATGATTTGCAAATGACCGACTAATTATCAGATACTGCTATACTGCACTTGCAACACACACTAAACTTAATTTATTACGATACTTATCTAGGCAGGCCAATAATCTCAGTAACAAGCTTGCTCTTCTGACTGTTCTAATTATGAAAACGGTAGCATTCCTGGGAGACAAATCTCAATTATTTGTAGTTTTGCTGGAGTGTGTTAGCCGAGCATTTTCTCCCTTTTCCCACTGACTCTCATGAATAAATAAATAACACTCAAAAGCAACAGTAAATTAATGAATGTTGAATTAGAATAAATTTCCTAATAATAATATTTATCATATCAATTAACAGCCAATTAGCACATCATGATCAGTGTTATTAGGTTGAATACAAAATGCCTTCTAGGTGAGCATTAGGTTATTTTTACTATATTCAGTAACATTACTGGACTTTAGAGAGATAACATAAAGCAGATCCAACAACAGACACAAATATTCCTTGCAAAGACTATTCACTCCTCTTGCACCTTATACCTTAGTTTGACTTAACATTTGGGAGGTAACACTCTTGGAAACTAAAAAAAAGAGAAAGACTGCTATTTATAGGTACCTGTACCATTACAACCCTAAGAAAATGCTCTGATAAAAAAAGAGATTTCTCCAGCTTGGCTTTTGGGACTAACCAGCAGTCCATTCAGAGTGGGACCCCCAGCTCAGAGTCAAAACTTGTGGAGACCAACCAGCTAACCATGGAAAGCAGGAATAATTCCTGAATGCGCCAGTTCTGTGACAATACACTCAAGACAAAAGAAGAAAAGCAGTCCTGTCTTTTATGATAAACACATAAGATGTGAAGGTTTTCTTAATGTGTGGAGCCACCCTCCTCTCCCAGTGAGCTCACTGCAGGGCGAGACACTTCATTCAGGTCTTGTGGCCCACGAGCTGATTCCCACCCAGCAGAGTGACTACTGTCAGGGAAACCTTGTGCTCATCAGGAGGGAAGAGGTTACAGAAAGAAAAAAGTAGTGAAAGGATTGAGATGAGGCATGTGTTTAGATATTTTACCCACCACTGATTGTTGCTAAGGATGCTCCTTTCAACAGTCCAAAACTGATGAGAACAGGAATTTGTCAGACGAGATAAGTCATCTCACCACTCCCAAGAAAACTGATGACACAAACCAAAATTGAGGCATTTATAAACCTCATCCACTATTTGCATTTTCTGGACACAGCTACAGCCACGCCAACAGCACTCTGGCTTCTACAAGAACAGCACTGCAGCGTTGGGAGGTACACAGTTCCACCGGGGCAGCTTGTTTAGCTGGTGCATGCTATGGGCCACCGGCCACCAGCACATCCTTCCTGGAGAGTCCCCACCAGGGCTGCTGGTGATCAAGCTGCCTGCAGTCCCCTGCCCCTCTGACCAGTGACAGTGGAGAGATTCACACTGCCCAAGTGCAGCCACATAATATACGTGCCTACTTTAACACACTGGCCTCTCAAAACAATCCGTGGAGACAGAAGGACTCTCCAGAGGCTGTTCAAGCGATGGCAATAGAGGCAGAATCGGCCAGAGTAGCAACAAGGCTCCTTTACAAGGCTCCTTTCTGCTGACAGACTCAGGTTTCTCTCAGGCAATAGTTGTGGAACACATGTACATCAGTCTCCTCCTGTACAGTACAGCTGTTGTCTAGGCATATGGGTAATGGCAGCTCAGAGGAAGCCCAGAGGTGCTTCCAGATCCTGCAGTTTGCCCTAAGGGCACCTAAATTAGACAGTTGACTACTGATTTAGGTGGCCTGAATTACACATCAGAGGATGCCAGCCCTCTTGCTGCAGATGGATTACATTCCAACTTGGACACCAATGACAGGCTCACCGCCATTCAGGCCAAAACCAACAATGGGCTTTGGAGTCAGCTCTTCTCTACACTGAAGCATTTCATGCCCTTCCCTGCTGGAGAAGCCTTTAGATTTCTTGTACAGGATAAGAAGAAAACACAGAAAATGTCCTTATTTCAGTTTAGACTTTCTCTTCTGCCTCAACTCATCAGCAAGATTAATCCTTCAAGGAACAGAAACTTGAAACCCAACCAGTTACTACAGAGCAACCAAGGCATACATTAAACAAGAAAGTAACAATATCAACATAACAAATCCCAAGCACGATAGCAATAGAGCTCTATCCAAGGCTCATACCTCAAATTAGCATTTGAAACAGCCTTTGCTGATTCTAGTGCCTGTTTCTGTGTTTTGCGGTGTGTTTGGAGACTGGCACATTGGTAACCTTTACTCCATCTCTACCCCTCATGCTCACAGCACGAATAATCAATAAGGAGTGAAAACATAAGCAATTACATAGTTAAAATAAGTCTCTACTTCACATAACCTCCCAGGAGATATTCATGTACTGTTGAGACTACTAAGAAATGAATAGGTAGATAAAAGCATGTTTGTTACCTGTCTGATCAATGTCTTCCCATTCTGTTTTACTGGGCTGTCATCTTTCAAGTCTTATGTAAAGTATCTTTTCCCCAGATACCCAGATATTCTTAAGAAATGAACAGTTAATCATTATAATCAGTTGGTGTAAGGCTAGGACCAAGTTAATTTATACCATACGAGGATCTGGTCTGCTAACTCAAAATTAATCCTTCCTTTGAGGTTCCCATTACATCTGTCTCCTATTTTTTGAATGCAGAATTAGAAGGACAGAGCCTGCCTTTATTCTGTGCCCAAGATAATTATGAACATAATGTTGGAAATAGACCAAAAAAGTCAAGATTTTTGCAGGTATTTTACATAGCAAGTTTGAAAAGGTCTAGTTAGGTACGGAGAATAACAACTAACACTAACAAAAGTGAAAATAAACCCGCATATCTGTGCCTTGCATCCATATGTTGTAAAATGTAAAAGTTTAGCCTTACATTTTAGCTGACACTAGTTGCACTGCAAGTGAAATTAAAAGGAATTTCACAATAGAGTCAAAAGAGAGAGAAAAGATAAACAGCACATGGCTGGGCAGATTCACTCCAAAGCTGTCAGGCTTTGCTTCCTCCGCCACCCTTTGAGTTGAGCTTTACGGATTTCAAAAGCTGCAGGGCTGGGACATAGCTGAGTGCTTTTAAGAATCTCACACTGTGGCAATAAGTGAGATTGTCTCACACTGTGAGACATCAGATTCATGTATGTGTATGTACTATAAACACATATATGCTTTGTATGTGTATACACACACTGGATATACTAGTAGGTTAGTTAAAAAATAATTGGAATTGAAATACTTAAACTAAAACACCACACATAAAAAACTAGCTTCCCACAGAAACAAATGCAGTTTCTGCATTCAGAGTATATCTTTTTCACCATGTGCGCTGACACATAACTATTGTCAAATATCCCTTATGTCAAAGGATACTGCTAAGCAATGGTTTTCCCAAATGACCCGAAGCAAATCTCCTCCCAAGCAAGACAGCTGCAGAAGCGTGGCCATTCCATATCTGAAGGCTTTCCCCTACAGCACATGTGATTTTTTGTTATCTCAGGTCAGTAAAACCAGCATGATACGGGGACATTAGCTCCAGTGTTAGCAGATTCACATCCAGCTCAGCAGACCACAAGGCTCAGCTCAGCTAGTATTCCCAGCAAGACCAGGACATTTCCAGCCTCCCTGCTTAAAGTTCCCCAGCTCGTCCCCACTGGTTAAAGGCTCCTCAGGTGACAAAGTCCTTTTGATCATCAGAAGTGGGAACCATTAGAGAAGAATTAGAGCACTAAACACTGTTCAAAGATCCATGCCTTCCCTTAATATTGGCATCCATCTCTACAATCATTTTACTTTTCTCTGTATTATGTGCATTAAATGAGCTAATTCTGGGTAATTTAAATTTCTAAAGTGGTACATAACCTTACCTTGTCTACCTCATGCTCCCTATATAAAATACTTCTCATTTGTCCATCTGAATAGTAACACATGAATTATTTTATCATTGATTAGTTCTTGTACTTCAAGAAAGCTTGCTATCATGTGTACTACTTAAAGGACAAGCGTGGATAATTTTACTCAACACAGAAGTAAAAGAGGACTAATCTTCTCTTAGTATATTACTTATCAGACAGAGGAATGCAACATAATTATATTGTGACATTTCCAACAGCAAATATATTCTACTGTAAGCAATTAACACTAGCTCCTTTGGCAGACTTCAAAAGATTACTCATATGGTATGCTAAGTTACAATAATATTTGAATAATAAATAACATCGCATTACTTTAGCTAGATTTTAACATATATGGACAGGTCAAAACACAGGAGAAATAGATGGATGTTAATTTCTGCACAGGCCACCCTTATACTGCAAAATTGTTCATTAACGCGGAAAATGTTCAGAAGGTAAATATGCATATTTTTGGAAAAACCAAGCACTAGTGACAATAAGTACTCTGGATCTAATTAAAATAGAGTATTTTGGTCTGTGCATTGTGTATTACAACCTATCTCTCTCTTCCTGGAGATAGGAAAAGTAGGGCTGGGCTCTCCTTCCTGGCTGGAATGCTTTCCAGAAGCTGCTTCTGATCAAGGGGGATTAGTAAAGATGGTTTAAGAAGAAAATCATCGAGCATTAATCCTCTAAACATTTCATAGCCGACATATCTTTAATACAATCCCTCTAATCCAATTAGGGTGCCTTGAAAATCATATCTTGAATTCCATGCTTCATTGTGATCGGTTCTGTGCGAGTGAAACATCCATTTACAAGACAGCTGCTAAATGCTTTCTCCGCTTTCCAGCCCACTCCTGCCCTCCACTGCAACTAAACCCAAACCCTGCCTTTGAACAGGCTGACTCCAGTCCTGCAAGCTGCATTAGCAGCAAACACGTGTGCCCTAACACATTAGTCAAGGTGAGCATTCCCAGCAATTTCAAAAGCAAGCTTGCCACACAGAAGAGAGATTTTAGATATTAAAATCTCTTTCATTCATAAACATATATAATTACATCTGCACAAGAGGCTGAAGACATAATTTTAACTCCCAATTTCACACCCGAATATCAGTTACTTAGAAACATCACTAATAAGAGTTAGTGGACTACAGCCTTAGTGGGTGGGTATGGACGCTGGCCTTTTAACATTCATCCCTTTGAACCAATGGGGAAAACAATTCCTAATACAATGTTTTTGCAAGCAAGGAACAAATTACTACTCGTTAACTGAGCTTGATTTTTTAAATACTGTCATGAAAATTATTTGGATTGGTTTTCACAAGGATGTATATTCACACTTACATTCATGGGCAAAGAACAGAAAGAACAGCGTAGTCTTGCTGCTAAAATAAAGGACTTTCACTATATTACTCCATCATGGTATAGAAAGATCCCATTAACATACCGCTAGAGGAAAACAAAGGAAAATCAAATCGCTGGCAAAGAAAAATGTTCAACAAAAGCAAAATAAAGCTATTTTTCTGTATTTCACTAGACATTTCAGTTTTGTTGTTAAAAAAAACAGTGTGCAGAAAATGTAATTTTATTGACTAAATAAGTTACTGGCTGCTGTTAAAAGCATCTGGGGAGAATTTGTATGTGAAATACTTTCTTGCAATAATACTATAATTTATAAATCAGAGTTATAAATTTCTCTCAGATTTTACCAAGGCTATGATGCCCTTGGATGTCAAGGAGCTGTTTAAAGAGTAACTTGTAGAAGAGTCCACTCTATA
The DNA here is from genome assembly GCA_009819775.1 of Phoenicopterus ruber ruber. Taxonomy (NCBI): domain Eukaryota; kingdom Metazoa; phylum Chordata; class Aves; order Phoenicopteriformes; family Phoenicopteridae; genus Phoenicopterus; species Phoenicopterus ruber. The sequence goes on along the minus strand of CM020229.1, from coordinate 9,641,721 downwards.
CCGCAAAAGATGAATATCTGTGCAATGTTTAAAATAAAAAAAAAAAAAATGCTGACCTTTTACGGACAAAAATAATCTCCGCTCCTCAGAGTCTGTCGTCCTACTCTGCAACTCTCCACTTCATGTTAGCAGTCAGAGGCACGAAATTTGGCACCAGGCACTCCCCGTTTACTGCAGTTGGGACTGATCCTGCCCTTCCAACGCTGCCGCCCATGTGCTGGCAGGGTTTTAGCAGTACCTTGGCTTCAGGGAGGCTCTGCTTGTGCGCAGCTTATCCCACACCACTGAATTTGGGGAGTTTGGCAGAAGCGAGCATGATGTATTAGCGTGGATCTCTAGGAATAACTTAACGGTGCAGCATACTATAAGACAGGGCACCTGTCCAAGTAGTTATGCATTTTAATTAGGTAAAGCGAGTACTAAAAAATGCTTTGAAGCTCTAGACGTAATTCAGTAGCATTGGCTTCCAATATAATTGCTTTTTTTCCTGCCACCTGCTCACTCATACACAAGTTATTTGACCACCCCTATCATAATGGGAGGCTTAAAAAAAAAAGAAAAGAAAAAAAAAGCCTGCGTTCAGATGTAATTTAGTTCTTCCTCCTCAAAAAAGATGGAGCCCCAAACTAAACAAATTCATTCACAACTTGGCTTTTATGATACGGTAGGACAGAAAAATCATCAACTGGCAGCAAAACTGCTAAGCAAAACTAATTTAGGAGATGAAAAAGTGTGAAACACAAGAAACATCTCACAGATTGTAAAATGACATGTTTATTTAAAAAAGAGACCAGGGAAAACAAGAAATATTGGCAGAGCATAGCAGTAACAACCAAAAGACTCCCTGGCTGTCGGTTGGTTAAAGCCTGCCATTGACTGCAGACTCATGGACTGAGGAGCAAGTGCTCTGCAGCCCTCAGACACCGAGCACCTGAGTGACAGCTACTAAACCAGCGTGCAGGGCAGGTGAAGCTGGCCCTTCCTGTAGTTAATACTTTGAGCATCCTCAAGAAGAGGAGGATGAGGAGGTGGAGAGGGGAAGAGAGACAGGGGAAAAGTCCCAATAGGTTTGTTGCAAAAATGGTTATATACTTCATTATCTGCAAGGGTAGGATTAGTAAGGATACTAATGCTGGCACTTCTGAAGTACAAAATCACAACACCAGAGAAACAGGAATCATCACCATCTCCAATTATATCAAGGTCTCCAATTATATCAAGGTCTCCAATTACTATTGTAGCTGCTGCTGCAAACACTTCTGCACGGCTGTGGACTATCAGGAATTCATCCTTCTCATAGCTTAAAAGCTAACCCCCCTCCCAAGATTATTTTTAATTGTAGCTAAGGATAGATACTACTTTTTAAGGCAAGGAGTTAGTTAATGAGTAGTAGCAACATAACTCTTTTCAGTTCATCTGCTGAATTCAACTCAGTCCATCTCCTGCTATACAGCAGGAGTCATCCATCTGAAATCAATGGAGAATAAACAGTGTAAAATTAGTATCAAAAGAGAATTAGCATGTCTGAGCCAAATTCTGCTCACTTTGCTCATGATACAGCTCTGAACAATTCTTTATCTATATAAATGCAGATTAACTTTGCGCTTCCTTAACAATCCCCCATTTTAGTTAAAAGAATCAAATACAATTTCCTTCAAATATAATTTCTTTTCCAATGTCTTTATTTTGACATTAAAAGAATGATGAAAAATCTCTTCATATTAGTTCCCAAGACAGTATTGCTAGAGGGCAAACTGTTTATCCATACACACACCATTCACTCTCCCTTTCTTCTGTGAGACTGACAGGACAGAACCCATCACCTGGCCCCCACTAAAACTGAGTCATTTTTGAGGATCCTTCTCGCTGTGCTTCAGTGACACCTCCCTCCGGAAAACTGCTCCCTACCAATCTGAGCACCTGGGTCCTGCCACACTCACTTGAAGTGCTGGGAGACTGTAGATCTGATTAATATCGTCAAAAATACAGGCCAAAGTAGCCCATTGAGGATGCTTAGAAGAGTTTTCAGTGGTATATCATTTATTTTTCCCCAGGCAAAGTCATGATTCCTTAGCAGATTCTGCCCATGCCTCCTTTTACAACTCAGCTGGTTTTGCTGTAACCTTGCTTTAAAACAGGTAGTTGAATTGTCTTTGTATCTAATCAGTTTGAGTATTTATTTCTAGAATTGGAAAAAGTCTTTTTTTCACATTATAGAATCACAGAATATCTTGAGTTGGAAAGGACCTATATAAGGATCATCGACTCCAACCCCCTGCTCCTCGCAGGATGACCTAAAACTAAACCATATGACTAGGAGCGTCGTCCAGGCACCAACATGCATTTACTTCAAAACCTCCAGTGCCAGCCCACTTGTCTATAAAACAAACCGCAGCGTGCAGACTGCGCTGCCTACTCAAGGACTGCACAAAATAACTGTTTATTGAAAACACTGCATCTTATTCTTAAGGTTAAGAAGAAAACATTATATTGCCTATCAAAAACCAGGTTACTATTTAACTATACCAGTTTATTCATGTTAAACAATCCCTTCCTTTTTTATGTTTACATTCAATTTAATGGTACTGCTTATCATCAACTGAAAGAAGTTTTTAACATTACCACCAAAGTTCAATGTTAAAAGAAGAAATCCAGAGAAAATACACCTCTAAGGCAGTACTTCAAGAAATATCCTCAGAAGGGTATCTTTTAGAATACTTCAGAATATTATTTTAGAATAGGTAAAGTAAAAAGAAAAAGCAGTTTGCTTACCACCCTGACCTTACTGTCACAGTAAATACTAGCTCTTCCTTAATGTAAAAACACTTTCAATTTCTGGAATGACTCCATGTAAACGAATTCAATGTCTTATGACACCAAACGCTTACCGTTCAACAGGACAACTTTCATAGAGTTGAAGACAACATCTGAAATAGAATGCCTGTTTGCTGGCAACCCTTTTATTAGAACAAAATCACTCTGCAAATCCAGAAGTCAACTAGTAAGGAAAGGGTTAATATTACGTTAAATGAAGAAGTATTTAAAAATAACAATTACATCTGACACTATAATTACATTGCCCTAGTGTATAATCCCAAAAGAACACAAGAGACCTTTTGCCAAAGGTGATTTGAGTGTTTAATATGAAACCCAACGTGTGCTCATTTTAATTACATATGTGCCTGCTGAGAACATATGATAGAGTCCAAAAAGCTAATTCATTGTCAGCATGACAGCAGGAACTAATATTAAATCTTGCACACCAAGTAAATTTTCGGGATTACCAATTACCACACAAAAACAGGACGCATTGCAAATGTGGTAATCAGTATGAAAGTAAAATATGAACAAAATATTGCTAAATAGAGCTCAACACTGAGACAGTAGTGGGTATAGGAAATCTCCAAATAGTTCATCCTTTCTCTTCAAAAGCAGCAGCATTCAGTTGGTCTAACTCTAACCCCACTTACACCAGGTTTGCACTGACTTTCACTGGCACTGTAATAAAGTGGTGACACTTGTCTATAAACCTCATTAGTTAGTTGAAGTACACACTTCAATTGCTAATTTTCTTTAGCAATATATAACAGCAATTCAAAGTGGTGGGTTTTTTTTCCTTTTTATACCTAGCCTTAAGTTTTCTGCATTTCAAAGATACTACTGACTGTATTTCTGTCCTCTTCTCACAAGTCCCTGACAGGTTTCTGGCACTGAAATCATGTTAAGAGTCTGTTTATACATCTTAACCCACACCAGCATGTTAACATGCATTTTGATTTACTTATAATTAATGGACATATTCATGCATCATTCAGTATTTTCTAAAGAAAGTGCCTGGAGTATGAAGAGGAGAACCCAGAGTCAACACACATCGATAAGCTAACCCTGGGAAAGGAGACACAATTTCAAAGGTAGCAGAGACCCAGCCAATACTTCTAACTGCATCTTTACCTGCCTTTTTGTTGCTTTACTGATGCATTATTAATTAATAACTACTGAGCCTTCCCAACAGAGCATTTTAAATAACAGCTGACTTTCTTTATGGATGATTATGAATCATAAAAGTATGTCTGCATGTTCAAAGCAATAAACAAGCCCAGGTAGGGAGCCTGAACTTCCGGGGAAACTGCTCTTTGAAGCTTGAAGTTTTAGGGATGCTAAATGCCTACTGTGTAGTATTACGCAATTTCCAGTCTAGCTTAATCCAATTAATTTGAAGAAATGTAGGATTTTCTGCATTTTGCCTCAGCATAGGCAAATGCTGTTCAAAAGGAAGATGATGGCATTTTAGAAAAGCTGCAGTGTCGGTTAGGTTCACTGCTTTATCCAAATGAAGCTATGCCAATTTAGGCCAGCTAACAATTATCATTTTCAGTTCTCAACTAAGATAATGAAAAGAAAATTGTCAAATCAGAATTACTTCTACTCAGGATTTATGCAAATGATGAAACATGTTTAATCAGCTTTGAAATGTATTATTCAGGGATGATGCAAGCTTTTCACGTTCTGCTTGAATTCTGGACAAACTCAAAGTTTTGAAGGTTTACTTAGGGCAGCTTTGTGCTATTATAGCTGGATAGTTTTAGATATAGGTTGAAATAAATCTGTAATGCTTGAAGATGAAAACTCATTTGGAGACTCCATTTATCCATAAGATAATTTTTTCCATCTTCACTTCAAAAAATAAAAAGCTTCCTACTATTCAAAGAAAATTCCAGCATTAGTGTTCAACAATATTGCCACCTTTAAGATGGAAAGGACCTTGCACTTCCCATTCACTCTTCACTAGGTTTAGTTGCCATCTGAATGAGGACTTTATTTTTTTTTTTTGCCTGTTGACTGTGCTTAATATTTCTTTCTAGTGTTTAAACTGGTACATAGACAGCAAAAGGGCAGCTTCAGTTGTGCTTACTGATGCTACTATCTGCCTTCTAGATAAATAATCCAGGCCCTTGTCATATAACACTTGGTACATGAGGAAAAAACCCGAATTATCTATACTGTTTTCTGGACAATGCAATACAAAATTATTAATCTGTATTTAGGCAAACTCTAGGCAAGAGAACATATGCGAGAGGACATGCAGGGCAGAGCACAAGTCCACCAAGGCTTCACAGTACGTGGACTGTTTTGATGGCCATTTACATGGAATCAGCCTTACCCACTAGCTCTGAGGCACAGATCCAAATGCCATCCTGTGGTTTTGTTTCCAGTTCTTCCCTGGCCACATGTTTCTATTCCACTGATCCACCATGTACCTTCTATACCCTGAGCACAAATCATTCAAAGATAGGCTTTGTCATCTGGAGTAGATGCTCGATATGTCTTGGCAGACAAAGTAATTGTGGCCCTTCTCTTCGCCTCTGGGAATGAGTCACCCCAAAGACTTCTGGAAGGCTCTACGTGTGCCCTCTGAGGACAGCCAGCACATGAATGTCAACTCACCCTATTCTGCTCAGTCCTGGTGAAAATTTTTACTCATCTTTCAAAGCAAACAGAATTTGCTCTCAATTTCCCAGACAAATTACTATTATACTACTTCTTTCTAATATTTCTTTGTGTCTCCTAATCTTAATTCTTCTGGTTTATGGCTCAGTCCTTCTACAGGGATTCATAGCAAATAGAAAGAATAGTATCTTTCCTACTTTCAGATATTAAGATGGATCATTATTCTTCCTGATCTGTTAGAAGGTATTTATCAGTTTGAGTTATGAGGCCTTTCTGACTGTGAAGATTTAAACATCGATTTAATGCCAACTTAAAGACTCCTAAAAGTGTAGGAGATTGCATTAGATAAATAATTTAACAATAAAAGGTATATCAAGGCAGACATTATTGCAACCTTCCACCAATCAATCACCATTTTCCATGTTTATCCAATTTTCATCTCAAGGCTCTGTACATCAAATTGCCTAGACATATACTACACAACTGAAATAACTTCATCATTGAATAAAATTGCATAGCCATTAAAATTCTCTAATATCAAGATAGCTGACATTATGTTAAATATTGGCTTCAATTCCGTAGGGTAATAAATTCTGACCTAAATCCAATCTTTCATGGATAGCTGATTCATAATGAAAAATTACTGTTTTGTCACTTTACCTTAGGAAATTTACTGTTCAAACTAATACAGCACTGGGCAGTCTTTGAAATATATGATAATTAAAAACACAGTTCCCTTCCTAGCCACCCTGAAACAAAGGGAATAGATTTGTTTTGATGCAAAAATATCAGACATGCTAATAGCTACCAGATCAAGAGAGAAAGTTACTATTCTGCTTTTCCCAGGTCTCTAATGCAGAAGCCATCAACTGATACACTGCACAACCGACACCTCTTACAGTAGCCATCACACCTAAGTTCCTCTACCAGGTCGAAGCTGCTGAGCAGAACAGGTAAAAATGGAGGGGAAACATCGCATAAAGCTTTTCCTCCAGTTTCACGTTTGTGCATCGCCATGGTGCAAAGCTGGAGAACTGCTGCCAGTGATGTGTTATTAAATTCGCTGAAGGTACAGCAAGTCAGACTGGACCTACAGCTAGGTTGCTCTCTTGCCTGCCCTCATCCCCCCAGTAAAACACTAGGGTTTTTCAGGGATAGAACTATAGATTTTATAGATTTATTTATGGATTAAGTGACTTCAGAGAAACTCAGTTACCCTTTTCCTCCTTAAAGATACTTTTGTTCAGCACACTCTTTTAGAGGACTCAGAAAAAGTTGTTAGTATTTTGTAACAAAATTATTTCCAAGTCTCTTGATAAACTGAATTTAAAACCCACTTAAATACCAAACTAACAACAATACCACCACACAGCATTTTTCCTCTGCATATATTTGCAATGCAGTTAAGTACCTGTTATCCCTGGTCTGTACGTGGCATGAGTTGTCTGAGGTGTCCCAAGAAGCCTGTGACACATCAAGGAATGAAACTCAAGTTTCCACAGTGCTAGTCTAGGGCTTACTTTCTAGTTAGTGCTTATATGGTTGGTTTATGATATGGCGTAATGGAGCACATTCTTGCTGTCACTCTTTAGTTGGGAGCTCTCTAGTGATTCTTCTGAGTAATCACATCCCCAGGTAAGAATATAATAAATACTTTGAAAAATGTTCTTTCATCGTAGGGACCAACAAGAGATTTTTTTTTTTTTTTTTCCTTCTTCTTCTAAATGAGACTTCTGCTTGGATGGATTCCAGTATAACAATCTGAGCCATTTCAAGCTTGCATTGGGGCTCTCTAATATCACTTATTTCTTTCCTAAATTTTTTGCAGTCTGCAGCAATAGAAAGCAAACAAGAAAAACACAAAGATGATCCTGTCTGCATGTTTGGCAAATTATGCCTACAAATGGCCATAAATGATCGAGAGAAATGAAAATGTGTGAACTTGTGTGTTAACTGCAGCCTTTTCATTGTAAATGATGGAGCTGAATCTACTGGGATTTCTCACTAAGAAGATCCGGAAGTGGACCATTTTGAATAGATTTCCTTTTTGCTGACTAGGTGAAGAATGCCAGAGATGTCTGAAGCCTTCTCATAGTGTTCCTCAGGAGCCTGACAGAAGTGATTTTCCCATTTGCTTTTCAGGGATCTGCTGGTAGAACATTTTCAGAATCAGAACTGCCATAAAACTATTCTTATTCCCAAAATACTGGACGGATGTGCTTTGCTTTGGACCATACACTTCCATTGACTGGTAAAACAAGAATCCCCAGCCCTTGAATACCTCTTTCCTCTTCTTGATCTTTGCTTGCTCCTGTAGGAACAAAACTGTCTTATTTTTCCTCGGTGATCTTAAAATTATGGAGATAGAAGTGCGTAGAGACATTTTAAGGTGCACTGATAAAGATTACTAAATAAAGTTACTGAAATAAGACATCATTTAAATGAGGTCATCAAAACTAGTGCAATATACATCAGTTAAACATCTAGCCCACTCTGCTTTTAATACTTCATGGGAAGCTCAGGTTTGTGTTCACCTCTTGGCAGAAAACGGTAGAATTATTTACAAAAACACATCAGCTCCACGTAGCCTCCCTCTACTGTGGCTTGGCAAATCCAGTGTGTGTTATGGAGAAGTCTTATTCACAATTAATCTCAGTAGCTCTATTCACAATTAATCCCAGCCACACCTCTCATTAGCCATTTGCTTCCTCTGGCAAGGTGGGCAACTGAGCCACCCTGGGTCTCCCCAGGGAGTATATTCCTTACAATGCTTTTGAATAAGCGACCAAAGAACGTGACTCTCTCGGACAGAGAGAATGACTTTGGGATAGATCCTCAAACCTGTTCACAGACTTACAGATGTATTAGTGAAATTCTTTCAGAGCACCTACACCTAGGTCCCATGCAAAAGAGAAAGTACAAATGGGTAAAACATACATTGCAGTAAATTCCTCTTTTAAAATTCCCCTTTCCTCCCTACTATTCAGTAAATTGCCCAGAATGAATCACAACCCACAAATAGACGGATAACATGAAAACGTATGGTTCTGTTTAGTCATGCTACTGTCAAGCTCAACAATATTATGCAGCACAGTAACACACTGCATACACAGAAGCTTTCAGTCTAAAAGTTGCAAGGCTTAAAATATTCCACTGCACGGTAATATCCATTGGCTGGATGGAAACCTTCATTTCCAATTAAAAACACAGGTGAGTAAGCAGTAAGACTGCCTAAGCTGCTATTTACAGCTGATCACAAACAAAGGTGCATTCTCACCGGTGACATGTTTCTCTTACAACTTTTAATGAGTTATACAAATGCATCAAGACTTCAACAAAACACTTCACTGTTAGTTCGGGCAAGAAAGTCTCCACAAGAGAAGCAAACACCTTGCAACAAGGACAATGATACAAGCAGATATATTCTAGTTACATGGAGGGCTGCCTTAAACTTCAGTTGAATAGCAAGGTTTCCAACGAGATTTGTAGAAAAAGATCCTTTCGACAGCCAGCTTTTATTTTTGTGGCACTCCCTGACAAGACCTACAACTGTTGCAGACTATCATGCCTCAAGGACAGCTGGTCATTAAAGCAAGCAAACGCAAGCTGGAGGAATTAGCAAGAAAGTGGGACATGAGCTCTGTAGATGAGCTTCTTCAAGCTGATCCACGCAAAGATGACGTGATATCTTTATGGTATCATAAAAATTGCATATTCAAACTCACAAAGCTGGCCCCCAAACAATCAGCACGACAGAGGTCGGACGAGCGTCCTCCTACAAGAATCTTCATTTGCCATGGTAGTGATTCCTCAGGGAATAATGCAAGGTAAGGAGAGCAGTGTTTAAATAAAAGCTTTTGATTCATGAGGACACAGGCTTTTTTTTTCTAAACTCCTGGCATAACTCAAAGGCAGTATCCATACTGCTGTTAATAAAAATGTGTGAAGTTGAAGTTTTTGCTGAATTTCACTGCCTGTGGAGAACAACATGGTCCCCCCAAAACACAGCCAGCATGTATATGCAGTAACGATGAATAGGAAACTTGAACCCAAGCCTGAACCAAGCTTTTATATGCTTACCAACAAGCTTAATATGTACCACCCACTGACAGCCTAAATCACACTCTCCTCAGTCTAGACAAAGCATAGCGTTAGGAGGTGGAAAGGCATTTCTTCAAAACTTTTAACGCCCAAAAAGTTGTAGCAGCATAAGAGAAGGTGGTGCAGCAGGGGAACGCAGCCACTGGAGTACTGCCAATACTCTCCTGGCAGCACTGCCTGTAAAGATTGTGTTTTATCATGAGAACAGCAATATGGAGAAATTCTGTTTTAAAAGGCAACAAACAATTCAGTTCTGCAGAACAAATTCTACAAATTTCACAATTTGAAAACACTTACAATTGCTATTCAAATTATTTTCAATAAAGCACAAAGTTTGAGTTAATAGATAATGATTTTTCTGCAGTGTAATTCTGTTTTTTGGCTTAAGTCTCCCACCATTCTTACAGTGACATCCACTGGAAGAAGACAGATGGGTAAGCACCGAGCACAAGAGATGGTAATGATGATTCAGCTTCAGCAAGCTCTAGGAGAAAGGACTGAAAAATTCTTTGGCCTCCCTGGAGGCTGATGAGAAAACTAGAGAAGGAAAATGATGGACTTTTGCCATGGACCTTTCAGTAGGGCCAGGACTTTAAAACCAGTATGTTATTTTATAGTAAAACTGTAAATAGAATACTTCAGAGTCTAATGTGCATTCAACTAAGCCCAATGGTGACAGCAGTAGATACTGGGAGTTGGGAGTACTCTGTTCTTCCTTACAAAGGTGCCAATCAGAAATAACTTCTTTGACACAACTAGATGATAAATCAGTGACATATCATGGATATTAAAATAGTGAGAGTGGGGAATCAGGGCTATTCATTTCTAACATGCTCTCAAACTATCAAAGATGAGCATTTATTTGGAAGACTAAATATACATTGAGCAATTTCAAAATCTTTTCCAAGGTTGCTCAGCTACAGATTCTTGTCATTCACTTCTTCTATAGAAGTCATGACTACCCAGGGAGAAAAAAGAGTAATGTTTTAAAACTACCTTCTGCATATGAAATATTTGCAACAGAAACAACTAAATTACGGCTTGGAGTCTTAAAATGGCATTAATGTCCTGTAAGATTGGCTTCATGCCTAGACCGTTGGTATTTTAATTCAGAGTAGCTCCCTTAAACAACTCTTCCTCATTTCCAAGGAAAGACATTACAAAACAGCCACTGGTCTCATAAAGCCCAGTGACTCCTGAAATATATCAAATAAATGTACCCTTTTCCAAGAACCTCCCTGAAAAGGGGTGCATTCCCTTTAACTATATACTTAATCTTGTAACAAACTCTGTAAACAGTTAAGGCATCTGTTTCAAGAAGCCACAAAAGAGGAAAATTCTTTCCCCCAGCTCAGGAGGAGGAAATTAAATATCAAGACTTTTCCCCCCAATTATTTTAAAAGTAATACAGTCAGTGCCACTGACTTCAAACCAAACTGTGGCAGCCTCAAGCTGCAGCTAGCATGGGATTTCTGGGACATGACACTTCCCCATTCTCAAAATAATAGTTCATCGGCTGTGAATTCCTGTGAAAACAGAGTATTACTTCACTAAGTAATGGTACTTAGAGAAGTGCAATGGTTAGAAAGGCAGAGCTGAATTTCTAGCGAGTCAGCCCCAGCGATCTCCTTGTGTCCTTACTGACACTTGAGGCCTAAACCAAAAAGCAAATCTGAAAGTTGCTGTTGCCTGCTTACAATTAGTACGTAACAATGACACTCTAACACAGTTTTGTTATGGTTGCAAAGTCAAATTAGGAAAGAATATAACATCGATGCTGCTTGTGCAACCTTAACTCGAGCTCAGTTCAGTACTACTGTGCATTTACATCGCACAGCTGCTTGCTTAGCATTGAATAAAAAGAAAAGAATTAGATGCCATGTTTCCTCTTAAAGGTCTGTCTGCTAAAGTAACTGTAATGAGTGTAGTCAAGAGGTCCAACACCTATCTTATGTGAAAAAAAACCATGACAGCCACTATGGCTCAAGTTTTCCTACTATGGGGGGGCTGGGTTTGGTGGTTTTGGTTTGGTTTGGGGTTTTTTTTCCTCTTTTTTTTTTTTTTTTTTTACCCTTGTTCCCCCACCAGCTCATACCATTGTACCAATAACTTTCTCTAGCCATAGTTGTATTGACTCTCCCCCTCAACACTCTGTCCACATGTTTCAGGATCACTGGGAAGCATTAGCGATCACTTAAGTACTTTTTTTTTATCTCTGTACATACACAGTAATCTTTATCAAAATATTCACTGAGCTTCTGCTACCCTCGTGCTCTCTTCCCAGGAGGTTTGCAGTGAGGACATACTTAGCCATTATCCTCTCCCACGCTTGCCCATGCTCCCCCATTAATGCTCCATAAAATGATATCATTTTCCAAAACAGAGGCTTGGTGAGAACTAGGGCTGCTGACCATAAATTTTCCAGCCCTTCTGCCCTCCATTCCTTGTGGCATGCATTGCTCTAGGCATTTCCTTAAGATGCCATTTGTCAATATGTTTTTCTGCAAGTCTGCTGCCCTGACCTGTCAGGGACTAACTATGCCGCCACCAGATCCACAGGTGACCAGAGAGGGCTCACGTGGGAAAACATGACCAGACAGTAGCATCACATGGAAAAAACAGAGGAACATCAGTCTGATTTCATTCCCCCACTTCTAAACTTGCAGATGATCTAGACAGAAATTGTCTGCATTTAAATTAAAGGATTAATTGGCACAGACACCCAACACAGTTTTCCTCTCACTGAATTTCTTCTAAAATCAAAAGCTGAAACTACACAAGACAGCGGTGACAGAGGCAGCCCGTGCTCACAACGGCCTTATATTTGGGAGAAGAATCCCTCAGCTCTGCAACACCACAAGCTCACCCAACCCTGAGAAACACCAGTCTCCTGTCTTCTACACTGCAGCTGTCCCCAGATATGCAGGGAGGTGGAAAAACATCACCCTGTTTTGGGATGCCACAAGGACGTTTCTAGCAATTCCAGCTCCCTTACAAGATGTACGCAGATCTTCCTTCTGCAAAGAAACTTGTCCGGTTTCTGACCCACTGGACAGATCCAGTTTCTGAGTATAATTCATTCATTTGGCCCTCTGCCCAGGAAACAACTCAGCTGTGAGCAGAGGGAAGTGTTTTGGCAGCTCTTACATCAAGGCTGCCTCATCGCTCCCTTCAAATGACCAGAGTGCACTGGTCACCCAACAGCAATGCAGGCAGCCCTCCGGTGGGACGCCTGCCTGCACATCCAGTCCAGTGACAGGGGCTCATGAGCACTCTGGGTCCTGGCATTTACATGCATTTTCATCACATAAATGATACACTCCAGTTCCCATCCATACAATGAGGTAGGGTCCATCTTCAGCCACAACAATGAAGTATCTTTTCCTTACTTACATTCTAATTTTAACCATCCAAACTTGCACATGTGGCCATAATAAAAGTTAATCTGAAAATCACTGGCAACATACATTCTTCCCGAGGTCTCATTTTTCTCTTTACAGTGCCACAGCTTCACTGATTTTATTAGAGTTGGTTCTGCTTTACACATGTAAGTGGAGAGGAGAGACATACCACTTATTTCATAAACTAATTTCGCCTAAAATGCAAGTACTGAATCTTGAAACGGCCCTTTATAATGAAAGAAGTGCTGGAAACATGGTTTCCAGAACAGAACACAATCTCTGTACATGGTATAATTACATCTTAGTGTTCTGCAGAATACCAGTGTATGGCTTAAATGCTATTAATTGTAAACAGTTTTGTTCCACAGGATGTTGTTCACTGATAACTACTCAATTAGGGTTATTTTGCAATTAGTCTACTCACAGTAAATTTATTGCAACCAGAGTCATCTGTGGTGCAGCAAATTAAAATGCTGTCTGGGCTGCATGTGCAGTGGCTCTTACATGCTCCTTAAACTGTGTATAGCTCACCGCAGTAATTTTGTCACACTAACAGATTAAACATACAGAAAAGCAGCAGCAGCCAATGTCATTGGGAATCCCAAAACCAGGAGAAAAAGACAAATTTGGATTTCAATAATCTTTAGATCAAACCCAGTGAGTTCAAAAATGCATTGCCAAAAATGTGAAAGGTTAAACAAAGCCATACGTTTATATGTCACTGTGCACATACACATGCATATTGAGTGGATGAAATTCTGTATTTGCTTAGTTACAGCTCCCATTCTTTTAAAATTATATACAGGATGCTCTCATTTCCATGCCTTGAAGAACTGCTCTGCTTCACCCCATAAGTATTTGGCATCTTAGTGGCTTATCCTCTCCCTTCCTACAAATCATACCTCTTTCTGTTAAGTGCTTTGAAGTAGTCAAATCAAAACATTATAGACATGCATTATAGATTGTTATTATGTTGTGCATGTTATTCAGTAAACAGAGCTCCAGAGCCCTTTTCTCTCAGTTTGCAAACCAAAAGAAGGCTGTGTTTTCTAAAATGAAATGGAAAATTTTCTTCTCAGCACCCTGTAAGAAACTGAAATCTCTTGCTTCAATATGGCAGAGCCGCATTATCAATAAGCAACCAGGAAAAAAGCAGTCTAATCTGCAAAGAACTCTTTCAGTGCTGATGAATGATGTGGAATGAGGGTAGCTTGATTATTTTTCTACTTTATTTATGAGTTGGGTTTACCCCACAGGGATGAAGGTAGCAGAAAACCTGTTTGATTTATAAACTAAGAAAAGACAACAGAAGAGCCAAGAGGAAATAAACCAGGCTCACTTGAGGCTCTCTGCTTTCCTAGGGATTTTTCCTTTGCCGGAACTACATCTTAGAAAACACCCCTCAAAAAAACTGTTACATACTTTTGGTCTATCTAGGGCCACAGATCTGGGTCAAGCATAAACCCAGTTGGGCAATTAATGATAAGGATTAGGCCAGAGTCTCCCCTGGGGATATGGCAGCCTGGAAAAGCTGCCCCAGAGGAGGACTGATGCAGATACCATTTGGCACCGTGCCTGCAATGACTCACAGACCTGGTGCCAATGACTAAGGAGGAACTGTCCTGCATACCCAGTGAACTTGCAGGACAAAGGATTTAGAGCTACTAACTACCACAATCCATGTGGGAGTGAGAAACAGAATTCGGGGACTGAATCCAGCCAGTGGGTCAGAAGCTGGGCTTTTTTCATCGCAGAAGGAAGACTAGAAGTAGACGACACAACTTTAATATGCATGTTGAAATGTGGAGTAGTGTAATTGTAATTGCATTGCTGCCCAACAATGTGGGCGGCAATCTCAGCAGTCAGGGTCACAGCGGCCACCCTAAACTGTACTCTTGCTCACGGTTATAAGGGATTCTGCTGGGGGAATCATGGCACAGATCAGATCACTCGTGCTTTGTCAAAGAGGAGTTTATCTAGGTATGGAGTGAAGCTTATTTTAAAGCCAAGAACTCGCATTGAAACTTCTGCTTCTTCCCAGTACATCTGCACAAGAGGAGGGCCATGTATGGTGACGGACAAGGAAGGGAGGCAGCTGGTCCGGGTCCACCAAGAGCTTTGGTGAGCAGAAGCAAGTCTGGCACACCAGGGGAATCAGTGTCTCTAGTCTGACCTGTATAGGATCAGACTGGAGATGGCCCCAGCAATGAAACAATCTGCCACACTGTCCACAGGTTGCTGATCTCCGTATCATGTCTCCTGAAAAGAAATTAACTCCTCAAAAGGATGTCTCCCTGTATCTTCTCCCCAACCTGCAAAGGACTGCACTTGCCCTTTCCTCATCTAACCTTGCGCTGAACCTACTTTTCCCCTCTTACCTTCACTGACTGCATTTCCCCTCAAAACACACTTCTACAAATTCCAAACATTCCCTTCTGAGTGAAAGGTGACTTGCAAGCTGCCTGTTGCCCTGATCCCAGCCATGACTTTGGATAAGGCTGCACCTAAAGCCTTTGACACCAATCCTTGTTCCATAGCATTTGTGCTCTGTTTTCAGGACCTGCTTGCTGGGAAATGCCAGATCTTGTGCTCTGCAAGTCAGGTAACTGGTAAAGTTGCCACGTCCCGTTTTGCTGCTTCAGCAGCATTGTCTCTCTGCAATGGCCTTAGAGGGACTGCAGCCCGTGTCCTCTTGTTCTCATGGAAATAATGCCTGCATGTCAAACAGGTAGTAAACATGATGTTCTTGGTTTTAACAATCCTTTCTTTTATACACTGAAGATAGTTATATTTGACTTCTTTCGCCTGTTGTCTTTGGAAACAATGAAATACTTAAAAGAAAAAAGAAACCGCTTCTAAGATCCTGTTCCCATTGCTAACCACTCAAGTGAACGTATCACTTAACATTTATGACAATCCAGCTGGATGGAGTCATGTCCATGATTGATAGCTACACTTAGCAACTTTGTGGTTTTGATCAGCTGAGACAGGATCCAAGGGGATTAAATGCTGGATGACATCTCAATGGAAACCATAGCACTGGGAACACATTTATTTGTTGGGATAATGGATGAATGTGCTGCTACAATGCATAAATATTTATACTTCACAGCTCTGTTGAAAACAGACAGGAAACCTTTTTTCAAACCAAACTGAAGGGAATAGCACTCACATGCTGAATACATAGACTCAGTCCCCAGATGTCTGACTTTTTCTGACAAACAGCATATAGCTTTTTTGATGCATAAAGTGGCAGGACCTCTACCCAGACCTCCCCCTACCAGTGATCCTAACAATGGGATGTCTTATATCCCCAAAAGCTGATGGCCAGTGCTTCACAAACATTTCCTAACCAAGTTCAACTCCTTTAAAGGACCTCTGGAGTTGATGAAGACACCTTTGATGAGGGATGGAACCAGTCTGTGAGTGAACAGCTGCAATAATTATGTTCTGCAGTGGGGAGGAGAGATCTGAGACCACAACACATTTAAACTCAGGCAATGTATCTTTAAGAGGAATGTAAAATTTAAGAGATCTACCAAGTTTTTTATATATATATATATATATATATATATATATATATAAGGTCTTCCAATAGGCACTGGGCACCTTCAGTTTTGGGGTTCCTACGTGTCTATCTTGATAGCCCTGTATTCAGACATTTGAGAAGTGACTTCAAAGTCTGGATCTCCTCCATAGGTTTGATGTCCCAATCTGCTTGTGCATTGGTGCCTCCTGCATAAGCAACTCGTATCCCATTCAATATGCTGCTGCTTTATCGCTTCCCCACAGCAAAGCTCCCAAATCTGCTCTAGAGCAACCCTGTACGTAACACAGGATGTCTAGATTTTCTGCCAAGGAAATCTGACTGTTGAAATGGTTAACTTCAGCCGTCAGCATGGGCAGGAAAAAATAACCTTGAGGCAAAGAAAAGTCAACATTTTCCACAAGGATTCATCTGGGTAAGATAAGACATTCCCCAATTACTCTTTTTAAACAAGTACCGCTGCCTAAAATAAAAATCTAAATGAAACTCTAGCACTGCAAACCTAAAAATTGTAGCCAGTCTTTTTACATTTAATTTTTTAAATGTATCCATATATATCCATACCTCATGAGTTGTTACTAAATTCACATGCATTTTACAATAAAACCATATTTGGACAACTTCTCCATTTCTCTAGTCATGTTTGTAGCTCCCGGTTTTCCTGGACCTTTTACTATGTCTTATTACAAAGGAAGCATTTATACCAATGTGCAACATACATATGTGCTGAAAGGCTTCAAGTGTAAAAGGTGACACTGTTCTTTGTTCTAAGACCACACTATTATCCTGACTGCAGGGCATATGAGATAAATTCTGTATTTAAATAAGAAGCAATAAATATTTCTTGAGAAGCCTGTTTTTAAGAATGGTAGTTGTTTAAAACTTCTGGAAAGTCACCCTGCATCCTTGGGAGACAGATTACCAGGCAGGGGATGGAATCATAGGTGTGTGCAAAATTGCACACAGCTACAGTGTGTGCCCTCACTAATGACAATACATCTTCCAGCTCTCTCCAGGATATTGCCTGCATATTTGTGTATGTGATGCATTTACCCTACACAAGGTATATAGCATTGATGACATTACTAAGATATGTCCTTGATCCTAAAAAGTATAGAACAGTGTCTGCAAGGTGCTGACCTCCATCCGCTTTCTCACAGGCCAGAGCTGACTCTCCTGTCATTAGAGAAGAGGAGGGAAGGATACCAAGGACATACTTATCACAGTGGATTCCACCAGCAGCACCCCAGTGGGGCCTGAAGGGCACCCAGAGGTACTCACTGATGCTCAGTCTGTCACTGATGTCTGGTTTTGCTCAATTCTTACCTCTCTACTGTTCTTTTAGCTTCCCTTGAACTTGTGCTGCCTTTGCTGTCCCTCTCCCTGCTTCCCACTGAACACCAAATCTTCTGCCTGCTCCATTAATTCTTTATCTCTAATGGTTGCCCACTCAGCTTAACGATTTTGAGTATTAGCATGATAAGAAAGGGAGAAAAAACACCGAAAAAGACATGATAAAAAATAAAACAAAACAAAACAGCCACAGATGCACTGGGGTGGGAAATGGTGTGCTCACACCATTCATCCTGGTAATATGCATCATCTAAATGAAAACCCCAAGCTTCCTATTACAGAGAGATGCTCTTGTTTGGAAACATCCTCTGGAGCACCTCCTTTTTTCAACTTTCCGTACAGGGAGTTTAGCCTCCTAATTTAGGCAATAGCAACACGGATCCTCCTCCCTCCCACACTGAAACCACCCAATAGTAACCACTGCTTTGCAATGGTGCAATAAACAGGTAAATCGTGGGGGTTAGAGGATGTAACTAAATATTCCTAATGAAAAAATTAAACATCCCCTAATCCCCATGGCTCACCATGTTTACTGTACCATATCAAAGCAAGAGCTATTCTCTTGTTTGTAAACGTCCCTCTGCACTTTCAGCTCAAAGACATCGGCATATCCTTACATGCATGGGCTAAAGTGCCAATTACAGGATGGGGCCTTTGGACTGCTGTATAAACAAGTGTTGCTGTGGATAATGCTGTTCCTTGATCAATACCTACTTTGATCAACTGATCAATGCTTTAAAAAAAAAAAAAAAAAAGGCACTTTACTGTATGCGAAGCTTAGAGCTAAATGAATGGTGACACATGAAGCACTCTTCTTGAAAAGTAGGAAAAGGCCAGCTCACACATGCAAACCGACAGCAAGCTGAGAGATACCTCATATATCTGACTGCATGGAGAAACGAAAAGCAACAAATCAAAGCTTGGCTTAGGCTAGCAGAGGTAACTGACTCTACAACAGTGATTTTGGAAATTACTTTTGCTGAGTGAAGAACATTAAAAATAGAAGTGAGCGACAAAATTGGATTTTTTTCCCATGCTTTTGTAATTTTTTTTACTTATACTTCTGATAATTATCTGGGTTATCAAAATGCTTAGCAGTCCTAGTTATTAGCTAGGACTCCAGTGTGCCAGAAAAATGGCCATATGGCCATCACAGCAATGCCACTCATTTATCAGTCAGCATAAGGCACCAAAATTCACCATGGCTGTTCCCTGATCCCCAAAAAGCACACAACTCTTGTACAGAATAACGAGACTTCGACTACGCTTCTCTGTGTCTGTAGATTAAGAACTAAAAGAAACAGGAGTAGTAGCTGAATATCTAGATCACACAGCGTAATAAAAATCTGGTGGAGGTAAAGTAAAAAGAAATTCTATAGGAATCTACCAAGGATCTTGTGACATCCCTGTAACTCCCTGTTTACAACATCCTCAAACCCTCCCTCATTTTCACAGACTAATTACATTATACATTCCTGCAATAAAGCCATTTTTTTGTCATCAGAAGGCCGTTTCAATTATATGGAATCCTTCCCCCAAGATATCGTGTTATTTCTCCTTCACCATCTACCAACTTACCCTCCAGTGTACAGAAACGCGTGACCTTCTCCGGCATCAGCTTTCCATGCTTGTGCTGACAATACACCTCTGCGATCTCCTGCCGACACTGCTTAGATTTAGACCGGGACATGGCTGAGATTGCCTCTTTGCCCGTTACCTCACACTTTGGTGGTTGGTCGTATCTCAGTTCAGGAGAGCTGTTTCCACTTTTTTTTAAATGATGTTGTCTGGGAGACCTGTGAATCTCCTTCAAACTGTTGTTGTTGCTGCTGCTGCTGTTTTTTCCAGGGTGATCACTGAATTGTATCACCTCATTGGAGTTCTTCCCCAGCAGCAAGTTCTCCTTCATCTTCTCCTCTTCCAGTTTCTTTCTCAAGTGCTCCTTTTGCTTGCTAAGGGGTTTTTTCACCAGCTCAGACTGGTGTTTTTGCCTCTGAGTCCTGGGAGCAAAGTTACTGTTATCAATATTTTCAAAGTCCTTGGGGACTGAATTTTCATTATTGCTGTCTGTTCGCATTTTCTCTTTCGGTCGGTGGGAAAAATAGCCATCCTATAAATGGGGAGAAAAATTATACTCATCTTACTAAAAATAGTCACATCCCATGCATTACAAGCATTTCTTACATGAAAACATAAATCAATTACAATCCAATATACTGCAAAAAATTCCCATGTTAGGGTTCATAACAGAAAGACGGAGCTGAGAGAGGCCTCTGAGCTGCCCGAGTCAGTGCAGACAACCACCCCCCGCACTCCCTTCATCCCTGAGCCAGAGTCCAAACTCCATCTCAGATGGAGCAGGGAGGTTTTACACAGGTTTGTGAGCAAATACTAACCAGAGACTTCACCCTGACACCATTAAAAATTAATGGCAAAACGAACACAAGTTTCAATGGAGTGAGAGCAGGTCGTTCAATGCTTTCCTTCACTCCTTATATTAACGACCACAGTTTGGTATCCCAGGAACTGCCCCATTCCTCTGCAGAAAGCACCATGCGACTTTATAGCCTGAGCTTTCTTTCAATGAAGTAATTTTGCTACAAATCAAACCCTTCTTAATTTTGTTTTTTTTGAGTTTCTACACAATAAAACTTTGAAGAAGTGTTTTCCACAGGATGCACCGCAGCCTTGCCGCAGGTGGGAAGCTGTGGCAGCAACAAGCCCTGTGTGAGAGGGTGAGCAGCTGCAGATGCTCAGGCTCACCGGGAGGGTCAGAGCCAGGCTCAGACATCAGCTCTTAACCACTATGTTCCTCTTCTCCATGCTGGGTGCACTTTGATAAATACACAGACCATTATGTTGCAACATTTAAAATATATCATATACAGGAAAAGAAATAGACCATGTAAAATATTTGTCTGATGCAGAATAATGCTTTGCTTGACGATTTCACCCCTGCCTCCACCTATTACCACAGGAACTCGTCCTAGCCCATCAACAGCAGAGCAAGTTTACAACACTAAAGAAAAAGGAGGACTGTCCCAGGGATCCTAGAGACAACAGAGAACATGGGCAATCTGCTCTAGAAAAGATGTGACAGACTAGAAGAAATCCGAGAGGCACTTATATGTGTATATTACTATCAAATGGGAACCTATCTGATAGCCAGGGGTGGGTGAGGTTGAGCTACCTTTGCTCCAACCACAGAAACTAGTCCTCAGACTAGTGGGGGACACAATTTTTAGACCCATGAAACAGGAAATATCTCCATTTATTAAAGCTGTCAACAGCAGATGAAATCAATGGGCAATTGTTATTAAAACATCTGAAGACAGGAGTACAAATATGGATAGACTTTTTGAGTCTGTCCTGTTTTCTTTCCACTCATGAAAAACCTAACAACCAAAAATCAGAGGCTGGTAAATGACAGTATCCACTAACGATGACTGATGGGAGCCACTCTTAGCACCTATGAACCACATTTTGTATTCAAAACATTTTACCAGCATTAGCTAATTGTTTCTCACGCGTCTTCTTCAACAAACTATTTAACAGTCAGATTTTGTAAAGGAAGGAGAGGGAGGTAATGACTTATCCAAGGCCACACAGGGAGTCAGTATCACTTTGACCTCTGTAGCTCAGCAATGAGAAATGTTTGAATAGTTTATTCATTAGAAGATATGGTTCTGTGAGTGACTGAAATGATTCTCTCTCCACAAATATCTCCAGCTCAAAAGTAGCTTTAGCTATCAGACACAGAGGAATGCAAAGATGTTTAAAAAAAAACCCAAAAAACCCACAACTCCTCCACCCACACACCCCCTCCACCCCCAAATGTTTTTCAAACAAAATATTTCTAGTTTGGAGAGAACATATCTTTTTTAAAAAAAAATCTTTCTAATTTTTAAGGGCACACATGAAATCAAATTATTTTTTTCTATCTTTTTTTTTTTTAAGGAGAAAAAAGAATAGCATTTTTTATGGAATCATAGAATCATTTAGGTTGAAAAAGACCTTTAAGATCATCGAGTCCAACCGTTAACCTAGCACTGCCAAGTCCACCACTAAACCACGTCCCTAAGCTCCACATCTACACATCTTTTAACTATCTCCAGGGATGGTGACTCAACCACTTCCCTGGGCAGCCTGTTCCAGTGCTTGACAACCCTTTCAGTGAAGAAATGTTTCCTAATATCCAATCTAAACCTCCCCTGGTGCAACTTGAGGCCATTTCCTCTTGTCCTATTGCTTGTTACTTGGGAGAAGAGACCACAACCCCCACCTCACTACAACCTCCTTTCAGGTAGTTGTAGAGAGCGATAAGGTCTCCCCTCAGCCTCCTTTTCTCCAGGCTAAACACCCCAGTTCCCTCAGCTGTTCCTCACAGGACTTGTGCTCTAGACCCTTCACCAGCTTCGTTGCTCTTCTTTGGGCATGAAAGAGAAAACAAAACAAAGAAAAAATAGTTTCGAGATAGCCCTCCTTCCTATGAATGGCTAAACTAAAAAAAAAAACCCAATTATTTTCAGAGCCCAGCTCCCTTCACTTAGCCTGTATCTCCAATGTATCTTCAAAGAAGACCACCTCTCCAAATCCAGCAGCAAACTGCAAATAGAGCAAGACAAATGTAAAGCTTATTAACATCATACCCAAAACATCTCCACTGAGGTGCCGCTGCTTCAAGACTTCAGATGTTGGATAGTTGTCACGTTCCCTTTGTTGTTCAGCCAACTCCAAAACCTCAGCTTAGTTATGCCACTCGTATATTCTGACTTGCTTTGTTTTAATGCACTTGGATCTCAGATTTGTACGTGTGAAATAGCTCAGAAACTTTAATTCTTGTGCTGTCACACTTCCTCTAAGCTGGTGCCAGAATTCACCTTTCTTCTTCATCAAATAATTAAATGCAAGATTCCCTGCACTCTTGTGCGCATATATATATATATGTATATTTATGCGTGTGTATATATGTATATATGGCTGTGTATCTAGATATACAGCTATATGCCTAATTTAAATTACACTGACCATGAAGAATCAGAACACACACACTGCGATTACCCTTTAACACATATATACTGTTCCCTTTTTGACAGCAGGACATTCTACCAGCCCTCCAAGGTAGGCAGGAACACACAGAGCTATCTGGGGTTGCAGATATCTGGATGGATAAATGAGAATAACTAAATGAGACACAAAAGGGTTGAGGTAGATTTCTGTGTGGATGGTGCAATCCATAACCACAGCAGGTCATCCAAGGCTTTCCCTTGTCTCTTTCAACTGTTTTGTCACTCAGTTATAAAAAACTTAAATACAAGAGGCATCCAAGATGCTATTAATTCCATTAATATAAATTTTATATCCCAAACACAGCCTGAGCTATTCTTTATAAGTAGCCCTTAAACTTCAACAGGTTAAGTAGTGAAATACGAAGGAAACTATGAAAGATCAAATGTGAACATTATTTGTTGCATTTCAACAGCAGCAGCGTGCAGAGAGCTACAGAGACACCACTCCACAGTAATGCAAAGATCCCTATCATTAGTTTTCATCGTTAATACAGTTTAAAGCACTTATCTGTAACTGGAGCGTTCCACCATGCTGCAGCTTAGGGCCAAAATACCTAACTGCAACGATGGGAAAGCAGGGGTGTGGGGGGGAATCTGTCTTCTCCATTAAACTCTTCCCAAGGTCTCTAAAGGCGATGCTGCAATAGGATATTTCTGTGTATCTTGGCAACGTTCCCTCTCACAGTCTGACTCTTGCTAAATGATTTTTCTCTTTAAACTAAAAAAAAAAAAAAAAATCCTAATCTGTACAGCAAATGGCATGTTGATAAAGGAGAAAGGAAGGGAGAGGAGATGTTCACTGTAGTTGTTTTTTCGTGGTAATTCTTATTACCCACAAATGAGATATTGGCCTGAACCAGAGCAGGCACACACCCTCCCACGTCCCGAGGAGCGCACAGCCCTGCCCCATGCTCTGCCCTCCTGCCCCATCCAAACCTCTCTATAGCTTGACAAAGCCTCAAAGGATGAGGTTTGGGCCTGTTCCTGTTTCAAACAGCATCTGACATGATACTTATGTGATGTTTCAGTCAGGATCTTCCCTCTCCGTATCACCACCCCTGCGCCCATAAGCAGCTGGTCAAGCTGCACAGCTCCCCCAGGACCGGCGGAGGCCGCAGCTCCGGGTGTTTAAGCAGAACATTCCCACCCCTAACGTACTATGCTCTTGCAGAGAGCAGTAGAAAGCTGTGATGAAACCTCAGGAGAAAAAAAGGAAAGTAAACAGCAGATTTACTGGTGTACGGTTCACCTCTTTAAACTGTTTTCCTCCTTCAAGTGCTTTGCCCCCCTCTGGGAAATGCTTTTCCAAGTCTATATGCTGGAATTTGAAAAGACAAATGAATTTTAAATGCTTCAACGGCAGACACAAAACCAAGCTCGGCTGTAACTCTTCGCTGTCCACAGGGACAGCGAACACCACAAAACCTTCCCACCACAGAGGACACCCAGTGCCTGCAGAGGCATCTCTTTGCGAGAAGCAAGGACTAAAAATAAAGCACAGTCTGTAGAACAACTGTACCAACCAAGAGCTACAGATATACATTGAAAAATGAGGATATGTAACAAATACAACAGTTGGACAGTCAAATTCCAGTCTCACGCGATCCCACACCTGTTGATGCAAGTGTTAAATGTCACAAAACCAGAAATCTCCATCCACCTTTAATCTGCATTTCTCTCTCACAATAACTTTCACCAAAGCCAAGCGTGATTTTTACAGCATAATGATTTCAAGATAAGATCCATACATGACAGCAGAACATACACATGTTTGCAGTGCAGGGGAAATGAAGCTCAACACTCCGAGCTTAAAACAGCAGCAGCTGCTGACAATAAATTGTGTTCATTTGTGAAGTTCAGGGGTACAAACAAAAGCAGCACATCTGGTTTTCAGCTGGCTACAGGAGGATGGGTTTTACTTGCTCTGAAATATTTAATTTTTACGATGCTGGATTAATTGCAGACTTTATTTGCCATGGATGTCTAAGTCAGGACAAAGTCATCCTGGAAAAAGATGATCTTGAAACCAGGCGTTCCTGGTTCTGACAGTATCATAGGACGTACATCAACAGGCTCGCTGTTTCAAACATCATCTTTTTCAACTTTTGCCTAGCTATTCATTAGTAGCATCTTCTTACGTCTCTTTGTGCTTGCAAATCACATTAAATACACTGAAAAAATGGAAGGTTATACCAGGACCAAATTAGAAGCAGAGAGCCTATAAATATAGCCTGTATGTATCCACAGTCAAAGATGAAAGCAATATTTTCAAACCAACACCTGACACCGCTATTTTTTGTTATATAGACTTAATCTCATCCACAGAACACACAAAAAAAAGTTATTATGGAAAGCACCATTTTGGTCTTTGCAATAGAGTAATTCTCTTTAGAACAGATATAGATGAGAAGAGGCTCTATCCAAAGCCAGCTGATTTGGGAGCCTACCCTGTAAAAATTACCCACTATTACAGGTCTCAAACACAACACGTCACTCAAGAGCACATATTTCAACCGTACTTCCACTACACTTCTGGCAAAACACTCCCTTTCTGTGTGATACTACACGTGCCTCTCCAGCAGCCCGGGAGTGACACGGCCTCCCTTCGGGGACTAACAGGGAAAATGGTGCACCCTTCCCGTGGGGGGTCGTATCTGTAGCTCAGTGATGACCGACTCCTGCTCCCTACACCAATGAAAGCCATTCCACTCCCGCAGAGAAGAGCACGATCAGGTCAAAGTATTTTTTCCTACATTTTAAAAGCCAACTCTGTTTACAGCCTTTATAAAGAAACCTTTGGAGGCTTTTCATCACTTTGCAGCACTGTATTTCAAAGCTCAATTGTGACACTGGATATCTACCACAGAATACAGGCCTAAGAGAAGTATTTCAAGAAACAGAAATTTTCGGTCCTAACTTTATCTGGTTCTCAGAAAATACATGGAGAGGTTAACTGCTGAGTACTGAATGGTAAGAGCCCTGGCAGGGAGAGTTTTAATGACTGTGGGGCCTCTTCTACATGTCCGCATGCTGCAATTCAGCAATAACAAGCAAATACTCCTAAACTGGGAAAGAACAGTCTGTACCCAGGAGTGTGCATGAGATCATTGCCAATTACATACTGATTGCCATTGATGCTAAAAATAATAATATAACGTTAATGCAAAAACAACATTTTAAGCTCAGAGCCATTGCATGTAATGAGAGAGTTTGAATTCTGCTCCAAATTCTGCTCCTTGTTGAATGCACAGGTTTTAATTCTCCAAACTCCACCATCAGTGTGTTTTATTAAAACCTGTCACACTAAATGTATACTCTTTGGTATATTAGCCACTATATCCATGGTGATTGAGGGTCTGGGGCTCAGGTACTGTGAGCTTGATTGAATTCGAAGTCCCATCTATCTCAGGAGAGAAAGCTTGGGTTCCTGCGGAGACGGAGGTAGAACCTTTGCGATCTACTGAGACGACCATGGAATAAATTGATGCTGTCACCTACTACAGACCCAACAGCAGCAGCAGCTCACTGTACCTAGCACAAATACAGAGAATTGAGAAGAACTTTAAAGCCTGTAATAAACAATGGATTTTAATGACAGCCTATTAACACTCTCAAAGGCTTTGCAAGTACAACACACACGCACTCAGCCAGACCCCAGGTAGTTTACATACCTGCAGACTGCCTCTCTCCACACATTTTTCACTTGCATCTGTCATATATATTTGCCTCTAAGTAAAGTACGTTCAAGCATAAATGTGCATTTGGGTTCGCCCAGTTTAGAAAACTTATGTCACAAATTCTCACGTGATCTTTTGGGTACGGTTCTCTACCCTGAGTCCTAAAGGCAGGAGGTGAAAGTCTATGGCTGCAATATTGACCAAGGGAAAACTCCAATAAACCAGCGTGTTCATCTGTGGGGTATCCCGCTGTAAGACTAGAATATGCTACAAAGCCATTAGGAACCAACTCACAGTTTCAGACCGACCCTGGAAGGGCTGCCTCCGCCAACGGCCAGGATTAGGTGGTGTGACTTAATTTTTGCAATATGCAAAAAGCCAACACCAGACCAATTTCAAATCTGCTTTCAAAGAGATAACCTAATGTGCATATAAATCAGCAGAGACACAAACATCAGAGGCCTGATGCACACCAGCTCTGCAGACAGCAAGGCACGCAGACTTTGTGTGGTTGAGGGATCCAACTCGAGACACCAACCCCAAGGGGAAGAGCCCATACCCTGCAGGTAGCCACCACTCCAGCATCACTCACTACATGCCTGCGGAAATACAGTGCCACTAGATGGCTCCTTTTATAGAGGCTTTGTAAGGAAAGTTAAAGAAAACCCTAATCAGTTCACAAAGGCACACAAAAAGAGCTTGCATGTATCTGCGAAAGGTGTTCATTGCATGATGCAGAGCATTTCCTCTTGACAATAAGAAAATGCTCCTTTCTCAGGAAGAGTTATTCATTGTATGACTTCTGTATCAAGGAAGTCCTATAAATACTACACAGATGGATGGACCATGTGCAATCAAGCCCTGAATGGCAAATGTTCACAGTTTCAGTTTATCTGACACAACTGATTTTCTCCTCAGCACAGAGGGATTTGCTGTCTTTTTGTACTGAGAACATATTCTCATGTTCTTCCCCTGGCAAAGCTTGGTACCTTAAAGACACAGCAAAACAAACCAGAAATATGCATATGCACACACTGAGCAACAACAAAACACACAGACCTTCCTCTAAATACAAAGTACTGGATGTACTGACCTGACCCACCTGATCTCCTTCTACAACATGGTGACCCGCTTGGTGGATGAGGGAAAGGCTGTGGACGTTGTGTACCTGGACTTTAGTAAAGCCTTTGACATCGTCTCCCACAGCATCCTCCTGGAGAAACTGGCTACCCATGGCTTGGATGGGCGTACTCTGCGCTGGGCAGGAAACTGGCTGGATGGCCGGGCCCAAAGAGTTGTGGTGAATGGAGTTAAATCCGGTTGGCGGCCGGTCACAAGTGGTGTTCCCCAGGGCTCAGTACTGAGGCCAGTCCTGTTCATTATCTCTATCAATGATCTGGATGAGGGGATCGAGAGCACCCTCAGTAAGTTTGCAGATGACACCAAATTGGGAGGGAGTGTTGATCTGCTGGAGGGCAGGCAGGCACTACAGCGGGACCTGGACAGGCTGGATCGATGGGCCAAGGCCAATGGCATGTGGTTCAACAAGGCCAAGTGCTGGGTCCTGCATGTGGGTCACAACAACCCCAGGCAACGCTACAGGCTTGGGGGGGAGTGGCTGGAAAGCTGCCTGGCGGAAAAGGACCTGGGGGTGTTGGTTGACGGCCGGCTGAATGTGAGCCAGCAGTGTGCCCAGGTGGCCAAGAAGGCCAACGGCATCCTGGCTTGTATCAGAAATAGTGTGGCCAGCAGGACTAGGGAGGTGATTGTCCCCCTGTACTCGGCCCTGGTGAGGCCGCACCTCGAGTACTGTGTTCAGTTTTGGGCCCCTCACTACAAGAAAGACATTGAGGTGCTGGAGCGTGTCCAGAGAAGGGAGTGAAGAAGCTGGTGAAGGGTCTAGAGCACAAGTCCTAGGAGGAGCTGCTGAGGGAACTGGGGATGTTTAGTCTGGAGAAAAGGAGGCTGAGGGGAGACCTTATTGCTCTCTACAACTACCTGAAAGGAGGTTGTAGAGAGACGGGGGTCGGTCTCTTCTCCCTAGTAACAGACGACAGAACAAGAGGAAATGGCCTCAAGTTGCGCCAGGGGAGGTTTAGATTGGACATTCGTAAAAACTTCTTCACCGAAAGGGTTGTCGGGTTTTGGAACAGGCTGCCCAGGGAGGTGGTGGAGTCCCCATCCCTGGAGGTAGTCAAAAGACGTTTAAATGTGGCGCTAAGGGATATGAGGTGGTGCAGACACTTGCCACTTTGCTGGGGTGAGCTGTGCTGCTGCAGGCTCCAAACCAGCTCACAGCTCAAGGAGGTGAACAGCTTCAAAATCTGCATCATATGTCAAATCCTCAAAGAGACCTGGTCAGTTTTTACAGGACCATCTATTTTACCTGTCCTGTGACCAAGAAGAATTTAATATATTAATTGTAATTAATATTGAACAGAAACTTGTTTTAATTATCTTCTCATAGTGCTGTTTAAATTCTTCTTGGTCACATATGTGTCACTCTGTGACATATTATTTTGTAATGCTTGTTAATTATTCAATAATGATACCTTCCAATTGCCAGAGGAGTCAGAGGATGGCATCTCTACAAGTAAGGGCTGCTCCTGGATGAAATCCTTTTTTTTCTGCTCTAACCTTTGTGTATTTGAGGGCTGTTTCTTAGTTGAAATCAAAACCTTTCCCCCCAGCAGAACTACAAACATTACACTACAGTCTTCAGAACAAGAGCAGAAATTATAAATACTCCTCATGCTCCAGTAGGCTCAAAAATCCGATTTCATTCCCTTTTTTGAAACAGCTGGGCGCCCGTCTCCCTTGGCACCTGGCCAAAGAAACTGCTTCAGACCACTCATTCCACAGGCAGCTGCAGGCTGCCAAACCAAGGAGCACAGCAACTTCAGCCTCACAGCTGATTTCCAAGGCCGTCATGGGAAGCAGCTTCACTCTTCTCCTTTTCTGCAAGAGTCCAAGAAAAACCATCTTTCTCCATCACTGTAAAAGTAAAATTACAGGGCATTTGCTTGGAATTGTCCAAACTCTTACTCTTCTGCTAGACGCATACAGAAGGATGGTTACCATCAGAATAATAAGCTGAGCATCACAGCAGGTATCATCTCCTGTGCTCAACGGCACAGATTTCAACATCCTTCAGACACTCATTTCAATGGCTCAGAAGGCCACTGGGTCAAGGAAGGTGTTTTCCCGGTTTGGGTAGGACCCTGTCGATACAAAATCAACTCTGGATACAGCACTCGCCCTACTGTCGCTTGTCTTACCACATCCACATCTTTCAAACTACAAAACAGCCATTGCTCTGCTTGAAGTCATCATGCAGCCGCAGGGACGCAGACATCCTGCCGCACCATCAAAACAAACACAAAATTGTGAACTTTAGTCAAAGACGTGGTTGATGCACCCACAAGACCCTTGGAGAACTAGTACTTTTGGCAGGTTTGGACAAAAGCACAGCCAAGAGAGCAGATGGAGAAAAGACAGCAGATGTTAATGTAGTTAGATTTTTTCCATATGTTTTTCCGTTTCACTCTAATAAGTACATTGTACTTCAATTGTCAGTGGCTGAAGACTTGTGAGAAACATTTTGTGAGAAATATATTAAGTTACTTTATGCCTGCCGTTAAAGAGGGAGATACAAAAGGTGAAAACAAATTTATTGACTTTGAACTTGCAAGCTGTTAAAGACGAAAGATGTAATTGTTTCAAATACAGTCCGTTCTGTTACGTAAAAAGATTATGAGAAAAAGCAATCATTTGGGTTAAAAGGGGGATTCCCATACTTGAAAAAGCATGAATCCTTCGGGATTCAGTGCTAACAAATACTTACAGGCACTGCTAGCCCAAAACTATTGTTACACTTGCATTTCAAGGCTGCAGAGTAGCGGATGGAGCACCACAAAGTGCATAGGCACAGGGCACCCCGCTCGGGAACATCTGCATTGGTGAGTGAGTGATTGGAGGATTATCTTTCCCCTCCTTTCCAAAGGTGTTACCATTGGGTTTTTTTTGTTGTTTTTTTTTTTTTTTTTTTAACATCAACTTCAGCAGTGTGTTCCAAAACACTAGAAACAACATGGTAAAAATATCATTAATAGAAGTTGCTTTTTTTTTTCCCCTTTCTGCATACATAACATTTGTACATTAAGGAAAGATGTTCTGGTTTGAAATAGAATGAAAACAGCTTCAAAACTTTGGCTGCTTTCCTCAAAACATTTTTTCTCTTTCTTGCTAACATGTGACTTATTTTCAGAGTGATTTAGATTAGGGAGTAAAACAATATTGCACCCCTCAAGAGTCCAAACAGATTTTCACATTTGTTCCAGCTTAGCACAGTAACTGTATGAACAGTCATATTGTATTAACAGTAATTTCAAATGTTCATCTGGTTATTAAAAAGTTCAGAATACTGCTAGAGGGAGCTGTGAAGGCACATATCCATAGTATTCAAAAAACTGACAACTTTGTTTTCTGCTAATTTAAACTTCTCAGGAAAATTTATACTTACACAGGAGGACTGGAAGACACCACAGACTAGTCAAATCTGTTCAGTCTGTAACAGAACTTGATTTATAACCAGTAACTGCCCCCACTTTACGCATATTGTTCCCTTTCAAATGATGCTTGATCTCATTAACAGACTCCAGACTAACGCACACAGCCCTTCCCTTGGCAAAGATCCCTCCCCGTCAAACTCACCAACAGTAACATCAACACTAACTGAGTTTGGGCAGGCTTTTTTGCCTGCACAGACATACATACGCACACACACATACACACACACATTTTAATGGTTTCTGCCTCTGCTTTGCAGTGCAGTTAGCTCTGCCTCGGTGCAGGCAAGGGAACCCACCCTTGCATGACACGACACATTGCTCCATTCCCAAGCGAACAAACCTTCAAAAGACCGTTTGCTTGAGCAACTGTCCTGGAACATTTACCAGCATTATTAAGCCTCCTGGATTCATTTCAGCTTAACCACATCTTTAAACAGAATTCACCAAGAAACTAAGACAGACATGAAGGAAGACTGTCCTGACAGTGCAAAACACAGCTTCTGAGGAAGCTCAGGAAAACCCTGGAGGTTTATTTTCCTACAGCTTCTTCCCAAGAGAAGATGGATCTCAATCTTTCCAATGAAGAGTTCAGACATGAAGGAGCTTACAAAGAAGTCAGCACTTTCTCAAGGGAAAGGTAATTTAAGTGACTTTTTATACTAATGTCTATCACTTTGCAGTCCTTGAACAGGACCCTCCAACAGCATTTGAAAAGACATGCAGTTTTGTAGCGTAGCAGCAGGTACTAATGCCCCACAACTTTTTAACAGGCATAGGGCTACGTGTGCTATTCTCACTCCTTCCTAACAAGGCTTGACCCAGGGGATGGCACGGCACAGTGTCTGTGTCCGCTCGGGGCTGGGCCTTGGGCTTGCACAATGACATCTTCTGGGGAGTGGGGCAGGAGTTCAGCAGGTAAGGTCAAGAGTGGTGTATCTACTTGGTTGTTTTTCCTGATGGCTATTCTAATACTGAAATGAAAATGGGATGTTCTGTGGTTTTAATTATCACCAAGTTGTACTGCTTCATAATTCAACAAAGGTGCCCCAGAGAGATCGTATATAAATAAAAAACACAAAATAAGTATAGGAGTAAAGCTCAATCATTTGAATGTCCAGAATACGCACACAATAACCACACTGAATACCCATTACCAGCCAACCTGTTCATCAATTTTTTTTCCTTCCGCCCCCTCTCAGTGACCCACTCCATAAAAAATAACACAGCTAATCTGAACTGAATTTCTCTGCTTTCATCACTATTTCTTTCATCCAAAATTCAGCCAATATATACTTTATATCTTTCAGAGCAGTAGTAAACACTTGAAATTGCTTCCTGGTGACTTGTTATTAACTAGATTCCAACTAAATTCATCTGGAGGCCTATTCCAACTCCAATCTAAACAATCTCGAGCAGCCCTGGGTGAATTGCTGAGACACACAATAGGATCTCTGGCAGCTATAGAAATTAAACATAATTAAAATACGGATGGTAGAAACCAAAGACGTCCTCACATACAAATGAAAACATCCTTGTAAAATATGGTCAGTTTAGCACAAACA
Organism: Phoenicopterus ruber ruber; assembly: GCA_009819775.1. Lineage (NCBI taxonomy): Eukaryota > Metazoa > Chordata > Aves > Phoenicopteriformes > Phoenicopteridae > Phoenicopterus > Phoenicopterus ruber. Next base: position 9,608,992 of record CM020229.1, on the reverse strand, counting down.
TATTCAGCCTTAATTAGGTAGAAAATCTATTTAGAGGAATACAATGCAAAGAATAATAATGAACTTCAGGATTACATTTTGTTACTTGGAGGGAAAAAACAACACAAATAAATGGGAAGTAATTGGAGCTTATTTAATAGTCTCAGACTATCAGCTTGAACAACTATAATCATTAAAGACCCTGCAGTGATCTTCTACTGATAAATGTTGTTAAATCAGAATTACAATACGACAAGCATGAAGAGCAAAGCCTATTAATATGAGCAGCACTAAAAGAAATAGATTCATTCACATCTTTTTTCACCTGCCCAGCACCACAAGAAGTCTTTGAACCAAGCATGCAGGAATGAAAGGCCTCCCCGTTTCCGTTTGTTTCGGGTGGACTGAAATATGAACACTTCAATATGCGTGCTTACTGCAGGGTGACTGCAGATGAGCAACGGTTATCCAGTGCTGGATACGTGGCAGCACAAAGTTTGGTATCATGGGGCCCAAATGTATTATCCTGTATCTGCTAATCAAAATGAGCCAAACAGACCCTTTCATGCAAGTGTAGAGCACTTCTCCTGAGCCCTAAGGACTGGGACGGATGGGTGGACATTTGCAATGCTTGCTTGTAGTACAGACCCAGTAAAGCTGGCCTCACTTCTTGCTGGTGAAAGGCAAACTCTTCTTCTACCATTTCATTTCTACCCATGGAGGCCAGGTTACTTCTAACCAACTCTTCTCTCCCCTGCTCATCCCCCTGAACAGAGAGAGATGGTAAGGTGGAAAGACTGTCTCTTTTATTCTTCCTTCTCCTCAAGGTCCCTGTCCTCACGAGTTGTTCCAAAGCCACTCCACAGCTGTCTGTGCAACTCTGTCTTGGCTGTCCCTGCTGTGCTGGTAAAGCAGTGACCAGGTGCTGGTAGGTGCATTTCTCACAGCAGCCCTGCACTGGGCAACAGGGAAATTCCCTCTCCTGTCAAAACCACGTATGGTTTGCATCCAATAGCCAAATTTTCCACCCATATAAACTGGCATGATTCTTATAGGTTCATGGATGTGTGCCAGCCAGTGCTAGGAGATGATTTCAAAAATTACTTTTTCTCTATAAATTGAAAGCTTAGGCACAGATGTTAATCCTGGAAGATGTCCTCTCCTCTTGGTCACAGGACAGAGTTCCAGACCCATGACAAAGCAATGTGGGAAAAGGGGTTTTTAGATACTGGTTTGTATCTTCACAGAGGTTCTTCTGGAAGATCAGTAAGTTACATTAATAAAATTAAAACTGAGAAGTCCAGAGGATATTATTATGGTTTCAACCACCTGCCTCCTTAGCTCCCCTGTCAGCAGTTCAGCCTTCCCGAAAACTCAGCCCGGGACCTGGCCTTGGCGCGGGTTGCTTATGTGGTACTGCATTCTCTGTTCTTGCAAATATGTTCATTAAGAGCTATATAAATGAGCACATTTTTAGCGGCATGATAAAACATAACAGAGATTTGGGGTTAAAAGATGTAGCAGAATACAGATTTCTGACATCAAAAAAAGATGCACCTTAAGTTCAAAAACTTGTTGTTTTATTGGCTTCAGTAAAGATAATGAAGAATATATGCATTAGTAGAATTAATCAAAAAGTTTTCCAGAACACTGCCCTCCACCCTGACTTGAATGGATATTCATTTTGCAGACCGAAATCTTTTCCTGTACTGCACTAAACATGCTGACTACATTTGAGCCAAACACCAGATTGTATAGTGCCCTACTTTCTTTAGCCACATAACAGCCTTTCACTCATGCTGTAAGCACAGTGCTGTCAAAACAGTGATTTGTAATTACACTGCATTTAACAATGGTCATATTTCCATAACTCCGCACTTACAATTATGTCAAAAACGAGTAATCACTCCACACAGTCAATGATCATATGCCAGAATATCCATATCCTCAACTGACAGAACCAGATCAACAGCACAGCATAACGTTAACTTAGCTAGTCACTTCTCAGACTATGACATGCAGAAAACGCAAATCACAATACACTCCATTGTTTTAACTAACATTATGTTAGTACATCACAAAAATACTTCCTTCTAAGGGCAACCACTGGCCTTGCAACTATGCTAAAGTTTTATTTACAATCAGCAGTTTTTAATGTGATCCAAAATAAACTTTACCCCAGGGACCTTAAGGAAGTATACCAGCTTCTTCTGAAAGCATGGGGAAATTTAAGTCCTGTTATTCTTGGTGGACACATAATTCAGTAACTTCTTGCATGCCACAAATTTGCAATGTCTTCCTTTGCAACATGGCTATTCATACTTTACTGACAGTGAGCCTGACGTCTTTGCAGGGACAGGCTCAGGTATACAATGCTGTACAATGGCAGAACATACCAGCATAAGCAATATCCTCCTTCAGGCCCTGGCTCTGAATGCTCTCCAGTCCCTCTTTTGGAGCCTTCCCTAACTCTTGGGCAAGTTTTAGAGTTTATACTCAGTCTTCCATCCTATGATCCTGTTCTGTCTTACAGGGTCAATATTGTCTTCCGCATAAGCCCAACAGAGTTCATGGCATTACTGTCAAGATGTATTCTTGACTGTGGCTTAAATGTTTTTTGGTGTTTGTTCCCCCCCCCACCCCCACCCCATTTCTAGTATTATTACACGTGCTCACTCACGCAGTTATATTAATACGTACTTACCTATATCTGCCATTCTATCTTCCCCCACCGGTGGCAGTTACCATTCCTAAATATTCAATGAACTATAGTTATGGTTTGGATGTCTACCATGAAACCCTGCCCCATACAGGTGGTGAACAATTGCATCCCTCAGCACTTTTCCCAGAATATCCTGTTATTCTCCCAGTGATCTACCTGCCACTGAGGTAACCATAAATAAGTGCTATAAAATACTTCATCAAAATAGCAGCTTTGGGCTGTATTACAAAGTTATTTGCTCGCTCAATCATCAGCAGAAGAGTGTGTGTGTGTGTGTGTGTTAGCAGCTCCGCACAACGTGCTCTCTCAGACCTCATCCGTGAGCAATATGTGAAAAATCACATGATTAACTTCAGCAGCGCGAAACCTGAGCAACCTCTAACTTGCATACCTAAAGGTTCAATGGACTAGCCTCTTCTACAGTAGTCAGAATTTCCTTTGTAAAAAAAAATAATAAAAAAATGTACTGCCACACAAAGAAATAGTAATGAAAAGCAGGTCTTGTTTGTCAAGAAATTCCAGCTTGTATTTTCCTCATATCCCCCTATTCTAAAGCAGCAAAATAATGTAAATTGAGACTGAAGACTTCAAATTTGGGACTACAAATAGATATTGTGTGAATTTTATAAAATTTACCCGAGATTTTGGTAAGTTGTCTTCTACAGCATCAGCACTGGTCCAAAGCAAGCTGAGAGTGGGAATATAACACTACCAATACACAACAGTGGCATTATTTCCACTTAATTGGAATTAAATGAGTAGTGGAACTTGCAGGGTGAAGTTACTACCTTTGGCTTTCTAACCAGTTGCTCTTTGGTCATCTGGATTTTTTTCTTGATTTTGCAGCACTCACCAACTTCTAACAAGCATTGTGATACAGTGAAAGGCAAAGACGTCTTTCAGTCAGTACTCTGTTTACGGTGATAAGCTGTTAGTGACTCCACACATTCAGCAGTGCTTTCTCTCATGGGGCCAATGGGAAATTCAATCACAGCTTCCCCTCTGTTTTTATCTCTCAAGCCTGGTGTGCAGGACAGGATTTGGTCTTTTATACACAGGGGAGTTCTCTTTTACAAGCTTATTTAATAATCTACAGCAACCTTGGTGTACATACTACTGTAATACCCTTTTTAGAAAAAAACTTTGTTTTGAGAATTTTCTGATTTCTGAAGCGCAGTTTCATTTGCAGAGACAGTACAATGACAGAGCATACATCATGCTATGTATATCTTCCAAAACATGTATTTCCCATTAGTATTTTTACTATGCCAACCAATCCAAATATCAAAGTGACACCTAGCAAGTATAACACTATATATTTACCAACATAATAATAATGCTTCAGCAGAGTAATATTTTCAAGGGTTTGAAATGAAGAAAATCTCTAAAATCTTATCTAGGATGCATAAACTGCAAAGATGAGGGCACTGCCAGACATCAGCCTAAAGGAATGATCTGATTTAGATCTGGTTAGATTTGAAGCTAACAGTTTCTAATCCATGGTTGTAAGGATGGATATATCAACAGCTCTACATGAAGCAATACCAACGAGAGAATACACACACTGTGTACCTTTTGTGATGGGTGCAGACAAAGTACTGTCAGTTTGCAGGCTTTGGCCATTTGGTTGGTGCTTTCTGTATATCCAAGAAAAAAGACTGTTATTATCGTACTTTGATTACCTACTGCCTCTCAGTGACATAATGCTGCTATGAAAGGAGCAAATTCAGCGAGCTTCTAGACTTCGGGTCCTTGTGCACATCTGCCAGGCAGCAGATCACTTCCCATGGAAGCAGCCTGTAAAACCCACAGACATCTCAACACTTTCCTGGAAAAGTCCCTTGTGGTGACAGGTTGCACATAATTCTCTTTTTGGACTCTGAGGAGTTTAAGGAGAAAAAGCATGGGAAAGATGCTGAAACATAGGGTTTTACCAGCTCCCCCGCTCTTGCTTCCCCCGCTTCCCTCCCCACTGCCCCCATGCTGGGCAAGCCCTGCTGCACAAGAAGGATGGCACAGAAATGTTTACTCAAGACTGTGCCGGCTGGAATACCAATGCAGCCCAGCAATAAGCTTAACAGCAAACAGGAAGGAGGAAAAAAAAAACCTCTGCCACAAAAGAAACAAATAGCCGGAGATGAGCTTTCCCAGCAGGTACCACATTGCAATTCAGAGCATGGCAGTATCCAGAGATCAGCACTCGCGATACAGGAGTCTCCTCTAGGAAAACAAGCTCTAGGTTCCAATCACTTATAAAGGCACAACCACTGATTATTGCCAGTGAATCTGAAATTGTTGCCCTTTATTATTCTTTATTAGCATCAAATTATGTTAGCCGAGCAGATTTGAAGAAATCTGATGCAAGCAGAAGCCTGCTGTAAATACTGATGTGAAAAGATGCATTTTGCATGCAATGAAAGCTGAGAATGAGCTGTCGTCTTTACTTAGTTTAATTCATGCGTTGTCCTTTATAACAGCAAAGGCCTTTATCAAGAAGAAACAACGTTAGGCTCTGTCTATGGCCCAGATTCTCAGTTTATGCCCAAATAAATTTTACATTCCTCTGAAAGTAAAGGCTTTGAATGACTGTTAAAATATACACGGGCTATTATTGGCTCCTAGAGCTGCTCAAGGAAATTCAGCAAGAGCAGATGTATGAACCTATTAGGCAACATTTTCTCTTTGCATTGACATCTCTAAGACAATGAATGCCTTGAAAAAAGCGACAAGATTATCATCCTTAACAATTTGATCCAACATGAGTTAGGCTGCTTCCAGTAAACAAGTGGTTTGTGATAACTTTATAGAAGTGATTAAAATAAGTAAAGAGTCACTTCAATTTATTTCCTTCTCTGTTTGTGAATAAATGTGTGTTAGTTAGCCAAAAGTCCCTGTTGATAAAGAATATTGCAGCAAGACAGGAGTAGTGGTTGAAAAAAACCCCTATTTATCTTATCTGCCATCAATTATCTATGGAGAGAGGGAATGACAATTACAACATTACACAACAGCTATAAATACGAATTCCTCTGTTCTGTATAGTCAACAAGACCATTCCCATGTGTAAATGTGTTACTCCGGTGCTGGTTTTACAGATCAAGGTCAAATTCTGGCAGTCCCCACCCAGAAGTCAATAGAAAGGAAAAAGTCAGCCTTTCACTGCTGGTAAGCCGCATTGTCCCCACACAGATCCAGCATGTTAGAGCATGGTCCTGCTCAGAAAATACATAATAGTTTTCATCAGTGGGTCAGTGACTGAACGGAGAGCAAATCTAGATCATGAGCTACAATCCACAGCCACCAAAGCTCCAATGGCCAGCATTGGACTGGCTCTACGTGCACAGTGCCCGAGCAGTGGATACAGCCCGATACACAACATCGGCTGCCTATCTCTCACCTGGACAAACCACGCTTCTACAGGTGATCCAGCAATATCATTCAGCCCTTGGTCCCTTCAAAGATGCCAACCGTGGACTGTTTTTTAAATCATAAACAACAACTGCTGTGGTAAAATAGTTGGATTTTTTTTCCTTTTTTAATTTAAAGCTAGAATATTCCTTATCACCAACAAAAATGCATAGGCAGAAAGCAAAGAAGTGAATTAAGTACATGTTTTTAACTGTACTGAGCAATTGGATTCCTTGCAATGCTAATTATTCTATGCAATGCCCATATTTTAATGCAATCTCCTATAAGGAACCAATACTTTTTTACAACATATTTCCAGATATTTTAAAAGATGTTTGGTGAACTGTCTGGCACAGAAATTTCTGAAGCTCTGAACACATACACCAAATGGAAATTGCTTCCAAGTATGTCCAAAATAAGACTTCTTAGCAAGGAAACACTAACAAACCAGCATGACATTGCATGAAAAACTTGCCAAAGAGCTTTTTGCTTGCCTTGTTCCTTACACCACTGCTTTTATTACACAAAAACACGTTTACCACAAACTGTGCACCAGTTTCTCTACAGTTACATTTGTGCAAGCTGTGTGGAGAACAGCGCGCATAGTGGGGACTGGGCAAAAGGGTGGAATTCAAAGAAGCCAATAAAACGGATGTATCCATGCTGTGATTCATCTCCTCACTGCCTCTCCATTTAGTATCTCAACAAAGTTTTATAGGATTCAGTTCACTGAAGAAGGAGGCACCTAAGCTGGAGCACTTCCCAGGAACATGGGATCCACCGCAAGAGCAGAAATCTCTCATGGGCCCATCACCACAGGAACAAGGCTGTATTAACAGGGCAGTAGTGGAAATGAAGTAGTCATAACAAAAGCAGAAAAGTATATTTACTTCCACTGCTCTTCTAGGCATTTGGGGAGGCAGAGCAGGGGGGGAATGGTGAAATGAAGAATATCCAAGACCAGACAAAAACTATGCATGAAGTCTGATAAAAATTGAATCTGAGCAAGGAAATGGCATACCCATCACATACAGGAGTAAAAAACCAGATACACAGCTCAACAAGCAGGGAAAGGACAGAGCCAAGCGTGCCAACCATGAGGCAACTATCTGATATGAAAAAACTAATTGACAAGTATTTGCAGGAAATTGTTTAACACCAGTCCTCTTGACTGTCAGTCTGACATTCATTAAGTGCAAAAAAAAGCCTTTAAGAAGCAGCATTTAATTACTTAGGGAATGTTTTAATTGCTATTACAAAGCAGTAGTTTTTAATTACAGATCATATTAATACAAATATGATCTGATCATGATCATTAGCATTTACTGTAGTGATCTTGTTCACCAACACAGTGTCTTAGTATTTAAAGTAAAATGTCATTAAAAAGCCATGGGAACTTCATCATTAATGTGTGGGTAGTGTAATTTTAATTTCCTCCTGCAGATATTGAACTGAGACCAATCATGCAAGATCTTCCAGTATGTAAAACAACTGTCACTTTTCATTACGAAGAATATGAAGCAAAAGGAACACTGAAATAACAAGGCTGAAACAACAATTTTCCAGATTTAGAAAATCCCATGCCACAACTTGTTTAGGAGCACTTTTTTCAAGGGCTAAATTCTCCCAGGAATTCTGAAAACAAGGTGTAATGTCCCTTTGTTCAGAGTTCAATTCTGGGTTGGCAAGTAAGCCAACAATAGAGTATTCAACCTACCTCTCATGCAGATGATGGTACAATCTCCAGTGTCTGGTAGATTTTATTTATTTATTTAAGAAAAAATGACTGAAGATCAGTGCAATTGCCAGAGGCTGAAGGTTTTAGTTCTTGATAATACAAAAAAGGTCAAGCAGATTTAATGGCAAAATGTATAAAAGCAAGAGTAACGTGTGACTCAGAAAAGGGAGTTACAGGGGAAAAAAAATCTTCAATAATATCTTATGTCAAGCAAGTACAGACTGAGATCAGCACATAGGGATGTGAAGGTGGACAGTCAGCTTTCAGTGTTAAACAAAGGGCCCAGACCTCTGAGATCCTGAGCATTTTACAAAATCAGGAAAGAAAGAAGGAAAATATAAAGCAAACAGCTTTCTAAAATATAATATGTGTAAATCTATATGTAACAAGTTATATACATTCATCAGAATGTACATGGTATAAACAATGAGAAAGAATGAGGAGTTCCATAAATATTAAGATTATTCTCAAGAAAACATGTACAGTTTAAAGAAATGAACTCTGAACTAAGTCTATTTAACACTTATTTAGCCCTCAATCTCCTTCAGACTATAACTTCTGACCCAATCTTGAACCTTGCTGTTGGGCATCCTTCCTGTCACATGCCATCTGTGGCTCATAGAATGCCCTTTGTGTTTGTCTTTTAATCTTGTCACATCTCTGAGTTTCTGCTTTGGTGTTCAATAGTTCACCTTTTGTCTGATTGCTGCTCTTGCTCAGGTTCCAACCTTTGCAGATCTGCAGACCTGTCAGGCAAGGAACAAAAGACTCTTTTCTAAATAGATAAGGAGGGAACATAAAAATAGCCATGGGTCAGGTTCCACTTGCACTTAGGACAGCGGCCAGATTCTGTGAAGTGCTGTCAAAATGAGTCAGGCTTCCTCATCTGCTGGCTCACTGGTGAAAGCAGATGAAATATCCAAAAACTTAGAATCATAGAATCGCTCTGGTTGGAAGAGACATCCAAGATCATCAGGTCCAACCATTAACCTATCACTACCAAGTCCCCCACTAAATCATATCCCTTAGGGCCTCATCTAAACGCCTTTTGAATACCCCCAGAGATGGGGACTCCACCACCTCCCTGGGCAGCCTGTTCCAAAACCCGACAACCCTTTCGGTAAAGAAGTTTTTACGAATGTCCAATCTAAACCTCCCCTGGCGCAACTTGAGGCCATTTCCTCTTGTTTTGTTGTCTGTTACTAGGGAGAAGAGACCAACCCCCGTCTCTCTACAACCTCCTTTCAGGTAGTTGTAGAGAGCAATAAGGTCTCCCCTCAGCCTCCTTTTCTCCAGGCTAAACATCCCCAGTTCCCTCAGCTGCTCCTCATAGGACTTGTGTTCCAGACCCTTCACCAGCCTCGTTGCCCGTCTCTGGACACGCTCCAGCACCTCAATGTCTTTCTTGTAGTGAGGGGCCCAAAACTGCACACAGTACTCGAGGTGCGGCCTCACCAGGGCCGAGTACAGGGGGACAATCACCTCCCTACTCCTGCTGGCCACACTATTTCTGATACAAGCCAGGATGCCGTTGGCCTTCTTGGCCACCTGGGCACTTGTCAGCCTTAAAGCTGTAACACAGCTTCAGGTGAGGACCAGAACACCAAAGCAAAGGACAACTGCACTAGTTCCCCACCCCATCCATCCTTATGCTATATCCACCTATGTGAGGCTGCCTCTTGCACTGCTGGACTGGCAGAGTTGCATCAACATGAAGACCTCGGTGCCAGCACGGCTCAGGAGCTCATCATGACTTAACACTCCTGCCCCTCAAGACTGACTGAGCAAAACCACCCACAGGCATACTGGGATCAAAAAAGCCACCAGTATTTTTCAGTTGTCAGCAATGAAAGTAGTCAAACAAAACTTCTAGGTTTCTCCCTAATAACCCCTGAGCTCAAAATTTCACCTCTTCTTTCTCAGAGTGACCCAAGAAATTGGCATCAACACTTTGCTTTCTTCTTCTCTTACTATTCTTTCCAAAGTTCTAGATAAAATAACATTTTCACAATGAGTTTAGTGTTTAGATCTAAAGGCTTATTAGTCAAACTGCAAGTGATCTGAGTATAAATGAAAACATGGATTTGACATTTCTAGCAGTTAACTCCCCAGGGCATTGTTGTATTTCCATTGTTGTCAAAGTGCTGGAGCAAGCTTCAAGATTGTACCATGCAAAGCTGAAGCGAGGATGGGAGTCCTGGCTTTGCTGAGGGCTCCTAGGGCTTTCCAAATACACGGGCCGCATGCTGCAGTGCACCTCAGAGACACCCACTGGAACAATACAGCCGCCATCCACCAGGCTACGGGCCACATGGAATGAATTTGCAGCCTGTGTTGGCCCACAGGACACAGACTCCCCCCAGCTGACACAAAGAGCAGATTTAAGTGGTATTGCAGCCAAATACGCAGCCATGACATTGGTATGAAGGTAGCGGGGGCTAAATCAAATGGAAATCACTGGAAAGGCTAACAGTGTCCAAAATCAAAGTTAATCAGTAAGTCTTGTATGTCACGGTGCTGCAAAGCCAGCTATCTACAGCAACAAAGGTTTTGCCGGATCTAGCAGGCATTTATTACCCCCACAGCAGAAGGATATGGCAGTTCGCAATGTTCAACGAAACATGTATTTTTTCCTGTTACAGGGAAAATGCTTTGGAGGTTACACGCCTTGCACGGTAACACTATCCCAATGTTTATGTAGATCATCTTTAACGAAGTTGTATTAATCAATCTCCCTCCTACATATATGATGGTGGTCTTGGAAAGACAAGAAAGAGGCATTCAAAAATGCATGCAGACTGCATATATTATTTAACAGAAATATTTTCTTATGTGTAAAATGAAGAGTTAACCAAGCAATTCAAAGTCAGGATAAAGCTATTCCAATCCAAAAACTTTCTGTCCCTCTAAAATCTGGTTTATGTTATCACAGAAAACAAATAAAAATGGATTCCTTGTTCCTTTCACAGACATTTCAAGCAAATTTTTGACTCCCTGCAAGTCTCTGCCTGTCCTGCTGGTAATGACCTTCAGCCAGAAGACTGGACGCGGAAGAGCAGAGTGTTTTCACAACTTTCTGCCTTACTTTAATTTGCCATCTCCAACACCACAGTCCCGGTCTCTCTTGATTTATCATTCCCTCAAATGGGCTTGTATTGACACCAGAGATCTTCCTCCTACTTTTCAAGTACCATTACAGTCCCTATGAAGGCACACGCAGAATAGAAATATTTATAAAACTGTGAAACTGAAATATGCTACATATGCTGAAGACCTAAGTAAAAACAGCAGATGCCATTATTATGCATACTTATTATATATCTACATTTTACATATAATTTACATATAACACATTTCCTGATTTTTTTCAAACATCAACAGACTTATGCATCAAATAGCTTTTTAAACAAAGCTTGGGAAAAGCCTGTTTGTCTTCACTGCAACCTCATAAATTTGCAACCTCTCTTATGAAGAATCCGGTTTACGACAAAATAAGCAAAGTTGTGGGTGGGAGGAAAAAACCTTTTTTGACAGGCATCCTCTTTGCTGATCCAGTTAAAGGAAGCTGGATATTCAAAGTATTTAAAATGTAAAAAAAATTATTCTCTGTTTTGCAATGGCAACAGATAAAGCTGCTGATGTGGCACTTCCCCAGTATTTGAACATGATGTCCAAGAATTACAAGGTTTGTGACTGGAAGCTTTTCATGCCCCAATGAAATTTTAGGTGCTAAGGCGCAGAGAGGCAATTCCTGCTGCTTATTCAGAAAAGGTTAGGGAACAAAGGAAAAATCATCACGTTTGCTTCATCTCATACATTCACGCAATTCATGGTGACTCATGGCTGCTGACGAAGCCTGGGCTCCCAAGGAAGCCTAGGGCTTTTTGGTGTCATTTTTTAAATTTTGAAGTGAGGATAGCTGTAATTATCATGCAGCTGACACTCATCCCACTAAAACTAGTATGTGCAGAAAATAGCAAATAAAAACAAATACATTTGAGTCCGATGAGAGCTGGTTACAGGACCAGCTCTGTGCAGCCTGCACAGACCAGCAGCAGCTCTGGGAGGCTACCAGTTCACACTGGTTTTCCAGCAGCTCACTTCCAGCCAGAAGGCGTTTCCTTCAGGCAGGAGAGAACTGCGCTAGACACAGACACAAATCCAGAATGAATTTTGTATACGAATTTTGTAGCTTCACACTATTTAAGTAGAACAATCATGAAGTAGTACATATCTAGCTAAATAGGGCTGACCTACTGTATTGTGAGAATTCAAAAATCAATGATAAGAGACAGGTGAGAGAGTTGTCCAAGCCTGTAAGAGAAACAGAAGGCATTTTCCAGGGGAAAACTACAGCTCATCTAAAGCAAAATAGGAGGCAGCAAATTCAATCTGCAGATTCAGCAAATTCAAAGGGAGAAAACAAGGATGATTTATCTCTGAATTCTTGCTGCAGCCTGTGGCCAGCTTTCACTAAAATGCAGTAACTGTCTAATGCTTGTACAGCATCTTTCATCCCAAACACTCCACAACACACATCTCCACTGAAATATTGGACATTTCAGTATTTGCACAAGCAATAAATAATTTCCACCAAAAAATAAAACAAAATATCTTCCTGAACTGGTTTGGAAAGCTGTGGGCAAAAGACTTCCCAGTTAAGACATCCTGTATCAGGACTCGTATAACCAACATTCCCCTTCTAGAAAATCTAAATAAAATCTCATTTGGGCTTATAGTTCATTTTACATAAGGGAGGCTTCACAACCAACTTGCAAAGTCCATATAAAGAGAAATTAGAATGTGGACCAACATTAAATTTAGATAAGTCATGAAGTCTTTCTGACAGAGTTCTGGCAGCTGACAGTGTGTGTTTCACTGATTTTATAGGTCAAATAATAGACATTGTGATGCCAGACATTTGAGTACATGATCATTAAGCAATACTTTAGCAAATCCAAAAGAGCTTAGAAGCTACCCATATGGTCCACAGCCGATTTTAGCCACCAGTAAAGCAAATGTATGTTGCTATAATAAGAGATACAACTGCTGTACTCAGATGACACCATTAATTTAGAAACTACTGAGCAGAAGCTAGCAGTCCCTGCTATCCTGATTTTTCATCTGCAGCAAGAAATGACTGGCAAGTGAACCACACTGGTTACTCAATGACATACAAATCAGGACCAAGTAGCTTTTCAATAGCTCATGGCCATCACTGAATTACTCCAGTCTGTACTGTTGCTCAATGCGATGTGAAGAAATGGAAAACCACACATGCACTGTGGTGAAGTGACAGAAGGTAAAAACATAAGAGAAAAGAAAAGGAAAGCAGGGAGATCACATGTTTTGCTATGTGTCAGGACCTCAAGAAGACAATTTCAGATGAGTTTGAAGTGACTATAGCTAATTGACATCAAATAAATGGTAACTGTCACACTATACTGGAGACTGTTTAATTACCTAGCTGCCAACAGTGCTTGGTCCCAAAGAGCACTGGAGATCAGAAAGCTGCAACCGTCACATGCAGAAAAGTTATGCAGACAACAGACGTGCTACAAACACTCACTGTTCAGCTTAGCAACTGTCTAGAGGGTATCCATCAACATCACGTAACATATATGTGTTATTGCAACCAGGCCATCCAGCCGCTGACATAGCCTGCATGCTCTCTGCATACCTGAGGTAAACCTGGTAATTGCTGCCAATCAGCATTCTCAACTGCTATTTCCTTCACAGTCAGTCCTTTGTTAGCTCAAGCAACGTGCACACTAAGTTTCCTCACTGCCTTTTGCGATTTATCTAGTCAGCATGCACTGGCAGCTACAGCGGCCTCTTGCCCAAACCTGCTGGCCACCTCCTCGGCCATGGCAGGAGCCCACCCACGTGCCTCCCAGCAAAACCGCCTGCGTATTTCAGTAGTTCTGCCTTTCCAGAGTACAACAGAAAACATGCAATGCCATATTTCTCACATGTAAAGCAGTGGGAACTCACATTATTTTCCCCACATAGTTAAGATGGGTTAAATAGAAAATAGTATCAAAATGAGGTATTTTCCAGGAATTATTTACATATGTCATCAAGATAATAATCTTCACCTGATAACCTCCTGGTAGCTATTACAACCACCATATGGGCAGGAACACATTAACTTCCCCATTCCTATCTCCACGATAACTCTTGCCCAGTTGTCTTACAAGCTCTTTGGGGCAGGAACCGCCTCCCACACGGTGCACGTCCCTCGCATGCAGGACAGCTCTGAGCACAGGCCTCTGAGGATATGCCAGATCATTGCTGACAAGCGGACACTGACTCTAGAAACTTTCTTTTTTGAAGAAGTATCTCTTCATAGTTGATTTTAAGTTTCCCACAGAAATTTCCATAGGCTTTCAGAGCCTCATATTGAATGATCTGGCCTTACAAGCCAATGAAACTCCTGGCATGGACTAGCACAGGAAAACGCAGCAGTTTGCCATCCCGGAGAACCTAAGTGCGTAGCAATACATAGCAAGATTGAGTCAGTTGGGAAATTCATTTTCTTGGTTTAGATTTTCTTTTGGAAATGATGGGAATGCGAATCATTTAAAATGTGTAGTCTGCTATGCAAGAAGAATACCACAAACTGAGAAATAACTGAGACAAGCTGTAAAAAGGTATGTACGCATGGCTCTGAATTCCTGTTGGCATTTGAAGGAGCATAAGGGCTCACCTAGAGCTAACGAATGACAGTGCTTTGTTTCGCAGGCCCTGGGTTTTTAACAAATCAGCTATTACAAGAATGCTTTTTAACTCCACACAGGGACTTTTTCCACATGAAGAAGTTTCCTAATATAGAAAAAGAATTAATCAAATCAGGGACCCAAGTAGGTCCCAATACATACTGAAGTTTTAAACAGTTAGTCTATGAGATATATACCTCCTAAACCCTCTCTACCTTATTTACTCATATAAACATATACAGAAAGGATGATGGTCAAGGCTATGATGTTACCTGCAAAATCACGGAGGAGATAGATGCATCACAGCACTACAAATTATCCCTTAAGTAGGAGGGATGTGGAAAAACCTAGAGGAGAAAGGATTGCTCATGTGCTATTTCTCCTGGTTCGTATGTTTGACTAATCAAAATTATACTCATGTGTTGCTGTTACTCTTAACAGCCTCTACAGAGCAATAGCCCAAAAGCCAGCTGTTTCTGCGGTGCCAGGAGGAGCCGAGGAGCCGGACACAACCCAGTGGCTCAGCACCAGCACATTTCCGTGGGCCCTTATCCATGTTCTAGCTCCTGAGCAAGTCTATAGCTTATACATAAGCTATAAAGACTAAACTCTTATATGATTTCTCAGCATCTAATTTAATGGCTTTTTCAAACAATAAGATAAATGAGAAATAGATTTAATATTTTTACAAAAAACCCACTAACAGGAAGACATCAATAAAATTCTAATTAAAAAAAAAAAATCTTTTCTTCCAGCCTCACTGTATGAGAAATAGAGATGACCAGGAAAATGAAGATCACACTTTTTTCCTAGAGATCTGGGATTTTCTGTATTTGCCTTTCACCCTTACCAATTTTACCTCTACCCCTTCTTTGTCATTTGTTTCAGAATACTCTTTGTAGTTGGTATTTTGAGCAGAGACAGACCTGAAACTGTCTGTCACCTGAGATGGAGGCAGAACTGTAACCACCATGATGTGATAGCAAAGGAGGCGAGAGGGCAATCAGCATTTTCTGATTTTAAGATCTGATATGTCATTAAGTGGCTCAAGCATAAACACGGAACAGATCAATGCAAGTATTTTCAGAGTTAAAAGAAACATTTCCTAGTACTAGCAGCAACCCAGAGACTAAAAAGGTTTCCTTTGGTACAGTATATTTTTCAACTTAACTGAAAAATGATGTTCACTGCTTTTTTTGAGTACAGAAAAGGAATTCTTCTACAGATCTACCTTGGAGATTTTGTTCAGAGTCCTGAATTTGCTGAAAAAATAACATGACTGTCACACAGCTGCTGAAAGAGTGCCCTGTCTGCAGCTGCAGCCCGGTGGCAGTAGCTGCGTGTTGCAATCGTTATCCTCCCCGCGTAGCCTTGCAAAGCGGTCCCTGAGCAAGCCCTGGACGTCTCGGGATGGTCTCTAGACAAAAAGGGCCTGTGCAGGAGCACAGAGGTGCTTTCAGTGCCCAGTCGCGGCTCATGGAAGCGCCCAGCTCTGCCGCCCCGGCTCAGCTGCCCGCCCAGCACCTCCACACAGATGGCACGTTGTTGGGAGGGGAACGAGTCCAAAACACCAGGCCAGCTCCAAGGAACCAGTGCGAGTCTCAGAACCACAAGTTTTGTTATCAACCCCTGTAACTGCAGGAAAACCACCTTGCCGTGAACCCTTTCAGGGTAATTCGCAATGTAATTCTCTAAAAAGCAGCTTGTTCACTGCTTTGCATAGAAGCCTTCAACATCCTTTGATTGCTCCTGCAACAGTTCGGAAATTCACACAACACTCAGCAGTTATGTTTAAAAAATAAAAAAAAAGAGTACAGAAAAAAAATCCAAAGGAAAAAAACAAACACAGCCTCCTCTGTCAGGGCAGATGTTCAGCTGGTAAATCAGAGAAGCTCTACTGCTCAGTAAAGAATTCAGTTTAAACCAGAGAAATGCTCTGATGGGAGTCAATTGATTTCCATTTATATTATTCATTTGTCTTACAGGCAGTGATGGTGACAGAAAGAGAAGAAATTGAAAATTTTCCTGGTCCTGCTGCATGGCCTGACAGACTCTTGCACCACTTCACGTGGCAATGGCACTACCTGGGAGCCTCTGGGACCTCGGCCCCTTTAGATTACAAGCTCGCTCTTGAAGGCAGTAGCTTTTCTCAACCAAACTTTTTGGGGTACTTTATGAAACAAAGCACTATAGAGCACTTTGCCAGCAAGAACCCCACAGACATTCCTACAATTTAATTCCAAATTATATTTATTTGGAAAGAGTCTTGTGCATTTCAGAGCTGCAGGAGCTCTCTGTACTGGAAGGGGTGGGGTGCACCCTGGCTGGGAAAGGACCTGGCTCTGGGAATGATGAAATCATCTCTTCCACACCCTCAGCTCATGGCAGCCCCCAACTAAACAACAAGCAAAGTGATGCCTGTTTAAACAGAAAACAGAGTATTACCTTTTTAACCAGCTCCACAGAAAGTCCCACAGCAAGATGTGCATGTGTGAGATTCAAAATAAATGTCCTCTGATTCTAATGCAGTTTTATCTCTGAAGAGAAATTCTGCTGGTTGATATTGTCGGTACAGCCTGAACTTAATAGCCTAATGGAAGCAGCTCTCTGGAGTCCCTAAGGATTACTGGAGACAAATTATAACGAGCACATCAGTGGCATAATTGCACCGCAACTCAAGAAGCAAAGAACAGAAAGTTTCATGTTCTTTGTTGCTAACTAAAAATCTTAAAATAACAGTTGCAAAAAGTTTAGGCGGCCAATTACTGCATATCGCTTGTTTCTAGATGAAAGATTAGGCAATGAGAATTTCCTTGCACGTCTGCCAAGGATGCTAGAGCCACTGTGAGGACAGTACCTCCTCCCCTCAGCCCAAGAACAGATCAGCCACTGCTGAAAGCAGCAGGAGGACCTCTGCAGCATTTATGCAATCAGTGCTTGCATGGTAATTAGTTATTTAAATTCATTTTCAGAAACATATTTTCTTTAATAACAGCCACAAGACAGGATTATGGAAGTGCAATGACATTGCAGGTGATTTTACAATAAACATAAAGCAGGTTTTACAATCCTGCTGTTTAGATGCACTGCTGGTGAGCCTGAGAGAGATTAGAATTACTTAACCTTATATATACACATATTAAAAATCCATAAGTAGTATCAGCCCACCTCTCCAAGGTATTTCCAAGGTGTCTCTCGGGAGGGTCAGACAAACACCAGAGAGCACTTACTGGCAGAAGGGACGTGTGGCAGTGTTTGCCTCCTGCTGCCCCAAATCTGTGCAATTCCCTCAAACGCACTTGAGCACAGGCCATTCCTGCCAGCAACAAACCTGCCTGCTGGCCTCTTCCATTTCATTTCTTTTGGGCAACTTTGGCTTCAGTTTCTAGCAGCGCTCTGCAGAATATGAATGTACAGAATCAATGTACATTTATAACAATGAGAGCATTTATGCTTACCATATAACGTATCTATGTCTGATACGTTAAGTATTTATAAAAGCTAACAATCCCTTAACTGCATGATGGTACTCTGCTGCTCTCTATTCATTCCAATCAGAAATTTCAGGCGTTTATTTATGAAACAAATTCTGTAAAGTGTGCCAAACTGAAAGCCATGATAGTTAAAAATCTTTCTTCTTTAGAAGGCATAACAGTAGTTTCCATCAAGAGAAGAGTGTTTTGGCTTACCTCTGAGATGAAAGGACTAATGTAAAAATCTGATGCTCCTGTGTTTTCTGTACCTTCAAATTCTCTGCCCATTTTCAGCTTATCCCAGTGGTGTGAGCAGTACTGAGCTTACTAACTGCCCCATTTTTTTTGTTGTTTTCAAGACATTTGCTGAAATAAGAAGTTAAGGATATGCTGCAACCATTTCAACTTATAGTAAAATCAGTGATTTTTGGCAGTGGAGGAAGGCAACATAATAATTAACCCAGCTCCCCTCAGCTTTTGTGCAGAGAACTTCATATATTTAGCATGTAGTCTGCTAAGTCTGTTATTTTCTCTTACGGGAATTCAAAATGGTATTAACATACTGTGTCAGAAGCAGTAAAATAAAACAAGTTGCTTCCATTTACTGTGATTACAGAGCTGGTAGGAAGACATCCTGACTCCACAGTGCCCATCAGTCACTGGTTCCTAAATACTGGCAGAAATCACATCCAGAAACCCAACTGCTGCAGCAGGTCACGCATTTACTGCCATCTCAGAATTTCTCTGTTCCAAAATCCTCTGGTTTTAACTGTGGAAGCACTAAAACTAGGCCAGCTTATTTACATTGATTTAAAGAAATCTTCACAGGGTTACACCTCAGCATAAATATAAATGGACAGCTAATTAATGCCTAGTTCAGCCTCCTCCTGTGACTGATGGAAAGCAGTAACTGCTTCTTGCAGAGAAACAGACTTAATTCTCCAACCTTTTCCACCTCATATTGATTCAACTCTTCTGATTTCAATACTTTAACCAGCCTATATAGTTTAGTATCTCCTTACAGTGTAAGTCAGTGTCCCTTTTCTGCCTACATTGTACAAGACCTACAGCGTTCTGGCTCATTACCAGGTTTCTTAAGCTCTATATGAAACACAACAACGGCAGAAGTCTGTTGGTAGCTGGATCGTGTTAGCAGTGAAGTTCAACTAGAGAGATGGGCTGCTTGGTGGAGAAATAGTCCTCTATACAACAGCAACGGTCACACATGTTGAGGCTTATCATCTTCAGATTGAAAACCAGCCACTACTATAAAGGTCAAGCATAGGTTTTTCCTAAATAGGCTGAGGTTTTGCACCACTGTGAAAAGAAAATACAAGAAACCCTAGATAATAAATGGTCTGGGAAGACTGTGTCACCACTGTGCAGTATTTAGCTTTCAGTATTTTCCAGGTACAGACCTACTTCAACTGATCAATTTTACTATTGTTACTGCAAAGCAAATAGTGAAATTGGCAGTAAAGTGGATCTATCAAGTGCTGCTTTTGATAGAGCAAATGTGGTTACACGTGTTTTTAAGGTCACTGGGATTACGTATGGTTATTTCCTCTTTCTATTTTTAATCAGGTCTATAAACTGGAAGATTATAGATAAGCCGATGAGAAAAAATGACACCTATCTTCTCTCTTTCCATATGTATACTAGAGGCAGAAAGAGTAAGAGAGTAGTATAAAGCCAAACCTATTTAATCAGTGCTTTGGTATGGGTAGTTTCAGATTTTGGTAATAGCCAGCTTCACAACATCAAGCCTTGCACAGTGACTTCCACAATCACAAAAGACTCGTTTTAGCGCACAGGTAGCT
Source organism: Phoenicopterus ruber ruber (assembly GCA_009819775.1). NCBI lineage: Eukaryota > Metazoa > Chordata > Aves > Phoenicopteriformes > Phoenicopteridae > Phoenicopterus > Phoenicopterus ruber. The sequence continues at coordinate 9,589,133 of CM020229.1, read as the reverse complement.
TTTGTCTTTCACACAATGTATCTTCAAATGAAATAATCTAATAAATACATTTAGATTTTAGTTGAGTTCATTTCTCATTGGACAAGTACACAAGCTCGATTTTTTAGTGGTTTAACTGAACTGGATTTCTGCTGTAAACCTGGATCAACTCCTCTGCAGTGCTATTCAAACAAGGCATCAGACACTGGCTCGGAGGTAATCATCTGACCCTTCTAAAAAATTAGGGAGAACTCTTCAGATAACTAAAAGCATTGAACAAAAAATTGCTCAATTTCTTTCAGTTTCATTGACAAAAAAATGATTGTGTTTTACATTTGTAAACTAGAGTAATCTTGATACACAGAGTAATCTGATACAGATGTAAGCTCTCTTCTATTCTTTCATTAGCTCACTAATAATTACAGTTGCTTTTCTGGAAGTTTAGTTAGATTGATTTGGGGGGGGGGGGGGGGGGGGGCAGTCCAAAGCACTGGGTTTAGACTCAGGAAATGTGGGTTTTAGATGCAACAAAACCTGGTTTCTCTAATCTCCTAATGAGGGTAACATCACCTTATTTCATATGGCTTAAGCAAGAATAAACTCTTCAAGCCCCTGAGCTCTCCCAGGTGTATGCCCAGACGAAGCATTTCCCCGGTCTGTGCCACACCTGCACTCTGACATACAAAACCTGAACGTATGCTGCCCATTCTGCTGGTGAACACTTGAGCATAGTGGCTCTGACAGATGTCATCAAGAGACATAAGAAGTTGTATTAGTTACTTTACAAAAACATAGCACCAGCCAAAATATTCACATTTCCACAGTCTGTGACTACAACCATTGCTACAGCAATTACGTTTCTCTGAAGTGCTCATTTTACACTCACAAACGCTCAATTTAAATCGCATGACCTACATTAAGTCTACATTTTTCAAGAGTATTATTCCTACTTGTCCCACGTGCAATGATACAGCCAAATTTACAAAGGTATTTAGGGACTTAAAGATCATAACTGGTACCTTAGCAGGTACCTCAACACCATCAAAGCAGGCATGGGAGTTTTACTTCTATCTCAGGAAGTAGTTTTCCTGTATCTTTACATGTCTAAATATCATAATCCATTCTGAAACAGGTCTAACACATATGCATGTGCAGAAATGTTCCTTGCAAAGCAGAATTCATCACTACAAATGTACTACTGCAGAGCATCTTTGAGCCTCAGAATAAAACTCAGATAAACTTAGAATAAAAAATCGTCTTTGGGGAATATTCTGCAATTGTTCATATTTGACAATGCACCTGCTTTGCATGGTGGTAAGAATGACCCTCTCCTAAAAACCGGACTGGCACTAACCTTAGTGACAGCAAAGATTATTTTGAAGCTTGTATCGGGGCTTCACGCAGGATGGAGTCTCTGCAAGATCCCCAAAGGCTTCTCTGCAACAGAGGTGGTGATTCTGGTGTTTTCCTCCGAAACTGGGCAATAAAGCCGTCCCAGAAGTATGGTTATAAACCAACTTTACAAAGCAAACTGCACTTCATGGTAGCTGCTCTTTATCATTTTCCAATCAACACTAGTTGGCTTCTAATTGATTTTATATTATGTCCCTTACCAGAAGTAAGAATATTGTGTTTACTAGGGCAGCACAAAGAGGGCAGGCGTATTCTTACTGCTGTATTTAATGCTGCTGCTAATCATGGAGATTAGACTGAAACAATTACAACAGCTAATTAAAGAACAATGCGGTTTTTGGCATCTTTTCTCAGACCGCACTATTGGGAATTCCTAACTCAGGCAAAGCAGGGATAATTAAAAATTGAGCTCCGGTTTCCCCTGCACTGGCAGCTGGATCACGCTGATTAAACTGCAAATAAAACACATGAAACCAACACTTTGTAGCGTATCCAATTTCACTTAAAGAGCCTTTAAAACCGAATCATAAACAGAGAAACAGTGCACAGCAAATTATTTAGCTGAAGCTGGATATACAGTCTTCACTGCAGTTGCTTCACAGCTTACTATCTTTTGCATAGAGCATAGGACATTAGTTACTGGAGGGCCTGGTGAGCCACTCAGATCATTAACATCCCTTCCAAAGGCATCGTTGTTCAAGATGTCATGTAAACACTACAAGCAACTGAGCTCAGATTTAAACACTGACATAAAAACGTGGAAGCCTCTTGTGGAAAACGCAGAACTGCACCCAATGACACCTCAGGTCATTACTAAAGAGTAAGACAGGGCTCAAACCCCTTTCAGCAAGACTCTGGAGGGCTGAAGAGCTGGCACAAACAGCAGCTATTTTATGGCAGCTAGAAGTTCAAGACAAATTTCCAGCTGCCCAGTCAGGGCAAAAATGTAAGTAGAATCAAGCCTTGTCCGAGATTATCTGGTACTCTGTCTGCTATAAGACACCAGTTACAGAAGAGCAATTAGTGCACCCCTTTCTCACGCTCAGACCACAGCATCACCTACGGTAAAAGTGCAGTTACCCAGACAGACTTACACAGCTTTACTTTATAATGACGATGATAAAAATAATAATGTTTACTCTTGGCTAGCATTTCCCTATATACTTCTAAGTCACACAAGAACAGTAAGAAAATAAATAAACCCAAAGAATAAGACATGAAGGGTGACGCAGAAATACCAAATTACTTGCCTTAAGCTTGGTGTTTAGAAATCTGCCTGTAGGTTGTTACTGCACTTGCTGGACAAGTAGTTAATGCTTTGTTAAATAACAAAGGGATCCTGTTAAAATTTTGAAACTAATGCCAAGAAATTTTGTATTTATGTAGCTTGGTGGAGAAACATCAATATTAACTCATTTTCACTGATCCCACTAACGGCACATACCTCATACGAAGTTGGTATTGGTACAACACAGCTACGCCAAGACTGTAAACCAGAAAGAGCACCACATTCCTCCTGAAGCAAAACTATTTTTAGCATTATATATTAAGTAAATATATTTAATAAACAACAACAAACAATAATAAATAGCAGGGAGACTGCACTCGGCATCAGCAATACTTACATTAAAGGAAAGTGCTTAAGGAACAGGGTGCTGTTGCCAGATGACCCAGAGGAAAGCATATAATGAAGGAGAAGTTTTTTAAGATGAGGCCTTTCCAAAGTTTTGGTAAACATTTGAAAGTCTGGGCTACAGAGCAGAAAATCTGCTAGGAAAAATCATTAGAGAGACCAAAGAAAGGGGAAATACACACGCCTTCTACCTATGTATGGTCTTAAAGATTACACAGCAGTCCTGCTTTAGCCTCATCATGGGAACAGTTTGGAAGGCTAGCTCAAAGTTAATTAGAAGAAAAGTAAAATTGTAATAAACGTTCTTGTGGAAAAGGCCCAGTTAGCACAGTTCTACCTGGGAGGAAGCTCAGGTGCTCAAGAAACAACCAGCCTGGGCACGTATGTGTTACAAACATTGTGCTGGCTTTTGTTATGAAAATACCACCACAGTGACAGGTGGGGAGCATCTCCTGAGAACCCTCCTTTACCCTCTGCCACCAGGGGACAAGCCCAGGACAGTGCAGCTGTATCATCTGCCAGTATAGCTCTCTATTATCCGAGTGTCAATTCTTTTTACAGAGGTAGACAGGTACACACATGAACAATCACAGCCCTACCTCAGCTTAGTATAAGAATTTGGTGAAGTTTTCAAAGCTCACAGAGGATTTTCAGACCCTAAACTCTAGAGACCTCAGAGACTCGGCTGAGGGTTCACCATCTATTCCACTCAGAGTCATCCTGAACTTTTCAAGGAGAAGTGGCTGTCAAATAACAGTAACAGGAGAAGAAAATCAAAACGCCTAATACACAAACTTAGTGACCTGGCTAGTGACTCACAGTGTGATCTTGAAGAAGATACTGCAAGTGCTTTATGACTCTGAATCTCCTCCACCTGATTGATAAAGACTGTGATGATTCCTTTTGGTCCACTTTCTTGCTTAGATGCGCATATGCTTTATTACACAGACATGAGATATACTTTATTTTAAGCTATTTGTTGTTTCCTATTACTTTTGTTAGTCTCTGGTAACACATAACAGAAGTTTAAACTAAAGAAGCAGCTTTCATGTTTTGCTCTGAAATTACAAGTTTGTTCTCAATCCCTGAAATGATATCTCATGCTTAAATGAAATTTTGGCAAAGAAAAGCAAAGCATTTCACAGCTATCCTTCTACATCTAGTACCATTACGTCTTTATATACCTGTATAGAAGTAAGCTATGCAAATTTTCCTAAAAATAATGATGCTAGTATAATTGTTCTTTCCAGGCTATGTTCCAAAACCAATTTTAAACTCAGAAAAACTACGAAAGTGGGATAGCTGGAAAAAATACTTTGGTTTTTACATAATAATAAATGCTTGAAAGGATCACAACATTTTATAAGGTCATATATAACACCAGTTACAGCACTACAGTAATGCATTATTCAGCTCCAGCAAAGAATATAAATCCTTGTAATGTACATGGTTAAAATGTGGTTTAATTCTTATTATCCTTTGGCTTTGACTCAAAGTTCCTGCTGAGCGTTATAACGTTCAGACAATGCATATTCCCTGAGACTCTTTAATTAAACCTGTAATGTAAGACTTTGCCTCTGGCTATTGGTCACACTACCTGGCACTTGCATTTACAGAGATACCACCTACGACTTCTGTTCTACTGCCCAGCGTCTGAGCCACAGCTCTGACCCTCAGTGAAACATGTGTTATTGATATTTCTCAGGCTGAGGCAGACTGGTCCTTTGGGCAGACATTCAACCTTTCCTATTGCATGGTTGAGGTTTATGGCAAAAACATGACAACCAGGAGACTGAGAAAATAAAATTCCTGCTCTAACCTGTCCTTTTTTTTTTTCCAAACCATTTCTGAGGGGCATATGGATGTTTAAGACCAGGAGTTTGCAGCACACATGCTACTCCTCTCCGTTAACAGGATGCATTTCCACTATGCTCCAAAGGCTGGTAAAGAAAAGACCTCTAAAATTTGTATTACCTGGTGACTGCCATTATTCATGCAGCCTCCTGCTCCGCAGCAGGTCAGCGGGGAGAACACCTGAACCTCTAGGACTTCTCTGGTACATGCATGCATAACACAGCATTGTGTTTAAGGAGTATCTTCGGCTCATCTTTTATGAAAATATCAAAAGATCTGGTTTTGTTCTGAAGTGAAAAAACACTTCAAATCTCTAAAACTTGTAACTGCTAAGAAAAGTTTTTCTTACTCAGCTCTGTGGGTCTCATTCAAAGGCAATGAGAGCTGGATGCCTTTAAGCACCCTGGCAAAACCCTTCAGCATTTTTAGGAATTTCACTGTACATCTTTGCACAGCATTTGCACTCCTGTGATTGTGACTGGCCTAATGGATCCTTCTTCCCTACTGAATGCTGAAGCAGGCATTTTAAATGCAGTTGTTCACATGTGTTGACTTAAAGTGCATGCATCTTTGAAGTTCACTCCCTTTCAGCATTACTGCCAGTAAATAATTAAAATGCCTATTAAGACACCAAAAGTCAATTCACTGAAATTATAAGCAACTGTTTTTGCATCAAGGGCCAGAATCAGGGAAATACTTAAACAGCATCTTCAATTCAAAGCATGTGAGCATTCACGTTGATGCAACAGCCGAACTTGCAAGTCTTCCTGTGTTTTACTGAGTAAGGGCTATTACCCAGCTCTGTAAATTATTTTCCCTTGTGGAAACATACAGTTATTCAAGATTTCAAAATATCTAGTGAAAACAACAGTTTCATAACTAGAAAGACAAGCCACAAGTCTAATTTCAGCCTAAGTCCTATCATTTTGAATGTGAATAGAAAAATACTGCATTTTCTAAGCAAATAGCACTGACAGAATTTAACCCCCATTCTGTTGTTTCAGACGTCAAAATACTTAGTTATTCAGATTCATACAATATCACAAAGACAGGCAATAATGGAAACAAGGACATCAAAAACTGTTCTACTCCATCCAGTACCTTTACCTATAGGGAACAAAATAAACTGCCACAGAACGAAGACAGACATTAAGCAAAAGAAATCTCAGTTTGAAAAACATTCAGATAATAGAAAACATCAAACTAAAAGTTAAAACCTAATTAAGAACACGAAACCTATGAGAAAAAGCTTATGTTGTCAGAGCCACAACAGTTATGTCAGGAGGTGACAAGGGAGGGCACGAAGGGCTGAAGAGGAACACAGACACTTAAAGAAATAATAAACATTCTTTTAGGAAAAGAGCAGCTGTGCCAGACAGCAAACCTCCCTCTCAGCCAAGTAGCAAGCCCTGTTGACCTTCTACAGCTTGAATTTTCCAGGATGACCTTCCACAGCTTGCTAACGCTGTATTTTCATGACCAGTTAAGATCTTGCAGGGGGAGGGGGTTAATGATCCCAATGAGAGAGAGAGAGAGGGAGGGAGGGAGGGAGGGAGGGAGGGGTGCCAGCCAGGACACCCCAGGTCCTTGACTGAGTCTTTGCACTGCTGCTCTCCCACCGGGGAGCCTCAGACTCACGCTCCCTCACGTGGAACAACTTCAGCACAGCAAATGGATGACATTTACCGAATGATGCCAATATTTGGTGTTGGAGTTTGTGGTTGCACCCAGCAACACAGCTGGGAATGAGGGAGCAGACAGGCTCAGCTGGCTGTTTCAGAAGCATCTTCAAGGAAATCATGCTTTTGAAAATACACAACTTAATCCTGGAGTTGAACAGATTAACTCAAGATGTAGGACTGTCTACCGTGGAAAGTCGTTCAAGCTAAAACAGAGCAAGAATTCACCTTGGACCAACAATTCTTGATTAACTTCCTCTGCTGGCAGGCTTAGAGTAAACTAGGAGCTATGCCAAAGCCTCCCAATTCACTCTGGAGTAAATGTAATTTGAAATAATGCTCTCATATTTTAACAGCATGGCCCTCAGAGTGAATTTTCAGGTAATGGTCAAAAGTGGCATAGACCTGTAGATCAGTCATGATACTGGCACTCTGTGTAAAAAGTAAAACAAAACAGGTCTTTACTAACTTCTGTCACTGCATAGTAAAGGAACAGCTTCGAAAACAGTGTGTGTATCGTGGTGTACTATGTACAGGGAAAAACTCCTGCTTCTAAGCTGGAAGCAGAATTTACCAAAGATATCAATGGCAGTACAAGATAAAACAGTGGGAAATTTATATTAAAAATATTTTTATATATAGTACATATCCAGACACAATCTATAAATGTCTGTAACATGAACAAGGTCTGCACACCCCCAGATTCACAGGCACCACACAGGCTCCACTAACTCCACAGAAGTTACTCAGCGTTCTGCTGTCACTTGAGGTGACTTATAGGCAATGGACATGACCCAGACATCCACCTTCTGGTGTCACAAGAAACAGCTACACACCAGAAACCTCTGCTTTCCAGGGAGACGAGGGCCAGCTGCTTAGTCAAATACGTAGGCTACTCATACACATCTCCTGTAGAAGAACTCCTCATGGTCACTACTGCAGAGTATGACCCTGAACAAGAGTTTCATTTGAGTTTTAGTTTCTCTGAAGCTTTCGTACTTTCCAAGCCCATCGGTTTGCCTCAGGTGAGCTAGAGCCGTGCCAGGATTCACAGCCCTCCTGCAGGAAGCCCGGAGGAGCTCTGCCCAGGAAACGTCCACCTGCCAAAAACCTGCAGACCTCCCCAGCTGCAACCAGGGCAGCTCCTCCTGCACAGCACAACCTGCAACCTATCAGGTACCTTTGAAATAAACCCAACCATGCCGAGCTAAAAAATTTCCTTATGAATGGCCACGTTTAGACACATGCTAAACCTTACACACAACCAACCAAATCACTGACAGTAACAGCACTTGCACATCGCCAGCACATTCTGGCCCAGGCTACCAAACTGCCATACGACCAGGAGAGTAAAACACCACCAGCCATACCTTATGCTTGGCAGAAAGGGACTCCTGCACAGGGTGAAACAAGAAGTCCAGAGCAGAGACCTGGGCATGTTTTAACTTAGGCTCCACATCAAAATTTTAAAAGAAGATAAAAAACATCAACAGTTTTATGCCTCTGTGTCAATTTTGAAAGGCTGGGTTATAAAGAATACAAAGCTATTTGACTGAAGAAAAAAAAAAAAGAATGAATGAGAAAAGTATGTCAGGCATCAGTTTCATGTCTAAACTAAAAGGGCAATGACCTCCATTTACTCCTCTTACACAGCATTTCTGTGTTTATGCTATATTTCTGTGTTTTCACAGGAAAAGGAATAGGCAGCAGGCCTTGAGAAAGGTTACCACGAGCCTGATCTGGCACTTACTGATAAAGCTTCATTGATTTGTTATTTAAATTATCTTTTGCTTTTTTGCCCCCTTTTTTAAAAAAAACCAAAAAACTATTAGTCAAGATTAACTTTTTGACCTTTGTAAGACACTTTGTCCAGCTACCAAGCATCATGATAAAAGTGCCAACAAAAGTTCAAAGCTGAGCTGCCAGAAAGTTGTTCTGGAAGCAGCGATCAAATGTTGCATGTTTCCTGCCTACTAAGAAACCAAATGCTGTTGAAGGCCACAACCAAATTAGCATCTAGATAATTTGCAAATAATGAACTTAGTGTCATTTTATAGGCACTAAGTGCTTGCTCTTCTACTATCATGATTTTATTATCAGCGTTTATTAAAAATATTTTGCTTGCTGTATGTAAACTCAAACATTAGAAGACAGTCATATTATAAGCAATTACAAACATTAGGTAACATTTCCTACATAGAATAAAGTACAATTAAATGCCAAAAGACAGAGAAACAAAGAAATAATAATAATAATAATAAAAACTTTCTGGTTCCTGTGAAATCATGGAATAACATGTATAATAAATTATATTACATATAACCAGCAAGAAGAAAACAATTCCAGGGCTACAGTTGTTTTAAAGCTGACTCTCCAAGCAGAGCCAGGAGCTTATCAAACCTGCTTGTAGTACGACCCTTCTTGGAAGTTCCTCTTCAAGCTTGGCTTTGCTGTAATGCATACAAATTATTAAACCATTACAAATGTCAGCACCTGGCACTTGCTACCTAACAGAAGCCACAGGCTCCCCAACCACTATTTTCATCTTGACTTGAATCTTAAAACTGCAGATTTTTTCCCCAGTTTAGCAGTATATATAAAATAGAGAAACAGTCCTGCAACAAGGAGCAGGGAACCGACCCTTCCCGCGAGGGACAGCACGGCTTGCACTGTCCAAGTCCCACTGCCTCGCTTGTGCGGCGCAGGGCAGCGTGGTCAAGGCACCTTGTGATGCTGGCACAGAGGGATTGTGCCCTCCTGGCCTAAGGAGAGGGTCCCTCTGGGGCTCCCACCTCTTGGGCAAGCGCTCTCCGTGGGGGAAAATCCCACACCTTTCACAGAAAGAAGCAAGCCTTGGCAGGGTGTTGTCTTTGGTTTTGTTTTGCTCTGAGAATGGACATAAGCAATGCTTTGGGGTGATGGGCTGCAAAAGCCAAACAGCCAGAGAGGGCACATTACGGCTTTGCCCAAGGGCTGCGGTAGCGTGAGATTCAGAAACCTCACGTCCTCAGTATTTTCACTGCATGACAGATTTTGCTAATCCTGTTCTGAGGCTGTCAGCTCTCTACACGCACACAATACACGGAGCTTAGGCAATAATACAGGGTCTGGCTTTAGCTTTGAAAGGCAAGCCTCAAATTCAGATGCTCTGCCGATTACTGGACGCAACCTCCAAATGCTCAAACTCTTCAGAAAACATTATCTAATACATAGCTGGCTGTGCCTGGATGCAGTTGAAACATACCCGATAGAGCAGAGCAGGGCTGTCTATGCGACTGGATGCAACGGTTCACGGCCAGGGCCACCCCTGTCATCATGACTGGGATGCCACAAAAAAGTGCTGAAGGGGAGGGAGAGCAGCTGGTGTGCATGGGACGTGCCATTTCCATGGCCAAAACACCCCGTTTTGGCCTAGGCCAGCACAAGCTTCCCAGTCACAGAAATGACATTGAACCACACAGTTCCCACCAGTATTAAAAGGGGTCCAGACCAGCAAGTCACAATTTTTGTTTCTTTTTCCTGAAGAGTAAATATAGGGAATATTTCAAGTAATTGAAGATTATTAGCTGACTTCCAAATTTCCCACGGAAAAGCATTTTCAGACAAATTCCATCACTTCCAGCTAGCACCCTTGGGAGTGACAACCAAGTGAGCTGTCACTCACTAGCCCACTACCTCAGCTGCAGCAATAAACACTGTTGTAAGTCAAGACAATAAAAGATTTGCGTCTTTTTCTTTTAAATCTTGCTTTGGCTTCAGCACTTCAGTCTATCCAGTTGCAGTCATTTTCCCAATCAGACCACAAAACACAGGAGTATGTAACACAGATGTTACCTCCGTATCTCCATTGGATTTACAAGTTACTAATATGCTTTTATTGCCAGTCTACGGCCCAGTTAATTCCCCTTCTAGCAATACCAGTGAACTCCGACAACGAGGCAAAACTACAGGGACTGCAAAGCTACGTCAACAAGCCTGTAAAACAAGGCAGTTGTAGGAGGAGGAAGGTTAATGAGTGCATGTGTGATCTGTGCAACAGCACAGGCATGCAAGCAAAAGAAACTTCTGCATAATTTGTCCTGCTTCTGTAAATCGAGAACAACAGTTTTAGAAGTAGGTTCTCCTTGTACTGTGGTCTGCAGTACTTGAAGGACTAGGTAATTACAAACCCAGAAAAAATTCTCAGTGTGTTACATGAAAGTGGATGTAGCCACTTTGAAGTTGCCCTGGCTACAAAATTATTGTAACTAGATCTGAAAAATGCTGCATGCAAAACACAGCTGTGCATGTCTATATTTATCCAATTATTATCTGATTGTTTTTAAGAAATTATTTGTCCATTATTTCCTGTGCTATGCTTCACCACCCAAAAAATGGAATTATCACTTTAAACCACTTTGCTACACAAGAGCTATTTATGCCAGTGAGGTTTAATCCCAGCGTAACCAGAGGAAAAGGAAATTGCGAGGTGGGGGTAAAAGCAGCATCATAAAAGCCTTTTCAGTTGCGTTTACCTGTAGCTGTTACAGAAAATGAAATAAAACAGAAACAGACCTCACATTTCAGTATCACTTCAAACCGACCCCAAAGCGAAATGCATCCCAGATATCTCCCCCAAGAAATGCTGCACAAGCAGTAACATCACACACCGGTCACCTGCACGTAGCTTTTCATTCTACCTGTACAACCTTCCACAACTACGCACCACAGTCACGCTGGCAAGTTGACCTGCATTTTACTCACTCCTCACATTAATACAGTAAGTCACCTCCTCAGCCAGGATAAACCGACACTTCTCCACTTCAGCCAGGAGAGGCACAGTGAATTACTCACCAGAGGATCTAGTTCACTGTATGTAAAAGGGCTCCAGACATAAAAATATATTTCAAACTACTGCAAAGGAAATTTGGTTTGAGGTAAGAAATGAAGGTGTGATACACAGTGGGACTTCAAGGAAAAGACTCCCTAAAGTCAGCTGCACTTAAGTGGGTGCTTGTAATTAAGCATGCTCTCAAATGTTAGCCTAGGAGATGTTGAATGGGGAGCTACCTAACATTTAACTGGAAAATAAAGTGTGAATTCCTCCTATCTTGCTGTTCTGACAGCAAGGGATGCACAGGAGAAAAGAAATAGCTGTAAAACTCTTAACAGCCCCTCGCTGCAATATTGCAACTGCCACGAATATATATTGTATTTGCAATCTGTGAGATATGAAGTACGTATGTATATTTCTAGATATATTTATCAGAACAAATTTTAGATGTATTTCACTTAAAGAATGGTAACGTATACCCAAAGATTCAATTAGTCTCAGAATATTTCAGTTTGTTGGCACAATTCTCTATTTGCTATCAGAACAGTTCTGCAATAGAGCTTTATTTAAGCAATCAGCCAGACCTCACGCTATCAAATATTAATTTTTTATCCTTTAGCCCAGTTACCATTATTCTGGAATAATCACGAATTTTCCTGTTCTGTGATGTCATTTGAAGTGCAGAGCATGACAGCATACAATAGCTTTACCAGACAGCAGGGACAGGGTCATAATGAACCGTTTGGTTCTGATGGTAATTGATTATAATTAATGTAATTTATATATCTTCCCTTCTGCCAATTTGCCCTAAACAATAAAAACAGGCAAGCACAGAACTACATTTTACAATTCTTTTTCCATCAGAGTCTAAACACTTCACAAAAATTAGCTATTGCTGGTAAGTATTTTGAATGCTGTGCAAATTAAAAAGGTGCTGGCAACTCAGCTTCTGCTGGGAAATACCACAATTCTCGTATCTTTTTAAGATCTCAGCTTGGGAGCATACGGGTTGGGTAGGTATACTGTTAAAAATATTCATAATTAAAGATAACTGCGTAAGAGCACCTCATGTTCCTGAAGTTGCATCACACATGAATGGACTTACAGACAATTAGAAACTTCCCCATTTCTAGAAAGGACAAGAATATTTTCTCAAATGAGTATTAAAAGGGACAGACAACCCACTGGACAGGACACGAATGCTTCTGGGAACTAAAAAAACAACCCACAGCTGACATCCAGAGAATGAGAGCTATAATTCAGGCTCAATTACATGAGAGCAAGGATGCTTAGCGAGCTCTGGATGCAGAGTTCAGAGAAGAGTCAAAAATACCATCCCGTCCATGACAGAAGTTCCCTTCCGCCTGTGCTGGGTCTGGAAAGTGTCCAGGCTTTACCTCTCAAAGAGGAGATTTCATTCTCAGTGCTGGCCATGGGACAGCTTTTACAAGCACCAACTGAAAACATGCTGAAAATATCAAACGTCCTCCAAAGAACAAGAGAAAGGAATTACATTATTACATAGCACCCAGGCCACTGTGAGCTGACAGCTAGGTGCTTTTTTCTTTCTCCTACATAAGTTAAAAAGCTTTATAAAAGGCTTTTTTGCTTTTTTCCTTTTTTTTTTTTTTTTTTGGAAAGGATTTTCATATAAAATTCAAGTTTCACAGAATTGGTAGGAAGGAATTTAAGTGACACGTGGTGTGTACCCTCTTCATGCAACAGACTGTTGCAAAGGACTCCACAGGCCTTCAGTGCCAAACTTCTCACAGTTTATTCATAGAAATAATGCAGAAAACAAGGGCTAGAGATGTGAGTTCAAAGTCACATGCTCTTCCTTTCTTTCTCTCTCTCTATGTACATGGCTGAACCGCATACAATGACTGAACGTGTAACAAAAATTAAAACTTCCCAAAATGCTGCATGAGACTGTACCTAGGTATCTTCAATCTTCAAATAATATCCAGTTAATGCTGCAGAGTATTTCCCACCTGTATCCAAAAAGGACATACTCAGTAGATACATTTGAAAGACGCATTCTCCTAAAAAGACCTAAATTCTCTTTCTTGTGTGACTTAACAATGGAGACATTTCTAGCCACTGTGTTTCTGGGTTTATCTTTGCCAAAATCAGTGTATCTGATTATTAGACAATAACAGCTCAGCAATTAGATTGCATTGGATGTTTCTATGGGGATGCATTACGAAGATTTCAGAGGTAAGCCCATGAATTCTACTTGTATTTTCATATTTCTCAGCGTGAAGGAAAACATGCTGTTTCCTCTTCACTTTGACAGCAGAATGCAAAATCCTCAATTAAAGTGAGCACAGTCACCACAAGAAATTGCAGAATTTTCCCCAGTGGCCATATATCCCGTAGGCATTTCAGCTCTTTACTCACTTCAGCACCTTATGAAATCACGCACGCCCATCCTCACCCTCCAAACTAATGAGTTGGAAGAAGAATATTTATCTGCATTTTGAAAAGCAAGTACCCTGGAAGTTTACTGTATCTTCACAACATGACTTTATGAAAGACTTCATGTTTATGGTGTTACCAGTCACAATCATCTTGTCACAAAAACTGCAGGACACGCTTTTTATACAGGCTCCAAGATTCCTGGATTCATGTTTTTTTCATGAATATTGACGAAAACTGGAAAAATCCACAAGTTTCTAACTTGTGAGGTAACCATAAGACTCAGAAATTAATGCCAAAAGCATCCAAAACCAGAGACACAAAAGATTCAGAGTATTATTTTTAGTCATATTCTTTTAAAAAAGTTTCCCAATTATTTAATGATTCTTTTGCATATGATACTCCAACAAATAATGCAAGGAGTGTTTCTATTCTTGTTTTTAGTTGTAGATATGTTACCTTTAAGTTTGCAATTGTTAATCTAGTCTTACTGGGAAACACTGATTACATGGCATCTGGGTGAAATCAGCTGTGCAGCCCCCAGTGAAGCAGATGCTGACCAAGTCCACGCACAAAAAACGCTCACGTATCTGCAAAGGCAATCATCTCCACTTTAACATGCATGATTAGGCAACTTGTATGGCTGCTGCCGCTGCCATACTTGTGCTCTGGATCCAAGCAGGGCTGACAGCACCCCATCGTTCCCAGACAAGAACCAGGTAAAAGCTGCACGAGCTTTCTAGGCAGCAGTGTGCCTCTGGATGTCCTCTCCTCTGCCTGCAGGCTACGAGGGCAGATCACAAACCTGAGTCCCTCTTGGCACCCACAGCTGAGGGTTACGGTTGTAAGTTTCTGGGTTGAACAGATGAAATAATTAAAGGTCAAACAACCGAGCACGCGATTATTTAAAGACTCCTATAAGCAATGAAGTTATTTGACTCATACTGGATGACAAAGGCATCTTGCCAGGCACTCACAAGAAATGCACCAAGAGTACATTTTTGCTGTTCAAAGCGGCCACTTAATCGTGAAGTGCAACACCCACAACAGAGTGGCACACCGCGAACCTTCAGTTCTGAGTCTTTTACTGAATTAAGCCAGAAATCAATTTCAGAGAAAGGAATTACAGCATAATAAATACCTTTTAATATGACATTTTGTTCCTTACATGATGCTCTCCAGGGTAGGACATTTTCATTCTAAAAAGACCTAGCTCTTAAAAAAAATTAAATTAAATGGTAGAGAGGACAATAACAAGCCGTCTTCTCCCCTGGTGTCTTTATAGGTACACTGTTAAAATACAAATTTTGTCCGGGAGTGATCGGTGTCTGAGCTGTTCTCAGAGACAAGAGGCTGACACGGGCAAGACGTACTGAGCCACTACGCTGCAGGCAAGATACACCCTAATTACAGAAGGGTATGAAAAAGCAGTCTGGTTTTGTGGTATTATGACAAGCACACTGCTGCCCATACTCAAGCATCAATATTTACTTCACCAACATGGGAGAGCACTTGTGCTCCATGGGAAGAGGCCTTCAAAGCATCTTTTCACGCTGGCTCTTTGCCAGCGTAATCCTCTCTGGAGTGGCGTCCCCCTCAGCTAAGGTAACTTTGCAGCTGAAATCCTCCTGGTGCAGCATATGTGTTACATGCATTTCTTGTGTTTGGATTTTGAGTGCACATGTTATTTCAGCAATCTCCAAGTTTCACACTTCAGTAGCACCTGGGAACTGCACCCATCACTTAAAGGGAGGCTGCAAGCCACCAGCTACTCTTGCACAGCAAGCTACCCTGGTGAGAGCATCTTCTGGAAACTCCACAGCAAAAATCAGTTCATATTTTGACTTCTAACAGCAACAGAAAAATTAGTATTCTATATTCTGGGAAAAAGAATTGCAATTTTTTTTTTAATTATTGCTGAAAGATTAGAAGAGATGCTGCTGGCCTCCAAGCAGTGGGAAACCAACTGCTTACCACACAGACATGAGGGTGCACATCTGCCTGCTGCAGGCTTAGCCCAGCACCGCTTGGACAGTGGCTCTCGGGGCAAGCACTGCAGCCCACTCATGCTGGGGATAACACTGGCAAAAGGAAAAACATATGGCAGGGTTTACCTCCCACAGGTGAAGGCAGAGGTAAGGACTGCAATTGCTGGACCAATTACTCAGTCTCGTTACCTGCTACACAGAGTCCCATTTCCTCTGCCAGCTGCAATACTCCATGGTCTGATATCAGTAAGCCTTAGAGGACTCCCTAGCATCCGATCACAGAACTTTTAACAGTCACAAAGCTACAGCTCTGTAAGGAGACCGATAACGATCTCTAACCCAAAGATGATAACAAACTCCATTGCTCTGAGGGAATGAAAAACTGGGCCAAAATTTATCTCTAGGCTAAGTGCTGCTGAAGCCATTACATTTGGCTCCTGGTATTTCTGTGAAATGAAGGATGGGAAGCACGAAATGCAAACAGCCCCAATCTCATTGATAGAGATAACTTCTGAAATCATGAGAAAAGTAGTCACAAACAGAGTCACAACTGTTTCAGATGTAACATACAACCATCTCAGCTGCTGAAAACAGCTTTCATTCTCTCTTCCTTTTCTTCATTCTCTCCAAATTATGCTCAGCTTCTCTTCGCACAATAGTGCAAACAAGTCTGAACCCTCCAAAAAGAATCCTGACAACGTGACCTTATCAAACACCCCAAGGATGCCCAGGGGTATCTGTTTTTGGCATGAGCCCACAGTGAGATTGAGATAGGAAATGGGAGGTTTGTTTTCAAAATATTTTTTCCAGTACAGTAAAAACCAAGTTTCTGGGTTTCACTTTAGATGAGCATCATTTTGCAACACAGTGCAAATAAATTTGCCTCATCCTACTCCCTCAAATACAGCTAATTAAAGAGTTGTTAATCTGCTGCACCAAATTTATATGTTACGCGATTCATGCTTGTTACACACCATTTAACATGAGAAAAGCTAAAGAATAGTTGTTTGTGAGCTATATGTAATCCCACTTACAGAAAAAACCCAGGGAGAACAGGAACTGCCTGACTGCATCATCTTTTGACACACTGTCCCAGTACAGGTAGGTGTAAAGGAATCAGACCGATCCCCAATATACTGCTATTTGATTAACATGAGTAGTGCGATTTGGCAGGTCCGATTTGAACAAAGTATTTTGATATGCCTCTAAAAGAGAGACAAACGTGGGGGAATTGTGCAAAAACTCAAAACCTATTTTGTTTGCAGAAACTGTCTTTTCCTTAGAAAAATATCAGCCAAAAACGCTTGCTTAGCTCTCAAGCAAATGCTTTCCCTCTGTTCACTTACACACAACTCAAAACACATCTTTATAGGGGAATTCAAAGAGATCTGCTGAAGCTGAGCTAGTTGGAAGATTATCCATTCTCTCTTTAGAAGATCACTTGCAGCCATACCTGTAAAATTTTCAACAGTTGTAGGGCTGATTGGAAGACTGGGGAAGGGAGGGGAAATGATATGAAAAATTCACGAGAAGGCCCCCAGAATACAGTCCCCTTTCAACACACAGCATGGGTTTGAAATGTCAACATTCAAAATACCAACAAAACCAGAGCCGAGACAGGAAACCAGAGGGCAGTGGAGAGAAACTCTCAAATGAGCTGATTCATCCCAATATTGTGCAGGAAACCACCAAAGCAGAGAAGCTGCTCACCAGTCTACTCAACATGTCTCAAATGAATGCAACACTACTCTCTGCTCCCATCTGTCCCCAAAGAGAATAAAGCATGCGGGGAAACTTGCAAATTTGGGGATTCTTTACTAACCGTATTAGTTAACATCCTGTTCAAGTTGGCAAAATGTTAACGCTGCTGATGTTATTTTTCTCACAAAGGAAATAGAGACACTTGCAGCTAAGACTGTAGCCCAGTCTTGAATTGCTAACTTCTTAGTCTGGATATAAAACAACAACTTCCACTGCTAATCCAAATGCATTTGACCACTTCACCTAAAGAGAAATATATTCCTGAAAACCAAAGTCGCGCCCTGACCTTTAGCTGTGATACCCAGATTTACTTCCACCGCTCAGAGAGAGACAGTCCCTTCTCTCCCCACCCCAGGATACCTGCCTGGTCTCAGTTCCTACATTTGAGCGGCCTCCAGCAGTCTAGAACACTTTGGGACATAAGCGCGTTGCCCATAAGAAGCTGGTTTTGGCTCTCCTCAGCTATTTCAAGGTAATGACACACAGGTCAGGGAAGACACAGACTGGCGGGGCAGGACAAGGAAGTGGTATGCTGGGGCTGAAGGCCAGTAATCTGCTGCAGCTGGCAGCTGTACCAGCTGGAGCTGATGATCTCCCTTTCATTTCCTTCTCCTCCAAGTGTGAAATTCTCTTGCTCATACTCATGTGTGCATTCTCCCCTAGTACATTCACTGACACAAACTGATGTTCTTACACTATTTTAAGTCAGTAATAAAATGTCTTCATTATTACCGTGTATTTCCAGTTCTACATCATACATGGATTAGTACTTTATTATGTACTCTGTGTTTTGATACCACTTTATAATGCCACCGTGTATAACAATCTTGGTGTAATCCTTCCTCCCAGTTTTGACTCACAAAGGCTCGGCTCCAAAGTGAGGTCCATAAAAAAAGATGTAGTAGGCTTGTTTAAACAAATAACAAAACAGTCAAAAGCTTTCCCCAGAGAAAAAGCCAACAGAAGACAAAGGTAGAAGTATTTATGCAATCACTAAGGGACATTGGAAATGTGTGTTCTGAATAAACGCTCATCTTCGGTATGCAAGTACCATTGCCTTTGCTGTCTCCCAAAGATCAGTGAGAATGGAAATCAATGATGCTGCCTTGTTAGAAAACACAAATCAAACCATCAGTGACTTTGTAAAATCCCTTCTGTCACTTTGACCTTCTGGTGCCAGGCATCTCCATGGATTCATTACCATTCATTGTAATGTCTAAAGAGGAAACCTGCAGCTCAACAGTATTTTAGAGTAACACACTAGCAGTGGGAATCATAACAAAAACTAGGAAGCTGAGTATACAAAAAGAAATGAGAATCCCATTAATAGATGCTTGCACTGCCTTGAGGACTGTATGCTCTCTTCTAACAAATCCAAGTCACTTACTTCTACTGCTGTTCAACTGTACGCCAGGTCCCTGCCTCACCATCCGCACCCACTCTTTCCTGTAAAGAGTCTGGTTCTCTTCTTGCCCAGTCAGTCATGTTGGGAGCTACCGCTACTGCTGTTACAGCTGCAACTTCTCCAGGGCCACTGACACGGTTAAATATCATGAATATGGTGGGCAACAGCAGATCAGCCCTCTCTTTCTGAGAATCTCTTGTAAGAAAGAAGTGGGAGGGGGGTAGTACTAACCTGAGTCTCCAAGCTGGTGTAGGGACTAGGAGGTTCAATCTACAAAAAGAGCAGACAGAAACAGCCATTACTCTGGAATAGTGGAAAAGAAGGTGTTTTGAGCCATTATTGGTCCAAAGTAGCGATGTTAGGAACAAACACATCCGCTTGAACAAGGATGACAGAGGAATTTTTTTAAAAAAATTTTTTTTTTTTTTTTTTTTTTAAGAGCCCCTCCTTTTCCAGACATCCTACCATCACACAGAAATTGCAGGATCTCTACAATATTCAGATGAGTGAAGGAAGTTGCAGTAACTGGAGCATACCAGAGACAGATTAGGTACAGAACAACTCAAGGCCACATGCACACCCTTGCATCTTTGATTTAATTCTTTGTTACATTTCTTTCTTAGATTACAATTGACTGGTGCTCCTGTAATTTCAAGGCATTAGAACCTTTTCAGAAAGTTCATTAGGACTTGATGATGATAGGGCCACATCCTTGGCAAAACTTTTCCTCCCAATAGCTGCAGTTACACCATGGTTGGGTTTTTCTTTCCATTAAAATTTCATCCTGATTAATGTCTCTCTCCAGCTCTGCACATTATATGTGTAAGTGCATCGTGCGTTTTCTGCAGTCTGGCATCTTCCTTGGTGTCAAAATCTGAACTCTTAACTCGGCTCGGCCAGAGGATTCAAACCTCATTAAAGAGCTTCTGAACACAAAAGCACCAAAATTACCTATTTAGCCAGTTAATTAAGAGGTTAGAAAGAGATAACATCCCTACAGGAGACTCCATCATTAGTGTTCTAGGATTAGCGCTGAAGCAAAATCTGTAAAGAAACATCTCTTAAAAGTATGAGGGGTATTTAAAACCTCAGTCCTGCTGGTCTAGGTATTACTCTGCAAGGTCTTGCTTTCTACATCATCCTGTTTAATTGGAAAGCCTAACAGAGTGGAACCAGGTCAATGATGCTTTCTCTTTAGTCCATCACATCTGCCAAAATTAGACAGCTTAAGTTTAGTAGAGTAAATTCTTATCTGTCAGATTATCAGGCTCCTGAGACTAATTTTGAGTTCTGATATCCCCAGATACTCAGGTCGTTGTGATTCTCACTTTAGCTAAACCACAGAACAGAATGAAAAAAAAAAAATCTGGCTTTCCTCCAAGAAACTATATATTCCTTTTAATTATATCTATAAGGCAGCTTTTGGTTTAATATTCACTGTAAATACACTAAAGAAAAAACAAGCCATCAACCCAGGAAAAAAAAGACAAGGAGGAAATTGGCCTTGAAACCCTCAATACATCTTTCCTCCACTCAGTATGTCATGAGCCAGGCAGCAAGCTGTGCCCAGCTGAAAAAGTCCATGATCACCTCTGTCACACTGCTAACTTAAACGTAACCTTTCATCAACGTGTACTAACACCAGAGTACCACTATTGTACACATGTAGTAGATATTATCTGACAACTGGCCAAATGATATTAAGACTGGAAGTAGACTGAGAAACCTCAGTGAAATCCAAACATTATGTCATAAGCTAAGCTGGGGGGGAGGGGGGTGGTGGAATCAGCTGAAGGTGAGAGAAGAGGTGAGAGTAATCTTGCCCTTGGATGGCTTTACATTTCTAAAGACAAATGATGTCAGCACTCATAGCTCTTCTCTTATAGACTTAGTGGGGATAAACTCATCCATTTTGCGCTGCACTCTAAGCGATGCTAGTTTGGTCAGAACATTGTCCTACATTGTCCCACTCACATTTATATCATAGCAGGAAGATCACAATACTGGCAGGTGCGTGTGGCAGATCGAATACAAAACCTGTTTAAATAGAAAGAGCAAAATACTACTGTAACAAAGAAAGCCCAGCTGCACAGACTCCCCTTTGGGAGATCATCTGGATTTTCTCAGTCACTGCCAATTTGACTGCAGACAAAAGCTTTTTCAGCATGTACTGTTCACTTCCAAATGACTTATTTCTATAAGAGGAAACAGCTACTGTATGTATAAAACATCCTGGAAAGATCAGGGGATTCCTGTAATAGATAAGGCTTCAGACTATTTAAAAGCCAGACAAATGAAGTCCAATGCTTGCTGAACAGAACAGATTTCCTTTGGAAATTATGAATTTCAAAAGCTTTCTTGACTAAAGAAAATTGTACATAAAAACCAGGTTTTGAATGGCATTATTTCACCATATGGAACATGGTGCATCAGCATGGGCCAATTAAACTGATGCTACAGTTTTTCCTGTTTGTTTTCCTCCTCCTCATTTTGGCTATGGTTACTTGTATTAACTTGTACTGTAGCCATTCTGCTGGGAACCTGTACTGTAGCATTGCAGGGGGACCTGTTTCCCCCCATCGTTAGGGACACACACCATTCATACGCGTGACATGGTGTTCGCTTCTGAATTATCTGAGAAAAAATGAAGCTTGGCTTTTACGGGCAAAAGCAGGAACAAAACAGGTGAATTTCTCCTTCCCCATCTCACGCTTTGTACCAGCACAGTCGCTAGAGATGGTGCAGGTTTGGGGTTTATTTCCCTTTCTCCCAACAGTGGTTCACACAGTGTGACATCGCTGCCTCTCAGCATCCACTGACTGTGAAACAAAGATGAAGAGACTTTGCTGGTTTGTTTCAGGATGCCACCTCTACCTCGCACAGAGGCTACTTTTCACATGGTGCCCGACTGCCTGCTCTACTTTTCTGTTTCACTTATCACAGCTCTGAGCTGACCTGAAGGTCCCCAAAACACAATCGCAGAGAATACATCCCGATTCTCCTCTTTAAGCGAGGCAATAAGGAAGCTGAGGAGAGTGGAGGAGGAGGGAGAACATAAACATAGTCAAATATGATTTAGTGGGGGACTTGGTAGTGATAGGTTAATGGTTGGACCCGATGATCTTGGAGGTCTCTTCCAACCAGAACAATTCTATGATTCTATGATTCTATAAATTCAGTTTCCAACTGCAAAAAATAGTTTTAAAATTCGAGCTCAATGTCAGCAACTTAAAAGAAAGGCTTTCACTCTTACTTCAGGAAGAGGCATGTCCTTAAAATTATCCACCTATTGCTAGTGTCAAATAAATACGTCACATCTGGGTAAATCCCACTGCTTTTCTCCAGCTCCTGTGCGTGGCTTGATGCATGGTTATGTTTGGTAATGTGCACAAGAGTAGCCCATGTGTGAGGGATGAGGGTATACACTTTTTTTTTTTTTTTTAAGTTACAGCCTCTCTGCTCTGTCCAACCTGCCTGCTCTCATTGATTATTAGCTGCTAATGAAAGGTCTGAGTCAGAGAGCAAAGTTATCCCTCGTCCACATCTATGCATGGAAACACTTAGGAACAAACACCAGACCAACCAGCACCATCCTGAACAAAGGTTTGCTTGGTCTGTATATGTTCCACTTAAACTCTACCAGGTTTAAGCAGCCTGCCACAGTACCACAAGAGCTGTTATAACTAAACCCTGGGGACATCAGCAATCATCCCATCCGAAATTTCAGACTGCCATTTTTCCAGTGCTATGAATCATTAATCTCCAGTGCTTGTGATCAAATGAAATCTTTAGTGGAATTGGAGTGTAAACAGTATGACATTGCTGTATAAACGGCATGACACATTTACCACATTTAAAGATTGATCAGGGTAAGTCTCTGTTTACTACTGAAAAGTGACTGAGTACAGCAGCTCTGGTCTGGGGTTTGGTGACGATATTTTTCATAAAGGGTTAATGCCTCGCACATATACAGGAAAGAGATAGCTCTTTTCACAGACATTGCAACCTTTCCAAAACAAAACTAAAGGATGGGAAGACTCAGAAGAACAGAGGTACAGACAAATAAACAGACTATTCCAAAGTCCCATAGGAAATATGAGAGAAATCCCTAAGTCACTGTCTAGGACCTTGACCACAAGACATGTCTCTCTCCCATGCCACAAAAAATGTTTTTCTAGCACCATTTCAAGAGACATCAGGTTTGAAAATGGTAAATCAATCTATGCCTCAATATAATCACACATATTTTTGGTGACGGCCCAAGACTGACTGTAGGAAAGCCCAGTGCTTAGACTCAAAGTGCTATTGGCTGCACTGGACCTGATCCTGCAGACATGCCTTCTGCTCGCTGCCCCTTCCATCACTTCTGCACTGCACATTTTTGGTTCCCTCGCAGCTCTGTTCAGCTTTGATGAGCGTGGCAGGCACTTGAAAAGGTTTTTTTTTTTTACTTAATGGGCTGATTTTCACTCAGTTTCTGGTCACTTCTCTCCATCCCTGGAGGCAGCACCGATCTGCATGTGGCTTGGCATAGGGTGGTGGCTCCCCAGCAGCAGTGCCAGTTGCAGGTGCCCTCGCCCCAGAACCACAGCACTTGCATCACAGCAGTTTTTTGCACCCACGTTTTGTGCAGCCAGGACCTGACCCGCAGGGGGGAACCGAACCAGCCTGAAGTGTTCTTTTTTAATTGTATTTATTTGTTCTGTGTCATTTTACAGCTGAACCGGCTCCTTCACCCAGCTCATGACACAAGTCAAGGAGAGCTGTGCTGGCACAGCAGTGGCATGGCCAACAAAGCCAGGAGGGGGAGGACAAGAAGGAAGAATCAGCAGCTGGGGACAGGGTAAAGAGGCAAGTAGCAGTAACAAATGCCAGCATCACCATAAATACTTCTTCCCATGAAACCACAGTTTCGGACAAAGACACAAAACGCTCACCTAAAAGTGACATTTCACACTTCCTCTCCAACAGCTCTGTTGCCTGCAAGGCAGGACCACATAACAGCAGCTCCCTGTGTGGGCAGTGCTGTTTTTACAAATTGCAGTTGAGGGCTACAGCTATCCCAGGGCACTGTGGCTTCATCTCTTCTGCTGACTCATTTCATGACCCAGGGGTTTGTTAGCCTGCCAGCCTGTGGTTTTTATCCTACGCTCAAATTTGGCTCAAAACCTTTGTATATTCACAGAAACAAAAACCAAACCAAAACAAAAAAATAGGACTGGAAGGGACCTCCTGGACTGCCATTTCCCCACATTTCTGCCCATCTCTCCATTAGTGAGGGAGAACACAAGTCAGGTAACCTCCCACGCATCACAAGGACAGCAGAGGCACAAGTGCCCTGGAGCAGCACCCTGGGCACCAACGCATGGAGTTTCCCTGCAGGAGGGGGTGCAACATGTCCCTGCAACGAAACCCAGCATCTTATTACAGGAAGCGTTCAGTAACCTTAATTGTAACCCTTAAATACAAGTCACATTAACAGCCGCCTCTACACCACCAGCTAGCTCACAGACACACGCTGACTTATTTGGGGAAGAGAGACTTTCTGGCAGCACCAGTACCGCTAGCCTGGATGGGAGCTGCCAGGCAGGGGTACAGGCAATCCTAAAGTCGCCCGGCTCATGTCCTCATAGTGCAAGGCAGAGAGGTCATGGCAGCAACATCTCCAATGTGCTTAGGCACTTTCTAAGGGGCAGGGCTTGCACAACAGGATATCATTTGGATATCAAGAAAATAAAACCAAAAATGCTCTTGCAGATCTGCTTTTTATCACACTGCCCACCGTCACAAGCTGCACCAACACCTGAGAGCACTGACTCAAGGGGAAGGGCAAGAAGGGTGAGTGTTACCAGGGTGGTCTGCACAGCACTAGCCTGATTTTTCTCTTTTTTGGTCTTAGCATCACTTCACAGGCTCCATAAGAGTGTTTGCATAAAGAGGAAAAGATGGGAAGGACTTCCTGGTACTAATGTACCCAGAGCCTCGGTGTAACTGCTCTGCAAAGGATCCTTTCAAGCAAATACACCAATTCCATAAAAATCTCAGCTTGTCATCGCAGGCCACATAAACCATAATTTTATTATTTCTGCTGGACATCTTAACACACATCCAGGAGGCTCTAGTACACAGGTATAAAAACTATTATTTGACTTCTTTTTTCCTTCTCCAAAAGGCGGCTAGGAGAAAGGAAAAAGACTATAGAGAATGTTTCCTACTACACATCAAGAACAATTATTCAATGAAAGACTGATCTTGAAATGCCAAGACTGGAAATTAGCACATTTGCACCATTCTTTCCCCCACTAACATTGTTTGAATGAATAGTGGTTCTCAGGAAGAAATTACTGTGTTATCAATGTACCAATCTTTCCACCACTTACTACAGCTGCAATGGTCTGGAAACAAACGTTTAGTGAAGACCGGATTTCAGCCAGTACAGAAGGCCCTAGGCAAGTGGTGGCAGAAGCCGAGACCGAAGCGTGTACAACTTCCCGTTACATGAACTAACGGTGCAGAAAAGGGGCAGCCAACCTGTTTGCTCTGCAAGCCACATACCCGAATTTTCATATGATGAAGAGCCGCAGACACTTATCATGTCCTTTGAAGAGACAGAAAGAAGCAGAGGGGAGATGGAGTGTTCAAGCAATGACAACAGCTTCTGAGGAAGAGAAACACTGAAGGTTGTAGTTAGCATGAAGCAACCCCCTGGGACAACCAGCAGGGCCAGGCGGAGCCCCGCTTGCTGGCTCTCCTCCTCCAGCAGCAGGGATTCGCGTCACCCAGTAACAGCACAGCCCCGATGCTGGTCATGCAGTGTCAGGGCAGGACGACAGCCACCACCCGCTACATCTGGTGCAGACCCAAGCTCAGGTCTCAGCACTGCTCTCAGTCCTGTGCGTGGCACTGACAAACACTGAAGCCCCAGCGGGGAGAACTCCCGCAGCGAAGCCAGCACAAGGAAGATGCAGACACCTTCCAGGGGCTCCTGTCTCAGCCAGTGCCAGTGACAAGATGTGGCCATAACGGAGGTGGAGCAGCCCCAGCCAAATGTGCCGGGTGGTCCAGCAGCTCACACAAGCTCTCGGGATGCCAGAACGTGCAGAGGCTGCTCCAAACATGGAGTTGCAATTAGTGCACTCAGAGCTAATAGCCTCACTAGTACACAGCTTAACGAACCTGTTCTTCAGTAGCAACATCAGCCCACATGGCCTCTGACAGCCCTTAATTTTGATAAATGACGTGTTTGTGTGGCCGCATTGGAGAACTGATGCTAACTAAAAACAAACCATTGGGGGAAAATGTATTTAAGCAAGATCATTTCCTCATCTAGTTTGCTGAGAAACTGCAAAGAGTGGGAAGGCAGCTTAAGCCAGGACATTCACTAAAGTTTGAGACACAGAATTTCATGATCAGCTCCATAAGAGTACCATCTTGGTCATCACCCTTAAGTACACAATACAGGTACTTAATTCGGATTCTTACTCTGCACGCTTTGAGCAATTCTCACTGTCCTCGTTGTAGCATATCCAGAAGAGTGTCCCAGGTCAAAAAGTAGTAAGAAGAAACAAGAACAAGAATATAAATACATTGAAACCACTTGTAATCCTCTAGAAGAGGAGGATATTGATCAAGTCTGGAGCACAGGTGGGAAGAAACAAACCATAGAAAGAAACCTACTGAAAGGGCAAAGCAGCACACACAGCAAAACCACAGAGAAGATGAACTCTCCACAGATGCCATTTGCGATACAAAAATGCAAGACAAAAGAGCAAAATTGGAGACCCTGAATGCTTACAGTTTTCCTCCCCACTCCATTTCCAAGTGCATTGGGAGTTCTGTCTGGATTACAGAGGGGTTAAGGATAAACCAAGTTAAAGAGACGAAAAATAGCACAATAGTGAATAACTTCATCAACACATACTTGAGTGTGGCAAAGGCTTACCACCCTATGCCACACCGGGACAGCTCTTCCTTGTGAAAGAAAGGGCATTAGAAAGCATTTGGATATTAAGCCTGTGATAACAGTATTAGAAATGTGAAGACGCCCAAACTGCCGGGTCATTTCTACTCAGCCACAGGGCAGCTGTAGGAAAGGGCAGTACTTTCATTTTTTCTTAACTTGACACAAGTCGGCAGGACTTGAGACATAACAGAGACATCAGTTCACAGCTACTTAGTCCTTGAGTAGCTTGATATAGTTTGGTGAAGATTACCTCCTCTGTGCCGAGGTACATACCAACTGCTAGAACATAGTGTTCTGGTCGAAAAAACGGATGTGCCCAATGCCTCTGCACACTGACTCTGGATATTTCACCACCAGAAACAACTGCAGTCTCCTCAATAGCCAATGGCTTTGGTAAAAACTGCTCTACTCCTTGGCTAGTAAAGTAAATTGGTGTAGCTCCTTCAAAGCCAAAAAGCTGAGGTTCTGCCCAGGACTTGAGCATGGCATATGTGTCTTCTGCCAAATGAACAATCACACAGTTATCCAGCAGTTGAAGGACAGCTCAGTTAAGTCTAAGCTAGCTCCCTGCTTTTCCACAAAGATAAAACTGTTTTCTTGTCTACAGGAGCTTACAGAAGACTACAGTCATTTACAGAACTTGAAATGCAGCAATACCTACTATTTCTTAGCCTGCAATAATAGTCAGTGCCCAGAAATAGCCCAGAACTCTCAAATGCCTCCATAAAAACCATTATCCAAAATAAATTCATGCCATCTTACAAAACACTTACACCACAGACTGAATCTGCTGTCTATTACAATCCTGAAATTCCAGTTACAAACGAAGCTGGTACTATCTCTATCTTTGGTGTCTTTTACCACCTGAAAAATATCAGCTGCTACCAGCTCAGCACAGATCCCTGAACTCTGCCAGGGCCAGCTGCAGCAGTATGCAGATAGCAGTAGGAAGCTTTCCCAGATGTCTATAAAACATGTCTGGCCACCCAGATGCTGCTGCCCAGGTACTGCTTTGACATTTTGAATGTGTTAGCTACCCAGGCCAGACACGCTGTCTCACAGGTACGAGCAGAAAGACAGTTAATGTTTTAACTTACTAACTCCGGGCAGGCTTATCTTTCAGCCTTGACAGTTTAATACAGTATAGCTGCTCTGACACCGCCTTTTCGAATCTGTGCTTAAGAATGATACATCTGACCGATTCAGAGCAAGGGTCAGCTGTCCTGGTTTCTTTAATAATTTATTAAGAGCTGGCAGGAGCAGTGGCTTTGCTGTGTTGTTCAGTTGTCCTAACAAACTGGACAATTTGTTTCAGGCAGCAAACAAATTTCAGCATGAAATGCAAATGTGTAAAAAGACAAGGAATACTAATCTAACAGATCAATATAACCTGGTTGTTTAAAGATGGCAAAGTGTACTGGATGATACTGAAAAAGATGTTTCTCTCCCCATGCCCCAGCTCGTCTCTGAGAGCCCCACAGCTCCTTGCTTCTGTGAAACTGTTTCATGCCCACTTCTCCAGCAGATGCTGCCATGTAAGCCTCCGAGAGGGCACCCCGGGAGGTACAGCCTGGGTATGACTTTGAGTATAATTATATTCGGGCACATGAATGTGGGTTATTTGTGGTTCTAGTAATGGAAAGGCAAAAGAAAAAAGATACATGTCCATATGCAACATTGTCACAACTTTAATAGAGCTAGAGGAGTCTATATTTATAGAATAACCAAGTGTTATAAAAAGCTACATTAAAAAAAAGCACATGGAGGGAGATACTAGTTCAGTTCAGTGTATAAGCATAGCATTTAAAGGAAAAAAAAGAACTGTCCTGGCTGACAACCGCTCCAGTCATCGCCTCTTATGAGAACAATCTCAAACCACTCTGCTTGAATATTTTCTGAAACAGGACATGGTGCAGAAAATCAGCAGGAAGACCGTGATCAAATTCAAAGAGCAGGCTCATTTAAAGTTTCCAGGCAAATAAGTTACCAGAACAAAATTAAAGCCTGCACTAAGGAACATGTTCAAAACTTAAATGAACAGCCGAAGAGGACAGACTTCAGGCACGAGAAGCTTCAAAGCCGAGTCAGGCACCGTTATGGTGTGAACAGAAGTCAGCCAGTCAGCAGAAAAGTTGCACGTTTCACTTGTAGCTATCACAGGTAATCAAGCTGGAAATCTGCATCAAAGCACTTGGAAAAGAAAGAGATACGGTGGTAGGCCAGTTTAAGCGGTGTCTGCATAACCCCAATAACAACAACAAAAGAAAGAAAGCACATTTTCACCAGATTTTGCACTGCACAGAGAAAAAGGCACTCACGCAATCCCTGGTCTGAAAGCAGAGTAAAGCATGGCTATTCCGTGACAGCCACGCTGTGGAGTCACTTAATGCTGTGAGCACTAGGTTCAGCTCTTCACTGTCTTGCACCCTTCTGCAATCACTCAGGCCGCCTGGCACAGAGCCTAGGTCATGCCCTGAGCGTTTCCATCCTGCTATTCTCATGCACAGGATCTTTCAAAAGAATAAACTGAGGACTGCAAGTGGCTGGGAACACAGCCCTAGGTCTTTTAGGAGGGAAAGGGAAAAGAAAAGAAAAGAAAAAAAAAGACAAGGGGAAGTCAGCTTCGTTAAGAAAATCCAGCTAAAAATCTTGAGGGTAATAGAATGAGAAGCAGCCTGCATAGCTTTATACAGAATAAAGCCTGCCAGACAAATTTAATTGCTTTATTTGTTCTTTGACAGAGTTACAGACAGAGTGGATCAAAGTAACACAGTGGAGGTCATATTTTTTGGATTTTAGGACAGCATCTGATATTGTGTCTCACGAAATCCTAATTGAAAAATTAATTCAAAAAGACTTGGGAAGGACCATTGCATAGTACTGGAATTGAGAACTGTAGTCCTGTACCGCAGGACTGTAAACAAATGATAATGATAAATGGCACTGTATTGAGCTGAGGAGAGGTCGTATTGAACAAATTCATTAATGGCCTGGAACAAGGATTAAAAGAGCATGCTAACAAAATCTGAAGATTGCATTAAAGCCAGATTGTCTGATGGATGCAAGCCTGCCCTAAGGTGAAGAGGACACGTCCAGCATCAGGATACTGCCCCCAGATCCTTGGTAGGCAGATCAGACCCGCTCTGGCCACAGCCGGTCATCCATCCCCCTCGCCCCTCTCACACAGACCCATGCACTGTACATCTCCTCCCCCACCACTGGCCACCTGATAAATAAACATAACTTATTTGTTTCCTGAGAGTCAAATGAGATGCATTGCAGAAATTCAGCCCTTGGCAGATGTCAGGTATGCAGGAGTCCACTGACAGAAGGAAACGCGAGACCTCCCATTCAGGCACAGCCAGAAAACAAACAATCCCACCACTACAAATAACACAATGCCCTAAATCCCACCAAGATTTGTTTTCCCCGTTTCCCTGGTATAGCTTAAAAAAATGTGGTTTTATGGAATAACGTCCCTAATAAATCAATTTAGGACCAGACATTTCCTCTGCGTAAACTTACTACATTCCAATCTTTAAGAGAGGAGAAAAAAAAACCACACACATACAAAACACCCCACCAAAACCACAAACACAACAAAAACCCAAAACTGGGTCTTCCCGGGAAATCTTTGAACACAGAATTTGGTAACGCTGGTCTTTAAAGGATGAAATAGATAAATAATTTTTTTAAGTAGAGCTGCTGATTTTCAGACTTCGGAAGTACTGAGGGTTTAGCACCAAGCTTTGAGTTTAACCAATATGCTACAGGAAAAGATAAAGAATATGCTGGTAGAACAGCAGTTTTGGCTCCCTTGTGCAGTTTTCATACCAGAACTAAAACATATTTTTCCGAAATAACAGAACCTATCCATCATTTTTATTATCAGCCTGGATGCAGATCCAAGTTTCATCACTTCGTAAGTTGGAAAAACTCTCATTAGCATCTGTGTGTGCAGGGAGCCCATAAGAACACCTCATTAACTCATTAAAGAGGATTCTCACAGAGATTAGCTTAGTCAATCCTTCATTTAGCTACCAATCCATTCATGTGATGCCATTAAGCCCCTCATAAACAGCCAAGTACTTAGTAATACACTGTAGGAGTTTGGTTTTGTATCACTATACTAGTATACACCACACTGGTATCACCACACTGGTATAGACTGCTACTGTAGTTATGCTGCATCAGTGTAGAAATTACTGCAGCCCAAAATGATCATTTATTTTCAACATAGGTGAAACACGGCCATGTGATCAACTGACCAGCTGAAGCCAACGTGGTTGTACTAAAATGGGACACGTGGTTTATTAATGCCTAATTCCAATGATTTTAAAGCATTCTTGAACAAGCCTTGCTCCACATCATGCATTCAAATGGTATAGCAAGAAATGGGCACAGGCAAAAGAAAGGGTTGCAGTAATAACCAGTGCAAAGCGACTTCATTGCTGATCACTGTCTGAACAAGGAAGCAGTCTGCAAGGAACCTCTCATCCCCATTCTTAATTTCCAGGTTTTCCTTCTTTTCCCTTTTTTATTCCCCTTTCTTCTGTGCATCACTGCTGTCAGACCATCTGCAAACTATTTTCTATAAGCCGCCTCTTCATAAACAGCACAGCTGCCTCTGCCAGGAGAGCCTCCCTCTCTCTTCTGGAACAGGTTTCCAGCACTGCTCGGGCTCACTACAGTTGTGACAATGGGAGAAAGGCAAAGTCTGCCACTTCAGCATATCAAGACAGGTATTCTGTGTTGGTAAAAAGCAATTGTCATCTAGAGACAAGATGGCCCTACAGCGGCAGCTCCATTTTGCACTGGCCTTCAGATGCCACAGTGATGACTGCTGATATAAGAACATGAATACAGAGTCTTGCAATTCCTGTCAAAGCATCTCCATTCCCTGCACTGCAGTCAGTACTGCTTCCACACGTGTGGGTGTCAGGAGATTCAGCCCATCTAAATCCCTAACTTTAATACAGATGCATGATCTTATTTTCAAGCTGAGTAATTCAAAGAACATTAATTCAGTCCCACCTGCTTAAATGAACCAGATTTTTAAGACCCTGATTATCTTGTATGTCCATAGTGCCCTTTTATGCGCAGCCACATGCAGGGTTCAGACCTTCAAAACAACTTAATGCTCTTGTTCAAAAGGCTCCAAAACTGTTTATTGCAATTCAGTTAGTACCATCCCACTAAGCCTGCAAACTGTTCAGCTCAGACCTAGCAACTGCTCTGTTACTAACTGCACACAGAATACGCCCATCCGATCCCCTCTGGAAAACATAAAATAACCTCTGTTACTAGAGGATAAACATGGCAGCCTGCTGGACATGCAAGAGAGGAGAACCCACTGCTCTCAGCCAAGCTGCCTGGTCCTGGGCAGTCGCCTGGAACTGAAGCTGTGCGGTAAGTGGCTTTCCATATTTCAGGAAGTCAGACAAAAGATGCTATTAATGGCACTTGGGTCTGGAGGGGGGAAATCCTTGAATGTAAAGTTTCAAGTGACTGCACATTGATGAAGTGGAGTAAATAGCGAGAAAGACTTGCCCACAGTAAAGGATTTTTCTGAAAGGGAACTCCACAGCTTGATAATATCACGAGCACCCTAGGAATCTGGAGAATGAGACGAGAGAAACTGTGGGGAGACTGAAGTTAAAAACTGCACACTGCATGGTTCATTTTCCTGGTAATTCCTTTTATTCATTGCTATAATCAACTTGACATGCAAAGCTGTTCCAAATTTACTGACAGCTTTTCGGCTGACATCTAGTTCTCAAGGTATTTTTTTTTTAAACTTAAAGAGCTAATTATTCATCGCCTTAAACCAGGATATATAACAATGTCAGGAAATCATCTGTTCAAGTTATATCAAAAAGCCTTTTGGGATTAGTTCATCTCTTTTGTATGCTGCAGAAAACACTCACTTGTAAACAATTAAATCATCATTTGAAATCTGTCTACACTTTTAGCATCTCTGAATGCAGCCTGAAAAACCATATAAACAAGTACGTTATCATTGCATCCAGGATCCAGTGCTGAAAGGTTTTCCTCCATAATATCTTGTTTGAGGGAGGACGAAGGCTGAATTTATGGGCTAATACAGGCACTCTGTAAATCCTGTAATAGCACATCTAAATAAATATAATAGCTGCTTAAGTAGATCAGAGCTACAATATTCTCAGGTTATGCTGAGAGCAGAAGACATGCCATGAAGATATCAACATATTTTGACACAGAGGCATATTACCTCCATGTAACAGAGTCATGTCCGATACAAAAATTGGCATTTAATTTAGCCATAAGGGCTCAGCCTTTGGCCTGAAACTACACTAATCAAACCTCATAGTACCCTGCTTTAAGATGCAAAGCTCTTACGTAACATACATGTTACAAGAGATAGTCGGACATTGCTGGAGCAGAAGCATTTAAAACCGGCTTTAGATTTCTATTTGAAATTGAACCTATTTCTCTTTGGTCTCCTACTGGCTTAACTGCATTTTTAAGGGCTGTATCCTTGTGGAATAATACAAACACAATGTAAGCAGAACACCCCATAGGAAAAAGCTCCTTTATAAGTCTGTCCTGGGCTGAGCACTCTAGCAGTAAGTTACCAAGCCTGGACAGCGCTCGTTTGCACGTACAGTTATGTAGCATGCAGCATGCAGGCTAACAGTTTCCATAATCACCTCTGAAAGTGAACAGTAGTATTCCACTACCCACAGCATTTCTCAGTTTTCAAAATTTGCTTGTGCAAATATATACCTTTACAAATACACTGGTCACCCAAGGTTTTTGTTGTAGAGTTATACCTATGTTCAAGAATTTGACTCTCTATTCTACTTCTCTGAATGAAAAAATCTGTGCAATATTGAGATGAAAGGCCAGCTTGCTGTTATCACTTCACCACTAATTGTATGATTTAATGGCTTTAGTAGCTTGATAAACATTTTGGCTAATTCATCTTAAACACTGCAGCCATATCCTTTTTCTGATATAATTGCTGACCCAGTAAAGAAGAGAAAAAAAAAAACAAAACAAAATAGAACAAAAAAACCCAACCCCAAACAAATTCCATCATCATCTTTATGGAATGAAAGGCAAGTAGGTCCTTGTGAAACTACAACCTCCTTTCAATTTGTGAAAGAAAACACATGGCATTCATAACAGCATACAGACGGAGGGGATGCAGACAGCACATCATTGTTTCAGAGAGGAACTCCTTCTTAGCCACGAAATCCGCTGAGATAGTATCACTGAACACTAAGGCACAGAGCCCTCACTTCTCTGGCACTCAGTATGCCTTTTGGCCACAAAAATAGGCCCTGTACACTTTCTGCCAGCAAGTCAGTGCTGATATCTGGGACAGTGAATTACTACTGTGGAAATGAGAAATATGACAGTACAGCAAGAATGACTTCCACAAATTTCAAGAGTGTTTCCCGACATCCCGAGTCCCCATCTTAGCCACACAGAACAACTCAGACTAGAACTAAAGGCAGGATGGATGAAGACAGTTCATCCCAAACTCCCAGAGGACAGAATTTCATAGACTGATATTCCACAAACTCCAGACCAAGCATTATTTTTAATGGGAGAAGAGGCTAATACACAAGTATGGCCTTCTTTCTGACACATAACGTGAAAAGAAATAACTTACTGTGCTACCTGGACTGCCATCCCTCTGGACAAAACACAAAGGAAAAAGCATTATATTTTATTTCCTGGAAGCAGGAAATCATCACATAACACTATCAAAGAAGTTTTCTGCTGACACTCATCTGTATTTGAGCACCTTCCACAGAACAAGCAACCAGTGCAAATTTCCCAAGGGGCTTCATGCCGTGTGTCTAGCATTTCTCCCTTTTCTGGGCTGAATTTCATCTGGTTTGATTCTTGTTTTTGAAAGGCTAGGGGCTACCAGACAGTAAGGATTACAAGGACTAGGTGAGTAATGATTACGATGAGCCCTGTCTCAGGGGCTGTTCTATACCTACATGCACAACAATTTATTCTCAGCCATCATGCGAAATTTTCACTGTCCTAGCATGGCACATAACTGTTGTGGGATGCTCACAGAGAAAAATGTGGGGTTTTTTTACTGTCCTGGGAACTGTGAATTGCCTTTAAAACACAACTGAACCTAATTGGGAGGAGTCTGAAGACAAGCCTGACATCTTCCTGGCAGCCTGGATCTGGGGAAAGTTACCACTTTTTTTTTCTTGTTGGTTTTTTTGTTTTTGTTGTTTGGGGGGGGGGGGGGGGGGGGGGGGGGGGCGGTGTTTGTTTGGGGGTTTTGGGGGGGGGTGGTGGTTTTGTTTTTGGTTTTTTTAAACTAAAACTGAGGAGTATGTACTTCAGTATCTGGCATGATACATTAAAGTAAAGCTACATGGAAACTGTAAACTAATGGGATGTTGCAGGCAGGTTCTCACCCAAGCATAAGGAAAAGTTTCCTACTTGCTGAACAAACCCAGCACTTTTGGACATGAGTGCAGACTGATTACCCAGGCTTAGCAAAAAAAATAAAACACCAACCCCCCCCCCCAACCAACTGCTACACATACAACACCTCTTTTCTTGAAGATACCATCACTGATCTAAAGCATAAATAAACACTGTTGATCTGTCAGAGGCAGATAATATACTAAACATTACATTGCTAATGGCAATATTATCCAAGAAGCAAGTGTTTCAGGGAAAAAAAAAAATCATAGGAAGGTGTTTCTCATTCTAAATATTCTGCAACTGACAGGCGACTGCGAGGCTGCAGATGGGAAATTCAGTTTTATCTAAGAAGAAACATACCACAACTCATTCTGTTGGTAGCTTTCGTGAGCAACAGTTCCTTTAAGTAAAGGCAATGTATATCAAACACCTCTCAAACTATAAATGACGAGATTCCTATACTTGAAAAATAATGCAGTTTTTCAACATTATCTCATACGTAATTATATTTTTACAGAGATAACAAGAAAGTTTTTTCTACTGAGCAAATTGAAATACAAAATTTCCACAACAAAATCTGTCAATCAAATCAAGGATGTGGTGGTGTTTGTAAAGAAAGGATCATCAGGATAGCAGTCATTGGCTTTTTTAAACAGATGTCTTTGAAAGCAACCAAACACATAGTCTGAATTCATTCATTCCTTAAGGACCAGGAGAAAACCTGTCCCACGCACCTGAAATGGAGCTCATGCTGTCTGAAGTCAGGGCTTTCTCAGTAAGCAAGAAGTACCATTGTACTAAGCTAAGCAGAAATGCAATTAATGCACAGCCCTTTAGAGCTGTTTTAATGGACTGAAAGTTAAGAAACTCCAGGACCTTCCTTAACGTGTGGTAA
This sequence comes from Phoenicopterus ruber ruber, assembly GCA_009819775.1. Classification (NCBI taxonomy): domain Eukaryota; kingdom Metazoa; phylum Chordata; class Aves; order Phoenicopteriformes; family Phoenicopteridae; genus Phoenicopterus; species Phoenicopterus ruber. The sequence continues at coordinate 9,552,884 of CM020229.1, read as the reverse complement.
GCAGATCTTTAAATAATAATGCATGGGTCTTATCCTCAAGTTCAGCTAAAAAAGACAACTCATTTCCAAAAAAGGAAGCAAGGAAATGAGCCTCTGAGTTTTTGATTGCCGGCTGAGGAAAAGTAATATATAAAACCCTAAAAAGAAGGAGTTACAATGTTAAAGTGAGACGACTCCGAGTACTGTAATTAAGAGCTAAAACCTGCAGAGAGACCTCAGGAGGACAAAAGCAGAGGCCAGGGTGGTCTGGCTCATATTAATCCTGGCCAGAGTTTTCTGGAAGTAATGAAAGAGTTGGATTTAATGATGGGAGATGGAAAGTGTGTGTGCGTATACCTGAAAAGTCACTGAGTTACTTCCACTCCATAAACAAATAGATGTTGCAGCGGATTACAAGGGGGCTAAGTCCTTTTCTTAAGGTTTACTCACCCATAGCAGGCAGATCATTTATGAAAGAGGGATATTTCAAAGCAAAGTGCATATGAACTGTTGTACCTTGGAAATGGGGGTAAAAAAGTGCAAATTCATGTCGTGAGAGTCAAAAAAAAAAAAAAAAGAAATGGAAAACATTCCCATATGATCCTGGAAAATTCTCTGGCAGGATATGGAAGTATAACCCTTTTTGTTTGCAGGCTGGGATATACATATGCTAAATCTACTAACGCAAAACATGCCCTATAGAAGAGTCAAACTAGTCATTAAACACAACAAAAAAAAATTGAGTGGAGTGCTGGACACTATAGTCTATAAACTCTGTGCTATAGTTTGTAATACTGATTCATCATAAAATATTTTGGTCAAAGCTAGTATGAGCAGATGTAATTCTGCTCAGACAATAAAGTTGCTCCATTTTATATCTGGATGTAATGTGTGGGTCTCACAGCTGCTGCTAGAAAATGGGAAGTACCTCTATTCTCCAATTTCTATACTTTTCTAAAACAGACACTGCAGTTGTAAGATCTGCTAAGCTTAATGATCTCCATTAATCCTGGGTACAATTCTAGCAACTAACACCTGCCAGTAATTTGATCACAGGTTTCTATCTGAGCTGATAATATAAATTATTATAGAACTCGCAAAGTTTTACTTGCCAATTACAGCACAGATCTGCACATAACTGGGCAGGATGAGAAAATACCACTGAGGAGGAGAAAAAAATACCATAAAGTAAGGTTTGAAACATGTAATTGATGATTACTTCACTGAAATATGCTTCAGCAAGAGTAGGGAGAGAAAGGCACTGCAGAAGAAAGGAAGCATTATTCTTCCTGAGCACTTGAACGCATACATTCAAACGCTGATGTGCTGCAGCACTACTCCCAGTAAGCCCAGGATGCCTCTTTACCATTAGGAAGTTCCAATTCTTTGCTCCATCTATATCCACAGGTATGGAAGTCTCCCTTTCAGAGCATTACTCTGTAGTAACTGAGCATTCAAGGTGTCCACACCCTTTCTACTTGGAGATACACTGTGATGCTTTTCTAACCAATGCTCTCACAAAACTTCTGATGGACTGGATTTTTTTTTCTTTCCTATTCTGCATCACAACAGCTTTGAAAACCTTTCTCTGAATTCACCAGAACAGGTCCTTTGTGCCTTCAAAAACTCTGTTAAGGCAGTAAGACAGACTTGAGCTTGATTTCTGATGAAAAAATAAAAATGCAATTTTAACAGAAAGCTTTACATGCAATAACACGAGTTGATCACCTACTCAGGAGCCAGAAAAGGGTATTTTGTAAAACGCTTAATGCTTTATAAATACCTTTAACTACTCAGCAACTTTGCTTTTAGCATTAACTTCTCCAAAATCCACTTTCTTACTGCATAGAATGTAGGAGCAATTAGGATGCTCCTTCCTTTCACATGTACATCCTGGGATGAAAACAATGCCATATAAATTAGACTTTTACTGAACAGGGAGATTATTGTATCACTTTACAGCAATCTATTACAAACCAATTCCTTCCAATTTAAAGCCAAGTATGCCAGCGGATGGTGTCTAAGAAAAAAAAGTATCAGGCAATGAATAAACTCTAATGGCAATTCTGCTCACTGCTGTACAGGTCTCAAAGGCAAAGCAAACGCTTTCCAACTGCACAATCAGTCCTTGTTAATGGCAAGGCAGAGAGATCTCAGAATGCAAACACTCGCTGTGCCGGCATCCTATAACATTTGGCACCAGAGCTCTAACTTTGTTATTTCCCTGAGGAGCAACAATTTTCTTTGTGCAACAGCAAGGCAGTGTGTCTTTCCAAACTCGCCTTACAGCCAAGTTTTACACTTTGGTGAAAGAAGCCCATTGAGCATGGCTGCCAACGCGTAGACCGCGCTCAGGCAGCGTCCCAGGGAAGCAGGGGCAGAGAGAGAGGGCTCCTTGTCAAACTGCACTCACCTGGGAGAGCCCAGAGTGACATGTTAACACTTGGGATTATTAAAAAGTGTGTTAGCCAAATTAAATGAATAATGATTATGAGGTTTTAAATAAAGCAGTTATGAACGTTACGGGGCCTTGCTCTTCTTTTTCTTGGACAAAAAATTACTTCACCGAACTCCATGCAGTAATGCCTGTTGGGCAAAGAAAGCTGGGATTGACTCTTGAAATTAGCAGTTATACAGAGATCCAATCTTCAGCTGCTCAAAATGCAGCTGAGACAGAGCTACACCTGAGACACCAGCTGAAGATCTGCCACACTCTCTCACCATGTTTACACACCACTTTGTCTATAGTTCTTGCAAAATACTAGCCAAAACTTTTCTCTTTTGGCTATGCTTCACGAAACAACTGAGGTATTTGCTTTTCAATTTTTAGGAGGCCACAAACAGTTTTAGTGTAACCATAAGATGCTGCATGGTATTTTCCAAGTACTTTCTAATGGACACACAGACACAAACAGCCAAGCCCGTTCAAGTTCACAATATGAAATAGATGCATGTTCAACATATACCAGACCTAAAATTTTGCACAATGGTATATTTAAATATTTCTGAGCTGACAGACACTGCTACAATTTTACCCAGATAATGGATTGATAGTAGCAAATACATTTGACAAACTTGTTCTGTTGGTTTGGCTTTTTTATTCTGCTAATTATTTACATAACTGACCTTCTCAATTACCAGCGAACAGCATGGTTATATCTCAAAGCATCTTGCCTAGATACCAAGCTCAGTTCAAAGTTTATAAATGTAAACATTTAAGTGCAAGTTTCAAGACCTCCTGTAATACTCTGTTTGCAGAAAGAAAGTTCAGTGGCAGTACTATTTAATTTCTAGGTAAAGCAACCATAAATCTCTGTTCATGCTGCAAACTGAACAAAGCTCCATCATCCAGATAACACTATGCTTGCTAGAGGACACCACTTCCGAGATTGGTGGGGAAAAAAAGATTTTTCCAGGGGGAAAAGAAGTTCAAGTGAGCAGCACAATTTCTTGCTGCTTCCCTCCCCACGGCACAGGAACCTGCCTCATTCTCATTGCTGGTCTCTCTTGCAGCCACGTATCCTGACATTTGATTTGATATTCTTACATGCAGCCATAAAGTAAAAATGTACTTCTAGCATATGATTTCAGATAAGCCCAGAAACAAGACCATCTTGCAACAAACCAAACCAACCTCACAGCAGCTCAAAGCTCGGGACAAGTTTTGCAACAAGAACAAGTTGCAAAGAGCAGGCAACTAGAAACATATTCAGCAGCTCCTGAGCGGTGCAGGGAGATGGATGTGAGTGAAAGCAATCTGCACTGATGCAGGAGGCATGCGGTGTGGTGGGGTGAAGGAGAGGCACTCTGCACTGCTCTGCTGCTCAGCTCCCAAAGGGACTGAGGGCAAACTCAGTCTAGTCAGTGGACCAAGAGTTACCCCATCCTGCTTGGTCTACTGCTTAAAACATTTAATAGATGCAAAAGAGAAAATAGTGGTATTAGGCATGCAAAATAAATTACAAGTCTTTTTAGCGGTCAGGTGTGAATATCAGAAAGAACAGAAGTCTGAGGCATGACACCATGGAGTATTCTGAAAGTAAAAACTGGTAAAAAGGATCTCCAGCTAAAAAGAAGCAAAGCCCTCCTACACTTTAATATGCAACGCAAAAGCTCTTTAGTCTGCTTCGTACAAAAATAACAGGGCTAAGTTGATTACTCATATGCTATCAATTAATTTGTTCTTATTCATATCCTCCAACAACAGCCAACAGCTGGAAGCCAGCAGTACCTCTCATCACAGATGAACTGGCATACCATGGCCATCTTAACCATGAAGAGAGCTCAAGGTCATACAGATGCTCCTTAAAAACTTTTACACACTGCCGTTAAAAATTGTGGCCAAGAACAATTTTGATTGCGTAGCTCACAAAATGATACCAATTGCCTGCCTATGTATCAGTAAACAACAAGGACAAGCAATTTTATTAGTAACTTAAGCCAACCTACACAGAGTGCTTAGCAGGAGAGGACTTGTGTGGGGTTTTTGCAGGGTGTACGTAAATATTTCTGCCTGACATACCCTTTTATGTCAGGGAGGTAACACAGCACTTGCCCACAGAGCTTCATTTATGCCTACTATGCAAACCACGGCCAGTTGTGATTTGAGTAAAATAAGAAATCTTTATTGCAATAACTGTATCACTTCAGGCATTAAAGTTGTACTTCCACTTTTAGACTTAGTCTGCTTATTTTAAAAAAGAGGGGGGAGGGTTAAGACAATAGTGTTTAGGTGATCGAGTTAAAAACATGAGAAATTGAGTTGCTCCTATAAAAGAGGTTTCTTCCTCTTTGCAGCTGTATCCAGCAGACTCTCCTTTGGGAGAGCTCAAGCAATAGGCTAGGGCTGCCTCACCCACCCCACTGATCGCAGCCAGGCTGGGACACAAGGCATAGCAACGCAGAAAATGAAAGACGACACGGTTTTGGTTAAGATGAATGATGCATGCACACACACAAAATCAGCTGCTGACAGTGTTCCAACACTGGGCCACACCCTTGCATCACAATTTTAACAGCCAGACAGCAGCTCCAACACATTTTTCATTGTTGAATAACTGGGAATTTTTCAAAACTGCTGAGTCTTCCTGTAATGGCTAAAGGCAATACTATCTGTGGATGGTGTGGAGAGATATATGTCATCTTTGATGAAAAGAAAGCATGGATCCAGATAAATGAGAGCAGACTCAAGTAGTGAAGAGGTCTTCATTTCTTATTCTAGATCTGCCACCAATCCTTTGCAAGGCATCAGGTGTACCTTTTCGCAGCGGTTTTCTCATCAGATGTGGCAACATACTCACATTTATAAGGCATTACACTTGCACTGAGGTCAAAGAAAAGCAGGAGTCTTAATTTTGCCACAGTGTTTACTGCAAGCTTTGAATGCAATGAAACAAAGAAAAGTCTTACTGCTCGCGCAATCTCTGAAGTATTTGCTGCTGCTACTGCTGCTATTACAAACTCTTTTGAAAGGAAAGGAACAAAAGATAAAATAAAATTTAAAAAACCACAATCAAATCATGATCTGTCATTTTACCAGATTTCCAGCATTATTACAAAGTGGATTACCCTAACCTAATTCAATCTAAAACAATTTGATGGCAAGAAATTGAGATACTTCAAATTCATACTACAGCCCATCTTCAGCAAAATATCATGGGACAAAGATGTACCTCCCTCACCTGAGGGCTCTCTTGCTTTCAAAGGCTTACCACAAAAACAGGTGTGACAGCATTTCAAAAAAGGCTGCAATCCTGTTTTCTTCTCAAGTTGCAATCTGTAGTCTGCAACAGAGCAACTGAAATGACAAAAATTACTTCTGTGATAATCTCTGCATCTATCTTCTTTTTCAAAATCATGTAATACAGCTTTACCCTAAAGGGATGACACCTGAAATGAATATAAACGTAACTCCACATTGGCCTATTACGTCATAACTGCAGAGAGATAAAAGTTAGCTAATAAAAAATTAACTTAATTCCTACCTATAGTTGGGTGGAAATTTCACTGTGTTAATCAAAGTTGGTTTTCAGCCAGCCCATGCTCTCTACCTTAGTAGGCTGCATCCTATTAGAATGGCATTGTGGAAATGAACCAAGTTATACCACTACTACCTGTCAAATGTCTACCAGACCCAGCTTTCTGTAACTGGTATCACTCTAGAGGTAACTATGTGTGTCTCAAACATCTGTTCGAAAAACCACAAACACACTTGCAGCTTCTGATGGCGTTTCTTAAGGCATGTCCATTGAGCGCTTCCCAACAGCTGCAGGGTGGCTGGCCGATGTTCATACCCCCACCTTGCCACAGGAAGCACGCAACACAGGGCACTACAGTACTTACACCTATCCCAAACCTGAAACAAGTAAATTAGGTGTTGACCCCAGATCCCATGCACGACAGCACTTTCTGAGTAAACATGCAAAACAAACAGATTTTTTTTTTTTTTGTTTAAATGTCATTTTTGTAGAATGAAGCAATAAAACTTCTTGCAGATTATGCTGGCAGGCTACTAAGGGGGAAGATGCATGCAAGAAACTAGAGGATCCCAACATGGCATAACTGAGAAGCAACTGGTGATCCCAATGTTAGCACTGAAGGACACACAGTTGAGATTTTCAAGCAGAGCCAACTTCACTCAAAACTAATAGTATCTGTATGCCTAAGTGTCATAGTCTCTTCAAAATTACAAGTGCTAACAAATATTCAACTGAGACCTAACTAAAAAGTGCCAAATGCCCTCTGGATGGTGCCAGAGATCTTCAGTCTTTACTGAAGTTCTTAAAAACCATGGGTAGTTGGCACCCATAAGAACTGGGTTCCACATACGTACCCCAAAAATCCCAAAGCTCAGCTTGGGAGCGGTCTTCACGTTAAACCTCATAACTTTACTGCCTAGCATCACATTTCAACAGAAAATCACCTGGAGGCAACAGACAAGAGAGAGAAAGGAAAAAAAAAAATATACTATTTGCTTTTCATATGCAATGTTGGTTCATTCGTGTCAATAAAAACAGCATAGATGCTCCTAATTGTGCCTGTGTAACCACTGACCTCTAAAAAAAAAAAAAGTAGTTACTGAAAATTAAAATAGTTATTTCATTTCAAAAGACTCAAAATTCCTGGAGGGGGGAATCTGTCAACAGCAGACATGTCATCACAACAAGCGGATATATAATGCCGTAGGCCTCATCACCAGCAAATGCAAATTATTTTCATCACTACACAAACTATGCAGATCATCTGAGCAATTATTTATGCAAAGCTGTGAGGCTGCTGAACGTACACCAAGGATGATCTGCTGAGTTGGCTTCAGCCACTACAGGAATTTAAAACAGACATCAACCATCAGCAAAACCCAACACACACACAGCAACTCTGCTCATGTTTACAGCAGTAGGAGACAGATTTATACAGCACTCTGGCTGTATACAACACTGGCCTCATTGCAACACACATCTGTACAACAATAAAAAGCATTCTTAAAACGATGTAGCCTAGTACAATGACATATGTTAAATATAGCCACGAGTGAGCTGGAAGCAGAGATCCATGAATAACCGTATTGATTGCAGTAAAGAAAACCTGAACATATTTGGAGTGGAGACATTTCCTGATGAAATTCTTTCCATTTGGTAAAAACACAGACATTGTCTTACACCTTTCCACACAGTGAAATAATAAAACAAAACTCCAGACACTACTGTTAGAGTTGAGGTACGTATCTGCTCAACTATTGTTTGCAGACATGGACAGAAAATGGATCTTCCAGCACAAACCAAGTCTGATGCTCTGAAGTTAACTGTAATTCTTAACATGAAACAGAAGCTGAAAAATTTAAATTTAATTCTATGAAAATTCTAGATACAATTTCTTAAATGTTTTCTATGCTTTTCACTTTAACGACATCAAAAATTTTACTCTATCGATCTAACACACACATTATTGACGTATAGTTATTACTAGGTACCGTATATTCAGACTACATTGTAACTAATGGGATAGAATGAAAGACAACAATGCTAGGAGGGTGGCAATGCAGTAGTGCCTCTTCTGGTCTCCAGTTATTTAAAATCTTACATTGAGTTTTCACACATGCTAGGTGTGCTATTCTCAGTGAAACAGCATTTTCCAATGTCAACTGCTCTGTTAATAAATAAATAAATAAGTCATATCTTCTACACCAACTATCTGTGAAATTACAGAAGATGCTGACTGAGACATAGATTATGGCTGATTTTACTACCTCTGAAAATACAGGCAGTTACTTTATGTAAGAATTACTGGTTTCAGGAATTCACTCTATTTGCCAACAACCATTAGGAAACTTCCCTGTAGAAAACTTTGCCCCTCCAGAAGGCAGAAGCAAGGCTTTTGAGAGTAACCTTTCCAGGGGTCCGTGACAGTAACTTGCCTGACACGTTACCCCTTAACACTCCTAACTTTATGTGCTGCTGGTGGTCCAAGCTTCCCCCAGCCACAGAAGAACAAACGTGCCAGCGCTCAGCGGCTTTGCAGCCGTGCCTTTTTGTGGCCACCGTGCAGCACTATGAAAAAACAGGAACTGGCTCAGCCACGGCCATGCCTCAGTCGCGGGTTGCTATGAGCACCCAGCAAAAGCCAGGCTGAGGTTCCTCGCAGAAACCCTAAACAGGAAGCGCTACAGCGGCAAGAGTACAGCACACGCGCTGCTAGGATTTACAGGGGAAAAAAGAAAAAGAAAAAAAAAAAGCATGGTTAGAGGATGAGGAACAGTGATAACATCCAGGCAGCAATTAGGAAAATAGAGAAAGGGGCAGAGATATGAGAAAACCACATAAGATAGGAAGTTTAAATGTGGGAAGCTGAGAAAGATTGTTACAGGAAGCACAGATGTGAGTTCATCTTCTTTAGCATCTACCTGTTTTGCAGGGACTGACAGAGCATAGCAAAGTACCGAACACTAAGATGAGCTCCATGACAAGCACTTCAGCAAAAATAAAATCTTCCTCTTCCCAAAAGCTTAAGCTCTGCCCTGAAACATAATCCTCTGCTGTTTGCTTTTCTGCTCATCTCCTTCCATCAATCATTTCAAGCACTAGGCAACACGTAGTCCTAGCTGTTTCCAACACAGTTTTCATTAAAGATACCCCTGCTACCTTACCCAAAGGATTAGAATTTCAAAATCTGTAGTTGTACGACACCTCTAAAATTCCCTTTTAAAAGAGACCTACAAACACATAATGAACATCCAATAACCTATATTGCTGCTTTGTTTGTCAAACTTCTTCAGGGAATCCTCTGCATAACATTTACAATCCCTTTGCACAAGACTTTCAGCCATGCACGAATTAGGTTTGCAGTGAAAAACTGTATGAGAAAACCATCCTTTTCTCAACGGGCAGGTGAAATGGCAATGTTCCAGCGCAGAACAGGTCCCCTACACCCAATAAAACTCCTGCTTTGTCATTTACTCACATTTAAGCGTTCATCTTTTTGTTACCTAAGTAGCAGCATGGAAGGCTCCTGTTACACCAACCATATAGTGTGAAATAGAGATTTTAAGCAGGTAAGCAATGTCGAAAGTATTTCCAGCCAACACAGTAAGGAGCAAGAGTAGTACATCCTAATTTGGGGCTCTGGACCATCACCTTACATACAAGCCTGCTGCAACTGAGAAATCAATACTGACACAATGATAGCCCATAACAACTAATTACACAGAAACTACTTGCAATGTTCAGAGTACGCATGCAGGAAAGTACAAACAAAACCAGCAGGTGCGCAGGACGCACAACCTGTTTACCTTGGATGAGACTAGCAAAACTTCTAAGATGCTCCATAAATACAAAGATACAGATGGAGACAGAGGCTAACCATGTACTTATCAAAGCCCAGATAATTTATCTTTTCCATCAGCTATGCCTAGAATATTTTGGCAGAAAAAAGCAGATTTATTTATTTTTTAAAACTTCTGTTCTCTCCACTCCCACACAAGCACAGCAGACACTGTTTAACACCCCTTTTTCCCCTGCAGCACGTGCTCCAAGAACACCACCCTGCCTCAGCAGCCGTCCCTGCATAGCTGCTGCTGATTGATGTCACGTTAAGCTGCCTCCTGACCCTGATCGAGCACGGTATTAGGCACTCGCTGCTGTAACTCACAAGTAGCAGCGTTTGCAGCCCCGCGCCATCCAACAGCGGCTGGCAGTTGGGCTCATTCAGAGCCCATTAGCATGGTTTGTCCAAGGCAGGTCCACATGGGTGGAATACTGATGGGCTCTCCACCGCTCTTCTGTGCCACTGGGCTTTGTAATGACACAATTTTTGAGACACTGCGGGTTTTTTGAGACAATGGGTTTTTTTGAGACACTGCGAATGAGCCACTATTTGTTATTGTGATTTTAAGAGATGACTGAAGTGTCACATCCCAAGCGGTGCATGCAAAAAAACTGGCTGAATGCAGATCAAGCTACCATGTCCGGAGTCGCCAGAGGAGGAAGACCTGTGCAGCTCTGTCCATGGAAACCCATCTGACATAATCTTGAAATAAAGCCTACCAGAAGTTTCTCCCTAACAGAGTCCGCACCAGGCCTCTTGCTCTCCAGAGAAACAGAACAGGCATTTTTGTTTGGAAACACTCTGTTCCTTTGCCTCCTGAAGACTTTGAAATCATGCATGCACTTAGTTATTCCATTCAGGCGTGTGAACCTTTGCACTTGGGTGTTGAAGGAAAGATTTATCCTTGAAGTAAAAATCAATCACATTAACAGAGCGACTTTCCAAAGTCCAGCAGGTTTACTCCAAAGAGAGCACTAATTCTTGTTTTAACTTCGAATAAGTTAGATAAAGCATCTGCTTAGGGCTTTGTTTATAGGAATTAAACGTTTATGTGAGATCCCTGAGAATTTTACATAGCAACATTTAACAGAAAAATAATGTTCCCAACCATTTTTTCTTTAAATTCGTATTCAAAACCAGAGCATTTCTCAGGGCTTGGTATTGTAGCAACTGTTTCAGAGCTCCCGAAGTTGTTCTCTCCCAAACTAGGAAAATTTGGCAAATCAATCAAAACTTACGAGATATTTAAAACGAAAGGATAAATGGCAATAGGAAGAGTTTGACAAGCTGATGAATAATAAGAAAGCTAAAGGAAGAACATCTTAGCAGAAAATGTTACAAAGAAGTAATTTATTTTCTCACAGAGTAATAGGCCTCTACAAGCTACAATTCAATTTTTAAAAGGTTTACCATCCCTACAGTTCAAGGATTGGTTTAACTATCATAGTTAGGCAACAAAATGCTGCACAATTTCTAACATGACTCTGCATTTCTGACAGCAGCAAACAGCAACATGTACCAGTCAATGTCTGTAAATCAATCTGCTGGTAGACAAGAACTGCTAGATGAATCAAAATTTCTAGTAAAGGGTATATTGTAGAATATGTCTGTAAAGATGGATACAAATAGGATGGCATAGGGCTCTGAAGAGACTCTGATAGAAGAACGCAAAGGTAAAACACACAAAGCACAACTTCAGGAGACAACAATAAAGTTGTAAGAGTCTTGCAGTCAAGTTACAAAAAACCCCCAAAAAGTTTCAATAAAAAGAAAGCAGTTTGCCTCTGATGATAGCTTCATAAAAGTCCCACGACCAATTACATATGTTAAAATAGCAAAATAGTGGTTTGGAAGAGGCGTTTTGGTGGACAATTTAGATGCAGGGAGGAAGAAGGAAAACAAAAAAAAAAAAAGAAAATTTGAAACTTGCAGAAAGCTACAGCTAAGCATTTCTTCTGTAACACACTTCAGTTTCCTAAAGTTGAACAGATTCAAATGTTCCTGCCTTCAAATCAGGAACAGATACACTCTCCTCTCTTCGCTTGTTTACTTTGCCTTTTTTACAATACAGTGATCATTATGTGTAACACAAAAGCCCCCGAATAACCCCGCTGTGAGTGGGGCCCCTCTGTGCTGAACATATAGTAAAATAACATTCCTGCTTCAAAGAAAACTTACAAGATCCATAGAGACAAAAGACTAAATGCAGAAAGAAACAGAGGCACAGAGGCCAGCAAAGGCCACAAAAAAAGGTCAGCAAGAGTAAAACTTATGAGTCCTGTCTGCCTGTATACAGTATTACCCCTGCAGAGTCAAGAGGTCTCCTAGCATCATCTGATTCTTTCTCCCACTCCCAGTAATAAAGTGTAACATCCTCTGAACTCGGGAGGAGACACGGGACAATGAGAGAAGCTACTCTTGCACTGTGCAGAACAAAAGTCAACGGTATATAGTCTTCCTCACAAAGCTTAAGTGTAAAGTTCACTTCTGTGCAGGAATCAAGCAAAAAAGATCACTCTACATTTAATTTAACCAAGGTAAAGTTACTGCAGAGATATTGGACAACTTCACTAGAGGGCCTGAACTGCAACTTGCAACATTAATTTGAAATTATTGCTAGAACTTAGAAATTCACAGTTTAGTAAATTATCGATGCTTTAGTAATCAAAAAATAACTCAGACTATGAATTAATTTGAAATTATAAAACTAGAGAGTCTTCACATAGTGTTAATTTATCCATCTTTGGCTGCTTTATTATGAATAGTGATTGATTCAGTATATATTCTTACCCTAAGATACAACATTTAAAATATGGTTTAAAACTGCATAGAAGACACTTCCAACTGTAAACTGGCAGCAAGAACTATTAAAGTAGTGAATAAATAACATATACAGTGGTAGTTTCTGAAAAACTGCCAGATGTCAAGGATAAACTAACAAGGTGCATAAAAAATAAACAAGTAAGAGTTACTTTGTGCATCAGTTCCTGTGTGGTTTTAACTGGTATCACATCCCTACATCCTAGGTGATATTTCTGATTAGTCATTACCTCAGCTGAGGTTATCAAGTTCTGCCATATACCACGTATCCTCAACCATAACATGTTCCAAGTACTCCTTACAAAGGGGATACTCAATCTCTTCTTCATGATGACATGTCTAGTACTGAGAAGCAACTCACATGCAGGGAAAACACTTCTTGAGATCTCTTAAAAGGGGAGGAAAAAAGCAAGCCAAAAAAGGAGTATCCGTTATTTCTTTGACAAAGAGTTTTTTAATACAGCTTTTAAAAAAAAAAAAAAGTTACCATCTTAGTGATGCACAGAATTGCTGGTCTGTATTACAAGAACCACTTTAGGAATAAAGGAACAACTTCACTTAGACACCTTCAAAGCAGAGGTTAGAAGTAGCCCCAACAAGAAGGAATGAGATTGTTTTTCTGTTTGGCCTTCTGGGGTTTTGTTGTGCAAGAACACAAAGCATAAACTGAAAGTCAAACCTGTTTTCCTCTCCTCCTGAGCTTCTACAATCCTAGATTTTAACCTGGATTTTAAGCAGAGACCTAGCAATCCTTTGCATCCAACAACTGAATCAGGAGGGCAGCATGCTGGCAACCCACCGGTTCTGCATGTGGGCAGGGAAACATGGCAGGGGACAGGTCCAAGGCCCAGCGAGAGAAGAAAAGGAGCAAGAGCCTCCCCTTGAATTCCTACAGATAAAGAAAAGTCAAAATATCCACAGGTTTTTCAGGAGCATGTATGAATAAAACTACCAGACTTGCTACAACAGACAGACTACATCCTTTCTGCCCTTGATTTCCCTCCCCCAACCTCCCTGCTTGTCCCCAGGAACCCTCCCCTCTCCCACACTTCTGCTGCCCACCTCGTCTCCCAGCAGCAGGAAGCCACTACTTGGGGCTAAGGAAGTGGCTGGATGCACAGCTGCCCAGGTAGGGAGCCAGCCACACAGCAGCAGTGGGGTATCTATTTTCAATGGTAAAACGTTTAAAGGTACACCATTTCTCTGGAGTGGGCTCACGCACATGAGGATAGAGTAGTTGTTAGGAGGACCGAGGTGCGCGCAGTCCTCAGTATCTCAGTAGCGCTACCGAACTTATTCCAGGTTTTTGGACCTCAGAGAAAACCCTCAACATATGTTTTGCAATAATAAAAATGGATAATTTATTTTTAATATTTATCTATAATCTTTCAGGCAATGCCTAATCATGGCAGGATGCTGCTCCTCACTTCCTGACAACTCACTTTCTCTAGCAGTGTCCTGTCAGTGGCTCCCGCTGGAATTGCTCATTACTACATTGAAGACTCATAATTCTTCACCTCTTTATCATCTTCATTTTGCTGATAACTTCTAGCAGATTAGCAAGACTTAATTTTCCTTTGCAGAAACTGAACTGTTTATGCTCCAAACTCCTGATGACACATACATAAACACTGGGGTGAACAAAAATACAGAAATTGGCAAGAGATGGGTAGGAACCCACTGACAATCTCAATAACCAAGACGACTGTAAATAAGTAACAAGATATCACACTTCTATGCTGTTAAAAAGGTCACCAGATTATTACATTTGTTTTAGATAAAGGCTACTTTCCTTTCCAAATTCTTCTTTTATTGTGCTTGCTGTTCCAGCTATACAGAATTTGTGCCAAGGATGTACTTTGCCACGTTGCAAACACGAAACAAAATTTAACTGGCAGTTTTTGTTACAATAGCCAAGAAGAAAAGCTACAAGAAAAAAAAAAAAACACAAACACAAAAACGTAGCAGGCAGACACCACTTCTCAGCCTACAAAAGAGTAGGAAAATTTAAGTATGTTCCTTTAAAAAAAAAAATGAGGGCTTTGCACAGCTTTAACCTGAAATCAAATGCGACAAGAGCTTTTGGATGTGCTGCAAGACTAATAGCAACAATTTTGTTAAGAATCAAAAAGCTAGTTTGTCAAAGCAGCACAACTCTGCACACAACGTACACTCTCCAAATACCCGAGCCGTGTATGAACACAAATTTCACCTTGTTATCTGCTGAAGTTTTTTCTTCAAGATTTGCTCTCCATGGATGTAGTGTCCTTGTCTTCCTCTATTCAACAAAACACAATATTCACTGGGAGTCTAAAGCTGCTTCATGCAGCATGAAAGTCCTGCATCAATCTTTTTATACAGTAACTGGGATGGGCTGACACCCTACTGCCTTTTGGGGAGAGCATTAACCCTTTGATCTCTGACTTTCACACTGCAAGAAATCTCCTCCCTCAGGCTTTTGAACAGGACATGGGCAATGTGCACATATAAACACATATATATGTGTATACGTACATATGTATATTCGAGTAAGGCTGGCTGGTTTGTCGATAAATGGGGCATAGGAAAAAACATTTATTCTAGATGTATTTGCTTATGCCATATTTGGGACAAGTGCATTTCATAAACAGGGAGAAAAATCCATAAATGCTTTGCATTGGCAAAAGAACCCTAAACCTTAGCTCAGCATGCCCATGCATCTGCCATCGTATGAATGTCACGTCATGGCACACTGCTTTAGATAAGGGCAGAATTTGTAATGCCTCTTTGGCAATGTGAATCAAAACTGAACTTGATTTTCAGTAAGAAATGTTAAAGGAAACATCAACCTGAGCTTAGAAAACAAATGTCAAAGTCGTGAAGTGCTCCATGTGACTTTGAATGCAGTCAGTCACTACCAATCACTACCAAGTATTTCAGGTATAACAGCTGCGCCAGGCATTTATAACTCAAAGGACAAAAGCTGGAACAAACATTTCAAGCCTTAAGGTGAAATCTTAACTCCTCCACAGTAATTGGGAACTTTTCCACCAGCTTCAGAGGAGTTGAGCATTCACACTGGACACTACATCTTAAAGGGCAGTGGAAATTCTCATTTTAATTTAACTCTAAGTGATATTGAATAGGTAGAAATTAGAAATATCAAGCAGCATGGTGTCCTTGAGCCTAGCTAATAGAAACATAACCACCAGGTAAAGCTTGTGCACAGTGATGTGGATGAATCACACGCAGCTGTATCCAAGGACAGTATTTCACCTGAAGCCTCAACCCTGCTACCTCTGTCTCCCCTTTGACCTTCCAACACAACACGGGCACGGACACATCCCGCTAAGGCCAGCACAGCAGTGGCCACAGAACATTACCCTGTGATACCTGTACTAACTTCTAGTTACCCTAGAGCCTCTAGTCTTCATTTAAGAGACTTCAACATCAGAAAATTCACCATCTTCCTAAGAAATTGCTTTGACATTTAATTGCTTTTACCATTAATAATGTATACGCTAATTCAAATACTGTTTGGAACTTTTCCATTTTACCATACTACGTTATACCACCCTTGTAGGGCACAAGCTGCAGTGCTCTCTGAGAATATGCACATCCACCCAAAGCTGAAATTTATTTTACAACACTATTTACAAAATATAAGAAATGTGCTATACCCTGTTTCCATTGGCTCTTTTAACATCCATATGAGTAACTACCAGCCTTTTCCTATTACTAGTATTGAAAAGCAACACAGAAAGATGCTTCTCATAAAGCAGCTGGTATCATAAAGAACATACACATGTGAAAGAAGCAATTTCCAGGGAAATAGGGGAAAAAAAAGAAAAGTAAGTGCATGTTTTATCCTGCTTCTTCAGACAGTTCACTTTGGACTTTTTACAGCCTCAGAAGCATGCTCATCCCTTCTCAGCTGGCCTTTGGACTGAGTAAAAGAATATGAACTCAGCAGCTATTTCCTAAAGCACATTACCTAGGATCCCAAGACTTCAGTGATAGCCACTTCAATACATTTTCCTCCAGCCACCATTATTACCAAACCTAATCTTTCTAACTGACTGAAAAAGATGTGGCCCCCATTATTTACATTTCCACTTCGGCTTACAGTGACTTCAGAGCAGACTTTCCAATGTACTTAGTACTTCAGGATAAAAATTCACCTTGGAGTGGAAAGCCATGACAAATTCCTTTGCACTATTTGCTCTGCTTTTACCCCATAACTTGGTTTGATGAGGACCTTTGAATAAGCTTGGCACAGCATTTGCACTGACTTTCTGCACAGAAATAAGCATCAGCCACAGTGCAAAAATGCCATCAGTGCAAAATGGGATCCAAATGAGGAGTCAGACATTACAAATCAGCCCAAGTAAGCAAAGGCTGCATTACAGATACAGCTAGCAAAATAACCCCATGTTAACGCAACATAAGCCATGAAGTGTCTCCCAGTACTACTTTGTGTTGGTTCCTATCACCTCTGACCCCCCCCCCCAGCTGTCATCCAAAGAGGAAACTACAGTAACACATTAGATGGAGATGGAAAAATGACTTTTTTTTACTTAGATTTAGAGTAAAAACACACACAGTTTCTCTCATGGATAACATAACTTATTGTAAATACTAGTTTAAAATTACTCTGGAAGAACATGCTTAAAAATAGCAACTTGTTTGAAGATAAACACTTCTTTTAATTGTTCTTTGCTGTATTTATATAAAGAATAAATGATCAAAAATATTGATATTTTGGAACAAGTCATATACTCAGGACTTGGGTCAATAGTCCAGAGTAACTAATCCTCATCTGCTTCCTATGTGGTGGCTTCCAACCATGGTAAAAGCACCTATCAGCTGAACTTCGCCAGCTTTGGGAGTAGATCAAGCAAACCCACAGAAGAGCACCCTACATGCGGAATTAAAGTGCCCACATGGGGACTTAGTATCACGTAAACTACCAAAGTTTAAACTCACACCTTTGCTTATTTTGCCATCACTTTCTCATGTTGATAAGTCCTTATTTATTATTATTCAATATCTATAAGGACTGTGGGTTCATATCAAATGTGAAGCATTTGCCAAGGTCTCTGGCTGCACAAATAAAAGCTACATGCCAGAAACGTGCTTCCAGAGGCAACATGCTAAGTACTAGCTACAAAGACACTCTACAGAGTATGCAAGAAATGTACAATGTGAATTTCTACAACCATTTGCTTTTGCTATCGATCAAAGTTGGTCTATCTCTGCAAAAATGGAACAAAACTGCGTTACTCATGCTTAGAAACAAGAAACGTTCTTTGTTCAGAAAAGGGAAGGAGGAACAGAAGTAGAGATGCACATCAGTGAGAATCAAAAATGAAAGGGAGAGCAGGAGAATCCAATCTTCAGAAGGAACAAAGGTGCCAGCAGAGAGGGACCACAGGCATGGACATGAAACCAAGTTTCCATGGTGCACTGAGGGAGATTCAACAGTTCATCTCCACACCAGTGATGAGTTGTCCTGCAGGTGAATCAGACACATTGTGTGGAATGAGGGTGGCTGAAGTCCAAGCCTCCAGCATTTCTGATACAGCTCTGGCAAAGTGCTGGACAGCCTCGTACAATCAGTCACATCTGTGGGCCCTGGGGAGCAGCCATGCCACAGTGCAGCAACTGAACAAGCAGCTGAATGTTTCCATGTGTCACTGCCTTGGGCTAACGGAAACAGCAGCAACAGCAAGCTCAGCCTGATGGGGGAATAAAGGAGTAAGTTTTCAATGAAAAGGGAGTTGGGGATAAGAGCAACAACAGTTACCAAGAAGAGTCGGGAGTTAATAGAGTAGAAACAAAAATCAGCAGCTCTGAGATAATATCATATCCCACACGGGTTGTTTCTAACAATTCATGAGCTAGGTGACTAAAGTTATCTTCCTTCCAGTAGCTTTTTTTTTTTTTTTTTAAACGCACAATGGCAGATCCTGTAGTGACAAGCCGGGTGTAAGTGATCCGATTTCTCAAGCTTGCCTTAAAGCCTTAACATAAACCTGCTCTACTAAACAAACCATGACCTCATCTTTAGGCGAGCTGTGAAAGCTGCCTAAGATCAGGGCATCTTGGAAGCACCCTCTGCTCCCAGGGCACATCCACCACTGTGGCTCAGGTTCACTGAAGAATTGGGCATTGTTTCGGGCTTCCCCTTCCCACCTACATCATCAAACTCTGTTCTTTAAACCTAAAGATCTTAATCTCGCAACAAATTGCCTAAACAAGGAAAATAATTAGAAAAAGAGTAGGCAGGGAGGCAGCCTGATCAGCGTAGCAGCAAAGGGTTGCTTTGTTACTAAATACAGACTGCAACCCATTCATAGTTACTCCTCTTTCGTTGCATGAATACATTTTCTTACAAAATTGTTAAAATTGGCATAACCAGAGTTTAGCCAGAATGAAAACACCTGTACAGGTTTTCTGTACAGCGCTGACTTTGATTCTGTTTTCACTCGAGTACGAGCTAAATAGCTGCTCCACAGAACTGCAGGCAAATGCCTGTTCACAGGGTTTAGCCCATTCCTCCAGGAATGGGGCACAACGTCAGCAGCACATCACAGTGTCCTCACAGCATTTCCATGTAGTAAGAAAACAGCTTTTTGGCTAATTTAAACACATCTCAGTAATTCATTAAGTGGTTAATAAACTGCTAACACAAAAAGTATTACTCAGCATGCCTGTTCAACTTTGCAGGAAGTTTTCTTGAGTAAGACTGAATTGTTTGGTCAACAGATTTCTGCACACAGAAGTTTAAGTTGCAGCTGAGTAATGCCTTTAATGGTGTAGTCTTATGAACTATATCACCAGCGAGGAAACATCTGTGTGTGTTTTGTTTATTCAGCTAGCTTTAGAGCATTAGGAATAATAGAAAAGCTTCTTCTTAAGGACTTAGTGCTCACAACTCAGCAGCTGGAATGGCCAAAGGTTTTTGAGTTTGGGTTTTTTCCCCCCCCCTTCATACACACATAAAAGGACTACTTAAGACGACTGGTAATCCTACAAGAAATATTAGGCTTGCAATACATTAGGTATGTTCAGAAGATACTCATATTTATGTTGACATGTACAAACCAAAGGACTTCATAAATATCAGTGCTGAATCCTTAAAAATAAAATGTGCAAGAGTGAAGCAGCACAAGCTTCCACTAAGGCAAGTGAACGCCAGGCTGTGAGAAACGTTGCCTTCCATTGACTACCTCCAAGCTGAGCACAGGTTTTAGGCCACAGATGTGTGCAGCTCATGGAAAAATTATCCTTATTACAGATATAGCAGAAAGAAGATAAAATAGGTTCCCTCCCACCAACTGCTCTGAAACAGAAACAGTTGTTGCAGGCCAAGCCAGGCACAACCCCAGCCGCTAGCAGTAGTAACAAAATCTAACTGGCAAGTGGTTAACGTCACTGTCCAGAACTGGACCATCCATCCCACCAAACCAGAGTCTATCAGACAGCTGAAGCAGGAGGGTCTCTTCTCTTGTGGCAGGAAAGATGCTAGCACAACCCACTTGGGTAGGTTAAGGGCTGGCAACTGTTTTGTCAACAGTCATTTTTATTTTTGGCTTAAACAAATTCAAGACTCTGAAATTGAAACAAAGATAAGAACTTGTCTGCTTCTGGGATGCCTGCACGGGTTTACGGTGGGCACACACCTAACAGACAGAAGCTGTATAAAATAGCTGCTTTTTGCACTGGCATTGGAATAAGAATTTGTCACAGCAAGTATTTTGGCAAAAAGACATCTTGTGGTTTTCTTCAACTACACCTTCCCTTCTGTATTCTCCAGTGACTCACTTGTCAGGTTATGAATGCCCTTTAAACCCTCAAGCTCCTTTGGTTGACTTGTCTATCCAAGATAGTCACCTTCCAAAGAAAAATAAAAAAATCAGACAGGGATGTTTGGCACACGTCACCTCTCAGTGCAGCTTCAATACGCATGTTTGTAGTCTGCCAGGAAGCGGTACACACAAATCAGGTCTGCTGTCCAGTGGCTTAGTCCTTCTGTTTGACTAACGGGAAGCAGAGACAGCCAGCCCCGTATTTTCCTCCTCCACAAGAAGGCCACACAAGCAGCATCCTGTAAAGCTGGGAGTTCAGTCTACACCCAGTTGCTGCCACACAGCCTTAGACACAGCACCTTTTCTAGACCCTGAGGTTTTGTTTTATTTTTCATTCAAGTTAGACTCATAGAATCATTTAGGTTGGAAAAGACCCTTAAGATCATCGAGTCCAACAGTTAAAAAACAGTTAAACAACCGCTAAAGCTGACACACTGTACAAGCTGATCAGAATCCAACACAGTCCTTCAACATAAATGTTTGCGGTTTAACCTAATGCTGGCTGATCCCCACGCAGACCATCACTTACAAGTAATTTGGGTATCTCCTTAAGTAGAGATCAATACATTTAAATTAAATTCTAACACAAGTAATCCACTTGAATACAAAGCAGGCATTTCAAACCCATTCAGAAACCCCACCCATTCCTTTCAAAGCTGGCCCAAAGTAGTCCACCAGTAAACACTTCCTGAAGTGTATGACCTCTTAAAAGCTGACTGAGGGTATCAAAGGAAAAGCATAACGCAACACAGACGGATTTAACATACCTTCCATCAACATAGTTCCATGCATCAAGCATAATGCAAAACTCAGAGTGCAGTCCTCCTGCACGAGCATCTTTAGTAATTCAGCATGGGATGAAATCATTAACATTGCACAACTTGGAAAGAGACCCAACAAGGCCAGCAGAATACTAAGGGCCTTTAAAAAAAAAATCCTGAATTACAAGTTTCGGCACTCCTAAAAACACTAAAAATGGACAGTGATTGTTAAATAATTCCACCACTGCCAACAGAAACATGCAGGAACTCAAGTTGTACCTGTCCAGCTCCGTCAATCTCTCCTGTCACAGGTAGTCTCCATTCAGAACACAGAACAGGAATGAAAAGTTAAAAGAATGTTGTATATTAAGTTACTGCTTAACAGAAATAATCGCATCAGATTTATATCAGTTTTAGGTTTTACAGAACCAATATTTATAAAACCCACTTAAAGAAGTGTTGCTATCAAATACTTCGCCTTTTTTTTTAATATCATGGAATGCTTTAAGACAACAGAACAACCTTTATTTTAAGACCTTTTTCAGTTTAACAACTTAAATGAATGTACAAAAGCTACATAAAAAACCCTAACACAATCATATTCCTAAGGCTATTCTTGCCTCATTTTACACCCAAGTATGCACTCCAGCTCCTAGTGAAGACAGCCAGTGGCTCTGAAGAACTACAGGTTATTCTCAGTGTACTGTATTACTCGAGCTCTTGCACACCTATGTCTTCATGCTATAGCAGACGTGAGTACACTGAAAAAGGTGAAATTTAGCTGGCAAAGGTGTCTCAAAATTAGTCCTGTACAATAATCTCTCACACATCATGCTTACACAGGATAACAATCTAAGTCTGAACTAACACTAAACGTGAAGATTTCCAAAAGTGACTGGCTACTAAAAGCGCATAAACTTGATAAAGTGTTGACTTGCCAAGTCCTAGGCTCATTTAAGCTGGATACTGCAAAGCAACATATTTCAAAGTAACAGTCAGTCTGGAAAATCCTGGCCAAATCACCCAAATAGGCAACTCTTGCTTGTATTAATCAGCACTGAGACTCACAAATATTTGACCACTATGGAATACAGGTATGCATGCATGCCTCTGTTCGCATAAGAATTGCGAAATTGAGCCCTGAATACGTTTTACCCTAGTAAACAGGGAGGGAAGAAACCCAAAAACCACCAAACCACCAACTCTCTACTAAAGAGATGATTCAAACTCCTACAGCATCTCCAACATCGCTACAAAACTACCATCCTAATCATATGTCCTGGTTTCGGCTGAGATGGAGCTAATGTTCTTCACGGGAGCTACTGTGTTTTGGATTTAGTACAGGATTTGGTATGTGAAGAACATTGGTAATACACTGATGTTATTAGTTGTTGCTAAGAGATCAAGGACTTTTTTCAGCTTCCCAGGTTTTGCTAATGTGCATGTGCAAGAAGTTGGGAGGGGACACAGCTGGGACAGCTGACCCCAACTGACCACAGGGATATTCCATACCATATGACATCATGCTCAGCATAAAAAGCTGGGGGAAGAAGGAAAGTGGGGACATACAGACTGATGGCATTTGTCTTCCCAAGTAACTGTTACATGTGATGAAGCCCTGCTTTCCTGGAGATGGCTGAACACCTGCCTGCTGATGGGAAGTAGTGAATGAATTCCTTGTTTTGCTTTACCTATCAAACCGTCTTTATCTCAACCTATGAGTTTTCTCACTTTTACTCTTCTGATTCTCTCTTCCATCCCACCAGTGAATAAGCAGCTGTATGATGCTTTGTTGTTGGCTGGGGTTAAACCACAACACCATAGCAACAGATTTAAACATTTGAGGATACATTTTGCTGTGTGCAGGCAGCGTAAAACAGGCGGATGCTGCAGAATTGTTTATTTTAAGCAAACAGGAAACACTTTTTCAAACTGGACAACTACAAGTCAGGAAGAAAGCAGCTCAACAATGATAGCAAGCAAGGAAAACAAAACCACACCGATTTATTCAAAGGAGAAACAGCATTCCATAACAGAGTTACTATTTACCAAGTATCTAATAGAGACCTGAAGTACTTTCCTCTCCAATTACATTAATCCACCTCCTAAGCAACTGTGCTACCAACACGGTCCCAGCTGAGCTACTGAAGTCAACGCTGTAACTCCCAGCAACTTCAAACTAGAGCTTGAACCAGCCTCGGCAAGCACTGAGAAAACCTCCAGAAACAGGTGTGAATTGTTCAAGGAGGAGGAAGAAGTTAATACACAAGACTATGTTAAAACTAACAACAAAATACAAACATTTACTAACAAGCAAAACAAATATCACCTTGCTCATTGACTACCAAAGGCTTCAACACACTAAAGAGGTTTGTTTAGGTGGCAGACTTCAGATCAAGCCTGGCTAGGTCTGTTAACTAAACTGGAAACACAACCCAGAAGTTGAATCCAGGACAGTATGAAATTCAAGGGCTTCCTTTCCCTTATCCCTTCCAAGTGACAGATGCTCCACAAACAGAAAGCATCTAGAGCATAGTAAGTGACTGTTGAATACTCGTTACAAAATTACAGTGACACTTCAAAAGTAACCAAATGCTCCATCGGTTGTTGAGATGTCCACACTGTCCGAATACCAAGTCCTTGAAGAACCATTTGACCTGTGAGAGTCTTATTTTCCTCTGCAATTACATTCATTCATGGGTCCTTGATATCAGAATTACTCCAAATTTACATCAGTGCAACTATAAAGTGAAAATCTCCTGAAGGACTTAAACAACAGAATTAAACACCCTATTGATAACATTCTGACAGCATGAGATTGTTGTTCAGTCTGACAGCCTGGTGATGGTACTAAAATGGACAAAAACGAACTGCCTTAAATAACTGTGTCAAACCTGTCTGAACTCTAGTAAAGTACTTTTTACTTATGTATTTGGCCGTCTAAAGGCAAACAAACCCTATAACCTAGCTTTCACATAAAATACCTTTGGGTCAAACTCTACTGTGTGGAATATGTGCATAAACCCATGGATCCCACAGCAAGTGCAGAACCAAAGTCCCGGGCTACGTGAACCTATCCAAAACGC
Source organism: Phoenicopterus ruber ruber (assembly GCA_009819775.1). Classification (NCBI taxonomy): domain Eukaryota; kingdom Metazoa; phylum Chordata; class Aves; order Phoenicopteriformes; family Phoenicopteridae; genus Phoenicopterus; species Phoenicopterus ruber. The sequence goes on along the minus strand of CM020229.1, from coordinate 9,528,569 downwards.
CAATTAAACCTTGTTCTTTCACTGCATCAACCACCTTGCAAAATGAGCACTCGTTATGAGATTTACTTTTGGAAAATTCCTGTGCTCTGAAAGCGTGACAAACACATTTAGATTTATCCAATTTTTAAACTGGTTATGCTCCCAGAGGTCCCCACAGAGCTTTACACCTGACCTCTAACTTTCTGTCCTTCCTCATACAGAAACTTGTCCTGCAATTTAAAACCTGAACTCTCCTTCTGCCCATTTCATGAGGCATTTTGCCAAAGCCCTAAGCAAGGGGAGCAAGCATCCCCAAACTCACGCTACAGATGCCCACTGCAGCTTCACACAAGGGGGACAGGCAATAGCCAGTGCTGTTTGCTTTTCTTAGATATCCAGGGGTGATAAAAATCAACTTCAAAAGAAACCAAACAGAAGAATATCATATTTTATAACTGGGGCTTGGAGGTGAGGAGGGGAAATCACTGTTTACACTGTCTGGAAAATGAGCAGATGAGAGACCATCTTTTTCTAATAAATAGTCATTAATCACTTGCAGTCACTTAGCACAGGGGGTCATGACGTGGCAGCCTGGCTAGTCTAAATGTTTAATACTGAATTAGATTAGAAAGGCTCACAAAAGTGTCATCGTAGCTAGAGTGCTACCTGCTAATGGAGACTTTCCTTTGGTTTCAATATTATCAGGGCCTGACCTGGGTTTTTGGGAACAAGATGACATAATCTTGCTATGAAGTCACAGACACAGCAAACGTCACAGTGCTAACTACAGAAAGCCAGACAGCCATGAGCTTATTACACCATTTTATCACTGTACTGCTGCAAAATACTATCACTTATTTTGATCACATCTCTGTTATCAGAAGCACAAACACAGGGATGACGATCAGCCTGTAAGGCAGACTGCGCAGGAATCTCCAGCTCCCTCCTACGGGGAGGCACCCAGCATACGGGCGCTGCCATGTACTGGCACATGCCAGAAATACAGACACGAACATCCTCATCTGTGTGCACAGAGCTAAAAGAGCAGGATTCAGATGGTTTTACGAGAATATTTCATAATCCTCCTCCCGCCGCCCCCTACTCAGTTAGCAGTTCAGTCAGAGCCAACTACAGTTATAATTATCGCCGTAATTATTATTTTAATAAGAACCAATGACTTATCAAAATATTGCGCTGAAGACTTGCACATCTTTTCTTGTAAGACTGCCAAAAAGCTAGTTCATTGCTGAGGTACCGCTCTATGTACGCTGCTAGCAGACAGCACCTTCAAGTTTCTATTTATGCAACTGAGTGACTAAATTCAAGCGAATGCCAAAATGTAAACAATTTGAGGTACAGTAGCTGTGCAAAGTATTATTATTCTCCCGGTGTATACACACTAACAGCTTTGTTTACTACATTTACTCCTCTTCTGCTTGTTTGCTTGGGTTTTACATACTGTAGGCCAAGTTGCTGAACTTAGATGCCTTAAGGTAGCCACCTGAACCCATATTTACATATTTAAACATCTGTGTCAGGCATCCATAAAAAGTTTTAAGTGCATAAGCAAGCCTGTAGGCATCTAAGTCAATATAATTAGGTACCTAGATTTAGCTCCAGCTACCCAAATGTGGACCTCTGCAGGCAACAAGTTGCTACTTTTCATGAGAGTATTTTTTTCTACCAGGTAATATTAGTTGATAACAGATTATTTTTTCTTCGCATGCTTGTTCAAGATGACCCCAATCCAGATCTGGTAACATTCCATTTCTTCACAGAAGTCCAATTTAAATTTTCATTATCAGCAGATGGCCATTTAGCTAGCTACGGCTCCAGGTACACTGTCAGATTGAGGAAAAAGCTCCTTGGTTAAAAAGATAACTAATGACTCTCGCAGCTGTGAAGCTCTTCATCAAGGGTGGCCAGTTGTCATCCCCGTAAGTTTACAGATAGAACACGTGACACAAGGACTCTCCTTTCCTCTATGACATGCGGTTGCACGTTTCTGAAGAACCAAAAATTTGGCAAGAAAATGTCATTTTCAGGTTTGTCTGTTCATCTCCCAAGTAAGGGTCAACAGGCTGGATATAATTTCAGGGAACTTCCTTCACTTTAGTCAATACAGCCACGACCTCCATCACTTTTTCTCTCAAAGAAGATCCTGTAACTGAACCACGTGTCCTCCTGAATCAGAGAGTGCAATTATAAATAACAAAGCTAATTACAAATAGGCTGAGTTTTAAGAACAAAACCAAAGACCTCTCAGAAATTCAGAAAGCATGAAATCCAAAACTCACCATTAAGAAAAGCTGGCAAATAGCATCAACTCTAAGAAAAATACTCAAGACTCCACCAGCATAACTGAATGAAAAAGTACATCTGAAGGGCAAGCAAAGGCTGCAGTATGAAGTAAAAAGGAGTGCCCATGACTCATTCAACCAAATCCAAGTTAAACTAAAGTTTGCAGTATTGTTCAGCTTTGTAGAATTGTTTTAAATAAGCATCCCACTTACTCTCTAATAATATAAACAGAACAGCAATAGAGCAGTAGCTTGAAAGCAAAATATATGTGGCAAGCATTCGAGATCTGACCTCAGAGTCAACCACACACTAGTGTGAAATCTTTTTTAGCTAACTTTTTTTACTAAACTGATAGTCATTTATTATGAATTTTAATTTCATTACCACAAAAAAAAGAAGCCAGTTATAGACATGCTATAAATAGTCCAACCCTTGGAGGAATCCTCTAATCATCTCTAAAAATAAGAAGTCACATGATTTAAGTGTCCTGCACTGACCCTTTTGCTACTTCACATAAAAGGATGAACTCAGCAAGGTTACACCATACATAAGTTTAGGCAATGTTACATGTTGCTCAATTTTTATATCCACACGATTAGAAAGCCTGGTCTCTTCACTTCTAGCTCATACTCAAACTCAGTAAAGCATTCAGTCCTGTATCTGATGTAAAGCTGGGGAGTAACTCCATAGGAGGCACAGGTCCACAAGGCATTGAGACCATTTTCTGCTTCCAAGTGAAGCCTGGAAATCTCCTTTACCTGCCTATAAATTGGGCAGCCAATTTATAATACTAGCCTCTTGCTGATTTCTTTCTTGATACATCCACGCTAATCAATCCTTTGACTCATCCTACCCTTAGGCTGTATAGTGCAATCACAGCGAAATTCTGATCGGTGAGTGGAAATCACTGAAGAAGAGTTTGTGGAAGTCCTGTGCTGAACAGGTCCCTGATGGTAATGCTGCAAATGTTACACTCCTGACTCTTGTTAAGTGCTAGCAGCTATACTTGCTATTCAGCTTGTAAGCTATTCAAGGCAGGGACCTTTCCTCACATGTGTCTGTAAAGCTTCTAGTGCCCAGATGGTGCCATACAAATGAATAATAATTATATTTCCATGTAGACCATTATTGTGCATAATGTAAATTACTTTCACTGATCCAAGAGGAAATCATTTTCTCATTTTGAAATGAAAAGAGAGAGTAAAAATAATGATTACTTGTTTGACGCTATTATTACAACAATAATTACATTTGTGGGTCCAGAATCCTCAGCTGGTCTGTACTGACTTTAATGGAGCTATGCCAACGCATGGCATCTGACAAGCCAGTCCCAGTTTTTGCTGGAGATCTCAAACTATTTCACAAGGACTGATTACTTCAAACCCACACCACTTCCGTGAAAGACGGGAAGTTAAAATTGAGCACACTTTGCAGACTGGGGAAGAGAAACGCCAGACCGGGTGGGTGAAGGAATGGATTCCTACAATGGCATGGCAGGTATCTGAGCATCACCGCCACGGCTCCCCGCCCCCCCCCACTGGCACAGAAGAGCAGGCTTTTGCAGAGATTCAGACCTCAAGCAAGCTGAATTGCCTTCTGGAGGCACTCATCTCTCTCCATTCTTTAGAAGACCTTAGACTGCCTGAATTTAGCACCCCAGTGTTTGTGAGATTGAGCTCAGGCTTAAGTGCTCAAAAGGGGACAGCCATAATCACCAGCACCAAACGTGAAAGGGACAAATAAAGTTGGAACCTGGCAGGGCTCAGCTACTCTGGAAGAAAAAAACCACAATTATCAGACCAAAGAGGACTAAGTCTGGACAGCCAATAACTGAAAACCCCAAAACTACATATCGCTTTTAGCTACATGGCTCTAAACACTTTACTACAGATCAAGAGGTTACTGACAGGAGAAGGCAACCAGGACTCTGACTTTTCCTGCTCCTACAGAGCACTCTCCCGTTCAACATAGACTCTGCGGCACAGCATCAAAGGCCTACCATTACTTAAAAAAATGAACAGAGACTGAGGTTCCCAAGTCTAAAAATCAGACTTGAACACTTGAAAGTGCTACTCATTATAAACTGCACTAACACAAGCAGTTACACACACCAGCACTCATGCACCCTGTGAGTATCGTGCAGGGATGCTCCTGCATCTGCCCAAATCAGACACCCCATCGGCCTAAATTAGAAGAAAAAATACAGGACATTGTATGCCATTTAAAGAGCCACTGGAAAAGCTCCACTGAAGTGCCAGACCTAATTTTAACACTGTAAAGAAAAATCAGGAAGTATTTGATTAAAATTAATCCTTGAGGTTATATAATCTGACTGTTCCTAGAGATTAAGTTCACTTCATGCTTTCATTGTACTCCTGTCCCTTCATCAAGCACTAATAAGATGCTGTATCACATACCATGGACTTTAAATGTTGAAGGGAAAAAATATTTTGAAAAATATTTCTCAATAGAGCTGAGACGTGGCAGGTAATGAGGGCCTTTTACACCAAAAAGTACCCATTTTGCAATAGCTGACAAGAAGTAAATGGGATTTGTATGTCTCCTGTACAACAGCTGGTCTTCTCTTGCTAAAAAATGAAAACGCTTCTATTTCAAAGGGAACATCTGCAAAATCCCATCATACATTAAAGAATAAAAAAACAACACAACAAAAATACACCAGTGGCCTGAAAAAGACTTCCGATGGCACAACCAATTAACACAGATCCATTTCATATAATACCTTCCCACATCCCCACAGAAAACATGCTTAACGAGGTAACTGCTGCAGGAGTCCATCAATCTAATCTGGTTCTAATACTCTTCTTAAATAATGCATACATTAGTTCTCTGTTACTGAAAAGATTTGTTTGTTTTATTAACACGTGCCTTGTTAAGTGCTAAGACTTTGTAAAAATCGTTATGCAGCTTCTAGCTGCAGATGTATTGTCTCCCCCCCCCTCGTTCCCATTACAAAATGATTAGTTATCTCCATTCTCCTTTTCAATTGTTATTAAAGCTGTACTGCAGCGTGATTAAGCTCTCGTTAACAAGCAAAACTGTACTTAACGGTCAAGTCAGTACTATGGACCCATTCTCTAAGAAATACATCATTTTTGGCCACATAATAGCTCAATGCCATTAATTTTATTCGCAACTTAAGGTACCTTAACTAAGCTGTTTTGCCGAGACCAGCAGGTGTACTAAAACGAGTGAGGACCCAGTTTCCAGAGCTTGATTCACACTGGACTGAAGTTTAACATGTAAACAATTAGCTCACATTAAGCTCCCTTGCACCTTTCAGGTCTGGAAATTTTTCTGAAAACCTTTTTTCCCCTCATTTCTTGTGTTCAGAGCTGAAATTACTGAGGCCACATGTCTACATCAACAAGCTACTTAGAGGGGAAGATATTTAAATAGGTACCATCTGGTTGTGTCATAATATATGGAACCTATACATTCACTGATTTAAGCAAAAAGGATAAATTAGGGGTGAAATAATTCTTCTTTTCTTGAAATATCTTTAGTTTTCTGGAGCTTAACCACTTATTTTACACTTAAATGCAACTTTGTAGAGTGAACTCCCAGTGACTACCGTGAGTCTTCCAGCGGTAGCCCAGTTCCTTGCCCAGAGCAGGAGCTCTCTCCTATGCCCACCTTCCTACCACCCCAGTGCAAAGCTAGGCTTTAATGCAGGTGCTATATGGAAACCTGTGCACTGTGAAGAAACTCACTTGTTAAGTACCTCCCACACGGATAACGCACTGATGCTCGGCAGAGGGTAGGACCAGGCTGTGTGTTTGTTTCTGGCAAAACAGCACGGGGAATCCCCCTGCAGAATCTAAACGTTACAGGGGCAAAAACTCTTCAAAAGAAAACTCTCTTGTTTCCAAACATGAAAAAACACCAAGCTTCTGCTTGATACACAAGGTGAATTCTGCACCATTCGTACTTTGGGGAAATATTTGGAAAAGGCAGGGGGAAATATTTGATGGATGGGCTTTAGAGAAAGTAGAGTTTCCTGGGTTTTCTTTTCTGTAGGATTCCCCTAGTTTTCTCCAGCATTATGGAGTTGCTGCGACTTTGCACTCAGTTACAACAACTCACCACAGTTTTTATAACTGTTAGTGTTGAGTAGAGTAGCAGCTGGATGCCTTCCCTAGTTTCAGTAACCAACAGGTATTACAGAGTTTAACTTTTGGCTTCTTGCATCTTTAACCTGGTGGAGCTCAGTGTGCATCGCATAAGTGAGCCAGGAAGAACAAGCAAGAAGAAATATAACCTGCTTGAGCACATTCAGCTGACCAGCCCACGGAGGAGCAGTGGACCCAGCCTCACTCTCCACATTCCCAGGAGAAGAAATACCACATTTCCCATTACAGAAATGAAAATAAGGAGGAGAGGCACTAGTGATCCTGAGGACTGTCCTCCCTAGCTTAACTTTTGCTTGGAGTTAAAACAGATAATCCTCACTGTCCCCAAACACATGACACTTTCTTTTCATTTTACAGTTCTGAACATTTCAAGCTATCAATAGTTCTATTTGGTTCCTTTGACAGCTTCATGCTGAAAGAAACACACCATAGCAGTCGCACACTAGAGGGAAGGGATGCCATCCAGAGGGACCTTGACAGGCTTGAGAGGTGGGCCCGTGCGAACCTCATGAAGTTCAACAAGGCCAAGTGCAAGGTCCTGCACATGGGTCAGGGAAATCCCAAGCACAAGTACAGGCTGGGCGGAGAATGGATTGAGAGCAGCCCTGAGGAGAAGGACTTGGCGGTGTTGGTTGATAAGAAGCTCAACATGACCCAGCAATGTGCACTTGCAGCCCAGAAAGCCAACCATACCCTGGGCCGCATCAAAAGAAGCAAGACCAGCAGGTCGAGGGAGGTGATTGTCTCCCTCTACTCTGCTCTCGTGAGACCCCACCTGGAGTACTGCGTCCAGCTCTGGGGCCCACAAAACAAGAAGGACATGGACCTGTTGGAGCGAGTCCAGAGGAGGGCCACAAACATGGCTCCAGAGGGCTAGAGCACCTCTCCTATGAAGACAGGCTGAGAGAGTTGGGCTTGTTCAGCCTGGAGAAGAGAAGGCCCCGGGGAGACCTTCTAGCAGCCTTCCAGTACCTAAAGGGGGCCTACAGGAAAGCTGGAGAGGGACTTTTGACAAGGGCATGTAGTGACAGGACAAGGGCTAATGGCTTTAAACTGAAAGAGAGGAGATTTAGATGAGATCAAAGGAAGAAATTCTTCACTCTGAGGGTGGTGAGGCACTGGAAGAGGTTGCCCAGAGAAGTTGTGGATGCCCCATCCCTGGAAGTGTTCAAGCCCAGGCTGGATGGGGCTTTGACGAATCTGGTCTAGTGGAAGGTGTCCCTGCCCATGGCAGGGGGTTTGGAACTAGATGATCTTTAAGGTCCCTTCCAACCCAAACCATTCTATGATTCTATGATTTCTTTAAAATGAATACACAAAATTTCAGACTAAAGAAATGCTTTGATTCCACACCAGCAGGCAAGAGCTATATTTCACTCAGCTGACACAGTAACAATGCACTAGCATTTTTGCTTTATAATGAAACAGGCAGTAATGAAAACCCAACGCTGCCACAGGGCACAAAGGAGCATTACGTACCCACAGCTGTTGCCTTCAACGCCTAATTCCAAGGCAGAGGCCACAGCTGGGTAACGCGAGCACATCACTGCAGTGCACAACTGCCTCTTGATGCAAGGCTGGGTGTGAACTAAGACCATGGCAGATGCTCTGCTGTCACATCCCTCCCATCACCAGCAGCCCTGAAGTGGGGATTTGCATTCCTGCTTCTTCCCTTTGGGCTCCCAACACACAACATCCACCAACAAGCTCCTTCCACCATCGCTAGCAGGCTGCATTTAAAAAGCCAGAGACTAAGCAGCATGCTTATGTTTTTTTCCACGAAAAGCTGTTGCATACTTTTCAAAGATAAAGATCCTTACATAAAAATCAACCTGTTCTCAGAAGGTAGCTTAATTCTTGCTTGCTTTCGATGCTGAATGAATAAAGCTTGTGCAAAGGGTGCCGAACAGCTGCAAATATTGTACATGACTGCAAGCACCAACTGAAGTCACTGCTACCAATACAATTCATACTTCTTTAAAGATATCTATAACCTGGTTTAATTAAATGTGGAACAACTGCAGGAAACTGCTTATAAGTAATGAAAGCTCCAGATGTAGCTGGCCAGGGGATCTAGCACAGTAATGTTTTCAGTTGCAAAATAGCTCAATTCAAAATTGTTTCTTCCTGCCAAGTTGGCAATTCATATTCAGTTATGCGCAGGTACAGTGGCAACATTTTTTACTACAGTAAGATGTTATTTCATTTTCCAAATGAAATTGCTTATTACACGTATCTGACGGCATTTAATAAACGCCTAAATACCTCTTAAACACCTGGTTCAAAGGATTGAGTTTCTTTTCCCACAGACAGAAATTACCAAATCCTCACACTACTTATGTCCGGCTCAGTAAAGTAAAATACGTACCACCCTTTTAGTCTTGTACATGGGTCAGAGACAAAGAAAAAAACAAGATAAAAACACTGTAACTTCATATAGCAACTTTCAGACATAGGTTTAAGAAGCGCTGTCTTCTGCAAAGTGTCCAAGATCTGGTTTGTGTAACTTTATTTAGTATAAAGGCAGCTATCAGGGCATCCATGTATTAAAGGCTCTCTTCAGAGTGAAAAAAAGCGATCGGGTACTACATCACAAACAAACATCTAGCAGCCTTTCAAGACAATACTCCCCAAAGATGTATTAAACACTTCACTCCCTTAACTGACCAAAGACACATTAAAATTAATATTCTTTTTTAGTGAAAATGTAAGATGGAGAAATCTTTGAAAAGTCCTTGGAGGGTCTCTCAGATGCGCTTAATTCAAAGTCATTTGGATATAATGGGACTACTGTATTCACACTAGCCAGCTTCTCCAACTGTTGCAAAACAATTCGACATACACAAACTATAGGAAACTTGGACTGAGAAGGACAGTAACTTTGCTCAGGCATTACATAAATTGTATTTTAATGTGGAAACAAAGCAACATAAAAAAAAATCTTTCACACTGATTCTGTATCATGTAATTCCATTAAACAGAGATTTTTCTCATGAATTCAGTCTGAAATCAAAACTGGGCCTGCCTCTGAGACAGGCAACATAGGTAGTCAGATAAATCAACATTTGCACATTGGGAGTGCCTGGGAACTTCACCTACCGATTTAAGCGAGCTGTCAGGTTGTTAAGGCAGAAATCTGCACAAATCCCATTTCCCTATTGTTTTTCCACCAAGCACACATTTTAATCAATAGACGGATGCTGAAGTGTGGGGTTTTGTATTCTGACAAAGTAATTTTAAGGATGGCAGCCACTTCCCAGTGTGTAGGTTAAACAAAGCCACAAGTACCATAAAGTCATCTTGAAGAAATATTGCCAAATCACCTCTTGACAAAGCACGTTGTCAAGCTCACTGTCACTTGTCTTGAGCATTGTGGGTTTTTTTAATAACAACATCAGACGTTGTGGGACAGCCCAGCATGATCCATACTAGTCATTTAGCTAACGAGGGGAAAATAGGTACACTCAGCATGCGTTTTAAAACGTTTTCTATTCAGAACCCCAGTGCTCCATCTTTAGGTCTTTGATCAAATCTGTACGCACAAAGGTGTTTTTCATAACTGCCAGCATCAAAGTAATCGTATTCTACGTCCGCGTGTCGCCAGCACAGAAGCAATTAGCTCTCGGCCCCAAACTTGGCATTTGTTCCAATGCACTGGGCACAAACCAGACACTGTGCCAGGACGTTTGTAGGACAACTGCTAACAGTACTCGTTCTGACGCTGCCCCCGAGCCCACAGAAGAGGATTATTTCCTAGAAAGCCTGGTGAGCTGGGGAACAGGGCTGGAGCCCCAGGTGCAGCCTGCCCCTGCCCAGCCCACCACCTGCCCAGGTACCAGCACCCGCCAACCTTCGATAACCCACACTGGAGAGACCAAGAAGGAGAAAAGCTGGAGAAGAATGAAAGACAAAAGAATAAAAGGCTAGATAGGAAAAGAGGCAGAGGGCAGAGTGCTGGAGGAAAAATAATGGAGCCTGAATAGTTCCATTTACAAACACAGCAAGTACCAAGATAAGATTATGTGTAGAGACAAAAATTCAACTCAGTAAGCAAGAATTTTAATTTTCACATCTAGAAAGCACAGCAGGATCTGCACACACTGGATGGGTACGTACTACCTTTCAGAAAAGTTGTCCCAAATGTTAGTGACAGAGCACTCGTGTGCTCGGGGCACGGTTCTCTGCAGCCTTTCTGTGGCCGAAACACCCACAGTCATTTATGAAGATTAAGTCATCTCTGAGCCCCAAGCTCTTGCTTTCTCCCTCAAGACGTAAACAAAATACAGAAACAGACAAAAATATGCATGCATACTTTAAGAGGCAACACTTATTTAACATAAGCCTACTACTAAAAGAATTAAATGAAACCCAAAGGAAGCTTCTCTTGAGCTGAAGAATACTATGTACCAGTGGTACACACCAACGCGTATTTCTGCAGTTTGCATTAACCGACCAAGAACACATTAATTTGCTTTTTGACGTGCCTATTAGAAAAGTCAGAAATGCAACTGGCAACAGGGCCAGCTTTGCAACCCCTTGGAGTTCCAGGCCTGAGTAATTTAAATGAAAACTAGGGAGTTTGCAAAAGAAAATGGTAAGAGATAGGGCAAAAGGGCACAGTTTCAGTACCCTTGACTTTTTAGTGGTTAATAAAACGATTGCGTTAGATTTCATTGCCTGTCACCTACTGGGCCTGATAGAGCTGTGCAATAAATAGCGCCTGTTCGGTTTTCAGGTGGAAAAAAAAAAGTAGCAGTAAAATAAGCCCTTACAAACGTGTCGGGCAGGCGGCTCTCCAGCGAAGTTCGGGGATACTGAAATGCCCGCTGCGGAGGCAGGCGGTGCCGGAGGGGCACTGGGGAGAGGAGAGGATCCTACTGATGCATTTTCTGCCGTTGCAGCCGCGGCCCCGGGCGCTCCCGCCGCACGGCCCCTCCGCCGTTGGCCGTGCCGGGGACGCCGGTAGCCAGGACCCCGGCCGCGGGTGGGAGCCCACGCGGCGGGACCGGACCCGCACCGCTGCACCTGCGCGGCGGCGAGAGGCGCCCACGCTGGGTGGGGGGACGCGAGACCCAGGCGACCGCGCCTCACTCGCCCCAACTTCCCCCTGCGCCTCCCGGACAGCCCCCTCCGCAGAAGCGCGGAGAAACGCCGTGAGACGGGGGCGCAGCCGCTCCCCCTCCCGCCGCCCCCCGCCCGCGCCTACCATCGCCTTGCTGTGCGGGGCGGCGGGTCCGCGGCGCTGCGGGTGCGCCCGCTCGTCTCCACCGCGGTCTCGCTTCTCGCGGCCGGCGGCGCCGCCGCGCTGCTCCTCGCCGGCATCGAGGGAGGTGAAATTCCAGACGAGGAGGGTCTGCAGGAGCAGCACGGTGAGCGCCGCCACCAGCGCCGAGCGGGAGCGCCGCGCCAGCCGCCGGGCGCACGGAGCGGCCACCATCTTCGCTGCTGCCGCGCTCCCGAGAGCCGCCGCATCCGCCGCGGCACGGAGTTTTCAGCCGGGCAGAGCCAGACGTCAGCAGGAGGAGGGCGGAGGTGGGGAAGGAGGGAGGGAGAGAAGGAGGGAGGGCGGAGGAGGTGTGCGCGGCGCGTGGGGATGGGGGAAGCCGGCGGGAGCCCTGGCGGCGCGGCAGCCCGCGGCCGGGCCAGCCCGGGGCGAGGGGTGGGGTTGGCGGAGGAAGAGGAAGGAGGAGGAGGGTGGGCTGGAGACGAAGGAGGAGCGGCAGCAGGGGCTGTTGCTGCTGCCGCCGGCAGGCGGGCGGGCGAGCCTCGGCCCTGCGTGAGGGGAAGGGGCCGGGCCGGGGCGGCTCCGCGCCTCACGGCGGGCGGGAGAGGGGAGGGGGCGGCCGGCGCCGGGGCGGGCGGCGACTGCCATCTTCTGAGAGAAAGCTGCCGCGCGCCGGCGGGCGGGAACAGGGCGCGAGGCGACGGGCGCGAGGCGGCACCTGGCCGCCGGCTTTCCCGCCCGCCAGGTGCCGCCTCCCGCCTCGCGCCCGTCGCCTCGCGCCCGGTCGCTGCCTTCCTCCACTCCCGACCGCCAGACAGCGTCCCTGTGAAGGCTGGTACTCAGCCCTTTTTATATTATTATTAATTTGGGGTTTTTAACTGACTTGGAGCCACTTTACACCAAACTGACCCGCAGCCATTTCAGATGGGTCTTTTTCGTTTCGGCTGGTCGCATTAAAAATGGCCGCAGCAAAAAGGCGGCACGGCTTGCGCTCCCTTAATGAAAGAAAATGTTGTCGATAAATCGACAAACTTCCACAGCTTATCAACAACGCCACGTATACTCGTTAATTTCCCTGCCATGTAGATATTGACCAGTCTTTACTTTTGAAAGGCTGCAACTCCAGCTCTGCTCAAAGTAGACCCGAGTGCGACGTTCAGTCTGTGGGGCCTTCAGTCTGTGTGGGCCCTGCCAATGGCCAAGTGGTTTGAGTGCTTGCAGCGCAGGTATGCCTTTAAAGACACTGTCGTTCCCCCCCCCATCTGGCGAACAGCCATTCCTACGTACGATGCTGGCACGAATGCATGCAAACTGTTTCACAGGCAAAAATGGTCCAAATCCCCCAAGACTGAGATTTTTTTCTGAAGCAAAAGGGTCGCTGGCAGCGTTTGGCCTCAGCAGAGCGAGAACGAGACCAAGGTGCAACACCTCCACAGGCCTGCGAGGTTTGCAAGTACCAGGCATAGGCGTGAGGTGACTGTAATTAAATGCCCAGTGCCTCAGAAAGCATTAGTAATGGATGACTTCAGTTGCCTTTTTTTCCCATATTGGTATTGGCTTTCTAATCTGAAAGATCTCATTATCTGATGATAGTAGTGAAGTAGGGAGGTTTTTTTAATCTGCCTTTTTGTAAGCCTAATTCCACTTTACAAACCAAATCCAAAGGTGAAAAATATCTTCTGATAAGGACAGTTGCTTTTTCTAAATGACAGCCAAGTAGAATTTCCACAGACCAGCAGGGTTTTGTTTCGTTGGAAGTGTTTCATTGTTCTTCAGATCAGAAACTAAAGCAAGTCGTAAGATTCAGAGGCATCCTTTATTAAAGGAATATTCTTCATGATCCAGTGAGGCTACAAATAAAATTTCACAGGATGTATCTTTTGTTGCAGTGTTACAGAAGCAGATAAAGGACGTGGCAGGTTAGCAGTAAGAAGCATTGTGCAAGTATTTAGCTTTATGGAGTTGTGCATAATTGGACAAATAGGCTTTCTAATGTTACAATTAATTTTTAATAATAATCTCATGATCTGATGGAAGAATCAGGTTTAGGAATAAATTATCTGTTGTTCCTAACACATGAATTTTGAGTCTCCAATGGGAAATTGTATCCTCAAGAAAAACAAGCAAGGTGTTGTTCCATACATGGCGGTTCCTGGGTTCTTTGGTCCCGTACTGTCCTCTGATGCTGTTGGATACTCACTTCATAGCAACTCTATCCTGGTGTAAAACCATCGACTCAATGCAGATACTCCTCATGTATAGAGTAGTGAGATCTGAATTGGGCTCAAACGCACACATGCAGTTTCAAACAGGGTCACAGTCAGAGTACCATTGACTTCAAAGTGTCTCCAAACAGAGAGATCAAAATACATCATTAGTAACTTCCAGGAAAGTCAGCACGGAAAGGCTTCTTTCTGTGTGAAGGCTGAGCATCGTCTGGCTGACCTTCAGTTCATGCAATGGGACAGCGTCCATTTTTGCCATCTGTGGTGATGGCAAACTGCTCTTTATGGGCAGAGAGCCCATGATAACAAATTTTGACAGTGCCAGGCTTCCGCACCAGTTGCACATGCATCGGATCTGCTGGTCACACAGTACAGTGAAGTGAGCTGTTTGAACAAAAAAAATGAAAAAGATTCAAAGTGTTCTTGAATATTCTGATGGGGTCTGCACAGCTCGGGAAGTTGATGGATAATTTTTATTCCAAACCATCAAATAATTGGACATTATAAATACACTCAAGCAAATCTGCTGACAAATAGCAGATAAAAGTGTCTTCCACTTGGGATTAAGTGCCTTCCTCTTCAAAAGGAAGTTGTGGTCTTAGCATGTGGTTGCCCCGTGCAGCCTTCCCTTGGGCTTTTAGGGGGCAGGAGGTGCGCAAGGAGCCAGAAGAACCAGACTTTGACCAGGCCAAATCACTAAGAGCTCTGAAGAGCCACAGACCTCAGGGCCTGATTCTGATCTTGCATACCTCATTGTGTAATGGGAGACACAGTTAAACGGATGCCCTAAAACAGCTAAAAGCCTTAAAAGCGGAATTCAAGCCAGGCAATGTTTTAGCACAGGGCAACACTGCTCTCTCTAAAAGGAGCACAGCAGTAATTATGACCAAATTGTGATCCATGTTCCTTAAAATTTTTATGACCTATTGGAAAATTTCCTTCAGATTTTCAGGGGCAATTTTTTATACCAGAAAATGTCTGTAGATTTTCCTAATCTCTGTATATAATTACTGTGACTGATAAGGCAGTGAGGAACAGTAGTGCATGCCCAGTCTCACGTGTGTCCTACTGAAAGCATGTCTGGAGAGAAGATTTGTATCCGATCCACAATAATTTATAGACCATAAAGATCTGAGTCTTCAGTGTAAAGTCAGCCCTGCGTAGGGGTGGGAGCCTCGGCATGAGACTCTTCTGCACTGAGTGAAAAAGCAGAATGGGGAGAAGAGCAGGCTGCCTCTCTGACAACATCCTCCTTTCCCCGTATTTATAGAAATGATGTAAAAATCTGGAAAGGAGAGTGCTGTAGGTATGGCATTCATTTTTAAAACTGTGCTATGACCAATGATCGCTAACTGCTCAAAACATCCTCCTTCTGTTGATAAAGAAAACAGTCAAATAGAAGTAAGTAGGAGGATAATTTAACTAATTATTTTTTTCTGTGCTGATTCAAACTGGAAAGTAAAAAGCGCAATGCTGAGCTTCTTGAGAATTTGAAGATGAAAAAAATCACAAAAACTGAAAAACTGAACTGTACAAATTCTAAGAACAAACTAAAATCAGAAATTACATAAAAGTTAAAACCATAAAATGGACTTTTCTTATTATCACATTCATGAATAATGGCAGCTCAGGTGAGCTATGCTGCATCAGAAAATATTTAATCTGGCTACACAGAAGACATTTGAGAGAGTTACCACTTTGAAAATTCCTGGTGTTGCCCATGTTATGTGAGACTATTAGTATCTAGCACAAAGTATGTAAGAGAAAAAACAGATTTGATTCTTAATAGACAAGTATTATCACAGTTGCACTTAACTGTCAAAGAGATGGTGTTTTAAGCAAGGATATGTAATGTGACTTGGCTAATTTGCTCTAAAATCCTAACAGATAATTGGCTTAAATATTTTTTACCTCCGCATAGGTATGTAAATTCAGCCTGGGTGTGTTTGAGAGGAGGTGGGTGTCAATCTTGGCTACTTAGAATGATGTAAAAAAAGAACCATATTCTATTCCAGTAGCATTTTTACTGTGATCTCCTTTGCTAGATTTACCTATCCTGTTATGAAAATACACTTCCTCCTCCTTACAGTGTAGACATAGTCTAAAATTGAATCAAGTAACCAGACTTTGTACAAAGAAATAAGTGAAGTTGAGAGCAATGTTAATAAGCAATATCCTTTCCTATACTTTGAAGAGCTTACAGTCCATCTGGTGAACAAACGCTACAGGCTTATCTGAACTCCAACTCACAGTCTGACTCATAGGCAGTTTAGA
The DNA here is from genome assembly GCA_009819775.1 of Phoenicopterus ruber ruber. Lineage (NCBI taxonomy): Eukaryota > Metazoa > Chordata > Aves > Phoenicopteriformes > Phoenicopteridae > Phoenicopterus > Phoenicopterus ruber. The sequence goes on along the minus strand of CM020229.1, from coordinate 9,512,412 downwards.
AGTACATTGTGTAATCGGTGAAAGACTAAGTTATTTCAGAGTGAAGATTTGCATTTTTCTTAAAAAGTCATGTCCCTATCACATTAAAATTTAGATTTCATATATGTGTTATCAGGGTGAAGGGGAAAAAGGCTTACCTGGGAATGAACTGATTTGCCTAAGGATTGGTATCCCTAATATAATCAATCTCAAAAGAAAATCTGTGAAGAATCCAGAACAATTAGCAAATTTGTGTATATTCCTATGATTTAAAAAAAATCATAACACCTAAGGAACACACCTTAAGAATAGAAAAGACTGAAAATAGGCCACGAGCATGAGCAGTGTTTTATGAGTAATCTGCAACAGTGGTAGAGGTATCTTCCTGAGGGTTGGGCTTCTCCTCTGAAGTGGCAAATTCTTTTTTTTCTTTTCCATCTATCACTAGCAGGAACAACATACCACCCCTAATCATTTTAGTGAAGCGTTGTGCATATGGAGGACATATACCTTTTCCCCGGGAGGCTGGCAGTCTTACTGGTCTACACGTCAAATTTGAAAGAGCAAAACAGGGTAGGGAATTTGTCTTTGAGAGGCTGATAAAAATTTCACCATCTCAGACTACAGTTCAGTGTTTGCTCTGCAACAAGTTCCCAACTCATTGCTTTTTAAAGGTAGGGGAAATGTATCTTGATTTTTTTGGAACCACAGCACCGTCATTAACTTACTCTGTGTTCTCCAATTCAGTCATTTTATGGTTTACATGTACCTTCTTCATCACTCAGGTATGCCGTACCATGAATATTCACTATTCCATCTCTTCTTTTCATAAACAAACAAAACCCCAAGATTTCTTCCTATGTACTCATTTTACATCTAGCTACTCTCCAAGTGAATTATAAAAGCCAGGTTCTCTCTTAGCGTGCATTGGCAGAACTAAAGTCAATGGAGATGTGACTATTGTGTGCAAGAAACGCGTTTAGTTCTGGTGGTTTTGTAAAACTCGAGATTCCAGCAAGGCATTCTTAATCCACTCTTGTTCCATTTTGCCACTTAATAGTTTGCAAACTCAAACTCTGGTGTCAATGTATATGCAAAAGCCAAATTTTTAACACCAACATTTCATTCTGGTAACAGTATCTATAAATTAGCAACATAAATAATCCTTACTGTTCACTTCTGGGTCAGTACAGTCAAAGACAATAAAAGCAGATCGTTTTCTATGTTCAAGTTATATAAAATACGTAATACACATGTGGAATATGTATTATTTCTTCCTTCTGAGAGACAAATTTAGTTCAGGGCCTTGGCATATGCTCCACTTCAGGAAGTGAAGGAAAATGGAAGAATTATTCCCTTCACCGTCACATTACAGCGTCCCTTTTTCTTTATAATCTCTTAGCATATATAACCTTTTACTACCAACGAGGGGAAATGTCATGTATATGTACTTTATATACAGCCCTCAGTGTTGTGACAGCTTTTTCTTTCAGCCAGTGGTCGAGGATAATCACGGAAGGATTACCCATCTGTTCTTGCCATGTGGCATTCTGTCTTCGGTAAGGAGATACTGCAGTTCACAGCTTCCTGCAGTTCTTTTTTCTGATGTTCTCTCATTAACTAAAAATTGTATTATTATCCTTCTGAGTTACTAAGTTGGAAAGTCTGGAGGACTCATGAAGGTGACCTACTTTGGATTATCTAAGTTAGAACCAGCCACTGACTGTTGCAAATAGTGCTTTGTTTAGATGCAGAAGGAACTGGTTTCTTTGGCTTGGGCTTTAATTCTGGGTTTTGCTTTTTTTGTGTGTGTCTTTCTACTTGATGGAAAAAGACAGGTGGTACCCAAAAAGGGAAAATCAAAGGGGGGGGGAGAAGAAAAGAGACTCTTTCACTAAGAGTGACACTGGAGATGATTGTGTTTGCATGATTAGTCAGTTTTTCAGAACACCAACAGGGAGTGGTTTAGACTACATTTATTACAAAGACATACTAATGCAAAGTATGTGTAGAGATTTCTTCCCGTAGTCACCTGCAACATTTTCCATGTGTCTAAACTTTTATTTGAGACATCACTATCGTTTGCTGCAGAAACAATAATTAGAAAGGAAACAAGCTTTTTAAAGAAGATTCCAATACTCTCTCATTTTGACTAACACTGAAAAATACAGTACTTTAAAGACACTTAAAGAACTTTCATTCTTAAGCTTCTGATATGATACAAGTTCATCTGTATGAAAGCTTGCTAAAAAAAATACCTAATAAAAGAGCATGGCTGTTCTTCATAAACAGGGCCATTTTGTGGTAATTGATTTAATACAACTTTTTATGTCAGGGAACATTGTTTATGATGTTATGTCAAACCCAGTACTGGCAGCTTCAACAGATCATTTGCCTGCCACTGATGTACTTGTGTCCCTTGACCACACTGGGTAGTCCCACGGAAAACAGTGTGCTAGGTGGAGCTCGTACCATATGCCCATGAGTGACAGTGAAATTTTGCTGAACTTCTGCATAAATTCTCCAAGCCCTTGGACCAAGTTGCTCAGGGCGAGGTGGGGGGAAGTGTGAAGGGCTGTTTCCCCCTGGGAGAGAGGAACATAGAATCATAGAATTGTTTAGGTTGGAAGAGACCTTTAAGATGATCGAGTCCAACCGTTAACCTATCACTGCCAAGTCCACCACTAAACCATGTCCCTAAGCACCACATCTACACATTTTTTAAATACCTCCAGGGATGGTGCCTCAACCACTCCCCTGGGCAGCCTGTTCCAGTGCCTGACAATCCTTTCAGTGAAGAAATGTTTCCTAATATCCAATCTAAACCTCCCCTGGTGCAATTTGAGGCCAACAGAACAGGTAGCCTCCATTTCCTGCTGCAGTTCGTAGCAGCCAAGTTAGCAAAGAAGTGTTTCAGCTTACATCTGAAATTGGTCTGTCAACACCACAGGCTTATCAAGGATGTTATAAACCAATTATACAGATTTAAGCAAGAAAGCTTGATAACTATCATTAATCTTGCTGTATTTGGATAGGCATTAACAAAAGTGTGTACAAAAACCTGCTTGGCTATAATTTGCATGCCACAAGAAAAAGAAGTATGCAGCCAATATACTTGATGTGATGTGCCTTAAAAAAATACAGTTTTTGGAGGAGTAAGGTATTAGCCCATGTACAGCACAGATGACTGCATCATACGCTATATGACTTCTCATTTTAACAGCTTTTGCATTTGTAGAATTGGTAACACATTGTAAACATTTATTATTGAACATGAATCAGGGAAGATTTTGGTAAAGGTGATACCTCCTTTACAATCTTTGAGAATTACTCTCATTTTTAACGGTTCAGTTAAAAGCACTGACTTTTATCTATGCCCTAGATCTTCTATCACAATGAAAAAAACTCCTTAAATAAGACCAAAAGATGCAAGATTCATTGAGACTCTATCAAACATACTCCTCTAGGGAACAAGTTCCCATCTTTGCAAGACAAGAAGGCAGGTTCTTGAAGCCCGATGGAGATTGAGGAGCCAGAGGAAAATCCTCGTGAGCTAGCTGACTAACAGCAGTTTTGCAGTAGCAGACAGCAGAAGTATCTTGAAATGATCTTCTACATCTGTATAGTTTTGGCCTCACAATGAATTCTGCTTTGATGAACTTAAGGACTGGGAGGAAAAAGAGCTGGTAAACCATCTGTCCACATCAGCAGCATCATACAAAGCATAGCAGCTGCCTGCGATTTCCAGAGCCATGCTGCTGACCATGCCTAAGCAGTGGCTACTAAGTAGTGACCGCTTGCACACACATGTAATCAGTGGTTTGTTCGCTGGTTTGCATGCCTGCAGCTGCACAAATTAAGTACGTATGGAGATGGCCGAGTTACACCACAGTACAGCACGTACTGTTGTAACCACCTTTAAGGAAAAGGTGTGGTTTGGTGCCCATCCTCATGGCTCCATCAGTTTTGAAAACTGGTATTTATCTCACGTAAGAGCACTGTAGATGTGCTGACTCTTCAGCAAGGGCCGCTGGAGGTAGTGGCTTGCTTGCTCTCTGTGGTCTCACTAAGGGAGATTATACATGAGATACTAAGTCCTGCTGCTTCTACTTCCTTCAGGTCTGCCTGGTAAGATGGAGATACTTATATGACTCCATTTCTACCTTTTGGATAGTACAGGTTCTTGCCATGACAACTCAGTGCTGAAATTACTGGTTCCTTCCACCCATTTTATTATTAATTTGTGGGTATGGCACGTTTGACAACTTGTTTGCCTGGAGAACATTCTGCTCCAAAGGGCCAAGAGGTGTTTGCCATGAAGCATAACTGTTCTGGCAGTGACATGACGTGCAGGGGACATCTACTTTTCATGTAAGAACTCAAATAACGCACTCCCCCATAACCCACCATAGGTGCATAACGCATGTGCTATATTGCAGAATTACTTGAATATCTAAATGTTTATATGCACAAAATTCAGGCATGTATACGTATAGGCATTTTTGAATAGACAAATAGATGCCACGGGTAAAAAACCTTACCTCACAGAATACAGATGAGGGGTTGGAACTTAAATTACAATAGTTTGCCCCAGGAGTGACATTAATAAGCGTTACCTCTCTTGTTAAGGCAGAGAAGATTTAGAAACTAAACTAAATATTATTCAGTGAAAGGGAAAATAAGTAAGTAGACCCTACAGTGATTACATTGTGCTCGTAAAACAATTCAAATATACTCCTGTTGTCTCCAAGTCTTTGACACTAAATTACAGTATAAAATAAATTCTTCAGGAAGTTCACATAGCAAGTTATTTGTATATACTGTGCAGGCCACCTTTAAGATCAAACAAAATGTTAAGTTATGGTGAGTTTTAATTCTGATTAATTCTGAATCATGTAATAAATTTTGGCAACACATAAATGATCCAATTCAATACAATCTACATTCTCAGCAAAGTGCCTATTACAATATATGGCTCTCTTTTGCCCTAGAATGGCTTCTAATACGTAGTTGCAATTTCATGTAATAGGGGGACACACCTTTCCTGATGATTAGTGAAAGCAAAGTTTTGCATTAGGTTTTCCTTTTCCTGAAGAACTATTATAACAAAATATTTCAGATCTCTTATGACCTAAATAAGCACCTGGAAATTCCTGTAAATTTAAAGATTTAGGTCTCAACCCAGAAAAGCACTTAATGACATGTACTATCCCATTGAATTTGGTGGCATATGCAAGGGCTTCAAATAAAGCATGTACTTATGAGCTTTGCTGAGTGGAGGCCTTACGGAATGATGCTATGCAAATCAGGTTAAAAATATTCAGAAACTAAACTTGGCTTGAAATTGAATGTAACCACTGATCGACAGGGATTTCTTAGGCTCTTTTTTGATGTATTTGTAGAATAGTTGTATGGGGTTTTTAAGTTGTTCTTTTCCTACCTGCATATTCAGAAACATTTTTCATATTGCTGTTCACTAGTAGGTGTGGGGTGTTTTTTCCTGAAAATTCATATGCAACGTGTCATTGTCTGTGGATGAGCTTTGCCTGTGGCTGAACTAGGAAACAAACTGCCCAGCTCAACAAAAGCTTGTCCGATTTATCCAAGGAGAAATGCATTTCTCCTCCATTGCAGACCTACAAAAGAAAACCTCAGAGTAGGGAGGGGGAGTCAGCATCCCTGTTTCTCCTTGCTTAGCAGTGGCCTGCTAAGCTTTTGCTTAGGAAATGAGCTTCTATAATTTGTTCGGCTAACAGTAAACACCTTCATATTTCATAAGAGAGGTGTATTTGTATCCAAGTCCCATGGTGACATCCAGACTGAGAGCTAGTCTAGTCCATAGTCAGATCATGCAGAGAGTACTTTGGAAATGTTCCGATTTGCTGTGCAGGCAGGTCCACAGCATAGTCATGATCCCAGACCTGTTCTCCAGCACTGTTGCTGCTCCAGGCAGCAGGATATAGCCAACTCTTAGCACAGATTTTGTGCATGCATGTGCAAGCCTGTTTGTTTGAATATATAGCCCTGCATTTAATTTGTAAAACTATTGCTAAAACATTGTTGCAAACACACTCATAAAAAGAGTAGATGGCAGCTGGCTGGTAGCACAGGTTGATTGCATTTCATAGCCTTAATCTCTTCACCTCACTTTGCACACAACTTCCATCCTCACAATTATCTGTTTGCAATCTCAGAAGGAACGCCAAAGATGAAGCTGGAGTCTGACCCCGTCTCCCTCTGGAAGGAGCCTCTTCAAGTCAGTCCCTCTAAGTCACTGGGTTAAGGGCAGAGGAAAAAAACAGACTTTTTCACCATTTTTAGTACATAACTTTTCTGTGACTAAACTAAGCGATTTGTTTGATGTACTGTCAATCTGACATCTGTTTTAAGCATTAAAACATAAGTAAAAAGCCAGGGTACTATACATTTGTTAATGATCAGTTACTGTTTATAAAATATATTTAAGTGAATAAGGTAATTTGCTTCTTAGCCAGCAGAGAGGCTCTAGGTTTCTTCTCAGTCAGTTATATACAGGTAGATCTCACACTTCTATTACCTATTCAACCCCAGTCCTCCAGATTTACACAACTGTTGATGAGACTGTAGCTGACCCTATACAACACTGAAACTTCTCAAATGGCCACATTCTTGCCTGGAAACTGAACCCACAAATTTGGTAGCCCATTTTGCTAGATGAACTACACTGAAACAGATTCTTATCTCAGACTTGGATTTACCTGAGCACAGATGGAAAGTGCAAATAGGATCTGTAATGTTTTTTTTTTAAGCCCCATGTTGTGAAGGGGGAGGCATATTATGCATTTCATGCATTAGTCTCTCCTTTGTGCTGCACGTAATTGGCAAAGCTTTTCAATGAAAAACTGTCTGGCCAAATTCTCTTACAGCCTCATGCTCTGAAGAAATCTGTCTTAGGTTAATCTATATTAGGAGTAATATTCAAGCTGACTCTGCACTCGTATGAAAAATGTGTTTAAAAAGCTCTAGCAGATACAATCCTTTTTGCCTGACTTTGTTCCCTGCTGTTGTTGGTCTCTCATGGGATTTCTTGCAGAGTGGTTAAGTGATCTATACTGAGTTTTCAAAAGCAAAGATAATAGGAGCTCTATTCATGGGTTAAACACTTAGCTGCTTTAATATAAGATGTGTAGGAACAGCCCCTAATGACATTCAAATCTTGTTATTGCTGTGCTTCAGTGTAGGATGTACTTGGTTTTGTGGCTGCAAGAAGCAATTGTCAGAGATGACTGTAAATCCTGAACAGCAAATAAATCCCACAGCATGTAGAAATGATGCCTGATTCTGCTCTTACAGCAGTGTGTATCTTAGGACTTCACTGTGCTTGCTCCTGACTTACACCAATGCGAGTGAGATATTGCAATCAATGGCTTGTACCATACCTACCATCATGTCTGACTCCAGGGGCAGCAGCTCTTAACTTTGTATTGGCGTAAAACTTTTAACCCTTCCTTTGCAAAAGACTGCTGCCTATTCATAGTGCCTTGACTTATAAGCATTCCTCTAAAAGCAGTATTGTGGCAAGCTCTGAGCCTTCAGTATTTCTGGGTCTCATGTCCAACTTATTTTTCTTATGTATGTCCTCCATGGCTTGCTACCACCCCCTTTGCCTTCCTTCACTCTAAACTAGCAAATTTGCTAATACTGGGGAGAAAAGCCAAGTTTTCTTCCAAAAAAACGTAGATTCTAGCCGAGTATGTATTAAATAATTTCACTGCTGTCTGTGCCTCTGAAACCTTATGAACCATCTTTGCTGCAAGGAAAAGTTGTAATAACCATAAATCCAGAGGCATATCACAACAGGCTTGATTTTACTCATTAATCCATCAAAGACCTTAAGCACAAATATTAGAACCCTAAGCAAAACATAGAGAAGGAGCTGCTTGGAAGCCAGGCTCATATTCATAACACAAAAGCTAGCTAGATTAACGGATTAAGAGGTCTATTGATATTGGTTCCATTTGTCTGACACACAGAGAGATTAGGAAAAAAAAAAAAAAACAAAACCCTAGCTGGAGAATCACTGGTTGATTAAATAGTATTGTAAAGTTTATTGCTAATTAAGGCCAAAGTATTTAAAGGTGCACAAGTGAATCTGGTGTCCAAATGCCACTGAATTTCAATGGATGTTGAATGCATATAACCAATTTAAGTCTCTTTGAAGAGGATGGTGTAAACTTTGCTGCATAAGCAATGCTAACGTGGCATATGAAATGGAAACATAGGTACCTGTTAGTCAGATAGAGTAATTCTGGCATTTTAAATGGCAAAATAACCTGCTGAATGACCACAGGCATTTTCTCAGTTTCACGTGGTACAGTACCAAGTGTTCTAGGTGTCAGAATGACCTTCAGAAAGGTCATGCCACCAAATCGACTGTAATCACTGCACTGCTTAAGCAGCCTCAACTGCTCCCTGGTTTGATGACAACAAAATGAATCATTCTACCATATGAGCTCTGAAATGCAGAGGATGCATTCCAAAGATATAAGCGCAAGATGCAATGGATACTTGCAGATCAATTATAGGTGAAATTCATAATACTGCATTTCCATCAAATTTGAAATTTTTCTTTCACGTTTCCTTTATCATCACTAGTTTGGATTATGATTTATTTATTTGGCATGTGTGTCATTATAAGCAAAATATTTCACTAAGAATTAAACATGATGAAACTAGGTATTATATAGATTTTAAATTTGGTATGAATCACAGTCAATACCATCAACTCAGGAACAGGTCCTTAATCCATTTTTGCTGGGCGTAGTGTAATCAAAACAACAGTTTTAAGTGCTTCTTTCCATCTCTCTCCCACTTCCAATTTTCAAATTCAGTGTGTTCAAATAGCAAAGTCATCTCCTTACAAACAATAAATGGGGATTCATTTGGAAACAGTTACAGTGCCTTTAAATAATCTGGTATATTTAGTTTTTATTTTTATTACTGCATGACTAAGATGAAATCACCAAGTTTATCATAGGCTAAGAGCACACATAGGATAAATTAATGTAATTCAGCTAATGCGCAGTAAGTTTCAAGATGCAAGGAAAAGTTATGCTGGACTAAACTCAGGTGTAAATTCCCATTACTATTTATAAGACTGTAATTGCTGCAGGGATAACAGGGTCTTCTGTTTTCGTTTAAGGTATTTAGGGAAAGGTTAACACTAAACTGAGAAAGTCAGCATGGATAGAGAGTGTATGACTGTTAAAACATTCATATGCAGACAAGTCCCCTCTGAAGATACAGCCAGGGGCACTTACTGCTGGCCTGGGGACCGGGCTGGAGACACACATCATCTCCCCATCCAGCTGTCTTAGTGGGAGGGATCATCAATGCCAGCCACTTGTCACCACTCCCTGGTGGAGATAACTCTACTGAATACATTTACAAGAACACTCCTACAGTCCTTCAAGCAAATTTGTCTGACATAGCTCAGGCTATCCATTTAAAAGCTGTTGAAACTTGCCCAGTTGGCTCTGTCAGAAGCCTATTAGACAGCACTCACAAACTGCTCTCCTTCAGAGCAGTAGTAAAGAGCATTTGAAGATGGTGACCTCATCCTCTGACACAGCTGGACTGGGAAGGAAGTGGAAAGGAGTCAAAAGAGCAACTCCTCCCCGGGTTTCTAAATAATTGTGCAAAAGGGCTAAAAAAAGCACTTAGTCTTACTATAGAGAAACGAAAACCAGTACCCTGAACGAGCAGGAACCCTTCTCGCTCTGCTGCTGTTTGTCTCACATTGCCATTTGGTTCCTCTTCTGGATTAATCTGTGAAATATCATCATCGACCAAGCACAATAACTGAGAACCAACAACAAAAGCACAAGTATCATGGGAACTATCAAAAACCTTTGGAGCAAAAGGCCCTGTACTCTTTATAAAGTCTCAGGAAATATACCCATCTACTATCATGTTAGTCTTTTAGAGGAGCCTCTGAGATTGGCTTTCTTTACCTGTAAGACAAGATATTGTTTACACCACCGTAACTGCATGTCAGAATTATAGCTTACTGTCAGATAACTTCAGCAGTGGTGCAAATTTAAACTGATGTGCAATATCACAAAAGGGCCATAAATAATTAGAAAAGAGAATCACATAATATATTTGCACTTAGTACATATAAATACATACTGAAAACAATTCAAGTTGACAAAATAGCTTTGAACATCTCAAAATGGCTTTTCTTCTTTTTTATAGATGAATAGTTCAGCTGATTGAATTTTGAGATACTGCTGAAGATATGAGAAAGGTGAGAAGTCAAAAAAGAAAGGTGGTAGGACTAAGGCAACACAAGGCAATAAAGACACACACATTGTGAAACAATATGCTTAGGTGGGCTGCTCCAGCTACTGAAGAGATCTGCAGACAGTGATGAAGCCAAGCCCTTAGGCAGGTGTAGACCCTACCACTCACTCTATCTCTGTGGTCAAGAGACATAGCCATAGCTTCATCACAAAAAGAGGGAGGGGGAAGAAAACTTTCCATTGCTAAATAACATTAGATACTGGCAAGAAAAGTAATAATTAAGGTAAGTCTCAAGACAAGTCTCTTGTTCACTGTATACAGTTCCTCCACTCTCTGAACAGAGTATTGCCTGTGCCAGCATACTGAATAGCTGTCTCTGAAGTCCAATTAATCTCCGTTTTTCTCTCTCTTCCCCACCGTCACCAGATCTGGGCAAAAGATCGGGTCTTAATCCTTTCTGCTGCCACCGACAAAGAAGCCATAATAACTCAGTCCCTACCTCTGGGAAGTAATGTGCTAACAGCATATAAACCAAAGCAAATTACCTCCCGACTGAAGCAATGAGGCACCCAAGAGGGTAGAACAATAAGAACTTTATCCTTGGCCTGTTCCTGAGCTCATGTAGATTTATGCCGCCTCTTGCTAAAAGCCAATGGGCAAACTCTTTATCTAAGTCCTTAACACAGTATGGAGTAACACTGGGGATGGTAAATTCTATGGCACAGCCTATCTGACTGCATGTCCTGCGATGCAAAAAGAAAAGATAAATGAAAATATGTATTATACATCTTGGGTAAAATATTAGTAAATATGCTAATGGCCTTCAAATATACATAAGACTGTTGCAAAGAGAAAGGAAATAAATTGTTCTCTGAGTCCAAATGAAGATAGGGCAAGAAAACTGCAACAAAAAAAAGATTCAGAAAGACATTAAGAAAACTTTCTAAGCACTGGTAAGATCATCTGGGGAGGCTGTGAAGTCTCCACAAAAACAGGTTAGACGAATAAGCTGTCAAGAATGGCTTAAGCATTTCTGATTTTCCCTGAGGGCAAAACAAACTTTCAGGATCCCTTCCCACCCAATATTCTATGATTCTATGGAATATGCTAGCAGGTGAATGAAAGGGACAGGAGCCCTGCCAATTCCATGTGGGAACACAGATGAACTCAATGTTTCCTGTCTGCAAATTGTAGGATGCTAGAAAAATACTTTCACAGCCATATGTATTAATAAACGATATGATTTTACGGAAAGGATCTAAAGAAACAATTGCAATAAGAAGGTCCAAATTATGGCTTAAGAAACGTTTGCAAAGAACATTATTTATCTATCAGAAAAAGGAGACATGAATTCAGTGTTTCTGAAAGGCTGGCAGCACCCAATGAGCAAGTGCTGCATTTACCACTCCAGTGGGCAATGGCAGTATGAGATACTGCAGTACTAACGAGCTTCAGCCTAGGCCATTGTAGGCAACTCCTTTAAGTAGTTCATTTAGGAGACTAATTGAGCCTTTAATTGACCAAGATCATTCCTTTGGCTGACTATTGTTATTTTGCATGTAGATACCTGGCAGTTTCATGCATGTTGCACACACTGCCACTACTTCTGGACTGAGACTGCTAATGCCCTTCAGAATTCATGGCGATCGCAACCATTAGAATGAACAGCTAAATACAGCATTTGGCAGCCAAATTTCAGTTTTGTTACTGTCAGAACTTCAGTTATCATGCTTGGGCTATAATCTTCAGGCTGGTAAAACCTCAATTGTCATGTTTGGAGTTTCTTTAACATTTATTATAAATGCACAAGTTTGATTTGTGTAGAATAGAGTGACTCGCAGTGGCTCAGGGATTTGGCAAAGAGCTTCCCATGTTTCACCAAAATTCTGTTTGGCCTAGAGGGGCATTACAATTCTAGATAAAGAATGTGCTTTTTTATACAGAAGTAATTTGTAATAGGATATGTTCCAAAACAATTCTGTGTAAAAGATGAACTAAGACAAAAGCAAAGTGATCTTTGCCTCTCCACCACAGGAATTAATTGCGATTCAGAAAACATATGGAATTGGAAGAGTCTGATTTGACACATTTTGCAAAATATATTGTGGGTGAAAGCAAGGGAAGGAAGCGATTCTGTAACCATTAATCTAGAGGCCTAGAGGTGAACCACTTAAGTTTCCTTCCAATAATCCTTTGAGCTGTCTAGGATCCTTACATAGCATTAGGGAGTAGAAACGTTTGTGTAAATCATATCTAGTAACAAACCAAATTACAGTGAAAGCTCTTTGATGAAAAACAGAAAGGAGGAGACTGCTGAAATCTGTTTCCTTTAAGCAGGACAATTTGGATTATTTGGAGACATCTGAACCTTTGGAAAAGTCTGGGAAGAATCTGAAAATGCCATATTTTCTAAAACAAAAGATAAAATTGTATCCTTTTTGGGTCACATACTTTTGACCTATATTTACACATGGATGCACCCAGGGACTAAGCAAATACATTATGTGTGAGGTCCTATTTTTACATTCAAATTTCGGGTTTTGGTAAATGCAAATGACGGAAGCAGTTGACACGAATACATTGGCACGACTTTGCAAGTTGCCTTGTCACAAAGAGAGAGAGATTTGGGACTATTCATCACCTTCGTCACCTTAATGCAGGGAAGGCTTCTGGTGTTAAGTAATTCAGTTACGTGTTATATATCGGTAATGTTTTCAACTTAAGGCTGAGAAACTACAAGCTCTGAAGGAGCCCAGGAAGAAATACAATATTTGAGCATGTTTACTGTAAAATGAAGGGCTATTTTATCTCAATCAAATAAAACAACAAGTGGACTGCAAATCTGATATTGAAATAAATCCAATTTACTCTCATGTAATTGCTTATTTGATTCTCAAATATGACATGAAGTTAGAAAACAAATTGATGTTCTGTCACTTCTGTGTCAGTAAACTTAAACTCAAACAAGCTGCCCTTTAGGTGCATCTTGATCTTCATCCCAAGGAAATCAGTGTAGTAAATTTGTTTGAAAAATTATTATCCAAACCATGACACCTTTTCAGACAGTGTTTGAACTGCATACTAAAAAGACCAAATTTCCCCTGAGAGCCAGCACAAGCACAGAGAAGATGAAGTACTGTAGTATATCCTCCCTCTGCAAGAAAATGTATCAGCAGTAAAGGTGCAATATAAGATCAGATGAATACAGTAGACACTGCAGAAGTCTTCTGGGCATGGGCCGTCTTCCTCCTTCCTCTCTCCTCCTGGCTGAAATAAAGACAGTTTTATATGACCTTGATGTGCCTCATGCATTTAAAGAATTATAAGTTATATAGAGTCTATACTGTCTCAGCCATTGTCAGAATACTATATCCAGCACCAGAATCCACAGTCCACGGGTGAAGTTAAAAAACAAAACCAAAGGAATAAATGAAAGGGGGGACACGGACGGACACGACAACACCCTTTCTGCTGAAAGTTTCTAGAGGTTAAAAACATTTATTCAAACAAAAAGATAATTAGGGTCACTGTTCCCCATTCAGACAAAAAATTGAGACTAGGTTGTTCAGCATGGCAAACAAGGTCAACAAGATAGGCTGGCCGACACTGCAGCTGGGCATCTTAAGGAAAGGTTGGCAGCAGTGATCAAAATGGCCGATAGAACTTCTCACTGAGGGCTCTTAAGGAATAATCTTCATCATCTGTAGCTTTAAGGTCAAGTCAAAGCAGGTTTAGGAAAAAAAATTCCCCCTAAAAGGTCCAAGACATAATTAATTAATTTCTGTGCAAGATGGGAGAAGATTACAAAAATGGTCCCTGTGATTATTTTTTTTGATTTATGAACATAGGAAAAAGGTTGTTCTAGACAGATTACCATTTTTAGTGATATGTCCTACTTTAATTATAAAGAATTTCAGATTAGTTCATATGCTTGAAGTTACAACTATTAAAATTAATGTTACAGAAACAAATATTAATAAAACGATGATGAGGTAGGACAAGTTAAGAGTGTGGAACTAAGTACTGATATGTATGGGTTGCCAGTTTGTAGGAACTGAGAACATTAACTGAGAACTTCCAGAGCAATCCAATTCCATCCTTTGAAGAACTCTATTAATGTATATTTATACTCTGTATACAATAACCATAACTACCTCTAAAACATTTAGATTTAATGTAATATGTCCTGTTTCCCCTGCTATTGTACTCTTGACCTTTAGATAATAAATAACATTAGTTTTAGAGACACGTCTGGACAAGTCTAGAAGAGGATCTGTGGGTAACATCCAGATGACCCTTCCATCCTTCGATCTTCCTTGAACAGGAAGTTTGATCCCAAATTCTTTGCTTACAGGATCATTTCATTCACATTTCACTGTGATTCTACATTTTTCTGGTTTGTGTCCTGTATTGGTATGGCACATATTTGCCTCTAATTAAATTTAGCCTATTAAATGCAGAGGAAGAACAGGATTCCAGGAAAAAATATTTGCAGACCCAAAGACTGACAGAAAGCACTAGAAGAAGCTTTAATTCAGTACTTAAGTGTGCAGAGTAATACAAGTCAGTTAAAAAAAAAAAAAAAAAGAGAGAAGTTTTTTTTTTTTTTTCCTTTGCTAGGTGTGATATCAGATCAGGAGACAGCACTCATTTATACTACTGTCATGATTCTTGCTGCCGATGTCAGCATGACTGTAGAGGAGCGTAATACAAGAAGATGTGGCTGCAGACACAATAGATCCACCTGATCCAACAACTGCTCAGGATCCTACGTGTTTTCATGACAAACCTCCTTTTTGAGCTGCTAATAAGTCACTGTCATATTTCAGGCTGAAACTCCTCAGGCTTGTAAGCTCTAAATGAACATAAAGCTGAGATCATACCAGAGATACATCCAGGCTTCCAGCTGAAGACTAACATTGATCAGTCAAGGGTACAAAACACGGAGAGCAGAATGCTGTTACTATAGTGAGCACTGCAAAAATCAATGCGTTTGAAATGGGAATCAATCTATTGAGGTTGGTAGATTGCGATGAGACCTTGTATTCTGGTTACAATCCTGTCTGCAGGAACTGGGGGCATTTTAGTGAGCTAACTGGGAGAGGGGGAAAAAAAAGAGCACTCAGCAATGTATTACAATAATGTTGTCTAGAGGAAATGAAGCACGGACATGAAAGTCCATGTTGTGAATAAGCTAAGCTCTTAGCCTTGAAATTGTTTATTTGGATTACTATGGGATTTTTTTAATGTAACCTTTAGCAATATTCTCAATTGAAAAGTATGTATTAAGCAGAAAGTAATAATTAACTTTTACTTCCTCTGGTGGAACTTAAGTGAATCCAAGGACACTGTGAAGAAGGTAAAAGCAACCATTATACTTGATGTATCTTGACGATGTGTATGTCTACAGAGCACACAGGGTATGGTATGAAGGTACTAGTTTTGGTCCCAGAAACAGCCCTGTCACACCAGTGCAGTGAGTATTCATGGCAGCCTCAAAGAAAAGCAAACGTCAGTGGGATGTAGCTATCTAGCTCACTTAGACTTTCAGGGAAAAAAAAAAAAAAAAAGTTTTTTTCTCCAGCTGTCTCAGTTGTCTTTCAGTGTTCTTCACAGTCATTTCCAATGTGAGACATTCCCTCCCAACCACATTAGCCTTAGCTCCTCTACAGCCAGATCAACGGTAGCCTTCTTCATCTAACAACTGCAGCAAGGCTTATTTTGTTAACGCCTTCTGCTTGGGTCTCTGGAATATGCTTCTGTAGGTCATTTGTGCCAGAAGGATTAACTAGAGGAATATCTGTCAAAAGTAGATACTAATGGGGCATAAAGGTGCCAAAAATGTCAGAGTGTTCATGGACCTAGTTACAGCTCAAAATATTCATCACAACAGTCATGTCACCTGTAATTCCCGTGGGCTAATTAGAGAACTGGCAGCCATGCTGCTGCCATCACAGCCTTCAGCTTCGCAGGCCCCATACTGACCCAACCCAGAGCCTCAATCTGACAGCCCAGGGACAAATATGGGAATTATTACCCATAACTTTTTTTAAACAAGGACACAGTGGATTTTATTCGATTGCATTTTTAATATTTCCTCTGTATTCTTGCATCACTGAAAGCACCGATTAGTGCATCAAGTAATTCTTTAACCAAAAAAAGAAGGTAGTACAAATCAGATGCATCTGAAATATGATATACTAAACAAAAAAAAAAAAATTAAAAAAATGCAATCCAGTTTTCTAGAATTTAGGGCAAAATTCTGCTGAATTACACAGATACAAGTCATTCCACTGAAACCAGGAAGTTAGCACAGCTTACTCAGTATGAGGAATCACATCTTATTTTGCAAGATCTTCCTAAAAATCAAAAGTAATAGAGCCTGTGAAAGTAAGGTCTCTAAAACAGGGTGAACCATTTTCAACAAATCCCCCATTCCAAAACATAATCACTTTCTCTGATCAGGAGTTTTCTACAAGCAAACTACATTTTCTTCTGAATTTGCTCTTCACAGTTACTTAACAAATGGATTATTGCAACTTGTTTCACTGCCAGAATTTGTGCTTTGCAATTCATTACCTGAGTCATGATTATCCTAGGGGAGAACATCCCATGGGAGAGCCATGAGGCTCACAAAGAAGTTTCAAGACCTGCATATGAGCACCTTCAGCATGTAAGCAAACATCCATTTACATTTGCACATGCAGTTATAGCCATTTTAATTAGGACCATGGATTTATCTGTATAAATAAGTGTAGGGCAGCATTATTTCCAAAAGAAATCAGTGACTTGAAGAACTCTCCTTCCCCACACTTCATCCCATTGTGGACCTGTAAGTGTTGATGATTATTTTAATAATAACAAAAATGAAGAAAGAACAAATCCCAAAGAAGATTTAAGTGATTTGTAATGTGTAATGAAGCGTAAATCTGTGCAACTGAAACAAGGGTTTGGACCAGCTCTTCAGGCTGGAATAAACTGATATTGCTATGTCACAGTCAAAGCATTTGTGTAGGTCTGAAAGTCCTTCCCAGGACCTGGCCATTAAAGGTCACTGGACCTAAATCAGCTTCTGTCTCCAGCCCAACCAAGCTAGTTTCTGCCACCAGGATTTTGCACGCAATAAGGAGCTTCGTTGGGAGCAGCAGGTCACAGGTGGGGCAGAGAGGAAAGAGGTATCATGGAGAGGTGCTGGAGGGATAAACAGAGTGGGATTGAGATTGGAAGATTCAGAAGATGGGGTGAGTTTGGTTAAACGACCACATTTTTTTGTGTGTTTAACCACAATTCTTCTGTTTAGAACTCAACTGAAAAATCTTATGTTAGCATAACACCAGAGCAGAACAACAACGTCTTCAGTCCCAGTATGTAGTTATGTTTGCCTACCAAGACTTTAAAAAAAAAAAAAAAAAAAGGAATAAATACCTGTCCTGATTTATATCTAACGCAGTGTATTGCATTTTTATTTTTTATTCTGTGCTCACTACAGTTCTTTTATCCCCACTATCATTATGTTAATGATGTAGTGAAATAACATTGATTTTGAAGCTCTCATTTTCTGCCTGGTTCAAAAACATAGATGAAAAGCCTACAACCTGATTTCTCCCCCAAAACAGATTATTGTTGGCCTGCCCTACAACATATGGACTAGGAACAAAGGTGAAGTCACAAAGCCAAGTATCAGGAGCTCACCTGAAATGGGAGCGGTGGGACGACGAACAACCCACAAACCAACAAGAATGACACCACCACCACCACCACCTGAAGGAAGAAATGCAATGAAAATTGGGTAAAATTATCCCTTGAGTAATGCTGGATGAAATCCAGACTAAAATCACTCAACAGTGGAGCTGTTCCAATTTATGCCACAGTAACATCAAAAAACTTCCTTCTCGTCTATGGACATCCTTTATTTCTCTCTGGAAAATGGAAGAATACGACATGTGACAAGTGTTCTTAAGCAGCATGCTGAGCACCAAATGTGAACTATAATTCATAATTCACGCTCAATTAATCGTAATTTATAAGGAATGGCTCTGTTAATGCTTCTGCTAACTACCTAACCTATTTTGAGAGGTGCAGCCAGAATTTTAGTTGTTGTGACTTGCTATTCTGAGTGACAGACTATGTATACCTTGGCAGCTTTCAAAGACAACAGCCTTCCCTCAACAAAAAGTGATTCTCAGAATTGCAAAGGCTAAGAAAAGCTCTGAATGAGAAGCAGAATGAAAGTACGTGAGGGTGCAGAACGTCATCTTTTCTCATGTAAATCCCACTGAAAACCAGTGGAAGAAACCCTACGTAATCCAGAGCCTTGGGTCAAGCTAAGACTTGAATAACCTTGATTTAGCAAATGAGCAATTTCCAAGTGATACAACTGAAAGAGGAGAGGTCTGGTATCTCCAGATACTGTTCTGGAGTTATTTTTACATGACAGCCAGATAGTAAATCCTCTTGATTTAGAGAAAGAAGCTTTACCTTCACATATTGATATTTTTGATAATCAGAAGGAGGAGTTAAAGACAGACTGGCTTGTTGCTCTACTCAATTCAGATTCTGACAAAGAGAAAACTGAAGTTAGAATCATTAAGGCCACACGCACAGTTGATGGACCTGGAATCACCCTCTCTGCCCTGGGATGTGTTTACGGATATTAGAAAGCTGGACTTAACATTTCACAATTTCTCAGCCGTAGAAGCTGGCAAGAAGAGCAGTAACTTAATGAATCCTTGAAATCCTCTGGCCTAATTTGCGTCAGGCATCCATCACAGATACGTGGAGATACTTTAGAACTGCCCAGTGCATATTCAAATAAAGGTTTATGCTAGAAAACATATATAAAGTACCATAATGAGAGGGGAGAATTATATGCAGAACTCTGATGCATTTCTACCAATAAAATTTGGCTTATTCATCCGTGCCAATTAAAACTTAGGGGCAATATGGAATATATTTTTCAAACTTCTTGCAGTATAATTCCAAAAGTCTCCTGCAGCCCTCAGTACTTCAGGGCTTTCCAGCCAGGAGGAGTTCAGCTAATTGTATTCCAACCTGTCATCGCTAGAGTTTTGGGTGATTTCTTTTCTTTTTCCTTCTCCACCTTCTCATTTGTAACAGCTCTTTTCCATCTCAAACCAGTAAAACCTGCCATGGAAAGCTGTGCTCAGCATTAGTAGAGCACCACTCTCAGAAAATCTCTTGGAAAACTATTAAAACAGGTAACGAGGCACTTTTCTCTCTTGAATACCGATCTCCGGCTGTTACGAACATCGTGAGAGCACGAACTGACAGCCCTACAGCACGGCCAGCAAACGCAGGGTGGAGAAATGGTTATGAGCGGGTAGCACTACCGCCTGTTATTTAACCAGCCGCCAGCAAGCCCGGGGGAACGGGACGCTCTTGAAATGCGAGGGAAGTGTCCGAGTTCAGTACAACCCGCGAGTGCACCGGGCTGGAGGGGTGGCCTCCGCGCCGCGTGTGCCCACGGCTCCGGGGCGCGGGTGGGAGCGCCGGAGCCTCCGTCCCCGCCCGCCGCCAGGTGGCGCCGCAGCACCGGCTTCGTGGGCGGCGCGGAGCCCCGCGCGGGACCGGGGGCCGGCCGGGCCGGCAGCCTGTCAGGGAGCGCACCCTGGGGGGAACCAACCCAGGCGCCGGCGTAGTTAAACCTTCAGAAAGCGCCTGTTGTTGTTCCCTGCAGCCCGGCGAGCAGGCTCGACTGTCCTCAGCCACCGAGCTTAGGATTTAATAAACTAATTTGGGGAGGGGTGGGGAGAGAACAGGCCAAAGCTCATAAACAGATCCTTTTCCCCTTTCTTGTAATTTAAACCCACATTTCAGAACAGTAATTTAAATTTAGGGAAACGTGCTTTACAAGACTTCATATGTTTGTGCCCTCAGATCCCAGGCTGTCACAGTAATAAAAAAAAAAAAAAAAAAAATCTCAAAGCACCATTTATGTTACTGTTCCTGTTTTACCAGCAGAAAAGCTTGGATACACAGGGGTAAAGCAAGTTATCCACCTTACCCCACACAAAGACAGAAAAATCAAGACATTTTGCATTCCTGTCCGGCATGCTCCTGTGGTCCTTTGTAAATGGGAAAGGTGGAGAAAACCCCCAAAGGAACTGACTATCTAGTTGCATTTTCTTTAATGCACACAGGCACAGCTATAAGGGCCTAAGTGAATCGGGAGTCTGCTTTGTGAGCACACCCCACCCAGCCTCTCTTCACTCTTGCCAATCTTTCTTGCCAAACATACACTTTTCTTTTGGTCTGCTCCTCTATGCCTTTTTAAAGGGGAAAATGAAACCTGCAACTATTCCAGCACGCATCTAATTTTTAATCCCAATACGTCAAAAAGCTTTTTAACCAATGTAAAAGGGCCATATTCACACTTGATATCCACCCCCCTGCATCCTCAAGTACATCGCACCCCTAACTGGGGGCTGGGAAAGCTGAAGGCGTTTGAACAAGCACAGAAAGGGCCCAACTCCCGCTCTGAATCGCTGTGGCCATGGCCTCCCCCTGCGGTGCTGGAGGTCAGTGCTGAGCAGCAGGCGAGGAACAGGGCACCCTGCACCAGGACAAGCGTCCAGGCTTCGCTTGCACAAGATATGTAAAGCTGGTGCAGCTCCTGGCCCGTGATGGTTTGGATGGCCACTGAGGTGAGTATCTTTACTTGGTACATAGGCTTCCTATCCCATCACTGTTTTTACTTCAACTGAAGCAGCCAATTTACATTTAGATTTGGCCTTGAAAAGGACAGAAATAATTTCTTCTTCTAATGTTGCAATTTTAGTAGATGCCGTGGCCACAGTACTCAGCACCTGCAGAGTTATCTCCTGCCCAGGTAGGTGGGATTCCTGTGCACCGATGCAGGATGGAGAGCAGACCTGACACCCCCAGAGTCAAATGCATGGCCTCGCCTACAGTCACTGTGAATTTTTTCCTCTGTTCAACAATGGAAGTACTTGCAACAGCCTGATCCTGAAAAAATACCCATGCATGAGTAAGTTCACTCAAATTCACAGTCCCACAGAATCCAATTAAACAACCCAAGAGCATAAAGTTATTCATGTATTAAGGCTATGGACAGCTGGGTCCGACATTTATTTTGGTCTGGTGCCAGTTACAGTAACCATCCCTTTATCAGTATTTCGTTTCTCAGCTATACAATTAAAAGTTAAATTCAAACCATACTATTCCCAGTGGACCCTCAAGGATGAAACTTTTATAGGTCTTTAAATACATTATGTATCAACTACTTGTGTCTGTTTTCTAGCAAATCTCCCATGGATTCTATGGGGAAAGCACAAAACAATGAATTATGTATTCAGGATTTTGTGCCGATCTCGGTGTGTAATTGTTACAGTGTTTGGAATAAAAGGAACATAGCTATTTGATAATTAATTACACTCTAATCACATTCACCTGGGAAAAACAGAAAGCACTAAGAGGCAAATAGGGGTCAATAATATTAATATAGTTGATGACTAACCTTGCATATACAAGTACCAATTAGTTAAGCAGAGTTAAACAGTCAGTGATAATTTGCATGAGGAATTCTGAATGTAGAGATAAATTAAACACGTAGAAAGAAAGAAACGAAGCTACCAACTTAAACTGAAATAGTGATCTCTCTTCCTTTTTTCAGGTTACATTTAAGGGACTGTCATTATGGGATGTCAGGTTACATTTAAGGCTTCTGTGTATCCTGGAAGTCAAGCTCACCTCCATGTTACTGTGCCCTTCGTGTAACAAAAGGTACATGCTTGGTGCATTGTTGTTCAAAAAGGAACGTAAGCAGGAGACGTCAATAGATGTTAAGTGCTGGGAAGAGGAACGGAGCAAAGCATACCAAGGATTTCATTGAATCTGTCTTTAAAGGTGGCAGTTGTGCCTACACCACTCTCTCCGTGCTGGTATTCCCATACAAGCCCTGCACACGGCTGAACATCCAGATCTTTAGCTTCAGCGAGATGACCAGACCACGCTGAGCGCTAAACACACACAGAGCTGTTTTATGGGATTAGAGCTTAAAGGAGAACAGATGGAGGCTGTAGCAGTTTGGTTTGGTACTTCTTTTACACATCAGTTAGGTAGCAGAGAAAGCAAATGAGGCGTAACATTGACAAGGAAGGGTACCTGTGCTGCTAGGAAGCCTCTCTGAGCTGTTTTGCAGGTGGTTCCCAGCACTGTACACCCAGATACCAGGTGGCGGGGGTGAGCAACTGCATGGAAACAGCACTCCTCCTCAGTAATTCTCACAAAAGGCTGCTTTCTGTGCCGTCCAGTGATTCTCAGCAGCAATAACAACACAGAGTGTTTTCTGTGGGGTCCACGGCAGGCTCACGGCTGCAGCAGCAGGTTAACCCCTGGGAGGAACAGCAGCACTGATGCTTGCCCACCATCGCAGCTGGACTGCGCACAATAGAAAGTGGCAAATTTCTGGTCTCACTTCTGGAAGGAGCTTCTCTCCACGTTTTGGAGCCCAGCTGTGCTATATTAACATATGTAAGAGAGAAGAAAAACAGGCCTATTCGCTTTGATATAATGACAACCAGATGCTACAGTGTAACTTGGCCTAGAGATGGCTGGAAACTGGCTGTCTGCTCAGGGAAGGCAGTTGGTCCATCCACATGCGGAGAGGAACTGCTGGTGAAACTTTATTACTTAAGGAGGGTGGGGCCCTGGTCTTTCCTCTCACAGAGGGGAAAAAAATAGATGGAAACAGCCTTAACCGCCACTGATTCATAGGATATTGCACCAAACCACAAAGAGAGGTAAATTTTGGGCTGCTATTTTGAGAGCTCTTATTAATCCTCAGTACAGCAGAGCTTTTCCCCAGCCATTAGCTCAGCAGTAACAACACAACTGAATAGAGTCTTTCATGGGTTTGATAGTACAGAGCTTGCTCAGGACTCCTTGGCTTGTGCCTACAGTATCTGGGAGTCACACGTGAACCCCATCCAAGAACAGCATAAAAATCAATACTGTGTATCAGCGCTGCTGATCACGTGCATTTAGCTTGGTGCAGTCAAGAAACAACAGCCTAACACAATGAATAAGAGTATGTGATTTGTGACCCCGATCTAATGCTTTCCAAGCTGAAACACTGATGGCTCTATTTTGGTTGATATCCAGTCCAAACGGCTGAGCGTTCCTTACAGAAGACAACAGCCGCGGCACTCGCACAGCACAGCACTTCCAGGGCTGCTGGATTCAGAGGAGCTCAGCTCTGCCCTCAGCCTGAGTCAGGCTGCCCCTTTCACCCACCTTCAAATCAGATGTTCTCCTCAGGCATCGTAGGATAGGGGAGGAGAAAATTCATCATAAATAAGCCTTGCAGCATGCAGAGAGAGCATCACGATCAGCTACTAAAGTGCAAGTTCTGCTCTTGCCCATTTATATTGCCATTTAGTTATTACAGACTGATGCCTCCTCTCTTGAGACTTGAAGCTAGTTAAGCATTACCATCATCTTTCCCTTTTCTAATATGCAGCAGACACAACTACTGCCCACCCTGCTACATGGACTTCATACATAATCAAGTAGTTCTGTACAATTTAGTTATTGTCTTGCTAACTACTGCTCTTAGGACTCAAAAGCACTTGCCTCTCAGATGGAAGGGTGGAACCCAAACTTCTTGTCCAGGGTGAAGAACTATTATATTCCATTCAAAATGCATTATTTTTAAACTGAGCTATGCTTGAAGATACCGACTGTAAAATTATCTGTAATGAAGTTTCTAGAAATTACAAGGACTCTGGGACTCCTGTGTGGTTGTCAGACAAAAAAGAATATGCAGGAAGTCACAGTCATTTCACAAACAGCAATGAGGAACCTGTTCTATTTCCTTCCAGCGCATTTGTAAAAAGACAACTTCTCATTAAAGCCCCCATCTGAAGTCCATCGAATGAAGAGCAGGTTGTCCAGCTCAAGGCTGGGATCAGGCCCCAACAAAGTATCTGAAACGCAGCTGTTAATGAACTGCAAGAATCCAAGTATGCCTTTGCTGGTGGGATCCGTAACTGGAACTGATTATAGACACAGACACAGCCGTGTACATCCCAGATCCTCAGGAGCATTGTTCTCCCACAATAATTCTAACCTTGAAGATAACTTGAGCTCTCTTGTCAGTCATCTGCCTTACAATAAGTCTACATCCTTATGTATTCTCTCCGCCAAAAGGCAACTTTTAAAATGCTATAAAATAAAACTGTGTACAAATTAAACAGTCAACACATTTTACTGCTGCTCAGTAACTAAAATGCTTTCACTGTGCTATGCAATCTATAACTGCTGAAATTACTTTCATGTGTGTTTATAAGTCTTACTATATTTTCTCCTCATTACTCCAAATACATTTTAAAAGCTTGTTAAGATAGATTTGTTGGCATTTTGTATCTAGCTGACTGTGCATGTTAAGGGCTTTGAGAGCGACTTTCTTAACTTGAAACACACTATTTTTCATGCTGCTTGTTAAAACACATATCATTCCAACCATGTACATTAATTGGCTTGTCTAGGGAAACAGGACTCAGTTTATGAAGTCTGTCATCCTGCTTTGTAGCTTAATTATAAAATAAAATTATTTTCCTTCCCCCCAGTCAGACTATTTGCCCTGTTTTTTTTTTTTCCCTTCCTTGTGCTGCTGTTTTAAATTCCAAGGTTGTGTAACTGATCCATTAGGCCCTACTTCAGTGGCTGCTCCCAGGGCTGGTGGTTAACACAGCGCTCGTCAGTAAAGCTGCATGCACTGCGAGGGTCCTAAACCACACTTGTAAGCATTTGAGTCTGAGATATGCTGAAAGAGAATCACGTTTAAACTCAAGTCTGTCATTTACAATAAACTCAAAGGACTATTTAAGTTACTGTATGTTGACTTGTGATGTTCTGCGTATACCCAGTCACTCTACAGCACAGCGGGGGCTGCCACATACCCAGAAAACAGACAGCTCAAACATGACTTCCAGGTAGAACGAGACAACAAACCTGTAGAAGACAGAGGCGTAGTAACTCTTACCAGAACCAACCCTCAATGACAGGAATGACATCAAGCTCCTTTGAGATGGACACTCTGAATAAAGCACCCACAACTGAAGATACCGTTCTTAACTCCACTGGGGTTAGTCCTAAGGGTTTTCTTTTTCAATAGCAGAGTCCTTACTCAATGGTCTATGGCACAGCTAGAAGGCAAGAGCAGCCCAAATTAGACTGTCCAGGAGTGGAGATGAACCCCAGTGGCTCACTGCAAACCACAAAGCTGAAGGATAAAATCACGGTCTCAGCAGCTGTACTCCACAACAGAACTCCCACCGACTTCAGAGGCACCAGGAACTCCCCCATGAAAAAAAAAGGCCTTATTTCTGCCAACTGAACTCTAATATACTAAAGAAGGGATTTAAAAAGATATCCAGAACTACAAAAAGCTTCCATAAAAGTTAACTTTCTTTGCTATGCCATCCTGCTTATGGTCTAAATCCACAGTTCCTACCCAGCAAGTCTCAGCTCCCAAAACTTCCTCTCTGCTGAACTTCCTCTCCTCTCCACCTTGTAAGTTGAATTTAAGGTGACTCTTCAACAGTGGAGCATTGTAAAACAGCAGGAACCCAAAGCACTATAAAACTTTTAAAATACCTAGGTATGGTAAAACTTTCTTCCTTCTCTGATACCCTGAGTACTGCACGTTGTAGAGGTCTGACCCTATAGCAAGTCTTCTGAATCATAAGCCAGAATCTTGACTCCCCACTACCTAATCAATACCCCCAATAATTAACAGCTCCAAAGTGCTTTTCCATAGCCCTTAGGGTTTTTTAGGATGGGGAGAAAAGGATAGATATGCTTCACTTGCGTGATTTTTTTTTCCCCCAGTATTTATGCTGTGAAAAGCCCTCATCATTTAGGAAAAAAAGCAAGGGATACAAATGGAACATGGTATTTTTCAGATTTACATAGAGCCACAATAATTTCAGATAGAAATCTAAATTATCAAACTTCACAAAACACACGCTACTGTAAACTTTGCTTCTTATCACACAAAACCTAGTTTCCCTTTACAAAGGGATCAATCTTAACCAAGACACAAGTCTTCCAGCAAGCAGCCTCCTCTATAAAAATATTCAGGTAAAAATCCTTACTTTAAGAAAGGCACCAGGATCGTCAAAGCTCTCCCTTCAGACTGAGCCAGCCCACTCCCTCCCGTGATGGCAGGAAGGCCATATGTGCCAAAGAGTTATTGGCATCATCTGTAACTAGGCATTCTGTTAATGATTTAGGAAATCTGTTAATGGGAAATTAATTGGAATCAAGATCAGCCAATTGCACAGATTTTCCCCTTGATTAACACACCCACTTATCGACAGGATGAATTACAAGTTGTGCCATTCACTGTTGTAGCTGAGCCCCAGGGAACCTGTCGGTGTGTTCGCAGTACGGTGGCATTTAATGTGTCCAAGAATTGGCCCGTGCTAGGAGGGTTCGCAAAGCTGGAGGTACCAAAATAATAACTGAGCAGGGAAAGCGAAGCTCCTTCCCCTGCAGCGCCTGAGGCCTGCACTGAGCCAGGGATGGAGCTGATGGCTCTCGTCTGCTTCTTTTCAGACTTCTCAGTTCTGAAGACCAGAATGACAGTAGGGTGGGAAACATGGTGTAAGACTGTATTACTGACTATGAGCTGGACAAATGCAGCGCCTGGACTAGAATTAAGAAAGTACTAAGTGGGGAAAGGTTAGCTAAGTGAAGCCCAGCGCAGCACACGGTGCCTCCCTAGTGCAAGGGCTACAGCAAGGGCTACAGCCACCAGGGCTTCAGCCTGTTAAGGTCTGATTGCTATTAAACCTTTATGCCTTGCTTTGCCAGCACTTGCGCTATTAGAGCTGGCCTATAGACAGCATGTCTGCTCAGGCTATGTTCTCCCCCCCCCGGTAAGCAGCAAGTGCTGGTATTTCTACTGTGATCATGGCTAGGGTCAAATTTTCCTCTTTCTTATACTTGTAATTTTGGAGGCCTCCTGGTGAAGTCATTGAACTCAGACTAGTGCAAGGCAAGTGTGGAATCAAACCATGTCAGTAAAGACCCAGCAGAGCTGCGGGGCTGGGAAAACTCAGGAACGCTCAGCACCCCGAGCTCTCTCCTTGATCTCACTGTGTCTTTCAATAGCCTTTTCAGAACGTGCCTGAAAATACCTCCAGTAAACACCAATGGGTAAGTGGATATTCACTTCTTTAGTCCGACAAGTATTACCAAATTATTTCTGAATAAAACCCAGATGGGATTGCCACAAGCATTCAGATTTGGCCTAATGCTGCTCACACAATGCTAATCACAAGGAGAGCACGTCTTTCTATGATAGCCTGCAGCTGGTCATGTAACTTAAGCCAGTCTGTTTTCATCTGAGTTCAGTGTTTTACAATTCCACATTAAATACACTGACTACTAATGAGCGTGCCCTGTAGCTGCTCGGGTAGTATGTAACACGGAATGACAGGTCCGAAGGAGAGGATCAGACTCTCCTCTAACGTGACAAGTCTGGCCGTGTGATACGTTGCTCTTCTGACACGTTTCCCGTGCTGCCTTGTGAGGAAGGACAGCCTTTTATCTCAGGTAAGAGGCGATGAGTTGGAAGAAGCTGATGATCAGCTTTGCTTTTGCACGGAGGAGAACGAGTTGCAAATTACCTGCTGTCAGTAGAAGGCTGAAGCCACAGCAGAAAGCAGAGTCCTGTGGCTAGGCAGGGTGCTGGGCTGGAAACAAGATGTGCATTAAAAGGGGAATATAGTGCTTGAAGGGTACTGAGTCTTTTGAGGCAGAAAAGATTTTGCAGGAGAGATGTCTGCATAAGTAACGTCTTTATAAACAGGGATATATGGAGATGAGAAATTGCTCCTAGAGCTCTAAGAAAATGAAGATTTACTGCTTTAAGTAAAAAGGGAAAAAGGGATGCCAGGCTGTGCCCCTACCTTGCAGGTAAAATATTACTACTTTGAAGTTTTGATGAATAGCTGTAAGGAAGGCTGAGTAGGCTTTGCTCACTTTCAAAGATAGAGATTGAATCTGAGCTCATTTACAACAAAGCATGATCGACCTCTGCTTGCTGTGAGAGAGCAGTCGGGTGATTTTGTCCGTCATGGTGCTCCTGTGATGCTCAGGGTGTCCCACAGCAGCGCATGCCTTCCCGGCCCCCGGGCAGCCTGGCCGCACACAGGGCCCAGGGCGTGCAGGATTCAAGCACTGAGAAATCCCCCAGCGCCCAGTTTCATGGGACAGGGAAACTTTTTTAGACACAGTCCAGGGAAGTACTGAAATGCCTTGCTCTCAGGTGTAACAGGAGTTCCTACAACACCAGACGGAGCAGGACGGTGTAGCAGAGCTACCAGTGACCTGCAGTCACAGTCTGCAGCAGAGTCATTCCACCGGCATTTGCCCAAGAGGGATGAGCTGACTTCAGACAAAAAATCCATCTTGTGAGGCCAGCACCAGTCCACTGGGCACCCGGCATCAAGGCACATCGCTCCTGCAATCACTCCCTGTCACAAATACACACATAAATCATGAGCTTTGCATCCAATTAGCACTCAAAGGCGTGAAGTTTTTTCTGCATTTAGAAATTTCTAATAAATTAATCTCCAAACCACTTGCTTTCAATCTAATGCCTCCTGAGGGTTTGGAGGGGGGTTATTTATTTGGATTTTTTTGTTGATTGTTGTCAGGCTTACACTGAATGCCAGGCTCCTGTTGATTTTACTTGTGCATAATAAGATACCACAAATACTGGAGACTACAGTTTTCCTTGCAGGAGACTGGTACCTCCAAGTCAGTAAGGGTAGACACCACCCCCCATCATCTCCGAATGCCCACAATCTGTACAGAGAGCATTGTGGATACATTAGTGATCAAAACTATGTCAGCTGTGACAAAATAAAAGTCTTTGAAGATTAAGCAGGGAAAAAAGGCTTTGAAATAGATATTGAAAAGTTACATGGTCTTTTCACTTATCTCACTCTAAAGTTTCTGACACTGGTCTCTCAGAACAGAACTGACCAGGGATTTCTTTACCATGTATGAAATTATTTTATTTCATCCTGGTGGAGGAAATGACATGAAAACCGTGCAGAAAATAGTCAAGTTTTAAGTCTGACAGAAAAAAGGCAAACAGAATGATTTATGCTAAGCTCAGAAATAATATCCCTCCTCACCCACTGACCATCCCAAACCATGGCTCTGTGCGGAGCTATTAATTAAAAATACATCAAACTCCATTTGATTTGCAGGCATCAGAGAGGTTTCAACTGGAAAAGATTAACCCATCCCTTCCTCTCATGCCACTTACAGAAACCACACAGTGCACAGAGAGTCCTAAACAAAAACGGAATCCTATTTTGCTGCAAGACAGAGTTGCACGGCTCTTCTTCAGTCCTTCAGTCAGTCAAGCTGTTAGTAACTACTAGATGAGTGGTAGCATTTTTTACACCTTAGAAAGCTTCATGAATCACATTACACAAGAGCTCAATTCCCAATATTAACAAAACTAACAACTCACATCAACAGGTTTTTGTTTTGGTTTTGGGTTTTTTTAAGATTGATGGTTAAGGCAGAACAAATTTTTAAGATGCTGCAAATGAAAACATCTTATGGGATCTCTTCCACTCGTGAGGAGGTAGGGACTGCCTTTCTGATGAAGGGCACATTCATGTTCTGGGCAGAGGTATGTATATACACCCACTCATAGCCTGCCTTTCAGAAAGACCACTGCCTACCTACATCTCTAGAGTATGCTGCTTCCCATTATTTTTAGAAGTAATATAGGGAACAAAAGATTTCCCTTTTCCCTCCTGAAAGCCGAGGTGCTGCTGTGTTGAACAATTTACCGTTACAGCATCGCTTGTGAATGCCCCAGCCTCAGCAGCAATGCTCTGGCCTCAGCAGAAAACAGAGCGCTGCTGTCTGGCTGCTTGTGTCACCCACCATGGAGTGCCTTGAAGTTGCGCACGGTGATTGAGGCACCTTTACTTCAGTTTAGGATGAGCTACTTGTTTGGAAACCCAGAGTCTGGAGTGCGTGTTAGCAAGCACTATCTGAGAGCTGTACCAACCGTGTCCAGCGTGGAGTGTGTGCGCCGTACTCCATGTTGTGACATCTCCAGAGCAGCAGAATAACTTCTCTCAGCCAAAGGTGCATGTCAGATGCAGAGGGCTGGGACTGCCAGGCTGTGGGGCTCATTCTGAGCCTCTCTCAGTTTTGCCATCTATGAAAAAAAGTCTTCTCTGTCTCATAGTTAAAGCAAATGAACAAAACAAAACCAATAATGAAAGTACCACCGGAACATGTAACTTACTGCAGCTCCTCTGCTGCAATGGCCGTGCTCTGGCGTGCTGGGATTTGCATTTACCACTGGCTGTGAGCACACCTCCCCTGAGCTACTGAAGCTTGGCTGATGAGCAGCCGTAACTCAGTTAAACAAGAGGAACTACTGCTTTGATTGCGTGCCCGTACTCTAAAACCATTTGCCTTGCTATATGCTGGAGCCCCTTGAGGGCAGAGATGCATAAATCAGCGGCTGAACCTTTGCTCAAGGTGCCAGTGCATGGAGCTCTCTCGCATGACAGATATAGAGGAATGTGCACCTTTCTCGGAGACTGCTGCCCTTGCTATTGATTCTGCAAAATAATTTGGCATCTCTGAGTGGCCATCACATCTACATCTGGTACCTCAGGTCCAGGAACCTTTTGGAGCCGTTTGGGGAATAAGCAAGCTGAGAGTGTTGCGGTGGCAGATGGGGAGACGGTGGCCAGATGTGCATACTTTGTGCTGAACATACAGGACTCGGCAGGTCTGGACTTCTCTAAGTATCGTCTGTTTATCTGTTTGCTAACACAGGATCATCTTTTAGGCTTATATTATCTTTATCAGAAATATGCAAGTGATTAGAAACATAGCAGCAATTGCCTGTCTGACCCCACGTATTCTTCCCCCCCCTTTTTTTTCTTTTACCAGAGGAGGCAAAGATTTGTTAGGGCAGCCGTTCTGTTTTCAGCTGTAATGCACCACTTATATATATCCTAGATGGATATACAACTCTTCCTTCTGGCTTCTTTCCTGCTTGCTTCCAGTTTATCCAGTCTTCCTCCTCCTGTAATCCCATCCTGTGGTTGCAGTTCCAGAGCATCACCCCCATGGAGGTGGAGGAGCTCTGCCAATTTTTGCTGCCTCACCATCAAGTCATAGGAACACACAAGGTTTACAGAGCTCAGAAATAATTCCATGGGGAGTATAACATCTCCTGCAGTGCCAGCTGGTGCTATTCGCTGCACTGGAAAGTGCCTTCAGGCCTCTATCTTGCCAGTCTTTGCTGGCTACAATGTCAGAATTGATTCAGTGATGTGATGCTCTGAATGCAATGAACACTGGAGGTCCCTGGTCCCACTGCTCAGCCATAAACTTCTCCATTTTCTGGGGCTCTTGGCAATTCTAATGGAAGAACAGTGATTCATGTTGCTGCTCTAGCAGCTTGTGGGCCAAGCTGAATCATGTTTCACCGGTGCACCCCTAATTGGCCCAGGTCCTCTCCTCCAGCAGCCACCACACACTCAAGAAGCTGCTGCACGTTACCAGCCCGTGTGGCTGTGTCTGGTATCAAGCCATCCAGACCAACCTGTACCGTATCCAGGATTTAATAGGACTCTGCTTTCCCTTCCTGGTGCTTGGCACCAGGACAGACCCCAGGGCCCTTAGATAAAAATAATACTCTGCCCTGTCCTTGGCTCAGCAGTGTTGGGCAGACCCACAAGACAGGCAAAGGACCTGTGTTTACTGTTTCCTCCTCTTGGCTTCCAAACTGAACTTATTTATACAGAGATACATTTCTGCAGGTAGCCGCTGTGTTTGTCTGTTACATATAGAGAAAAAGAAATGTTATAGGCTGTTTGTGTTACACCATATACAGAGTTAACACTAACACTGGTTCAATTTAGTGGTGGACTTGGTAGTGATAGGTTAACAGTTGGACGCAATGATCTTGGAGGTCTCTTCCAACCAAAATGATTCTATGATTCTATAAACAGCTTCTCCAGCTGATGATCTTTCTTCCCTGTTAACACACATACTGCTGTTAGAATGACTGAAGACAAAACCATGTACGGAACTGTCCTGTATTCCCAGAGTGCAGCGCCTTGAAGATCAAGTTGCCAATTCTAGCTTACAACTGCAGCAGTAACTGAACGGGGAAAGAAGAGCAGTAAGCATCACGATTTTTTAAGGCAGTTGTCCCAGAGCTGTAATACTGCCCCAGCACACAGCACCCTGCGTGCCATGGCACAAGGGCAGCTGTAGCCCCTTCTTTTGCCAGTCTGGTGGGTCCGTCCAGCACTGCCGGTGCTCTGTGCCTGTCCCAACTGTATGATGCCCCTAACCCAGCAGCCTCACACTGTCTCCAAGCTCGTATCCACCCCAGAAGTTCCTGAGTGGGGTCTGGCCCCAAGAGCATCCTGGGGGTGTCCTGGGGAGGGAGGAAAGCAGGACACAGTGCCCCAGACCAGCACACCATCTCCATTCTCAAGGCCCCTCGTCGTACAGCCTGCAGCCCTCCTGCACACCCTGCTTTTAGCCCCTGCTGCAGCTCCACAGCTTCATTTGGAGAAGAATTCAGCATCAGTTCAATCTAAAACCAGCAGTTTTAAAATTGATATCTAAATCAACATTCAAACAATCATAACTCCTGTCATTAAAGTGAAAGGGTTTGAATTTGAAAGCAATTAGACCAGTAAGCGTAAAACTCACTTTGAATTAACCTGAGAGCCTTGACCTGCAACCCTGAAATGCACTGTCCCAAGCGCCTGTGGGAGTAACTGCCATCATCTAGCTCATGGCAGCTTGTGGAAAACAGAGGAGAGGAGAAGCAACCCTGTGTCTCTCTAAGGAAAGATCTGAAGTACGGGTATAAAGTTTTTATACATGGCACTTCCCAGGCCGCTGTTCAGGCCGTTTGAAGCCCATAATGAGGCTACTAAACCTCCTCGCTAAGGTCCTTGCGTACCTCGTCTTGGCCACAGGTCTCTCACAAGTCAGAGGAGGATGTGTTCCTCGGTGGGGCACCGCTCACGTGCTGCCAATACAAGGGCAGA
The DNA here is from genome assembly GCA_009819775.1 of Phoenicopterus ruber ruber. Lineage (NCBI taxonomy): Eukaryota > Metazoa > Chordata > Aves > Phoenicopteriformes > Phoenicopteridae > Phoenicopterus > Phoenicopterus ruber. The sequence goes on along the minus strand of CM020229.1, from coordinate 9,479,029 downwards.
GGTTAGCAGGGCTGGGGGCTGGACAGGAGCTGGGTGCTCCTGTGTGTAACATCAGCGGCTTTTGAACTGCAACGGGCACAGCCAAACAGTAATGCAACAGCCCTCCCTCAGCTGCTGGAGGTGCTGTTTTGCACATTGAATAATGGCACTTTGTGCCTGTCTCAGTTATTACGAATTCATTACAAATTCACCAGCAGTATTTAATTAATTATCACAGACATCTGTTTGCACTAATATTTATGACTCCAGGTAGATCACACACTTAATCTGAACTCTGCATGTGAATCTCGATGTCAATCTTGATGTCTGAACTGACTGCTCCCTGGCTTTGCTGTGACACGTCTGATAGCAGCAAACCAGGGGCACGTCAACTCTGCCATGCCAGAGGGTGACAGCCAGGAGTGGCACTGACATTAAACCAGCCAGATTCAGTACAGGCAGCAGGCTGGTCCTCCTAATAGACTCCCAGGCAGGAGAGGGCTGCCACCATCAATACTTGTATTGTCATGGCAAGGCTGTCCCCAGTCCCTGAGCTGGTGTGTCACCCCAGAGAGCAGCTCCAGAGTATGCTCTCCCGCTGAGAAGGTGAGTCCATATACATACATGAGTCTCTCTTGAGACCTGCAGTGTGTGTGAGTGGCACATTCCCTTGACAGCAAGTTTATCTGCCTGAACACATGCTCGTATCACACCTTTCCCACTCAAGGAGTGCTACCACAGGAATTTCACAATACATTTAATCTGGTGCAACTGTAGGTTTCTGTCAAAATCAGCAGTTTGCATTTCCTCCAGCAGTTTGTCCCTGCTCCAGGTTCCTGTCCCCTTGCTTGTGTTAAATTTGATGACTGGGCTGATCAGAGGGAAAAGGTAGGGTTTGGGATTTTGTGGGGGTTTTTTAGTGAGTTAGTTTTCCATCAAGCTTGGCCAACCACCTCTGCAAGATCCAAAGCAAAAGGGACAGCAGGAATGCGAAGCCAAGCGTGGAGCTGGGAGCGCTTCTGACAGCAGCTGCCATTAAATAGGCTTAGGTGTAACACGAGACTATACCTTAAAGGGCCTAAGGATGTTTATATAACCTGAAAGCCAGAAACAACGCTGAGGAAGAGAGTGAAAACTGGAGATAAGCAGGAAAAGGCATGCAAAATAGCAGAGAGATCCATTAATACACTCTGATTCCAGGCAATAGATCTGATTCTCCTTTCACTGATATGGAACAAAACCCATCTGCTTCACTCACACTGCTTCAGACTAACTCTTTGTTCAAAATCCCACAGCCTACCTGAAAACTGGGCTGTCAGTCATGTCCCACCGATAGGTTTCATTGATTTGCGTACTTGGGTGAGACAAACATGTATAACCTTGCAAAATTCAAAAGGCAGATCATATGCAAAGAAGTTACCAGATACACTGCCTTCCCATGATGGGTGTAGGTGAGTTTTTAAAATGATTCTGTATTTAGTTATTTGCTCCTTTGAGGTCACCAGATCTTAGATGGCATTTCCCCTTTAGACTTCCTTTAAGCAACTGTGGGGTTTTTTAACTAGAAGCAGAAATCCCTTGGATGCTTTTTGACAGCTGATTTCCATTGTCACCCAGAGAATAACAGGGTCTAACTTCTAATCTTGCATTGTTCATCTTTCAAACTAAAAACTGGCAAAATCATCTGTTAATGGAGGCAGAAACATTTGCATGCTAATTTGCTTCTGAATGATTTAAAAAAGATGTTACTGGCAGCTTGGAGAAATAACTATTTAAGAAGTCTACCCAATTTAATATTTTTATTATTGTTTGCTATTTGTACAACAACACAGATGTCCCTGGTGTTTAACAGGGATGCTCATCATTTATGTAGCACTTTACATTTTAAAGACCCACAGAAACATTAACTGTCTAATCCTAGCAAAATCCCTGTTTGGAAGACGAGTATTGTTCTCTTTCCTCTACAAATGGGGACGTTTCAGTGCCACATCTCTGCGTCTTGCCCAAGACCACAAAGCAAGAGGCAAGAGCAGGCTGGCAAGGGGACACCTCATGGTCAAGGCCAGCTCCAGCCATGCCAGGTGGCTCTCCTCAGCAAGAGGACAGCCTTGCATTTCAGAAGAGCACTACCAGATTCCCAGTCTGCTACCCACTTCCATGGGCCCTCCTGCCTCTCCATTTATTCATGAATATTAAGCAACGCCCGCCCCCCCCCCATCCCGCCCCCCCCAGTTAGAGTACACTTTGTATCTGTATGTGGCATGTGCAGCTTATGATGTGACACTGTGTAATGCAGCTCCTCCAGACTTAAAGAACAACCCAATCCCTGTAACTGTAGCGTTAGAGACTCCAAGTATGGACAGCATGGAAGCACATCTGCGTGCTTCATACCTGACTCGACTGCTAGAAAACAGTATTAAGCTTCACTTATGTAATTATCACCTACATGAATGCAAAATATCTTCCATGTGATCATTGCTTCAGAGCAAGATTCAGAGCGAAGCTTCAGCTGACACTTAGTGTCACAACTACCCTGCTTGTCACCTAAAACCTGGGGACCGTTCTTGCTCCAGCCTGGGCTCCCAGGCTTGATCCCGCTGCTGCCTGCACAGGAAGCTTGCTTCACAGCAAACAAGAAAAACCCAGAGTTTTTGTTTGTTTATTTAAGGCCTTACATTGGGGAAGACAAAACCATGGTGCCTCCCTCCTGGAACTGCTGCCTTGTCTATTGAAACAACAGAAAATGGTTTCTCATTTCATATAGACACTAGTATCTTGAATTTCCCAGCTGTCATCTCACAGATATGAGCATTGGGAGAGAAAAATAAAACAAGCATAGTGTATAAACAACCCTAGGGACTAAATTTTGCAGGCTCTGAACATCAATGATGTGCAATTCTTTGTTTGCTGAGGTGAGCAAATACACAGGGAGAACTGTACACAACAACTATGTTAAAACACTGCACGGATGCTGTGGTTTAACTCCAGCCGGGAACTAAGCCCCACACAGCCACTCGCTGACTCCGTCCCGGTGGGATGGGGGAGAGAATCGGAAGGGTAAAAGTGAGAAAACTCCTGGGCTGAGATAAAGACAGTTTAATAGGGAAAGCAAAAGCCAAGCACACAAGCAAAGCAAAACAAGGAATTCATTCACTCCTTCCCATCGGCAGGCAGGTGTTCAGCCATCTCCAGGAAAGCAGGGCTCCATCACACGTAACGGTTACTTGGGAAGACAAAATGCCATCACTCCGAACGTCCCCCCCTTTCTCCGTCTTCCCCCAGCTTTATATGCTGAGCATGACGCCATATGGTATGGAATGTCCCTGTGGTCAGTTGGGGTCAGCTGTCCCAGCTGTGTCCCCTCCCAATTCCTTGTGGCCCCCCAGCCTCCTCGCTGGTGGGGTGGGGTGAGAAGCAGAAAAGGCCTTGACTCTGTGTAAGTGCTGCTCAGCAGTAACGAAACCATCCCTGTGTTATCAACACTGTTTCCAGCACAAATCCACAACACAGCCCCATACCAGCCACTATGAAGAAAATTAACTCTACCCCAGCCAAAACCAGCACAATGGCGCTTGAGCTTTAAATATCTCGGAGGGACGAAACACAAGTGCAAGTTGCTCTGAAATGAAGAGAGATATTTTCAGCTGTTTCTTTAATAGGGAGAAGCGAAGGTTATAAACAAGGCAGCTGGTCGGTGTGAACAACGGTAGGTAATCTGAGAGCGTCTGTACTGGAAGAACTGTAGACATCCCTGGGATGTCACTACGGACCTCAACTACTGACCCTGCAGGGATGAAACAGAAACACTGTTCCCAGAATTTCTGATTAAAAAGCTAAAAAAGGAGAAACTAATGAGTTTTATTCCACACAGTATTTCTATTAAAAACCAGTGGGACGCTGCAACATAAAAAGACATGTAAAAGACGACGCATACTTCCACGGGCTGCCACTGCAGGTGCGCAAGGTTTGCTCAGGAAGGAGAGCTCTCGTCACGGGGATGTCTCTGGAGGGGCCACATGCTCTGCAATGGCAGCTCTTAAAAAAATGCCTCCTCTGGCAAAATCTGTAAAGCTTACAGCAATATTGGGCCTCAAATGTATGCCTCTTCTCTTTGAGATGGACAGCCCAACACTTTATAAAAACAGATCTCAACATCTGGTTATTTATCATTTTTTGAGAGAAATGTCTATCAGTGACAGCACCTAATTTCTCACCAGCATCCTCCACTCTTTCAAATTTCTTCAAATCATTTAACAGATGTCTTCCTTCCCCCCAAACTTGTTCTCTTTTAAGGCACATTTTTAATAACTTACTGACACAAAACTCCCCACTAATCCCAAAGATCTCAGCTCACTCTGCCACAGACCCTTCTCCCAACCACCCAGTCCTAAGCATGGGTTAAAGAGCTAAGTATAAAGAGCACAAGGAAAATAACCAAGAAAGCTTTAAGTAGCAGAATAGTTCCAATAATTTCTTTAGCATAAATAACATTTTCCAAACCATGCCTATTAATGTCAATTTGCAACACCACAAGAGGAGAAAGCACACTACATTTAGCTTATAATGGCTCTGGAGCAATTACAGTAACGGTGTGTGCCTACAGGAGCGACACAGGGAAACGCAACCTGGGATGCCAAGACAGTGTCATGGATGATGTCAGAATAAACTGTAAGAGCAGCAAGTGAAAACACAACAAAAACATCTTTCTGACCTCAAAATCAATTACAAAAAATACCTTACAGTTCCATTTAAATTTTAAATGATGGCTGTTTACTGCAGAACAAGTGCAAACATCAGCCGTGGAAGAGCTGACCACCCACAAGCTGCTCTGCTGAGCCAGGGGCTGGTGGAGGCACCAGCTGGCGAAGCTGGTTTGCCCCAGCAAGGCTCTGGTCCAGCAGCGCTGCTCCTGGGACTGGCATGGACGTGGCGGGGAGGCTGACGGACCAGCTCCAGAGGAACCGCTCTGGGCCCCTTCACAGCCCTCCCCTGGGCCAGAGCTTGCAGACAGCAGGCAGTCCTTAAACTGGGCAGATAAAAAGCCACAAATCCTTTGTTTTTCCAAAAACCCTGGATTTTATTTTTTTATCATTTTCTTTTTCCCTGCGTGTTCAACATCTTTGCCCGCATTCAGAATTTAAAACATTTAACAAAATGAGAAACTCACTTCCTATTGAAATGCCGGTATTTCACGCCAGCAGTAAATAATACATAAGGTAATAAAAATGATAGCCAGGTCTCTTAAAGAGCTTGGAGAGGCGGACCAGCTCCGTGCACAGAGCCTTCCTTACATCAGAGAACAGCACTGCCCTTCAGCATTCCCAATCAGATCTGGAAAACCTGTTGTAACTACAGCTTGCCTCTAGCCCTTCATTTCCAGCAATTCTTGACCTCAGGTCTCACTGATCCCTGTGGCAGGTCTGCTAGACAGAACAAAATGCTAAAAAAAATTAATGAACAAAATTAACAGTCAGAAGAAAGGCAGAAACCTGCTTATTCAAATAATATAAAGATGTACACTCCATTAAGCCTGTTCTAATCCCCACGTGGAAAATACAAAATATCCTGCACTACTTACACCAACAAAATCCTTGGTGGCAGACAGAAGGGGCATATGTTTAATGACTAGAAAGGATAGACCAATATTTTTAAGACAAATTGAGGCAGTAAGGACTACAGAGCAATCAGATCTATTTAAGGATCAGCTTGGGAGTTTTTACAACTACAAACAGAAATAGGATTTTGCTGTAAGCATGCTATAAATGTAGAGCCACAGCAGACAGGGAGACATTTTTGCAGCATTTATAAAAACATCAAAGTATGGAGGATAACTCCAGAAATAACCTTTAGTTCTTAAAGAAAATTTATAAGTGGCTGGAAAAACTTGTGAATTTTCACAAACATTCAAAAGGTTTGAGGTCTTCCCATCTGCAATGTAACAAAAATACTGCTTTACCTACATTCAGGTTATAAAAGCGTACTTCCTAAATAGAGTGGCAGTTATGTTTCCTTGACAATCACCTGCAAAATACCACAGGTAGAAAAATCTGTCTGAATTCTGTTCTCGTGACATCTACACGCTGTCAGAAGCAGTGGCACTTAGCAGTTGTAACAATGAGTGCAAAGTTTCACGGAGAGTTCAGTTCTAAAAACAGGGGGGGTTAAAGTTTTCTGCAGCACCCAGCTTGCTTGTTGCCCTACAGATCTCCCTGCAAAGCCTGACTTCTGGTGGTCAGTCCTTTAACCCAGTCACCCTGCAAACTCTCATCCTCTCTAGACTGCCCTGGCAGCATCACACTGTCAGTGCTGAAAGAAAACTAAATGTGATTGCCAATAAATTAAATAAGCATTTAATTTTAAAAAAAATCACAAATACTTAAGTCTCCCAACAGTGGCAACATGCTGCAGACAGAGGCCCAACACCGCAATCTGATCTGTTGCCCATGCCAACCTTGCATCATGACAAGTTCTGCTCAAGAAGCCCAGAATCAGGCCCAATGCCTGGGTTAAGTAATTCAGTGCTGGTCCTATATCAAGTGATTCATAGCCTCAGGTCTGGCACACATGAAAATTGCTGACCAACCAGTGCATTTCAGAAGGCACGCCCTGAATAACGATGTGTTGCTGCATTCAGCCATCTCTCGCTCACCAGCCCCCCTGCTCGTTTGGTTTCTCTCCTCCCACTTACTGCAGACAACATCTGAACCAGATTAAAACGCTTCCTCTAGCCACACGTTAGACTGTTGAAGCAACAACAAAAAGCCATAAGCTGGAACTCCAGACACAAGATATCATTTTCTAAGCGCCATGTGTCCTGCCACTGGTTTTATTCACACTCTAAAAACTACAGTAAGAAAACATTAAGGTGATAATGAGAAGCCATAAAGGCAAAGAAATTCACAGGCAAGGACAGAAGAAGGCGTATTTCCTCAAGTATCTTGGCACAAATGGGCGCAGGAAAAAGCTGTCAAATAGCATCCCTTGGTGACTGGGTAATGAGGGACATGATACGGCAAAATCTGTTTCAGCCTTCACCATGATTTTTCTTTCTTCCTCTCTCTCTTACTTGGCTTTAAGTAGTTTTAATGTGATTTTAATGCAATGTGTGTTGCATGAGTAAAAGTGCAATGGAGGCATGGGCTGAAATATTTCCTAATTTTCAATGCATTAGGAAAGAATAGTTCCTCAGTAGTTTGTAATGTGCAGAGTTCACACACATCTGCTAGTCTCTACAAAAGGACATCGTATTGATGCTAAGAGTTTGACAGACAGCCCCTCTTGTCATTGTAGAGAACTGACCTTGGTATCTGAGACTTGCCCGTATTCTTCATTTCAGGAAATAAACTGCTTCTTTCCATATTAGGAATTGATTCCTGCAACTGCCACGTACCCCAGCAAAGAGCAAAGCCCCTCCTCATTCCCACTAAAGGCTCCGGCAGCTGCAGAGCTCGGCTTCCGACAGGCACAGGTCTCAGCAACCTGTGCCGTGCACATCCCCACCCCAGCAGACAGCCAAGGACACAAGCAAATAGCCTTCAGTCAAGATTTCCAGCTGCATCTCAGGACTTCTTGAACATAAGGAAAGGAAGGAGTTCAGCAATGAAGGAGAAGAAGGGGCTGAGAAGGATGTTTCAGTCCTACAACCTCTCATTTTCAAAGACTTCATCCAAAGCATGCCATGGCAGGACAGTAGTGCTGTCAGACTCATACCCAGGGGCACGTAAGGCTGGGGGCGAGTGCCCTCACACAGCACTCGGCGAGGACGTGCACTGCAACCCAAACCCCGCCGCGCTGCACAGCCACTGCGCTGCGAGAAACTTCACAGCCTCTGCCAGGCCGCAAATGGGTTTATCGTGCATTTTCCTTGATGATGAAAGGGAGGGAGGGAAAGAGGGAGAAGTCAAGAAGGGTACAAGCTGTCACTGGCTGGGAGAGATGGTAGATGACAGCGGTAGGTCAGAAATCTGTCCCCATGAAGGGACAGCTGAGGCTGCCGGTGACTGTAAGCCGTAATGTGGTGCCACCCAGGGAAAGTTGCTCTGGTGCTAGACAAGGGAGCTTTGCTGTAGAAAGTAAAACAGCTACAGAGCAGCTTGCTAAGAGCCATCCTCGCTATTGCTGATTCACACCCTACAGTGTCGCACAGAAATGCCTTTGCTAGCCGCAGCCTCTTCCCTCCTCCAATTTCTTCTTCCCAGCCAAGAGCTGGGACAGGAGCCAACAGGCTTTCAACTTTGTGCACTTCACAGTTAGTCACTTCTCATGACAAACCCCATCCTCGCTCAGTCTGTTTGCACGTGGTGTGCAGCATCACCCCCGCACACGGGTGCGAGTCCGTTAGCCGCTCGGCTTGCTCCATGTTAACTGCTGCCGCTCATTAGAGGTCATTAGCAAAACGCCTACACCACAGAAGTGTTCACCAAAGGCTCGCAAAAGCTTTCACTCAAGCTTAGATAAGGTTGTGTTAATAAAAAGCAAGGGTGCCGTTATAACACTTAGCAATCTGTAGTGTATTTTTGGAAGGAGAACCTATATTGAAGCCACCCTCTGCCGTGGGAGCGGAGCCGAGAAGTTTGCATACAGCATCATCTCCAGCGCTCACTGCCTAGCCAAACGCTATGTCCCACTGGGGGAAAAATCACAAGTGAAATGTAGGATGATGTAATATCTCTAAGTGGAGGCACCGGAATACTATTGGTGTAATTTATTTAATATTTATGTTAGGTCACACTCAGAAGATTTGAAGAAAATAAGGGTCTTGTTATGCTGAAGCACTGCGATAGAAAAGACAATTTTATCCTCATAAGATCTTCTATACTAAGGAGCTGAATGAGATGTACACTATAAAAAGCAACCAGCAGAAAGATTTAAAGTGTTCCTTACATTTGCATTTTTCTTGGTTCACCTTTCAGCCACTGCGAATTTTACAACCTGAGCTCGCTGCATGGGAGCTCTTCTAAAAACTTTGAGAAAAACCTACTTGTGCAATCAGTGGCCCAGTCACAGGGCCTTTAACAAATCTGCAAGTGGTGTCACGCAAGCACGGAAGAATGAATGTGAGAAGACCAAAACAATCCAGCCAATAACTTATAGTAGATTTCTGTTGAGGGCTACAGGTAAGATAACTTCAAACCTGAAAATCAGGAGTATAGGGACATATTTACATTTTTACAAAAGTTAACTAACCTTTCCAAAATGCCCCAGATGTTATAGTTTCAATTCACTTTGAATTTTGGACTAGAGATGCATATTTTTCCTGTTTCCCCTCAAGATGTTTCCACAGACTTACTTATACTGTTCCTTAGGAGAAAAAGAATTTCAGATGTGTTACTGAGCCTCTCTGCATATCATGTGTAAATCTTAAACGCTATAGGCTATGTCTAACTATGGTACTGCACCTACATTTAAGACATGACTAAATTATCTGTACATCTCAAACTTTGCTATAACAATCCTTTCTTGTTTGAACAACTGAACGAAGAATCCATGAGTCACTTAGACATTTTTAGCAGCCTTTAAGGATCAACAGCACATGTCAGGTTTGGCTCTTTACACTTGGCTGGGACAACAAGGACAGGCACAGATATCCAGAGCTTTGCTATGCCAGCACAGCTAAGTCTTCCAAAGAGAAGTAACTTTGCACAGCACATGAAAATACTTATTCCGTAGCATCAGCATTCTTTACTATAATCTTGGTCTTCTTCCAGGAAAAGAGCCTGGGCACAAAGGACCAAAACGAAAGTGCTGAAGAAGTGGTATGTCCAAAGAGATCTACTGGCTGGTGGAGAAACCCCGTGCTCTGCAGGCACAGCAGGCAACCTGAGCAAGTCCCAGCCATCACCTTTGCTGCCACTCATAAAGGCCAAGGAAAGCATATCCCTGCAGACAGTGGGATTTTGTAAATCACACAAATATTGAGGGCCACCTTTATGGATCTCTGTTGTGCTTTAGCGTATGAACAGACAAATCTCCTTGCCAGCACAACGGCTTATTTTTTCCATGGTGAACTTCTACTGTTTCTTGCACATTACATCACTCTCTCAGACACTTGGCTGCTCTCAAAAGCTTCTGAAGTTATTCATTCTGGCTTTCAGTTTTACTTGGTGAAGTGCAATCTAGAAAGCCCTACTTAACTTCTCCCACTTGTGCATCTTAATGTGAAGAGACTACCCAGGCAGAAGCAGAGGCTGGGGAAGGAGCAGCTTTCTTGAGCACCGTACACCTCCATGGTGTTACATAGGTGCAAACTATTATATCATTTAAATATATATTTCCTGCACCTTCTTAGGAAAGTTAGCGCTTGCTGAGATGCAAGTGACAACGGTTCCTTTCCCAAAAAAATGGCTTTAGTAACACCCCGGCAGCAGCCAGGCTGTTAAAAACAGACCCATTAGCCACTCATTCGTCAGCCCCGCAGCACCTGGCTTCAGTGGCGTTAGCGGCAAATGGAAGAGCACAATGATATTTATTTTTTACAGCTGAGAACTTTGATAAACAGCGGCAGGCAGCAAAGGCCAGTCGATTTATATTTCTTCCAGTATATATTCTTAAGAATGGCAGTCACCATTATGGAAGCTATCAAAAAGCTAGCTCTGACCTTAAATAAGTGTGCTCCTATGTCAGGCAGTTCCAGGAAGGAGAATTTATGAGGCAGATGCTAAATTCAGGGAAGGAAGAAAAGTTGGGTTACTCTTGCTAGAGATGCAGTCCAAGTTCACAGCGTAGGATGCAGCCACCGATATTCAGCCATTTGGTTTAATTCTTTGTGCCCCTTTTGGTTAATAACTTAACCACCTTTAATGGCTGGGTGACACTAGCTTCTGGTCTATTCAATACGACCATCTAAAAAACAGCATGCAAACTCACCAGGCTCCAGGCTGCTCAGTGTACAGGAGGCAAGCTTAGTCATACGTGTATGCATCAACTTTATGTAAAGAGCAGAGAGGAATACAATTAATTCTGTGACTTTATAGACAAGAAAAAGTGCTGGAGGAGCAATTCTTACAGTGCAGGTTGGCTACCTTTTGCATATGCTTTCCTCACTGAAAATTTTGCATAATGACAGAAAATCTTTCATATCTCCTTTGATATTTCAGAGGATAAAATCATTCATTAATAATTTGCTTTGCCTAAGTACACTATTCTTCTGCAAAAATGGAATCTCAGCCATAGCACAATGTGTTGGTTGTCTTATTTACATCTCTTCCTGCTTTAATAGTGCTTTGCAGAAAATGCTTATTTATTTTTATGAAGCCAGTTGAAAATTATATTGCTCAAATTTCTTTTATATATTAATTTGGAAAAAAAAATCAATAAATTACTTGGTCCTCCCTTCAGCTCTATTGCAGTTTTTATCATTTATTAAATGGACTTATTTTAAGTTCATTTGCAAGCAAAGTGGTGTTACCTTAAGACCTATTCATCGTTTTCTTTGTAAAAAAATACCAATGAATGCAAACTAATTACAAAAGTAGGAAAAAAAAAAAAATTGATACTTTTTTCCCCTATCGAAAAGATACTTGGGGAAAAAAAAAGATACTTTCCTGTGCAGCCCAGTCAACCAGATACTGCTGCATTACCTAAACACATCACTCCAAAGACTGTTTAAATCGTGGGACCACGTGTCATGCTGCCAGGTTACCATGCCACCTATTGCTTTGCCCAAAGAAATACTAGATTATTGCTATTTTTCTCAGATATTGTTCCTCCCACTGCTACTCAGCACTCTGCATTTGCAGCGTGCTCCTCGAGCCTGGCCGTGGCCCCTCGGGAGCTGGCGGGGCTCCCAGCCGCTGCGGGCTACAGCCACGCTCTGGCAGGTGAGGCCAGGCTATCTGTGCCCTCCCTAACATCTGGCCTGTCGGGAAAGCAGCAGCGTTTTCCCTACATTCAGCTGTTTTCAGATTTTCATCCTAGAAAGGACTGCTTGCGGGGGAAAAGCAATCAGGGAAAAAGTAATATTTTCCTTCATTCTGCACAGAGCCAGTAGAACCATTTGGAGTTTGAAAAATGAGAAAATGGCAAGGACAGAAGTAGCATCGGTTGCAGGAGGAAGGAACGAACGGGAAAAGGGGCAATGTTTTTCAAGGATTTCCCTCCTAGTTTGATTAACTCAAAAGCAATTTAAAATACAAGTCAGCTCTACACAGAGCACGGGCACAGCAGCACCTCCTTCGTATCGCTTCCCCCGTCAGCAAGGGAGAATCACTGCTGCCCTGCCCCTTGCCAGCTACCACTTTACTTTTGCTTGTCCACTCGCGTCGCTTCTGCTGCCTCCCCTCCTGTCTTTGTCTCTTCGTGTAGCACCCTGGAATCCAGCCCAGTGTGTTCAAGCTCCCAACACACTGAATTTTAATTCACTCTCATTTTAAGTCATCTATCTCTTTTTTAAACCAAGTCACAAGGAGAATGAGCCAATTTATTATTAATATAAACTAAACCAAATCTGCAGAGAAAGCCTAGTCTGTCCACTCTCAGCACATCACAGCATGTCCAGCTCAGTGGGAATACTGACTTGAAGGAGTGCAGGTAGGCGAACTGGGGGCACAAAACTCACTGTACAGTGATAGTCCACTTCGGAAAGACGCTACAAATATTGTATACATCAATGGTCAAATAGATGACGCAGTCATCAATAGTGACCAATTTAGCCTGCAGGTCAATGAAACACTAAATAGCCTTCTGGCTGGCCACCACTGGCGTACCCTGTCCCCTTGTACTCAGTCAGCTGCAAAAGAAATTAGTTACAGCTGGTGAAGAGCAGGTCTGAAAGGCAAAAAAACCTCAAGTGGGAATGCTCCCTGTCTGTCACCATGGAGTGACCGAACACCTGCTGCAAACCTGTCTAATCCTCTGGCTTGGGATCGCTCCCTCCACCCCAGGAGCAGTGTGTGTCATCAAGCGAAGTGGGACCTGCGTTATGCAGGATCCACCGAGAAGTGAACTGAGTCTGGAGTTGGTGTGAAACTGCTGGGGCAGGGTCTGGGTCTGCAGAGCTCTGTAGCTCACCAGGACAGGGGATCTAGTCAATGAAGTCTCCCAACCCAGCCTTTCCTCTCTCTCATCCTTGTAACTAAAGTCACTTCGATTTTGCCGGGCTTTGCCTCTGAGTTACCCTAACACAACACTGCCAGTGATGACCATTAACAAAGATGTTAAACCTCCTTGGCCCCAGTATTGACACGAAGGGTACACGACTAGTGCCTGGCCTCCAGCAGGGCATCGTGCCCCTCATCACAACCTCTTGTGATCACCAAGAATTTTCTAGGGCAGTTGCCCGAGTACTGCAACCAGACTGAACAGAGACTTTGCTGAACACTGTGGCTGGCTGTATATACTTTTTGCCAAGTAATAATTAAGTTACTTCTACCCTTTCATACAACTGCTTTCGTCTCGTCCCTGAATCTCCTCTTTCACAGCCTGTACACTCTGCAGTGATGCTTGTATTCTATTTTCCAGCACTCTTATTAGGGGCTTTTCTCCATCCTGCTGACAACCTGCCAAGCTAATAGGAATGAAGAAAGTGTGAAAGTGAATGAGCGTAAAAGCGCGTGACAGATTTCTCCTTTGCTCTCATGCTCACCCAGCACAAATTCCCGAGATAAGAAGTAAGATACAAACCCCATCTAATTAAGCCGCCCTCAGGACTTGGTAATTAGCTCTTGTTCCAGCAGGCAGCACCCCTGAGCTCCTCAGCATCGCTGGGACCACAGAGGTGGGCACCACGCTGGAGCCAGCCGTGGCAGCGGGGCCACAAAGGGGCCAGCGCTCGGCGATTCGTGTGCCTCGCAGACACGTAGTATGGACCTAGGCAGAGGATCAGGTCCAGCAGCCTACTGCAAAAGGACAGGGAAAGCCTCAAACACCCTCCAAGCCCGGCGGTGCTGTCTAGTGCACCCAGAGCTGCAGCCCTGAGTAACAGACCTGATTTCTCGCAGAGACCTCGCTGTCAGCAGACTCCTCCTGGAAGGCACCATGTGTTCAGCAGGATTTCAAAGACTGCTGGCTGGTAACAACTGATCTCATCTTGGAGAAGACTTATATTATGCAAGAGGTGGAAACAGGCCCTGGTTTTTACCCCACTATTGCCCTGCTTCTGCTTTCATGGGGAGAGTCGCGAGACTTGTCTGCCCTGGGCTGGCAGGGTGCCAGCAGTGTGGCCAAGCACCCAGGGCAGTGTAGAAGCACATCATTTAAGAGCAAAGGTGACAACAAAAGGTGTATCGGCAGCACAGCCTGTTCTCAGAGCACATTACTGCCTTACCTGGACTCTAATGCTGCCTGGCTGGTGAGCTTTCCTGCCAGCCGATGTCACATTTCATTCTAATCGGCATTTAAGTTGGTTGCAATGAAACCTTTTTACTATATATTTCATAAAGAACAAGGTCATCAGAATTAATTTTTGTCAATGAATGGAAAATTTACAACAAAAATAAACGGGACAGGGGAAAATGGGAATCTTTGTTGAACATGATGATAGTTCACAAACACTTTCCATAAAAAAAAAAACAAAAAAAACCACAACAGAATACTCAAAACTAATTAAATAATTCCAAATAAACACATGCGGAAGTAGCAAAGGGTGCAATGAAGGCTTGCCAGTGGCTGCCCTGTAACTGCACGTATTAGCACGGATCTATCTGCTTTCTGCCTCCTGCCTGCTCTGCGTGCTGCCCATCACTTGTTATTTGTAAATGATGTGCAGTGAACACAAATTTGAATGGGGGTAACCTAAGAAAGCAGTTTAAATCACCAGTATAAATATTATTTTAATGCATTAAGCTTTTAATCCTTGTCCTAATTTGTTGATTAATCATCTTAATTGGTGAGAAGACAATTGGTCAATCCTTTTCCATTTTACTGCAACCCAGAAATCTCTCCCTGTTGCAACTCTGCCACCAATACAAGAAAATGCAACTGCTTCAAGTGCTGATCGCAGAACCACATTTCATGTTTCCTTCCATGGGAACGCACTTGTACTAAATAAATAAATAAATACTAAAAAATAGTGGATTATTTGTTGTATTTCTTTGATCTATAAATAGCACTCCTCTGTAGGGGATATTTTTATTGCGTTTGGAGCAATTTGGATGCACTTATTCTAAAGTATATGCAAGTAATTTTCATATCATTTTAAAGTTCTGTGCCTGCAAGAAGTAATTGTACCAGAGCAAAAGGCCAAACAAGAAACTACGAGGACCAAGTGACCCAGGGGTTTGGTAACAGGACACAGAGCTGCTTTGCTTTGTTTAATTTCATTTTATTTAAAGCTGTGACTAAAACTTATTTCCCTTGTGGCTTTTCTGGTGGCCTGTGGGAAATGAGCTGACAGTGGAAAAACATCTCCTCAAAGCTGTTCAGTCCCAAGCTAATGTAAGATGGGGTGAGGAGGCCAGTGGCAGGAGACCCTCCACTTGCTTTCCCCTGCTGCACAGTGAGAGGCCGATCCCCAGGGCGGGGGTCATCGCTGGCACCGGGACAAGCGCAAAGAGGCAGAGACAGCAAAACATTTCTGCATAATGGTATTCACCGTGCTGTTCCTGCTGCCTTCGTTAAGCACCCGAGCTGGAGACCTTCGGCTTCATATGATCTCATTCACAGCTTTTCTTTATAAAAGAAGTCTTGTGTCACCAGCACATATTTTTTTCCATATTTGCAAGTCCTATTCATAACTTGTAATTTCTATCCCTGGAAAACTCATTTGTTTCGACAATTTGGTTTAAAAAAGCCCTCAAGGTTATTATTCTCAAAATAATAATCATAAAAAAATGGCAGGCGTGCACAGTGGAACACATCACATAAAACTCCCTGTCACTTTTACCACCAACCCAAAGCACAACCTACCAAACACGATAAAGGCAAACATATGCCAGCTTTTAAGATAATGCTACAACCGTAAGTCACCGTTTAGTTTTGCTACGAAAAACCAAAGGAACACCTGTATAGCATTCAAAAGGACAAGAGACTAACTGGCTACATGTATTGACTGAGTATTTATAGTTGCAGCATTCAATAATGCAAATTGAAATGAATCAATGCCAGCAGGGATGCCTAAAAGACATAAGTGAGAACTGCAGCAATTAAGAATGTTGTCTCAAAGGAAATTAGAATAGTCCATTAATTACAATGCCTTAAAGGAAAATGAACCAAAATGAGAAAGAAATTAAAATATCAGGAAATTAGCAGAAAAATAGGGGAATAGAAAAGATAATGAGCACAGTAGGTATTTCCCACCCTGTTTTTATTAATGACAAAGAAATAAAAAAAGAAATGGTGATAGGAACCGAACCACCATCAATAATGGAGCCGATATATTCTGCCGCGAGATCAATGGCCAGCATGCTCAAGGCTTTGCTGATGTAAGTCCAATTTGTCATTAAATTCTGTAGAAACTGGTTCCGTGGAAAAGAGTGCAAAAAAGAAAGTGCCAGGCTAACAGGTATAGCAAAAGCTGTATTTATGATACAATGTAGCTGGAGCCCCAAATGGTTGTGAGGAGAAAGATATACGTTTTACACCCTACAGATAAGTGGGGTTCACTGTGCTAGGACCACGTACACGCTGGCAGATGGGCAGTTCTCTTGCTTCACCTGCTGTGGTGGGTGGAAACATGACTGGTTTAGTCCACGGGCCAGATGTTCTCTGCCTGTCCCAGGTGCGGGTTGTTGCGAATCCTGCTGAGCCCTATGAACTCCCAATGTCACCGTACCTGTGTTCAGAGTGGCCCTACACAACTCAACTTACTTTTGATAAACTATAGAACTGACACATTAAAAATTCTCGATGGACAGCTTGAATGTAAATGTGCTGGAAACAAACAGTCTCAGTGCAGTACGTCTCCCGGCCCTTTACCAGCAGGAGGGTGAAACACCAATGGCCCGTTTCAGAGTCTATATGGTATCTTGGATAAAGCACACCACTCTCTGCTGCCTGTATACTTTCAATTCTTTTTTGGGAGAATAAAACCTTACCAGGTCAGTAGCAACATCTTACAGTTGTACCACAAACAGCTATCACTGGTGGCTGTTAGAGGAATGGTGGAACAGCCACCTTTCACTGAGGACACTTACAAAACCCTATTAGGCTTCCCCTTAAAACAGCAACTCCAGACAAAAATACAGGCACATAGGCAAGTTTCCATTAGCAGCTCTTCCAAGAATTTTTGCCCATTTCTGTAAAAGAGGCAAAAATGAACAAAGTGCAAGTGAGACAGGACCCCAGAGAAGCTGCGCCTGGAACAAGTGCTGGCACATCGCACAGAGATCAGCATCACCACCTGCACGACTGAGTACAAAGAGAGCATGGGGACACTCGACACCTAACCTTGCATCCCAGCTACCTATCTAAGATTAGAGAGGGTGAAATTAGGGCTGCTTTGTGCCCAATTCCTTCTCCAATCCACAGACCACTACTTTTCACAGAAGCAGGAGCATGCCAGAGGCACATACCCCCATAACCTCTTCCTCCCCTTAACCAGGAGCAGCTCCAAAATTCCTTACTTGGGCTCGGCATCCCCAGCACAGTGGGCATGGTGAGGTATTGTCTGTGTTCCTGACTAGTGTGACAGCAACGAGTTTGCTTGCGAGACAGCCAAGTGTTTCTGTGCAGCACAAGGGACAACACCAGATGGGAATAGGCTGCTGGAGAAAGTCCTTCCTCCCGGACCTGAAATGGCTGGAGAACTCAATGTGTCAGGTTTATACTAAGGTATTTTTTGTTATGTCTAAAACCAAATTTAAAAGTAATTTTTTCAAAGCAAACTGACTTATGAGGATGTGATTTTCATCTGCAGCTGAACATCAAGTACCATTCACAGTCTTTGTCTCTCTAACGACCTCATTTCACAGCAAGCCTGTGGACGATTCCTCCCTTCATGAGAAATACACGTAAGCGTGTATTTGTGTGCCTCAGACACCACATCCAGGAAGACACTGAAAACACATAAACCCAAATGACAGGATCTGAAGGGAAAGACACGAATAGCTTGCAGAGCATAATCATTGATGCTTCTTGCTGATGGCACCATGCTGGTTTTCAGGTTCATGAAACACATTTATGCAGTTTCTAAACTGAAAACCATCCGTGGCTGTGGAAAGGTATTTCTGCTTTTCTGAATTACAGTGCTTTGCCTTTCCTCCTTCAGGCTCAGCCAGATGAATCCTGATGATCTGGCTGGAGCCAACTGCTGCTGCTTGACTGGGTTTTAGCAGGAAGAGGTTCGGCTGTGGAAGCCTGCAGAAACTCATGACAAAAGTGAAGGAACTATCTCCGTGCCAGACTCCCAGTTAGGATAAACCAGCGTGGCCGCGTTCACTTCACCAAAGAGCTGGGCTTGTATCTTTTCTGTCTACTTTCTGTCTGTACTCTAAAATGTCCTTTCAAACCATTGAATTTCGGTGACAGTTGAGGCATTCAATTATTCCTTTAAGTGCAAATTCTGCATTCCTTCATCTGTTAGTTATATATATTTAGTACAGATTGAACAGCACCTGCTGACTGGATGAATCATTTGCATCCGAGTCACAAAATGGGAACTTAAGGACCTCCAGTGCTGTTGTTGAAATTGATGCTACTGATGCTGCCAATTCAACTCCTGTTGGTGATACTAATCAGCATCTCTTTAAAATGATTACAGCATTCAGATAGGGCCATAAAACTACCAGGTGGGCTATATTTCGTCCTGCTTCCTGGTTTTTCTACAGTCTCCCCTATGGGAATGGATTTATTGGTCCCATCAATCCCTCTTACAGTCTTTAGCATGGGAAGGAGATGTCACCGACTTTTAATGTCTCATATATTTTCTGAATTACACGATCATTATAACGAGCTTGGCACAAAATACTGATTTCATCAAACTCGGTATTTAAGGCAAAAATAGCATTTGTTAACTTAGCTGCAGATTAATGTAAATATATATGCATGAATAAAATAGAAGACTTTTATTGTTTATTTAAAGGTCTTCTAAACTGCGTTTGCATGAGAACTTTATTGAAAACCACACAACTTTTATCAGGCCAGACTGCTCTCTAGCAAAAGCTGGCACAGTGAATTCAAGTCAGTAAATCTGAACCTGCTGAATCCAGCTCCATTGCATGTCAGGAGACTTGATAAGGGATTTTTTTTTTTAAAGGAGAACTCATATGAGCTAAAACATGGCTCAGAAGTACTAGACAGTTCCTTGGGTTTGGAGCATTTTTTGTTTGTTTGTTTGCTTTTGAGCAGATGTAGATTTTAACTGGAAGACAAAGGCAGCTTGTTGGTTCTTAGTAATTTTAAGCCCAGTAAATGGTTGAGTCTCATCTAACTGAGTTTTGGTAAAAACACTGCTAGGGTTCCTTCATGGTACTTTCAGACCAACACATATTTATTCCCACAGTGCTCTTGAGGAGGAGGCAAGTTAGATCCCCTTACAGTTTCCCTACTCTGGAAAGCAGTGACACGCCTTCACTGTCAGGAACCTGGTGCCACTGAACCTGCCGGGTGCAGTGCTGGACCACAGCGATAAACTAGCAGGTGCCCAAAGCCCAGCCCGGCTCCCCTGCCCCTGCAGATTCAGGTTTAGCTTGGGCTGAGCTTGCTCTCATGTCTGGTCCTGCAGATGTGCTCTAAACAATTCCATCAGGGTCTCGCCCAGTAAACCTGACAGAGCCATCTTTCTACTGCTGCGGTTTTTAGCATCGCTCAATGACAAGGAAGGAGATGGGCCTTCCTTCGTGCCCGCGGAGACTCGTTATATTTTATGATACAGGGAAGGGAGAAAAGTCAAATTCTGATTTACAGCATCCCTCTTTCTGTTATTTGCAATGCATATTGAACACATTGACAAGTTTAGAAGTCCATATATTTTGCTCCTGCTTTTTAGTTTGATTTCATTTATATACCTTGCTGCAAGCCTTGTGTGTGCACCAAGGAAGAGCTGATTATGAACTTCAGGACTGACACCTTCACAGTTGACATACACACATTTGGGTTTTTTATATATAGACATATATAAAATAAATATAAAATAAAAAATATATATACAGGAACACTTTTACCTACCTTTCCAATGCCTTGCTATAGTCCCATCAAAAAGATGTAAAATGTCTCTAGTACCCCTTAACACAGCACTTGTGGCTCAGAAGACCATGAAGGGATTTCCCCTGTTGTCACCAGGACTGTCATGGTGTTCGCTCACCCTCCTGAAACTACAGCTGGATGTTAGCAAAGGAGGTGCCCATCACTCCACACCTTTTCTCTTCCACCTGCCCACCTCATTCCATCCAGCACAGCAGCTTTGCCCTTATACCCCACTGAGGGGGTGGTGGCACGGCAGCCATGGGACATGGGGGACACTGATGGGGACCTCTTGGCTGAACAGGCCCACCCTGATGCAAAGCACTGAGGGTCAAGCTTGGTCAAGCTCGCTCAGGTGGGGCCAGCCAAGGTCGTTTCTTTGGAAGTGCCGGCTGTCCGAGTGCAACAGCAGGTTTAAGCTGTGCCAAGAACACGTTATGAAAATGGGAAAAAGCTTAAAAAGGCCCTGCTGACCAAGACAAACCAAAGGTCTACCCAGCCCTGCTCCTGCCTTTGACAGTGCCAGGAGCACATTTGGAGGTGGCTGGGCAATTATAAATCTGAGTTCCCTGCTATACTCATGCAAGGTTGCTTTTGGTCCTCCATGTTAATAGGTACTTATAGAGCGCTCCTCCATCAGCGTGCCTAATTTTAAAACAGAACTATAGAGCCTCTGATCACCTCCATCCTATGTTTGCTGCAAACCACAATGAATGGGTAACACACACAAATACGCATTTTTATTTTACTATCGGCTTTTCAGATAAGCTAATGGTAGGCAGCAGCAAACTACAAGAGTCTTACAGCAAAGTTACTTGTGAGTGAGGATTCGGGCAGCCAAGATCTGCAGTCAGTTCCCAAGGCCAGCCCGATTTCCCTAACTGCACAAGAGCTGGCCATCTAAGAGAGGATATTGCCAGCGAAGCATTCCCAAGAAATTTGGCATGTAAATGTTATCAGCAAAGGGCACCAGTAGGTACATACAAAACCACAACTGATGTTCATTGAGAAAACACCCCAAACATCTCAATCCCTATTATCAGTGCAGAAATAAACCCCAGGCAGAAAGCCTAATCCACCTCTAGCAGTTGGTGTGAATGACTGTCCACAGACGACAGTCTAATGGTGCTCTCCTTGTAAACAGCTGGGCAACAGAGCTGTGAAACAGACTGGCTGAAAGCAAGATTAATAACTGCAAAAGTTTTCCACCCTCTATGCATGCGAAAAGTGCAGCTAGTACTCTTACACTGTAGCCATGAGATGAGCTTTTTTCTACATGGGGACAGACCTCTGGAGGGTCACGCTGACACTGCCAACGAGGCAGTGGTGTACCTGCCCCAGTGCCCCCTCAATCCCAGCACAGACTACGTGGGCTGGATGCGGCACTGAAATTGTTGCTGAGTATAGGACCCTGCCCATAAAACAGCAAAAGTAGGTCCTTCTGCTGGAGTTTATTCGCCAGAGACAGACATGAAAGAGGAAAGAAAAACAGACCAAGTAATTCAGCTGAGCAATTACAGACAAAGCCCTTGCCAGTTCCCTGATGCAGACTTTGGGGAACTTCAGTACGTTTGGAAAGTTCATGAGTCTGGCTTTGGTTCTCTAACCATCAACTGTGAGTTTAAATCGTTCATTTTCTTTAATTAAGGAGGGAAGAATGACTTCCTCTTTCAACAATATATTTCCCCAGTGCTGCTTTGGCCTTTCGGCATCATGATGTAAAAGACAGAAACTCGGTGAAAAGGACAGCAAGGCAGATTTCTTTCTGTGTTCCCTTTTTACTTCTCTAAAGTTCAGTGAGTTAACACCATTCTCACTAATTGATTCTGAATTTTAGCAATAGCTTTAATACAAATTACTGAGCGATTGTATTTCAGTTCTAAAACCTGTTAGGAAAAATTACCAAATAATACTTGCCCTTCAGAAGCATGAAGAATAAAACAAGTGCCAGCTGATTTTCCATAAAACATCATTTTTTGCCCCAGGATGGACATGTTATATTTATAGCTGATATAGACTTTCACACAGATTCATACATAAGAGGTTCAAATACTTCTGTAAAGATTTTCATAGGAATTATTGCTTTTCCCCCTTTATACTTTCTCCATCCCGTCTGCTATCCCTCAGGCCTGTCTGTACTCTGCAAAGTCCTCAGCCCCCAACCGAACACCCAATTGCTGTCTCCCAACAGCGGCCACCCTCCAGTTCCTTCCAGCTCCTCCATCCCTGCGTTCCCACTTCCCCACCATGGCATCCCAGTATCCTTCATGCCTCCTTCCCCTGGTCCTATGTCCACACTTGCTTTTTGCAAAATGTTCCTGTGGCTTTGTGCTAACCTCCCACTTCCCTGCTTACACCCTTTGCCTCTGATTTGGCCCTGCAGTCACAGCATCCCTGCTGATGGTGAACAAATACACAGTGACAAGTAAGAGAGCAGAGACCAGGGTTTCCTTTAACCAGAGCTGTGAGCAACTAAGGAGGCTCAGGCTGGTCCCACACACTCAGTCAAGCAAAATCCATGGATATCTGAAAAATTCTGCCTCAGACTGCAGGCACCTCATCTTTGCTACAGCTCAAAAATCAGGCATGAAATTCTCCCCTGAATTCTAGTTTTCCCATTAGCAGCGTCACATAATGAGTGACATGAACGAGGAAGAAAGTGACATTCCGGGTGTTAATTAGCATCAGCGGTGCAGCGTCCCCTGGACATGCTCATGTAAACACAACACAGGCACGTGCCAGGCAGCCGTCTGAATGCACAATAAAGGAATAAAATTAAAAGCAGCCTAATCTTCACTTCAGCAAAAATTCTCTGCTCAAAGAAATTATTCCAAAAGAGAGAGGGGTACGAATGAAATTAAGGACATTTCAGCTGTGAGCACTCAGGTCACTGGGTACCATTCTTTCCTACTTATAGGTTAAGGAAGGGTTTTAAAACCCTTTGAATGCCTTGGCTTTGAATATTCAATTTTTTTCTCCCCTTTCTGTAGCCCAGTTTTCTATGAGACAATTAGTGTGAGAATTTAGACCAGCCAAGTCCATATCCATGACCATGTCAGGCCTGAAGCAATTTCTGCTTCTACCACTCCTTCCTCCCTCACAATGCCAAATGATTATGTATTAGCATTTTAAATGTCATATTTAATTTGGGTTAATTTGCTTTTTCCATGTGAAGAGGAAGGTGGAGGTGTGCTGAAGGAAGTTTTCTCTGACTGTCAGAGATCTCCCCCACACCCTCTACCGGGTACCTGACATGCAGCAATCCTGCCTGTTGCATGTCGGACACCTCGTGGTGGTCACAGAGTCAGCTAAAAAGCAGCTGGCCAAACTAACAAGCCTCTGCTATTGTGGATCACCATTCTGCGCTTCAGTATAAATGGCAATCAATTAATTAACTGCCTACCATTAATTATTAATTTCAATTAATTACAATATTCCATATTCTGGGGGTTCTACAGGCACAGCTTTCAGTTAAGTCAATTTACCAATTTTGGAAACTGATTATTTTTTCATGCAGTGTGTTCGATACTCCCCACGTTCATACATCATCCTTCCTGCCAAGCTATTCTGCTGCCTTCTCTAAATCAAGAACTGATGGGAAGAGAGCTGGTCCGGCAGCAAATAGGGCCCAGGGTTCAGAGAATCGGGGTCGCAGCCCTATTTCAGCTGCCCTGCGCCTGCAGGACTCGAGGCAAAGCTCTGCCACAGGTCCCTGCTCAAAAACAGAGGCTCCAGACCTCATCGTGGTATGATAACTGACGCTTTTTGAGCTGGTCTGGTACGAGGGGGATATAAGACACAGCCAAAATTTCAAGTGTTTTGTGTTTTTTCCTGATGACCCTGATTCTCACTCACCTGCACCTTCTGCTGCCACATCAGAAGAGGTTGCACGTCAAAGGAGAAATACATCTTGCCCTTTTCTTTATACTGGTAGAAAAGGCTGGCACAAGCTGCAAGTAGTGAAAAGTGAGGTCCACTCGTTTTAAATTAAAGCCTAAATGTGTTCCTGTTCCCTTTCACTCAGCAATTTCTACACTCCTTCCCCTTGTGCAACAGGATCTCCTGAACCTGGACCAATGTGACAATCTCATCTGGAGCGACAATAGCCTAAATGCTGGAACAGAAAGAGTTTTTCCATAATTGCAAAGCCAAGAACGATCCAAGACACTTCTCCTTTATTTTCTTCCTTTTGTTTTTTTCTTTAAGTCCTAAAAAATTGCCCTTGTTTTCTTTTTTGAGCTGGTAACTTTTAATTTTATTGGGAAGGGAAATTAACAGATCTCCATTCCTCTGGTTTCATCGCATGAGTTTCTCAAGTGTCTGAGCTCTAATGACAGCCCAAATGATTTCACAAACTTAAAATTCAGAAGACATTACTTGGTTATCAAATCTGACTGTTCTCCTTCTCCTCCTCCCCTCTGTAAAGCACAAATCATTAAATACTATATATTTACCCCTCAACTGAGCTCAGTAACTGGGGGCGACTACACTACTGCAGTTCCCCCGAGATCAATTACCCATGTACCAAAAGAAGACGGAGGTACAGCAGCACCAGGGCCTTTGCAATGGAAGAGCACTGATTGAGAGATGTTTTTCTAGCACAGACCATAGGCAAAGAGCACCCTCAAGGTAGGCAAAGCAGCTTTCTTCTGCTGAAAACTTTATTTCTTTACTCCACAGTGGCATTATGCATCTATTTCAAGTAGTCAGAAGATGATTTGGGGCATACATTACTACTTCAAAGCTGGAAGAAATTATTTTAACATTGGAAGGATTTTCTATGAAAATGAAGAAGGAATAGAGAGATGACAGAAGATCTTGCGAGTGTTAAATGCAAACTACTAACTTGATATGATGATAAGCAGAACCGTCTTTGCACACTTATGTTGGCTACATAATGCAGTGGAGAACATCTGTACACCGCATATGTGCACGCTTTGCTCTTCAGTTCCTGGCACTCCTACAGCTAATATTTTTAAGGTGTCCATATTGACTGTTTTTATCTCCTTTTGATAGCAAATGTTCCGCCAGTAACAATACAGTTAATGGATAGGAAAGATTTGTTTCTGAGTATTTGGGATAATGTAGCTTTTTCACTTATTATAAAACCGTATTATTTTATAGACACACTATCTCAGGCTTTCTTTTATATCCTTTGAATTTGTGTGCACAGCGTCCTAGAACACAACAGCAAACAAGCTCTCTACCAAACACATGGAAATCATTACCACAGGAAAATATCTAGAATAATCTTGTAACTTTTTAATGAAGATTTACACTTTCTATATTTTTTTCAAGGTTTCCTTTGAAGACTTTGGCAACTGCTGCAGAGACAAAACTGAAATGTATTAAATATGCAAGAAAGTACTAATGTAACATGAAGTTTGAATGACTAAAGTTACAATGTCAGAAAAATGTCATGAAAAAATGTTAGATTTCAAGAACAAGCAGCAGTCTGTAATACATTTAACAACAAACAACAATGCGGTACAGCTCCACATTCAGTAATAGCAATGTTTGATGCAGTCTGAGACATTTAAGTAAAATCTGTATAATAAAAATTGAACTGAACTAGAAAGAATGAAAATGACATGTCCAAATTCCCTGAACTGTTGCAAAGTCTCTGGAAGCAGCTTCAGTGAATGCCCAACTTCATTTAAAGTATTTTTTTCACCACACACTGAAATTTTTTCCACCACTGTTGCTGTCAGGGGTAGCAGTGGTGGGAGAAGGTGAGGTAACGCTTCAATAAGGGAGGGCATGGATCAAACTGGTGTAACTGGAGATGCCATATTCCTGATTTGCTCTGGGGGGCACCCCAGTGATACACGCTAGATCTCTCTGAACACACTCAGCGGACATCTCCTGAGTTTCAGACGACAGAGCTAGGTAAGGAGTGGAAACAGATTCTTGATCTGCTGAGCTGGAGAAGCAACAGGCAGTCTCCAACCATGTTTTGAGCAGTTTGAAATAAGCAGCCCATCAGCCACCATTGCCATTTTGAAACCCAGGCTTAGAAGACCTACTCTGACTGCCGTAAGATACAGTATCTCAAGTAATTCTGGTGCCTGGCTATGTTAGGACTCAGAGGTGAGCATGGGTGGGACTGAATGTTTCTACCGCAATAGATTTTCCCATAGCAGACAAGGTTTGCCCAAGTCCCACTTCCACTCCGTGTATCAATTCCTCAGCAAGGAAAGTCTCCGGAACTCCTTCTCCCAAAGCACAGCAGTTACCACCTGGCAAACAGAGAAATAACCAGCTCTATCTCCTCTGCCCTGCCTACCAGGACAGCGGTGGCAGTGCCCTGTTTCCGTACAAGGCTGCCCACAGAAAGCAAAGATGCTCACAAGCTGTACTGCACAAAACCTATGAGTGCCACTGCTGTTTTCTGCTACCTGCAGAACACAACGCTGCAAAACGTGGCCAGCGTGCCCGGAATGTGCTCCTACTGCAATCATTTCCTCCTGCCCCAGGGAAGGGAAGTTCAGTGCTCAGCAGCTGGAGTTATAGGTTAAGCAACATCTGTTTAGTCATGTCACATGCAGCAAAGGCTGAGTGTAGGAGTAGAAGCATTCTAAAACGTTATCTGCTCTTTCTGTCTGTTGCCAAGAAGCTTTGAACCAATTCCCTTGCCCCCAGCTCTGGTTCGTTCCTACCTGTTTGCTTGCCGCACACGCTGCTGCTCTGCCCTTCCGCGGGAGCACAGAGCTCGCAGGCACTGCCTGCAGTGCTACCGAAGCTCCCTGACAGCAAAGGGTACTTACATCTGCAAGCTGGGGAGACTTCCCAAACGAAGGGAAGTAGGGCTATCAATCAGACACAGCAAACGTGTTGGCAGCCTCAGGCTTTTGGGTATTTTCACAGAGAGTCAGGTAAAATAGCAAAAAAATAGGTTTTTTTAAAGTCATATGTTAGGTCCTCAGAAATAATTTCCTGCACTGGCAGCCCTGGGCAGTCAAGGCAGGAGGCAGCACTGCCCAGTGTCTTTCCCAACAAATGGCTTGTTATCCTTCTCTATGTCTTTACTTGACACGAGCAAAATCAGCTCCATTAACACAAGGTTGCTCTTTGGAAATTTTTTGTCTTGATTAACTCCATTTATGTAATTTATTTTGGTCCTCTGATTCCCATTAGCAGGATCAATATTAATTTAAATTAGAACGCTGTGTATTTTCTCTTGCTCCATTCATGCAGATCAGGAGCACTGCATTTCCCCTAATTGTATTGCTGACAAATTAACCTCAGTCGGGATTACCAAGATCAAGTGAGAAGAGTGACTGCAACCAGTTTTTCCTTTATGTTTTTGGCAGGGATCTAATGGTTAGCCCACAGCTAAACTTCTAAAGAATTCTATACATCAGACTTGTCAGAAACATAGAATAAAACTGGTCATTGCTTGAGAAAACCAGGTCATACCTGAGATAGCTCCTTCCTCCCCAAAGAAAGCACTAGATGCTGCGGCAGTCATTCTGTGTGCAGGGATGAAGGACTTGCTCTCCCAGCCGAAGGTGTGGGTCTCTGGAATCAAGGGGGGACTGGGGGTGGAAGAGGGCACAAGCTGAGATGAAAAAACCTGTGGCTTCCAGACAGGTAATAATTTAAATAGGAAAGCAGAAAATGTACTTATAAACCAAAGAACAGAACAGTGAATCATCTGCACACCATGGTGGAGTGGGGGGTAAACACCACATGAACAGTAATGCAAAAGGCAGAGAGCAAGACTAGAATAGCAGCAGAATGCAGAGGTGGATCCTGGACAGCCTTACGGGCACTACTCTGAGCAGAGTGGCTGTTAGGGATGTGCGCACTCAGGCAATCAAAGCTGATTCCTAATAACACCCAGCAGCTGAGGGGTCATTAGCAGGTGGCCTCTGCTGGGTTACCATAATGCTGAGTGCTCAGTAATGTAAGCAATGAGCTGAAACTCCAATTAAATCTGATAAAGGGTCAAAGGCCAAAAGTATAACATCTCTAGCAGCCATTGCAGGTAGCGGCTTGGGGACAAGGTGTTTTTGACTGGCTTTGGCAGTGATTTAGAGCCAAAGACTGTACTTTAAAGGGGTCTATGACATTTGTGTAGTTACTAG
Organism: Phoenicopterus ruber ruber; assembly: GCA_009819775.1. NCBI lineage: Eukaryota > Metazoa > Chordata > Aves > Phoenicopteriformes > Phoenicopteridae > Phoenicopterus > Phoenicopterus ruber. The sequence continues at coordinate 9,450,905 of CM020229.1, read as the reverse complement.
TTAACTATTGTGCTGCTGGAAAGTCAGATCTAGGGAGAAACAGTAGTTTAGGAGTGGACACAGTTGTTAGCCAGTGCATAGAGAGGCTCTCACACCTGCACACGGCAAAGGCTGGTTTTGCCAGTAGCCCAGGTTAACAGTTACATTCTGAGGCAGACCACTGCTTATAGCAACTCCACACCAAGGGGTTTCAGTGGGTCAGTGTCCTCATCACTCTAAAGGCCCCTGACATCTGCTTAGATGCCTACACTTTACTTGCATTTGGATTCACAAGTCACCTGGAATTAGTAAATGACCCAGAGGAAGAGTTACACTGAGCTAACCCAAATGAAGCAAGTCTTTTATTTCATTTTTATAGCAGCTTTTACAGCAAAGTTGAGTGAAAGATGTAAAATGCAAGGCACAGTCTGTTCATATCAGAATTCAGCATCATTATCATAAAATAAAGTGCTAAGTTCATTTCTTTCCCTGAGCAAAGCTAGGCTGTCTTGTTCAACTTCTGTATGAGCTTAAGCCCTCACTAGAATAACGCTACTGCCACCATCCTCCAGCAACATGGACACGGGGTGCATTGTAGCCCACTGCAGTAGGTTACCACCCTTCACCTCATAGTGACTACTGTGGGCAAAACCCATCTGCAAATTTTATCCTGGCTTGGGTTTCAGAGATGACTCACGACAAAGCGCAGCGTCAGGAACCCTCCTGGCTGCAATACCAGCACTGCTGCTAGCGGAAGGACTGACAAGGCAAGCGATGCAGCTGCACAAGAAGCAGGAGACCACCAGCTCGTGTGACCCCCAATTACTCCTGTTTGAAGCCGCACAAGTCTGCTATCACTCCCAGGTAGGGAGTCTCCCCCTCTTAGCCTTTGGCACAAAGACTTTTATCACTAAGGATGGCTGCTGTCACTCTCGTGCAATGACTGAACAGCGCCAAAACAAATCAGCTTCATGCTCTAGCAAACACCGAGTTCATCCTTGAGGTCACGCGAAAGTATAGGTTAGACGCTGTCGCTGAAGTACGGCTGCCTTTGGGGCCCAGAGCCAGACGCCGCACCATGTGGTCAGAGGGTGAGACACGCCATCTCACCTGCTGCTGGCCACGGGGTGAAATGTGCCCTCCCATTTTCTGTTCTGCAGCATACAAACAAATATCATCCACAGCAGGGCTGACATCCAGCCCAGGCACATCCGTGAGGAGACACGGGAAGGTTGTGGTGATCAGAGATGCGCGGGTGCGAGGGCCACGCTGCCTCTGGTGGATACACCTGGGGAGGCATGAGGCTATGAGCTTAGATCAGTGCTTTCAGATAAAACCTAACTATTATTCCAATCCAGAAAGACCTACTTTCTAATTTATTTAAAGTTCAGTGCTTGAGAGAATTGCTGGATGTAACAAGTGAGCGATTTGCATCACCCAGGAGTTTCAGATTTCAATGAGATCTTTTCAGGAAAGAGATGGACCAAGAAGGAACGTGTTTCATCTTCCAATTATTTCAAAGGTATAATGAAAAGTGATACAGCAACTGCTGTCTACTTGAAAAAACAGATCTGCCACATCCTCCCTGACAGACCGCACCAGCCATGACACGAAGCCAATCTCGCACCTGGGCAGGCATTCGGAGAGTCAAGCTATCTGCTACCAGCACAGCACCCACAGCGTCAGCTAAGTCTCTCCTAATCACTTACTTATACTCCATCCAGGAAAATGATCTCTGAATACTGTAATTAATGATCACTGCAGCCTGATGCTGAGCGCTTTTGAAAACCAGTGTTTCCACCGTGGATCGCAGTGACACACCTCTTGCAGCTTACACTGCTGCAGAAAATGAGCTCCACAGCTCAGCAGCTCACTGCTTAGTCGCTTCTACTTTTTCTTGGCACCCCCAACTGTGCCAATGATTTCAACTGCCAGATCTAAGTTGGTCTTCCACAAGTTGTATAGCTATACAGCAAGTATTTCCAACCACGTACCACTTCACTGAATTCCTTGGCATTTCTTGCATTAGAATTAAATTATCTTTCCTCAACTCCAGGCTTCCTGATAAACTTCGCACCACTTTGTAAATCTGGGCCCTTACTTTTCTTCTCTCCCTCCATGAGAATTGTGGGTTTTCTTCATTTGAGGGCAAGTGAAGAGAAAAAAGAAGTGAAAAGGGGAAGAGAGAGACTGTATATTTTCCTCTTTATGTAGTATTTTTTTGGCACAGAAAACTCTTTGTCAAAAAAGTCACCTGTCTGATTAGGTAATAATAAACACAAAAGATCTCCCCACAAAATTGCTTTGTCCAGAGGAACAAGGCAAAGCAACACAATTGTCCTCAATCCACCGAGTCCCACCAACCCTGTGCCCTCCTTTGCCTCCTCCTGCTCTGAACATGCTCTGGGATGCACCAGCCCTCTCCTTGACAGGCGTTTTGCACATAGCCATTCTGCTTTCCTGTGCTCTCCCCTTCAAGTTTGCCTTCCAAAATTGTGCACTGTGGGGAGGAAGGACAAGCAAGGAGAATACCTTAACCTTCAGTTACAAACCATGGCTATGACATAGCTGTGCTACCATTTCTATTATCATCAAATATGTTTTGATTGAACATCTATTCCATTACAAAGGAATAAGCTAACACTGACTCATGGACCCCCGCTGCAGTCACTACATTGCTACTGTCTAGTCACCAAACCTTCTCTCAAGAATAACTCATCAAAAGCAGATGGGGGAATGTGATCCGAATGGAGAATGCTACAGTGCCCAGTCTTGAGAGCTCTGATCTGAACAATGCTGACAGATACGGAGACTGCTGTGTGGAAGAGCGAGGTATGTTTCCCACAGGTATCCATCGGGACACATTCAGAGTGACCTAAGGGACACCATCTGCTGCCCTGTGCTTCAGGGGAGGACCAGGGAGAAGCCTGGGGAATAGGAGTTTGTAAACCCATCACTGATAATCAGGATTTAAAGCAGTAAGTATGTTTTGTAGGGGTCAGCTGAATGGACTCATAAGAGTGACTATGCCTGACAAGTTGATAGAAAGCAATTTGTGCATTTTGAAAGCTCGGAAAGGAAAGAATTATGGGAGGGAATTAACATCCAGTGTGGGGACAGGGAATGGAGGCTGTCAGGAGGGGCACAAGTATCTGACAGAGGGTGTAACATGAAACACTGGTAAAGCCAAGATCAGAATCTGTTTAATTTTCTATGCATAATTAAATTATATTAACAAAACACTAACAGGAAAGCCTTCAAATGCAGAAAGAGGATTTAGCTACATTTACTTTTCATGGAAGCTGGGAGAAATTCTCTGTGCATTTCTGAAGGCCTTTATTAACATGAGATACATGAAGTCCGACATACTGAGACACTGAACCAACCAGAGCTTTTGCTATTCTCGACTTGATTTTGTAAGTAATGAGGGCATGACAGAAGATTTGACTGTGAATAATAAACTGCCATTGAGTAACAAGAAGTTGATTCTGTTTAAATTAAATGGAAATATAAACAAAAACAAGCCTGTAAGGACAACCTTTGATATATTAAAGAACCTAGAAGCCATCTGGGCCAATGCGCTCAGGGTCTGTGTGTGTGTGATGGCCTGGAAGTTCTTCAGTTCAGGATGGTGAAATTCCCAAGAGCTTTTGTCACAGGCGTGAGAAAAAAACCTAAGGAGTGCTCCAAGTCTAGATGAATAATCACTCCAAAAAGCATATCATAAGTAAACAGAGAATGCACAAAGAATGGGGGAAAGGTACAATCGGCAAAGAAATCATACTTGGAGGCTAGGAGATAGGGATAGGGTGGGGATTCTCACAAATCAGTCTGAATTACATCTTGAAAGGGACATAAAACAAAATAGCTATAGGCCCTTCAGCAATGTAGCCATACACAATAAAAAAGTGGAGCAGCTAAACAGTGAAGATGAAGTAAAAAAAGGAAAATGTTATAATTCAAATCTAAAGGAACACTTTAAATCAGTTTTCAATCCCTCTCCCTTTCTAGTCCTCTCCTCCTGTTTTATACACCCTACTCAGCTTTGGAAATCTCAGCCAACTGATACATTACTAGTACAGTATTCATACAGTGCTCCTAGCTGGCAGCAAGAAATGAAGTAAAACTGTGGCGCCTGGGAGAATTGGTGCCCCGGCTCTGAGCTGAGATGTGGCTGCTCTGCCCAAAAGCTGGTGAGGCTGTGACGAGCAGCCAGGCTGAGCGTGGACAGGGCAGGCTGTCCCCAGGACACAGGGTTTGGAAGTCTTCATTTCAAACTAAGAAGGGGGGAAAGACATGTGCATTTAGACTTTTCCTGAATTACGCATTGTTTAAGTACCTTGTTTAACAATGAATGCTTTCTCTTTTAGGACTGCATCTGACTGATTTGGATAACACATTTTTTTCCAATACATGTTTTAGCTACAGAAAGTCATGATCCTATTGTCTGATGGGTAACTACACTAAATTGTACTAAAAATAAGTCACAAGATAGCTACTGGGAAGAGATTTACAGCAATCCGGATTTTTTCAGGGCAGCTTGCCTGCCTTATCTCAGGAAAGCTTACAGAAACTGCAAATAAACTTGAAGGCAGGCTGTTTTATACAAAGGAATGTTCCAGATTGTTAGCCGGCACAATTACAACCAGAAATGTGGCAATGGTGGAAAGGAAGAGCAGACACGCTCTTGGGCTTTGTTCTCTCACACAGAGACTTCTCTAGCACAGCGGAGCGGAACTGGCTCTTCAGAGTCCTGGTCACCACCTTTATCTAAGCTCACAGGATTTATCTAACCAGCCACAGACAGATTTTCACAGGGCTCACTCATCTCCAGTACACACATTTCCCACTAATGCTGTCACCAGACTACATTTACCGTTAGAGCCAGAGCTCTTGCTCTAGCTCACCAAACCTTGATCCTCTCTTGGCTTCATTGCACTTCTTCCCACAACTGGGAACAAAAGGAGGACAAATACTTTGCAGAGCACTCTGTTTACTGTTCACACAATCCCCTTCCTCCAGGTCCGCTTCGAGACAAAGGTCTTTCAGCCTGCAAAGGCCATATGCATTTAGGTGCCTAATCATGCAATTAATTAACATGCATCTCCAAGGATTTTCATAAGTTCTTAGGCTGAGTGCCTAATTCCCATGGAAACTGTGTGCTGACTTTTTGTATGTATGTGCCTTTGGGAAGCTAGCAGAAATTTCTCTGTATCTTCATAGGCTTCAATTCCTTTTTGAACCCAGATCTTTATCTTCTCCCAGTCTTGACAAATCCCCCCTCTTTTCTTACTCGACTGAGCACCTTCTGCAGGTGCTCAGTTTTAGCACAACAAGGGAAGAAGGATTTCAAGACTGGCATCCTCCACTCCTGCATTACAAAAAACACGGTCCCTTCATGTTTGCCTGCAGAAGTACAGAGACGCTGGCAGCTCTGCCTGGAACTGAGAGGCAGAAGAGCCAGTTACAAGGCGATAAAGTGCTGCAAAAGGCATAGCAGTGTTCAAGTGTTTAGTTGTTCTCGGGAAGTCGTCAGATGGGCCAGGTACCAACTGCAAGATCTGGATACTGGAGACTGATTTAAGGCAGAGAAACCAGACAAAGCAGAAGAAAAATTCACTTTCTGGCTACGTACTGCTGGAACGTAGCAGCCTAGAGAGGATAGATTTTAAAGTGTGCCAATCCCTTTGTACGTGGCAGTAATGGCTTTGTTACATCTGTAATAAAATACTCATTTGTCTATGGCTGCAGGACATGGTGCTCCTGCAGATCTCACTATTGCCCTCAGCCCCGCAATACCATGACAGATTGTGCGAGTGCTCCTGGCCCTTTCCAGCACAAAGTCAGCTGTGGATTTTTGCTTCACAAACTGATTCAGCCAAAGCACAACTGCTGATGCTCAGAAGGTAGGCGGGTATCGCAATATGCAGAGAGATCGAGCTGTGTAAGAATCTTGCTTAGTCACCTATAAATCAGTTTAGCATAACCACCTGCCTCTCTTGCATTCAACGTCTTAAAGGATTTCTCTGCCCTCCAGTCCCACAGTGAGCTCCCTGGTCTTCAAGTGGGAAGGGAGAGGATGTGTCCCGCTTGGCTTCCCTCTGCTCTCCCTTTCACTTTCCTGTTCAAGAAAAAAAACAGCGAAAAAAACCTGCTGCTTCAGGATTTAGCTTATGTTGCCCTTCTCAAAGTCGATAATAAATCAGAAAAGAGTATAGAAAGGATTTGGGCCACAATTTCTCTTTCTTATCACTCAGAGTTTACAACTATCAAGGTCTCTTTTACTGCACAATTCTGAATAAGCGCTGAAGTAGTGACCTGACTGAGCAGTCCTGAGTGGTTTCCGTGGTTCCCTTGGCTCTTCTTCCTTTGATTCATTTTAATGAACTATACAGAGTCTGAAACATAAATTACAACCTTAACTTTTTGGCTAATCCCATGATCAGATTAAAATCTTGGCTTCGAATGCACTCAGCCCTTTTGGAATACGGCATTTATGTCTGGATCAATCGCAAATTATGAAAAACTCCCTAATGCTTTATGCACGTGGGATTTTTTCCCTGTCCCTTAAATAATGAACTGCAACAATCAGAAGTCTAAATGAGCTAAGGTGACATCCTTTTAGAGTAAAAAAAACATTTATCACACACCCAGATCTCTCCCTCTCAGAACCTTCCATAATTTTTCACTATCTGCTAGTCTTTCATGACTTTATCAGCCAAATTATACACATTTTTCCTCTAAATACTGTAGGTCTCCAGGAAGCAGATGAAATACATTAGACATGAAAGGCTGTATTTAACCATGTGACACATGAGGCTGAAAAATCATGTTATAACAACTTTAAATTAAGTGTTTACATGGCACAGCATGTATCTGAACCACTCCCAAAAGACACAGAAATATGTAGACTCCATGTTTTAAAGCTCAGGTTGTTTTTCTGAAGCTTTTGCTTTTCTCTTTGTAGTCAGACTGACTGGCCCATTGAACTTTGAGAGATCTATCTGAAACGAGATGTGAAGAAAAATGTCCTGGAAAAACTCATCATAATCTGTGTGCTGTTATCAGCCCCTCGTGCAGTGGGCTCACTGTAATCTTTTCTCCCTATTGGTGTCACCAAAGTTCTCATTTAAGAATAAAACAACTCCCCACCTCTTCAAAAAAATCCTTGCACAGCCATGTGGGAACCTCCTTATGTTGGTTTACAAGCTAAGAACCCTTCTACCTCTAGTTGGTTATTGACTTTGGCTAACAAGTTTATTTTCAAGGTCTCTTTTTTTTGTAGGATATATTCTCTTCAGTCATTTCTTAGTATACAAGATAAATTTGTTTTACAGTGTCCTTCTGCCCTTTTGAAGGAGTGACATTTTTTAAGAATAAATTCATCAACTTGGCAGTCTGATTTCTGTCTAGGATATCTATATTAGCTTGTGATACAATCAAGATTTAAACAGATGTCTCAAGGCTTTTGATTTGCAAAGGTGTATTTTGAGATCAGTTCTTCTCTTTCTGTACCTGACTATTCTCCCACATGAACAGCATCGGCCACGGCAATGTGCAGTGTTACAGGGACATCTCACATCCCCTAGCCCCACCGCCTGGACCAGGTTCCATCTGGATCAAATGCAGATGTTTCCCAAACAGGAAGATCTGGATCCATCAGGCCAAGGGTAGTTCTCAGTTCATCAAACAGGGTGCTTGGATACAGTTACAAAGTGAGTTAGACTTTGAGGACCAAGGTCTTCAGGTTCATAAATGCTCTTTTTTGTGGCTTTAGGAGTAAAAAGTTGGAAGCTGAGAGTCAGGCAATAATTTCAGTTTAAACTAGGTGATGTATCTTGTTTTGTTTCCTTCTGGAAATTTCAGTGCAAACCCAGGGCAGCTGCGTATCCCCAAAGAACCTTCACAAGCAGAGTGCTCTAGTCATTGGTTTGGTTTTGCTCTCTGGAAAGGTTCAGGCCTTCAGGGGAAGATCTTCTGAATTTGACTGCACCTCTATGGGGATCTGAGACCTCAGTTGCCCTTGCAGAGTCTTTTGTGGTGAATATGCAGAATCTTCAGCTTCCACAACCATTTCCTTGTCTGTCCTGATAGTTAAATACCGCCACTCCTCCTGAGAAAATTTATTAATGAAAGATGAGAGACTACATTCCAATTTGAAAAATCAATGCTCCACCAGTAACACCAGAGAGCTCACATCATGGAAAGGTGAAGTAGCAAACCAGCTTGAATCCAAAGGAACAGTCTTTTCAAATATTTCTGTCTTAGAACCATTCATATGTTCCTGAAACTTCAAATTACACTAAGCTCCCAAGTCCCCCGTGTTCATAATCATTAAGAAGGAGACACATTTGGAGAATAAGCTTCTGTACTGAGCTGCTAGGGTATCTGACAGATGTCAGGCTATGCAATCTCCTTAAATCTCGATGAATGACATTACTGAGACCTTGCTAGGAATGCCTGCTGGGAACCTTTGCCCACACTGCACAAGAGTTTAGGGAGGATTTAGGCTTAACAGAGACAAAAAACATAAGAAAAGTTGTATGGGATGATTGAAAGATCATTCAAAGATCCAGGATCCTGTGTCTAGATCCCAAGGGTAGCGTGCGAGTGTAAGACAACCATATAGTGAGTGATGCTTCCCTGTTATATCTCCTGATTCACCAGCTGCTCAGAGTCTTCCAGAGCCAGAGGTGACATACACACACTCAGTGGCCTTTGCCAGACCAGTCTTCCATTAACGTACCTAATCGCTCTGAGAATCTACCTACCTGCTCTGACACAATATTAACTTTCAATATCCACAGCGATAAACAGCGGAGTTTCACAGCTCAGCTGAACTGCTGCATGAAGAAGCACCTCCTTTTAGTTGTCCTAAATCTTATACGTGACCATCTTATCTGAAGGTGGCTTGTTCTCGCACTAAGTTCCCGTGCCCCTTCTCCAAGCCACTCATCATGTCATACATTTCCATCATACCCCACCTCAGCTATCTCTTTGCTGTCATAAAAGGTATGAGTCCATTTATCCATTCTCACACCCCCTCTTTTTCAGCACTGAAAGCCTGTGCTTTTCCCAGTTGTACCAGCCTGTTTTGAAATGGGGGGTGGGGGTGGGGGGGAGGATTCAAAACTGGATAAAGTGTTTAAAGTGTGGGTGCAGAACAGATTTATACAGCCACACAGAAATGTTTTCTGCTTTATTTTCCAGCCCTTCCCTCGTAATTCCTCCCATTCTAGCTGGGTTTTTGGTTTGTTTTGCTTTGCTGCTGAATTGACAATATAATGGATAGTTCTATAAAACCACTCAGGAAAGAGATCTTGGAGTTAATAGCTAGTTCAAAGACCATCACCAAGTGTGTTTTTCCTCCCATGTGCATCACTGCACATTTATCAACAACGAATTTCATCTGCCATTTTGTCAAAGTGTTTGACAATACGAGCTTGGGGATCCATTCCTGCAAACTCGCCTTGCCCTGCAGGGTTTGCTTTGCTGAATTCACCACTAGGCTGCTTGGAGCTCTCACATCGGCATGGGGCGAATAAATCTGCTTGCAAACTGCACCAACACAGAATAACTAATTCTAGTTAAACGGCGCCTAAAAGCAGATGCACAGTGGGGCTGCCCTTCACAGCTGTGGGAAGTGGGAAGGAACTGGTGGGTTCGTTCCACCTTCTGTTCTCAGTATAGGAGCACCGAGACCTGGAAAGGATGTAGCCCTGAATCAACACTGCTTTTACAACCTTCAAAACACAGTGCAAATGCACATTAAGACAGAATACAAATGGACAAGCCCTCAAAAAGGCAATGCGTTATGTTATTATGTTAGCCCTGCAACCCCCTTTGACATGATCTGATGTACAGAGTAGGCTGCTTTTCTTATTCGGTGCATCTCCTCTGTGACAGCTAAAGCTCCCCTAATTTAAGAAATCAAAAGTGACTCATGGTTAATCTGTTTTTCAAAAAGATATTTGCTTTCTCCTTTCGAAAAGGAGAGTGCTCTGTGTTTCTGCTGAAGGCTAGTACAACTAATGTGAGAGACAGTTGCTTTTGGAGCGTTGATTCAAAGTACCTCAGAGAAAGGAGTTATCTCAAGGCAGTGAATAACACCACAGTTATGAGCCTCTATAAAGTACAAAAAAGCCTGCAGTCTGGGAAATGGGTGTTTAGTCATGTCACAGCTCCACGGTCTCCGACATGACGGAGTTGTTAGTCATGAAAGATAACGTTTTCAAACATGAGTGCTCTAAATTCGGCAATTAAGCTTTGATCCCAAACCTAGCAACATGAACAGAAAAACTGGGTTTGATTTTGGTGGAACTTGGGTGGTTCAGGGTCTTAAATTCATATTTGTGGCAGTTATAGAAAGAGGCCTTATTTTAGACATGTCAGATATCTGCTCTATCAGCTAAATTGTAGCAAACTTGTACGTTTAATCATCAAGACTGAATAAGAGACCTGAAAATTTAGCCCACAGATAGTCTGGGTTATCCATCCTGCAGGACAAGTCACAGCAGTAGATATATGAGAAGCCTATGACCTTATCAAGGGCTGAATCACCACGGATGCAGACAACCCTTAATTGTGGAGTATTCAAAATTCAGGTGAAAATCCCAAGGCTTTCTTTGAGAGAAGGAGATGGCATTATCATTGCCTAATCACAATCGCTTGGCTGACTGCAGAGGCGCTCGCTGCAGTATTTACACTGAGAAGTACCTGTCTATTCAAGGGTATGCACACCTACCAGTTCAGAGGAAGGGCTTGATTTCTGGAATTTCAGATTTTCCAAGAATCTAATGAGCTGAAGCCTTCACAGACATTGACCAGTGTCTAATATATATATATATATTTTTTTTACTGTGAGCATCTGCAGTCAGCAATATACAGGATAATAAAATGCAGCTAGACAGTATGACTTTCAAGAAAGGAGAATGCTATAGCTCCCTCATATGGTATTATTCATATCCTTTTTCACGATCTTTTTTAACAGTAGCCATCCTATTCTAATATTTCATTAACTTTCTTCATTTAGTCAATTAGTTAATTTGCAGTAGTGATCTTAGGGAAGCTGCACTCTTGTTTGTGTTGTGCCATTCTGTTATCCCATAAGTTAGAAATGTCTGACCACACGAATGCTGGCAATGATATACATTACATTATGAAAAAACAAGGACACAGATCATAAATTGGGCAAAATAATTTATAATCTTTCCAAACACCATAATCTATCTTGTAATAATTGCTGTCATGAAACGTCATCCAAGGGTTAAATGGCCCAGTTCAGGACCACTTTGGGAAGAGACCATATGCAAGGAGACGGGTTGGTGCTTGTGCCTTGTGAGCTTTGTCAATACAGAGGGTAATGGGTTTCATGGGGTCTCTCTGACACTTGCTTTCAGACTCACCTTTCCCATACCATTGCTCTTCTCCTTAATCTGTTCGATCCAAACAGTTTTTATACTGTCCTTCAAAGCATCTGTTTGAATGGAAGTCTACAAAACATCACTACAGGCAATGAAGCTGACAGCATTATGTGAAAAGGGCCATTAAATCACCATTTAAAAAATAATTTTTAACCTACACTATTGGGGTCACTAATTAAAAATCAATTCCTTTCTGTGTTGCAAATCTGAACGTAATTCTGCCTCCAATGGGTACAGCAAGATTAACAGCACGTCAGGTAAATGCAGCTGGGAAATGACATTTTCATTAGTGATTTATTGGGTGTGAAATTTCCACCATGGTGAAATATTCATGAACAATGCAGGTTAGAATGTCTCCATAAATATCCACGTTACTAATTACTGCTGGAGCCCACACTGGATGAAATGTTCACAAAGCAAAGCATTCACAAGCCACAAGAGAATTATCTAGGACAAGACTTTTAGGAGAAACCAAAAATACACAAAACTCAATAAGCAGCAAAGTAAGAGGTTTTCTGCTAATCATAGAATATCACATTTCCCATCCCCAGAAAAAACAAGAGAAAGCAAAGCAAAGCAATATGGTCTCTATTAGCTGTTTGTCCTGCTAATTAAGAGTGCCAGGGACTGATCCTGGGCCTGAAGACCAAGCGGTAGAAACGGTACCAGCTATTTCGTGTCAAGATCTCTTAGGGCTAAAGAAAGATGTGTCCAGGTGAGCACTAGTCAGAGCTGTGTGATCACCCAGGGTCCAGTACTCAAGCGTATTCACTTGCTGTCTCTTCATTACAAGCAATGCCGGGGCTGGGTAGCCTCAGTCCTGTCCCCTCTCACGCTGCGCCTGCTCAATCTAATGATACCCACAGCAGCCTCAGCACTGACTGCAGAGCAGAGCCTGCCTCCTTTCAGCATATGGCTTCAGTTAGTTATTGCTGTTATACTGAGTTATAAGAAAGTTGAATTGTCACATCATCCAGAAAGGTTCAGATAGGCAATACAAAGCCAGTAAACAGGGACCTCCAGATTTTTCAGTGAACCTCTGCATAAACGGTAAAGTCAGCAGAGCAAGAGGTAGTAACTGGAACAGACCATGTATTTTCTACCTGCTGACTGCAGGTAGAAAAGGTACCTGCTCTTGGGATCATCAGCAATTGATGATGAGCTTGTGCTGGCTTTTTCGGGGAGCCAGATCAGGGCCTGTGCACTTCCAGAATCTGCAAAGGTGAATTTAAGCACACTGGCTTCTAGTCACTGATGCTTTGATGGGTATTTTTACTTTTAATTAGATCACATCATAGATCTGCATTAAAGCACAATCACTCAAACACTAACAGAGAACAGGCACTTTCTCCGGTGGGAGAGACTGGAGAGGAGGCCACCAAGGAGCCCTTGGGCTGGGATGGAGACCTCATAAACTACTTCTGCTGTTGACAGATTGGTAACATGGTGCTCCAGACATAAATACATTTTCCCTTAACATGTGGGCAGAAAGATAAATCTGCATTGTTGATTAAACAAGATTTTCTTTTTTCTTCCCTTTTGTACAAATCTTCCACATGATAAATTGCTAAAGCCAATATAACTTCTCTGTCAAATTTGGTACTCAGACACACCAAATCTTCTCTCATGCTCAATACTTTCAGACTGGTATGGCTTTAATAGCATTCGTTTTCAGTGGAATGAGCTGCACTGGGTAACGAGGCCCAGAATTGGAGAATAAATAGATGGCCACAGTTAATAATCTGTTAGGTCTTCTCTGGCATTTGATAGCCCCTGAATAACAACATGCAATATAAAGACATTTAGAGAGAAGCACAATCCTCTGAGTACTTCATGTTTTGTAGATTGGAAGTTCCAAACTGTTTAAAAACAGCTTTATGAAATCCAATTTTGCACAGTTTGGACTAAATAGAAGAAACTAAAGAAGCCGATGAAAATGCAAAAGCAGCAAGTTTAAGTGAATTGAGCCTCAGAAGCTGTTAGAAGATAATGGCTTCGGGAGTAATCCATTCTGGTCATTGCCAGCCTTACACCGGGGTTTCTACATCTCCTTTGAGCTCATTGTTAAAAGCCTCACTACATATTACTAACATTGTTGTTGCTGACTAAAATGCTTAGTAATGACACAAACATCACTCAAAATCAAATTATCAGATGTACAGACAACATACTCTAGAATTTAATAGTGTGTTAAATGATTGCAGGGAAATGTTCTGTGAAGTCAGTGAAGCAGCAGCAAAAACTAATTCAATTCTCAAATGAGTAAAAGTGAGAAACTGTTCTTATAAAACCAATATTGTAAAAATACATGCTGGCATACACTTCTGACTTCTAGGGGAGGGAGAAGGAATTTATTCCTCTAGCAATAAATATCTGATTTTGGTGACTGATATAGTTCACCTTGAATCAAAACTGCTCTGTGTGCCTAGAATAACAGTGTCGAAAATAATTTTATGAGGAATGTCATATGTTCAAAATACCAGTCATGATTCAAAACTGTTTATCATTGATCATGATCTGATGAACATATGGATCTCAAGTTAAAGGAAAGTCATCTTAAATTTCTGGAAACTGCTAAAGAGCAAGAGCAAACAGCACCCTGGCATAAAACTTGCCTGGAACATGAAGGGTTTCACATTGCCCTAAATTAGTTAAATGTGTACCAGTCATCACTTAGCTTTATCAGCCTTGTCCTGGCAACATGTCCCAGGTGAGCTGCCAGGTAGGAGAGAATCCCACAGCCATTACCTGCTTCCAAAAACCTCACATCAAGAAGAAACAGTTTTCATAATACACCACAGGAAAGTCAAAATCAGCCACAAATACATTGACGTGTCAGCTCCAAACTTCTTCAGTTATAACAACCACAACATTTTCTGTTTCTTTCCATTGCCTGAAAGTTGGAACTTGTTTATGCTCAGTAGGAATGTTCTTTGAATAACAGCTATTACCTGTCCTTCCGCATTACCATCTCATAGGATCAATAGCAGAGCTGTTTACAGAAAAGCCAGGGTGGATGTGGGTAGTTCAGCCTTTGCAAAGTAGATCTAGCTTCCTCTTGAACATTTAACATCATTGAGGATTGCCTCAGGTTGAATGCCAGCACCCAAGACTGTGCATCAAGACGATTTCTTCCTTCCATTTCTGTTGGTGCTCATATTTTATACCACTGCCTTAATGTTTTTTCCTTTCTTACTTATTATTTAAAACATTTATAGTACATAATGTTACTTCATTTGAAACTCGTGAATCCAATATTCAGATTTGACAATGAAGTTACATCATGAGAAATCTTCTGGCTTTTATGGAATAGCTCCAAATCCACAGCAGTCTTAACTGAGTCAGACTGAGGCTTCCTGTAACTCCTTATTTTGCACTCCAAGGGCTGAACTGTTTAAGCAGTCGAAGGACTATGAGGAGCTTGTGATATTTGCTTTACCTTTAGTATTGTGTTTCTGGAATTACTGACTGCAACAATTACTGACTGATACAACTGTCAGCAGTATGAAGTATTGAAAATATTTTCTTTAACTCAGAAATTCTTACTTATTGTACTACCAAATAAGACTCCCCCCTCGTCTTCATTTCCTCTAAATTTACCATTAATCTCATTGTTTAAATAAAACTTAAAGAGATGCTTAAGGAATGGCTGACCTGGACCCCAGATGCCCACGCTGATCTGTGGTGCCTATGTAATCAAGGAACAATTCTCGTGACTGTTGCTGATTTGAGGTAAGCTGGAAGTACAACCCACGGCAAGATGGTGGTATGCTACCAAGGTAGGTGTGGTAAACTAAAAATAAATGATTGATTCTAGATTCTACATAGAAGAAACTACTCAAATTAGAAAAATCAGTGAAGAGCAGATGCTAATCCCCATTGGGTTTCGCCATCTGATTGTGTGATTAACAGTTGTAAAGAAGCACAAGTGGAAGTGATAAGGAAATAACTAAGCAGCCAGAAGCAAAGTGCCTGTGCCGCTTCTGCCCACTTCCCACTCGTGCATTGCAACTATTTCTACTTGTGTACCCTATATCTAAAGGTACATTGACACCACACATACCACTTATATCTGACCTCATTGCCAGCATTTGTGTCTTTTAATAAGAATATTGTTAGAAATGAACAACTGTTCACAAGATGAGGACCTGTATCCAGAAAGAACTTTTATAGCTATTATGCACATTTAAAATGAAAACTGCTCCTGGACTTAAATATGTTTGGAATTATATCAACTTCAAAAACTACAGAACTTTTAACTGTCTCAGAAACATATCACTGAATGAATGAAACCTTCTTCTTCTGTATTAGAGGGATATAGTATGTGTTACTTTGGATCTCATGTTATTTCTCTTGGAGATGAGTTATAATGGTGCCTGAGGTTAAGTAGTATGTAACCGAAAAGACAGAAGAAAATGATTAAAGTTTTAATAAAAGACATGCCAAAAAAATAAAAACACAAATCTTGTTATAAATAAGAAAGCATAGTATGGTTGAACTTTATGCCTCTTATATGCTCTTTTATTATTAATGTTTTCTCTACAATGCTCAGCGCGTCCTTAAAGCATTGAGCAAGTCACAGCATTCACAGTGGTGCTATATATTGGCTAAGAATGGCTGCTGTAATGTTCCCCGCCTGTAATAGAAATGGAGTTTTATAAACAAATAAAAAAGGAAAAAAAGCTATAAAGTTCCACATATTCATGCTCCCTAGTTTATAGAGTTGGTTTCTGTGAATGGGCATACAACATCAGAAATCTCACTTCTACTTATGCGTTCATCCAAGCCTGCGGAACTGATGCTCTGTGCCAAATACCCCACCAACACTTCGTTCTCAGGTGCCTGCACTAAGTAACGGAAGGCAGCACCCAGAAGAAGGACTGTCTTCCCCCAGACCTGACGAGCCATCATGGATTTGTAGCCCTACTTACCCTCTCTCTTCTCCCCACTGCTACAGGCAGACTTCAAGCTCTGAAAGTGCAGGGCAGGAGCAGCCCCCACACTCCCCTGGATGCACGCACCACCATTTCAGCTATGCAATGTCAAAAATCCACCCGTATTTCTGCACTCCCCAAAAGTGACTATTGCAGAGCGTCTAGTGGAAGCCTCAAACTGAAGAAACACTCTAGTGCCTTGAGAAAAAGATTATAGTCCTGGATCTGTGGCTTGGTGAGAAAAACGCCAATACCAATGGAAAGACATTTGTCACTGTGGTACAGAATGGGAGTGTCTCATAAATGCTAACAATATTCCAACACTGCTGAAAGCACGGAGTTGTCACACACAGCCCTCCCCTCCACAGCAAACAGTAACTGAGGTGCAGATACAGCCAGGATCTGAACTGAACCCACCCAGAGTTGGAAAGGACTCTCAATTCATTTTACTTGCTGCATAATTGTACTTTACATTTAGTCTTTCTTGCTTCTAGCTCTTATTAAACCATTATTTAACTTCACTGGCCTACTAATAGCCAAGTTCTGAACCTTACTATTTTGCTGAACTGTCCAGCTTCAAAAATTATCCCTAATGAAAAGTATTCTCTAGCTGCTTTCTGTATTTGGGGGAAGTGGGCAGCACGATTCAACAGAAACTGAGCACAATCCTTTTGATAGGACGCTGTAAACCATCTTCCCAGAAACAGAATTCATTTGCTCTCTAGCATTGGCATCTTTTATGCCATTTATGGACTCAAAAGATTTCAGAGTGACCTCATAGATATTAGATATTCTGTTTTGGGGTTTTCAAATGGAATATTCAAGAATATTGATTTTCGTAGTGCAGTTACATCATATTCCTGAACATCAAAACACATTAAAATGTTTTTAGGTGGATACCTGAACACAGACATCAAATGCCCCTTAGCTACTTGCTTATATAGACTCAGCTTTTCTAAAAGTGCTCAAGACAGTTAGGGACACAAATCCTAAGGACTTTTAATTACACTTATAATCCTGTTGCTATCTGGCACGTTTGAAAATAAATAAATAAAGCACAGAAAGACAAACAGAACAACAATTCAGGAAGGTCAGTCCCACGGTCAGTACTCAATGCCTTTGTTCAATTCCCACCCCTGCCACCAGCTTTGTTTCTAGCTATGAGCCACTCACTTTGTCTTTCTTTTCCTCTCTTACAGCAGGTATAATATTATGGTAAGGGGAAGGTGATCAGGAAATACCTAATAGGTACATCTGGGAAGAGGCAAATATGCTGGATACAATTGTTACATACTTCAACGGGTAAGAAAGACTGCTTCAGGAAGCAAATAGTATATTTAGAAGTCTAGGTAGGAAAAAAAATAGACAACTCCAAAAGACAAGGTAAGGAGAACATGTGGTCCCTTCTAAAGTCAATTGGAATTTTGCCTTGACTTTACCGCAATCAAGATTTCCCCATTAAACACATGTGGATCCTGTATCCAATCTCTAAACCTGTTCTATCTGATGCAGTATCACAGTTCTACTTTCTGTCTCTTCCTTACCTGTTTCACAACTTGGGCTACAAGCAGGATACAAGGGGAACGATGAAAACCTGCAATCGGTGTACTGCAGAGGAGGCCAGTGTGCTGGCATGTGTGAATCAGGATTGTTTCAGTTTATAAAATAATCTTTTATAAAGACAGGAAGACAACATCTGCAGCATTCACATTTTCTGACACAGCCAGAATCCTTCAAAACCCGGCGTGCTCAGAATGTGATCCCAAGTTCCGTGTATTACATTGATTTTATAATTGATTATATTCCCAGGGTCAGTATCTGGAAACCTGTAAGACGTAATTTTTTCAGCTGATTTGTCTCCCCGGACAGCTGCTGCTTACAACCTCCGACTTTCCAACAGATGATGACAGCACGGTGAACGATGGCTCAACTATTGCGATCATTCACTTCCACCCTGTGGGCTGCAATCCAAAACTTTCCTATACTTCATTTTTTCCATACAGTAAATCACTACTGGGAAGAAAGTGTCCAGATTTCCCCTACTGTGAATTCACTTAATTGCTAGCCAAAATGTTGCAAATGGTGATTCAAACACATCTGGTGTGAAGCGACGCACACTCCCACTACTGACCGCCTTTCCCTCCGCTCAGCAGAAGTTCATCTGAAGACACATCTTCCATTTGTAGCTCAATACTTCCAATACCTTGGTATTTTAAAGCCTGTTTTTTCCAGGCACTTACTGCCTTGTAACAATACAGCTAAGAATCCAAAGTCCACTGAAATCAATGGAAGTCTGCCCACTGACTGTGAGATTTTAGATTTAACCCCAGAAAGATTTGGCAAGACCAGGCTTTCACACAGAAGCATGGTCCTTCTTATAACCAGAGAGCCAGTTCCTGATTGGTAAGGTACATTTACTAGTTACAGACACCAGGGAAAACGGTGAGGCTGGGAATGTGGCATTGCCATTGCCCCGCACAGGAATATGTGTACAGGGTGCAAAATCACACACCAGGAACAAATGACTAACCACCTGCAAGTGTGTTACCTACCCCTGCTCATGCCTCCCAAGGAAATCCATATGGGCAGCTCCCATCAGCCACCTTCAAATATACGTCCCAGCAAGCCATTGCCAGAGCTGCGTGCTGCACAGCCCTAGAGAAAGCAGGGGCAAACACCACTGCTTCGGCTAAAGGGAAGAATGAAACAGAGAAAAACCTCAGTGAAACACTGGGGAAAGCTAAGAAATGAACCGATGGAAAGAACAAAAGCCTCTTAGCAATGGCCTTCAAAATCCCTGCGGCTGTAGGACAAGCAACAGCAGTATCCCCTCTCCCTCCCAACACGCTTGCAGCACGCTGGAAGGAACTAGTATTGCCATCCACTGGCAAAAATACCTACCTTAGCGAGTCTTACTTGTTCAGGGATCTCAGAGGCCTTGCGGACAACAACTTCACTTGGCAGGGGAGGTCTTGCCCTCCAAACACGTGTCTGTGTGTGAGAAGGCATCGGGCTGGGGGGTTCCCTTCCAGAGCACTGGCTCCTCCCCAGAAAGGGGATTTGTCTCTCCAAGTGCAGAGGGATCACTTTGTAATTTTTAGTAACCAATGCCACCCTAACTGGCTTTAATTCCTGACGACTTCTTCAGAGGTTACCACTTCACCTTAGCTGGCAATTATTTTGCTGGGATTAATTACTGGTTTCAACCTTATAATTTCATTCACAGTAGGACAAAAGTCCAGTTATAGTCCTCTAGTCCAAAACGCATTATGCAGACCTACCAGAAACCACTTCCTGCTCCAAGGAGTTTACAATTTAAATCTGTGATTGAACACTTGTTCACATCCTTATCTTGAGGGAGGTAGGTTGTTCCAAAGACTCTGAAGTGATTATTCATCCTATTCATGAATTCAAGAGCATGCATATATATTTGCACAACTGGTAAAGGCCACAAGAGCTGGAATAACAGCAGGTGGATATAAAGAGAGATAATTGTGACTAATGCAATAAGCAGTGGCTGCACAAGAGTAGCTGCCTTGCTGTTGCTGAATACTTTATTGGCAGTATGCTAGGGGCAAAAATCAAGGAGAGATTTGAAAAAGGACAACGTAGTGTTTTGTAGGAGAGCTTTTCTTGTGCATTATTATAGGAAAAAGCATGAAAATGTCTAATGGAGATTGGATTAATGGCTTAATTTCTAAGGAGTATTAAATTACCTGGCACATTGTAGAAACATTTATAATTTAGAAGTAAAATGACATTAGCAATTTCCACGAAGCTTAGAGAAAGAGTCTAGACAAGAATTATTACATTCAAATCCAAGGTTCACACTTCGGGACCATGTTTAACACCCATATCCTGTAACAGGATCCACCACACAGAGGAAGACATCAGTTTTCCTACTTTCCCTGACTCTGCTTTCATGCAGACAGGAGTCAAGACTGATTGAACAGAGGGGCCGGGAATAAGAGCAGGGGAGCCGTACTGCTACTGAAGGTAAATGCAATCGCACTTCAGCTGCACCGATTGTGGATTATACAGCATCATGAACTGGGCAGGATCCTTTTGCAACATCATCCATCACTAAAATGCATTCAAGAGATGGAAGCTAGAAAACAACATAAAAATCTCTTTCTGCTAAATGACGTTATAGACTGTGGGTTTCCTTCAGATATGTCAGTGTTTTATTTTTGGAGGGATGCTTCACTGTTGTGGCTAAAACAAATGTTGCAAGCAATAAAAATATTACAAGACTACAAAGATCCATTTCTCAGCTTGCAGATGCTGCACAGTTGAGATCTGCAGGCACAGGACAGGAGTCGTGGTTAGCTCAGAATTACTTCAGACTCAGGGAAGGGGGTAGGTTTTGCCATTTTCTTCTCTGCTGTGATGTTCATTGAATATTTACATGTAAAAATTCACTTTACTTCCCAGTTACCTAATTTCTAACCCTCCCTATTTTTATCTACTATTTGAGGTTCTTCTCATTTTTCAGGCCATCAAGAGGTACAGACAACATTGCCGTCCCTTTTCATAAGTGTTCTGGGATTTGTAGCTGTAAATTTTGTCCACAGAAAGCCGCATCAGGGTGACAAGCACCGTGGATAAGGGCATCTAGCCATCCTACGAAGGTAAGAAGACAAGCTAGCAAGAACATAAGAGTGGCCTATAGGCATTATCACATAAAGAATACCACGACTCTTCCTTCAAGGAACGCAAGTCACAACCTGCCCCTGATCATTCTGTGACACCATGCAGCTGCTTGCAGAGTGTGGCACTATTCAAAGCAAACGTAGGGGACAGAGTCTAGCTGTAAGCCATGAAAACTTAAGACTAAGTCCTACCATAAGAACATAAACCAAATCCTGTACTGTCTTTACGCACAAAAATGTATTTCACCAGTCAATGTGCTCTGGGCCGCTTGCTGGCTTTGTTGGAAGGTGCCCTGTCCCATGTTTGGAGTGGGAGGAGGAACCGTGGCGGGCAGCTCTCTGTCCCGCTGCGCCACACGGCACAGCCATGCCAGGGAGATGGGGAGCACGAGATTTCAGACCTGGAGATGCTCTAGCAGGACATACTGAAGCGCTGTCACAGAGAGTTGCTGCGAGGCAGGGCTGAAAGCTAGAAACAATACAGTAGAAGGAAGGGGGTAATAAATACCCGATGGAGGAGAATTTCCAACTATTGGTTAGCTGCTGAAAAAAGGCAACATGACTGTCGGTCTTTAATGTCTTTATAGTCAGCTGTGGCTATGCAGTGCAGTCCAAGAGTTGCCGATACAATTTATTTTAAAATATTCTGAATGTAATGCTAAAAATAATGGAAAACAGAATTACCCACAAGGAGTGCCCTTTCTAATAATCTTTAAAACACATTCACACTTAATGCTGCCTTTTTAAACTTCTGCAAAACGCACTCGAGCAATGGATTCTGTGCAGCAGGGAGGTATTAATTTAGCACTTTAGTGCAAGTCTGTTTTTGCTCAGTTAACTTTAGGCTATTGCTGTTTTATTGCGTGAATAAATTAGTCAGGTCCTATTTATTACATATCTTTATTTGGCTTTATATCTTTATTTGGCTTTACATCTTTCTTCTGGGCACTGAGGGTGAACGGAGGCAGCTGAGGCTCGGAGACATGGTGAACTGTTCAATACATCAAGATGTTTGACTCCGTTCTGATCCATTGGCCAAAACCATGAACATCACAAGCTGCATTTTATCTTCTAGGAAGTTTGTGACGTGCAGGGGGAGGCCAGCTGCCTGCTGGCTTGATAAGGTCTTTTCAGCATGAAGACCAAATCAATGTCCCAAAGGGAAGAAAGCCTTTGGGAGCTCTACATGAAATGCAATACCTCACTTGATAACTTTAAATAAAACACACCTTTAAATGCTGAAGGAGCCACTGACTTTGCTTATTCTTTAAAAAACATGCCAATTTCAGCAGCATTACTCCTCTCTCCCTTGACCTAGAAGTGATTTTACAGTCCAGCCTCTGTCTTTGCTCCACATTGGTGCATTCTGGAAATGGAAGAAACATTAAAGTATTTGGGTGCTGGTAGCACATCAGCAGTAATGTGATTCAAGCATCTCCTAGCAACGAAGAGGGGCTGGTTATCCCCAGCACCACTGTATTAATTTTGATGAGGAGCCACACTAAAGCTGAGGGTCTGGGTATGCCACAGCCTTAGGGGACAAGAGCAGCCCCAGAGCAATGCTATCTAGTCATCTCCTGGGCAACACTCCCACACCCCCCCCTTTTTTTTTGCCAGATTTTAGTGCGTATTGGGTTTGCACGCCAAGGTTTTGGTAGCAGGGGGGCTACAGGGGTGGCTTCTGTGAGAAGGTACTAGAAGCTTCCCCTATGTCTGATAGAGCAAATGCCAGCCAGCTCCAAGACGGACCTGCCGCTGGCCAACGCCAAGCCCACCAGCAACGGTGGCAGCGCCTCTGAGATAACGTAGTTAAGAAGGGGGGAAAAAACAAAGCTGCGCAACTGCAGCCGAAGAGAGGAGTAAGAATATGTGAGAGCAACAACTCTGCAGACACCAAGGTCAGCGAAGAAGGAGGAGGAAGAGGCACTCCAGGTGCCAGAGCAAAGATTTCCCTGCAGCCCGTGGTGAAAACCATGGCGAGGCAGGCTGTCCCCCTGCAGCCCACAGAGGTCCATGGTGGAGCAGATATCCACCTGCAGCCTGTGGAGGACCCCATGCCGGAGCAGGTAGATGCCCAAAGGAGGCTGTGACCTCATGGGAAGCCCATCCTGGCAGGAGCTGTGGACCCATGGAGAGAGAGGACCCCACGCTGGAGCAGGTTTGCTGGCAGGACTTGTGACCCCACAGGGGACCCACGCAGTCTGGTGCAGTCTGTTCCTGAAGGACTGCACCCCGTGGAAAGGACCCACGCTGGAGCAGTTCATGAAGAACTGTCTCCTATGGGAGAGAGCCCATGCTGGAGCAGGGGAAGAGTGTGAGGAGTCCTCCCACTGAGGAGGAAGGAGCGGCAGAGACAATGTGTGATGAACTGACTGCAACCCCCTTTCCCCGTCCCCCTGCACTGCTCGGGGGGAGGAGGTAGAGAAATCGGGAGTGAAGTTGAGTCTGGGAAGAAGGGAGGGGTGGGGGGAAGGTGTTTTAAGATTTGGTTTTATTTCTCATTATCCTCCTCTGATTTGATTGATAATAAATTGAACTAATTTCCACAGTCAAGTCTGTTTTGCCTGTGACTGTAACTGCTGAGTGATCTCTCCCTGTCCTTATCTTGACCCACAAGCTTTTTGTTGTATTTTGTCTCCCCTGTTCAGCTGAGAAGGGGAGTGACAAAGCAGCTTTGGTGGGCACCTGGCATCCAGCCAGGGTCAACCTACCACATAGTGTTATTCTGAATTCTAAACGAGCTCATGGCTTGGCACATCCAAGTGTGTGAAAGTCCTATCTGTAAGGAAGTGTTGAGCCCTTACTCTGCATTAGACCACCAGAAGCCAGTGACGCTTCAGTGCCATACCCAGCACTGGTTCTGACTAGCTCGCGTTCAGGCAAGGAGTCCTCCCTCTGCCATCACTTCTGCAGTGCCCCCAGGGAAGGCAGCCTGGGTGCAGGGACAACATCACCCCCCAGGTCCTACACACCACACTGGGCAGCTCAGGCTCGGCTAGCATGGCACTGGGTACCACCACTCCGGCACTTCAGTTCAGCTTTAGATTGGAAATGTGTGGAAAGCCAATGAAGTATAATGTGGGAATAATGGCAAAAAGGTGCAAAATTTAATGACAAGAAGCTCAAAGCCACAGATTCAGCAATGCGAGCTCAGGATCAAAGGTCTGCTCAAGACTTCTGGCTCTACCACTGACTCCCAGCACACTCCAGAGCAGAGTACCAAAACCTTCTGTGCATCTTTTTAGGCAAATATGAAATGGCTTAACATTTCCTGCCGTGGTAGCAGCAGGTAATGGCAGATTGGAAGAACACAGACAACCACAATATATCTTCTGTCTAAAAATGCGGAGTCTTCTGCAGTGCCAGAGCTCAAAGCTGAAATCCACAGGATGCTTTCCCTTTGTTTCACTGGACACTGAATCTTCTACCTTTTACACCTGGCAGCGTTTCACTGATCATATTGGCGGTAGGGAGATGGGAAAGAAAGGAGTAGTAAAAACGTACTTTTAAAATTACATTCCTTTACAAAGTCACTTAAATATGAGAAATATATTTTCTTATTGTCAGTTGAAAAAAAAAAAAAAAATTGGCAAAACTTTCTGAATTCTTCAAGTTCTGAGCTTTAAATAGAAGCCCTAAGTAAATAATTGTACCTGTTCTGTAACCATATAAACAAGACTGCTCTTGTACAAATCCTGGGCTGCAGCAGCTGCTAAATCCCCTCTCATCTAACAACTGCTGCTGCTGAATTTTTAAATGCTGCTCAATACTTAGCAAAACTAAACTAAAGATTAATGGTTTATAGTTTTCATTTGTATTTCCATTAGAAACAAGAAAAGCAGCCAAGCAAATATCCAATTACCTCTGTGCCCGGCTTTCCTCTGGTCTGGTACGGCATGACAAAGCAAGTGTGTTCTGTGTTTTTCAAAGAAAAGGGAAAAAATTTGTCCTGCAACAAACTTGCCTCTACCCCTTTGAATCTTGGCTCTCATGAATTTTCAAGCCAACAGTTTCTCTGCTGAGATCAATTCTTCAGTTGGTAGGAAATAAATAAAATCCTGGGATGAGGATATTATACATGCATCTTTTCCACAGGTTACAGTAACTAATTGGGTGTCTCTTTCTGATGCTTCTTCACAGTTCTATTTAGTAAGTGCTAATTAATAATATATATAAATAGTATCAGGTTTTTATATAAAAGAAGTTGAATTCAGTGCTGATCAGAGGATTTGGTCTCCGTGGCCTGCCAGCCAGCTTGGATTTGGACAGGAACACTGTGGCTGGGGTCATTTCAAGGTTTAAAGGAAAATTTCAAGACTCCCAACAAAAAGACTGCTTGAAGCAACTGTTCACGCTTGAGATGTTTCTCTGCTTGCGTGACAGGGACTGGGCACAGCGATTTACTTCCAGTTGACATTTTGCTATTGTTTTACATAAGAGGCCAAGTTCGGAAAAACACAGTGCACACAGGTGACGCTTCTTATGTTTTGGGAAAATTTTAACAACTTTTTTTACTTTATACTATTACTCATGAAATTCATAAAAGACTTTGCAAGGAGTGTTTCATTCCTGTTAACGTGACGAGACAGGTAAAGAGATCACTTCATTTCTGATGCAGGTGACAGCAGTTATTTAACAGAAAAGGGAAATTTCATACAAACATCATGGTGAGAATGGAATACAAATGCTTCATCCAAATGGAAATGCCATTTATATACCTGCCCTGCAACAACCTCAACCGGTGTTTGGCCAGAACTGGTTATCAGCTAACGACATGGGAGATGGCCCACTCCTAACCAGGACCTCATGTCATGCCTCTGAAACACACCACCACCTACAGCAAGTCCACACAAGCTTCAAGCGTTGGTTCAGGATGGAGGTAAAACCAAACAGCAGCTCCTGGGATGCCACCAGCACTCCCTGCAAGGTCCCTGAGTTTCTTTAGGAATCCTGTCTCAAAACTGACTTTATTTAAACTCCAAACTTGCAAGATCTGTTCAGGTAAGTTTAAAATTATAAGGCTGCATTTGAACCTGTCCAAGAGGAAAAATATGTAATTAAAACACAACAAAATACAAAGCTTTGTGTAAAATTTGCTGCCCTGAACCACAACTACAGGTCATAAGAGATGTGAGCCTTGGATGAAAGGTAGTTCTGTCCTTTTTCACACCAAAACTACCAAAATAACTCCAACATAACTTTGGGCATCCTTTTGTATATTTCTTCTCCTTACTGGCACTGAACTGCCAGGAACACTGAAACATTATAAAATTGATTTATAAAACACCATCACTATGGTCAGCCTACCTGCAGGTACCCTGCACAGCTATCTATATTGTATACTTGACTTTACTGTTATCCAGGTGTCCTTCCCTCCTCCAGCTCAGCTGGTCCACAGAGGTGTTTCTGACCAACTAGAAATGCCTTTCAAAATGGTTTTGCAAGTTCATAGATTTCTAATCTCCAGTTTTTTAAAGCATTTAAGCAGTAGATTCTATTTTTTTCAGAATTTAAAACAATCTCAAAATCTCATTCCTTGGTATTTATACTTGAAAATGGAGACATACTATAAAATGATAATAAACCAGCATTTTTCACTGAATCCTGAATTATTAAATGCATTGCTTTTAAGGGATATTTTAAACATTAACTAGGAAAATAAATAAAAACCTGCACGGGCCAAAGCTCTGCATAGCCTCCCCTCAAGGAGCAGGGATGCCCCAGGCTCCGTGCTTCTCTCCAGTCAGTCTCCAGAAGCACAAAAGTATCTTCTTTTATTCAAAGGGCTCATTTCAAAGCCATGTCTTAGCGTAGCAGAAGGTTCCAACACCTTACACAGTGCTTTTGAGAGAGAGATTGATAAAGGCAGTGGGAACAAAACAGAAAATGCAGTTTGAAAGATGAATCAAGGGATCAAGTTTCTGGGCCAGACTGCCTTTTCTTGTCTAGGGATTGCTTTGGTCCTGACAGACTCACAAACACCAGCAGAAACAGTATGTCGAGACTAAAGTTTTGCCTTAAAAAAGAAGCAAAGAACTTCTGTGCAAATATTGAATTCTGTGAACAGATTTCTCTTTTATTAACTGCTTCAAAAAGTCATTTTACAACAAGCGTGTTGCATTAGCTCAGAATATCATTTGTCACAATGGACAATACCAGTGCTGGTATTGACTTTTTCCTCTGCTGCTCACTGTAACCACGGAGAAGAAGATGTTAACTTGTCCTATTTAAGTGTTGTTCCTACTTTTACTCCACAAGCACAAATAAGCAGAGATGTACATAAATAGGTACCTTTTTTTTTTAAATATAGAAATACATTTTGCAGGGAGACAAATGTAGAACACAGCAGGGATTCTATCATGGCACTTACTGTAAAGTAACTGAATGGTCTATTCAGACATTCATGTTTTCAAAAATTCAGCAATTACATCTATAGATAATTATTATGCAAACAATATTCATATCTGAGTACTTAAGTAGATCTCAATGCAAACACTTGGGAATCTACTCCCAAATTCTGTGCATGTGTGCAAGGGCAGCTGTGAAAACTGTCCTGACAATGTGTGTACTTTGGAAGCTCTTCTTAGGGGCCTGCTAGGATGTGAGGCTCCAAGAAATGCAACTTGTGTGTCGCTGCATGGGTGACTCCAGAAAAGGACTGATTTAGGCTCAGGACTGCAGAATCCACAATCAAGTTCAGATTTCTGAAAACACAACTCCTAAAATCTCTGAAACTGTTCAGAGATAACAACAGAGCAGTGGTGGAAGAAACAAGAAAATAATAAAACCACGAGTATGACACCTATTCACAGATGCCTGTAAAAATATTGAGCTATTATTACTGAATACGTTTCTGACACAACAGCAGTATCTCTCTAACACAACATTTCAGGATTTCAAGTAAGAGTAGAATAATGTTATGTTAGTGCCTCTTGCAAACATATAAACTGCAAAAAGGTGGTATTTCCTCTATAGAGGGAGCAAAGTGCCTGCTCCCAATGAGTCTCTGAACTCTCCTACCCTGGGGTAAAGCACTTTGGTGACAGAAAAGTTAACTTTAACCTGACATGTGGCTAAACAACTGGTTTTCAATGTAAGAATGTATGAAATTGTTTTCTTTGATGCCAACACCTTCTCTATGGTTATGCCTACACAAGGGATATAGGATGTAGGAGAGTGAGTTGCTATAGGTGGGGATTAGAAGTAGTCTGTGGTTAAGGAACTAAAGTCAAGAGGTATAACGAAGAAGATAAAATCTGACTCAGGTCTAGTTTTTAGTTGACCATGTAGGTACCAGGTAATGGGGAAGGCTCCCCCCTTCAACACACTGTCATCAGAAGTTACTGAGTCATAAAGAATGGAACTTGATAAGGAAAACGAAGTTCCCAAAATACAAATAGTTCATTAAAAAAAAAAAACCAAAACATTTCACACCCAGTGACAGTAAAGTAAAGGTAACTCATTCTGTGCATTAGGCAGTATCATTTCAATAGGCTGGGAGGGAAGGAGTATTTTAACAAACTAATAAAGAGACACAGATGATACAATTAGGTCAATAAAACCACAAAGATGGAGTTTCATTATCCTGTCCAATACCGCATAGTGTGCAACCAAGTGTGTTAAATGAAAACTTTCAGCTATATGATTTCAGGATGTTAAAAACAACATAATAACAACATGTACTTCGATGCTAATAATGGCACTGTAAATAGACATAAATTTTAGCAATCAAGGCCACTAGAGTACAGTTGTCATTAAATGCGTAATAAAAAAACCAACTCAACAGAGTGGGAGCAAAAAGCAAATTAGAGCTGCCTGGCTGCTCTGCAGGCGCTGGTTGTGCTGACACCACGCAGAGCTTTAGCACGCAAAATTAGGTACGGGCTTGTAGCACTGGACTCTCAGTGCATTTTCAGCTCCTCAAAAGTTTGTCAGTGCCTTTTGGAGACAATATGGTTTCACATTTGATGTTCAAGCTGATCACTAAAAACAATTGTTTTTACTAACACAGAAGTGTTAATCTGAGGAACACAAAGGGATTAGGAAGGGATACATTTAGGAAGTGTATTATTTTGATGTGTGAGACAAAGTCAACTAGTGCCATAACTGGTGATAGCCCAAGAAGTCTCAATAGCAGCATCAACGTTTTCAATGTTAAAATATATGTTTACATTCTGCCTTCTGTTAATGTTCTATAGTATTTGTACTACTTGTAGCACACACAGGGTATTAACTACACATTATTGGCAAGAAATGCATTACCTGCACAGATGAAAGGCAGGACACCCTTGATAAAAGCAGTTGTTCATAATGACAACTCCACTCCCTCTTCCAGTTAGTCACAATTTTTCATAAGCAATGCTAATTTTTCTTGAAATTAAATAGTGGACATACTTCCAATAAAAACAGAGACATCTTTTGATAGGTCCTTCAAGTGGACTGCATGACGAGTAGCACAAATTGCTACGCCAGAGCCAAGATAGGAGATGAGGTTAGCCATCTGTCTGAACAAGTTTTGCAGAGTGTATTGGAGGAAACCCGCTTCTTGCGTAGAAGAGAAATACAAACTCTATGTGTTGAGAGTGTTTCAGCTTGGTATGCTCGTTTGGAGCAGGAGAAGGGATTAAATGGTGACTGAAGGTTCTTCCCTTCTCTATTTTCTGGGTCAGTTCTCCAAAACAGTAAATAAATGGCACACGGGTCCTGTGAAGATTCCCTGCACAGAGCTGAATTGCACCGCCATTCCACTGAAATCAATGAGGTGAATGCTTTCAGGGTGACTTTTATATATCTAAAATGACACTAACCTCACTATTTAAGCCATTTACAATGATAAATAATTCTGATGTTTTTTAATAATGTTCAATTTTTCCCCAAGAAGACTTCTTAGATTTTGACGCATGACATGAGCCTGCACCACACTCTGCCACATTACACAGCATGATGAAATGCAGAGAGATAAATCGTAGCACAGCTAATGAGGCATAGAAACCACCATCAGAACAAACATAAGCTCAGACAAAGATCACTCTGTTCGGCTTTGACAACCCTCTCAACCTCCCCCCTTCCTCTTCAAAACAGAAGAGGACTCTGCGGGTACTCACTCGCTGGAAATAACACTGTAATGATGAAGCAGAGTTGCACAGTGCAGCTACTTGGCAAGTCCTTCAGCAGACCCACCATGGGCACACAGGAGCCACGTGCAAGTGCGATAAGGAATGAGCACACATCAAGGCCGTACACACATCCATTGTCCCTGGGCAGAAGTGCACAGAGCAGGGGGCTGTGACCTCCCATGAGGCCCCCAAAGCCAAAGTCCCTGGTATCTGGGGATTTGCTGATGCTGGAGCTGAGAGTAGGCCAAGGAACCTGCCTTGAAGCATCTGCAGAAACCAGCTGGGTTCAGTAGTGTACAACCTCCCTCTCCTAAGCCTGGCACTGCCAAGGAGGACCATTCCTGTGGGTGATGAACATCTGTTGCATCCATTTGTGTAAAGAAACTGTCTTAAAGCCTCAGAGTCTGGCTACTTCTGAAGCAGGCAGAAGATGTCACACAAGGACAAGAGAAGGGAAAGCTGTTGTGATGAGGAAATCACACCAGCTTCTGTCCAGTAGATTTACCAGGGACGGGAAAAGGCAGGTAAAAGGAATTTACCTCCCTCCATAGCACCAGTTATCACAGCTGCACAGAACTGCCAGTAGGACTGGGGTTTTGTCCTCCTCTCTCACTAGGGATTACCCATTTGGAAAGGGCTTGTGATAACATGCCCTGGTCTTCAGACTGACTGGCCACAGCCCCAGAGGAACAGGTTGGTATGAGTTTGTGGTTCTACAGTAATACACTGTCCAGAGATCATGCAGCTTTTCCTTCCCAATGGAAATGGGCTTCAGAACGAGGCAGATAGGTTCACTGATTCAGTCAACACAACATCTTGCAAATGAATCATGTGAGGTTTCACAGCTATCTACTTCTCACACAGGGCTCGGTAAAGGTATTTGGATGCCAGTTTTTGGCTCTTGTTCACTTTAAAGACCACTAATGAAGTGATAGGGAAGCATAACAACAAAGGTCACCAAACCTCTGAAAACCCTCTCTCAGAAATTGCAGGCTGTACTATGCCTCCAAGTATCGGCAAAGTATGAAATAGCTTCTCCAGAAAGAGCCTACCGAGAAAAGCCCCAGCACAGTTTTCGAGACAGATTGCACAGACAGCATGGTGGTTTGGTTCAGTAAATTGCAGTACCCACCCATCCCATAAAAAGGGGACACGGAAACGCCTTGCTTAGAATTTGGTAGCCAAAATGTTAAGGTTGTCAACTGAACAGCCAGTGTACCTGTCTACTTGCAAACAAGGAATTTTTTACTGAGTTGTCCCAAGGACCAAAATCCATCCAGATGCATTTGCAAATAACACTTTAACTGATCAATTATTTTGCTCCTCCATCTGCATATATGGATAAAATGAGAGCTTATGCTAAAGAAGTATCCTACCAACAATTAGTCATCCACTTTGCATTTAGACAGAAACTACTGATCAGGAAATGTCTTCCTATGACTTTTTTTTTTTTGCTTGATATTACCAAGTACAGCAAAAATAAACAAGGATAAAATTACTCAAAACACTCAGCAGATTAGTCTTCTTTTAACATGCTTTGATGAAGCAAGTCACCACCATAATGTTGTTTCAAAACTAATCTGTATGTTAAGTACAAATAAATTAATATAATCCTAAAAGCCATACAGAAGTCCTTGCTTATGAAGAAATCTGCACAAAGCAATGAGCTCAATCTCAATCCTGTATCCTGGCACATCGCTTTTCCAGTTTGCACTGATGACTATAAATCATCTGGAGTACAACTAGCCTTAGTGCCCTGGTCCTCTGCCACGTCCTTGGTCTGCAGCACCTCGCATGCTGCCTGGTGGCACAGGTTCCCTCTGCTGTCCCCCTGCACCAGCGATCATTTCCGAGCGCTGCTGCGGCTGGTACAACTCTGCGAGTGCAAATGCTCATGTTCAGAAGCTTGTAATGAAATTCCCGTGGGACTAAACCAAACTCCACCCCTTAAAATACTGCCTAAAGTAGGATTAGCAAAAGATTTAGACTTAGCAAAAGACTTAAAAAATTGTAGTAATTTTTTTTTGCACTGACTGTGGATGTCATGTTTCTCCATGCCTTTCAAAACTGAAGGCTATTCACTACAGAACGTATCTGAATCTGATTCTACAAGAGTTTGAACAAAGTGTGCAAACTGCTGATCACCATAAATCCCTTTCATTGTACTCTTTGCCATACATTTTTCACCATTTTCAGATGCGAGGTAACAGGGAGCACTACTGCCAAAATATCATTCACACCTGGTCTGAACAGAATCCAACAATGCTGTATTTCATACGCCAGAAATCACAGTGATCTTTTTTTTTAGTTTCTATTGCACAGAAGTCTCATTTCTGTTAGTCACTTCTTTCTATCCTAAACCTAGTCTTTGCAATCCCTCCCAAATGCTGAGATTTTAAAAACTCCGCTAAATGATCCTTTTCTCTACTAAATACACTCTGAAGGACCAGGAATCACCCATTCATAGTCACTCCAAATTCTAAAGATCAATTTATCAAAGACAAGGTCTTTTCTCATAATGCAAATCTCAAAGACATGGAAGGAAGAACAGTTTTATCATATAAAATATTAATTGGTTCACATACTCGTCTTTAAAATACAAGGGTCTGATATGAGATCTAGTAAATCTAAATGTTAGATCATACTTGCATAAAGCATAGAGATAAAAGCTGATACACATCTTCCTCAAATATGAAGAAACTCAACTATCTTCTGTGGTTCAAAAAAAAAAAATTCATTACTTACAGTGTGGTTTCAGCTACACCATGTTAAAGTATATTGTGAAAGGGTCCTGTTACCCAAATGTAATTTCTGATACTAGAAAACTTTCACTACCAAAAAGAAATCTACATTATTGGCAGAATTATCATGCTTGGAACTCCGTGCTCCTGTACTCAATTCTTACCAGATTTACAAAGCATCAGGGATACTGCTCAGTATTAAATAAAGCCAGCTTTGCTTCACTCTGCACAACACATCACTAATAGAAAATGAGACACTGCAGCTACCACAAAGCCTTGTAAAAGAAAACAGAGACACTTTCGGTTACTACAATCCTTTGTAAATGGTCTTTTGAATTCACGATCCAGCTATGTCATTGACTTTCCCAGCTTATTCAAAGTCTGTCACAAAAAGTTATAAAGGCAATGCAATGCAAACAGCTTTCCGGTACCTAGACAGAGAGAAGAGGTGTGCTGGCATCCACTGGCAGAGACTGGTAACTCCCGCTCCTAACACAAGCACCTAAGTGTGATATCATGTTAGGTGGTGTGAATATCACATCCCTCCCAAGAAGTTAAGACAATTTTTTTTTTTTACCTTTTTTCTTTTCTTTTCCCAGAATTATACATATATTTGGACATTCAGAACATTCATTTTCTTACTGCTTGAACCTGCGCACTGGCAGTGACTGG
The DNA here is from genome assembly GCA_009819775.1 of Phoenicopterus ruber ruber. NCBI lineage: Eukaryota > Metazoa > Chordata > Aves > Phoenicopteriformes > Phoenicopteridae > Phoenicopterus > Phoenicopterus ruber. The sequence continues at coordinate 9,417,388 of CM020229.1, read as the reverse complement.
ATGGACACGAGTATGACCGACGATCCATCACAGGGCTATCAAAGATCTCTACAGGGTGCCTGTGTAATTTGTATTTACTGTAAAGGGTATTCTATAGTGGGCATGCAGGTCTGTAAACATTAAAATGTGGTGTTCAAAGTAATGCAGCATAATCTGAGCATATAACACTGATGACACCGTATGGAGAACTTACACCAAAGGTGTAAGGACCCACAGACTGAGTCCCCAGGCTGCTGCAGGGTTTGACTTCCATATGGAAAGGCGACTCTGCTGCTAGTCATCCTCTCAGAGCAAAGCCTCCCGTGGAAAATGTCTTAAGTGAGAGTCAGTGCTTCAAGCCGTTCTCCAGACTGGCATTTAACAAGCTGTCAGGATGATTTAAAAATAGTACAGGAACTAAAGGAAAAACAAAGTTCTGATTTGCTTGTTCTGCTTTCCCTGCTGTGATTTTACCAGGAATTGGCCAGCTTAATTTAGCTTTGCTAGTTGCCAGAAAATGGCATAATTTTGTTTTAATTTTGTTTCTTGGCTGGGTTTGCCAAACTCCATCACTAATCGTCCATCAATGACTGGCTCCAGCAGTTTGCACCAGACTCCAGACCAGGAGTCCTGGGCCCTGCTCTCGCTGCTGCTTCTGATGTCAATGTGGCCACCAGGCAACTCATTTGCCTCCTCGTGCTTCGCAGCCCACAATTATAAAAGCAAGTTATAGTTACTGCCCAGGTTGATGTGAAGGAGAATTGACACTTTTATAAGTGCTTAGAACTAGAAATAGTTAATGGAAGTATTATTTTTTGAAACTGTAAGCTTTCGTTTTTAGTTTGAAGGAAGTGTGAAATAAAAAAAAATAAAGCATCTGCAACGTCGAAATCGAAGTTGATATCTTCAGACTGGCTCTGATCTTTGCATTGCTTACAAGACCGAGATCCTCCTCCAGCTAAAGCGAGGGCTGTTCCGTCTGTCTGAAACTAATCCAACCAAGGTAAAAATCAAGCTTTAACTAGCACAGACAAAATGAGAGTGATCATGCAGCTCTTCAAAGTGCAATGCAATATTTGGGGTTTTTTGCAAGTGCCTGTCCTTCATTACCTTGCTTAAGCCTTAATATTCAGACATAGCAATAACATGGTTTTGAACAGGATTTAAGACTACTGGAAATAGAGAGGCCATTTGGAAAATGCCATAGCCTTGGTAAGGAGATCCAGGGCTGGCTGAAAGTACCCAGGGGGTTATTAGAAGATAAACCTTCCATATGTAGAATTCGGCAAAACATAAATACAACTACAATTTGCCATTAGCAAGCAAAAGGCAACTCTTACGCCTTCTCCTGAAATATCAAACAATTGGGGTTTATTTACCTTGGGTTCCAGTGAAGCCAATAATTCATCACTGCCAAGCAGTGTAACACGACGGCTCCTGCAATATTTAACAAAATCATTTGCAGGCAGTGAAGTTATCAAAAGCAACCTTCTCCAGAACGATGCGGTGGATGTTCCTGCAGGGCTCTGTTTTAGAATCATAGAATGATAGAATCGTTCTGATTGGAAGAGACCTCCAAGATCATCGGGTCCAACCATTAACCTATCACTACCAAGTCCCCCACTAAATCATATCCCTTAGGGCCTCGTCTAAACGTCTTTTGACTACCTCCAGGGATGGGGACTCCACCACCTCCCTGGGCAGCCTGTTCCAATGCCCAACAACCCTTTCGGTGAAGAAATTTTTACGAATGTCCAATCTGAACCTCCCCTGGCGCAACTTGAGGCCATTTCCTAGAATTAGAATACCAGCTTTCTTATTTACAAGGCTAGCTTGCTTGCAGGTAGCTCTGACACTCAACTCCGTACATGTGCTAACAGTGAAGCTGACTGTGCATTGAGCACTGCCGTGCTGGGGTACTACCCAACCTGTAGGAGACCGTCAAACTGGTTGTAGAACCACCAGAGCTTTCAGGGTCACCAGCTTTTCAGACTGTCCATGCACCTTTCCTTACGAGTAGAGTTCAAACTAATATTCCACATTAATTCCTGACTCATCTAGGCAGATTTTGAAAATATAGGATTCTGCTCCACATATCAGGTTTTTTACTAATTCAGTATTGAGTTAAAATCATTCACATGCACAATGGAACAACAATCAAATGAGACTCAACGTATTGGTCAAACACGCATGGCCCCAAAGAGTTATAGGAACCTATTAAATCTGCCTTTCTCACCACCTTGCAGTGTTCAATAGCGTTCAACAACATCTGGTTTTCCCTAAAATTAAAGGGAGGGGCACATTAATGAAAAGTAAGGCTTTTGAGACTTTTGATTCTTGCTAATTCATCTTACAGGAAAAGAAATTTCAAAAGATCAATTATTGACATGTGGGATTTTAGGTTGACCAGAAAAGCCAATAGATCAACTTCTCATATACTGAAAAAAATCTATCCTAAGGGTATTTTGATACCAGCACATCATCTTAGTTTTAGAGGAACAGACAGTGCTTCTGTAGTTAAGATGACTATATATGTGTCAGAGCAGAGGGTAAGTTTAAAAGACGCATGTGTTTGGAAAAAATTAAATCTCCGTTCCAATCAAGCAAAATATTTGGGATTTGACTGGGACAGGCCTAGTATGTGGCAGTTTGAGGCAGAAAATCTTTCTTTTGATCCTAAAACAAAGGTTTCCTTCTCCTCACATGAGGAATGATATGGGTCTACCTAGTTTCAGTCCACCAACACAACATCCATCTTTCCGTCCACAGCATCCACTAATTCCTGGGGTGCTATTTGTGCCCAAAGAGCTATGCACAGACAGGGCTCCTGTCAAAAAAACAGTTATCCCCAAATTGAAGAGAGAGGTCCAGAGGAAAAAGGTTATTCAGAAATTGCATAAATACCTTTTGCCCTCCACAGATTAACTCTGAGCAAATCTCTTGTCCCCTCATCTTTCTGAGATATGGTCAGGGGAAACATCAGGCTGATGTTGAGCAGCTTCCTTCTCCCAGGATAGGTATTTGCACAGACAGGAAGACAGAGGCTGCACTCTCCCCTTCCCTCTCCCCCTGCAAAGACTTCATTATACTTAGGTATTTTCTTGAGAGATTTTTATAATTTCCTTGTACTAAAGGGAAATTAAAAAATAAGGCTTAATATGTTTATTATCTTTAATACCAGTGTAGGAATAGTTTTTTATTAACTGCGTCTATGAAATCAATACAGAATTGCTTTCCAAAATCATGCTAGCCCTCCCATGAAAGTTGAATTGCAAATAAAGTGTTGTAAGCACAGAGCATCCTTCTTCCCTTCCATGAACCTGCACAGTTCTTGGATGTTACTGCAGTGTGGTGCAAATATACGCATGGAATAAACCTATAAAAGGCCAATGGTCATCACCTAAGGAAAAACTAAAAAATTTAACTCGGAGTAGAATACAGACTTATTCCTTAGGCTCAGACTGAAGAGGCAATTAAGGATCCCTTTCTGGCAGTGCCTCTTGATCCTCACTGACGTCTCAGGGAGCTGAAAAATCTTCTAGAGAGATAAAGTTAGGTGAGAGGAATCCCATTCCGGTCACCGGGTCAGGAGCCTTCTATAGATTTGCTTTGCAACGTAAAATAGTCTAAAATACTTTTGCATAACAAAAAAACCCTAGCAAACTGATCAAACTTACCACCCCTGTCAGAAACAAGAAGGTAAAGAGTGACAGACCTGCTACTCTACTAGATAAAGTGCATGTATATAGATAGGTCGTATAAAGTATGAAGATACATTGGATTTCTGGTTTATAGCGAAAATATCTGTCTCTGGCTTTCAGTTTGCCTTTTTTTATTATGATATTTCAAATCAATATACTCTTCGATGTCTTGAACTTGACTCCCCCCTTAGGCTACAGATGAAAACTATCCCCAAAGAATTTACAAAATACTTTTAGTTAGGAAGGAGAACACTAATTTACAATCAGTTTGCAGAAAAAACTCTAACACAGCTAGTCCCTGGATAGCTTCTGTTTTCACTTTCCTTTAGGTATTCTGTTGTTAGAAAAATATTTTCCAATATTTTCTGAGATCAAATTCTCTTGTAACAATCCTATTTTTACTTCACTTTTATGACACTCTGAAGAACATTGCTTGGTCATCATCCAGCGCTGTATTTCTTTTCATAGACTGGTTTGGGTTGGAAGGGACCTTAAAGATCATCTAGTTCCAACACCCCTGCCATGGGCAGGGACACCTTCCACTAGACCAGGTTGCTCAAAGCCCCATCCAGCCTGGCCTTGAACACTCCCAGGGACGGGGCATCCACAGCTTCTCTGGGCAACCTCTTCCAGTGCCTCACCACCCTCAGAGTGAAGAATTTCTTCCTTCTGCCTAATCTAAATCTCCCCTCTTTCAGTTTAAAGCCATTACCCCTTGTCCTATCACTACATGCCCTTGTCAAAAGTCCCTCTCCAGCTTTCCTGTAGGCCCCTTTAGGTACTGGAAGGCTGCTAGAAGGTCTCCCCGGGGCCTTCTCTTCTCCAGGCTGAACAAGCCCAACTCTCTCAGCCTGTCTTCATAGGAGAGGTGCTCCAGCCCTCTGATCATCTTCATGGCCCTCCTCTGGACCCGCTCCAACAAGTTCATGTGCTTCGTGTGTTGGGGGCCCCAGAGCTGGACACAGTACTCCAGGTGGGGTCTCATGAGAGCAGAGTAGAGGGGCAGAATCACCTCCCTCAACCTGCTGGTCCCACTTCTTTTGACGCAACCCAGGATACAGTTGGCTTTCTGGGCTGCGAGCTCACATTGCTGGCTCATGTTGAGCTTCTCATCAACCAACACCCTTGAGTCTTTCCCCTCAGGGCTGCTTCTCAATCCATTCTCCACTCAGCCTGTATTTGTGCTTCAGATTGCCCAACCCATGTGCAGGACCTTGCACTTGGCCTTGTTGAACTTCATGAGGTTCGCATGGGCCCACCTCTCGAGCCTGTCAAGGTCCCTCTGGATGGCATCCCTTCCCTCCAGCGTGTCAACCGCACCACACAGCTTGGTGTCATCAGCAAACTTGCTGAGGGTGCACTCCGTCCCACTGTCCATGTCGCCGACAAAGATGTTAAACAGTGCCGGCGCTGGTCCCAATACCGATCCCTTGAGGAACGCCACTCGTCACTGGTCTCCACTTGGACATTGAGCCATTGACCACAACTCTTTGAGTGTGGCCATCCAGCCAATTCCTTATCCACCGAGTGGTCCATCCATCAAATCCACGTCTCTCCAATTTAGAGACAAGGATGTTGTGCAGGACAGTGTCAAATGCTTTGCACAAGTCCAGGCAGGTCACATCACTTGCTCTTATCCACCAACACTGTAACCCCATCATAGAAGGTCACCAGATTTGTCAGGCATGATTTGCCCTTAGTGAAGCCATGTTGGCTGTCACCAATCACCTCCTTATTTTCCATGTGCCTTAGCGTAGTGTCCAGGAGGATCTGCTCCATGATCTTGCTGGGCACAGAGGCGAAAATGATTAGCCTGTAGTTCCCCGGGTCTTCCTTTTTTCCCCTCTTTAAAAATGGGGGTTATGTTTCCACTTTTCCAGTCAGTGGGAACTTCACCGGACTGCCATGACTTCTCAAATATGATGGATAGTGGCTTAGCCACTTCATCTGCCAGTTCCCTCTGGACCCACAGATGCATCAGGTCCCATGGATTTGTGCACCTTCAGGTTCCTTAGATGGTCTTGAACCTGATCTTCTCCTACAGTGAGCAGTTCTTCATTCTCCCAGTCCCTGCCCTTGCCTTCTGCAACTCGAGCAATGTCGCTAGAGCACTTTCCGGTGAAGAATGAGGCAAAAAAGTCATTGAGCACCTCAGCCTTCTCCATATCCTGGGTAGCCAGGTCTCCCATTTCCTTCCGGTGGGGGCCCACATTTTCCCTAGTCCTCCTTTTATCACAGATGTACCTACAGAAGCTTTTCTTGTTGCCCTTGATGTCCCTGGCCAGATTTAATTCTATCAGGGCTATAGCTTTCCTAACCTGATCCCTGTCTACTCAGCCAATTTCTCTGTATTCCTCCCAGGCTACCTGCCCTTGCTGCCACCCTCTGTAGGCTTCCTTTTGGTGTTTGAGTTTGTCCAGGAGCTCCTTGTTCAGCCATGCAGGTCTCCTGATGTTTTTGCCTGACTTCCTCTTTGTTGGGATGCATCGCTCCTGAGCTTGGAGGAGGTGATCCTTGAATATGTATCAAATGTATCAAATTCCATCTGTGACTGTTATCCTACTACACTGAGACTGTTCTTTAGCTAAGCAACCTGGAAATACTGCTTTTCCACTCCTTTTCCTTTTCAGGCTTTCCAGTTCTGTAACTGTCTAAATCTTTCTTGGTAAAATCTAAAACTACTCCAGCCCTGGCTTATTTCTTGTACCATGATACAGGCCAATTATTCAAATGCTCCTTTGCAATCAAAAAAAGGGTTTATGAACTTGTATTGCTGAGTTGCTCTGTAAAAAACTGAGCCTGACCTCATTTCCCGGTGAGCACTTCTTCCACCTCCCACGTTCACATGCGTCTGGCTGCCTCTTCAGCTCGCTAGTGATCCGTGACTTCCCAGACAGCGGCTGCCTACATCCCAGTTTCAAAGATAGGAATAAAGATGTCTACACATAGACCCCAACCCCAACCTTGCTGCTCTGCCTGGTTCTTTGAAATCTTACCTGCCTAAAATCCCAGCAAGATTTATGGATCCTGCTCATGTATGCTCCAGGTAAACTTCTGCTGTCCCTTCCGCTCAGAGTAACATACTTCAACAGCAAAATTTTATTCATTTTTATATATTTGAATAAATCTCTCCCCAAAACAATCCAAAAGTATATAGTCTTCCTGCATTACTGACAAAATGAATTCATTTACACATGCATGGAGGATGCTGCTGCTTTTAGAAAGCACCTCTTGCATATGTGAAAGAGGAAATTGGGAGAGCTGTCAGATACGGTTTTCTCCCTTCTTGTTATTCTCATATAACCACCCTGAAACAAAGAATTAGAAAGCAAATTCTCCAAGCTCAAAGTATGGAGAGGAGATGTGGGCAAGGAAATAATTTTTTAAAAAGTTCTAAGAAGCTGAATTTACATATCTTAAATCTGTAGGCAGCCCTGCAAACCACATTTCCCTCTCTTTTGAAAGAAACTGCTCTCTGCATTCACAACTCCATAATAAATTCCATAGCAACTCTGTGAAGTGCACAAATAATAGGCCTCAATAAGCCACAATAAGAAATTTGAGAGCCGTGGACAGAAAGAGGTCCCAGAGGTGCTTTAAAATACCTGATTTCTCAGGATACTTATCACCCAGCATTCACACTGCTCTTCAAACGATCCAAATTCAGTCTGTGTCTCAGTTGCCTACAAACCCCATTTTCCTTTGCACAATACCACTCACTGCTCTGCAGGACTCCACAGTCCCCAAAAGCGAAGGGCTTGAGGTCTTTTCTGGTTGTCACAGCATCATCGCAGGCGGCTGCGTGGAGCGACAGGACCAACAAAGAGGCAGGGAAGCACCCATCAGAAAACAAGCCTGAGCATAACCAAAATTCTTCCCTCTCGAGTACATCTTATGGCCCACTTCAGAACAAGCTCCGTGGGCTTTCTGCAGGAACTGCTATGGAAATTCCACCGCTTCTACACAGCCAGAATGGTCAACTCCTTCTTGCCAGGATTACCGGTGGCCATATATGTTTGTTAAAAAAAAAAAAAAAAAAAATCAAACTCTACTATTCCTATCAGTAGCACTTAACATATTCTTTAAGTCCATATGACGTATATAATTTATATAGTAAGAGGAATTAGTGAATCTTGTCACAGTAAGAGATATAAGAAACATATAGTTTTGGTTGCAACCACTACTGAAATTTTTAATTAAGAGTTGCATGAATATTTATTCTCTCTCATCCTCTTGAAACTCCTCACTTACTTAGCTACAAGAAGGAAATATTTGCTTAGATATGCACACTATCTGGTCCAGCTAAGTCAAAGAAACTGAACATAAACAAAACAGTGCTGAAGTTATTTCTTAGGACACTCAAATAACTCTGATTGTTCCTCTAACAGCACTGAGCATTGGCAGGGATAAACCCTGGCAGAAGATTGCTGGGGTTTCCTAAAGAAAATGCCAGGACCTACACTCGGAAAATTGCAACAGCCAGGGCATGTCCATACATCCTCGTCTCATAATGCTAAGGGCAGAAAGCGAGGGACACAGCAGGGTCTAGCAATGGTTTCCACATGTCTCTGCTGCTAGAAAGGTTAGGAACAAACTCCACTGAGGATGCAGGTGGGGAGCTGGGAAGACAGTGAGAGGACATGGGCAGCCTGGCAGGCAGCCTCGGAGCCAGCCGGGAGGGCAGCGCTCGCCAGGGCATCCGCCACAGGGGAGCAGCCTTCAGGGGGACCATGCCAAAAGCATACAAAGGCTTTAATCTCAAAAGCTGTTTAATTAGAACATAAAATCCTAAACAAGAGTAATGTAACTCTTCAGATACAAAATACAAATCTTTCGATTTGAAAACAAATACTGCCTCCCTTCCCACCCACTGTGTCCTTGCAAAATTGCCCTTCCTTCCAGCTTTGCTTTCCAAAACACCTGCCGCTGCTCCCCAGGCTGTTGCATTTCTTTTGGTCTCTACACGCCTTGTGTGCCTGGCAGTAATCTAGTTTCCTTGCTCCCGTTGCCACCTGCGCCCCGAGCTCATCCCCTGCATGTGCGTCTGCTGCTGGAGCTTGTCCTACACTACACTGCTGCAGCGTCTGCTCAGGAGGGCAAGCGCTCCAGCCATCTCAGGAAGTTTCTCTGGCCAGGCCACAGATCCCAAACCCAAGCAGACCAATAAAGCAGTCCTGACATCCTGAATGCTTGTCCTTGGAAAATTCAAAACACAGGAAAAAGAGTATCCCTCATGCTGTAAAGAGTCAACACAGTGAAAAGAAACCCACCGGCCCCTTGCATTTCCCCAAATGCCAGCACTAGGCCAGGAAACTGAGCCAGAGCATTTAGGAAAAAGCAGCAATGAATCTGGATTAACGGCACGCAGGCAGAAAGACCAGCTCAGTGGCAGCACTGTGCGTGCAGATCATCATCTGGTCATGAAATGTCCCATCTGAAAAAAATGAGAGCTCTGCCCTTACAGAAAAATGCCAACGTGCACCTGCTGGGGAGTTGCTCGCCCTTCCTGCAGCTCTGTTCCCACTTCTGCCCTGGGAGAGTCCAGACCCATCACCTTCAAGGCAGATGTTATAGCTCCAATGGCTAAACCACTTCTGGTTTACATGATTTATGTTTTCATTTTCTCTGTTCCTCTGACAGACTGTCAAGATCCTCCTTCATCTGACCAGCAAATGTTTAGGAACACACACATCTAATGTTTGATATGTTTGAACCTACTGACTGATCTGCTTGAAACCAGATTGCTTATTAGCACTGTTCTGAAAAGTAGTTCAGAATTTCAATTGTAAACTCACTTCTTCCTACATCTCCTGGCGTTACTATTTTAAGTACAGGACTAAGAATGGGAAAACACAAAGATGCAAATGAATACACTTCCCAGGAAAAAAAAAATAAGCTTTTCCTCTTTGAATTTTGTTCTAGAAGCCAGCAGAAATCAAATCCCACTGTGCTTTTATCTGTCATTTTCACTGGAAGGTTTTATTAGCTCAATTAGCAGAGCTATCCATACTGAAATTTCACTTTCTGTCATTACTTTACTGCTCTTGAACGTAAAATTCAGTAGGCAGAAAGACTTTGAGATGCAATTTACAGCAAGCTTGAGAATCTTGCAGTCTTTACTTTTACCTTTTCACCGCACGCTAAGTACATATTCTACGTAACAGGTTGTGGTAACAGACTTATGCAGAGCTTGGCTGTACACAGGGTAGCTGTTGTCAGTTCACGCTCAGACGCAGAGCCCAGGCATTCAGAGCAGCACAGCAAGCGCTCAGCAGCTCAGCCCCAGCTCCCGTCAGCTTGTGCGCTGGAAACAAGATCTGCACAGCTCGACTGACCAGCGTGGCCACCAGCTGCACGGCCCAGCAGGTGGGGACTATGAACAAAAACATATGGGCACAAAGACAGCCTTATAGAAACAACAAGTAGTTAATGACTTGATCATATGCTATTCCTGCCTTGCTGCAACAAAGTAATCCCAGGGAATGAGGCAGCCTTTCAGTACTTCTGTCATTATTATTCTATTAACACACTCTACCTTTTATTCTGTCTGAAATAATATTGACTTATACCTTTCCTTAAGGGCAGTTTTAAGATGCGAGTGAACTATTATCTCTGCATTATCTGAAACGGAGCAAATGTTTTCTATCAAGTCTTCACCTCTTCAAGAAAGAAACACTTCCACTAATCAGTGCTGTGTCTGAGAGGGATCTTTGCCCTGGTTGCAGCTAGAGACTCAAAGGGAAGCAGACTCCAGAAGCTGCCTGCCTGGATGACTGCCACGTTTAGCGCACAGCATCAGTCAGGAGCAAGTGCCTGACGTTTTCAAAAGCTATGCTTTGTGACTGCAGAAACTGAGCACTGAAGACCTTCCTTACATTTTGCTGTAAGCCCAACAGCAAAGTCAGAGAGCTGCCACACAGACTGTTTCTTCTCAGTCCCCCTCCCTGCCAAATCCATTCTCTTATAACCTTGTACCCTGCCCAGGACAGTAGGTTGAAGGATGTAACCCAACAACTGCCCATCTTGGTGCATCCCTACAAACACAACTCCCGCAAGTACTACACTTCAAGAATGAGCTTCCAGGAGAATCCCAAACACTGTTAATAGGGTTGTTCAACATGTCTGAAAGTGCCAAAGTATTAATAAAGGAGTCAAAAGAGATAAATCAGCTGAGTCAAACTGGCCTTTGCTAAATACACATAATACTTTTGCAGAAAACAAAGCAAGTAGAGGGGAAGCATTTAATAGCTCAGTGTCATATTGTCAGCAGTTGTTACCTTTACAGGATAGTGGTCATCAGCAGGATCTGTGAATTTGCCTATCTTTAGAATAAAGAGGCATTTCAAATATTGTAGATACACTGTATATGTAAATACTGACTTTCAACAAAAAGGCCTACAGGAAACAGGTATTCACTCTGTATCTCTACTTAAGAAACTCTGGTGCAAAATACAGTCAAAAGCATCTCTATTTATCTGAGGTCTAAAAATCCACTATTGGTGGACTGACATCATTGCTGTTTCTGTAAAGTGTGAATCAACTTCCCACACCTTAAATCAGCAAATTACTGTATCATTTCTCTTGTGTGTGTCATTCAGAGCACTTCATCTCAGAGAGGAGAGAAAGCATTTGTTTCTTTGACAGTGGCTGATAATGAGTATACTTGTACAAAAGCATTTTATTATAAGAGTCAGTATGTAGCCTGTTACAGGGGGATTCTTACACAGCTTTTCAGCACAGAGCAAATGGAGAACGTGCTTTTGTTGCTATTGAATCATATCCATTCTGGCAAATGACTGTGGTTCCTCTATTTACAGTGTGATTGAGACAGAGAGGGAAAAAGATCAGGTCAGTACTCACAGCATGGACCGTCAAAATCAGTATTACAACAATACAAAAATTATTAATATGATACAGCACTAGAAAGCATCATGTTACCATGTATCTCACATTACCACCTGCTGTGCTATACCATAATGGAGACAGGTCAACAGCTTCATTTCACTAAACAGATCAATCCATGATGATGAGGCAATTTGTATTGCATTATTCTAGCTGTGTTATGTCTTCTATAAGTTGGTCATGACTTTATCTAAAAATTGGGTGTACATCTCTGTAATGGTAAGCAGAAATACTAGTCCTCTATGCAGCAATTTGTTTTATATTATACAACATTTGTGGAATGTCTCTCATTAAACCATAATTCTGCATTGAAATCAGATTAGTCATTTTTCTACCTTGAATCTACAGATTTTCCTATCAGTGCCTCTACTTTCAGAATTGAATTTCTGCCTCTGAACCACATTTCAGAAGAAGGTTAATTTTACCAGCAACTTATATTGTGGTATTCTTATTAAGAAATGGGCTTAAAAAGAGAACTTTTAGTTTTCAAAAGCTGAAGAGCTGATGGGAACACAGAGAGACCCATTTCTAAAAGCCCAAACTACACACTTAAATTGACACAGCGAGTGTGTTAGCAAAACAAAACAATTCAGAAGAACAGAGATTAGAGAACAAAACAGCTAGAAAGAATTGATTAATTCTATTGATTCAGAGCAGCACTATGTGCATTTAACACCACTCCAGAAATAAGACTCTTCCTGGTTTACAATTTACATGTCTAATAGAAATACCATTACCTTAAAGACTAACATATACTGGGAAACAGAGAGCCAAACAGTATGAAAAACTTTCCAACTTGAAGCCTGAGTCAGTTGAGACCACGTATCTGAGCAGCTTTTTCTGATATAGAAGAATAATAACCTTATATGTAATCTGATAACAGACTTGCTGAGAATAACGGCCTGATTTACAAGAAAACAGATATTTCCATCACGCAGTTCTACTTTTTCCTCTTCAACAAGTGTTAGTGGGCAAGGTGGCAAAAAGCATGTCCCCAGGAAGGAATAACATTAAATACTGCTTGCCAAATTCTTCAAATAAAAGAATCTGCAGACACTAAACCCACACCCACAATGACCAGCTGATGTTTACAGTCTTCTTTTCCCAGGGTCATCCTCTTCATCTACCCCCTTCACAATGCCTCTGAGACAGCCACATCTCCAAGGCAAGTTTCTGACTACAAACAGTAATCATTATGTGTGTAGAAACAGTGGACATTTAGTGCAGATAAGGACAGAACAAGTTCAGTGTTTGGTCTGAAGCTGCCAGCAGAAAAGGGAAAATGAGGTTCCAGAAGACTGAATTTTAATCTACTATCACATTCAGATAACTTTCCTAAGGGCCCATTCCTCAGTCACTCCAATTCATGGCCTAGGATATTTAAACTGCCATTTACAATGAAATGCCAGGCTATGACTTGTAGGAGCAAAGTAGAATCATAGATTTGCCTCCAGCATCTCTGCTACACAGGCTGTAACCTCTGGCAACAGGGCAGAGCAGGCACCTCGGAGCAGCAATGGCTGAGTCACTGCAGCTCTTTGCTTCAGCACCCACATGTCATTGCCATAAGAGAATTGTAACTAGGTCAAAAAAAATACACCCAGAATCATGACTGGTGTCATGCAAGGGTCTTGTGGATGGAGATAACAAAATTTAAGACAACAGGTATTTAAAGAAATAGAACTGAAACTGCAGCATCAATTGTCAACGAAATCTCTTGCTGTGAATAAAAATCAATGATAATCTTGTCTCTAACTTTTTAGGATGTGTTCAACAGATATATTACAAAGACTCTGAAAGCTAATGGAGCCTGGAATATGAGCTTCATCCTTAAAATGATATGTAACATAATTATGCATAATGTTCTTCTACTGTGTTACAAATTTACAGGAGAAGTTTGACTTCTGTATAATTGCTTATTTGACATTAGTGTCTGTGTAACTGAAATCATATTGAGCTTTCAGCTTGTCAAATATTTTGTGGTTTTCCACCTGTGAAACATTAGAATTGGCCTGACTTTTTCACGTTAATCCAGCCCAAGTAAAATGTCCCTTCTGATCTTCTTGGCTTTAGGTATTGCTTTCAGCCACCCACAGGGCCCGAATGTACCGGAACCTACATTGTCATCATGAGAAGTAAATGTCCTTCTCAAGGACATCAGGCACCATCAGTTTACCAAATCCAGAACAGACACACACGCGTTTTTCAGCATTTCCCGTGCAGTAGAGGAAACCTCATTGCACATGGACAGTATTTACCCAATTCAAAGGTAAAATAAAGGGTAAGAAAGGAACTGAAGTCCCACCTCTAGGACATAGCTTCATCACTTGTACATACATGATCAGTCTTCCATCACCCTGTGCACAGGATTTCCTCTCTTACATATTCTACTTTCATCACATTGGTAATTATTTGTATTCAGACAGCACAAAGAACCTGCAACAGAACGGTGCTATGCTGAAGCTTGAAGCAAGCTAAAAGAGCATCCTCAACCAGCCATTAGCACCTTCTCACCAAGGGATCTGCTTTATAAATGCACTGTCTCCACATAATCGAGCTGAAGATCAAATAGAGTGGTATTTTTACCTGTAGTCAAAGATGAACATTTCCCTCAGCACCCACTATGATTCTGCAGGGCTCTTTTCCCTCCCAGTAACAAGTATTATAGCCAAGAGGCTCTGAGCATTGGTATATGAGCACACTATACCATCAAAATAATCAGGCTGTAAGTATTCTGAATTCTTGTTTGAATGTGCTGCTACATTAGTAAGGGATTTCTATTTTATATTAAAAACAAAGACAATATGAATAAAGATGATTTTGTATTCATAAAGATGAATTTGGTTGGATTAAGGGAACAATCATGCAAACACCTGACAGGGCTAAGCTTCAGCTATCTCGCAGCAAAAACAAAGCCAGCACCACAAAATCACTAGAAACTATGTTAAAAAAGGCAGTGTGAAGAGAAGATTGAAAAAGGTGAAAACCAATAGCAATGAAGGTTAAAACACAATCCACATACTCTGCCTTTTCATGCACATAACTCACTGCGTAGAAAAGAAGATTATCTCCCACCACCCGAATGGCTCAGTGCCTCAAGGAAATGCAAAACAATTACTGTTACAGAATAAAAAAGACCACAGGATATGAGGAGGAATACTCTCCCAACAACAACAACAACAAAATTAAAAAGGAGAACAAGGGGGAAAAGCCTTACTGCATACAAATGAAAGCACACAGCAAAAGGAAATCACATCAATAGGGAGAAAGACATAAACATAGTCAAGCAGACCTGGGGTGAAGCAGGGTAATACAAAGACTTATAGATCCAAGTTCTCCCAAGAACAATGAAAGTATTCTTCCGAGCTAAAATCTTGCCTGCTTGAGCAAATGGTCCCTGCAAAAAGCCGAGGACCATCTCATTAAGCTGTACCTGTGCCTCACACAAAAGAAATAAGTCACATAACGCATGGCAACAAAGGAAGGGCTGATCCAGATTTTTCTCCGCTGTTATAAATTAGGAACTATTTCACAGCAGCCATTGAAATTACTGTACAGAGACCAAAACTCTGCAGATATACAATGAAGATCAGGCTCAAGAGGAAACACAGATTTCCTATTTTTAATCCTCCTGCAGCAGAAGGCCTTTTGTTATTGACACAAGGAAGGAAAATACAAACAGCAAATCAATTTTGTCAATTTTTCAGGTTATGATTAACATAAAGCAATTTCCATGCTTTTTTTTTTTTCTTTTCATCCCTGTTTTGGTGCTTATAGCACTTCCACCACTGATCTGACATCATGGAATGAATATTTTAAGGAAGAAATGACACGAGTGGCACCACAAAGTTTGTTTCGCAGGCAGGCAAGCTGCCATCCCTCAGAAGGCAGCTGAGTCACGTAGTGTATAAATAACCCTGTCAAGAGAATAACTTAGTCTTGCTGTGAAATCACTCAGCAGAGCCAGAAAGGTGGGGAACATTACGGCTGTTACCAGTGCGCTAGCGGGTCCCTTTCCCCCCACATCGTGTGTAACAGCACTGCCTCTTTCAAGCAGCAAAGCTATGCATGAAGGCAGATGAGAATGTCCTGTTCCCAACTCATTAACTCTATCACGATTCACAAATCCTAGCTGTGCTGAGAGTCCACTCGGGTGTCCACGTGCCAATTAGAAACAATCCTACAAAAAGGGAGGGAGCCATATACAAACTTCGTGAGGAGAAGCAGTAGGTCACATCCCACCCAGCAGGATTTCCCGGCTCTTGGACACAGCACAGCCTTTACCTGTTCCACTGTGAGTAGCCAGAACATGCTGAATAGAAAGTCAAGGTCATGTACAATGGTGGCAACAAAGAGGCACAGCCTTACTGGAAGGCATTCATGAAAGCACATAGAAACGTTTGCCGGCATCAAATACTGCTTTGGGGAACAGGCTTCTTTTAAGGCAATAAAGCTTATGCAAGAGTATTGGTGGCGTTAAACCATACATAACTTGACTCATGACCTCTGTATCTCATATGGAAATTAAGACATACATACACACATTCTTCAACTGAGACTTTCCTTGTACCTTGACTCTATTTCTTCTTTACATCCAGAAGTAACAAAAAAAACCATTTAGGCCTGTTCCTAGCACTGCATTTGGCCAAACCCTCTAGCACAAAGACTAGGGAATTCCACTTCATCACTGAGACAGACATACTACTGCCATCCTTAGTACAATATTGTCTCAAATCTTGGCATGCTCAGGGATCCAAGCATGGAAGAAGGTTGTCATTCTCTCCTAGGTGGAATGAGTGCTTTTTTATATCGTATGCTGTGCAGAAATTACACCAGGGCAGTGTCAGAAACTGTGTCCTGAAGAAGCCTCCTCTCTTTCACTATTTTGCCATTGGCTTTTTGATGATTATGCCAAAGTTTCCAGTATACTAGGAGTTAAAATAATCTAGACTAAAATCAGAGCCTTCCATGGGAAATTTCTAACTGTCTTCCACTGAATAGCTTCATTTAACTTTCAACAACTGCACGAGTTCTGCAGCCACATCTCCCTTCAGCAAACTATTTGCATGCAAAATAGAAGATCACAATACTCTGTACAACCTCATAAAAATATGCGGCATAAGACATTAAGCACCACTTTGCAAACTGTTTGCTCTTCTGTTTCTTGTTATGTTTCTGTCCTGTCCATTTGCCTTTCAGAAATTCCAGCCCTCTAAAGAAATTTTGAAAAAACACACAACCTAAATGCAAAGTTCTGTCATGGACTTCTGTCAGGTGAAATACGACTCCTTTGAGACACATGTTGAAGGCTCTGTACAGTCGGCATTCCCACTGACTTCAGGGAGAAGTCTGCTAGAAAGCTGAGCCTTGCTATAAAAAGAAATGTAAAGATCCAAAACAAAGATGCAATTCAAGATGTATTTTTGGTCTATAGAGCTCACTCGTACTACCTTAACAGAAGAAACCAACTCATTGCTTCCTGGGCTGCCAGATCTTGTTCCAAAACTTGTGATGCAATACAAAGAGCTGGTGGAAAATAGCTGGAAACATTAAAATACGATGTTTCACTCTTCATCTGTAATCTACCCTCCTTAGTGAACATCATTACAGGCTTTGACGGTAACTTGAATTATCAGCTATATCAAGTTCCTTTAATTAGCAGGAGTAAAAGTGGAGATTAATATAATTCATGGCCAAATATTATAGTATTTCTTACAGTGAGACAGACAATGTAAAAAGGCATGTGTAAGTAACAACCTGCAAATGTCTCATAATTCTTAAACACCAATCTTCTCTCAAATTTTCTTATCCTTTTTTATCCTCTGCTTATGGAGCATGTAATGTTCAGCTCACTGCAAAGTATGTTTCTGAAAATGCCCACTTCTTGCCAGAGGAAAAGGCATAACGCTCAAAATGGAAAAAAAAAAAAAAAAATCCAGACTAAAAAATAATCCACATTTCCCTGTGGGAGTGATCTGAAGAGATATTATATCTCTCCTTCTTATGAGTGTGGTAGCTATATTCATTTATTGTAAACATTTTCATTTTCTTCTGCCTTTTCATTCTCTTTTGACAGAGGCAATAGCTAAGGTCAATTCATCCATTGCCTAATGAAACTATCCTGTCTCAAAAACAAACCAACCAACCTTTCTCTGGGTAGCAATGGTTATTATTTTTCTTTCACGATCTCCTTTGCGTTCCTCTATCCTCTCCATCTATACAGCAGATATTTTCTCCATTTTCTACTTTATTTTACACTCATTTTACTTCTGTGTAATTCACAGACTCAGGTAAGGAACAGAAAAAGGATACTAAAAAAACCCCACACTGACGATATTTTCTTTCTACTTGATTTTTATAGAAAAAAAAAAAAATGGTCTACTACCTACCGTCATCACATTATTAACACAGCAAAACATTTTTAGGGTTGAAATGGAAATTAACTTGTCTCATGTACGTTAGGAGGTATTTGTGACGTGTCGACAATCTGAATGCAGTAAATGGCGGTGCTGCACTGCCAAGGCTGCTCCCTCGCTGATGGACTAGGAGGTTCCCCGCAGCCGCGATGCCAGTGGGCATGCATGATCTCACTGCTATACCCTATCTGAAGAGCAGGATGGCTGATAGCACAATACCACCTTTCACATTTATCTCCCTTTCACAGACACCAGTCTAATGTCCGTGAATACAAATGAAGCGATACGATGAAAATAAGTTTGGCATTGAGAGTCAACTGTGAATGACTAACAATCAATGAATAACCCAGTGGGTGTTTGATTACATGGTCTGCATGTTAGGGTTTTGAAGGCTAACCTCTCAAAGCATATTTCCATCCCCTTGGCTCCCTAAGAGAGGATAAACATTTCAAAGTAAGTACTGTCTGCCTCAGTGTTTCCTTGTACGGTGCCCTAGCACAATGGGGCTCTGTTCTCCAAGCAGCTCTTAATGCGAAGTTCAACACCCATTTCCTTTTATAATCACACAATAAACAGTTTGTGTTTAGTCTTCCACTTTCCTGGTAGGCAAAAGCCTTATTGATCAGATCCCCTGTTTGTTCTTCACCTTGGCAAGAATCCTCTTGCTAGGTAAGAGAGGAGGAGGAAACTGTTTTCCTCAGCAGCTGCGTTCTTGCCTTCACTTCCACAAATAGTTTCAGCTGAAGACTACATTTTTTTTCCTCCGAGACATTTGTTGAAATTCACTTTGAGAGATGAGTTGAAGGCAAGTGAAATTGTTAAAGGGCACTTCAGCTGTTAATACCAGTATCTTTGCCTTGTACCTTTGAAGACACGTCTTCCTGAGCAGTGATCCAGCTTCTAAACTGAACGCTTACTGTTTGAAATGAGACGTTATTTAGAAGACTAAGCATGTCTCTGCAGCATTTCATCTTAGCATCTCTTTAAATGAAGCATTCTTAGGCAAGCTGGCTCTCAGAAACACCTAGGATGGCTACTGCACTTTGTCTCATCATAAAGTTTTTTGTTAACACAGTAAAAGTAACTTAAGTCCTGCATGAGCTCCTAGGACTGGAGAACTGGTTTTTGTTTAACTTTTCGGTACCTCCAGGACCAGACCCCTCTGCAGCAGCTTCACTGCACCAGATACGTCTGCCAGCAAATACCCAGACAATCGAGCTCCAGCAGCGCCCGCCTTGCCTCCGTCCCAGAGAGAAACGGACAATTCTCTCCAGCCAGGGCAACAGAACTGGAAGCAGCTCTGCAGAGTTTGCCAGGGCCACCTGCAAGTCTGCCTGGCCTTCTGCCTTTCTGCTCCTCCTTCAACTTCTTACTGCTAATTAGCATGGCCGCTTTTATTTCGTAGTTCTGCCTCGTAATTGTTTGGGACTAATTTCTGTTGGAAGGCAGATTATAATCTTCAGATATTATCTTTATTTTGCATTAGAATATTTGCTTTGACCCTCAAGCACTTTGCAAAAGAAACCGACTTACAAACCCTAAATAAATCACATTTTATTTGACACTGAAATACTAAGATACTTCTGCCATGGAAACAAAGCACTGAAATGCATCTGCCACTGAAACTGTACCACCCTACTATAAAACTGGGCACTTATTTATTAATAACACAAATGATTTAAAGCAGTAGAGGAATCTACAAGAGTAATTTAGTTAGCCAAAATAGTTACTAAGTTTAGGAACAATTTGATATATCAGGGTTAATTTGGAGCTGAGTATATAATTCCTAGCAAAATAAATTCAGTGACCTTTGCCTCCTTTGCCTATTCATTACTGGTTCATAAATAGGCCAAGAATCTTAACCTGTCCAGTTTTAAAAGCTAATCAGCAATTTTCCTAAGTTTCACTCACTATAATTTTTTATCAGCAGCTGAAATTCTACATTCAAGTTATATTGCTCAAAAGGTAACCTGTATTTCTTGGTTAAAAGACAGTCAATCCTTCAGAGAGGGTTTTGAAGGGAGTTTTAGTGATTTGCATGAGTGTTATGGCATAATACCTACTTCTGAGAGAAAAAGCAAGGCGGGGATGACCAGGGAAATGAATACAGACACAGTTCAGGTATAATCACAGCAAATTCTCATTTAAACTGAAGTTTGCTCACCATTACATTAGCCCTACCTCAACACTTTGAATTTTGAAATGACTGTATCCATAATTTCATTTCCTGTCCAAATACCTGTACCTGCAACACCCGTGTTACCGCACCACACTGCTGGAGCACCGGCGCTTATACACAGGCCACAGCAGGAGGAACAGCTCCAGTGCCTCACGCAGCAGCTGGAGCAGCAGGTGGCCACTGCTTTTGATTTTTAAAAGAAAGGTATTAGCTGATCAAGACAGTATCTAAATAGGATGACTGCTTCAACTAAGATTTATACACCTTGGCTTTGTACCCTTTTTTGGACATATTACTACTGGAAATCCTAAAAAATAGGAAAGAAAATCCCATCGTTCATTGAGAAATGCATAAGCTGAGAAGCAAAACTCAGAAAGTTAATTTTACAGAATGCAATCATGTTAACTGCCACTAATGTGTGAAGGGTGGGGATGATGGGCTTCCAGAAACATCTGGCCACTATTGCACATTTGAGAGCTTGGAAAGATCAGTAAATATAACTGGCTGACACTGCTGGGGGTGCTGCTATAAGTGTCAATTGACAATGCAAGGGACAAACTACTTGTTATAAATGCAACAGAGGCTTTGGAGAAGGAAAAGGGGTCAAACAACATTTAAATAGTAAGGGGGAGGAGGGGTGCAAAAGGGAAAAGAAAAAAACGAGGGCAACACTCTCTATTTTGGTTTTGCTTTACACTAACCGTAATGTTTCTCTTAAACCAAACTGCTCATCAATCTGACCCAAGAACAACATGAACAATGTTTTTGAAACAAAACAACTCATGGAAGTTGCACCTTCAGAGTGCACCTGCAGAGCACCTTGCAGATGAGCATCAGGAAAATTCCTCCTGGTGTCCCACTGTTACACTTCACACCAGACCCTGGAGGATAGCATTGCCCCAGTTATGTCACGGTGAATCAGGACATCAGTGGAAACCAATGATCAGTATGAAACCAACATGAGAGGACAGAAATGGTCCCCAGATAAAGGCAACGTTCACTTATCTTATACCTCAGAGTCATTGTCTAGCCGAGACAGCTCACAAAAATATCAATTTAGAGTCACCTGTAAGGGTAGTTTTCATATAATGGGCACCTGGTCTACTCTCAGTGAGTCTGAACCCACCAAATTATTTCATGCAGCAATCAAGCATTAATGGGTTTCTGTTTTTACCTGTCCAGACCTGAGATGGTGACTGAAAGAGACAAAATTGCATCCCATCATGGGTCTTCAGAGCCAACTAGGTGCTTTCATCTTGCAGTCAGGTTTGGTTGGGTTTTTTGGGGTTGTTTTTGTTTTGTTTTGTTTTGTTTTAATAAAAGGAAAGTTGGGATCTATAAAAACTTTAAATACTTTACATTTTCCAGACAGGAACTTCCCTGTCAATCTATCACAAATTTCAGCCTCTTGATCTTTTCTTTGTGTCTCGTGATAAGACTCAATGCAAGAAAGATTTCTCTTAAAGGGCCATCGTATAAAAATAAGCAAGGGGATTTTATTTCATATCTTAAAATTAGAAATGCATTATTGATGGGATCATTAATTATATATTTTGGATTTATAACCAAGATTTGAAGAAAAGCACAATATTTGAACATACATAATTGCTATCACACTGTACAATCTCTTTTTCTTATTAAACACAGACCCCATTTCCTCCTTGTATGAATATTTTATTCTGAATACGTGTTCCAGTTATTTGGCAATATCTTCTATTCCATTTCAGTCCTTATTTTGAAAGGAGGCAACCAAGATATGAATATTTCCTACCGATATAATCTAGGTCTGCTTCTAAATTGAAATAAATTGAACTGCAACGTCTTAAAAAAAACCCCTCCCAACTCCCTCCTCCCACAAGGGCTCAGACGCACAGCCTGGGGGAACTGCAGGCACCTCAGTCCTTGACTGCATCTTCCCAGCCCTCTGTAAGTCCCAGGGAAGGGCCTGCCTTTCCAGGGCTTGCAGAATTGCTGCCAGCTCAGATTATACACATTACTGAAAGTTTTTGCACGGCAGTGAGTTGATTTGTAGCCTTTCAGAGGGCTCTCTGTGTGCGTTTGTGTGCATGCACACATACATGTGCATCCTTTTCCCTCAGACTGGGAGCAGAAAAGGAACTTTTCAGCCACCCTACAGAAACTGCATTATTTTCTAAGCGCATGCTTGACCTGAGACTCCAGGGAGATTCAACGAAACATAAACCAGGGCAGCCAACATAGAGGTACATGAAGGAAGATTAAAAAGTTTTGTGGACATATGTCCCACCATTCTTCCCTTGTGTGCTACCACGTGCCTCAGCAGCCGTTTACAGCTCTGGCCGAAAGCCATGCAGGAGAGGACGAGGTGGGTGAGCCAGGGCACACAAGAGGCAGCAGATCTGCAGGGCCAAGGGGCTGTGGGTCAAGGCAGCCATGATTTTCCTCAACCTCATTGAGTTTCTTGTTCTGTGACAGAAGGCAGCAATTCCTGCCTTGTACATTAAGTGCATCAGATGTGAAGTGAATGACAGTGTATGTCAGGCTTCCTTCACATGAAATTAGAGTCTTGCATTAAAGGATCTTTGGGTTATTTTTTCCTTATATGGAATAAAGAAGATGGCTGATTCCCACAAACACATACACAATTTCCAAACTAAGGCAAGTACAACAGAGACAAGAAATGATGACCCATGCTCTAATCGTGTCAATCATTCAGCAGTGGCAAATACATATAAAACCCTAATTTTCAGAACCAGAGTCCAAGCTGAGCTCATCAAGTATCTTAGAGCAGGTGGTAGGATGCTGACCGCAGGCTTTGAAGACCCAGATTCAGCTCCCTGAGTTACCACACAGGATTTAGGAGTGAAGACCTGGTCTTCAGTTGTCTTGTGTTTCACCTCCCCATTGGTAAAATGGGGAAGCCACCACGTGCCGCGCAGCAGCCCCAATCTGCTCAAACCAGGGCAGTGGAGCCAAAAGTGACTAAAGAGGACAGTTAACTATAGAAATCAGTTGGTTGTAACCAGCCGATACACTAAGAGCAACTGAAAGCAAAGAATCTGATATTCTACTATTATTTTGTATTTAATTTCTCTAAGTTTAACTACATTATTTAACAGAAAAACTTTAAAGTTACTGAGACTGAGAAAATAGGATCTTCAGTGTCTTTTATGCTTACTTCATTCATAGCTTACATACTAAAACTCCTGCTTTAGAGACTGAAGACTCTGCTTCATTATTAAATGTATGCGCATCATGGCCCTTACAAATCTCTATTAAACTGAGGATTAGGCAAGGGCTGGAACAGATAGACAGTATATTTTCATTCAATCTCCTTTAAAATAATGATGCATGCAACTTCATGTCATTACTCTTTAATGGTCTTAAGCCTATTTAATAGCACAGTAATATTCCAAAAAGGAAAAGGGAATTATTTCCACATTTAATTTTCATCGCAAAAGTGAATGTGGTTCTTTCCACGGCAGATAAGCAGCTAAAGCTGCTTGGTACCTTAACTGGGATATGATTGCATTAGCTCTGCTACATTACAGCTGAACTAATGAAACAAAGCAAAATGATTAGCTTCAGACTCCTTGGAGTATCTGAAAGTAACGTTTGGCTTGCTTCTAGGGACCTCCATAGAGGCAACGAGATCGGCAGATGCCGCACCTGAATGAGCATCAAGTTTGGCCTGTGTGACCAAGCTGGTTACCTACCTCGTCCTCCAATGGCACAGGTCCTGTGCTGCAGGCTCCACGGGGAGCAGCGTGAAGGTTATGGGCTCTGGTCCCCAGCTCCTCCCACCTGCAGTGACAGGAGGGAGGACGGAACGGCTAAGAGCCAAGGACAGATCTGCCCTAGCACGTGGTCAGCTGTGCCAGTCCCTGAAAAAGCAGCATGTCCAAGGGCTGATCCTACTCCCTCGCCTGAAAACAACATGCATTTTTCCTCCTCATCCTGCAGCTTTCGAAGAAGCAGGGGACATTCTCCAGCCTCGGGCCAGCCCAAGCCAGGTGACCCCAGCATATGAGCTCTGTCCACATCCTGGCTCTACTGGTTGCTTGAAACAAATTGCAGGAGGAACTGTGTTTTAAACCACTACGAAGTGCAGTTTTAAGGCAGGGATGAGCCAACGTAACTGCACACCACTACTCGATCTCCACTCCCTTGTGCTCACAGCATTGCCCATGAACTGGCAACAAGTTTTCAGTCATTTTGCTTGCTGTCAACCTGCCCTACCGTTACATGAACACTGGTGCCAGGATGGGGGCACAGCAGAAGCTCGTGGCTGGGGCAAAAGAGAGGGACATGACTATTCCTTTTGCTCCCAGCAAGGAGTTTAAATTGGCCTAGCACAAAGCTCTACCCTGAGCTCCATGCTCCAGCAACACCTCTCGCACCCTCACCTGCCTCTCTCACTCACTGCCTTAAATCCCTCTGCCCCAGCAGTCACCAACATTGTTTCCTGCTTGGAGGAAAGTATTGGACTTGCCTCTTGTATGCCTGGAAGTAGTCCAAAATTAATACAGGTTTTAGCACGTACTGTTACAGCATCTCACCTAAAAATTCTCCACCTTTCGCCACAGGGTCTACCAGCCTTGCAGTTTGAGCAGCAAGCATCCTAAGGATAAAGTTAGCATCACTATTGCATGGTCAGAGACTCTAAGGCATGTTAAATTTATGAATGAAGAAAAGAAGAGATGCTGATGCTCATATATACACAAAGGCAACTACAGGAAAAGAAGATGATAGGATGTTGCATGGATTTTCTGTTAGACTTATGTTTAGAGCTGATGCCCATCACTTAAATCCTTTCTGCTATTAATTCCAAATGTGACACTACCAATCCCAGTGTCCATATCTGGTCTAACCTTTTTTTCTTTTTTTTTTTTTTTTTAATGCAGAAGCAGGGATATTAAGAGATCTGAAGAAGATGCTCATTTGTTTGAGAGTCTTTTGCGCCTTTGGGACATACATATACTAAAGTTTTAAGCTGAGGCAGGATGCTCTAGGAAGTGAATAAAAGTAAGTTAGTAGTACTTTTCTTTCACACTTTGTCCATTTCTTAACTATCTCCAAGTTTGTCTGTCTCAGAATACTCCCAACACTCACGCTGAACAGGATTTTGATCACCCTAATTCACCTGTTTCCTAAGTACACCATTCTCTCCTCAGTTTTGCAGGTTTTCTGCTCATTTTAGGCAAAGGCAGACATTAGCTAGACGAGGAATCCTGAAGTGCATCTTACTCATTTTCAGTCTCATACAATCTGTTTCTTCCAGATTCCATAAAAAAAAATGAATACAAGCAGGAAATCCAAAATATCTATATAGTTTCAAATATATTAGAAAGTTTAAAGACTGACTGGATTTTCTCTTGGTTCAGTGACGTAGTTGCAGAACAGAACCCAGTCCAAATCTCAAGCATTTGGAAAATTCAGTACCACTCACACTTCAAGAAACTGCACTTTAACTGAGGTTCTCCTGCCGACTCCCAGACATGGCAGCTGCAGAGAGGTGACACAGGGCAGTGCCAGCCACGGAGAACTGATTCACCAGGAACTGCACAGACCCTTTACCCCCCTGCTTTTGTCAAAATAAAAAAGCACTGGAAGGACTCTCAGTCCTGCCATACCCAAGCCCTAACCTAAATGGCTACATAGGCTCATGCTTAGATGTGAATATAAATATCTGTACCTTCCAGATGATGCCTGAACTTTGAGCTGAGCACGTGCTCAAATGCTTTACAGGGCTGAGACTTGACTGCTCAGTGATTTGGAGAAAAGAACATAAAGCGATGGCACCTCCCATGCAGCGGAAGCTGTGTATTGCCAAGGGAATATTTACCCCACAGAAGCCTCATTCTTCCCTTATTTACACTGATGTAACTTTGTAAATGATGTAGATCCACTCCTGCTATACATGTGTGGAAAAGAGCTGACACTTGGGATTCCTGGCTCTTCTTCTAGTAGAAGCTCTTACTTGTTTATTTAACTCAAAAAAAAAAAAAAAAACCAAAAACAAACCACCAGATTCAGATGGAGGCTGTGCAATTCAGAATACAAAGGGTATCTCAGCTGAGGTTCAGAACCTTTTTCTTTCAATGCAATAATGTGATTGATTTTTTTTTTCCTGGAGGGTGTTACTATATTCATAGTTCAGCTTTAATTAGCTTCTGCAGGATTGTTCGTGCTTCTGCAAGATTCTATCCTCTAAGCTCTAATTATAGATACTGGATAGATTAGCCAGTGTTTGATGACCTTTTATAGCCAAATTGACTTCAGCTTCACCTGCACAAAAATCCTAGTTGGAGAAGGAAGAGAAGTTATATCAGATGACTAAAAACAAGTGATGCACAGCAGCAGCTCTGCCCCTGTCCTCCCGTGCTGGTACTTTACATCGTATGAGCTCCACTAGAGAGAAAACTCACATTACCCACGCAGCAGAAAAGAGCCTGTTTATAAGCACAAAACAAGAGATATTAAATAGATATTTAATAAGAAGTTCAACTTTTTAACAGAAAAGTTGACTGTGCTCAAAACAGAAAAGATACATGTAGCAAAAATCTAGGGTTATTGGCACTGTAATCTGAAACATTTAAACATTTGCCTTGCCAGGCTGCACTAGTCCTCAAAAACTAAGAGTATATCATTGACCACTGCAGAACTGTTCTTTAAGCACTGCCTCAATCTAGTTTTAGGGATGCTCCTGAAGAGGGCAGGGCTCCAGCTGGCCACAGTGTTACTGGAGGGGAGAAAAGTGTGTATGGGGCTACAGGACTACTGCCCTGAAGAAAATAGTTTGACATCCCACAATTTATAGTCTGAGTTTCTCAACTACTCCTAAATAGCCAGCTCCTACTCTTTCCTGGGATCTCCAGGGAACCTGTGGACACAGACGTCTCACATTACCGAATCATCTGCCGGAAAGAGCCTTCAGCAGCATCACAGTTTCTGCCAGCGGAGAAGCTGTGCTACAGACCTCTCGTTCCATCTCTCTCACACACTCTCCCTTCCTAGGGTTTTGTGACATGGGAAGGACAGTCCCAAAGTTTCTCTCATCACCTACCACAACTAAAGAGTACTGCAACAATGTGGTGATGTTACTAGTGCAGACGAGATTTTCCCCATGGACCTAAGAACACAAATTTCATTCATTTTTAAATGGATATGTCATTTTAAACTATGAAAATGCTGTAGAAAAAAAACCCCAACCTTTGAAGATATTATACAATGATTGTACATGTGTACAGAAACACATAAGTTATCACTCTGTGACTGGTTCAATAATATGTAACTTTTGCTCCTCACCCAGGAATAAAAATCTGTTGGTTTGTGGGGTTTTTTTTTTAACTTAACCATTAATTAATGAGGTTGCAACAGTATGAATGATTTACAGTGACATTCTCTGACAGTTTATACATGGTGAGTAATGCCATGTCAGACGCTTCAGTATTTATATTGAGATGAATGGCACATAATGGGATGCACATGCTAACAATGAACATAAATATTTAGTACTCCCAGCAAAGCCTACTGGTATGATTAATTTGGCCTTAACTTCCTATCTCTCTGCAGTCTTGCCTATCAGCTATTTACTTAAAGGCATATTTCCAGAGAACCCTTATCAAATGTATCTACACATCCTCACAGCAATAGCAGCTTTTGGCAAGTACTTTTTCTTCTCCTCAGAGCAGTGAGCTCCACGCACATCACTTAACAAGATCCTGGAGTCCATAAAGGCCAGCTGGGCTTGCAGCAGCCTGGTAAGAGTCCAGGAACTGCGCTGTTACTGTCGCGTTGTCAGCAACCCCCTACATACCCCTGCCTCCTCCCACATGCAGAGATGCACCCTTTCTCCGCTCTTATCCATTCCCTTGAGGCAGAAGGAGAGGACGAGACTGGTGCTACACGACCCCTCTCAGCAATTCTGTGAAGCATACTTTGAGTTACAAGGGAAGGGAGAAAGGTCTCCTTCGGGCTGCCCACCTCATGCTCTCCTCTGTTCGTGGGAGCAGGGAACAGCTCACTGCTCCCACCCAGTTCCAGTGAGAGCTTTGCTCTCACTCAGCGGAGCTGGAGAGGAGACCATGTGCAGCTTCAAACAACTCTACATTCAGGACCTACAGAATATGTTTGAGATACAATTATAGCAGCTCTCACTTGTTCTTCCCTTACATCGTTCACAGCGCAGGTTAGTTTTGATTAGCAGCTGTTAATGCTGCAATGACCATGCTGTGACTGGTCTCTCCGGTGTTCATGTCATGGAGAGGGAGGGAAAGATTTTCTGTATTATCTCTTGTTTCTAACCAAAGAGAGCCTTTGATTGCTCACTAATTAATAGTTGTGATAATTTGCTCCATTTTTAGTATTAACTCTGATTATTGAACCAAAGGACAGGCTCTCCAGGTATTGCTCTAAGCAAAATAAGTGTACATCTTAGTTTTGGAACGTTTTTAAGTGTTACCTTTGAGATTTTGCACCCTCGCTGCTTTTTAATACATAACACACAACTCCAGATATCTAAGTTCCTAAGATAAACAACCAAACAACTGATCATTTTCACTGGTAACAGAGAAACCACAGACACAGTGCCTGCCCTCCATTCCCCAGCCATCCTCAAGAAACCTGGAAGGCAGGAGAGATTTGATTAAGTCTTACTATCCAGACTGTCACCCTGCCGGTAAGAAGAGGAAGAAGTGCAAGTTCGTTCGTGTTCCTGCCTTTTACCTGTAAGTGTGGTCTCACTGGCTCTGCCTGCACACAGTATTTCATAGCATTCCTACTTAGTTTAAGGAGCCCAAAACCAAGCTTGGGGTGCCGCCTATTGTCAAAAATACACATTATATACTATAAGTATTATTTTATTTCAAAACTCAAACTAAATACAGATTAACCAAGACATTTTCCTTGTTTAAACATAACCATACTCGTGAAACTGCAACTAGGTATCTACTTGAGTAGGGTAGCAATGAGCTAGCAGAGGATAAACCTATGTTGCCAGAGGCCTTTTCTCATTTTGAATAGCCTCTTTACAATCCAGTCACACCTACATGAGCAGAGTATTTCTGTATTTATCCACCACTAATCCATAATTCTTTATGAACCGAACTCTCTCTCATTAAATTTTGTCATCCCTGTTGTCATACAAATAAAAGACAGACTCATTCCATGCACGTGCATAAATAAAGTCAATGTTCATTTACTCGCATCACATACTGAACTATTTAATGTTTGTCAGCTAATGGAAAAGTTGTCAACCTGTCATTCAAGTGAATGCTGTGGTGTATCCTACTCTTTCAAAGATTATTTACAAGGCAAGGTATTTGCATGAATGCATATCATGAAATGTTTGGCCTACATTAACCCAACACAGATGTATTAAACTCCTCCCCTCTCTCCTGGCACTGACATTTTTCAGTGTAAGATTTCCTACTGACACAAACTGCCATTACACAGGGTGCTGCATTACACTGGAAGATTAAGGAGCTCAATCTGTTTTGTCCGTCACAAGGAAAACCAGAAGGTTACAGGGCTATGGTGAACCACTGCAGGGAGAAAATATCAAAAGCTTTTCAATACAGAGGAGACAAGCACACTGGTACACAAACAACTGGTAATGAAAGCCAAACAGAATCAAATGAGAAATAAGTAGAAATTTATAAACGTGCGAGTGTGATGAATGTTTGGAACTAGCTACAGAAGGAAGGAAGGGATTTTCCGTCTTTTAATGTTTTCAGGTCAAAATCATGTGTCTCTGTGGAATTGAGGGCTTATGCAAAAGAAGCTCCTGGCAAAGTCCATATGAGCATCTTAACTGCCTCTGAGCTCCAATAGCCTGCTTCCACACAGAGTCATCACTTGAAATCCAAAACCAAAATACAAGCTTCAGTGCTCTAATAACATTGAGCCAGTGCTCATGGCCACTGCCCTGGGCACCCTCAAAGTGTGCTCAAGTACACAACATTTAGAGGTTCATTGCTGCTAGTGCTTCAACATGAGGACTGAATTTATTTGGGCTGTAGGAGGTTCCCTCCACTCCCCCCGCTCCCCCCCCCCCGACAACTGCCTTACACGTGAGCAAAATCCCCGCCAATCTTCCAGACTGCTCATACCTCATCAGGAAGAGCAAATTCAGGTCAAATTAGCTCCCTACTCATACCAGTATCTTCTGCAAATCTACAGATATCACCAATGCTTATTAGACAGTCACCTCAATACATGTGAACAGGCAGAACCCATGTACCTCGCTTTCACTTGCACAAGCCCTACCACCCACACAGCAGGTCTAAGGCAGAGGGTCAGCAGCACTTACACGCTATACTCGGGAACAGTGTGTGTTAGCCATGTTGAGAAATTCAATCTTCTGTTACTAAAAATCAGCACACGCAATAACCAGCAAGGTTGCTAGGCAGACAGACGCCTCTTACATTTATAGAGCTTCCTCTCCTAACAGCCCCCTCCACGGCCGGGGGGTTGGACTAGACGATCTTTAAAGGTCCCTTCCAACCCAAACCATGCTGTGATTTCCCTCTGGAAAGGCAATAAGGGGATAACAAATGCAGTTCTGATAAAAGCCATGAAGAAGGTACCATAATGCCAAGCACTATCACACAAACTAAAAGGTGAAACACAGTCGACAGCTACGTCCCTTTCCAAGTTCTTCCCACCGCTTTGCGGTGTTGTTTCCTGCCCCCCAAGTCCCTTGCATCCTGTGATACATTCATGATGGTCCTATTCTTAGTGATTGGGCTCAAAACCTTACCCCTTTGTATGGTCTGAATTGATCCTGTAAAGAATTCTTTGAAAACTACTATTAGGATGATATATGGCCTAATTTTGGTTGCTATAGCATTTAGAGTCAGACTTATGACTGAGGAAACAATCTCCCACTCACTTGAAATGCAGGGAAAGGTTTCGGTACTGCAGGAGAAGGCTCTCTGGCTGAAAAGTCATATTTTAAAGTTTACAGCTCCTGCTTCTGGCTCGGCATTGCTACGGCAGCGAGGAGAGACAGCCTGGCAGGGTTTCGCGGATGCTGTGGAGCTCTGAATGCAGCCACACTAGAACACTGTCTCAGCTGCTTTACAGGAGGAATCTAGCAGCAGTTTATTACCGTAAGTACCAAGCTGCCATTCGAATTTTTCTACGGTTTTAAAAGCAGCACATTTTTATTAAGATAGAAATGACTATGAGGAATCAAGTGTATTTTAACAAAGGCAGTGAGATGTAATGCAAGAATGCTGTGTAGGCCTTTATGGCTGGCAATAGACACCATTTCTATCAACCTTTTCTGTTGCCTTCCATCGAGTTTAATGCGCTTAACCTTGGCAGCAGCACCTCATCTCATGCACTCTGACCTTGGGGCCATATAAACAAATAAATCAAGCTAAAGCCAAATCCCAAAGCAGACAGGAGAACACCCTTTTCTCTCTTCATTCTAGATATATCTGTTCACATGACAGAGGTCCTCAAAGCACTACTGTATATGTGCATCATACTCTGTATGAAAACCAATACTCGTTTTACAAACGAAGATAGGATGGTTGAATTTAAAACCTTGCCTCCAGTTCTGAATGCTTCAGCTTACATATTTCAGCAGGATTTTACATGTGCTAAGCACCAGTTTCAAAAATGGCTTATACTTGCACCTAGCTTCACCAATGTTCAAACATGCCTTTAGAAGTCATGAACCAGGTTCTCCAGAATTAGGAAACGGCTTTAAAAGATGATTTTCAAGGCAGGAAAAAGGTCCTATTATTAATAATGTACCTTAGACAAATCCAACCAAGCAAAACAGAATAACTTAACCATTGCTTAGATATGTGCCTAATTCTTTTACATGCAATCACGACTCTTCAGAGTGCAGTGAGAATGCACACGCAAGTGTGATTTAGTTTAGCTTCACCTCCTTTCAGGTACCTTTTTCAGCTGAGGAACAGAATCTGTTTCTAAGAAGATATCTATTTATGATGGATAAAAAACTAATATATGCTTAGTGCTGCTTCTGCAGATTTTTAACCATCCTGAAGCGTGTAGTACCTGTGGCTTACACAATGCATATGGTTGATGAGTTTTGGTTAAACTAATGTCTAGTACTGTTCTCACTTCAAGCAATTTTAGAGGTGCCCACTCCCATTACTACATTGAAAAGTCACTCCTGACTGCAAAGAAGATGCTTGGATATCGCATAGAGAATAGAAATGTCCTACTCAGTGCAGTACCAGGGCTGCTAATGAAGTTTTCATTTCCTACCACTGAGGCTGTATCTTGCCACAAAACCCTAAATAGGTGAAACTCTGAGTTCATACATACAACACAGCCTGCTCCCTAAGAGAATTATGCACTTGTTTAGTTGAACCTTTGATCCAGCCAACTGTAGCACATACATGATCCCAAAATGTCACCTTTCGTAATTCTTTATCGTTCTTACCCTCTCTCCCTCCTCTCTGAATGCCAGCCAGCTCCCTGCTACAAGCAAGTCAGCATTTCCCCAAGCGTTTCACAGGCAGCTGGTGCAACTGCACAGTGCTCCCAGCTCCAGCCGTGCTGGCAATGCAGCATCCCAGGTGACAAACACTGCATTTAAAATTCCCGAACTCTGGTGCAAACCCACATTTGCACTAAGCACCCAAACACATATAATACAGAATATGTTGTTTCTTATCCATTGAGAAGATCCACAAAGACAAAATCATTTTCCTGTAAAATTAGCACAAGTTGGCTTGGGGGTTTGGGTGGTTTGGTTGTTTTTTGGTTTTGAGGGGTTTGGGGGGGTGAGGGGGGAAGGGAGTGTCCTTTTTTTTAAAAAAAAAAAAAAAAAAGAAAGAAAGAAAGAAAGAAAGAAAGAAAGAAAGAAAGAAAGAAAGAAAGAAAGAAAGAAAGAAAAGAAAGAAAGAAAGAAAGAAAAAGAAAGAAAGAAAGAAAGAAAGAAAGAAAGAAAGAAAGAAAGAAAGAAAGAAAGAAAGAAAGAAAGAAAGAAAGAAAGAAAGAAAGAAAGAAAGAAAGAAAGAAAGAAAGAAAGAAAGAAGTTATTTGGTGAGTTTCAGTGACGTCTTTACATGTTTCCTTCAGAAAATCTCCATAGCAATCCACAAGACATTATCCAGAAGAGTCTGTACTGACAGACTGGATTGCTAAAAGACTTCAGGCTTAAAGAGCTTTTTATTTACTTTTTTGTTTCTTTCTTGTTTTACTTCAAAAGTTTTCCCAGCGGCTCTAATCTGTAATAGAATATTAAGCTGTAAAACATCTCCTGTAGCTTTGTTGGTCACAGTTACTGATAAGATTTGACTCCTACTGTTCTTAAAAGGCAAGTGACAGGCTTTGCCAGGGCGTACATGACCTTTCTAAAGCTGCGGCCCGGTAGGAATTGCATCCATTGCTCTAACCTGTCAATGAACAAGAGCTGCAGAGGCAGCGGGAGAACAAGTCCTGATGCCTGTAGTTAAATAACAGCACCTCAGGAGAGCACATTTATGAAATATCTGAAGGGCCAAAAGGTCACTCTCAACGAATCTCCCCTTTCTCAGGAGCAAGAATCGCCATTTCCCAGCCGCTCCTCTGGCTGGGGCAGGTTGTAATGCAGCGGCCTGGATCTGAAGGGGTCCACCGCTTTGGAAGAGAAGGTCTTTTTATAGATATGAGCTTTTCTCCATAATTTGTTGTACTTAAAGGAACACTAAACTTCTGGCAGAAATTAGTAAAACCCAGGGGCTTGAACTTGTTTAAACCAGCAGCGAATAAGGCCCACCCGCCTTTTCACACAGCTTCCCAGAGGTCTCACACTCTCCTTTCGAGGGCCAAGGGTCCCCAAAGACCACCCACAGCGATCAAAGCTTTTGTGGCTTCAAACACCCCACAACTAGAGTTTGCAAACCTTCCAAAACTTACCACAACATGCTAGGAATCAAAGCATTCTTCTGAAAGGTTTAACCAAGACAGCTCTGTACAATTACAAAGCCCTCTTCACACCACACAGCACCAGCCTGAACTTTGACAGCCCTGAGCTCCTACCTAACTCACCGACTTTGTTGTACACTTTACTGCTAACTCTTGCAAACCCTTAGCAGCTCCAGGATGGATCCATAGGTGGTACATGTGTCATGTAACACTTTCTTGAGCAAAATCTGACTTTCAGAAAAATGTAAGAGAGTAGAAGTCCTCAGCTGGGGTCATCTATTGTGCCCTGAGCTCGCACAGCAGATAGGTGAGCACAGGCACAAAAACACTGTTGCATGTTTAAGCCTTCCAAGACACCATGCTGAACATCACAACAGTCATCCACACACACAGGAGCCCTTGTCCTTGAGCAGAGTTTTAGCTTACCTTCCCTGCATGCTGGCGTGAGAGCCCGCTTTTCACACAGCCCAAGGGTCATAGCGTGAGTTCTCCTGCCTTTGTCTCTTGCTTTGTTTTCTCCCATTTTTCATGCTGCTCTCCTGCTGCTTCTAGGTGCCTCTGTACCTGTCCAAATGACAGATGAAGATAAAATTGACACCGTGTCTCTGTTTACACACATTCTAGTCTTTGGATACTTCGACTGTCCTTAAGAAAAGGCACATTTAGTGCTTCCTATACTTAGTCTAAATGAAGAGAGGTGGTATGGATATCAGCCTCAATAAGTCTGGTGTGATGCTTCCTAAAATGTACCCATCCTTCAGCATAACAACAGGCATATCCAAAAGCTAAACAGTATTTTCAAACTCTACCACGAGCTGTTTCTTTGCCAGCTTAAAGAGCAAGTATCTCAAAAGTAGATCTTTTACTAAAAGCAATATAAGCTTGAAGTAACTCAAACCAAATGTTTTACTTTTTAAAATTTTTTCTATTTCCTTGAATCTGCCATCTCTTGACACCTTCCCTCCCTTGTTTAAAAGCTTTTCTAATCCAGAATGGCATAAGAAACACAGTGCCGTAAAGTGCATACAGTGAAGTCTAGCTGGGTAATTTGGCAACAGTCTTACAATAACTGTTTTTCCAAACCCATTAGTGTACTTTCCTGATGTTCCAGTTAGTATATAAAAAATAAAGCTTAAACTGTACAACTTCTATAAAACCCTAGAGCAGGCAATGCACTCCTTGGCACAATCGCACATTTCAAAAATGGGATTTTTATCACAGTATTTCATTTCCAGTCAATCGAGGTCTGCATTCATAGATCATTTTTCACATACATTACTCAGCAACTGCTCTTTCTCCCTCTAGTCTGGTAAGTATTTTGCCTTGTGCAAAGGATATAAGGGCAACACAGCCAAGATGAATTCTTGCATTAGTCTTGCAGTTGAGATGACAGTGACTTACAGCAAGATATTAGAGCATTATAGTATCAGAAACGTACAGTAAGCCTGAGTAAAGGATGTAGCCTAGAGTTTTATAGCCTCAGTCCCAGGAAAACAAAGATAAAAGGTACACTTCCACTGTAACATATGGCCAAGTTTAGTCATTCAGAATAATATACCACATCAATTAAATTTAACCTACCGATTCATCATCTTCCTGGAGCCAGCCCAGGTGCCTTTGATGACAGCTTGGCCTATTTCATGCAGTGCAATACAGATCAATAAGGAGGTGGTACAGGGTAGTAGATGGTGCCTACGTGTCTAGCTAAGAAAAACAAAATATAACTTAGAGTTATTAAACTGGTTTACTGCTTCTAAATGGACATCAGTATTATATAATGTAATCCAGGTGACGTAGTAAAGAAGTTTGGCTATCGAAAGCACAGCTGAAAGACTGCTGTGTTTTTCTAGTGGGCAGCAGGATATTGCTCCCAGCAAGTTCCCGGTTACTGGGAGCAGGCTGGTGTCAGTTTTATGGCCAAACTAGATACAGCTCAAGAGCAGCGCATAACCAGTCTCTTATGAGCAAAGAACATTTTGGTTTAGTATATTGATGGTAAATCTTCATTTCTCTTTACAGGCATTAATCCAGACTCTGCGAAATCTGGCATATTTAGAAGACAGAGAACAGCTTAAGCCATTCTTTCTTCATACCAGCAGCGTTGCACGTACATCATTTATGCCTACAGCCTTATCAATATTCAAAGACACATCAGTGTAGCTAACAATACTAAGATTTTTAAACAGCTAATGAATTCTGTGCATGGCCAGAACTGCTTTAATTTAAATTTGCCTTATATTGAGTTCCCTCAGCTGAGCAAAGAAGGCAGCTTAATGTGCAATTAAGGCTCTCTAAACAAGTTGTTTTACCTACTATGTAAGATGTTAGCATTATATCAAAAATCATAAATGAGAAGAACTGATGCAATGGAGTGTTAGCCTAAGGTGATAGAGAGGCAGAAAGTTTATGCAAAATACGGACTGCATCCAAGTCTCAGAGTCATGTTCAGGACTGTGAAAATGCCAAACAACACATTTAACATCGTATTAGTCAATTTGCTAAAATGATACAGAAGGACTACTTCAAGATGTAGAGCTTTAGCAGAGTGAGTATTGAAATTCCTTCGTAAGAGACCTGTACTATTCTGCTCTTATTTGTAAATTTATATAAGGTGTCATAACCGTATATATAAATAACAAAGAAACAGTCTTGAGATGGTAAGTAATCCATACAAATTCTATCACAGTAATAAACTCTCTCAGAATTTTATCCTCAGGGCTCCAGATAACCTCATCCAGTGAGGAATTCAATAACTCCATCAGTCAAGAACCAGAAAGGCGGGTGGTAACTGGGTTTGGAAGTAATGCTAATGAAACTCTACAGATGCAGCTTCTCAAATGGAATTAATTTGATGAGAATGGAACACAGAGAATCATTTCAGGCTCATTTTTTTGACGTCTTTCAGAGTTAAAATACTTCCAAATTGATATGCTTGAAACCCTACCGACTGCCTTGATTTTCTAATGTAATGTCTTTGTGGGTAGAACCCTGGAAGACAAAAAATTATTGGCACATGGCAGTATTATTTAATCTAACTTGGTCTGCAGGCTCAAAACACTTAATCTAAATTCCTATGGAATTAACCATACTTAGTATTACTATGACTGAATTTTAATAACCTGAAATTAAAGTTGGAGGAGGGAGACGAAAAAGAAAAAAGAGTAGCTCAGTTTTCACAAAGACTTGCAAGTTATTCTTAGTTTTTAACACAGTGAAGGACCTCCAGGCATGGCAGATATTACAGTTTGGTGGGTACTCTACAAAATAGGGTAAATTAAAAATGAAGATGTTTCTTTCTTCCAAATAACTTCCAATTAAAACATAACAAAATTTTTTTAAAAAAAAACAACACCCAAAAAAACCAAACCCACAAAACAGATTGAGGCATCAAGAAACAACATTGCTTTGTGAAAGCTTAGTGGCTTAGTGCAAAGTTTCTCACGTTTTTGTCAGCAGAAATATTTTGAGGCATTTTAATCATGATGGCATGACGGGCTTGTGTGGAAGAGGCAACATGGGAAATTTTCAAATATGTGGCTCACACTAACATACAGGGGGGATCATAGAATCATAGAATGGTTTGGGTTGGAAGGGATCTTAAAGATCACCTAGTTCCAACCCTCCTGCCATGGGCAGGGACACCTTCCACTAGACCAGGTTGCTCAAAGCCCCATCCAGCCTGGCCTTGAACACTTGGAGGGGACTGGAGGGAAAGGCTGAACCGAGGCAAGGATCTCTTGGAAGAGAGTTGGACATACTGGTGGAAGGATAGCCTGAGTGGGTATCCAGTGTTTGATGGAAGAGAGGAAAGAAAGCCAAGGAAGAGCTGAATCCAGAGCAGTACAAGGCTCAAAGAAACTGTCTAAAAAGTTGTCTTAGCAACTGCACTTGGTACACACATGCACAGTGAGACTGCATTTGTCAAGTCAGAAGTACCTGTAATGAAGGTTCAAAACGGCAAGACCCTGCAAGTTCTGCTGGACTAGTCAAGAAAGGCCAACCATGGAGATATTACTGAGGAAATATCACTGAGACCAAGACAACAACTGAAAATGAGAAGCAAGTTACAGATGATGTGTATATTACAGGCCTGAGCAAAACAAAACCAGGGAGAAGAAAGAAGTAGTAACAACTAAGAGATAATGGAAAGGGCTAGTGTTTATCAAGCACCAGCTTGGTTTGGAAACCTTAAACCTGCCTTCCATCTTCTGTAGTAAGAAATTAACCAACTGAGAAACACAGAAAGAACGAAACTTTTGTCATTCTCTTATTGCTGATCAAGTACCATATACAAATCCAGTTTTATTGATATCTGAATTATATAGACCTTTCTGGTGGTTAATTTAACATTATAGAGGTGGGGTTTTGTTTGGTTTTTTTTCCCCTTTATCTAGCCTTGTACTTCTATTATTGCTCCTTGAAGAGTTTGGAGAGAAAAAGAAGTGTTGTGTCCCCACAGCTGAAAGCACTATCTGTCTGAAAGAGGCCAATTGACCCAAAACAGGAATGGGGTCTGGGCAGCAATCTTCAACACAGCTTTTATTTAGATACCTTAGGACACTAAATGAACATCTTATCAGAACCTTTCCTTTATATAAAGTAAAAAGAGCTGGACAAGTACAAACTATGAATGAAAATCAGGATGTTCTGCTTCTAAAATCCATGTGAAAGGGGTATTTGTTTCTCTCCTTGCTTCCCTTTTTGTTTTCTTCCTCTGATACAACACTGAAGAGCTGAACTGAATTCCTCTATTAGTCAAGCTAATTTTCGATGGCAACTCATACAATGCTACTTAACAAATTTTGGTTACATTAAGAAGTTTTAAGAAAGCATTTTTAAGACTTTGCTGACCACCCTGTCTTCTAACAAAAAGCAATTTCTGGTTTTATATAAAAACCACCAGAAGATACTCCCATTTAAAAAGCTTAGAATGCAATTATCTTTACACTTAATGGATACTAATTAACTGGAATTAATAAGTCTTCGTAAATCAGGAACAAGAGTGATACAACTGAGCTGGCTACTGTAATTTCTGCTGCTAAGGCTCTAACCACATCTGGGGAAAAAACACATCTGGGAAAAAATCATAGCTTTGACAAATGATACTAACAGTAAAGTATCAGAATGTGGTTTGTTGCTTTTCTTTAGAAAATGTACAGAATTTCTTGTTTTAGCAAAAGGAAGAAAAAATGTGACATAACTTCTTTTCAGTGACAGTAAAAATCATACCTTTTTCCTATCAAATGCTTTATAAAAGCAGATTTGTCCAGCAATCGCCACACTGTGGAAGTTGCCCTGAGTCTACTGGATCAGTTCCCAACAGGTACCTAGAGCACATACTTCGGTACTGGGAGATACACACATCGACTCACAGAAAACAAGAATTTTTGCACTGCCATACCAGACCTGGGAATTTAAGACATGACTTTCTTCACATGACCTGGAAATTCTTCCTCTGGAAGTACTTTTTTTTTTCCCCCCCTTTGTTTACTTCCTTCCATTGAATTCATATGTGCTAAAAATGACACAGCAACCATATTTATGAATGTGATGTACTTAATAAATTACAACTCTACAGAGAGTTGCAGAGCGTTGAGAGAGTTGTTGGAGACTCACCAAAGCACTACTTGCACCACGCTTTGCAACGAATACAATGTTTTTCCAAACGCAGTGTGCTCTGTGAGTGACAAAGACAGCGTCTTTCCAAGTGGCAATGAAAGATCTCTGAAGGCTCGGCAGAGGGTGAGACCTGAGCCAGCAGGACCATAATATCTTTACCAGCAGATTACTTCTCTAACATCAACAGAAAATAGTTTGACAAAGGCAAGTCAGGCCTCAAAGTGTGATTTCTAAACTGCGAGCAGGTTTTGAAGGGTATTTTGCCATGCTAAGATGCAGAAACAAACAAAACGTTGCCTTGTGTAACTCAGAGAAGCCATATAACTTCAGGCATTTATCTTTGATATGAATGGCCTGTGGGAAGCACATCTCTCACTTCTCTATACAGAAACACAGGCTTCTAAACTGAGATGGTCTAAATCTCACCATTGCCTAATGCCATCAAACATAACCACAATAAAAAGCACCATCCTATTTGGATTTCTTATTGATTGGTCTTCTACTGTGAATAGGATTATTTTCTTCCTTGACCTCAGTACAGGGAGCTATTTAGAAGCTTTTCAAAATCTACTTTTCTATTATTCAGAGACAGATTTGAATTTATTGAACAAGAACTGTTTTTTACAAATGCTTTTTTCTGGATCTTTTTTCCTTCCATCTTGCTTTTCTGTTCTTTTGCTCCCCTCCCAAGGTGGATGTGAACCTCAGGCTGCCTGAGTAGCTTTTAAATGTTAAACAAAACACATCAGGTTGCCCTATCTGTCTCAGCAGAAAGTCAATATCCACTCCAGGAACCATCAAGCACCCAAGCATGGAGGCTATAGCAAAAGCCTGGAAAAAATGTAGTAACAAAGCCTGAAACTGGTGTGAGTAAAGGTTTTCTCGTAAACCTGCAGTTGAAATCAACTTTATCTAAGAAATTACAAAGGCTTTGATCAACTTGAACTAAATTTTGGGATTATGAACCCAACGTGTGGCTAGTGAAATTCTGAACCATGCAATGCATAAGTATCTTCTACGAAGTTTACTGAAATTCTAGTAATAAAGTACTTCTGTAACTTTTGCAATTTAAATCTTCAATGGGCTCAGAATTTTAGCTAAACCACATCTTAATATCTTTCCTGGTTCTATAAATGCAAACAGTAAGAAAAATGTTTGTTTTCTAGCAGCACAGCTTTGAAAACCCTTACCTAAAAAATAAACTCACTTCACATGGGTCACTGAACATGCACTGGATGACAAACACTTTTTATCACTACCAATCTCAAGAAGTGTCTCAATGAAGAAACATCTAAGTGCAGAACAATACTGTACACACTATAAATGTCCTTTTTACCCCAGATAGACTAAAAATAATGTAGCTAGCCTAGCAAAGTTTTT
Organism: Phoenicopterus ruber ruber; assembly: GCA_009819775.1. NCBI lineage: Eukaryota > Metazoa > Chordata > Aves > Phoenicopteriformes > Phoenicopteridae > Phoenicopterus > Phoenicopterus ruber. The sequence goes on along the minus strand of CM020229.1, from coordinate 9,376,334 downwards.
AACCTTCATCCTACGAAGGTAGAAATGCTTTCTTCCTTGTGAAAAATCTACAAAGAGACTAAAAACTCCATAGACTTCAAAAAATAATTTGTATAATAATAAATAGTCCAGATAAGTACTACATAATTTTACCCTTAAATAAGTCATCTTCAGAAATGTTTCTAAATCTGGGAATTGTGTGGTCACTGTCGATGCTACATGCTGAGAAGCAGAATGAAGAGGAAATTACTTCTGTGCTTACCCACACATATACAATTCTTACCACTGAAGGATACAAGCACCTGTGTTGTCAGGTACACGCTGAGGTACAAGGAATTGATTTAATTTCTATTTAATAGCGTTTTGTTTCTTCAAAGGGAATTGCCAAACTAATTCTAATATAATTTATCCAACAATCCAGCCTCCTTAAAACACTTTCCATTCTCAATCATGCAGTGCTCCTGGAAAAATGGTGGGAAAAAAGAAAAGGAGGAACTCACAGAACAAAAATCATTATGAAGAACTAGGATTTCCTGTAAGGTCTACAAAAGATTTTGTAAAAGACTAGCACCTAGCAAGGTAATAATTTTCCATATATCTAACTAAAGGGCCAAATCCTACGATGACTTACAAGCATTCTCAGCATTCAGTACACCCAAAGCTCTACTGAAGTCGGTGCAACCAAGTCACACCACGAAACAAAACATGTGCTTAAGAGCTTGTAGAATTAGGGGCTTAAGAGATCAAATGGAAAGCTATTCAAATGCACAATGGTATGAGGCAGGTACCTGATATGGGTAGGTAGGTCAGCGCACATGACTGGTTTTCAGGCTCCTCAAAAAAATAAGTCTTGACATTACAGTGTAAGATTCAATAAAAGAGACAAACAGACTAATTTGGGGGGACAGGAGGTGAAAACAAGACTCTTACCTGGAATGCAATTGGAGCTGCAAGCATTCAGTTTTTCATCCAAAATTTAGAGAATAATTCAGCCTCAAATCTCTGAAGGTTTATTATGTCATCTAAAAAAGAACTTCCCAACACCTAGCATTACACTTGCTTTCAAAGAGAGAGCTGTCTTATTTACAGCCTGTACAATAACAAACAGATGTAAAGGTTAGGATCTACATTTTTAGAAGATACACCTTGAAAATCCATCTTTGTTCATTTTTAGGAGATGCCTTTCTTTCCTTTTTCACCATTTATTCCATCTCTGTTTTTTGTACAGAAAAATGAGTTGCGTATTTTAGTTTGATCACTGGCTTATCCAACCTACGGCATCATCTCTGCTCTACAGATAAGCATGGGGAAGATATCACACAAGTTTTGAGTGCAGGCAATGTATAAGGGAGGCCAGGCAGAGCAAGGGACACGATGCATCAAGCCAGTTGTGTGGGTGATAAATATGATAGCTACCCCGATCGCCTGACTGCCACCTCTAATGAAAGTGTGATACAGAGAGTGGGGCAAATATGATCATGGCAAGAAGCATAACTCTTTTAAATAAACATTTTAAAAGATCAAAGAATGAACTGAAAAATCCTCACCTGCCCATCTCTTTCATCCCCAGTGCCACAAAATACCTTTTTGCTTGAGAATATTAAGATACACATTCTCTTGAAGACTTTTAAAGCCCAAGATGATTGTGGAGAGCACCGAAGGCCTCAGAAACACAAATGTCATTAAAATCACAACTAGTTGTGAAGAAAGCTTCATTAGTACGAGTTAGACCGCGAGTCAGTAATGCTGGCATCGTTGCTAACACAACCAGGTGGACTCATCTCAGAAGACTACGTGTTTGAGCGAACAGCACTAGCAGCACACTGAGTCTGGAGAGTAAACATTCATTACCAAGAGAAACTGATACTGCTCTCGACTTTCTCAGGTTTAAATCTGTTTATTATTTGTAGCATTTGGCCAAAAATACTGAAAAAAAATATTTCTAACATAAAGGGTAATGCGTAAACTACAGAGTGGAAACATTTTAGACAAGGAAATTCATCTCAAGGAAACACCAATTCCTCATGCTTTCAGAATATGTAAATATTTTACACTGACAGAAGCATTTGAATGTTCATAATTGTGATGGATATTTATACCCTGAGTGCTTAGGTGATTCAGGAGCAGAAATGTCAACAGGCACGCCTGTTGAAAAGTAATTTCAAGAAATTATCAAGAACAGTAGCTATCATGGAAACATATAATGAGAACAGCTATCATGGAAACACCTACCAGCCCAAAATCAAGCCACACCAAAAGAACAACTTCAGCATCTTAAATCAGGGCTTACAAGCAGTCACAGGCTCCAAATTGTCTACCAGTAGTAATTATCTGTCCCAGAATTACACAGCCATCTTGCACACAAGCATGACCATTCTTGAACTCATGATTTTTAAAGCCAAACTTCTGCCTCAACAGCAGAATTTAATCTCTTTTATTTATGGTTCTCCCAATTCCCCAAACAATTAGGTCGCAACTGGACGAGGGAGGCATCAACAAAGCTTGATGTCTCTTCCCACGCAACAGCGTGTCAGGTACTCCTCCTTTCTGGCACGCTGGTGTCAGCGTGGCATTGCAAGGTCATGTTGATTTGTAGTGCCAGAGGATTGCAGAAGCCTCAGGCGAGTGTCAGAAGCCTTACCCTCCCACTAGAAGCTCACTGAATTATTTCCGAATTTACTACTACGGCAAGCAGCTGCCAAATAGTCTCACTGCCCACGGCCCAGAAAGGCAGAGTGTAGTGAATTAAGCTTAGAAGAAATGCAAAGTTTCTATCTTGCTAGGTGAGATGTTATCATCACATACACAGCTTTATTTACTTTGTAGTGACAAGGCTGGCATCCTTGCAATGCCCGATCGTTCTGGAGGACGTGCGAAAGATGACACTTTTCCAAGAACAGGTTAATTATAAACCTATATAGCAGAGTACTAATGTTACAGATCAAGATTCTCTTTAAGACTTATTTAGATGAAAATAAAGAGTATTTCTGAAGCTTTAGTCAGAAATTGTGAAATGGATGCAAAAGGCAAAGCCTGAGTTATATTACTCGGAGACTGAGGGGCTATATAATGGATCAGTTACAGGACACACACCTGCAACCACGAATACCCGGTTGTTAGTTCATACTTCCACTTACCTCTGCCTTTGCTTACTCATCTGTAAAATGGAACTGCAATTTCTTACAATCTTAGCTGATACATGTTGAGAATTTTGATATTTGAGAGATACTACGTAGTATTGGCATGAGTCACGGTTGTGACTGTGACTGAAAAACAGTTTGCCCAGACAGGAAGTGAATGTGTCACCAACATGTAAGTAATGGAAGCCAAAATGACTTACTATCCCCTTGCACAGCTCTTTTTATTGCTAATGTAAGAAGATGTGAGAAACGTGCTTTACAGCACAGCTGGGGAGCACGGCCCCACCTGGAGCCTTTGGAGAAAGCACCCCAGGGACTTGAGGGTGATCTCCAGGATTTTGGAGTCACGGGTATATGGGATCCGAGGCTCATGATATCCATACGGAGAAAGATACTAGCAGCACATGAAGGGGTTGGAGCTGCTTCAGAAGCAGTCAGCTGAGAAGCACAGCTCCTCTTGGCACTACAATGTTGACTTATTTGTTCCCAACACTGGTTTATTTTTTCCCTTACCTGCTCCATAGCATGCTCTCTCTCTTGCTGTATGATGCCATTGCATCAAACTTACGATTATTTTTAAATAATTAGCTGCCACACTTTTAAAAAGTATTTTATTTTAATTAGGTATTTTTGACTGGTTATCAACAACAAAACCAAAAAAATTTAACTTGAGTAAGAATATAACTAATCTATCTTCAGAAATGAACAAACAAATAGAAAGCTTGCTAAAAGCAATGTGTAACTCTCAAAATGTTCATATTAGCATCAAAAAAATGCAGAATGAAAAACATGCAATTTGTTGTTCCTTAAAATTGTGTATTTCTACCAAAAAATTACTCTGAACATTCATAGTTTTCTCACATTAAATCACTATACTAATAAAATATCAGTTTAGGTATATTTATGCACAGCTCAAATCACTAACATGTATATTAAAAAAGAAAGTGCTATTTGGTTTGGGTTTTGGTTTGGTTTGTTTTAGGAAAGACTTTTTTGCATTTGGCAAGCTGAATTAGTAGTTTTACAGAGACTGTAAGAGAATGAATTTTGATATGTGAAAGAAATTAACTGTAAGTTAAATTTGCAAATAAAAAAATGAAATGGATGAAGTAATAAATAGTCCCCATCCACACAAGTGAATCTGAAGTTATGAGAAAGAAGTGAGAAATAACCCAAAATATCCAGGTAACCTCTATTGCCAACTCTCAATATTTTGACAAATATCTGAAATCTGCGGCTGTTCTCACTACAGTAAAACTGTGAAACTATTGTCTTACTCTGAGCAGGAGGTCAGGCCTGTGAAGGTCTCTTAAAACCTAAATTGTAAGGGTTTATACTTCTGTGGAGTGTGACTGGTCAATGTTGCACTACAGCAACGCCTCCACTGCACCATCAGCTGATGCCATCTTCCCAGCTCTTACCTCGTCCTCATACTGTGACTGTTTCCTCTTGCAGTCTCCCTTTTACAATAACCTTTTCTACTGTAAGATGGGTCTAATGAAAAAAGCACAAATAAACTCAAGTCCTTTAGGCCAACCAAAGTCCATCCCAGCTAATTCTCTTCCAAACATTCCATATTTACCAAATTCAGCAATGCTCTGTACTGCAGTAATAAAAACTTCATCTTTTGCACCTTGCTTCCGGCATGCCTATTATGTTGCCCCTTTGATATAACATACTCTTCCCACCTACAATGCATTAAAAGTCTCTCCTACTGCTGTATTTTTTTTCCTCTTAAAGTGTATGAAGCAAAGGACATCAGTGATGGTTATCTGGTATTTTTGCTTTCTCAGTTATAAAAGAAGTTTTCCAATATATCTCAAATCTCTGCTCTCAGTAAGCCTAGCTCCACAAGTTATGAAAGCCAAACTCATCTGTCATTCATTTGTACTAAGGATTATCCCTAGCTGCCTGGAAACAGCTCCTTCTCATCTTCACTCTCCCTTTCCCCATTCAATCTAGTAGTGTTTGCTTCTTCCCTTTTCCTACTACTTATTTGGAGGAATGAATTCATTTTTGACTCCACATAATTTCAAAAACCTTTCATTTATTATGCTCTGCCCACAACACATTTTGTTCCTCTCTGGGAACAGCAGGGAGCTGTACAGCTACTTAACACACACTGGTTTACAGGCTTTGCTGTTTTCTCCTTAATCTAAGGCAAAACTACATAAACCCTTTGCACACTTCACCGTGTCCCATCTGGTTGCTCACTCCCATGACAGAAACCAGCCCTGGGAGCCCTTTGCCATTTTCACCGGCTACTCTGATCTCTGCACCTTGTTCTTCTAAAAGATATTCCCATTCAGGACACTTCCCTATGCCTCTCCCCTGCCTCTTCAAAGTGGTTTTTCCTCAGCTCTCTCCCCTATTTGATCTGAGTCACTACAGAACAACATGCTGCACTGAGTATGTAAAAATCCCGTTCCCATGACGGGGCCAGAGTCTGATCTGGAGACTTTTGAGCACAACAGAACAGCACAGCAAGGATGGCACCCACACAATCCTGGGTTTTTTTAGACAGCACTGACTAACCTCAGTGACACCAAGAAATAAGACACAGAACTCATTAATTGCACATGATACTCAGTAAGCACATCGCAAACAGTGGTGGGGCAAAATAAGCTGGTGTAAACGCGCTTTAAAAGGGCATAAGCTTTTCTGAAAACTTTTTGCAGCATGTACCGATCTCTAAAGAGGTCTGTAAAACTAAGAAGGGAAAAAAACGTTTTTTCTGAAATTTAGTCTAATTAGGAAAGTAAATTCTTTAACTATGGCTGGACATGAGCACATCTATATCAGGCAAAATAATTTGAGGGAGATGTTGGGAGATTTATGAACAAAAGAACTGGATTTTTTTGCAGGCACTAGGGCTGCAAATTGATGGCTTTGGACACTTCTGCCTTCAGAAAGAAGCACATTTGAATAGAATAAGAGAGTAAAGGTCAAATCCAGCAAAGAAAAGTATCCGTAATGATACAATCAATCCAAATAAGGAGATCGCAGAAAGCCTGTGCATAAAAAAACACAGTTCCAGTTCAAATGACAACGTACCAAAAAAAGGTGCTGGCCTCCTAAACATGCTAGAGGAAGATTTATCTTTAAAATTGTTGAACAAAAAAGCACCAGAAAGAGGAGAGGAGGTCACTACGATGGAATGTGCAGGGACAACGTGGTCTTAGGGTACAAGTATTAGATACTCACAGGGAGGAGGAAGCTGGATCTGTATGAAGGGATGACATACTCAGTTTAACAACTACAGCAGAACCATACTGACAGGAAAGAAGCCAGGTATGATAAAGAAGATAGATGGAAAACTTCCAAGGTCTAGTGATCATGGTAGTATTAGCTTTCAAATTTTCCTGAGGCTGTTATTTCAGAAAAAGCAATTCAAACATATTAGGGCTTTTTTTTTTTTTAAATCAGCACTTGAATACGAATGACAGAAAACTCATTGTTATCAATTATTTTCTACAACAGTCAGGAATGGAGCAACGAAAAAGCATTTAACTCATGATTAAAGACTGAGAACTACAATCAGCCAACAAACAACACCTGAGTGATTTTACATGAGTTAAATCGTGCAAACCTTACTTAGTCACAATTCATGCTGAAATTTGTGGGATTTGAGTTTTGTAGCTGTCTCAGTACACACCTAAAGCATCATAAAACCTGGGAAAATCAGTAGTGAATAAATGAGCATATAAATAAATAAATATTTGTCATAAAGGAGTAAAATTCCTTACAAGTATTTAGCCTTTGGATGGATGAGCCCAATGACAGACAAAATAGGATTATACAGAAGAAAAGCACAATTAAACATTAAATTGCAGACCACTTCACTTGCAGGCGGTACTACCTCTTTCCTTCTAAGAGGTCTTGTAAAAAAGAAGCCTGTTTCCATCTTGATTCTCTGGGCCTTGTTCTCAACACCACCAACCTTTTTCACAGTGACCTGGCAGATTTAAGGACCTCAGAAAGTAGCCTTATTAAGGACCTCTCCTCAGTGCAATTTACCCAGCTACATTCTTGAATTTGAGTCATAATATTTAATACCTCATCCATACATAATATCTGTGAAAAGAGATTAAAATAAACATAACAGAAGTGGAAAGTCTTATTTCTATGGCAGCACTGATGATAATAGAAGCCTCACAAATAATTGTAACATCGTTCTCCTCCGCAAGCCCACTCTCCGGTTTTTGTGCTGCTATCAAGGACAAACAAATAAAAGAAACCAGGAGGAATCCAGTTCCTAAGCAACGCTGTATTTCTGTACCCCACTGAGGCTCTGGCAGCATTTTGTCTAGCTCAAGGCTCTGAAATAGGATACAAAAGGTCTGTGGCACTGTCTGGGAAGCACAGTCCAGCTTCCGATGGCACCTTCTTAAATCATACTCCTCTCGGGCTGCTATTACTAGCCTGTATGATGAAAATCATTGCTCTCACTTTTTGCAAGCCTTTGTGTTTCTCATCTATCTACCCGATAGAGCCATCGGGGCAGCGATCAGACCTTTCTGCTGTTGTACAATGCCAGGCAAAAGGAAGCCCTGAATTCAGAGGGAGGGTCTCTGATGCTACTGTAATACAAAACATAACAGCAGCAAACACCCTGGACACAAACTCAAATGATTTTCCACCTTCCAGTACCTACATTTGACACTTGTTTCTCTGAACACTCTTAACCTGCAGCAAACAGAATTTCTCCTGCAACCAGAGTCGGGCTAAATTGCAGCACTGACGCAGACCAGACTGGCATACACAGGGCCACAACGTGAAGAACCACCTTGTGCACAGGAGAATCACATAATACATCCTAACTTATTAACTCCACGACGAGCTGCTGCAACTCTTACATGATACTGCAGTAGGACGTATGGAAACAAGAACATGTGTCATCTGGAAGGTCTACCTTCTACTATCTACCATCTAGGAAGGTATGGCACACCTGAAAACATCCAGATGACCAAAAAAAAAAAAAAAAAAGTTGTTTTTTGCTAGCACATACACACACAAAACACATCCTCTAATTGCATAAAGTTCCATGAGCAATTTTGCAGAAGGATTTTTTTTTTTGGCATCATGCAGTTATCTAGTGGTAATATTTGTCCATCTGTTATAGAGCATATTTCCATATCCAAAGGCACAGTACACATTTCCACATGCTGGAAGGGACATAGAATTCTTGCTTTGAAAATCAGCCCATTGATCATAATGAAATATGGCAAAATGCCAATAGTTCATGTACTGGGATATCTCAAGGATTCACAGCTGAATAGCTATTTAAATAGTAAAAAACCCCTACTTCAAGTCATATTTAGAGCTGAGTATCACCAGAGTAACAACTTTTTCAGCAATACAATGTTCTTTATAAGTGATATGCAATGTAAATTTATGAGGACTGAAGCATAAAACTGTAACTATATAAATAATAACCACGTATAAAAGTAGACTCGACCTCAGTACAGTTATTTCACTCAGAGGAGTACTTTTCTTTATGAAGGGTTTATTTGTTCTGGCCTCACTTCTTCTAATGATGGCCTGCTATAATCACAAATGGATGTGGGGTTGATTTGAACAATTTGTTTTGCTCCTAAAATGTGGGATTTACTTCCAAGCATCAGTGTACAGAGTCTAAGTTGTTCCACTATAAAACTTACACCGCAAGAGAAGTAGAAAATGCTCTCCAACCAAAATTTCTCCTGTATCTTTTATGTTCTTATGGCAAAACCTCCCATTACTAAATGGAAATTATCAACTTAGTATTAATCTAACCATTCACCAATTACAGCAATTGAACAGACGTCATTAGTGAGCCTGGATTCACTCCAGTGAAAGCACACACACTCCCCAACACACAGACAGATGAAATTTCAATTCTCACCCTGGTTTTCAGGAACACTATGCACTCCTGCCTTTCCAAACTACATCAACAAAACTGTAGCATCCAGCTACAAATGATTAGCACCAAAGAAACGCAGATTTAACATTTATGTCAATGTTTTCAGCACAGGCAAAGCATAGCACTTTCAGAGTTCACCAGTGATGACTTTAACCTAGTGTAGATGAGCCAGTCTTTCAAGTGGTTAAAGGTAATTTAGATTACCTGCTAATTTATGTCTGGGCCACTCCTATGAGCAGCTTGTGCCAGATTGAATATGGTGCTCTTGTGAGGTGGGATTACAGTCAAAAGAATTAAGGAGGAACTACCCGATTAATTTCAGTTAATTTTATTAAAAGACATACAACTGTATGCAAACCAGCATCTCAGCAGTAGAAGAATGCAAGAGTATTTCATTCACAAAGCTACTGAGTCTCTATAACGTGTTCAAATTAATAGACAAGTTACCAGTTCCACAGATCTGTATTTGCATATCTAAGCGGCACATGCGGGTACCTTGTCCCCCCCTTTGGCACACGGCATGGGACCAGATCCTGCTGTCTGCTCAGAAAGCCGCTGCAAGTGTCGAATTTAGGATGGGCAAGAAATAACAATTGCAATGAAAGTTAAAGGTATTAAAAATGCAGTTTTCAAATTGCTCGGTATTTTCCTTACAACAGCTCTGAAGCCCCACTGAACAGTGCAGATCCTTGACACAGTCTCAGGTTGCTTTTCTGTCCCAAGGCACAACCTTCACGGCTGTCACTGGACTTCACGCACATTCAATGTGGAGCCAAATAAACCGCTGCTATAAATAGCAGTAGTGCTTGCACACATACTCACTGAAGTGACCTTTCTGTATGCTAAAATATCTCTATGCTGCTGCTGCAGAGGGTTATCTGAACCTCTTGATTCCCCATGGGAATTTTACTATAATAAGCTTCTCCCTCTTTTTGCATAGAAGACCTACATTTAATACAGTGGTGCTACTCAGGGGCTGTGGGACACCAAGGATGTGCTGGCAACGCTGGGAACTGACTCTTTAAGTGGATTAGCTTTGCTAGCAGGTGGCCTGGAGAAAGGGTTACGCAGTATCGGAATTTGCCACCATATAAAAAGGATCTATTTTAAGTATGCTCAGCCTGGCTTCATTTCTGACCTGTCAATGAAGAAAATGAGGGCTGGATGCTGAGTGCTTTTAAAATAGTATTCTGGGTCTAACACCAAGGCCAGCAACCCAACCTAAATTCTCATCCAGTCTTTCCCTGACGTCCCCATTTGCAAGCCCTAATTGTACCACCTTCGTTCCTGCACAGGAAATTAAATGTACATAAAAATGATTACCTATGCCAAAAGTTACACGTATTTTTTAATGCACATTAAAGATACTATAAAAATGTGTAAGGCTTGTAAAGAGCGCAATACTGAAATAGCAAGCATGATCTCTGCTGAAAATTGATACCAAAAGCTTGCTGCATTATTTTATTTCAACATGGTGCTACCAGTTCTCTTTTTACATAAAAATACCATTGCAGAAAGTGAGATCCTCCCTATCCCCTCAGAGGTTAAAAAATATGACTCTACAGAGACATCTGGCTTGTTATTTTAAATGTCACCAAATCCAAACCACAGCATTAAAGGAGTTATTAGTTACATCCTTGTTCTGTACATGCCAAAACATTTGCTCTCTCATCAACAGTTCTTGTTTATTCTGCTCTCAGTTTACTAAGTTCTGAACTCACAGATGGTTGCAGTAAGTTTAGTTTACAGAGAAAGCATTGCAGAAGAAAAACTACAGTAATGAACAATGTCTTTAACAAGTCACGCTTAAAGGAGATCAATAACATCTAATTTTTGTAAAGAATGCAGTAAATCCTTCTTACCTGACACATTCATGAGCTCACAGATATTCATGGCAGTCTCAGTTCATTTGGATAGATTGAAAACATAAAATTGATAATTTGAATTACTTTACTAAAGCAGATTCACTTTTTCTTTTACTGATTTAAAAAATGCAATTTTTGCCAATAATTTCTTCTGCAGAGTACAATAAACAAGCAGTACATTTCACAAGTCAGAGCTGAATTTAAGCTAGTACAGTAAAACTAGTATAACTGCAATGCAAATCCCTACATTTGTACAAAAGTAGATTATTTCAATAAAGTTTAAATTACTTAATAAGAGGTTAACAAAACAACATCAAGCCAAATTTCTATTTATCTAAATATTAACTCACCTTTTACCCTAGCAGAACTAGATTGGTTTAAAAAGTAATTTAAGGTTAAAAATTCAGGTCATACTATAGCAATTTTCTCATGCAAAAATGACAGAAGAAATGGGACCACCAAATGAAAACTAAGCTCATAAATGGGCACATACATATGTCTGGAACCACACATTTGCATTGCACAGGACAGATATATCATGATGCAGAAATAACCATAGGAAACTTGCCTTAAAAACACCTAGAGGTAAATTATATTCCAAGCATAAAATAGTTGTAAAATTTCTTTACAGCATATATCACACAGCATATGCTACAGGGTTAAAAACACCTTACCAAGGAAGAAAAGCAGCATGGAAATTTCCTGGAATACTGTTGTTTCCTCCCATTTTCCAGCCTTAGAAATTTTCCACTTTCATTAAGTTTTAGTTAACCAAGCAGTATATGTGATTTAATACCTATATGTTACATCAGTAGATACACGACTTTTTTTTTTTTTTTTCCCAGCTCCTGTTACAGGGCACTAGAATGCTAAATAATAGAGGTCAGTATCACACTTCCCTGCGGACAACAAGATGTCTTCATTTAAGGAAGGATTAAAGAAGGAGCAGAGAATCTGACCTCTCAGAGGAGAAACTAAATTCACCTAATACATTGTCTAATATGGGGGAGGGAAACCACAGGGAAGACTATGAACCATCAAAATACATGGCCTTATTTGAAACCTGTCCATCATGCTCATTCCATTAAAAATGGAATACCAATAAAAATGGCAATGATAGTCTCTAATGCAACCTGTGACAGCAGATCACGGCTCGGCTTGGGTGTCAAATTTTAGCATGGGTGTCAAATATTGGCTGAATATCTCTTAGCTTCACAGGACCAAGCAGTTTCTCCCCCTTGCTTTCAGTAAATACAAGGGTAGTATTTGTAACAGTCGATTGCCCATACTGTATCTCAGTGGCTTGAAAATATCCCTCTTGGGAGGGGTGATAAGGTTATAGTTCTGCAGTTCTGCTCTCTTCCTTCAATTAAGATTTTTAATGTCACCAAAATATGTTTTACCTAAATTCAAATCAAGGATTTGTTACTGAGCTGCATTTGGTATTTATAAACTTCAGACAGAACAGGCAGTAAGGCTCCTGGTTTATTGTTGTTTTAAGCCTATTGCAATTTACAAAATATGATCAGTTATTGTGGTGGCTCTAAGTATTTAAAGCAAAATCCATTTTTCTTTGTCAAACGCTTTATGTGATATGAGATGTTAGACACACAGACTGAGTCATTTTCTCATTAGCTCAGCCAAGCATACACGTCTTTCCCCATCCTCTCCTTGAATTTATGTTATGAAAAGATACATATTTTGAAGCAAATCATTTTCTCTGCATGTTAAAAACAAAAAGAAGTTGGAGACTGAGAAGGGGAGAAAGGGAACAGCTGAAAGTAATCTGAATCCCAGAATATATTTAAAGGGAAGAACAATGTATATTTCAATTGGGAGATAAGTCATATTGAGCTTATGAAAAAAACAGTCCTTGGATGCCACAGTTTGCATGTGGCTTGAAGATAAAGAAACAATGCTTCTTTCTTCTGCTCTCTAATCCTTCAAATGGGCAGCTTTAAAGTATTCCGTAAATTAAGTATGGATTTATGATCAGAAATCAGGTACATTTACTTTTTACAGTTAAATGCATTCAGAGTATTTAAGAACCCAGTATATTCCAGTGCTTTCTGAAAATAAGTAGGTGCAGTTCTAGCGCTAGTTCTGCAGTCCTGCTTAGGGGGCTTGTGTAAGGGTTACCGTACCCAACGCAGTTTTGCAAAACTTTATCCTTGGCATTTTGCTGCATTTTGTTTATTTAAGACAATATGGAATATAGTTTTAATTTAATAAACTGCAAGAAATTGAGAGGATTGAGGGTTTAAATCAGGAATGAAATCTGTAACATTCAAAGACAGAGAAACCAGGACTGTCTCAAAAAACAAAAGACTGAAATTCCAATTGACAGATTACCAGCCTCTCCAACACCTGACTAACTCTAAGTACGTGACTCGTCCCACTGAAGCCACAAGACAGGTGCTTGCTTGATTAGGACGATACACTTTTAGACAAATTGATTTATGTGAACAGACTCACTCCTTTGACCACAGAAAGCTTAGGATGAGACCATGAGGTAAGAATTTTTTCCATCCATTCAGTCAATGGCCAGGTTTTCACTCTGGAAAACGCAGCACAGGTCTCTCAACTTTGGACTTTTGTACCCTCAGTAATACACCCACACGAGCCCTGCACCGGCACAGCTCTACCCGGAGAAACTGAGGTGCAAATCCAATCCTTCCCTTCCAAACTGGAACAAGACAGTTTGGCTGCGTCTTGACCAAGCTCGAGCTAAACGAGTGCAACGCAAACTGCTGCAAGGATAGGGGGTGTTTTGCTTCTGCAAACACATAAAACTTTCTTGCACTATACTTAGTCTTTGCTGTTCCAGAAGATATATCCCCATACAAAAATAATGTAATATTCAATTCAGATGTACTTCAAATTGTGTTTTAGGGGAACAATAGCTCATTACTTTTGAACACGTCAGAAGCAATACAGAGATTTCAAACCACAAAGTATGTAAGCAACAAATACTAATGCCTGCTTGAGCTGCTCTGTAATATTTTATCTGGAGATCTGCCAAATTCTTTGTCTGAAATTCAGCTAAAGTTTGATGATCACAAGTACAATGGCTATTTTTGTCTCTATCTAACATGCTTATTATCAGGAATAAAAAGACAAATTGCCAAGTGAATGGCACTGTTGTTATAAAGGTGGTATTTAAACCATTGAAGAACTTTGAAACAAATAGAAAGCAACCAGCAAATTTCACATTACTTCAAAAGATGTTTTTGCAAAGCTCCATTTTTCAATTATTTCACACAAGGTGCTATGCTCTGTGGGTTTCGATCTCCAGGGCCAGGCTGCGATGCATCCTCCACAGGAAAAAAGGACTTTTTAGGCTATATTAAAGAATACTTTTTTAAAAGTAACTAAAGCCATAAGGGCAATTTTCATGCATAAACACAGCTTTCTGGCTGTTTTTCACTGATGTCAGGCAAACATTAGCCATACCCAGCATGGCACTTCCCCTTAGCTTTATCTTATAATTTCCATTGCATACTGGAAATGGGGCTCTCCAAGCGGAGCATTTCTAAAAGGATAATTGCTGTGGAAGGACAAACTAGTCCATGAAAATGAGGAACAGTCTGTGGATTTCACCCACGTCATTCCACAAAATAAAAAAAAATTGCTTTCTATCCCATATACTTCTCAAAGTTTGCAACAGCACATTCTCTCCCACTTCTACATGACACTGCCAATACACATAGCCTTCTATCCCACGCAGACCTCACATTTTCTTTTCTATACCACAGTTAGCCCAGTATCTCATCTCTCTGAATTATATTTTTAGATATCAACTGTCTCCAAATGCCCTATGCCCCTTGTCCTAGAGTGCTAATGGCTTCCTTTTCCTTGCTCCTGTCTCCATCTGATAGTAAAGTATCATCTTCTCACAAAACAGACTTTTTCATTAGGATAAACTTGCATCTTCTTATTCCAACAGGACAGAAGATCAACTGATCGAGAACTCGGCCATGATGACCCCCCCCGAACTATGAACTCCTCTAAAGCCCTTTAAAACAAATCAAAAGGCTCCCATTGCATTTTTATTAAATAGCTTCTATGGCAACTTTAAAATGCATCTTTTACTTTTGCCTACAGATGTTCACTATCTGGGCCAGAAAATATTGAGAAGTCTCACTTTTCACCTGTGGATATTTTCCCCTCTTGGTCTGACCTAAAGACTGCGAGAGGGGAGAAAAAGGGAATGACTGAATTTGCAGAAAGATGGTCAAGGAGTTGTAACAGAAATCATCTTGTTCTCTGTCTTTGGACCATTAGTCATACTAATACACATTTTACTAATTTAAAAAAAAAAATTTGTTTTTAAGTTTTGCTTACTACAACAGTGCCGCCACCTTCCCCACAGCCCCCCACCCATCTCTGCAATCAACAGGCACAATGGCATATGGGTTCAGAAGAAATTTTTCAAAGAGCAGCTATTGAGAGCATATGAAAAGATTCACTCCAGAGGTATGAAAAGCAAACAAGCTCTCTTCAGCAGTATCTGTTCTAGGAGCACATCCTCACTGAGTGACTGACAACAGCCTTAAGCCATCTTTAACCTATCCACCAAGATTTATATTTTCCCTATGGCGAACTGTTTGAAAGGAGGTATAAGCTGATCATATTTTGCCTTCATCTGCTCATGTCTCAACCTTCTATCTTTTAAAACATAACCCACTCATCTCTAAGATGCACAGGCTCTTTCAGCAGCCACAGACTGCTTAGACATACACTGTATTACATGTCCAACCTGGGCGCTTTATGCAAAAATCCCAAATACTGATGTATTATGGGCAGAGGTTATTCTGTTTTGCATCCCACTGCCTTCAGGCATCCCACAGCCTGTGTTCTGCACCTTAACGGTTTGCAGCCTGGTTGTGAATTGGAGACATAATCACAAGCATGTTCCTGTCAGCAGCACTGTAAGCTGGAAGTGCACTGATGAATACTTATTCTGACTTCAGTGACCTGATCTGCCTGTATATTCCCTGGGAGACTTTTCCCTCCTCCAGCGCATGCACCATTATCTCTTGCCAGGAGCACTGCTACTAAGCTCTTGCATTTTCTAGTGCCTCTTTGCTTTATATCATGAAGACACTACTTTAACAAACAATATTAATCAGACTTGTGGTTCCAGACAGGTAAACTTCTAGCAGTATAAAAATGTAACAAATCATTGCATTTACACTATGGTAAGCTATTATGTAATGTACTTGCAGCAAAGAAATTAAATTGACAGATACTAAAATCAGTATTGATAGCAACAGCTTGAAAGAGAAAAAAAGATAAAGAACAAGAAAAGAAAATCACCAGGAGATTTAGCTTCAAATGTTCTAAAATCCCTAGATGACGGATATGACTAAGAACAATCATCAGGGAAGCAAGTGTTTGGGGAAAAGCATTTAAGTGGCAAAATAAACTGAGCTTTAGCCAAATTTAAAGCTCTCTGGAAAAAGAAAGCCAATAACAAGACGGCGCATCACTAACTATATCCCCAGGTAGCAGTAATATCAATCGCTATAGATATTATCATGCAATTATAATGCTGTTTAGTAAATTGTCATCACAAACAAGTCCTACTAACCTTACTCTATCCATTTTATTAGATAGGAGAATCTTAAGACAGACAATATTCTGTTAAGCAGTCATTAAAATGCGGAAGTATAATCATTACAAGAAGTGAAATAGAACATCTCCCTTCTTACCCTACCCCCTAAATCTATATTGCAATATTGGAAGTGGAAACAGGAAAAAGCTTCCTTACAGCAAAGAGAACTTTTCCAGAATTAAAGCAAAAATAGTGTAATGTTATGTTGGTCACCCTAAAAGTGGTCATCGAACAGCTGTTGATTTAGCCCATCTCAAAAGGTACCAGCATAGGGATGAGAGGCTGCCCTGGCTGTATCAGTCTAAATAGCTCACCAGTGCTGGGCGGAGAGGTCCCAGTGCCTCTCTTCTTGCCCCAGCACAGGTCTCCTCTTCCTCCCGCCCTGCTGCTCCAGCTCTGGCACTGGTCAGACCCCATGCAGAGCTGATTCAACTCATGGTACCAGCAGAATCTGGCCACAAAACTCAACGTTTTCTGCCATGTTAGCTCAGCAAAGGGTCCTGCTGTCAGATCCAGCCCAAGGGAGAAGGCTGGACAGCAGCAGGATGGTAGATCAACTCATGCTTAATGTGTAATGTTGGCACTAAGATGGGGAAAACATCCACATAAGTTCATGGTTTAGTGCTCCACATAGGACACCAGCCAAAAGAAAATCAAGCAATTGCCATGCAAATACAAGTGTCAAAGTCCATTGTTCCCCCATCCTGAGAAGCAGCAATACAGATTTTATACCTCTTTATAAGAATACTGTGACACAGGATTGTCTCTTCAATGTGACTGCACATTTGTTTTATGCATGTGAATTGCTTTTCCAACAAGACGGCTTCTAAACCAGAACTGTAATTGCAAATTTAAACTTACAGTCAAAGGGGAAAAAATTCCATGTTTACAATTCCCTCTAATACAATGTGACAACTCAGCCAAGGTGAATTTAGGGGCAAATATTTACTTCTGCTAATCTCCTGATCCAGTAATTCTCGTCCTTTTTGGGGGAAGAAACAACTCTTTTATCCTTCCTTCACCAATATCCTTCCATCCTGTATTAAAGCCTACACCTCTACTCCTACCTA
The DNA here is from genome assembly GCA_009819775.1 of Phoenicopterus ruber ruber. Lineage (NCBI taxonomy): Eukaryota > Metazoa > Chordata > Aves > Phoenicopteriformes > Phoenicopteridae > Phoenicopterus > Phoenicopterus ruber. Next base: position 9,358,761 of record CM020229.1, on the reverse strand, counting down.
AGCAGAGCTGTTTGACTCAGGGTACCTACCCCTTTAAAAATGGCGGGTAAGTGTCCAGAACTTCACAGATTGTTGAAGATTTATTAAATACTAATTTAAAAATTGTTGACATTTATATTTGAGAGGAATAATGATAACATCTGCAGCCTTGACAGGTTTTCTCATACAGATATGCAGGCTCACTTTTGTATTCAGTAATAGGCTTGGTCCTGCCTTTGTCCGATTATATCTTCCATCACCGTGAAAAGCCATCAGCTTCCTTCTGCTCTTCTGGGTTTTAACCTCAGCATCTTGAAAGACAGATACCTTCAGACACCTGGGTATTTATGACACTAGTACTTCAAATATATGATACTTCAAATTTGCTTGAGGAAACACATCTCAGGTGCTAAGCCCTTTCCTGCTGCCTTGGCCTTTTGCTTATTGAATGTGTCTTTCCTTGCTGTTCCCAAGACTCCTTCTTGTGTCTCGGTCAGGTCAAGTTCCTTCCTGCCACCAATGTTTTTTGAACTCTCTTATTATTAATACCACAAATCAATTTGTCCAGTAGTTCACTCACTAGGATATTGTATTGGGTTTACATGCCAAGGTTTTGGTAGCGGCGGGGTTACAGGGGTGGCTTCTGTGAGAAGGTACTAGAAGCTTCCCCTATGTCTGATAGAGCCAATGCCAGCCAGCTCCAAGACGGACCTGCCGCTGGCCAACGCCAAGCCCACCAGCAACGGTGGCAGCGCCTCTGAGATAATGTAGTTAAGAAGGGGGGAAAAAACAAAGCTGCGCAACTGCAGCCGAAGAGAGGAGTAAGAATATGTGAGAGCAACAACTCTGCAGACACCAAGGTCAGCGAAGAAGGAGGAGGAAGAGGCACTCCAGGTGCCAGAGCAGAGATTCCCCTGCAGCCTGTGGTGAAGACCATGGTGAGGCAGGCTGTCCCCCCGCAGCCCACGGAGGTCCATGGTGGAGCAGATATCCACGTGCAGCCCGTGAAAGACCCCACGCCAGAGCAGGTGGATGCCCAAAGGAGGCTGTGACCTCATGGGGGAGACACACTGGAGCAGTCCATTCCTGAAGAACTGCACCCCGTGGAAGGGACCCATGCTGGATCAGTTCATGAAGAACTACAGCTCATGGGAGGGACTCACGTTTGGAGAAGCCCATGGAGGACTGTCTCCTGTGGGAGGGACACCACGCTGGAGCAGGGGAAGAGTGTGAGGAGTCCTCCCCCTGAGGAGGAAGGAGCGGCAGAGACAACGTGTGATGAACTGACTACAACCCCCTTTCCCCGTCCCCCTGCACCGGTCAGGAGGAGGAGGTAGAGAAATCAGGAGTGAAGCTGAGCCTGGGAAGAAGGGAGGGGTGGGGGGAAGGTGTTTTAAGATTTGTTTTTATTTCTTATTATCCTCCTCTGATTTGATTGGTAATAAATTGAACTAATTTCCAAAGTCAAGTCTGTTTTGCCCATGATGGTAATTGCTGAGTGATCTCTCCCTGTCCTTATCTCGACCCATAAGCTTTTTGTTATATTTTGTCTCCCCTGTCCAGCTGAGGAGGGGAGTAACAGAGCAGCTTCGGTGGGCACCTGGCATTCAGCCAGGGTCAACCTACCACAGATATTTCTAGATGACTGCCTGGAAAGGCCTAAACTATTCTAGGAACTTGTTGAGGTGGTCCTGCCCCTATCCCCACACCCAGACAGGCTCTGGCACCTTCCCTCACTCTCTTGTGGTGATGGGGGTTCATCCCTGCACACTAGGCTGCAGAAAAATTTGGCAAGGGTGAAGGAGAGGGAAAGGAGGGGGATAATTCTCTGCCAGCTCAGCTCACCGAAACAGCTCACTGCAAGGCAGAGGTGACCCAAGGGAGAAGGTAGGGAATCAAGTGAGTCCTCTCAGCTCTGCTGTGGAGGAACGTTCCACCTCATCTCCCAGCCCACAAGGGCCCAGGCCACCCTTGGGGCGAGCATTGTCCAGGATGCATAGGGATCTCTCAAAATCTTTTCAAGTGATCTAAAATTCCACTCTCCACAATGCCAAAGTTGTTAAGAACTTATTGGGAACAGGCTGTATTGTCACAGACACTCGGGGAAATTGCATCTTTTTGTTCTGTACAGTAGTACTGCTTCTAACATTCCCTTTTCTGCATTACATATATCAATTTTCTTATATATTGACACAATGTCTTTTCGACTCTGGCTATGTAACAGAGCCACTCCAGAAATTTGCAGACACAACCAACTGCAGCAAACGGGATGTCCTGGGTCCTCCAGCCCATCATCCTGTGGTTAACTCAATTCAAACCACTGTGTACACTTTACCACAGGTCCTATATTTCAAGCCCTTCCACATATAGCTGTAGTTGCCCTAAGAATATTCCTTAAATAAGAATATTCATTACAAATGAGCACTATATAGAGTAATGACAGAGCAGCACCACCCAGGAAACCCAAGCTTACTCCGGGCACTGCATGCAGTTGCCGTCCACTAACCTCACCGCTCCTTGACTTCATAAGCAGTCCTCAACCCTCAGCACTAAAGGGACAAGTTCATTGTAAATATTTAGTTATTCATCCAGCTTGATAAAATGCCCGCATGCCATCTTCCTTGCTCATTCGCATGGTTTGCTGGTTAAGTATATTTTCATTCTCTGAAGATGATGATTATGGTTGTTGGGAATGATGATAACCTCCCAGGACATTATCATTATTCAAAGCCTGCTATGGCAAAGACATTCATTTAATTATCCAAGGGGCATTTATGAAAATGCTTTTGTTATATAGACAAACCGTTATGAAAGAGCAGCTACACTGTGGGTATCCTTATATCAATTAAGTATGATTACTGAGGTGACTGCAACATTCTCCCACAATTTTTACCAAATTATAGGTAAGAGAACAAAAATCTGAGTTTTCTTTAAATCCTCTTCTTTTCCCTCCATCATTTAGGTAGATGTCATTTTCATTATCCTGTAAATCTCAGGTCTCCACCCTGTCTAATTATTACTGTCAGAAGACCCATTTTAGATCCTATACCTAAATATTTCAGCAGTATCCCCAGGAAAAAAAATGGCAAAGCACTTTGGATTCCTAAAAGGGAAAAGTGTTCAACTGCATAGCAATTACTACACATGTTGTGGAGCATTAAGTGAGAAGACAATGTGTTAGACACCTGTGAGAATGTGTATCAACTATTTGGAAATCAAACAATATAATTTCTTCTTGAATATTAATTTTGAAAATTAGTGAATTAGGCCAAACAACTTCAAGGAGCTTATTTTCCTTCCCACGTATGAGACTGCAGATGAATCAGACCATAAAATAATCACTCTAAGTGTATAAAAGTAAAAATATCTAAAGAACTGATTGTATATTTAAAATAATACTTTATTACAGCCATAAGGTGTATTAAGTGGGATTAGCTCAGAAATATATTTAAAATGTTTATTTTTAAAACGTCTCATTTCTGTAGGACAAAGAAAAAGAGCACACACCACAGCCTCCCCTGCTTGAATACAACAAAATTTATGAATGTGGGTGAGGATTCTCAGTAGTAAAGGCTTTTTAACAGGATCAGGTTTTCACCTTCAAAAATGAGCAATTCTTGTTTCTGTTGCCACTCCTATATTGCATGAGAGCTGTGCTGAATACTTATTTCATCAGTCAATGCTTTGACTAACCCTTGTACATATATTGAAGAAAAAGCACCTTAAAATGTAATCACTGGAACAGCATGACACATACGGTAATTTAAGAGGTTCAAGCCTTCTACTTACTATCCTTTATAATAAAAGGGGTTTGTCTTTATCAATAGTATTTAAAAGGGTGCAAAAAAGGACTATGATATTTAACACTGTAAATTAACAATGTATTCTTGGCTTTTTTAAGCATGCCTAAGAAAAACAGAAATGGAAATGAAAGTGACCCCAAAAACTGATGTCCAGAAATCTCATGTTCAAAACAGACAGAGGAAAGCATAAAGATCACACTGGATTCTGGTCTGCACAAAGAGATCTTACTCTGCTCTAGAAAAGGTACATTCCCTGCTGCTGCAAGCAGGCACGTGCCCTTGCAGCAGGCGAACAGAATTGCCTCCATTGAGAGCAGCAGTTTTGGTTGATATTGTAATTTGCTACAACTTTCATTTTTAAGCTTTTGCTGTTGAATCCCCACTTCAAAATTAAAACCCCAAACCAGCCTTTTAGCTGTTTTTCAATACTGACTTGCTTTGGAGGTGCTAAGTCACAGGCAAACACGCATTATTAGATTGCAGTAACATTCTACCACATCTGCTTGGACTGTATTTGGCCCTACTTAGTCCCAGCTCTTCTCCTACTTCTTACAGTTTGGCCTCAATTTTATTTATCTATATCTGTATGTATATATAAACACACATATCTACATGCTTATCTACATATCACAAACATAGCTTATTGTTCCTGATTTTAATTATTTAGTTGACATTCTTAAAGAGGCTTTAAAGGAATTATTTTTCTTCAGAACAGAAAGACTGAAGGAATCCTGATGCTGTAGGCACAGAATATTGCATTTGACTGCTCAGCATATTCAGCAAGGCTTGAGTGACTCATACAAGGACATGGCTGCAGAAGAAATGTTTTTATTAATTATTTACTAATCTTTAGTGTTTCAGTGCCATACAGAGTTAGCATAACTTTCTGAATAAATTATTCAGATTTTGATAGTTCAACCCAAACACAGCACAGCTCAAAAGACATGACAAACCTGCGTCGCATAACACATACCCACTAAATCCCTTTCCTTCATTGCAGCTCTTGATATTTTAATCACGTTTCTACCCAGGGGTGCACTCCTTAGCATCAGGCAATGTAAATCAGCAGAGTCCATTTACAAATACTGTAGAAATTCAGTGATCGTCCCAGCCTCCTCCCGGCACAGAAGCACAACAGACTGAACGTACCACTGGAACAAGGAGGTCACAGCATCAGAGATGCTCTAACAGAACTACCTGCTGGCCAGCCAGGCTAGCTCAGGATCCTGCCTCGCACTGACCCACTCCGGCTGTTCAAAGGGGCTAGGCAGGGCAGCCAGGTACAGGCAGTCACATTTTCCCACCTGTAGGAAAGTTCACCCTCATGAACCACAGTGCACTGTTGTCTCGTGCCCTGAGGCTGTGGCATTCTCATCATTTGCCAAACTCATGTTTTCCACGCTTGATATTGTAGCTCTAAAGAGTCTTAGCACATGTATAAAAGGCCAGATTAAAATGCTGCCAAGCTTATGGCTTAGGCGCTGCTGTATAGCTACAAACTCCAGAAGCTGACCGCATATCATGATGCCTAAAAAGAAAAGAGGGAACCATAAAATGTCAATGTCTGAGAAAAAATGATTCATAATGCAAACTAGATGAGAAGATTTTTGCACACTTTCTTCTGCAGAGTTATCTTCACTGGAGCAACCTCTCCAGTCCAGGGCACAGGGAAAAGCAAAGCGCACCCCAGCCGCTCCCATGGCTCTGAGGATCCTGACCACTCACAGCTGCCCCCCCCAGAGCAGCTCTGTGCAGTGCACAGCTAGTGCAAGAGAAATAATTGCATTGCACCGTGTTGCAGAATAAGGCACCTTGACCTAGCTCCTGCAGAAATCAATCACTGATTAAATTTACATAGGCATAGTGCCTAGGCAGAGCTAGGATTTGGTTCATAATACAAATTACTCCCCCACAAAGGGATAAAAACATCCTACTTGAAGTAAATGGTAGACTACACATTACCTGGAAAAGCTGCTGTCTTGGCCTCCTGAGAACTGAGATACTTCAGAATGTGCCTCCAGGCTGGGATTTCTGGTGTGCCCAAGGAACCTCATGCTTTAGGCACTTAACTCTTCTCAGCTCCTTTCTGTGCCTCAAGCTATATGATGCAACAGGAAACACAACCACCTAAACCAACCTCTAGCCAATCTCCATTGGCAAAGCAGAAAACATAGATAACAGGAGGAAGAGGCAACCAAAAAAAATTCCTAATGGATTATAAATTATAGAAAGAACATTCTTTGCTATGTAATTAATGGAAATTTACCATTTTTAAGCTTCCTGAGGGAAATTTTCCATGTCAAATCAATTTGTAGGTAGGACCCAAGAGGCAGAAAATCACAACTGCTTCAGTATGCTTCTTCATTAGACTGTTGCTGGGGGTTTAATTTTCAGTCACGTTCTTTGGTGACTTTGATCTTTGATGACAGTGTTAACTCTATTTGGTCCTCAGTACTGCATTGATTTTAAACAGCCTTTTGAGATACCCTCACTAATTATTTCACTGGAAGTTTAATTAAATCTTGTCACACAGGAATAAGCTGCTTCTTGGAATAGCTGCTAAACATAAGACGGCATGTAATTGGAGAAAAAGGAGGACGAATAATTATAGCTGGACAGACAAGCACATGAAGAAAAAGCAGAAAGCTGTTTGAATTTACGTGCAAGTGTCTGTGAACCTTCTCAGCTTCCTTTGTGCACAGAAGTAGCAGACTTCTTGCATTTGTTCTGTTTTCCATCTAGATATTTCTTTATCACACACTTCCATTCTCAAATCTCATCCTAATTTCTGTAATATAGGCAACTTTGTAATCTACAAGTTTCTCAGGATTCCTATGAGATTGGAACAGAATTATTAATATTTAGTCAAGAATACATTATGAGTGGCTATCTTCCTTCAGACAACTGCTCTGCTTATGTTTACACAAAGCAGCAAAGGAAAAGTTGCAAGCATTTCTTTTGTAATGAAGTTCTTGTGCCCACAATTCCTCCCTGTTGATCTGTAACTGCCTTTTATTTTCCAAATGGAGTCCTACAGATAAAGGATATTAGATTATAGCAGAGATTGAATTTAGTCCTCAACCAGATATACATGCTTAAAAATGGGACCTTTTTTTCATTAGAGATTTCACTATCCACTTTCCTTCTGATTCTTAGTCTCCTAGAGCAAATAAGTAAGTCTTTTACCACAAGTAATTCACCCAGCTCTAATGTTGAACATCACATGTATATATTTCATACTGAGCCAGCAGCTAGTTAGTATGTTCATCTTGGAAAACTGAGCAGAAAAGGAAATAAAGCTATATCCCTTAGGTTAAGCACTTACATTTTGCCAGCCAATATATTTCCATATTACTGGTATAGATATGGCATTCATACATAAATACCATACTTTTAAGATGACATCAATATTTCTTTTTTTGGGGGAAAAAAAAGATAATCTGACTTTAAATGAGGTTTAAGAGCAGAAGAAACTGTTTGGAAGGGTATATCAACCATAACAAGACAGCAGAAAGTAAAATTAAAGCTTAATGATAGGTGAAATAAAATAGCAAAATATATTCATTTCCTGATCTGAATTTTAATACATGATCTGCACAAGACATTGCAGGATCAGATTTAAAGTTCCTCAGAGACTGAATAAAAGCCTCAAGAGTTTTGCATGATAAGCCAAAATGGTCAAACTGGACTCCACAGAAGGAAAGCAAATACAGGTGTTTTGAGGGGGGGAGTAACAGCAGCATCAGTGGCAGAGACCAACAATGAGAAGAGCTGAACAGGAAAGCCAGGCCTTGGTACACATTCTAACAACCGTGTTAAGGGAAATGAAGGACCTGAATAAGGCGCTACTTCTTAATCTTATTAATATATCTACAGTATGGCTGGAACGTTCAAGAAAGAGAATTTGTTTTCCAGCCCTTGAACAAATGACCATGGCCATCTGGGCAGATTGCTCTTCATCCAAAGGGGCTGGAAAGTCTCTGAGAACATACACTCTTGCTTGGAAGTTAAGAATAAAACCTCTGTCATTGGTACTTCTTTGCACCATTCTCAGGTCTAGCAGAAGCACCCCAGGGCAGAAATTTCTGTCTTGTGTAAAAAGAAGAGAGAAAATAACACTTCCTCATGTTACTTTCGAAGCATTTCAATAAATGTGATAGGACTTGTATCCCCTGTACCATATTTCCAAAGACTGGGAGCTCTTTAAATCCCCCCACAGTGAGAGTTTAACTATCAAGTTCCACAGAACTGTATCATTCTCTTCCCAATTAAGATGCACAATGTTTTTCCATCTGTATATTAGTTTTATTTTACTTCTGTTATTATCTTGTGTTCTTACTATAGGTCTCTCTCACCCCTAAAATAAATTTAACAAATCCTCTAGAACTCTTCACCTCTAAAGCAGTATCCATGCTTTTCTGTCACACTCATCATATCTGACAGAGCTTCCAACAGGCTGTCTACTATGGCTAAACACAGTAACAAACCCTTCAAGACCTTGTGTCTGATCGCTCCCACTGGATTTCCATAGCAGAATAACCAATTTCAGTTGGTTTGTTTCAAAGTAAAGATTCAGACCACACATCTCTCACATAATGGGCTTACTTCTCCCATAGATTATTTTCCAAGTACTTCAAGACAGTGAGAGGCTGATCCTGCAGACCCTGAGTCCCAGCCCTGTTCCAACACCTACATGAGGACAGGCCCCACTGGCTGTCACTGAAATGTAACATGGATGTTTTAGTGCAGTTATTATTGGAATTATGGATGTCAAGGGATGACGGATCATCCGCCCTATCGTCACTGGGGATCAACAGATACACCGAATTTACTGATTAGGTCAGCACAACTGCACAGTTGCAGGCTAGGGAATCTATCTCATCCCTTTTATTCTGTGTGGGTTTGCAGCTTTTCACAGATTAATTTCTTCAGGTTGGGGCTGGAACATCCTCCAAACACATGCTGTGGTTGTACTCACAAGAGTTTATTTGAATTGGTTTTTCCCTAGTTCCACTTTCCTTGCAAATAATTTCCTGTCTGATACCGACAGATCAGTGTGTCTGTTTAACTAAGGAATAAATGAATCAGTGGATGCTGTAAAACGCCACTCTCCTAAACTGAAATCTGTCATACTGACAGTGTGACTTCAAGCAAGTCATTTAACATGTCTCTGCCTGATCCTCATTTTACAGAAAGTGCCATCACTGTCTTTATTTCATTTACACTCTCAACTCTTGAGGCTGGGACTGCCTTACGACATGTTCCTGGGGTAACACACCCGTATTTTCAATTGTGGGTACTGGAATATAAAGATATAGGTAACTACGTAGGGGAAATAGTTAAAAGAACTGCAGAGAAGGACAGAACAGAAAAGAGAAGATTATTTTGTCTCTTAACAATGTTCAACCAGAATAACTTTGGGTGCTATCTTGTAAAAAAAGGCACAATATTTGCAGATAGTGTGATCTTCAAATTGTCTCTCTCTTACTGCAAAAAGCTTACCAAAGTTGTAGATTATAATATGCTTCAAAGTTTCACATGTCCTTAATGGAGAATTTCTGGAATACTGCCATAAATATTTAATAGCTGGAAGTCAGCAAATATATTACAAGGCCAAAACCTGTAGTCCATCTATCATACCTCAAAAAAAAAAAATCACCACTGCACTCATGCATACGATTAACTTTTGTCAAGCTTTCTAAAAAAATGGCTCATATGGTAATTTAGAATCACCACTTTGAATCAACACATCTTCAGCACTTCCAGTACAGAAAGCTCTTCCCAGTGACAATCTAGTCTTTACCAGTTTGTGTCTTCAGCATCAGTCCACAGCTGCAGAGTGTATGTGACATGCAGATAGATTTCTATATAAAACATAGCAAATAAGATACACAATCTCTATTTTTCAAGTATCTTCACTACAGAAATAACCTTTGCTATTCCAAATTGCCTGTCCACTCATCCTCCACAAGCAATTTTTTTATGGAAGACTAACACAAATTTGAAGGTGGCTCATTAAAAAAAAAAACAACAACAAACCACCCCAAAAAAACCCAACCAACCAACCAACACCCCTTAGAAAATCCTGAGAAATTTGGCAGTTTCCCTGAAAAGCTTCTAAATTACCACAGCCTGTCAGTGAGTTGGTCTAGTTTCCAGCTTATATATTTGGAATGATTTTTCATGACTACATTAAAAAGGAACTTGTCACAATGAAATGATTTAAGGAAAACTTGGTATTTCAGAAACAGCAGCCCCATACAGCAAATAAGTTCACCCCCACCTGCTGCCTCCTGCTATTTCAACCATACTTGGGTTGGGGATGATGGCAAAACAGTAACAAAGTGTAAGACTCTTTTTCAGCACTTTAAATATTGATGTGCTGCTATTCCTTAAGACCTGGGTACTGGAATGCATGGTGCATCTCCTCTCCTATCTAACAGGTATGCTCCTACATCTTGAAGAGCTGAGGCCAGCACCAGTGAGCCGGCCTGCAGCACCACAACGCTCACTTTCTTCTCCTCTGGCTAACTGAAGGCACAGTCTAGCAAAACTCGAGAAATAAAGCCTTTACAGAGAACAGATACTTCTTCGCCTGATAGCCCCCATAACATGACAGCTGCTGTACGAGTGCTGTAGGACAGGAGAGAGCCCTCCTTGGGAGCAACCAGCACTTCTCCTTTCTCAGCTCTGCTCCCCACCTTTGGCAGGGCAAAAGCCACCATGCAGCCTTGGCCTCCCTGGGTATTTCTGCACGACAACAGTCTTTCCAAAAGTGCTTCTTTTTCTCCCGTAGCAGCATTAAAAGCTTCGTAGCTTACACAATGATAAGCATTTGTCTGTCAACACAGCCCCATGGCACTGCTATTTGCACCTACCAGCCACATTTCTCTACAAAGCTGAAAGTCACTTTGAAACTGCTGGAGGTCTGGGTCAGCAGGGAGAAATTCAGGATAATTAGCACAGAAGGTGCCCGGTCCAATCATTCCAAATGAAAAAATAGGTGCAGAAGAGAAGGAAAAGTACGCAATTTATGTGCAAAAATGTGTAACCAGGTATCATTCCTGCTCTGACTCTGAAATGTGGTATCATTTATTTATTTCTAACTTCTCAAAGACTGGCATTTCTTCACTTTAAAAAAAAAAAAAAAAAAAGAACAGTAATGGGAAGATAAAAATACTCCAAAGTAAACAGTTCAACCAAATCAGATATGAAAGGAAAAAAAAACCTCTGCAGATCTCTATTATGGAGACTGATTATTAGCAGATATATATGAGCACTTAGGAAAGTCCTTCAACTTGATCGGAGTAGGAAAAAACACATATCTCTGTAGAAATAACACCAGAAGGTATTTTCCTCCAAGCTTCTGTGGGAACAGCAGGCCCTGACCCTTCACAAACTATTTGTTTGAGTTCACGTGTAGCAAAAACCAAAAGTCCGAGTAACATAATTTCCGATTTCTCTGCTAAACAGTTCAAGACATCCAGAAGGACACTCGACAATTTGTTCAGCTGAGCAGTAAACAACCCCTGCACACAGCAGGAACATGTGCAAAGCCAACTACACCTGCATGTTCCTCTGCAAATTGCCAGAGGCTGTTAGAACAACTGCATCTCATTTTGGGGAGGAAGAAACAAAAAAGCACAGGAATATTGCATCATCTTCCAGAACGAGTTGTTAAAGCTCCACATAAAGTACCATCTGATGCACCATCAATAACTAAAATTAAACTCATATTTAACATGACGAGAACAAAGCAGGCAGCCAAGCCTCAGTTTCTTCCTTGCAAACATTTTTAAGGTTTAAGATTATTCAGGTATTGCAGTCCCTACTCCTGGGGGGTTATGTTATCCCTACCAGATCCTGAATGTTCACCCCACCTGCTGCTGGTCCCTGGTTTGACCTGGAGCCCTCCTACACAGTTTTTGACCTCCATAGCTGCAGCATCAAACCACTTGCTCTTGGAGCCATGGCACCACTTAACAAGGAGAGGCAGACCTTGCCACAGGGCGGGAGAGCACACATGGGGCAGCAGCTCCCCCACTGCTCTGCAGACTCAGCACAGGGATTCCCAGTAGTCCACGTCTCACGATGTTGAAATGCAGGACCAGAGCAGCTCACAGCTGCCAGGGGAGGAGCAGGTTCAGGTGGTGCTACCTTGTCCCTCTCATCACTGCTAAAACGGTAACAGAAGACTAGCAAGGCCACTTACTGACCAGGGGATCCCACAGCACAGCAAATGGCATTCCGCCCTCCCACACTGCTCCTGCCACTGCTAAGATGACAACTAGACACAAGCATGGCGATTCACTCCAGTACCCAGCTCTGCTGATCCACAACTAAGGCAACACCATTCCAAGTCACAAATAAAACACTGGCTAAGCACATTAAAATCTTAAATCTGCTCCCTGGGGATCAGCCATCTCCCACCACGGGCACTGCCCCACAGCCTCCTCCAACGCTGCAAATAGCTCCTTTCCTGCTCCCCTGGACTCACCCAGCTCCACAGCATCCCCAGACCCTGTTTAGCTCACTGGCCACCAGCATCGGCCTGGCTTACGGGTCACCACCACGCTGCTCTCCCACAGGCAGCGCCCACACACCCTGGGGTTGCAGGAGGAGCTGCAGCCCCTCAGCCACCGGTCCCCACAGTGTCCCTGGCTTCTTACAGCTGAACCAGGGCCCTGCCCAGCAATGGCCACAGCCTCTGCGGAGCCACGGCGGGGCTTTTAACAAGGCAACAAACACACCACAGTTTCACAAGGAAAGAAATTTTCTCTGGTCTCTGTTTCTGGGAAGGAAAATATCAAAAAATTAATCTTGTTATGTGGTATTGACTTCCATTCTGTGCAAGACAGGGAAACAATATAGAAAGCTACAGAACAAGAATGAAAAACAAAACCCCAGCGACCTTGAGTAGACGACACTGGAATTGCTTCAGTAAGCAAAACCGCAGATGCCAAAGGCGTAACAACTCAAAATACATTTTCCAAGTTGCTCAGAATAACTGCTGCATTTCTGGAAGATATTCATTATAAACTTGGGCCCCCGTGTGAGGCTGGGCCAGCCTAAGTTTGTCACTCCCTAATGAGAGAGCCCTCAGACAAGCCCTGGTGTCCACTGTAAGGACAGAGCCTGAAGCTGCAGGCGAGAACTGCAGAGGTCCTTAGGCACAACACCCTCCTCATTTCAAACATCACCCATGCAGCTGTCGCATCCTGGGTGCTCACCAGAGCACACCTGGGTGGCTGTCAAACACTGCAGGTTGCGCTTTCCTCAGACAAAAAACTCCCTCTCTCATTCTTATTTTGGGATAAGCTAAACATGTGTGCCTGGCAGGAAAACTCAGCATGCTCTCCAGAAGCAATGCAAGGGAAAAAGCTGAAATGCAAGATCAGGAAATAGCCAGCTGAAGAGGGTTTTATGAGTTACAATACTTTTGAATCAAGTGACTTCTGTGGTTCTCCATGCAATTCCTTTGATCTAATACTATATGATTATCTTTGTCTTCCACCTAAAGCTTTAAGAGTATCTGGTGGTTTCTTGATTGTCATCTGTCCCTAACACAAACATAGTATTGGGTATTCAAAAGGTGTTTAGATGAGGCCCTAAGGGATATGATTTAGTGGGGGACTTGATAGTGATAGGTTAATGGTTGGACCCGATGATCTTGGAGGTCTCTTCCAACCAGAACAATTCTATGATTCTATGATAGTGGCAGAGATATAGGAGAAGTGAACAAATGCAACCAGTGAAGCAGTGAGAAATGTTATTTCCAAGAGACAAAAAAGAAAAGACTAGTCAATGACATTGCTGCCCCAGCTAATGCTGAGCATATACCAGGTGTGTCCATGAACAGGGACTGAAGCTCTCAGCAGCATGCAGCTTTGGGATTTTATTCACACAAGCACAAGGCAGCACCACTTTAACCTGCAGTATGATACCTGACCATCTGCCCGTGCAGAGACAAAGTCGGCACTAGCTACAGGTCAGTAACTTCCCAGCTGTGCCACGCTGTCGCATGGGCAGGATGCTGCCGATGGCTCACTTCCCAGCATGTGGGGTGACCCATGGGGGACACACATTACTGGCTGCTGACCCTTGAGGAAGCCAAAAGATGCTGCACCTCACACGAGCTTTTCTCAGGGTTTAGCACAAACCCATCATTCGAAATCCACCTACCACAATGAACTGCTCATCCCTTGATCCCTAGCTTAAATTACCAATAGGTGATGAGTAGGGTGAGCACACCCCAAGGTGATCATCCCATCCCAGCTGACTTCCAAAGAGGAGCTAGATTCAATTTCTAAAGCCAGAATTCTGCAAATTTCTCCAAGGACCCCTGCTGACCTCCAAAAGCATGGGATGGGGTCTTTATCCACAGCCAGCGTAGAGTCCACAGAGGAGGCTCCCTCCTCGACCCAAGCCTTTGTTCTGCAGCCTTCCCATGGGGAAGAAATAAATCAAGCTTCACAGTGAAGCCCTGAGGGCTCCTAACATCCATATCCATCCATTCATCTACAAAATGCTCAAATCAAGATGTCCACTGACACAAGCAATACTATGCAGCTAAAGTACCTCTCAAGTTCTGATTTGTCACTAACGTATCCTGCCAAGAGCACTGACGTGCATGTCTGACTGCAACTGTTTCATCCAAGGTCTGCTGAAGTATTACGAGAAACTCAAAGTGTACAATTCACAAGAAAAAATTTGCATAGCAAAGTGTTCATTTTGAGGAAGTCTGTGATATTCTGGAATTAAAAGACAAAGAAATAGGTTCCACATTGGTCAGTTTTATTGTTCATAGAATTGTCGGAAGCAGCGGGGAATGGTTATTCTCCCTTTAAGTAAATTATTTCCTGATGCTCAAGGTAATTTTTGCAGGGGGTGGCAGAAAAGAAGAGTCTGGAATAACCTCTGCAGTCTGTGAGCTTATGATATTAAGATATGGAAAGCAAAAAATCGTGATATACCAAATCACCTACACCCAGGATAGAGTATCTCAACGTCTCTTAAATAACTGAAGAAATATACTCACATAAATGCAGAGCCAAGAAAGTACATTTAAAAGTGTTTTGCAATCATTCATTTTGTTGCTTAAAAACATCTAAGGGAATTTTCAGTCTACAGTCTCCCTTTCAAAGTAATTCTTTAGGCAAAAATCTGCTAATTATCCCATGATCACAAATTACTTCATAATATTAACAAGGGAACATATAGACAAGGGTAATTTTTATTATTTATTGATATGACTCTGTCAACTATATGTTTTACAGAAGAGAAGAGAGACCCCTAGCCTCTGTGACCTGTGAATTTAACTGAATTTCACAGAACTTTACAAAGAGAGATTTTTATGTGTGACCAATAACAAAGTGAAATAAGAAAATATTTTCTGACAGGGAGATTTTTAAAAGTTCTGAAGGCCAGTTGTTGGCCTGCAGCAATAGCAGAGATGATTATCGTAAGGATAAAGAATTCCTAGCCATTTCAAAATAATTGTTGTTCTTCCATTTAAAAGTATTTTACTGCCATTCTTTCTATACATGTGTCTTGCACAACCAATGCACAGTATGATACCACTTAAGCAAAAGCAAAACCTGCAAATCTTTGTTATTGAGATGTTCTGTGGGAAACCAAAGATGCTTTGAAAGAAAAATATCTAAGGAGAATTTTCTGCCAGAATTCTTCCCAGGACCATTCCCCTCGCAGGACATTGTAGCTCAGTTGCATCTAGACTCATCTGTGCTTAATTAATTAGAAATGCCTGAAATACATAGATTTAGTGCTAATTAGTGGGGTGATTTTTTGGTGTTTCGTTTTGTGTTTGGTTTTTTTTTTCCCCAGAAACTGTTTAGCCATAATTTCCATATTAACTGAGATACAAATTTTATGTGATAAAATTATAGCAGCACCTCACACAGTGAATTTCATAGGACAGTCAGATAGCCATTTGGCCAAACAGAATTAAGGAAGAAAATACACCCGTTTTGTAGAAACAGAAAACATTAAAGAACCTGGTTTATAGCCATATTCATTGTGTCTCAATTTTAACCTCAGGGTATGTTGAACTGAAGGACACTTCACGTGAAATCAATGCCTGTTGAGTACACACAGGCTTTTTCAAGTATTAGTGCGCAGGCTGGCATGTGTTTTAATGGAAATGTCATTTACTGTAAGTAGCCAGTCCTAATACCATTGAAAGATTTGATTATATTTGCACTAATAGTGTTATGATGCTGCAGGTATCCTGATGTGCTTGTAAACCTAAAGCTGTAATGGCTTAAGAGAACTAGCCTCACACAAGTTGAATTATTAGGGACTGATACTCAGTCAATACCCCTCTACAAATTAGGAATGAGAGACTTGACACCTCTGTTCTGCCGCAACCCTTCACGTATAAATCCTCCACACATAGAGGTTGTTGAACTGTAGTAACACCAAATACTATGCAGAGATAATTAACGAGTTCCCTGTACCATATTTGTTATTACTTACCTATAGTCAGTAAATTGTTGGCCAAACTGGAACATCCTAAAGCCACCGAGGACAATTTGTCTGGTAACACTTTAGAGAAAAGTAGTTGTCATGAGGCTGAATGTCAAAGACCAAAACTGTTAAAAAACGGTTTAAACCCAACCTACACTCACAGCTCCACAACCTGCTGCCACATGCAAGCTGCCTATGAGAGGAAACTCCTACCAATGGAAGAAAGAACTAGGTGCCCGCTGGCCTTTGGTAAGGTCTTAATAATCTGCAGGATAAGCTAATTAAACCCAACTAAGTACTGAAGTGCAGTCTTAAATCAGACAAAAGTTGAATGAGGTTAAGCACAAATTAAAAGGTCAATACTCAGGCACGTGCTTACAGAGCTAGATGTTCAATAGGAACATTAATAAATTCAACATTTTTATTTTCTCATGCAACCATACAAGCAAAACATATTTGTTTACAAGGAGAGAGGGGCTGGTCCTGGGTGGTGCTGAAAGCTCTCAGATGCCTTGGAAAGGATAGCAATAAAAGGAGATCAACGGTATACTGAGAAAAGCCTATCTCGCAAAGCTGGAATTGCCCGCAATACTCCTTTTAATTTGTACAAACCTCCACATGTTTCTCTGTTAAATAACACAGAGTATCAGTGCAAAACACAAAGATATGCTTGTGCTGCTATTTCTCTCATTTACTTATCTGAGGCATGCTTAGTCATAATTAAACTATATTGATGTGATGTTTAAACAATTTCTGTATGGATTTGCCCATAGGGTAGCCAGCAAAATCTCTCTTCCTATTCAAACGAATAAAACAATTCAAGAGTTTTCATCAGAGACACACATTTTAACTCTCTTTTAATGACAGAATAATGAATATTTTATAGTTGCGGTTTCTGTTTTAAATGAAATCCTGTTATTGATGTTGGGATTGTCCTGTAATAGTTTCAGTTCAAAGCTGGTAGGATTGTAATTAGGTATTTTTCTAAATATTTGGTACTTTTTCTGATTGTTCTGATAGGTACAATTTTCTCATAGTTTAATATCCTCGAAGCTGAAAACGCCAATCATTAAAATGACTCAGTGGTAAAGAAAATACATCTGCCTGATCAAAAATATAGTGTAAAAATTTGTGACTCTTTTAAAAATTGCTTATCAAATGTGTATTTGCATCTTTGAAAATACTTTTAAAATACATATTACAATAGAATCAGCAAACTTACACTTTGCATAACATGTTCGACTTCTGTTAGTTATACTCATGAAAATTTAGTTTTATGCCACAAAGAAAAATAAGAAAATTTTATAATGTTGATGTACAGAAAAGATTTTGTACTAAACAACAGCAGAGCTAACCATCTGGAAAGAAACATACGTTCTCTATAAATTTATTTAATTTGGGAAATGGGCGAGTTCTAGACATTGATTTTTTCTCTTAACAATATCATGTTCTAACAAATTTGCAAGAAGTACACATAGACATATGTTTGTCAGGAATCACCAGGAAAGTAGATTGCTGAATACTGTTGCACTGAGACCATTGGTCAACTCCCCAGTTTTACTGAAAATCCCTATATACCATATAATAGAACCTCTACTTAGAGTCTTAAGGTTTTATGAAAGTGTTATTTGTTCGGAAGAGTAACGTGCATGTGGATAGTTCATAAATTTCTGAGCTATGGTATGTTTACTCAGGTAGAGGTTCCCATTGCCATAATCGTACTCATGTGAAAACAGTTAAGCCTCATGTTCCCTTTCTAGTTCTTCTCTCAATGTCCCACTGTATGTGTGATATTTCACTACCACCTATTTCCCATCAAGACACAAAACCAGACTCTTTTGAAATGAAAAAAAAATAGAATTATTTAGAGGCATAAAAAAGATAATAGAGTTTACTGAATTAGGGCTTTATTATAGTAAAAGCCAACAGAAAACCTGTGTAGCATACAAATCCTCAGAAAGCAAGCTGCTACTCGTCCCTAATATTCAGCGTGTCCAGATTCATTAGTCTGGGTACGTTTATCCCGGGGAATATCTTGGGGCCATATTTTTTATCTTATTTGGGCAACAAATAACACAGGCCACCAGTGAGACTTTCAAAATGTCTGGCCACATACCTTAGAGGTGTTCCAGAACTGATCTAGATGTGCAAATAGTGACTCAGGAATTTGAGTGTTTAACTGTTCATCTTATACACTCTTTACACAAGCAGCTTAAACTGATTAAGTGGTCCAAACTGCAAACACCCAACACCCAGCATCTAAATTTCCTGTGAGTTTAATACCACTTGGGGGCAAAAAAGAGAAATGGCCTGTGGCCTAAGGTCTTAATCTTAAAAGAGCTCTTTGTTATTTTATCTGTGTCTATCCAGGACAATAATTGCAGAATTCCACATAATAACAATCCTTCTTCAGTAACTGCTTAAACATAGAGCCTACGGAGCACTGAATGGAGGCACTTTTGCAGAGCTCACTGCGTCCTCAACCCTAGTCTTTCCTACAGCACTACGATAGCATGTATGTCACTACTGCTCACAACAGAATCAATGCTGATCCTCTTCTGTGCCACACATTGCATCCTTAAGTTAAAAAAATTTTTAATTGGAATGGCAGTGCACAACACACTTCACAAAAAGCAGATTCATACTCTCGTAAAGAGAAGCAATGTAAAAGTTTTACAATACCCAGCTTTGATCAAACACACAGTAATTACAGGCAAACAGGATGAAGACTAGTTAAGTCTTAGTACAAATATAATGTGCACAGACAGTTCAAGAACCCCAACACAAATATTATTAGAGCTGTTTTTCTCCAGGACTACATTCTCTGCTCCATACCAAGTACTGACCCATAGATGTAAATCACCACTACGCTCATCACTACGGCTGTAAATCATCACTGTGCTCCCGAAGGCAGCATTTCCACTGTCAGCATCAGAACCAATGGCCACGTCTTGCCCTGTGCTTTACGCTGAGGTAAAGGGTTTGAGATGGACAAACACAGCTAAAACCAGGGCTTGAGCAAGAGCACAGCACGCTCCTCTCTCAGGGCAATGGAAGCCCCTGGGCTTGGTTTGTTCTCCTTCCCCAAAAGCTATTATTGCTTTTGACATCAAAGCAAAGCTCTCAAACTGCCCTAAGCAGGCCATACAGATGTGACTAATTCTTTGGGGCTGTGCTACCGGCACTAAGGAGGCATCAGTAATCCCCAGGACACGGTTGCTTTTAATTTGACATGGTACTATTCCAGCTGCTGTCTCAGAGAACCAGAGAGAATGAACAGTTTATACTATACTTGAAGTCCAAAGGGTCTTGTGAGAAAAGGATGTGGCACACAAAAGTGATACTAAGAGGTGAATTGTTATATTACCTGGTCCCCCAAAATGGGATGTGGGAAAGGGTCACTAAGCAGTTTGACCTCAAACACACAAGACGTGGTTACTAAATACCACTTGCAGCAGCACTCATTTCCTGGACAACAGAAGAACGATATGGCCCATATTAAACCTACCCACATTAGTACCATCAATTGGAAATCACTAGTATGGTGGTTATGAGAAGATAATTAAAATAAAACAAGTTACTAAAAGATCCCATCAAGTTTGACCTTGAATAATTTGGCTTCTAACGCATAGGAAGGCCACCAATAACAAGCTACCGTGAAAGCAGAAATTCAGATGTTTTTCTTGCAGGCAGAATTGAAAGGAAACACATTGCTTTTCCAGTGTCTTTAATTTTCAATACAGAGTCTGCAATGAGCTGCTAATAATCATACACTATACCATCAGGGTTTTGCACCTATTTACATATAAATAGTTCTGACCTGACTTGGCTACCAACAACGGTTAATTTAATTTATCGTCCTTTGGCAAGTGAATAGTCATTGGTTTTCTAGCACTTTTAACCTTGGCAAACCCTTGGGAAATAAAAATTAGATTGAAAGAAAATTACTAGTGGTGGAGAACAGTAAGAAAGTGACAGTAGTATATATAAACCTCAGGCAGCAGTGGAATAAAGTGTCATATTATTGTATGCTGTCTTCTAAAGTTCAATATTACCTTCTTGATTTACACTTCTGTAATTTTTTCCTAGTAATTCTTCTTGCTTTGGGGACTTTTGCACCTAACTTCACGTTTTTCAGCTGGGAAGAGGGATTAACCTATTTAGCATTTAAAAAAATCTATCAGAATTCATAAGAATAAACCAGTGATGTGCAACCAACAACAGCTAAATAAGGTGACAGTTATTGACCACTAACGACTGAAAATTAGAGTCAGATTATTTGATCATCACTCCTATACCACCTGTATGATAATACATTTGAAGCACCGCGTTTCAGCCCCTGGAGTCTAGTGAGAAAATACAAAGCCCAGAAGCATTCCTTTCCTCTTGCAACCCATACAGCTGTCTCCTGGCTTTCCCTTCAAATGCAAAGTGCTCAACGGCATGCACACATGATGACTCACTACAGACATTGTTATTGCAATGAAGTCTAGATAATGAAGATCAGGAGTGCAATAATAGGAACTGACACTTCTGGAGTTTGCTGGGAGTGCTAATCTTCTCAAAAACTTCTGAGTGCAAGGTTTTATAGACTGAAAGAGTGACCATTTGTAAAAAATAAACACAAAGGAACTGAGCACTGGGAAAATGCCCCAAGGGTTAAACACCAGCAGCACTGGCCTCAGGAAGTGCGTGTGCCTTCCCACCCCTGTTCCTCACCTGGAACTGAGGTGCAGTTTGTTGGGATCTCAGAGAAGGACGTGAGCCACCTCCTACCCTTACAACAGTGGCTCTGGGCAGAATGACAGGAGCAGAGATGTGGGGTATAGATGGGTCCAGAATAGATTTCCATGGATTTTTTAATTGCTCCTGGATTCCCTAAACATTCTAGATATGCGGAGTTCCGTCTGCTGTCATGCACGTCCCAGACTCCCATCTCAGCATATTATAACACATGCTAGCTTGGAACATAGTAAATCAGT
Source organism: Phoenicopterus ruber ruber (assembly GCA_009819775.1). NCBI lineage: Eukaryota > Metazoa > Chordata > Aves > Phoenicopteriformes > Phoenicopteridae > Phoenicopterus > Phoenicopterus ruber. The sequence continues at coordinate 9,337,511 of CM020229.1, read as the reverse complement.
CACATACATGGATTATTGACACAGGGAATATTTGTTTTCTGTTTTATGTTGGTGAAATTTGGCATTTTTATATTTGAGGCTATGTCACACTGCAGAAACAAAACATTCAAGAGACTGATTCAAACACACAAAATTTGTAACTTTCATACCAAAAGATCAGTGTAGATGCAAATAAGATCTGAAATTAAGAAAAACAGAAGTCCTCAAGAGACCCAAGGGGTTGTAAATGCTTTCTCAGGTGTCATCTTTAAAAAGGAAAGTTATGTGCAGTCCATCCCTTGTATAATCTATCTACATACCTACCTACATAGCAAAAATCCAATAGAACCTATTTCTGCAATTAAAATATTGCACAATATCAGCTGAGAGGATCATGCTTGCTTTTTATCTGGAGTCACTTACAGGTGCAAATTAATAATCACACTGCATATGATGACAGATAATGCTAGGAAAAATTTTACATCTCAATAAAACTATGTGGTAATGGCCTGCACTGTGCATTAAAAACAAGCCAAAAGACAAGACTTCTATATGCCATGGTCGAAATGATGGCACTGGTGTTTGCAGTACTATCAATGCTGTTCACTTAAAAGTATATTTTTCAAAGAGAAAGTGGGAAAAAAACACTTCTAGACAAAGGCTAACTATGAACTTTTACATAGACTTCTGTACTGCTACCTGCACAGTCTAAGAGGCAGAACAATGGTTTAATAAGATGCCAGAATGATATTACTTGTCAACTTTTGGTGTTAAAACCATCTTCTGAGTATGTGTTGTTTCAAAGGGGTCCTTTTAGGATCCTTTGTGCTTTCAGGTTGTGCGTTATTTTGATGCACTTTGCAATAACCTCATTGTGTCACAGTGTGCTGGGAGTTCTTGATTCTCTACAATTCCCCTATGAAGAAACAAAACTAAAGGAAAATGTATTTAGCCATGTAGATTCCAGAGTGATTGATTTGAGAAGCCCCTAAGAGGCTTGTTTTTTCATCAGACACCAAACTCCCACCCTGCTGAATCCAGCCCTAAATGACACCTCAAGTGGACAATCTCAAGGTCAGGCTGGACGGGGCTCTGAGCAACCTGATCTCGTGATGATGTCCCTGCTCATTGCAGGGGGTGGACGAGATGACCTCTAAAGGTCCCTTCCAACCCAAACTATTCGATGATTCTATAATCCAGCACAAGGCACTTTGAAAACAGGCCTATAGAGAACGTAGAAATAGAAAGAAACACAAACACTGTGGGTCTGGTTGTTGCTTTAGAAGAGTTTTAACAACATTTACTGCGCTATATTACAACAAATACCTTGAGGGGAAAAAAAAAAAAGTTTTGGGATTGCTGACAGCTTGTATGTACCTGAAACTGCTGCACAATTCATTTTCAGAAGTAAAAAGAGTGAATTATTTCAGATAGGAAGTAAGTTAGAGGAATTGTCTGGCACTTTATGAAGTTGTGTTGACAGAGCCAAACTTTCTAAGATGGACACTATGCCACAGACATGTAGTTTAACTGGGCCCTAATGTGCAGGCACACGGCAATATTTTAGGGGGGACCAAGTGCTTGACTGGTGATTCTTTGGCCACAACGGCTGATGAAGCAAAGACAGCCTTCCTCGTACTGTGACTGGGGGAAACTTTGCAGTTCTTGCTTGTTGTGGTGGGTGTTCCCTGCCATGGAATTCTCTGCCGTCTCTGCCAACCATTTCTCATTAAAATGGACGTGGTTCTGCCCAAGGTATTTAATCTTGTCCTTTGTACTTACAAATCACTACTCATAGACACTGCAAAGGCAAACTGTCCTGCCTCAGACGACATCCTAACTTCTCAAGGTGGTTTTTTTCCCCTCTCAGAGATTCCTCTGCCTTTCTTGAGCATTGACAAGCACATGGTCAAGTACATGCACACATCTAACTACATAGCAGCTAAAATTGTATGGACACATCAAAGGTCCCACTGGACTTACGCCAACCAAGTATGACCTTACCCATCAGATTACGCTATACCTGTGATGTTCTACATGAAATTGACAAAACCTATAAATCCCCATGCTACATCTAAAGTGAAGATCTTATAGAGCCAATTTGAATTATATTTCGGTCATCAACATCAATTAAATGGTTAACGTACAAAATTATGACCATCATAACTAGTATTCCTAGTTGTCTCCAAGTTTTCAAAATATCCTGCTCCTAAGCCACCAGCCCTCTTACAGTCCTGGGTGTTCTGAGACTCTTTTTCCTGTATCTTTGCTCTGGTTGTATCTTCTCTTTTTTAATTTTGATTGTGACTGCACATCTCCAGCATCCACTGATGAGTCCTTGTTAGTTATTTCCAAACCCCTCAATCTCTGTACATTTAAAAATGTTTTACGTGTAAGATCCCGTTATAATCTGCTCAGTAAAGTTCCAGCTAATTCCCAAATTACTTTTTCTGGATTGCTTAAATGTGTGTTGTGGAGTACTTACACCTGAAAGGAGAAGAAGAATGTGCTGACAGAAGCACTTATCCAAAATCTATGGGATGTCAGTTGTCTTTTCATTGCTAATTATAAAGATTAGAAAAACACATTTCTCCATAGTGTCTTGATCTGGAAAATATCTGAACTCCATAAACACAGCAGCAGGTTCGGAAAATGGGAAGTCCTGAAATGTTGAAAAAATTTAATAAAATTTTTATGACAATACATTTTAACTAAAGTATTTTTATGCCAAAGTGTGTTACCAGCAATGCTTTTTTTCATCGCACAGGAGATTTTTGTTTAAAAAAAAAAAAATCAATAACCATTGTGCAAGAAAATAAATTCCATTTTCAGCTTGGAAACAATTTCCTTTTCTGCACTTCTCTAAAACTATATTTTGCTTCTCGTTCACCTTCAGAGAATCATTTCCAAAAATAAACTTTTACATTCCTGATGTTAAAAGCACAAACATACTTGTTCAAACGAACCGGTGTTATGTGCCTTAAGTTGATCCTTACTGGTTTGTCTCAAGTATTGTCAGCTATTTTAGCAGAAGTTGAGTCACTGTGTGAAATGCAAATGCTGTTTCATTTCATGTCAGTCATGATTCACCCTGAAATTTATAAGATTTTAGCAAGATGCTATTTTCTGCATTAGGCACTTAGGCTATTTGCTTCAGTAATACAGCATCACTTTATCACTTAACTTCAAAGTGACTAAACCCCCTCTACAAAGTAAGAAAATATTAATAGTCCCCATTTTACTGATGGGAGTTGTGTCAGAGAGATCTCACTCCAAGAGATATTAGGAGAGACACAAGGTATTTCACCAGGAAGAAATGTGGAGCAGCAGGGTATGTGACTTCCAATGAAATCAAATGCAAACAAAGCCTTGAGACTTTTTAAAAGCCTACCTGATGCAGCTCAGGGTCTTTAGGTAATTTTGCACATTTTCAAATATAGCCTAAAAGACAGACTACACCTACACTGCTGAGTCACATCTCAGCATGGATTAACTTCTCTGCTTCTCAGCCAGCAGGCCAAATCAGACTCCAATATTGCGCTGCTGCAATTTTACTATGTCCAGCATCCAAACAGCTTTGTTTTAAAGCCAGCTTGGCAATACCTACACTGTACTCTAAAAGCACTGCTTTGACTATGGTACAGGCATATCTGAACAGTTAAAATCGGTCCACTTCTTGTGTTAGCACTGAATGAGCATTTGCCCATTCAAATTATTTTTGACTAAAAACTTAATTTCACTGAATCAACAGTTTTTCAGAAATAAGCAATTTCAACCATAAAGAAAATTTTCATTTGGAAAATCAAAGTACATTATTTCACTCAAGCTATATGGTAGTGACCCTGTTCAACACTGACTGAACTGATACGCTTAATTCATGACAGCAAGTGCAATAAACATAAACCTACATGAACAACATGTAATATGCTACTTGGGACAACTGAATTTGTGTATTAAACTAACTTAAAAGACTAACTTTAATTTCATTTTAAAAAAATAAAATGTTGCTTGAATGGTAAACAGTGCCATTTCCAAATCTATTTTTTAAAGTTTGGTGTTCTATTAGGAAAAAAAAATCATTCATTTTTCAATCTTTTCAAACAATTTGGGCTGAAAATAAACATTAAATGTTGATATTTCTCCCAGAACAGAAATTGTAAATTATGGTACAGATTTAATTATGGTACAGATTTAATTGTAAATTATGGTACAGATTTATACCAGTCCCTTCTTGAAAGAAACTTAGGAGTCCAATCCTACTGAAAGTAGCTGAGATAACCTCCTGGAGGCCTGTGTCACTTTTGAAAATGGGAAAAAAGCTCCTATCCAACCTAGACGTTTTCTAATGTTTAGTGGTATTGCGCCCAATGTGTCACACTTTAAAACCAGAGCAAAGCCAACCAATAAACCCAGGTTTCTTGTCATACATCTGTTCTGAAATCGCTAAGTATACCTCTCTGCTCAGGACCATCCTCTCTTTAGGACTGTGTGCAGCTGACCTGCTGGTCATTATTTCAGTCATTCTTTTTACTAGAAGAAGCCATTACATATAGTTTGACACCAGGGAAAGTGATATATATTAATTTGTCCTTTCAAAATCAGCATAATAGCTGCTTTTGATTACACCAATTCCGTAGAAGACAGTAGTACTGTTACCAGTTTGGCCTTGATACAAATGGTATGAGCCACAGCAGCTTCCAATAGAAGATTTACTACAAATTAGGATCTGAATGGAAAGATTCAAATGGCAAACAGAGCGGATTATGAGTGTGTGGCTATATTCTGACATATTGGATTATTAGGATTTGCATTCATTAGGAAAGTTAGACTGGCATTTGCATGAGTGTGATATATTGTGTAGCTCCCGAATGTCCTCTAGTTAATATGACAGGGGTAATTATAAGCTGACTTCTTCTGATGAACAGCTGTAGGTTTCACACACTGACATTGCTTGTCGTTTGTTATGCCAACCATGGGTCTGATCCTCCACAGAGCCTCTGTGCCCACATGAAACTTGCAGGTTTTAACTGATGTAGGAGGCTGTCTGCAATGTACTTTGTAGAAACTAGCCTCTGTGTTAAGTAAAAGTTTTCATAAAACATATTGAGGGTTAAATCTGAGTTTCAGCTAAAATCCTGTGTAAAGTACAATTCATGTTGAGGCACATGGATTGCACTGCAGTAATGATAGGCAAGGTTGTAAGCTGGAGATGCAATCTGCATTCTATTGCAATTAGTTAAATCAGCGACTCAATAAATCAGAATCTATGTAAGAAAAGAAGGGGCCTATTCTTTATCTATTAATTTGTTTTCTAAATATTTGGATAGACCATGGAAGCTACTAAATGCTCCCTAAAGTCCTTGGCTATAGGCATCTTTAAGCTTGACTTGCACACAACTTAACAGAATTCAACATTGTCTTAGGAACTCAAATACCTTAGTCTTCAAATTAAGCTCTGATGACAATGATTTATAGCCTTGAAAATCCTCTCACCCCCACTGTGAGTTGCATGGCAGGCAGGTAGACTTAGAGCTCCTCAAAGAAACTTGAACAGCTCTGCTGTGCATCCTGTCACCACACTGGAGCTGGACCAACTATGACCGTGTTGAAACGACTGACGCATAATAGCACATGGGGGGGAAGCAAGCAAAGAGGAAAGTGGAGAGCTGAAGCCAAGTTCTGGGGAAGGCTGAACACAGAGGATTAGACTGCTAAATACATTTCATGACAGGTGAATAATGAGCTCTTATCGGTGAGATGCCGCTCATTAGACTTCAATATTTAAAAGGATTTATGAAGGCTTATTACTAGGGACCACATTAATAGAGTCTTCATGGGTCTGCACTCCATCAGCCCACCTCTTGGTGTTGACGTTTTCCTTCTTTTCTTTCAAAATAAGTAAATAAATAAAGTAATAGAACCCCCTATTTGCTTTCCAGAGCTGAAGGAGTAATTAACTGTGGGAGCAAGAGGCAAGAAGGAAGAGACCTCAGACTTAAGCTATCTAATTGCAGAGAGAAGCAAAACTATTATCAGCATTAATACAGAGAGATCAGAAGCCTCAATATGAAGGTATTAAAAATGCACACAATATTGGTCGACAGGTTTACCATAATTATGTAGTACAAGCTGATTCAGCCAACTGTGCTTTCAGACTTTCTGGGTGATGTATCTCCCACCTCATGAATATAGTCTGATGCTATGAATACTGACTGACAGCCTCATTCTAGTAATTTGCCACAGCAGACTGACATTTTATTAGAGCTCAGTAGAAGACACATTGAAATTAATGGGGGAGACTCTCTCCTCTTTCAGCAGGCTTTGGATAAACCAATAGGTTTTATTTCTGATAAGATGGTGGGATACCCTCTTAAAACCTCAGTAGCTTCAAAATTTTCAGAAAATGAAATGAGTGGGAGTTGTGCATCCGAGTCCCATTTGTGCTTTGAACACTCCTCTTCTTTGTAATTACACAAAACACTTGTCAGGATGGAAAGTCAAGAGAGAAGCATGCAAGATGCTCATCTCTGCTCTAATACGTCTCCTCTCAGATTAGTTTGCTCTCTCTTGTCCCATTCACTTTCCTTTTCTAGTCTCCTCTCTCAACCAACCATTTTCCTCCAGTCCCTCTTCCTATCTTAATCTCTCTGTCAAGCTATTTGCTACTGTTTCCATCAGTGAATCCAGGAGCTATTGCCCTGCTAAGCAAGAAAACGTTTATCTCTAACTATCATTCCCAGTTCCTAGACTCTTCTTCCCAGTCTGTTCAGCTCTTCTAATGTGGCATTGTCTAATCTGATTTTGAGTCAGCATCAGAAAATGAATCACCAAGAGCAAAGGAGAGACAGCCTTTTATCCAATGTGTTGTCCATTCGTACGTCAGCCTAGAGCACCTCAAAAAAAGCTATTACAGGAAGAGACTTGGGGTCCCATAGTCCTAGGCAACCAATTTGCAGGGATGGTGCATCTTTACTCTGTTAACCTGTAAGAGCCATAAAGGGCTGGAGCAGACTGTCAGGGACCTGGGCGAGCTGCAGGGGCTCTCCAACCTCTCCCCCTTCCCTGGGGTTTGACTGCTTGTGCTCCAAGCCAGCATGGATGTGGTGCAGCCGGATAACTTTGGTTCTGACTGCTGTGTGGGAAAAGCTGTGAGAAGATTTCATGTCAGAGGTCTCTGGCTTTGCGTGGGAGCTGCACTTAAACCACGTACCTTGCCAGTTCAGTCCTGGCTTGCTGACTGAACATCCTGGCTTGACCTTGGCCCTGCCTTATCACCTCTGGACTGCGACAGACCCTGGTTGCCACCACCACACATGCTCTGCCTCATCCTGTTTGGGTACTGTGGGTGGCACCTTGTGGGTGAGGGCCCTGTCCCTGCCTATCTGGCACACCCAGGCTTGCCTGACCTAGCAGAGCAGCCTGCCCAGACAGTCTGAGCAATACTGGTTCTGGAGGAAAGAAGCAGCTCAACATATAGATCATCTTTGGGAAATTTAGCAGCTAAATACTCTATACCAAGATTGTACAAGCATCATTTTATCAAAGTATTATGACTGAATCCAATTAAACACTCGGCAAAAGGAACATCCCTAATAGCCCTTCAGCCATTCAAGCCCATGGCCCAGAGAGTAAGGCAGCAGAGAGCTTGAAGATATGTCAACAGAACTTTTCAAGAATGACAAATAATACATTTCCCTCTCCAGTTCCATTCTTGTGTCTTAACAGCAATGACTAAATTTAAAATAAAATAAAATAGATCAGCCTGTATGGTTGAGGTTTTCACAGTTTAATTATCAGGAGAGGAGAACTTGACAAGAGGAAGCACAGAGCAACACAAAGTATGGGCTGCATACAAACCCAAGAATCCATGTTAGTTTTCCATTCCTATTTGGTTCTCAACCCTGTCTACAGGTATTGCAATTTATTATGCCCTTTCCTTATAGAGTCATCAGCCAGACTCACCTTTTGTTCCCTTTTATAATGCAGATATGTGGTCCTGAAGGTGACAGCTTCCGATCTGCACATCCACCAGCATTTTGTGGCTAACACTGATGTTGAAGTGCCACGGTTCCTTTCATTTCAAGCAATTTCAGGGCAGAACTTGGTCCCTGAACCAGACCCAAAGGCCACTGAAATCAAAAGAAATACTCTGATTAACCCCAGTAAGATCTGAATCAGTCTAGTAAAGAAAACTTTCCATAGAAGCTACTGTAGGATTGACTCCCTTATCAAAAAGGCACTCCACATTTGTTATTAATCCTCCTTCCTCCTTAATCCCACTCAAAATAGTTTGAGTTTCACTTCACTCTCCCTTGTAAAGTTAAAACGTGCAGAGGTTTTAAAGACACTGTCAAAGGATCACTGGAGGGACCAGTGGAAGTTTAGGGATCATTAATTAGACCAGGAGCAGATGAAGTTCTGCTAAAAATCGCCCATGTGTGAGTGTTAATTTAGCAGCTACTAGTTATTTTTCTCTGCTGGGATGGTAGATGGAAAACAAGCTGAGAAAATAAAAGGCAGAAGAAAATAAGAAGGGAAAAACAGTATGAAGCTTATCAGGACAAAATGTTAATTACATTTTAAAGCCCTTAGTCACCTAAGCTTCTATTTACAATAGAAATAGAAACAGTCCAAATTATCTCTGCATTTTTTTTAAAACTGCGATTACAGTTCTATTGGCTACTTTTCTCTCATTATCTTTACTCTAACTGGAGAAATACCAAGCACTTGTAATTTCTGGATTATTGTTTTGTCACTTTTTATTTAATTTCTTGTGTGTGTGTTCTAATGAACACGCATCCAGACGTGTATGCAGCCATGTGAAATGTGGAGCCACTTCACTGCAACAGTCACTGCTGGCTGTTTTGTGCTAATCAAATGTGCTCCCACCAAAGTCTCAGCTACAAGATACTGGAAATTAATCCTATGATCACGCCTTCCCAAGACATCATTGCAGCTGACCAAGACATCAGTAGGCTGTTAAGGTGCAATGGCAGCAAAAAAGGACTTTGCAGAAATGGCACAAAACAGTATCACCTCTATATCTTGGATGACTAAAATAAAATGTTATGTACAATTAATATCTATTCGTGCAATGAAATACATCAGGATTTTGCTACTGAATTCAGTGACAGCAAGACCATGCCCATCTGTTCTCTAGGGCTGCATTTTTACATGCCAGAAATAACAAGAAGTAGTCTTTCTTTTAAAAATGCTGTGTTCATTAACAAGGAATACTTAGTCTAAAGAAACGACTGACCTTTTCTACGAGGCACCAAATTTCAATTCCTAAGTAAGGAAAGGTCTTTGTCTTTAAAAGTGGTCATTTGCTTTCTGAGGTTCTAGTCTGAATGCTCTATGTAAGACACCATGGGTTGCAAAGTTCCTGATTTCACAACTACATGTAGTTGAAATATTTTGATTCTTCACTTTGCCTATTATTTAACAATGTAATTATTTCAAAGATAACTGTAAAATGATTTTACAAGTCATAAAAAACCCAAATCCTAGCATATTTCTATTCAAAAGAAAATTTCAGGTATTATGTATTGACTTGTTTTTTAAATAGGTGAGGAAAGTCAAAGAGATTTTTTGTAGGTTTAATGCTCAAATTTGTGTGGGTTTGCAGGCATTTCTAACAAAAATGCTAAAACTAAAAAACCATTAAATACTAGAGCAAACAGTATGATTCTGTCATCTCTACCCACAGCACAAGTCTTTGGGTGTGCTTTCAGCACATCAAAATTTAAGAACAGCAAGGACTAAACGATCAAATTAAAATAACGTATGACATGGCAAGGAGCTTCAGTTTGAGATGGCTAGCTGTATAAACCAAATGGTCAGGCATGCTGAGAGTTCACTTGCAGCTGGTCAGATTTCATTAGTACTCTCCCACTGGACCAGAGACAAACCTGTGCAAAGCCCTAAAATCTCAAGACACCGCAGGTCTGACTTATTCAATGTCTTGATGTCAGTTTTGCAATGCTAGATGCAAACTCGTTATTGGATTTTTCCTGCAATAGTCATAGGCAAGGCAAGATGAAATTTCTCTCTAGCTATGAATGCATTCTAATTGCTTTACTAAAACTCCTTGCTAGAGGAAATGACTTCTGACTTTGCACACTATCAAATTTCTTGAGAACATTGACTCGTAAGCAGAACTTCTGGCTGAAATGAATGGCAAAAACCTTGGTGTGAACCCTGATTTTTAATATTCAACTTGCTTTCCCCCATTCTCCTTGCAGTCTTTTCTCAGCCATGCTTCTCCTATTAAGTTACCCATCATTGCAACAGCCCTTTTTAAGTGCAAAAAGTAATTCATACGTATAAAATGAATAAATGCTGAAGTACATCTGCGAAAGAGCAGATCGTTACAGGACCTAAACAAACACTATTAGCAAAGCTCTATTTCCACTGGAAACTGCTCAGCTTCCATGTTCACCAAGTCAGCCAGGTGAGACCACGTAAACCCAGAGCTCGAGCAAAATCAGTCACCTTTGCATGAGCAGAGAGGAGCTGCAGAATAGTGTGTGTGCCCACACGGAGGTGGGAGACTGAAGCTGTTCTGAATTGTCCTCTGGAGAGCACTTTCCTCTACAAAGAAGGGGGAAACCAGTCATAGGTCCTTAGCAGGGCTGCAGAGGGGAGAAGAAATGACTGATTTCTGATGCTTCATGATTACCACAGAGCAATCCCTGCACGGAGGGGACAGCTCCTGACACCACAGCCCTGCAGCAGTGAGTGTCGCACCAGGCGTAGGCTCGGTAGCACCAAAAAACCACCACGCTAACAGCACAAGGAGAGCACTCCCACCACCTGCACGCATGGAGGGCTGAGCCAAAACATATGCCTTCACACACAGTGGACTTAACTTTGTTATTATTGGGGGTTTCATTAACTGCCCCAGACACAAACGCTGTTTTGTTTGTAGCAATACTGCCACTGAACCTCCTCGATGGAATAAAGGGGGGTCTCAGCATCATATCTCTATCTGGCTCAATCACCTAGTCTGGGAAGAGTTGCTGGACCTCAAAAAGCTAATACACATTTGATGATTCTGTACGATAGCCTCGGAAATGGATATTCCTGTGGCAATGAACAGAAGCCATCGCACGTGTGCACTGAGTGAAACCGAAGCCCCTTCTGCTGTAGGCTGCTGCAAGGATTTTGCATGAAATATTAAAAAGAAGCCTTCATGCCTGGAGTCCTTAGTGGGTCACCTCAGCCATCAGCTATCCTGCCAGCTCAGTCCTCTCCTTAGGGTGTAATTAAATAAGGGCAAAATGGTATGAACCTGCTAATGGCTTTGCATTGCCCAGAAGGAAATCACTGAATTACCCTGGGCCTGCTCTGATTAGGAATAGCACTTGCTTGATTGAGGTACTTCATTTGGCAGCGAGACTAACAGTATATAAGCAGTGGAACTGAACAGCATTAAAGGGAAACCACCTCAGAATATACTCTGGCAAAGAACATTAGTGAAGGTTAAAAGGATCACAGACTACATACCCACGTCCTTTCTGAAAGACCTACAGACAGTCTGATTTCAAGCTGGCTGGTTTTTTAGCTGAGCTGGAGGTACATCAACATAGCTGAGATCAGGGGCCTGGTTCTCAGGGACAGAAATGAACAGTTTGTTACATCAACATCGTTTGACATATGCTGTGAAGCTACTTTCTGAGTCAAACTCTAAATACTTAAGAGTTAGCAGAAAAATCTCTCCTTGGGCAAGATTATTCCACCTCTGCCTATTGTAGATTTCTTGTACTGTCTTCTGAGGCACCTGGTGCTGGGCCTCCCTGGGGAGAGGACGAGATGGGTGTAGTCCAACTTACATTCTGATTTTGTAGTCTGGCGCATGCAAAGCCAGAACTCATATCTGCTCAGAGACAATTTTTTAAAAATCCCATGAAAAGTAAGTGAAAGGGTTTTGACAGCCCTTTTTTCCAACTGTAATTATCTTCAAAGCAATTATCTCTGGAGGAATATAGCTCTGCTCTTCCATTGCATTAAACCGACTTTGTTTCCTTCTCAGAAGCAGCCTAAGTAAGACTAAATCTTGACTGTAAAGAGCATATTGTGAAAGTGAGGGGAAAAATGTGTAATTACAGAAAAGCTGCTTAAATTTTTGCTAAAAGACAGAAGAAAGGAAAGACTGAGGAACAGCAACAGCTATGGGGTTTTTTAACAGAAGAGCTTCTTTGGATGAAGTTAGTGGCCCTGAAACACAAAGAATGAACAATACAGCAGGATGCCACCCCAGCATAAAGAACATCACAGACACGATAATGTGGAACTACACAGGGAAGAGACTGGGATTTATTTTTCAGCAGCCACATCCACACTGTGCTATGCCCTGTCTACACAGACGGGGCAGAGCACAGCTCAGAAGGCAGGTTTAGATCACATTTCTGGGCTAAAGAGCACCAACCTTTGAATAAGAAATATAAACTTCTCCAGATAACATAGTATGCAAGCCCTATCACGACTTCCCTGAGTCGAATGGACCAACTGCTGCTCCACAATGAGGACGTGAAAGACAAATTAAAGCTCAGATCCTACTCTGTTGGTTTCCATACTCCAGGTCAATCTTTTCTCTCCCCTCTCCTCCTTTATATCACAAGCAACTCAGTCAGTTGGTTCAGCGAGTTCACTTAACCAGGAAAAAGTCTGGCTGCTTTCACCTATACACTTACCTTCTAAAATTAAAGGGGGGAGGAAGGGGGAAGGGGAAGGAGCAAGCCTAGAAAACTCAGGCACATGAAATTCTTTTGCTTTATCAAAATACTTAAAGCCTCATGTGCCCAGAAACTGAACAATACCCTTGCTGCAATGTGTCTATACCATTTATCACCCATGTCTCTGGCCAAATAGCGGCCCTCCCTCAGGACCCTTTGATGTGTAAAGGCTCATGAGAAAGTTTTTCTATCACCAGCAAGAATATATTGCTGGAGATGTCATGAGAGGCCTGTTTAGAAAATGCGAACACCACACCATCAAATGGAGATATAGGAAAGAAATTCTTTCTACTAAACCCAGTGTAAATCATGGAAGGGTTTGTGTCCAGTGGGCTTTGGTTTTAAAATCTTCAACCTACGTGTTCATGCGTGTTGGTCACTATTTCATACATTCAGTCTGAATGTGACTGCATACAGTGACACCCAAACCAGTAACCAACTTTCAGCAACAGACACCTATCACTTAAACTAGAGCACTACCACCAAAGATGGCCGTAACAGCAGGCCAGTATTGTCTATATGTTAGCGTATAACACTGTCAGCTTTCCAGAAATAATTTCAATGACTGGCAGCTCCATTGAGGAACTAAGACCACCTATGGCTGGGGTATTGTGAGGGATGCTGAAAAACAATGGTGATGGACATGCTGCTGGAACGTGTTTCTGAGGACAGCCAATGTTTTCTTTGCAGGAAATCTGTTTCTATCAAGAACTCAGAGACTCTGAACCACATAAAAGCAAAGTTTTTCATCAACTTTAAGCCACAAAACCACTAAGGCTAGATATACGGTGTGAAAAGGTTCTGCTTTGTGTGCAGCTGAAAGAAGACATATATCTTCAAGTTTAGATCATGAAGGCTCCTGATCACATTACGTCTAATCTTTGCAGCTTAGTCACACACGGGATCTCCACCCTTCTCACACCAAGCTTTGCTGCTTTCTTTCTGTTCCAAATCTCTGTGGAAATCACTATCAGGTACTGATCCCATGAAGTTGCTGTTTATCCTTAACCTGCATGTGACTTCTGCTTTTAGGGTCTCCAGTACCCGATCCCTAGCCAGTCGGTTCCCTCCTTCCATTCGACAATTCAGCTATCCCTTCTCTTGTCAGCCACAAGTGGTTTTCCAGGCTGTTAATGGTGCACTTGGTAATAAAGTGCATGTTATTTGATTCTGAACAGGCAATTAGACTTCTTCATTTAGTTTTTAGGGCTTTAACAGCCTGACTTGACACTAATGTGAATTAACCACCATCCCACCCTGCTATGCCACTACCATTAATGCCAGTGCAATGTGCACAATAATTATGATATATTATCACTGGTAGCTCATCTCCATATCGTTCACCTTTTTTTTCCCCAAATTGGTCTGATGGTAGGATCACACATTCCCTAATTAACACCTTTCTGTGGTTACTAATAAGTCTGTTGATACCACTTCTTCAGGCTGCCTCTATTATAATAAAGTCTTGTGGGTATATCCAACTCCAACTGTCCACTTTAATTAAGAGACAGATGTCATTGACTCTCTTTCATTTAACACTTAATAGACACATAATCCCCTGGATGGTAAGTGAGGAAGGGAAATGCTTCATCTTTTGATTCTTTCTTCATTGCGTATGGCAGGACTCTGGGAAATGGCTTGGATAAGGGACTGGGAAGTGAGACCGATACCCGAAATAGCAGCATCTGGGAGAAGGTCAGCCTTGGACTTTTTTAAAGAAAAATGGGGATAAGTCAGAACACAGTGAATTTATGGAGAGAACAGAGGCAAAAATGATTTATGGAGAAGATTTAAACAAATTACAGGAGAAAACAACTCTCCCATTTAACAAAACTTGTCAGGTTCACCTATGACTCTTTCTGCAGCTTCACCAGAAATTAGCAACAGCCAGTTGTGTTCATTTCATACTTTGAGGACAATTGATCTGATCCAAAACCTAACAAAGAAGGGATCACATTTAGCTTTGTCAGTCTTTCACTAACACTGGATCATGGAAGGGACAATTTTCTATATATAGTCCATGCTGGTTGTAAAACAGCATGAGAAAAGGCAGAACACAAAATGGATATACAATGTCTGCTACAGAGATCTTTCCAGTAAACTACCATAGTGCCTTTGCTCTTGAAAGCAATGTTCAAGCTAATCCTTCAGGAGGCTAAAAAGATGGAAATCAATAGTATTTGGCTGTATTGTTTTAATACTGAAAAAGCTATTCAGGACCTAGTATTCATACAAAGCACCTGTCATATTCCTTTTAAAGGTCTTGTATCTTTTGATTGTGTTTGTTTACAAAAGGGGAACATGTATACAGAATAAAATACACACTTCAGAAGAGTAGATTCATTAATCTATGTTAGCATATTTCTTTTGGTACTATACAACATTATTATAAGCATAAGTTTTATTATTTCATAAATGTAATAATACCTTCAAATTCCAAAGTCTATTTAAAATATTAAAGCTGAAAAGAAAACAATTTAAATAACAAAAGCTCACTTTACATTTTGTTTCCTTTGAAATGGAAAAATTCAACCTTTGAACACAGAATGACAGTTTAAAATTGTGACTGATTTTGAGCCCAGTTCTAAGTTATCATAAGGGATTAACGGAAGGATTAAAGCCAGACATGTTGCTACTTTGAAACTCGATAGCTAAGCCTTCAACAGCATTTGCTGCTCAGGTTTGGACTGCTTTCTTATATTTCCTCTGTGGTTCTTACAATCATTTTCAGCATCTCGCCTGCCACGTCTTGCTCAAACTCATAGGGACTCACAGTTGCATTTCTCAAGGCCCCACATTTCCTGTTATCAGACATATTTTTGCAAAGCAGAGTGATCTGTAAGAGTGTACAGATACTTGGATGTAAACAACCATTTAATGTAAGATGCAAGGGAAAACAACCCATGCTGATCATGTGTCCAATTCATCAGAGTTGTAAATGATACCCATCTATCTTTTAATACTTATGATTTGATTTCAAATAGCTGGAACTGAAGGCATAAAGACTTTCAAATAAGAAGCCCAGTGGAAGGTTAAGGCAACACAATTACAAACCTTGTGCCCTGTGCTTTTTCCTCTCCCTAGCATTATAGGCCTGAGACTTCACCTCTTTGGCTGTGCATAATAAAGCCTTCAAGCTGGAGAAAATGGTTTAGAGGGAAGACGTGATAGTATTGGGAAAAATTATTAACAACACGCAGTATCAAGAACATGAAAACTGCTTACTCAAGCAAAGCAAACGAGAAGAGCGGGAAATCAGTGCCCTAGAAAACACAGAAAAAGTGTAATACCCTATAAACTGCACTATTATTCCTTCCTGTTGCAAACCAGAAAGCTTTTTCTTTCGTAGGATCTTTTTTAATGGATAAGCCCCTTACAACCACAATGCAGGAATGCAACTTACTAGTCTTCTACAGAGAGAGAGAGCAATCCAGCTTTCAGAGTTTACCCCATCTCCAGGTCTAATATAGGCCTAGGGTAAAAGGGTAAGGGTAAAAACAAGTTTCCACTGTTGCTGCTGCTTGAAATAATAGTTCATTTTAATAATGTCAAGTGAAAGGCTTTCACACTTGAACTTAAGATACTGACACATTTTTCTTGACATGGACATGTTAATATCTGTTTGTTTAGTTTTCACAGTTTACACTGTAATGTATTTCTCCATTCCCCTTCTCGGTATGAGTTGTGCTTATTAAACCACTGCCCTATTAGAAGAACAGCAGCTAAGTATTGTTTCTGGATACACCTTTGACTATCCTCCATTATTTACCTCAGGTATCCAGCACAATAGAACACCTAATGCCCTGGTCTTGTATCCACTAAAGCATGTTGTTCATTCTGTGATTTTTTTTTTTTTTTTTTTTACTTGATTGTTTATCTAAGTGAATTGGGGCTATTCATCCACAGCAGTCTGAAAAGTCATGCTTTATAGTCAACATTTGGGCAGACTAGAGCTTTACCAGGGAAATGCATGATTAGCTGTTCCCTTACCAGCTGAACAGACAGTAGTACTTACTGTATACCTACAATCCACCAATTAACTGTCCTATTAGTTGAAGAGTTCATGAATAGTGCTGTAGTGTCCTCCTCCAGAGATCCAAAATGGGACAGCATATTGTCCCACTACGGTATTTCATGATGGTTATCAACCAAAACACTGGTCAGTTGTGTGGATATCTCCACATCACGGTCACTTCTTCAGTTGCAGCGGCTGCACAACCCAAGCCACACTACGGCTGTGGTACAATCACATTTTAGAATAAAGATATTTTTGTTTGCAAAAGTATTCAAGAGTAAAATTGCTCTTTTAGTGATAGTGTAGTAACTGGCAATACATTTATTTCCCAGTGAAGGGAGTTATTAAATCAAGAAGTCTTGGTCCTCTCCACTCTGCCCTGGCAAGAGAAATATTTTATAAGTCTGTGAGATGGCTGAAATTTGCATGAAAAATAGCGACACGATGATAGATCACAGGGCAGCTTGTAAAGAATTCGCACCAAAAACATTTCTAAGAGGTAAAAATCTACAACAAAAGATTGTTTGCGGGTGTTCTGGATACAAATTAGGGCTACAAGGAGGTACTCAGAAAGGTGCTGACTTATAGGACAGCTAAACACCTCATCTCTGCCAAAACTACATCCTATTAGACAGTATTAAGTGTCTGCAAATGGGCCAAAGAATTCAGAAGGATACATAACATACAGGTTAATGGGGCACCTCCCTGTTGGCAAAAACAGTTGGACTCAAGTTGCTAAGAAATTTTGGGAAATGAAAAGATTCTAAATCTTATAAATTTGTCAAAAAATATGGAGGTCTGGGCAACCCTGAGCTGTCCCCAGAGGAGGCAAAACTGGCCTCCTCCCCAGACAAGTCCACATCCTTGGCTGTAGACCTGTTTCTAGCCACAAATCCGCTCAGACCCATCGCATACAAACTCACCAGATGAAAAGCATTGTTTATAGCCCCTTTAAGGACAATCTTTCTTGGAGCTGAGCATGCACAGTACCTCTTTAGTCAGGGAAGGGTGATTTGAAAGAGGAAAAGTGTCCTTCAAAGCTCCAGGTGAAATCCAATGCTATAAAATGGGTCAGTGTTGGCATCTACTACAAGCAATGGCCTCTCTCTCACAAAAGCACTAGAAGACAGTGAGTGAAGGAAACAGCAAAGGAAGTGTCAACTGAGTGGCTGGAGGGTCTGTTCTCTCCTTTTCCACTCTGAAAGGAACTGGCACAGATAGAATAGGGTGGATTATAGAAGCATCCACCCACGTTGCAGCTGTCACTGTATCTTTGCTGTCATACAGTTAAACCCATAGTAAGCTTATAATTTTCTATTACACTTCAGAGATCATTACATCAATTTCTATGGAACCCTACTTATTTACACAGGCTTTCCCATAAAGGAAAGAACTAGTTCCGGGGGGGGGGGGGGGGGGAGGGGGGGGGGTGGGGGGGGGGGGGGGGGGGGGGGGTATATAAAATCAATCAGGCCATTAAAAAA
Organism: Phoenicopterus ruber ruber; assembly: GCA_009819775.1. Lineage (NCBI taxonomy): Eukaryota > Metazoa > Chordata > Aves > Phoenicopteriformes > Phoenicopteridae > Phoenicopterus > Phoenicopterus ruber. The sequence goes on along the minus strand of CM020229.1, from coordinate 9,319,296 downwards.
AGACTTTCTATGTATATTAATCTGAAACAATAAGAGCCAACTATGTTTACTGATACAATGATATTTCCTCCTCAAAATATGACTAATGAGATCAAATGACACAAGCCTACATGGCACAGAAAAAGACTGCAGAGAACAGAAACTTCCTTCCAATAGCACAACAAACTCCAGTAAACTGAGACATATCCTCTTGGATTCAGGGTGAAAAAAGGGAGAGTTCAGGATTTAGCCAAAGTTAGATTCGGCAGACTCAGTTCTGCCTCTTTGAATGCTAGTTCATGTGTGGAGATACACTGCCTAGACCAGGGCTCCCCAGGGCACCAGGTCCAGTCCTCTGGGCTGTTGCGTGGCGATGTGTTACACAAATCATCTATCATTTTCCACTTTGAAATCCTGGCAGCTCTTCTCACTTTGTTTGAAAACTTAGGGCATACTGGAGGCTGCCACCTACATCAGTATCCCTACTTCATCCCTCCTGGTCTTGCCAAAGAAGCTGAAGCATGTTGCCCTGCACACCTGTGGTCTCTGCACCTTCATCTCCCAAAGACCAGTTCTTTGGAAAAGCATTTTCAGGCACTTTCAGCACATGCAGAGGCTGAGGAACAAGGTTTAGATTCGTGGGTTCTTTGCTGATAAAAGCAACAGGCTCAAGTCAACCCCAAATGAGTGAGCCCGGTGCTGTCTTTCAAAGGGACCTCCCAGGCAGCAGTTGAAAGAATGCAGCTTTCTCCTGCCCCTGAGCTGAGAGGGGCTGTCCTCATCCCTGAGAAAGTTTGCTGCCTTCTCTGGAGAGTGCTAAGCCTTCCCGGCATGACTTTTATCCCTATCTCAAAGCTACTTCTGAAGATCAATGTTTTTTGCTGTCAGACTATACCAAACAGCAGAGACTTTTTAAATATTTTTTTTTTTCCAATTCTCTAAAGGATGAGCCATCCTGAATTCCACAACTGGCTTTACTTCCTCTCTTCCCTTACCCCTGCCAGGAAAAAAACCCACACTTGGGGGAAGTGACTCCTGGAGAAGGGACTAAAAAGCTTCACTTCATAAAGAATCCAATTTTAAGGCAGATCATCACATCTAGACTAAAGACAGTAAGGACAGGGGCTATAAACTGGAAAAGAAAAAATTTTGTGGCCTGAGGTCCTGTAGGCAGGACAAATCCTTCAAATTACACAAGATCCTGGTTAAACTCATTACTTGCTGTTCAGAAGTCTTCCAGCATCTTTCATTCTTTGCTAAATTTATCACACTAAATCCCTTCCCTAAGATCAAAGTCTTCTGGATACAGAAGCTGACAGACTTAAAAGTGTTATGATCCAAGGGGACTCCATGATGAAAACAGGCTTCAGTAATACCACCTCTTATTGTTACCGTACTCAGTATGATACGCTATCTCAATGTCATCAGCAACAAAAGACTTCTCAACAGGAAATACTGATTTAGGGGATCCACCCATTGTCTCATATGCATTCATAAGTGTTGCTGAGAGACAGCCTTGTTCAGAGGTCCCTCAGAATAATTAATTTTCAAAATACATGATTTTTTGAATAGAGATTCTTCTGTACTACATCTCACCTCCATGACCAGAGAACAAAAAACACATTTCTCCATATATATATTTACATTCATGGCAAAACTTCACATTTTAAACAGTAAGGCTTGCTTTCCAGTAGAGGTCCAGTTCAAAAATCAATTAAATCAATTGGAAACGATGGAGGAGTTAATGTATTTTTTATTTTCCCCAGTTGTTCTAGAACATTCAAGGAATACAGTATCAGCTGAGGGAGAGAGCAGCAACAACAATATAAAATCAGCCTGTCAGTCTAAGATACTTCTCCATCGATCACTGCCATAGTACCCAGACAATATGTTCAATACCAAACTCAAAATACTAATTTAGTTAGGCATTCCCTGGTTGTGCTATTGCTTTCCAATGGGGTGCATCACTGGATTTTTACGATATTCTAATTATCTAATTTTGCAAGACTTTCTACACTTCTGTGTGTATTTCAAACAGGAGAAACAGAACTATGCAGAACAAAGGTTTTGACTTCATTACACAAAAGGGGCAAATTTCAAGGTGGCTCATTTATTTCCCTGGGGAAAATTAAGTTTATTTGCTACAGATCTACCAAATATTTGCTTCCAAATCATTCTGCCGAAGCTATTCCCTGTAAGTCCTCCTCCCTTTCCACATCACCTCAAACAGCTCCCCAGGAGTCTGCACACATTTGCTGATCTGACACTACCTGTCAACAGTGTTGCACAGAGTTCACAAAAAGTGGCACTGAGGTATAAAACTCTTCATTCCCTGGGATGTAAAACTGGGCCTATCTTGACATGTTTACTCTTACCCATACACACTGAAGTTTGCTGGAAAGAACAGGCCAAAACCATTGCAGCAAAGTCCACAGAGTCAGCCTCGGACTTGCTTTCCTTCAGCCATTAACCTCCTGCTTAAGCCAACAGGAGCTTCCTAGAAACCTCCCTGCCATTTTCATTTGCACCAGCAATTTCTTCTGTGCTCAAGTTACAACAGGCACAAATGCCTTCATTCTACCAGGACTACTGCTGAATTGCACCAATAAGATGGTCCAAAGAACTGCTGCCTATGTTGTACAAGTCACTCTTCATCAAAAATGCAGTAAGTGTTTCATAAAAAAGCTAAAAACCCCACAGCAATGACAAAAAAAACCTATCAGAATTCATTTTCCAAAGATGGATGAAAACCAGCTTGCACAGACCAACACCTCTGTAAAAATACTGAAGACAAACTCCTGAGTGAGAGTCTGATGACTACGACACAAGGACTAAATTCTCGCTGGCCAAGCTGTGCTTAATGTAGATAAAGGACGGGAAACAAAGGCAGTTCTCCACAACCTTGATTTTAGGCTGATCTGCTTAGACCCTTATGTTGTTCTCAGCTGCTTTTGACCAAAAGGAGCCTGTTGGGGCAAAGAGGTTAAGAAGCTCATGACAAATGGGCACAAGGGAAAGTCCATCCACTTGCTAATGAAGTAGTTACAAACTGCATAGGCAAATTCAGTCCCATGTTCCACACAGATTTCTTGAGACCAGGGGTAGACAGAAAACTCAAGATTTTAGTTTGTATAAAACTAAATCTAGTTTGGTAATATTTTCCATTCCTAAAGTCTCTAATGCTATTGCATTTAGTTGGCCAGGCAGAAAATACTTTTCATAAATAAGTCCTTGTTTTTGGAAGAGGTTTATCACCGCTAGCTATACAGCTATTCAGTTTATCCACACAAGTGTTTGACTTTACTTCCTTCACTAAGATGATTATCATCTTCGCCAGTAATCCCCACCCTCTGATTCTGTGCTGGCAAGACACTGCATAATCCACACATAGGATGAACTTGTGTTATGGTTAAACCCATGAACACATACATCCACGACATGAATGAAAAATGCTGTCTTCAGCTATGTTCTGATCCTGCTCTTGCTAAAAACAATGGCATTTATGCCAAGATGTTGAAGACAACACTGTAGCATAGAAGTAGGGTTTTGAGGGACTTGAAGTCTCCCAAAACATCCTTCTGCCTTACACAGTATCAACTATAGCTATGCAATTGCTGATCCTCTCTAAAAGACACCCACTGATTGAAACTGTAGATACATTGGGACATGTTTTTAGCTAATGTGAAGACGACGAGGGAGATGATTCTCCCCCTCTACTCTGCTCTGGTGAGACCCCACCTGGAGACTGCGTCCAGCTCTGAGTCCTCAGCACAAGAAGGACATGGATCTGTTGGAGCAAGTCCAGAGGAGGCCACAAAAAACGATCAAGGGCTGGAGCACCTCTCCTGTGAAGACAGGCTGAGAAAGTTGGGCTTGTTCAGCCTGGAGAAGAGAAGGCTCCAGGGAGACCTTATTGCCGCCTTTCAATACTTAAAGGGGACCTATAAAAAAGACGGGAAAAACTTTTAGCAGGGCCTGCTGATAGACCAAGAGGTAACCGTTTTAAACTAAAAGATGGAGGATATAGACTAGACATAGGAAGAAGTTTTTTACAATGAGGGTGTGAAGCCCTGCACAGGTTGCCCAGAGAGGTGGTAGAAGACCTCCCTGGAAACATTCAAGGTCAGCTGGACAGGGCTCTGGGCAACCTGATCTAGTTGAGGGTGTCCCGGCTCATTGCAGGGGGTTGGACTAGATGGCCTTTAAAGGTCCCTTCCAACCCAAACTATTCTATGATTCTGTAAGTTGTTCGACAACAATTGCATCAGCCAAAGAATCAGGTCTGATAGTTCTTCTGGACTCCAGGCTTGCTCATTTGGAAACTCATATAGGTGAAGTTACAGTTTACAGTACCTCCTGTGTCAGAGTAATGGGAATGAGGATGGACTACACATTTGCTGGCTTTCAGCAAGATGCATTGAATCATCGGAGGTCTCTTCCAACCAAACAATTCTAGATTCTATGATAGAATCATAGAATTGTTCTGGTTGAAAGACTCCAAGATCATCGGGTCCAACCATTAACCTATCACTACCAAGTCCCCACTAAATCATATCCCTTAGGGCCTCGTCTAAACGTCTTTTGACTACCTCCAGGGATGGGGACTTCCACCACCTCCCTGGGCAGCCTGTTCCATGCCCGACAACCTTTCGGTGAAGAAATTTTCGAATGTCCAATCTAACCTCCCCTGGCGAACTGAGGCCCTTTCCTCTTGTTCTGTTGTCTGTTACTATGGAGAAGAGCCGACCCCCATCGCTCTACACCTCCTTTCAGGTAGTTGTAGAGAGCAATAAGGTCTCTCCTCAGCCTCCTTTTCTCCAGACTAAACATCCCCAGTTCCCCCAGTTGCTCCTCACAGGACTTGTGTTCTAGACCCTTCACCAGCTTCGTTGCCCTTCTCTGGACATGCTCCAGCACTTCTGTCTTTCTTGTAGTGAGGGGCCCAAAACTGAACCAGTACTCGAGGTGCAGCCTCACCAGTGCTGAAAGAGGGGGACAATCTCTTCCCTAGTCCTGCTGGCCACACTATTTCTGATACAAGCCAGGATGCCGTTGGCCTTCTTGGCCACCCAGGCACACTGCTGGCTCCTATTCAGCTGGCTGTCAACCAACACCCCCAGGTCCTTTTCCGCCAGGCAGCTTTCCAGCCACTCCCCCCCAAGCCTGTAGCGTTGCCTGGGGTTGCTGTGTCCCACATGCGGACCCGGCACTTGGCCTTGTTGAACCTCATACAGTTGGCCTCGGCCCATTGATCCAGCCTGTCCAGGTCCCGCTGTAGTGCCTGCCTGCCCTCCAGCAGATCAACCCTCCCTCCCAATTTGGTGTCATCTGCAAACTTACTGAGGGTGCTCTTGATCCCCCCTCCAGATCATTGATAAAGATATTGAACAGGACTGGCCCCAGTACTGAGCCCTGGGGAACACCACTTGTGGCTGCCTGCCAACCGGATTTAACTCCATTCACCACAACTCTTTGGGCCCGGCCATCCAGCCAGTTTCCTGCCCAGCGCAGAGTACGCCCATCCAAGCCATGGGTAGCCAGTTTCTCCAGGAGGATGCTGTGGGAGACGATGCCAAAGGCTTTACTAAAGTCCAGGTACACAACGTCCACAGCCTTTCCCTCATCCACTAGGCGGGTCACCATGTCGTAGAAGGAGATCACGTTGGTCAGACAGGACCTGCCTTTCATAAACCCGGGCTGACTGGGCCCGATCACCCGGTTGTCCCGTACGTGCCACGTGATGGCACTCAAGATGATCTGCTCCATAACCTTCCTGGGCACCGAGGTCAGCCTGACAGGCCTGTAGTTCCCCGCATCCTCCTTCCGGCCCTTCTTGTAGATGGGCGTCACATTTGCCAGCCTCCAGTCAACTGGGACCTCCCCAGTTAGCCAGGACTGCTGATAAATGATGGAGAGTGGCTTGGTGAGCACTTCTGCCAGCTCTTTCAGCACCCTTGGGTGGATCCCATCCGGCCCCTATAGACTTGTGTGTCTAGGTGGCGCAGCAGGTCACTGACCATTTCCCCTTGGACTTCGGGGTCTTCATTCTGCTCCCCATCCCTGTTTTCCTGCTCAGGGGCTGGGTGCCCAGAGAGCAACTTCCCTTGCTGTTGAAGACTGAGGCAAAGAAGGTATTTAGCACCTCAGCCTTTTCCTCATCCCTTGACACTAAGTTTCCCCCCATCCAATAGAGGAGGGAGATTCTCCTTAGCCCCTTTTTATTGTTAATGTATTTGTAGAAGGACTTTTTGTTGTCTTTTACGGCAGCAGCCAGACTAAGTTCTAGCTGGGCCTTGGCCCTTCTAATTTTCTCCCTACATAACCTCACTACATCCTTGTAGTCCTTCTGAGTGGCCTGCCCCTTCCTCCAAAGGTTGTAGACTCTTTTTTTTCCTAAGTTCCAGCCGGAGCTCTCTGCTCAGCCAGGCCGGTCTTCTTCCCCACCGGCTCGTCTTTCGGCTCATGGGGACGGCCTGCTCCTGCGCCTTTAAGATTTCCCTTTTGAAGAATGTCCAGCTTTCCTGGACTCCTTTGCCCTCCAGGACTGCCTCCCAAGGGACTCTGCCAACCAGACTCCTAAACAGGCCAAAGTCTGCCCTCCAGAAGTCCAAGGTGGCAGTTCTGGTGACCCTCCTCTTTACTTCTCTGAGAATCGAAAACTCTATCATTTCGTGGTCACTGTGCCCAAGACGGCCTCCGACCGTCACATCACCCACAAGACCTTCTCTGTTCACAAACAACAGGTCCAGCGGGGCCTTCCCTCGTGGGCTCCCTCACCAGCGGTGTGAGGAAGTTATCTTCCACACACTCCAGGAACCTCCTGGACTGTTTCCTCTCTGCTGCATTGTATTTCCAGCAGACATCTGGCAAGTTGAAGTCCCCCATGAGAACAAGGGCTAGCGATCATGAGGCTTCTCCCAGCTGCCTGTAGAATACTTCATCTGCCTCCTCGTCCTGGTTGGGTGGTCTAACAGACTCCCACCACGACATCTGCCTTGGTGGCCTTCCCCCTGATTCTTACCCATAGGCACTCAATTGAAGTATATTGGATGGATGCGAGGAGTGTGTGAACTTTCCATTTTGCTATCTATTCAATATCCACAGCACTGCATTCTTTGCTTTTCTGTTGAAATGCAGTGAAAATCACCATTGTCTCAGGGCCTGGAAGGAAAGAAGTCTAACTGTTGGCTTTTTCTTTTCCTCTTTTTCTTTTTAACAGTATCCTTTTCTGATGGGAATACTAGTAGATGATATTCCCCATGCCTGTGACTCATTCAGGTGCATATACAGAAATATCTTTGTGTCAAACTAGGCTAATTATGCCACTATTCCCTAGTTGTGGATTACAGCAAAAATTCAATTAAAACTCAGCCCTTCTTCATGGTACTTTAAAGCATAATTTCTGAACAACTACGCTACCCCAATAAGTACCTGGGTTTGATGAGAGACAGGTGAGAATTACAGTGAATTCTCCCCACATCACAGTGGGAGGAGGAAGCCTAACCTCTCTGTGCTTTTGAAAAATCATCTCCTCCATTTCTAAAATGTTATCTCTAGAAATAATGCTTGCATCGCAGTTTCCTGATGCCAGAAGGAAAACAGTTAAGCATTTTATGAACACAATTAAGGACACAAATAATGCAACACTGTTGGACCTTAAGTTAGCTACCAGGGCCTGCACTTTCAATGTGCTGCATGCCCTTTCAGAAGGGAGCTTCCACCCAGGAGACCCAGCGTGGTGCTTTACAGCACTGTGTAGTGGAGATAGAGTACCAAAGTTCTTGGTTTTGAACTCATTTTCCTCTCACCAATACTTGTTAAATTCTACAACAGAGGTGAAATTTTTGTTGTTTCTGTCAAACTAAGTTTATCATGAACCACTTCAGTCCAATAAGATCTGATTCCAAAGACAGTATGGAGAAGGAACATAGCTGAGATTTGGTAACTGAATCTTCGTAATGATGTACCAGTTACAACAGCATTTTGGGCATACAAACACTCATGATGCTTTGGTAACAAACAATACTCACTTATGACAGCGTTTTTCTCTCACAGCTCCAAAAGCATTGTTGAAGGAATTATTATCCCAACTTTGGTTTTTGGGAAGCAAGGCACCGAGTACTGAGGACCAACATTTCCAAACTGGCTATTGATTTTTGCAGTGCTCCTGTGTTTCCTGCGTTCAAGAGTTCAGCTGGAGCTAACAGACCTCATCTTACAGAAGCACCAATTACACACACGGCCCACTGAATCATTGGGAGCTGCAGGTTATCAGAATTTCTAAAAAATTAATTAAGAACAAAATGAATTTGTTGCGATAATTTGGACATGCAAAAATAGGGAATAGCTTTGCAAAAACCATGGCCCACCTCTCATCCAAGGTCACACAGTACATCTGTTGCACAGGAGGGAACTGAGTCCAGGTCTCCTAATAGTGCAGAAAGTAGAACTATATAGTAGAACTATATGGAAACTGGACTAATGATTCAGCTGTGGGCTTTGCAGTATCGTGTCTCTAGTGCATAATTTGAATGACACTGATGAAGCAGCGCATCATCATTTCATAATCATCCATACCACTGTAGACTCTGGAGTATAGCACAGATATTTACGAGGCCAGTTAGGAAATACACATGGGCTCATTGTCTGCATTATGAAAAAATCAAAGTAACCACATACTGGCTTTTTTTTTTAATGGCTTCTTTGAACCATGAAAAACATAAGAATTCTTAAACTAAGCTGAAAAGAGAGACAACATAATTTACATATACAGTATGATTTTCTAGTAACTACCAAAAAATCTCAGATCCAAACATCCAATAACTACGTCTTCCCCTTACTGATATTTAAAATAGCGTATTCTTTCCTGATGAGTCTACTCCAAGTATAATTGTTCCTACATAAGCATTGCTTCTGTGAAATAAGCTTTGCCAATCAGACCACTGATGAAAATCAAAGCAAACACTTATTAATTTTTAAGTTCCTGAGCCTGGCATTTTCAGACAAATATCATGGAAATCCTGAACGAGCAAAAGTTAATACTAAAGGTCAGACGCAATAAAAAACACTGAGAAAATGCTTCTGGAATACACACACTTCTATTTGTCAGAGTAGGCTTTCAACAAATTGTCTGCTTTACAAAGGAGGAAAGCAGATTAAATAATTTAGAGATACACGTTAATGAAGGGTAAGAAGAGTTACAGTTGTGTGTTATGTAGTTTAAGAAATCCTCGCGATATTGTTCTTGTAAGTGATATCTGATTATAAGATATCACTTTGATAATTCCAAATAACAAACCTCGAGAGCAGGAAGCTTTTAATGAAGTAATTGTCAACCACTGAGAACCTTCTCCCTCTCCGTTCCTCTGCCTCTACTCACTCATTAAAACGTGGTGGGTCTCCAACAGATTACATGGAAATGTAATGTTAAAAAAAAAAAAAAACAAACAACCCACAGCATGGTAACAAAATATATTTTAATATGTGCAAAGGGTAGAAATTAAAAATGCCTCCTTCTCACCAGAAAATCTTTTTTTAGAAACCACTGCTCCTTTGTCCAGTTTAAAAACTTCTGCAACAGTTACAAAGGAAGGGCTAGTAGTATAAACCATATGCATATGGATGAAATTCTGAACATCAATATTTAGAATCATAGAATCGTTTTGGTTGGAAGAGACCTCCAAGATCATCGAGTCCAACTGTTAACCTATCACTACCAAGTCCACCACTAAATCATATCCCTTAGTGCCACATCTAAACATCTTTTGAATACCTCCAGGCATGGTGACTCCACCACCTCCCTGCGCAGCCTGTTCCAATGCTGGACAACCCTTTCGGTGAAGAAATTTTTACGAATATCCAATCTAAACCTCACCTGGCGCAACTTGAGGCCCTTTCCTCTTGTCCTGTCGTCTGTTACTAGGGAGAAGAGACCGACCCCCCAACTGATATTCAATATTCTGTAAATAGATTTAAAGAGACTTCCTCATTTAGAAACATTGGAATATGAGTAAAAAGGAAAGGAATAGGTGAACTTTCTTTTTATTTGCCCTTTGCTATTATTCATAGTTCCTTTGCATAATGCTGTTTACATGTAATCCTTTATAGGTTTTCTATTGTCCACCATTAGTATCAAAATTGAAATTTATTACAGGTCATATGCTCACCTGATGTAAATTAGAGTAGCTATTGAAATAAAAGTTACAGACTGAAAGTAATGATGAATACTAGAGCAATAAGGCTCTCTATCTTTTTCTGCTTGACAAAACGTGTGTTGGAAATTTTCTTTAAAAAAGAGAATACCTGTTGACAAAACATGCTTCTCTTTTCCTAGTGAAAAGCATCTCTTCCCTTCATCAAAATATATCATTGAGAGTAATCCCCACACAGCAGGACGACAAACGCTACATAAAACTACATCTTAAACATTTGGTATATTCACAAAAACGAAACCAGACCAGCTAAGAATGTAAAGGTGAAAACAAAGCAGGTATGTAACAAAAGTCAGACAGTATTCTTTCAGAACACTTGAAAAGGCTTCCCAGAAATTAATTTCTAGAAGAAAAGTGTGTATACGCACCAGCGACTCTTGCATCTAAAAACGTCTTTCTGCTTTTCCTACTGAGCTTTCTAGCCACCTGTTGCATTAACCCATCTTACACAGACAGGAACCTTGTAACAAAATAATGCAAATCAACCTGCCCAAAATCACATTGTCTTGGGGACAGAGCTGGGAACCAAATCTCTTCCTTAGTCCCCATCCAGTGCCATAGGAGAAGACAGTCAAACTCTACTCTCCAAAATTTAGTGGCTCCTGTTACTTCCAGCCATACATTTTGCTGAGTGCATCATTCTGGGGGAGAGGTTATTAATTTCTCACTGACTAATGAAACTACCAGTGCATAAAGCTAACATCATATCCTGGTTTAACACCAAACCTCCGATTGTTCTGCTACTGAGATACGATGCATTTGCTGCCACTGAAAATGGAACTGTGATACCTGAAGTTGAAAAGTTTGTTTAATTTAGAGTTAAGAATCTGCCATGTGCCTTGCCTTGATGACACAGTACAGATCATGTTGTCTGAAGCCATGGGTCCAGAGAGCCCAGCTCCAAGACACTTCTCTGAATGGGGTTCCAAACCCCACCAGTTAAGTCCAAGCTTCTCAAATATCCCAAAGAGTATCAGACTGTCTGTAACTGATATAGGCAAATCCCATTTTAACAAACACACTATTCCCAGTCCTAATCCCAGCTTTCATTACTGTGCTTGGACTTAAAACAACACAGAAATGAACGGTGAGTTCTCCACGCCAGCTGGTACAGATCTTCATCTTTGCAGTATACAGGAACAGTTCTGCCACACCTGGTTTTCCTGACCCCAACTTGAAACCTAATTTTGTTTGAATTCGCATTCTGCATGGTGTCAGAATCCACAACAGAGAATATACCCACACACTGTTTGGGATGGAAATTAATTTTAAATTGTGTAACATTGCAATGTTCAGGAATTCAACTAGTTTTGCAGCTCCCGCTTTTCTGGTAACTAACCCTAACTGTAGCCTTATCCTGAATTGTCTTGGCACAACAAATAATAACCTCCAAACATATGGTAATCCTCAATCTAAACAGAGCTTTGTTCTCCAATTCATATGGGATGCTATGCAATCTGCAGCAGTGTGCGTGGCCCCGCTTTATTTCCCCCTCCTTAATGCAAGTCCCTATGCCTATCCTGAATTACTTGTAAGCATTTGGGTTTATATAGGAAGAGTCCAAGTGTGGACACACAATGATATCTCCATCTAAAACCAAAACGTGTTTAAACCATTTTCAGTTTTCAAGGATGACTGACATTTCATCAAATTTCAGGTCACTTTGTCTGCTAGGAAATGCAGCAATATATCCATGCTTTAACGGGAGACAGGCTCAGGTTTGTACAGCACTCATCAATAGCTTATCTCTTCACTGAATTCAGCTTTTCACCCCCTTGTTTCACGTTTTATTGTTGTCCTCTTTACTGTGTGTAGCAAATCTCATCTAATAAAAAAGTTCTTCTAATAAAGAATATACCTTTTATTAGTCATTTGACCTTTTTTTAGTCATTTGCATGGGGCAAATTTCAGTTGCCAAGTAAAACTTGATTTCTAATTATCAACTTCTGTTCACAATTACACCCCTAGACTTCGTGCAGCCCTGGGGCTGCAAGTCTATGGTGCTAGGGATCAATCCTTTTTCTTCTGAAATCTTACGTGATGTCCCAGCTGTACCAAAGAGCCACAGGACAGGTGAAATAGGTTCCTGGAATAAATACATTATGACTGAAAGTGTTCCCTGCTGAGCATAAAGACATTGCAATGGATCTAGGTCAGCCAGTATCACTTAGAGTTTTGATGCTTCTCCATGAGCGTATGAGCTAGGCACGTGCTGGAGTCACAGATCAGCAAGCCCAGTGGTCCCAGCTGCGGGGCTGCGGGCAGTCAGGACTCTGAGCAGAAAGGGGAGATTTAAACTCCCAGCGAGCCACTGCATCAGAAGGGGCACTTGCCTGTACTACACATCATCTCCCTCTTCTCTTTGCAGCTCTCAGCCACGGACATGACTCTGTGCCTGGTGGGGGGAGGGCAAGCAGTGGGGGAGGCAGAAGACTTAGAAAACAGATGCGGTAACCTTGGCTGAAACACGTTATTCTCCACTATTCTCAAGAGCTTTGAGTTGTAATACATTAGAGAGCAGCTTTAGCAAAGCCTGGGGTACTTCTCAGACTCCTCCAACTCACTCCAGGCATGGGTTTCCATAAGGAAGGACCTGCAGCATATCTATACCAGGGAGAGAAAGGCAGCAATGGAGGTTTGCTGCTAGTCCACTGAGCAGGACCAGGCCCCAATCCTAGGACCCAAGAATACTGGCCCTACCCCATCGGGCTAAGCACAACCTTCCACCGATGCAGCTGTAAATGCAGTACAATTCACTGGCTATGGTGGACTTCCAGCCCTGTATGTTAACAGCAGCCTGCCTCTCTAGTTGTTCCTCACTTTTATGTTGCCGTAGCAAGAGCACAATCTGGAGTAATAGTCTATCCTACGCTTGTGCTCTGTGTTTGGGGAATGGGTAATTGGTTTTATAGCTTTTTATGAAGTCTCATTTATAATGGCAGCCAGCTGCTTTATCAGCCACTATATCCTCTTGTTCCCCCCTCTATACAATGATAAATTTTACTCTTGACCCCAACTCGGTCAGCACTCACGAGACACAATCTCCTGTGTCAGATCTCCCCCGAGTGTTTTTTTTTCCACAAAATCCAGCATAGCATGTGATGGTCTAAAAGAAGAAAGATCTAAGCCTCAGTAACAATCTGCTATTTGTGTTTTCATATAATCACATCTGGTTTACTGTAACTCACTCTTCATGGCTGCAGAACTGCAGCCTCTGAACTTTGTTATTATAAACAGTGATTTAAGCATCACCCAAAATTTGAACTTCCCCACTTTGCAATCTGTCTCCATGAACCACCGCTGCGCACACAGGTGCTCTGTGCAGACCACCCACATATTAAATTGCCTGTCCACCTCTCTCCCATCTTGCATTGCCCGTCACTTAGATCTAAATTGCAGAGCAGACCTGACCGTTGTATAAAGCCATGGGGTGGCCTTATGTACTTGAAATCAGACCAGTCAATTCAGACTGCCAAACTCATGTCACTTGTGGACTAATTGAGCTTATAACATTTACCTCCAGGTTGCTTCTGCTCCCTCTATTCGCCTTCCTTGTTTTTGAATACAAGACATTCTTTTTTCCCAAGCAGCTTCATGCAAACACTGAGATAAGGGTGGTTGTTGTTCTGTTTTTTTTTTTTTTTCCTGGAGGAGCATGTTAGGAAAAGCCCAGCTATTAATTTGATGAAAGAGGTGCTAGAAATTACAGCGAATGGCAACATCAATCCATATAAAAGCTCTGCAGCATTTTATTCCAAACTCATGCAACCAGGCAATGCAGAGCATGTGTGTTTTTCATAGCCACTCTTAGCCCCTCAGTTATCTTCTGTCAGGTGTTAGTGGCACCTGTTTCCCCGGTCTTATTTCAGATGTTTCTCACATTTTGTATTACTTTCCAGAGGACAGGCAGTCACCTCAAGTATTAATAAGATGTCTATTTGTCTAAGTAGTAAGTATCAAATACCTGTTTGGTATCAAATGGACCTGAATGTGTGACAAATAAAACCCGACTGTATACAAATTTGAAAATAAGCAGTTATCTGAATAATAAACAGAATCTCTAAAAGGGAAGAACTTTTTTTCTGCTGTAAAACGAACAAAACTTTGAAAGCAATCTGTAATTCTCCTTGGTTTTTGTTTGGGAAGGATAAATTTCTTTTGCCCAATTTCATTACAAGGCCAGAAGTCTCATTCCAAAGAAAAGCTGATTGTTTCAAGCTCAGGATCTTCTGTAAAAGTAGTGGAAATAGAAGTAGTCTTTAAATGGCTTAAAACAGGAAAAAAAGAAACCCAAAGAGACAAAAGGGAGTGAAAAATGGAAGGCAAAAGAGGCTGATCCTTAGTAATGGAGCCACAGATGTAGTGCAAGTAAAGAATGCTGAAATGAAGAGACTGTTATAACACCACGCTGGTTTGGCTGGTTAAAGTATTAACCTAGTACCAAGTCCTGATATGCTTCCACACAGGTACTAGAGTCACATACAAAACCCCCAAATTCCCACCTGGCACTAACCAAAGGGAAACATTAAACATGTGGATTTCTGGGGAATTAAGACCGTGCACACACTTCTTATCTCCTGGTTAAATACTAACCTCTTGATGAAATCCTTGAATATTTGTGGTAGGTCCAAAGAGTTAACTCCTTGGTAGGTTTCTGGCACTGGTGTTGCTACAGGCAACATCTCTATAAACACCATGTAAGGATAAACAGTCTGGTCAGTGAAATGTTTTGCTGATAGACCTGACACCAAAGAAACTCATCATTAAGGGAGCAGGTAAACTGCTTATTCACAGTAAAAGGTGTCTCAAGTAATTCAGCTTTACAGCAACAAGATGCATGTGCATGGTAAGTCAGAACAGCAACTAAGCCCCAATTCTGTGCCACTGAAGCAACAGACACACTGCAGCTGAGGTTAGCTGGGCACAGGACTGACCCCAAAGTCATCAAATGTAAAACTTTCCACTCTCCCTCCAAGTCTGTACAAGCAGCTGTGACTGAAATGGGCACATGGGAAGGTGATAATGGGAACATCCTACCTCAAGACTCTGCTGTATCCCCTCCCAGCTGGGATGTTCACACAGCATTTTTGTGGTTTTAAACACTGTTTTTTAACCCCAAGGGGGGGGATTTTAAACCCTGCAGGAAAAGAGCCAAGACTCCTCCAGATTCACTTTAAGACTCCAATGCACGCTGGTATTTCCTGAGCCTATGCAGACCCTGCAGGTATCATCTTCAACATCTCTCAAAACTCAAACAGCAGCTTCAGAAAATTCTACAAACTTGCAAGAAAATATATTTTCCAACTGCTGCCAAGAAGCCTGAATAAAGTACAGAAACCACCTGATAGTTTTCTTTAACTTCCACAGTCATTGTACCTGAAGATCTCTGCTCCCAAAGACATTCTGGTCAAAAGATTTATACCCAGCTAAACTTTGTTTGCTAGTGTAAGAGGAACTGTCTGGATGCTGAAGATGGATGAAGATCAAAGAATTTTTTGATCATCAATAAGAACAGGCAAGGCTAACAACCAGAGACACAAAAATCCCAAGAGTCTTGCCAGGGTGAGTGCCAGCTTGGGAGGGGACTGCAAAAGGCAACAAAATACAATAGTACCGCATGGAGATTGCAGAGAAACTGCTTTTTGGGAGATCATGTCACAGCGAGTTACAGATCACAGACCACGTATGACCCCAGAGGTCACAGCAGCCTCTGACAGAACCACTGCCCAGGCAAGTTATCAATAACACTCACAGGCAAATGTACCTATGAGGACGTTTCCCAGCTTAACCATGTTATGGAACATAATCTTCAACCCCTTCACAACAAAATAAACTTCTCCTTTGACAACTGACTCTATAAGAAAGAATTGCAGGCAGAAAGCCAGGCTGCAACCACAATGTTGGTGCATACATGCATGTTACTCTCAGTATACACTGTTCAATGCTTGTTCCCAAATTCATCCTGCCATCACTTGGCTGACCATTAATGTTTCAGCCTGTGTTGCACAGGCCTATTTACTTCAAGTCCTTCTATTTCCTGTATAAAGCTTTTTACTCAAAAAGCAATCAAAGTTTCATAAAAGCAAAACTTCCCAAACATGAACTGTTACCCATGCATACAATGCACTTATTCTTTTAATAAAGCATGGCCCTCTGCATCAATAAAACAGAATGATATTCTCTGCCTGTTGAATGAAAGGGCAATGTATTAAATGTATCTCTCCAACGTTAAAATGCTTTTCCTTTTTGTCCAAGAGCTCCCTTCCCACTTGCTGTTTCAATAAAATAGGGCAAGAAGCACTAAGAACAGTGGAGCTGCACGTAGTCATGCTGGGCTGTGTATAGAAACGCATATTCAATCAACCCTTACTCTCAAAAGCAAGGAGACAAAGATCTGTGATCAAACCTCCTTCCCTGACTGCATCTGGCACACCAAATGTCTCCACATCCTCCCTCCTACACCCTCGGGTCCCAGCTTTGCAGGCAGCTGGCAAGCCAGCTCAGCAGCCCCTGACCATTGGCGTTATGCTCTCCCATCTCCCCATCAGACCCCACCAGACACACACTGCCCACGGGTAGGTTCGGACAGGGGACTGGAGCCTCTTGCAGGTACAGCATGAGACAAGCGAGTATGTTGTGCTCACAAGACATTTCACCTCCCGCCAGGTATTCGGGAGCCCAGTTGTCCTGCAAGCACCACGCTCCCCCAAGCCTCCTGAAACCCCACAACAGCTCTACAGAAGACTAACATTCACAGGAGATTCTCCTGCTTACTGAAGAAATTGTGACAAATAAAACGAGCTCCCAAACTTACCCTCTCCTTATAAGCAACTCTTTTCTAAGGACTGCTGCCTGCAAAAAGGTTGAAAAATTGGGAGCAGAGTTTTTGAAACCTGGTTTCCAAGTTGATATCATAAAAAAAAAAAAAGCTTGAAAGCAAGAACAACTTTATCATATAAAATGACAGTTTACTTTTTATGCCTGTCAGTGATATTTGCCAGTATTTGGTGGTATGGTGGATATCTTATAAGAATTCTTCCTATGTGCAGAGAAAGAGGACAGTATCTGCTGTCAGAACTGATTAACAGCAGTTAAAACTTCCCTATTTGCCTGAAGACCTCCATTTTTCTTTCCTTTTAATTGTGCTTTGACCTAAAATAAACATTGCTTGGTGCTTGGAATGCATTTGCATATCTTGAGGCCTAATACAACTCCAAGTAGGCTATCCTTTCTTTATTATGCCATATTTATTTCTGTCAGTGCAACTCATTTCCCAGAACATGTCATCTCAGTTGCGTAAGTTTTATCCAAAGTTCTACAATGTTTGAGGCAGTGTTGAAGCCTTTTGGTACTCAGACTGATGTAATTACTTGAGAAACTCAGTTTCTTCCTTCCCAGTTTTTTTAGCCCTCAAGGATGCTGAGAAAAGGTTACAAATAAAAACTTGCATGCAAACTAAAAGTTCAGAAGCAGAAAGGCTTATCACAACCAGGTGAGCATTAATCACTGTCTGTAATGGTCCACACCTACAGATTGCTGTTCACTTTCAAAATATAAATTTGCACCAGGCAGAGCTGCAGAAACCAGAGGTTCCTGAGCATTAGAGAGGACGAGCAGTGCCAATGTCTATTTAGCAGAGAAGCTGATTGCAAATGAGTCTCAGAACTGCTGGGCTGAAGACTCTGCTGCCCCTTCACTTTCTTTGTGCCTTTAACACTAACTCAAGGCTTTCTCTGACGTTTTGACAAAGGTTTAGCCCCTCTGGAAATCAACTGCTCTGCTGAAGCTGTCTGAAACAATTGCCATGGTCCTGCTAAGGACTGTTGGAAACCGCTGTTACTGTGACTGCTTCTCAGATGTTTGCTGTTGGTTTCCATCCCAAGCGACAGCCTCACTCCCTTTTATGTGTTGTGAGTGTTTGCTCCCTTGTCATTTATACTCACTTTTCTTTACATGGCAAAGTTGGTTTGCTCCCACCCCCGTTCTCAGTCACTATGGCCATTTGCATGTGTGTGTGGCTAGGATAGTTCCTCCAGCTGCCCCAAAGGAGGTGCCCTTTCCACATACTAGTCTATATGACGACTCTGAACTCACTTATGTAAGTCAGGTTACCTGTGATGAAGATCAACATATATTGTTCTTACAGTGATTTTTTTTCTAGCAAAGAAATCTCAGAGGCTTTTCAAACTTTCTTTCCTTCTTCTGACACTCAGCCTTTTAAATTTCATTACACTATGTTTTTCACCTCTCAACCAGAAGACAACACTTTTCAGTTAATTCTTTGTAATGCATAGGAACGATAACAAAATATTGTAAACAATCGTTACAATTACACCATGCCAGCCAAGGAATCTTTTTACATATTTCTTCAAAAGTCACTAGGTGATCTTGGGAACCACAGACAAACAGCCACACTTCTTTATTATTTCAGTATAAGTTGAGATACCCATATCGTCTCAAACTTCCTTACCAAAAAAAACCCAACCACACCTCTACTTGCAGTTTCCTACCTTCTATCCAGCAATCTAATAATCAAAATACATTCAACTATATTTTAGCTAAGTTCTCAGGCCAGTGATTGCCGAATAAATCTGTAGTTTTTTCACTGTACCATATATCCAAAATACGAGCCAAACGTAACAAGGGTTGGAAGCAGCACTGTTGTCATCCAGGCTGTACCCACACCAGAATGGACATTTCAAGAATGTGCTGTATGCTCAATGAGCTGGCATGTATGTGAAAAAATGCTCTAGAAAGTGTGACCTTCAAAGTTACTCAGGTAAATGGTCTCGGAAGTGCCAGGTTTTCAGATCCCAACAGCATCTTCCTTCTAATTGTGTTGAGGCCCATTTCTCTGCCCCAAAACCCAGAGGCTTGTGATTGTGGCAATAACCTGAAGGCAGCAGATGTGCTATATCTTGACGGGTAATTTTTTCCCTTTTACATTTAAAAATAGGATATGAATTTTTCTTACACCTTCTAGTACTAATTTCCATCCAAATAATTGTTATCATTTGGAATCCAGCCTCCTGTGACAGGATCATTAGTCTGACAGTAAAGCCAGCAAGTTCAGAATAACATAGCAGAGCACGTGTTTGCTTTCTCTGCAGATGCTTCAAAAATAAGCAACAAGAGCCCAAATCCTGGACCCCAGCATGTATCCCAAATTAGCTAAAGAAATCTTTCTCAAGACCAGAAGATCTTGTATAGCCTCTGTTCTAGCACTGGGTCACAGCAACCAGATCAGTAATTCCTCGCTTTTTGTGCTTCTCCTTAACAGAGGAGCCCAAGAAAGAGCCAGCAAAGGCTCAGAACAACGCGACTGCTCTCAGGCTTGCCCTGCTCAGCACCCGCCTGCGGGGGTGGCTCCTGTGCCATCTCCCTCACGCTATCACACAGCTCCCCACCAGAATGTCATTTTTTGCATGTAAATTGTGGAACACTTTGCCACTGAACTAGTGCTATTTTTTATCTCCTAAAAAAATTACAATGTGAATGGCTCCAGCTGTCTGATGATTCGGCTGGCTAGCACAGGAAGTGGGATAAAGATACAACCTGGCTTGAAGACTATCAGAAAAGCATATGCAAAACAAGAATATTAGGGTAAAAAATGGGCTATTAGATAGTGTCCTTATTAATTACAATAAATTACTTCAAGGAATCACTGACTAGGCAGAATCAGCATTTCAAAAAATCAGATATATAGTTATCCTTGAGAATTACAATTAACCATTACATCTTTAGGCAGTGAGGGGGGTTTTATGCCCTAACTAGGAAAAAAAAAAAATATAACTGCATGTTACCTGGACTTGTGGAGAACAGAACCTGTTTTAAGTAATTATCATAATGATAACTATTGTTTCCATCAGTGAGGTGAAGCTGAGGTTACATCCCTCATTCTAGCCAAACTATGTTTGATTCCAGAAATAACTACCAACAAAATTTCTCTGAATGTCCATCTAAACTTGCAATTAAATGGAGATAAAGACATTTAAGAGAAAAGAAAAGCAAACATGCAAACCAACAGTCTAAGCTTCTAACAGGCAAACAAGCCAGATAGTAAATCAGAGCTGTTTTGGCAGAAAGTCTCTACTCTTCCTCCCTGGACCTGAGCAGAGTTAAAAACACCCAGCATGGACTCAGGATTTCAAACTCCCCAGGTTTTTCTAACTTCTCCCCAGAACCACAGAGAGAGGATTTACTAACCAGGCCTAATGACAACATTCTTATACAGACAAACAAAACAGTTTCTTCTGCATCCCTCAAAGGGGGGGAACGACACCAAACTGGTAAACTAGACCTGTCAGGAGAAGGACAAGCACAACCCTTTTACTTCTCTGAATTTATTAATGAGCAAAGAACTTTTGAGGAACTACTTGATTTGCTGAGTTACACCTGCAAAAATACACAGGTTTCAAGATGCCTGATATCAAAGGAAGGACTCTGGATGTTGGTGGCTTCTGACTCAGGTTTTGAGGATATACTGGTCTAAGTGGCATCAGAGTGAAAGCAGGAAATAGAAAGGGGGGGGGGGGGGGGGGAAGAAAAGAAAAAACCCACAGATCCCAAAGCTCAGAAGTAATACATGTTCTGCAAGACACTCTATTCAAAGTCAGTAATCTGGACTTCTTCAGAACTTCAGTTTCTGAGCTGATAAAAGTAGAGCCCTTGGATACTGCAGGTGTCATAGATGTACAGGACAAATACTTGCACTGTTTAATTCACAGGGTCATTGCATACTAACACACATTGCCATTTTGCAGCTAGCTAGTAATAAACTCTATCTGGAGTATTAGTAACATAGAACTATATCAAATTCTCACCTTTTGGTAGAAATAAGGTGCTCTGAAACAAGGACTCTGCATAATACCACGCGGTGCACATTAGATGTCTCAATCTTCACATACTGGGCTTCTGATCTAGGATACAATGGAGAAATACTCAGGTAAGAACAAAAGGAGGATTGTCTTGTTGCTAAAGCATCAGTTCCAGTGAAGAAAGGTAGATTCAAATGCAGATTTCACACACAACCTTGAGCAGGTCCTGAATCTTGGGATTCTGCATTCTGTCCTGGTAACTGGAATTACAGGGAGCATGGGCAACTAACAGATCATTTGGAAGTTACTCCAATGGGCAGGAGCAGTTTTCTAATATGATTTACGTAGCAATGAAAACAATGAGCTTGCCATCAAGGAGAGGCCTCACAGGTGCAGCTTATATTCAATACAAAAATAATCAGGTGATTTAGCTTCTGTGCTCACTAACCAGAGAGATCTATGACTTCCTACACATTATCTTTAATACAAACATAAATTATTTTCATTCTTACTGGCTTCGACCACAGGCATTCTATTTATAAGGGATTTTTAGACTTATAATTTAATCATATGAACAGTTTTTGCCAATTGATGTTCAGTCCCATGATGATATACTTTTAGATTGGTGCTTTTAAACAGCTCCAAGAAATGTTTATTCTGCAATGAAGAGTTTAAGCAATGCACAATTTATTTTTATCCTATGGTGTAACGAGGGCAGGTGAAGGGGATGCTAACCATTTTCACCATTAATTATAAATACCGCATTAGAAGCGCAGGCTGCATTTTCAGCTTTTCAGGGTCCTTAGATCTCCCTATGTGCCTCTAACCCAGAAATTTTAGCTTGCTTTATGTTGCTTCAAGCCAACCTTATGAACTAATCTTTCCTGCTTTCTTTTCTTATATAAGCTCCAATCACTCAAGCAAAATTGTTTTCTTTTAGTTTCTTCTTCATCACTTACTGTATTCTGATGAAGCCTATTTGGCTCAGGTTCTGTAACTAGGACATATTATCTAACCTTACAAGGCCAATTTTCTCAGTCTTTTTCCTATTGGAAAGAAAAATTGTATTTTAACCACTCATTTCAGGAAGCTTAAATACAGGTATATTACACAACAATAATAAAATATATCTTAACAGTTTTACATTGAACAAATATTCTGAAACATTTATTCACTTTTGTTATAAGCCTAGCATTTAGTATTTCTGCTTGCACTGGTTTCTTCCAAACAGCCAAGACTGAAATGCAATCAGCATGATTAAGGAGAATTTGTGATAGGGTCTGGTGGGACTTGCAAGATACCATTTTTTTTTATAAACACAAACTGTGATTTCTTTCTACAATGATTTCTTTCAATGACACACATTAAATAACTGGAAAGAGATAGTCTAATTGTAGCAGATTCATTTTAAAAAAAAACAACACACATATAAACAAAGACAATAAGAGTGTGAGCACTGATTTATAGAAACTACATGATCTCTGTTGTGAAAACATGTTCAGCAGTCAATGCTAATTCTGATCATCTTTGAGAAAAAGCAGAATGGAATTTAAATGTCTGGCACAATCCTCTGCCAAATGCATTTATACAGTTCAAAATTAAGGCAAGACAAAGGCTGACATGTTTTCATCCACTGGAAAAATATCTTCTCTGTTTCTGAAGGCTTAGGTTGAAAAAGTGGACCTTACCAGGACATCCTGCAGCAGATATGCGTAAGATATCCTGTACACCCTGGGGCTCCTGCAGGATCTGAACTTTATCTCGTTAATCTCAGGACTTATTGCATAAAAATGTAATGTGCATTTTATTTCATCTCTAAAGTTACTTCGGTGTTATTAAGATTCCATTTAAAAATTCAGAACTGGGTATTATTCTTCCGAAAACTATTTCCTTATGCATTACCTGGCCCACACACCAGGTTTTAGTTCAACCCACAGGTGGAACCATGATGCAGATTTATTGGAAGACATGCTGAGTAGGGCTGGGAGTAGGGAGAGATGTAGCTGTTTGAATATTCTTCGACCAAATGGAATAATCTGATGGTGCTTTATGCTCACAGGAATTAGCCCGGGCAGCTCTCAGCAGCACAGTCCAAAGATCCCCCAGTGACTGCAAGCCTGAAGGGGCAGGGAGGGGACTGTGCATTAGGGGCCCACGGTGCCCAGCAGAGCAGAGCTGGTTGTACTGATCCCTGTAGTTCATGGATGACTCTATTCCCACTTGCAGGGTAACCTGCCTGGGCACAGGACATTTGTCCTCCAAGAGTGGACCTCTAATTTACTCCATTAGGTACAGGGAGGCATGTAAAGCAGAGATCAGACATTAAGAGCTAGTAACTAAACAAACAAGAGTGTGCTGATGACGTACTTTATTATCCATCTACAAGACCTAGACAAAAGAGCACCATTTCCAACAACAGATCGACTAGATTAAGTATCTGAAACAAGAAAATATATACAGGTGCTAACAAAATTAGGAGATTGGGTCAAAACCTAATTAATAGAAAACAAACTACCACCTAATTTAATTGTAGGCCCTTTGCTTGCACTTGAGCATCTGAGGAAGTATTTGCAGGTACAAAAGCAATCTAAAACTGGCTACAGTACAACACTAATACTCATATCTCCCCAGGAATGCAGGATACTCACAGATTAAAAAACAAAACAAAACAGGCTTTTATGGAAAACAATTGGAGGTAACTGCCATTAGAAAAATAGAAATCCTTTTTCTATGTAATACTGTATTTTTTGCAGATGGGATTAAAAACTACTGCAAGTCAAAGGATCCACCAAAAATAATTGAACACAGGGAAGAAGGAGAAAGAAATCTTGTTAGAATGTGAATCCTATAAAGACAGGACAGCTATACATTGAACATGCAAGTAAATCCAATCAGCTTACATGTGGTAAAACTATGCACGCCTGAGCTCTACTAGGATGTTAACGTCTACGTTACCAATAGAAAATTAACACACTTTTTGGGGTGGTTTTGTTTGGTTTGTGAATACCATTGCAGTTTAAACAGAGCAAAGGATTGACTAGTGCTCCAGCAAATTATTGTGGAGGAGACACAAGGCACAGTCATGCCTAAATTTCAATGACCTAAGGTACAAGCACAACACAAAAGAACTTCTCAGATGAGCCAAATAATTGAATTTCACTTGTAAAGGACAATAAAGCATGTAAGCATCGATTTTTTTTTCCTTAAGAAACTCACAATCCTGCTTGTGAATGTGTAATCAGCAGTTTAAATTCCAGTTAATTCTGTCCATCTGAAGAAACACTCCATACAGATTAGAGCAAAACTTAGTTTCATAATGTTGGAAGAGATGAGAAAAGGGTTTTGTTCACATCATTCATTCTCTCTCAATTGCAATTTAAAAAAAAAAAAAGAAAAAAAAAAAAGCTGCTTTTTTTTATTCTGGCTGTGTATATAGCTGAGACAGTTTCTGAATGGACGCAGCCAGAGGTATTCCATGCCCAGACAGAAATTTTGTTCTTACTTCAACGGTTCCCCAAAGGACTTGGAAGATCCCCGAGGCTGACTAAAGGCAACACTCGAGGACCGTTTAAAAATACTCTTCTGGATACTTTCTTAGCAGACTTCAGGAAAACAGAAGCCCGTTTAAGTTGGCTGGGGCCCCCCCCCCAGCATTACAGGGACAGGCACACTCTAGGGATCCTCAGTGGGACGAAGTTCTTGTCACAGACGAAACGTTTTAACCTGAGCTTTAACACCTTCACCATAACTTGAGCTCACACACAGAACTCACTCAGTCCTCGGAGGAGGCACCAGCGGCGGCGCCCCCGACCGCCGCAGGCGGGGGGACAGCCCGGCAGCAGCAGCTCCAGCCCCGGACCCTCACTCGCCGCTGCCATTTTGAAACACGGCGTCGCAGCGCCTCCGCACGCCTACCCCAACGTCCGCCACCCTGACTGGCCGCGCGCGCCGGGGACCCCTTTAAAGGAGAAGGGGTACGTGACAGCTCGCCGAGGGGCAATGGCCGCTTGCTCCACAGATGGCGCAGCCGGGGTTGGGAGTGGGGCACCGGCCACACTGAGGCACACAGGAGACGAGAAACCGTTAACGTTTGCTTTCTCCCCCCTCCTTTATGTTATTATTAGAAATGGGCCCGATTCCTTTCCTTTAGAAACTTCTACTGCCTTTTTTTTTGCTTTTGGTGGCTACAGACAAGCACAAGGCAACCTGAGACTGTGCTTGCTGCTTAAAAACAGAACATCCAGCTATTAAAAAATACAACAGCAGCTGCTTCTGCTCCACGCCCAGCTGTATATGGTAGCAGATTTTTAAATTCACCAATAAATACCAGCTCATTCACAGAAGTCAGGGAGGTCTGAAGGAAGCCTTAATTCAAAATATGTTACACCAAATATTTTAAGACTCAAAAAAACTCTCTAGATGAGGCAGAAATGGTTATTCCCCTTTCCTCCTTCCATACATCATCTCTCTATCTCTCCCAGTCCTCTCTCAAGATGGGTACACGTCAGCAACTGGCAAGAGGGAAATGAAAAATGAACAAGAACCAGCAAAATGCTTATGTGCTATTAATCCCCAAAGTTGTTTATGTCTGTATCAGATCTGAAGTTTCCATTCACATTACTTGGGAAGACAGGTCTGACTGTAGCATAGTAAGTCAGGACACATTGGAAATAAATAAATCCTAGGCTTAGTGCTGATACAAGAAGCAAAATTTGATAGTTGTGTTATTACTTTTCTAGTTCTCCTAAGGTTTAGCTTGGGCATGTGGTTCTTACACTTTTCACCCTTATATATATATGTAGTTGAAGTGTTGGTTTTGTAATTATATTCCACATCTTTCCACAGACCATTACATAGTTAACAAATGACTGTGGCAGAAGATGCAAGTATTCTTTCTTGGGTTGTTTCAAAACCTGGAGCAGAATTATAATTTTCATTGTTTCTCAAATTCCCAGTCTATAAAATGGAGACAGTGTTTGCCTGCTGCCTATCTAAGTATACAGAGCTTCATGTATTAACTCATCTAAGGCACTTTCAGGTTTCTTTAGTATTTTCTGGCAGAGAACCTCAAAATATTTTTTTTTCCTCTTATTTTCCTGTCCTCTGATTGATGAACAGGCTCGCATCACTCATGGATCAATAGTGGCATTAGTGTATAACCTTGCTAGATACTGCAATGATACTGTTCAGCATAAAATCTGCTAACATATTAGTTGAATTCCCTTTTCCAATTTCAACATTCTCAACTTATTTATCAATTATATTCTACGCAATCTGCTCACCTGCTCTGAAAGAGCTGCATCAAGCCACGGACCCTGCTTAAGACCCTGATCCAGAAAGCCATTAGAACATGTTAAATTTAAATGTATGCTTTAATGCTTTGCCAGATGAAGGCTAGATTTCTGCGATGCTGGGAAAAAAAAAAGGCAGGTTTCTAAACAGCTGTTCTTGCTAGTTTGTCACTGGTTCTACTTCCAACAGTGTAAGTCAAGAACCCCGCAAAGCTCACGTGCAACACAACGGGAGTAAAGCAAGTGAGACCAGAATCAGGCTGAGTGTCATGACCCAACATCAGTCAGAAGTTTACATTTTCTTCCTCGCCCCACAAACAAAACTCCACAGCAGGAGCATGGGATACAGGCTCCTTTATCATTAACAGAAAAATTAGTTAGTTGGCAGCTGCAAGCCAAAACTGCTGTCACCCCTAATTGCCTAGTCCCAGCCCAAATGGAAGATAACGGAGCAGTCAGAACCTGAGACGTGTCTACAGCTCAGAGGAAGAAAACCTTCAGATTTCAATGTACATTGACCTGTAGGCTATTACTATTGCTGCCATTATTTATTAATTTATTAGCAGTTAATATTGCTACTTTTCATGCTAAGGATTAATGCAAGGTGCCATTAATACTAAGAGCCGGTTTAGAGTTTTCCATGTTGAAAGCACTTGACAAATGCTATCTGAGCCTGACATGAACAGTGAACTACCAAGACAACGGGAAATACTTTTATCTTCTTATGCCCCATGCTGGGAATCACATCAATGATTCCCACATGCTGCAAAGACCCTGACTATTCTCTTTTTCCTTTTATTCGTCTAGTCAGCTGTCTAGATACCTGTTGTCTCGACTCCAATTCACCACACTGTCAGCACCCTGTGTTATCAAGTACAAGCATTCCTGAAACTACTGCTGTCATACATGCCAGAGGACTTTTTCTTGTGTTCACTTTATGTTCTTGTCATTCACTTGTCCAAACATGCTGGCTGATGCGCAGCTCCTCCTCTGGAGTTGATACTACATTTAGCCCTATGCCCCTATTACTTTAGCAGAAACATTGAACTCTGCTGCCTTCAGTGCTTCCCTTCACAAGAAAACACCTCAGTTTCAAGTCTCTATTTCCAAATGCTGTCCATGAAAGACAGCTTCACAAGACTCCTATCCATATCTGGGGTTCTGCATTTAAAAAGACCCCTGCATCACACAGCTTCTGAAGCCCATGAGCTGCATCACAGATGAGACTTTAGGGCCAATCCTACCATCCTCTGAATTAAACAGTTTCTTTGTTGAAACAGAAGGGAAAACATACCTAAATCTTTCAGCAACTATGTTAATTGAAGCTGGTCAAAAAACAATTTTTTTGTGAAGTTTCCCCCTTCTTTTGGACCAAAGGAATCCATCTTCCAGTGGCCAGCTTTAACCACTATGAGCTCCTCCTCTTCAAAAGCACTAGAAAATACGGCGCATTACACACTGACCATGCCGCACTCCCGTCCACATCAGCTGCTTCGTTGGCTCTGGCGCTGGGAATGTGCAGTAATGATGTTAGAGGTAAAAACCCAAGGCTCTTTGACAGATCATCCTCACTTACAGCTCATCCAACACACTGGGAAACTCATCAGTGCACGTTCATACCTGTGACTGCTACACACTGGAAAGGTTTGGCATTTAGGCAATTTCTCTTGGCATTAAGACAACTACTTTTCTAAATCACACCCTCTGTAATTTAGTGTCCAAACTTTATCATCAGCTGATTGCTTTCACAGAGTTCTTGATGAAACTCTAAATGGCTCATGGCACAGTAATTTTTCCTTGTTAATATTCTGTTCTCTTCTAGAAACCAGACAATGTTTTAAAAGAAATTGGTAGACCAATTTATAAATTCATGAGTTAAAGCAAATCTTATTCTTTGGCATATAGGGAATAAAAGGAGCTTACTAAAACCAAAGCCTTAATTTCATATAATCCTCACTATGTGACTTCTGTCTGACGTTTGTAATTAATGTTTGTTTTTCAGCTGTAACTACTCCGGCAGGCCTGTACGGCATCCATACAGCTTCCTCCAGGATTTAGGATATTTCCCCTCCCATAAAACTGCAGCTTGCTGCAGAAGCATCCCAGGCACTGATTGAGACAGCTGCCTTTTTTTAGTCAATCTGTCCATGTTTCCATGCCAGATGTGAGTGCTAGCAAAGAAACCTAATGAACCATTCAGTAAGTGGGCACCAAGCGGGATCCACCACTCCAACTGCTTCTCAATGTGGGAAATAGGGCAGACTGGCAAATGGAAGAAAAGGATCAGAAAAGAAACACACACACGAAGCTAGTGAGGAAGGGTGGAAGCCAACTTCTTCCCTCACCTCTGCTTCCCATGTGCATCATCTGTAACTAGATCCAACTATAAATCTGCAATAGAACAGGATTTAAGAACAATTATATGGCAAGATTTAGACATAAAATGATTGATGTTCTGCATGAATCAGTTGGTTCCTACAAACACCTCTGAAGGCTTTCCTCGCTCTCTGTGTTTGAGGAGCAAATAGACTTCTCTGTACAGGCAAGTAGCACAAAGACAATATTCAATCGCTAGGAAAAGAGGAAGACCAATGCCCCACAACATGAGGTGGTGAGGAAGCCATCCTAAATGCATGATGTAGGAGGTAACACACCAGTCTGCATCTATTATGCCTAATCCAGTGGTCTCACGTAAGAGGGAAGCATGCTCTGCTAACCTGCCTGCGAAGAGTTTCAGAGAGAGCCTACACACAGCACCCACCAGGAAGGCGTAAATGTGCCACTTTTGAAGAGGTTGTGTTAATGTGGCCTCTGGCAAGCAAAGGGCAAAATGGTTGACAAAAGTACACTACAGCCTGTAAAGGAAGGATACATCCTCTCAAGCTGGAGTCAAAAGCCCATCTATGAACTGGGATTGCTAATAGCAACAGAAGTCTTGGATGTGCGAGTTCTGTAGTTACACTTTATCGATTGAATCAGAGGCCTCAACAGCAGCAGTTCACATGAAGAGGTGCCCTTCAAACAGCAAACAGATCTCCAAACAAAAGGAAAATAACCTAACAGCCTGGCACTGCAAAAACACCATGTGTTCAGCTCCAACAGGTCGCTGGCTTCCAAGAGCGTAGCATGGAGAAACACACAGCAGTGCTTCCTTCGTAGTGATGAGTACCTGTGTAGTGTATTTGTGTAATGCTGCTTGGAATGCCTTTTGACCTTAATAGTGAGCTTTGCCTGGAAAGCACATTTGCCCCTACTGGTACAGAGATTTTTTTCCAAACAGCATTTACTGAGCTATACTAGGGGAAAGTATTGGAACAGGCTGTCCAGGGAAGCAGTTGAGTCACCATCCCTGGAGGTATTTAAAAGACATGTAGATGGGCGCTTAGGGACATGGTTAGTGGTGGACTTGGCAGTGATAGGTTAACAGTTGGACTCGATGATCTTAAAGGTCTTTTCCAACCTAAATGATTCTATGATTCTAAGTAAATGCAAAAGTGGTTGTATCCGTACAGACACCAAAATCCTGAATAAGTGACTTAGAAGACAGGTGTATTGTTATGGTGACAATCTAGATTAAACGGAAATTTGAGTTTTCTGAATAAGATAAATACACGTTAAAAAGACACGAGCAGTAATTACACCTACTGCTGCTGCTGAAGTCCGCTGCCAGTAGTACCACTGCTTTGCCCTCTGATTTAACTGGAAATAGAAATTATCCAAAAAGTTATTTGAGATGACTGCAGACAAACTATCCAACCCATCAATTCCTGTTTCCATTGTAAACCAGACTAAAACAAAATAAAATAAATAAAAATTGGTCACAAGTTCAAGGGAACTGTAAAGCTATCTGACAACTACATGTTTTGCCTGATTCATGGACTTCCCTCAGTTCTAGCATTGAAACGCCTATCTTTCAATTTCCTTGGAAATAGGAAAAGCAGAGCAAATAATTATTTAATTGGAGTTTAAATGGTCTCTGTAGTAAAAGATGTTTTAGGTAAGAAACACATTTCCTGTAATGTACACTGCTTTTTGGCCTTATCAAGGCAATGCCGTCTTATAGACACAGGTCAGAATAAGGTTGAAATAGAGATGGGATCACCTACATGTAGCAGGATAGCAGCTGTCACTTCGGCAAAAGTCCCCTGGCTGGTGCCACAGCACTTGAGTAGCCATGGAAACTCCAGTGTAACTGCCAGCCACCAATTAGTGATTAGTAATTACTGGACTCTGACAGCAATGATATGGATATGTGATAACGTACCAATATATGTTAGATTCCACACAAAAACGAAGATCAAAAGTCAGTGGATTCTGATAGTATTATTTCATCAGCAAATTTTTATGACAATGATACCAGAAAAAAACTCCAACAGGTTTGCACACAGGGTAAGCAAGCTGTATTTTCTGAAATTACTGTTTCAATGAAAAATAAATACAAGCAGTAAAGCGGATCTGACCTAAAGCTGGTATAACATCCAGTTTCACTAACAAAGCCTTTGTTTCCCTTACTTGGCAGCACTGCATATAATTTCAGCTCCATTATACTTTTAAGATGGAGACTGATATATAATCAAAGTGAGTGAACAACAAATAGATTCAGAGGCATTTCAGCCACTTAAAAACAGAATTTTGCCCCAGCTGTTTGCTTTCAGGAAATATTTATGAGCACTATGTTTTGTTCAGACAACTGCTTGCTGAAAGCAAAGCCTAGGACTATATATGAGAGTCGTTTAAATGGCAAGCTAAATTTGTTTTGGGAAATTTAGGCAGAAGTAGTTTACAAAATATATATTGCAAATAGGGCTGCAAAACAGTGGCATTAGTTAGCACATGCCCAGAGGCATGAGGAGCTTAAGGCCATCTAAAATTGAAACTGATCCGCTATAATAGGTGATTGTCATCACTTTTCTGAGACAATGAGTTCCGCAGATCTAATTTGCTAGAGCCAGCTGAAGAATGTGGAGAAGCATGAGCAAAATTCTGAAGATGCTTTCCCCTTCTCCAGATGAGGGATTTCCCAGGGCTATCGTGCCAGGGAATTACTCCCACCCTTGGGCACAGCAGGGTGGGGACACCTGCCATTAGCTGCTCCCCTGCACTCCTCAGCAGCAGCAAGGAGAGCGATGGGTTGCCAGGAGGAGAGAGGCAATGGGGCCCTGTCTGCCCATCTGCAGGAAGTTTGCTGCTTTAGGCAACAGCCTGCTGTGCTTATAGCTAAATATCACCCTGCAGGTAGTAACACACATTGCAGAACGCAGATGGGGTTAAATACCAGGTCAGCTATTTGCCACTTACCCATATCTGCAATCAACAACCGGGTTTCCATGCCTGAGTCACTGTACCTAAAAAAAAAAAAAAAAAAAATATCTTAAAATCAGGATTCTTTTCCCAGACATTTGTAAGTTAGACACTGGGCTGAGATTTAGAAATTTACTGTCAGGCCTCAAAACAGTGACATCTGAGCAGCCTGCAAAGGGTCACAGCCGCACACGACAGTGGTCTGAGCAGTTCCTTGCACCAGGCAAGCACACTGACGGGCAGGCATTGCTCAGCCTCTTCCACTGTGTGGGCAAAAGTGTGGTGGAGAAAACAGACTTTGCTGTTAGTTTGATGCTGACATTTTCATTTTTAATATCAAAAGCAGTGTACAAAGCAACCATGGGTCATCTCTCCTCGACACTGGGCTGCAGCTGCTCTGAAATATATAGCTGACTTGGCACAGGGGAAGGACCTAAAGCTGAACTAATACATGGTTTGGGTTTGTGACTCTGAATTCCTGCCACAGCATATGAAGAGCAACGGTCAGGAACAATTGCTCCCTCTCATCTAACAAAAGCCAAGCTGTGCAGGGAGAAACACAAATGGTTTCCACCACAGCCAGCTGTGCCAAAGCTTTGCTCCCTGGCATGGTTGCCGAGAGCCCTACGAGCACTGTCATTATCCCTGCACACAAGCTCTGTGTTGGCACCTTGTCAGTTTTGGACACGATGCCCCACACTATTTTTTTTTATATTTATCATGGAGCAACAGTGAAGGAGCTGTTCAATATCATCATTAACAAATCATCGATCCAATTATCTGCCTTTCTATTTCGTTTCAAATTTACAATCTCGTTACTGCTTCTGTGACAGGAATAGATTTTCAGATGATTTCAGAAGTAGTTAGGATGCCATTATGACTCAATGCATGTGATCAAATGTCTTTCTGAATGATTCTGTTGGATTAACGAAGCCATTTGATTGAATTAAACTTGATATTCCAGCAAAGAGCTGATGACAATATTTCAAAATGGTTTAGATTTCTTTCACACATTCTGGTATTTTCAGTGCCATTCAATATTAGGGACAAGTTCCAATTATGAGAGGATTTGAAAGCTCAAACACAAGCTTCTCTGATCATCTGTGGGACTTGTGCCTTAGGGCCACTTTCCCCAGTCACAGCTGAGAAGGCAAAGATGTATAGGGCAGGTCAAAAAAACACAGCCTTAATCCACATGTAAGCAGAGAAAACACATGGAGAAAAGCCAATAAACTCAGTAAATTATTCTATAAAAGAAAGAAAAGGTGCAGAGTTTTACATCTTATTTGCAATTGCTCCCAGGAGCACCTGCTGAAATGGAGCAGCTCTGAGCATAAGCTGTATCACAGCAATAAGATTTGAACTCTGAGTGTTCTGCAGGGCTGGAGGTGGAGGAGGAGGGTGGGCAGCACTGGGTTTGAAAAGCATTTTTACCATTTCTTCTCAGCAATTTCTGTAGACATACACTGACAAACATCTTTCAACTCAAAATACCTCTTTCTAGCTTTTATATTTTCCCCTAACAAAAGTAAAAACAATTAGAAACTACACAATAACAAGAAAGGATCAGGTCACAATCTAAAACTTACGTAGTTAGTACTGAATATCTCCAAGAACAGTCAAATTAAGTGCATTCCATAATCCTTAGCTACTTCCTCAACATTCTTCCAACCTATAGATATTACCATAGGTGCTGGCCCTCAGATTCACTCTAGATACAGCAGAAGGGACGTTTTGGATAGGTTTTCTTCCTTATGAAATTAAAGCTCCAGACTTGCACTGTCCAAATGTGTTGACTATGCTATTTGTGCTATCTTGTCAAAGCATTTTGCTGCCACATAAAGTGTATTTCCAAAAGAGAATTTGAGATTATAACCCCCTCTGATGTCCTTAAAGCCACAGTGACAACAGCTTGAGCAAGCCTAGGCTACCTATGGGACTTTTAGTAATTCTGTAACCATAAAGTTTGGGAACATAAGGTAAGACTGAATTTCAGATCTGCTACAGAGAAACTCAGGCTCTCTTCACATTTTGCTCCCCAATAAGCAGAGACTGCTTTCTTAAACGAAAAAAAAGCCAAACACAAAACTTGCTCAGGCAACTTAAGTCTACTATTTTTACTGATGAAAACGTACACAACTACTGAGTAAAGATTGGCAGGTACGTAACAAATATCTGAGAGAAAATGCACAAGATCCTGAAGCTTGTCCTGTACAGCTTTGCCCTGGCTGAGAGTGAAAAATGAGTCTCTTGGCACCAAGGAACCATGGGGAGCCAAGATGAAATACTTCTGCTTCTTTATACAGCACTATCCACAAACTAGAATGTAATCCCCAACAAAGCATAGATATAGGAACAAAGTACCACAGAGCAATTCACATCCCTGCTGCTCATATCAGGAGGCTCCTAGGCTTCTACTGTTTCAAATGGTTGAAAAGAGAGGAATGCTTGACTTAGTAAGGATTCATGAGGGTCACAGAAACTTAATGGGATTGACTGATACTATATTGCTCTGCTGTATTTCTTCAAAACCACTTTGATCTCAAAACTAATTCAGCTAAACTTAGGAAAACATACTTGTGAGCAATCCCTCGGCGGGGGGGGTGGGCGGGCCGCAGGGGGGGAAAAGATGTTTTTACCTGAAATATGCTCAGATAAACTTTATAGGAATGCCTTAATAGGATTCATAGGTGGATACACTCGCTTCTATAGTTCAAATTACACAATAATTAATTACTATTAATAGTAGATTAAAAATACTGCTATTGGAAGATCATAATATGACATCCACAATCTGTGTTCCTTAGTATTCATTTAGATATTATTTCTGTGCAATATTTAATTCCCCTGGATAAAACCAAAGGACTTGTAAAAATAAATCATTCATCCAGAAGGGAAAATGGGTTCATAATCCGGTCATTATTCTTGTCCAAACAATAATGAAGGATTCAAGCACAAACCATAACCTAGGCAGGTCCCCTGGGGAGAGATGTCATGGGCACAAGTGAGAGACAGACAGTGCTCTTCACCAGAGCTGGTGGTTTACCACCTTCCTGAATCATTGCAAACCTTTGACAGACAGTACAGCAGATCAAGTACTAAAACTCACAAATGCCATGAATAACCAACTCCTAAATTTTAAATAGCCTATGTACATACTCCTAACTCCAAAAATATGCAGGCCGCATCCAACACAGACTGCAAACCTCCAAGCACGCAGCTGTGCACTACATGCTGCAGGGCTTGATTTTAAAGTCTGCAGAACGCATGTTTGCATGTTCCAGAGAAGCACACAAATGTGAAGATTTGTGATTAATTTTGCCCCAATTCACTCACAAATTCACCCATCCATCATGTGCTGAAGTTAAACATAAGACCAGCCTATTTGAGCAATCTGGGAATCTGAACAGTGTGTCCTCAAGAGGAGCTGATTCTTCAGTTGCTTTAAATGATTTTGGAAATTTTACCTAGCATGTAGTTAACACACACAGTCACTAATTAGCAGAAGACACCATTATTTGGCTAGCTCCAACATTAATCACCACAGGTAAGTAAAAGTAAGGACCTGATTCTGATCATCAGATCAGCTCCTCAATTTTTCATCAGACAAAATTCTTACTATATGCAGGAGATCAAATGATACTATTTTTAATTAGATAAAATTCTTCTTAGCTTTTCAAAGGTTTTGAAAAATTTTTTCTTAGATGAATTACCTAAGAAAGATTTTAAAAAATTCTCCCTTAATACACATCAGCAATAAAGCACTTAAATATGTGTCAAGTTCCATTATGATTTGGAATGAGGACAAAATGGTGACCCACTTGCCATTCACATCACCCAGGGCTTTGCTAGTATCTACAGCATGTATGCAGAGTAGATACTTACTTTGTCTTCAACTATTTTCTTATACACTGTTGTCTAAAGGAGGAGGTGAGCCAAGATGAACCAGTAAGTGTTCTTGCCTTTCAGTACATAACCATTGCAATGACTTGGACATTACATATTTTGTGTACAACACTGAAACATATCACTGTACAGTGATTAAAACTCCTGACAGAAAATGACATGCTAACTAAATTGCAGTAAACCTCAAAGCTCCTTGTTATGTGGATGATCATTTTGTGAATACTATAATGAAGGTATGAGATAAGACAGGCATTAGCAGAGGAAATGCTGAAAGGTGAGGTGCTTGTCCCTCCAGAACTGTTTGAACTATAACTCATGTCCACACTGGCAGGAATTGAAGACACCACCAACGAAAACGCCATCAGATCTATCGTACTCACACGTACTCTTTTGCAGAGAAGAGGGGCAGCAGCATATTGTTCAGGTGCATTATTGCCCTTTGGTTTTAATAGCATTTCACTTGCAGTGTCAGATACAGAGGGTCTAATTTCAAACATATGTTTTGAGTATCTCTGAGCTGCCCACATCATGGCTGCCCACCCAGAAACCAGTGAATCCTGCAAGTTACTTAAATGTGGAAGCTCCCAGGGCCATATCCTCAGGTGATGTAACCAGTACAACTTATTGACTTCACCAAAACTTCCCAACACGCTGACTCTGCAGTCCAGGAAGGAAACAGAGGGAACCTCACAGTAGATTAAGGCCGCTGGAGTAAGTCTAGCAGCATGCATTTTGTGAACACACTGGGGGCTACCAGTACAAACTGGACAACACAGAGAAACTGGGGATAAGTAAGGAGATGTAGGAGGAGTATAAGTAGAGATGTCCTAGGATTGCTCTAGGTAATGGCAACAAAAGGAATTCAAATAGCATTGCAAAATGTAGAAAATGCAGAAATATGGCAATAAACCATCAAGGCCAGCATCAGAGGCATCCAGCTAAGAACAGAAGTGAGGGATCTCAATGCTTGATGCAATAAGATGATGAAATTCCCCACATTTCCCCAGATTTGTATCTTTATACCTCCAAGTATACATATGGTAAAGACCTGGTCAATTTTGCCTTGGTGTTGAAAAGAATCCCAAAACTGAAAGTGATGCTTCAAGGCCTGAAATCAGGAGGCATAGAATGACAAAATCAGGCAGTTACTAGAGTTTAAACCTGTTTTTTTGAAACTCAGGGCATACAATACAGAGCAAATCAAATGAGTCATTGACCTAGGTGGTACATCTTAATGGAAAAGGGTTTTGGAAGAGTTTTTATAGAAGTTTCTTCCACAAAAGTAATTCAGTTAGCCTTTAACTCTTCTTATTAAGGCAACCTAACAGAGTTAGGACTATGATCTCCCAGCTTCATGGGAGACGGGCTTTTCCAGGTATACTTTCTTCTGAATTCTGTCTTCTTTGTAACACTGTCCAAAGACTGTCAAGGAAAAGTTTCATCAATCAAATCACTGGGAACTTGTGGTGAATTTTTTCAAAACAGACCACAAACACTTTTGGAAATTCAATAAATGGATTATGCTCTTTAACTTCCTTTCCTCCCTGTTTTAGCATTTGAAGCACTGTTTTCTTTTGTGTCTGGCTATGTTAGACTAATCAATAAGAAATTATACTTCTGCCTTTTTACATTCCAAGAAAGGCAAATACAACATATTTCTCACTCATTCATATTGATTGCAAAGCAAAAACAGAGAAAACTAATGGAAATTCCTTACAGTGTTCTTAATGCTGCCATCTAGTACTGGGGAATTGCCCTTGTCAATGCTAACTTCATTTGCAGAGAGTATTATTTTTAACAGTGTGTACATCTGGAGTTGTATGAAGCTTTTTTGTTATCAGTAAAATTAATTATCATAACATTAATTTCACTTGAAGAGACTTGCTGAATTAGGACTCAGCACCGGTGTGCTATCAGATTACCCCAAGGGATGAACCGACCAGCTGTGACTGCTAACTGCTGCTCACCTGTGAGTGTGATGCACCTTCTTTTTACTTTAAGTGACAGTTACTGGCTATAGTTTTGTGATCAAGATAATAAATGCTGAAATTCAGTTCTCCTGATATTTTGGGGGTAAAGAATCAAAGTAAGGCCAGGAGCAGAGTGACCAGTACGTCTTCCCTCCTGCCTTTGCATACCAGCAAAAGCAGTTGCAGCGCTGTGGCTGCAGAGTGCCAAGGGACTCTCCCTCCATTTTGGGGATCTCAAATAGGAAGAGGCTGAGAGGAGAAGAGAAGGTAATCCTCTGTATTCATTCACAGCAAAAAGCATGCTGCCTCTGGAACTTAAGACACCACCTTCTGAGCACCCAAAGCTCTCTTTTTTTTTTTTTTTTTTTTAAACAAGTCTTTTGTAATGAGAATGTTCTAAGTTTTTCACAAGTCAGTGGCACACTTTTAAAGCAAACCAGTATTGCTTTATTAACTATATAAACTCAATGCACTTTTTGGATCTCCAGGTTTCTCAACTGTCCTGTTTCCACAAAAGAATCTGAAATTTATTTTGTCCCATTTAACAGTGCTGAGCTGCTTGTCTTTTCCCTACAACTAGACACCTTCTGCAGAGGTAAAGCCACCTTTGCACTTTCAGTGAAGAGCAAAACTCCTGTCCCACCTGGAGGCATGTTACCCTGCTTTGAAGGCAGCCTCTTGCACCTGCTCTAAATATTTGCTGTGAAAAAGCCCAGCAGAGTGACACTGTCAAATACTTCACATTTCTTCCCTTTCCTAGACTCTGTTCCTTCTAATCTACGTTTTAGGGGAGGCACTTACAAGTTAAGAAAGAAATAAGTGTTAGCAATATACCATTGGAAAAATGATTGTCAATGGAGAGTGGAAGATGGGGGTGGGTGAAATGAGAGCTAAAAGCATATTTCTTGGATGGCTTCCCCAGCAATTAACTCATTGTCAAGTTGAGACTGTCCCCCTGGAAGGATGCACCAAACTGGAGAGTTAACATTGAGTGGCTTTGTTCACATTAGCATTAGAGAGCAGAATTCATCTCAGAGAAAAGGAGGAAAGTAATGAAAGCAACTGGCTTTTTCCATCAACATCACTTCAGTCTTTAAACGCCTCAAAAATAAGCAGGAAAAATAGCAACAGCAAATTTGCAT
This sequence comes from Phoenicopterus ruber ruber, assembly GCA_009819775.1. Taxonomy (NCBI): domain Eukaryota; kingdom Metazoa; phylum Chordata; class Aves; order Phoenicopteriformes; family Phoenicopteridae; genus Phoenicopterus; species Phoenicopterus ruber. The sequence continues at coordinate 9,280,679 of CM020229.1, read as the reverse complement.
CCCAGAGAAAAGTTAACATTTGTACTTGGAAATTCATCACTGAATATTGAAATGCTGACAACAGTGACAGAGAATTTAATAAGTTTAACTTGTAAATGCACTGGGCCAGATTTCCGATAGAACCAAGAATACTGGATGCCTTTGGAAACCCTTGTGTCCCTTATTTAGTGCTAATTTGGAACTCAGCTCTTAGAAATGCAGATCTAGTTATGGACCATCAGCAAAGTCCAACACTGATTTCTTTTCCAAGCTTATTCCTACAGAGTGAACAAATTCAAGGAAAAACCAAGGGATTAGGAATTTCCCTCCTATAACAAATGCACTGAGTAACAAATTCATCACCTTGCCAACTATGTTTCCTCCTAGCAGTGAAAATATCTCCCAAGATACAACACTGAGGGAAATTCACCTAATAAATACCAGGAAGGTTTAAATCAATGCAGTGAGAACAATATGAAAATCAGTGTATCTTTCCATTGCCTATATCAAAACAAGATATGAACAGCACAAAAGGAGTTTGAAATATGGTGAGAGTAACATGTGAAAAACAATTAATGCAGTCAGGGTGTGTTCTGTGAAATCTGCAGTGACCTGGGAAGTTCCCCCTGGAAGAATGTAACTGCTATTAATAAGCCAAAGTATATTTGGACAAAGTTTCTAATCACACAATAATGATTAGATCTTAAAGGGAAAAGTGACAAGTTGCTTTGAAATATTTTTTACAAAAATAGTAAGAAAAAAAAAATTTACAATCAAAGCGTATGCTTTGCTATTCTAGGAGGGAAGCAGAGAAAGCATCCTCTAGGAACAACCACACAGTTAAGAGAAAGATGCAGACAACTGGAGGCGTCAGACCAGTAAGGAGGGTATGACACTGGTTTCAAATCAGGAAATATATCCTTTCTTTTCCTTTTCTGCTCTGTCCTTGGAAGCCAAATTAAAAATTGCTTTTAGGTATCTGAAGATGCAGACATTCACATGCTAAGACTGAACAGATGAGGCAGTAGCTCCTATCGGCTTGGTGGCCATGAGCCAGGCACGAGAGCTCTCAATATGCTTGATCTCTCCTCCCTGTAAAGCCCAAATGACAGCGCAAAATTTGGCAAACTGTTGTCACCCATGCACCAAGAAAGACTTGCACCCTTTTTGCTTCCCTGTTTATTATAGCTTGGTGTTTAGGAATCCTGTATCCCCTTCACACTGCTCAGATCACATTCATGCATATTATACTAAGAGCAGCTTCTACATTTGTTGTTGGAAAAGTTCTTCAGCCCTTCTGCTCCACCTTGGGGCTGCTTGGCTCAAGTCAACTACTTCTTTACAGTGCAGCAGGTCCAAAGGGATCTCACTGTATTGCTCAGGAGGGACATGGGGACATAGAACCTTCCTTAGTGACCTGAGTCATTCTTAACCAGTATTTTACTACTTTATTTACAGCTGTGCTTGTCTAAGTTCTCCTGAAATTAGTGTAGAAACATCTGAATAGTTGCAATGACATGCAGTAATTGCAGACACTTTAATATTTCATGATAGCATCATTTTGTTCCACTAAGCAAAATTAAATTGTGGCAAGATGTTACAGAAGATCTCAAGAGAGCTCCTGTCTGTCTCTGGAATTACCACATTATTCAACACCGAGCAGTCCCAGGGCAGCGGTCAGCACAGGGCCACCTTTCTTTTCTATGAAGAGGTTTACACACCTATCTCTCCCCATAATCCTCTGTCTGTTGCTGAGAAGATTTTTAAAAATATTAATAATGTACAAAGGGAAAAAAATCTTCACTTGTGGAAACAGTCTCTAAGAGATAATAGACAGGAAAAGTGGAGTTCCTGTTCTGAATATCCCACAACAACAGGCAGAACAGCATGCAACCAGCTAAAAATAACTCACATCTCTTGTGTAAAGCACACACTTTACTTTTTTTCTTTTTCTTGTGCTGAAAAGAACAAATCTGAGAAAGCTGTCCTGTTCAACATGCTCTGAAGTAACCTGTCAGTTAATTGCCATGGAAGAGCTGCCAGTAAGATTGTGCCCAGCACAGTTTAGTACATCAGGATTTGGTGCATTTTTCCTCCTGCTCTATATTCACAGCTACCAAAACACAGGAGGTCTAATCCCAACATCCAGCGTTACTCTCTTGTGCCCAGGAGTCCCTCATGCTTTTCTTCACAAGCTTCCCACCAGTGGCAGAAGAAAGGATCAGTGGGGTTGTTTGCCCAGTAGCCAGGTAAGACCTTCCTCTGGCACAGCAGCCTCAGATGCAAGGTCCTGTGTTGGCAGCTGTTCACAAAGAGAGCAACATTTTGTACCAAATCACAGGACGCCGTACCAGAACACTACATCATCCAGTTAGTGTAGGACTTCAGTCACAGAAGGGGAACCAGACTTAGCTGTAAGTAGTGTTTTTAACCAATTGCGGTAATAGTATTCTGCCGTTCATTTGAGTCTGTTTAATAGTAATTTACTCCACATATTTTTATGCTTTTCCTGGTAAGACTTCTCTTAAGCAGTAGTTTAAATTATTAGACTAAAATATTGGCATAAACATGGTTGAGGTCTGTGTGAAAGTGATTATGATTAAGCCTGTAACCACAATTATTGTTATGATAACTAGCTGTATTTCATGACAACCAGTAACAGATTACTAATATGCTAAGGCCTTTTGCAGCGATTCAAACGTGCAATTTTTAGTTTAGCAAGTATTTCATATTTAGAATAAAGCTTTTCTGCTTTTAACACTGTATTGCTAAGGAACACATAATATAGTTAGCATTAACATTTACTAGTAATTGTAAAATTACAATGTTTGTACTGGTGCCTGAAAGTTTACCTGCTTTACCTGGTTGCACTGGTTGAACTGAAAGATATAACTTCACTGCGTGAACATTACATTTTTTACATCCGTAGAGCACTGTGAACTGTAATGCCACTGCAACTGATTTAAAACACTGCTAATGCAGTCGTGAGCAGAATTCAACCCATTCTGGATCTCACTGTGAATGGTGCCGTAAAAACACAGAAAATGACATTCCCTTCTTCAGTCTTTTTTTATGATTAAAAATGGGCTTTAGTTTGGACTGCTGGATTTTGAAAGCCACCCTGGATTGACAGAATCATTTTAAATAAGGCCTTGTCAACAGCTTCATTTCTTTCCAACCAGGTGTGCTAGAACTTAAACTATCTTGAGACAAACATGATTTCATCACTTGAAAAAAAATAAATGGTCTTTCAGGCACTCGGCACCTGAACCATGTATGACTTGAAAACCCAAAATCATCCCCTTAAGTTCCACTGGTTTCTTCCAACTCGGATTAAAAAGCATTTATGTAATATGAGAAGAGAAGGAAATTTTAGGAAAAAGTGTTCTACCATCTTCTGGAATGGCTCTCATATAGAGATAAATGCAATGAATGATTCATAGAACAGTGAAGTCAAAGTGCCCATAAACTTTTACAAGAGGGGAATTAGACCAGAACTGTGTATTATAGGAAATGTCACCCTGTCCACTTAATATTCTCTTGGGAGCCACGCTGCAATAAAAGCGGAAGAGAATTTAGCATACATGGCAATGTATGTACAGCAGGTATATTACATCCAAGGATCTCCTATCATATTACAAAGATATTTCAGTATCATTACCTTTAGTAATGGGGAGATTACTGACAGTCACAGAAAAGGCCATAGACTTGCTGAAGGTCATACAGTAAGTCAGTAGCAAGGTGAGAGCAGAGCATATACTAAGTCCTCAGGTCAGCTGCTAGACTGTGCTGATCTTCTTATTAATGTGGAATGATTGCTGTAAATGGTGTTATCACCAGTTACCAAGTTATAGAGATAAATGAACCTTTAAAAGAATTAGAGCTGTTTAAATGGCCATACATCACACAATACCAGAGTTGTTCTCATCACTTATGGAGGTAGAATCTGACTCTTATGGAGAGAAATGTATTTAATTCCACACTGGGAAGTGGGAAGGCAAAGTTGAGTCCTTTTACATGCAAATACAGAGAAAACTTATCAGCTAGCATTTTCAAAGCTGTCGTTACATATGCAAGAGCCATGATGATATTTTCAATTCTGTGTTACTCATCTCTCCCACCTTAATTCTAGGTTGTTAGAAACTCCATGCGGTGGGAGGAAAGAGAAAGCTGCAAACGAGTACATTTTGCAAAATATCATCCCTAGAAATAGAGAATGTTTTTCAAAATTTGTCTGCGAATGAAATATGTCTTGCAAGATCATAATCAATCACTGCAAGTACTTCATCTGGAAATCCTAGTGAATAGAACCATATTGCAGAAACTTCCTACGAACAACGACGTCTGCAACAAACCAGACCATGAAGATTTGTGAGGATGCAAAACAAGTCACAATATGTTTCTTGAATTCCTTCCATCCATCTTTTGATGACATCTCACTCCAAATAGAGTCAGAAGTTGCACCACACCTCTACAATTGGCCTGAAAATTGTGCGCAATGCAGCAAGGAAATATGCTGCACCAGCAGGCTTTTTTCCCTTTGCCCGTACAAAGTCTGAAAACAAAACAAAACAACCCAAAAACCAAAATTCACAACTTCTAGCACTCTGCTAGAAATACGTCACTTCCATACTCTCCAATATAAGACTGTACATTTTGGGTCCAATAGAATTCCTAAAATCAATGGGCAGCTTCATACTGAATAAGCTGCGTAATTAGATCTACAATACACAATCTATTCTTATCAGAGTTACCACTCCTTAAAAGATAACGGTATGTCTAGAGCTGTTATGGCAGAAGGCTCAGGAGTCCCTGGAGCATACCTTAAAGTACAGGGGGAAGCAACGTATTCAAGTGCATCCAGACAGTTAGCTGCATCGGATCAAGCGTCCCCAGATGGGCTGTGTGCCGTTGCTTCTACAATTGTCCTGGCAGAAAACAGAGTGTATCAGCTGGTAGAAAGTGCTTGGAGGCAGTTTAAACCCAGCAGCACACTCATAGTTAAGAACTGAATGGAAATATTTCTCCAGAGCAAAATTTCAAAGGGAAAATAGAGGAAAGCAATTGTAAGAGTATTTGCCGAAATGCTTGTTGTCCAGTCAACGCTAACGTTACCTTTGCCATGGTAACTCTGCCATGCTGAACCCCCTTTCTTGAGCAGCTTCAAGAAACAACATAGCATACCACCATATAGGCAGCCAGACTGGTGGGACTGCACATTATCTTTATGCTATATGTCAGGTACAGGACCTTCGTGTTGGCTAGATCTATAATACGCTCTTTTGGTCATACATCATTAACTCAAATAACTTTTGAATTGGAGTTGGTTTCTAGGGGTAAATGAACCAAAACCTTCTATTTTATTGCTTGTTAGAGCTCTTAGCAGATGAGAACTAAGAATTTTCTTTGCTGACAAGGTAGTACATCATTTCAAGATGAAGTGTAACACTGAATAACCACCATTACTATTGCCACTTTACAGTAATCTCTTTGTTTTCCTATAATCTTATTTAGTGATGTAATTTTACCTTAGTGTTGAATATTCCATTTGGTTTTTCAAAGTTGGTTTTCTAGAGTAAGCATATTTTTCTTAATTCCTTACGCAAAATTAGGGGTTTTTTAATACTGCCAATTAATAAAATGTGAGCACTTACTCTGTAAAATTAAGAGCAATAATGAAGCCACTGGACTACATGCCTGTCAGATGGACATGGACCTGTCCAGGATTACTCTATTGGACTCACTGGAGAGCACCTGATTCTCTAAATTAGAAAAATTCAAACACATGCTGAAATTATATTCTTCAGAACTTTGTAAAGTGCTGGACAGTTAAATCTTTGGCTACTGAGAGCATTTGATTAATAACAAAGATTGGACTAGATCAGACCAAAAGTATGTTTGGTAGCATTTTTATATTTACTAGCCCTTCAGCAGTTTCACCTCCTTCTTCATGAGGTTTAAGAAAAGACTTGAAAAGCATGAATCAGCACTTCTAGATATCAAGAATAAATGCTGTAAATGATGTGAAGTGCCAGTACATTGTCATTCAGGCAGTCTGATGAGACAGTCTGATCAAAACATTATGAACCCACTGTTCTACATTTCAGGTACTGGCTGTACTGAAAGAATGACGATATCATTTATTGCGTTCGCAGGGTATAGGTACGACACTTACAACACAGGGCAAAAGAGATCATGTTTATGTTAAGCAACTGAGAATTAAATGCATCCATTCATGAATAAGGCGATCGTTTCTGTAATAATCTACACTCTAAGGCAGACGGAAAAAAGTAAGTTTTCATCAATACTTGAGACATTAGATTTTAAATTCAAGGAATACGTGAAATGTCACGTGTGAAGAGCAAATCAGAAACATCTGTGCAGAAGCTAATAAGGATTACATAACCAATTGCTATCAGTAAATTGAAATGTTCCATTTGGTTTTTGTATGGTTTATATATTGCTCAGTCTTTCAGGAAAGCATGGAAGGACATCCTATAGTTGAGAAGAGCAGTGTGAACCACAACCACTTGTACTGAGCTATAATTAATTAGCTACCAGTTGACTGTTCTTCAACATGCAGCCTGGCAGGCATACAGTTAAGGAGCAGCTCACTGCCAAATACAATTCTTTCCATTTCCTATGAAAGAATGCACTACTTTTCCAGCAAGCTGCTTGGCTACTTTGCAAGCATTTAGAATCTAATACTGTATTTTTTTTTCTCCAATAAGAAAAAGAATTTGAGATGAGATTTGCACACACACACAAAAAAAAATCCCCAAACAGAAACAAACTGGAATATTCTGACTGTTCCTGCTAAAAGACACTGAAGCAAAACCCCTCATTGTCTCTCCAGGAGAGCAGCCATTCTGAAAACTCCAAGAACCATATTCTCAACCCAAATGTTACAAGTCATGACCAGCATCTTCAGAGAGCATGTATACCACAAGTGGGACCAGAGCTGAGCACATTACCTTTCTTGCAAACAGAGAAGCAGGACTCAAGGATTTGGGAACCACATTAGTGAATACCTCATTATTTACAGACTTCAGGCAGAAGTCAGGTACAACTGATGGCTAAGAACCATTCAGTCTCAAATACCAGCACTTCATTGCCTATTTTCTAGTGAAGTGCAGCCTGGCAAGTAACAGAAGCAGGCTTTTTTACAAAAAAACAGCAGCTGTAGTTTAAAAACATCTAGAGGACATGATGTTGCTCACCCTTCCTACTCCAGTCCAGTGGCGAGGTGAGGCAGACCTGACCACTGCTGGGTTCAGGCTGTGCTGTGGCACTTTGCAGAGAATACTTGAAGATGGTCCAAATCAGACAACGCACAAAAGCGAACATACTACACTGGCTGTAATCCATTAAGCATGGCACTTAGGGAGCTCTCCCAGGGTAGGCTCTGGTCTTGGCACCAAGGACGTTTTTGTACTTAAAATGGTACTCTCCCTGGGGAAATGCCTTGAAACCAGTTGTCCCTTCACCTGGGCTCATTCTTTATTTTTGACTCTGATACAAATCAATCCTGGGTTATTTTCTGAACAAGGATAATTTCACCTGAAGGGGTGACTCAGTCAAGGGACATCCAGAAAGCTCTGGAATTCACTTGAGTGACATCCTGACCCTCCTAACCACTCAACTATCATTCAGCTGTAGCTGGGGGGCAAAGAAACTTCACATCCCATCACGTTTTAACAGCATTAACAGCCTCTTTTTGGGGACTTTTCATAAAAATATAGGCAAAGTGCCTAACTTCACTAGAGGACTCAGGAGTGTGAATCCTAAATGAAGGTTAAAGGCTTCTGTACAGAATTGTAGGTGACCAAGTCCAGGAGCAATGCAGGACTTGAGACATCCATCTCTCTGGGCATTTCGCTCTGGCTGCCTTGGGCTGCTTGCTTGAGAATCCCGACAAACATTCCTCTTTTTCTATATATTGCCTAAGCAGTAGCTCAGGGCAGTGGCCTGCACCCAGGGGCCAGGTGCTTATGTCCCTCTGTGGATGCTATTTTTGTTTTAGGATCCACTGATATTTTCCTCTTTTGCCTTCTGGCCATAATCATACCTACTCATTACCTACCCCAAAAGCAGACCGAGCTTGGTGGTACCTCCTTGCACATTTGGCGAAATATTTACTTCAAATGCTAAATAGACTTAAATACCAGTTTCCAAACAAGTTTTAAGCCTAAAAAGCTGCCCAACGATCAATGGCCTTTTTCCCTAAGACTTTTTCTTCTTTTATTTTGAGGATAGGTAGGAGGGAAGCAAAAATACAGTCTATACTCTTCCTCTCAAGCAAGAAACGCCATTGATTTGTGGTAGGAAGCAGGGAGAATAAAATAAGGAAGTTAGTTTGATACAAAAAGATCATTACTGAAAAGATGTTTAAAAACCAACAGAATAAGTGTAAACATACCAATATTGCCAAAAATAGAAAAATGCCTACCTTTGCCAGTGACATTCCCCCTTAAGTGCATAACTAAACAACAGGTACAATTATGCGTTTCATTCCTAGGCCAGCAGCTCTGCTGGTGGCAAAATGTGATTGCTTGTGAAGTTTAATTGATTTTTCTAAAGGTCTGAAAGTCTGTTGTTACTTTAAATTATTGATGGGTGCACTTGGATTACTGTGTGCGCACTGCTGTCCTTGATACAGGCTGGGCTGAAAAATGTGGCTGATTATCTCTGCATCTAAATGATTCTGCTTGATTAGGTCACCGTGGTCCCTGTTGGCACCTTGCAGGAGCTTTGGGTGATGTCCCCCCTCCACTCTCCCAGCTCCAGCTCCACTAATGACATTCTGGCTTCATAAATTCTCCCCCCAGTTTTAAACTGTGGCAGGCTGCAGTGAGACCTTCTCTAAGGCTGATGCAAAGCACTCAATACCTGTCCTGCCTCACTCCAGAGGAACCCGAACAGGGAAGACATCCCTGTACACCTGTACGTGCACCTCAACCTGTTCTACCTGAGGTCTCTCCATTTCAGACACTCTGAAGTGAACCATTACTATTTTTTTTTTTTATGAACATCTCTGTATGAAACAATTTTAACCTCTTACCCCCCACCCAGACAGGTAGCTAGCAAGCTGAGTAAATGTGTCCGAAAGGGAATCTGGTGTTCAAGTGCCCACTGAAACCAATGGACTGTCCTGTTCTCCCAGCAAAGATATTTATATTATGTATAAAACATGTAATGCACATTCATAGGAGCAACCAAGTGGGAGCTTAAAGAGATGGCCAGACAAGGGGAAGCTTTTCAGGCAGGCAGGCCTATGAGACATAAATAAATTAGAGGAAGAGAGAAAATTAAATCACAATAGGCTTTGCCTGGGAGACAGGGGAAGGCTATGAAACCCAGAAGGTTATGCAGAGCTTCATTAGAGTCTTTATTAGAGTCAGCTGAGAAAAATTCAAAGTAAAATCAAATTAATTAGGGGGGTGAGGGGGAACATGGTTCTTAATTGTTCTGTGGAGTTTTAACAACTCTCTAGTCCCTCCTGACAAACAAAGCAATATGTTTTTTTTCACAGGAGAGCTGGCCAGCTTGAAGTCTTGGTCTGCTGGAGACCCATTTAAATCTGATTCAGCTTTGAACTTTGTCTCCTAGGTTGGGCAGACACCAAGACTAACGCCTGCTAAAGATTAAACCACCCAGAGGACTAACTGCACCTCCTTTGCCAGGGACCTCTGTGGGTACCGCTGTGCCCAGGAGCAATCTGTTCCTTCACAAGCTATTAATTTTATTTACTTTTATATTTTACTGGTTTTCAGATTTACCTCCAAACGTATTAAAAGTAGGACCTGCCTTTTGTTCAAGAAGAAAACACTTGATGCAAAACCTGTGTAGCTGATCATTTCTATTTGCAAAGTACTTAACAGTATTAATCACCCAGTACTGCTCCATATCACACTCTCACCAGGATGGATAGTGCCGTTCTGCTGACACATGAGGAATTTGGGGAGGATGCTGGGGAAACAATTCCTCCTAGTCCTCATGCCATCCCCCATTTTCAGTCTCACTGTTCAGACAGCTCTAATAAACTTCGACAGAGTCTCCCTAGTTGTGCGATTCCTCCATTCTGGAGACGGAGGGTTGATCCCGCAAACAAGATGTCTCCAATTATTCATGTTGACTCTGTTCACAGTCCTCTGTGCTGATGGTGACAAGACTGCCACATCTCTGTGCTTTGCTTGAAGTTCACCAAGAGGTAACAACCTAGGCACTAAATATCAAACTACACTGGAATAGGTTTAGAGCCAAAATGGTAAGCTTACTACAGGAAGGCTGGTGGCACATAAACCTGACTGCAGAACTTCCACCATGGGAAATCAGTGTAAAGGAGGCCTGGTCTGTAGCTACAGTGTTAACCTGCTATCAAGTCTTCCATTTCTCTTAATAAGCCTAAGATCCTGTCATATTTTTCTTTCCACATGTTGGCATTTCAAGTGTGTTGATTACGAAGGTATGTTTGGGGAAAAAATAGAATAAACAATGGCACTTTTGTTTGGGGGGATAAAAACCAAAATTATCAGTTGCATACAGCTGAATTAAGCACTTGAAGTTCAGCCTCTACAGAATGCTGACGGTGTAAGCTTAGATCAATACAGAAACAATTTACACTTTAGGAGCGCTGGCTCTGGCTATTAACTAGTAATTATACCAAGTTTGCTGTTAAATTGCTTTAACTGTTTCCAAGGTGTAACTGAATTATGGCAAAACTTGTTAACACTGTCAGAGTGGGAACTCGCATCACTGATCTGAGCATTTAACACCTCCTACAGTCTCAGCTTTGACTTGTCACAACTGTTCTTTCCATTTAATCTTCTACCCCACTGACCTACTGCAAACTTCCGTTCATTTCAGATTCTGGGTCTTCTACCCACTGAAGGTTATTCAGCAGGGTGAGGAGGGAAGAGGCTTCTTCTGGGTAAGAGACTGCAGCCAGCACTAGCCACTACTTAGTCTCGTACTGGCCCTGAAATAGCACAGGAACCGGTAATGCTTTTTCGACATTTTCACAAGTTGTAGGGAATGCCAGCTAAACCCTGGACTTCATCTCCAGGCTGGAATCGCTATCTCTTCCAGAAAACAAAGCCTAGAGCTTGAATTTGGCCCACTGTAGAAAAAAAACAACAACTGTTTTCCTCAGTTAGTAAATAAAGTTCCCAGGCAATAATGTGAAGATACAAACATTGCAAGTTTGTTTATAAACAAAGTTTAAAACACCTCCACTTTGTGAGTTCCCTTTGTATCCTGCATTTCGCCTGCAACAGCTACTGAAACTGTTGAAACTAATCCCCTCTATCATAGAAGAACCAGTTTCTCCTTCACATAGTACCCATGTGATGACAGAAAACAAAAAAAGTTACGCCAAGGAAAGACAACAGCAGAGCAGTGTGTGAGGAAATCTGTTAATCAAGTTGGACCAGCAAGGCTAGGAAGAGAACTAATTGCCTATCACAGAATATGCTCTCTGTCCCCTGTGTCTGGCTTTAACAAAAATACATTGTCATACTAATCAGTTTTCCATATTCAGGGTACCAGAAAGTAACTGATGAGTTTGTTTTAATAACATACAAATCAATGTGTACCAGAGACTCAGTGTACTACAGCATGTTCACACTATTGTCTCCTCTAATTAATGCCTCATGCTGTGGACTTCACCTCCCTCTGCTTTCCACAATACTCCAACCCAAAAAGCAGTCAACGCTTTATCAATAGAACACACATATTCAAAATTCTTTTTATACTTTCTGGTTATCTGCACAGCTATATATTTGGCTTGCTTATATAAAAAGCAAAAGCTGATGAGAAGAAACAACCTCAACATTTCATACACTTCAGGTTCCTCACCCACAGTTTCCTTCAGTTCATGTGTTAACATTACCCACCACTGCGCACAGCTTTTTGACAGCTTATTAAGACCAGCTTTAAACAGATAGAGGTAGCATAAAACAAATTGATTGGGTGAATATGGCTGAATTAGGCACTACAAAATTTAAACTGCAGAATTATTTTTTAAGCTATGTAAAAAGCCTTGGTCATTTGTTTGCTGAAAAGGGAAAAGAGATTCAGCCCAGTTGCTGGTTTTAATTAGCCTGGTTTGTTGCCAAACATTATTTGGAGATGGCGTTGAAATGAAGACATCACAAAGTGAGCTCTCACAACACAGTGTAATTATCAGTACAATATTAGCTGAGTTAAGAGTGAGATGGTTCTTATATATGGGAAACATGATTTTTGAGGATACACACATTACTCAGCTGGGTACCTCAACTTAGGAGACTTTCCCTATACCATCAACAGCAGGAGGGAGTCACAAAGTATGCAACAAAGACAAGTATTTCGTTGTCAACTCTTGTGTGGCCTGTCTCCACTGACCACTGGGAAACAAAGCATTTAACATAGTTTTCTATCAGACTGACGGTATTGAAGGAACCTTGTAATTCCTCCTTTTGGTTTCTCCTGCTCCATCTCTTACTTTCCCATCACCTGTTACATTCATCTCATCGCACCTTTTCTATTTGCTTCAAAAGGCTCCCGTGCCTTTGACAATTGCCATGTGCTGCTTGTCCCACTTCTGCACAACAAACCGCATATTCTTAATGCCTCAGAGTCATCCGCCACTTAAGCCCAAAGAGGTCTCACCTGCCGTTCTTCAGTGCCCATTCAGAAAGCCTGAAATTCTTCCCACACATGGCAGTTTCCTGACATAGTGCCTTTAGCATTGCTCAGCCCTCCCAGTCTCAGAGCTGGGTCTTCCCAAGGGGTGGCTCTTCCCAGAGGACAATATGGCAGCCTGGTCAGTTCATTCTCCACTCTGTATCTCTCAGTATCCAAAACTAGAGAAGCATCTCTCTCTCCCATGGAAAGCATCGTAACCACAGCACTCTACTCTGTTTTTAAGTAAAGGCAGTTCAAAGATATATAACATTATTTCACCCTCACCTGCCATCTGCTGCAGACTCCAGAATAAACTTCCTGGGAGATTTGTGCATGTGTGTAACCTCAGTCCTTCAAAACAACAAACTCCTCTCTCTTCAGGTGGAGATGTTTCTGGCGGTGACATCTTTTCCACACTAAGCCAGACAGAACTGATATATTCACTTTCTACTATAAATAAATGCTCTAGCTATTATAACCATATATGACCATTTCAGATTTTATTGTCTGGAAATATTAATTTCCCTCAAGTATTGCCTATGTGTCCATGAGTCCCTGTGCTGTAATGCTAATGACTCTGAGAAAGCACTTTCATTACCATGCAAATAGTATCAGCATGGGTTAGCACCCTCCATAAGCGCTCATGCACACACATACAGCGTAAGCATCCTTAGCTATACAGAAGCTAAAACCAGAGGGAAAAACCTAGCTATGCAAATCCACACCTAAATCCAACTGCCCTTCCTTCTATGAAGCAACTACATTCACATCTATAGCTTCCAGTTTGGCTTATTATAGAAACACAGAGTATTTGCAAAATATCAATCTAGATTCAGCCACCCCACTGCTTGAGAGAGGAAAGGAAGAAGAAAGAAAAAGTAGTTCAGATCCAGGGTTTCAGTCAGGCCGGAGCAGGACCACAGTCCATCCTGCTTACACATTAACCATCTGTCACAGCTGTTCCTGTTTTGGGTTGTTGTTTGGGTTTTTTTTTTTGGAGGGGAGGGCAGTGGCCAGTAGAGAACCCAGACATGCGGAGGACAGTGACAGTCCTGCAGTGTCATTCCTGAGCTTGTTTCTGAGTAATATGGTTTCCTTTCATTTGCTGCTAGCGCTGACATTATGCTACTCATCAGGAAATAGACTTCTGATGCTCTGCCCAGCTTGCATCAGTAATGGGCACCACGCTTGTATAATGTAACTCATGTTTTTTAAACGAGCATTCATAGCAGGTAAGAGTATGCCTGCCCTGTCGTGCCATGCAAAGACTCACCAGAGAGCTCCGAGCAGGCGAACTCAGACTCCAGAAGCCTGTATGTTATGCTATGCTTATATAGCCCAGGACAAATTTACATATTCACATTAAGAGGCTGAATTATCTGCAGGGGATACCGTGCTGTACATTGCTCCCAGTTCCCCTTCTAGTTGAGAAGTCACTTAAAAATCACTGCATGACACTAGATTTTTGCACTTAGACCAACCCCACAAGCTGTACTTCTAAATATCATGACAAACATTTTTCTTCTCAGACTTTTCCTTTGCAGAGAGCTTAACATCCTCTGCCTATCACTGACACAACTGTACAATGGCATTTTCTACACTTCCTCAGTGATGCCAGCCTCCTCCTAAAAGAAAGAAAAGGAAGGAAGATGCAGTCTCTTACCAATCCCCACTGGAGTCCTTTGATCCAAAGAGGGAGAACAGATTTTAAATGCCCATTGTGATCTGCTGTAGGAATGGGTAGTGAGTGCCATGCTAATCCTAGAAACTGCAGTGCCAGACAGGTTTATCTATTATTTTTATGTCAAGGCATATAATCCTTAGGTAGACAGCTAATCTGTTGCCTACAAATACGTACCGAGAATCTAATAGTCACAAGCACTGTTTAAAAAAAAAGTCACCAATGCAATTTATATTTTTAAGATTTTTCATTGATAATTTTTCCTATTGTGGCTAGAATTTGATGACTAGGGAATGTGAAAATCACAGACTTTGAAAATGACTCAAACTATTTCTGCAAACTAAGGTAAATGTTTTTAATGTATAAATACTTTACATGATGTAAAATTTTATGACGTATTTAACAAATCAGTCCCAAGATTGCACAAACATAATGATAGAAGTGGAAGGTTAGCAGGGAGGGGTGGTACTTTTTTTTTAATTAAAGCCACTAGGACACTTATGAAAAAAGTAGATAAACTTTTAGTACACAAACCCTTCTTCATGTCTTCCGTATGTCTATTGCTTCCAAACCTCCCACTTTGCTTAATAAAAATTTTACCTCTTTTTCTCTCTTGGGCTACAACACTAAACTAAAACTACCATGCCACTAAAACAAAGTAATGATGGGCACTTTGCTTTAAGGTACATGCTTTAACTCTATTGACTCAGCAGTGGTCAATGCTCAGTAGCACAACTGATAGTAATTACTTCTGGAGGTTTGGGTTCACATTCAAGGATAGTCAACCTCACAAAAGGCCAAAAATTTGATCATAGTTACCCATGAAAATAACCCGTGTTTCTGAGTTGTAACCTAATCATTGGCTCATTTGAAAATGTTAATTTTGGAGAACAGTTTGGCACAGCTGAAATTCAGAAGAGCACTGAGCTTCCCTGATGGATTGAAGCAGGAAAAAAAAAAGTTCTCTCAAGTCCACTAAGAAAAAGAACTCAAAGAAATCCAACAGGACAGACCTGATAATATCCAGAAGAGCTCTGACCTGTCTCTAGTCTCAAAGTAAAAAACAATGCTTTTCCCCTCGTTTTAATGAGGGTACTGTAAAGTCAGCTTCATTGTTTACATCAAATCCCATGTAATCCAATAAAACTAGACCTGGATTAGCTATCCGATCCTGAAGGGACCATGGACCAAGAGAGCAAAGGAGTTACAAGCCAGAACTGTGACTGGTAGGGCTACGTAGGGAAATCTCCTGTGTTTGGAAACTAAAGAGGCTCTGAAAGAACAAAATAAAACACTGTCTGCAGATAGGCTGCAAATTAGCCTGTTGTTAGCAACCATTTAAGATGGGGGGGGGGGGGGGGGGGGGGTTATCCAACCATTTCCACAGATAAATATCATTGTATCCAGAAGCCGACCAACAGGATCTACTTGCCAGCATCCATAGGCATTTATTTCCTGAGTACCACATTCACACATAATGGATATAATTAAGAGTCCTTACACAAATCCCTGCACAACTTCTACCAGTCAGTCTCCAAGCCAGAGGAAGGAAAAACAAGACAAAGCCACTATGTCACTGATACCCAGTTTAAAAAACAAAGCCACATCTGGTGCCACAAAATGTTCCTACCATTTTAGTCAACTCCACAGGATGGACCTATAACCACACAGACAATCCTCAGCAGACATCCGTCAGCCCAAGCTTGGCAGTCAGAAAAAGGCTCCTTACTATTTCATTACAAAATGGAAGTAGAGTTGAGGGCACAGATTTCATAGGAGAAGACATATCCTTTGCCATTTCCAGGTCTGACTGACTAGCATCTGTGCATTTGGGCAGATTTTCTCAGGGTAACAGAAACCATTCACAGAAGCTGGAGGATAAATGCAAAGGAGACAGTCAGGCGAGCAAACATAATTGCAGAGTTCAAAAATCAGAGGTTGCTGGTCCCCAGCCCTCAAGTGGGCCAAGAGATGAGAAAAATCCTAGCAATCAGAGACAAACTCTACCAGGTAGAAGCCAGCAGATGAAGTCACTGTGTTGTTTTGGCATGCCAAGATACTGGACATGTCTGTGCAGTCCCCCTAGCACAACAGGGCCCTCCCCCAGACGGCATACTGAGTGCTGCAGGGATATAAACAGTACCACAATATTAAACATTAGCTTGAACTGCATATTGTGGACTGCATCGTGTTACCTTAATGTCTGGATCTGAAGAGGTTACAAACTAGATCTGATTATACATCTGTTTTAACCCAAACCTATGCCTGAGGCAGTCTTCTAAGAATATTCATGGGCATTTTCCCCCGCAGATCCACCCAGCAGGATGGATGAACTACATGCAGCACAGACTCCAGACTGACAGTCTGATTCTCCTCGCTTATACCAGGGCAGGCTGGAGTGAATAATTTCACATAAGCCAGAGAAATTCATCAGGGTAAAGTCAGTACGAGAGAAGAATCGAGCCAGGTGATCCAACGGGCAGGAGTGTGCACCGGCATACTGATAGGGCTCCTCAGCCACATGCTGGTGTGTGGTAAGCTCAAGCATGCCCACAGGCATTTTTCTGTAAACATATGGAGGAAGAGCATCAATCTTAATGCTGACAGACGTTTTACACTACACTCGACTCGGTCATGGTGAGAGGGCCCCACCAATGTGTGTCACACCCACCCAGGGGGTGCCCCGGCACACAGCTCCCTGCCCTCATAAATGCAGGTATTGACTCACCCGAAAAAGACAACAGGACAGTAATAGGTTCCTAAAGACAAAAATGTCGCAAAACACTACAGGTGGCATCCCACTCTGGAAGCAATTCCTGCCCTTTGCCCCTAATCTGTAATTGCCTAAGTAATACCTGAGACATTTGGGGAGGGAAGGCAGAATATGAAAAGGACCATAGCAGAAGTGAAACAACATGATTCTCCTGTGGGTGTTAGTTACAGTAAATCTGTTTCAGGTAAAAAAAGTGCCGGTATTTTGTGCCTGCCAGGGCAAGATACAAATTCATTACACAACATTAACACGACATGAGTGAATGCTCTGGTGCTTTGGGGGTCAGCCCAGGTCCCAGGAGAGGTACAGACAACACAGTCTCTCTATATAATGTGCAATTTTTGTCTAGGCCTCAGCTTCTCAGCTGCAGTACTTGACCATTCATATTTTATTAGTGTCTGCTGTGTGCTCGAGACACACGTACCTATGTGAGTGGTTCCTGGCACAGCAAGGGCCACAGTTGTAAATGCTACCATAAACAACTAACACCACATAACATTAGGCAACAACCGAAATAACAGGTACATAAACAGCTCTACACTAATGATTGCCCTGGAAACAATATTTTTTCTACAGAGGGACAGTCCATTAACTGTTCACTCACCCAAGCAGTGACTTTGGCTTCTTTGCAACTGTTCTGAGAGCAGCAGCTCACCAAGAGAGGAGATGGTTCACTTGTATTAACCGGAGCGTGCAAAATGGGCTACCCAGATTAGCTTCACCACTGTCTTTATGTACTGCAATACTGCATTTTGCTGTACCAAAATACTTATGAAGATGGGGACATTTGGGTCATGAAGAGGTGACCTTGGCCTTGCTCTGCTGAAGGTCTGAGCCCTCCAGGCTTCAAGAAGTGCCCAGCGCCTTGGAAAGTGGGGGCTTTTTGCCCATCAGATTCGGAGTCTCAAGATACAAACCTCAGAAATAATTACAGGTAAAAACTTGCTGGCATGTCTCAAAGTGAAACCCACAACTGATTAAATCCTTTCCTCTTTTGCCACTGATTTTTAGCCCCTGATAAATTTGATATCTCCTGGCTCTCGTGGAATATTTGACTGACAATACTGAAGGCAGAGAAATAAGGAAATTCCCTCCTTAGGGCTTTTACAGTCATTTACTCTGAGGAAAATTTTAGAATACTGTTACAACCTTCTAATAATTGTAATATACACCCTTCCCAAGCAGAAATGTTTCAGGCATTCAAGAAAAGAAAAGCAAATACACTGTCAAAAATGTCAGTTTCTGAGCTGATTTTTTTTCTTAGAAACGTGACCAGAAAGTCCAAAACCAAGATCGCTAAGTCGATAAGAATCCCAAATCCTATCTACTAAATACTATAAATTGGACACTTACTTGGGCTTCAAAGATAAAAATGAGGGTTTAGACAAGGCAGATTAGCTTTGCAAACTAAAATCCTTCCTTTACATAAAATAAATTATTTGATAAAGGATTAGGTTGTTTACCAAGAAGTAAGCACTTGCCTTCAGCATTTTCTCATCTGCCGAGCGCTGCGGCAGTGGCACAGAGCCGGCCGGCACGGTGGACACACGCTCCGAGGGCGCCATCTACACGCCCCAGCCACCCCATGAGCTGGGCATTTTTCTCACGCCCAGATTGTTGTGCTGGGGCTGCAAGGTCTCTGCTCTGAACTTATCATGGTTGTAGCTTTCCTAGCACCAGAGTTACACGGTGAATGTGACTGCTTTCTTTTTAGAAAGACTTCTTTTTTATTATAAAATGCAGATGAGCAGCCACACACACAAAATAATGCTCATTTTCAGCAGCAAATGACCTCTTGCCTCCCTCTCGCATGGCATTGCTCTGTCTCTGGAGGTTGTGACCTCCCCTTGCTTCTTCTTTTAATCCATGCAGCACTTGCCTGCTGAAAAATCCATGACTGAAAATCAATATTAGTTCAGAAATACCTGCTAAGGACAGGGGGAAAGGGCAAGATGCAGTATTGCCAGCTCCTACCATTTTACCTCAGCTTCCCAAAAGCTTGACAATCCCTGCAATGTCCGAAACCCAGGAACCATGTGACTGAGTTGCACTTTTTTAAAACAAAGTAAAGTTCTGATTATAGCAAGATGCTTGCAAACAGAGCTTAGCCTCAAATACCATTGGGAAAATAAGTGCTTTTAAGGACTGGTGGGAGAACTTCATTCATGGCCTTTTATTGTTGGAACTGGCAGTGACGAAATGACTTTTTTCTAGCCGTGAACCTCATTACAGAGAGCAGATAATAGGTGCATTTTGCTTGTTTTGCTCTACAAACTTCTATTTTGGCTGGAGAAACTGTATTTGTCTGGCTCGGTGCTGTTCTCCTTCCACTTTTTGTTATGCTTTTTCCTATTCTTTCTTCATATTATTTTCCATCCGTCTTATCAGAACTAGACAGAGGCAGTCCTGCGTCTGCATATAAGTACCACATAACTCTGCACATCAGGGAAAAAACATCTCTAGGCAGAGATGCTCCGTAAGGGCCCAGCATGAATAAATCTCCACGATGGGCAGATATTTTTAGGTGATATTTAGGACCTTGCCTACATGCTGTAGATTACAAATCAGCAAGGCAAGCTCAGGAGTAGGAAGATTATGCCCCAGAGGATTAAACTTGTGGAGATGGAATAATTCATTCACATCTCTTCCACACTCCCCACCGTTAACAACTTGCCAAAATCACAAATCCCAGGGAGCTGCTGCCAAGTAGCTCTTTCTTGGGAGCAATTTTGGTGGCGGCAGTGGGACAAAGCAGCCCTCCTTCCCTGGTGCCAGCCAGCCCAGCTGCTTGGAGAGAATGAAATACGTAACAGGCCTAAGTAGGGTGCCACAGACTGCTTTTCAACTAGGGAGCCGTGAGAGCAGATCTGTAAGACAGACTGTTGCCCTGGGCTTTCTCCAAGGAGTCCCTGGCTCTGTACCACCCGCCTCTGCAGAACGTGGTTGTCGCCTGTCAGCTGTGACATTAGCACAGAGATATGCCTGCTTCCAGCATGCAGCGTGCCATGCTCTCTGTCTGCTCCAGTGCGATAGGAGCCTCTCTCTTCCCAAAGCCTGAGAAGGCTGGAGCATGATGCTCAATGCCAGCCTGCAGTTCCTATGCGAGTTGTGCTCCAACTCGCTAGAGCATGCAAGAGCCACAAGCACCAAACATCTGCTCCCTGCTCCGGCAACTCCACTTACCTGCTCCAACTCCCAGCTATTCTTCCCAAAATTGCTTTCACTCAACTGAGCCACTCAACAGTATCAAATTCCTCAGAAACACGATGGGGCCTATCTGCAACACCACTTCTGTAGGGAAGCATGACTCCAATCAAAGGTCTGTCAAAAGAAGACACACTGGCAATGCTAAGAGAGCCTGTGTGCTTGAGCTGCACTAGAGACCACCTCTGCCTCCTGGACAGGAGTGAGCATGGGCAGTAAGAACAAACTGGAGCACTCAGGAGGCATGTAGCGGTTAATACGGCTGAATTATTTTGGGGGCCCTTTCACAGATGGCATGTTATAAACAAAGTTCACAAGTGATGTAGTACCCCCGAAGGCAAGGGTGAGACTAGCAGTGGGACACAGCTTCCCAGCAATGCCACGAACTGCACTGGGCTGTTGCATGTCACAACGCACTTTGCAGCTACTGAACTAAAACACGGCGCCACAGGAGTTTGACATTGCATAAACGATTTCACAGAGCAGCACACTCAACCAACTTGTTCCATAACTCATGCCAATGCTGTAGCAACTTCCTCACAGAGAAGAGTCTATAGACTCCCTGCCTGGAAATGAGATTATTCCACATAGGAATATATCCACCACCAGTCTTTTCCAATTGTTTTTTCAGTCTGTCCGCTGCATGAGGTGCTTTCTGAAGCCCAAGATAAAATCTGATGCTAAAGAAGACAGAACTTTGCTTTTAACATACAGAACCTCTGGATTTTTCTACCATAGGAAAGCAAACATTCACATAACTATGTAATCTGGTTTTGTATTTTGATGCACTTTCATTGCAGTTTAGGGACTGAGAATAGCATGCTCAGAACAGTAAGAACTCATAGCCCACAAATGCAGATCCCTGCATTTGTGCAAGTCCCATCTGCCTAATGAACAAAACTGGTGTGCAGGCACCCAGAAATAACATATCAGTACCTGCTTCCCCATCCTCTGTTGCAAAGCACACATATTCCCATGGCTTTTATGGGCAGCACAAGATACTCAAGCAGAACTCAGCTCTTACAGTTTGGAAGTTTTGCACTAACAGAGGCAAATGAGCTCTCCCAGACACAAAGATATGTGAAAATTAAAGATAATTTGATGGCTGGGTGTTGGCCGTGCCAGAGGAGAGCAGCATTTCTGGCTATGCTCCTGCCAGCTCATCCAACTGGCCAGAACTCTGGTGTCACCTGTCAGCCCATTACCTTCTATGCATCTTCTCTCCAAATCAGGAGACTACTTGGGTGCAAAAGCCTCCAAGATCCCTTCTTACAATGAAAAATCATCACCTGAGTAGTTAGATTTGTTGGAAGTAGGCTGAGAGGAAAAAAGCCCATGCTGTAAACTTAGGGTAGAGGATACAAAAAAGCATGATCAGAGAAATTATAAAATGAGGGTCAGAGATAGTGCCCTGACGAAGCTGAAGTGATCATCTACAGATAAATTAACTACATAACTTAGGAAGTCAAGCCTGTGATCAACACAGCATGATGGGACAGGCAAGTTAGGTCCTGCACAGAACATGTCACATAGCCAAAGACTTATTTTTTTGTTATTTAACATAAAGGAGGTTTGGCTCTGGAGGATTAGATGCAGTTCATGATACTGCAGTGGGATAAAAGTCTATGTCTGATATGCTTAGAAAACCTTCTCAACATTAAAAAAAAAAAAATCCTGTGCCACATGTGTATATTTCTCTGCTGCATTTCCTATGTGTTAATGGATAGGGATTGACTTTGTGAAATTGCTGAAGCAAGCTGAGAGTGATGTATGAAGTGAGAAATTCTGCCCAATGCACAGAGAATACGGATGTGCTATGTTACTTGCTGTGCATTGCACAGATACACAATATTCATCTCAGTCAGAGCAGCAGCCAGTAAAGCCTTCAAAACCCAGAGACTTGTGCACACATAGTGCAAAAGCCCAGTAAAGCTGATGGCTAACTCCCTACAGTGTCCCCTGACAGCAAAAAAAAGGAGGTGGACAAATGTCTGCAAGTAAACAGGGGGTGAGAGAAAGCAGAGGGTAGCAGAGGACAGAAGAGGGGAATCAAAAAACAAAAGCAAGGGTGTAAGTATCTCTGTAAGGATCAAGCCTCATCATTACAGAGACAATATGTGTATGGAGATGCACAGGAGGGATTAAGCTCCAGCAGTGCAAAGGCAGCACAGCTGTCTGCATGGAGAGCATGGGGACCAGAGATTTGAGCAGCAGCATTGTCAAGGCAGAAAGGGTTCATATGTGGCAGGGTGATTGAGCCACACCACCGCAGAGAGGCACGTATTAACATTTGTAGTGATATTAAAACATACCTATTTCCGTGATTATGCTGCCCTTAGATGCTGACTACATATTTGGCAGTATACAAGAGAGACTAGGAAAGGCATGAAGACGATAACAGCTTCATCCCATGCTTCATCAAAACAGTTAATCCATTTTCTCAATGCTCCTACATATGTACACACCTGAAAAAACCACAACCACCTTTGTGGGAACAACCTCCTCTTCCAAACAACAACTGCAACCTATGGCCACTGGAAACCATCCACTACAGGCTCTCTCTTGAGCTACCACTTACCTGCACTTCAGAGCTTTAGTCTCTGCTTCTTCCTGCAGTAGGAGGAAGTTAGGTGACTTGCCTTAATTATATATCTGCTCATTGCTGCCACAGCCTAGCTTCCTGGAGGGCCACTCACGTCCGATGTTCTCAGAGATGGCCTGGCATTTCCCAGAGAAAAGATGCTTTTTTTTTTTCTTGTCCCCCTGAACAGTCAAAAATCAAAACTTTGAGGAAACCTGTCTGTTTCAGGGAGCAGACAAGCTTTTCAACACAAATGAGACCATAATTTAGCAACTCTGTTTCCTAAAAGACATTGTGCAGATTCCAAAGTGGGGGGCAGAAACAACAGTTATGTGCCTGGTGCAAAAAGAGAGCACAGTACTGACATACATTTACCTTCTAAAGCACTGCTAAGAGGGTTATCTAGAAAGGAAGAGTTTCTCCCCTTTATTTCTCACCTCCCCACACTTCACTAGGTTTCAATCCTGGCCCAGCAAATCTCTGCTCTGCCTAACTCATGGCAGGAAGACCTGTGCCATCTTCATGCCAGAAGAGTGCCCACTCCCAGGCTGGTAACTATGTTGAGCTACTTTTGCCACCCATGCTCAGCTTCACCATGGACCTTAAAAACTCTCTGACAAAGTTTTCATTCAAACAGCTAAGCTGTTGTTACTCCAACCGATTGGCAGCTTCCCACATGAACATAAAGCCCTGTACTCTTGAAAGCCTTCCAGCCGGCTCTGCCCTTACATAAGGTGCATAAGGTAGATACCCATTTCTATAGGCAGTTAGAAAGCAAGAGTAGCAGGGCTTCTTCCTGTAGCTGTCAGAAGATAGCAGCACTGCCCATAAGTACTCAAAAACTTATCCTCTAGTAACGAGCAGATGTACGGTTCAGTCAACCACAGTTGCAGCAAACTCAGAGCTACCCCTGCTGAGACTTTTAGTCTCCAAAGAGAACAACAGCTTATTTTGCATTAGGAGTATATTCTGTGAATGCATGCATCTGCTGCACACGAAAAGCAGCTTTATATGGGAACGGAGGTGTGAAAGAATAGCGCAGAATAATAACAGCCTAGAATAAAGTCCATACTGACCTACAGCTGACCTTCCTCACCTCAGTCACAGAAGTGAGAAGTCCCTTTGCAAATCCGTACTTAAGTACCTCCTTTTTCAGGACCCAAAGAAAATATCAAGACATTTAAAAAGCAAACCCACATTCTTCCTTTTTTGTTCCTGCATATGCAGGACATACCCTTTGTGTCTTTGTGAGTATGTGTAAATGAATCTTCATGTGACCCTGGGAGCATGCTGACCACATCATTGATTCTGTGCTTGGTGCCATAGGCTACCTGACCTGCATTTCAAAAAAAAAACCCACAAAATAGTTTTGTCATTCCAGAAACTCAAGTCATTATACAGCACTGCACTAGTAGTGATCTGTGAGCAGTTCAGCTCCTGGGTCAGATGGAAAGTCAGTGGTGTTAAACAACTGATATGCTGCTTGCTGGTGATGCTAAAATTCCTGTGGAAAACTAAATAACAAGACATGTTCAGCAGGAAAAGAACAAAAAAAACCCACCTGATGAAAATTCTGAGTCTCTGCTCTAAATACTACTAAAAAAAGTAAAAGCTAAAAGTATGTTGTTAGGGGTTTTTTTATGGTCATTTTGCCAACAAATTACACTTTGAATCCTCCCTTCCAAAAACAGTCTATACCACCCTTCATCTTCTGATAGGGGTTCCCCATCCTCCATCATTTCTCATAAAAATCTGGCAAGACCTTTACAGAAGTATTAGTGTGCAATATGGACCCTTTGGGTACATCCTTCCTTTCTGCAGCTTCTTCTCTTCCTCTCCATCCGCACTAGCTGGTGTCTCAGAATGGCATCGTGCCCACTCAAGGAATCTGCTCCAAATTCCTGGCACTGCTGAGCACATTCAGACACCACAGAAACCCTCCATCTCCTGCCCAACCTCTCCCTGTGGGCTTCAGATAGAGTGACTGCTTAACACTTCCAAAAAATACTCAAGCTGCCAATGTAAACTTCATATGAATACTCCTCTAAAGCCATTTAAATATACATTTATTCATCTTTTTAAGGAAAGACACATGACCAAAGTTTTCTGCACACTCTATGCACTATCCCTTTCCTCTGCAGTTCCACCAGGTGCAATCAAGATACCATCTGAAAATTAGTCCCACATTGATTGTCTTTCAGGGAAGAAATCATTCTGACTGTTTGGGGGTTTTGGTGGGGTTTTTTTGGGGGGTTTTGTTTGCTTGTTTTTAAATGGCTTAAGGTATCACGTAAATGAATGCTTTAACATTTTCAGAAAAAAAGGAACAAAGAATCCATTTTCTTTCTCTCCATTTCTGCATTGTGCACATTCTCACAGTTCTGTGTGACTTTTGCATAGTAGTTGTCACAAAGTTCTCTGGAGGAAGAGCACAGCTAAGTGATTTCCTTGGTTGCGGATTTAGTGGGTGTCTTGATTCTAGGATTTGAAGATAGACTTAAAAATCTCCGGTCCAAAAGCAGAACTGAAGCTGGGGATTTAAAATATGAATCTTGGTATTAGGCAATTACTTTTCCTTCAGTTTTCAAAACATTACATAAATTGTAAATAACCCCATACTGAGAAAACTATTTCATCACATATGATTAGCTGTTGTCTGAAAGGAATAGCAGAGTGTAAAGTACAAAATGACAGAATTCTACTATTTTTCCTCTCTAGAGTTTCAGATCAACACATTTGCCTCATCCTCTTGCCCTCCTAATTATTGTGCAATGGCGGCGTGTGTCTTGATGCAATGCCAGAGAAACGGTACATGCATTTCCATGGCAAGTAAAGCAATCCTCTGACATCTAACTACAAAATACTGGGGGATCCACAAAGGACAAAAAGATACCCAATAAAGAATTTAGATAGCGCCAGTTCTTCATGCTGACAGAGCCTAAAATTGAAAGTCTAGATTAACTGCACAGAACCTACACATAGATTTGAATAGTTCGAGAGCATAGCCTCATCTTGTTTTTATATAACAGTTACTGCCATCCATTCACTAGTACCAGTGATAGCCATAGCCACAAATTTTTAAACAGAAGTTACTCATTTTGGAATCTTATTTACCTTACAGGGCTCAGAGGAAGAAGGGTAATTCAACAGGTTAAGGCAAACTGGCCACATCTTTAATGAAAGCATGCAAACGCCTGTTTAATTAACACCACATATTGTTGCCTCTGCTCATCCAACTTCCCACAGCCTGCTACCAGTTTTGACAGGTTTTCATAACAATAAAATGCAATAAATGAATTTAAATCCTGAAGGACTCTAAGCTGCAACGTAGGAAAGCTGTGAAAGATAAATGATGTCTTAACTAATTTTGTGATTTATTATTCCCCCAACTTCGCTCATCTTGTGATGCAGGAGAACTCATTTTTCTATTTGGCAGATAGCTATGTCAACCCTGTTAATAGGTACTATTACCATCACATAAATATGTTTGAAAATAAGTGTGGTTTCACTCTGACGCTGACCTCAGCACTTCAGTTTCATTACAAGCACAAGATCTGTCAGTAACAAAAATTGATGCACTTATCCAGAGATTCTGCTTGTCTGCCACTAACATTTTACTCATTTTTCTTTCCCAAAAGTTCATCTTTAAGCATGTGAAGATTCATGGTTTAAATTACTGTCTTGACACATCATCTGTTGCTTTGTAAATTCTTACAAAAGACCGTAATTTCCGTAGTCTTTAGGAAATAAAGGAGCAATGTTAACCATCACTAGGGGCACATGAATTTAAGGTGGGCTATGTAAGCCTAAATGGACTTAAAACTTGCTATTTGAAAGATTTCCTCAGCAAAGATTTAGGCTAAGAATAATCTTAATCGAATAACTCCATTTAATACTAATAAGATGCTTTTAGGTGTCAGGAATCAAGAGCTGAATTTTAGGGTGAGACTTTCCAAACCTCAACTGTTTTGTCTGAAATTGAGGACTTTTAGTATTTGGTGGGAGTAAGTTTATGCCAGCGGTTAGCAATACTGAAGTTCTGTCCACATCTAGATTGGTTTCAGGAAAAGTACAGTATAAAACATAATTCAGCACTGCCTCATTTTAAACCTTCATCTTCAGTGCTGGTACAGCATCTGGACACAGTCAGCTAACAGGTCCCTGATGGTGAGCATAACTTTGTACTAATCCTTGCAGAGCTTAGAGCAGCCTTAGGACTATTTTAATCTCAATGAGCAAGTACTGATTCCCAAAAGGCTACCTGAAAAGATGAGGCTAAAGAGAGTGCAGTATAGGTGGTCTGGATTTCTTCCTTGTCCTCACACTCAACAGTGGATGCACATGCTTTCAAAACCTGTTGTCAGGTGTTCTAATAACGCGATGCTTTCTCATCTGGCTATATCAGAATAAATTATATTCAGAGGAGTGTGGGCAGTTCTTAAAGTAACAATAAAAAACTGATTGCTTTCCAGACTTGCAGTGCAAGGGTGGCAATAAATTGATTCTAAAGTATTCTGACACTCAAAGCATCTACGTTTAATTGTATGATTTCTGAACATGATTCTCATACTAGATACCTTTCATTTGATTTGTTGCTTCTAATACCTATACATACACCTTCAAGAATTTTATATCTTCTTGATATCTGTCAAGATGATTGGCTTCTCACACCCCAAAACACAATTATTTGTGGATGATCTTGGTGATCATCCTTTCTTGCCAAGATATTTGCTTCTTGAAGAAGTTTGTGGAGCTGAAGTCTGGCAGACACTTCTGAACTACTCCTCTAGTGGACATCTGGACTCAGTGACCAACTAGACCATCCAGATTCAAGAGTCTTCCTTAACTTAACACTAATGTATCAATGCCTAGAAATTCTGGCAACTATTGTAATCCACTTTTTCAAGTAAGAAGGCAACGATAAGAAGGAAATGAGCTCTTTGTGCACTGCCATTTGCTTTACACTTGAGACTTAGCTATCATCATCATCTCCCATAGCAAAGCCTCATTGTTTTCTCTTGGCAAGAAACAGCTACTGGTTTTTCAAGACCACCAGCACAATGTGTGGTATAGTCAGAAAGTCTTTTTCAGCAGTTAGACAATATTTTTAGATTATCAGTTGCTAGAATGGCCTTTGAACTGCAGGAGCAGGAACAATCCCAGTTAATCTCATAATGCAGGGAAACCAAACCTGTGCAAAGCCACCTTCCCCTCCTATCCCCCCTTGTTCAGCTGTACTCAGAGCTTTGGGCCTTCATTATACATGGGGGAAAATAAAACTTGTATTACTACTATGCCTTCTAGGTACCTTAAATGGCACAGAATGTTCCTGGATCCCCACAGTCTCAAAAAGTGTTTTCCAAGGGAATGGGTTACTTGTGTTGTTCCTATGGGGTTTTGATGCAACACGGTCAGAGCAGAGCTTGACTGTAGAAAAGCAATATCCTCTTGGAGAATACTGGGCATTCTACCTCAACCCAATCATCCCAGCTTCCCAGAGTTGTTAGGGAAAAAATCTTGCAGTAAATCAGGTCAGTTCTTTTCTCAAGAGGCAACACATATTTTAAAAAGCCAGTAAGTTTTATCACTCAGGAAATTTTAGTGCATCATTTCCAGTTAAATGAATATAACCAAAATAGCATTGCATTGCTTTAACAATTTGCTGTTTTACAAGCTGCGCTTCACCTGGGCTGTATTTTCAAGATATAGCTATGTTAACAACTTGTTTGCTTTTTCAAACCAATTTTAAAACCTTTCTAATCTTCCACTTTGCTCAGAAGTTGGTTTGAGCTGCCTGTCAACAGAAGAGAGACATCAAGAGACTAAAGAATGAAACAGGACAGCCAAAAGGCCCTCATTCACTATCATTGCTTATGACATTCTCTAAAATAAACCAAGCAGCTAACCATTCAAAACCCTGACTTTTTTTTTTTTTTTTAAACACAGTTATATATTAAATTCACTGAATGCACACACAAGCACTGTAGTAAGTGGGTGATTAACTGCTTTATGCTAGATTCTGAAGGTCATACAAAGAATTTTGCCTTCCCAGTTGCTTTGTAATCTATCCTGGTTTACCCTGTCATAAACACCTGCTGTTCTGACAATTGCATTTAAGATGGACTAAAACATCATAACATCAGTCTTAAATTGGAGCTTGAGCTGGCCCTGGGGAAAATGCCTTACCAGAATTCTTCAGCCATGTGTAAACAGGGACAGAAGTTAGCACTGTCTGAACCTGGGCTTTCCGTTCAGATGTAGGTTGGCAGGCACATCGCCTAAGGGTCTGGAGAGAGATGGGACTGCGTGAAACTGCAGGATGAACATACCCCGATTGCCGTCTGGAGAAGCTACTGTGCCGTGCAGGGAACCTCAGGAGACAGAGCTTCCAGCACGGGGCACCAAAGTAATGCCTGAAGTTATGCATTTGCACATGTGTGTACATTTACACATGCACCTAAAGGAAAACCAGTAGGTAAATTAGGGTGAAAAGCATAACCAGTCCACATGGCAATAATTGCAAAAGTCCTTTTAGCGTCCAGGACTTGGGATCTGTGGAGCCAAAGGACAGGTTAGCTCTAGTTAGGCAGGGACATTTTGTCTACATTAGCCCTCTCACAGACCCCCTCAAGGATAGTGGTGGACAGCTGATGCCAAGTGCCCAATGCAGCAACTTCTCCTCAGAAGGAAAAGGCACTCTCTCACCTGCTAGGCTCCACAGGGGTTAGTCGTAGCAGGTTTGCCATCTCTAGTCCCTGTACCACCACTTAGTTTGGACTGGGTAGCACATCTGTTCTGTTTAATAGCTGTTCTTCTGTTGTAAAAGATCTTTTGTAGTCTTGCACAGCAGAGGTCATGTTAAGCCCAGACTGACTTTTATGGCAACAACATCTTGCTGGGTAAAAAGCCTTCTTTTATCACATATCATATTAAAAATAGTATTAACATCCATTGCAGAAACACAGGGCTAGTTGACACCACCTATGTGAAGTTGATTCATGCTTGTGCTAAACCTGGGTATGGTCCAGCTGACACAGTCAGCTAAGTTATTGCACTGCCAGTTTAATATTTTGCCATCTGCTAACTGAAAGCTCTGCTGCCTGCTGGGTCCCATAAAGACTCTTATTTATTATATTACACATGGCAACATCTGCCACAGGATTCAGCTCAGCTCAGCTTCCTAATTAAACAAACAAACACTACATCTCCAGTACACGATTGGGTCTAACTATTATTTATAAAATCTGAGATAGGTATTTAAAAGATATACATTGTCTGTTCCAGATGAACAAATACCCCTCCCACAGTTTGGGGTGGCAGGGGAGGGATTGTTAGAAGCAGCTTAAGATTCTCAAATGCTCCATTTTACCATTACAAAGCAACCAGAATTTGCTGCATTTGTTATTGTTTTGCTCTTTATTAAATTATTCAATTTACACTAATTAGAAATATAAGATTATTTCAAACCCCTATTAGTTGCTCCCCTGAGTACTGTCTGTCTGTAAAAGCAGGGGAGAATACAACAGTCTCCCCTTGCACTTGATTTCAGAGAAGAAAGTGGCGCTTGATGAAGAGAGATGCCTGATCTGAGCAACATTGAACTGTTTAGCCATCACAAAAGACACCATGAAAATGCACTGCCCAAGTCCATTTCAAAACTTCATCTTAATGAGAGAAATCACTGAAAAACTATCACTGTCTATGCACCTACATCAAGGCTCTCCCATCTGTGCTAGTCACCTGCAGTTAAATCAGACTGGGAGAAAAACTGGATGAA
Source organism: Phoenicopterus ruber ruber (assembly GCA_009819775.1). Lineage (NCBI taxonomy): Eukaryota > Metazoa > Chordata > Aves > Phoenicopteriformes > Phoenicopteridae > Phoenicopterus > Phoenicopterus ruber. The sequence continues at coordinate 9,250,018 of CM020229.1, read as the reverse complement.
ATCCAGGCCTAATGAATTCAGTAGGAATGTCACAAGTTCTTCATGTTTTTTAAAATCAGTCCTAAACAAAAATTTAAATTTTATTTAAACTTTAACCCTTCTTTTGCCAGTCTCTTTTCTTTTAACCCATCTCTCATTTTAAACATTAAAGGAAGGATGTCTAAAATTCCAAACATGCCACCTCCCCAAAAAATTTCATTACCCAAGTTTAACTTTCAAAAATCAAAGGGACAAAATAGCAGAACTAGAGTTACATTTTCTACTTTGACACTCTCATCTGGTTCTCATCTACTGCATTCAGTTGCAAAAAAGACAAAAGAAGCAGCAAAATTAACCATCTGTGCAGAAAAAAAAAAGAAAACCCCTTGTTGACTCTAATTCTGTAAAATACAAACAACAGGTATCTTGGTTTCATTTTAACCAACTCCAGTTGCTCCTGGTGCCTGTGTCACACCAAGGCAGCCCTTTTATTCTCTTCAAAAATTGGCCTCATTCCTCCTTTAATCAAGAATCAGAAATCATTTAATTTGCATCACAATGATAGATGTGTGCTGGCTGCCACCATCTCCAGTGACTTGGGGTAGGAAGTCATCCCAGTCAAGAAGAAAAATATTGTTGGATTTATGAAAATAACATTGATTTTCTGTTAAAATCATTGCCTTTAGAATATGTTTTCAAAACCACTGATACCATGGAGATTTTTTGTCCCTACATTTGCTATTGAGGGTGGTGGCCACCCTCCTGCCCCTCTGCCAGGCCGCGGTGGGGGGAATCTACAGGCTTCACCCAACAGTGCAGCTCCCTAGGGGTGCTGATTCAAGACATGAGCTTCGTTCTGACATGCCAAAATATGCACCTCTACAGCCATGTTATTGCCATAGAAATGAATCAATATAATATAACACAGGCTGCCAAATCATCTGCTATTAAAAAGCTCCAGACACTGAACTATTTGGGAGTGACTTCACAGACTCCCTGCCTACCTTAATCTTTCGGCGTTAGAAAAACTCCCTATATAAGTATATAGAGCTTTATTGTACAATTCTTTTGCCACAACACAAATAAGACAAGACCACATTAAACAATTTATCTCCTCCATGATCCACAGCACCTGTATATGGAACATATATAAAAATCCTTTTATTTCTAAGGTGAAACACAAGCCTGGAAGAACTAGGAGCTCTACATGTTCAGATTAAGCAAGAAGTGCTACAGGATATGTTTGATGTTAATTGCTTTTAATTAATTTTGGAGTGTAACATTTGGATATTTACAGGCTCAAAGAAATTTTCCGTATCACTGGTACCTGCACAGTGAATTATTTATCACTGAGTCATGACAAACAGACAACCCCCCAACGATACACAGTCTTTACTGTCTTTCTTCTCTAGTTCAAATATGAAGTCTGTCGTCATTTTTCTGAAGACCCTATAAGTTCGGTACAAAAGGAGGTGGCAATAAAGAGATAGAAACCTAATTACTTGCACATAAAAAGATGAACACATCTGCCAGGTGCTGTCAGCATCAACAAAGACCAGGTTCAAATAGCTAGAAGCTGCCCCTTAAAGCTAACAATTCCCATGTGCCTTAAGCTTATGGGCTCACTAAATACCTTCCCAGGTAGCCTTTAATTAGTGATACTTTCCTGCTTACCCTGTCCTACCTGGCCCTGTCTTGCTCTGGCCTTAGCCCTTGTTTTAAGGTTATTTCAGAAGTTCACTCCATTCAGGTGCCTGCTTTCAGTGAGAGACCATCCTGCCCTGTTCCCCAGGCACTGAGCCATCCGCACCACAAGCACTGTCAGGCAGCAAGCCCTGCACAGCAACTTTCATAGCAAAGCCCTCAATTTGCACCATTAGTTTCCCTTATTAGCGTGTGATCCTTAGGGAAGGGGGAGATGACAGAACAGACTCCCAATGACCCCCTTTCTCCCTGTCCCAGGCAGGTGCACTTATCAGTCTGTTCCTGTCTGGGGGCTCAGAGCACTGAGCCAGGCAAGTTGACTCTGGAGGCATTTTGGGCAGGGAACAAATGCCAGTAAGTTTGCATTGTTATAAATCTCATCATGTGTGGAGGCAGAGAGCCTCTCTTTCCTGCATTGCAGGAACACAGGTTAGTCTTTGGAGGCAGTTCACACCTTTAATCATCCACGCATTGAAGCGGAGGGCTCCTTACTTTCCATGGCTTCAGGACACAAAAACGCCCTGCACTTCAGGTTCAGCCATAACTTTCATTTTTTGTGTCTACACATGACAAATATGGACAATGTCTCTGATAATTACATCTGTATAAATAAACAGGTTAGCAATCCTGTCTTGTTCATGAACATACTTCTCTCCCCGATGAACACCTATCTCAAGAACAGCTGGACAAAACCAGATACCTTACAACATGGCATTTTTCCCCATCAAATGTGCCCTTCAGTATTCCAGTTTAAATATTTCTAATGCCATACATTACTTTCTCTTGATCTAGCACTCTGTGTATCAGGTCCTAAAAATTATATCTTATAGAACTGTTGTTTCTTAACACCTTCTCACACATTGTAGATGAGCAGGAAATTTCAAATACTTAAGGAGATGTTAGTGGAATTTGACAATTTGCATCAAGCAAGAATGTGTCCAGTCCTTGGAAGAGGTTGTGACAGCTCACACCGGTGCCCACAGAGAGCGCCTCAACCAAGAGGGGAAATTATCTTGAGGCCTTGCCAATCAGACATGCACTTCACCATGGGGAATTACTGCTTCTGGGTGACATGAGCTGTACAGCAATATCTGTCAAACTGACAGGCTTCCACTCTTGCATAGTTGCTTTTTCTGCGCACGTTCCAGCAGTGGCTCCTTCAGCTATTTAGTTTACATGAACTGAATCCCAGCTTTCACGCAAGAATCAAAAGATTTCACCACTGACACAGCAAATCCTTCTTTTATGCCACATAATTCCCGGTGCTCCTGGGTCAGTTCCCGATTCAATCAGGAGCATGTCCCAGATGTTTCCTAACACTGTTAAAAGCAACAGTTCATTTCTGTTCAGGATCATTGCTAGGAAATGTCCTGTTGACAAGATTATCCGCTATTCACAGAAAGACCATTCCAAGAAGGACAAGCACAATTGATCCTGATTATCTCCTACACAAAGCATGAGAGTTCAGGAGCTGGTCTAAGGGCACAAAATTACCTTCTACAGTCTGACATTCCAACTTACACACTTTCAAGCCACTGGCTCCTGAAGATGGGGCAACAGTAAAAGAGAGAATTGAAAATTAGAGTTTATATTAAAAAGAGTTTTAACATTAGCAGAATGTGTCTATTTGCCACCTGCATCGTTTTTATCGGTACACCAGGTAGATTGTGGCCCACCATTTTTTCAGAAATCGGTGTGCCTGCCTGTAGACATCTTACTGTCTACAGCATAACACTCAGGCCTCAAAATCCAATGCCATTTTTTGTGTAGACTAAGAATACATTAATACCATAATTACCAACCAACACTCAACCACTGTGTTGGTAGCAGACAAATCCATATGTACTATTGGTTATGCTATTAACTGATAGTGATACAATATATTGTAATAACATATCTGGCCCAGATAGATACTTATTCACTGCTACTCTGAAATTACACTGATTTATCACCCTCTCTGCTGAGGCTTTTTAGATGCAACATCCACTCAGATCCACTTGTGCCACCCAGTGATCTGGAAGTGGTAATGGAAGGGCTCAAGTCCACACAGCCATTAACTTGTCAACAGAATGTAGAATAATGCAGAGCTGTTCAGGTGTTGCTCCTTCTCCTCATAAAGCCCAACAGAATTTACCAAAAACAAATCTATTCTATACCTAGAGTTAAAATAAAATTTGCTGTTGATGGAAGAATAACCAGTGATTAAAGGGCATCGTTGCCTATATGTTTTTATAGGGACTTTCGTGTAACTGTACAAAATCCTAGTCATTATGTATGGTTTGGGGGGGCAATTACATTCTGTAGAATTTTTCCACAGAAATCCCCTTGACTGTTGCTCTACTAAATTCCTTTTAGTTCAAATAGAAGAACATGATTCCCAAACCCTTCTCTGATCCAAGGAGCCCTAAATCTGTAGCATTTTGCACTTTTCATCTGAGGTTTTCCTTGAAAGCACTGACCCAGGTTTTTCTTGCCAAAATACTAACTAACAGTGAAAATAAAAGAAACAATCCTATCAAAAACGATTCTGAAAGTAACTGCTGGGACATTCACTTTTGAAGACATACAGAATATGACTCAAAAAAAATGACAAGCGAAACTTCAACCCAATTGAAGAGAAAATTGGAGAGAATAAAGTTCTCCCTGAAATGGCTGATTCAGTATGCATGGAAAATCTAGATAAACATGGCATGATCTCCCTGGACCCTTTGAGACATAAACAATGCAATTAAAAGGAAACATTTACTTCCACTCTTGATGGTATTACCTGAGGGACAGCAGATGCCAGATAGTTCAGTGTTTATTAGAAGCAAGTAGCAAGTTTGGCAATTGGAATTGGCTCAGCCCTCACTCACATTTTTGTAATTTTATAACACCATATGGTCACTACAGATTTCTCTGACTATCTTCTGGTTTAAGTTCAGCTGTTTCACAGAACATTTAAACTGAAGTTAAACATATTGAAGATATAATGATAAGCAACAAAGATATTTTAGTGGGGGCTGTAAAATTACTAAGTGCAGATTGCTATTTGAATGAGTTAATATTTGTTAATAAAATGCTTAGTACCTTTGGTCTTTGGGGTCTGGCCAACCAGATGAGGTGTGCACTGATCCGCAAACCTCACAAGACCACAACAAGGCTGCTGGGCTGAACTGAAGCATGGCCCTGAGAGCATGACAAACCCCCTGAAGCATGGTGACACACCATGGCTACTGAGAGCTCGGAAGACGGGCTCATAGATACAATCATATTTAAAGCTTTGTAGAACTTAACAGCATCCTGTGCTGCCTTCAGAAGTGAACAGCAGACTAGTATTATGTGCCCAGTGTCATTCACCTAGGTGAAAAGTAATTATATTTTGCTAAAGCTTGCAAGGATGAAGAAAAGCCAGTACTAGAAGGGTATCATGATTCTGCACTGGTATTGTCACTTACATTCATTTTGTACCCCACGTTCAGCTACACTATGCAAACAAACCCAGTCTTCCCATGCCTCTGCCTTCCTCCACCATTCCCTCTCTCCAGAGCCGGGACAGTGCTAGCTGCAGTCTTTCTGTTCCAGCGACAAAGAAGGGAAAAGCAGCAAATGGGCTCTAACAGTCCTTCCACTCCATAGCAGAGTGTGAGAACAAAGCTGCTGCAGATGTGGGGTCAACATCTCCAGTCAGGAGGCTGGTGAAGGAGTACCATACTCCTAGGGGAGTGGAACAGGAGGAGTATTCACACTATATCTTAAGCCACTGCTCATAGTGCTGTAAAGTCCTCCAGGGACAGCTAAGCCAACTCAGATCATTTGGGAATTAGGAATTTAAAAAGGAATTCTTCCCCGACTTCTCCCAGACACATCCCTGTGGAGTTCCCTTTGACCACAGCTCCATATAATTTAATTACATTGTGATTCTTGTTGATGTTGAAATATGTTGGAATCGGGGTCATGAAAGATTGCACACTGTTGCTCATTTACAGCTTGTCCTACAATTACTAAGGTAGCAAAAAAAGCCTCATGAGAAAGGCATCAGCCATGGAAGACCTAGTACTCTGCAATAACAGAATACACTGAAATTGGCACAAAAGTACTTAGACCTTTTCCTAAACCACTTTCAGGTTCTTGGAGTTCAGATATTCGTCACTACTCATGCCAGAAGCAGCTACGATAGTCATTTCACCTTGCTATATAGAACACAGCTCCTAGAACAGCCTCTGTTAGGAATGCTTAAGTTCAGCTGTTGTTCATCTTAAAATATATGAAAGACTTCCTCATCTTGCTGTCAGCCTGGGCCCTGCAATCCTCCTTGACTGTTAGACAACAGAGGAATAAGTATAGCTATGCAGAAGGGCTGCTGTTCCAAGATTTTTTGCAACTAAAATGTAATTGTGGGTCTTGACTACTATTCAACAGCTCATGTCTTCCCCTCCTCTTCATTTTTTAAACAGATTTCCATACTGATTTTATGGACTAGATTTTGGTTAGGTTTTTTCTGTTTCTGCTTAAGAACTTCTTGTAGCCTCTCCTCTCCCCATGTAAATAGGCACCTCTTTGCACCAGGGAAAACAATCAATTTAAAATTAACTCAATATTTGCAAGTATTTAAACAAATATCTGAGAAATTCAGAACTCAGTTTCTAGCTTCGGTGGATGGTCTCAGCCACATAGTGATAGAAATCAGTCTGACCTCCACTGACAGCATTTACATTCAGACTTCCAGTTACTGCTTCCAGTGAAATTACCCACATGCTCATGCTTAAACAGATTGGGTTTCTCATAGTGGAGTCATGCTCCTAAACCAAAATGTGAGCACCCATGCTGGCAAGAGGGCAGGCATCTCAAGTCATGATCGATTGGCATATTACAAGCCAATCAAATGCCACTGACTTCCCAGGGAATTGAGGGCACCAAGAGCTCCAGTTAATGAAGTCCCACATTTACAGGATTATCAGCAAAATATATTTTCTAAAAATGCATCGCAAACATCAGTACGACATGGTAGTCTGTTTTGTTAATAACTTATTTAACCGTGTAATTTATTGATGATATCTACAGCAAGGCAAGGTATTCACAAGTTCTTGCTCCGCGTGGCAGAGAGCAAAAATATATATCAGATAAAACAGAAAAACCCAAGAGGATATTTAAAGCCTGCTCTTATTTTAGTTCTGCAGACTTAAACGACGAGTTCAAGGCTGACACTATGGCAATGCAATGGGTTTGGGCCTCATTAATTTTTAATCAACCTTTATCCACCATAGCTTTTGAAATGAACTGTTACTAATGACTAGTCATATGTCAGTCTAATGAATGGGATGCAGACTTCCATTAAAATAATGAAATTAGCTTGTTTGGACTTTTGTTCCAGTTCCATGGCACACAGCCCCAGGTAATTACAGTTAGCACTATTTGCTCATATCAAAGTGTTTATTTACTTAAGGTCTTTAGTCAGGACATCCCAATTTAGCTCATGTCAGCTGTTTTTTTATGAGTCTAGGAGTACTTGTCGTATTAACAAAGAGATAAATACATGCAGGCAGTGTAAAGTGCTAAAACATCAATTATGGACACACGAAAATAGAAACATTGTGAAAAAACAGAATGAGTGCACAATCCCTAGCCATATAAATACATCTCAGTGTTTCCCTGTGGCAGCAGCAATTACTTTTGGGAAACAGAGTAAGGTCTGAAAGGCATCTTTGCTAAGTATAATTTGGCCCCTTCAAGCAACTTTAAGATCCTGAGTATAGGCTAAAACAAACTGAGCTAAATTGTCAAATATTATTGTGCTCTAGAGTGCCCAAGTCGGGACACATTGTGATGATCTTATTTTTAAAAGCATATCAGTCTGGCACCTCAACAAGCCCCCTAAGAATGAAGGCACTTTCAGCTTAGTTTGCAATGAGAAGCTGTTATTAATACATTATTACAAATATGTTGTAACAGTAATGTCGTGAATAGATCATACTCAAGACTTCAAAACAGTTTCTTCTGAAGTTACTTCAGCAAGTAACTATATCCCATAATCACAGATAACACCTAAAAGTGACGTAGGTCAGCCCTGTAGAGATGACTTCTGGAGCAGCTGGAGGTCTTGGTATGAACACGCAGGACAGGCCAGGTGAGAAGTTACTATGCACAGCAAATCTTACTGCTAACAGAGTACTTACAAAATAGAGGCCACTATTTAGAAAGACTAAAAAAAATCTGCAATAACTAACCAAGTGCCACAGCAAGATTTGTTAAAGGAAGAACAACTTAACAGCCATCACTAAAAGTGCCTGGCAAATGAATACAAGTCTCTATTGACTCAGAGAATGCGTTGTATTCATTTTTATAGTTCTAATGTCTTTTAGGTTTTCAGTGAACTATTCTGATCTGTAGTGAGGCTTAAAATAAAATCCTGTAGTACAACTCTTCAGAGAGACAGAGACCACCCCTGCTTGTTCCCTCACAGCCTGTGCCCCACAGAAGCAAGGCAGGAATTAGCAAACCCTCTGCAGACACAGGGCCTGCCCTGCAAACAGGGTATAGAATCGTAGAATCATAGAATTGTTCTGGTTGGAAGAGACCTCCAAGATCATCGGGTCCAACCATTAACCTATCACTACCAAGTCCCCCACACAATCATATCCCTTAGGGCCTCATCTAAACGCCTTTTGAATACCTCCAGAGATGGTGACTCCACCACCTCCCTGGGCAGCCTGTTCCAATACCCGACAACCCTTTCAGTGAAGAAATTTTTACGAATGTCCAATCTAAACCTCCCCTGGCGCAACTTGAGGCCATTTCCTCTTGTTCTGTCGTCTGTTACTAGGGAGAAGAGACCGACCCCCATCGCTCTACAACCTCCTTTCAGGTAGTTGCAGAGAGCGATAAGGTCTCCCCTCGGCCTCCTTTTCTCCAGACTAAACATCCCCAGTTCCCTCAGCAGCTCCTCCTAGGACTTGTGTTCCAGACCCTTCACCAGCCTCATTGCCCTTCTCTGGACACACTCTAGCACCTCAATGTCTTTCTTGTAGTGAGGGGCCCAAAACTGAACACAGTACTCGAGGTGCGGCCTCACCAGGGCCGAGTACAGGGGGACAATCTCTTCCCTACTCCTGCTGGCCACACTATTTCTGATACAAGCCAGGATGCCGTTGGCCTTCTTGGCCACCTGGGCACACTGCTGGCTCCTATTCAGCCGGCTGTCAACCAACACCCCCAGGTCCTTTTCCACCGGGCAGCTTTCCAGCCACTCCCCCCCAAGCCTGTACCGTTGCCTGGGGTTGCTGTGACCCAAGGGCAGGAACCGGCACTTGGCCTTGTTGAACCTCATACAGTTGGCCTCGGCCCATCGATCCAGCCTGTCCAGGTCCCGCTGTAGTGCCTGCCTGCCCTCCAGCAGATCAACACTCCCTCCCAATTTGGTGTCATCTGCAAACTTACTGAGGGTGCACTCGATCCCCCCGTCCAGATCATTGATAAAGATATTGAACAGGACTGGCCCCAGTACTGAGCCCTGGGGAACACCACTTGTGACTGGCCGCCAACTGGATTTAACTCCATTTACCACAACTCTTAAGGGTAAAAGGTTTCCCACTTGCATGGGTCAGAGGCAGAGCTACGAAAAGCTGTGGCTTCCTTTTCTTGGCATGGCAGGAAAAGCCATGACTGTTTCTAGCAGCCCCAATATTTTTTACCTGAAGTAGAAGAGCAGACAAACCAAGAATTTTGCAACAGAAGACATCTTTCTCAAAGAACACTGATATGACCCAAACAAAAGTTTTTCCAACACTTTCTTTTTCCCCAGAAGTATACAAAATATTGCTATAGATCCTCTCCCCAGTACCAGGTTCAACTCTGCTCTATGAAAGCCCAGGGAAAATGCGGCTGCCAGTTTGGGGTGACAACCGGGCAGAGCAGGGACACCCATTTGTCTCTCCTTACCCTGACTGACAAGACCCTCACCTCTCCCACATCCCTCCAGAAATCTCTGAAAGATCTTTTGTCTCATTGCTAGTTGAAAAATACACAACTTTCTAACAATCTTCACAAGATAGGGAGGAAAAAACCTCTTTTCACATGTTTATGAATTATGTGCCTGCAATAGGTTGTGTTTATGAACACAAAAAGCCATCATTAATTATATAGCAATTCTCACTTTCTTAATTCAGTTTCCAGTCTCAAATCGAACAGAATATTTTCATAGTCACAATATGAATCTCTGAGAAATGGAAACACTGCTTTTTTTTCTTTCCTCAGACACATTCAGCCACCCCATAAACAGATCTCAAGCAAATACAAGCCAGGACAGAGCCCGTGATTTAATGGGACTTAGCAGGAAAGACTCTGAATTACTCCAGCTGACAGCTGTAACTGATGCCACAACATTTCAAAAGCGACTAGAGAAAGGGAGGGCGAGTGGTACATCCAGTTATAGTTACCATGTCAGAGCTGACATCCAAAGCTGGATTCTCCCAGCTCGAAGTCTGACACTTCAGACTGACAGTGCAAATACCAGTATTAAAACCTATAAAAGCCTACAATTTAAGGGACATTCTGTGTTTTCCGAGGACTGTCTAATGCAGGAGAGCTCAAGGACCTACCTTCCTGTCGTGTTCAAAGTATATGAGGCTTGATGACTATTTGACTAATACAAGTCACTGTTAATAAAGTATTTTATTTTTCCCTGAACCTCCAGACTACATAAGCATTGAAAGATGATTTGTGAAAAGATGGAACAAACGGAAAATGATATCAGGTCTACTTTGCTTTTTATTGTTAGCTTCCTCCTGAAAAATAAAAAGCATTGAGTTTACCAGATACTCTTTCTGGGAGAGCCAGGCGCAGAAACAAAGCAAGCTCATGTTACTGTTTTGTCCCTCCCACCACAAGTCAGAGAACACACTGATCTCAGCTAAATTGATTTAGCTCAATCTGCAGTCTTTTTCCTTTTATATTACATTAGGCCCTGATCCATCCTTCAAATTACCTTTGGCAATTAACTGAGGTGGCTAATTCAGGAGCTTAATTGCTCTCTGTTACTCACGTAATCAATATAGACAAACCATTGCATTAGCATACTAGGTAACTCAAGTATAATAGTTGAAAGTTTCATGGTTTAATCCAAGCCTTAAAGCTCAACAGTCCCTACTAGAAATAAATGCAAGTGACTTTCCCGTATTAACACAAGAAAACTGCAGCGCAGTGAAGAATCAAGCTCAGATACCCAGGGACCTACACCATCACTTCTTACAAAATGTTTCTTCCCCTTTTGCCAAGGCCCTTTACAGAAGGTCAGACACGTGATTCCTGATCAAGTCCTGTACTGCACTATGTCAGACGGGGTGCTCCTGTGGCCGAGCTCTACCTGATGCTCCAGGGAGGATTTAGAAACAGATAATCAGGTCTACAACAGGTCACTTCCCAACTCTTATTAGGTAAAAATGAGCTTGAACTCTGGAGCACGAGATTTTTTTTTTTTTCCCCCCCAAAGACTTTGGTAGATTAAATAGTCCTGTTACTTACGTAGATTTCCAGTCCCACTCTGAATTTTTGGACTCCAGTTAACCCTCATGGCAATGAGTCCTGCGATGTGGGTGAGAATGAATTCCTTTTGCCATGTCATAATTTCTTGAACACCTGAAAAAAGGTATTCAGTAATATTAAAAGGTAAAAAAGGAGAAACAAATGTTTTAATTAAAAAAACCACAACTGAATCAATTATCAATTACCTTATCAATCACCATAAATGAATTAGCTTTTTAAATGTCTCTTCGTGTAACCGTTCCCTCCTCCCCAAACCTTCCCCAGTTCTACAACAAATTCAGAGAGAGGGAAACAACTGCAGCTCACTGTGCTCCAGACTGGGCAGGATGGCTCGGGCGAGCTCCATACCAGCTTCCCAGCTAGATCATTATTTGTCAGATTTCTCATGCACGGGAGAATTGCACTTGCTTTTTTGATTGCAGCTGCACACTGAGTGGCCCAGAGTGACACCTCAGTTTCTCTCCTGGACTGATACAGATTATTTAGATCTCAATATAGTGTGTTGAGTAATTTTTTTTTTTTTCCCTAGTATATACTAACAGCAGCTGCATTTAACAGAATCTATCACTTTTCACTGTTACAAGTCCCCTTGCTGAAATCCTCAATTCAAATTAGGTCCCAGTTAAAAAGTTACATTTGCAAAAATTGCAGTATTTTCAAAATAACATAAAACTTGTAGAGAATAATGACTGCAAAAACAAACAGCTAAAACATGGGATTTAGGGAATGTATTTGCAAAGTTTTATGAGATCTTCTGTAGAATATGCTAGCAGAGTTACAAAAAACTAAGATAAAATAGGAAGAATATTTCCTTTCTTCTGGCAATGTATAAATTGCCTGTATTTAGAATGACTGCCATAAATTTTCGGCACTGTCAAACAAGCCTGTACTGTTAACAGCATTCACTGATTACTGGGAAGAGTAAGACTCATTTATAACATACTATAAATACATAAGGAAAATGATTTTTTAAAATATTATCAAGCTGTATCCCACAGTTATCTAGCCAAAAAAAAAAACCCCAACCAACCAAACAAAAAACAAAACGAAAAATCATTCCTTTCCTTGAACGTTTTTTGTAACATTTGCATTTTTCTAGGTCAGATCTAAAGACCTAGATCTGCTGATCTGACGTCAGCAAGATGACCGAAGAGAGCTTCACACCAGGCTCAAGCATTCAAAATCTTGGACTCAAACATCTTTGGAGTACTAACGCTGCCCTCAGTTCAAGGACTATTCGCAGGCACAACTGGCTTAATTGGAGGATTTTACAGTTGTGCCCGTACTATGAACCCGACTGTACAGTCTTCACTCTCTCAGCCCTCCCACATTAACAGACAACTGCACCACCGCTCTCCACTGACATCCTGCACAAAGAGCCAGATGCAGGCTGACCTGGATACAGTATGGCAGGACCATTAAAAATTGAGGGAACTCCTCAACAGACAAAAATTAAGCATGTGTTCAAATGTTTACAAAATTACAAAAAAAAAAAAATTAAGCTTTTCATTTTAAAGTAAAATAGATACACATTGCAAGTAGTCTCGCAGTCTTATTTTCTTCTGACACCAAAATCTGCCATCTACTAGTTCATGCTGAAACATCCATCCACGTGTCAACCAGTGTGCTGAACTTAGTAGACAGGTGTAACTGCAGATTGCCTCAACAATTCTACAAAAAGATAATTTTGTGTCAAAAGTTGCTTAATTTATTTTAAGTAGAAACCAATAATACATTTATGTGTACCCCTACTCTATGTGGTGCCCCGTGTCAGTTAGTTTTAGGAGCTTCATCAGAGCAGTGAGGTTAGTATAGCTGCACGAACGCCCATGGGTGCAATGCTCTGCCTATCCCATGTCTGCAGCCTGCATCTCCCCAGTGAAACAGGGCAAGTGAGAGAGAATCCACGTTCATGGCTGAGCTGTGACTGCCATCAATTTGCAGGGCTGGGGTAGGCCTCCCTGGGGGTTTCTGCCTCACCTTTCTTGACAGCACTAACTCCCCAAATGCAAACCGTAAATTTGCTTAACAGGTTGCAGATGTCATCTGCATATTTGCTGACTCTTCCAGAAGTTCCTGGGAATGCAGACAGCATTATTTTTATTGCTGCAACGAATAACAATGAATTTTCATTGTTCCAAGAGTTTGACTGCAACTGCTCCAGGCATGCAGGCAGGTGTGCGTTCCACAGGCAGCCATCCTAAAGCTCTCACAGCTTTTCTCGGCTGCTGTCATCCCAGTCAGTAACTTCCAAAAGGTATTAGAATATTCATAGCCACTTCCAAACAGATTAGGCGTAGGCAGTAAATCATATGAGATTAACTTGGCAAAACATTTTTATCCTTTTATGTGCAGCTGTTCAAATTTCTGTAGCAAAGGAAGTTGTTTCATTTGGCTCTAATACTTGGATTTACCTTTGCAACACAAAGATGTGGAAGGTATGAAGAGATATCAAGAACTCAGTTTTACTGAGTAAGCAAGGACAGCTTTTTTCCCTTTTTTTTTCCCTTTTCTTTTTTTTCCACCGAAACACACCGAGAGATGCCTGCAATACAGACATCCTCCCTGAGAAAGCAATGGGAAACTTTTCCACCAACTCCAGAATAAGATCAGATCAATAAACACAAGGTTAACAGCAAGAAGCAGGAGCAAGAAACAAAAAAGTGCCCTTATTGCCTTTTTTTTTTTAAATTTAAAACCCACACCAATAAAAAAAATGCAAGGCATATGACAAGCAGGAACGGACTCCACCTGCCATATAGACACAAAACAGCAACAGCCAAGCACATTTAAAACTTGGATTCTTCAGATATTTACTCACCTGAGTTTAATTGAAGCAAATTTAACCCAGATTCAAATTCAATTTTTTGTGATACTATTTTTTTTCTTAATTGAATTAGGGATTCACTCTTGTAGCTGTTTTCAAATTTAAATTTCAATAAAATCTTCTCTGAACATATGATGCTAGCTCTGCAGCTGTACTGGCTTGCACTAGTGTGTGCTGTGCTACAATATAAACCAATGAATATCATATTAGGCATCAACAGAAATATGGAGAATTGCTCATCTATCATCCTAGGCTTCCCATTGCACACAACATAAAATGTACATGAATCTCTGATAATACATCTCATGATGGAGATTAACAAAAGAAAATAAATTCTGCTACAGCTGCTCTGATAATGAACTTTGGTCGTACTGCCTGCTGTTCCACAGCGCTTACATGTACTGACTACACGTTGCAGTGCTGACAAAATGTACTTGCTGTCAAGCTTCTCAAATGTAAAATTCCTGCACAAGCCAAAATCAATCTGCATGAGAGTTTACAAGGGTAACTCCTGCCCTTCTCACATTTAATAATGTGAAAAGAGTAATGAAGGGACACTAATGCAACACAGGACCAGATGCCAATCATTTGGAAGAAAGAACAAAATATACTTTCAGGTTGCACAATGCCACACAACACTTTCAGTTTAGCCACCTCAGTTCTCCTCAAACTTTTTGTATCCGTGCATTAAGCAATCTCATGTTTGAAGGCTTGTCTCATGTTCCACAGTTTATTTTCAGGATACTCAGATACGTTATATTTCTTTAGAGCAGACTAACTCCACACTCCTGAAGAACCATATGATTTCACGGGAACATAGGAAAGCATCATCCTAAAGACCATTAACACTTAAGCAGGAACCTTTCCATTGACTTCAAATACACTTTGGCTCAGGCCCAACAGGTGAATAGTACCAAATTACCAAGAGTTCACTAAAATAAAATAATTTCTGATCCTCCCATCTTCCTCAAAGTTCTCTTCCTTCTACTTCCTGCTGTGCTGCAGCTATCAGGATTGAAATGTGTTAGCAAACTCTTCCTCCCCAACAGAGCCAAACCCATAAAACAGGTAATTAAATGCTAAAACAAAGCTGAATGATGGTAAATCATTAGAACTAAAATACCATATTCCAAGTGCAAAAGTCTGCACGAAGTTTGGAAAGCTACTGTCTTTCCAACAGAAAAAGCAAGCTCATCGTTTGCTGAGGCACCCTTTAGGGCAGAGAAACCAATACTCTGGAGCTCCTGCATTTGCTTCTCATTGATTTCTCAAATATAATTACCCAGCTTTGTAAGCACAAACAAGATTTGTACCAATGACCAGAACAGTTCTTGAAGTCTCTCTGACTCAGAGCAGGAGCCAAAGTCTACCAAGGTTAATGAACCTGAACTTTGAATCAAACCAACATAAAATACAGATGAAGAGCAGCCTGTCTTGTAATGTCCCTGTGTACATCTGTCCAAACAAATTAATACTGTCCTTGTCTCCTGCTCTAGCACACACTACATAAGCCCAAGGCCGCCTCTTTAACTCTTCTGGGAAAGGCTGAGCATTATAGGCCCAGCTCCCCCGACACATGGGCAGACATTTGGAGGTTTGGGTACAGACTGCTGCTTCCCTTATCAGTACCATTCAGTGAGAGCGTGTGTGAGAGTTGTGTGTTCAATCTTTGTTAGCCTGGCTATTGAATTTATTCAGGGAAAAGGAGCTGCTTCCACTTCGTTTCCATGACAACCACCCTAAGAATTTTGTCTTCATATAAGTGAGTTATTGCTTTTTGTGCTTCCATAGTCTGGGCAGAAAAATTAACATAATATGGTCTCAAGAAAGACAATCAAATCTTCCTATCCTCCCAACACTCCCACAGGCAGCAAATTCTTAGATTTCATTACCAGAGGTATAAACGGGTTGAAAAGCAATCCTCATTCCTATAAGTGTTAACACTGGACAGATTTAATTTCAAAACAACTTCAATTAAAGAAGATTCTTTTGATGTCCGTGTTTCTGTACACACTGATAGAGGAGAACAGCCTAGCTTATTGTTGCAATTCTTGCAATTTTAGCCTTTTGAAAGCAGCTTTGAGACGTTTATCCATAAATTCTGGTCAGTATTCTCCTCCATATATAACTTCAACTCTTATTTATTGGTGATATATTCAAAATATTTTCAGTGCTATGAAAAAGTAAGCTTCTCCAGAATGTAAAGATCAAAATCTACAGAAGGCAGATGTCTGAAAGCAGAGAGAAAGGAATGATTAGGATATGAACACTATTGACTTACCCTTTGAATTAGCTGGGCTAAAACTGTAGTGTATGCACCAAAACCCCCACAGAATAAATAGAAGGCTAAAAGTATCATTTCCACTGAAACAACAGGGACACTGCTCTCCTGTGAAAAGTAAATCAATCAAGAGGTCCTCATCACAGAAGGAGGAGACTTCAGAAGAGTCTTGAGTTGAACAAATTGGTGACTGACTTTGTTGAGAAAAGAATATTTAAGGTAAAGGAGCGGGTGGGAGAATTTCTAAGTGGTCCCACTAGCGAGACATTGAATGTGTACACCTTGTTCCACATCATTCAGCCCACACTTGAATCATAGACTGGTTTGGGTTGGAAGGGACCTTAAAGATCATCTAGTTCCAACCCCCTTGCCATGGGCAGGGACACCTGCCACTAGACCAGGTTCCTCAAAGCCCCGTCCAACCTGGCCTTGAACACTCCCAGGGATGGGGCAGCCACAACTTCTCTGGGCAACCTCTTCCAGTGCTTCACCACCCTCAGAGTGAAGAATTCCTTCCTTCTATCTAAATCTAAATCTACCCTCTTTCAGTTTAAAGCCATTACCCCTTGTCCTGTCACTACATGCCCTCGTCAAAAGTCCCTCTCCAGCTTTCCTGTAGGCCCCCTTTAGGTACTGGAAGGCTGCTAGAAGGTCTCCCCAGAGCCTTCTCTTCTCCCAGCTGCACAAGTCCAACTCTCTCAGCCTGTCTTCATAGGAGAGGTGCTCCAGCCCTCTGGAGCCATGTTTGTGGCCCTCCTCTGGACTCGCTCCAACAGGTCCATGTCCTTCTTGTGTTGGGGGCCCCAGAGCTGGATACAGTACTCCAGGTAGGGTCTCGCAAGAGCAGAGTAGAGCGGGAGAATCACCTCCCTCAACCCGCTGGTCACACTTCTTTTGATGCGGCTCAGGATAGAATTGGCTTTCTGGGCCGCAAGCGTGCATTGCCGTGTCACATTTAGCTTGCACGTCAACCGCACCACACAGCTTGGTGTCGTCAGCAAACTTGCTGAGGGTGCACTCCATCCCACTGTCCATGTCGCCGACAAAGATGTTAAACAGCGCCAGTCCCAATACCGACCCGTGAGGAACACCACTCATCACTGGTGTCCACTTGGACATCAAAGCATTGACTGCAACTCTTTGAGATACTTAAGCTAAATGAGCATACAAAACTGCTTTTATAGGGGGAAGAAAAAAAAAGAGAGCATTCTCTTCCCAGTCTTGTCTCCTGAATTACAAGAAGAATCAGATCCCCACATCCATAGCGCTCTTAGCAAAGGACATAAGTTATACCATGACTTAAACAAACACTACGGCAATTTCATATCACAGCAAAACTGGGACATTTTCATCTCAAAAACAAGTGACATGGTGAGACAGATTTCATCGTGTGGTATGAATTGTTGCAATTCTGCTGACTTCACTTCACCAGCTGAAAATTCGGACCCACTACCAGACATTTTTATGATTGTGACTATCCTGGAGTTGACTCACAAGGATTAGCTGCCAGCTCTGATGGATTCTGGGTTCCTTTCAGCACTTCAAGATAGATGAGTTCATAAGCATAGCATTTATGCTGTTATCAAGCATGTAAGTGAGCATACTAAATCAGCCATAGAACAATGAATGTTTTAAGGTCAGTTGAGTGGGAGAATCCAAATCTGTAAACAGTAAGGGCACAAAGGTTTTTCTTCAATGAGAAAAGAGAAAGGGGAGAGGAAGAGGGGAAGAATAAAAAGCACCCGTTAAATAAAGTATGGTCAAAATATTGAAGACCCAGGAGAGGACACAAAGGGAGAGAAGCTCTGCCAGGTACAGTGCTTGCAATAACTGTTCTGTATAGCACACACCTACTCGCATGGCTGGGCTGGCAGCCAGGAAGCTGGTTTGGGGCTAATCCTAAACCTGGCTGACCCGTGAGACTCCACTAAAAGCCACGTCTTCATTACTGGTGTCAGTATATTCTAGGACTTGGTGAAACATCTCCACTGGAATATTTAGACTAAGTGGAGATGGATACTTTGATCTTTATTATCACCAACAAGATTCCATAAAAATAAATTTGGGATGAAGTTAACTAAACTTCCCTATAGACTACAAAATACTAAATCTTTGCTTTTTGAGTACTTCCCTGCAATTTTGTGGAATGAGTTTTACCTGCAAAAAAGTCTCCTATCTGAAAGGGATATCATTGGGAGGGGGAGAAAGGATGGGGAGAAAGCAAACCTTGGAGGTTCTAAATTGCAACCTGTGTTTTCCAAACCATATTTCACAGATAGATGCCTTTAAAATGTCATAACCCCCCAGAGTATAAGATACTAGCCACAGCTGAGCTCTCTATAGACAACTTTAGGTCCACAACCACAGAAATCAAAGTCAAGAGTTAGGAAAGAACTAAAAGAGTGTTAGAACAGGCTTGTGTATATGTTTGTCTGCTTCGACCTTGGAAGACATTAACTCTCCTGACTTCATTTTCACCACTTGTTTTTCATCTGTCTTTTTGCTTCTTGTGATTCTCTTTTTCATTTTGATAGGTAGGAGTTCCTGAACACAGACACACAAGTCCTTCTTTGACCTGAGACACATGAGCACTTCAGACACGAGACAAACAAAACCTGGACAATACATGTATTCGAATACTGACTCCTACGTTCAGAAAATACCTGACGGAAATAGTGTGGGATGTTGGTTAATCAGAATGACAGCAATTTGTGGAAAACAGAGCTTTCCAAGCTATGAAAACAACAATTTCAGCTCCATTAGCAGTAGTGCTGGAGGTCAAAAGATCCCTTCCCCAGATGCAGACTCCAATCCTTCCTGAACATCAGACTGGTGGTCAACACTAAGTGATCATTAAGTCACTTTTTCACCTAATTAAAAAAACTTAATAAACTAATCATTAGAACTGGATATTCTTCTTTTGGTGCATTGCAATCACGTAAAAGAGATTTCCTTGACAGTCTGAAAAATCAAATTGTAATTACAAAATTCTTATGATGCCAGCTACAACATTATTTGTTTAAAAACACAGTTTTAGTTCAGGAGACAAGGAAGGTCTCAAGTTAATTTCTGTTCCAACTCTGTCAAGTCTTCTTAATTAGAGACAAAAATGTGAGAACATCTTATAACTCCACTTGAGCAATCGAAGAGCATGGCAGATTACACTAGTTAATCTTTAGAATAACCGTGAAACAATCAGGAACCATCGGTCTTGCGTAAGAAATATGTAATTACTCCTCCTGGCATAGAGTAAGTCACAAGAAAAGAGTAAATGAGGTTCAAATAAAGAATCTGGGTTATTTACACAGCTGGGACATCAGATCCCACAAGGTCTTTGCCACTGACAAACATGTGATTAATATGACACTTAAGGATAGAAAAGGTATTTGCTACAAAACAAGGCATCATTCAGAACACTGAGGAGGAAAGAACTTGGCAACTACTGCAGAAAAGGAACTGAAATCACTGGCAAATTAATGAGAAAGTACAGTAGGTTGTACTGAGAGAGGTCTATTCTGTTCATGTATAAAGATTTCCAACCATACTCAACACTGGCATAACTCCATAGACTTCAGTGGGCTCCTTCTGTGCATGCAGGACCTCTGCTAAGCCAGCCAAGCAGTGCCAGCAATCAGTAAGGCAGTCAGGAATTCATTCTTATTGCTTCCCTTTCTCTTATTAATTCTACACCAATATTTTCAGCCATCTTCATGCCCTTAATAGAAAATGGTGACTGTAAGCAAACAGTATTTCATTTTTGAAAGCATGTGATTCTAACCTCTTACAAGAGTGAGAGTAACCTAGCCCTTAAAGTCCACTTTGCTATGAAAAAGCAGAATCAGGAGAGATTACATTTGGTGATATCAGTCCCAATGCTTTGTCCTTGCTCCCTACATGGTCAAAATATCACTTTCTGGTTATTATTAGAGCAAGGACACCAACTTAGAGGAACCACTAAGTCCAACCCCATGGACGGTACTTATTCTTACAACTAGGGGTGTAAGGGTCTAGGCTCAGCATCACTGAGGTAATTAAGCAGGTCAGACACACTGTGTAAGCCTATACTTTCAAACCCAATGTCTAAGTAATCCTGGTTAGCACAGGGAGAAAAGATTCTTGTTTCCATTTAACCCTTCATCAAGCCCGTAGAGCCAAACCCAATCTAGCATTTCAAATATTGATAAATCTTGGATGATATCAATAAATTCAAAAGACAGGCAGCATGGTCTTAAAAGGAGTGGAGGAATACTAGGAATTAACTGGTAATTGGCACAGGAATAATAAATACGAAAATCAAACAGGATCTTCATTAGAGATCGTCGTAGTCAGACATGTAAGTCAACAAAACCACACAAACTATCATTCAGAAGAGCAAGAACCAAGGTATATGGGGATAAAAAAAGGATTAGGAAACTGTGAAGTGGCAGGAATAGATGGGCTTTTTCTGAACTGAACTTCACTTAGTTCTAATTGTCTAATTCCCATTATTATTTTTAGGCAGAAGAAAGTTTCATTTTCAGAACATAACTGCCTTGCTATTTTCTATGGTATTGCAAGTCTCACTTTGTATCCTCCATGTATTATTTTTGCTCCTGTGCTATTTTCTTTTTTATATAATTTACCAAGGCTGATTCTTCTTTTTAATCCCTTTGCAGTCTCCTATTTCACTGCTAAAATGTTGCCTTGAGATGATTGATGACATGTTTGACATTTACATTTTATTGGAAAGAATGTAGATTGCATCTTTCTTATCTGTTCCTAAAACATTTCCTCCATTCTCCCACAACACGTTTTTGGGGACAATAGTTGCATCCCCATCAATTTTCTTCAATTCATTACACATTTTTTCAACTACTGACTTTTCAAAAAGTTTAATATTTTTGTGCCACTACTCTTTGTACATATTGTAGCCTCATGAATATTTCAAATCCAATAGCATTATGATCACTCAACCTTATAAAAGCTCACCAGTGTCTTATCTTATTTATCATACAGGTCCTGCTTCATTTCCTGGGACTACATCCAAAATATCCTCCAAGATTTTTTTTTTTTTTACTTGCTTATATAATTTATAAGAAAAAAAATCTTACACTACCACATGTATCTTCTCAGGCATGAAACAATTCTTATTCCAGTCAAACTTGAAGTAATTGAAATCCATTGTGATGAGTGCTCCATCCTTTTAATGAGTCTCCACAAGTGCATAAATATTTCTTGATTTTCGTGCTTACTCTCTCATGAATAACATGCTTATGATCATAACTTTAACCATTTCCAGACTGTATTTTAACTCCAGTATCTCAGGTTTTTTCTTACTAACTTAACTAAGTCCAAGCATCATACAGCCCCTTATCTGTTTTTCCATTTGTCCTTCTGTGTACCCCACTGCTGAGCTCCAGCTGTAAAATTCCGCAACATTTCATCAACTAACATTCCTTAAAAATTTCTCAGACCTCCGATTTACATAGGATTTTACCTCTAGCAACCTGCAAACAACGGTGAAGATTCAAAGGACTCTCCTTTTATCAAAGAAAGTCATTTAAGATCCCACTCTGAATGCACTAGAAGTTTTTTAAAGCATCAAAGGGCAGAAGCTCTTACTGTAGCTCTTACTCACAGCGGGCTGGAATAGTTGCTGTTTGCCACAGTGGTTTCACTCACTAGGGTGACTTGCAGAGCATGGGCTGTTTGGTCCAGCCCACAAAACTGTCCTTGAAACAGTTCACAGATGCTAAGGACTCTAGCAGGAGTCAAGGTTGCTGCATCCTGGCTTTCCAATTATTCCTCACCTCCAGGAACACAGCTTCCTTCCAGCAGCAGAACTGGGCTAGGATTCTTGCTATATCTAGTGTCTGGCTGGTGATGTGAAGCAGGAACCCAACAGCTCCACACACATGCAGTGAAAGGAGCTCAAAACCCCATCCAGCGGGCTGAGAATCTGGCCACAGCAATCAAGCTTATATATGAATAAATATGCCTACAGCAAGCTCAAGTAGTACATCAGTTGTTTCCAGATAATGACGTTATCGTGTCCATCTGCCAAAATCTGTGTCTGTTAGCCCGAGTGTGCTGGCAAGAACGGATGAAGAACTGGCCAATTAATGAACTTCTCCGCACACATCTGGTAAAAAAATACTGAATATTTTACCACCTGCATAGCAGAGAAGCAGCTCCACTGGGGAGCCAACTTCAGCCATGTGGAGCAGCAGTTCCCAGCAGATACGATCCAAAGGATGGTGTGCAAAGCCCCTCTTTGCTTGAAAATATTTTTCACCAATTTCTTATAAAACTCAGAGTCTTTACATAAAATCCATAAGCTGTCATAGGTTAAGATCTAATTGTAGCATATTAGCCTGGGATTTTGCTTTTTAAGCTAAGTAACAAGAGCCCAGGTCTATACTTGCTTCAAAAAGCTGCTCTGAAGGCAAGAGAGACAGAAAGCAATACAGCATTTCAGGATCTGTTGCTTTTCTATTGCTGTCTGAAAAAATAGCTCAATACACTATGACAGGATATAATGTTCTCACCTTCCAGATGAAGCAGGCAACGAAAACTCTGAAACATCCCATTGCATGGTGTGGAATGCAGGAAGCTAACGAGACAGGGCAGAAACTCCTTATTTACATACTTTCTTTAAGAGAAAGAAGATGCCTTATTGTGAATTTACACACAGTAAAAACCTCCAAAACAACTGTGATCCAAGTAATAAAGTCAGGCGCTGAATAATACAAACTGAGAGTAAAAAAAACTATTTGCTTAGAGAATTCCAATAGCTTCCAATAACTTCATTTGCAATTTTAATCCCATTAGGCTTCTCTAATTAAAATCAGATGAATTTTCAAATGATGCTAACATCCTCAACAGCTCATATTCACTGGGGGTCTCCATAATTTCCACACAGTCCCCAATCTGTCTGTCACCTCTCAGTATCAGTCATTAGAAGCCATTCATCAAGATCCATCTCTCCAGGTTCACCTGCAAAAATTAAGGTCATTTACCCTCAGAGCTCTTGGCTGTTGTCCTAATATTAGTCTGAAGTTACTCTTCTCCAGTGTTTCTCTGTTCTGGGGATGGAGGGAAGTAGGAACAGGGAGCAATATGGAATTCTTTGCAAGTTTTTCATTTTTACATCACAACCTTTTCAAATCTAGGGTGAGGGCTTTCCCATGCACCCCCTGGATACGCTCAAATATACATAATGCACAAGGAAATAGTCACCCAGATGTCCACTTTCAGTTATCACATCCCCCACGGTTCAAGATTTCCCCTCTAAGCCTCTCAGCAGAGAAACTGCTTTTCATTTTGTTTCTTTTCTTAAATACAAGGCTACCCCAGCCTTTCTGATGCACTTTTGCATGTCCTTATGGAGGTAGGTTCATTTCAGCAGCATGTAAGCCATCACTGCACATTTTCTGTAAAGTGCTCTCTGATCTTCCAGGATGAAAGTCACTTAATGGCAAGCTATTAATAACAACAATGGGTGGCTTGTGTCATTGCATTTAAATATCACTCTCTTACAGTCCTCTTTTAATAAAAAAATTATTCAATCATTTAAGTTAGTCAGGCAAGATAAAAATCAAAAATTACGTTTGGGAAAAAACAACACTAGGTACAACAGGCTCACAGGCTAAGGTGGATATTTTCTGTGCTTTAAATGGAAAACACAGCACAGCTCTAGGAATTCACGTTTACCTGAATCAGGGTTGAGCAGCCACAAGGATTTGAGCATCATTTGGACTCCAGGCCTCTGAAGAGCAGCACAACAAAAATACACAGCCTGCAATCACCTGTACCCCAGGGTCATCTGTACCATGTCTTACAAGGTAAGATGGTGGTGCAGTAGAGAGACTACAAAGATTATGCTCTCTTTAATACCATTTAAAATAATAATAACAAAATAATAATTAAAAAAAAAAGATGAAATGGCTTACAGGTAAGATTTCAGTGTTTGAGGGTCTTGGGCTTGCTCTCTGCACAGCAGTTAATATCTTCATAAGCAAGCAAGTAGCATTAAAAAAAGGCAGCTAGACTGCAAAAAGGTATTTGTTGGCTTGCATCCAGCTGAAACTAGACTCTGCTTTAGCACATAACATTCATCTACTGCAAACAATTCAGAAATACAATTACCCTACTCATCTATTCCAGTTCAGGTATCTGTTCTGTGTATATTCAGTCTAGAGGCTACATGAAGAAAGTTATTGATCCTTTTAATTGGTAAGGACCTTGCTAAGTGACAAAACTGTCCGCCCACTTTCCCTAATTAAGAAAAATCCAATTACCACACACAAGTGTAAATTGTGAGACTGTAAATACCACCCATCAGTCTTCAGGAATTGGTACAACTGGCATATATGTTCCCAAACCATCTGTACAGTGAAGGATTCATTAAAAATGACTTGTCAACTTACATACTAGTTTGTAGGACAGCAACTTGCCAGAAAACATAAGCATTTGAAAATGGTTACAAACCGAGTCAGAATTAGGTACTTTCTCATTGTGTGAGTGATTGTGGTCATAGAGGGTTTCTAGAGTCTGAAGCAGGCAGTTCTGCTCTAAATTCAGGGGAGCAGCCTTGCAGATCGATCCTCTCTCCACAACCCCCAAAAGAAGATGAAGTGGAAAAGCTCAGGGAGAAGTGGAAATGTAGAATGGTGCTGCAAAACATGTAGAATCAATGGCAGCTGCTAGAGGGAGAATAGAGCAAACGAGTGCTCTCCCTGATACTGGAGATGACACATCACACTTTGGAAACCATGTGTCTAAAATGACATTCAATGGGACAGAAGCCATGGGAAGGAACAGATCTGCAATATGAAATCAAGGTTTTGGGGAAGAGGCAGAGATTGCCAGTGCAATGAAGAATATACAAAAGTTTTGAAAGAAGAAATAACAGTGGAAGAAGAGATCCTCTTAAATATTTAAAGCAAGCCCTCTGCTCCTCACTACAATGCAAACCAAATTCAGTGCTCAAAGCAGAACAGGGCTTGCTTTCCTCTCTTACTCCCATACCTGAAGCTCAAGAACGCTGCAATGTGATGGTAAGATGATTCTGCATTGAACAAAAGAACCTCCTGAAGAAGGACTACAGAAATTTAGATCTTCACAGCATCACAGAATGTGATCTTACTCACTTAGGACGCAATGCACAAGTGCTGCCACACCTGTCACAGACTACTTTAAGAAAAATAAGCAAATAATTAATTTAAAGTCTGTTTTATGAAATAGACAGACTTAAAATTTCTTTTTAAATCTTTCTTTCAACATGAAGAACAGCATAGAGGAGGAAAATGACACTGAAAGGCAAAACATCCTGTAAGGCAGACTGAGACAGTGATAGCAAGACTGGCAAGCAAATGGTTAAATGTGAAAAATGATGCCAAAGGGACTATGAGGAGTTTTAGGTAATCAAAAAGTTTCAGAAGACTGGACAGTAATAGAAAAAAGGGAAAAAGTGGCCATATGAAGAAAATATAAAGAAAATGGAGAATTAACTGCAAATGCTAGGGCTAAAAGCAAAGGGTAGGAAAAAAGATAACATCATAAGGGAATTATGGGTAAGGCTCTGATATGGTCTTCCAGAGAACTGTGTAATATCTGTACAAAAGTAGGAAACCAGAATGCCAATGGGGAGACCACAACTTAGCAAGTGAGAACTCCACAAGACGGTATCAGTATAAACTTGCTACTCAAATGAAAAAATACCATAAACTGCTGTGCAGTCTCACTCAATGTATGGATTGCCACAGAGCAGGAGTGGTCTGGACAAAATAAAGATAAAACACACCTATCCCTTTGTTCTGGCTAATTGGAGACATCAATGAAAGTTAGAAGTGAGAGCTATCAACTTCCATACAGATTTTACATGATAAACCCTTTTTTTGAATGTGAATAGATGCTACAAGCTATACCTCAAAAATGGTGTGTGAATGCACCATACAGGTGGTCAGACCTTCTGGAAGCTCATGGCACCAAGAGGCAGGATCCTTTCAGCACACAGCTTTGACCACTGCATGATCCTCCTAAAAACATTCACATCATGCCAAATGCAAATGTGCTCTCCTTGGTGTTAATCTGCTAGACCAACAGTCTCCAAAAATAAGGTATGCTATATATGCTGTGGGACTCGCAAAGGACTGAGACAGTCAGCAAGTGAAAACACAAAATAAAGAAGAGGCAAGAGAAAGATGCTTCAAACACTGAAATGTCATTTCTTGATTTATGTGGTGGACAAAAAGTCATTCACCAATACACTCGAGTCCCTTGTCTGCATAACTCAGTACAAGCAATTAATACTAATTGAGATGATTTGTTAACCTAATAGATATCTATATCTTGCAACATTGATGGTGGATGCCATGCTTGTTTTACTAGGATTAGCTTCGTTTCTTTTGCAGCTTTTAAAATGTGAATGCAATTCATTTCCTTTGAATACTGCAAGTCTGCTTCATTGAATGGCTGAATTTTTTTACCTGACTGAAAAAAATACTTATTAAAAACCAACTTGTCCCACACACAGGATGCAGTGCCCCTACACCTCAGCCAGTCCTTAACAGAACAGGGCCAAAGTCCACAGTCAGAAAGAGGAGTCTGGGCAGAATATAAGCAATTCATCGGGCCCTATGTGCCCCATCCCCAATATCGCTTACAATCCTTACAGTACACATAATAATTAATCAGCATTCCCTACCTGTGTGCTGCCTTTCAAGGATGATCTCAGGAGAGCGTGACTGGAGGTCAGCTAGACAGAGGACTCTGAATTGATGGCTGCACCGGGCAGCCAGCATCATAATTTATTTCCTTTGCTGGCAGGCACTAACCGTTCCTTCTGCTGAAGAAAATAGTCAGTAATGGAAATCCTGCCACCACCTTAATTATAACATCTCCAGCTTGATGCCAGATTAATGAGTAGCAGTGGAATAACATTTTAAAAGTTTGACTAATGATAATGTAGGTAATGACTGAAGCATGAAGGCACCTGCACCCAGAAATGCTCCAGGTTTGGACCAATTTGTCCTGTTACATTTAACAATATGACAAAAAAGGAAAAGAGAAAGCGTGACTTGAGAATTGGAAAACTGATTTAAGATATTTTATTTCCTTATGATGATAAGGTATGGGAAACCACCAACATTTACAAGAGAATATTTTTAACCTGAAAAACATTGATTATCACATCTTACTAAGAAAATGCAAATAGAGGATTTACGACACCAATAACCATACATAATTGTTCTCTACTTTTGTGTAAACAGTGAATTAAGGAGCAAGTTTTACTACTACATTGTAATTCTGTTTTGCTGGTTTGTTTCATCAGCACCAGCTTCTGCCAAAGAATGAAAACTGATCAGAAAAAAAGGCTTATATAGTAAAATGAAGATACACACACCCTCATCTCCTTGGAGTAAAATCAGAGAAAGATGACATTAAAAAGCTTTTCCATGTTCAAAGGACAAGTCCAGCAAAACTAAGGAAGATCAACTGCTCCAAATACACCTATGGTCAAGAACCAGGAAAGGAAATAAACAAACCCTTCCAGCTCATCTTTATGCATCATAAAACAAATTAAATTAGGTTTTTGTTCACTGTGTTGTGCAAAAAGTAATTTTGTCAAGAGTCATTGTGATAAAATCAGACTGCTTCTCAATCACTGCACAAACAACTTTTTTCTCAAAGGTTATCTTCCAAGGAGATTTAAAATACAAATATATTTATATGAAGTTTATGCCTTTCACACCTAACATGTTTACTTCAAATATGTGCTGGGATGCTAAATCTACTGATACTGTTGATATTGTTTTGGTTTGTACATTTTATTAACATTAAAGCTGCAGGAATTTTCTCACTGACATAAGACAAGGAAAAGTACACCTTTTATGACTACTTACTAGCAAGATTAAAAGACATGTTGGAAAAAAACCAACTAATAAATCTATGTGTATAAATAGAAATTTTGTGTATCAGCCCACAGTTTCATAAATATAATGGAATAGCAGATATCAAGGAGATATTTACACCTCTTCAACAAAGACAGAATACTAGAAGTGAAGGTACTCTGACAGTGCTTGAAAAACTTCCATTACAAGTTTTGCCATAGTGACACACTCCTTACGAGCTTCTTCTCCCATGTTCACATAAGGAACGTGCAAAGTTATGCCTTTTCTCCAGAGAGTAACATTTTCAGAAGTTCGCTTTATTCTTTATGTAGATACATTTCATATTTATAAAGTACACACCTTACCCTGACAAGCTTCAACTGCTATTTTAGCAATAGTAAGAGGGTTTAAATAGTTGCCAGATTTTCAACAGAAATGCAACAGGACATGTAGAAATACAAGACCAATTCTCAAAATGAAAGCTATACTGGTAGAAATGAGTTGGCCTGCATATATATGAAAGACTGTAGACAAGTAAGATTGATAGATCTATATTAAGCCATTGCATTTTGACAGTAGAATAGAAATATGCCAAATGATTTAGAGATTACTGGAAAAATGTATTTGCAAGAGAAGCTTGCAATAGAAGCTTGTCTCCAAGAGAAAATCCTACCATGCAAAGATGTCTGGAAAGATTTTAAATGACAAAGTTGAGGAGGCAAAAGAAAAAAAAAATTAAACTGAAGTGGTTTATCAACTTCAGCACAGGCAATGATTTAACTGAAAGTAAGCTTTCCACCTAAATCAAACTTCTCTCTTTCAAAAGAAGATTCTAGTCCTACAAGCAAATATTTTTTTTAACCAAAGTTGTTGTTGGGTTAACAATAGATGTTCTTTAATATGCTGAATGTTAACTCTATACTTTACAATAACTCTTATTTTGAGCAATGCAATTGGAGAGCCAGGGCATAAACATAGGAAAGAACAGCAGCCAGACTCTCTCCAGCTGAAACACTAATAAGGGTCAGCAGAGCCACACCAAGGATGCATGCTGCCCAAGTGGTGTTTCTGCGGTCTCTCACCTATTAGCTAAGTCCCTGTGGATCATTTCATAGGCTAGATAGCAGTCTACTTACTACAGAAACAGAAATTCATTTACATTGTTACCTTACTTTCTCACAAGCAAATGGCACTGGATTGCTTCTCGCATTGGCATTAAGAAACGTTTCCTGGGAATAGAAGAGCCGGCATGCCACCTCAGGCATCTCCCTTTTGTGATCCTATCAACTTGTAAAGGCTAGCCTAGGTATCACACAGCACTACTGGAGAACTCCTACCTGTAATGTAGGATGTTTCTTGACAAAATGTAAGGAAAACAATCAAAATTCAAGACATATTGATAATAGTACAAATTTGCCCTGTGAGAAGATACATGTTGTCAATTGAGCAGGAGTCGGAACTGTTACAAAATATAAATCAAAACACACAGCATACCTAGTGTAACAACTGAAAAATTTTCCAAATGGCACGAATAACCTAAAAGCATCTGGAAGGTGAGTTCGTTATAGAGTAAAAGACCTTTCACTGGATACACTGTTGCCTTTACAAATTTAGTATCGATTCCTGAGAATTTTTCGAATAAATGTTTAAAAGAAAATTTCTGAGGTGCACTGTGTTTTAATTTTCTTTTTTTATCTGGATAGATAGAAGGCACAGATTTAGCCAGATAGAACAAAGACCTAATAAATATATAAAATTACATAATGCCAGTATAACAAATATTTCTGTCAAACTATAATATTGAAATTGTCACTGGAGTACTATGGAGTTGTTTAAGAACGTAACAGGCTTACTCTAGTGAGAGAAAAATGGGCCAACACCCATTTATGTCAGCTAGAAGCACAGTTGCCTTTATTTCAGTTGCACCAATTTATGCAAGATAAAGCTCTCATCCATTCTGTGCAGACCTTGGCTACGGTTTTCTGTTTCTGCTAGATGAACACTAATGGGTGAAAACAAAACTTCCCCTCCTTTCAGAGAAGTTTCAACAAGCAGCCATATTACAGGTTCCCATTTCCAAGGTCTGCACACTCTTACCTTTACACTTCTGCTCTCCACTTCTACATCTAATTATGTTGCAAAAACATCTTTTTCCCCGAATCCAAGTTTAGTGGGAGACGGTTAACATCTTCTGTGGAAACACTCCAAATACAATATCACGCGAACCTCAGCATGTATATATTTGCTCATCACTGATGGCTATTCTGGCTACAGAACAGACGCTAAATAGTAAGTTAAAAATCACTTGATTGTAAAAACAAAACAAAAATAACCCCACAACCTTTAAAGCCTAAAAATTCAGCACCTAAGAATGAGGATTTCAAAGTTCGGGCAATAATCACACAACATCTCAGAGAAACGTGATACACATTTTCTTTCTGTACTTTCCTCATGCGCACTGAAAGCAAGAGCTCTGCCTCCACCGCCAAAGCATCTCTTTGTGACAGCTGAAGCTGGTGACTCCTTTGGGTAACAGTCAGCCTGAGTGAAATCAAGTGTCACAGGCTTTGACCTTCAGCAATGCCTCTTCTCTAATTAAGAAAGCATGATACTGGGAAGTGGAAAGTATTGTTTTGTTTGCAAGAAAAAGGCAATTTTGGCTCAGTTTCCTGAAAGAGTAGTATTTTTGCACATCTCTACATCTGGCAGAATAAGCTGAACAAAGAGCAGTGTTTGTAAGATAATTGGAATTTATGATTGTAAGCGGAGACAGACAAGGGTTAAAGATATCATTTTAACAATACATTGTACTTTACATACAAAACCAAGTGTGACACTGTGCCATCTATTCACAGCAATCTATGTCTGCTCCCAGAATGAACCAACAACCACACAGTATATGTACCCTATAAATGTATTGCTGTTAAAAACACAGGACAGAACTAAGGCAACACAGTATTTCCATCAGTTAATCACACATTTGCTCTGTGATGACCCAACTCCCAGTATCACCTTGGGATATGCAGGAGAAGATTTTAGTTATAGACTGCTAACAAATGAAAAAAGTTAAATGGAAATTTGAGTTTCTAATTTAAAAATTCTATAGGCTTTTATTTAAAAAATGTCTACTATTAACCTTCTTTTTCTCCCAATCAAGAAACTTAATAGCTTAATCCAAGATATTTTGGCCTACAACTGACATTCAGTTCCAAAACAATTCTTTCTCCAACAGCCCATCTTCACTTCGCATAACACCCCTGCCATTATGTCTGCTTTTGCCTGAACAAGACCTACTTGTAGGTCTACTGTAGAAAGCTTAACAGAGGAGAGATGAAGAGACATGGTAGCTGAACTGCAGAGAAAAGGAGCTGCAGCATTCCTGAGGGCCTGATTTCAGGAAATGAGCCCTGAAATCCCACCTCTACGTTGGAATACACAGCCCTATTTTTTGTACAAAATAGTCGTTACCAAGCTGAACGGACACAAACATGCAAAATTTGCAAGCACCAGTTACAGGCTGACTTTAAAACTAATGAAAAAGGTGTAACATTATTTGGAAGTTTTAGTATTGCTTCCTCTCAAAATTTGAGGATAGTGCCTTTTCAGTTGTTGCAGAATTATTATGCTTTCATGTATTCAGTCAATGCTGGAATTCACCAGATGATGGGAGTGCTGTCTAGATTTTCCCAGCTAAACACAAGTGATAGCAAGAAGGTATCTTCAAAGATTACAAAGAACTATTTCAATAGTGATGATATTTAAATTAGTAACAGCTGAAAAAAAAAAAAATCTAGGTACCAAGAGTGAGAGCTCATCCTCATGGTATCTCTTCTCTTCCCTTTCTTCTCCCTCATCCCACAGTACCACAGCAAACAGCAAGAATGTGCCCTTCATCTGAATTAAGAATAATTTGCTTAACATCAGGAGGAGAACAGGATAGCAAGTATTTCTCCCTTTCCTTTTTTCTTATTTCACTTCAGCATTTTGGAAGACTAGACTTCAAAAATTATTCTGGTACCAAACTCCATGAGCCTTTTTACAAATGGCAGACAAGTTTGTTCCCAAGCTATACCATACACACCTTTTGATAAGCATTCAGTTTTAGCTTGGCATTATCTTACATATGAAGCAGCTGACAGGTACAACTTTTATTACCCTGGTCAGAGTAATCTAATGTGATTGATCACCACCTGCTATAGCACATTGCATCAGGTGGACCAAGACCATGTCTAGACGCCAGATTGACTGGTCTGGCATTTTTATGTGCTCAGAAATTAAATAGGTGATGTTTTTCTTTGTAGCAAAACAGAAAGAAAATTTGAGATCATTCAAGAGCATTTGAGGTGATGGGTGGCAGGGGGCTGAGGACATGTCCTCTTTCCCTTCAAAAGCTTTCTGAATAAACCACAATCAAACTAATCCATATCAAATATATATTAGATGAGCTTTGTGAAAAGAACCCTTAAAGGTAATTTTTAAAAATACTACTGGCTAGTTTAAGAAAGCAAATAATAAATGGAACAATGATTTTGATAGCTTTGTGCAAATAACAAATAGAGCTGTCCAAATTCACAGCTAATATAAATCCCACTAGCTCTGCTAAGGACTTTGGTATTACAGAGTTTGATTTCTTCACCAAAGGAAAAACAAACCGAAGCATGTGGGAATCTCTATGCTATATGACACTAAACAGTCCAGTTGGGTTTCCTGCACTAAACTCAAGTGAGCTTTGTATTAATAAAAATGATACCTCAGGGCTGACTGGTACCTACAGGTTAAATATACCAAGAGGCTCTCTTTGCCAGTCAGAACCATAAAACTGCCTTTAAGTGGCAACCTTCTTCACAGGCTTCGTTTTCACCCACAAATCATTTCTTCACCTTAAAAATTCATTTTCACTTTCTAGTTTCTTTAAAATTTCTACCAAAATCAAAAATATTTTCCTGGATTGAGTCCAGTCCAGATTTCAGTAAATGGAATCTCATCCAGCGTTGAAAACACTTGGAATGGAAGAGAAAAAGAGAGGGGATACTGCATGCAAAGGGGTCTTCTGTTCCAGAGATGGAAAAAAAGGTTTGAGTCAACTTTTAAGAGAATGGTATGGTGATTTTTGTGTAGCCTGGTCTGCCTCAGCAAATTGCTTACCTGAGAATGAATGCACAAACTCTGTACTGGTACACATCACTCTGTGCTGTCACAGAAATGGGTATTCTGTAACTTTCATGGTTTGGTTGTTCTGAAATCTTTATCACTAAGTAGAAGACAGAGACAGAGCGCACGTGTGTGCTTGTGTGTACAGGTACATGTCTTTCACAGCTGTTAGAAGAGGAAGGTTTAAGGTGCTCAGTGTCATCCTTTATCTTGATCAATTATTCATTCACATTTGTAAAGCTCTCTTTACAAGTGTGTCCCTGAGCACCCTCTAATGAAAATAAATAGAACTAAATCACATAATCAGCTAAAATCGAGAGCTATAGAATATCCGGAAAAATGAAACCTAGTTATAATAATACTAAAACAATAGCCATGAACTATGGGGATTTTTTCCATTCATACATTAGGATTAAATAAACTCAGCCATACAATTGTTCAACTTTCTTACCCCTGAAGTATTCCTATCCCCTAACTAGCAGAACAAAGCAAGGAGTTAAAAAAGCCCGTTCATATATTGCTAAATTGTTAGTTCTGAAAGACTGGCAAAGAATAACCGCCATTTTTTCTACCTCAAGTAATTTTTACACACGTAGTACGCAGTAGATTTTAGCTTTTCTAATGGTAGTGGGAAAAGTAGTGATATCAGGGGTTTCAGACAACTCATTGTGGACATCCATCTCTGCCTGACTGGCAGAGATTAAAATTAAGAATAGAAATATTGGGAAAAGTACTGGTCTGTAGTAAAAAGCAGAATAGATGTATCTTCACCTTTCAAGAGCTAGTAAGAAGGGTAAGATTTGCCATAAGGGACCACTGATGACCTTGTCACCACCTACTTTCCCAGATGTGAAACAGAAGGTAATTCTAATAATTGCATTAGTTCCTGCCAGCAAACATTGCCTTCTGAAGTAGAGAGTGATGCTGCTGTGTTCAGATGGGATTTCATAGAAAAGATCAAGAGCTTCCAGTAGCGAAGGAGAGAAAGCAAACCTCCAGCACCTACCACTTGCAAAACTGTGCAGGCAGAAGTACCCCACTTTATCTA
The DNA here is from genome assembly GCA_009819775.1 of Phoenicopterus ruber ruber. Taxonomy (NCBI): domain Eukaryota; kingdom Metazoa; phylum Chordata; class Aves; order Phoenicopteriformes; family Phoenicopteridae; genus Phoenicopterus; species Phoenicopterus ruber. Next base: position 9,215,636 of record CM020229.1, on the reverse strand, counting down.
GTAACAGAAAAACACATTTCCTGTTCCAGATTACTACACTGAGTGTTTCCAGTGACTGTTTTTAAGCATAATGATTTCCTGCTGTTGATTCAAGAGATCATTCTGGCATAACAATGAAGTTCAGGTCAAAATGCAAGCCAGTGGAAGCAGAAGCTGGAAGGCAGTAAAAATCAGCAGACCCAGTCATTATGACCAGTTGAAAGAATACGAGGTTAACAGAGCCACCATGAATAAGGTTTGCTCCAATCTGTGCTCCCACTGAGGTCCTGGAAGTTCTACTTCTGCAGAAAAAAATACACAGATGCTTACGTCCATTTCAAAGTTGTTTTGACAGTTTTCTTGCACCCATCTCAGTGAGGAAAACCTTCTCTATTTGTATATTGAAATCTATTTTCTCATGTAACTCTTTAATCAAGGTTTATATCAGAAGTTGAATTCAATTCTTCCACACAAGTATCATTCTGCAGAGGTTGCTGTTCCTCAGCTACTCCGTAAAGCCAAATATTTTTCCCCTGTGTGATGCCCCCTTGACAGCCTTCCTTCTGCACTGGTATCTTCCAGGAGAAAACTGATACAGACCAGGCTGCAGGTCACAGTACAGCTATTAGGCATGCAGAAATCATAAGTGGTCTGAAACCCATAGCTGAAGATGATGAAGAGGTGGTGGAAAGCAGGAGCATGGAGAATTGACCAGGGGTGCCTTTTCATATCTCGTACTAAAGCCCCTGCCAGCCAATTTGGAAACTCTCTGTAGTTTTCCTTTAAAGTCAAGTCAGAACTGAAGCTGGAACACAAAGACATAAGCAAGTGCAAATAAAAAGAGGACAGACTAGCTCCTACAAGATCGTACCAGTCCAACTACAGTTATCAGCAGCAACCATAGGCTGAAGATTAGGACTTGAATCAGACTAAAACATGCTAACAGTCTATTCATGTTATAACATCTGTGAAAGCAGTGCATCATTAACATTTCCAACACAACCTTCCTTTCAATCACCTTTTTCTAATTTCTCCTTCTCTCTTACAAGCATAAATATTGTAGAATAGAAACTAGTGGATGCTATTAAAAATGGAACTGTACTTCTCTTTTCTCTGTATTGGTTTTAAAACTTTGATGAGCAATAGGAGAGATGGGAAGACCAAAAGATAAGCAGTTGATGTGAAGCGGTTTGCAAATTTGGAAAAGGGTAATCTTATAGCTCTGTAATGGGCTGTGATAAGACGGGGGCTGGAGGGGAAAGCAAGAAGGGTAACTCAGTTCAATTTGGAAGAAGAGAAGCAGCAAGTATGAAAGGAAAGATGAGCTTTGCTGAAACAGCATGAGGCTAATAACAAACAGTTGTTCTATTTTTAAATTTAAAAAATGCATAGCTCTCCAGTCCAAGCATTTGAGGACTTCATATGCAGTCACCACTGAGAGGAAAACCAGAGGTCCTTCATGCACGTATGTATGATACTGAAGTATGCAAGCGAGTGGCAAGATTTCTCATGGAACCCCACAAACAACACTGGGAGGAAAGGACGGGCAATTCTCCACTGCTCCCCAAGTATGCTTCCATAAAATAAGTGATTTAATTTTTACCTTTTTATTAGGGGGCCAAAATCTGTTGCTTGCAATTGATAGTGATGTATTGCCAGATCCCCCTGCAAGTGACACATTATGTCACAATGCAGCAAAGCTATTGCTTGTATAAACTAAAATAAGTAAGTGCCAGCAAGACACAAACAGGCTGGATCTTCAGATACATTTTAGCTTTAAATTGACACCAGCATGTTGCTCTGCACATTAATACGTAATCATTGTGGTAATTATCTTCCTCCAAGGGCCTAAAATTAGAAGCAAATACTACTAAATGCTGTTTTCACACAGGGCTGCTACTCTATCTCCTCTGATTATCTTCCTATAGTGAGATTTTAAAATTTTCTCAAACCCCATAGTAGAGATCCCAGAGGGATTTTCGGAGCACAAGAAATATAGAACAGACTGAACTGTCTGATGGAAAGGTGATATGCAATGTACTGAAGCAGGTTTTCTAGAGCCCCTTGTCTCCCTTGATCGACAAGCTGGTGAGAAGTATAACGCAGGCAGTATTACCTTTAAATCAAAATTGTCTGCTCAAGTAGAAACAATGTTGGCTTTGATCATTATATGAATCTGTCAAATTCTGTTTCCCTGTTTGCTTAGTGCTGTTAGAACCTACGCGATTAGTACAAATAGCTATTTACTTTAACCTATCATTTCATAATAGTTACGATGTTGGCATAGCGTCAATGTACACCTCAATTTTTAGTGACACATGCTGTATCTTGACCATCTCTAGGCCTGTTAGGCCAAAACTAAGGAAACATCCATGCAGTTCAGTAGGGGTCTTTTCTTTGTTTTGATTTAACAAAACTCTCACTTTGCCTTTGCTACAAATGATGTCAGGAAGAGGGGGAAAAAACAGTCCAGCTAGCAAAACTGGGAGCAGAAGATCTGCTGTTTAGAGCCTGTAGTAACTGGTTTTAATATTTTCAACAGTCTGAAGTTCATCTTTTGCACAAATAACTATTCCACATGCAAGAGGAGTATCAGGTATTATTCAAACTGGATGACTTCAGTATTTCAAAATAACTGTTATAGACTACTTTAGATCTGAATGTTGACCCACTTGCAAAAGCAGCTCTTTCTAGAGGGTTGTTTTCCCTTCACTGGCATGTAGGGATGCTCGTAGCTTGTTTCTTGAACTTTGTATAGGACAATCACCACGGTCTCCGCATGAATTATAGAAAGGAGAGAAAAAGTCTAAAACTTGAGCCCAGTCATGATTTACAAAACACATTTTCTGTTGTGTTGAAGTGTAGGCCAGCTCCCAGACTCACCGCCTCTAGAATTCTGTCTGCTTAATCTTTTTAGAAGTGCCAGTATTTGTACTGCTTTACCACCCACAGGCCCAAATTACATACCAATGTTGAGAGTGACACAAAAACATGGTCTCTTACATGAGTAAGAAACAATCCAAGCCAAAAAGAATTTGCACTCATAAGAGACAAGAGCAGAGGGAAAGAAGCATCTTGCCCATGCAATTCTAATTTTACAAACTTCTAGTGCATTTTGCTCTACAGGTACACTGACCTTTTCTGCCTTTTTTATTGCATAAGGTTTATGCACCTCCAGTCCAATGTCAGATGGCACTGGCATCAGTGTAGAAGTTTCCCCCCCCCCACCCCCCCCAAATGAAAGAGAAAATTGTTATTACACTAGTATCCACTGGACTGACCCTCTGCATCAATCTACCAGAACCTGTGGGGAGGAGTGATTCAGATATCCTTCTTGTCAGGACAAGCACCAGTGCAATGGCCTCGTACAATCCCACTTGCATTCACATTAGATACTGTGCTGCTCAAGTATGCTAGAAAATTGGACTGGAGGTCAGAGGAGGGAGGAACACGACACACAAGATTTAAAGGGCTGGAGAAAGAGGTTAGCTGGAAGCCTACATGGGGAGCATGTATCTGTGGGCTGATAAATGATAACAGCAATGAATACAAATATTCAAAAAGTGTAAGCACTAGAGAAAAGGAAGGAAGCAATGATTTGTTTACTGTGATTCATGATGCACAAATACCAAGGCAAAAGGGCTCTTTCTAGAGAACACATTAGATGGGCAGAATTCAGAAGAAAAAGATGAAGTTAATGGAAAAAATTAGGACAAACAGAAAAACCTATGGGTCATTATATCTCATATAGGCAATGAAAATTAGAGTTGGAATAGCAAAGTGGTGAGAGTGTTTTGGGTGGGTTTTTTTCCAAGACAGAGTGTAGGTAAAACACTCTCTACCTATTAGTCACTTCTTCCTTTTCAATTCTGCATTTAAATATGTAAACATTGCAGCACTCAAAGATTTATCTGATATAAAAAGAGAACATCAGCAATTTCCATCTAGAGGGGCAGATGTTAAAGTTGTTCTTGTGATTTTTCACAGATGTTCCCCTCCCAGTATATTTTAAATGGAATTTCTATCTCAGTTCTGAAAATCCATGTTCTCATACCAAAATGCAGGCAGCTGACACAGGCTATGAGCACATTTCGCGATACCTGCACAAACAGCCAGGAACTAAAGAGGAAAGGACTTTTGCATCCACATGTATCCACAGCAGGTTCCAACCTCGTGTAGAGTGGAGTATACTGCACCTTGGCTTCTGAGGTTTTTCTGATGTAACTAAGGAGATAACTAATTGATCATCTCCATACAGACTGAAAATTCAGGGATTTTGTGCCCATATTACAAAAATGCCATGAGGTCTCAGAGCGCAGGATCTCCTTGCTCTGAGCATTGCACAGTCTTTCACTAGGAGCTTGCACCTGGCTCAGGGAGCTTCCAGGATAAGAGATAAGAAGGCTAAAGGCTGGCAGTGTCCCTGCCAGTGTCCCCACGCTGGCACAGGGGAAAGGGATACATTCTTGTAGATTTCAGATTACTAACAAACAAGTTTAATGCCATCATCAGAGCCATTGCTACTTAACAACACACAGCAAAGGCAGCAGCAAGCAGTCCATCCCTTACTGCTCTTACAGTCTAAACAAGAGAAAACAATGACATTTTAAAATATGATAGAATAGAAGGGGAAAAAAAACTTCTTCCCGAGAGTCCAAAATCAAGGACAGGAGACGAAGGGAGAATGTGAAAACCTCTCCAAACCTTCTCCTAAAATAACAATCAGCTTGAAGCAGAGCACTGCAAAAAATGTCAAATGGCAGCCTTGCAGGCTTCCCCTAAATCAGCTCCATCACAAGCTGGGGGCAAGATCAGAGGGGCACTGCACTCTTCTTCAAGTGTCCAGTTTACCCTGCAGGGCATCTGTCACTCACATAGTCTCCCTGAAGCCACAGACATTCCCCCTTCCAGGCAGGTCAAAAGAGCAGAGCCAAGCCAAGCAGATAGACTGTCCTAAGCAAACAACACTTGAAAATATCTGCTTCTCAGCAGTTTTAGGGTCTGATTCACCTGCAGTGCTATTAATAAGGAATACTATTATTTAAAGTTAATGGCAGGCAGTGAATAGAGACCAGGCAACAGAGCTTTGAGAGAAGAGAATCCAAAAGATCACTTTGTTGGCTTGTCTTTGCCTCACCAGCTCCCAAGCACTGCAGCAGTCAGAATAGGAGCTAGGTGAGATATCAAGACAGAAACACAGGCAGGAAAAGCTCCTACAAATCTGACAGAAATGTGCATTTCCAAAGGGGAAGTTCAGGAATGAAAAATGGGTGTCTGTTGTAGCGCAAATCAGATTTTCTATAACCTCCTATGCAGCTAGAATCAAAGTAGCCTGGAACACTGTCCCATTTGGTCTCACATGTGTGTCTGGAGCAAGCAGAGGGACAGAAATGAGACTAGAAGCAGATTGGGAAAAGATATCTTACAAAGTGACACCATTCCTCTACTTGTCTCTTGCATAAGCCTGCTCATGCCAAGCTGACTAACAAAAGCAATGGTACTGAATGGAACAGGAAAAAATATAGCAGCTTTCCTATAGCTACAGAAAGACCAGTCTCTTGCTTACAAAATCCAAGACTCTAGCATTGTATGACCAACTTGGTGTTTTACAGTCATGCCACACATGTTCTATAGAAAACAGCACTAAATTTGTTAAAAATTTTAAAATGAAAACACAGATATAAAGTATGGACAACTTCATAATCACATTTCTCTACATCTTTTCCTAAGCCTTTCCTCTTGCAACATTAGGAATGGCCAGGAAATTGCAGACAAGGTAAAGGCGGGGGGGGGGGCGGCAGAGAATGCTGGAAAGGACTCTAGGACATACAGATTAAATGTTTTAGTATCTAGAACTACACACCTGTAAAACCTACTGCATGATCATCTCAGCAGGTAATTACAGGCAGAGCAGCCATACACAGAGAGGTTTAGTAAGCTAAATAACTTTCTTTTGCAATTTGTCTTGCAGCCAAAAGTAGATGCAAGGACATGGACATCTAAACCCTGGATAAGAAGTGATTTTTTTTTTTTTTTTTTTTTTTTTTTTTAAAGTTAAAAAGCGGTCATGATATGTATTTTCATCAGTATCAGTTTGCAACAGTGCATGCTAGATGGATCAGATCACAATTAGCACCTTTTCTTGCGCAGCAAACTGGAGTCCTGTTGGAAGTCAGATTGGGAAACCAGTGCTTGGGTGAAGAGGAATGATGTATAGCTTTGTTATTTCTTCTCACTAATGCAGCTAGCACAGCTCTTCCAAAGTAGTTCTCTATTCTGGACAATCATTAGAAACTTTTTCCAGCTGAAGAAATAAAAGGGGAAAAGGTTTGTGGACTCTTACAAGCTCTGCAAGGCCTCCGGCTTCACAGAGTTCACCCGCAGGAGTTAATTCCCCTCCTACTTCTGCTCATTAGCACCACCGTTGGCATTTAAAAAAAATGTTTTCCTCTCTCTAATCTCTGATCTCATTTATCTTGGGACTGAAGTTCTAACACAGAATTTATCACATCAGAAGCCTTATTTCCCTGGCAACACACTGATATAGCTACAAATATCAAGCAAGAGATAATAAGCTCTGACTGGAAAACAGAACTGTATTTAGAGAGAAGCATTGCCCTGCATAAAGATTCCCCATCTGACACACAATCACTCTCACTCCAGCTCTAAAAAATGTTCTCAGAACAAATTTTCTCCCTCTGTTTTCTTTCCATCTGCTTAGATTGCAGCAGATGCAGTGCAATTTGTGAACTGGCAGCCTGAAACAATTTTCTCAGGGAATCCTCTGGCCAGTCCACAAGAATAGTCCTTCACCACATCTGTGGGGCTTGGGGTGAACTCCCTGCAAGCAGTACCTGGAAGCATTTGACAGTGAGAAGGCAGATGAAGGAGGGATGTTGCACCTTCCTGTTCATTGTCAAATGAATAGACAATAGTTTATCATTGCATCCCGCCCTTGATTAGGGTATGAGTGATAATAAATGGATCTGCCACAGAGATTCCTGGCTAGGAACTCTTGACCATAGTGAGGTAGTGTGGGTACCCGGGCATAACAACCACCCTGTGGCAAGGGTTGTTTAAAATACCTACCCTACTGGAAACTGAAACTATGCCATTCTGTTTTTCCCAGGCTCAGATGTTTACGAGAAGCACAAGCAGGGGTGGGAGGAGTTCAGGAAGAGAGCTCCCATAGGGCTCTTGGGCAGCTCTGGACCAAGTCTCCCATGTGTAGTCAATCCAAATGGATAAATACATGAGAACCAAGACTGCAGGAGTTTCTTCTCTGGAGTTTTACAAAAATAATTCAGTGGTAATTGGAGAAACTGGGACTCATGGAACATTTTCCTTCCCACCAGGCAGATGAATCTATGATTTGTATTCTCTGATTTTAAATGAGATTCTCGCCCATCTTCAGTGGATTTGATTGATACTGCACACGAGGCCACTCAGTAAAATGACACAGTGTAGATCAAAGCATGAAAGATAATTTTCCCTGAAATGTATGTAGCTAAGGGTAAGTTACAACTCTTTGTTTCACAGTTTATGGAACACAATTTCATTTAAAGCCTAAATCTGTCATTTCAGCATTGTTTATCAAAATGCATCCAATACTTTCTCCCCCTAGAACAACGTCAAGTCAAAGGTAGAAAATCAAACCAGTACAAAAACATTATTTCAGATATCTAACCATAAAATAAACGCATGGAGAATAGCTTGTGATTTGCATAAATATTATCCACATATGATGTATTTGATGCAAGCAAAAAGTAATTCATCTGCAAGTTAAACACCCAGAGTGGCAAAAGGTGCTGTAAAATTTATGACAGAAAGACTGCTTGATGTATACCTAAAGATGCTATGAACTGCCTTCACCTGCTTGTATATCTATATTTCATAACTTTGTTTTATTCATGCAGGAGCTGAAAGACATTTCCAACAATGATGATTTTTAATCTTTTCTTCATTACCTGGTTTTTGGCTCACTGGCACTTTGGGAGTAGATTTTTCCTCAAAATAATTTCACTGCCAAATTACTATGTGCAACATAATTAAAGCCACTCAATTTTTTTTCATTACAGCAATACCAGGTTGGTTGCTTCAAAGCAACCTTACAAATATCCCTAGCACTCCGCCCCCCCTGCCAAGCTGCATCACCACTTTGAGTTAATGTTTACAAATTTAATAGGCTAAAGTGAATTTGGGAGATATTTGAGAAAGAAAAGCAGAATAGTCATAAGAAAACATGTGGGAAGAGGAGGAAGAGGAGAGGAGACAGAAAGACAAAACAAAATTCAAACTATTCCATGCTTATATTTTAAATTTATTTCTGAAAAACTTCCCCTGTAAATTTAATTAGGGACACCTTTCTGGAGAGCAATAAGCTGCTATGTCAATCACCTCAGCCCTGATATCACTGAACTGGAAATCACATGCCAAAACCCATCCTCCGTTATACCTGTGGACCCTTGGATCCTTCAGAATTACTTTTGTGCTGAGCCCAGAGCTGTTCCACCAAAGCATACACAGGTCACAGATTAAGGATGAATGTAGTCACTCATGTTTTGCTCTTTCCTAAAAGCAAGGCCCTCAACCATAGGGGATGCCTACATGACTTCACTGTGTTCAGGATGTTTCCATGGCTGTTTAATTTGTTTTGCCTTGGTGGCGGGCAGAATCATACCTTTAATGATGATATCATGTATTGTCATACCACATATATTACAGCTACATGATATGGTAACACAACGTTATTGAAGATGTGGTGATACATGATCTCCTGATCTTTTCCTGCCAACTGTACAAAAAAAAAAAATCTCTTCTTGGATCAGCCAACTCCAATACAGACAACAGCTAAGGGAACAGGATCTGGCAGCCTCTCTCTGTCCATGGGAAAATTCATGCTTTCACAATCCATCTACACTCGCGTATTCGTTTAACACACTTGCTCAGATTTTCAAGCTCAAGAGCTAAATATTGAAGATGCTATTAAGCAATTAAGTTATCATGCAGAAGCAGCGTTCAGGGTGTAATGGGACAGAGGACAGATGCTGTAAAAAAGTGCAAAACAGTTCAGTGCACTCATATTGTTAAGGCTCACAGAGATTCAAGGAGTGTACAATACATTCTTGAAACATATTGTCTAGCTGCCAGCCTTGTGGGAAACAGCAAGCAAAGGCTTGTGAGACTCTGAACCAGGTCATTCCCTCTCCTTACACAGAAGGCTGCACAGATCTGTGGTGTGGAGAAGGGGAAAGCCAGGAGGCTCTCCCTCAGACATGGCTCTCTTGTAGCGGGTGGCTCTCCCTCAGACACAGCTGTCTCATGTGCGAACTCCTCCCACACCATCACCTCCACCACTGTTTCCATTCCTCCTAAAGACTGTTGAGTGAAGTTTCCATGAGGAAGGAGGCATTTCAGAAAGTGTAAGCTGAGGCCTCTGAGGAGACAGAGTGCAGAGAGAAGCACTGCCGGCTCCTTACCTCTTCTCAGTGATGGAGGTATGTTTTGGAAGAGCTTTAGGTAAGGGATGAAACGAGGTCCCTGTCCAGTCAACTATCAACAATTGCTATGCTTTTCCGCAATAGAGCGTCAGACCAGGGTACACTTCACCAATGAACCTTACTGACGTTGTACAATCTGTGCACTCAGTGGCTGCCCTGTCTGCTTCCCACAGCCTCAAAAGAAACCCATGCCAAGATATCTCTGTGAGTTTGGACACACCACCTCATGGAAGGATGTCAGGAAAACGACCAATGGAGAATGCTGCAGCATTCCTTGGCTTACCAGCCATGTTGGAGAAGGGAGGGATAGTAATATGACTTTTTTTAACCTACTCCTCATTCAAAATTCCTGCTATGGAAGGGTTACCAATTAACAACTAAGGATTGCCATTATCAATGGGTTGTCTAAAAGCACTATGGGGAAGAAACTTGAATGACCAGTTTTAAAACGAGGCTTCTTGTTTAAACATAGCAAAGTCAGTCCTGTTCTGAAAAATCTCAGCTTTAGCATCTGTACTTTTTACAGTTTTGCAAAAATACACTTAATTTTCATATTTTTTAATAGATCTTTGGAAAAAAACAAGCAAGCATCAATTACTTGCAAACAAGAACCTGTTCCATGAAACAGTGTCAAAAGTTTAGCATAAAAATGCCAAGAGATCCTTTTCGCTACTTTATCTGAGTGAATTACAGCAAAATCCAAAATTCCTCTAATCTTATCAATCAAAAATACTAATGTAACCATTAAGTAGCTAGAGGTAAAGTGGACTTAATTAGAAGTTGTGTGGTTCAGAAGTTACAACCATGCAATATCAAGTGAGCTTGTCATTACCACTGACACTGGCAAAAGCATATGGTGTGATCCTGGTCCAGGAATCAGGGAAAGGACCAGAACTACAATTCCAGAGCAGAGATTCTCCAGCCATCTACAACCCCACTCATTTCAGTACCAACAATACTTTAGAAACAGCAGCACACCCTCACCTGGAGCCAACCTGCTTTGTTTCTGCTGTTCCATCTATGCAAGTAGCTTAAACACACATAGTCTGATCCACTCTAGTTCTGCTCTCTGGAAAGACATCCTTGCCTCGAAGCATTTTGTAGTCCTTTTGTACAGGAGGATTCAGTCCAGCTAAATTCCTTGTCTTTAACACCAGTATCTACAGGAACAGGGTTGTGCTGGTCTCGGAAGAAAGTCCAGCCACACATACCAAAGTTTATGTGCCAGTCAGACAGGTAAAACGGCTCTTAGCTGGGACACTTGGTGTTCAATTTAATTAAGCTTCAGGAAAGGTCTAGATAAACAGAGGAACTCAGTCACTAGCCTGTGTCATCTCCCTCTGCTTTAGCCCCATGGTTCTTTCTCCTCCTACAGAAAATAAGCAGCTCCTTAGCTGAAACATGAGAAGACTAAACAAACCCCACACAGAGCCATAAGAAATACAAATACTGCCTTTGCAAGAAACTTTCGGGGGGGGTGGGGGGTGGGGGGGGTGGGGGGGAATCACTAAAATACTGTGATTAGTATATTTGCAAACAGACTCTCTCCACCTACAGGGCAGCCTGCAGGGGAGTCAGCAAGCCGACATACTTAGGTGAGATATACCAGAAAACACGATCTTTTTCAAATGTAGTTCCTCAATGGAAACAACATTAGATTATTACCAAGCATAAAGCCCTGCACGAAGCTATAAAAGCAGGGGTTTTGTCCTGCTGCACAGGAGGAGAAACAAGGTTGCTTATTACCCTGTGAGAAATGCCTACAGGACTCCTGCAGCAGGTTTGTTAATGATACACTGCTTTAACTGTCAGCAACAGACAGAGGGACTTTATTTTAAATTTATACCTAATATGGTTTGTCAGATTTTATAACCAGCTAAAGAAATTATAAATGACCATTGGTCATTCAGCTACTTAAACTAGAGGGATTTTTTTTCCCCCTATCATAGCCTAATAGCAATACATAATTAAATCTGAGATAAAACAAAATTAAAAGCAAAATAACACGGATTCACAGATTTTCACCCTTCTGCCCTATGTCTGTTGATGGAAGCATTGCAAGCGATTCTTTCCTATGGATAGAAAATTGAAAGGCAGCCATACTTCCAGACATGACTATTCCTTATTTTTGGTGTGGAGCCACGTCAGTTTGAAGTCTGAAGCGTTGGACAATATTTGACACAGAGTCCCCCACGATTTCAGTTTAAACTTAGGTGCTTAGTTACGTGCAACTTCTCACCTACAAATGCAGCCCTGCCATAACTCCACTGGCAGGCAGGACTAGTGGGATGGATGAGCTGCCTAGAAACAAAATCCCTGCAAAGATCTCAGAAAATGCCTGCTGCGATATGCTCCTCCAAGGCAATCCAGTCCTGTGATGAAACAATAACCCTTCCTCACAGCAGGCAGGCACACTTTTAACACAAATCTATATTAATGCACATCCAGTCCTCTAAACTACTTAAAATTTACATGCTGCTTTGATTTTTTTTGTTTTAACCTCAAGATATTTCTACTTCTGGCCCTTGAAATAAACGGGTTTCTCCTTTCTCCCTTCCCACCAAATATGTAAAAATAAAGGTGGAAGCATTTTGGGTTTTATGAAGTCTTTGAAAAAGCCTCTTTTTATAACTGGAAAAGCTTTATGGATGCTCTTGGTTCCTGAGCATTTCAAATCTCAAATGAGTCATATCTACTGAAATGACCACTTCACAGTGGTAAGAAGGCGAAAGAACAACTTAGTGGTTATTCGTCTTCAACATATGCCAGAGGTTTAGGTCCAAACTACCTTACATAAATGCTAATACTGTTGTTCAGCTGGAGATTCCACATATATTTGGTCTAAATTCTCTGCTCTATTTCACATATTACACCATACATATGTACATCTGCGTGGCAAACATCAATTTACGAAGCCTTTATTATCTGTCACGCAGTATCCTGTGCTTATAGGTGTTCAAGCAAAGCCAATTACCTTTTCTTCTTAAAGCATCAGGTTGTACTTGCCAGCATGAGCATCTATACCACACCTGACAATATATGGGAACCACTCCTGGGAAATCCAATGGTCTAATTGAAACAAGCAGGCTGCCTTGGAAAGCATTTATTATTCATTGTCACTCCATTAATACTGTATGGCATAGAAGCGATCGCATTGAAAAGGCTACTGTCAAATGAGTAAGGAACCTCTTTGTCAGTACAGGAAGGTCAACATCTAAGACTAGGACAGAGGCAGCTAGTCAGTCATTTATATACACCATGATGAAAAGTGACAGAGCTGGAGACAGACCCACCACTAGAGCTTCACTTTGAATTATTCAGTAATCCTTTTGTTCTTCTCCATGGAACCTGACAATAGTTTGCACGTTTTTAAATTGCTCTGATAAGGCCATTGGAAATGTTCTACTGATAAAAGTGCAGAATACAAATTGGAGCTGGATTTACTTAACTGCCCACAATAGATCATCCTGACACACTTTTCCCCTTAAGCAACAACATGGAGAAGAAAAAAAAAAAAAAGCAAGTGGTGTTTCGCTTCCAAGTGCGTATCAGACAAATGTTTCTATTTCAAGCTAAAACATGAGACACAAAGAAGAAAAGGAGGGGCCTAGCAGGAAATCTTTTTTTAATGTGCCAATGCACATATTAAAAAAAAATCATCCAAGTAATCTCATTTTTTACATTAATTTTTACAGTAGTAAAAAATGACAGCAGGCCCTAATGAAAGGTAGATGAACCTGTTTGAAGCGGGGAGATAAAAATCTGGATGTAGGAAAAAACAGAACAAAGAATACCCAACATGTTTATCTCTCACGTACCATTATGAATCCCCAGAGACTGATTCTATAGCAGAAATTACTAACTACTAAAGCAAACACATGGAGGGGGAGCAGGTGGGAGTCCCCCCCCTTATCCTGCAGGAGCAGCAAGTCCTTTACGACAACTGCTAGCTGTAACTGAAGTCTGGAGGCTTCCCACTTCTATCCACAGGATTTGGAGACATACTATGGTATCACACAGCAAAGAAAAAATATGTATGAGCTTGCAGAACTCATCCCCACCCACCTGAAACCTGGAGAAGTTGGAAATAAGTTAAGCTTAAAAAAACCCCTCTTTCTTCAAGAATTTTACAAAAAGGGGATAAAATGTCATCTTTCTCAGCTCCTCTCCCAGACAGTGCATAACAGAAGGGAAATACAAATAGATGCATGGGTTGTTGCTTTGGGGTGCTGTCTTTTTTGGTGGTTTTCTTTTGGGGGAGGGAAGGGATATAGGAGATGAGATGGTAAAAACCATTCTTTTTAAAATCACTCTTATATTCTGTCCTTGGAGGACAATGGATGTTTTCTTTCTTTATTAAGGGCACAGAAATGCACAACATAAACCACTTCTAGCAGAAATGAGTGTGGAGGATAACAGCAGACAACCCCTTCCCCCCTGCTCATCCCTCACATTACTCTGTTTGAGGTCCTGCAGATAGCAAGCTGTACCTTCCCCACTGAAGCTCCAGCTGGATCCAAATGAAACTTGGAGCCTCTACACAAAAGACTTTTTCTTTCCAGACAGGGCAAGATGCAGGCTGTGAAGAACATTTCCTAGAAGCATTCCAGCTCATATTCACTTCTAACACCCGGGTATTCACTTCTAACACCCAGGATTACTGCAAGGTCAAGTTGAAATGACTGAGGGGGGAGGGGGCAGAAGGAAGAGGATTCAGCATGAGATGATCCTTCTCGCTCCTGCCTCTCCAGCCCATGCTTCCTGCTTCCCAAAGCTACTCTCATGGGAGCAGACAGCACCATCTGCACAAACTGCACAAGGCAGTTCCAAGCTGGGAATTGACTGATCTCACCCTTACCAAATTTGTGAAATGAGAATGTTGTCAGTGGTGCATTCACTTTAATTAATTCCCAAGAAAGACCACTTTCCTTAAATTAACATTCTGTGAAAGCAGGGAGTGGAGGGAGGGGAAACCTAACATCTTTGAAAGGGATAATAATACCTAATCGACTAACTTTCTGATAATTAATTAAAATGTTAGCAGTTCTCTAATTGAAAAATGTTGAATGTATTCCCCAGAACCTTCCATTATTTTTTTCATTACAGTAATCATTAGAGGACACCTATTACAGATTACTCCTTTCAAACACAATCTTCTGATAAAAAGAGTCAGGAATGCTGGCAAGGTCAAATACCCAGCTAAATCCCAATGAGAGCAGGCAACCAGTGAGTATAGTGCTCAGTAAGATTTAGAAAATGTCAAACTATGAAGATGATAAATGATGGCTTTCCAAATTTAAGGCAGATCACATGAAGTGAAGTACACAAGTCAATACTCCCCTATGAATAATGTATTTGTCTTGTGGCGTGGTCCACATACTAGCCTATTAGTTCCCTACCATCTTAAAATAATTAAGTTAAGCAAACAAGCTTTAGGTAGGATCTATTTATACAAAATACAGAAGGAAGGGTTTTTTTCTTCTGTAGGTGATACACATCCCAGAACATCTCAATGCTCTCCTTCAATAATTTTTTGCAGGTTACAAAGATTTTACTGCATATTATTAATAGTGGCATTAAATATACAGCTCACACTTAATATCAGTATACTTCTATTCCTTTTCAGATGCACAGAATTAATCACAACATGAACTCATAATCACAAGAACAGTGAATAAATATTTTTCATGAGCTTAAGTTATTTTTGGAGATGGTGCTGTACAGGAGCTGCCTGTGGGTTGTCTCCTAATTGATAACTTTGGAGATCAGGGAGAGAGGAACAGGCTGCTGTGAAGTGTTTTCCATCACACCCAGGGGACTGCTGACATCACTGATACTTCTTTCTTTCTACCTGCTTCATCATTTTGTCTAATAAATATGAATGGTCGCATACTGGTAGTATTATAGGTACAAGGTATCTGCTCTGCCCTATTTCACTTACCATGATACAGGAAAGTCATTGCAGAGACAGAAGTCATCTACAGCCACAATTTAGGACATGCAGCATGTGGGAGGGGTGCATATGATGAAGGATCATCCACTTTTAGACATGTAGCCAGTATGGCACGGAAAATGAGGTTTAGGGGAGAAGTATTTGGGGGACTGGAGCCCTGGTTGAGCCACAGAGATTGATGTCACCCTCACCCCTTTATAAAGATAAGGGCTCAGAATGGCAATGAAGATGACTAGCCCTTAGGAACAGTTTTGTGACAGAACCTTTTCATAACAAGACTTGCTGTAATTATGTAGTAAATAGCCATAGATGTTAACAGAGGCTGAAAGGCTGAATCATTTCTCCATGTAATAAGTGTTTATTAAACAGACATCACATGGGACCTATGGTAAATTACAACTTTATCTCTCTCATTCCCAGTAGCTACTTGGAAACCTAAAGGACTGGGCAAACTAGGCATGGTCTATTAGCATTGCGCTCAAGAAGCTAAAAGCAAATACAGCTCAGCAGTAGTTTACCCAATTTATGCATCTTCCCTTAGTCTATTTTGTTGTCTGTTATTTCCTATAGCAGAGATCTGCTTTTGGATATTTCATATGTAAATACAAAATAACTCCATTCAATGGCACCAACAAAGTTTTATTTCATTACCTGATATGGCAGAAATGTAACCTGACTGCTACCGCTCCAGATATGCTTTGTTCCTAATCTGTAAGTAGGCAGCAGAAATAGGTGTCTAGTGTAATAGTAACTTGGGCAACCCTGCAGCAATCACTTGCCCAAAGGACGCTCTGACAGCAATCATCTCTAGTGGGAGTCTTCCATGTAAGGACTAGGAAAACAGGCCAGAGAGACAACAACAAGCTGCAAGAGTTGAAGGAGATCATTCTGGGAAAGCCTAGAGCTCGTGTTATGACAAAGGTCAGACTAGGCTGATTGTCCAAGTCTGCTGGCTATCCTCAGGCCAACACAATCAATAGTATCTTGGCATGTTCTTTTTCAAAGAATCTGCATTCTTCTGTAAGCCTGTATGGAATAGTCTTCCTCATCATGTATTCAGTCATGCTTTTATAAGTGATTGTGAATTATTAGCACTGCTTTCCACTTCATGCCTTTACTTCTTGCATCTTAACCTGTACCAACTTCACTGTCCAGGTCCCTATTAAGATTAAACTGCCTTTAAAGAAGCAAGTTCTCTGCCACCCCACCCACTACCATGCTTTGGAAGGCTTTGGGCTGCCTGCTGCAAAATAGCATCTAACACTAGTTCTTTCCCTAGGTAGAGCTTTGTGGAGAAAGAAATAGTTAGTACCATTCTATGCACAAAAGCAAATGAAGTGTGCGGTACTCAGGTCTAACAGTCAGAGCCTAATCGCAAGTATGCTTCTTCTCGGATAGAGGCTGTCAAGGGTAGGACTGGGGTGTTAGTTCACTTGGGAACTATTGCATGGTAAAGCTAATCACAAACTTCAGCATCTCGCTGCAGCAAAGCCTTATTATTCTTATCTGGCGTGCCTTGCTTGGATGGGCATAACTAAGTTATGCCTTCCAAGCAAATTATTGCCCATCTTCAGTGTTTTAAAATCTTTTTGATCCACGGAGAGATTATTTAAACAAGTCAGAAGTGAATAAATAAAAGTAGTAACAAGCTGTAAGCGTTCTCTTCTCTAATGGCACTTCTTCAATCACAATGGAGTCCCAACCCTTGCTGGTACCTTCAGATATTAAACTACATCTAAAAGAAAAACACAAATAAAAAGCAGGAAACCACATGAAGATTCATGTTGACTAAATAAGTTATAATACCTACAAATTTTCTCAAAAAAGGGTAATATTTCTGCTATGAGGTACACAGGTATGGAAAATATTTCCCTGACTAACGTGCTGTTTTGAAGATAGAGCAAAACAGAATATAGATATACATCTTTACATCATCAGGTTCATCCACTGACAGCCCATTGGTCTGAATGCTGGGTATCTGCTTAGATTTAGTGGTTTGGTCCCTCCTAAACCCAATACCTACAGCCACAGAACAACTCCACCTGAACACAGGAGGCAGTGCTTCTGAACTAGAAACAGCACCTTGGGACTCCAACCTGTGAAGTGGTGAGCGAACAGGATAAGCACTAGCAACTTCATTTCCATGAGTAATTCCAAAGAAGTTCAGGTCTTCGGTTCAGCATTATCCCAAAATAAAATATCAAACAGGCTACTTCAAAGAAGAACAGTGGATGGACCTCCACAGAACCAACATTAATTCAGTAAGTTTAAAAAAAAACAACCAAAAAACCATAGTTGCTATTTGTTCCCTTTTCTAAACTTTCCTCAGAAAACAGGTCTTACAGCTGTGCTTCGTGTATTGAACAATATGTTTGCTCAGCAACGGTTTAGTGTGGAAACCTGTACAAACTTTTGAACTGTGATTACAGTGATACCTTAGCGTTTTCAATCGCTAGTTGAGTTTATGGTCCTTGCACATGTCACATAATACACAGCTTGTCTTACACATACAAAGAATACATTAAAACTACAAACACTTGCCCATGGGACAGACTTCTTTATGGCTTAATATGCTTATGGTTGTAATAAAATTTATTTTAGGAGAAAGAGTAATAAAACAAAATTCAGAAAGTAGAATGGGATAATTATGCTCTAAAACCAAACGTGCTTTCTTTATGTCACCATTTCATAAAGTCAAAACAATTTATTATAGTGGTGCCTCAATAGCACCACTATAGTTAATGGTCAGTTGCCGCTTCTATTATAAACCCTGCTTTTCCAGACCTTCATATAATTCAGCAATTCTAGCTTGTATTAAACTAGGACTTGGCGTATCAACAAGTTATCAGCACAGATGCAGTTCTCTACACCTAAAATGGCTAAAATCCATTTTTAAGATGAGGACCATATTCTTGGGGGCAGAGGCGGGGGGCAGAAGGTGGTTTGCTACCAGGAACACAAGTGAACAATGAGACAGTATGAGCTACAGAAAAGTGCCTTTTTTCCATAGTATTTTCCAAGCTTTTCTCAGCGTCTCTGGCATTACAGGGATAAGGAACAGAATAGATCCTTAGGCAGGTTAAAGTAAAGCCCATGGGGCCAGAGTTTGGGGGAAAAAAACAAAACAAAAAAACCAAGCAAGCACTCTGTTATTTCTGTACTAGGAAAAATACAGCACAATGTATTTTACAGCTTACACAAGGGAGTCATGCCCTCAATGTCTTGTACATCCAAAATTTTATTCACTAGGAGTTTGGGAGATGAGGAAGAGAGGATCAAGAGCAATTGCTTAAGTAAAAGAGGAGACATATGAAGGAGAAAAAAAAAGATTTTTAAATCACCAATAGGATTTCAGCTCTACATCACTAACAGTATCCTGGGCAATTTTACCTCACATAAATTAATAACAGGCAAGGTTTTTCAAGGTAAAATTAGAAGGGGCATTCTGCAACACACTGTTGGCATGCAAATGAGGCAATAGTAACACATACGTCCAGGCTGAAGATTTGATAAGTTCCAAGTTTTTGAGATGAGTCCTACAGAAGCAGATACTATCATTTCTCATTCCTCAAATTGTTCCTTGCTCCTGCTTCCTCCAGAAGCAGTTGGAGCTTCAAAGTTAGTTCTGGGATGCCTCCTCTCAGCACCATCCCTCTGCCTTCCCTCTTCTCTTGCTTGGGCAGCAGCAGCCCAGTCCTGGGCCAGCCACAGCTCATTGACCTTGGGATAGGAAAATCTGAGTTGCCCTACACTGCTGAAAAACCCCATGCTGGCTGTTTGCAGGGAGGAAGATGCTGGTAATTTCAGCAGTGCTGTGTACTGACAGTCAAAGGCCAGTCACCAACTGACCTGTGCATCTGAGAGGAAGAAGAGATCCTAGAGTCAGGGAGAGAACCAATTTCCTGGGACCCAGCAGCAAAGCAAAGCTTTGAGTCAAGAAGAGAGATTATGATTCAGTTTTAGCAAAACAATTTGGAAGTCTATTCCATGTATTATCTATAATTTTGTGTGCTCCTCTTTTGTGTCTGGCTATTAAAATTGAACCGGCATTCAGCATCTCCAGTATTAACCAGAAATCAGTAATACTATCCAACTGGAGACATTCTACAGTGAAGAAAGGTACTACAGGGTCATCTAGAAAATCACCACTTCCTTCCCCATGCAGTGGCAAGACTGCAGGGAAGTCCGCACAGTCTAAACTTCCATATTCATTCTGAAGCTTTCCAATTTACCACTTCCTCACATCAAATATAGATTAGTTTCTTTAATTGCCCTATATGAATTCATAGCTGAAATGTTTGACTTGCCCAGAACTAATTGTCTGTCAAGAAGATACTTTGCAGCCAAGCAGATAGCTTAATTGGATATTTAATTTAACTGCAGGCTTTTTTTCTTCATATTTCAAGTCTTATTCTTTAGTGCTTGCTAAATTACGTATTCTGAACACATCCTCAGATTGTCTGCCTTTAAGTGAGTGTTCTGTTGTTCTTTGAAAATAAACATGTTTCATTATTAGCTTCTAGCTCCCTGCCATTTCTGACGTGATTTTTCCCATATTCCAAAATAAACATGACAGGCAGGTCCCTTCAGGAAATAAAACACAGATTGACTCTGCTGTCTCCAACCAGTTAGCATCTGGAGAATTATAAATATAATCTAGAAATAGTTCATTTATTTGCAGAGGAGAGAGGTCCCTGGTACTGAAGCGAGGCACATCTCCTGGATCATAGCACAGATCTGCAGAGGTCTAGCGACTGCAGGCTAACTTCAGCTGATGGAAGAGGATACTGTCAAAATCATCTGCTACTTATATGATTCCAGACTCCCTCTGACTAGAACGTACATACATGGCCACAAACTTCGCTCTAGAGCTTAGTGGATGCATCAGCTCTGCCACCTCCCCACCACATCCACCTATAGAGATAGTGTTCTACAAGACCAGGACCAGCATATAGCTTCACACACAGGTGAGCCCGAGAAGAAGTAAAGCCTAAGAACAGTGAAAGTCAGTATTTCATCCTTTCTCTCTCCTCTCCCTCTGGAGCTTTCACCAGGAAAAGAAAAGGGTAGTTTCAGATCCCAGCCTCCTTTTCCCTTCGCTGCTATTAATGTCTAGACAATGTAGTTTATCAGCAGATTATTAGCCCAGCATTGTCCACACAACATACTACCATCATAAATTGCCAAACTCAAGTTCAATGGCCCATGTTGTAATCAAAGGAGGTACCTCTCCAAAATGTCCTTGTTTTCACTGATCCTTGCTCTCATCAGATCCTTAGCATTCTCCTAAAGAAGTTTTTAGTATTTTTGTGTAATGATCAGCGTATAAGAGAAAAAGACATACACGCAGAATTTATATCCCATAGCATATGGGAAATTGGATAAAGAGCATAGTAAACTGAATAAATTACATAGACAGGGATGCTTCTGATTTTATTATCAACCTTGTCTTTGGGCATCTGTTCTGTTTGAAGCTGCATGACTTTTGCTGATAACGGCCTCCCTCCTTCTGATTAGCACAGTGTATGTGATCTCCATTGTGTAACTGAGTAGATGTTTGCTAGTAATTTTTCAACATCACTTATACAGACACTATTGATTTTCAAATGCATCTAATTACATGACACTCAAAACTTGTTTGTAAAAAGCTTTTTATCTGCATGAGGCAAGATCAAAATAGTGGTGTTGAGTTCAATGAGAATCAGAAAACCCACTTCCATAGGCCTTATGTGCACTTACAAGTACATAATGCTTCTAGTCTCCCAAGTAAAGCCAATCAGTTCACAAAGCTTCTCTGAATGACACCCTATCATTAGATATTGGACCTAGGTTTATAGTCAAAGCAACACAAGTTCTGCCTAGGAAGAGCTACCTGAAATCCATCTGGGATTTGAAAGCAGTTTGCTGTGCTGACTTTTTTCATCTTTATTCCTTATTGTTACTAGTGACAGGATAACATTCAGGACTACTTTATAATTTGCTTTTAAACAAGATCTAGTTCATATTCTCCTTTTACTTCCTTTCATGACAGAACTTGGCCTTGATGAACAAGTTCATCGCAATACAATTTCTAATCTCTTCATTAGGACTTGGAATACGGATTTCTGAGAACAGGAATCAGTGCAGAGTGAAACAAGTCTGCTCTGCAGAGCAGGATGCACAGGAAGAACTGAATGTTCAGCTTAAGGATGAAGGCAACTTAATTTAGCTGTATAGCTATGTTGTATGATGCTTTGTCAAAAAGCATGCACTGCACATGATACATCACTCGAAACACCCATGTAGTTGGAACAGGAGCAATAATTGGATCCTTTTGAACTGATAGGACTATTAAGGGAACCACAGTCTTTTGACTGAGTTATGATAAAAAATGAGTAACAAACACCTATTGAAATCAAGACAGAGAACACTATACAGAGTAGATGGTGAATGACACTCATATATATGTATGGAGAGCTGAGATTTTGCCTCTCAAATAGTTAATGAATAATTAATGGTGCACTTGATGAAATGAATTTGCTTATTTTCATAATTTCCATACTGTCAAACCCTTTGCACCTACATGAAAAAAAGAGGACAGGAGGAGGGAAAGAAAATGGCAATTTGTTTGAAAGCCTGCTTCATTAATATTCAAGATCATCCATTTTAAAGCAGCTGTTTGCAAATCAAACAGTCAATGTGTGCCATTTTGCATATCAATGATATTTTAATATGAACAACATCAGATTTCAATTACAAGCACATGAAGCCAAAATCAGCTCTCAAACAGAAATAGGATAGATGAACAGAAATGCTCTAAATTCTTAGTGTAGGACTTCATAGAACTTTAAAGCATTCTCTCTGCTCAGACTAAATCATTCCTTTACCCCATAGGATAACATAAAGAATGTATTTGGTTTCCTTAGATGGACCTGATTCTCTTCTACTTTACACTACTTTCATATGAAATGAAAGGAATCAAACCAATAGAAAATGAGCTCAGCAGCCTGGCAAATGCTCTTGCTCATGTTGCCCCACACACCTTTTGCAGCTTTTATCCTACATACTTTATCAGCAAAATGAGATCCCCTAAAGATATTTAAAACACATTTCTGTAAAATCTTAACATTAACTATGGGATACAAATGCATGGATAAAATCTCCCCATAGGTAGACACGCAGGAATAAGTATCCCCAATTCTGAGGGAAATTAACTTTTGCATTTCTTTTAGTGTACAGACTTAAATATGCCAGTAGAAGAAAAATATGATTCTTACTCTTGGGGGCTATTCATTATGCAGAAATATTAGTGCTGATGTTCCTTATGACTTTAAATAGAAGCAACTTGGTTTACATCCAGCTCTGCACAGAACCAGAGAACAGAGACTGTCTCCTCAGTAGCTCTTCATTTAATGTGTGATCAGGGCAAGGCAGTAGTAGTAGCAGTAAAGGAAAACCCTCAGTGACAGCATCAATCCTTTCTCCTCAAGCAGGCAGCAAATTGACCCCAGTACATATGATATGGCTCGGTGGTCAGGCTGCTCTTTTGTCTGCTTTTCCTGCTAGCCTACACTTTTGTCCTAGGTTGGTCCCTCTAAGGAAAAGGCTACAGTAAAAGCCACTCCAAAGCAGTCACCTCAGGCTCTCTGTAGGGCATATTAGGTTGACGTCACTACAGTAACTATGATCTAGTTGCTTTGCCAAGCTCCAGAAAAGCTGATGTCATGCTGTTATTACACGATTTCAGCAGACGGGCTCCTGAGCATATACTGTCTCTTAATTTGGCTACAGAAATACCCCTCACAAATACTGTTTTGCAGAAACATTGTCAATTAGTAAACAAAGAATCACCATAATAAGCTAAGCATAAGTACAAACATACTGGTAGCTGTTCATTTATTTTAATATAGCATTCATAGTATTTGTTAGTGGACCAGTAAAGATAGATAAGCATTCTTAGATATGAGAGTGAGACTAAAGGTCTCCCTTTAAATTCAGGTAAGAAAACACCCCAATGTTTTGCATTTTGTAAATAGAAGTGCACTTTCCCTCCTAGCAAGGTTCTGCCAGAGTTTGGCAGGAGTTCCAAGTGTAGCTAAGTCAATTACTCTTCTCCCAAACCAGAAAAGATTTATTTAAAGTAATTGCAAGCTATCAGAAAGTCATCTAGATTTCAACTACATAAAAAAAAAAAAATCTCTGGGGCTCAAGCATGTCTTCTGAAGACATTAAGCCAGAGCTGCTTAATTCAGAGCTCCTGGATTCAGGCTGACTGCCAGCGTTGAAAGTGCTGCCAAGGTTGAAATCAGTATGAGCAAAGGAACTTACTAATTCTAGTAGCAAACCAGTCAGAGTTGGAAAGAAGCGTGGTCCTTGACTTTCCAGTTTTGGTCGCTTTTCCCTATTCAGAACTGCCTTAATACATGCATACAACTAGACAGAGTTACTCCAGTGTATAACACATCAGTTTATAAATGGAGGCTTCAGGACACTGACTCTGTGTACTTGAGGATCCACATAGCACATTCACAAACAGCACCAGGCAGGAGACAAGGCTGCAGTCAAATGAATCTGAAGAATCAGGAGTTCTGGATAGAGCACTCAGTTTAGTGCCTAAAATGTTTGCAGAAGAGGGTGGCCTAAAACAGAAGCTCTGTTGATAAAGGGCAAAAGGAATCTCTGTGGTCTTTGTGGCACATAAGTAAATCTGGCAGGTGTGTGTATATATGTACATACTGGCAGCTGCTGAAAGGTTTAATGGGACCAAGAGACATTGTAATAGTGATTTTAATCTGATGCATGAAAGGATCAACTCACACAGCATTCACAGACTGAAAGCAGCAGGCCACAGAAATGGTAGGAGGTAGATCAGAGGGCTATCAGGAAAAAAAAAAATTAAAAAAAAAAGATGCATTATAAAATATATAAAATACCTTCTAGCCCAAACACTTCATTGCTGGTAGGAGGGAAAAGTATGTCTGGATGTCACAACAAAGGACTTGGCTGCAGACACTCAATGAAGCCATCCATAGAGGCCAGTGAACTGGAGCAAATTGATGAGTTGGAAGAGCAAAAGGGCAAAACAGCAGAGATCTGAGCTACAGAGCCCAGGCACCCAGCAGGGAAGGCTAAAGGGATCAAAAATGCAATTAAAAGTCTGCAGACAGGAATGGAAATATTGACCAGGAGAGTTACAGAGCTTCAAATGCAGAGACAGCAGGTAACTCCACAGAGAGGAGGAGAAGCATTAAGGTCAACCTAGGCAGGATTTCAATCACAAGGAGCAAACTAACACCCGGTCAGAGGCTAAAAGGGCATGAAAATTAATCTCTGAACACTGCAGAGGAGCTAGCCTACTGAAAGAGGAAAAGTCTGGTTTAAATTGGAGAAGTATAACACAGCAGACTAGGAGGTACTGTAGACATGCCATACCAGTAAAGTTGCCTAATCCTGGCTAAGTATTTTTATTAGATCAACAACTAATTGCTATTTACTACTTCAGATAGAGACAAAAATATTAAGAGAACAGTAAAGACAGAGTTTTATTCACTCAGCAAGCACTGCTGACCCTGGAGAGCACGTGGCCATCACTTACATATGTGAATATGGTGTGGGTTAGCTCGCATTCCATTCAGAAAAGAACAGCCAACCCATTGCTGTTACCCTTAGCAGAACTCATGTTTCGTTAAAATATCTCTTCCAGAAAGGCTATTTAGTCCTGTTTCAGCAATACAAGTAACAAAATGTATTAGTGCCCTAGGCTTTTTCTTCTATGGTGCCTCATTCATTGGTGCAAATGTATTTGCCTTTCTAATGTGAATTCGCATGACTCGGGTTTCAGCTCCTTTGCTACACTTAGTTACAAACACTTACTGTGTATCTCTGCACTAATTTCCAGGGCTCTTTAACACCCAGGAGCAACTTTTCAATCTTCTTTTTCATACACTAAGTGGATTGAACTCATATGATTTTCACTTGAAGATATATTCCGAAACCTCCAAAGCATTTTTATAGATCTTTTCCATACCCTCTAATTTTGCAACCCCCATTTTAAAAGTCTCCATGACTATCCACAACTGAGAGGAATTTGCCTCTAGTTTCCTCGAGGCCCTGCTCGTTATTGCCCAGAGTCCCATTTGTTCCTGTTGCTCCAGGGTACCACACTTCTTGTGATTGTCCAGTATATTCCCCTCCTAAGAGTCCGATTGGATTTTTTCCCCCCCAGGGTATGCATTTCATTCAACAGTTATCACAGCTCAGGTACAAAGTTAGACTGCACTGGATGTGACAAAAACCCTGCTTTATTTAGCACTTCCCTAACTCACAAGTCATACCCAAACAATATTAGGAAGCTTTTATGTTACTTTGCAATCACCGAATAAAACATCAATCGTCAGGTCTAAGAACATGCCCCACAGAACCCTAGACCAAGCAAATGATGTCCTATTGGCATCTACCATTGGGATTAGTCAGTTTGCCCATTCCTAATCCATATGCTTAAGAAAAAGAATCAAAACACTGTGGACTTCTAAATCAAGTGTTTTTAAAGAGTTTAGAGAAGTTAAATTAATGCAGTCATATCCAAAACTTGTAAACTCAGGAGAACGCTCTAGGTTTGCCTAGGGTTATTTTCTACAAAGCGATGTAGA
Source organism: Phoenicopterus ruber ruber (assembly GCA_009819775.1). Lineage (NCBI taxonomy): Eukaryota > Metazoa > Chordata > Aves > Phoenicopteriformes > Phoenicopteridae > Phoenicopterus > Phoenicopterus ruber. Next base: position 9,189,576 of record CM020229.1, on the reverse strand, counting down.
TGGACTTTAATTAAATTCTTCTACTTATAGAACTGATATTTCCCAAGAGCTTTTAGCTTTTATGCATCCTTATTAAAAGCTACACAAATCCTAAAAATTCTGCTTACAACTGTTCTTTTCCTAGAAACATAAAACTCATTGCTTTTACCACCCACCACTCAAGGACTCTCCCCTTCTGCTTTTATTTTCCCTTCCATGTCTTCCCTTTAATATTTAAGTTTACCTTCCATTTACATTTATTACCTTTTATTTCCTACTTCTCTCATCAGTGTATTGATTTACAGTTGCTGGTTTCACTTCACCATTGAATGAGAAGATCTTCTGGTTAATGCTGTCATCCATCTTGACTAAGGAATTGCATTTTCATTGTGCCACGAACTTCTCTTTGGGAAGTTCCAATTCTAAGTTTTTCTTAGAATTTCTAAGGTCTTAAAATCTAAGATTTTCTAAAAAAAAAAATTAAAAAAAATTGCTCTTATTTTTCCTCTCAGTCTGTGAATGATTTGCACTTTTGAATCACTAGTCTTAGATCTTGAAGCAAAACATAATGTCAGACATAATGTGCCCATTGTAATTATAGTACCTGCAGTGATATTTTTCACAAGTGATCTTATGGGAACAAAGCATTGGTTCTGAGTGCCTTTATTCCAAGTTTCCTTGGCTGGCAATCTTACCAAATAAGATAGACTGCATAAGCAATTGACATCCATCAGCCACTTCCTCCCCTTTGGCCCTTCAAGCACAGAATGGCACTCAAGGTGAGAAAGATGTGTACTGGTGGTATGGCAAGACAACAGTACTGATGCCTACAGCTTCTCATTTACATAAAATACACTTTGTAATTTAGAAAGCATGACTTGCCCACATGCCACAGATCCAGCAGGTAAAGGCTGGAAATCAGCTAGAGAAAACACTTGGGTCTTCAAATACAGCTGCATTTACTGAACTTTCGCATCATTCAGCTGGAGGTCAAAGGAGATTGTTATGAATTACTGAGTGAAAGATTCTGAAATTACAATTGGCAATCAGCAGCATAAATGTAGATTAATACCCGAGTTATATAGAAATGAGTACCCCTTTACAGATACTAGTTTGAAATCTGGACAAAGTTTACGTCGATGTTCCAAGGTGCATTTAAGTAGGCAGTCGCTGTCATCACTTGTAGAACATACAAGTTTTCAATCCAAACATTTTCAGTGGTGCTGGCTTTGTGGACCTGATTTGGCTGTCAGCCATGCTTTACTCTTATTGATTATTACTTTGTCATTTGGGCCAGTCATGTCTCAGTCACATCACTAATCAGTTAACAGGTTAACAGAGATGTGAAATAATTCATTATACTAAAGTCTCAGTATATAATTAGACTGCATTGTGAAGACAAATGCAGTGGCCAGTTATTTAGGCATAATGCATTTAAAGCTGCATACAAATAAGCATATCTAAGATAAGTGTCCCAAGAAGGGCAATTGCTTACGCTTTGTAGCTAATTTACCTTTCTCTAAAGTAACATCACTCCATCAGACCTTTAGGAAAAAATCCATAGGACATCTTTACCAGTATTGCACCATGAATTTAATTTACAGATCAAAAAAATAAAACTCCAATTTGAATGCATTATTTTTTTCTCTCTCCCATGTCTTGCTTCCACAAAACACCCAAATATGGCTTTTGGCTCTTTTTACACAGCTGTTGAGAGCTACATTCTGCTGTTCATAGACCACAGAGTCTATTATACTTTGGATGATATCTAAAACTGATCAAGCTTTTAAAGGGTAAGTTAGCAAGTTTAGTATTTACATAGAGCAGTGAATTGATCACTCCAGGGGGACCCAAAAAACCCTACTGAAAAGTAACAAAGTGTGGCACTAGTACATACCAATAGTACTTAAGGTTAACTGTTTGATAGTGAAAAAAAAATTACAAGATAGATGCATCTAAATCTACTGCAACACTAATCAAGTAGTGTTGTTCTCTTTCCAACTTACGTTGTTGTCGAGCCTGCAGTACCGTTCAGCATAGACTTGTGCAAGGTATTACATCTACAGCACTATCCCCTGTTGGCAGCACATCTCTCCCACAACTGCTGCACATTGCCCAGTCCAGCATTTGTATATAACTCCAGAGCACAACCTGTGCTCCTCAGCAGCCAGCTTGGCTTCTTTGCTGTTACTGACTTAAGAAGTGTTAGGAAAGCACCTCGCAGCTGGGACACGCTGTCTGGCCAACCACAATTCACAGATAAAGCAGCACCAAGCTACAAACTCTTTCACAGGAAAGATGACACCAGTGTTGACAGGAATTGGAAAATCCTCGGGGGGGGGGACACACCAAACAAAAACTAAGAACTTCCTCCTGCTTTTAAAAAAAGTCGTTTTCTCAGGATTAAGCCCTTAGTTTATTGTAAGGGTTATAAGACATTAGAACAAAAGGGATTATTTTTTGTTTTGGTATGGGATGCTTGTTTGTTTGGGGTGTGGTTTTTTTAGTTGGCTTTGGATTTATCTAAGGGAGTGCTTTTTTTTTTTTTTAAAGCACAAACTTCAGTTCAATGTCTGGGGTCTGAAAACATTCGAGTCATTTCTTATATCCATGGATATGGAACGTATACTTTGAGAACATCACCCCAGACACATCTTGTCTCGAATCTAGCTGCTGTACCTAAGCATATTCAGATCTTATCTGTAGTGTCAGTAACAAAAACTGAAAGTGGACCCACAAAAGCAGAATTTCTGAAAGAACAGAAATTCCCTTTTTGAACAAAGTCTAGTCACAACAATTTCTTCTTTGGTCATGCAAGTCCTTTCTGGGGTATAGTTAACTCCATAAGCAGAATCATGAGAACTTTTTCTTGCTGCGTGAGTCACTTCTCTATGCTAGCATAAACATCTCTGATGTTACTCAGCATGTTCCTTATAATTATCTGGAGATGCAGATCTGCATGAATAATTTATATTTTGGGTTGGTAGCAGAACCAAAATATACATTAAATGTTCATTCAGCTCATGCAAAAGGTAGAATATCAAGGTGTTTTAAAGGAAGACAAATCTAAATTCCCTCTTTAGGTCAATCTCTAGTTTTACTCTGAAGGATTTTTTGTGGACTAGATGTTTAAGAATAGCTTAATTGCAAACATTTATTTCAAAGTTTTAACAATCAACAGGACTACAAGGATGTTGTGAGGTTATGTAGGGAGAAAATTAGAAGGGCCAAGGCCCAGCTAGAACTTAGTCTGGCTACTGCCGTAAAAGACAACACAAAGTGTTTCTACAAATACATTAACAATAAAAAGGGGGCTAAGGAAAATCTCCCTCCTCTATTGGATATGGAGGGAAACTTAGTGTCAAGGGATGAGGAAAAGGCTGAGGTGCTAAATACCTTCTTTGCCTCAGTCTTCAACAGCAAGGGAAGTTGCTCTCTGGGCACCCAGCCCCCTGAGCAGAAAGACAGGGATGGGGAGCAGAATGAAGACCCCGAAGTCCAAGGGGAAATGGTCAGTGACCTGCTACGCCACCTAGACACACACAAGTCTATGGGGGCCGGATGGGATCCACCCAAGGGTGCTGAAAGAGCTGGCAGAAGTGCTCATCAAGCCACTCTCCATCATTTGTCAGCAGTCCTGGCTAACTGGGGAGGTCCCAGTTGACTGGAGGCTGGCAAATGTGACGCCCATCTACAAGAAGGGCCGGAAGGAGGATCCGGGGAACTACAGGCCTGTCAGCCTGACCTCGGTGCCCGGGAAGGTTATGGAGCAGATCATCTTGAGTGCCATCACGCGGCACGTACGGGACAACCGGGTGATCGGGCCCAGTCAGCACGGGTTTATGAAAGGCAGGTCCTGTCTGACCAACGTGATCTCCTTCTACGACATGGTGACCCGCCTAGTGGATGAGGGAAAGGCTGTGGACGTTGTGTACCTGGACTTTAGTAAAGCCTTTGACACCGTCTCCCACAGTATCCTCCTGGAGAAACTGGCTACCCATGGCTTGGATGGGCGTACTCTGCGCTGGGCAGGAAACTGGCTGGGTGGACGGGCCCAAAGAGTTGTGGTGAATGGAGTTAAATCCGGTTGGCGGCCGGTCACAAGTGGTGTTCCCCAGGGCTCAGTACTGGGGCCAGTTCTGTTCAATATCTTTATCAATGATCTGGACGGGGGGATCGAGTGCACCCTCAGTAAGTTTGCAGATGACACCAAATTGGGAGGGAGTGTTGATCTGCTGGAGGGCAGGCAGGCGCTACAGAGGGATCTGGACAGGCTGGATCGATGGGCCGAGGCCAACTGTATGAGGTTCAACAAGGCCAAGTGCCGGGTCCTGCATGTGGGTCACAACAACCCCAGGCAACGCTACAGGCTTGGGGGGGAGTGGCTGGAAAGCTGCCTGGCGGAAAAGGACCTGGGGGTGTTGGTTGACAGCCGGCTGAATAGGAGCCAGCAGTGTGCCCAGGTGGCCAAGAAGGCCAACGGCATCCTGGCTTGTATCAGAAATAGTGTGGCCAGCAGGAGTAGGGAGGTGATCGTCCCCCTGTACTCAGCCCTGGTGAGGCCGCACCTCGAGTACTGGGTTCAGTTTTGGGCCCCTCACTACAAGAAAGACATGGAGGTGCTGGAGCGTGTCCAGAGAAGGGCAACAAGGCTGGTGAAGGGTCTGGAACACAAGTCCTATGAGGAGCGGCTGAGGGAACTGGGGTTATTGAGCCTGGAGAAAAGGAGGCTGAGGAGAGACCTTATTGCTCTCTACAACTACCTGAAAGGAGGTTGTAGAGAGATGGGGGTCGGTCTCTTCTCCCTAGTAACAGACGACAGAACAAGAGGAAACGGCCTCAAGTTGCGCCAGGGGAGGTTTAGATTGGACATTCGTAAAAATTTCTTCACCGAAAGGGTTGTCGGGCATTGGAACAGGCTGCCCAGGGAGGTGGTGGAGTCCCCATCTCTGGGGGTATTCAAAAGGCGTTTAGATGAGGCCCTAAGGGATATGATTTAGTGGGGGACTTGGTAGTGATAGGTTAACGGTTGGACCCGATGATCTTGGAGGTCTCTTCCAACCAGAACAATTCTATGATTCTATGATTCTATGAACATTTCTGAAAATTTTTCCGGCACTTTCGGAATGCTGCATTTATGTCTGAAAAAAATGCAACCCAAGTTTAAGTGATTTGTCTCCTCAGAAATGCATTCTTCAGATAAGTTTCTTCTTCAGAAAAAAAAAAAAACACAACAAACCGCACACCAAAAACCCCACACCAAAAAAAACACAGTCCTAATTGCCCCACTTGATTCCCTGCTTTTAAAGTTCCAGTGCACAGACAATAATGAGAAAGCCATCAGTTTCTATTCTTTAGTCCTTCCAACTGAACTAGTTTTTTAAAGAGAGTTATAAGATTCTGTATTTCCAGCCTCTTATACATTCTTTAGTCAAAGACAAGTTCTCTAGTTTACACAGATGCACACTGGAAAAGCGTACCTAAGTTAAGTTTTCCACGCCTTTTTAAGTGGATCAGTTAAAACACAAAATAACTACATGGACTCCCAGGCTGGCAGGAGCAGCAGACATCAGAGCGTTTGGACCTGATGTATATCCTTGGGCACGTGCCCTACCATGGGATAATATGGAATGAAGTGATTGAGCCATTCTTAATCATCACCCTGAAAATCCTGCAACCATGCAACAGGCCTGAAGATGCTTAGGCTTCATGTACCTCCATAAAATAAGATAAAGCTGAATCAATACTAGATTAGACTGTTTACATAGGGCAGTTAAAAACATTTAAAGTCATATGGGGACACTCAAACCTGTGCATCCATATTACAAAGCTCCTAGTTACTGCACAGCTTCATCTAATCCCACACAAATGTGTTTATCTGCGGAGTCTTCACTAGTACTCAGTCTCTGGAATTTTAATTTTGGATATCTGCATTTTCTGACTAAGGTGTCTGTTAAGAAAAGTGTTTAGGACAACAGTTAGCTTTCAAAGCATGTTCAGCTATGTAGGAAAGATGCACTAGCTGCCTATCCACCTTCCATAAAGAATTAAGTACCCAGTGGCAGAAGGACAGTTAGAAATGCCATGAACAGAAAAATACATTTTTGATATACAGGAGGGAATTAAGAAAATTCACTACTTTAGGTCACCAGCTGTATTTCAGGGATAAGACCTAAAACTGTCTCCCTCTGCAGTTTCAGTATTAATGCATCAAAACTGCCCATCAAATGGTCTTGATACTCTCTTTAGATCTTAAGTGTACATCTATTTACAAATAAAATAAATTATAACACACATAAAACTTAAGAGATGTGAGTCATTACATGGGAGTATAATTAAACCTGACTGGATTCCTACAAGCTTCATAGAAGCCATGATAAAATCTTCTTGACTTGGCTTAAAAATAAATTGCTGAGTAAATTAGATTTCCTGGTGTTTTATCTAATTAATCCACCTCTTAACTCAAATTGGTTGGCTTTTTATTTACCAGCTAATCTCATCCATATGATGAGGGGTTTTTCTGCTCATACCTTTTCTTTTGGTATACTATGGTTTTGGTGGGGGCTGGGAGTATGTGGTGTTGTGTGGGGTTTTTTTTAAAAGGGGTCTGTCTTATTTACTTGCATGAGCATGTTATTGGAAACCAAGACTTGGGTGATGCAGGTTAAGGAGAACCTAATTTGTGTTGCATTCTTCTACATTTACATCACATTATTTTGCACAACCATACAGCTGGGATGCAACCCCAGTACATCTGAAGTATAAAAGGCAAACAAATGCCATTGCTCTGCAAAATGTATTAAAACTCCCTAGGTTAAAGTTTCACATGAGCATATCTCTCAGTTTCCTTAAAACAGTGCTAGAGGGTGATAGTCTAAAGGCAACTCTTAAACCATTTTTTTTAAAAAAAAAAAAAAACAACAAACAGAAAGTGATCTGTTCCTTCTCCTCCTCCCTCCCCAGCCATGTTGAAACAGAAGACTTAAAAGCAACCTCAGTTTTCAGGATTTGACTGGTCCAAGAGGGGAAAAATAAATTCAAGTCAGTAGAACACAAGTAAACATGAGTTCACTGGGGAAACTCAAAAACTTAGGTAGGCTTTACACTAATTTGCTTGAATCCCGTGGGAATTTCAGACAAATTCAGATAATACTGCCTGCAGCCTACAACATTCAGACTCTCTTTACACTTTTTTCATTTTTACAGGACAGTGTCAAACTCACAGAAAGTGTTGTCCTACACCACAATTTTTTCATTTTTCCAAGTCTCTGTTTGCTCTAAAAACTGTTGGTGTCTGCTTCCAGGAGGTAAAGGCTCCTGCCTTTACCACTTTGTGTAGAAGCACCTTACATAATCCCAGAGGGAATTGCAGCCTCCAGGTAATTCATTGAGTGACAGCTTTTATCTTGCTGCCCACACTCACTCATCCAGTTTTCCAAAAAAAAAAAAAAAACCACACACACCACACTACCACACACACATTTATTCTTTCACCCAGACTCATAAAACTCAAGAAAAAATACATAAAGAAAAAAGGCTGTACACTTACTCATATTTGTACACTGCTTTTACCTTGGAAGCCTTGGTAAGTGTTATTGAACTAGATATCTCTACCTGTGGGTTGGGTAGGCCAGTCTCCATCACCAACTCCTTTCTCCTGGTCACTGCCAGTCAACAACCCTCCTTCCACCAACCAACCTTCAAAACACTGCAGAAAACCCCCTTGGCTCATCTTTGTCCTACCCAGGCAAGTGCTTTTTTATAACAGCTGTTTGTCATAGATTTTCTCAGACAAAAAAACCTGCCTGTCTAGTGGACACTAAATTTGCCTGTTTCCTCAAAGACTTTCTATTCCTCCTTACAAGGCCTTCTACCTGCTATTAATCTTCCCCTGCCTTTTAATCTGCTCAGAATTAATTATAAATTCAGATAAATACCCCTTTCCCTTTCACCCCTCCCCAGCCAAACAATACGTAGTAAATCTGTTGCCACTGAACATTGCAAAGGTCAAAAAAGTATGAATGGGTTTGAGAGATTAGATGAGTCCATAGGGCTCATCAGGGATGATACGAATCATGACATTCAGTCTGCAGCTCACAGCTAGGGAGTGACCAAATCATCAACTCCCCAGGAGGCTGAGGAACAGGCACTCTATACTTTCTTTTATTCCCCCTCCAACCTTAATATCTATCCACTGTTGAAGACAGAATATCTGTCTAGAGGCACCTCATATCTGATCACACAGATAAACTGAGGCATGTATGTCATTCATCAACTCCTATCACTCCCTCTCTAGACATCCAACATTTTAATCCTGTATTTGGTTTGATAAGGCAAAGAATAGGCACCGTGCCAGAGAAATGGGGATATGGCCAAGCTCTCTCTCACACTTTCAGAAGTTCACTTCACCTTTTTTTAGAATTGCAGAAGTCTGCATTGCTCAAAATTTGATCATTCTAGGTATATTAGAGATACAGGCATTGTAGGAAGTCAGCAGTGTGGCACCACCAAGGAGAAAATAGGTTTCTCAAAGAGACTGAACACACGATAATATCCCCAAAAGGCAAACTTTGCAGTATATTAAGAGCTTATTCTGCTAAACTGAAACTGTATTTTCTTTAGTTCTGCAATCATTACTGAAACATGTTGCCCTCTTGCTTTAGACCCTGCCCTGAAGCTACCAGAAAATCTGGGAGCTATTTCATATGATCTACAATGCTAGCTAAACCCCCCCTACTTAAAGTATTACTTTATACCAGTAGCTAGATCAGACTACATTTCTTATTCCTTGTCCCTGGTGTACAAGAGCAGCACAGAATTCTTCCAGGTTAGCTATTGACTAATTTTGTTATAATGCATAGGGTTGTTAATAATTATATTGGGATGAATTTACAGAACATAGTAGTTTGATATTACACAAAAGAATTTTAAAAGCAAACCCAACATTTTTCACTCACTTCTAACATTTAAGACAGAAATTTAAAATAGTATAGTTAAAGTGACCAAAACTTAATCTTAAAAAAATATAAAGCCAGCTCTTTCAAAAAGCCACAAAGTTGTTTGAGTGGGATCTATACCATCTACCTCTAAACCCTCAAATACAGCTCAGAGTCCAAAACTTTGGTCTGTTGACTTGATGTCTTGCCAATACAAAAATCTCAATACTCTTTTAGGTTATATATGAACAAAGGGGGAGTGCTAAGCTAGTACTGTTAGCAGCCTTCATTCATTTTTTAAGTGTCTCCCTCTCACAAGGAAATTGCATTTTGCCACCAGAAATATCATTCACAACGTTTCCCTCCAAATCACCTGCCACCTTGTTTGTTTTACAGTACTTCAACCAAAAGCCAAGGGGAAACAAAACAAAACAAAACCCAACACACCACACCAACAAAAAACCACACTTCAAAATTCAAATTTAAAATAGTATAGGGAGTTTTCTTGGTCACCCAAGAATGTTTCCTAACACGAATTCCCCAGTATTAACACAGCCATGTTTCACACAAATAGAGTTTATACATCACTTACAGTATATAGCCATATCTGCCAAAGTTGATCAAACACAGAATCATACTTCTTAAGCTTTGCTAACACCGCAATCATAAATCACAATTTCTGCAGACAAAGGAAATTTATTAAACAGTTTATGCTGCTCTCAAGGAGCTCTCTGTACAACCACCTCTGTCCTACTTGGCTGCAGATGGAGAGAAGCAGAGCATATTAACTGCTGTTAGTAGAGCATATTTACTGGGTAACCCAAACGTTACACACTAAGAACACCCACACACTTTTCTTTTTTAAGAAAAAAATATTGATCTGGCTTTACACAAAACAAAGGAATCATAGGATAAATGGGAAAACAAGGCCATTGCTTGATGTATTTAAGTCTCATTGAGTTATGTCATTGGATAGTTGAACACCAGCACCTTGCAAGGTGATGCTACACAGAACAGCAGAGAGCTGTCTCCTGGCTACATTGCAGATCCTGCTCCTCTAAGCCAGCTGCAATGTACCACATGAATCCTAAGTATTTGACATATCTTGTTGACTGCCTGTCTCAATCCAGACTGCAGTCTCAGAGCAAGACTGGGACTTTACGCTCTTTACAGGGGGGGCAAAGGGGATATTCAGACTTGAAGTTCTCTAATCTCCACCTGGGAGAGTCAGAAGGCAGCACAGGAGGGCTGAGCATTCTTTATACTAAACATCTCATGGCAAGAGACAAACCACACAGCCTTCAAAGTTCAGCAAAAAAAAGAAGAGAACATGATTTAAAGACAATCTCAAGATTTCCAGTTAGCAGCAAAATTGAGAAGGAGGCATCATTTGTCACAGTCTAGAGGCTGGAAAACTTTACTGCAGGTGCATTTATCCTGGCAGTATCTCCGATATCTTAAAAGTCACCTCTTGAAGGAGCAAGAGTTATTTTATACACATAAGCACTCATCAGTAAGATCTGACATTAAAATTAAAATGCAGTTGTGTGAATGTAAACATTTCATCAGAGTGTCAAAAACCAGCTGGGGTAGCTGTTAGCTTAAGTACTATATAAAAAGGCAAGGATAGCTTAAATAGGGAGAGAGTGACATGGCAAAACCACATTAACTACATTTCTACTTTACCTTAGGAGGCATTTTGACAGGATTATGTAAAACAATCAAACTTTCATGAGTAACCTTCCCTGCAGATTAGATGAAGCATGTTGCTGTAATCTCTCTATCTTTTCCGGGCATTAACATTTATATGTCAATCTCCAGAACCATGAGGTGATAGCAACAAAGATGCAGACATTTCATATATTTTCCACAAATTTGTTGTAGGGAAAGATTAATCCAATGGTGTAGAGTCACCAAAGTTTGACACTGTAAAGTCTGCATCAGTGGCTGCGATTTAGATGCACGGTGTTCCTGTTTGAGTAAAACCTTTACAAAGCCTTAGGAATGATTTATTCTGCTCATCAGCCTACTCCCACAGTTGAGGTGTGCCAGAGCAGTTTACAAGAAAACAGGAGAGGTTATGTGTAGCTAGTAAATATTAATTTAGAATGGCTAATTACATCCTGACCTGTAACACTTTTATAACCACAGGTGAATGTACACAGCGATAATAAACAGTGTTATAGCAGCAGTGATGCACATCCTGCCATGGCTGTTTGTGGTGGACAATCCCTTCACATTGCACGCTGCATGTCTCCAGTTTGGCCCATCACTGGTTCCCAAGCTGTCTAGTTACCTAACCAACCCTTCAAAGTCTGCTTGCTGAAGCCTTTGGAGCCCTTCACTGCACTGCGGATCACTCCTCCATGCTGCAGACTGAAGGATTACTCAGCGGGATAAAAACAATATTAGCACTATGCTGCTTCTCCTACTCCATCTTTCCAAACAACCACTAACTCCTTGAAAACATGTTGCCTATGCCTCTACGATACCAAAATAACTGAGTTTCACCAGTTCAGTACTAAACTGTTTTCAGTGCGTGTCCTCATTTTATGGAATTATTTTAAAGAAAACATCCAAAAAACTTTTTCTGTGGCCACTTAGAATGAGTCAACATCCCCAAGCTGTGCTAGAGACAGACACCAGTGATGCTGGGCTGTATATGACAGCATCACATCTTATTCTGCTGGTAAGGCTTTAGGTAGAAGGCTGTGTCCAGCTGGGGGGGACTACACCTCAATATGCAGGTCCATTGGAGAGCCCAGAAAGTAAACATCAGCTAATTCAATAATTAAAACAATCAGCAGTTTAGAAAGTTATCTACAAGGAAGACTGAATATACTGTCATTGTTTAACATAAGGGGCAGGGGGAAGAGACAGAAGACCTCTTTCCCATCTCACATTAAATAAATCTCAGCTGAGATTCATGAGGTGTTTTTGTAAATGCAGGCAATTGTCATCACTCCATTTCCTCAAAGAGCAAGCTCAATTACAACTTAAAAAAAATCTAAATATTTGTTTTCATTTCATGCCCCTTGCAAAGCCTGTATCTTTAGCATGTTGTTCAAGACCAGACACTTAATCTTCTGGTACAACTGTATCTTCCCATGTGACAGCAAGCATGGAGGAAATCTTAGGTTGGAAGACAGAGTCAAGAATTCTTCCAGCCTCTCCCTTATACAATTCATCACAACCATCCATCACAGCATATAGAGAGTTGTACATTAAATAATTGATATTGTGTGTATTAATGAATGTATATTGCAAAGTGTTATGTTATACCTGATGAAGACAAATTTAAATAGTCTTCACTCAAAGCTAGCAGGCTAAGGTTTCCCTTTCTAGATAGTATATACAGTGTGACATCTCTTAAAATCTGTTTAGATGACCCTGATTTGTAATACTGCCACTGAGCTGAAATTTTAATAGTGCTAAACTCTGCATTCATGGTCCAATGAATTTAGTGTTTCCAAGTCCCTTTTCCACAGAGTTTATAGAGAAAAGTTGATGTTTCTAACCAAAATTTCACCTTTTTCCAGCTGTACCTGACTATTTCCTTCTGACTAGATCAAAACACTTTCCATCAACTGTTTGTAACTTACAAAAAAAGTAAGATAAATGAATTCAAACAGTTTTCGGGTATATTCACAAAACATCTCACAAAGATTTTCATTGACTCAGCATTTGCTGGCAAAAAAAAAAAAAAGCCCTTTCTCTTCTGAAATTTTTAATACTACTATGCTTAGTAGAACCAGTGGAAAAAGAATCTAGGATGCATAAAAAAAACCAAACTGTTTTTCCAAACTCATCCTAACTTTTATCATTCTTGCATTCATCTGGATGTTAGGAGTCACTTGTGGCTAACTGTTATCTGGCAAGTCAATGAGTTCCTTATCCCAGCAAATTCTAGACCTTGCTGTTAATTCACAAAATTGCTATAGCCCTCAGGACACTAGAAGTTATAGCGTACCACCTACAATTAGCCTGCTATTTGATATTCTCTGCTTAGGTGTATTCAGTTAAAGGTTGAATTAAAAGCTCCTTCAGATCAGGACTAAGTACCACCATCAGAGTTGCACACACACAAAAAAATCCTGTTCCCCATCTATATGCAGCATGTCTTGCACTAGCCAAATTCAATGCTATTAATAACTTACTTTCATAAGCATTCATACAGCACTATAATAGAACTAAACACTGAAAAATGTTGAGGTATATTTATTATTTTTCTAATCTTCAATGCTACCTGGCTACTAGCAGAGTTACAAAAGCACAGCTTTGAAGCAAAGAAAAAACATCGGCTATCAGAAGTTGTGTGTTAATCAGAAAAATACCTACTATTCTTTTGATCTCAGTGTGCAACTTCAGCGCAGCTCCAATGCAAAATAAAGCTACCGGTGCTTGCGCTGGATTTACACAAAGAAATTCTCGTGTGCTTCATTCAAGCAAAGTGAAAGTATTAACTAATCATACCTCTCGGTATGCACTCACACAAAGGAGTCTCATAAAGCCTGCCGGGTTCGTTCTGTCCTGCCAGCTGACTTCAATGTACATCGAAGTGCATAAAGCATAGTCACTTTCACATAAGCATAGTAACTTTCACAGCAGACGCAAGCAACACAAAAGAAAAACAATATTGTCTTCTAAGATAAATTTTTTCCATATGTGTATTCCCCCACCCAAGAGAGTGATTTTGTAGTTTTCAAGGGTAGAAAGTGTCTAGTGTTTGGTACTTAGTAAGTTTGCACTTTTGAAACATCTCTTAAGTGTTAAAGAGGTTGCTTTGTGAAGACATTCAGAAACACACTCACAAATAAAAAAAAAAAAAAAAATATCCTTGAGTTCTGTCTCAGTTTCCCTACCAGTAAAGTGGAATTAACCTATATTAGAAGATAGGAAATAATTAATATAAGCAGACTTTTCAAACCACTACTAAAGCCTCAGGAAAATATAAATCCCTAACTCACAATTCATGCCTCCAGCACAAACTTCAAAAAGTAACACCATGCCCAAAGTATTTGGTATTGACAACAAGGAAGGCTTTTCTGTTTACATATGCAACTCCATCTTAATTTGGCAAACAGTAATCTAGAGATATGTCAAAACTTTTTTACTCTGAGGCAAACCTTTTTCTGACAGCCGGTATAATTATTTCTCCAGGACCCTGCTCTGCCATCATTAGTTATGTTGAATAACCCTTTCAGCCATGAATGGCCATAGCAAGCCTAAAGCAAGTTAGGGTGTTTCCAGGCTGTGCCAGGGAATGCAACATGCTCTCCATGCATATTCCTTACTGTGTTTTCACAAGGTAGGAGTCAAACAAACAGCCTGCCTAGTCTAGCAAATATAGGGCTAGCTAGTTTCCCAGCTCAGCCACTCTGAAATAGTAAAGAAAAAGTTTTAACCTTAAAAAACAAGAGAAGATAAGAAAGGGAGGTACAGAGGCATCAGGTCTAGCTAGAAGCAAGAAAAAAGATTGCTTGGGAAATCAGAACAAATGTTCTCTAGGATTTAAATAAAAAGAAATTAGATCAAACCTTTGACAAAATTAAGTCTGTGAACCACGTCAAGAGGAAAACTGGAATTTTGTAGGACAAACTGCAATAGATCAGGACTACAAAGCTGTTTAAGTAAATGGTCTTTTGTTCCCTGTTGGTAGCTCAACCAGTACTCCTAGCCACAGGACAGGTTTGCTGAGTGCCAGCCAGTGAACCCTTGTGGTTTGCTGGGCGCCTCAGGAGGGCCGGGGCAGCAGGCTGAACTGCACACCTCACCCATCAGGAGTCCCAGCTGAAACTAAGCAGGACAGATTTACAAATGCACAGACTGCTCCATTTATTATTTAAGGCTTGCAATAAATATTTGCATGACTTGACATCTGAGAGAAAGCGTACAATAACCCACAGTACTCCTGTATAGCAATTATACCACACTGAAATTTCAAACCAGGGCCTATTAATTTAATAGCATCCTACTTTTTCTCATAATTACCTCTTCCCTGCTCTCTTGCCTTATCCCCATCTTGGAGAAGCATAGGCTGCAACCCAGCCATTAAAGCTTTTCCTATGTCATCTGTAAGTAACAGCAATAAACTGTAGCAGACTACACAAGTATAATGAAGCGGCTTCTGAAAAATTAAGATTGTATATAGTGATTAATCTAATTGTTCCTCAAATATCAGAGAAGTTGAATGACAAGGTGCATGGAGTACACTTGAATATTCATCAGACTGTCACTCTAACATACCCTTTTCAAAATAATCTCTTTCCAGTGTTATGACAGTGTTGAACTTCCAGTACTAGAGTTTTCTGGTGTGCCTTTTGATTTCCTTATAAACAGAACAGGAATATGGCAAAAATCTCCATTATTTAGAAAAGGGTCAAGAAACACACCAGAAAACTAAAGAGCATAAAGTTTAACATCTGTTGCACAATAAATCTTGGAAACTGTCTTGAGATGTGCAGGAAGAACACCTGGGCATATACAGCTGATTAACAGGCTTGCTGGCATTTCTGGGAATAAACTACTGTTTTAATGCATTTCCCTGAAGTATTTAAGCTTTCAGCCAAGCAGCATACTGTTCTCAGAGATGCATTGGTTTTGTGTAGTGATAGAATCACATTAAAACTTCTAATGTACAGGAAGCACACACAAGAAGGCATTAGAGGTCTGTCTTGAGTGTCTGACCATCTTGAGTGCCTGCCCTACTGAACATATCCTTTCAGAAATTGGAGCAGAACAGTTGGATAACACCTGGCTGTTAAAGAGACAAAGACTCAGGCCACCAAAAGCTCCTTCTTAGCAAGGAGATGGTTTCACAAAAATCACTGAGTTGGTGACTGTATTGGGTTGACCCTGGCTGGATTGTCAGGTGCCCACCAAAGCCACTCTATCACTCCCCTCCTCAGCTGGACAGGGAAGAGAAAATATAATGAAAGGCTTGTGGGTCGAGACAAGGGCAGGGAGATCACTCAGCAATTACCGTCACAGGCAAACCAGACTTGATTTGGGGAAAAATTAATTTAGTTTATTGCCAATCAAATCAGAGTAAGATCATGAGAAAATAAAACCAAATCTTAACAACGACCTTCCCCCCACCCCTCCCTTCTTCCAGGCTCAACTTCAGTCCCGATTTCTCTACCTCCTCTCCCTCAATCATCACACATTGTCTCTGACACATCTTCCTCCTCAAGGGAGGACTCCTCACACTCTTCCCCTGCTCCAGCATGGGGTCCGTCCCACAAGAGAGTGTCCGCCATGAACTTCTCCAAACGTGGGTCTTCCCACAAGCTGCAGTTCTTCATGAACTGCTCTAGTGTGGGTCCCTTCCACAGGGTGCAGTCCCTCAAGAACAGACTGCTCCAGCGTGGGTCTCCCACAGGGTCACAAGTCCTGCCAGGAAACCTGCCTCAGTGTGGGCTCCTCTCTCTCCACGGGTCCACACGTCCTGCCAGGAGCCTGCTCTCCAGCGTAGGCTTCCCATGAGGTCACAGCCTCCTTCGGGCATCCACTTGCTCTGGCATGGGGTCCTCCACAGGCTGCAGGTGGATACCTGCTCCACCGTGGAGCTCCATGGGCTGCAGGGGGACAGCCTGCCTCACCATGGGCTGCAGGGGAATCTCTGCTCTGGTGCCTGGAGCACCTCCTCCCTCTCCTTCTTCGCTGACCTTGGTGTCTGCAGAGTTGTTGCTCTCACATCTCACTCCTCTGCTGTTTCTCCAGCAGGTTTTTTTTCTGCTTCTTAACTCTGTTATCCCAGAGGCACTACCACCATCGCTGATGGGCTCAGCCTTGGCCGGCAGCAGGTCTGTCTTGGAGCCGGCTGGCATTAGCTCTATCAGACATAGTGGAAGTTTCCAGCAGCTTCTCACAGAAGCCACCCCTGTAGCCCTCCCGCTACCAATACTTTGCCATGCAAACCCAGTACAGTGACTTAGCTCTGCCAGTATATGTAACAGTCCACAGCATGCTTGGAAACTAGTTGTAGAGGCTCAGACCAACAGAGTCAAGAATGATATTTTGCTGGAAGACAATGTGCCAAAGAAAATGTTAGAATACACAAAAGCCATGAAAAACAGCAGTCTCTCCTTTGTTTTCACCCGAGCAACCTAATTTGTTCCTGGGCCGTAACTTTTAAACCACTAAGTCAACTCAGAGACACATAAGGGACCTCCTCCAGAATTTCACAAGCTCTTCCCTCATGACTTTACCTAGATATGCAAACACGTGTTCCACTGTTGTAAGCCCAGTAGTTCATGGGGTACCAGATCCTGGCTCTGCCAATTCCTGTCACAAAACTCCCAAATATCATCCACGGATACAGATGTTGCTGTCTATATGCCTGTCATGGCACATTGTGAGATCAAACCTCACAGTCCTGCTTTTGAAATCTGATTTCTAAACTTATTCACATGGGAAGCCTTTCTGCCAAAACATTTAACCTACATGTTTCAATCATACCCCTTAAATCCATGTCTAACAATAAAATCAGTACATCTTTCTGTACAATGTTTACTGTACAACTAACAAGTTTCATTCAGAGTTTTCAGTTATTGAAATTAAGACCAAGCTGTGACAAAACCTCCCAAAAAATCATATAATGTAGAGAAGGCAGGGACAAGGGAACATGGGTTATTTGCATGTAGGAAGAATGTAGATGATCCCACATCAGGACTCAAGAGAGAATTTAGTGTATAGAATAGAGGGCCGGAAAGCAGGATGTGTTTTCAAATGCAGCCACTGTACCCACGGGCTCCTTCATCACTATTCATACAAAGGACATTAGCAAGTGCTGGTCTCACACCTCAGGATACAGTAACCAGTCCAGGGAAAGATGTCTTTGACAGCTCTTACAAGTTACCTGCTTTCTTTTGCTCTAGAACTGCAGTACTTGGGTTTTGTCCGCAGACCACCTTGTGACAGCAGAGCAGTGCTTGCCACATAGTGGACAACACACAAAAGGTTGCACAGCAGGGGACAGATGATGCAGTCACAGAATAGGACTCTGAAAATATCTCTAAGGCTAGTCTCCCAAGCCATGTTTAATCATCATCAGATCTGGCCTATAATGACCGGCAGTCACAGCTAACTTATACATGTGCATGCACATGTATAAGCCCAAGTATGTGTTTAGTTACACCCACTTAACTTTTAGTCAACTTCTCATCATATTAAAATCTAAAATACTGCAAGATCTAGCTATTTCTCATTTTTTCTGCTAGCTAAACTTTAAATCCTGTGCTTGTATCCAAGATTGATTACCAGAACTTTCTCTTGCAGCACTTCAGAAAAATAAAATACTCAGACTGAAGTCTTGAGGAAAATTCTGCTGCTGGGCTTCAAGTTAAAAAAAAACAATGATGAGTTATACTTTGGCTTTGATCACATCTTATAAAGAACAAAAGGTCTTGTGGAGAATATGCTATAGATTTCCATTGCCTTGGGAAGAGAGAAAGAAGTTGAAAGGAAATATTGTAATGAGAATTTTAAATTAAATACCTTGTTTACACATATGAAATATAGATGGGTATAAGAACAAAGTGAATACAAAAATAAGTAAACAGAACATATTGGCCATGACAAGAAAAACAAGTATAATGGTTTAGCGACATAACTAGTAAGGTGCCTCTTCTTGTCCTTCCAATCCTTAAAATAATCAGAAAATGCATGAAAACTGTTCCCCATGCTGCAGGAATAATGGGTTATGGGAATTGGAACACTTGGTCAGATTCCAAGACCACACACTAGGAATACAAGAGGGTACAGTTCCTTACAGGATCCAATTCAAAACAAACCACTGGCTCCATATCCCTAATATGGAAAGCCAGGCTGGATTCTCCCTGCAGAACCACTGGTGGTGCCTCCATTTGCCCTATCCCTTTAGACTTGCCAGCAGTCAGTACAATATCCTGAAGGGAAGGCTCTCCTTCCTACGCTACAGCAAAAAGCAGCAAAACAAAAGCCTTGCCTTGGCCAAAGGCTCTGGACTGGCTCTTGACTTTAACCAAAAGACCAAAAGCAGACACTCGTATCCATACACAGCTTTTACACTTTTGTAACACTCCCTGGAGGTTTCACCTCCTCTTTTGGAAAGTTTACCATCACTGTGATCTGACAAGCACAAGTTTCACATGGCCCAGTCCTGGAAAACAAAGAGGATGCTAGAATAGTCACCATATATGTGCCCATAGATAAGCTTTTATGTTGTTGCCCTAGAAAAGGTCAAGGCAGCCAGAGGTTTCAGTTGCATGATTCATAAGCTTTGGTGGTAAAAATGGGGCTCAGATTTCATTACACGTGAAAATCTTGACTACCAGAAATGGATAATCTGCAATTCCTCTGTCTGTTAAAGCAGAACTGAATTAATTTTTTCATTAATGTTGTTTATTTGTTTATCAGCCCAGATAATGTACAGCTTCTGAAAAATGTTTCTTGGTTTGCACTGACCCATGGAAAAAAGCATCCCATAAGTGTGGTATTAAGGCATTTTAAAGTTAATACAGGCACCTTGACTCATTTTAACACGAGGGTTCAAACTGTTTTCTCCCAGAAAAATATCTGAAGCATCTAATCCAATACTTCTTGTGTCTGCTCAGTTGAACATGCTGGCATATGCTTATCTCTTGCAGATCCCAGTTGGTCCAGCACTTTGCCCCTCCTATTACTACTGCATAAGTGTAACCACCAAAACAAGATTAACACTTAAAGTCGTAGCAAGTAATTTTTTTTTTTTTTTTTAACAGTTGGTTTAGCTTTAGCAGGACTACTCCCATTTTTCATTGTGAGTTCAGCCCCGTCACACAATGCATTGTATTTTATTGTTAACTCATGCTTTAAAAGAAAGTTTCTGGTCATGTCCAGAGAGAAAGTAGAAAGTAGAAATTACATTTTAAAAAGCCTGTAATAGAAGGACTAAGTGTGATCACAAAAGGGATTGTTTGACAATCACTGTCTTCTCTTTCGCATATCTCTTTCCTCTTACACACCTTGTTCACTCAAGCTTAAAGGGACACTCATCATTTACTGCAAATACACAACCTTTATACAGAACCACGTGAACCATAGTAAGTTTCCAAATGGGACTGCATTGGATGAGGTGCCTACAATGCAGCAATCTGTGCCAGGGACAGAAAGCTACCAGTCTTCAGATGTCTCACATTCCAGGCCCAGCCATTCAGTTGCATCTTGCATACTCCCTCCCAACTCTCTTCGTCCCCATCAAACCTCTGAGCCAGACACATCTGCGATGTCTCTGGAGTCACTGCCAGACCCATACACTGTGGGGATGAAATGCAGGAGACTAGAGAAGTTCAGTTTCTTTAAGAGGAAGGGGAATGAGACCAGTCAGGTTCTGCTAGGTCATGTTTGCCTATAACAATGACCTCACTCTCAGCAAGGCTGTAGCCTGCTACAGCAACAGCAATAACTTCAGTCAGGCCTAGCACCCTCAGGGACCACACAACAGAAAGGCATGAGGTGAGGAGGAGGGAGAAGAACAGGCCTCAGTGTATAACGTGTATAGTCAGTGTATGTGCATGGTATGCATCATGTAGTAGTATAGGTTATAAAATCCTGTCCTCACTGATAAGAATACCTGGCAAGAATACCTGGCAATATTATATCATTATAGAAGTGCTTCATGATTAGTATGAAATTACACAGGGCAGAGCTCTTAATCAACATTAAGGACACAAATGCTACATAACTTGATCCTCTGAATTATGCACACCAAAATCCCGCAACATCAACTGTGCCTTGGTCATAAAAAGCCTGGCAAAGCAGAAGAATTATTCAGTGTGCATTCACCATGAGCAATCTGAGCCCAGGTGAATCAAAGATCTTAATTCTAAAACTGTCTTGTCTGAGATTTACCATCAGCCCCCCCCCATGTTTAAATGGCTCAACCAGACCCCTTGCAGCAGCTGCCCCACTAGTATTACACAGAATTTGTAATATCTCTGCAGAAGGGGAGTAATGCATTTGTGTTCATACTCTGCAATATTTCATTTGTCATAAAAATCAATAGAAATGTTCAGAAAGGGCATTTTGTGCTCTGAATGTGCTAATGTGACATTCACTGGGCCAAATTCATCCCTAAAGGAACAACTGGCTTCCTGGAGTTCATGCTGTGCCTGATTCAACACAAAAGAGCCTAGTCTTTTTTTTTCCCTGCTGTCTGCAACAGGGAAATTCCACCCTTGGGGATGTGCAGAAGACAGCAAAGAAATTATGACAGTTCCACTTCGGACTTGCAGTCTCTGTTTCAGTTTGTCATTCTCAGCCTCTTCCCGAATAAGATAGACAAGTTTGTCTCCTGTGATTCACTCCCCACCACCCTCTCCTTGTAGACTAGCGCTGCATCTCTTATTTCCTAGTGGGAGTTTCACACACTTGGGCTGATCCACAAACATGTTATGTCTACAACCCCATTCAATTTGCATGCTGAAAATTCCATCCTGGCCAAAACCTCAGCCACCCACACTTCACAGCACATCAGGGGTTTTCAGGGGTCCCATCCACTGATGAGCTCTAAGAACAGGACAAGGACCTTTGATTTGGTGGATATGAACAATTATGAGAAGGAGTTTATCACAAATTCGATTGCCCCAGATCCTCAGGAGAAACAAGCTGGCTTCCCACAGAGCCAATGGCTGTACTCCACGCTGCAGGCCAAAGACTCAGGTATATCAGCAGGACATATCTTCTGCTAAACACCCAAGGTCAGCTTTGAACACCACTTCCATCCACTGGGACTTAGAGATTGATCCGGTGAAGGTAGGTTAGAGCTCTGGCCTTCTGCCAGCAGGCTTTGGCAAGAGAAAAAGCTTAACTACAGAAGGCATGCAGGCTTCCAAGAGGAACAGCAACACCACTATGTCAGAGATATGGAAACAAATAGCTTTCAAAAGGCTCAAAGGATGCAGTTCAGCAGTCACAAGCTAGTGATCACTAGCAGGGCTGTGCTAAGGATTGTTCAATACAAACACATTAAAAATCACAGACAATTCCTGAACCAACACCTAAAAAAACCATTTTAGTAGCTCCTTTCCACACCATTCTGCCCCTTTCATGGGGGTCTGTCCTGTCCCTCTGTGGCTCAGCCTCACATCCCCTCACTGAGGGCTGCCCACTTGCAGCTAGGTCTCTGGCTGGGCATCTAGCTGTTGTCCCAGGCTCCCCCACTCCACCCAGGACGGGCTGATAGTCCTCTGCTTGGCCAGTATAGTTCAGCAGTTGGGTTTCCTAGGGTCCAAAAGCACAAAGAGGGTGGCCAGCTCTCCCACAGCCGGTCTTGGGCAGTTGTGCCTACAGCCACTGTTAGGTTTAGAAACAGAAGCTGGCAAGTACCCCAGGCAATCCCTTTCACCTCCACTGCCATCTAGTGCAGTTTAAGAGAAAACAAAAATCCACAACAGCAGCAAACATGCACTAGTGGCAACATTTGCTGCAAAGCATCCCAGCACTGCTTTCCATCTCCAAATGAACCTAGCCATTTCTTAGCACTCTCCTTCATACACTATGGAATTCATGAGCACTGCCTTAGAGGATAAGTTACTTAAAGCACAGATGGACCTGAACTGAAGCTAGGGTCAGAGAGCACCCGTCTGTCAAGGAACAATGCAAAAGCCTTATCTAGGTCTCCACAGACCAGGTTCTTTGGTCTGCCAGAGAGAACAGCCTCCTTCATGCAGTCTTTCCTCAGACAGCCAGACCAGTGCTGAACCACCAATGACACCGCTTCCTCCACAGCCAAACACAGGGCCAGTCCAAGGGAAGGTGAACGTAGAAAGGGAGAGGAAACACGTAACTACTGGCCGTAGAAAGTCACTGCTTCAGATAGGTGCAGTGCCCTCTGTCACTGTCGGGTATTGCTTATGTGTTGATGGATTTTTAATATCCCACAAGGAAAACACCACACTAATACAACACCAACCTAGAAATCAGAGCTCAAGCAACAAGAACAGCTTGTTCCATCCTTCCAAAAAGCAGATGTGCTTGTGTAACACTGTTCTAGTGCCTCCATGTTGACCATGCATTACTGAAAATGTACAAGGGATTTGATCTCATAGTACATTATTGTTAAAGAAAAGTAAAGGGCTTTGGTTTACTGTTGAAAAGCTTTTAGAGGCTGGATATATAATTCATCTAAACAGTATCTGCTCTATCAGACATGAATTCTGGACAGGTTAATGCCAGCATGTCACACTTTTCAATGAGCAGCATCCTTATCTTGCCCATGTAATTCAAATATTGTATATAAAAAAAAAGGGAGGAAAAACCCTGAGAGATGGAAGAATGTTAAAGTGAAATAGAATTAAAATGCATCTACAGTCAGGAAAGCAAGTACTTAAAAAATGGCTCCACAGCAAAGCTGTACAAGCAAATTGATTTTTTGGTTCACTGACAGAACACAAAAAGTGTTTTTACTCACAGCAACATAGTATTACTTTATCCTTATTTAAATAAAGGTAGAGTATTTTGAAATTAAAAGTCTTTGCAAGTGAAGAATCTAAATATTATGCTTCTAACTTCCATATTTTCCTCCATGAGCCCAACAAAAAAGTTAAGTAGTTTCAGTTGACCAAAATTTTGTTGTTAATAAAATAGTGGAGCAAACACTTTCCCATCATTAAGTCTCAGCAGACCTAACCACTCTGCACATTCAGAGGTGTCTGTTTATCTATTACAATTTTTCCCCTCATGTGAGCATCTTAAAGTTAACACCACTTGAAAGCTCCCCATTCATACAGCCTTGGTGATAACTCTCTCCTGATATTGAAAAGCTGGACATCACTACTGGACAATCAGTGTCACAAATCTACTGTGATACTGAAGAGTTAGACAATATTTACTTGCACATATATACACGTAGTCTTTAGGAAAGAAATGGGAAGATTGTGCCATTGCTCCCCCGCCACCTCCACAAAAAAAAACCAGGCAAAGGTTACATAGATTGCAAGAGAAGACTTATGAACAATTCACAGCTACAGTAGTTCATGTATAAACACAAGCATCTAGTATATACATTTTACAGTGTCTGTGTATATATATTAAGGACAAAGTACATCCATACTTTTCAGGGCTCCAAAAGATAGCTAAGGCTTAGAAATACATTTTTCTTAAATATGTCTTGATTTAATGTAAAAAATTCTATTGTCAGCTAGAAAAAAAAAAAGCAAATTTAACAATAAAGTTCAGATGTCAAAGCTAAGCTGTTAGTCTAAATTTAAAATGTGACATTTGTGAAATTACTAATATCAAGCAGACATTATTTAATTTTAACATCAGTTTAGAGGTTTTTTCTTTCATAACTTTGTAAGTGTACTGCAGAACAACTATTTCACATAGAACCCACTCCGCATCCTTCCTAAGATGCTATAAATAAAACATTCCAAAAAATCTCTACCCCAGTGATTCTCTCTTTTCCATTACAATTCGCCTGTGGTATTATGAAAAAAAAAAAAAAAATCTATTGCACAACAAAATGTAACTGGAGTGCATGTGTTCAATCAGCACTCCCACCTCACAGGAACAAATTCTATTTTCAATAATGTTAATTACTTTTCTTAACAGTCTTCCTCTTCTGCATTCACAGCTCCCATTTTAAGTCATTGCATAAATTTCTGCTAGGGTAACCCATAACTGTTTGAGACAAATATTAACACAATAGAACTATTTCAAAGTGATTGGTTTGTTATTTACTGAAGGATCAGATCATTGCTAGCAGTCAATAAATGCATGCTATTTAGAAAGCAATTTAATTATTCGGTATGTTTTCAGTTAAACCTGTTAATAGTCCATATCCATATAGCAGTTTGGGACTCTTATTCCTCAGTAAGATTTTCAGACTACTTGGTGGGGGTGATGTTGCATTGCATCTGACATATCTAATATAGCAATAACACATTTCACACTGTAACTAGTTACTAGCAATGAGAAAACACCTAGCCCCACTTCAATGAATAAAAGTGTTGCTACTGATTTCAATGCATCCTGGGTTTTATGGATCCTCTAGTATTAAGGTAACCTTTCATGTGAATTGCTAGAATCCAATTGTTTTCAGAGCTCCAGCCCTGCTCTTGTGGATGCAGGCTCAATATTGAATCCATCCTTCCCAAATGAGAGAGAGTCTAGACTGGAGTGACAAGAACCCAGGATTTTGGGGAGTCACCAGATTTCAATTCAGGTCTATCCCTAGCTGCTACAGCACTATGTACTGCCAAACACAGGAAAAACACCTGAACAAAGTAAGTAGAAGAAAAAAAAAAAAAAATATATAAAAGTCATGATCTAAGCATCATAGATATTTTTCTCCTACTGCAATATCCAAATTGCTCTTTTCCTTTACTCCAGCTTCACACAAATCCAATGCAATCAGGAATTTCAGGCTATAGAACAACTAAATCTTCCACCCACAATGGTAATTGGGTTGCAAGAATGGGGTCAGATTGACTATGTCTATATTATCCAGCAATTCAGGGCTGCAGTAGGCAATCAGTAACTGAAGCAGTTGGTGCTAAGGCACTTGCATTGACACTTCGTAAGATATAAGGCTTTTTTTACTTTGTACTGGACTTAGTCTGGTCCGCTATGTTGTATGTTTCCACCACATGTTTTGAAGATGTCTTGCAGACATCTTTGAAGACCACCTGCATCAGCAGTTGGAGTGCGCCTACAGTGGAGCTTCTTGATTTATTTTGGAGAAATCAGAACTATCACATGCACTGAAGTCATTCCCCAAAAAACAACATGTAGTAAGCATGATGACTGAAAGATCTAATTCAGGATAATAGAACAGTTTTGAAGTGAAATGCTAACAGAATCAGGCATTCATTGCCTTTTATAGCTTTTCTTTAAATCTCCACCATTTTATCAGCACAGTACCCAAAAGTGTAAGAAAAGTTACATAGGAGTCAGATTTCTAGGCCAATTGTCATCTAAATAAAAAGACAGCCCTCAGGAATCTACAGAAGCTATAATCACCATATACCAGTGCTGTCATTGTCAGGAAATAATATCATGTTTGTTTTAAGCAGCCAGGAGGAGGTTTTTTCACCTCTACCAATGGGTACCTCAAAAAGAAATCATGTCCCTCTTTCACTTGATAATCCCACCTGTTGGGACTGACACTATAATGATCAATTAATCAGGAAGATCTTATCACTCTCTAGTAACTGTCCAGTGTGTAAAACCAAAGACTGTCCTGTAAGTCTCATAACAGAGCTGAATGGGAATGGTAAATAGTTAATCCATACTTTTTAAAGTCCCCCATAAAAATTAGGAGGTAATGCCATAAGGACCATTTATATACCAAGAGAAGAGTTTGTCATCTAAATGCACTAAAGGTGAGCAAAGAGGATATTAATGGTTCTTTTACAAGTATAAAATTATTTTTCTAGCTTTTAGAATAAAGAATTGGCAGATCTGAGAATTGAGCTAACACGGGTTATTTATTTAATTGGAAGGGCATCCTTTCTGCATCAAACTCGTGCACAGAAAAAAACGTGGATATTACCACACACTTACCAACATTTTTCAGAAAAAAGTTAGCCTACCATCTACAGAAAACTACCCATATGAACCACCTGACTTCCCCCCCACCTCCATGGCAAACAACTAAAGATAACTAAGGGGAACTACAAACCATCAGCAAAGCTTTCTTTTCTCTACACATAAACCCACGCCCAAAGACACTCAATGCATTTTGTTTAGTTTCCTTTTATACCATCCCATAGGCAGCAGGCAGTATTTGGTCACCAGTCAGATCAAGGGCTATAGGTGAACAATAAGGAAGGGGTCTGTTGCACTCTTGAGCATTACCCACATCTCTGTCATATTACATCTTTTGCTTTTATTATTGGCAAACTTAAGCAAGTGTCTTACTCCATTTTGTGGTCAATATAATTTCCAGCTGAAGATAGCAAATGCCTGCGGTGTTTAATGAGAAAAAACTAGATATTGGGTATTGATGTACACTTCTGACTGTAATTCTGTAGACTTAGCAAATGTAGTATTCTCATTTCCATATACATTCTTCATCATGTGTTCAAGTATGATTATACAGACTGCTTAATATTTCTGAATTAAGTGAGCCTCTTGTGGCTAGAGATGTTTATTATTCTAAGTATTTTAGGTTGTTACGCTAATTTTATTTAAATTACTATCCACTGCTTGACACCCTTAATATTTTTCATTGATATGCCTTCAGGGTTTTATTTTACCCTAAAGTCAACTTTGCTGAAGCAGTATATTCAAATTACCTATAATTTTACCATTACTAATTCTTCACAGCTGTTCAGATACAGCGCATCCCTAATAATACACAGTAATATGGAGACACTTTTTATTACCTATTCCATTTGAGTTAAAATCAAGTTGTCAGGAAGAGTATGCAGCTCACAGCAGCACACTGCTTCCCATGGAGCCTGCTGCCCCAACCACCCTCCACCAAGAGCGGTGCTGAGCACAGGCCAGACCCTGGCACCTGCACATTCAGCAGAGCCAGGCTGGCCAATACCAGAAGAGTGTGTGGCCCTACAGAGAGCAATGATTTCCTAATGTTCCAGAAACACTTTCATACTTTGGATATTAAGTAACTTTGTTAATGGTTTCTTCCCCAATCTTGTCATACTTACATCTATTCATGGCTTCATTTTGTGACCCACAAATACTACTATCTAAGTAGATGTAAAGTGGTCCGTGCTACCTCCTCAATCCAGCAACTGCATTCAGAAAAGACAAATCTTAACATTTGCCATCTTAATTTTCCATGAAGCTTTGTCATTTGTAAGATAAAACATGAACTTTAAATCATGAGGCTTTGTGTTTGCACAGTCAAGCTTGAAGTGACATTTTCTCAAGCTCCCTGCAATATAGTTGTCTCTCTGCTCCCTGAAAGGTATCAACTTCTCATTCTTCAGTTACATCTCAGCCCCCAGCAGGTCTCACGTTGCAACCACGTCCAGAGCATTTACTGCACTGCTCACACCCACACATGGCAGTTCAAGTGATACCTCATGTGCTGCATCAAGACTTAGAGACAGCTAACTACTTCAGGTAGTAATGGAAGCTTAGACTATATCATCCCAGGAAAGCTGCAGGGAGGTTGCATTGAACAGTAACCATCCTACTCAAGATGGGGACAGAGATGAGCCCCCAAGAGCCACACCACTGTCGGGAAAAATGCAACACTTTGCTCCAGCCTCACTACCATTATTAACACATAGCTGGTATATCTAAATCCTCAGCACAGTGCTTGGTTTTCACCATTGGCGATAACGAAGACCAACACTTTGTATATCAGCCAACTAGTCCATTCAATCAATGCTTTGCTAGGAGCGCCCTGCACAACAGAATTCAATTCCTTTAACTTTTCTGCCACATACTTTCCAGTATTTGTGGTAATAAACATTTGTTACTAAAAAGGTGACTGGGGAAATCACACAATATTAGCAAAGCAAGCTTTTTAGTGCAGAGCAAGAAAAGCATCATGTCTAATTATGAGTTTTACAATAACTGTATGATACAGTAATTGGGATGATTTGAAGTGCCTTCAGCAAGCGCCATTTAAAGGAAAATCGAGATAGTGAAAAGTAATATTCATTATATTCAGCCATTAGTAAATATTCTCAACTAATACAGTAATGGGAAAAAACAACTCCTATAAGAAACATTTCTGGTTTTCCTATAGTTACTGGAAATCAAAACATATTTGGTAGGATGAAAATTAATTATTTGCCTGCACTGACAAACGTTGCAGCTATGCAGGCTGGGTTGGTTTTTTTCCAATTAATGAAACTGCTTCAAGAACTAAACTCATTTTCTCATTTGTTTTCTCCACTCCTATTCACTCCTTAGATTAACAAGATGCTATTCCAGAATTAAAGCATTATTCTCCTATTACTGTGTAACTCTTAACATTTATTGCAATGACTACACATGCATTTGTAAAGCTGCACACCTTCAAAGGCATCATTTGTTGCTTGCAAGTGTTTGAAATTTGGAACAAAAGTATCTGATTGAGCCTTGTGGTTTACTTTCAGTGCACATCCAACCCAGCAGCACACTACCAAAGTCACTTAGAGAAGACCTGATGAATAAAATGTTATTCTGTCAAAAGTATGGTAATTCAAAGCCACTACAAAAATTGTTAGGAATGTAAACTGATTTAACATGACACAAACCAATGTACGTGCAAAATTATGAGCATGTGTAAAATGTTGGTGGTCCACCATCTTCAGTTCACGTCAGCCAAGACTCCAGCTCCACAGCAGCAAGCCTGTACTTTGTCCTCTGATCTAATGCTGCTTGTGCATCAACAAAAAACAAGTACAACAAAAAAACACCACAAGGAAGGCACCAGTTGCCAATAGACTACAGAGTGTGTTCACTACTCTGTTTTAGCCTTTACTGCTATTTTCATTCAAGAAAAGAACAAAGCACATGGCAAAATTAATTCCCACAAGCTCTTTTGATATGGAATTGTTTTTTAAACTGGTATGTCTAGCCTGTGTATTAGACTGCAAGATAAACTAGCTACAGCATCTTGTGATAACATCATGTACAACAAACAGTCATCATAAGCCTGAGGATTTCTTTATCTCTAATATGATTTGTATATTTTGTCCTTGTCCTTGCAAGTGTAAATTTCCTTCTATGCCCTTTTTTTTTTTCAACTCTTATCACTGGAAGGTCATCATGCTATTATCAGCCACCATTCAGAGAATGCCAGTTGGCCAATAAAGCACTCAGTGAAGCCTTCCATCCATCCGTCTAAGGATGGGGGGGGGGGGGGTGCTGGGAAAGGAATTGTGCCATTTGAAAACATAATTCAACGTCAAACTCGCTCATATGCCACAGTACCTCAAACTTGTAGCTCAGATGCGTACTGTACCATGACTACAGCCTTAGATATAGTCATGGTTTTCATCAGGTAGCTAAGAACTCATTCATTCCATCATGCAGATTTTAATCAAGCATGTCACTGGTACATCAAATTGGGCTAAAACCAATTTGAAGCAGATACCTCAGACAGGCTTTCCAAAGGCTCCAAGGAGTCAGATGCACATCGTCAAACAGGATTCAGTTTTATTTGGGAAACACTGGCCTCTCTCCCTAGCTCCAAATGCATACCTGCACTCAAAAGACCCCTGGTGATGGTCTCCATGCTGCCATCCCTTTACAGCAGCTCCTTCTAAACGAAGCGCTTGGAGGCTTAGCTAGAGGTAGGAAAACTAGAGGCTCAGGCTCCATTGTTTCTTTTACAATAAAAATAAGCTAAACCCCAGGAATAAACCTGAAAGTGTTAAATCTGCTAGGAAAACATGTATCCAAATAATTATGTCATTAATAAGGATTAAACATATTAATAAAATTACTTGCAGAGGGTTCAGTCAATTGCTGGTATCTTTCATGTTAATTAATACTTGGCACTGTATAAATACTCAGACTGTATTTTACTCTATTATATTCATATAAGACAGCTTCCAGAGCATTTTTAGGTAGCTGCTAATGAGAAATAATGGTTGTCTGAGCAAAGCATTGGACTAAGTCAAAATATGAGGCTTGGTTCCAGAAATTAATAGTTGCCCATAATTCCCAAGAGGATGACTTTCACTCCAACACTTTGATTCAGACCCATACCTAGTGCAGACGAGCAAGCTTCTCCAGATACAGGAGCTCTGCCATGTGCGTCTGTCTATCTATTTGCAGGACAATATCCTGTACTTGGGATTAGCCCCAGAAACCTATCAGTTCCGTGTGTATGTGTATATAAATCTCTTCAGTGCACCTCTTCCACTCAGCAGAAAGAGACAGGCTTAATTTATTTTTCAAGATCTAAATACAAATTTGTGTCTTATCTGCAGACCAAATACTGAAATGAGTTTGTCTGGCATCTTCATCTCTCAATGACCACCATAGTAGCCCTCGTCTTGGCACACATTCTTTCCAGAAGGGACAAATGGGGCCTATTTAGCTTCAGTCTGGCTGCGTGGAATAATTCATTTGGACAGTCAATAATGCTACTCTCCAAAATGCCAGCCAAACGCTATCAGAGACAGGCTAAAAGGCCTTCAACCCAGACTAAAACACTGGCTTCTTCACAACTGTGAAGTTCAGATATTCATTTAAATAGCAACTAGGCACCCTGCAGTAGTGCTTATGGTGGCTGCAGAATTATCTGACCAATCAGATGGGAATAGTTGTCCTTGCTGACCTTGTATCTTTGCAGCTCCAGAGCTCCATATCACTTGAGAATATTGCCTGCTTCTGTACCCAGGAATCATCCAGTTCCCATTTATGATTTCATCTGATCTTTTCCCAGTTACGTTGCAGATCATCTACTCACTTTACCAAACTGAAACAAACTGCCGGTGTGCTGCCAAATTCATGCATTAAACAGAAGAGGGGTAACTTCAACTCCTTCCCCTTAAAGGGACAGGTATTTGCTGTAGCAATAAGATTTCTGAAAGAAACATGATGCTTAAGCTGATCATTTCATTTTTTCCACTGCAAATTAAGCTAACACTTAAGTCACATTGTCCTTAGAGGCTAGTCAAGATGCTCTGGCTTTATTTCTGCAAATGCTAAAACAATCCTTCATGCTGCAAGAAAATAATCATTCCTTGGTAAAGTAGAAAAAAACCCCACAACTTCTCTACCTCCTCCCTAGGTCATCAGGATTTTTTCTGGTCCTGCTGAGCTCAGAGCATGACAGTACTAGACAGGTTATCATCACACTGTCAGAAATTCTTCAAGCTGCCAGCTGCTGCTACTCCAGCCTATTTTTCAGTAACCACAGCTCATCCTGCTGCCTGCCCAAGTCTTCCATTGCTGGAACACAGTCATTGCCAACTGGCAGGATTGCTTCAAGGAGGAGAAAGGCTTTGCTAGACGTCTGCTTCCCCCCTCTCCTACCCCTCCCAAAGAAGAAATGCCATTTAATGACAGGTCCCTGTCAGCCAGGAATGACTGGCAGGTTGCTTGCATTCCTCTTGAGAACAAGTTTTGTAAATATGTGCTTAAAACTTGTAAGAACCTACAAGTCAAAAAAGCTTAACAGTAGTTCTTCAAGTACAAGGACGACTTAAGGTTAACTGCTTCCTTAATGTGCAATAGTAAAATAGATTTACATAAATAAAGTACTTTGATTTTAAGTAGCGCTCTTTCTCCTAAAATAGTTCCACATCAGGAGATGTGACCTTGTTCAAGTACCCTTTGAACTAGCAGTATAGGGGATCTTTCAGACACAAGTTTCCTAGATTCAGCTGACTAAAGGAAGTTTCTCCCTACAGCAGGAAGGAAGAGCAAACATTTGTTACGGGGGTTTGCTCAATAATGAATAGGTTTGGTGAGCAAGCACAGAAAGCTCGGCTGCTACTAGACTGCGCTGGTACAACCCACCCTGCCAAAGGGCCAGCATAAACCACAGCCAGGCTTTTACATATACCACACTCAGTTTTACATCTACTAGGCTTTTAGAATCTACCAGTCAGGCTTTTTCTCTCTGATTGTGCTTTCCTACTGCCTTCTCAGGCAACAAGAAGATGCCGCAATATGAAATGCCATCTTTTCCAACTCCCACCCTGGTTGGTTGCATGTGAGTTCTCGTCTGAGACATTGCTTAGATTTCACTTGAAATCCAAGACAAGGGTACACAGAACACGTTTTGTGCAGCACCCCTGCAGAGCCATTGCAGGGACTCTTTCCGAGTACAGGTGTTTGCCCTCTTGTCAACACTTTTAAAAGAAAAAGAAGGAAAAAAACACCACAGACTTGCAGCAAGCAGGACGGCCCATCTTAGACAAAATCCATGAGATATGAGATAAGGCCCTGATCAAGAAAACTGCATCCTTGCAAGTGTTTCTTACTCACCTAAATAGCCCCACTGAACTCAGGGAGAGCAAAGTGATATATCAGCTAAGTGTCTGCAGTCTGTCAGGACACACTGGATGCTACAGAATAAATGTCAGGGTACACAGGTATACCCAAACAACTTGAATATTCCCAGCATTAAAAGCACAGTTTTAGGAACGGGATAAGGAAAATATCATACAATAGCCCTATTCGCAAAACTTCAAGGGTCACCAAATACTTTAACTGGTATGTGCACTGTACAAAGGGTTGGAAGCCACATCTCCTCAAGGAGAACAGCAGGCACTTCCCAGCCATCTTGTGGGGAGCAGCAGTCCCCACACTGTGGAGAGGGTAGAAACCTGAGGAAAACATGCTTTCCTGAAAGAAAAAACTCACATACCCTAAAGCTTGCTGGTTCTTCCAACTGTACCTGTTAGTCTAGTAAGAGATATTACATCTTCCTACAAGCCTTGCTTTGCTATTATTTGGGCTGGATCTTGGGCAGAAAAAAAAAAAAAAATCAGTTTATCATTCTGATATTATGATTTTCCTCACACATGCCTTGCTCTCCTCTCAGACAGAAGGAACCCTCAGTACTGAACCACAGGGATCACCAGTACCTCAGCTCAGCCATCCTGTCCCACACAGCCTGTCAGCTCCAGCCCTGAGGTAACACCAGCCGCCATCTTGTGTGCTCACAGCCACGTCGAGGGATGAACACGGAACACCCCTTTGCAGGGGTGTTGGCTGCTGTTAGCAGCTCCATGTGCCCTTATGAGCCTGGGGAGGAGCAACTGCACCCACACAGAGCCCTGGGTCTCCAGAGCACTGGAGGAAGGCAGCCAGGCCACCCCAGGCACAGCACCCGCTGGAGCCCCATGCGTGCAGCTCCCCTCACCCAGCCCAGCCACAACTGGTTCCAGCCAGCTCCACAGCCCTGTGAAGTGCAGAGGATGAACCCGCCACACCCTAAACCCTTACTCACCACAGCAGGGCACCGAGGAAGAGGTCTGCAGACACCCACGTCTCATGAAGGAGCAGAAGGGAACCGCAAAGGGTAGGATGACAAGACAGTCACAGGCACACCCCTCCATCCCAAACTCCCATCACCTTGGGGGAGGCATTTTGGCACTCGCAGCGAAGATGCGGAAAGTCAAGACTAGGGAGGGGAGATGTTTATTTAGCTGTTGTGTTCATCTTTCCTCAATACTCAGATCAGTGATCTGAAGTTTGTGCTGACTGGCAGCAAATTAAGTCCAGTAAGATGTCCTCCACTGGAGGCTGCGCTGCCCACAACATGGAGCAGGCAGCCATCTTGCCCTGCTGCCACCCTCCTCTGGCACCAGCTCTGCACCTATTTCTACACCGGGCTGCATGATTTCAGGCCTTTCACAAAGCACCCTGTAAGTGCTTTAGATTAAATCATTAATTATTATACTCATTAAAATCCCACTTCAAGATTTATCTTCTTCCTATATTTCCATTAAACAAATTGGGTGTTAGTTTCCAGTTACTCATTTTGCAGAAGCAAATCCATCAGTGAACCGATACAGTGATTTTATACATTAACTCCAGATCTCTCCTGCAAGACAGATTTTTTTTTTTTTGTCCAATTTCCAAGAAAAGGGACTGGTCAGTTGTACAGAGGTACTGCTGCTCATGCACTGGCATGGAAAACACACCAGCAACATGGCTTGTGAGATCAGATCCTGCACCACACCAGAAGATGCCTCAGTTGTCCAAAAAAAGTGGCCTAGAGCCACTTACAGGAATTGACTCTTTGCTCGAAAGCAGGTGCCTCCGAAAGAGTTATCACACAGCAAACATGAAATGTTAAAGGTTTGGAAGTGGCATGTGGTTTGCCTGTAGTGCTGTTTCAAATCATCGGGGGGGGGAATCTAATCTAATTCATATGGAAATGAATATAAGAGGATGCTTCTAATTCTTCTGACCTTTTCCAGTGCACTGCAATAGTCTGGGTTCTGGTTAGCAGATTTGTACCAGTACCTGGTATGATTAATGCTGACTACTCCAAAGGACAGGATGAGAACAGAGAAAACATACATGAACCTTATTCAAAATCAAGACAGGGGAAGAATTAAATTCAAGAAGATTAATCCACAGACAAAAGTCTAGCAAGTAACTGCACAGTCCCATTTAAGCACTCAGATTCCTTTCTTTTTCCTTGAAGTCCACTCTCATCCAAAGCACACAAGCAGATGTGAAATTTAAGTGCGTGCTGAACAGCTTTCTTAAATTGGATGCTAAAGAACTTGACTGAAAACACTCACCAGCAGGGAGCTACCAGCTAAAAAGCTTTCTCTGTGTTACCAAGATACTGAAGTGGCTGGCAGTCAGTCCTACCTGGATCCCAGAAGACCCCCTAGAGGTACCAAAGTTTGATGCCACTCATTGCTGTAAGCGTACAAGTCCCCAACAGATGTGGGGCAGAGAAGCAGCAAGAAGGAAAGCAGCTGCATGGGAAGCAGGCTCATACAGAGACCCACAGCAGGCTTCCTCTGGGAAAGGAGCAGGACAGCCATATACCAGCATTACAGCCCTCCAGAAACTTCTTGGGTAGTCGAATCTCACTAGATGAGTAAGTATTAACCTGTTATACAACACAGGCTCTAACACTGGTTAGAGCCAGTTTAGATATACTCACAAGAACTGCCATTAGTGAAACATGAACCTGCCCTGTCCATGTAGGATGAGGCAGCTCACACAGCAGTGTGGCACACAAACCAGCAGAGCAAGTGCCAGAGAGTAAACCTGCCCCTGTTCCCGCTACCACAAACCTTCCAGTCTCTCAAAATTGACTAGAGGATGTTTTGTCTAATAGTTTGATTCTGGATTATAATTTTATCTTTTATGTTTGCCTCTGATACACTTCCTCTCCTTCTCAGACTGCCAAGGGTAGAAAAGCACTGCAGAATTAAAAGGGGCACGAGATGCTACCAAGGCTCATTCTGATGTACTTTTTACGAACAGTCTCAAGCCCAGTGGCTCAATGGGTTATAAAAATAAATTGACACAGTATCAGAAAGTAATTTAATATGCATTACCTATTGCATTATGGATTTAGAATTCTTCCCTTTAAATGCATTCACAGCATTAGAGCAAGATATTTTGACAACTTCTGAAAACTCTGTCAAAGCCATTGGGAATACAAGCTACATATCTGTGAGCCAGAGAATATGTCTTAGAAAAACCTGATCGACACAGTTCTACCCCATCCTCAAATGGTTCATACATTATTTCCAGCTGAGTATGAAGATCATGATGGGTGAGGGTGCAGATAGGACATCCAGATTTGCAGGTTTCTCAATTTCTCTTACAATTAATAATTTACTTTTTTTTTTAAATAACCTGAAGGCATCTTGGTTTATGCTAGTGACAGAATTCTAACGACTACAATATTCAAGTACCTCAGATTACACAAAAAAAACCCCAAAACCAAACACCAAGCAAAAGAAACAGTATCCAACATAGTGAGACTAAACTCAGAGAAGGTAAAGCACAGGAAGGGAGAGCAGCAGACAGAAGTGAAGGTGCCAGTGCAGGTTATATGAAAGAGCAGAAATAAAAGCAAAGATCTTTTAAAAATCTGTGTCCCTATCCTAAACTCTCAATAAATCTGCCTCCCTTTCTTTCAACCCATCACGACCACATCCTTCTTCCAATTCTAGAAGAGGAGGAAAACACTATTTTGATGAATTTTGCAAATTAAAGTGAAGTATGTTTTGGAGCACATCTCCAGGAGACATAACTCCATTTGCTTTTAATGCCCCCAACTTCACTTCTGAACTCTATTCTTGTTTGGTTCCACTATTAAAAAATACGTGTTCCAGTAACTCTGCATTGTTTTTGATTACACTATTTGCCTGAATCTATAAGTGCATGAGTAGGAGAAATTCTGACAGTTCTTAAAAAAAAAAAAAATAATCATCAAGAACCACACTCATCATCCTCTAAAGGCTCAGAGGTTTCAATCAACATTCTGAATAATGGAATCTTGCTATCTCACTCTTGTAAAAGCTGGCCAGCAGAATTAGGGAGGAGAGAGTCAATGGTTTCCCATGCCCATCAAGTCAATGCTCCTCCTGAACTAATGCACACTGATGCTATACCCAAGAGAGACGCACTACTCTTCAATAGGAAGCAAATTTCATTCTCCATTAGGATTGATTTCTAGACTAAAGAACATGTCTAATTTTAATTTGCTACACACAGATAATTGACTTTATACTGAAATTGCCATCATTTAATGTTTATCATATTCAGATCTGACGAGCAACCTGAGGAGTAGAAATTACTCTTCTCAAATTTGACTTACTTATATCTTTTCTGCTTACTACAAATGAAATAGAAAAATCTTTGGCCCATTCCCAGGACGCACATTGAGTCATCCTGTGAAGACTGTTTCATATGTGACATACCAGGAAATCACATGTTTGTAAATCACACTTATTCAATGCTATCTGCAGAGATGATATATTATTGCTGCAGCTGATACTTTAAACAGGATTACCAAGATGCAGGTTTTTTGTTTCGCCTCCAAGTTCTTCCATTCTTTGGCTCTTCACTGCAGCTCATTACACTTAACTACTGCTCTTCAGCTTTCTGTTCTGCACATATTAACACCTAGTCATCAAAAGTCTGTACAGCATCAATCTGTGCTCCAGCATGGTCGCACTCAAATATTGTACAGTTCTTCCTACCACTTCAAGAAAGATCAGATCTGTTTTGATACTTCAGTTCTCATTGTATCAGCGAGGCTTTACTCTCCTTTCTTGAAAGCACTCAACACTAAAGATACTGCTTGGCTCACAGCCACATCATCTCATATTGCAATCCTGAGAGAGAACATATGCACACTAAGGATAATGAAAAGCAACGACAGAGAGAACAGTTGCTCTAGATCACAAGTGGCACACAGGAGACGATCTTTCTTTTAGATCACAGTGGGTCAAGATGAAACACTAACTTTCTTTTTCTCCTTTTAGAAGTTACGTTTTAAGTCTTGTGTGCTGCCTGGGATTCATCCGTAATTATATCCTACTAAAATTCCACCATACTTTCAAGCAGCCCTAGTTTTCTGTTTGGGGGCATGTATTATTGCTGTGCCTATTAAACAACTCTTCTGCTTTGAAACCAAAAGAACAGGCAGGAGGTAAAAGGCAGGACTTCTGAGAGATGTTGCTATAAATCCTCAACTTACTGCATAGGAATTGTGAATATAAATTATTTATAAAGGTCTAGGGAGTACCAGGTTATACATACTGCAGAAAACACATAGAGTTTTGGGAATGGCAATATGGTTCAGCACAAACTGAGAGCCACTTGGTAGTACTGCCTGCTGGAGGGCATATGTCATCACCACATGGCAAGTCATGAAAGTGTGAAATAGGATCGTTACGATAACCTGCCCTCCATTCTAAAATAATGATAATGAAAACAATCTATTCCGCACTCCTCCCAGGAACAGCAAGACTTAAAAAGGAACAAGAAGAATATTAAAATAAAAAATACTGGGGAAGAAGAGTGATTTTTCAAAATTAACTCCAAAACAGTCTGCAAGCTTAAGCATTTACCTTGCAAGTGCATTTTCATTTTAGTAACAATTAGATCCTCAGTCAAAAGAAGCAGTATTCAACAGAGTAGCACTCACTTACAGCAATTGCAGCAAAATAGCACCTGAAGAGCTCAGACTGACTAGCAAGTTCAGAGCTGGGCAAAGGAAGCCTCAGAACACTATTTGCAATGAGCAAGTTTTCTCAGTCTTAGAAAGCCCAGGAGTTTGCTACAGGCTCTTCCTTGCTTTCCAACTCACCTCCATACAGACACAGCAGACTCCTGGAACAGGTCAAATAAGACGCGTAAGATTTCTGTTCAGTTAAGCTTTTGCACAAAGTGCCAAGCCCCATTCTTTTAGGGGGAAAGTCATTCACAATCTATAAAAGAAAGTGCCCAGTACCAGCGAACAACATCACAGTAACTGCAAGAACTGGAAGCCAACTCTTCTCTTATTACCCTACTGATAGCAGCTACGTCTGCTCCCACACATGGAAGTGCTGAGGGACAATGCTGACCCTAAAACTGACAAAGTACCTGGTGGGAGAACTTACCTCATTGTGCAGGGCTTGTCTCCTTGCTGTTTCCTCCTCTGCAAACTCAGCTTGCATTGCAGCTTTCCAGGGTAAAGCCTTTCTTCAGGAGACCAAGATTGAAAATCCTTCATCTCACAAGATTTAAGTCTCTTGGCTATAAGGATTTTTATTGTACAGCTTTAGGCTTCTGGGGACTTAAGCATGGCCTTCTCCCACGACAGGGGAAACTTCTCAGCTCTGATTTCTGCAGGGATTTCAATCATAACCAGGTCCCTCCGCTGCTGCAGGCCCCAGCCATATTGTAGCTCCCAAATTGCATCAGTCCTTCCCCCCAAGCTTCCTCTCTCACAAGCTGACCCTAAACCTAGACTTCACCTGTCTGTGGGCTGGGCCTTTTACACCAGCCCACAGCCACACTTCATCTCACTAATGAGCAGGGCTTTCCCCTCAAGCCCCTTGCCCTGGGCCATACCCAGGCTGGGAAGCTGCTGGAAGGTGAACAGTCTAGTAAAGCTGCTGCTGCCAGCACAAACTTAAGCAGTAAAGCTATGTAAGCCAGGTCATTTAAAAAGTAGGGAAGAGGAAGGTATGGGTGATGATCCTCTGAGATATTCATCAATAATCAGGGAAACTTTTCTGAAGCAGGGAAGGTATATTGATCATCTTTGCGTGTATGCTGCTGACCAGCCCAGGAGGCATTTACTAGAGCATATGAGTTTGGGCTTATATTTATTCTGTAGAGGGGAAAGAGCACAGCCTGTAAGGGATCCTTCTGCTTTCAGGGGTTTACATGAGCCTAGTGATACTGCAAAAGAAATACTGCAGAACAGGCAGA
Source organism: Phoenicopterus ruber ruber (assembly GCA_009819775.1). Taxonomy (NCBI): domain Eukaryota; kingdom Metazoa; phylum Chordata; class Aves; order Phoenicopteriformes; family Phoenicopteridae; genus Phoenicopterus; species Phoenicopterus ruber. The sequence continues at coordinate 9,149,860 of CM020229.1, read as the reverse complement.
GGCCCTCTCCCCCTTTGCGAGACTGACACCGGCAGTTAGGTAGTCCTGCTAACACCACATGCACTGCACACACCATGTCACAATTTCTCAGGAGGCTACTAGCACCCACACTCTGAGTAATAGCCTGTCTGGTACTTTACACATTACGAGCTGTAATAAATCTATCTGGCTATTTATCTCTTTCCCTGGTTAAAACATCCTCGTGGCTCTAAAAGGTTGGACTATTCAGAGATTTGAACTAGCAGTCCTACCCCCAACTCCAAATACTGTGTGGGATTATTGTTATCTGCAGCAGCAGAACATGTTATTGTCATCAGCTGAGGGGATGCTTACACCCACCTGACTGCAGTGTACTGTAGAGACACCTGAGCTCCCTAAAACTAGTTCCCTTCAGCGCTAGTAGCTTTTTAACCAGGATGCTGTGAAGCATCCTGGATTTATTTATTCAGGTTTTCCTGTGCTGAGTTCAACACTGCAGCAGCTAATTCACAGCCCAGATCGCTGTGTCTCCTAGCTTTATATTTAAAACACTTTCTTGAGATGCTGAGATCCCCTTCACCCAGTGTGGCAGGGAGGAGTGACTGGAATCTGAATGATTTCCTACTCTCCAAATGAGTATTTTAAGTGGCAAGGGTGGGACTGGATGTAAAGGAGTGGAAAATATTTCAGGGAAAAACTGAGGAAGACCTTAATATGTCCTAGCCTGGAAAAGGAAGGAATAAATTTCCAAGCTCCAAACCACTGTAGGGATCTGGAAAATTCTTTCCTGCTCAGACCTAATTTACCTTACTGATAGATTTCCCCTGAGGAGGGTGAAAGATGAAGCGGCAAATTTCTGCAGGGAGAGAAGCTTTTTTCTCACAATGGCAAAGACATAGATGAAGGACCCCACCACCTGCCTGGAATGCCAGGTGTATCACATATCCACCTGAATTTCTCAGATTAGACAGATGACCTGCATAAATGTGAGCTTTCAAGAAAAAGCTGGGCTCACTGCAAAACATTCTGGGTGCTCTGGCTGGAGCCATTTGAATATACAAGTTTCCTTTCCAGGGGAAAGACCTGGCAATTTCAGATTTCTTTCTGTTACAACATGAAATGAAAAAAACATAAAAATCCAGTAAAATGAGATTTCCAGAATTTTTTTAGGCAAATACAAACCTATTTTTATGAAATTAAAAATTCTTGTTTGATTTTTTTGATTTTTATCATTATAGTATGAAAATTATAGAATCATTTAGGTTGGAAGAGACCTTTAAGATCATCGGGTCCAACCGTTAACCTATCACTGCCAAGTCCACCACTAAACCATGTCCCTAAGCGCCACATCTACACATCTTTTAAATACCTCCAGAGATGGTGCCTCAACCACTTCCCTGGGCAGCCTGTTCCAGTGCCTGACAACCCTTTCAGTGAAGAAATGTTTCCTTATATCCAGTCTAAATCTCCCCTGGCACAACTTGAGGCCGTTTCTTCTTGTCCTGTCACTTGTTATGTGGGAGAAGAGACCAACCCGCACCTCACTGCAACCTCCTTTCAGGTAGTTGTAGAGAGCGAGAAGGTCTCTCCTCAGCCTCCTTTTCTCCAGGCTCAATAACCCCAGTTCCCTCAGCTGCTCCTCATAGGACTTGTGCTCTAGATCCTTCACCAGCTCTGTTGCCCTTCTTCAGACACACTCCAGCACCTCCATGTCTTTCTTGTAGTGAGGGGCCCGAAACTGAGCCTAGTACTTGAGGTGCAGCCTCACCAGTGCTGAGTACAGGGGGACAATCACTTCCCTACTTCTGCTGGCCACACTGTTTCTGATACAGGCCAGGATGCTGTTGGCCTTCTTGGCCACCTGCCAAATTACTATATAAGATATAATAAAATGAAAAAAATTATTTAAGAGGAAAAAATTGACTTTATCAGTGTGTTACTTTATTTCCAATCTTTTAAAATGTGTTTTTATTGAAATCAACACGATCCTCATTAATTTAATCCATCACAACTTTTTAAAATTCTTATTCCCAGTGTTAACCAGAGTCCTTAGCTTCTGTAGAAAAAAATGTGATTACATGCCATAAAATCACAAAGTATTTTCATCTGGAATATAAATGGAAGTAACCTTTCCAAACAGAATATATTAACATATGCTGGAGAATCTATTGGTTATTCTGAGACCTCTTTCTTTCAGTCTTTAATCACTAAAGCCATCATTTTAGAGTCGTTTTTACAAATGGCAAAAGGACCAATAGCTCTCTTGAGAATGTGGAGGGTTTTTTCTTAATCCAGGCAAGGTCTCACAAATGTGTTATATTCTAGTAACTATTTTTTAAGCAGAAATGTTGTCCCATTCCCTAAGATGATAAACAAATCTGATTCTTCAGAATTCCATTAAGCTCCTTGCAAATGAAATAATCTTCATCTGAGAAGTACAAATATGCAGATGGCTTCACCCTATTATATCTTATTCCTTCAAACAGAAGGAAATTAGAAGAAACCAGAAACTAACAAATATCCCCAGGCAAGATTTGCAAGACCCTGAAGAAAATGGAGAAGCACATCTGTTGCTCTTCTCCTCTTGTGATATGGAGAACAAAACTGATACAATACACCTAAAAGGGGTCATGTAAGGAGAAAGGAAAGGAAGTAAGTAAAAGTTGTCAAATGCTCAGGAGAGCTGTATCATCATGGTTTTTTAAAAGACCAACTCTCTCTGCTCTATCTTAAATCAATAAAGTTCAAACTCCTGCCTTTAGGAGAAGATGTAAAACTAAGGATTTCAGTAGCAATATGTGCTTTCTTTCAGTCCTGTTTTCCCAGATCTCAGAAGCACCATGCTGTCTTCTTGAAGGTACATCCAAAGGCTTTGTCCACCAGGCGTCTAAGTGATGCTGGAGTGTGAATCCTCTAGCAGGGAGCAGCTACCTGGGGACTGGGCACTGCAATGTTCAGTAACTGTGATGTGGGTCTTGACCTCCTTGGATCTTGGTGGCCATCATATAGATTATGCACACTTGAATTTCATATCATCTTTTATCTGTCTGATCCATTTAGACTGTAAGGCCTTTGGGCTTTAAGTAGGGACATTTTCTTAGGTGGAGAGGAAAGGTGGCTAGAACAATGGGGCATTAGAGCTTCAGCTTGGCTTTCAGAAAGTCTCTACACTTCAGCTAGTAAATAAAAATAACATTTTGGGACAATGATGTCCATGCCATTTAGCAGAAAAAAATCACAAATTTCTAATATATCCTTGAAAAGCAGATTAAAAATTTCCTTGCTCTTGACAAGACCTTTTTCTGAAAAGTGGTAACATGAGTTTGGAAGCTGGGACTTTTATATACCTTACAGCTGTGGAGCAAGTGAATATCAGGGATTCTTGGGGCATGAAGTATGTGTGAAACCACTTATTGGATGTCAGCTGTAGACTCTGACATTTAGTCTAATTATTAAAGAAAATATTACAGCAAATAAGATTAATAAGACACAAGGAATTAGAATTTACTTAGTGAGTTTTGTTAAGCAAAGAATGATTTTAGATGCGGATCTGGGTTATATTCACCAGAACTAGAGATGGAGTTTGGATACCTGAGAGACAGTGGCTTAAACAATTAAAGAAAAAAGCACAGGAACCAAGGGAGATCAGAAAGGTTCTGCAGAATTGTAAGCAAATTCACAAAGGAGCTGGAAGGTATAATTCACAGGTAACAGCTCAGAGATGTCTCTAATAGCTGAACAAAATGAACCTGATGAGATAGGAAGATGTGGAATTAGGCTCTTCTCTCTCCACGTAAGAGTAAAATGTAGTTTGTGAATTGGCTAACAATTGAGCATGAAACATGCTATAGAAAAGTCAGCATTGAATGACTTTGTGGGACAATTCTGTACTGGGGACATAGGATCAGCAGATGGAAAGTAGCAAAAGTCCTCTGATCTAAGGACCTCATATGAGAAAGAATATCAGGAGAAGTGCCTCTCACTTCCATCAGCACTGCCATTTCTGTGTCACACGTGAGCTTTCAACCTCTGGGAACCACAGCTGGGAAAGATGGAATCACTGGATTTCATGGCCTCTTGGTGGGGTATTTCAGAGGAAGGAAGGCTGCATAATGATGGTGGTGTTCCTACAGTAATTGCCCAGCTTGATTTGGAGAGAATCACTTCACATCAGTACCACTCTCCTTATGGGCAGCTTGATAATCAAAACTAGGTTAGCAGAGGATTTTGGCTCCATTTATGCTAGGAGCTAACTCTTCCCATTCTGGACCCCACTGTCTTTGTGCAGGTCAGAGAGAGGAGTTCTCTTTGAATTGCCCTTGATTTTACCTAGTGCTCAGCACTGCAATGTTCACACTAAGGCTTCATCCTCCAGATTACCATCGTCATCACTATGGGGAGGATCTACAACAATCTGAACAATAAGGTCATGACTAGCGAATGCAGATCATTGTCCAGCCTTATGTAATGCTGTATCTTAAGCATATGGAAGAGAACCCAGCTGGCTAAGAGCACATCCATGTCTGTAGTCAGGACATACTGAATGTTTTGTTTTCAGAGTTACAAATCACCCAATATGTAATCAATGAAACTTGTGTGCCCCAGTTTATCTTGTATAATATAACAAGCACTAACTACCATTGGTTATTTTTATGAAATTGCATTCTTTAACTTGATTTGACACTGTACTAGCTCTCTGCTTCCCTCCCAGCAACAGCACACTGCACGGAGGAAGTTTGATCTAGAACAGAAATCTATGTGCTTATATAGATCAAGGCAGAGGTATTATTTGCTATATAAAAATTAATGAATGCAATAATCACAGACAGCATTCGCTACCAGAAAGAACATAGGCTCATTGACCTAGCAATAAGCTCAGGCAGGGCTTTATGGATGGAGTTTTTCACTAATTAGTTTGATGGAGAAAAGAAACGTTGCACAGCACAATGAGGAATAAAAGCTAAATAGCCAAATATGTTTATGCTCTCATCTTTATCTTCTCTGCCACTTCCTTTCCATATTTATTCAGAAGATATTTAAATGACTGAAGACTGTAACAAAAAGGAAGACGCCTAATTGTGTAGGCCATCTTTTCTTTATTGAAAAGCTGAGCTTTTTCAGTATTTTGCAATTTTGCTGTAGAAGATCTGTCTACATAGCTGAAGTGCAACAGAAACATACCTAAAGACTGAAGCTGTATTTACACACAAGTCCACATCTGAGCCTGGACCTACACAACAAACATTTTGCTGGGGTGTAACCTCAGTCTTCCGGAGAGATCATGCGCACAGCCTGGTAATAGCTGTTTGACTACCCAGTGCCCTTGTGGCAACAGATGCAGGAAAAGCAACAGCTCATTTATGAAATAGTCATCTTTTCTATATATTTAAGACACAGCAGGGAGAGCTGGAACCAGGTTTCAAGGACCAGAAGCAGAGATTTTCATTTTATAGTGAATATTATATTCTTATTGTAACTCCTACTGCTTGATTTTCAAAGCCTAGATTCCCTCCACTCCTGCTTTGAGAGGTGGCTCTGGGAGGATTAGGAGGCAGATGACCTGACTTGCTACTGAAGTGTCTGTGAGTGTTGCTGGAACATCCTGCCTCAGCATCCCAGTCCCTCAAAGGGTCTTTACAATGACTTCCACCTTGCTTTGTGAGCTGTCAGTCAGGAACGCTAAAATGGCCGGCTCTTGTATTGTAACACATGGCAAAACTTCCTTGATTTGGGCAAACAGGACAAAATGTCATAAGAAGTCAGCGTAAGAAGTGCTATGAGACCACAGTGAAATTCATGGTCTTACTTCCCATCCTTCAGTCAGTGCTCACTGCAGAACCACCACGGCATCAGATACTTCATTCCCACACCTGGGCTGCAGAGAGGCAAGAAAAAATTTACTGAGGAGAAACGTAAAAACATAAACCTAAGCTCTAGAAAATGCTGAAAGGATGATGCTGTGCTCTTTCTGCTGCTGCTTGGAGAAAATTTGAGTTGCCAACAAAGAGATGAATTTTGGATTTACAACGTGACCATACCCCACTCTCTCTCCCCCTTTAGCTTTGCCCCTTGAAGCAAGCACTGTGTGATGTGGCCCTGGCTCGCTTCAAATCATGGCTGCCCCCATCAACAGGAGTTACAAATTAATCTCAAAAGAGTAAAACTGGTCATTCAGAATCATGCCAAAAGTTGGTGTATCATCAGTAGTGAGAAATGCAAATGAGATGACAATGGTTAGAAGTAAAGTTCAGGCATCTATTTAGGAAATTCAGTGCTATGTTCAGGATTCCAGCAGACATGGCAGAGAGTCTTACCATGTTCAGGGGACCGTAGGGATAAGTGACAAGTCCCTGTGGATGCAGCATGACCAAAGGGCTGGAAACCTGGCCACACGGAAAGCCGAGCAACAGAGGGAGTTTGGGTTCCAGCAGGAGAGAACAAAAAGAAATCTCAGGTGCAAGACGACACAAATCTGTAATATCTCAGCATGGGAAATTAGAACACACACCAACATCTTCAAGCATGTGAATTTTTTTGAAAGACAGAAGGAATAATGAGCAAGACAGCTGATGTGTGACATTACAGAAAGCATTATACAATCATGGATAAGATTTACATAGCTATAAACATGGAAAGCAACACATGAATACATTTTTTAAAAACTTTTTTACTTTGTGGAGTTCTGACTTTATTGTATGTCACCAGTTTCACATCTGCTCACCATGGCTTGAGATATCACTGCTGGACTGCTGGACTGAGCTTTGTATGAGCAGACATAGCGTCATGAATCCTTATTAATACAATCTTACAATCCTTACAGAGCTTGTTTCAGAGCTGACACTTACTGGTTAAAGTTGTTCTTTCTTTCCCTTACGCCAGAAAGAATGACAGAGAGTCGCTTGTACTTGTACTCTGAATTGCACCAAGCCTCCCCAAGGATAGGGAGTGCAGAATAGAAGGGAAACACCATTTCTGATTTTAAATGCATAAGCTAATTTGCATCCAATTTCCATGTGTATTAAAACAAAATAATTTTTCTGTCTGCATATAAAGGGCTTCGCTCCTCTAGTGACAGAGAGGGCTGCTTCAGATGGGCTGGGAATCGCAGGTGCTGGTTAAACTTTGTCAAGCCTGTCTGCATAGCAGAAAACAAACCACCCAGGCCCCAAGCCTGCAGAGGTGCACTTAATGAACTCGAGTTCATCTGCTAAAAGAAATCATCCACGTCTGTCACACATTACATGTACTGAGGAAAGGGGAGAGGAGGGCCTGGGCAGCATCCCGTCCCCTCCTTTGGGAAGGAGCAAGCCCTATGGTAGAGAATAGAGCATATGAATGTGCTTCCTAATGACTGCTGTAGAAACCACTTTAATGCAGCAAACACTAGAGACCATAGAAACAAAATAGTTCCTTTTCATATGTTTTACTTAAGCCCCTATTGGTTTCTTTTGTGCCTGAGAGTAGGAAGGCTTGGAGTGGGAATTTGTTGGTGGTTTACCACAACCCTATGCTTTAAAAAAAAAAAAAAAAAAAAAGGTAGCTAGACTCAGTGTGTTGAGAGACCTGTGAAGAAACTAGAGTCTTCATGGCAGGGATTTAATTATTCTAGCATCAACAAAAATGAGAATTAAAGGAGCAATCATCCTGCTGACTTCCACAGGCAGTAAAAAACAGGTTTATTTTTCACTGTTTATTGAGCTCTTAGATATGATAAATTCAATAATGGTCTGGTGGATGTTTAGTGCTTTATGATAATATATCATTGGGCTGAAAGTAATCATTGTCTTAGGCTACGAAGGTAACAAATAAGACTTCAGACAGCGTCATGTTGCTAGGCTCAAATATTCCCAGAAAGATGGTGGGAGAGGAGAGGGAAGAACAAGGAAAAAGCAGTATTTAAAGCAAACAGGGTAAATAATGCAATCGTGTTGATCCCAGTAATAGCAAGCAGTTAAAAGCGATAATGGAAGTTACCAGAGTAAAGCAACAACATATCAAATATAGACAGAAAGCAATTACAAAAGGTATAATAGAAAATTGAAAGGACAAGCTAGCTGATGTAAAAAGCTCACAAAAGCTCTGTAAAACATTCAAGGGGAAAAAGTTGCACTTGCTAATGATAATCCATGAAGGCTCAGAGAATGCTAATTAGCGTAGAGCTGCTCTTCATTTGTACAAGGACGTATGGGCCTGTTCCAGGTTTAAATAAATGACTGAATGACAGAGACTAAACTCATTGGTGTTCTTTTAAAACTAAAACAAATTACAGAGTTCTGGCATCAGTCAATAACACACCAGAAATAGATTTACTGGATTTTCAGAGACTTTCAGAGATTTTCTAAAGCCACCAATCTATCTGCAAGGAAAACATGACTTAGCACACATAACATGAACCCACCACTTGATGGGATTTGAGGTAATGCTGCTGTGCTCAGCTCAGAAAATTTGCTACCTTTAAGGCCTTCTCTACACCACTCATTTTATTGCATCTACCTTTGCAAGAAGCCCAATTTAAATTACTTTCAGACTGGAAAAAATAGAAATACAGATACTATACAAAGCAGGGAATACTGAATAGGAGGAAAATAAGACATCAATCATCTCAGCATTCAATTCCACATTCAGCCTCAGCTTTTTCTGGAAAAGTTAGTTACTTAGATGTCTAGTAGGATTTTCAAAGCCATCTTACCTTCAAAAACCTCAGTGCTTAGTCCATGTTTCCTCAGCACAGGGCTCATTACTTATTAAGACAGCTGATTCTACAGTTGTACTTTCAATATCTAAAGAACAAAATTCACACAAGGAAGAACAGCAGCAAGAATCAAGTTGCAGTCTCAGATGGGTGATGCTGAAGGCCCACAGCATTGCCTTCTTATTTTCACAGTATGGACATATTTGCTGATAGAAAGCAAAATATCTAAGGATAACACCGTAGTATTGAACTGCCATATCAGAGGATGGCATGTTTGCTGTCAGCCTTGACTGAATTAATTTTCTTTTCTTTCTTTCTTTGGTGAGTTACAGAAGTTGGCAAGGATCATAGCTATTCTGCTGTGTAAAAAGTAACCTCATAGGGGTGGGGAGCCTCAGTCAGTATATCGGCACATAAAGCAGTAACATTCATTTTAGAGATTTCCTCCTGAAATCTTATCCTCTGTAGGAAGGGAAGCACTGAGCTGGCTGGCATGTTCAGCACTTCACCCCCTGTTCAGCCCCAAGGAGATCTACAAACCCAGTCTCACACTACGTTATCATTTTTTCCCCTACGTGTTCTTAATTAAGAAAAACAAATGAACACTTAGCCCCAAGAATCTGATTCATACAACTAGGTATCTTATATCAAATAGTGCAACTCAGTAAACATTGAAATTTAGATTTTAAAAATAAATGCTACAAAGACTATTAACTACAAAGAAACTTGTGCTTCTCCACCCTTGCTGAAAACGCTCATTTCTCTGTTTAAAGTATTTGTTTTCTTGCTTTTAAGCGCATTTGTTTTTTAAATTGCTGTATCTTTATTTAACAACACTGTTACTTATGCAGCAAAAACACTTGTTCTTGGAATCTGACAGCCATCTAATAAAGATGATGCTTTAGAAATAAAGCTGAACCATCTATAAAGAAACTGTAAAATTCAATATTAATGATCCATTTCATTCTTAAACAATAGAATTCTGTGCATCACTGATGAGCCAGCCAAATATATGTAATATTCATTGTTGATTTTGATAGAAAAATCAAGTAACATGCAATGCCATCTCTATCCAGAGGGCCTTACTCTCATTTCCAAAAGAATTCAGCTATTTGCCCATATTTAGCTCACCAAGCAAATGAATTAATCATTCTTTCACTATTGTGCCTGCAAAAAAGAATAGTAAACACTGAGCCTTGAATGTTTTCTAGTAAGGGTCAACATCTAAATGTTAGTCCCATTCTGCATTTATTCTCTGTATTAACATAAATTAATTCAAGATGCAACAAGCAGCTTTAACTGACATTTTCAATAGGAAATACTGAAAAGGCCAGTTCAACTGGTACTAAGTCTTGGTTTTAAGAGCACAAACTTGAGATATGTAGAGCAAATGATACCTAAATATTCAACTCGCAAGAGTACAGAAGGTAATGCTGAACTGCATCTGCCATTTCTGCACTGAAAAGCACTGGAACGCAGTCAAGCTGTCTAAAGGAGAGCCTCTAGAGCTACATGCTCTATTATACCAGCAAGGCAGAGTTACCATCACCCCAGGTCTGCGGCTGAAGGGCTGTGAAGACTGCAGCAGTACCAGGTACCACTCGGGTACCTGGGCTGAGCAGCTGGAGCCAGGAGGAGTTTGCCCATGCAGACCACCATGTTCATACAAATACTCCCTCCCACTGCCCCAGTCAGACTGTTCGTGGCAAGCATGCACAGAGCTGTCTATCCTCTTTACGCATGTGGTTCTGGGGATCTGAGAGACCACATTGCTGATTTTTCTGCTTGGGCCTGTGAATCTGATTATTGGTGTCTAAGTGCAATTGGAGATACTGATTTCTGGGCATTTAGTTCTGCTTTAGAAAATCATCTCATGTGCTAGTTTTCCCCGTGTTCTCAAAGAGCACCGTGACTTCTCTGCCAAGTGAGAAACTGCAAGCTATAGTTTTTGTTAGGAATAAACACTTCAAAAGCGGAATAAACACTTCAAAAGCAGAATAAACCTCAAAACACAGGGCTGGAAGCAAGTAGGCCACCAGTGTGCTGCAGAAGGCAAAGAAAAGAAAATTTTGAGAAGAGACATTGGGCAAATCCTAGATTTAGAAGCAAGCATTAAATTAGCAATTTAATTAGCAATTTTTTCTTTTATTAACAGCATTTCCAATGTTTAAGGTCAATCATCAGCAAGTCCCACAGTTCAGAGGTCAGAATACCTGGTATTCTCTCAAGGCACATGGACATGTGCATTTCTTCCTCATACATTCCCCCAAAGTAGCAATATCTTTCTTAACATTCACCAGCTTAAAATAAAGATGTATTGAAAATGTACAATTTATTATAAGTCTTAAAACACTTTGGTTTTTCCCCATATATTTCATCACAGCAATATAAAATTCAAGGTCATTAAGTAGAGAGCATGATAGTTTACTAGAGCTTCATCTCAAACTCTATACATACATGCTTTTTCAACATTCTTCATTTTTATTATGATCTTGATAGAATTTCCCTCAAAGAGATAAGAATGAGCACCGAATGAAGTTTTAATTATTTAGGCCCAAACTAATGCAAAATACCAACAAAAGTAGCATAAAACCTTTAGCATCCAAATTTCTAAGAATGGTACGGTTTGTAAGCTTAAATATTTAAATGTAAAGGGTCTTTATTTCAAGTACTGTAAAAGAGAAACATTGCCACTTGCTGGCAGTACCAATGTCTTTGCAATATTTGTAGGCATTTATGTGCATCTTTCAAAAGCTCTATTAACCTTTATACTATTTGTCAATAAAAAGCCTCGTTAACATTTAAACTGTGTATGTCCAACTGTCTACTTCAAACAAGAATCAAAAGATAGCCTGCAAGAAACAGTTATTTATTACAGACTACATTATTGGGACTGTACATGTTGGAGATTTTGAAAAGCTCACATTTCTTAAAGTAAAAAAAAAAAAAAAAAGGTAAAAAAAAAAAAATCAATCGTCAATTGGCAGAAAGGCTGCACATGGCCTGAGCAGCAGATGTGACAGCCACACGGGCAAATGGCTATCACCGACAACACAGTATAGCTTTGTAAAGAATAATACAACCAGCTGGAGTCGTTTCAGGAATACTGGACGTCTTCCCTGTATATGAAACTGAAATTTAAACACTGCTTTTGCAGTAGGATCACCAGAACTTACCTGACATTAACAAGTAGCCTTACCTGACATTAACAATTTGTCTTCATCAGGCAAAAACTTGATTTTGATCAAAGATAACATAATCATTGGATAAGAACTGAAATCACAGCTGTGCAGATAACAGACTCTTCAATCAAGCTGCTGAACTGGAAGTGCCAAAGATAATTCACCAGTTCATGTATGTCCCCCAAAACTTTGTTTCAAGCACCACTGATTTAGTAAAATCCCTATGGGGTGCTTCTGTAAAGTGAGTATTTCAAAAGGTATGGAAAAATGATGCCAAAGTCTAGAGACCGAAAGTGAAGTCAAGCAGTCTATTACCACTGCTTTTACAAATCATTAATGAAGACAGCATGACCTGTTCCATTGAAGAGAAAAAAAAAAAAAAAAATCATTGTCTTCAAGTATGGGAGATGCACTCAGAGGGACAACAGAGACATTCATTTCATTACTTTACAACAAGGAAATCTATAGACTCCATAGAAAATTTACAACCAAAATGGAGCTAGTGTGACAAACAGCGCTCATGTAGCAACAACAAAAATGTAAAGTCCACAAATTCAACAAAAACATATTTTAGTGGCTTCGTTTCCTCAGGCTCCAGTTTGACAGAGCACTACTTAATGCAATCATTCTTTTCATCTCACGTCCGTCTTGTCTTCTGTTTTTTCGTTTGTCTCTTTGCATCCTCTGAGCCACCTGTGTCAGAACCTGTCTGTCCAAGAGCACGTACTCCTTGCAGTCGAGTTGTCAGCTGTAGCAATAAGGGAATAAGCTGGGCAAAAAAAACAAAGGGGAAGAGGCTTGTGGTTACAATGGTATGGAACGTCTGAATGATAATGTTCTTTAGACCCATGCATCCCCAAACAAACAATCTATTGCGTAAATGGCACACCTACAAAGATATCAGAAAATGACAGCAAATCTTGGGAAGGAATCAAACCAAACTTCTGGGCATTTCTGATAATCAAAACCTAAAATGATTGTCAGTAACTTTTTCTCCTGCACTCATCTAGCCAAGAACAGCAGTTTGAGTCCCGAGTCTAGAAAATGACCGCTATTTTCAGTGGAGGCACTTTCAGTGACACTGTAGAAAATCCTGGAGAATCCCATGTTCTGTGCTCTTACCCATGTTTGAGAAGAAATGAAACCGCACAGACAAATTTCTTTTATCAGCAAAACAGAAATCCATCATATCACAGAAGACTAGAAGAGCACGGCTTGTCAGCGAAGACAGAGGGGGTTATATAGTAGGTAGTTATATTCACCCTGAGAGCTTTTCACTAGGGAGGGTGTAAAGCTAAACAGACCAGACTCAATGACTTGCAAGGTTTTTTCCGGTCTGATTGTTCCTGAAGCCAATAAAATAATTCTTTTCATTCCTATTATCACTGAGTCTGGTTATCTGAATTTGAATGATGCTGTATTGGTTTTTTTCCCAGAGCCATCAAGTGAGAAGACAAAATTCAGAAGCGGCACAGGAACTCACCTTCACACTATGTTTTTTTAAAGGAAGGTAATCGTCCAAAAACTTGGCTACGTTGTGGATTTTCTTAAAATGTGTCACATAAGGTAACTGCATCTCTCTCTGGCTACCACCTCAACAAACCCTCACTTAACACAGCACAAAGTATTCATCGATAGGACAATAATACTTGGATAAGACAAAAAACCCCATGACCTACCTTATCATGGTTGTAACCAGCCAACAACAGAAGCAGCGTCAGTGGTAACGCGATGTAAGATCCTTGGGCAATATCTTGTTCAGGCAGCTTTCTCTGAAATCAGTGGGGACCATGGATTTTTTGTTTCTAAACAGTCATTTTGACTATGAAATCCCTCAGCTTTAAGCAATGTCAGCAATAGCATCATGTGGCACATCCAGCCCTTCCCATCCGACTTAGCCTTCTAAGTGCTGCTCTAAGATTTACTTTACCTTCAACTTCAAAGCAGTCCCTTTGATCAGATTGATTCACCTGTTACCTTCTTCCTAGGGTTTGCCATTTTTTAAAGCTAATTCACTGATGGTCAGTCTCCACTTTAGAGTCAACCTGGTGTGCTTTGATTTTCCTGTCACACGCTGCCCAAACTAATATGATCCCAATGATAATACTACAGCAACCATACTAGCACAAAATCTTTCAGGCACATCTGCATCCTTCATTGATAACTGCCATTGCATGTTTCCCTGGCATTTGAACATGCAGTGATGCAGAAATGAAATAGATCATTTAAGTATTACAGAACAAACACTTCACTAAATTGACTGCACTGTTCAGAAGTGCAAAAAGACACTTCTCTCTTTCAAGGGAGTTTTCCCCTGATGCTAGTTTGAAACCCCTCTGCTTTGCCATCTACCTCAGTTCCAATAACTAAAGCTCTCTTTTTGGCCCAGTGATACTTTTTCACATACACAGCAGTCTTTAAAGAAATTCTGACAACAATCCTCTCTCTCTCCTTCAGCCCCCAGTTACTGCAACCTTTCAGTCAGTGTCATGGCTACAACTGCTTCCTGAACTCCTTACCTGCCCCCCGTAACATACCAGGTTATTACATCCCTGCTTGAGGCCTTAAATGTGGCCAAATCCAAATTCATTGTCACTTTAATGCCTCTCATAAACCTCTTTATATTTACTTAATAGAAAGTTTGGCCAAGACCACAAAATACATGCAGGCTATACTACCAGACATTGCCGTCAAGGTGAACACTTGAACATTTAAGTATTTTGTACTTACAGTGGGACTGAAGATCAGTGTAATGTGCTTATGATATCCAATAGCAGTAAATGAAACTTGAGGCAGGGTGTAGTCATACTGTGATTTAGACAATGTAGAATCCAGGAGCACCACATAATTCTGTGGGTAAAAAATACACTCAGTCTACAGCATCAGTAGCAGTCTGAGACAAAAATCAGATTTAAAGGCAAAAGTCAGTTTAACAGGCTTCAAATCTTCTGAGACACTGGTCACTCCAGTATGAATACAGTACTGCAGGCACAACAGAAATAACACTTCAGTGTTCTTAGGGGAAAAAAATTAAAGTGACCTAAGCTAATTATTCAGCAATATTCTTACCTCTCCATCTCGGAGCAGTGGTGGGAAATGGAAAAATAGGGATAGGCCTAAGTTGACTGTATGAATTGGGTTGTCAAGATTTTCACTTTTGTAGAGCTTTACCTGTGAGGGAAAGAAGACGACACAAACCAGGTACTTCTGAGCCTGCACCACAATAGATATTTCAGACATCCTACATCTTAAAGGATAAAAGCACTTCAAAATTCATCATGTGTTTTATAAACATAAAGTTGTCCAATAAGAACATCTGGAATTGTTCTAATCTGGGATGTGAAAAGTCACAGAAACAGTCTTTTTACAGAACTTGAAATAGTTTAGGAACAACTGATGTCTGACATTTTCACATATCTAGTGTATTAAAAGTAGTCTGTGCTGTGCATCAACCAGAACTGAGTAATTCTTTTAAGTAATCCCAGCAGTTTCACAGGAATTTGCAGCTGTGGGTTGCTTCTATTTCTCCAATAGGCTCATTTTGCTTGATTTCAATTTCTCTACACTTACTTAATAAGCTAGACATCCTCAAGCTACAGAATAGGCCTGAAGTCCTCAGCAAATACAGTTTGCTCAGAAACCAGCATAATTAAAAGAGGGTTGTATCACAGTCAAATAAGGCTGGTAGGGGCAACAGCACCTCCTTACGTGAGGCTGCCTGTACACACAAACTTTTATCAGCCACTGTGCCTCCTCCAGAGGACACAGTAAGCAAAGCGATGGTTTTTGTGGACCACTCTGAAGCAGCCTTCTAGAATCTATACCACTGTTTGTAAACCTCTGGATCAGATATTTGCCCAGACTCGTCTCTCCCCTCCAGACACAGCCCAGCTACATTCTCGTTGATTCTGCCCAGTGCTACCGTGGTTGCAGCTCCAATCACAGCTCACCAGAGCATTTCCAGTTGTTTCATCAAGCCCATGCAACCAGAAGGGACCAGACTGAGGTCACAAAACCACTTGCTTGTGTGTGTATCAAATCTTAGCACATCTTTCAAAGACAAAAACTTCTGCCTTGAAAGCAACCTCTTATGAAACAGGTATAGGCTTGGATAATTTCCATATAATTAAATTGTGACATCAATTCCTATTTGCTTAGGCTGAACTGCAAGGGCCTAAAGTCCCCCAGAAAGATAGGAAGCTTGCTCAGGTGCTCTTCAGTAAGGTGATACGTTTTCCCTTCACACCTGTTCCGAGCATTGGATCCTTTGGATGTCTCCCCAAAAAACCAACAGCTTAGCAATGAGATCTTGGCAGGTGAGATGCATAACAGACTAGTCTGAAAGAAATCCAGGCACTGCATTTATATTTGTAGGTAACACTTCAAGAAGCTTTTAAATCTGAGAAATGGTACTATAACTCCTACCACACTAACGCCTCTTGCAGATACTTCCAGCATTTGCACCCTAAGCCAAAAGGATCACAGGTGTTCAGCCAGTTTTTTTCAGATCACAGCGCAGTCTTTTGAATTTTGAAAATTTCAGCTTTACTATTTGTCTCATACTCTCTCTCATAACTGTACTTTTAAATTCACGTGTCCTATGGTATCTTCTTGCTAGCAGACATGCATGTCAAAAATTCCAGGTATTTCAGGAATTAATGCAGTTCTCTGATAGAGGACTCATTTCACCCCTTGTGTCTTGCTCTCCCCATGGACAGGGCATTCCTAATCAGGGAAGCAGAGCCAGAAATGTACAGGCCAACCTAAGAAAGTATTTCTTAAACATACTCCCATGAAAAATGGCAACATTAAAAAAGAGCAGTGAGAAACACTGGAATGTTAATTCCATCTGGAATTCAAATTCACCTTCATTAAAGTATTAGTCATAATTTGAATTAAATGTGTGCTCTGGCTACTGAACAATTTCCAGTGACCCTGCAAAGAAACATTGGGAAACCAATGGCAAATACACTTGAAAAAGATGAAAGGCTTGAACTTACACATAATGTGGAGAGATGTTCGGAAGATGTAATTACATTTCCACTTAAATCAAATTGATTAATTTGCCGGAATGCTATAATATTAACATCATCAATGTCACTGTTCCCAACCTGCAACATAAAACACAGTCATGTTTTTACCAACAGAGGAACAGTTAACAGAGGACAGTTAGCACAAATATTGCTCATAATTTTAAACAAGAAGTGAATTTTGTACTGTAGTAACCACATGGAAACTTGAAGGCTTTCCAATTGCAAGTACTTTTCCCCCAGAGTGCACAGCTTGCAATAACAGACTTGTGCATTATCAGCACAAGGCTGATGGCATTAAGTTAAACTAAAAGTTGAAGAAGTATCAAAAGCACGCATTATTTTGGAAGAGGCTGAGTTACATACACAGGGCTGTCTGATGTCTGAACATTGGTCTCTATTTTGCATCTGTGCTGAGAGATGCATATTACTTTGCTAGGATGTTTATACAGTTGATTAATGAAGAATATGATCATATCATAATATAACCAGCTTCAAAAATATATAACTTATTCTTCAAAATTGTTTAAAATACAAAACATTTGCGTTTCTAAATCTGAACTCTGATCAGAGCAAGGAAAGACATTTACTCAAATAACAACCACAGTAACAGACAGGTTACGGTTAGGCCAGGTGCCACATCAACAGTCTGGTGCCACTGCGGCTGTACGTTTTTCCCACAGGTGTCTTTCAAACGCTTCTCTCTCCTGGAGAAAATGGCAGGCTAGCCAGGATACTATTAGTACAAGCTAGTGCATACAGCTGTCACTTGCAGTACATAACCTTCACATGATTTTCTGGAATTTGGGTTGCTGTTCTCCTCCCCTTCCCAACCAGCAAGCACTCTCAGCAAGAAGACACTAAGGACTTGAAAGATTTCTGCCCTTCTGTTTTGCTGCAAAGGAGGGCACCCTGGTCAAGCATGTGTCTGAGCTCAAATAATGACCAGCTCCCACTGAAAAGTTCTGGACAACTAATGTAAGCTAATTAACCTTTGCTGGATGTCAAGAGATAAATGCAAGGCAACTAATCTGAATCTGTAAGGATGGAGGAACATTTAACAAGATTTCATCAGTTTTCAATTCAAAGTTATTATTACATTTTATAAAGATTTGCTAGTCTGAATGACAATTTCATCTACATCAAGACTGCAGGATTTGTACCACAACAAAGAAACCAAAAGCACCGCAAAATCTATCTATCAATCAGGAACTAAATACGAAGATAGCATAATATGACAATTTACGATATCCTTAAGTTGCTAGTGCTTTGTTCCACATCATAAAGAAATGCTGAAAGGTATTCTATACATTTATTCTCTCATTTCTTAATGTATAGTTTTTGTGACTGTGAAAGAATCCTTTTCACTCATTTACTGTTTGGGCTTTATCTTATTTCAACTGTAAGTTATGGTGCTGACACACAATATGGGGCCTGTATTTAGGGAGCTAACTTGCTGAAAGCCGCTTGTCTAAACAGAATGCATTCAACTACATTGCTACTGATAGAACAGACATAATGCCTAGGCAGATGCATTTCATATTTAAGTGATACTACAAAAAAAGAAAAAATTACCTCAATTGCGCGATGCTGTGGTAAAGCTCTTTCAATGTGATCATTGCCTTCAGCTTTGAGTTGGACGTGATACACGCAACCAGGCTAAAAGCAACATTCAATGATAAATTCCAACACTGAATAATACGTACTTTAATTTTAGAAGACAGTAAGAGATTCCATTTAAGATACACCACCCAAACAGAGCTAACTCTATCCAGCTAAAGTTTTCCTTATCCCCAATCAAAAATTTAACTCAATAACACCACTAGGGGTGTTTACTGCCAGCAAATACAAAAGGCCTATCACAGAACTTTCACTAGTTTATTACGTTACAGTATTAAAAGAACTCATCTGCTGTGAAGTGTTTTAGCTAGAAAGAAAATACATTAAACAAGATTAAAATCTGGTCAAATACTGCTTTCTACTTCAGCCTACTTGCTTACTCCATACATAGGGGTCCTAGAAATTCAGCTTCCACATTTCCTGCAGAACAGTTTACTTCACATACCTGCTATACAATTAACATCATACATACGCCCAATACCCTGCTAAAAACACGCTGTCACAGTATTTTCACAAGAGAAACTAAATACTTCCCCAAATTCTTTTGCTGAAGAAAATTCCCTGCTATAACACTGAACACTGCTGAACGCCTGTTAGACACATTCAGTACATTGACCGGGAGCTCACGTCACGTCATGGGAACTGTTCAGGGTTTGTGGGAGGCTATCACAGTATGCTGGCAGCAAGTTCCACAGACTTGTACTAAAAGTTTTTTCCCTCTTTACTAGAATGAATGTTCAGTATATGACAGTGTAACACAGAGAGACTCAAGGGAATCTGAGCTAGCAAACGTGATGGGAAAACAGAAATCGGTAGCTAATTAATAAAACACATTTTATTGCTCCATTAACACACTAACATAAAAGTAAATGACAGAGAGCATTATAATCCTTACCAGAAGGCCACGTAGTCTGAATTTGCCCTCTTCATCAGTTATCGTGTCTTCTCCATAGATGCTACAATCCTTCTGCCCCACAGCTTCTACTGAGACTCCCTGCTCAGGCTCTCCATTTAAAGAAGAAACTGTGCCATAACAGCTAGAGGTATAAAGAGAACCAATTGCTACAGATGTGCAGATGCTGTTTTAATGCACATTTTAAAGACATTTTGTTGTTATAACTGATGGAAAAAGTACTTAATATATTTAGCATAGCATGGAGAAGAAAAGGGGAATTTATAATGTATACGTAAAACTGCTTAAAGCATTAGAATAAGCTGCAGTTCAGAGCACAACCTTAGGAATCCAAGTTCCCTGACTTCTATGAACAGCAGCACTTACCCCTGAGGGCAAGGGAAGGAAGGATCTTAAAGTCAGATACCTGAACTGGTCTACCATCCCTAGAATAGTCCTCTCCTGTCCCACTGGACATAGCACAAGCCACTTCCAGTGCCACTGACACAGTGCTTTCATAGCAATGTTTCTTCTTAGAGTTCTGCCATCTGGGCTTAGCTATATATCCACATGCATGAGAAAAGGCTAAAAAAAAAGTACTTATACACAGCAATAAAGTTAATTGTGCCTTCAAAAGTACCCTCCAAACCTTCAGATCAGAGGTGTATCAGGAGAAAACACACATTTTGCATAATGCATCCTGATACAGTATGTAGCATTTTGTACAGCATTTCAGCTCTACTGACCTGTAAGCTGTTCTGTAACCAGTTATCCGAATTTTAAGATTCTGTCCTTCCTGCACTTCAATCATTTGTGATGATGGTTCAAAGCGAAACTCTTTCATCATAGGTTTAAAATAATACTGTCCTGGGCTCTGCAAAGAGACATAAAACAAGCTGTTTACTGATAGTGACACAAAAATTCATCAACTCCAAACAATTATGTGTCTGCAAGAACTCCCTAAAGAACTAAAGTTCTCTGTCCCAGCCGTAGTTTAAACTGGTCAGAAAATGTGAGCACTGAAAAACAGGGAGCACATTGGACAATACACCAATGGAACTTCACCAGGTGATAAAGCCTGAAGAGGTGAAAGGAAACTATGGCCCTAAAATCTTACTGCAAGACCTCAAGGACAGGAAAGTGATCAGAGAGAACGATGTCTGCAGGGTGTATTGGGTTTGTGTGGCAAGGTTTTGGTAGCAGGGGGGCTACAGGGGTGGCTTCTGCGAGAAGCTGCTAGAAGCTTCCCCTATGTCCAATAGAGCCAATGCCAGAGCAGAGATTCCCCTGCAACCCGTGGCGAAGATCATGGTAAGGCAGGCTGTGCCTCTGCAGCCCATGGAGCTCCACGGTGGAGCAGATATCCACCTGCAGCCCATGGATGACCCAATGCCGGAGCAGCAGGATGCCCAAAGGAGGCTGTGACCTCGTGGGAAGCCCACGCCGGAGAGCAGGCTCCTGGCAGGAGCTGTGGACCCATGGAGAAAGGGGAGCCCATGCTGGAGCAGGTTTGCTGGCAGGACTTATGACCCCATGGGGGACGCACGCTGGAGCAGTCCATTCCTGAAGGACTGCACCCCACGGAAGGGGCCCACACTGGAGCAGTTCATGAAGAACTGCAGTCCATGGGAAGGACTCATGTTGGAGAAGATCGTGGAGGACTGTCTCCCATGGGAGGGACCCCACGCTGGAGCAGGGGAAGAGTATGAGGAGTCCTCCTCCTGAGGAGGAAGGAGCAGCAGAGACAACGTGTGATGAACTGACCACAACCCCCCTTCCCCATCCCCCTGCACCGCTGGGGAAAAGGAGGGAGAGAAAATCGGGAGTAGAGTTAAGCCTGGGAAGAAGGGAGGGGTGGGGGGAAGGTGTTTTAAGGTTTGGTTTTATTTTTCATTATCCTCCTCTGATTTGATTGGTAATAAATTAAACTAACTTCCCCAAGTCAAGTCTTTTTTGCCTGTGACAGTAATCACCGAGTGATCTCCTTGTCCTTATCTTGACCCACGAACCTTTCGTTATATTTTCTCTCCCCTGTCCAGTGGAGGAGGAGAATGATAGAGCGGCTTTGGTGGGCACCTGGCATGTCTACACACATGTACAGATCAATAATCTAATTAGATGTCTTTCCTCTAAAGACTCTCAAATGATCATCAAACTGGCTTGTTTCCTGTTTACAGACTGCAAATTAGTAACCGAGATCAATCAACATCATCTACTACCTGTTGGGAAGAAATTTCTTGCCAGGTTAGATTCCACATCTTTCACTTGCTAAGACTGTAACTGCTATCCACTCTCAGGGACCTACATCTCTCATTGTGGGTTATGATTTCAAAGGAGACCATACACCCCCCTGACACTGAAGAGAGCCCATAGCATCCCTGTTTTGGAGGGCAAAGTAACACAGCATCGCACATGCAGTCACATTCAGAAGAATCGATTTCAACTTACCAGATTGGAAAAAGTCAGCATGCCATTATCCTGCGTAAGGAGGTTGGACCGGAACACCCCTCCACTGAGAGACAAGAGAACTCCAGCAAGAGCCTGGTCATCCTCTGATTTGATCTATTTTTGAAAAAGCAATAGTTTTAAGTGTAAGCGAGGGTTGCTTTACAAAGAAGGGTTCAATTCAGAAGCCCTCTACAGAGTGCAGAGACATGCTGGCTCTGAGCACTCAGCTGTAAGCAGAAGAAAACCAGCCACATCTGCAGTATCCCCTCCTGCGAGCCTGCAGGGCTACAGAAGCTTGTGCTCCCAACATCTGGGCAGTCACAGCCCCACATCGCATGTGCCACCAGAACAGTCATTCTCTATCACTTCATAGGACATGCTGGGGGCCAGAACAAAGTATCCCAAAGAGCAGAACCAGGCACTAGTTGGACCAGTCTGTACATGAAAAAAATCACCTTGAGGGATAAAACTCATTAAGAAAAGGTGGTCCAACTCTACAAAAGCAAATAAAGCCAGTCTTTTGGACTGCAGGCTCTAACTTTCACTCTATAAACATTGCAAAATATCTTCTGCGCGGCAAGTCATAGTCTACAACTAAGCTCATCCACTGAGATTTGCTTCCCCATGACAAAATTATCCCCAAACCCCACACTCATTTGTGTTTGGCTGGGATACACGGGTTAACTTTTTTGCCTGTCTAGCTCCAACTGTACACACTATTCTTTCAAAACCCAAAGTGTTCAGAACATTACCTCAAACGTCACCCCAGCAAGAGCAAAAGCTTTGAAGTCCCCAACTGTTCCTTCTACTTCAGTCAAAACAAACCCTTCTTTCTGAGCAGTAACTGTATATTCCAAGTCACTGTGGAGTGGCCCAACACTTCAAATAAAAGGAAAGAGGAATTCATTTTAAGAAAAGCACTTGGATATCACACACACATTGTCAAGTCACCATTGCACTTAGAACCCAAAAGATCAAAACAAATCTGTTAATTACCTGTAAGCACCTTTGTCATCGGTGAAAACTGTGATGAGCGGGGAAGTTGCTCCCTTTTCACCAATGACAATCTCAACACCTTCCAATTCAGGATGAATTTGCCCTTCCAGAAATAAGCCTGCTTTTCCATGAATCTCTATCAGCTTTCCAGGACAACTCTCTTGGTCATTGTGAAAGGGATTTAAGACAAACAAGAAAGTACAAAATACACTCAACATTCTGTCTTACAGCAAGAGTTTAACTACTGCTAAAGTGATGTTCTTTTACCTTAGAATAAGAGATCAACCCACAGAGTTCTATGGCCTCTCAACACATCTTAAAACATCTGAACATTCACAAAATCGATAACTAAGTTCCAAAGCCATAAGCACAGCTCCAAAATGAATATTCTGGATTTGCTAAGTGATCTGAAGATTCATTAAGTTACATATAATGCAGCCACACGGAGAAGATACCAACAATATTCCCTTCTAGCTGATATTACACTGAGCTTTGACAAAATTTTTTTGAGATCAAATTCAGGTCAGCATATGTCATGTTTAATGACAAAAGTAAAATTTTATTCCCCCTCCCCTCCAATGTATTTAGAATGTGCACAACAGAGAGGCACATAAAAAGGGGTACCTAACATTTTCGAGGTATTTCAAACAAAGTATTGTTCACTTAGGAACCTGAGGGCAAGATGGACACTGACTTAACAAGTAGCATCAACTGATTGATGATAACCCTGACAATTTTGAAGTTTACTTTTTTGTGAATATTTTTATTATTGTAATTTACTACAAACAAAACTTAACAGAAACGTGAATTTGGTAACAAACTCGGAATACAAACATTGCTTTTGCACAACTATTTTTCTAGATGAGAGTAATATGAACAATTCTAAGAGTCTGGTATAATGTCCAAAAATCTAGTCCCTCCTCTTGTGCCAGGCGGTCTTTCAGCACTTGGAAGCATATTCTGCTGATAAAAACTGTACTTGCACCTTCTACCAAACACCCATGCTTCCTAATTCCAGAGTGAAATTGGCCCAAACAAATTGAAACTTTCCTACCATTACCTTTGAAAAGCTATTCATACATTCATCTATAAGGATACATTCTGCCTTAAAAATCTACTCCTTTCAAACTAGTTTTTATTTATATTTACCTCCACTAACAACTGTTTCCACATAGGGCGGGTAGAAAAGCAGCTCTTTTGATGACGGTGTCACAGTAATTTTCTCTCCAGACCTATAAAACACAAATAAGATACAATTAGAAGAAAATGGAATTAGCAGCTCTCATGTAGAACAGAGCACTGCATATTGACCCAAGAACCCATCTAAATACCAGAAGGAAAAAATATCAACCATAACCTAAGCAAAATTCATATTATGTGGTACTAGTTTCCATTTGGCTGACAGTCAACAAGAACAGGCACAGGTAACCATACAGCAGCTCTTTCCTGTATGGAATATATCACTATTCTGTTTGGTGGAAACACCAGACAATAGTACAAAGAATACACCTTGTCCATTGGAGCTTGGTATTACCTTGCCCAGTATGAAAATTCATATAAGAACGGTCCTTGGAGTTCCTCCACCATTTCTTGCACTGGTGGCTTTGTTCCTTCCTCCTCTTGACCCTTCTTTTCTCTCTCCTGTCGGCGGGTCTCAATTTCTGCCAGCTGCTGCTCCCTACGTAACTCCTGTACAGATTTCAGGGGCCCTAAAACTAAGGCAGGTTCACTGTCAATAGATGACCTGAAAACATGGAGGAGAAAACAAAATCATCTCCTTTCATACGGAGGGATAAGAGCTTGTTATAGCTGTTAATTACTGCCTTTATACAACAGCAGAAAAGTCACAGGATTTTTTTTTAAATCCATTCCTTTTTAATTCTGCTATTTATTCCAAGCATAACTAGAACTTTTAAACTCCATATCAACCAGTTACTACTAGAAAGGCTCGTTCATAAGGACTACAGGTAACCTACCTGGCCTAGCAGGAAGGGACCTACTTGCAGTTCTCACAAATTCTGCCTCATTGTGCTATAACCATTCAAGAAGATACAGCCCTGTTGCCTCCTCCTCCCCTCTGCCGTGCCTCAGCATCCCACTGTTCACTGTTCCCAGTGTCACATGCCTACATCTCAACCACTTTGCGGAGTCCAGCAGCTTAGCTTAGCTTAGGTTTTGGTAAGCAGAGAGTCTTGATTTTGCACCAACTACCAGACACCAGCTCTTCTGCACGGGCAATAACCTCCCACAGAAGCACTGACAAGCCAGCAGGAGCAGTAAATTCTTAAGCCAAAGGACCAGTTTGCAAGAGTACCTTTAAGAAAGCCATAAAAATAAAGAGAAAGGCTGGAATTCCAAACCTGAGAACAAGCTCAATACAGAAAGGATGACATACAAAACAAACAAAAAGACTGGTAAGCTCACTTTTTTTTCCAGCACTAGGAACTTTTCCTCAGAACCTACCTCTCAGGAGTAGAGTACACAAGGAGAAAATAAACTTCTGTCACAAATAAATACTTCCAATAGCTGGCAATTCCCAGGAAAAGCTCTGAGTTCTAACCTATTTGCCCTATGCATTTGAACTATCCAGCTATCTTACCACTGTCCACTGAACAGATTGCTAGATAAGTTTAACCAAGTTCTTTAAATCAGCTCAGAACAATGCATCTTGTTTCACTTTCCCTGATCTTACATCCTCCCTTTCCCAGCAATTTCTTCTAGCCTCCAACCATCCTTTGTATCTTATCTTCTATCTCTTCTACAATAGTCTGAAAAACTGTCACAGAACATTGCAAAATTCTCTGAGAGGAGTGAACTGAAATGATCATGATTACTTTTCCTACAACCACTTTAGATTATCAGGATAGTTCTGTCTCCTGCTTCAGTCTTCACCTATATTCTGTTTTGTGCTCTGTCACACTAAGTTTCATCAAGGCTTTAAATTCTTTCCCTGCAGTCCAGAGACAATACAAAAATGTATCAAATTTTTTTTTTGTCTTAAAATCTATTAAAAATCTGTACAGACATGCACACCGTCTCATGATATTAATAATAAATTACTACAGTCTCACTTTTCAAACATAACAAGCCATCATCAAAAATTGTTAAGAATCAGCTTTACTTTTGGTTGGGTTGGTGGTTTTTTTAATTATTAACTAAAAGTTAATAGGTCACTGCCGTGGATCTGGTACACAAGCATAGACTTTTAAAAACAACTGTCTTGCTTTTAAATCCAGAGCTGTTCCTTTTATGTTGACGGCATTTCACAAATTGGACTTTGGCTGAAAAGCTTCAGGCAGGCTTGAACAGAGACGGTGGCAACTGAGCTGCCTTCAAAGCACTTGCCCATAGTCTCAAAAAACCCAACCAGTCTAGAAGGTCAGTATAATATTCACCTCCTCACTAAGTTGTTTTTAAAATCCTAATGGCTCTCTACTATCTCAATGTTTCTTTTCCAGCTTCTGTAGTTGCCCAGTAGTTGCAGTTATAGGTTCATTAAACTCAGTGAACTCAAGGCAATGCTCTGCAGGTAATTTGTTCTCTGAAAAGATGTTTTCTACACTCAAAAAGTTTGAGAAGCCATAGACTAGAACAAGTGGACATCAGCAGAACATTAATAAAGCACTCATCATTATCAGACACTTCCAGGGAGATCTGGCACCTCATACGATTAAAGCTGTTCACAAATCAGTGCTCCCTAGTGAGCTGTCTGTTCAGCTAAACATAAATTGGCACATTAGTGTGTAATCACTCTGCATGGTTTTCCTTTTATAACCCTCTTCACACCAGTAGCAATGCTCTAACGCAGCAGATTCTCACTCTGAGGAAACAAAAAAGGAAAAAAATAGATGCCAGTGCTAAAGAGCTCAGACCTAAGCTACAACAATACCCTGTGAATTCTGACATTTCAGTTCATTAAAGCATATAAAAACTCAGAAAATCATTCCTTTATACTACGACACACAAGCAGAAAGGGGCTATATTGAAATGAAGTGACAATGTTCAAAATGAGGGCGGGGAATTATTTATCCATCTACAAAGAACTCAGAGCACAGCTTAGCATAAAAACCTCTTGCAGTCTAGAGCTGGATGCCATCC
The DNA here is from genome assembly GCA_009819775.1 of Phoenicopterus ruber ruber. Lineage (NCBI taxonomy): Eukaryota > Metazoa > Chordata > Aves > Phoenicopteriformes > Phoenicopteridae > Phoenicopterus > Phoenicopterus ruber. The sequence goes on along the minus strand of CM020229.1, from coordinate 9,122,923 downwards.
CCTTAGAAAGCAGCCGCTGTGGTATTAAAACCAGAGTAAAACTTTATGAGCGAGATGTCTTTTTCTTCCCCTTTTTATAGCCCCAAGATTTCTTTGTTCTTACTTAATGGTAATAGTCACATCCATCAGTTTATCTGTTACAATCGTGCCAAGGACATGGTGTCGAACTGCAGTGAGCGTCAGTATACTAGGAGAGGACCTGTAAATCAAAGTAACAAAGAGACGAATTCAAGGTTCTCCTCCTAAAGAAAATAACCAAATCTTATTTAGCAGAGTTTGTGCTCCCATCCTTAAGTCTGAAGTGCTTTATAAAAGACCATATACAAATTACACAGCAAAGTTGTAGTGCTGAGATGATAGCATATTGGAAAGGGAGCATTTTCCAGCTCTGAACCCCAAACCACTGCATGACATTTGCCAAAACAATTCTTTCCTTTGTGCCTCCCGCTTCCTCTCAAGCTAAAGCTGGTTTGATTGATTTCATGTGTACAATCCCTGTACACACAGCAGAAGGACACTCAAAAGTGTGTCATATTAGACATAGTTCACCAAGATGCCCCAAGTCTAATGGTGCTTTGCTGCCAAAAGAGGGTTTCTGCTTCTATCCGTTCACTCACTTTGTGCTGGCTCTCATGTTTAGCACATCTCTCTTTGAAGTACTTTTAATTCACTAACACAGCAGAAAAGCATCAGATTTTAAGGCTGAATTTGTTTTCTGCCATGTTAATGAATTAGAAGTAGTCTGGGAGCAGAAATCCTCTTTTTGGAAGCAAAGAGTCATTAAGCACACTGCCAGATCATAACCTATAACTAACTAATAAAACACGGCTGACTTAGGAAGATCAGCACTGCTTACATGTTATTAGGGTGAATATTTATTCAGCTTGCAAAAGCTGGGGTGAGCAGAAGCAAATCACCACAGAGTCATGGCACTAGGGATGTACAAGGCTGGTATATGCCGCCTAGTAAACTTATCCTCTTTTGCATGTCAACTCTCACAAGTGATCAACAGTTTCCACATATCTCTGCTTTGTTACAAAGCAAAATCTACATTAAACAGACAGAATTCTAACAAAAATATCCATTTAAAGTAGCAAAAGCATCTTTAAAATCTATCATTTGTTGATTTTTTTTTTAAGACTAGAAAGGGCAAGAGAACACATCTGATACACTTTGCTAAAGCTTCCCTCTATTGGTTAGAGACAGTCATAGCAACACATCCTGAATTCCTGAAAGGAATCAGCTGCAGCAGAAGGAAGCTTTATGAAAGCATACTGATAAGCATAAGATCAAAACCAGATTTTGCTCTTACGTGTCATAAGTGTAATACTCATGTTCAAACTGGTGGCAGGAACGTGGGGTCACTTCATATACACCTGTAAACATTAAGTCAAAGAATGATTCACTGAAAAAATTCAAGTTTACTGTGTTGGCTGAATTCTCAAGATCACGTGACCTGAGGTATAGAAACAATTACAAAATTTGACTATATATCTACTGCCTTTCACATAGACACTTGTAAATTAATTCACCTCCATTCAGTCATAGATCACTATTGGAAGCTGCGCAGCGTTTCTAATGTACGCTGATATAAAACACAATTAGGCATCACTACAGATAAACATAATTACAACAAACCAAATAAGCTCAGAAGTAACCTATTATGGTCTCATAGCTGATACCTTTTGACTGATTATAGAACCATTGTATTATTGTATTGTGAATGAGACCACTGGCTCTAAGGATGAAATGTTCAAAGCTAAAAACTGAATCAAAACCAAACATATTTGTTAACTGCTTTGCTAAGGGGCCGTAACAGAGAATTAGCTCCAAGACATTAAAAGGAGAAAAAGAAATAAATCTAATTTAAAAACATTCTTTTTACTGTTCCAGATTACCCTGTAGTACTTTTAACAGTTATCCCTCAAGAACCCTGTACTGAAATGAAACTTGTATTTGTCAGTCACATTTTAATGTGACTGACAAATAGAACCCATATGAACAAGATTATTTTAACATGCTCTTCATTCATCAAAGATCAAAGCCCTTCACCAAGTCAAAAAAAAAAAATTATTTTACTTCTGGAATCTAGTCACCTTCCTTAGGTGAAGGACTAAATAGTAGGAGAATTCTAAAAACTTAGAACAGAACATTTATATACAGATGTAAATTAAAAAATGCCTCTCAGAAACCACAACAGCTTGGTTTTGTTTTTTTTAAAATTCCCAGCAGTATTAGTTGACTGGTTCTTTTTCATTTTTTAAACTAACATTTTAGAGCTGTTACCTGGCTTTGAAAGACAGAATCTATTAACTCCTTTGGACAGGTTATAAACACCAACGTTCTCTGGTCCATTTCCATCCTGATAAAATTCCTGTGAAAACACAACACAATTCACTATTAGTAACTACCAAACAACAAAATGAAAACAGTATTTGTCTAAAGATACATTAATGCTTCTCTTTTATAGCAGCTAACAACACAAGACCATTTTACCAAATCTAAGAGACAAATCTCAAAGCACTCTAAACATCAATGTTGCTGTGCTATATGACTCCCTAGAGACATGAGAAAGCCTTGATTCCAAGCATAATCCAACCTACCTACACAAGTTCATTAAAAAAACACAAGGATGTTTGCTACCTACGTACCAGTGTAATTGCATGAGACAGAGAACACCTCAGCATATATCCAGTCTGCCTGAATTCTACTCCCGAAACATCTTCCTCCATGACTTCCAGCTCCAAAGACTTATTCTTCCAGCACCAGTCTTCATGTACAATGCTTACTAGAATACACACCGCATGAAGCATTTTAGTCATGTAAAACTGTGAATAAGGGCAGGTTTTGTTGGTATAAAAAGCTTGTATCACTCTAACTTCTCTGACAACAACCTTCAAAGACAGATATACAACAATGACTGTAGTAACAGACCTGGCTCACAGCACTGTAGCATCACCAGGAATCCAGCACATCTCATAACAGAAAAGCTATTATAGAAAGGAATAATGAAGTCTGGTCACCCTGCAAAGTTCTGCAATGTGCACTACCATTATGATAGTCAAAGAAGCATAGAGGACATCAGAACCTAACTCCAATTTCACCTGGCGGAAAGATGTTCTGACTCGTGTATAAAAAGAGCAATCTGTATATATTCCTTCTACACCTTTCCCTGGAAAACAATTTCTTTTCATAGTAGGCCAAGGCAGGCTGGCTAAAACACACATTGCTCTTAGGAGAGGTACTCTGAAAGCAAAGGACTAGGGTGTGCCCCTGTTCGTAGGCTTGGGACAAGTCAGTTCATGATAAAGCCCTTTTTCCTCACACCAGCCATGTAGACCCTAAAACTTAGGGGTACAGTTACCTGTAAGCTGACAAAAGCGTTAAACATACAAGGTTAAGAACACTTGATGTACTGTTACATAGTATTTTTCCAGATTCTCTAAAGTTTCAGAACTAGTTCCACGTTGGGCATATTGTAGATGGTATCCATAATAACAGAAGCATACAGATTAAGTCACAAATTTAGCTACTAAGGTAACACTTCAAGCACTTCCCCATAATCCTACCTTTGTATTTGCCAGGTAGCACATTTTCAAATGTAAAGGCCACTGAGTCCATGTTTCCAGAGAGCTGCAGGTTGCGTTTTTCACCCTGGCGGCTCAAAGACTGTAATGACACCATCAGATCACCACAAGCATCTGTGCAGAAAAGACAGCAGAAAATGAGACTGCATCCTGGCTTGCCAGCTTTGCCTCCAAAACCCCTACTCCAAGCAAGCTTCATGTGTACTAAGAGTAAAATGATTACTCTCTACCAGTAGAGAACATTTCAAATTAAAACTCTTACTCTTATTTCTTAAGCACATATTTACCAGTACTCTTTAACATTCTTCAGGAAGTTCGAGACTATTAATTATATTCTTTTATCTAATGGCAAGTAACAACCAGAGGCCAACATTAAATCCCTGGGTCCACCTGGCTCTGCAGAGACTCTGCAGGGCCCAGAAAACACCTGAGAGACAGAACACTAAGTGCAGAGAGGATTCAGAGAGGAAAAAGGAAGGGCTAAAAATGACAAAAGTCAAGCTCCAATCACCATCTGCTGAAATCAGTCGGTAATCAAGGAAAATAGCAGGGGAAGAGGAGCTTAGACTAAAATAAAGACAAAAAGCTTATGAAAGAGAACAGAGATTGCAAGCTTCTGTGAACAGCCTGAGCCTCTAGCCTACATTTTTTTCCGTGCACTGCCTTTTTTTTTTTTTTTTTTAAAAAAAAAGTCTTTTTTGCCTCCAGTACTTCTCCGATTGATGTACAGCATCCCTACTGTCAGCCAGGAGCATTTCCTTCCAGAACTTACCCATCTTCTGAGGAAGGAATACTTGCTTATTCCTAGCAACTATTAAAAATAGGTACATAACTTTACTCCAAACTTTATTAAGGTACCTTATTAGGCTGTAAGGTCTCCCCAGAAAAAGAGCTGCTTTACCTATGTGCTGGAAGTTAATTTACTTATCTGCTGATGGGGCTAACCCCAGCAAGTGTCTTGATCTAAACAGTACTCATTCATACTTGCAGTGCTGAAGTTCTCTGTCCCCATTTCCGCTTCACTTTCAAAATTAGCTTACCTAAACAAGAGATCTTCCCTGAGACAGACGCCAAAAACTGAGAGAAGGTTACGTCCATTACTGGTCTGTCTGTAACAGTAACAGGGAACGTTTTGGGTTTCAATGCCAATCCTGCTCTGGTCTCAGCCTCTGGAATAATTACCTGTAGAGTATATGACATCAAGACATCACCAGCTTTTAAATACCAGTCAAATACACCCACTCTGCTGAGTTCAATCCACTTATCAGAAACTAGAAAATGGAAATTTACTGTAAATCCCAGGCAGAGCAAAACCAGCCTCCCAAATATGCTTTTCAAAATTCTGTATTAAAAATCTTCCAAAGAACTGCAATAAAACTGAGCTAAACATCCCCAAACAGCTCAGTTTCAAAAGTCTGAGTGAATTTCACTTCAGGATGTACTGCTGCTTCCACATTAGGCTATTTCATTATCTATAAAGACAGTTAAAGGCCTTATAACCATGCACTTCCTTATCTTCCAGCCTGCACTATCTCCCGGGATGCAAAATTCGTGGTAGTTGTGCTGTGACCTATAATCTCAGGAACGATTTAGGCACCTCAGAAAGGTACACATTACATGTCTCACTCACAGAATAATATATTAAGATAAGAAGTGATCTAAGGGGTATCACAGCTAAGAGGAGACAGAAATAAGAACTTTCAACCTCATCAGCCTGATCTCCTTTTAACAACTGTAAAGGACAAGGAGCATGGGAATCTCATCTTATTAAGGGGAAAAAAAAAAGGAAACAACTGTCATTGTTCATTGTTTAAGTAGTGCAAACAGGAGAAAAGGGCAAGGAAAATCTAAATTCAACTTCTCAAATTTTACAAATTAAATGTTTAAAATCTTCTAAAACCTCATGACAGTTCTACAGTGAAGAAATGGAAGCTCATTCTTACCTGAATGTTGTATGTACCCGATTTTGCCTTAAAACAAAATGCCCCATGAGGGTCAGTTTCTGTTGTAACCAGTGATGCTTTGTCCTTCTCTTGAGGCATCATGGTTACTTTGTATTTACTAATCTGTTTGACTGCGTCAGGGAAACGAGTTACTGAGATCCGGCCACACACACTGAATCTGTTAAATAAAAGCCAGCCATCAGCATAAATATCTTGATTTGACAAGGCTCGTAAGAAACCACTTGTTTTAAAACTTCCTTAAAAAGCAAACCTCACTATGTTGAGGTACTAACACATGAATTGGAATGGATTTCTCCTGAAAGAGTGTTCATATCAAAGAGATACTATAAGCAAACAGAGCGGAGCAAGTGCAAACTCATGTACAATTAATGGGATCTTTTCTTTTACAATGAAGTCACCATGATGTTATGTTTTTATTTGCAAGCAACGTGCTTCACTCTTCCCCCCACAACAACGCAGTCACTTCAAGCTTTTTTTCTTTTTTCCTTTTTTTTTTTTCTTTTGGCTAGGCAGGCGATTGACTTAGGATTGCCATCCCTCAGGTTTTAAATGGCTCGAAGTGTTTTGTGTCAAAGACCTCAAATATGATAGGTAATTCACTTGAACACAACCCTAGTACACCTACATTTGTGAAAACACAAGACAACGTGACAAATTAGAAGCTGTTAAGTTTTACTTTTCACCTTCAACAGTACAACATATTTAGTAACTGAAAAAACTGTAACTGATCATTTAACAGCATGCAGGGTATTTTTCTAATTAGCTAGCTAAGTCTGCATGAGCTAGTTGTCATTTGCCTCAGTAAATTCCTAGTTTTCACTTCTCTGGAAGGTTGCCACTATTTTCTCCTCCAGAAGAAGCTTCTGGACAGAGCACAACGCCCCTTTTGTCTTCCTCAGCTCACACCCTATGTCCCATCACTGCCTTACACTCCCCAAATCATCCTGTCACCATTATACAGGCTTACACCCAGCAGTCAAAGAATCACAAAGAAGAAAAAGACAATATACATATAAGACAACTATGACCTTTAGAGTGATGAGTAATAAAATGTAGAGGTTTGGTACAACACTAGACTAGACAGTTACATAAACTCCACTCTTGCACAGGAGGGTATTTGAAGTGCAGCATCAGCAGCAGAAAGCCTCTCCGTTCCCTTCTTGGTTCAAATACAGTTCTATAATTACTCAATATACCTCCGTCTTAGCGTCTTCATTTGCAAGGGAGAGGTTATTAAGAGGGTGCTTTAAGCCATAACTAGTACTGAGCAAAATACTGTGGACAAAACATTACCCTGCACTGATGCTGTCCTATTTACCTTGAATTTCTCGAGCAGTATTTAGCTCCTGACAACAGTACGCAAGTCTGAGCATGACATGGGAAAGGACCACCCATTTTCAATAACTTGTCCACATATCAAATTACATTTTCATCATGACACCAGTACTTACCCTGTTGCAATGATGTTTGCTAGCTGAGGTGTGTTTGGTGCAATCTTCACTGTAATAGTATCAAAGAAGAGGTGCTCTTTCCTGGCATGAATTGTGTATGTACCTGTTGTTATGTTCTCAAGGCGGAAAGAGCCATCAGCTTTTGTTTTCACTGTAACAAATAGGTGAGTTAAAAAACAGAGCATGTCTTGACTGTCTATCCTTATGTGTCAAAAGAGCTAGAGGGCACGCACTGCTTTAGGCTATTTTTAATTTACATTGCATGACAAAGAAACAGTATTATGCTTTCCTACTACACCAACCTTCACATCCGTATTTCAAAGCATAATTTGGCATATGGTTGAAAGAAAATTTCTTATACTTTCTACAGCAAAACAAACGGACACCTAATACTCTCATCTAAGCCAGAAAACGCAAAATTAATCAACTGCATGAAAACCAGTTTAATATTTCAAATAAATTGCAACACAAGTAGTGTATTATCCTGAAGGCTTAATTCCATCTCATACACTAGTCCAGTACTTAAGCTTAATACAGGCTTCCCTGTAGCAACAAAGACCAAGACCACTGCATACCTTTAATCTGATTGTTCAGAGTCACAGTGGCGTCGGCAACTCCTTCTCCTTCGGGACCGTTCAGCACCCTGCCTGTGACAGAGAAACCCATCACATGGAAAACAGGCTGAAATAGGAAAAAAGTTAACATTAATCTTTACTCAGTAAAAGCAAACACACACCTATAGCAATCAGCACCGACTGTTCTCCCCACACACATTTATAGAGGAAATTTATTTTCAGCTTTAGGAAAAAAATTTAGCAGGATAATCACAACCAAAGTACATATCAATCTCCAGGCATACTGTTCCCCTAAGTACAGGAACAGATTCTCAGTTTATCTGCATCAGTACAGTTCAGAAGGCCCAAGTCACAGATCATAATGTTACCCAAGGCACTCTGCAAACCATACAAACTTACAGGCTCTTCTCCAGAGATTTGACAATCTGAATGAGTAAATTTAAGCAACCCGAAGGATTATTGCCCGTTTGCAACATGCACATGAAAGTGAACGTAGTATACAACTTTCCCCTATTTTGTTTCTTCCTAGTAAAAGGGACTGAAGCGTAGAAATACAGCACGGTGCCAGATACTGTCTTCTACCTGCTGTGCAAGAGGGTATGTGTAACAAATGTCTTCAAACTTCTTACAAAGAAGTTTTAATACACCTGCTTTCTGCTAAAATCAGTTATACTTTTACAGGAATGAATGGCATAAAAAGATGATTCCCTCGGAATGCCTCACCTCAATTTGTAAACTGTCATGCCCTACAAGGAAGTCCAATCTAGATGGAGCAACATCAAAGGTAATTCTCTCTCCCCTGTAGAATGGTATCTGAAAGAAGACACATTGTTTTGACTCTTAAGCTATGACGACAGAATTGTTTTCCTTTACCATTTTTCATGTCCTTATCACCATCAGACACCTCTATGAAGGGCTGAATAGGCTGCAAACTTCCTGGAAAAAATAACTCAGTGGGATGGAGACAGGAATAAAGGCAGTATTTCAAGACTGTTTGATGGAAGCCATATGAGATTATCCAAAGAGACAGAAAAGTAACCCTCTACTCAGAATATAGCAAAGGTACTTGGATGTGCAAGAGCTTACAGATAGGAGACTATATGATCGCTAGAAGGGTTAAAGGAATGAGAGAAGTTTGAATCCCACTTCTAGATTGCGCAGACTGAGAATGCAAAACAAGCATTCTAGGCAGTGCACAGACAACCATGCTCCCACACTACTCAGACATAATAAAGAGAATGGGCAAAAGAGAAAACAGAGAACATAAAGGACGTGAGGTGGCTGTAGTCATCTGAAACTTTCAGTCTCCCAGCAGCCTCTAGGTGTGGTTCTGTGACTGGCCAAGGTATTCAGGTAATTCAGAGCCTGATTTGCAAATAAGTCCTTCCTATGAAACCACATCACAGAGCCCTATCACAGCAACTTACCTCACTGTCATATACTTTAGGTTGGAGGTTCCTAATCCAACTATTTCATCCAATTCAAAATATTTCAACTATTTATGTTTTAACAGCTACGAAGTTATGCATGATCTAGTTTAGAAAATGAAAGTTAACAACCCAATGGATAAACAAGCAATGAACTTTCTAGCTACTCACCACAGTGTATTTCCCACTTGGCAGAGAAAGAAAGCTGAAAGATCCATCTTCTTTTGATACGACATTGCACAAATAGGATAGAGACTCATCTCTTGACTGGAATCCATCCACAGGAGAAATATTGCAGCCCACAACATCCTGTGGCAGTAAATGCAATACAACTTTTTTCCCATGGGAGAACAGAGAAAATAATTTCAGGGGAGATGTAGGAGGGTTCAAAATACTATACTGTGAATGAAGGATGGGAAGTACAAAACCATTTTAAAGGCAAAGTTTGACAGCATCGCTTACAATTCATATACAGCTAAAAGAGGAAAAAACAACCAATAATCAACTTTATGGTAACAAAGACAGAAAACTGGGAAATTCAACATTCCCCAGTACCCCAGAACTGCACTGCATGTCTTAACGTTAAGTGACTTCAGCTCTGTGGACAAGGTTAACATTACAGACCAGAGCTCTATTCTACATAACAAATCACAGTACATGACTAAATGTTTCACAATCATTTCATAACACACTTTTTTGGTGGCAGTAAAAGCTGTTGAACTTTGTCTTCACATCAAGAGGGCAAAGAGCAATTAAGACCTCATGCTGAAGACAAATTACAGCTACTGTACAGTGAATTTCAGGATTTGTCTGGCAATATCCTATGTCTTGTGCCAGAAGCTGGTCTTTGACCATGGAGGAGTGTTATCCCATGAGGGAACACATTTACTAGCCAACATTTAACATGCAAAAAGGTGTAACTGGAAAAACATTGTCTTAAAATTGTAGCCCTTAACCCTGCTGACCATACAGATCAATAACAATACAGATCAATAACATGCTGTATATTATATTTTGCGCTTGTTGCTTGCTTCAGTTCAGGTCTTAGTCTTCTATGTCCCTGAACAGCCTGGTTGTTGAGAAACCTGGTTGTTCGATAACAATAATGAAGCGTTCAAAAGAGTTGAAATTAAAAGAATTTTCTCATTTCTTGACTCCAAAAAATATGTAGACCTTAAGCTTCAATTTTGCCAACATTTAAACAGATAGCTATTGTGTTACACATCTGAGTAGTTCCATGGAGGTCATGTGAAAACTCAGCATGTTCACAAATGTTGTATTAGAAGGACCTTGTTGAAAAAACAAAACAAAACAAACAAACAACACACAAACAACAAAAAAAAACAAACAAAAAATACAGCATGAGGGGTTGTACAGTTTATGTTTTCTAGAAGCCAAGCTCAGTGAAGGACAGAGATGAGTAACAGGGCAATATGAATCTAGAAGCTATTTAGCTGCTTCTTATTTACGGCCATACTCATACTGAAAAGGTACTGATACACCATTACCTCTTTAGTGACTGAAGAGGAGAAAAGGAGAAACATGACCCCTTTCATTGGTTCTCCATCACTCCTTACTGACCCAGAAACATTGTAGCCAGCAACAATCAGAGGGCTAGCAGCATGAGCGTTAGAACTCGTCACCCGTACCACTGTGTTTGACTGCAATACAGAAACACATACATTTTCATCAAAAGTAGGAGTTAGATCTCATTTACAGCACCTAAATAACAATCAGAAGCTGTACATTCTACAACAAAAACAGAGGCCGGAGCAGCAGTACTCAAAGAGGGCCCACAGGCTATTTCAAAACACAAAGACGCTAAAGCAAAGATACTTTGCAAAACAGTATTTTTCCTGCTTTACTGATTTAGGAATTGATTGGGATCTCAGAGCTGCTCAGAAAGCAAGCAGTCTGAGAGGGAAGGATTAGAGCATCTGCAACAATATTCAAGCTCCTGCAAAATGTATAGGATTAGAAGACCGAAAGCAAGAGCTCATTTGCCAGTCCTTCCCTCACTGGCTCCACTATCTCCAAACTGGGCCTGTGCAAGGCAGTTTCTTGACCACCTCAATTAAATTTACGAAAAGTCCACTCACAAAAACCCTTCCTCACACTAGTTGATCAAGACAAGATCTAGCAGATCCGCCCTCACTAAACAGGTAAACCAGAACTTTTGTAGGCTCTAACCTCTTTCAACATCCAGGTAGGATGAGATGCAAAGATTTCATATTCGCCAGGAAGCACTTTAAAGAAAGCAAACCTGTAAGGCAAGAAAGGGGTTACATCTCTTCAGAAATAGCCACAAACATTTGTTTACAGAAAAACAATTCAGACTCTATGCACGTGTTCGAAAAAATATTTCAGAACTACTATAATCCCAGTCGATATGGCAGAATTGAAAGAATCTTGTGTAAATGAACAGATGAATTAAGTATGCACCACCCACACTCACTTTCCTCCAGGTTGTGTAACAGCTGTTTGTATGTTTATGTCACTGCCAGCATTTCTCAGTACAACCTGGACTCCAGCAGGACCTAATGCCTGACCTTTGCTGAGAACCTGTCAAAATGAAAAGAAACCAGAGTATAAATGGATAAAAATCACTTGCAGAACTGAAGCAGAATGTTTTTATGAAGGCAGAATAAGCGTAAGATAGAATAAATAAAGATAACGGAGTCTAACCTTTCCATTCACAGAAAACCCTGTGAACACAAAGTTAATATCACCTCCCTTTGTGCAAATGTCATTAATGCCATCCACGTGGATATCTACACTGGTTGGTTCTGGAGGGGAAGAACAACGAAGCAGCATGGTAGTTAGTGAAAGAACAATCACAAAGCAATTCTACTTTAGCTTTACAAAACTCTCACAGAAATGCACTAACTCAAGCACACAAGCATTGCTCTGCAAGTCTTGCCTCAGCAAAGTTAAAACAGCCACAAATCCTGATGTTGAAAATCCTCTTTCCCCCTCCCATTGCAGCCATTCCTGTCAAAAAGCCACAATTCTTCAAATCAGTTCGCAGGTTAATTTGTCAGTGTCTACCTTATAGCTTTATTTTCCTCTGGTACAGTAAGTACATTTTAGTTATTAAAACCATACAGTAGGGCTTATCTCTTTTGAAAAGTGCTTGATTCTCCCTGCTAACTGCAAGTTAGAGATAGTTAAGTCCCACATTGTAGATACACTGTCCTATTGTAAGAAGACATAAGAGCACTTACCAAAACTCCACCCTAGGGGAGGCTCAATTTTAAGAATGAAATCCCCCTAAAAATAAAAAAGGAATAACTGTCTTCACTGATCTAAATTCAATTTAGCTAAAGGATGAAAAAAAAAAAAGTCACAACACAAGCATCATGCTGCAGAGAGTAACACAAGACTCAAGTGTCCCATTCTCCTTTCCTCCTACCTCAGATACACTGTTCAAAGAAGCAGCAATATCTAACGCAGACAGGCTGGGATGCTGGGCTCACATCCAGCCAGCTAAGAGCAAAAATTAAGTACCATCATGTTTATACCGCTTCTAGACCAAACCTGGCTCATGGTCAAGCAGCTCAGTGTTAGAAAGTGTTCAAATCTATCTCTACCTGCCCCAACAGATGTGCTCTAAATCAGCCTTTAGTATTTCCACTAGGAGGTCCTACTCAACTGTTCTGCCCAAACATGGGGTAAAAAAATTTCAATCCTATTAAAAGCTCTGCACCAAAGGATCCTCTTTAAATCAGTGGGCATCGCATATGTTCTGCCACATATGTTCTGAAGTTCATCCATGGAAAGGCTCAAAGACCTAAGAATGGAATCACCAAGATCGGAAAGCATTTTACATTCTTACATTGGGAAGGGAAGGATTTATTTGGCAGTTGGACTAGATGACCTTTAAAGGTCCCTTCCAACCCAAACCATTCTATGATTCTATTTCTGATCCCTAAGTTAACTAGCTCTTTAAAAGAGGAAAACACTTAGACCATCTGAGGGAAGCTTGTATTTAATTTGAATGTAAACATCTTTCCACTCTAAATAGACATCAAACTTCTGATACGTTCTGACCTTCCTGTATCATTATTTTCTAAAGACATTTTTAGTATCTGCAATTAGTCATTTGAGTTATTTTCAATTCAGTCATATCAAAACACATCCTGATACAGATTTATTTTCATTTCTATAGGTAGATAACTGAAAGCTTTATCTGTACTCTGTACTTTTTGTGCAGTATTTGTACAGCTGCTAGCACATGGTTGTTGGCAGTAACTCGGGCTCCCAATGCTGCAGTCATTCAGATGAATAGCACAAACGCAACACTGCAGCTGAAGTTACCTTGCTTTTCTCATTATAATACTTAGCACTGACATATAAAGTAGGCGCATTAGAAAAAGAAACAGTTTAACGTTTCATCCAAAACAAACTAAATTATGTCCTGATTCAAATGTTTCACGGGTGGGTATTGTTCGGACATTTAATCTGCTGGCAGATCTGATCATGGATGCAGCTCCTGCCTCCAGCATAGAGGAGACAGCACTGGTATTCCAGTTTCTTACCTTATCATAGAGGGGAATCATGAAATACCCATTGTTTGGAGCACAATCTGTCTGGTATTTCAGAGTACCATGTTTCGTATATAACTTAATCTAAAAGAAACAAAAAAGACAAAAAGATATTTTAAAAAAACGTGAGCAAAGCTGGAACCAGGCATTCTCTAACCAAGTGCTTTCACACAGCAGCACCCGCGTGTCCCCAGGGGGCAACAGGGAAAAGGTTTATTGCAAGAAGACTACAATCTGCCAGGCAAAGCCGGCAGAGTTCAGTCCCGGGCTCGGAAGAAAACGCTTAAAGACGAGCCCCGCTTCAACCGAAACCGCGCCGCAACCACAGTCAGCTCAAAGAGCGGCCAGGGCAAAAGGGCCGCGCAGCCAGACCCCCAGGCCGAGCCTTTACAGCCGGGCAAAGAACAGGGTGCGAGGGCCGCCAGGCGCCCTCCTCCAGCCCCGGCCGGCTGCGGGGACGGGCGGCGGCGCCCACCTCGATCAGGGAGTAGTTGATCTCCACGTCAGACTTGACGAAGCCGCCGCAGCCCACGACGATGTCCTCGGAGCCCCGCGCCAGGGCGCAGCAGAGCGCGCAGAGCAGCGCCGCCGCCCAGGCCCACATCCCGCCGCCGCAGCCGCCTCCTTGACTCAGCGCCGCCCGCCGCGCTGCCGGAAGAGCCGGGCCGGGCCAGGCAGGGCCGGCGGGTGCTGCCCCCTGCCGGCCCGGCGGGCTGCGGGCCCGCTCCCCGCCGCGGGGTGCCCCGCCCCCGCCGCCAGTTCTCCACAGGGCTGCGAAACCCTCACCGGGACCGTCCCCGCTGCCTTCACGACTGCCCCCCTGGGGATTACCCCTAGTTCGTTCGTGCCGCTCCCGTGTGATGCAACGCGCCGCTGCCCCCCGGCGAGGCGACACGGCGCCCCGCTGGCTACCCGCCTGCCCGCCGGGGTTGAGGCGAGGGAGAGGCGCAGGAGCCCCCGATCCCTGCCCCATCCAGCTGCCGGGGGGCTCCGCCCCGGCGCGCTCCTGCTGCCGGGCTGCACAAACCCAGACGTGTCCCCGAGTTGCTCCCGGCCGGACTTTGCTCGCTGCCCCCGCGGCACCTCCCAGCCGCCCCCCAGCCGGGACGGACGGGGCGCTCCGGGGCTCCCGCCAGTCCCTCACACGCCCGGCGGAGACGGGCTGTCGGCCGCTGCCCAGGGAGGAAAACGCCTGTCCCGCCGGCGCTGAGGCGCGCCCCGGGACACCGAGCGGAGGGTCCGGGGCCGCAGGCGGCCCGCCGGCTACCGAGCCGAGCCGCGACGCCCCGCCCCGCCCCCACCTCCGCGGGCGGCTCGGCGGGCGCCATGGCGGCGGGCGGCGCGCTGTGCGGCTCCCGGGAGGGCTCCGCCGGGCTCTGGGTGAGTGCGTGAGCGAGCGAGCGCCGCGGCACCGTCCCGCTGCCGGGCCGCCCCTTCACAGGCCCTGTCAGAGCCTGGCCTGGACCGAGCACCCCGCGGTGCGAGCGAAGGGAGTGAGCGGTGGCGGCGGCCAGCCCCGGCCCGGCCGCGGGATGCGGGGGTTCCTCCTGCCTGGGGCCGGGAGAGCCGCTCCGCGGGGCGGCACCACCCCGGTACCCACGGACCCTCCTGCCGGGTTTCAGTTGCCAGCGTGGTATTTGAGTCAGAGGGCTTACGCACCGTAAGCGGTGAAGTGTATTTCCATCAGAGGTTGCTGGTGTTATGGACTTTGCCTCCCAGGGACAAGTTTTCACCCAAATAGAGAACAGCCCAAGTCTTTATCCAGTTACAGTAAATTTGATGAGAGTTGCATGGGAGCGTGCAGTCCGGCTGCACTGCTGGAAGGGTATTGAAACTGGTCCCTTTATGGTCTTCAGAGAGTATCTGCTGAATGACCCACTACCGAAGTACCTTTAAAAGGGCTCTAACGAGTTGATCAGTCCAGACTCATGGATTTCCATCCTCAAGGTTGATAAACTCCCGTAATAATTTGTGAGCCATTATCTGCTTCCTCTTTTCATCAAGTGATTCCTTTCCCCTAGCCTTGCTTTGCATCGCGTTCTCATCGTAAAGGACTCAAACCACCTCCACAAGCTGCTGAAGAAAAAAATACTCTTGCCTGTTCATCTACAGTTTGCTGTATTTTTAGTATTATGTTAGCAGATGAGATCCAACTATTTGTTCAGTCAAAAAATTACAAAAGGATTATAAATACAGCTGAGGAAAATGCCTAGTTTGCAATGCAGTTTATGCCCTAGGACATTTCTTTCCTCCTAACCTCCATTTCACCAGTCATTCCCTAGTGACTATTCAGATGGTTTCCAAATGCCGATAATCTTTTTCATTCCCAAATTACTTTTTCTCATTCCACATTCAATAACTTACATTGCTTCTCTTTTTTTCCTATCTAGTTTTGATACATTATGTCCTTTCTTTGGCATCTTTCACTTTTCCAGCCTGAGGGGTTTTTCCTCTCTACTTCCATTCCCTCCAAAATGCTACTGCTGAGTCTTTCCCCCCTCCCTCCCTCCCCTGTGACACCTTACCATTCTCCAGCAGCCCCTCTGTTGCCAAATATTTTTACATTTGAAACTCATAAAGCAAATTCCTCTAACATTATAGTAGAACTCTGTCGTGTTTAAACCCCAGCCGGTAACCGAATACCACGAAGCCGCTTGCTCACTCCCCCCCTCCCCAGTGGGGCCAGTGGGGTGGGGAAGGAGAATCAGAGAGAAAGGAGAATTTGTGGGTTGGGATAAAAACAGTTCACCAGGACAGCAAATAAAAAAAAATAATTATATATTAAAAATTATAATATAATAATAAAATATAAGGGTAATAGAATATATAAAATGAACAATGCACAATTTCTCACCACCCGATGACCGATACAGCCCATCCCGAGCAGCAGTCAGGGAACAGGAATATTCCCCAGCAGCTATC
The DNA here is from genome assembly GCA_009819775.1 of Phoenicopterus ruber ruber. NCBI lineage: Eukaryota > Metazoa > Chordata > Aves > Phoenicopteriformes > Phoenicopteridae > Phoenicopterus > Phoenicopterus ruber. Next base: position 9,106,453 of record CM020229.1, on the reverse strand, counting down.
CCAGAACAGCAAGTTCCAGAGAGAGCAGGCGAAGGAACGAACAGCCGAAGGAACGAAAAAAGGGAAAAAGAAGGGAAGTGGCCCACCAGCCGACCCCCACTTATACTGGGCATGACGTCTATGGTATGGAATACTGTCTTTGGCCAGTTTGGGTCAACTGCACTGGCTATACCCCTCCCAAGTTTTTGCACCTGCACATTAGCAAAACCTGGGAAACTGGAAGATGTCCTTGATCGTTTAGCAGCAACCAACAACATCAGCGTATTATCAACATTCTTCACATACCAAATCCCGTACTAAATCCAAAACACAGTAACTGCTGGAGACAAAATTAGCTCTGTCCCGGCCAAAACTAGGACAATCTCAGTTGTAGCATTAGCAACTTGCATTACCTGGTGAAATTCTGCATACATTAGCTTTACTATTTCACTTCTGTGTTGATTCTGTGACAGGACTGGAACCAGACGTGGTATACAAACACCCCAAGATTTACCTGGTGCTTTGAGAGTACAGTCATTGCTTGGATCCCTTGTGCCTATCTTTGGATCTGTTTTCCTTTCTACTACTTGTATCTTCGACACAAAAACAAAGGCTATATCAGGATGTCCCACATCTTCAAAACCAAAATGGTAAGGGCGGAGGATGGAGTTTGATCCCAATATTATCACAACTTCAATGCAGAACTTAATTTTTCTAAGTCGTTAACTCTTTTCTGATGATCCATCTCTGTGTTTGCTTTGACATTTACTGACTCAGGTAAAGTCAGGTCAGTATAAATCAAGTAAAGTTTTAGGAAGAACTGTCATAGGATCTTCTCCCTTGCACTTCCATGTGGTTCCCTGCTACTTCCCGTAACACGCTCTGTCCCAAACCTGCTCTTCCACCTCTCCAGTCTTACCGCCTGGGCTGCTTGGAGCATTCAGTTTGGTAGATCGCCCCGTCATCATTCCAGTCCATTCCAACACGTGTTTGCTGTCTCTGCCCCAGGTCCTTGGATTCATCCTGGTAATACTTTGTTTTTCTAATGTCTTCTTCGTACTGTGGGAGATAAGCCAAGGAATCCCACGGGCTCCAGCATTCTTCATTAGCCCTGCCATGGTGGGAATCACAATGGTAATTCTTCCTTTGTTTTGTTTGCATTTGGCCCAGCTTAGCCCTCCTGGGGTAGATCTTTTATTTCCCATGTTTCTCAGTATCTTTGAGCATAAAGATAGCTGATGGGGAGTAGAAGGCTGGAGATGTGCTTTGTGAGTTTCTGCTGTGTGAGGCAGCAGGGGTTTGGAGTTGGGGCAGACCACTGGGTCTGCAGCTACAGTATAGAGCCCTGTGGGCAGAGTACACCTCGCAGGAGCCGAGGTAGCAGTAGCGTTTAGAAAGAGGTCTCACAACAAGATGAGATCTAGTTTCTCATAACCGCGGTATGTGATTTAGTATGGTTTAGAATGAAATGGGATTTCTGTTCAACCTACATGCCTATTCTCCCCTTCTGTCATTGCGTCTTCATAGACTAGATCCTCCCAGCCTGTTGGCCCACTTGTAGTTTTATTACTTGCCCTTTCTGGAGAGGCATTCTTGAGTGCAAAATTGCACATAATGCTTTTCAGTTTTAGCCTTTTGGGAACAATACTGCAGCTCTGAACATCTTGAAATGTTTGGGCAAGAAAATAACCGATTTTTCTCTATTGTATTCATTAATTTGATAATAATGTTTGGCATTCTATTACCAGCTATTTATTTGGACAAATTTGTACTTCTTTGCAGATCCTTGCCATGTTCCTTACCCAAGCAGAAAGAATGATGGGCATCCAGTCCTCAGGCGTCCTGTTGATTTACTGGCTGCTCTCATTTGTGGCTGCAGTTGTGATGTTTAGTTCCAAAGTTCAACGTGCCCTGGAAAGAGTAAGTGAAATCATGTATCTTTAACGTGCAGGGGTATGAAGTCTCTAAACAACAGGGCTCTTTTTGTCTCATTGATTGTGAGGTGGAGAACCAAATTCCTCTCTTGAGATATGTGCTGAGAAAAATGATTGATGGCACTTTATCATCTCCATCCATGCTATCTCTTTCAATGTAGACAGAGTGTGGTTTTCTGAGAGCTTGGCAGACTTCATATATGAATAAAAGCAAAACAAACATAAACACTGTCACTAAAAACTGGCCTTATGCCAGATTTTGTATCAGCATAAATATGTTGATATATTATACATTTTTACTATTTGGGTATTTGTGGCAGATATTTATTTGTGGAGGAGTTCTGGCTGGGTTTACACATCTGAGACATTGTCAGTGGCCATTTTCCCCAGGCAAACAGTTGTACCTTTCCATCACAACAAGGAATAAACAAAAGTTTATGTTACCTGTGTGTTTAAGTAACAGAGGAAAAATATGCAGCCACTAAACAAAAGACAGTTGGGAACTTGCTTGTTCCTGCTGTGTTGAATGATACTCAGGCACCAGGACTCTTGTAGAAATAACACTTTGCCAATTCTTGCTGCCAAAATTCAGTTCCAAAAATAGTCAGACTTTTTCCTTGTTTTTTCTCTTTCTCATTCACAAAATTAATTAGAGAGCCCTTCATGGAGTCCCTTAGACACACCATTTGTAATAAAACCTGGCGGGTGCTTTATTATATCAACAACTCATCCCCCTAGGTGAGCAAGGAGCTTCCTTCCCTCAGAGCACCCAAAGTTGCCTGAATAACGATGCAATGTGGACGGCTGACTTGACTAGACTGCTATGAAACCTCACAATAAAACAGTCACTATAAATAATAAATGTGTCCATTATTTAGCGTTTTCTGATATTCCAGTTTCAGGAGTTATTTAAGTAGCTCTACATAACTACAGTTTAAATAAATGCACCTCGTGCTTCGAACCAAAACTCAGAGCTTATGGCTGGTAGAATATGAGAAGCTATCTTTCTCCGCTGATTTCATGTGAAGGTTCTTACCTCATTCTCAGCAGTATTCTGTTTCTTAGGGCTTCCTGGAAGACCATTTCCGACATATTACAACTTACCTTTATGCTAGCCTTGTGCTAGGAGAACTTGTGTTATTCTGCTTAGTTGATCGCCCTCCCTTCTTCTCTAAAGCTGACAACAATCCTGTAAGTATAACGTAGCTTTTCATAATGCATTGCTTCATTGCTCAAACAGGAATTTAAATTTATTGGGATACATAGGAACATGAGTATCTGGGAGATGTAAGATGCATCACTCTGTATAAAGGCTGACAGTTTTAAAAGGTAATCAGCAGAATTTGGGATAACAGTACTGTCTCTCTATGTATGTTTTGAAAAACTAAAAACCTCTTCTATCCGTACGCATGTTTATTTTCATTGAAACCAGTAGATAGGGCTCATATTGCTTCCCCATGCTCTCCTGTGCAGCAGGACTCTATTTGAGGTATGAGTATGGCAGAGCTCTGTGCTTCAGAAAATAAATGTCTTTGGGTATGAAGAATGATATTCTTTGTTCCTCCATCTGAAACTTTATTCAAAGTCTAATTCTCCAAGTCTCCTGATCCCATTGATCCTCCACAGTACGTTTACACTGTCAGGGTCAATGAACGGGGTGTGTGTAACTTTTTGATTGCTTTTCCGGGGGAAGCACAGAAGGGGATTATATTCAACTGACACGTGCCCTTTTCTATATATAAATATCACCCATGTTTTTCCTCCCATCAGAATCAGTGTCCAGAAGCCAGCAGCTCTTTTCTTTCCAAAATCACATACTGGTGGTTCTCTGGGTAAGAAAACACAGAAAAAGACGTGGTTTTGCTAGAATATCAGAAAAAAACCAGCAGCATAAGAGAGGGTGTAGATGACAGCCAGTAGGAAATAGCCTCCAAGTTAGCTTATGCAGTGAGGATTTAAATTCTTTCTCTGGGGACTTGAGGTATTCTCACAAGATCAAATTATAAAAATTTAACTTACTTTTCTCAAAGTAGTTCAAAACACAAATTCGTGATTCTAGGTAATTCTCTTCCCCCTTCCAGTTACTCTTCCAGTGCCCTCCCAATCTTGAAATAGACCTCAGCAATCTCAAAAATCACTGTACACCAACCACAGCCCTATCTGCCTGCCCCACCTTCCTGTAACAAATGCTGGGCAAGGGGAAAATAGTGAATGAGGACATTGGCCAAGCCTGCTGCTTAGCCTTCAGAATTAAAATGATTACTCATTATGTTGAGAGAAGATAGCATAGGGATTTGAAGCAAAACTGCTATTCCTGAACATTCATATTTATTCTGGGAAAGGACAGTCCCAAGTAGCATTTTATATAAGTCAGTCCCTATGTGCTCACTGTGCTGCACTAACTTAAAGCCCATCTGTTCTGAAAATGTTACATGTACCACAATCCTTCTGTGCTTACTTTACAGCAGTCTGTGTGTTCTCCAGGCTTGTCTGGAAAGGCTGTCAGCAGTCCTTGGGGGTGGATGACTTGTGGCCAGTGAAGAAAGAGGACTCCTCCGAAGAAATTGTTGCCTGGGCTGAAAGAGAGTGGAATAAGTGTCATAGCAGAACCCAGCAGTGAGTACTTGATCTAGAGACTGCGTCATGGGCTCAGCTAGGTAGTTTCTCTCTTGCCTCTAGATGATATAAGCGAATACGCTTACAAGTGCTGGTGTACCATATCAGAACTGGCTCTGATCCCCTCCATTCCCCACAGAGTGCTAGACAGACTGCTTCAGCACATATTCGGGCTCTGAACGTAAGCTCTGCTAGGTGCTTCCTATCTGGACAAGAGAATAGTTGAAAGATTCAATCCCACTGAACTATTTGTCCTTTAAACAAGAAGAAAAGGATAGCATACATAAAATGGTCCAAGTAATGCTGTGCTATGAAAATTTGGAGGCCTTTACTCTTCAGTGAGTGAGCACTCAGTGAGGGAGTTCCTTTGTGCAAAATCTGATTTTAAGTGTTGAAATCTGCTGGAGAACATCCTTACGTTCCTGGAAGCATGGAACTGTAAGTTTTTTGTGAGAGGGATCATTTTTTGATGAGCATTTATACTGGACATGGCATGAGACCCAGTGTGAGAGATTTAATGATTTTTTGAAAGCACAAGATTCCCAAGCTTTCTCCAACTGTGGCTACCTTTCTCATTGTTTATTTCTTTAGAAAAATGGCATCTGCTACATTTAAAAAGGGTCAGAAGAGTGAAACTGGCATAGCAGAAGCTGAGGAGACAGAGGTTCTACTGCAATCAGAGCACAGTCAGAGCGGGCCCTTACTGAAAACATTTTGGAGCATGTTCGGAACCTATTTCCTTCTCAGCACTGTCTGCTTGTTATCTGTGATGTCTTCTTGTTCTCCCATCCCAAATTTACTGAGGTATGTGCATATTTATAATGTATTTCTATCACCTGTACAAGATCGCTGTGTGCCTGAGCTCCACAGAGATGTGTATGCCAGCACCCGCCGAGGTGGCCACACAACACTTATGTTTTGAAATCTCCTATTGCCGATGAAAGAGCTGGATTAGCATTTGTGCTAAGCCCAGTCAACTCAGCGGGAATAAACCCAAACCACTATCTAAAGCTGCACACACTTTCTCCACTGCTGTATTCGAACAGTGGAAAGGACAGGCTGCACCAAGCCTTTCGACAACTTTACTAGAACAGGAGTGAGTTATTTGATGGTTCTACATATCACATCATTTGCACAGGCTGTCAGCCACTTGCTGTAGTCTTAAGGCTCCGTGTTCCCTGACTAATTATGAAGAGCATCATAACTGTGCACGCTACACCTCTTCAATAGCTTCTTTAGTCAGTTGACATAATGCTTTGTGGATTGTGTTCGTACAACACAAACCTTCATTACAGTATATTTTCAAGGGCAAAAAAATCACTTCTTAGTCCATTAAGATTAAGAGAAGTTCTGGAAATGTCAATGACTTCCTTAGATTATGGCTCCAAATTTGCATATTTCTGACCAAAATCATGAAATTCAGGAGCCATCCTTAACCTGAAAATGAGGTCTCCCTGAGAAGATGCTGAGATCAGAGATCACTTCAAACCCAAGAATGGCTAAATGTCAAAAATAAGGATATTATAAGACATAGGATACTTAGCAGTTTTTCCAACCCTTCTGCTATTTTACTGATAAACATCAGCCAGAGATAATACAGAAAAATCCCTGGTATTTCTGCATTTATTTGCGTGTCTGATACTTCACCAGTTCTACATGGATTCATCAACATTTTGCTCCTGTCTTGCAGCCCTTTTCCTGGAGTTCATTGAAGATCAAGAAGCACCTAGCTGGCACGGTTATTTCTATGCCTGCACCTATGTTCCTTTTGGCTTGTCTCCAGACTCTGTTTGAACAACGCTATATGTACATGTGTCTTGTTCTGGGGTTGAGACTGAAAACTGCAGTAACAGGGCTTGTGTACAGGAAGGTGAGTCTGTAGCTTCCTTTTCAGCTTCATTTTTTTTCTAGCCCTACATTAGTAGTTATGACATTGTTGGTACATTGTTCTTAAACAGTATCAGGGAAGATGTTATTAGAAATTACTTTTAGGATTGTAATTCTGTGCTATCTCTGAGCAGTATGTGGGAGGTATTTTACTATTTGTTTTTCAGATCTTACCTCTGAAAGAAAAGCCGAGAAAAGGAAAGAGGAAAAAGCAAACATAAACTTTCTTATGCTATAGATTATGGTTGGGGGAAAAGAGTAAATTATTCATCTTAAAGTGAAGTCACATATCCCAGGCAACAGCTGTTTTCAGTACCTAGGATTTGACATTTTTCTCCATCTCTTTTTTTTTTTTCTTTCTTTCTTTCTAAGGAAAAGTAAGTTGTTGATTTTTGGACCCAATGCTGCTGTTTGATGCCACTTGTCCTTTCTTCTCTACCTGTCTAGATCCTAGTGATGTCAATGCATCAAAGAAAGCCAGCAACAGTAGGTGAAATTGTTAATCTGGTATCTGTTGATGTCCAAAAGCTAATGGATCTGATTATCTATTTTAATGGGACCTGGCTTGCTCCCTATTCGGCTTATCATCTGCTTTGTCTTCTTGTGGCAGGTAAACTATGATGACAGTATCTTATCAAGCCCTTTCTATTCTAGGTATCAAAGGAAAAAGGAGTTTTCAAAATTCTGCTTCTAGAGCTTTGCTAGTTGAATACCCTGAAAGTGCCATATATTTTTAGTTCTGTAGCAGGGTGGATTCACTTTTCTTTTAGAAGATACTTTTATTGGTATAGAATCCTTACCTGATCCTTCACTTCATCTCAGCTGTGTACTCAGCATTCAGTCTCTTTTAGGGAGAAGACTGTGAGTATGATTATCTGAGCTGACTAATAAACTTCTGCCTCAGATTTTCCTCTGTCACCTCTCTTTTCAACCAAAATGTGGTGGCCCAGTGCAGGCTGAGACGTCCAGTCCAGGTCCTTAGCATAGTTACAGAACACAAAGGGAAACGGTCTGAAGTAGCAACTGACGTACTTCATCCTGAAGCCTGATTACCACAAGGTCAGTGAAACAGTTTGAAGCAAAGTTATATGATATTCAAAAAGAGTATTGGATACATTGAATTTCATAGGTATCAAGGAGTTTAGCAAGGAGAGAGCAAAACCTGTATTAGAAATAAAGGATGATAATCTAAAAGATCCTTTTCCCCTCCCTAATTCAATGTATGGTATTTTCTCAGCAGGATAAAGCCCTATTTCTTAGTCCCTGTTTTTGGCAGCACACCAAATGGAAGTATGAGCACTGTAGAGACAGTTGATTTCCAGAAGCTTTCTAGAGGCCATTGCTAACCAGGATGGGCTGTGCCTTGTACCTGCAGATACTATGACCTTGAAAAATTAGAAGCCATGATATAGACTGTTGAAAAATCATCATCCCTTTTATAGCGATGTGACAAGCTGAATGTGGTTGAGCATAATTAACACTTGTTTGCTGTTCATAGACCATTTGCATAGAGAATACTTTTATCTCTCTGTGTATACCAGCACTCACGTCTCTAGCAAACGTAAGCCCTCTGTAGAGAGATTGTAACTAAACCATGAGAAACAAGCTCTCTATTTTGATACGCAAGTCATTACGAGCCCTGGTATCCAAGAGCTGTCCCAAGAGTACGTGGCACAATATAATGCTACCATTTCATCTCATGAGTTGATGTAGATTCAGAGAAGCTGGGTTATTTATGCTGCAAGAATAGTTTCTTGAGGGTTTGGGTTTGGTTTTTAAACAAAACCTAGTTTTGTTTCGGGTCGCTTAACTTATGCCAGCCACAAGATGTCCTCCTTAACACATCCAAGAACAGACAGGCAGAAACAGAAATGACTTGACTTGCCAGCATGCTTCTGGATCGCTTTCACGCTGATCTAGTTCATAAAAGGAAACCAAATAAATTCAGCAGAGTGTGATGACAGGAGTTACCCTGCCTGGAAGTATTAACAATCCACAGTGCTTAGGGAGCACAATTCCCAGGAAAGGCAAAGGCAATTATTAGAGTAAAGCCTTAGCCATGAGGGATGTTAGGCGTAAGTTCAAATAAGAGGGAAGGGAATGGAAAACAGTTGTTTCTAATAATCACCAGAAGGTCTTCCTCTTTCCTTTTCTCTCCTGGCAGCTTCTTGGGCCATCTGCCTTGACTTCGATTGCTGTATTCCTTTTTCTTTTGCCTCTGAATTTCGTGATCACCAAGAGGAGGAGTCCAGTTTCAGGTACATTTTGCTTCATTAAATTGAAGTGGTTTACTGACTTGAATAATGATAGGATACTACTTTTAAACCTAAGTTAAAGGCTGCTGTGCTCTTCCAGGAAAGGATCACATGGAACCCAAGGCTAGTGATGATTGCAGTAGGCATGCACATTGGGAAAAAAAAAAAGTAGTATTGTATTGAAGCGTATCACTAATATTCAACATCAAGTGATGGCTTAATATTTATTATTCATGCTGATCATGACTGTCTGAAGGAACATAGGAGAATTCAAAGCCTGCAAAGTTTCTTGAAGTTTAGAGTAAGCTCTTGCATGTTCAGTCTTTTACCGTGTTTGCCCACCTTTTCTGTATTTTTTATGTACTGCCAGTAAAAATAAAGCTTTGAAGATGAAAAGCAACGTATTTCCCAGCCTAAAAGATTCATAAGCAAAACAGTATACACACTCAATTGCAGGCAAATTTATTCGTGATTCATGGACAGGAATAAGGTGTGTTTCAGAATAATTGCACCATTAAACGTTCAACCTATTAAATGATAAAAAACATTTATTACAGGAGACCCAGATGAAACATAAAGATGAGGCGGGCCAACTCACTAATGCCATTCTCAGTGACATTAAAGTAATCAAACTGTATGGCTGGGAGGAAAACCTTCATGGAGAAAGTGTTTGGTATCCGGAAGCAAGACTTCAGGCCCTAAAAGATCTCAGATTCCTCTTCTCAGCATCTCTAGTTTCTTTCCATTCATCAACTTTCCTGGGTGAGTGCTTTTCACCTTCCTACATAAAACGTGCTATTACTTCCATTTCTCTTTGTACTCCTGTCTGGACAGATTTTTCTGTGGGACAGCTGAAGATAATATCTGGCCCAGAGGAGTTGGTGGTCTCACAGGAGTGGCTGAGCCCCAGTGGAATCGGCCATACAGACATTTACAGTGTCCTAACAGTTCCACGGACAAGTCGTCTGCTCTGGCAATGTGCTCAGGCAGGCTGAGCCTGCTTTGCAAGAACCACCTGGAGACCTCCAAGCTAGCCAGAGTTCGTGACGCAGTCAGTAGGTACACAAGCCACTTGTGTGCTTGCTGGTGCAGCTCAGCCATGTGTGTTTTCAATGGAAAATGGCTGTGCTTTCACCTTGCTGTGGTTGCAGCACCAAATTTCCCTTTAAAGCAGGGCAAACGTTCAACTGGTTTGGTTTTGTCACCACCATGCCAAGACCTTTGCCTATGGTATTTGCAGGAGAGGGTACCATGTATATGGGTGATATAACCTGGATTTAACTAAATGGGTTCCAAAGCCTTTAGGAAGAGGCCTGTCACCCTTGAACCATTTTCTTCCCTGTCTGAAGAAAAATGGTTTGCTCTTCCTGTGCTCCCTTTCAGATTGCATTTGTCATGTTTGCTGTCTACACCCTGGCGGATAACACACATGTCCTGGATGCTCAGAAGGCCTTTGTATCTTTAACACTGATCAACATTCTCAACACTGCGCACCTCCTTCCTGCCATTCTCCATAAATGCTGCTGTCCAAGGTCAATTGCAGGCTATGTTCATTTTTCTTTGGCCATAAGTGTTTTTTTTACGTATCACCATTAACAGGTAAAGGTAGCAATTTCTTAGGGCTTTGAACGTCAGGGCTAGCTATTTAATTGTATTGTGAAACAGTGAAGTGCAAGGACTTGCAGCTAAAGGTACTTTGTAGTATTGTTTTTCAGAAAGGCTCTGTATATTGACAAAATAGCCACCAAGAACAGCTCTTAGTCTTTTGGGGCCAGTCACAAGCACGATTAGATCTCAGAGGTGCTTCCAGTTCTGTTTTTAATCACAGAAATCAGAATAGATGGAGAAAAATCTCCATGGGAGATCAGTGGAAACCGTGCTAGCCAGGCCAGAGAGAAAAGCAAGTCATTGTCCAGTAAGAAACTGGAAATTCATTTCCCTCTTGCACCCCAAGAAGACTGTCACAGCTCTTCATGTACAGAAGCAATCACTGGAAAGATTGCAGGATGAATTGGAGAAAGAAAGCACCAGTTTCACTGTGTGAACAAAACAGAAAACACAGGGAAGAGTATGGTTTTTTGCTTAGCTAAGTGGTAAATAAAGGCAGTTAACATAAGGAAGAGCTGCATTTGTCCATCTAAGCCTACAGCATCTGCAACATAGCACCTAGGTCAACATTCTAAGTGGGTCTTCAAGTTGAGACTTCACTTTGGGTTTTAGCTCCCTTTCTATTCTAAATCTTATTCTTTTGTGTGCTTCTCCATTTCAGGCCAAAGTTTCTTTAAACCGCTTAGCAGCTTTTCTGAATCTGGACGAACTGAATCCTGAGAGCTCAAACAGAAACACTTCTGACTGTGGTGAGCTTTTGTATTAGCATTGTTGTCTTCTTCCATTGTTCAGCTTCCGCTCTTAGGGTGCCTACCATAGTCAAGAGAGAAAAATGTTTGCCCCTTACTGTCATTTTATCTCTCAGGCCTATTTATTTCTCACAATGAAGTCTAATCTGGTAATTAACCCTTTCTTTTCCTACTTAAGGTTCATTTTATGTCATATAAATACACACTGAAACATAAAGTCACATAGATGGGGATGTTGCTGTACCTACCTTTGAATTACAAGTGTTCTATTTCTCCTCATATTTTAGTACAGGCAAGCATCACCCATAAGAAATGGGACTTTTTGCTGGAGCAAAGAAAATTCTCCTTGTCTTAGAAGGTACAGACTTACCCCTAGTCATCTCAATTCTGTAGGTCAGGGTGGATGCTGAATGAACTAATTCCTCAAGGCCTAAGTGAAACCAATGTGGAATATCTAGAGGCTTCTGAGTTTGCTTCATATTTAACGTTGAATTCTGAAAATTAGAAAGGTCAGACAAAATGTAATCTTGCTTTTACGCTTGGGAGCACATAAATGGGAAGGTACCTGTGTCTGGATGTTGCCTTAATATATGGGTAGTGCTTTCTTTACACAATTTTCTTGTCCAATTATTACATTATAGTAATATAAGTCAAAAAAGTAGAATTGATGGTATGCAGATATTATATGACAGTATTACGTGCTTATTTCAAAAGGCATTGCAGTTTCAGAGAAGAAAGCGTTGAAAAGTTCTGATGTTCAGGAATGTTTTCTATCCAGTGCTTTGGGCTAGCCTGTCTCCAGAGTGGGGATCTGGGTCTTGGATCTGGGTTTGAAACTCAAATGGGGATGTGGATGAAGACTTTCTGGTTGGAGGTGTCTTTGAAGGGGATGACTCCTGTTCTGCTGCAAAAAGTCAGCATGACAGGAAGAGTAACCCTGTGCAACTGAGGCCTCAGGTATGAAATCAGAGGGTTTAGTTGGTACATTTTTATTAAGACAATAGCAAGAACTTTGGTCACTTTCTTTTCAGAAATTGTATCTAAAAGATCATAAGCGACTAATCTTTTCTCTATAGGATAGATCTTACTGTGCCCCAAGGCTCCTTGCTTGCTGTAGTTGGCCAGGTGGGTGCTGGAAAGTCCTCCTTGCTGTCAGCGTTACTTGGTGAGCTGGAGAAGACGGACGGCTGCGTGACCATGAAGGTAAATTTTCCACTGAGCTTTTGCTTCTAATTAGGCTGTCTTCAGGAACAGTGAGAGATTAACCAAGGCATCAGGTAAAAAACCAACCAAACCAACAACAAAAAAAAACCCAACAAACAAAACAAAAACCCCACCCCATTTACTACTGAATTTTAACACAAGCTGTACGTAGCAGCCCACATTTAATTATCTGAAGGTGCTTAAGACCTCTTGGATGAGCCTAGCCTTGGAATGGGAACCGGAACAGGACTTCAAAGATCCAGTTCCATTTCCCACTCTGACAATGAGCTGAAGTAGCATCCTGGTAAATCATGTACTTGCACCTCTGTTTGCTCCTCTGTAAGATAACGAGAATGCAGACTCATATTTTGCAAAGCCCTCTGAGACCTGTTAATGGTGGTGATCATTCCAGATTTCTACAAAGGGAGAAGGTTTTTTCTATAAAGACGGGTTCCCATAGTGTCAAGTTGAGCTTATGAAAAAGATTGTTAACAGTCTTCCATTTTTATAGGACACTGCAGCTTATGCCCCCAGCAAGCGTGGATACAAAATGCTTCAGTGAAGATAATATTCTCTTTGGGAAAGAGATGGATGAAACATGGTTCAGTAGAGTGATAGATGCTTGTGCACTGCAACCTGATTGGAAAGCTTCCCTGCAGGGCCGAAAGAGTGAAATAGGAGAGAAGGTACTGACTTGGGTTTATATTTTGGCCAACTTTTCCATAGAGTAGCTACAACTTTGGGTGTCCTGCTAAAACACCTATAAAAGGACTAAACTTGCAGGAGGCAGGCACTCAGTAATTTCTGAAAGTTGAGCCAGGATTTAACGGGGTCTGAAGTTAACCAACCAGAGATCTGAAGACGTTTAAGACAAAATCAACAATCAGGTCGTTGTTGGGTCCTCTTTTGCAGGGAGTGGAGTTGCTCAAGAGAATCTGCGTCTCAAGATCCCTGTTTGGAGACGGAGGGGAGGGAGGAAGGGAGGGAGATGCACTGATTTAAAAATAAGGAAGTCCATAAACCTCAGCGTAAAACGGAGCCAACCGTTGGCAAATATGCCTGTAGCTTTAGAATAAACAGTGTCAATACATTTTTACAGGAATAAATATATCTGGAGGGCAGAAGCAAAGAGTGAACCTTGCTCGTGCCTGTCCAGAAGGCTTCGATTTACCTGCTTGATGACCCCCTCTCAGCTGTTGATGCCCATGTTGGACAGCACATTTTGAACATGTTCTCGGACCCAACGGCTTACTGAAGGACAAGGTGTGTTATAAATCCTAAGCTGTAAAAGATTGCAAAATGTGTCTATTATCAGGGCTTCTAAAATGTTTCCAGTAAGGTGGGTTACTCACTTTATCAAAGGCTCCCAAATGCTTTTTGCTAACGGCAGCAGGTACTACTGTTAGCAACCAGTGGAAGTGGAATGGGTAACCTCTGCAGTCCACACAGCACACGGAAGTCCTGCAGTGAATCTCACCTAGGAGGAGGAAGACTGAAAAGTTAGGTTCTCCTGAAAGACTCTCTTTACCTCACTAGCAAACCACACACCTAGTTCCAGCCTTACTTCTACAGCAAGTTTATAGTTCTTTGATCTTCCGTCGACATTATCCTTCTCCCTTTTTGATATTACTTCTAGTATAGATAGGAAGAGCTGTCTGATCTCTTCTAGCTCATTGTATCTTACCATAATGTCTAATCCTGTCAACTTTTGAATAGTTCAGTGGCACCTTTACAGTTCTCATCACCCAATGTTCGTCACTTCAGTTTTAAAATCCATCTTAAACCTTCCCTTTCGTTCTTTTTTGCATTGGGTTACGTTTTGTTATTCCTTGGTATTCCCTAGGTATTTTTTTCATTAGAAAGTCAAATTAAAACAGACATGTCTATTACAAATACCTTCTCTTTATATGGATTGGTTGCAAGTATCAGAATGTAATTATGGTATTGAAACAGAAAGACTGGCAAAGAAAGAATGTATCGGACTTAAGACAGTACTCAAAGGGCTTGATTGTATGTTAGAAATACAGAACATGCCAATTTGTTATCGAGGAAAAAATTACTTTTATGTCCTTTCCTACATGTAATTATCTGTGCAAATATGAAATTAGAATTTTAAATCAGAAATTTAAATGGAAAAGGAGCTGCACTCTAACTCCATTCAGGTTGATGAAGTTTTCAGGCACAAATTTGATTCTGAAATATTGATATCAGTGACAATAAATGTGACATACTCTCTAATTAACAGCATTCTATTTAAGAGCTTCAGCCTGAGGGGAATCAACAACATGAACTGGTCAGTGAGCCAAGCAAAAGGTCCTTCCTACACACAGGGTGCTAGCCTGGCACTTCAGGCTTCAGTTCCCACCCACCCTCGCTCTTTTTTACTGCGCATGACACAAAGCAAGTTTGATTCACCCCTCACTCCCAAGTTCTGCACTTTCAAAAGGGGCACACAAGCTGTGCTGCAAAGATAAACTTCATCAAAGAGACAGCCAGAAGTGATAGGAATAAATAACAAAAATATCTGCACGTTAGTAAAAACCACAGCTCACACTGGGTACATGTCTTTCTTCAGAAGACAGCTGACTGCAACAGCTCGAGTGAGCAGGGGGACACCAGAACAGTTGTAACTGTTCCCTCTTTATTCAAGCAGACTCGTGTGCTGGTGACTCACACAATCAACATTTTGCCTCAAGTGGACAACATTGTTTTGCTGGTGGATGGAATGATCTCAGAAATTGGTTCCTACCAAGAACTTTTACAGAGAAATGGGGCCTTTGCAGAATTTCTTCACTCACACATTACTGCAGAAGAGAAGGCAGGCGCTGGTTTTCCAGGTAACCCAAATAAGTTGGAATCATTCTTCCTAGGTCTATCAGTCAATTGTTTCCTTAACATTATAGTTAACATAAAAGAACTAGGGGGGAAGGGCAGGATCTGCTGCTGTTCACAGTTGGGAAGAGGGAAAAAGAGAACAAAACTGGAAAAGCCAGTCTTACATTTGTTCTATTACAGGCATTTAAAGTCAGAGATGCAAACACAGTAAGCTGTTGCTTTGTGTGGGGAAAATAGGCCTGTCAAATTAGCTGACTCATCACCTCAAAATCAGTTCTGAATAAACCAGGTCCATCTTAGTAGACACAATCATGCAGTAAACAGAATTACCACTATATGTGCGTTCTTCAGCCTCACCTTGATATTGCTACCTTTAGAAACAATTCTTTGTAATGAATCTTTCTGTATTACCAGTCTCTCAAAGGCTATACAGGACAAAATGGCATTCTAAAGCATTTAGGAAAAAAATGCATTTATTTCACAGCTATAGGAGACACCAAAGGCACCATCACCTCTAGAACATGGTCCATCACAGGAGAAAGCTCTTTAGGTAAGCTTAAAGCCATCTCGACACTGAAGAACTTGCTCCAAAAGCCATACAAGCCTACATGGAGGCTTTGTACTGAGTATGGTGCAGCTTTGGGATTGATCTGTAAATTAATAATAAGAGCAAACAAGCAAACTCAAGAATAGGTAAGAAACTGCTCTTGAACATGGATGTTGAATAACATTTTCTCCATATTCACAAGGAGCCAGAATTTTTTCCAGAGCTCACATACAAAGCATGTTGATACATTTGCTTGCTGTTCACTTCCCAGTGGGGCTGTAAGGTCTGACTCATTTCAGACCAGCCACAGCTAGTGAATGCTTAAAGCCTCTGTTTGTTAATAGCTTGACAGAGCCCAGTCTCTGTGATAAATATGGACAATGGCTAGGGTCACTCTGGAGGACCTCGAAAACTGCAGCCCTCCAAATAGGCATGAATGTAGGGGTGGATGGGTAAGGAGATCCAGCTTTAAAATACTCATTGCCTTGGCTAAAAATTTAAAGCATTTTTGTTCCTTTATGAAGTGAACAATTCAGTCAAATCTTCTGCTATGGGAAGGGAGACCGTTCCTGTAAGTCAAGACTGTACCACTGCTGCAGCCAACGAAGGAAGATTAACCAAGGGAGAGAAAACTCGGCATGGCAGGGTAAGCACAGCACCTTCCTGTAAAGGCAAGGACACATACCATGGGTTTGTTATGACCCGCTCATGGCAGGCGGAGTCAGCTCACTGCCTAAGTTAAACCAGTGCAGCTCCAGGGAAGTCAGCTGAGCTGTACAAGTTTGCCCTATAATTGAGACAAAGTCATTTCAGCATTATTTTACATAGCACCTTCTATGCAAACTGTCTCTCTGGATGGCCCCATCTAAGCACTGGTTCCAAACTAGGAACAATGCACATACATGCAGAGAGCACGTTATGGAAATGAGAGGGGAAAAAAATGTTTTACGACACTTGAGGGAGAGAGTCCTGATTAAAGAGTTGACCTGAAGGGGGAAAGCGCGCTGAGGCAATCAGGGTCAGGGTGGCGATAAGGGACAGAAGAGGACAGATTACAAGGGACTTGTAATCTTGAGTCTGTCCACAAACTCCTGAGGCTGGTGGGAAGGGGCGAAGAGGCACATCACTGTTCTCATCTCCCAAGGGACACACCTCAAAAGGCTGAGGCAAGGAGGGTGCTGTGAAAGGAAAGAAGACAACGTGAGATTCCAGCTAGGAACAGCAGCCATGGATGACGTGTATTCAGCCACGACGTAGCAGCAGTAAAACATGGGGAGGAAGAACAAATAGCTGAGGCTACACACTGGTACTGAGAAGAGATGAGAGTAAGAAGTCAGACACCCCAAAGGATGCAGCTCTTCCCCTAGGGAAGCACAGTATTAGCCAGACTGGGATTTCCTCACCTCTGCCCATCAGCAGTTACTCACACAAGCAGTCAGTGGGGTACATGATAGTTCTCACACCGAGAACAAATGAAAACCACTGCCTGGCATAAGGAAAGCCTTACGTGCATTCCAGCAGTAACATGAGCCTATTGCAATGGCATTTATCAGTTGATAATAATCACTCATTAACACCATGGATTTATTTAAGTATGGCTTCATTATTCATCCCTGAGGAAAACAAAAATAATTAGCATGGTTGCTATGGCCCGTGATATTAACGAGTAGGTATGCCATAATAAATCATTCCTTGTTTTGGAGCTGCTTCTCTCCTTGCTCACAAGCTTGATCCTCCCAACCTCTCCTCCTATTTTTCCCCAACTGTTTCTGCTCTAGGTTAATATTTCAATTTATGCAGCCTACCTGAAGGCGACAGGCTTACCACTCTGTGTGTACATCATTCTGTTGTTCACGTGTCAGCAAGCTGTGTCATTTTCTCGTGGTTACTGGCTCAGCATGTGGACAGATGACCCTGTCCACAACGGGACACAACAGCACACAGAGCTGAGAGTTGGAGTCTTTGGTGCACTAGGAGTCGTTCAAGGTTTGTTTAACTTGCTCACCTAATTCTTCTCTGTATTTCCATCTCCCTTCCCATATCCAGGATGTTTTCTCAGAATATAAACAAGTGCATACCCATGGGCTCTTAGCCTCCTGGGCTTTTGGCACCAGCCCTAAAGGTTTGGCATGGGACCTAAAACTACAGGCTCTGACGCACAGAGAGGATTTCTAGGGGATCTGAACAATATTTCCAGTGTTACTGCCTGAAATCCTGCTTCACGGTATGCTAGGAAGGGTTCTCCTGTGCCTTTCAGCAGACCATGATGAATAGTGTCTTCCTCTATATTTCCTACTGGAACTAAATACCTGAGCCCCTAAAAAACCATTCAGCAATGGAAGAACTACAGCATCCTTATTTTTCTATCCTGCCCCCTTGTATCCAACATCATCTGCATATCTTTCTTCCTCTTATCCCTTCCCATTCCTCCCGTATAAATGAATCATATCAAAGTGCAAGCAGTGGCTCTTCTCCACGCTGAATTAAATCTTGGTTTAGGTCTTTTGAGTGTAAAGGAGAGAGAAAAAGAGGGAGTTGTGGAATTCTACATTTCTTTAAATCTTTCTCTTTAATAATGGCCACAATGCTTTTGGTCACCCTAAAAAAAAAAAAAAAAAAAAATCACTTGTTTTTAGGACAGAAATCAAATCTGGAAAAAATCTCAGCCCAAGTGATGAAAGACTGAGAAGCTTTGAACAAGTTGAAAAGAATGGGAGGGGTAGAGTACCCTTCTGTGCTAACAGTGAATCTGGAGGCAGGAAACCTAAGACTTTGAGTAATTCAAAGTAATTCCAGTCAAGCTCATTTTGTGAGAGAATAAAGAATTTGTCCTGTGTTTAAGTTGCTGAATCTGTGGCCCCCATCAAACTTGCTTAGAAGGTCTTCCGCCCCTCCTTAACTACCCTACAGAAAGGGTAGTTTACCCTGCAGCTCTGAGGCTTGGCTTAATTGCTACCAAAGAGAAAGTCAGCTCCTTTCACAAGTATAGCATTCACAGTACTAAGTGAAAATCAGATCTCGCAAAGGGGAACCTCCGAGGTGAGTTTGTTCAGAACCTAGCAATAATTATTATTTTTTGTATTACAGCCCTCGGCAGATTTGCCTCCACAGCAGCAGTCCTTCTAGGCGGTGTGTTAGCATCGCACAAGCTGTTTCTGCAGTTGCTGAGGGAATGTTGCTAGATCCCCAATGGTCTTCTTTGAGCAAACACCCATTGGAAACTTGCTGAACCGCTTCTCCAGAGAAATGGATGCTATTGATTCTGTCATCCCTGACAAGCTGAAGTCCTTGCTGGGATTCTTATTCAACTTGCTGGAGATCTACCTTGTGATTATAGTGGCTACGCCAAGGGCAGCAATGGCCATAGTGCCCCTGACTGTTCTTTATGCAGTATTCCAGGTAGGAGCTCAGAGAGATACAGAGAGGAGAGGCTGAAGCAGCACAGCCATGTCCCTGCAGAAAGCCTCCTTCTGTTTCTTAGGAACAGAGACATGCAGAAACTAGTTTCATCACCTCGAATTGCATCTGAACAAGAGTAATGTCAGTGGCCCTTCCAAAAGGGCCTCAGCCTTCCAAAGCATCCCAGAGACCTCACAAAGAGGCCTGTGCTTTTCTGATGTCCAGATCAAATCCCACCTAGAGCTATATTCCTTCTCTCCATTACTGTAAATGAAATCATATTAAGACCAAAGGCATTTTGCCTTTCCTCTAGAATTCCTACGCAGCTTTTTAATATATCTATGTATGCCATGCAGCTCTCCCACTGGGCTCTGAAACCTCAAATGCTTTGCGAGCTAAGACCCGAACATGAGGGAAGGGCAAACAAGGGTGCAAGTACACCTCTGTTCTCCATCAAGCAAAGGGCTGTTCTACAGGAGAAAGTACGTGTGAGTTTAGAGGCTTTGGGAGTTCAGAGTACCCCAGCTTCTTTTGCATTAACTAACCGTGGGGTTGTTCTTAATGAAGACAGAACATAACACAGGCAGAAACGCTACCTCACCTTTTAAGGACATCTCCTACCTGCACATTAGCTTTTATAACACTAGGATAGGACGTACTATTGCACTTGTTGAGCCCTTCCCACATTTTCTATGGAGCACCTCCATAGAGGCATAAACCTTCTAATCACTTCCCCTTCCATTTCCCTTTGTACCAGCACTTCTACGTCATCACCTCCTGCCAGCTGAGACGCATAGAGGCTGCCAGCAGGTCACCCATCTACTCCCACATTTCAGAAACTTTCCAAGGGAGCAGTGTGATCCGTGCTTACAAGAACCAGGAGAGGTTTATTTTGAAGAGCAATTTTCTAGTGGATGAGAATCAGCGAATGTGCTTCCCTGGAGCAGTTGCTGACAGGTACAAGTCTGCAGTGTAAAGAAAATGACAGTTTACTGTCATGGCCTTGGTGAGTAGAGATAGCTGCTCTTGGGGCCTGGGTGGAGGTACACAGAAGATGAGACAGTGGTGCACAGTGTTTTGGGGGTAGGATAGCCTCTCTCGTTATCACTCGCACTGCGCCCCTCTCTGGCAACGTGCCCCTCACACAACCAGTGTGCTCCCATCTCTGTTGTGTGGCTAGGCACACACATGCTGACACACAGCTAGAGGTATCCCTTGGTATCCAGAGGCAGGAGGCTGCAGTACGTGCCTGGTGAGGCCCATTATCACGTGACAGAGTGCGTGAGGCCTGTGGTACATGCAGAACTCATCAGCCACCAGTCATGAAACAGGTGAGGAGTACCAGGAGGAGTGAGAGATGTTAGACCAACTCGTCCAAGAAACTGCGTGCTGGCTGCTCTCATCCAACAGGCCTTGGAGAAGTCCTAACAGAGACCATAAGCCAACCAGTTCGGACAGAGCGGAGCCATTCATGAGCTCCAAGGTGGCTGGATAAGAGCAACCAGGGCGTGACAAGAGCTTTGTTGAGCATCCTGTACCTCAGCAGCTCCACAAGTGTTTTGCAAAATAATCACAGATTCTGTTGGGAGAAAGGAAGAGGGCACCAGCAACAGCCCTGTACTCTCCTCTTCTTGCAGGTGGCTTGCTACAAACCTGGAGTTTCTAGGCAATGGCATCGTGTTGTTTGCAGCACTGTTTGCAGCAATGGGCAGAACACATCTTAGTCCAGGAACCTGCTGGCTTCTCCATTTCATGTGCCCTTCAGGTAACTCAGCATTGAAGTAATACCATACTTGCCTTTCATCAAAAGCAACTTGCATTTTCATTTCTGCTACCATTTTAATTTCTAAGAAACCATGAACTATTTCTGTGGCTTTCTAGATGCCTTCTCCTACCAACCCTGCTGTCATTGCTGAAACCCAGAGCATCTGGAGCACACGGCCCCTTAGAGAATGAACCTCAAACACATGCACCAGCCATCTTTTCTTCCTGCATCTGAACTCATACTTAAGCATGCTTTGAGCAACTGAAGCAACGTCTTCAGCGTCTGTCTTTCTTGCTTGTAGGCACAATGTTACACAATAGCCTAAGAAATAGCTACACTATCTTTTAGCATCCAAGTCAGTAGCATTTCATTCTCTATAAACTCGCTGAGAAGCAGCTATGGGGGGATGGCTAGGCTCTTGAAACACAGCTTTACAAACTTTCACAAGGATCCATGGTTATTTTTTAGCCTTTTAAGGGAAGATTTCTGAAGTAATTAGCTGATGAGGAGGGTCTTTTATAACTAAACACTAAGAGAAAGTACCAGGTACCTCGCAAGCACAGGTCAAGACTTATTTTAATCTGCTCTAATGCTTCTGTTTCTTTCTGCTAGATAACTGGTGTTCTGAACTGGATGGTGCGCTCCTGGACAGAAATAGAGAACAACATTGTTTCTGTGGAGAGAGTAAGAGAATACTTGAGGACTCCCTAAGGAGGTAGCTAACCAACTATTGACCTTACTAGCAGAGGTCAACATCTCTGTAACTAAACGAGTAACTTTTCTGTTCACCTGGACAACCCCCTAGTTTTCCCCTTCTAAAAGGCCAGTTATGTTTCCTTTAAAGAACTGCGGCATTTGTTTTTTATCCAACTGGTTTTATAACCTCTGATCACCGTTATTTCCTTAAGACAGTTAAGCATAGATTGCCATTAAAATAGCTTCACTTGGTAACACTCATGGAATGAGCTGTATTTTCTGCCCATATTTGGAGTATGTATTTATTGTGCGAGTTCAGATGCAACTCTCTGATAACTGATGGCTGCTAGATAGCTTTTTAGCCACTAAAAGTCTCCAGTGCAATCATTTTTGTTCTGTAATCATTAAAATTATTTCTCCATCTGCTGCCCTGGGATCCTGCTAAAGGAGACTTTCACAGTCCTGTTTACAGGGGCATATAAATCTTTTTGTATTGAACCATTCATAATGTCAGAACTCTGACATGAAAACAAATGCTTATCCCCATTTTCAGTTAAGACAATTGGCATCTTTGCATAAAGTAAAAAGTCAACATTTGCAATATGAAAGTGAGGCCTTTTTCTCTTTTGGAAACAGTAAATAGATCGGGGGAATTTGGCACAGACGTCTTCATAAGCTTCCCATTTCAGTATGGCCACTTGATTTGGTAGTTTAAATCAGCTTTATACATTGCTGTTTGTTTTCATCTATTTAGGCACCCTGGACTCTGAATGACAAACTTCAAAGTCAAGTTTGGCTCACTGAAGGAAGAATTGAATTTAGAAACTATAGTTTGCGATACAGGCCAAATTTGGAGTTAGCACTGAAGCACGTCAATCTAACCATCAACGGGCAAGAGAAGGTAAGCAAAGCCACTTGTTTCAGAAGAGCTACAAAGTGCGAGCAGTGCTTTGCAGTGAGGAGATCTGGGCAGAGACAGGCCCTGCCCTACACCAAGGTATAGTAACTTGTAGGCGCGAAAGCTGCACTAAGGTGTGAGCCCATCTGTCACACTGCACCACCTCTTCTAGTACAAAGTAGTGCTTCAGGATTGCTGCATACACTAGACATTCTTCTGAGTAAAATTTCATTTCACAGAAGGTTAGCAGTACAGCAAAGGAATTTCACTTTTTAAATCTAGTGGCACATCAAGGCGCTGTTTTGGCTGCTAAGTCTTGTAGTTATTCTTCCCATCAAAGGCTTTCAAGATTCCATTCATACAAAACAGTTACAAATTATAAATGATGCCCTTTAAGAATGTATTGCTAGACTATATGAATCTTGAACAGCCCTGAAGATTTGATCCCTGCAAAGCTGTGTCTCTTCAAAAGGCCAGGAGGAACTACCTGACAGGTCTGTCCAACTGTGGAAATGATCAACATCAACCCAAAAAGCTTTCCATTGCACTTTACAGATCGGCATAACTGGAAGAACAGGAGCTGGGAAATCTACTCTTGCTGTGGGATTGCTGCGATTAGTGGAAGCTGCAGAAGGAGCGATCCTAATTGATGGACTAGATATTGCTCAACTAGGTCTCCATGACCTTAGAACCAAGATAACTGTCATTCCCCAGGTATGAAAATTTCCCAATGCTTCAGTAGTGTTGTAAGTCTTAAAACCTAGGAAGGGTTTATAAAAATTCTGTGAGAGGAGGGACATTCAGAAATTTCAAAGTTAGAAGTAACCTCCATGCCATGCTAGTCCCCCATTCAATGTTACATTAACCACAGATTTGCACCCAGCAGGGAAAACTGGAGAGCTCATTTTTATAATTCATTTCAGTTGTTTTGTACCGTCTCTGTCCTCAGGATCCAGTTTTGTTTTCTGGCTCTCTAGAATGAATCTTGACCCATTAAACCGATACACTGATGCAGACATCTGGACAGCTTTGGAACTGACTCAGCTCAAGAACTTTGTTGCAGATTTGCCAGACCAGTTGGAATATAAGTGCACTGACCAAGGGGAAAACCTAAGGTACCTTATCTGCAGAAGGACAGTGGCAGGGCAGTGCCAGCCCATGGGGTAGGAGACAAGCGTAGTGGGACTAGGAGTCTAATTCATTATTAGAAAAAAAAAAAAAAGGCCAGACAGCAAATTGCTGCATTATTGTCCTGTTTAGCAGCATGAAATCAAATCATAAGACACACACCAAATGGAAGACCTTTGAGACTTAATCATTGTGGTGGCTTGTGTTTGTGCAGTACTTAAAACACTGGAATCCTATTCCAAGTGCAGATCTCCTGGGTGCTATAGTTACACACTACCTTCATTTCCTTAGGTTGTTTCATGCTGTTACCTGCAGTGCCACCAGCCTCAATCACCCTTTCAGGGAAAGGGAAAAATCACCTTTTCATTACTGTTTTCAAATTATTCACGTATTCTGACCCCAGTGAAAAGTGCCTACTGCTCTCCGTTTACCATCCCTCCTCTTACTTGCAGCACTGGTCAGAAACAGCTGGTTTGTCTGGCCAGAGCACTTCTTCGGAAATCCAAAATCCTCATTCTAGATGAGGCCACAGCAGCAGTAGATTTAGACACTGATCTTCAGATTCAGTCCACTCTGAGGACTCAGTTCAAAGACAGCACAGTGTTAACAATAGCTCACCGGATAAACACCGTCATGGACTGCGACAGGTAAGGTCTTCAGCCACTTTCCTAAGGAGGAAGGAAGACACAGGCAACCTGTGTGAACTAGACAAACCCCAGAGTGTTAGTGAACAGCAATTTCATTTCTGTCCTTTTCTTGTTTAACTCCCAAGCTTTGCTTTAGAGATTGTAGGAGCTATCTTACATCAGCTACGCACCAGTAAGTTAATCGAAGATCATTTATTCCCCATGATACATTTCATGCTGTGTCACACCCCTTTTTTCCCCCAGTGACAGCGAAACCACGGCTACAGCTCTTTGCTTCATCTTAAAATCATGAAGCTAAAGTACACGTTCACAAATCTTACTCCAGTCTCAGTTGCCAAAAACTCTCCTCGCACAAACTCAGTACTTGAATAGTCACTCATCAGAAACCTATTTCTTTCCCACAGCTGTTTCCCAGCTGAAAAGCTGCTGGAAAGCTTGGTTGAGTAACAAGCAAGTACTGAAATTTATTTTAGAAATAAGTAGGAATAACTAAGTTTATTACAGCTGCTGGTGTATGCCCAAGCTTACACTTCTGTTTTAATGTTCACAGGATTTTAGTCTTGGAAAATGGTCGGATAGCTGAATTTGGTACTCTGGAACACTTAATAGCTCAGAAGGGACTGTTCTACAGACTGATGGAAGAATCAGGCCTTGCGTGACTCACTCACAGAGTATACCATAATGCCACCACTATCAGGAATAATTGATCTCGTAATTGAGCAGTTATCTTGGTTTCACTCTGAAATGCCTGACACTCAGCCAAATCTTGTTTGAGCTACAACCGCAGTGAGTAGATGAAAAGGGATGATTTGGGATACACGTTATTTCCGTAGGAAACTTAGCAATTCCATTTTCATTATGTTTCCAGACACCTAAACCTCACTCTTCTGTTTGAAAATGGACCAGTCAGAACTTAAACACCTTATTGCTTTTATGGTATAAAAGCAAACAAGCCAAAAGAAAAAAAAACCCAGCATTTCCGATTTATACTATCAACGGAGCCCAAATATACTGTCATACTTAAAGATTACACAGATTATTTTTAAAAGCCAACAAGATTTTGTGGACAGCAAACAAGAATTTAACTGGTAGCAAGCAAACTTAACTGTTTACAGCTTGTCCTAAGTTCCAGGCAGAACAACTTTAGTCTTTTGCCAGTGTCTTAAGAACTGCTTACCCGAGCGCTGTTCTTACATAGATACAGTGTGTCCAAGGCAGCGGCTGGATCTTGTCACCCGAAGTGCAAAACCCCTGGGGGAGCAGGGAAAAAGAAGTGGGATGCCCCTAAGCACGAGAGCATACGGTGCCTGTGGGCTGCCTGTCGCAGCTGGGGATCAGATCCACTCCATCTCCTTCCGTGTCAGCTCTGGAGGGGCCCCGAGTGAATCATGCTGTGCGGAGGGCTGACAGGCTGCCTGGAGGAAGAGAGCCAGCTTAGACACGGGCTCGCTGATGCCTGCAGCATCTTGGTAACTGATGCCATCAGTAACTTGGCTGGGAGTGGGCAGCAGAGCGTCGTTCCTTCTGCTCGAAGGCTTGGAGCAGCCCTGCTGCCAAATGCCGTTGGTCACAGTGGAGCACGTCCAAATGCCAATGCCAACATTTCCAAATTGCATTTGGCCACAAGGAATTGGCGTGGTGGAGCGTGTCCTCCTCTGATCCCTGCAGCCCAGCAGTCTGCCAGGCAGGGAAGTAGCAGGGACTCACCTGTAGACCTGGTGCTTCGTTCCTGGTTATCTTCTGAGTGCAAGTTTACCTCCTGCATGTGCCGCGCTGGTGCCGCAGAGCCTCTGGCATGGTCATCTTTCAGATGTTACTTTAACAAACCAAAATGGCAGCTGAAAGCAAAGCCTTCCTGGGCTTCCCGCAGCGCTGAGGAGCTGCGGTCAGAGCTGTCCCCAAGGCTCTCCTCAGGAATCACAAAAAAACAATGTGACAAACAAATCACACTGTGAGATACTGCTGTTTACTGTGACTTTTGTTAAAGCACTTCATTTTCTACAAAGCTGAAATAAAAATAGAATCAAGTGTTGAAATGGCTCTCTTCAGTAAGCTAAAGTAAATATAACATAAAAAGGAGTAATGGGGGAGCAGCAGATGGGAGAGTTCAAACTGGCAAGAGTCAACCCAGACCAGCAAAACCCAGCAGTTTCTTCTCCGACAGCTGTTCGGTAGCCTCTTCACCCACATTAAGAGCAGTTAACAGTTTCTGCTGGACAAGTGCCTAAGATATCGAAGTCCAATGCCTGCTGCCGTACAGAGGCAATTTTTTTCCCCTCTACTTTCTCCAACCTTACTCAAGGGCAGAGACACCAGGAAAAAAAAAAAATCAAACAACAGATACAAGTTATGAGCACTCTAAAGGTTTATCAATGGATCTCAAAACCAGGAGCATTTAGAACTAGTGAGATGTAAGTTAGGTATTTTTTCTTTTTAACTGAGGTCAAAGAGAAACAGACATGCCCATGTTGCTGGGTAATTCTGAAACAGACATCTTTTAGCATACCATAATCTCTGATATAAACATCTCTTAAATGCTCGTTTTCCGTTCCTAAGTTGGTAATGAAGAGAGGAGGCAACAGAAGGAGAAAATAATCAAACCATACTTTCACACTGGTAATCTTTGAAAGGGCACAGTTTTACTGTTGGCTTGCACAAAGTAAGAGCAAGCAAAAATACCATCAGCTTTCACAGGTCAAGCTGTGCTGAAAGGGCAAAAGAACAAGGATTCCCAAAATTACATGTGACAAACACCCCTGTGTTTCAGATGAGCCAGAGTCCCCAACTTGTCCAAGTTGTACTGTAAGTAGGTGACAAATCAGGAGCTCAAGTCTCTCAGAAAAGGTCATGGTCATCACAGGGAAGTTATCTGGAAGTTGGTTAAAGCAAAATATATAGAGGAGTTAATGCTTGGAGATACCATCCTCTCTTGAAACTCTGGTTTAAGGAACAGAAAGCAGTGTTTAAAAGGACAGGTCTGCTGGGTCTTTGCAAAGGTACTGCTTCCTAGATTAGCCTATTTGATTGAATTATGCAATTAGCACAGGAGGTAACTACAGCAGGCTCAGAACTACACTAACAGTCTATTTCAGAAGTTGCTCTGAAAAAATTTTAAATATTAAGAAATAAAAGTCTGTTCAACACCTCCAGTAACCTGAATGTCTAGAGCTGATCAAGAGGAGCGTGTGGACTTGTGCAGCATTGATTTTTAATAGCTATAGTGCAGCGTAAGTGCAACATACGCAGCACAGCTGTGTTTAGCTCAGCAGCAGCTACACACTCAAAGTCCAAATAAAATCTACTAATCTAAAGAGAGTTTATTGACATCTCGGTGGCTTTCCAACTCTATTTTTCTCTTTGGAGCAAAACAGGTGTTTCACAAGTTTTTACCTAGACAACCCACAGCAAGAACACACGATGTCCCTGCATTTCTGTGGGAGAACCTGTTTTTGCCCTCTCGGACGGGCAGGGTGAGCTGCGCTCCCGCCTGAGGCGGGCTGTGGCTGGATGGCCAGGCCAGGCCACTGGCCATGGAGGCAGAACCCAGAGCAGGGGTTGGGGAGCCAGCAAGCATCACCGCAGCGCAGCCCCTGGGGACAGCCCAGCCCAGCCGGAGCACCTACCCCTGGCAGCGTTTCATCCTCACAAAGCCACCCGCTCCACACAGGCCACCTGCTCTGCCAGTTGAGCCCGTATAGGACTGCCATGCCATCACGTGAAGTGAGATCAGGAGCTTAATTAGTACTTTCAACTGTTCCAGTTGTCTGTCCAGTCTGGACACCAGGAGTTAGGGCTTTCAATTCCATGTTAATTTACCTTTTTCTCCTTTCCTTTTTCATTTTTTTCTGCTGATCTAAATGAAATTAATTGTGCCATCGTTATCAAAAGGAAGAAAAAGGGGCGGGGGGAGAAACCATGGAGCTAGGCTTGCACGTGCTCTGTAGGAAGTGAGAACCTACCCACCTACAGAAGCACAAGAGTACCAGCTATGAAGATCCTCCTGGTGGGCAGATAATTATCTCTTCACCAGGAGGGGACCTGGAGGACGAGAACAGGACGAACTCGGGCCATGCCACAGCAATACCCTTCAGGAAAACCCTGCTCTGCAGCCGCTGGATGAAGGTGCCCGGCTCATGTCCTTCCCAAGCACTAAGCTGCTTGTTGCAGTACACGCTCCCAGTACAGTTCCCACCTCCTGCCCCAGATGCTCTTTCTCAGAGCTGGCATTAGCTTTGCTGCATAAAGGAAATATGGGACATCAAGGCATTCAAAGAAAACAGGTGTCTGCTACATGAGTCTGAGCTCAGCTGCTGGAATTCAGTGTCACACCCCTGAATTGACTAGTGCTTCCCCTTCCCCCGCAACAGCTGGAGGGAAGGCTCATGGCCCTGGGCTGTAGTATCACTGATCCCTGCTGGATGGCACCAGACTCTCTTGCATTGGAGGTCACACGCGTCAGGCTAGATTCCACTTACCCAAAAGTGCTGGCAGTGTCCCAAGTACTAAATAAGCAGTAGGTCCAAACACACACACAAAAATGAAAACAGATTAGATAAGGAAAATCTACTTCTTTTAATAGCAGATTCTAATACCTTACCTTGCAGCAAGTTGTACCATTTTCTGCAATTGGTCCCAGTAACACTGCACGCAG
Source organism: Phoenicopterus ruber ruber (assembly GCA_009819775.1). NCBI lineage: Eukaryota > Metazoa > Chordata > Aves > Phoenicopteriformes > Phoenicopteridae > Phoenicopterus > Phoenicopterus ruber. The sequence goes on along the minus strand of CM020229.1, from coordinate 9,077,656 downwards.
GGATCAGTGTATGGCCCTCTCCTTCCTAGCTGAAACAGGATCTCATAGCTATACCGCTCCTACCTCCAGGTACCCCAAAGACTATACGACACTGCTCATGCACATGGGTTCTGTGGGAAGAAAGCTGCATTTGTTCAGTTAGCTCTGTGTGCGGTAAAGGTTAGTTCAGACTGATCCTCATCATGCATAGTACAATTTCGTTCAAGTTACATCCAGACGAGATAGTCATCATTCTTATGAGGACAGACATTTGGAATCAGAATCATGAATCAATGCAGCAACAGCACAAAGCACTGACAGGTATTAAGGGCAAACAGAAAAGAGTATCTACTCCAGAGCTGGGGCAGAACCATTTGTGCAAACAAGTGTATAAATACATAAAACTGGGAGAACACCGTGATGCATATTAACAACCACATCATTGAAAAAGAACAAAGACTGAAGCACACACATAGAGCAGCCTTCTGACCCCTTGCTGCACTATTTAGAAGGTTATCCTGCAAAATACAGCATTTTGGACACGCAGTTCCCCAAATGATCACAAACAGCCCATGAATAGGACAGAGAACACCCAGTGACACTTTCCAGCATACCCAGATGGAGATTGCAAATGCAGTTTAAGTCATTCTCGCACAGACAACTCCACTGCAAACATTTTACACAGCGGAGCAGTTCCATTGTTTTCAAAGGACTTACTCACATGAGTATGATAAGGCTTGTAATCTCTGTTAATCAGTATGCAAGGGAAAGCATACTTTCCTCAAATATGAAATCAGTTTCCACCAAAGAACTCTAGCAATGCAACTTCCTTTGAATTCAATCCCAAGCCTGCAGAGTACTCGCAGAGTCCCCGTCTCAGTAAGGAGCTACACTAAACGCACAAGGCTTTTCAAAAGTATTTGAAATCCTGTCTGAATTTCTTCACTGGATATTTGCTGCAGCTCTGCCTTGAGAAAGGTGTTGGTGATAACTAGTTTGCACAGGCAAGCAGAGGGCATAGGGAGCTTTACTGTGTGGTTGCTCAATGCCAGCGGCCCCTTTCCCCTTTCCTTTCCAGGGCTCTCCCAGGAAGGGGTGGAAGGGGAAGGATCACAAAGTGTTCTTGGAGGATGACTGTCCCCAAGTGGGAAAGGTCTCATGGTGGTATTCACAGTTCTTCCTCTGGGTCTCCTCTACAGATAGATCTGTCTCCATTTTAATGCAGCTGAGTAAAACAATACCAGCCACGCACCTTACCTGACAAGCTCATTTCTCTGCTCTATACTCCGTTCCTTACTGTTTGCTCCAATCTTTCCACCCTTTTGTCCATCACAATGCTGCGTAAGTGTTAGGTGATTTGAAAAACCAAAATTTACCGCTCCTCCCCAAACTCCCAAATCACCCCTTGCCTATTCCATTTCCACAGAGGAAGTTTACACCAAGCGGCCCAGGAAATGTGGCAGACACAGGCCATGGACACCGTGGGTATGACAAAGGTCCACAGCACCGCTGAATCCTGCCCTACTGATCCCTCATTAATTACCTGGTCTTCTCAACAAACCGCAGTTCTCAAATTACAAGAGAAACCATGAGATGTGATCCAGCCCTACCACAGCACACAGTCATTTGCACTCAAGGTTTCTTACCTACCCTAACACCCCCCAGACATCAGGCCTAGCAGCCTGGCTAGTCTGAGCAGTACCAATAATTTATATTTTCAAGGCAAAACACTGAACTGCCGAAGCTAACACTTTGTCAAATACAAAGGAAGAAATGACACATCATGTTATCTTTCAAACCATTTTTTTACTGCAAGTTCTTTGCAAATATTTGTATAGCCATTACAAAAAATACCAAAGAAAACTGCAGTCTATTCAATTTCTGAGAGTCATAATTTACAAAAAAATAAATAGTTTTAGTCTAAAGAAGACAATTTTCTAGTATTAAGGTCAGCAGTATCATTCACAGAAGTTCACATTCTCAGAGTGCTGAGTATTTGGATCCGTCTGACTTAGTTTGCCTTCTTCCAGCATTTTCCTTTAAAATAAGACTAATCAGAACATGAGAAAAGCAACTGTTTTCTTCCCACAGAAAACTGAACATTCAACATAGATCTTGAAAACCAGACTCCATTGCTAATTCAATTGTTAGACCCCTCTGACACACAACTTAAAAATTTACTGTTTTTAAACAACTGTAACAGAACAGTTTCCCACAAAATTTAAGAGTCAACAGCAGCAGCATGAAGGGCATGTTTCTTCGATATAAGGCTAATGGTCCTTGATGTGGCAGAGCTGCTATTAGAGCACAGAACTGCCAAAGCCAAGGGTATTACCATCAATATCGTGCCAAGCCTGCAACCTCTGCTCAGGCAAATCCTCACTTCTCAGCCTAGTCCCCACAGGCATCACCACCCAAGTCAGGATTCTTGAGTGAACTGGATGTAAGATCAAGTACTACATACTGCAACACACCAACGGCTGCACGAATTTGGTTTTGGAGTGATTGTCCTTCTAGACATGCTTAAATACTGCTTTGAAGTTGACTGTGCTTTTTCACATCAGCACTACTGACATATTATAGTGAACTTGCTGCTATACACTGTAAACACATGAAACCTTTAGGAGAATGCGTCAAAGCATTAACCATTACAGTAAATGCCATAATGAGAAAGTCTGGCACACGTTATTTCACAAGAAGAAAAATCTTTGGACTATAGTACTATATGCCACAAAATGTTCCAAGTGCATCCCACAAGAGATGGCTCAAATGAGGAATCAGCAAACAAGCAAACAACTAGCATTTGCAAAAATGTTTTAAACAAAAACAAAAGTGTGACTTCAGAACATAAGAGCAGATGAAAATAAAAAGCTTTTCTGAACTTCTCTGATGAATCACTCCGCCGTACATTTGAGCATATAATGACAGATTTCAGGCAAAAATTAAAAGTCTCTGAAGTGTTTTGCACAGTGTATGTGCTTTTCCTAAAGCTGGCTGAAATCAACACTAAGGAGAATAAAAAAAGAAAAAAAACACATTTTTTTGTTACTTCCATCACCATGCTCTGGCTGACTTCGCTAGGTCTGAAACTGAACTGTACGGTTCATACCAGCTCAGGAGAAGTTACAGTTCTCTGAATGTATCACCTCTCTCTTTCCCACAGGAACTAACCAAGTTCAAATGCTACACCAAGCCTGAATCTTTGGCCATGCTATAGAAAATGCCTTTTTCCTGAAGTAGGTGGTCTGGGCTGCCACATTCCACCACTTCTCCTCTGTCCAGGACTAAAACTCTGTAAAACAAGGAAAAAAAAAAAAAATGGTCACAAAAAGATCCAGAAAGCCAATGAACACAGATGTATACATACAGACAGAAACTGACTGTAGCATAGTCATTATATGCAAGTGAAGACAGTTCAGACTATATGAATGGACAGAATGGACAGAGGTTCTCAACTCTGTCCTTCCTGACCTCATTGCGGATGGTCTATCTGGTCTATTTTTATGTAGCATATGTTTACTCAGTCATTTGCAGGCAGCCATGAGACTTTTGACCATGCTCTGAGCCAGCCAGCAACTAGATGGCAGCACTTCTTGTCAAGGTGAGTGAAGGTCCCCGAGACCTTGCAAGATCTGGGATAACCTTCCCATAATACTGCACCACATCAACTGCTGTTATACAGCTTCTGCTGACAAAATACAAACACAGACATAGCTTATGCAAAACAAACGTGCAACTGGAATTAGGCAGTTTACAAAGCAAGTTACCACAGTCAGTAAAGTCAGCTCACAGTTAAAACACTGCCTTCAGCTGCCTCCACTAATTGGCCAGGCACTGCAGCGATAATCACTAAGCCCTTAGCAGGTGCGGCTGCACAGCGTTACCCGCTGCTGTGACTGAATTGGGTGTTCATCTGGTGACAGCGCTGCTGGTGCTGGGCCTGGCACAGGCAACGCTCCTGTCTCTTATCTTTCACTATTGACAGCACAAAGAGAGATCTACCAAAGTAAACAAAAATCTTATCACTGGTCACCTTGCCCTCTGCCATTCTGTGATAAAAAGGACAAGAGAGCTTAAAACTGAAATTATGAGGCAACAACTCTGCCCTCAACCACACCTTAGCAAGGCAGCTCAGGATGAGGGAGGCTGTATGAACTATAACCAAAAGTGATGGAAAGAGAAACATCGAATAAGCTTCAGACAAGCACAGGACTTGCCCCTTTGATTCCTTATGCTGTCTGTGCCTAGTTTAGGGTATGAGCTCCCCAAAGCTCCGATGCCTCTTCCAGCTGTGCCTAAACCAGGGCAAGACCCAGGAACAGACTCCTATCCTTGCCTCCCTCCCCTTCCCAGTTTGCCTGGGCAGGAATGGCACAACAGCAGTGTGACAGAGGGATCAGAGGAGCTCCCCAGGCCAAGCGCAGCCACCACAAACCAGAACACATACACACCCCACCCATCAAAACAGGGATTCCAGCAGCTCGGTGGAGAGGTGGCTAGAAATGCACTGGTAAACATTTAGCTAACACAAAGATGGTCATTTAAGTACAGCACAATGCAGGTCACACATGCCATTCTTCAAGATGGAAGTGGTATTACTTTACCTTGTGTAGTCCATGATTGTGTTCAGACGATGTGCGATAGTTAATACAGTACATTCTTCAAATTGAGACTTTATTGTTGACTGTATAAGCTTATCTGTTTCAAGATCAACAGCAGCTGTGGCTTCATCTAGAACCAGGATTTTGGACTTCCTGAGCAGAGCTCGTGCCAGGCACACCAGCTGGCGCTGTCCCACACTACGCAGATGGGATGGGAGCGTGGGGAAAAAAGTCAGAACAAGTTTGCAGTATTCATTTTGAAGCCTAGCAATTCCTTGTTCTAAAGTATAGGTGCCAAGAATCCAGTAAAATAGATAAGGTCTGTCTTATTACTTCGCTGCAGAATATCTAACAGCATCTGAAACTACATCCCCCTCACAATGAAGTCCTGGCAATGTAATAAGAGAATACATTACAAATGGTTTCAGCATAACTGCATCAGGCTGATTCACTGAATCAATGCAGTGTTGAGGCCTGGACTTTAAATGGTTCCTACAGACTGAACATATATTCCTGTTATGGTGCAAAAAGCAAGCTAACAACGTCCTTAGAAAAACTGTATCTGTTGGGCAAGAGCCATGGTAAGTTCAGAGCATCTGCTGTAAATAGCAGGCTGCAGCTACTAAAATCCTTTCCAAGACTGCCCAAGCTGTCAACCTCGCAGTATTCTGAGTATTTCTTAAATTACTTTAAATTCCCAACTTGAGAGTTTAAAACATGCTGAATAAAACCTAGTTGGTTGACTGCCTGGTCATGCATTAAGAACTCCCCAACTCCTTCCCCAAATTGTCATACGGGGTGGGGGGGGAGCCCCACGCTGCATTGCTATTGCTAGGGTCTAGCTACGTACTGTCCCGAGGGAGCTGTAAGGTTTCTGGGAATGGACAGTCTAGTTGCAGATGGGAGGGCACACACACACCTCTCAGTTCTCATTTAGTTCTTAAGGCAATCTTCACAAGCATGGTTCTTTGGCATACCTGAGGTTCTCGCCACCTTCAGCACACTCATGATTAAGTTTATCAGGAAGGGATGATACAAAGTTTTTCAGGTGAGCCAATTCCAAAGACCTCCAAATGTCTTCATCAGAGTGTTGATCAAAAGGATCAAGATTCATACGCAGAGAGCCAGAAAACAATATTGGATCCTAGTCATAGAAAGAGGTAATTGACAATGTACACAGAACATGGCAACTGCTCCAAAATATTTCTTAGATAGTGAAACGAAAACAACATGTCCAGATGCAGTTGCAAGCAAGCTAATCTACTGCATTTAGGAGTGAGACCTCACTTTTTCCAATAACAGCAAGTAATTCTCCCTCACCCTTATTCCTTATGCCTCTTGGGAGCCTGACCTCTGCCCTCTGCAGACTCTGGCACTCCAGACCTTTCCATGAGTCAGTAACTCATGAATCCAAAAAAAAGGGGGGGGGGGGGGGGGGCAAAACAAAAAAAAAAACAGTCAAGTTTCTTTTTACTGGCCTACTAAGTTAAAGACACTAAGTTAAAGAACAGGCAGTCCCTGCTGACAGAAGGTTGGGCAGAGTACTAGGACAACTTTCCACTTCTTAGGGAATTACACCATCTGTAAATATTTCAAAAGTCTTCAGCTGCAGCATTAAGGAAATGAATACATTTGTTTTCTTGGACAAGAAGAAATACTACTTTGGAAATAGTAGTGTCAGACTGATGCAAAGTGATTAAAAGGAGAAAGCAAAGTCCCCTCCAGATTTCCAAAACAAGTGGTGCAGAAAATCTTTTACAGTGTGCTCACTTCTTTTTGCCAGGTGCTGCAATGGTGATTTATACAACCACATTTTATGGTCTTACTTTAAATCAGAACAGGCAGGCAATAAAGGCTACACAGTAAGAACAAGAATACTTGAGACTAAGTCCAGTGCTTGCAAAGCCGTATTTCCAAACGTTTTGGACTATCAAACCCACAGTTGCTGGGCTAGACTGGGATGGTTATGTACAGGTTTCTGTGCGTGAACAGTACCGCGTACCTCGTTCACGAGATCCTGCCAAAGTCAGAATGCTTTGTACAAAGGCCCAAAGAGTGCATATCAAGCCTGAAATAGCAACGCAAAATCCCAATCCCTCACAACTAGACTACACAGTACCTTCATTCCATTTCTAAAAAGAATGGAACTACCTAAAATGAAAGTGGAAACTGATCTCTAGGAAAACTCCCTGAGGCCTCCCCACAAATGGAAATACTCAGACTTTACTTCCCCTCTACTGGCCAAAAGAGCAATGGTCCCAGTTAACTAAGAGACCCCGATCAGGTCTTCAGCTGGGATCAGACCTCCCCACTCAGGCTAAGCTGTCTATAGCATTTAAGTGATCAGCGTGGGGTGCTGACAAAGCCCATGAGTCCAAAGGCCAAGGTTTTGCTTCCACATCACAACTCAGCCATAGCCAAGCCCCTACCTGTTACCCAACACAAGCAAATTGAAGCCAGTCTAGGAAAAAAGCTTGGTTTCAAGTCCAATAAAGAGCATGCTGAAATGACTCAATTTCATAGCTATAGATCAGAAGAGTAATAAATATATTCTCCCCAGTCCATTACAGAAACAGCATTGTTACAAATCAAGTTCTGGTAATGGCAGGATTTCACACCTACCTGAGGGATGATGGTGATCTTGAACCGCAAGTCGTGGAGCCCTATCTTTGCAATATTAATTCCATCAATAATAATTTCTCCTTCAGCTGCTTCATTAATCCGAAACAAACCTAAAGTAAGTGAGGATTTTCCAGCTCCAGTTCTTCCAACTATTCCAATCTGTCAGGAAGAAATACAGGAACAACTTGCTCTGGGGAAGAGTTAAAGTATTTCCAAGCATCTACCCAAAACTGATATATTTTCAGAAGGCTATCATATTTGCTGGGCTATCAACACCCCAAAACAGCGTAACAAATTGAGGCTGATCAAATGGGAAGAAAAATCACTGGATATGAAAAAAACCAAGAACAAAAAGCAGTCTCAAAATTTGCAATCCGATCACAGAAGTTTTCGATTTTTCTAGAAAGGCAGATGCAATCGGGTTAGAGCAGGCCAAGGTTTCCCTAATCCTTTGTTTGGTTCATGCTTCACAGTTGTAACTGCTGACTTGACATTTATCTTGTCTGAATTTATAGCAAAAAGATATGCCAAAAACACTCAGTTTCATACTGTATGTTTTGCTTCCCAGTTAGACTGAAGTCTTCACCAATTCTTTTCTTTTTTTTTAAATAAATATAAAAGATTGCTGCTTTGGTTTGTTGATACATCTCTTGCCATCTGCCCTTTCTAACCACTCTTGAGGTAGTATTCTGCCCATAGTTGTAGGTAGAAAGCATGCACTCAGGAAAAAAGCAAATGCCTAGTTGGACACCACAAATAAGGAAGCCGGATAGTAGATCTGTCTTGCAGCTACCTTTTATGCTGCCGTGCAAGATCACGCTATTATTAAACATCAGAGAATCCACATAGGACTGAGGTGGGATGCGTGTGAGCACGTGTGAGGAAGCAGTAGGAGAGACACACACATATCACCATCAGTTTGGCCAGATCCAGAGAATCTACTCTGAAGTCCTATTATTTCCTGCAGAGAGTCTCACCTTGCAACTTCCACCTCACTAGATCAGGGCTTCCCCCCCTCTACTTAGCAGCTCATCTTCTTGAGACTATAATTAACTTAATCTCTCTGCAACCTGTACTCCTCTTTGCTTACAGCAAACAAATTAGCAAAATTTCCTGGGAAGGGGAGAGAAGACAGCATAAACCTCACTTCCCTACGAAACCAGACCAAAAGATACTTCACAAGCCCACGTAATAGTGTATCTTTATCCCATGATGCAGGATACACTTTGAAAAGGAAAAGAGCCTACTACATCTGCCAGTTACAGTAAGACCGATTCTACAGAAGCTCTTCTAGTTCTTAAGGACCCAAGACACACTACAGAAGATGGTTAGACCTCTCTTTGGCTTATGCCTGCAGACTTCCAAACAGTAACACTCTACTATAAATTCAGATTCATTACCTTCTCACCCCCATTTATGGTAACATTTATGTTTTTCAGAACCAAATCCAAGTCTTCCCGGTAACGTAAACCATAGCCTCGAAACTCAACCTTCCCTTCCTCGGGCCAGGTACTCGCTGGGGCAGTTTGTTCAATACTCCATTCAGCCTGAAAGAACCACACAAACATACCTGATCAGTTCCTCCTTCACCTGGACATGCGCTCAGAGGACTCGAGGAAAGCAATTAAGAAAAATCCTTGTTATTGTGTAATTTGTAAAAGGAACTGTGATGGTTAATGGGAAGAGAGGGAAAGAGCTGCCCCAAGGCAGATGAAATGGTTTATGTAGTCGAGGGCTTTGCTATCACAGATAAACTTTCCTCTTACAAATGGCAGAGCCATACAGGCAGCATTTATTCAGATTACCTGCTTGTACACCCCCACCACAGTAAGGAAACCATTCAGGAATCCAGACGTGCAACTAGAAGTAGTTTAACTGAGACATAAGCACTAAAAGATTAACAAGCTGGTAAAGCAAACAGCTGCTGCCTCAGCCTCCCACAGAGGTGGGAGATGAGAGAAAACACCCTGCTGTATTCACTGCCAGTGCAAAATAAAAAGGCTTTAACTGTGTAAACACTGGTCTGCTACCAGAACCTGAGAAAAAAAAAATCATAGGAAGGGTCCTCATAACGTTTGGCTGCAAAAATAGTGACTCAAGTCAGGTTCAAGTGACAGGCACGGCAAAGAGAAGCCACAGGGAGCTCTGTTCTGTAGCCAAAAGGGGCACAACTGCAGATGAAATGAGTTGTTAGGTGATTTGAATCAAAACAAAAAAATGTAAGTCCTCTTTACTCCCCACACTGAGAGCAAAAAGAGAAACACAAATAAAAAAAAAAAAAGAATGTTTAAGCACTTAGGGAAACCAAAACATTTGTACAGCTCCACTGCTTAGCCCAGGGCAGAACAGCACATTCCTAAGTAACCCTGTGTAAATATCAGTGGATACACCTCAAAAGCACCCACAGGAACTACCCACTAAGATACAGCCTGTCCCTAGAGGGAGGGCGCTGACAGCACTAAGCTCTTTCCCATCCCTCAGCTCAAAGGACATGCCCAACTGCACTCTCCAACCCATTCAGCCAGGCCGTGGGTGAAACCTCAGAACAGGGTCTTCTATAGGTGTGGTGGACAACTCAACGTACCTCCTTCTCCATTTCAGCGTATTCTTTGACTCTTTCTACAGCAACAATGTTGGTTTCCAGCTCAGATGACATGCGAACTAGCCAATTCAAGTATGCTGTAACCTGCAAGAAGAAAAGAAGTCTAGAAGCAGATCACAATAAATATGTTACCTACAATAAATAAAAAATACAAAACAACCAAAGCACTGCAAGCTCATGGAATGCATAAACACAGACAAGATCTTGGCTTGTCAGTGCTAGATAGGAGAAAAGTCTAGATGCCTTTAATATGCAGGGGATGAGTCGTCTTAGCCACATCCCCTCACACAGGCAAGGCACAGAAGGAACTTACATCTTTCCAGATGCTATTTGTAGGTAGTATTCTCTTTCTATGTTCCTTGTATTAGTTTTACCTCCAAAGCCGTAGCAAAGTTCTGACTTTCTGATGCAGTCTTACAATTCAGAGCTTTTGGTTGTGGGGTAGTTGGTTGTTTTTGTTTGGTTTTTTTTTTTTTTTTTTGGGGGGGGGGTGGGTGGGGGTGGTGTCTTGGGGGTTGTTTTTGGCTTTGGGTTTTGTTTGTTTGTTTAAAAAAAAAAAAAAAGGTAAAATTACCTGCAGTGAGTAGGACACTGAGAGGCCAACCAGTCCTGCGCTGAGTTTGTTGCGTGCAATCACTGCAAACAATGCTGCAAAGAGAACAATACAGTTCCCCACGTACTCCAGACGGACAGCCAGCCACCTGCAAGACAGAAAAACGTAATGCATCTTTCCAGTAATTCACCCACAGAGAATTAGCAATGCGGCCAAGCAATGTTCTGTCACACATGTTGATTTTGAAAGGATTAGTAATATCACATCTACATATTGCCAGTGACACAGGAACTGCAAGATGTTTGAGGTTCTGCTCCTGCAGCATGCAAATCTAGAGGCATTCAAAATTAATAAACCTTTCAGGTACATAAATTCCTGTCTTAGTTCAGAAAGCAGTCATGGTTAACACTGGGATCAATGAATCAAAGCTTTTAAAAAAAAAATATTACTCAGAAGTAAGGCAGGAACTCTCAGAAAGGAAAGAAATTCAGAAGTAATCTTCATTCCATCACAGATGTTTAAGCAAAGCTTCTGTGAAGCCAATATACCCACACAGGCTTCCCTACCCTGGACAAGTATGCTGAGAGCTGTGATTTATAAGGAGCACAGGCAGCAGAACCATGCCCTCCCCATACAATTGCCTTTCAATATTTCAACCCCGCTGTTACCTGTTTGCAACAATGCTTGGATAATAAGCTTTCTGATTTTCATCCACTTTCATGTCATTCTGCTTTATGAAACGTTTCTGCTCCTCAAAGGCTCGAATGACACTGACTCCCAGGAGAGTCTCATTGAAGTGAGAATATACAGGAGAACGACTGACAGACTCAAGGCGTTTGAGCTGACGAGAAGTGGCCACATAAAATCTCTGTAAATCAGAGTACGAGAATTATGGTTACATTCAGACTGCGTCTGAAAAGACAAAAGGAATCATAAGAGTTCCCTGCCATTTGGGCTGTTAGCTACAGAGATTCAACTACATGTGGGAATACATGCCTTATGCAACACTTTTAGGCCTAAAAAGACCACTACATACACTCTGCCGTCTTTAAACGGCCGCCAATCAAACCATCTCATGGGATAGCCACTTTCTCCTCTTTCTCTCCTCTGCAAGCTTAGTTCAACGGTATAACACACACACATCACCACCTTTAAGGTTTACTAATGGAGCCTGACAGATTCACTAATTCAAGAGTCAAAGTCAAAACCCAGCTGCTTCTCTCCAATCTGTACTGGCTCTACTAGATTTCTAAGAGTAAAGCAAGAGTGAAGCAAGCACACCCTGCCTACACAAGACACGAGTGAAAGGGCTGTCATCGTTTCTCTTGCTCTGTAAACAATATTCTGATGAAACAGGCACATTGGCAATACACACATACCCCTCTAAAGGCTACTCTTTTGTTTGGAAGGAAGCTTCAGAAAAGCCCATACATTTCCATATTTGGGCTCTGAGCAACAAGCCATACAAAATTTGCCTCAAAATCTAATGGCATTTTTATAAAGTCTGCTTAGGTATTAAAGGATACTTTCTGCACAGAAGTCATTCTACACTTGACAATGGAAGGAAATGCTCTGCTAACGTCAGCTAATCAATAAACCATGCAAAGCACAGTCAGTCAAGCACAACTCAAGTCAAACACATTAAAATACATCCTAGTGCAGAGTAAGAACTGTCTTAAATTTAATGGAGGATGAGTGACTGGTGGTCCGGGTGCCCCCAGGTAACACCCCTTACCTGCACAAACAAGTAGACAAGTCCCAGAGGTGGAATAATGACAGCAGCTATAGGTGTGGCCAGCAGAATGATGATACAAGCCCCAATCACATTAAATGTTGAGCCCATGAACATCTTGATGATTGGTGGAATGGTGGAGTCAATGGTATCTATCTCCTTAGAGAAACGGTTCACCAGATTTCCACTGGGTGTACGTTCAAAGAAACTCATTGGAGACCTGAGGACATTGTGCAGCAGATTAAGGTGCAGGTGTCGTGAAGCAAATATTCCCCCTATTGACACAGCCATTGAGTAGCCAAACACAGCAATACCTAGAAAAGAAGACTTGTTTTTAACTGCTTCCACAGTTACACACGGCTTCCACTCTCACACAAAACATTTTCTTCATTTTGTCATCATTTAGGATTAGCACATTTCTAGTACAATAATCCTGAGAACTGGGGTTCACTACAGGTAGACTCAGCAAATATGTCAAGTAATTTAAAAAAAAAAAAAAAAAAAATCAGTGAAAACATCACATTTCTCTCATGGAAGAATTTGTTTCTCCATTACAAAATTTTGTGTAATATTTGAGCCCTTTCCTTGAGTAAAGGCCAATGAATTTTAACGTGGCATTTAGTTTTTATTGCAGTATTTTTAGGGCAAGTCTGAAGTGGGGTACTCGGGGTGTTAGGATTCATGGCAAACAAAGCTTGACCACAAAGAGGACATGTAACAAGAAGCTGCTGAGCTGGCCTCCCCTCGGTGCCTTGGATGGACCCTCAAGCAGTCGGAGGAAACACCAGCCTAAGCAGCTCAGCCAGGTCATGGCTGCAAGGGAGGCAGCGTAGCCATAGCTGCCTGTGACAAACCGTCCCTGCGAACCAGGCTAGCACAGTTGTTCACAGGCCAAGGAGCCTTTTCTTGGGTCAGCCATTTTGCCACCAACTGCTGGCTCATCAGCCCCTGCAAACCACTTTTGTTCTTGTTTTGTACAAATGAAGAAAACCGTAGTCACTAACTGAAAAATTTTATAGGTTGGTTTGCTTGCCTTTTTTTTTTTTTTTTTTTTTTAATTCAAGTTCTCCATCTTTCTATGAAAACCCACACTCAAATCCTTAGCAAACTGCTGCTGCAGTTCTGGGGATACAAGGTCACCGAGAGCATTAGAAACATTCTGAACCAGCTAATTTTAAAATAGGTAAGACCAAGCAAACCTTGAGAAATTCCCAGTGCTCCGTACACTCCCAGTCTGACATCTGTGTACTGCTGTGTCCCATTGATAACAGGATCATCTGTCCATAAACTTAGCCAGTAGTTGGAAGCCAGGGAGGCTATATGATTACACATAAAGAGGAAAACGCTCAAGAAAGAGATAAAGAGTCAATTGCTCTCATGTAGTCCCAGTACACTGTTGCCTTTACCTGAAGACAGAAGGAAAAAAAAAAATATTGATTTTGCAAATTAAGTTTCAAAACCCAGCAATGCCCACTTCTTCAACGCCTATTTAAAAGTCAGTATCCCTGCATCAGGCCATAAAACACAACAGCTGCACCCTAGAGAGCCACTGCTTGGGAACACAAGCTGCAAAGTGTTCTATGGAGACATGCCAAACCTGACATCCCTCCAGGGCAGGCACACATCATCTTTCCCTTGTCTTCCAAGGGAAGGAAAGAGTAGGGAGAGAGCTGCCTGAAGTAACACAGAGCATCAGTGGCAGAGCCAAAAACTTCACTGAGGAGTTCCAGGTTTTGGCTCTCTCTTTTTACCACAAGATTATATAGCCTTTAATTAAACCCTTGCTCCACATGGCTTGTATCCTATGATCTATCTTTATCCAAAGGATTCAAGCAACATTGCTAGGAGGTGTAACTGCCATTTTCCCAGGAACCCCACTCTCAGGTTTCTCAGAAAGCCCTGGGTATCCTGGGATTAAATACTTGTGTCTACAGTGGAAACTTGGCTGAAATTCATTTGAGTCAATTCCAGCTCCTTATGCTGAAGGGCAGATTTCATTAGGTCACGTAATTTGTCACAGCCTCTCTCCAAGAAATAGCTGCAAGGTTTTCGTTTCTTCTTTTAAACTTTGATGTGGTCAGGCCCATCATCTTAAACAAAAGTTTTGGTGACAGCATTCTTTCTGCAGGCAAACCTGGGGCTCAGCTTTGGGAGCAGAGGGCACAGCAACACTTCCATGAAGTACTACACCACAAGCAGCAAGTCCAAGAATCCATTCAGCCCTTTCTCACACCAGCTACATGGTCTTCAGAAGCTACTTTCTTCTGAAACCTATGGATTTTTCTGAAACTGAAAGAGGGCGCAGGAACAGGAGACCTTACCCTCCCAGTCTTTGCTGTGTCGGCCTCTGTCAGTTTCCACGAATTCTTTTCAGCAAGTGGCTTCTGCAGCTCTGCTGTGCTGCTCTGGTGCTGTGACTTCCCAGTGTCTCTGCTGTATGTTGAAGAGTTACTGAGTTGCCTGTTTGAAGACATTTATTTTTCAGTCTTAGCGTGGTACAGGCCAGGTGTTTACTTTATAATAGACTTCAACAGTCCATGGCTCCAAGTCAGTGGCTTACATTACTACGGTGGTAATCAATCTCCTACCAGTCATCACCAGGCCAGTGGTTACAGAGCTTGCCTCCTCCCCTCACAGTGCACTCCTGATCCTCCCTGATGGCATTCAGTTCCCAAAACAGGCTAGCCAAAGTAGTATTGGTTGCGCAACCAAACTCCAGAAAGGAAAAGGCTTGGTGATCATCAGCATCAGCCTTTACAACCCTATCATCATATACATTGTAGCTGCTGAAGTGCAAAAAGGGTACCCGCACTGGCATCAAAATGGGCAATTTTACTCCCAGGCACTCATTAGCTTCCAGAAATACAGTATCTCTAGAGCACCATAAGGATAGGCATAGACTATGAGATGATTTGGGGAAGGTATAATCAGAGTGATTGCCTTTGGCCTCTCTCAAGCGTAACAGCAGCTGTATTAGGTCAGACTAAAGGTCCACTTAGAATCATAGAATCATAGAATTGTTCTGGTTGAAGAGGACCTCCGAGATCCATCGGGTCCAACCATTAACCTATCACTACCAAATCCCCCACTTGGCACTTCATCCCATCTGGCAGCAGTCAAATGCGGAAGCCTTGGGAAAGCATATGAAAGCTGGACTAGCCAATACAATACTCTCCCTTTTATGCAAGCCAAACCCACGGTATCTTGTTAAACACAATGGAAAGAATAGCATGAGAGTTCTGTGTGTGCAGACGTGAATGTGCAACAGTCTGTACCAGCAACTGGAGCAGGGCTGCAGCCTCAGAAGTTCACATGCCCAGGTGCTAGCAACCAGGAAGACTGGGATCCAGAGGCATCTACTGGGCAGGCTAAGCGTCTGAGAGATCCACCTTGTACATACATACAGAATATACTCTCAGTAGGAGCCTCCATCTTGCGCAGCCAGAAATGGGAACAGGATGAGGGCATTTGGTGCCGTGTTTGTGTGGGTACTCTAAGTGTCCCATGATCTGTGTGGCTGGCCTGTATATATGTGGTGTGTATGTATACTCTATGTGCACATGCCTGCTCAGAGTGTATCTTCAAGCCTTCCTACTGTTGGACCTGGAGCCATGCGTAAGCAGCAGCCTCACCTCTCTCAGGCTGCTGGATCTGGCATGATATATTTCCTGCTAACAAATACCATAAACACAAATTACTGTTTGTACACAACTGAGTAACAGCATGGAAAAGGGAAAAAAAAGGGGGGGGACAGGACTACACACCTATGCATCAACTTTCCAGAGGCTTCATTCACAAGGACGCCATTTTCTTTAGGCTTTCCTTCCTTTTCAGATGGACTATTTGTATCTGGGGGTGTGAAAAAGTAAACATGAAAATGGTAAGGCAAAGAGATACAAAGGTTTCATTTCAATCCTAAATGCCAGGTGCAGTCCTAATGTGCAAACAAAGCAAGGAACACAAGTATTTACAGATAATTGACCAGCTGAACAAATCAGTTCAGCTCCACCCCCAACAAGATTAGCTGCCAAGACAGGGAACATTTATTTTTCTACCAAATGTAGATCAGTAATAATAATGTGATATAATTATGAGGACATACTTGATGTTAAAGCATGCAATACCATCACACTATGACTCAGTCTGTGGAAAAAAAAAAAACCAAAACCAAAACTCACTCCAACCACTCCTTTTTAAAACACATCTTTTACACAGTTAACTATAAATTACTTTCATTTTAGAATGCAACGAGAAGACATTCTAGTAAATGATGGAGTGAAGCTGTAAGAACAGCAGGCATGTGCTATTAACTTTGAGCCTTCCTGCAAAATTAAGCAGGAAGCAGTGTGCAAAAGCCTGGTGTTTTTAGGCAACCATAGGAATCAGATTAAAGCAAACGATCCTTCTATGAATGTCACTTCTCAAAAAAAAAAAAAGTCTTGTTATCTCACAACATCCCATTTGTAACAAGATGCAGCACACAAGACAATTGTCTAAAACACTTCACAAAACCTGTCAGCTTGAAATATTAAGCTTTCTCTGAGCAACTTAATTCAGTGTAACACAGTGCCATGAGTAAAACTTCTAGGTTCAAGTTATGTCATAATTTTCCTCATACAAACCAAATGACTGACTCCTAAAAAATTACCTGTCAAGTAAACAGAACTCTATTTTCACGTATGAAAGTTAATTCAGAATTTGTAACAAAAATAATTTTGCATTTTAAAGGGTCTATGCATAGTTAATACAAACAAAAAAGCCCACCTGCATCTATTCAAAAGATATGCAGGAAAATTGGTGTAGAACTAGAGTCTGAAGTTTTTGTATTTTTATACTAAAGCAAAATATATACATAAAACAGTTCATCAATACATGAAGCGTGGACTGCTTTAACATAAAGCTGTTCCGTCCTGTGTCTGCAAACTGAACATCGGTTCATTACTCCAAAAACTCAAAGCTAAACTGTTCAATGTGGTCTAGAAGCAGAAAAAAGCAGAAAACGTGGAAGAGTGAAAAGTTCAATGATTTAGTTCTTATTTTTATTTCTATGAATGAGAGCAAACCAATGTGGGACTGCTGGTTATTTTAAGCACTTGACAGCATTTCTTTTGAAAGGCTCCCATATGAAAACCAGCAAGCATTCCAGCATCATATTGCTTTAGAGCGTCACTGAAGTCCTAAACCCACATGAACAAAACAAAACCACAAATAAACCATCCTCCCCTAACAGGTCTTAAATTTGACTTTGTGTTGTAGGCTACAAAGATTTCCTGCTTATACTGCATTTACCTCTTGAGAATGAAAAATGCTCAAGCTTGCCATAGTAAATCTGGCATGTGCACCTAGGGTATAAGCTCACTAATGAGGGCTTGGTTGAAAAATGTGTCCAGAAATGATAAAAGGGAACAGCTGCCAAGTACTGAATACGAATACAAGAACAAAGAGGACCTTTGGTGCTCAGTCTTGAAGGATGCCTCTCTGGGTACACTCACTACACTCCTAAGTCTAGGGTGCATCTTTGAAGTTTATTTAAAGCTTCCTCATGGAAGCGTTTGAGATAAAGAATCACTGCTGATGAGTTATCTACAAGCTGACACACCAACTGTTGTAGCAGCACACAAACCAGTACCATGCAAACCAAGCAGATACCTTCTACTGTGCAGACAAAATTCTTCTAAAAACAACTCAATCTCTTGTAAATGAACTGCAGCTACTCATATTATTCCAACACAAGCACTAATATAAAGCCACATGGCAAAAAAAGCAGTTACCTGTTTCCAGAGGTTGAATCGTTCCTTCTGATGAAGGATCTGAGTCTAAAAGTATACATAATTAACTTTTTCCAGAACACACTCAACCATTTTCAATCTTTACAAACACAAATGCATCCAAGTAGCACAACCTAAACCACAAAACCATAAATGCCCAAGGCAGAATCGAATTTGCTGAAATGGACCTCTTTTTCATCCCAAGCCTCATACACAGTCAAAAGAGACAACCTCGAGGAAAAAGAAAAAAATCCAAATCAGATGGCTACAAGTGAACAATCAAGAAACTTCCTTTCTTTCAAGATATGCACTAATGAAGAAAGAATCAAAAAAAGTGACTTCTAAAGTGGCCTCATATTGACAATGACAGAAAAACCTCACTATGTACAGGGAACTACCATATGCATTTTCCCCAGTGGTGGGGAAGAGACTTCATTCAAGAGTCTTAAGAGCGTCCCTGACCTTAACACTAAAGATGCAAAGCATCATGTTTTCAAAGTGGCAACTTTTGTCCACATGCCTACATCTCCTCCCACAGCTCTGCTATTCTGCTTTGCTTTAGTCATGCAACCACAATGAGGAGGAGAGCTGTGGTAGCACAGGTTTATTTAGTCCCACCTACTGTGTAGTCCTCAGTCATCATCCCGCATAGACAGATTAGTAAGAAATAATGAGATACTTCACTCTTCCAAGCATCTTGATACCCTAGCAGCACTAACCTTGAATCAATATTTGCTTCTGCCATTTGGGGCAGAGGCTGCAAATAGTTTTTACTTTAGGAGAGAGAAAGGAAAGAGCTGAATTTTGCTAGAACTAAAAGGAATTGAAGAGAAAGTCGGATTAGTTCCTGACACAGACAGATGTTTCCTGAATTACCACTCAGGTCTAGACTCCACAACAACATCTAGAAAAGAGCCAACACATCTCAATATTTAACTCTTGCCTTCCAAGGAGCCAGAAAGGAAAGAAGCACTCAACCATCCCTACGGGCATCATACAAGATATCTTAACTATCTAACACTGCTATTAAGCTTAACTCGGCCTCATGCTGTTAGAAAGAAGCACAGCCACAAAATACAGGTGTGCTGGGCTTTACTGGGAGACAGTGTTGATCGTGAAGGCACAAAGCTTTTCCTTGCAGATATGGAACCCCAGCCCATAATGCAGAATTAGTTTTTATTATGAAATATACAGTACTACCTAGTGTATAATACAAAGCTATTCAGCAAGGAAGCTATCTTCCTTTGAAATTCAGCACTTTAAAAATAAATCTACTTTTTTTTTCCTTGCTGCTACAATTTATACAGAGGCCAAGCAAGGGCCTGCAAATCTTACTCCTGTATCATACTATCTTTTCCAGAGAGCAGATTTCTACTTTGTACAGGACAACAGCTGGAATTTGGGGAATTAAGTCTACAAAATTTAAGAAAAAACCCAAAGACATTCAAATTGAACCGCTACAAGTGACAGATCAAAACACTTCAAGATAAGCAAGATATGTGGATTGTTAAACTAAACCCTACAGTCCAGACCCGTAGCAGCTTTCAGAGAACTTTCACCCCCCTTTGCCTCCAAACCAAAACTGAGTAAGCCTGTTGTGCTGACAATTCTCATATAAAAAATGAGCTGAGTAACCATTGAAAGGTCTTTCAGCGTTTTATTTGACTGCAAAGTCACAGAGTCAAATGCTGGGGAGACAACCACCTGAAGTGCAGCCCACACAACGTAAACCAGATTTAGAATTACTAACTGTGCTGTACATCTCTATCTTTCGGGCACTGCAGTCAAGACCAAAGATGAACCAGACAGTTAAAACATATTTCAACCTTATGGTGCAGTTGCACTTCTGAGGAGCCACTTTTACTCCCCACAAACACTAAAAATAGCTCCACAGTCTTTTCAAGGACAAACCAAAGTTTATGCTGAAGCCATTTGGAAAAAACAGCAAAACTCCAACCCCCACACACGTTAAAACAAAAATTAACATCTGCTGCATTAGTTTGTATGGGAGACAAGGGAAAACAGTTATAAGAAAGGTAATCTTAAAGTAAGTATTTGCGATCTCTCAGCAAGAGGTATTGCAGCAACAGCTACAAGTCTGGAGGGCGCGGAATGGACAGACACAGGACAACACCAAAAAAGAAATGCACTCACAGGAGTCAAGGGCACACGTATGACTCCAGACCAATCTGCACAGGCAGGAGTAGTACTGGCACCAGCAAATCAGCCACACTAAATGCCAGAGAATGGAACAACCGCTAAAAGTAAGAAGAATTTTGATGCTTTTTATACACCCTGGTAGATTATTTTACATGTAGTTCCAGTTACTTTGGAGAAGATTACACACCGTAGACACAGTAATGCATCCATTTCATGTACCCACAGCTGAAAGCAGCAGTGCTGCACGTTGCACTCCCTGATACTGCTGCCACCCTTGTCGCTGCCTTCTGTGTCAAGTAGGACACTGGAGAGGAAGGGGGAGCTCACACCTCCCCTCGGAGCCATCCCACAGACTCACACGGGGGCAGCTTTCTGGAGTGGGGAGCTTTCCCCACACACAGAAGAAACACCATGAAGCTGAGGATGGGAAAGGCAGCAGTACAGCACATAGACAGAGGGTAACCCTCAGGAATCCCAATGGGAGAGAAGGGATGGGAGGCATGGGGAGCAAACTCGCTGCCAAACCTCAGAGGCTGGGTAGGAGGAGAGGCTTTCCCACCCTTGCAGAAGCAAGATGTAGTCCATCCAGAAAGCACCAATCCACAGTTTTCTATTTTGCTTCAGCTTAAGTGTTTTCAGGCTGCCAACATGTAGCCTCAGACATAAGGGAGCCTCCCTTTTAAAGTGGGTGTGCAGATCCCCTCCAGCTAGCCAAGGCTGACTCCCATCACAGATTACTCTGTGTTTATCCAAGAACTTGTGATTTTTGATAATATTTCCTGATCTTTTACACATCTGATAAATATTAATATTATCCCCATGAATCAGACAAATAATGTGAACGGCCCTATTTTTCACTTTTTACCATTGGCAGAAGATCACTCGACCAAAACTGAGAAATGAACTGGCCGCCAGTAGGCCAACTCTGATATAGCAATCCTCTCTGAATCACCAGGGTTTTCCTGAAGTTAAAAGTGCCTTTTATTAGACAACTGCAGAGAAGCATGGGAAAAGATAAAGCACTGGCTCACTTTCCAAAAGAAGATTCAGTATTTAAATGAAAAAGTAAAAGTAACTTAGTTTAATGTAAAAGGACTTCAAAACCTACCAATGCACTTGGAAAGGGGAGGAGACAAAGGCTAAAAGAACAAGGCTATTAAAGGAGGCAAATCTTTGTACAAGTCAACTTGTTAACTTCCTAGGGAAGCGCAGAAAAAGTTAATTCGTCTCCAGGAGTCTCGTACACTGAAGACTGCAACAAGTCTGACTGTGCCTAAAGTAGCTATAGGAGCACCTACAGAAAATACACACAAGTTAGCCTGATTCTGCTTCCATAAAATCTCTTCCTGCAGTGCTTCTCACAGTGGGAGACTCCACCCATACAGCACTCACTGTTTACAGACAGTGTCCACTCAAACCACCATCCCAGTCTGCAGAGCAACAACTGAGACATACCAAGAGACCTTTCCAAGAGGAGACCTAGCCTACAGCAGGGCATCCTGACCTTGAGCCTCAGCTCAACACATCACCCCCAAATCCAACTCCCCATCAAGCACAGCTAGATGCATGAGAGGGAGCCAGGAGAAGATGCCACCTTGCACATCCAGGAAACAAATTCTGCTCGTTCACAGCCTCCAAGGGCAGTCTGTGTTGCCAGCCTGGATAGTAGAGGGCAGCTTCAGAGAATAAGGCAGACCATCACAGTGCTTACAAAAGGAACTTGTAGATGAACATCAGGAGCAACCCCTTGCCAAAGGCAGCCATTCAACAGCTCTTTAACGCTTCACACCTTCATCAGTGCAGCTAAACGCAGCATCATTTCTGTTTTGCCTGTGATGGGCATGTGAGGAGTAGACTAAAAATGCTTCTGCTTTCCCTCTAGGGAATGGGTGGGAACCAAGGGTTTTCCAAACAGAAGATGAAGAGAAAAGGGGGCTCAATCCCTTCCTTGTTCTGGACAGCCTGCTCTGCAGCACTCAGCAGCACGCATTTGCTACCAAACAGGCCTCAAGCACATGCCAACAACTTAACCCCCGTCAGCACAGTGCAAGCACCCCCTCATACTTTTCGGCACGAGCATATGGAGGAGTGTCAGGAAATCACCACAGGTAAGCCACTGAAGAAAACAGGCTGGAGGCAAGAGACTAAGTTCCCTTATTAAAATCCAATGCTGCAACCGTCTGCAGGTAAAAATAAAATCTAAAGTATATTCCCATATCAGTGCAGCTCTACAGCTGTTTTGTAAAGCAGAAGCAGCAGTCAGGGACATCAGCTAGAAAAATGAGCTGCTGCTTCCTCCTCCTCCCCATCCGCAAAGGAATTATCTGCAGGACGACACATCCTAATAAGCACAGGAGGGGTGTATAAACTCCAGCTGGCCTTTACTTGGTCTCACAACCATCTGAATTTTGCTCTAGGTGAGAGGAATTTTACTGCAAATCTGTTCCACATTTTCCTAAATTTTAAGAAAGAATGTGCATTTAATGTCACAAACCTTCAATGCCCTCAAGAAATAAGCACTTCTACCTATAGGTATATCACAAGAAATAGTAATTTCTTTTAACTTTTCTTCCACTACTAATATTTTTCCTTTAACGTGACTCCCTTAACATGCCACACATCAGCTTATCCCAAGAGAATTTATTTCTAAGCTTACCGCTGTTCTCCATGCTTTGTTCAGTATTAGCATATGTACGAAGAAACTCAGCAAAAGCCCCATCTTGCTTCAGCAGCTCCTGGTAGGATCCCACCTCAGAGATTTCTCCATCAGACATTACCAGAATTGTATCCATTTGAGGCAGATAGTTGATTGCGTGGGTTACCAAAACTCGTGTCTACATAGCAAAAGACAAAAAAAGTTTTTCCTAAGATCTCAAATTAGTAAATACAATGGTTGAACTACTGCTCTTGCTGCTTGAATTATGTGTGTAATACAGTAATAACTATGGACAGGCATGCAGCATTTTTAAGAAAAAATACTGTCCTTGTCTTGATTTTTCCATCAAAGAATTCTGAATTACAGAAATCAGAGTACATTTCATTATAAAAACTCCATGTTTTATAAAAGTCCTCTAAAAAACTCAGAAGGATCCTTTCATTTTTCAGATGTTTGAAACAAAAGTCTGAATATGCAATTTGACAAACTTGGAATCATTTGAACTCAGCAAAGAAAAACAAATCATTCTCTAGAGACAAGTATCTCATTATGACATACTTTATTTTTCAGGATTCCTTTTGGTCCAATAACTTTTTCAAAAATATGTTTCCCAACATGAGCGTCAACAGCTGATAAAGGATCATCAAATAAATAGACATCTGCATTACAGTAAACCGCCCGAGCAAGACTGACTCGCTGTTTTTGTCCTCCAGACAAATTCACACCCTGGGGAAACAAGAAAATATGATCCTTTATTTACAGCTGAAAAGAGATGTCTTGCTACAGTTCATGAAAGACACAAGTCATAGGAGGTTTATGCAAATTAGAGACATTTCAGCAGTGTATGAAACAGATCTCCATCACAAATAATTTCACTACCACAACAGCATAAGCAATCACAGTCAAAAGCCTCTTGGAAGGAAGCACATCTATTAAGTTCTCACCGTCAGTGAGGGGCTAGTGAGAAAAAAAAAAAGTGTTTGGTTGTCTTGTAAAGCAATTAACCCAGACCGACCTACCTAACTCCGTACATTCAGAGGCTAATTTTCTTCTCAGCTGTATTTCTGCAGCACTGTCTCTGATTTAATAAACAAACTCTGTTCACACTCTACAATTTGGTTGGTCTGCTGACCAATAAGGAAGATAAAGCTGCACCCTTTACTGAATCTGGGGCTGTCAGCTGTCAGCTATACCCCACCTATAACTAGTCAGCAGGCAAAGCACATATCCCTACATATCCCTGTCTTCTGGAGAACACCAGCTTAGCAGAACGCCAAGCAGGTTACATACACATACCCTGCTGGCCACATGGCTAGGGGACACCCAGCCCTGCTCCCATAGCAGAGCACTACAACATGTATGCAAATTTCAAAATCCAACACCACACATACTTTTGCAACCAAGGGCCAGTTTTGGTGTGGTGGTTGTTTTTATGGTTTGTTTTTGGGGATTTGGGGGGGCTTGGGGGTTGGAAGGGGGATGTGTTTGCTTGTTTTAAATAAAGCTGAAGTGTTCAGAAGATTCTTCTCTTCCTGTTTCCATACATTTTTCTGCTCTATGACCATGGCAACTTAAGAGACAATTAAAAATTGTCATTGCGAGATGCTTTTGCATTTGTAATTGAGGACAGGTTCCCTCCCCTTTGAGGCTTAAAGACAAGGAAAATATACTGTTCAAATTTGCCTCTTATTCTAGAGGATTTCTACTCTGAATGTTTTAAATTCAATACAACTTTAAGATAAAGTAGAAAAGAAGTCATGTGGCCTTAACTACAAGCACCAGCACTGTTATGGTAGAGTGCGTATTTAAATACCTTTTCTCCTATTTCCGTTTGTCTCCCGTAGGAAGAATCTCTATATCAGGCAGCAGCGCGCAAGCCTCAATCACACGCTTGTACCGGCTCTCATTCATCTCCCTTCCAAAGGTAATGTTATCTTCCAGAGATGCATTTTGGACCCAGGCTTGCTGAGGAACGTAGGCTACTGAGCCCTGCAAGAAAAATAAAGTTCCTTATTCAGTACTTTAGACTAAAAGTCTGCAGACAAAGTCAAAACACAGCAGGGCTTTGTGAGGCAGGCAGTGCTAATCACCTCACAAATTGCCTATGGTCATTTCAAAAGCACAAGAAGTAGTTCTTGGACTACCGCCTCCACCAAAATGTTATTTTTGTAATCCTCTCTACAAGTGAATGTAACAAAGTGTGTTGGTGGAAAATAAAGGACTTCAAACAAAATATGATTCCCTAACATAAACTTGGAGGACACATTTGTTTAGAGAATATGTTTGCACAATTACTGAATGTCAGAAGTCATTAGGTCTTTAATAGTTATAAATTATGTTCTGCATAAAACAATTTAATCTGGAATGCAAGCATTTAACAAATGCATCCCTGCCAAGAGATTTCTGCAGAAAGTAGGGGAAGTAGTTTTTATATAAAAGTCACTTCAAAGGAAGACATTGAGCTACTGCAAAGTATTTTGCTTTAAAGATTAGTTCTGCCTTCTCTTTCTGCACAAATAATCAGTGATTCAGATCTCACCTACTTTATTTTTCCAGAACAATTCTGGAGGTGACCAAATGTGCATTCTTTTAAATGCAACATATTTGTTTTGCTCTTAATTCTCTTTCCATACATTACAGCAACAGCAAAATCCATAAACAAGGACTTTTTACTTATTTACTTACTTATTTCCAGGTCATTTTTTCCTGTGAGCTCTGTGCAAGTCTGATGTCTAAGAAAGTACAAACCACCACAGCAGCTTTTCCCATGGTTGGGTATTTGGGTGTGCTCTGTCTCCTTGTAATTCTCTGATGTCTAAGAAGGCATGAACCAATACTGCTCTTCCTCAGGCTGGAATATGTATAATAACATCTCCCCACCTCCTATCTGGCTGCCAACAAGACTCACCAGAATACTTATCTTTGAGACCTCCATCATTCTGTCTATTTGGCTAAATCTGAAACCAACAGATTTAGAAGTTGTTGGGTCGAGGCTTAACAGGCAATTATACAGAGTGCAGGCTAAGGCATATGCATGGCTTGCCAGGAAATCAGGCTAAAAAACGCATTCATTTGAAAGGCGCTCTTCCCCTCTTCACATCACTTGGAAATCTAGAATCCCTCTGGCAATACCCACAAATAGGTGAACAATTCTTCAGACACATTGCACCTTGACAACCACGTAGCCTTCCTTTTTGTCCATCTCCCCCAGTAATGCAGACAGCAATGAAGACTTTCCACAGCCAACTTGACCAACAACAGCTACCAAGGAGCCTTCAGGAACAGTGAAATTAATGCTGAAATAAAGTGCACATAGTTCAGCCTTGCTTGCTGGCACATCCCAGCAGTTAACCAGTCTATTGAACAGCCCATATAAAGAAAGATGCAATGTGAACACCAACTGAAAATGCAAACCTCTCATTCAGAAAGCACCCAGCTCTTCTTATAGTTAGGACATAGATCTCAATATGTAATTAGTCAAAAGGGGAATTAAAAAGAAAGGGGGGGGGGGGCACTGTGACACCACCTGTCCAACATTTCTCTCAAATGTTCTGTGAACACAAATGTAAATACCAATGGATGCTTCCCAAACAGCATCCTTGTCCCAAAGAATATGCAATTTAAGGCCCGAGAAAGAGCAGCCAAAATTACGGAAGGGGACAGGGCACAGGGAAGACACAGCTTGTAGCTGCATCACCCCAGTTACTTTGTTAGTCATACCATGTGCAAGGTTCTTCAATGGTTTCCTCCAGCACGGGAATCAAGGATGGCTACAGTTCAGTGAGAATAAGATTTTAAAAGGAAGACTCTGAGGACATAGCGCAAACATGAGGGACTAGGGATAATTACAAGGGGCTAATCTGGCGGCATCCTCTAGATGGAGCTCATCCCATCTGCAGTACGTAGCAAGAGCTTGAAATCTCCCATTTATACCTCTTGCTACCCCCCTTTATGCATTCCATACGTATAACATTCTTTGTTAATTCCTCTAGTTCATGAAGCCTCTGGTTTAAAAAAAAATATATAGAACAGATGTTATTTGTTTTCCTATTCTTTAAGGCAACAACTCTTCTGCATATAGATTTTATAATTCAAATACAGATCATTTATGATGCAGCAAGATTATGGAGTGAAATGAAGGGTACTAATTCTTACCTGTTCAGTGAGGGAGGATCATTTTGGACCAGCTAAACGTTGCATTCTTTACAACAATGCATCCTTCAGCTAACAAATAGAAAATTCATATTTATAAAAGTGCCAGTGCAAGCAGCTAAATTGTATACTCTGGACCGCGTCACAGAAGTCAATCTAAGCACACACAGGCAGAGGTATAAAGCTACTTTTCCAGCAGAACAACCCCCCACTGCTTACCAAAAAGCTTTTTTCTGCTTTTACTGAATTTATCAAGACAGCAGAGGCTCTGAGGTTACACTTATTCAGTAACCAGGAGGTAGATGAATGTCAGCTATGCAAAGATCCTGACTTATTCAGCTGCATTCCTCCTTTATCCAGCAACTCCACCGCAGCACTGCACAGTTAGTTCAAGAAACTAGCAGCCTCAATCTGACTTGTGCTTCAACAGAAGCATCAACTAAACTGCCAACTCCATGTGCAAAGCCAAGTTACTACTAGAATAATAGAGCAAAATAAACTACAAAATAAAATAACTTTGACCAAAAATACTCTTCAGGGAAATATCACGTGGTACTGGCATCTGTAGATTTTTACAGCAACACCTCAAAATATGCCTCTCCTAGTTCAGTCAAGTATGCAATAAATACTTAGCCTAGGTAAATATTTACATTAGTATGCAAGTACAACCCATTATGGACCCAAATCCTCCCCCAAATTCAACAACAAAACCCCACACTAAAGATTTGTGTGCAATGTATTCACGTTTATCAGCTGAGAAAGGGGAGGAGATACTACCAAAAGGAAGATGGAGAGGAGAAAAAAAAAAAAATTATACAGCAGATGACTGCTTACCGGAAAGCTGAATGACTAAAATGATATAGAGCTCAGCTAACCACATGAGAGGGAGTGATGCAGATTTCACTGTCTTTGTAAAAAGGAAGCAAGAAAAATAATCTAGAAATGACTTAGTTAAAGGCAAGTTTTGTTTTGCAAGAAAAAGGGCATTAGTTTTTCAGTAAATTTGCCTTCAGGCTTATCTATCTCAGCAGCACTGGATACAGTGGGAGTGGTACTGGGAGTAACACTCTTTGCACAAAACAGAAAGTAGAATTGCCAGAATTGGGACTTAACCGTTCTCCTTCAAGGGTGCTGAAGTGTTACATGATTGCTCTCCAAAATGCTGGATTTTGGCACAGCATTAACTATCATTCTGTTAACTGCCTACAAATTTCAAATGGCTACACTTTAAAAATTACTTTTTAGACTGTTTTAAGTGACCATCCCTATCTGGATGCAACCATTCTGTAGTATGGACACAGGAGCTGGGGAGAGGAAAGAAATTATCTGAGGTGGTGGTAGAAACTTCACATAATTTTCATTTTACAAACTTCCTTCTCTGCTTTCAGGCTAAAATTTATCAGTGAAATCCACCAAAACGCAGTAAATTTTATAGAAAGCAGAAGAAGCGCTGCAAAGTTACCCAAAACCTGCACACACTGATTTTCAACAAGAAGAGAAACTCACCCTCTGTGATGGGACCCCTGATTATGCTGTCTGGATCTAACTCTTCATGAGACAGGAACACCCTAAGGCGCTTCAAGGAAACACTGGCCTGCAGGGAAAAGGGATGCAAAACTTTCTTATACTCTGCTCATTATATTTAAGAGTTTATTGGTTTGCACCACATATACATTTCATCATTATTATGCATTCCGAATCCCTCCTTAAATCCACTGCATAGCTTCTTAGATAATCAAACTTGCACTTCCCAAACCACAAGAAATATGGTTGATTTCAGCAACACCCATCCACCATAACTGGGATTGATAATTTTGCTTGCACAGCACTTAACACACAGGAAATGCAAAGCTCCCTTTCTGAGGCGGCTGAATTTCACCAGTGGACATTCTCTAAGCACAGGAATGTAATCTTTCCACCCAGTGGCTACTCTGCACAGAAAACACCTGTTAATGACTGAAGTCTTACTTCTACTATGCTGCTGATAACCATAGGAAGCATGTTCAATGGAAACCTGAGGATGTTGAATAACGCTAGGGAAACAAATGCCTTCTGAGCATCCAAGATGTTGTTCTTGTCTATCGTGACGTACACAGCAAATGTGGACAACGCAACCTGAAACAAAAAGTGTAATGGTTACAGTTAGGGTAACATTTTTTTAAAGCCACTAACTCAGGAGTCACACAGTCTGACAACTGGAATCAGAGGTCTACAAATCAAAGAAAGAGTAATGTTCTGGTAACTCCCATGTTCCTGATAATGCTTTTTGCAAAACAAACATTTGATTTAAATCTATTGTTGTAAAAAGAAATTGATAGGTCCTCTTGGAAAGGTATTAAGTGCTCACTTTCTTCATATACCAAGGGTGAAACCACAGATGTCCCAGGCTATTTGTGGTCACATTGCAGGGGAAGGGAAGGAGAGGAATGATCAGTGGTCTTTCTTGCTGTTCTCTTTCA
Organism: Phoenicopterus ruber ruber; assembly: GCA_009819775.1. Classification (NCBI taxonomy): domain Eukaryota; kingdom Metazoa; phylum Chordata; class Aves; order Phoenicopteriformes; family Phoenicopteridae; genus Phoenicopterus; species Phoenicopterus ruber. Next base: position 9,048,372 of record CM020229.1, on the reverse strand, counting down.
GTTTTAAGGCACTCCCCATGGTACCAGATACCAGATCAGTAACATATATAGACAGAAAAGTCAGAAACACCCCAATGCTAATCTATTTTGTATTTTGTAGAGACTACCACAACCCAGATTTCCAAGTACAGCCCACTTTATCACGGACAGATTGTTTTCCAAGAAACTTGAAATGTTACTGCATTACAAAGATGAAGCCTTGTGGTACCTAAACATTTCACAACAGAAAAGCTTAAGATCCATGCTGAACGAGAAAATGACATTGAACCATTGTTATCATCAATCATAATGTATAAAAATAATTTTAAAAATCCATATACTTATTTACATTTTAAAAAATGTGTTGATTAAGTTATAGTAAAATTAAAGTAAATTAAGTAAAACCAAATGTTCACCTTCAGATCTATGCCCTTCACAGTGGTTTCTTCCATGGTAACAACACTCATACCTCAGTATATGAAAAGGCCCAGCAATTCTTTCCCCCAGACTGCCACTTAAAACAAGAAATCAAGGAAGGCTAACCTTTGGCATTCCCCGTTCCACAAGACTTTAAACAATTAGCTCAAATTGGCTCAACGTCCAGATGGAGACCGGTGACAAGTGGTATCCCTCAAGGGTCTGTATTGGGGCTGATCCTTTTTAACATCTTCATCGATGACATAGACAGCGGGATCGAGTGCACCCTCAGCAAGTTCGCGGACGACACCAAGCTGAGTGGTGCGGTGGATACGCTTGAGGGTCGGGATGCCATCCAGAGGGACCTGGACAGGCTTGAGAGGTGGGCCCGGGCGAACCTTATGAGGTTCAACAAGGACAAATGTAGAGTCCTGCACCTGGGTCGGAGCAATCCCCGGTGTCAGTACAGGCTGGGGGATGCAGGGATGGAGAGCAGCCCTGCCGAGAAGGACTTGGGGGTGCTGGTGGATGAAAGGCTGGACATGAGCCAACAATGTGCACTGGCAGCCCAGAATGCCAACCGTATCCTGGGCTGCATCAAAAGAAGCGTGGCCAGCAGGTCGAGAGAGGTGATTCTGCCCCTCTACTCTGCCCTGGTGAGGCCCCACCTGGAGTACTGCGTCCAGCTCTGGGCCCCTCAACACAAGGACGTGGACCTGCTGGAGCGGGTCCAGAGGAGGGCCACAAGGATGATCAGAGGAATGGAGCACCTCTCCTATGAAGACAGGCTGAGGGAGTTGGGCCTGTTCAGCCTGGAGAAGAGAAGGCTCCAGGGAGACCTTATTGCAGCCTTTCAGTACTTGAAGGGGGCCTATAGGAAAAATGGGGACAACCTCTTTAGCAGGGCCTGTTGTGACAGGACAAGGGGTAATGGTTTTAAACTAAAGGAGGGGAGATATAGGTTGGAAATCAGAAAGAAGTTTTTCACAATGCGGGTTGTGAAGCACTGGCACAGGTTGCCCAGAGAGGTGGTAGAAGCCCCATCCTGGAAGCATTCAAGGTCAGGCTGGACGGGGCTCTGAGCAACCTGATCTAGTGAGGTTGTCCCTGCTCATGGCAGGGGGGTTGGACTAGATGGCCTTTAAAGGTCCCTTCCAACCCAAACTATTCTATGATTCTATGATTCTAAATGCCTTAAGGAACAGCCTCATCTAAGCACACCATCCATTGAAGACGTTAGTATTTCTGTTAAAAATCTGACTGCTGTGAAGACACGTATTGTTCTCCGTACAGCGGCTGACTCAGCTGTGCCTGGTACAGTAGCTTGTTTGCATAATCCTTAGTTTGGACAACCATATCCCAGGGAGAAAGCCCTCCCACAGAGATCAAAACCAAGACAGGGACCAAAGAATAACCTCACAAGCAGCGTGTCTGCACTCTTGTGTTACACCAATTAGTCTGAAACACACCCTTATCAGCAGACATAGCAGTAGGAAAAGTACTGCAAAATGAGTGGTTTTCTGACACCATTATTAAACAATGTTTTAAAGAGCCCTGGCCACAGAAACAGGAGAAGAAGTAGAGGAAATAAGGAGTTTTGCATGTCAAAAAGTGCTTTCAAGTAGGCACTTGCAGTAATTCTTTGATCAGAAGTTCAGAACAACATATACGAAAGAACAAAAATCCGAGAAACAGGATGTTAAACAGCAGCCTTGCACTTCGGGATGTACTGATCCTGCCCCAGTGGCAAACTTCCTAAGGTGTAGGACCATTGCTACACATTCACAATGTGTGCTGAAACAGAGCTACTCATTAGGCGTGTTTGTCTTCTCAGACTCCACAGAACAGCATTAAGGAGTCCACCTGCAGAGTTTTATTTAGAAACTTCATTTAATAATGTATTTATATTAAAACCATCTCAGACTTCTTTAGAAAAGCATTCACTTAAGAATGCAGCTGATGTTTCCTACCCAGGGCACTGCTTCTTCTGCCTTTCATCATGCCCAAAACATAATGTAAACACTACAAATGTTTGTGGGGAAGGAATCTGAGACTGGAAAGTACACTTAAACACCTTCAACTGGTACAGCACATATTTTATCCTAATGTAGTCATGGCTTTTATTTGCTTCTGCAGACAAGAGCAATGGCCCCTTGTTCTAACAGGGTCTGAAGCAATTTTGATGTGATCTCACCCTTCTCTCCCTTTTATTAGTTTAAACGTAAGCTAACCACAAACACAATGGGGATGTTTCACATGTCAAGAATTTTTTTTAAATAAGAGTTTGAAGCAATCCCAGGGCACGCAATGGCTTTACCTGTCCACATTGTTCTTAAACAGATGCTAGGAAAACCCAGGCCAGAGGTACGCCTGGTGCACAATGTCCCATTCGATCAAGAACTCTTATCTAAGGACCTGCTACTCTCAGAAAGATACTGAAATAAGGGAAGTTTTACTCTGTCAGTCACAACTACCACCTGGAGGGTACTGTGCGCATTAGTAACCTCTTCTAAATCCAACAGTAAATTAATCTTAGGTTCCTCAAGTACACCACCAAAAATAGAGGGGGATGCATGGGGGGTGTATTTTTAAATACTTCGGTCATTAACTTCTAGAATACATCCAACCTGTATGTTATTTAGTTTCAAAGAAAACAGCAGTGCCTTTTCATAGAGAAGTGGAGAGACATAAGTGTTCAATTTCCTACCACTGCAGAGGGCATTCTGACTCTTCTACTCATTAAAAAAACAAAACCAAAACAAGTTCTCAAGTGTTGCCTTGGAAAGCACGATCCCAAAAAGGAGAGCAGACTTCTAGATTTGTTTCACTTACCAAAAAAGGAGCACAAACCCAAGTGAAGGTTGCCATTGCAGCAAGGTAAGCAGATTTTTTTAGGACTTTGAGTTCTTTCTGTCTGATCTCTAATACCTTCTCTCTGAAGGCTAATTCCCAAGCATAAAGTTTCAGAACTTTAATCCCATTGAGAATTTCATTCATCAGCTTAATTCTGTTGTCTTTGCTCTTCATTTGAGCCACCTAAAAACAACATTGCAAAAAATAATTAGCACAGCACAATACTTGGCAGAGCCACAAAGTTCTGAGCTCTGTATTTTGCAATGGCAAAATTTACCTCATTATCATCAAAAGCTTACTAGCGTCCCAAGCAGGAAATCTGAGACGCTATCTGAACAAACAAATATGCAGAATTAACAAGATGTTTTAAACCAATTAAAAGAATGCTTCACGCAACTAAAAATCCAAACCAAGATCAAAATAATTGTGGCACTGGTTTAAGTGGAATTAACCCTGTATCAGGGAGCGCTGGGACTCAGATTCCTCCTAGGTACAATATGCAGTTAAAAAATAAGCCACCTTAATCGAGCTTCAGTGATGTGCAGTTTGCATCTAACCTTCGACCAAACTTGGTTTTGCTTCCTTTCCAGCACTATCAATGGCTTTCTGCTGGTACACCAAGGCAAAAAGCTTTCCATTCAGCCATAAGAAGAAAGTCCATTCTTCAGAAGTTTCCATCTTCATAAAGTATTTTAATGAGGGCAGTGCAAAGCTGAAACGATGTTCTGACTCAGGACTAGGCAGAGTCAGTAGACTGCACTGGTACAGCTATCCCAGACAGCTGTTACCAGTGGCAGTGTGGCTGTGACAGGCTAGATATCCCTACTTCTCCCATGTAGGAACCAAATGCTGTGGTGTATTTTGATGAACATCTAGAGCTAAAAGGTTTCATTTAAATAAATCAATCTCCTCTGACATTCAGTAAATTCAGTTAGTAGTGAAGTCTGTACCAGAAAGCACATGGTGGGGCTGCTGGAAGTAGTTTTTGCAATAGAAAACATGAGAGTTTGAGTCTACATTTACTTATGTGCACCCTGTAACAAACTGATCCCCTCTAAATAAAATCGACTAAGGATCAAAAACAGCCACCAACTAAGACTCCTCCCTCCTCATCCCTCCCGGGGGGGGGGGGGGGGGAAACACACACCACCAAACAAAAAAACCCCAACACAACACACCAAAAACAACAAGAACAAACCACAGACACACACACCACTATTCTGGAAATGTGAATATTTCACTCATTAACATTCATTAGGCAGACAGTGGTTTACGTGTGCACTTTAGTTCTTAGGCAGCAAGTCAAAAACTAAACTAAATTTCAATCCAATCATCAGGCATTTCACGAAGCTGGCTAACCTGCTACCTTGGTCTTAAGTACTGCAAAATTTTAAGACCATTATGTACAGATATGCTGTAAGGCTGAAAAATACATGAGTTTGTTTATTCTGCATACACACCACCTTTGACCTTTCTTTCCCTTCCCTTTTTTTTAAGGGATAAATAGAGGGAGGGAAAAAATTCAAAAGGACAAACTTCAGGAACAAATCAAAGAACAGAACATGTTTCTTAAAAGCACTCCGTCGCACATACAAAGGTTCTAACCTGATAGGTTTTTGTCTTCATTGCCATCACAGCGTTTATCGGAACCAGAAGGATCATGACACCCACACCTGCCAGCACTGAAGGACCTAAATTCTGAAAAGCACTTAAGTGTAAACATTTATTCAAATTAATTTTTAAAAATCTTGGGCCAAACAAACCACTGCATATGCTACACAAAAGCATTCCGAAATAGCTTTTCAACCTCTTCTTCCCTTTTCAAGAACAGCTTGGGGGAAGACAAGGAGGATCAAGTAGGGTCTTGGATTGTTTGTGTGCTTTGATTTTTGAAACACACACACATATATATATAGTCCCCATATAGAGAGGTATATATAGATATAGACCAATCAATATATCTCTCTCTACATTCTCTCTCTCTCTCGACATACAGAGATCTTTTAATGTTTCCCGTTTTTTGCTGGTTTGTCTGTTCTTCTGAAGTAGATACCCATGCAGGGAGTGACCAACGTCTTGGGGAATTTCATTACCTTTCTGATTGACAGTGAGAATCGGGAAGAGTCAGCCTGGTGACTATCTGGACTAGAAATAGCAAACGTGTCATACAGTAACTCTCAGAGTGCAGAACCAAGACCACTTCTCTTTAAATCAATTGACAAGTCAAACACTATAGGTGCTGCAGTCCCCCAAAAGATAGTAGCTCCCATCTGCATCCTCCCCACATGCACTGAGATGTGCAAATTAAGAACCTGCCTTCCTTCTTGACAGCAGTAACAAAAGCAGCTCTGAATGGCTTCTGAACAAACAGCATTTTCTCCACACTGCTGTAAACCCTCCAGTGATCTGAACAACAGCAGTTTGTAATCATGACCATAGGAAGCAGCACACTGCCAAAGTCAAAACAAGAAACAACACACAATACTCACCTGCCACAGTAAGTACAGTGCTAATATCACCTGGAGAGGTGCAGACCAAATCATGTTTATATAGGTAGCCAAGTCCATGAATCTCTGAGCATCCACAGACATTAGATTCACAATCTCACCCACAGTAGAAGTCTTTCTAGCAGAATTTGTGATAACAAGTGCCTAGGTGCAAATTAAAAATAAAACACAGTTAAGGCAACATGAAGGAAGACTTACACATTTGCATTTTCTCCACAGAATTCAACTGCTTTACAGAGCTTCATCTTTAAAATTACAAGCAAACCTTTTCCTGCTTCATATTCTGTTTACCCTGCACATCTTACAAAATGCAAGCTGTATAGTTTGAAGCAAGCAGCTGAGTTTAAACTAATAGAAAATTAAAGACAACAAGCAGTCTTTGGGGTTAGGGTTGGTTGGTTCGTGATTTTATTGCTGGGGGGCGTATTGTTTGCTTGGTTTTTTTTTTTAGTGTAAGAAGTGGGATCTTCACTTCTTGTCACACGTTTTTTCTCACACAGAGCAATCAGTGCACAGCTTTCTAAAAGGTTCCAGCCTATTCCAAGATGAGGTGGCACTGCTGCTAAGTCCCAAATGAAGCTGTAAACATAGATGCATCTTAATTTCTGCACAAAATGGAGCAGTTTCACACCCCTAGTCTAAATGAGACAAGGTTTCTTGTTGGCAGCAGGAAGAAGGAGGCGCCTGAACTTCAACTAGTAAATTAGAAAATTGCTCTATCTTAAAGGCTTTTGCTTATAAATTAGATACTCTCTTATTTCTATTAATCAGCCTACCAGAGTCTCCCAACTACTTTAATTATTCAGACTTAAGCAGTGCATTCGCACAGTCACTGAGAGGTATTGTGTATTTAAAGAAACACCTACCTTTCGATAAATTACACCAACAATAGCTGTTTTGAGCCTCATTCCAGTTACAAAGCAAATATGAAATACTGGTGAAGAATCAGCGTCTGAAGACAGGCACAAACAAACAGCAGCCCTGTATAAAAGTAGCCTTGCCAGTCTGGGGCAGCTTTGTTATTTACAAAGTTGATTAGCAATCTGTGGAGAGAGGAATTCGTTCTCTTGATATATGCAAATCAAAATGAAATGTCAGGGTTACAACCTTAGATTATTCCAAACATTATGTGTGTCACGCAAGCACCCAGAGTACCGAACTTAGATAAAACACTTAAGCAAACTTCTTAGAAACTGGAGATCATTTTATACTAGCAACATCACTCCCTCCTCCTAACAATGTACTATTTTAAAACATAAAATACCACATACCTTACACATGTATAGCATTCTCTTGGAGCTACACTAAAAAGCCTCATATTCCCCCCAGCTAAAATACAACTGCTTACAGTTGTTTTACTTCTTCTCACCATAAAGCAATACAACTCCTCCTACCCCCTTAGCTCTCTGTTGTCACATACTGTGACTTGTAGTCCCACAATCATTACAGATTAGATTTAAATACACTCTCCTGCTGTTGTTGATTATGTTCCTGCCTGGCCCTCCTAGTGTTGGAAAGGAACATAAAAAGTCAAACATTTAATGCATGATGTTGTGATTTGAAAACCAATGGACCAAAATCATCTGTGTGCATGGTCTGACTTGCATGACAACTCTTGCCCACTGAACCAGCTGAAGGTGAGTGAAATACCAGTATGTTTTAAATTCTGTCCACATACTTTTAATACAATAATAAAGTATATAGGTCTTACTTCAGAATTTCTGGGCCTGCAAACATCAAGAGATCATGTGCAGCTTTAAACAGGAAGCTCATGAGAAAATACGGTCCAAAGGTTTATATAACACCTTGAATAAAGATGCTTCAGAGCTCTTCTGAGATGGTTTTATAATCAAAGCTTCAGCCTCTTCTGTCACATCACCATTTGAGTCACTTGATTTTTGCTGCTTTTTGGGTGAGTATAACATGTTTAATGGTTGCCTGAAATAAGAGTGGGTATATAATGTAGCCTTTATTCAAGCATAAAGCCAACTGAAAAAATGCACAGTATACAAATGAGATGTTTATGAGATGTTTATTGCCCTCGTTAATAGTTTAACCAGGTTTTACTGTCAATCAAACATCTTTTTAATCATACAACCATAGCTAAACGAACTGACCGTTCAGAAACGGTCATCTTTGTAGGGATAGGTAACATTCCTGTTGAATCTCTCCTATAGGTCTGCCCTAGGGAATGAGGAATTGGGATCTAACTTGTGTTAAACTTAAAGAGCAAAGGACATTATTAATTCTAGAACCCAGTATGCTGAACTTTCATCAAAGTCAAGGTCCCACTGCACCACTGGAGTTAAAAGACTGCAGTTAGAGTTATGCCAAGTCATCCCCAGTGGATTGAACACATTCATTTCATACATCTGGCTTATGCCAAACTACATAGTTCCGAACTTCTGAGGACAAGCTGTAAGTAAAAATACACAATGCCTTGTGTAGGCAAGCAATTTTCCTTCAATGAAAAGGTACTTCTATTTGCTGCAGTAAAGGATGATGAAAGTAGGATGGAAACTGCAGGCATGCAGTCTTTCTAATTTAGTCATCTGGCTTAGATGCCCAGGCTCCCTATATAGTCAAAGGAAAGAAACAAGCTTCCCACTTTTACACCCTGAACTGCCCTCCTGAGGCTTCAATAGAGGGAGCCCAAGCTCCTGAATTACGTGACTGAAGTTTGACTGTGTGAAAACATTCCCTCCCCAGGGAAAAAACACACATTAAAGGTAACAATAATCAGCTTTGGATCATGAAAGACTAAGGGAAACTCAATTCAGCTCTTCATAAAGAAGACATACAACACCCTACTTGGTTCCTCTTCTGTATGCACTTAAGGACAAATACAGAGCTGCCACTTGGGCCTTACAAAAGCAGGCTTGATTATAGATGACAAACACCTCTAAGTAGAGGCTGAGTAACTTGAGCTTTTGAACCTGCAAATCTTGGAAGAACTGCCAGCCAGGATAACTGAACTTACCTCCTGGTCTTTGCCCACTCTTTGGCCCAGTTTCTAGCCAAACCTGGCACTATCTCCTCCGATTTGTCCTCTTTATTTAATGACCACAAATCCTTGGCTTCCAAAGGTCTCCGATAACCCTGAACCATCAACCTGTATTAGAAAGAATCAGGACTATATATTTAAGAACACCAGAGAGAGAGAGATATGTGTGTGTGTATATGCGCCATAAGACAGTGGTCCTTAAATACAACCCCACACCAGAGCCAGCTCTTCACAAAAACGCATGCAAGAGTTAGCATCTGGACCTGTGTTGCTACTGGAACTAAAACGTACATCCTCCTGTCTTTACTGTGAGAATTAGACACCAAAACATCTAAGGATCCAGGATATGCCACTGAATTCAATTTTCAGGGAAAATGAAAGAAAGGATGAAGTGATCTCATTTGAAAATCAGCCAGGCAATTAATATTCACATGCCTACCAAGTTTCAAAAATTTTATTAGCCTTTAATTTTACAAAGCAATTCCTTTCATCTAGCTTTCTGTTGGAACTCTGGCCAAGTACCAACCACAACTATACACCAATATTATTTTACATGTTTCTGTGTTTGAAGTCAAAAGAACATGTGTTGTGATGAAATCATATAGCATAACTAAAGCTAAGTTAATGAAAAAAAAGAACCTATTGGACAAAAAGAGCTAACAGTTTTGAATGCCTTAGTTTCTAAATACAGCATATAATTTCTACCTTCTTATATTTCCCAAAGAAAATTTTTTTATTATATTCTTTCACCAAACATACTAAATATATACTGGCAAAATTTAAAATTACAAAGACCCTACAAAGGAAGTAAAAAAGATTAATCAAATTTGGAAAAATCTATTCAATCTATCCACAAAACAACTAACCAGAACAATCAAAATTATTATTGCTTGATTATTGCTAATTTAACTCTGAAAGCAGGATCCTAAAATGCCATCTAACTTTCACTGGTGCTTTATGCATTATCTTGATCTTACCCAGTGATCCACCAGAATGTGATTCTGGAGAGGAAAGAAGCACTGAACTCTGGACATGGATTCTAAAGGAGAGAAAAAGAAATCAATCCACATACAAAGTGACTGATACAGGGCCAAAAGAAACAAACCAAGCAGAAAAGACGCTTTTGAAATTCCTTTTGTTTACAGTATTTTTTTCACATTACTAAACATGTCATTTATGCTGTTGAGAGCTTGTTCAGAAAACACAAGCACAGCTTCAGGGCTGTCAGCAGACTAGACCACTGGGACAGAGGAATAGCAGTGCTGCCTATCAACAATGCAACGAATAGTTGAGGGAATTTTATAAGACAGTGCAGGCCAGACAATCTCTCAAGATGTCATGATCAATACCTACCTATATACCATATGAGAGCATAAATATGTTAATTGGCTAGAGTTAGTCATAAATGAAGAATTCAGTTTTACTGTTCTAGCAGTTAAGTGCTGTGACTCCATCAACACAGATGCACAAATGAAAAAAAATTTGTAAACTCCATAAAAGCATCCCAAAACAGCCCCTAAAATCCCTGCACCTCATTCATCAGTAAGCATGGGAAACTTAAGTATCCATAAAGGTACGCAGCTAGCTCGTTTTCTACATCTGGTGCAATGGCCGTCTGTTTTAACTGCTCTTCAGGCTAACATCCTCTCCTAATCTGGTTGGATTAAAACAGCAGAAAGGAAGGCTGGAAGAATTTCAAAGGCACTAAAGGTGATTTACTTGCAGAATTCCAGCGCAAATTACTCTCTTCCCTCTTTCACTGCTCTGAACAGCATCTAAAGAATGCTAAAAACAGCCACTCCTTTGGTACACAAACAACTAGGTTTTTATCATCAACTGTAATTGGAGCAACTTGGGTATTTCCATCTACAAAAGTCACCAAACATCATTAGAGTACCACAATTAAAATAGCCAGAGCCAAGTGTTTCCAAGATTTGCGTTTTTCAACTAATGTTTATGTAACCTGGCTTCTCCACTAAACTATACGGAAGTGTGTCGTAACCAAGCTACACGAAAGACTCCTGCATTTCCTCTTCTTCGCATAGCAACTTTTTTTGCAACTTTGTAGGGAACAGTAAGAGTATGTATGAGACATGCTTTTTTTTTGAAAGGTGATAAGAGTTCCACATTTCCAAAGTATTTAAACACTTGCAACAAAATGATTGCACGCAAATCCAAACACCATCACTTAATGAATAAATAAAAGTTTTTAGACTCAGAAGTTAAAAAAAAGAGGGGAGGGAGTACTTTCAGCCTTCAGCCACACCAACATTCCTGACAGATTTCTACTTCAGCAAATACAGGGAATACTTTCAACTTCAACACAATTGCAAAATATTCTGAACTTTACATAAAATGCTGTATTACTTTTTGCCTTTATCCTTTTTTTAATCTACTTGCAGGTGGAAACTCTAAATTCAAGAGTCCACTAGATCTTGTACTACCAAAAACTGGACTTCATCTGCATAAAGCAAAAGTTTAAAACTTTAAAACATATTAGTTTACTATTAAAATAATACTTTTTTGATAAAAATAAATAGTTATCACACAAAGAACTATTAATCCTACTGACATTCATGCCAGATAGAATGAAGAGAACACGTCGTAACAAGTCTGGACTTATTGAATGTAAACAAAGCAAAAACAAGAGACAAAACACATTGTTTGACTTCTATATACATCAGCATCTACATCTTAGAAATTTCACTGTAGTTTTTTGGCTTAAGTAAACATATAAGATTTTACTGAAGATTCACAAACATTCCTGGTTTGGAAATGCTTGGCAGAAGAGAATAAAGCAACATTTAAGACTGCCTAACGTGACTTGCTTTGTTCTTTTCCCCATCATAACATTCAAACACACCCACCACTCATGAAAAAAGAAGGTTAAAATTTGAAATCTGCCCTGTTTCCTAGAGACACTCCTAGAAATACTCAGAATACAAAAACAAACCATTGTGGCGTCAAAGCACCCTGTAATTATTGTAACCATGACCAAAGCAGAAAAGAAAGTTTCCATAAATCCACAGTATCCTGTCAAATACATTTCACCCCTGAATGAGATGAAAAGAACCGAAAGATGAAGAGGAATCCAAAGACTCAGCAGTATACTCTTCCCTCCAGGCATATACACACAGACTGTCTGCCAGTGGTAATGCAGAGCACCTCACACATTTCACACTTTTCTTTGTCAGTCAGTGCCACCTAACATCCATCAAACTAAACTACACCTTATAAAAAAAATACAGAACTGAGGTTTCTAAACTTGGCACATTCAAACTCCAGGCAGTGACAGGTGCCACTCCACTGTGACTCAGAAGGTCTAGCCCAGGGCTAAGCAAGCAGTGTAATGATCCAGCTTCCCTCGGGCCACTTTAGATCCATGCCATATAGCTAGCACATATAATTAAGAACGCATGCAAAAAAGATCGTGTCTAGATAAAATTAAATTTCTACATCCAGACCACCCTCTAACGTTAATTGCTCTTGCAATTGAGCTGGTTAAATTTTTGCTTGACACAAGGGAGGTAAATATAGAAATCAAATGCATCAATCCAGATTCACAAGTTTTCCAGGTGTAGATTTTTCCTCACCTTCAATAGGAAGGGAATACACATCCTTATGAGTTACTGTCTACTGAACGGTATCGGATGACTAGGAGGATTGCCAGAAGCACTACTGAATATATACTCTTCCCTCCAGGAAGAGTATACTCTGAAGGTCAGGAAGTGTGGATTAGACAAGTGGACGGTGAGATGGATTGAGAACTGGCTGAATGGCACAGCTCAGAGGGTTGTGACCAGCAGCACAGAGTCTAGTTGGAGGCCTGTGGCGAGTGGTGTCCCCAGGGGTCAGTACTGGGGCCAGTCTTGTTCAATTTATTCATCAATGACCTGGATGAAGGGACAGAGTGTACCCTCATCAAGTTTGCTGATGACACGAAACCGGGAGGACTGGCTGATACACTGGAAGGCTGTGCTGCCATTCAGCAAGACCTGGACAGGCTGGAGCGTTGGGCGGAGAGGAACCTCATGAGGTTCAACAAGAGCAAGTGTAGAGTCCTGCACCTGGGGAGGAACAACCCCCTGCACCGGTACAGGTTAGGGGTTGACCTCCTGGAAAGCAGCTCTGCGGAGAAGGACCTGAGAGCCCTGGTAGACAACAAATTCACCATGAGCCAGCAATGTGCCCTCGTGGCTAGGAAGGCCAACGGCATCCTGGGGTACATTAAGAAGAGTGTGGCCAGCAGGTCGAGGGAGGTTCTCCTCCCCCTCTACTCTGCCCTAGTGAGGCCCCATCTGGAGTCCTGTGTCCAGTTCTGGGCTCCCCAGTTCAAGAGAGACGAGGAACTACTGGAGAGAGTCCAGCGGAGGCTACGAAGATGATGAGGGGACTGGAACACCTCTCCTACAGGGGAAGGCTGAGGGAGCTGGGGCTGTTCAGCCTGAGGAAGAGAAGACTGAGAGGGGACCTCATCAACACTTATAAATATCTCAAGGGCGGGTGTCAAGAGGATGGGGCCAGACTCTTTTCAGTGGAGGCCAACGACAGGACAAGGGGGAACGGGCACAAACTGGAACACAGGAAGTTCTGTCTAAATATGTGGAAAAACTTCTTACTGTGAGGGTGGCAGAGCCCTGGCACAGGCTGCCCAGGGAGGGTGTGGAGTCTCCTTCTCTGGAGATATTCAAAACCTGCCTGGACGCTGTCCTGTGCAGCCTGCTCTGGGTGACCCTGCTCTGGCAGGGGGTTGGACTGGATGATATCCAGTGGTCCCTTCCAACCCCTGCCATTCTGCAATTCTGCAGTATAAATACATAGGACTTAATCTTCAGGAATGACTGAAACAGTGGGTTTGCTCTTCCTCTTAAATATAGCCCACCCTGTTTTGCAAGTTATGGGCTTCATCTTCTACGTCACCAACCAAAGAGCAGAAAGAACACTCTATTGCAAACCAGTCAAAAAGATTTGAATTATTTGGCATCTGGGAGACTACGGCATTATAACACATTGTATAGAATATTGCACATATGATACTCAGCACTCAGTATAGACTGAATACTTACAGGATCATTTACTGTTTCAGAAAACAAAGGTGGTCGCTCTGGAAAACAACACAGGATGAGCTGTACAAATAACAGGATGAAGTAGATGCAGAAGGTGGCATAACGAAATGCATCCACTTCAGCACCCTACAAAGGAAGGTAACATTCCAATTAGAACACTTGAGGAATTTGTTTAAAACAACATGTTAGTATTAAACATAAAAACAGCCTCTCACTGTAAGTTCTGCAAACTACATAAATGTTACACTATCTACCCCCATGCAAATTAAAGTCAATGTCTATTTTGGTAAAGGGAAGGAAAAGAGAGGGCGGAGGAGATGAAAGATACCGCTTATTTTTAATCAATCACTGCCATAAGCACACAAGCATGAACTACTTCTGTGGAGAAGTTCTCTTTAAGACACGGTTTGTACCAACACAGCATGCCCCAATTTGAAGTCAAGGTATTCTTTACAGGAGCAAGGCATTTATGCACTAGGTAGTAAGGAGTTTTCAAAACAAATTTGTTAATTAGTATGCAAACAAAGCAGGAATTAGAGGAGCAGAATTTAGATTACAGTTTGTTACGCTGTACTCAAATTCCAGAGGTTCTTCCATTTTTTTAGACTGGGACTGATACATAAAGCATAATCCACAGAAATCAAAGCACAGGGACAGATGGACACATAACCCCCACACACCCACCAGTAAAATCCCACTCCCAATAGCTAAAGACAAAAGCTGGCTGAAAGTTCTCAAAATTCACAACATGGCTTAAAAGTTTCAAGAATTAAAGTGATATGCCATTTTCAAGCAGCTCCACAATTAATCTGATATTTGAGGTGGCCTTACTATAAAGCAGACTGACATAAAAATATTTCACTTGTACACTTTCATTTTCTCTCAGCAGATGAGACCACATTACCATCAAAGCAAGAGTTTCAGGAAATCCACTGTATAATCAACAGGAAGACGACGTAAACTCCCAGAACAGTTTCATATCAAAGATTATACACTTTTATTGTACTCAAGCAGACACATCCCCTTTCTGGAACAGCTAGCAGAATTTTCTTGGCAACTGTTGCTACAGTTAAGATCACTATGAATTTCACTAGCATTTCAAACAAGAGCCATTAAGTCTTGCATGTTTTGCTTTTATAACCCAAGGAATGAAGGTACGCTGAATGGATCATTAACTGACTTGACTGGCATAATTAGCAAGCAACTACTCTATTACTGCAGCATTTATGAGTATTTTCAACTAAATGAGGCTAGCAATCACTTACCATATTTAAGGCATGTATTATTCTGGATCTAAAAACCACTGTGGCACATGACAATGAGATGAGCCAGAAAATCGTCATTACACCTGAAGACTGGACTCCTTTTATTCTTTCATATTGTATTAAAAATGTGGCAAGCAACTGTGGACATATAAGATAAAAATACATTCACAAGCTCTAAGTTTTACAACACGTTATACACATATACAAGGTACTGTGTTAAAGTATGCTTATTTACCATTTCAAATCCAGTATCTCCCATACATTCTAACACCCAGAGATTTAAGTGTAATTCAAAAATATGTTTAAATAGGAATTTCTCTGGAGCAGTAAAGATAAGAAGTGGACAAAAAAGGGAAAAGGAATATGCATTACATAGAAGTAAATGACCACTTACACAAAAGCACTGTCAAAAGCTGCCAGTCTTTATTTCTTCACTTTTCTGGTTCTACATTACTAATCAATGTGCAATTACAGTGACACTATACACTTTCCAAGTATTTCCTGAGTAGTTCTTTTTAAAATAAAAAAAGATTTATTTCCATACAAGCCATAATGCCAAACAACACTGACCAAATACTACTCTATTTCTGTATTTTGTGTGTTTTCAGAGTAGGAAGCTGGTACAACTTAGCAATCTCACTTGGCTGCTTCAACACACATTTTCAATCAGCCTGACAAAAGCTTGACCACGAACTATTTAACAGCTCTTGCGTCTGTCAATATGTTTCAGGGCTGTTGGGGTTTTTTTGGTTTAGTTTTTTTTGTTGTTATTGCTGTCAGGGTGGTTGTGTCCCCTCCCGTCGCCCCCTTGAGTCTCATGTTTAATCACTACCATTCCAAGTCTGTGATAAATGTAAGGCAACTGACAATAAATAAATAGCAAGGCATTTTCCTTGAAATGCAGGCTGCAGAGATCCTGGTGTGAAAGTAGACAATACTTGCACATGTAGGTAGAAAGAGTTAGCTGGGGACACCTATGTGCCTCATGTGGCATTTAAGACTTTCCACCATGCCATCAAATGTAACG
Organism: Phoenicopterus ruber ruber; assembly: GCA_009819775.1. Lineage (NCBI taxonomy): Eukaryota > Metazoa > Chordata > Aves > Phoenicopteriformes > Phoenicopteridae > Phoenicopterus > Phoenicopterus ruber. The sequence continues at coordinate 9,032,254 of CM020229.1, read as the reverse complement.
AAGAAAACATGCACTGAAGAATGTTACATGCAAGAGAGTTTACAATAAGATAGTTAATAATGCGATGCCTTCAACAGTCTTTTACCAAGTTCAGTGTGATTTGTATTATCTAGGTTTAATCAGCTCTCTCGACTTGATTCCTCCACCCCATGCTTGAGTCAAGCTATTAAATGAATAGTAGCTTAAGCCTACCAAAATAAGGCAAGACAACTATCACTGGCTTGTGTGCTGACACGCAACGCACTGAGCACAGCTGGGTCAGGGTTTTTTTCCTAATTTTTTTATTATAAGAAAGCAGATGTTTCAGAGTCACTATTTCACAGTTCAACTGCAGATTAAGTCTGTACATAAAGGCTGTAGCTTAAAGAATTACAACATTGTGAATAACACTAAAATGCATGTTATTGCTTAAGGCTTTGCATGAACAGAGGCCATAACAGAAGAACTTACCATTGTTATACCCAATACTGTAGGCCTAATGAGAAAAAATGGAGCTCGAAAAATATTTTGACTTCTTTCCCAGAAAGAGTAGAAGAGGTCTGCCCAGCAGACTATCCACAGTATTAAGCCCAAAGCCTGCAATACAAAAGTGTATTTCATACATCAGTTCACACAGATTAGGCAACACAATACATACATGAACACTAGATGTTATGTGTTAGTAAAAAAGGAGTCACGATAAGGTTCTCTCTTTTGGGCAATTCTACAACATGCACAAAAGAAGAGTAATTTGGCTTTACCTATTGGATCCCCACTAGAAGAAAAAAGTTTAATAGTTTTTAGTACCATATAATTCAGTATATTATGAAGCAGAAAGCTGGTGAATCTCAGTCATGAATAACAGACTGCAGAGACAAAAACTCTCCAATACACCATGCTATCATAGTCCTCCTTAAAATTTTTAACTTATTCTATGGGGAGGGAAAGAAGTAAGAAACATTAAGTACCTATTTCACAACAGAAGTGGAATAGAACACCTGCAGCAGCTCTAGAAATCTATGCTGTGTAACTTAAGAAGCTGACAGTATAATAAATTCTTTCTATTACTGAAATAAAGGCCTCGAGATTGAGTCGCCTTAAAATAGTCTCCAACTGGTCTTACAAAGGATTTGCATGCTTTTTTGATATGTCAGAGTAAATTTCAGAAAGCCTACTGATAAAAGGACAACGGAAACACATAAGGCTTGGGAATCAAACACAATTAGAACAAGTAAGTTACAGATGAAGTGTGCATGCAGGCCAAGAGTGATGCTCAACAAAAATAGTGTGCTAAAACATAGCTGAAAATAGATTCAAACTTCCAGATAAGCTTAGTAACTTCTGATTTTAAAAAGTCACATACCGTTTTGGCTTTGTTGAGGTTTGACATTTGTATGTATCCCCTGTCATGACAACGAAGGTATAGGAAGTACACTGGGAAGCAGATCCACAGGTAAATGCAAGGAATCCAGACCAGGACCGTGTTCTGAAAGCATTGGGTGAAGTCTGGATTTTCTGTGTGCCATGTCAGATTCCAATCCTGGGAGAGAAAACAGACCAAGTTAAAGAAAAAGCAAACACAGAACTTCAGTATTTAAAAAAGAAATAGCCACTATCTGCCTTACTCTGTCTCTCTTCTTGTGTATTTATTTATACTTGTATTAAATTGGCTCCGTTCTGTAGTATACCTAATTTTATTTCACTTTTTGTAGCTCAGAAGTTTTAAACCTTCACAAGATGACATTGGTGTCATTTTTGTTGGTTATACACAGCTACCATAACACAAAGATCCCAGTATTACATTTGAGTGAGTTAACAGTACTTATCAGGATCTTTAACAGTACTAATCAAGGATTTTCACATTATCATTGCAGAAAAATAACATGACAATCCTAGCCATCTCCCATTGTAACCACTGTGCATGTATGTATAAATACTCAGATACACCGCATTCCCAAATTTCAGCGTGGAAGCATTATCTGGGGCACAGTAAAAATGAACAGCACAAGACAACATCACTTCACTATTTGTAAAGTAGTCTCATAGCTGCCAAGCTGTCTGCAGCAAACCCAGTTGAGACTTTCTGGTAATTCATAACAGGGCATAGAACTAAGGAAAAGACTCACCCTTGCAGCTTGTTTCCTACTCAACAACAGGAAAATGTAAATCAATATAATTCAATGTTTTCCTATTTCTCTCAACACGATTCTCAACAGCAAGATAAACCACCATACAATCAAACCAAAACTGACACTTACAGTAATAAAATGTGATCACCATTTCCATTACTGGTACAAGGACTATTTACAATGACAGACTACTTAGTAAAATGAACTTTCATACCATATTTGTGATTGGCTTGAGTTAAGGAAATCTCTTGCAGGAAATTTTACCTTAAAATTACTGACTTTGCTGTAAAACTATCACAAGGGACACTTCCTCTCAAGTGCTGCACATTTCTGACTCTCCAACAGAATGATGCAATCAGAGATATTGCCGCCGCAGACGGACTGTAACATTCAACAGCCGAAGCATAGCTCACAGGCTTCAGTTTAAAAGCCACACAGCCAAGAGTAGCAGTCCCATGCCCAAGGGCTTGTTAACTATAGCGTCATTTTCAGTTGCAAAGCATTTTTTCAGACAGTTGCACAGTTTACAACTGCAGAGAATACCAGTACCACTACTGGAACCTAATGGCAGTCAGTAATCCTTCTCCTCTATAAAAGCCTGAGCTGGTCACAGAATAAGTGCCATTATCCACATTTTATAGATGAGGAAAACAGAACCAAAAGGAGCTGTAGTGCCTGCCCCCTCTATTCCAACATCAAAGCTGGAAACAGCTGCTCAGAATCACCACACTTTAATGAGTGGAAGATGGGGACAAATAAGGATTAAACAGTTTCAAACACAATTACAAAGAGAAGAGATCTAAAGAGAATGTAAGATAACTTGTAAAATTTCAACTTGAGGCTAACCAGACATTATTTTACCATAGAGCAGATTTCCCCTTAAATTTGACCATTCCATATTATGATGTTTTGTTGTTTTGGGTTTTTTTTAAAAAAACAAACTTCTTTCGAAAATGTATTAACAAAAATATTTTCCTTCCCCACTTCCCTCAGTTTCTGTCAGAACATAGGACTTCTTTCTTGGTTAGATACAACAGACAGTACGCACAGGACACACAGCTGTTATTTTTCTCCTCTAATTCCACAGCATTCTAAAATTCTTCTCACTTCATATCATTTTTCATTTGTCAGTTTTAAAAAAAAAATCTCCAAACTTAATACAGCCAATTCAAGTAATTAACACTGGTAGAGCATAAAAATGCCCGACTATGTTTTAGGGTGTCTGCATAGGGGTCACACAAGTTGTTTGTGACAAGGCAGCGGCTGTGAGACACTGTAGGCAAGCCACATGCTTATTAAGTTCCCTGACTGCATAACATCATCAGAAATTTCAGCTGAGTCATCCTTACATTAGCCACCACACAAATGTTTTTGGCTTTCTAAGTCCCAGCTGCTCCACTCCAGCACAACAGCCAAGAAAAAGTCTTATGACTCTGCAGAACAGTTTACAATTCACAAATTAAGATCGTTAATATGATTATACAAGTAATTGACAGGATGTAATCAGCTTTACAACAAACAAACAAGAGCATTGACATCATTTTATTCAGTAAGTTTTTGGAAATCTACACACTGCTTAAGAAAGTTACTATCTCCTTTTTCAGTGTTTTCAAATGCTTGCTGTAAAATGAATCAGGCATTTACCAGAAAGGACAAAGCAGGTAATGCACATCACTGCCAAGTGGCTAAATAAAAGAAGTGCTGTATGCATGACTGCTATGCGCATTGGCTGGAGGATATTCTAAAAACATGTGCAATCTTTCATTTGACTTTCATATTTGCAAGTTATCTGGAGGTGTTTCTGCATGAAAGGCAAGAGGGTATGATGCAATGGTAGTTCAGGGTTACGAACAGAAAGTTGGGACAAATGGGCAGTTTGGGGCAAGATTATTGCTAGAATTTAACAGCTACAGCAACACCAGTCTATCTTCTTTCACATTTTTCCAGGATTTGATCCAGAGGCTGTTGATATCAAACACGGGTTTGCTTAGCTTAAATACACTACTCTTCTCTGTACAAGAGAAGTGGCTACACACAGGTGAAGTGCAGAAAGCCCCTTCCATTTTACATTAATTTCAGGTGACAAAAGGTGAGGAAAGCACGCATGAAGAGAGAGACATAGTGGGGTTTTTTCCTGCTGCTTTCCTAGGTGCAATTCTCTCAGGCTATGTCTACACAAGGCAGTAGTGCAGACAGGAATAGAGCTGTAGATCCAAATACTTGCTGCTGAGCACCTGATGTCCTCACAGGATGCCTTTCACTCAGGATCACCTAAGATGAGTTGCAGGCTCCCCTGCAGACTGACCAAATTGTCCATCAGCCACCAGAGCCTGTTTCCCAGTTAACACCTGTCCAAAAGGCACTCGGGCCACTCCGAGTGAACCAACAAGCAGGACAGGGGACTGCCAGGAGGTCACATCAGTGAACTGAGATGTTAATGCCCTCAGGGGGCAAAGTCAAGAGGAACTCAATCCATTACAAAAGAAAGTATATCCTAAGTTCTGCGCGGAGGATACCATAGCTTTATGAACTTCAATCGTGGCTGGAAAACATGTCACCCTCATCATGAAACCAACGTGTATTCATATTCAAATCACAATGTTCAGTTACACAAGTCTAGACTGGTTCTGCCAGTGCAAAGTACATGCTTCTCCTTTGCTTTATATAAACGCAGTTTCAGAGTTTTATTTTTTTCCAGCACAAACCAAAATCCTCTACAGATCAATGTAGAAACATTCACTGAAGCAGACCTTTGTATTTAACAGACTTTAATTAGCAAATTAATGACATTTTTTCTGACTCAAGTTTTAGAAACACTATTTTAGCAAGTTCCATTAAAGCACTAAGTTGCCCCCATTTTCACATCTCAAAGATTAATAACAATTTTCACTCTGACTGATCAGCTAGCCCTTCTACTTTGCAAGAGCACATCAAATAACAGAGATGCAAGTATCCATTCAAAGCCAACACAAACTAGCAGCCTCCTGCCATGAAGGAGGAGGAAAAAAGGGGTTAGGTCTATAGCTATCAGGCTGTATAACCTGGAGGCAGCCTTTAATTTAAGCTATGACTGGAGGAACTCACAGGAGGAAGAATCAGTGTGATCCTTGTTCCTTTCTTAGTAGATGTTGGGAGAGAAGAGATCTGCTCTTGGCTTAGTTTTAGTCTAGTCCAGAAGAACCACATCTCAGATGTTACATAGTTTCAGGTTGGGGGAATTTACCTTTTAAAAATCCCTGGACAAATTTAAAGTTTCCCCACAATAGCAGATGGGTATTTTTAAATTTATCTGACCTATTTTCTCAGCTTTCATTTCCATCACCAGCACTGTGCTTGAAAAAAAATACCAGTCTACAGTTTTTGTGCCCAATAGCATGTTTTCTCTTACGGCACGAAAAGGCTTCCTATCACATGTGAAGTGAAAGCCTCTATCTCCAAGAAGAGCACAAAAATGCTTGGCGTTCCCCAGAATCACGTGGATCTATTCACAGGTAAACCACGTATTTAAGAGTGCATAAACCCTAGGAAAATAAAGAACTATAATTCCTGTCTAAAATTCCAGGAAAGCAAGATAAAAACATTGGCAGTAGGACTATAAGACAAAGTTGCCACACAAAAGATCCATTATTCTGCCTCTGCTGAGGGAAGGAAGACTACAGGGAAGCTGTATGCCTCCAGTGTGCCTAATCTGAGGAATAACAGTATTTGACACTGGACAGGACCTTGTGGCTGGCTGCCTCTCTCCTGGCAGCCAGGAAAGGCTGTTAAGCAAGCAGCCAGCAGCCGCCTGTTCTCACATCAATAATCCTACTTGACCCACAGCACATTTTAAAATGGAGAGACCAAAATTGCTCAGTTTCATGCCTGCTGTGCACAAGTGTGCTAGAGATGCAGGCTGCCAACCACGCTGTTAAATCCACCTGTGTGAACCAGCTGTGACTGGAAAATGACTTAAACATTACCACACACCTACGTAAAAATGAAATTATAAAACCACCCTGGAATCTTAATATCACAGTCAACACTTACTCCTTCAAATGGAGTTTGACACTGCCATCGGTGTGTACCCACTACTTCAATAACACCCACAGAACCACCACTTCCTTTCTAATACCAAGATATGGTTTTCAATCTTATTTTCCTAACAGAAAAAAAAAATTGTTTAATGCAATGCTTACATTTAGTAGAATGCAAGTAATTAGCCCTCTCAAGCACTAACACTGTAATTGCAGCTGACAACTTTCATCATAATACGTATCATCACTGTCTCATTGAAATAGGAAGTCTCACCATATGAAAAAATTCCCCAGTGTAGCACCTATAAACCCATAAGCTGACTCAACCGTTCTCCCTCAGATGCCACAGGCCACGGCCTTTAGCCTACCCTATCTAGGACAGCAAATTTCCTGCCTGCCTCTCCCCGATAGGAGATCTGCCTGATCTGGCTGAGGCCTACAGCCTCAGAGAGCTACTAGCATCAGTGGAAAACAGGCAGGGGGGTAGGAAAGGACCTCTCCCTTTAAGGCTGCTTTAAAAGAACTCTGACCTTGCTTTAAAGTCCCCAATACCACCATTGTCCATCAAAACCAACAGTAAAAACAGTGGACACTGTTGACCATACTGAGAATTCAGGAAACAACTACAAAGTGATCCAGATTTTGCAGTAGGTTAGAAGGAGGTCTGTTGTCAAGTGATGAACTTCGAAGAGACTCACCAAAGTTATTCAGCTTGCCAAGTAAGTTTTATTCAATTTAGCTTTAGAAATTTTGAAGAGAAGACTGAATAATGTTCTCAAGACACTGTAAATATAGCATCTTTATTCTGTCATTCACATTTTGGAGTCAGATCATGAACATGCTGAAGTTCACCATTTCTCTAACAAGCATATTTAGAATAGAGTCTACAACAAGCACAATCATACACATCTTCACTAGCGTAATATTGCCCTGTTGTGCTTATTGTTCAGGCTAAAACACGAGAGGTGACAGGCTGATAAAACAAAACAACAGATATTCATACAAGAAAAATACTACAGAACTCCCACCAAAAGCAGCAGAAACACCCACACCTGCAGCTCTCCCGTCTGCTCAGCAATATTCACAGAAACAAGCAGCAGACAATAACAACATCCCTAACAGTGGCAAACAAGGCACTAAATGAGGTATATGACTCTACAAGCAACATCACAAACTCCCTATTTACATGTTTACAAGTCCTTAAAAAAATACTACGCATATATTGAAATTATTTTGGAAAAAGTACTACTTGCATTAAAGGATCCAATGGCTCTAGAATCAATTCCAGATGAAGTAGCATAATATACAAGGACAAACATACCTGTCTACCATAGTTGACATTTCTTTCCTCTAGCTTTTTTTCTTAATAAACAGGAAGTTACCCAAATGTGCGGATCTCTCCTGTGACACAATGTAGTTGTTCTTCTTGCAACTGAAGTTAGCGCAGAATGTACAAGGTAAATGGTACCTTTGCTGTGATGCACACAAAGTGAGCTCATGCTGCCATTTAAATAAAGCTTTCAATACACTGCCAATTCCTTTGAAGACCTATACTAACTACATGAAATTAATGGTTTTACTGGTTTATTGTATCATCTAAGGGTGTGTACTCTGCAAACAGGAAGCAGAAGAAAAATTCAAATACTTGGAAAGGACATATTGCAAAATCTGTACAACAGCTACCTCCTATGCTTAATTTAAGACAGCTAGGAGTGACCTTTTTTGTTTTTAGAACACACAAACCCAGGAATCTACTAAAAAGTAAAAGCCACACTAACATATATTGATCTCATTCCCAGACCTCCACAGACTCTAAAAACTACTTCTGCGAGAAATGACAGAATATGCTCCTGCACAGAACTATACCACTTACCACAAGCAATGGAACAAATGAACATAGAGTGTGCCAGACTGCTGATTTGGGAAGAGACTTCAGGAATTCCCTTCATGGTCACATCTGAGGATAGGTGTTCATATCCCCACAAAGTTCTCAGACATTTCTTCAGGCCAATAACAGCCCAATTAGATCAATAAGTTTCTGCCTTTCTGTACCTTCTACTGCCACAAAGGTCATAAAAGAAGCATTAATGGTATTACCAAGTTGGGACGTGAGAATTACATTCAGATCTCCAACTCTCATGGAGATCACATTCACCCACAGAAAAACCATAGTTTGAGGGTTTTGGGGGGTTTTTATTATGACAGAAAAACTAAACCTACCATGCAATTGAGGATGTTCTCCTCTTACTTGATACTAGAGTCTTGGGGGGTTCACCAAACCGTGAGAACATAAAATCATGAATAGAACAAAACTACTGCTATTACATCTGGAGACTGGTTAAAATGCTAGTAGTAGTCAGAGAAGCAAGGAACAGATAACAGCTTAGCAAAAGTTCAAAAAATACAGGTCTCCAATTAAGACTTTGATGTGTAAGTATTGTGTCTGAATAAAAAGCCTTAAATCATTCACAAGCAAAGTCTTCTAGCCCAGCCTCCCGAACTACCATGTTCGGACCAAGACCTCAGATGGGGGAAGAGACTATGGCCCTTCTTCCTTTGTTTCAAAGTAATTCTGAAATCTAAGCTTTATTCTTATAGTCTGTTAATGTTGTCACAAGATAAGATTCTCAGAGCAAGAGGGGGAATGTTAAAAAAAAAAAAAAAGACAATCGCGTAACAAACAGGGATCCTAAATTTTTTAAGTCATTCTATAAAGAAGATTAGGGGGTGAAATATCAGTGTTTCTAGTGACAGGGAAATATACTTAATTCTCATATTTTCTATTAGAAATAGTTTAGCAAGACTAAGTTCTCAACAGTAATGACTTAGATAATGCAGATTTGAGTTGTTAACTCAGCCAGGGAAAAGCCTCTACCTTCCAATACCCGGTCCTGAACTTAAATCAGGTGTCTGCACCTCCGTGTCCAAAACCCAAACACTGGTATTTCCTGATATTTACAAAGAGTTGAAATCCTTTGTTACAGACAGCACTGCATCAGCTGAAAACTGTGTGTAAAATGACAAGAAAAAAAGCATGTTTTGCCTTTGTTTCCCTGTAGCCTAAAATAAGAAGCTGGTGCTAACAAGTTGCCAGAGAAAGGAGCAGCGCCTGCAGAATTTATAAGAGCTGATCTTCGTAATCCAAGAAGCTAAAAGCCACTGATCTATGGCTACTTTTTGTGTCAGGGAAACAGATGACAGATTACTCAGCACTTTCAAAATTAAAATGGTTAGCCCTCTTTCTACTGACGTAGCATTTCCGTACCCTGCCATGTCTGCAAGTACCATGAGACAACATTTGGCCACATGACAACAAAATATTTACCATTCACAGTTTCAGAATCAAAAGGATGGTTTTTGCCCTTCTGTAAAGTTTTTCACTGAAAACACTGTTACTTAAAAGGATACAGGAAAAAGATTCCTGCTGTCATCTCCTTTTTCCACCAAAAAACAGAAACTTTTGCTTAATAATGCAACAGCCTGTATATTGAGTTCAAGTCACTGTGAGAACTTTTGAACACACCTGGGTAATAATCTTACAAAAGGACTAAGATAACAGCTTAAATTGGGATAAACTGTATCCGAAGCTACCACAGATGCAAACAGTGAGAAAACAGTAATGTACGGAATTCTGACTCTATTAAAAGTAAGCAAAAGGTCAGTGCCCGGCAGTAGGCTTTTTAGAGATGTGACCCAGAATGACTTCAGTGCGACCTGGGTAACCTTCAACTTAGTCCCCAGTATAGCACAGTGCTTCAACGTAAACTGCATTGTAATAGCATGGAAGAGCACAAGTTATTCAGGCATTTTGCTGGGTGGTTTTTTTTTTTCCCCTCTTAACTTTTCTGAGCAACCTTGAACGGACAGCTGTAAAATGACAGGTCATCTGTTAAGAAAATCCCCATCAACAACAATATCGGGCTTCATTTCCTGTATTTCCCTAAACTAATCTATTCTGGATCAAGACAGGTAAATTTAATTTCTAATAGAAGTTTAATTTCTATGCAAATTTAGACCCTTGTTCACATGACCAACAAAAATGTTTTACAGGTTTAAACGAGAGAAAGCTGACAAGCCTCTGGTGTTCATCACTAAAATCCTAGCGACAACCAAGCCATGAGAATCAGGCAATCAGCTGTTAATTATAATAAAGGCACCATCTTGTGTAAAGGTTTTCCCGTTTAACACTCTGATGGTGCTCCTCCTCTGTTCCAAATGCTGTCCACACATGACCTACCTATGTCAGCAAATGTAGTTTTCTGATCTGCATACTCCTTTAAACTCTTTAATATCTAGCTGATCACAAATGCATTCATAAACTTGATACTTTTACATCTAAAGGAAGAGCCTAAACTCAAAACTTTTATCAAGCCCACTCAGCACCACTCTCACAGCACCTCAAACTCCTTCCCTAGCTCTGCCACAAACACACTGAAAAAGCACTAAAGACATATCTTACAGTGCAAAAAGCTGCAGGGTTCCAAGAGACACGCTATTTTACTGCTTATCTAATGCATGAAAGTATAAGCCACAGAACTTCAGAACATGAAATTACTCCTTAAATAAAAAGTCTGGTTTTCCTTCAGAAGTCTCTTTCAGGAAAACTATCAGTATCCCAGTGTCCTCATAAACAATATAAGCATAGCAGCTGTTTACTTCACACAGTATCACTTCACAAATGTCAGCTAATCATTATAATGAATTAAAGAATATTAATATTTTTTCTTAATAAAATCCTATCAAGCTACATTATAGTCTTAGAAGATCCTAACATGTCTGCAGCCAGCTGAGGAGGCTGATGGATCTCCCCTAGCTACAACAATGTCAACCTAAATACAAAATACAATCTCTTTGCACAAACACTCAAGAAAAAAACATTTATTAAGGCAGACAAGGCAGTGATGCTAGAGAAGCACGGCTGAAACAGTACCTTTCCAAAAAGGGAGTCTGGTTCAAAGGAAGCAAGAAATAGTTCAGTTCTGTAAGCAAATCTGATTGTAGTGAAGTTAATATGCTGAGTGAGGGCACAAAGATAGGTTAAACGGGGGGGGGGAATAGCAAACTTGCAAACTTGCTTGAGCTGTTGACCTTTCAGAGTAAGTATTAAATAAAACCAATCTGTTTAACTGTCAGACAAGAACTTTCAACAACAACATTCCTTGGGCATGCAAAACAAGAAAAATCCTGGCCAGCAAAGCTTAAGAAGATTAGCATACAGTCTTTAAGGGTCCATTACATCCTTTCAACCTGCAAAGTCTCCTCCACAATTTAAAACTGAGCTGCCCCAAACTCAGCACCACCCTTGACAGAAAACACATCTCTTCCTCAAAGCTGAGTTTGCCAGTGCTAGGAGATCCCGCTGCTCCACTAGCAAGGCTTCCGCACCAACCCAAACAGCTGATATGGCCGTATAGTTCACCACAAGAATGCAGTAACACATGCCACCAGGTGTCTAGCTATCACCCAGCTCTGAGAAGCGGAAGAGTGCAGACCACAAGACAGGAAGGACAGTAGCACACACACAGGTGATATCTAGAAGCCCACTGAAACACTGTATATACGTAGGCATTTTCTGAAATTCCCTTACAACTTCAGCTTCAAATAGTAGCAACAAAGGAAATACCAGAAAATGAAGCAGCCAGAGTATCCATAAGCACCCAAACTAGCATTACTACCCTCTCCACTACTGGGAACAATCATAGAATCGTTTTGGTTGGAAGAGACCTTTAAGATCATCAAGTCCAACCACTGAATTTGAAAAGCTTCTTGGCATAACGAACAAGGAAAGGCAGGAGCTCACAGATTTCCTGCTTGAGGGAGGATGTCTCTTCTGGCATCCAAGCTCCAAGGATTCGAACAGAAGCAAATACAAAAGGATCTTGTAGCTCCTCCTGTTTAACCTGTCTCAAGTAGAATATTTGCAACAACAAAGTGGATACAGAGTATTGTTTATGAGGACAAGTTCAGCAAGGAAGAAGATTTTTCCAGACACATCTTACACCAACTGAAATTCACAATTGTTCTCTTGCAGGATTAGAAGAATCTGGAAATCAAATAACCACACCCATAGGATCTTTAGCTGGAAAAAATGAAAGGCAGACTCCACGTGATTTGGAGAAGGATGACAAATCACAAAACCATCTATGTTCTTGGGAACCAATGCAACTAGTGAAAATAAAAGTATGGAGTAGTTATGACACACCACAAATAACAGAAATGGCTGTAGTATATACAGGAATTGTAAGTGTTTTCATAATAAAAGAATCTGCCATCAGAAATCCTATATAAACTAGTTGCTTCCAACATCCTAAATGTATTTCTTGCTTCTACCTGATGTTTCAATTCCATAGTTCAAAGAACTGGCAGCTCTTTTTCACAAAACTACTACTCTCTCAAGTCAGTTTTTCCATAAACTGAATTCTGAAACACATATTATCTAAAGCTCTTCAATAAAATGGCTCATCCTAGGAGAGGGGAAAAAAATATGTCTGACGACAAACTCATCATTTAGCCAGTTCTGAGAAACCTGAAAATTAGCTGAAGAGAGATATGAACATAAGCAATGTAAAAGCAGGTTAACAGAGTCGGTTTTGATCAGTTGGAAAAACTAAATATCTTACAGTCTTAATGATGTTTAAAATATCTGCTGAGTAATATCTTAATGGGACTTGAGACAAACAGGAAAATGGCATTTGTTGAGACACCTGATTTTTTTTAACTAGAAAGGCAGCTCATTAGCTCAATACTATTAGGCAAATATCCGATGAATATGTGAGAAGTTCTTTGAACAGTCTAAGAAAACCCACGTGTTTTCCTCTTACCCCCCACACTGCCTTCAGTAGCTCTCACACCACTTTTTTTTTTTTTAAGCTTCCAGCTCTCTCCTCACTTCCTCCACACAACCTCCTTCTCCATACAACCTGTTTCCTCCTTAGAAGGCTTTTCAACCACCCTCCTGCCCTCCCAGGAGCCTCACTGCTGCCAGCACCTGCACGCCTCCGCAGAGGAACCCCGCGTCCCAGCTGAGCAAGACCCACGCTGCAACATTTCCACATCACTCACCTTTGCACAGCTGGTTTCCAGATCACCCACAGCGGGCTGCGCTCACCACTCTTCATTAAGGAAGAGCGAAAGTATTGCTACGCAAACACGCGACAGAGCTGCCAGCCTGCAGAAAGCCTGCTTTTGGCCTCCTTCACCGGACAGCACACCGCTCCTCAGTACGGTGGGCAGCAGTCCGGCACCGTTACTGTTACTACCCGCACAGCCCTGAGTAACGCAGACGAGCGGCCAAACGCGGTAGAAAGAGACTGCTCCGGTCACTCGGGAACTCGTTTCCCGTCTCCCAGGCAAGACCTCGCTCACCAGTTCCCCCTCCAAGCCCTTCCCTGCCGGAAACCCCGCACACGAGGCACGCCAGATCCCGCTGTGACCCGGGCGCGGGGACACCGCACCCAGCCAGAGACCGGCGAGCCCCCGGCCACCGCCCTGCCCCTCCGCCCAGCCCGCGGCCGCTTCGCGCCGGTGCTCCCGCACGCACGCCGCCGCGGGCAGCGGGGCTGGCGCATGGCCGGGGCGCGCCGCAGCCCCCCGCGCTCTGCCCAGGTGAGCGCCGGCACAGGAGGCTCCCGCTCCCCCGCTGCCGGCTGCGGCCCCCTCGGGCTCCGCCCGGGGCCGACGGCCCGCGACCATCCCCGTCCCACCCGGCTCCCCGCCATCCCTCAGTGCCGGCAGCGGCGGCAGCCGCCGCCGAGCCGAGACCCCGCAGCCCCGTTCCGCCGCTCACCCAGAAGGGCTCGTAGGCGTCCGCGCTGCAGAAGCTCTCGATCCCCATGGGGCGCGGCGAGGCGACCGCGGGCTCCCGCGGCAGCGCTGCGCTTCCCCCTCCGCACCTCTCCGTGCCCGGGCGGCGGCGGGCGGAGACACGGCCGGCGGCGCCAGCGCGGCGCCCTGATTGGCTCCGCGGTCACTGGGATGCCGAGCCCCGGCGGCGCCGCCGCGCGCGCGGCAAAGCCCCGCCTCCGCGCAGGCGGCGGCCCGCGCACAGGAGGGTGCGAGCTCGGCTGAGGCGAGCACGTGCCTTTGTCCAAGGCAGAAACGCCCCCGCCCGCGTCAGCGCAACCGGCGCGGAAGCGTTGTCCCCCGGCGCACCCCCGCCTCGCCTCCCTGCCCGCGTCAGCTGCCTCCAGCAGCCTTCCGGGTCCCGCACCTCCGGCCGCGGGGCCGCGCCTGCCCGCCGGGCTCGAGCAGAGCCACCAGTGGGCATCGCGGCATCCCCTCCCCGTGACACTGCTGCAGCCCCCGGGCACAGGGACCCACGCAGCCCCCGTGGAGGGGCACCGCAGTGCCCTGCCGGCACACGGGCCCCGCGGGACAGAGCCAAGGCACCGTCCTTGGGGAAGGCCCCAGTGGGGCTTTCAAGAAAAGAAAAAAAAGAAAAAAAGTGAAAGAAATATTTCACTTTTCAACGTGAACCAGTTAAACTGGTTTCAAAGTCCTGAACTTGTTCAAGTTGAGCAGCATGAACTGAACCAAAGTAACTTCATCCACAACCAAGTTTGCACCAAAATACGCACAAGTTGAAATAACCACACAGCCCCCGTGGTTGCATTTGGTTGTGTCTTGCTGCGCATTCTGGACATCCTATTTAAAATGCACCGGTTAAACCCACAGACAGCATCCATGTTCAGCTGACTGGTTCTAGTCTAACGTACTAGAATAGACCAGCTGGAGTATGGATGGCACATATGGAAGAATGGCATCATATGCTGCAGGAAAGAGCAGGGTGGTTACATACAGGTTCCACATCTGGAACCTTTAATCACATGAGTGATTTAAAATGTTCTTTTGCATCCAGAGCAATTACGGTAATGCACACAGTTGTTAGGAGAGAGATAGGTCTCATTTGTCTAATGTATAACTAAAACCAACATCACACGTACAAAAAACGTATCACAGATTGCTTCTTTACTCACCTGCACGCCTCGACTGCAGCTTCAGAGCTGTGCTGGTGGCTGGCTGTGGCCGCGCTGCCCATCCGACTGCGGCATTTCTGGTCTGTC
Organism: Phoenicopterus ruber ruber; assembly: GCA_009819775.1. Lineage (NCBI taxonomy): Eukaryota > Metazoa > Chordata > Aves > Phoenicopteriformes > Phoenicopteridae > Phoenicopterus > Phoenicopterus ruber. The sequence continues at coordinate 9,017,068 of CM020229.1, read as the reverse complement.
CTCCTGGCTCTCTCACTCCCAGGGTGTCAGGTCGAGGGGCGCCCACGCCGAGGTCACGTATGCCTCAATGAACTCAGCAGAACTATCACAGAAAGATGAAACCAAACAAATTGTGTGTCGGAAGCTACACAAGTTTGTGTCAGTTTAACCTATACCTTAGTTCATACCATGTTAAAATCTTTATAGTATTGCAAAAGAACAGCTAAATGTTGAAGTCTGATTCCCCTTGTTTTTATTAAGAATATTTCTGTCCCATTTTGTTCACTCCCTACGTTCATCTTAAAATCATATTAAATACTTTGGTCGTTTGTTTTTTCCTGTCTCAATGCTCACTATGACTCCTGTTGAAAGAGTTACAGCACAGTCTCCAACGTCTGTTATCCTACTGCCCCTCAGCTGTAAGGAGTACTTTTTTTCTCCTGGCTGCTCTGCAGCACATATAAATGATAATAGCTCTGACAATTAATACAAGCTATCCCATAGTTAAGTTGGAAGAGCTTTTCTTTTTAATAGGACTATTAATAAATAGTAAACCAGAAAAAATGCTAAATAGATAATACAACCTCTAAGAGTTTATACTTTTACACATATGCTCTGTGCAATAACCAAAGATACAGTTGAAATGATATAGCAGAAAATTATTTAGGATATAGAGATCATATGCAGGGATTGTTCCAAACAAGAAGACAGTAAATAAGCATAAGTGAGGATGGTCAAGAAAAATAAATTTTTACCCACACGTTTTTCTCCAGATACTATCGTATGCTAAAAGACTAACAAAACTTAAGTTACACTTTCAGGATTCAAACTTTCCAATTACTTCAATATAATATTTTTTTTCAGCCTCAAACTGTCCCTGTACCAATGGTAATGCACCAGGTTAATGATGTTTCTCATCAAATAAGGATACTTGGATCTGCACCTCAAATTAGTTCCCTTCCAATTAATTCCATCTCCTTCCCTTAGAAACTCTAAACAACAGCAACAACAACAACAAAGATGTAAACCAAAGTGCAGTCAAAATGGAGAGTAAATAGTTCATGTGAGGGGAAACAGAAGAGTTCAGAAGCAAAATGTAACAGACTCAAATATTCGTTGTGGAGGAGAAAAAATCAGAACTGACACAAGCCCAAACCTGCAGAGATACAGAACCAAGATCTCAGAGTACCAGAAGTCACTGAATGTGGATTTCACAAACCATTGCTATAACAGCATCTTTTAAAACACAGATTAATACATAAAACAGAAACTGCAATCTTATTTAAAAAGGCATTTCATTGCAATCAGGAAAAAAAAAAAGCACCACACCCCAAAATTCTATTTTGGACTCTGAACTTTGCTTTGTAATATACAAATTAAAGCTGGATAGGAAATAAGGGGTGGAAAACAGCAACAATTTATCAACTGGAAATTAGGTGTAACAGAACAGTGACCCACAACAGCATGGAGAAATTTGGAAGGATGTAGAGAGAAATGTTTTGACTGTGAAAACGCCGTGCATGTTAAAGGTAAGCGGTCGTTCATCACCAGAGTTGCACTAGGGATCTGGGTAGTAGACTTAGGATAGACACTTAGTGCTGCAGACTCACTGAAAGTTACTGCTATGGTAAAGGAACAGATTAACTTCACCATTACTTCTAAGACTTATTTTTTCCTGAATTTTATTCATTGCCCCCTGCCAGAGATTTTTTGGAAGCTCATAATATAAATATTTGCTTTGAGAGGAACTGTAAAAAAAAACAAACAAAAAAATCCGAACAAAAAAAACCCCCACCCCACACTTCAAGGCAGCAAGTGGTTTACAGCTGAAGACGACTCACATTTTCCTTCAAGCCCAAGAGGCTGCTCCATCTAGACCATGACAAATCTAGTTTGTTCATCCACATTGGCTGCGTTTCCTTTGGGAAATACTTAATACGTTCACAAAATAAACACGATCGACTCATCCCAGCAACATGAAGCACACACGCATGCCTCCAGACACGCAGACTTGCGAAACACCCTGTATACGGTTACATTTTGGCAAGTGCTTTTAATTAAAAGTTCATCTTGGCAAGTCCTGTTAATTAATTCAGGGCCTCAGTACAAAACTCCTCCGCTACACATCGGGGAGAAACTCTCACTCATTCTCCGTTTCATTTTTTCATTTTTTTTCTCCCCCCCCCAATAAAGCACATTGACAACCTTTGAAATTACAGAGGGGAAAAAGTACAGCAACCCCGAAAGGCCGTCCGTTACCCCCCCGCCCCGGCTGACAGGACTGAAGTAGGACAGGCACAGGCAAGATACCGAACGGTAACTCCATATACACCACGTAGGCACTGCTAATTATTTATCCCGGCTTGACCTTGCCAGGGGACACCCTGGCAGCACAGGGGATCGCCCTCGGGCTGGGGAGACGCTCCCTGCGCGGCGGCACCGCGGCCGCCCGCCCGGCCCCTCAGGCGAGGCGCTCCGGCCCCGCCTCAGGCAACGCGCGACCCCAAACCAGCGCGACCCCGCCCGCGAGCCGCGGGGAGTGCGCCGTCCCCCCCTCGAACTGCACGCGCTGCCCGCCGCCGCTGTCCGATTGGCTGTCGCGCGGCGAGAGGCGGGGCTGGCAGGCACCCGCTCCCGCCTCCCAGCGCTGCGCCTGCGCAGTGGCCGTCTGCCGCCGCCGGGCTGTCGCATCCGGGTCCTCGGCGCGGCAGTTGGGCGATGGCGACGGTCGCGGAGCTCAAAGCAGGTCGTGGCGGGGGTGCTGGAGAGGGTGGGGAGTCCCGGGGGGCGGCGGAGGCACCTCGGACTGCCGAGAGGGCGGGCAGCCGGACTTTCCTCGTACACCCGGCGGCCAGTTGGGTCTCGTAGTCGCCTCAGGCGCTAATGGGGGCCGCCGGCTCCTCACGCCGCCCGTTGGAGAGCCGCGGGAGAAACGTCCCTAAGCCTCCACACAAGCAGTCTGCCCTCGTCATTTATCTTGGTCTGGTTTTCACTCATTAAAAACATCTTGGTTCAGTAACATCCCACTTCTGAAATTGCTATAGCCTATGTTTACTCCTAAAAAAAAAAAATTGTAACTTCTTTGAAGGCTTAATTTTTATCTGTAACGTTCCTGGTGGTGTTACCTACTGGCATATGCACAGGTGCAGATATCTTTATTTCACTGTGAATACACCGAAATAACATTTATAGTGTTGATAAATGCTGCTTGAATACGTTTGGCTTTATATTAACAGATCTTTTTATGGTACTAGTTTTAAAGGACACGCTGGAAAAAAGAGGTGCTCTTGGACAAATAAAAGCGAGGATCAGAGCTGAAGTTTTAATGCACTGGATGATCAAAGTGAGCCACGGCCACCACTGTCCCATGAAAATCTCTTAATCAATGAACTAATTCGTGAATACCTGGAATATAACAAATATAAATACACAGCATCTGTTTTAACTTCAGGTATTGGGGCTGAGTTTTTCTTGTCATCACTGTATTAATAGACATTTACTGTTTCGTTGAGTAACTCCACTGATACTATGAAATTAGTAAGTGGTACTGAGCTGCACAATCTTGTCTTCCCTTGGAAGGAAAATACAAACACTGTCCCCACAGCTTTACTTGCAGCATTAAGTCAAATCATACCATTAGTTTTCAAGAAAACTTGCTCCTTGTCCTTGAGGTAAATGCTTTGACAGAGCAGTTGATGCAAGAGCAAGAAAACTTGCTAGCAGCCTGCAAAATACCTTTCTTGAAATGTCTACTTTTGTTTTGGAAAATGGCTAACAATATTTTTAAAGCATGTATCACATTTTTATCTCATTGGCATTTGGGTAAAATAAAAAATAGAAAACCTCCAAATCAACAAAATTTCTTTGAGGAATAATTTAACCTAAAGTAGTACATACATAAACTAGTTGATAATCTGAATTACAGCAATTCTGGCAATTCATGCATATAAGCTGTCTCAGAAACGTGGTTAGGTGTCCTCAGCTTAAATAACAAAAAATAATACAAAGGCGGCTCTTTTTTGTTTTGAACAACTGTAGTTAAGCATTACTATTACTGGCTGTGCTAAAATACCAGTATTTGAGCACTATTTAGACTGCAACATCTAAATGGTAGATGTAATTTATATTGTACAGCACTTACTTATTTTTGCAGCTATTGCTAACTTGTATTTGAAATTTGAAGTTCTGTAGTTGTGCTTAGACACAGTAATTATGTTTGCTATTTAATAATTTCATATAGTTCACTCTATTAAAATTAGAGGCACAAAGGTTCATCTTGAGAAGAGGGACTGGAGACAGTCTGTGTAGTAGTTAATGTATGGAATCTTTTTGATAACAGTACTTCTTTAGAGAAAGAGTGGTTTGCCTGATTAGTTTATCTTTATGCTGTAAGACTTCTTTAATATTTTTCTTAGATTCCTTTAGAGTGAAGATAAAAATTGTAATATACAATTGTAAATTATATGAGTATGAAGCACTAATATTTAAGTGAGTTCCCTGGAATTACAATATACTGTTAGATATTAATAGTCTAAAAGGGAGGTGTGTGCTCTCATTCTCTTTTGAAGTCTCCTGAGCAGTTTTTAAAAGTTAATTGGTGATGTTTTTCTTACCAGTCTTAAGAATTTTGGGGAAATCTCTTTCCTAGAATCTGGCCAGCCTGAAGTGCCCTTGGATAGACAGTTTCTTGCCAAAGAACTGAACATAGTCGAAGACGCAAATGGAAAATCAGTGTAAGGAGTGATTTTTGGAATGCACAGTGTATTCTGTTCTGCATATATATTTCTCTTTAGTGTTATTATAAGTCACATATGAATGTTCTCACCAATTGAAATGTGACTAGATCACATGCCTGCTCTAACACACTGGATCCAAATTCACAATGTCGGACATGGGCCATTTTCAAACATTTAATTCTACCAGCTCTATAGCATTCTCCAGATAGTGTACTTGCACACCAAAACACAAGTCTCTTACCAGTACAGTCTTCCCTAAACTCAGAAGCAGAAAACAGATACATTCTTTGCATGTCAGTGAGTTGCTCTGTAGAGCATTAAAAAGATTATTTTCGTCTGAGATTAGATATAAATTCACAATGCTCTGATACAACTGCATTAATGAGCTAGGGTACTGAAGCAGGTTTAAACATGTTCAGCGTTCTCTGTAGCTTGTGCTGTCAGGATCTGTCAGGTGCTTAGGAAGAGTCAGATTTGGGATGTGCAGCGGTGGACTGGGCTATAGCCTGCCAAAGTCTGATCCTCTGTACTTTACAAGTGAGAATGTGGATCTATGTTCTTGTGCTAAGCACGCTCCAGTTCTTCACGTACAGGAGATCTGGAGCTTAGTTGAGAGGGCCTCTTGGTGCAAGCTTTTTTGGAGAGTGTTAGTGTTAGGGTGGGCTTAGGTCTGTGCTTATTTATGTAACAATACTTGGCATAATGTTTTTTAAATAATTACTCTAAAGACATCTGTACATATTCTAGAAGTAAACATTAAGGTCTAAGAAGTTGTGAGGAAAGGGTGGGTTTTTAATGCTTAGTATTTCATAGACTTCATAGACTGCTTTTCTTGTTTCTCTCTTAAACAGACCTCTCTTGTATGGAATTCTCTCTCATTTCTTACATGGTGGTAAAGAAGAAAGTACCCAGAATACCCTTCCAAAAGTGCCTTTGCTGAATTACCCAAAGCAAACCCTTGGCAAACCACTTACTGAGAGAAATCAAAAAGGTGGGTGTGGGTATGGGGTCATTTTTGCGGAAGTTTTATTTGTGATTAGATTTTCTGTAGGATACATATGCTTATAACAGCATAAATGTGCAGGTGGACACAGTGTACCTCCTTCTCTGTGCAAAGAATGCTTTGAACTGACACCTCTTTTGGAAGAAAAATTCTTCAGCAGAACGGTGTTTACACCTCAAAAATACCATTAAGATGTGTGACCTGACCATACCTGTTGTTCATGTATTTATTTAAGAAAGGTCCTACTATATCCAACTCAAGACAGACCCACCCATGACTTCTAAACAACCCATATATGTGCCTTTGTTTAAATAAGTGACCAGCTTACACCAACTCTTAGGCCTGCTTCTCTCTGCACACGCTAACAGGACAGCACATACAGCATACAAATCTGGTTGCCCTCAGAAGTGCTAGACAGGCCTTCAAATGTGTCAGTAGTAGAACTTTCTCTCTTATATGGGAATGTATTTTATTTATAAAGCAGACATTTTTAAAAATTGCAGACAACCAAATTTCTATAATTTCTCAACAATGCAAGTTACTGTGAAGCTCCTGTTACCTTATGGTAGCTGTAGCTACTTGTTAGTTACTAGAAGGAAGTGGAAAAAAACTAATTGTTTAGCTTTATTCTCTTCAGGCTCTTGGACTGTTAAAAACTGAAAACTCATTTAAATTGGACAGTTGTGCTATTCTAAATCATTTTGCTGCTCTGCAGTTACCAGTAAAAAACAGAAAATACTAATATCCCAATTCGCAGTATCAGAAAAGTCATCCACCAAATTGCTTTACCATTTTCCTAAAAGTTAAACTGGCCAAATTGTACTCCCTTATACTATTACAAATATGGAATGGGTCAGCTAGAGACAGTCTTATTACACTGGCAATTTAATACAAGAATTTAACCTAAATTCTCAGTAAAGTATGTTAAATAGTGGGTGTATCTCTTTGTTTCTCATCTGTTCTAACTTACCTAATTTCTGTAGAGAGTTCTTAACTCTCGCTGTCAGTTTTGTATATGGGCATAAACCTTTTCTGAGGACATAATTCACATTCCATTGACTGCAGCATCTTAAGCTCCGAGTTCATTGCTCTATAGTAGAACACTTCTAAATCTTTTTTTCCCTTTCTGGTCTGCTTTTTGACTGGTTACAATTCATACTGCCTAAGCTATAGAATGAAAGGGATCGTTGGTCCAGGTTTTTTCCTTCAAAGAGTCTGCTAGGCATATTACTTCACTTTCTACTGTGAGAATTTAGTGCTATTGTGTTAGTACTATCAACTATTTCTTTTGTATCAAAAATTTGAAAAATATGAGGCCTGAGATATTATTGACATCTAAAAAGTGTGAGAGAAGTACTAAACACCTTTTCTTAAACAGTTAATTCATTGAGACAATGTTGTTTCCCTTCTGCCAGAAGAGGGGGCTGAAGAAATAAAATTTCAATACCAAAACTGCTATAAATGATCTCTTTGTTAGAAAACAATTACTCCTATCAGAAATTTCTCCATTTTTAAAACCAAATTCAGTCTATAGAGTATTTGTTGTTAAAGTATAACTTTGTACCTCAGTTCTGAAATTGACTCTGTGCAGGGTTACCTTGCCCTCAACTCCAATATAATTTCACGTGAGGATTTAATTGTTTAGAGTTAGTTACAAAACTCAGCATTCATCATAAGACATGACAGCACATTGCTTTTTGAACTAAACAAAAGCTTTTTTAAGGCTTTTAACCTTTAAGTAACTATAGCCCAAAATTGCTTTCTGCGTGTGTTTGTGGAGTATGTCAGTGGAGACCTAAAGGCAGTTGGTTTACAATACTAATTATCTAGCTATTTTAATTAGGCTGCATATTAAGGTAATAAAGTCCATTCATAAACTGAACCCTCCAAGTCTCATATTTTAACATCTAACTTGCTTTTCATATTAGAAATAATCTTGCTTATTTAGTTGAATGAATATTCCAATAAACTGGTATACAGCCTGGGAATCCTGATAAAACGTGTGGAATCTGGCGTTTCTGTTCGTTCATTCACTATAGCTGAGCTGAAGTTGTCCGAAATCTAATCTTTAGTAATGCAAAGCTCTTACCTCATACAGTTGCATGGAAAAATACATTTGTAAAATTGCCCAAGTTTCCTATGATGATATTCTGTATCAAAGTTGATAATAATAGAAAATAACACTTATACCTTTGGATCTCCAGATATGTGAGAATATTTATGTCTGTGTTTCATTTTCAGGTAGAATTCCAGAGCCAGGAAGGATGGCTGGCACAAGCATCGAAGAGCCCCTTGTTTTACAAAGTATAAACAGATGATATCTTTCATATGCTAATTTCTCATGTAAAGTTCTGTAAGAGTTAGTTTAGGAAATTCTTCTTTGCATAAGTTTCCCCAGTATGTCCAGTGGGACCATTTCAGCTTGTTAGATCTACCCATGAGACAGGACGACAGGGTCATACCTATTGTCAATGAAAAAAACGTTAGCAAAGACTCTCTTCCTCCAGCGCTGACAGAAAGAAAACTGTTTATGAAGTCAGATTAGTGAAGCTTGTGTCTAGAATCGGGCCTAAAAATAGTGGTTTTACTTTATAAAGATTTATCAGATAACTTATTATTTCTGCACTTTCCTTGTTATGGTTATGTCTTTGTGTGTCTTTCCTGTGTTTCTGAATAAAATTTTTCAGTTTTATTCTGTGTGGTATTTTGAAAGTGTTCAAACTAAGCATTTTAGTCATTCTTCTTTAAAAAGAAGCTGCTACTTTCAGATAAGTATGGGAAAATAAATTTGAATAGAAAATTAAAGTGCTTTGGAGGAATAGTTGGTTTTAATTCTCCGGAAATGAGGACTATATTTATCTTCATGCCAGCAAACAAATGAGGGTAAGTCTTTTCCATCTGGAGTTGCTATAAATTGTACGGTGTAACACTGAGTATATGGGAGGGGAGGAACTTCTGTTTTTTTCCCCAAACAACATGGAACTCGAAGTCAGGCAAAGCTAAAAATAAAGTTGATAGTAGATTACTGATTCCCAGAACTTTTTTTAGCTGAAGTATTTACATGTTTTGAAATGGTAATTTATTTTAAAAGCCAAACTTACAGGGGTACATCAAAAATAACAGGTTAGCTATTTTCTCTACTCATTTTAACAAAATGTACAGATGTTAACGTTTCCAGTGGTACTGAGAGTTTTGTGTAAATAAACTAAGATTTTTAAGAGCACAACCCTAAAAATTGTTAGATAAACGCTACAGTAAGTGGGGAAAAAAGAGAAGAAGAGAACATGCAGTTTGTGAATTTAAGTGAAAGGACCCAGAGTTGTGCAGACTGCAAAGTTTTGCCTTTATCTTGATTTGACCCAGTTAGCATTACAGGTGTGTTTTTATTTTGATAAGCAGCCTAGCCTCTACTCTACTGTGAAATTGCAGAGAACAGTTACGGGTTGAACAGAGAAGCTGCATTTATCCATTTGAAGCCTCAGCAATGAGTTCATCCCCTTCGTGTGACTGGCAGTGCTGCCAGCTCTCCATTTGCTGATTTGTAAGTATCTCAGGACTGTTTCCAAGAGGGAGGACACGTGTTTGCAAATATACCTCAATCAAACCCATCTTTAAGTCAAGTCTTTGGTAGCTTTGCATCAATTACAATTGACCATTGGGTCAAGCAAGTAAATTCATCTCTGTATGCCCTCGCTGTTTGCTCTGTGCTAACACCGCCATTGGGTTCAACTACTTGGCTGAAAGCCATCTGTGTAAAAACTACCACTATGGGATTCCGCCTCGTTACTAGGGTCTTTCCTGCCACATCAACGCAAATATTCACAATCGCTAATCTCTCTATTTCTCTCTCTAAAAATACAGTAGAAAACCGGTCTTCTAAGCTGTTATTTGCAAATTACCTTCATTTTGGAATGAGCTGAAAGTGCCTCTACGGAAAGTTGCAAAAATGAACTTTTGAACAATGCAGATATGATTGCTCTGGCCACAGAAATCTCTGAATTTTTAACTTTGGTTTTCCAGAGGTTAAATGGTAGACTCCTGTTTCTCCATAAACCAGTGGGTCAAATTGTTACGTATATTTGGAATCTGAATTGTCTTTTCAAGGCCAAGGAGAAGGGCTCTGGGAAACACAGGAGCTCTAACCTTCTACGCTATGCGAATCTTCCAGTGTAACCAAAGCCATTGCGTCTGCTTTCTGTCTTTCCACCACAGATGACACAGAAGCTGCCCAGGTGCCATGGAGCTCCCCGGGAAATGGATTTTTAGTGGTAGAAACAAAATACAATTTTTGTTCTGTTTGAAAAAGGCAAAGGGATGTTTGGTACTTGCGCTTTCCCAAGCTCACAGCTCAGCAGGCTCACAGTCTCCACAGCCACAAAAGCAGAGGAGGTTACAAGGGTGTCCTTCACTGAGCTTTGAGGTAAAGGTGTATGTCTGAAATTAGAGAAGAAATCCGTTTAAGACAGAGGGAATCTCAGGACTCTCTTCTTTGGGGATTGCAGCTTCAGCCCATTGTCAGGATCCTGCGCTGGGACGGCAGGCGGGAGCTGGCCTGTTTGCTCTTGGTGCAACATGCTTTTCACCTGATACCCTCACAGTACAGATTTGGGGGGCTGGAACAATCTCTTGTTTCAAAGTATAGTCATTGTACAAGCAAATTAAAATCAAATTAAAGTGTATTTCCAGTGATATTTATTTGTACAATAAAGCTTTGAAAATGTCTATGAAAATATACTGGTCTAATCAGATTATTAATGGTCTAGCATTTATCCTGACAGTACATGAAATATGAGAGCATCTTTCAAGATGCAGACATGTAGCGAGTCTTATGCATGTCAGGCTGCCTTACTTGTTAATGGATGAAGAGGAATTGCAAAGCCTGTAAAATATGGCTGCACTTTCAAAAAAATCATTCCTTAAAAGTTTAAGCTAAGCGAGGTCAGTATTTAGATTAAAATAATTCACAATCCTAGAGTCACAGGTTTGGGTTTTAGATGAAATTGCCACCTAGGTGAGCATGCACAAAAATATTTTCTCAAATAATTTAAGAAGTTCTGTCTCCCTTAATTACAGACTGTGATATCTTGCATTAACTGCCCTTATTCTTTCTACTGACGTGCGAAAATGGGAAAAAAGATATAAGCATATAGAAGTTTGGGGGGTTTAATGAGCAAAATGCATTTCTGAATTTTATTGGAGATACAACACTGTAACTGAGACTGTTGGGGGGAATTACGTTAAAAGAGGCTGTTCTTTGTCTAAGTGTGGTATCACAAGTGAAGGTAACAAGGAGCCAGTGAAGGTTGGTGTGAGTATCAGATCTGGAAAGCATTTTGGAAGAACTTAACCCACAAGTTTTTTAAAAAAATAAATTCTTTGAAACCAAATTTTTTCTCTCCCATAGAATCAGAGGAAACTATGTTTATAGACTCCACAGCATCAGTGCTGTTTCAGAGGTATTAGTTTCTGTCATGCATAGGGGAAATTTTTTTAAGCTTTATCAACACGCTCCAAGGAGTCGGTTACGCTTTCCTTCCTGAGCACCCTTTGTATCAAGCTGAATCTCGGTGTCAGTTGATCAGTTTTCCGGAGGAGTGATTACCAGTGGGTGATTATGTTTAGGAAAAGAAACCCCAAAATATTTGTTCACACTTGCAAAGACACCCTTTCAGCAGCAGCTGGTGTCCAGCGGATTCAGAATTGACCTGTGTGCTTCACATACTTCACTTGACCTGCAGTCAGCATTAAGCACAAAGCTTAACGTTAAGCAATTGGTGACTATTTTACCTCATCAGACTGCTCTCATGATTAATTGTTCTAGTTCGGACAAAGACTGTCCCTCCTGTTGCAAGAGCACAGCTCAAGACAGGTGGTAACCCACCGGTACGCTTGTCAGTTCCAATTACATATATCAGCTTAGAGAAACACGGTGGGTAAACTTAGGTAAAAACATTTTTAATCAAAAAAAAATTGCTTACCTGACACACATTATTTAACAAACTAACATCACCATCCATGCTTTTCTTTTTTTCCCCCTCTGTTGTATTCAGGTTACACCACAGTAAGGCAGCTGAAACTTCATTTCTTTCCTTCTCGAGTCCTCTTTTTTTTTTTTTTTTCCCCAAGTACAATGTTTACAGTGCAAATTCAGAAAGGAGATATTTTAAGGGCAGGCTGCTCCATATTTTTTCTAGAAAAGTAATTAAAACAAATAAACAAATCAGAGAGTTTTAAATAAAGCTTATTTGTTGTCACAAAGGCATTGTCCACTGGGAATCCACAGCTTTCATTTTGAGGCAACTTCGGTTTAAAAAAACCCCACAACATTTAGGAAAGTCCAACCAGGCTATTATATTAGTATATTCTTATGTTAACTTTTAAGTGAAGGTTGGAAGACATGCTTACACTTATCAGTTCCTACCCCACATGGCTCAAGAGTTTCAGTCCCAGCAGTAATATTTTTTAGACTTTCCAGCTCCCTTCAATGTCACGTTATACATCACCCTCCACCACTGCCTCTGTTAAACACACTACTCGGGCAGCAAGCCTGCATGTGCACATGCAGCAGTTTGCAAATGAGCTGGAATAATTTCCACTCCTTTTTAAGCTACTATTAAAATGTGCCTGGTTTTGTGAAACAGCTGCATGGGTTTAAAAGGAACTTCTTAGGATAACTTTGATGAATGTTGAAACGTTCATAGTTTTCAGAGGATCCCCTTGCATTTCATTACTTTATATTCATTATATCCCTATTTAAAAGCTACGTTTGCAACCAAGAAACTGCAAAAAAATATAGGGTGAACTACCCAGTGAGGAACTTTCTGCTAACAAGGGCAAGTTTCTTGGATTTACGTCCTGGCGATCATTTCCTCTGGCTTTGCTCCAACACAGTCACATGTGCACAAGTCTGATATGACACTGCTGCCTCTCAGGTCCTGGGAGGGCTTTGCACGGCTGTGCGGCAGCCCCACACCTCAGCGGCCACCGACCCTCCATCTGGAAGGACAGGCTGCAACTGCTGGGACCGTGCAACTGTGTTGGCAAATCTGGTCTTCTCCAGCTAAGGCCTGAACATGAGTCTGTACCTGATATTTCTGAAATGTTGCAGGGAGGAAACCCTGATGCTCTTCCCCTCTCTGCCCAAACTTGTTCACCGTTGGCCAGAGGTAGAAGAAGGGGCTACAGGTCCGTCACACCTGCAAGTGCTGGTACTTTGACCGAGTGACAGCAGAGGTTTTCAGCCCAGCCTCCCCTCATAGGTATTTTTTTTTAGGATGCCGAGACCAATATGAGCCTCATCCATCTTCCCCGGGAGGGTTTATTTTCCAGAGAAGACAGGGCTGTTGATGTCAAGAGAAATTATTTCACCCAGGACTGTGCTCTGATCCTTTGGGTGTACACCATATTTAGTCTGTTGCTGAGAGGGGGTTGTTTCGGTATTTTGTATTTGGCACGTTGATGGGAATTCCTAGAGGATCCTAGCTTTCCCTTTTTGGGATGTCTCCATCCACAGGTCCTACTGCACAAGGCTGTTGGCTACTAGCGGGGGAAGGAGGGGGGACGGCTGGGGACTGAAGGTTTGGGGGTGTGAGGAAGGTTTGACAAGGACCAGATCACTCCCTAACCCCTGCAGGTCTGGCTCCCAGCGCCCTGTCCTCCTCTCCCCCCTCAGCGCACGGTGCCTGCCGCCTGTTCTTTCCACTGCATCCCAGGGACTGTTCGCCCTCAGCTATTTATCACTTCTCTTCTTCCTTTTATGGACAGAGGGAGGTATTTCTTATATATGAAAAAGTATTTACAGTCTGTTCTCAGGAACTGAGCTGTGCACCAGATTGCAAAAGAAACTTCAGCAAATCCACTGGGGAGGTGGGAAACAACCCTCTTGTTCCCCAGGGGCAAAGGAGGCTTAAACCAGCCTCAGGCTCCAGATGTCACATAAACACATAGAGGCCCGAGAGCAACCTCCACCCACACATCCCTGCTGTGTTAGGGATAACCCTCCTCTCCCAAGCAACCCCTGAACTCAGGGACTTAGCTTAGCTTCAGGAAAACGCAGTGACGATGGGTGGGAAACCTCCTGTGCCACGCAGGACCGTGACCCGCTCTTTGTCCTTCTCCTAGGCAGAGGGCCACGAGGGGTGAGGAAGTTCCCGAGGCAGGAAGGAGTTAAAGGTCCATTTGCTTGGCCAAACAGTTGCACCCTAGGAAAAAAGCAAAACCTCCAAACTTGTGAGTTAGGGGCACCCCTTTCATGCCTTTCCGCAAGCCAGAACCAGCCCACTTCCCTAAAGAGTGGCTCGGGGCAGGGGCAGCAGCCTGGGGTTAGGCCCTGCTGGGAATGAGGTCCTTGGCTCAGGCCGTCTTTTTTAACCCAGGTACCGAGAGGATTTTCCAGCAGGACGTGGTTTCCAGGGCCCCTCCCCATTGACAAGATTCTCCTCCTCTATATAGGGAGGCTGCAAAGGCAGCAGGGACTTGGACTGTCCCGGCTGGTGGCTGTACAGGTTCCTGACTCTCCAATTCACTCTCTGCTCCCCTAATTGGACGCCTGTAAGTACCGCGGGGGCTGGAGATCCCTGCTGGGGACAGGGCTGGGGGCTGGCCGCGCTTTGGGATGGAGCAGTTTGGCAAGCTAATTATTATGCTGCTTTGCAAACACATTCAGTGAATTAACTTGCAGATAGGTCTGTTTCTATTTCTAATTCATACGCTATGAGACACGCTCAAACGGTTTATCCTGGTTTGTGTGTTACTGATTGGGTTCTATTTAAAATGCGTTAGAGACGATGCACGTTTAAAAGTGTGCACAGATGTTCTAGCTTGTTCCTTAGTCACTTCTAACACCGCTATTGCTGAATCGAGCCTTAAAGATGCTGCCTGCAGAGCACGAGTTGCGCTCCAAGCCGGCGGCAACGCAGCCCGCAAGGTGCTGCACGCTGCCGGGTGCTGGCAGGTACCCGCTGCGACTGACCATCACACGTGCATTCAGTAGAGAAGAAACCTGGTAGCCTGAGCTGCTGATCTTCTTTAAGTGTTTCTACTTTTTCAGTGCTAATAAAGGAACTTAGTGCACTTCCCATGCTGTTTAAAGAAAGTATAACCAAATAAAATAAGTTTGTCAGTTACTTGTTCTTTAAACAGGAAAAAATGCTTAAAAATTAGAAGAAATGGAAACAGTTTTACAAAAATGCCTTAGCATTACACATGTATGTTTTTAATATGCTGGGAATAAAGTTTAAGCAAAACTAATCTGATAATTCACTGAGCTACACTAATTCGAGTAATTTCAAGCGTGACGTGCCTTTTTTTAAAGGGAAAATAAAGCAACAAACGTCTAACTTTAACAAAATACCGTGAGTAAATAAAGACGACAGTAGATGGCAGTATAGAAAGCAGCTTCAGTGGCATCCCAGAAGTTCACTGGCTTTTTTCACACACACACACATATATATGTCTATGTACACCTATATAAATGTTGATATGTATTTGAGGTGTGTGTGTATAATTAAGAAGCAATATGAGATATTTTAAATATAAGAGAAATCAGAAGGTTTTTTCTTATTACCCAATACATATGTCTCAATAAAATCTTTTCTAAGATGCACTTGTTAAAAAACAAGCCCACCTTCTCTTTGACTCAAAGCTTTGCAGTTTGCAACAAGAGGCTGTGCACAGACTGACTTGCTGAACTCCCAAAGTTCACAGCTCCCTCAAGCCACTATCAAGCAAAGCGCTTGATTAAGTAGTCACTTTAGTTTAGTACATGATACTCCTTTGGCTGTATTCGCTTAGATGTAAACAATGATTTTTATTATCTCATTTGCCATTGACACGCTAGTCCCTAAAAGGTATTTGTTTTGAATTTGTTATCATTACATTTTTGTGGAACAGCTAGTATTGAGAAGAACATCACCATATATGGTAGCATGCATAGATGTATGCAGAGGATCCCGACTCTTTATAATTCACCGAGACTTATTAGTTGCAAATCTGTTGGCTTTTCTTTTAAGTATGTTAATTTTACAAGAAGCTGAGAGCTAGAGATAGCTTTCCAACTTGTGCAAAGTCCAGTTAAAATATGGATTATTTATGAATTCTAATGAACATGCAGAATCTGATTTACTTAACAGAATGACATTTGGGGGTATTTGGAATAGCAGCTATTTTCCAGATGAAGAGAATCTATCCCCACATGATGCAATTCAAGTCTTTTTTTCCTTTTCTAATTTTTAGTTTATAACACCGGTAACCTGGGCCAATTTATCTGGAGTATTAAAAGAGCTATCAAGTGTTTAATCAGAGTTATGTAGTAACTTGCATTAATAGAGGTGAGAAGACCTAGTAGGAGACCAAGACAATTTGACTAAAGTACATGGAGAATGCATTAAAAAAACAGCTCTGTGAAGCTACCAAAAATGTTCTCTTAAAATACAGACTTTCCCTCTTCCATGCTTGAACAAACATAAACTAGTACTGATGATACCTCCATGTTCAGATGAAAGTGTCCATGATGAGAGTAAGCATTTGAGGGGTGGTCCTGGTGACCAGCGGGGAGAGGCAAGAGGCGAGGAAGGACTGGTAGCAGTGCTCGTGACAAAGCTAACCGTGCTGGGGAACCAGTTTCCCAACGAAGATCACAAGATTAGCATTCACCCCTAGATTATTTATTTATTTATTTATTTTCCAAGCAATGCTCAGTTGGGTAATTCAGTTAAGTATTGGAAAAGTAAAATATAAGCAGCCTGGAAAGAACATAGTCAAGAACTACTGTAGCCCAAGAAATGCAGCTGAGTCAAGTAGCAGGTTACTGCTACACTCTTCCATCAGAGACCACTTACAAGAGCAGGACTCGGTTTCTGAAAATAATTCACATACTTTGTTATATGTTCCTCTGTTCTAATAATTCTTCCTTGTACGGCTGTGATAAGCTTTTATACTGACATGCACATCCCGCAGAGGAAGGGAGAAGTGTCCTTTATCTTCTCATTAGGAGAAAAGCAGTCCCTCTAAGCTCTGACCCAGGAGGCAATTCTGCTTGGCCAATAACCTTTTAATTAAAAAGTGCACTTCCTGGAAATATTTATACTTTGTCCTTGGAATAACATAGTCAGGATAAACTGATTGTCAAGACAGCATTCCACGTCTATCACTGACGTGATAAGGGAAAAAGACAGTGAAGATCAGCTGGATATAGCTGCAGTGCGACATCAGGAGGAGGGATAGAAAGCAAGCTATGGAAGTATGCACGCCCATGTGTATGTGCACGTTTAGGGTTTAGACAAGTATAACAGATGCACCCAGTTCTTGGTGTAATTTGGCACGTTTCTAAGGCAAGAAGCCTCACGTCAGTAGTATTTTTGTGATTGCTTTTCCTCCTCCCTTTCTCAGGATAGGTCACCTCTGAGTATAAAAGTATTTACTCTTGTATGTGATTTGGGCTACCATCTACCTAAAAGAATCAATGAGAACTTCCTAGCGCCTCTTGCACAGACAGGCTATTAGTCTCTTTCTCTCAGCCAGCCCTATAGATGAAACCCAGGAAATGCCGAAGGGCTTGATTTTTCCTTCTCAAAGAATGTTCTCAGTGGGCAGTTATGAATCTTTCCCGTTAGCCCATTTCCCCAATATCAATCATATGCTGGACCAGTGCAGCACAGTCTAGACCAGAGATAGACCAAGAGGATTACTGCCAATTCTTAATCAGAAAGCTTCAGCAGCTCATTAGTTCAGTGCACAGCACCTCACTAGGACAAATCTAGTTGAGTGTGTGGAGCTCATCTTCTACCCCTTCCATTCAGAAACCTTCTTTTAGTTACTATATTCATTAATCCACACTTCATAACTGCATTTCCTTTTTTTACTACACTGGTACTTAGCTGCTACTCAAACTTTATCCTCAGATTCCAGAGGATCATTCATGAAAACTTCTTTTTACACAAATCCATGTTTCCTCCACATTGTTTCAGAGGACTTCAGAGATCCAGTTCAGACTGTCTTTTCCTTATTTCTTGTAGGGGGTCTGTTCTTACCATGTTTAAACTAGTATCCACAGGATCATATTGCTCTATCAACAGTCAAATATAGTGCTTAGATCTAAGGGATAAAAATACATATTTCCAAGCTCTGCAGTTCATTCCACCTCTTACACTTTCCAACCTCACCTTGCTTTCAGAAAGACTGAATTTAACCATAACAAAGTGCAAAAAGTTTTATGTGCAGGAAGAAGTAGGAGAACGTAACAGGATACAGACAGATCAGCTCTCTGTTTCATGCTGTAATCTGTGGAAGATGTTTTTGACTTAGCATGTGACAAGGGAAGGAACTTGCCCTTGGTCCTTGGGCAACAAAACATCAAAGAACTTCTGGGTCATCCTACTGCTGACATGCTTTGTAGCAGGCCAACAGTTTTATCTTCAATTGGGTTTCTGAGGTAAATGGACAGGATGATTCAGTAGTTTGATTTCCACCATCATCATTTGTGGGCAGCCTCAAAGTAGCAGGATTTGACTCTGTGAAAGCTCTGCAGTTCAGTCTAATTTTTGGTGTTCCTGACAGCAACACCAAATGCCTATTGATTTCAATGTGCTGCCACTTGGCACTTAGCCACAGGCAGCACGATCTGACCTTTCTGATGCTTCAGGATGACCATATAGCTCTCTCTTGTGGGGCTAGGACAGACTGAAATCCTCCCACTCTGTTGCTGCAGCAGTTCCTCCCACGCTGTTGGGGCAGTGGGGCAGAGAACGTGCCTTGCCCATTGCTACTGCAGCAGGGGGAGAGAGGCTATAGTAGGCTCCTGCTGCTCCTCGAGCCCCCTGCTCCTGGAGCCGCAGCCCTGGTGATGGGGCAGCGCTCCCTTCGTTCCCCTGTCTGGCCAGCTTCACCCTGCGGCCGCCAGCTGGAAAGCTCAGCTGTAGAGAATACCATCTCCATTATTGGAACTGTGCAGCTCTACCAGCCCTCTTGGCAACGAGGGAACATTTTCTGCCTTAATCCACAGAGGTCAAATAGTTTCCTCTTGCAGCTCTCTTCCAAGAATCCTCTGGGAGCGAGTGAAGGGCCACATCCTACAGAGCGCCCTCGCAGAGACTCAATGGCGGTGAACACTGTGCACAGGCCAGTGGCGATGCACAGATCCAAGTCGTTAGGGTCTCCCTCCCGTTCACTCACACCACCACGCGCGTTGCCTGTGCGTGGATGACCTAGGCGAATTTTCCTGTTGGAGTTTTCCAGGCAAGGCTGGTGGCTCCAGAACAAGCACATTTAGAAGAAAGCTGTTGGGCTTTTTTGTGTGTGGGGTGTTTTTTTTTTTTTTTTTTTAGAACAGAGAATTGTCAAGGGAGTTTAAGGAGCTAGGGCATCTAATTTCCACTGAATTTCAGTGGGATATCATCTAACCCTCTTGGGCGCCTCTAAAATCCTAGCATTGTTTTTAAGCTTTATGTCACCTTCTGCATGATCCATGCTTCTTTCTCAGACCCCTCACACAGTTTGGCCTTGCAAAAACCATTAATCTGTGAGAAGGCTTCAGGGACAAATATTTGGAAACCAATCTCCGATACTCCCAGAGCACCGGGCGTCCATTTGGCTACATACCAGAGCTTGGTCTTTACAAATATCGTTCTGCTTATGGGTTGATTGCTGACATCTTTAGCAGTCAGTTCTCCAAACTCCCTCAAGATTCCTGTTTGTTTGAATGTTGTAAATATTAAATTCATTCTCAATAAGGAAATGAAACAGCCTCTGTCTCCTGGAGAAGTTTTTCTTGGGCACACGCTCTTCCCTGTGCCCCCTCCACTGTAGCTCCTCCCCAGCTCCCCTCTCTGCTCCGCTGCATGGCAGGTTTCCTGATTAGTACCACTTTTCCTGCCCTGTATTAAACCACAAGAAGTCCTCTGTTTACCCCTTTCCTCAGTTAGAGCTGTGTGTCCCACAGGACAGAGCAGAATACTTCAGAAAGCTCCAGCATTATCAGCAAAGTTCTTGCCGCTGCATCCTAACCTCCAATGGCCAGAGCAGGAAAGAAGCTGCCTCCTCCTTCTCAAACACAGTGCAAAGCAGTCAAAACCCTCCCATTGCTCTCACCTACAGAGCAGATATATACGGCTGCTTTATCCAAGTGCAACTGCACGATGCTGTTTTATCCACGCGCAACTGCATGACACAGATGATACATCATCCCTCCAATTTGAGCATCATGGTTCAGAGTATCTAATAGCTGATGCAATTTCCAGGCTTGTTTTATTTCTTCTCTCTCTCAAGCGGTAGACATTTACCTTTCGTAAGTGATCAGCTCCCACTGTCTGAACCATGGAAAGGGGATAACTCTAAATTACTTCTCCTTCACTAGCAGTACTGAAAACAATTTTTTTTCCTGTTTTTTCTCTTTTGACCTTTTCTTAATCTTACTCTTCTCCGAATGAAATGGTACTAGAGTGATTGGAAATAGTCCTTAGCAAGAAAAGTTCATTTCTATCCTTTCTGGAACTCAGTCTGGGAACTGTTCTATTAATTATTTCATTATTGCACTGGTATTTCAGTATGCACCCAACAGCATTTGGGTGATGAGAAATTTTGTATGTATCTGGATTCAGTTAACTTTGTGATGGGCGAGAGATGAGGCTGCAGAACGCTGTTCAGCTGGTAGTCTTGGTGCAGTCCTGACAGTCTCATTGCACAGACATTACTTACTTTTCTCTTTGATCTTCAGTACAACACAAACAAAATAAAGCAATAAGCCCAGGAGTCCTCATTTGTTTTAGTGCCATGAAGCTTTTGATTTAGGTCATTTCAGACACAGTAACAAAGGAATGGGAATCCAAACACAGGTACGCTAAGATATTTAAGCTGGCACCCGAAAATACCTGCATGGCAACGTAAGATATGACACAGGACCTATAGTGCTTTGGATCTACTGTGTGGCACAGATTTGACAAATGTGTTTTGCCTGGAACATCTCCACATTTGCTCCCCTTTAAAGCAGAATATTTTGCTTCCTCAACAGGTGTCTACTGAATCAAAATGGCTCAAAAACCTCTCAGTGATGATGAGAAATTCCTCTTTGTGGACAAAAACTTCATTAACAACCCACTTGCCCAGGCTGACTGGTCAGCGAAGAGACTGGTTTGGATTCCATCAGAGAAACATGGATTTGAAGCAGCAAGCATCAAGGAAGAGAAAGGGGATGAGGTGACAGTTGAACTGGCAGAAAATGGAAAGAAAGTGACACTGAGCAAGGATGACATCCAGAAGATGAACCCTCCAAAGTTCTCCAAAGTGGAGGACATGGCAGAGCTGACTTGCCTCAATGAAGCTTCAGTGCTGCACAATCTAAGGGAGAGATACTTCTCAGGTTTAATTTATGTAAGTAGAATCAAACACGCACATGGCATTTCCTATTGCATGCTACCATGTCCCATCACGAACAAGGTGGATCCCACCCACTGCCAGGGATACAGTCCTTGCATGTAACACTGCCAAGCAAGTACTCACCCCTCAGCAGTGGCATCTCAAACCAAAAATGTATTCAGTTCACTTTATTCCCCATGACTCTCCTGCTTCTTTAATAATTGCTTCTTTACTGAACTAAATTAAAACACATGAAGGTTTCTTCCTCAAAGCTTGCTAATTCTGAAAGGACATTGTTGGCTTGGAAAGTACTCTCCAATAGCTGAGCAACACCTCAGTCCTGCTGCTTTGAAATAAATCAATCAATCAATAGGGACTTTTGAATGACTTCAATGTAAACGTGAACAAGTTTCCAGTAACTTGCAAAAGGAACATATGGAAAGACAAATTGTGCAGTCTTTTCTCAGGCAAAACTCCCACTGAAAGGCAGCTGACAAGTTTTGGTTTGATGGGTGCTTGAGTAAAACCTTATGTTTGAATAAATGAATAAACCCGCCAGAATTCAAGTGAGAGTACTCATATGCTCCAGCGTGTTACTGAAGTCATGCATCCACTAAAACTTTTTTTTTCTCCCCCCCGTTGTGGGTCAACTTACAGATAGAACAAGCCTAGACAAATTGTAATCTTCTCTATGTTCATGTGAGTTAGGGCCAAGATTATTCTGTCTTCCAGTCCACACAAGTGTATTAACACAAGCGTATTATGACATTAATAACGCTGTAATCTATCTGCATCAACAGTTAGAAAACTGCATAGTAATAAAGCCCAGAGAGTTTCCATGGAACTTAGCTGTTATCTTTGATTTTACATGGAAGATCCCTATACTGTGCTGCAGAAAAGTAATCTACAGTTTCAATCTATGAAAATTTTACTTGCATGACAGACCACTGATGAGTGAAAGAAAGTACAGAGCTTAAGTAACAAGGTTTTAAAAGCAGGAGTAGAGCTCTCATTATTAATATGAGGAATGCTAAATTGGAAAGTAGGAAATGAAGCAGAAAATAAGATAGTTATATATAGTACAACAAAGGAACTATTTAATTGTTATGCATAACTTGAGAGCTAAGCTCAAGATCTTTCCTTCAGGAATGTACTAAAATGCACATCAAGATTCCTGAAAGAAGCTAGACTTTCCATCTTTTCAGTATTTGAATTTATTGGATTTTAAGTTTGCAGGTGAACATATGGATCTATGTGCTATTATATCAGAACATGCAGCATTAATTACTAAAATAGAATTTTTCTGAAAATGTTCTGCATTGTTGCAAGATCTAAAAAGAATAAGTAGAAGAATAGTGGGATAAAACGTGTGGGGGTTATTTCTTTTTTGTTGTTGTTCTCAGCAACACTCTGCATAGATGTTCCAGGATTTCCAATATGTTTACTTTGTGGAATTTTCACTTTCTACAGGAAGAGGAAATTAATTTCCAAAAGCAGATAATGAAATTAGAAATCAAAGAATTTTTCATGGAGACAAAAACGGAAGTGTATCTGAAATTAAGTTTTTCTTTCTCAACAGACTAGATTTTAAGAGGTGGTAAACTAACAGTTAAAAAGAAATTATTTTGACTTGTATTTTCAGTAACTAAAACCTGCTTAAAACTGTCCAGCCTTACACAGTGCTGCCCTACTAGATACTGTCATACCTTTAAAAAAAATAGGGGGCATCTAAACAGAAATTGAGTCTTATCCACTTGCAAAAATAACTGTAAACAAACTGTAGGCATTGCATGGCAAAGCCAGGAGCCATTGCTTTCTTTGGAGTCCCACACATACAAAGGAAACAAAATACAAAACACATTTTCCCCTTTAGAGCATCACTGACACAAATGGGGATTCCCAATGCTGCTAAGGAAAAAAGTCAACCTAGCTGAAAAAAAAAAAAAAAATCATCTGCCCCTTGCATTTATGTTAAATATTATTTAATAAAAAGATTCAGTGCAGAAATTCAGAGTGATTGTACGCTGGAAAAACACCCTGGCCTTTTGCCTCATCACAGATAATTAAGAAAGAATAAGGGCAAGAAGTGCGTTGCCACTAACTCATGTTTCACATTGCTCAGAACAAACAGAATTTGCCTTGTCCACACACAAATTAGACCAAAAATGATTATATAAACACCAATAAAATAGCAATGCAACTTCAGCAGATTTGAGAGTAGAATCAAGTTTCTTGAGCCTGTATTCATAGGCACTACTAATTCAGTCTTCGCCTAACAGTGCAAAATCCTTTCTTAAATGCAGAAAACTATATATGCATATTGGAACCAGAGGTGGGATCCTTCTGCCCAAATCTAGGCATTTACAACGTAGATGTGTGTATTTGTGCCAGTCTCTCTTAAATACCCATCAGCAGTGGCTGTCCAAGGGATACACAAGCTCAGCACTCCTATGGACGCTACCCTTAGGGTACTTCAAACCATGTTCTGCTTCCAGACCCTCTAGGGAGAGATATGGCTGGGGGTCCCCCTTTCTGGACAGACTGTGCCCCAAGGAGAATGATTTAAGGCACAGAAACTTCAAACCCCCCATTTTCAATCACATGCTTAGCCAAGTGGCTCGCTTACCTTCAAAACATTACATATATTAATCTGGTTTCCCCAAATCCTTGCAAAGAAGATACCTAGAACTACAATCGGTGAAACCAAGAGGTCTTAGTCAACTTTCCCAAGGTGAGAGACGGTATCAGTCACAGTCCAGTTAGAAATGAGGATTCCTGAACTGCATCAGCTCAGGCTTTTGCCCTGCCTTAATAACCTGCTTCTTGTGCTTCAAAGTTAGCACTTCAAAGGTATGTAACTGTATGCCTGGGTGTACAAACAGCCCTGCATGTGGCAAGTCAGGCAAATGCCTATAAATCTCAGGGAAGAGAGACCTAAATAATTTCCCAAATTGGAAATTTACTCTCCTATTATTTTACTTGGTTGGGAATGGTTAGCTGAGTGCACACAGTACATCTATTTCTACTGAAAAAAAGGCCTTGCTATTGTGGTAAATGACCTGGTGGTCATTCTAGAATAAAAAACTGTCACTTTTCAAGTGTATTGTCTCTGCAGCACTAAAGTTCATTTTGACACAATTAGCACAGTTTCATTCTGAACTCCAGCGTCAATGAAAATCTGGCGCAGTAATTATCGACCTTCCACATCAAGGGTTTCAGCTTGGGGATGTTGAGAACCGGTGAAAATCTTGAGCTTGATTTTCTTGTTATCGGACCCGAGACCATGGAAACACAATCACAACCTGTAACAGCAGGAGAGGTCCTCAGCACTACCCAGAGCACCCCAGCCGTTCTCCTGCCCAGCATGGAGCACCCAACCTGCTCCTCGCTGCTGGAGGCTGACAGATGCTCTCGCCGTGTTTGCTGAATACCTTATAAAGCACTCAGGCTGTGCAGAGACTGTGTTGTGCCATTTCCTATTATGGTCAGGAAAGGGAAATCCCTGTGCCCAGAGCCAAGCCTCCCAGATGCCATTTTACAGTCCTGCGCTGCAGTGCTTCCTACGGGGGAACCGAGGCAGCTTGAGCCATCCTTGGACACAGCCCTGAGATTAAGGCACAGCAGCAGCTGCACGCCACAAAGCACTCGTTCACACAGCATGGCAATAAAAAAGTTAAATCCAAACCCACTTATGCCTAAGTTAGAAAGAGCATAATTTCATTATTTCAATTTTTTTAAACTGGCATGGTTTTAAAACTAACAGCCATAAGCCATCTTAAATATCCTAGTACCCCTGCAATCATAATCTCATAAATTTGAAATTTTTAAATTTGGGGGTTTATTTATTTATTTTTTAAATGGGAAACCCTTGCAAATTGCTTACTTTTAGTAACTGTTTGTGATATATAGCTCACCATCTATTATCATATGCTATTATTTCTGCTCCCAGTTCAATAGCTGGAGCTTTCTAAAATAAAGGAGAATTTAAAAAACCTAATAAAACCTGGATGAACAGCTATGAGCTGGTAGCCAATGTTCTTGTTTGTTTATGTATATATTTTTATATGAATACTTTAATTAAACTGTGAACAGAAACCACACGTTTCTTTAAATTTCTTACAGAAATAGTCATGTAGTGAAGGCATGACTATTCTGTTAAGACATCTATTTGGAACTTGAGCAATTTTTTTTTCAAGGACTCTCATCAATCATTATTGTTATATGGTGTTCATAATCTTTTTTAAAAAGCCTTCTTCTAACATCAATCCAAGCTTCTTACCTAGGATTCCAGCTTACAAAATTTGACACCTACCTGAGCGGAGGACATACTCTGGCATGAAACACACATATAAAGAAATATTATGAAGTATTACAGTTGTTACATCATCACAGATAACAGTGATTCACTATGTACTGAAAATAACTGAAGTCAAGAAGCTCTAACATCAGATCAAAGCACGATGTTTCTACCAATTGCTAAATTCACATACTTTCTAGCAGTTTGCTTATTAGAAATAATTATTTGTGCACTTGGAAACCACCCATAAATGTACATTCAGAAATTGCCGCTTCACTTGTTAAACTAGGCAGAATACGAAAGTGTGTTATTTGCTAAAATCCTGTTAGTTCAATGCAGCTGATGCCAGTGTTTCCCAGACTAGACATGGCACATGATATTAATTCTGGTTTTTACTTGAATTTCCTTGCAGACTTATTCAGGTCTCTTCTGCGTGGTGATAAATCCATACAAACAGCTGCCCATTTATTCAGAGAAGATTATCGACATGTACAAGGGAAAGAAGAGGCACGAGATGCCACCCCACATCTATGCTATCGCAGACACAGCCTACAGGAGCATGCTGCAAGGTAGGCGAGTTTAATGCTGCAGTTCTTAGAAATCACTGCACAATAACATGGGAGAAAACACCTTATAACTCCACATGTGCTCCTGCAAGAAGCACAGCCAGAAAAGATCTGTTACAGAGGGCGACACAGGCTTTCTAGAAGTTTCAGAGGAATTCTTTGGCAGGAACGGCAGTCCACAAACACTGTGACTCAAAAAGGAAAAACAATCCTTTTACCCATCTGTGTCGAGGCATGTGGGAAGGTTTCAAAGTCAAGCAAATAGTTTTGGCAAATACGGGCATGGAAAATGCTCCCTCTCCACCAGTGGAGACTATTCCAAAGTTAGCTGCTAGCGCTGCTGGATCTGTCGGTGTTGCTCCTCTCTGCCCCCCCCAGCAAAGCAAATTCAAGTAATGTTTTGAGGCTACTTTCATTACAGTCTAATGCTTTGGAGCCCTGAGTTGAGATGTGCTCTGTTTTCTAACAATAACGGCAACGAGCAGCAATGGGAAAGCAGTCAGGCCCCAAATGGTGCAAACAAAACCTTCGAAATTCACAGTGCTCTCCTCCTCCTGCAGCCACTACTGACAGACTAAGGGATTTTTGCTCTAGGGAAAAATCATAAATTTAGGGATGAAAAAGCTACAGCAACAAATGTATGAGGCTGCAACACCTACAGACTACAGGGACATGACTGGTTGCCATCTCGCAGCAACCTCGAGTGCTCCAGGAAACCAAGACTCTGCAAAATGCTTTGAAATTTAAATGCCCTCATTGGGGGCATGATCCTGCAGAAATTCTGGCTGTTAACCATGGTTTAACAAGGTTTGCAGGCTTGGCCCTAATGCTTAGGGCTTCCTGGTTTGGAGCTTAAGGATTTAAGGGTTCAGGGCTTATGGGCTTTAGATCTGACTGGGGAAAACAATAAACAGCATCTAGAAATTGCAGTTTAATACCTGGTATTGATTTGTTTGTAATAATTACATACATACGCAGAACAGTGATTGTTACTGAGAAATTAATCCATTCAAAACCACTTTGCACTTCATCTGACTACACAAATGAAATTACACAGCATTTCTCCAGGTGCACAGCACTTCGTAATCACAAGCACGGCAGTACTCCTGTACTTGTCCTACTTGAAATATGAACCCGATGAGTTTACTAGAAGTTACAAGTAGTCAGTTTGCCATATCATAGTTAATTGCTATTTTCTAAACCAAGACTTGGACTAGACAAAGTCCTTCCCCACAGTGAAAAAAAAAGATCATCTTACATGTGATAAGGCTTCCAGGCAGTCTAAATCGCCTAACCCCAGGCAGACTTCTACTGACTGCAAATACCAATCAAATCCCTGCCATTTTGGTACAAGCACTATATATACAAGCACCCATACACAAACACACCAATGGTGATTGATATCAAAGGCATCAAAACAGGTCTTTCTCCCAAAAAACATCCTGAGTACTCATATGTATTAACTGTAATGCTAACAAAATAATCCAAATAACAAAATCCTTAGAACTTCTGAAAATTAAACTCCTGAAGATTATTTGCTTATTAAAGTTGATTCCCTAATCATAACTTAGATTCCTAACTTCAGAATATTACATTTTCAGATATACAAGCATTCAAAATACAGTTAATTCAACTCTAAACCCAGAATATTAGGTATCTGCTTTACAATATCAACCTTTTTTCTTCCTATGGCTTATATGACATTTCTTTTCTGGAGCTATTTCAGTCCCTTTATTTGAGTGTATCCGAGAAGGCAGAGCTACAGTGCAGCAGACAAGGAGGATCAATAAAGCAACAGTAAGAGACATCCTGAAAACAGACCTTCCTCCTTACTGTAACAGCAGAGTTATTCATGAAGACAGGTATACAAGACATGTTTAGGACTGAGGGGGCAGGTGCTTTTAGAATAACACAATTCAGTAAATATAATTTTTGATGTAACTACAGTTAGAAGAAACTTACTTGGCATAAGCTCATCCCACTAAGTCACATATCTGTCTTCCAGATCATCTCTTGAACTCTGTGCTCTGCATCCAGTACTGTCCAGGGCCCTGAGCAGGCCCTGAAGTCAGAGCAGTCTTATTTCCTCAGATCCTTTATTTAAGCAGCAAGCCTTGCAGTGGAGCTCTGCAAGAAGCTTCTCGCTCCTGCAGGTCATTAGCAGTGTTCTCCTCATTCAGCTGTGCAGAATACTGCTACTTGTCCCTAAAAATAGGATGGGGAAGAACAACTAGGAAAGGGCTACAAGCTATCTGCAGGAAAGAGAAAAAACCATAATACTACAGCCTATGCTGAAACAGAACAGTACATGAGTTTTCTGCTTAACATGAAACTAGTATCAGCATAGATCAGCCTGATCCCAGCCGTGTAAGAACCTATTTCACTCTTCCTCTCTCTGACTGTCTCCTGTCCTTCCTAATATGCTCTCCCAAGGAGTGGTGAAGCCACTGGAGCTGGCTTGCCCTTCGCTGTGATCATTAACTGCACCTAGAACAGCCTCGGTTCAGCTGTGACTCCCAGGCTGGGTGATGGGAGGAGGAGGCAGCAAGAGCGCATGCTTCTTTCTATTCACTTTTTTGGTGCTCATAATAATTTCCTGGCCCCACCAACTCTTGGGGAAGCGTTATGCCTCATTATTCATGTGCCTCCTTTGCAAGGAATTCTTCTTGACAGCAGAGACGAGGGGGAGAGCAAGTAGGAAGAAAAGAAGAGGGAACAGATCATCAGTTGAACCTTTAAGAGCATGCTCTTCCACCACCTCCCATCCTAACCACGCACAGCTGGCACAGCAGCTAGGGAGCAGTCCCACAAGAGCTCGCATCACAATCCCAGGACACCCACGCTTTACTTGCTTATTTACTTGCACATGCCATTTTGGAGGATCTCCATCTCTGAAGAGGGCCCCAGCTGGTTTTAAAGCTATGCTTTTGTTTGTAAAAATGTACTCATGTTTTGTGCATAAAACTAAATCAAACCTCAAAATAACTCCAGTTATTCAGCCAAATTGTATTCACATTGGAGTGGTGAAAGTGGGTGTCAACATGATGTGTGTGTGTGCACGCAACACATATAGACATAGAGAGCTTCATAGTTTTTTGTAAGCATATTTGCAAATGGAATATAAACAAAAATTCTTACTCATAAACACGGATCAGGGCACTGAATGTTTTCCTTGTGAAATTTCAGTATTGCTCCTTATCTGGGAAACTTGCATAGTTTCTTCTTGCCAAAGTAAAATATATCTTAGATTCATGAGACTGAAGAATTACATTCTGGTACTTCATGACCAGAGCCACTTGGCCAAGAGCAATTAGCTTGTTCAGATGTCTCAGGGAACCTTTATCTTTCTGTGAATCAAGCCTCAGTGTCTGCGGATCATCATCTGGGAATCACAGCCCTTCACATTCTCACCTTCTCCTCTGTTGTCACAAACATCCAGCAAAAAACATGAGCTGTGCACACTGCACTCCTCCTCTGCTTTAGAGACTTACTTTGTTAATGTATTCATCAGAGATGATGTTTAAGTCCCATCAAAGTTGTTCTAGTAATAACACTTAGCTACAGTTAACAGAAATCAGATAATTGGACTTTCTTCCAAATATGCAGAAAAGCTGACATCTCACAGGACACAAGAATTAACAGAGATGTTGGCTGGGCAGAGATAAAATTTCCTCTTGTTTCAAGTGGTTCTGAGCACCTAAAACCCTTTTACAAATCACGGTCATGCTGTCTCATGCTCAAACCTGGGTGCTGAATGTCTTGTTGAGTCTACTGATTACCACATCACTAATGCAGAATGATTATTGCCTGGGCACAGTCACTGATGCTCATTTCCAGCCAGAACAAGAATAAACTTTATCCACTTCAGTTTTCTTTATCGAAAAGTCTAAGAGAATATAACATTCCATGACAGTATTTTGTGTGTATCTGTCCCCAGGAGCTACCACACCGAACTGGGCCCCACTGGTTGTCCTTACAGACAAGCTAGCTGACTACTACTACACTTAGAGATTGCAATCACAAAAAATCACCCTATGCTTCTGCACCCACTTCTCTCTCCTGCATTTTGGATGAAGTAGTTCCCCAGTGGCACAGCTGCCATACAAAGGGCTCAACCCCCTCATTCCAACTCTTGCACTGCCAGCAGGAGTCTTCATGCAGTCATGCTGCAAAACTGCTCCAGGTGAAAACCACCCCTTGCTTTTTGCTGAATTAGTTTTAAGATGGGTCACCCCTGCCTGGCACACAGTGTGGCTGCATGAACACTGGCTGCAACAGCAAGGAGAGGGCAGTGCAAGCCAGGGAAGAGGAGCTGGAGGTGGGTGGATGACTTCTTCCTGCAGCACTGCCAGCTTCCAGTGATGATGGAGCTGAGACACTGGTCCAGTAAGGATGAGTAATTCTGCTGCCTTCTGCCATCTTCCCTGCTCATAGCAAACAGCAAATAAGTGATAAACAATATAAATGTGAAAAGCCAGGTTATGTAGCAGTAGTAATAGATATAAAGTTTTTACGTGGATGATTGGGCTTTTATTAAGTTCTCTGGCAATAAATCATCATGGAGAAGATATATTATGGCTTTCTGCAGATTCAAGAAGATTATCTATTTTCTGCAAAGCCATTTTTATGCAAGCTTGAGTTCAAGATGGAAAAACAAACAACCTGGTAGTTACTGGGAGGTATGGGAGGGAAACACAGTTCCCAAGATCTTAGAAAAGGAGGCTGCTGTGAAAAGCCATCTGTTTACTGTGTCCTCAGCAGGACCGTACAGAAATGTCCCCTTTAGGCAGTGTAGTTATTAACAAATGTAAAGAAGCAGTAAGCGAGTGTTGGAACATGGTTTCAGTCTGGTTTTTTCCTTTATGGTAAAGCTGCCAACTTGCTGCTTCATTGTGATAAACCATCTGATTTTGTTTGTGATTAAGCAGAGCTAGCTGGTCTATCAAGAACAGAGGGGCATATGATTCTTACAAGCAATCTGGAGGTGTTCGGTGAAAAAGCTAAGCAGATTCCAGGAAAAAAAAAGTCAACTGCACGTTTAGGAAAGCTGGTGGGTTTTAGAATGTAAATGTAGATCTCTATGCAGTGAAAAATTGAGGAGAAAATTTAAAAATGTCCAAAATATCTAATTATAGACATATATGATAATCTTCCAGGTAGTGTCAAATTTTTAAAAAGGCATTAACCAAAAAGATATTGGAAGCTAGAAGACATATTTCATTACTTTTTAAGCCTGAGGAATGATGTTTAAGGAGCTTTACTCGTGCAAGTCATTCTCTTCTGATAGATCTACCCACATAAAGTTGCAGGCTCCCAAAATAGGGCACAGTCCTTTCTATATAGAATAAAACATGCCAGAACAGAAATAGGAGCAATCGAACAGGAGAGCCCTTGACAATAAATAAGACCAGTATCTCCAGCTCAAGTCATAACAGAATAGGATTAGATTTCCTGATATGTTTCATCCTTACTTTTGCAATTTGTTAGAACTGCTGAAGGAATAGAGTAACATCTGGAATTCTGCCTCCATGAACGTGCACAGGACAGTTTGTCAGCATGAGGTTTCACAGGACAGGCTGCACAGTTCAGCAACACAGGGCTGAAAGCTTCAAGACTTCACATGGCTGCCAAACACAAAAGAAGTTAGAAGGGGATAAGTCCAGTGACCAAGAGAGAAGCTTGCAAGAATGCCATGGGGTTGTTCACCTACAGAGAACAGGCAAATTGCATAGGTCCAATCCTGGAAGCCTTTCAGACTACAAGAGAAAGCTGAAAGCAAATGAATAATTTCAATTTTCCCTCCAAGAATCCCCAGTAGCCCTCTAGCAAGTTGCTGTCAGTCACAGTCACAAAGTGCTGCTTTACCAGAAGGCATCGTTGGAGAGACACCAACCACCCAGCAGCCTTTGCTTTCACTTTGAGTCCTTCCAGGACCAAAGACTCACCATTCCCTCCATTTCCTTCTTATTCCTGTTTCAGCAGGATTTGTGACTCGTACCTGCATGAGGGGCTGGGCTGATCAAGTCCAAAGAAATGCAGTAACTCAGGATTGGCTTGCACAGCCTGTTCTCTATCCCAGAGAGCACTTGGTGCAACTTCTGACCTTCCTAATCCTTCTTCTGCTCTTACATTTCAGCAAAGCTGCCCATACACATGCACTCATGCAAACCCCTGTGGTGGGCCAGTTTATGAGATACTTTCAGGAGGAGTTTTCACTTACTGGGGAGCAAAAGAAGGGCAGCAACGCGGGGAGAAAAGTAGTGAAAAAATACTTGGCTTCGAGGAGACCGACTTTTTCTAATGTTCCCTGAGCTCAGAAATTCCACTGGCAACTCTGTATCAAGGAGTCACTTCTATTTTCTTTATGGTATTTATGGGTTTGTGATGCAATATCAATATATGCCATGGTTTCTATTTACACAACAGTGTATTTTAGCAAAAATTCTACCGTGTTTTCACTTTTTTTTAACTTAAAAGAAAGCCTAGCTCATATCCTGCAGTGAAAAATAAACACGGCTCACAGCTCTTCTCCTCCCAAATGTTTATGTGGAAGAGTCCTGCTGGGCTGGTTGCTGACAAATATCTCCAACAGAAATGTAATGAGCCATTTTTTGCTCCAATTTTCCGAATAAAGCAGTTAAGTGGCACCATTTGCCATGTGAGTGATCAATAAAGCAGTTAATGCTATAGCTGTTGAGGAACTGGGAGTAAACAGTTGTTTAATATCAATCCAAGCCATAGCAGAATCCTCTATTGCTTTTCCTAGACTGGCTGTGGTCCAGGCAGCAATTACAACTTGCAAGCTTAATAGGTCAAATTTATCTCCATTATCTTTACAGAGTACAGAAAGTTTGTTTATCTCATGGTATTTATTACATACAGGGTCAGCAATAGGGGCAAGCAATCAGACAGGTAGCCCTGCAAGTCACCTCACACACTGAATAAAAGGAGGAAGGGGTTCATGTCTTAACCTCTGACCAGAGGCTCCACTGGGCAAATGCTAGCTCTGCATCTGATAAATAATGCCAAACCATACAGAAACACTTACTTCTGCCTTAATTATCTGCCTCAAGTCTCAGATTTGTAAACTATTCACACTTTTAAAACACGTATTTGACCTGCCTGGGAATTTATTTTCCAAAGTCAGAAGATTTTTCTACGGTCTCTACAAGTCAGTCTGTGACAGCCTCACTCAAAGAAGGGCCAACTTCAATGCCAGGGCAGGTTGCTCAGAGCCCAGTCCAAGTCTACTTCCAGATAGCTCCACGGGTGGAGATACTATACCTCTCTGGACAACCTGTCCCAGTGTTTGATCATTCCCACAGTGAAAAAAATTGTTCTATGTCAGAACTGATCATAGCAACATGCTAGCCATGCATCTTTACGTAGAGGGCAAATTGTAAAGCCTCCCATTACCACAGACTTTTCTGGAAGCCTTGCTTCAGTGGAGCTTTGCAAAATACTTTAGCATTGTGGAGCACGTTATGAAATTTCAGTGGGTGCTTATTGTCCATCACAGCCTAGAGATCTTAGCCTGAGATTAGCCTTTTGGTAGAAAATTCTGTGTAAAAGTTCTGAAGGTAAAGAGAAATTCTGACTCCAAAAGCATAACAGGGAGGAATGCTGCAAGAGCAGGTTATGCAGCATTACGGCATACTGGAACTGTGCTGTGCAGAAACCTCTGACATGCCTCACATAGTAGAAATGGAGATTTTGGTCCACCTTTTTATAAATTTTGATCCAAAATGTATTTCATGGTCTTGTTCATATTAAAAAGCATAAAGAATATTTATGTACTTGTTGACATGCTCTTGTAAAATATGTGAAGTATCTTGTTTATCTTATTCTTTGGAGGATATCTCAGAGAAACTACTTATCCTCTTGATAAAAGTTGTCTCTCAGTCTGAAATGAAACAGAGAGTACATTGTTCAGGTATTTGAACTGCTCTGCTTTCAAAATTTAAAGCTTTGCATGACCAGCTTAGAACATTTTAGGTTTTGATGCCTTATCTGTCCAGACTTTGTCTGAAGTGGGCTGCTAGCCATACTTCATAAGCGTAGTAGAAACTTGAGTTTCAGGTTTGAAATTTTCAGTTATAATCTTCTTATAGAGAGCCTGATCTTTTTGCTGTCCTCATTACAGTTCATCTCTAATGGAATTTACAACTAATATTTTTGAACTCTTAACCTTTTGTTCATTTTTTATACAAAATATTTCCATTAGAGATGCTATTTTAAATGGAAGGGCAAATTAAATAAGATGTGAACCCAGTCCTTTTGACTAATTATGGGTTTGCCAGATTTGGAAAGTCTAGGCTGTTCAATGTAAATCCTTAAAAATACAAGTACTTCTGTCAGCACATAGCCATTTTCCCTAATTAATGGATTTTTTTCTTTATTTACAGATCGAGAAGACCAGTCTATCCTGTGCACGTAAGCAAACTAATCTATTTTAGTATATCTCAATATTACAATGTATTTCGTTATTCAAAATTGATTCAAAATCTGATGGAACTGATATATTCTCCTCACCTTCAGTAAGCTTGAACTCCAGTTCCAGTAGATATACCTGTTGATAAAATAAAAAGCAGGTATCAGTGCTATAGGAAGCCTTTAATGCACAAACTTATTTCTTTAATTGACTTTCTGAATTCAGAGATTTAAGAGTTTACAATGAACAATTGGGGAGTGTGGTTGTAAAACTGTGTGTGTAGAGAGAACAAGGGACTTTAAGACCTTCTTAGAGAAGCTGAGGAACTGAGAAAAGTGAGGAACACAGAGCATCCCGGGTATTTACTGAACTGCTTTTCATTTTTAGCTGTTGGTAGCTCACCGTAACTTCCTAATTCAGTTGTCATTGTAGAAAAGTGCAATCTTTTATGTTCATGCTGTTGGTTTGTGCTGTTTGCATATACTGTAGCTAGAACGGGGAAGGTGTGGTACCTCCTTGCTGGCAGTGGCCACCCCTGGAGCCTGTGCACGAGGCAGGGGCATGTTGGCCAGGAGGGCTCAGCAGCACTGCGCGGGTTGGAGCTTTCTGCAGTCTCTACGTAATCGGTTTAGGCAATAGTGAAATACCAGCTAAGCCAGCCCTGTTTTGAACACTGATTTTTCTGCGACCCGGCTTGCTGAAGGCCTCCCTCCTGAGGTTTGACCTGCCAGTGTTCAGGTAGCACCAGCGTGGGGGGGTTCAGCTGTTGCATCATGGGTCAGGCAGTGATTTTATTGCAATAAGCTTTGCTGTGCACAACTTACTACTCCACAAACTGAACTGGTTTGGGGTTATCTGTCAAAATGTGGCTACTGACTGACTGAATATATACTTATACTACAGTTTTTAAAAAGCACGACTACTGATCACCAGCCATACAGTTACCTGTGAGTGCTACTGCTGACTGGAAAAAAATCATCACCGAAGAAAAAGTAAAAATTATATACTGTATCTGGTACCCTAAGGGCTAGCATAGGTCTGACCTCTGTTGTAACAAGATTTCATTACATGCAAGTATATCCATCAAGAATCTCTCCAAAAATGCAATAATACCAAAAAGAAATCTAAAATTCATGCAATGATGACATAAAAATTGACCATCACTTTCTTCTCAGGATGAAGCATGTCATGGTAATGAAGACTAATTTATGATATGCATTTCCTCCTTCTATTCCTGTACTTTAGCTTATTTTTCCATGAGTAAATCTTCAGATCTTCTTTTAACTTTAGAATCTTAGAATTTTTAAGAAAGGGGCTTTCTTTGCAAATCTATGTCTTTTTGTTCGTGAAAATCCATTAAAGGAACCACTTCTGACAGCTACCATATATATATATATATATATATATATATATATATATAAAAAATATGAAAATACCTTTTTTTTCACCTGGCCAGCTAAGCTGGAAACATAAGGTGTTTCACACCAGTAATACATAGAATAGAGAGAATGAAATGTCTTTCTCATTTTGAAAACAGCCGCAGTAAGTGATTCATTGAGACATTTAGAATAACTGCTCTATGTTGGATGGGCATCATGACCCACAGCTTAAAACAGTCCTCACACATGTCTTTTAAACTAAAAAGATTAGACAAGCTAAAACCAATGTACACAACTTTAACCACTACTTGTTTATCATCCTTGTTGGCCTTATTTGGCTGTACAGAAAGAAGAAAGTTCACTTGGCTTTCAGCTGGGCAGCTGTCAAGTGGAAGCAATTTGCATTATTTTATAGAATTGCTAAAAGTTCTAAGAAATTATCTTTTTGCCTAAAGTATATAACAATAACTGCAGATTTCATAGCATTGATCAGCTGGGATCTTTTCTTTAAATACCTATAGACTCAAACTTTCCAAGGCCTGGTACCTAAATTGTAAAAAATGTAGCTGTAAGGATCCATATATAAGTAGTTGTGGATGCTGCCAAAAGTCACTTATGTTTAGTGATGCTTCAGTGTAGACTCTTGCATTCTTCCACTTACTGCTACCTATCTCCCACTTGTTGCTATTTACCTTATGGGAATTCAGCAGGACAGCCAAAATACCGGTGACAAAATGCAAGCAGAAATTGTGCACTTTATTTTTAAATACTCCATGCTGTGTGCTTTGTACTACTTCTGCAAAATTATTCCATTGTTAGTAGAGCTTACCTGGAAACCAAAGGCCTGGTGGGATGCTGAGTACCTGGGACTTGCCTGACATGCAGCTGAGGCGTAGGCAGGGGCATAGATCTGAGAACTAGGAGTGATTCCATGTTTCTGAGTATAAATATACCCATTCTTAGGACTTCGCCCTCAGCTCATTGAACCTACCCTTATGTGGTTAAGTATTGTTTGCATTCTTTTCCAGTCCCTACCCTTTGTGTGATTAACTGCGGTATGTTTAAAATGCTCCATCTGTCTTTAATACTCATGGGTTTTAATGCTTCCTCAGAACTCCCCTTTTTCCTAGATTTCATTATTTCCTCTACATTTTCTTAACAACTACACACATACTGCCTTTGATCTACTCTCCTTTGCGCACACATCCTTTCCGCTGTGTAGCTCTTTCCCATGGGCAGCATCACTGAGCATCCTCTCATGTCCTTCCCTGCCACTTTACAGTCAGCTTCAAAACCCCACATCCTATCATGCACATTTGCAAGCTGCCTCTCTGGAACATAAGAAACTTTATACCATGGCTGTGCTTACCAACTAATATAACTGTGGCTGCATTATTATAACATAACATAACATAACATAACACATGTAATAAATACGCGATATATAGTACTGCACTAAGGGTATGAAATCCTATTGGTTTATGTGTCTGAAAATTAAGGCAGTTAAGACTTTTCCATCCTTGTGTTTTGGTCCCGGTACTGTTCTGGGCAGCCTCCACTGCTCTGCCTGGCTATTGGGATTCCCTGAAATTCCTGCCTGCACTTAGGCATCCCCACTGCAATCTCTCTTCTTTGACAACGGAGTTTGCCATGCAGTATTCTGTATTTACTCTTGCAATGATCGTGCTGGTCTGTGCTGACCAGCACATTAGATGTTGCTGAAGGAAAAATCCCAAGAAATCTGTCCGGTTACTCAGAGACCTGAGCAACCTTGGTGTATCAGCAATTAAGCATGAATTGGACTAAGCAATGGCCAGTGAACAGACTTGTGACTTTTTCAAGCTTCTTCCAATGCAAGTAGAGGCACTAGCCCTCAAATGAGACTTCTGGCCTTTAAGTTGCTAGAAAGCAGATGTGGCTAAAAGGACTGTGCACAAGTTTCAGTTAAACAAAAAACCACCTTAAATGAACGAGAAAAAAATCTGATCAAAATTCTGAATGTTTGGGGTAACGTGAAGCCTGTGAAAACAAATGCTTGTTAAACACTTGATTTGTGCATATGATCCAATTATTTTTCATTACCTTTTTTTTTTTTTATACATGCATTTAGTTTGAATAGCTTCTATCAAAACATATGGCAGCAGGGTGCTATTTCCACCTAACTTGATACAGTAACAGACAAAATACTGGGCAAGCCAGTGACCAGCTCGCCTTTTCCCCTTCCTTCCCTCTCTCTTTTGGGGCAAACTCTCCAGAGCCTCACCTGGCCATGGGACCTCAGCCCACTTTCTCCCCCGACACGTGTCAAGAAGCAGAGCCATCCAGAACATCTTCCAAACTGCAAAGCCCCATTAGTCAAAAGACTCCACGAGAGCGCTAAACTCTTTCTTTCCCAGCTCACTAAATCTCAAAGGCTGAAGCTGGCAAGCGCTGCTGCCTGGCCCTTCTCCCATACAGATAACTTGTGTAGCTTTAGACCCGGGTGGAGCTTCATGCTGAACGAGCTTGGTCTCTCTTGGAATTTTTTTATAAGTAAACTAGTAGGATCAGTGGGCTGGCTTCTGAGATGGGTCTCTATTGGGGTACAGCTGGTCTAGGACAAAGATTTTCATTATCTTTGCACATCTCATACTCCAGGATGAAGCCTGCCAAGCGCTAATGTGATTTAGAGCACCTCATTGACTGCTCTGTGCACAGAGGCTTCCTGCAGTGCCAGCATAGCCAGATTAAGAGATGTGTGAACGGGCAATTTTTGTGGTTCATTGCTTACTGAAATAAATGCTGAAAATAAATTCTGCTGTTACTTTTTAGACATTTCCAAAAGTGGAATTAAGCTAACTCTTATATCATAATATTAATATAGAAAGCTTTCAAATTTTCAACAAAAAATACACTTTTTAAACTGATATTTCCCAGTTATACCCAAACATACAAGAGTCCTAGCTACACCACAGGCTCACCCCATAACAGTGGGGCCAACTTGCTAGTCTTACCTTATCCTAATTCGGAAACCTATTCTAACTGGGATAATTTTCTTTTAAGGTGAAGGTGATGGAGTCATGGAGGATTTAGTAGCTCATGTGGTACAAAACTCTGTTATAGCTGAGTACTATATATGTGAGCTTACATGCTTTAAATCCTGTACCAAGTTCCTAAAACAATGCCTGGCAAAAAATGAGGGAAGAATAAATTTAAACTATGCCACACAATGTGAGAGTGGTGTTTTCAACAGAGCAAGCCTGTAAGCCTAGTGGACCCTTTTGCTCTGGGAAAGCCAAGGAATTTCTTAGGAGGAAAACATGTATGGGAAGTAGATAAAGTACTGCTGTTGGGCCGATCAGAACTGTGCAATGGGACCTGCTTTTGATCTGTTTTTTTTGCGTTGCCCATTTGAGCGGGGTGCAAAGAACAGCACTAGCACTAAATGTGCTGCCTCTATGTATGGCAGGCAACAAGAACGATTTGAGAGGCTTCAATTAAACTAATTATCAGTCTACTCCCAAAAGATCATGATTAGGACAGTGGTAACAGCGTTATATGGTGAACACCCACTTTGGAACACAACTTAGGGGTAAAGAGTGAGGAAAATGGGCACTCAGAGAGAGGAGCAGATGCCTCCTGGAGGAGCCCTGTTGTGTATGGTCCATGCCAAAACCACTGAAAAATGCTTGCAAGAAAAAAGACCCATCTTTAAAAATTCAGTCACTGAGCTTGAGAGAGCATGTAGATTTAAAACAGGTGGGATTCCTCATACCGCCTCGCAATGAAAGTTGTTTCTGCACCCTAGAAATGATGGTACTTCAAGGCAGACGCCAAGAAAAAAAACCAGCATGACCAATTCTGTTGCAGCTCAATAGTTCTAGGAAGAAATTTCATCCACCTGTGAAGCAAACTAAGAGATTCACCACGCTCTCCTCCTCCTGGGGTCTTTCCCCTTGTAAGCTTCTTGATGTTTAGAGGCATTGAACCTGATCTAGCCATTCCTCCTCATTAGTTAGTTTTCAAACACATGGTATTTTATCACTGAGAGGAAGTCTAGACGTGTCATACAGCTGTGATGCATCCTTCAGAGTATGAGAGCTACTAATTGTGTTTAACGGATACTTGTTTATCAGACCTGTCTATTGTCATGGACATTTAAAATGATCTGATGTGTTGAAAAATTAGATGTATTCATCAGCTACGGACATTATTCTTCATTACTTACTGGCCTTAGAGATTTTTTCCCTACTTGTAGTTGTTGAGATCCTGTCTGTTTTCCATTTCATGTTGAAGCATTTCCATTTCATGTTGAAGAACTTTTTATTGTCCACTTCAAAAGGAAGTTAAAGCCTCAAAGTCTATCTGCAGAAACTAGGAAAACTCTCAGCTTGTGCAGGAGCAAAGAGTTAAGGATGAAAGCACAGAACAAAATGTTAGTAACTTAAGCATTACAGGATGGTACGATAATTACAAGTAAAATGATGCCATATATGGTAATACTCACAGGGATTCAAGAGAAAGCCAAATGATGGGCACTGTTGCCCTGGGAGAAAGGAAATGCAATTCATGTAGTGATGAACTACAAATAACCTTTAATAAAATGGAATAGTTCAAAGCCCAGGGTTTGTTTGAAGAAAGTTTTTTTGGTTTTTTTTTTTTTCCCCAAAGAAACAAAGTTGTAAGGTAGATTTATTTGAAAACTTTGTATGCATATGTCCTTCAAATTGGTGTGCTTTGTTTGGAATTGTTCCCAGGACACTTAATTTTTTCAATAAAACATGGAAATGTTTTAGCAACTGAAGCCCAGGCAGAGATGAATCCAACCTCTAAACTGTGCAAATTAACCCAGGTCTTGTGAAAAGGAACATATTCATCTCAATTATTTCTGGTTAAAACTCTAAAGCCAGAAGAAACACTTCTCATTGTGTTGTACCTCAGGCAGGAATGGTTTCTGGTTTCCTAAGGTTTACATCAATGTCATTCTGTCTTGAAAGTTCTGTCCAGCACTTACCCATATTTTTTATGTCCATTTATCACTGGTCCCTTGGTAGGGAAAATTAACTCCTGTATTTCCTATTAGGAAAAGAAGCAGACTGCAATGGTCCAGCTAAATAGTTTCAGCTTCAAAAGACAATACCATGGGATTTTTGAATGTATTTTTCGTTTTATTTTTAAATCCATTTTAGTCTAAATCCAAAGAAAAAGAGGGTCCAACTTACATTTAGAGACTGTTGCCCTCATCACAGCACTAACCTGATAGAGTTGAAAGAACTAGTTTATTACATCCACAACCCACTTGAATGCCCTTTTTGATTGCTGAGACAGGACAGTATAAAAACATTTTGATCTATATAATCATCAGAGCCAAAGGTATCTAGAAGAGGTGAGATGATGTAATGTGACAGAGAGGGAAAAGTAGCTGGAAATCTTCTGAGAAAAAATTGTGTAAATCTGGCCCTTGTACCTGTACTTTGAAAACCACTATTTACTTAAGAGAGGGCTTAAGAGTTGTAAATAAACTTAACCTTGGAAGCTCTCTGGGAGGTGAAAAGTTACCACTGCTTTCCTGCTTCCCATGGGATGCTGCACAGAGCACAGCCGGGATGCCAGTTCTGCTGGTCAGATGTCTCCCCACACAAGATGTCCCTTACTACCCGGTTAGGAGGGACACCTCAGGAAGTCCCAGCTCTGTCCCACTGAATTCAAGGAGCGTTTGAACATGGAGTTCAGATGAGGCAGGATCATTTGCTTACTCTCCAGCACTGATACAAGCTGTTAGTCTACTTTAATGCCAGAGTTTCAGAAGAGAAGACTATTGTATTACTGCTGATGTTTTTTCTTACTGCTGTATCCACATCCATAGTTAATGTTGTATTTTTGGTCTTAAAATACAAGACTCCCTGCCAGCTCCACTTCTCATAAATGTTCAGATGCTGCCAAAGCAAGATGAACTGCTGTTCAAAAATGCATCATGTTTAGAATTGCCTTAAATGGCCCAATGTCCCAGTCGAAATACTAATGGGATGGAGATACAGCTCTGATAATGCGTTCTTTGCAAACTGAAGTCAGGTGGATTTGGAGAGATGGTGTTCTGGGGTAAATACTAACTGAGCCAGGCAGTTTCCAGTCCTGTTTTTATACACTAAATATATCACATGGCAGAAGGAGCCCACTAGTTACCTACCTTCTTTTGTGTTATTTTCTTTCCCCTCAGAGGTGAATCTGGTGCTGGCAAGACGAAAATACCAAAAAGGTCATTCAGTACCTGGCTGTTGTTGCTTCATCACATAAGGCAAAAAGGACACCAGCATCACTGTAAGTCTTCCATATTCAACTCATCTTCAAGCCTGTTAGGACTGTACTGAGCTGACTGTGCTAACAGCAAGTCAACAGCTGTGGCTTGCCAAGAGTCGACATATTAAGAGTACACAATTACGTCACAGCTCTCTGTTTATGGAAAAAACCTTTGTTTTGACACTCCCCTTAGGCATCAAATCAGAATGTACTTCGCTAGAAGAGAAATATTCATAGCTTTCCATATGCATAGCACCTATTTATATCCTAGCATGAAGGTCTTGAAGTCTGCAAGGGCTTGGGTCCTTATTTTACCCTTGGCCCCTGGCAACTAAGAAGTGGGGAAAGCCTTTAACTAGCACATTGTCCAACTGCATCACAAAAATGTACACCAGCATTTAAACTTCCGAAGTTTTGACTGGCTTTGTTAGCAAGTAAGTTTTCTTACTAACTAGCAAAGTCCCAGTATAAAAAATGTCTTTTCCTTTACTCCCTTGTCAGAGAGAACAACCTTTGAAAAGCACAATTCTTTTAAAGTACTTTGTTCCTTCAAAATTTGTACTAGTCTTGCCTTAGTGGCTAAAGTTCGTTTTCCTTGCTCTGAACTGTAATACGAGCTTATACCTGCCCAGTTCCCGGAGATCATTAGTGTGGCTGAGGCTCTCAACTGTCGTTGTCATTTTCAATGATACAACTCCAGGTCCTACGTCATTTCCAGCCTTTTGAATGTTACTCAAACTTCTGCAAAAAAAGTAGCAATTCACTTTTATGACAAAACAGGCTTGATTCAGGAAGACGTTTCAGTGTGTCCCAAATGTAAGACTGAGTCCAAAATAAATAATTAGTAGGGTAGTGGGAAATGAAGTAAAAATCTCATGACCACACCTGTGCTGGGTCTTGCAGCTGCCCTTGCCTACCCTGTATGCCGGCAGACAGAGGACTCCAGAGCACAGGGTGTGCAGCCTGCCTCTTCCACCATAATAATTGTTGTTTATGTACAGCAGATTCTGC
Source organism: Phoenicopterus ruber ruber (assembly GCA_009819775.1). NCBI lineage: Eukaryota > Metazoa > Chordata > Aves > Phoenicopteriformes > Phoenicopteridae > Phoenicopterus > Phoenicopterus ruber. Next base: position 8,974,042 of record CM020229.1, on the reverse strand, counting down.
TTTGGGCGGGGGGAGTAGATGTCCCTTTGGTAGTATTTTCCAGAAATACGTGATTAAATTTAGTGGAAACAGTTCAAGACTAAAGGCATCATTTCCTTTGTTGAATGTTTATGCAAAAAACTTACTTCTTCCTACTGAGTCCCTGCTCAGTGCCTTGGGGAAATAACTTGTGGTTTCAAGGCCATTCCTAATGGGCATGTAACTGCAGTTGCTGCGGACTCCCCTGGGGATTACATGAGTCTCAGGATCAAACTGGCCCTGAGACAGACCTGAAGGCAAATATCCACCAGATGGGAGCTGAGAGAAAGTCTAAGGTTGTTCTATAACATGCTGACAAATAGTAATTCAGTGGACTGGGACTACTGACACGGCAATTTCAGTCATTAAAAAATAAGGAATAGCAAAATGCCTCGGTTGCACCAGAATCGAACTGGGGATTACCATAAAAATATCTGTCCTTGTCCTGGTCCTGGGAGACTAACCTGGGACTGCGTCCAAATCCCATCCCTTTACTTCAGGGTTTGTTTTTTCTTCACTTAAAATGCTCTATATATGTTAATGGTATTGGTACTCTTGGTATGTCTGCAATAGATTGTTTTTGTTTGTATTCCTGGTTTATTTGCATGGAAACTGTGTATTGGTTATTTTAATACAGGAAAAACAATAAAAATGTCTGTGTAATGGAATGATACTGACACTTGTTTTATACCACGTTATTCAATACAGCAAGGTCCATCTTTTCTTACGTGAGTAACTTAGACTGTTTGATGTGTGTTTAAGGCACTGAGTGTAGATTCTGCATGCTATTGTTGCACCTCGAAAATTCAAGAGAGATTTTGTTGAAATATGTTGTATGATATGATAAAAAGCAACAATAGCGCCAAATGCTCTCACAAATCAACCCTAACTGTGTCAGGCTCCATGGTAAAGAATGAGGTCTGACACAGGCAGGGTCATCTTTCAAATATCACTCTCTTCTATACGTGTGTGTTCAAATTGCCATAGTTTGAATGAAATTTCCCACGATCCTGAAAGAGCCACTCAGCCTGAAATTGAGCAATGTGATTTCTGAATGAAAATACCCAAATGCTTTCTGTGCTTCAGGTTGAACTTTTAGGACTGTTGTGAAATAATTCCTAAACCTCACAGTGTTTGATTGATTTGTTTGGCTGCATGCTTTCCATTTGATATGCTTTCAATTTTACATTTTCATGTAACTGTTGAGAATTGTTCACATCTGCAAAAGTTAGCATGTTCTTAGCTTGCTGCTATGACGTGTAACAGAGCAATTCCCACCGCAGCGTGTGTCTGCAGGTGTGTTACAGCAGTTTCTTACAGGCCCTCTCAGGCCCTCCTGTATTGTAGTATGCTGTACCAGCATACCAATGCTTTGGGAATACAGGCAGGTTTGCTGGCATATTCTTTCTGTTTCTGTGGGCAGGCAAATGGGATATTTTTTTTTAATGGGGTCTTTTTCCCCCATTCTGACTGCTGCCCTCTCAGACCTTGGCTATGACCAAGGGCAATGTGTTGTCCCTTAGTTAATTTAGTAATTCATTTGACAAGCTCTCTGAAAAAACCCTATTCATTGCTGGCATAGGCAACTCTGTGGAGTTCAGTGGACTTACAGCTGCATACAATGCTGTTAATTGCAGCCACAGTTTTATACCCCAAGTTGTGGCATAGTTAGTTCTCACCAAAGCGGTGGTATCTGTCTAAGTTTAGCAGACAAGGCTCTGTTGTAGCTGTCACCATCTGATTTCAGCAACACCCTACGCTTATAGTGGAGTTTTTAAGTCTACAGAGTATAACTGGAAAGAGTTCCTCATTACAGAGAAACTTCAGGGACTTTTAGGAATTCCTTACTTATTCTAGGACTCCTGTATTAGCTTGTTTGGAATTTTCCCTCCCTCTTCCTTCAACTCTTAGGTAGTAAGTTTTGGGAGATTTTTGGTGGGTTTTTTTCTTTCTTTTTTTTTTTTCAAAATTCAGGTCTTGATACATGTCTTAGCTCTCAAAGGAACTCTGTTCTGAGGAAGGTGCTCATTCTCCCATCTCGTGACCATGCAGAGTCAATTTAGCCATTTGTCAACATCTGTTGGTTTTAATTATATTTTTGAGGCAGCTCTTGTCATTGCCACATAAGTTACAAGACATTCAGGAATGGCACTTAGAAAAGGTTACAGTTTTTGCACACTAATTGGGAAGCACTTTCATTTTCCAAATGATTTCCCCTAGATTCAACCTAAGTATGGCCTTATTTTCTAATTAAATTATTTAAACGATATCATATTATCCATCAAGGCCCTTTTCCTTTTCAGGGTGCGTTATTTGAAATAATGCATGTTACTGCAGAAGTAGTACTCAAGAATAGGATGACAAGAAGCAATGGAAAGTGAGTGACCTCATAGGACAGAGCTGAATGAAAAGTTCAAAAAAGCTGTATTCATAAGCAAAGGATTTTTCAATGTCATTGATTTGTTTAGAACTAGGAGTATTAAGTGCATGCTTGTTTCATTGCATGATTTTGTTTCATTAGCGATTACCAATCACAATTAACAATATAATACGAAGTTTGTGTGTGTTTGCATGAGAATTCATTACCTTAGTTTGAAATAAATCAATGCATTTACATATTTAACCTAAATAGCCTGCATGGATCATTATTAATAGACTTGATGAAATCTGCTTTGTAGCTTTGTGCTGCATTACATTAAAATGATTCTCGGCAAGTTATTCTAATTACAATCGCATTTGCTAGCAAAGGATCTCAATAACTAACTTGAAAAAGACATGCTAGAGGTTCCTTTAAGAATATCCCTTCTAAAAAATGATATTAAACTGGAAAAAAAAAATTATATTTGACATTGAATGACCCTTTTTTTAAGAAAGCCAGTCACGATGCTAAACAGATTAATAGACTTTGATCTGTCACAGGCAACAGGGCTGGAAAGGGTCAGTATACAGGAACAGCAGTCAACTGCACAAATATCTAAACACAAAGATTAACAGAGAATGAAAACAAATCCACATGAAGTGCAGTATTCAGCAAAAAGAAGTCAGAGGCATAAATTATCTTTCACATTTTTCTCCAGTGTTCATGTGTCGGTTTTAATTAAGTAACTATGAAGTTTAGGGTTAACTGCATCTGAAATGAATTTTAGGGTGAGCTGGAAAAACAGCTTCTACAGGCAAACCCTATTCTTGAAGCTTTTGGAAATGCCAAAACTGTGAAGAATGACAACTCCTCCAGATTCGTAAGTAGAAGAAATCCAGTTGGGTCTACGTAGGGGGGAGGTACAGCATCTTTAAAACACAATGTACAGACAATAGCCCTCATCATTGCTTCTCTCTAAAGAGCATCTTAAACTAATCCCTTAAAAACAGTTAAGAATTCTCTCTGAAATAGGAATTTGGCCTTATAGATTAAAGATCAGCTCAAACTTGACAGTACCAACTGTCCTCTCACAATTTAGCAGCTATGTGTGGCCTTCCAGAGCCAATTCCTGCTCTGGGACATATCCACCTTAAGAATATTTGCAAACAAAATCTGTACTTTCTGTTTCTTTGCATATAGCATAAGCTGTTGAAGCATATTCTCATAAGGTATGACTGTTACTTAGCAAGAGTGGTTAATATATTAAATTAGAAACTACAGGAGAAAAAAGAAAAAACAGTCTTACAGATTCAAGTTAGAATGGTGTGAGCTGAGGGCTGTCACTACTTGATGACACTTTTTCAGGGAGAGCTAGCAGATGCTTGTTTTCCCCTGCGACCCTTCTCTCTCACCTCTGCTCTCTCCCTGCAAAGTTCAGGGATCCACGCAAAGGAACCTTAGTCAGAGAGAGTTATGCAGATCCAATGCTATTCCCTCATTGACCTTATGGAAATCAAGTAGAAATAGACGACGTCATATCCCCAGCTTCCAAAGCCTGGTCCAGTAGGAGGACTCCTTTCCCTCTAAGCGCTTGAACGAAACGGGGGGGCAAATCTCTGCAGAGGGAATATCAGAGAAGTTCAATTCCTTTCAGGCTTTTCACAGGTTGTCCCGGCAGGAGGGAATCAGCATGTTATTCTTAAGAGGATGATGTACATGTCTTATTAAATAGGCTAAATACTAATGTTGGAAAACCTGGCATAACCTGAAAAAACAGCCCAACCTAGATCTTCTTTTCATTTACAGGGCAAATTCATCCGCATCAACTTTGATGGACAGGCTACATTGTCGGAGCAAACATAGAGACTTGTATCCTTTTCAGTGAGCTGCACTGGAAGCTAACTAGGGTGAGCAGAAGGAAGTCAGATAAACAAGCTCCATTGCATGTCTAAGAAAGGCAAATATTGCTGAGGCTGGTATAAACAAAGATGGAGGGAAGTGGCTCCATTTATGCTAATACCAGCTTCTCAGTTTGTCTTACTCTCACGCTTACATTTTCAGGTCTGTTTTCTCAGCTATAGTAAAGTGTGCTATTCCCCATATACAGCTTCAGAAAGTGGAAGCACTATACATAAGGCAACGTCATGGGACTTTAAAAGCAGAGTCCCAATAATACGAAAATGGGATTGTTTGTGGTTAAGATTGCATGCGATCTTGAGAGCTATGCAGTCATTTTGCTTCGTATCAGCGTGATCCTGCATGGGTCACTCCGGTTCCCTGTGGTCGACGTTTCCAGCTGCATAAAAAGTTTTGAAACTTTACTGTTTGTTACTGGTGCTGTGACAGGCACTTTGAAAAAACACTGAATGCTTGGCATTATCACTACAGTTTACCCAGGATCTTGGAGAGTGCTTCCCAGTTTCAAGTCCAGATTTGGCACTTTGTCCCAGTCCTGACCGCACGTTGGGATGAAGTCCAGATGCTCAGTATGATCTCACCCTCATCCCTGTGCACCCTGGCTTCTGTAAGGGAAGGATCCTGAGCCTTGCAGACTGAATGATCAAGCCTGTGGCTGCATGTGCCCTGCTGTTTAGGTATAGCAAAGGTCATACATGTTGTACTGGGACAGAGGCATTCCAAGAAAAAGCATTGAGAATAACTGTTACGGGAGAAAAGTCTATATGATACCTAGTATGACACCCTTCTAGTTCACGTCTGGAGGACTGAAGGGTCATTTTAATAAAAGTAATATATCTTTCCCTTCCACCCTCTAAAGACTTGATATTAATACAGACAAAAGAGACAGGAAAAGCCAAGGAACATGCCGCGGTCAGAACTGTCTTAGAGTCCTTACAGTTCCTCTCCCTCTGTCAAATCAAGGAATAGTTTATCCTGAAATTGCCTTGATCTCTACATATTTTGTTAAACTGCCATGGTCAGAAATTACATGTTCTGGAAATTCACTCAACTGAAGTGAAGCAAATATTTTGCGGGTGCTGATGCCCCAGATAGCATCAAGTGCTAGATATTTCCAGAGAACTTGGTCTGCCCTGATGCTAAATGCCTGCCCTGCTGTTTCAAATGACACGCCCAGAGCAGTGAGCTATGTATCAATAACCTCAATGTATTTTTTCAGGAAAAAAGTACAGACATTCAGAGAAATTCAGCTTAGCCCTGATGTTGCTGCCAAATATTGTTGCACTCTTCTCTTGGTTATGTTTAAGAGAGTGTGTGTTTTAATGAAACAAATTAATATGTAGCTAGATTCCCCAGTGCTGCGTTGCTCATCTTTGGCATAGAGAAGAAGCTACTTGCTCCAATAAATGAGAAAGAAAGATGCAGCTATAAAGAAGGACCTTATCTCTTGGGTGTAGCATCCAACAACAAACAGTTTATCTTTCTGCTCTTATTTTGACATGTGATCTTAGAAAAGATCAGGTTATAATTTTTTTGGTCTCACTGAAGTTTACCCACAGCACTGTAGCTTTTAAAAGAGTGCAGCACTCTGATGTTGAAATACTTACACTATTGCCAACTTCATTTTAGTAGTTATAGTCACAAAAATGACCATAAGTAAAGTTTGCTTTTATTGCTTTTATACCTACAACACTGGCTTCAAGAGCCCTTTTCCTAGCAGCCCCACTATGTGAAAGAATCATAGTGGTACTTCATTTTAAAAGTTGCTGTGAATTACATTGTGAATACTATTTTTATATATCTGATTTTAGAAGCATTTATGTATATTGTGGTGCTTATTACCATGATTACCAGCATTTACCATACAATAAGAGGTAGGAAATTGATCTGCTCTTGTGGGTGAGAATTATACCAGTACCAGAGCTCCTGCCACAGAATTAGATGCATGGTCATGTTAGACAAGCTCGTGGCAAATATTTCCGCAATGCTATGATGGTTCTGAGGCTGATGGCACAATTAAGGAAGGACTGAAATATGTTATTGATTTTTTTTTTTAACACACTTGACAACAGATTTGCTTGAAGAAATCCCGTGCTATTCGTCAGGCTAAAGATGAGCGAACGTTCATATCTTTTACTATTTGATTGCTGGAGCTTCTGACCAAATGAGAAGTAAGTTACTTGCTAATGATTCTTAGATCTCATTGAAGAGTCTGAACAATGGCTTACTTAAGTAATTTATTTTAACTTCTTTAATTGTATGTCATTCAATTCCTTTCTATAAACAAACAGCTCTTTAGCTACAGAAAATAATTCTCTCAAGTGAATTATAAGAAAGCTCATTGATGTCCCCTGTTTGAGCCATGTTTGCAGTTTACAGGATGTTCAATTTACAGGAGATGTCAACCCATTCAGATCCCATCTTGACTATCGAGAACACAAATATGGAAGAGTTATTCATTATTTTTTACACAAAAGAAATTGGAGTTCCCAATAAAAATATTGGCTTGTGGTTTTAAAATATATTAAGACAAACGTCTCTCCCACAGCACATTAGTACAACTGTGAAACCCTAGCTTCAGAATGTTGAGAAGGGTGAAAAGTGTTAAGTGGATCCAAAAAAGGAGTAGACACAGTATGTATTGGAATATCATGGTTCAGATACGACATCTTTCCCTAAATCACTGGTTGCCAAAGAATGTATGAAGCATGGATAACTCTGTATTTTCCCTGTTTTTTATGCTCCTTACCTAAGAATCTCTTGCTGGCCACAGTATAGGGCTGAAGAGTCTTTTGGTCTGGCCCGCTATGGTTGTTACCTAGTTCTGTTCTTTTATTCCTGGATATCAATCCCCATAGCGAGAGGTGTAATTCTGAGTAGGTTACCCATGGCATTAAATAAAAGGTTTTTGGGAAGAATGGCTCAGATTAGAGTCCATAGGGTGCAAAATTCCAACTGAGGGGCTGAGTGCATTCCCCAGTTACTAATGAAAACTGGAAACTTAACACAATCAAGCTTGCTAAATGAAGATTATTTTGTAAAATATTTGTGCACCACAAAACCCTAAACTCCTCATACAAGCAGAGTCTTTCTTTGATGAAAACACTGTTTTCCTAGATGCCCATCCCCGGAAACATTCAAGGTCAGGCTGGATGGGGCTCTGGGCAACCTGATCTAGTTGAGGATGTCCCTGCTTGTTGCAGGGCGGTTGGACTAGATGACCTTTAAAGGTCCCTTCCAACCCAAACTATTCTATGATTCTATGATTCTTCCTGTTGTTCCTTGGGAGAACTCATGAACCAGGAGCATTAAGTTGACGCACTTAAGTAAAGCTTTTCTTCTTTGCTTTTTAGATGATCTGTTGCTGGAAGGCTTCAACAATTATACCTTTCTATCTAATGGCCACGTGCCTATTCCTGCTCAACAAGATGACGAGATGTTCCAGGAGACCTTGGAAGCCATGACAATTATGGGCTTCACTGAGGAGGAACAGACAGGTGAGAATTGTTAGCAAGATTGTATTCAAGGTATAAATCTGCAAGAGACACTATATAGAGATGCAATGCACAGAGGTTAATTCTGTCCAGTATAATCACTTTGCAAAAATATGCATATGAAGTAAGATTCTACATTCATATAAGAAAATTAAGATTATTTAGATTTTATGTCCATGTTTCTCTGGAGAATTGTGATCTTGCATGAACCACCAACGGGAGGATTCTAAATGTACCCATGTTATTTAACCTTTTTGCCTCTTATTTCCTCTGTGTAAAACTATACCAACCGTTACCTAGCTACTGTTTCTAAGAAGTGCACTGTGAATTAGTGTCCATAGATTTCCCTCCTTCTCAGGAGGTATTAGATGAATTGAACCATAGATGTCTCATGGAAAGAGAATGAAGGTTCTCTCGTAAGGCTAAGCTTCTCAAGCACAGGTTTGTTTCTACCTCACGTAAAGAATAATATGGGAACTCAGTTCTGTGTGATCAGGAGAGACACAAGATCAAGGCAGGATCTAAACACAGGATGAAGATCACATAACACAAGCAGCATGGTCAGAGCCAGTAGCAACAAGCAACTGAACTGGTGGCAGTACAGTGCCTGAAGACAACATAAACCAGCAGCAGGAAATCTGGGAGCAGGATAGCAGGGGCTGAGAACAGACTTGGCAGTGAAACCGCTGTCCATAGATCCATGACACAAAACACTAGCAGCCTCCTTGGAATCATTGCCACCTTTGTATTAACAGGGTGATGCTTCAGGAAGTCTTCTGAGTATTAGGATGACTGTTCTTTGCCTTGCAAGGAGATGTAATTATGATCTACTGCTTTTAGGTTGTTAGAAAGGTTCTAGTTAAAATATTACTACAGTGGCCTACCTTTTCCCATTGCTGCAGTGGGTACCGGTGGGAGCAGCTGAAGCCAATAATGAAAATTCGTTGCAAGCCACTTCCTTCAAAGATTTAAACTGGCAGCACTTGCTGGAAACACAGTGAAAGAAATACAAGAATCACCACCTATATTGGAAAATAGAGTATATATCAAAGAGAAATTATCTTTGTGATGCACAGAACGAGTAGTGATGCACAGGGCAGCTCTATACAGTAATTTAACATGGATCAAATAAAAACAATTGCACAATATTTTGCTGTCCATCTGAAGGAAGAATCGCATGGTTTTTTCTTATAAGGCTTATAAATTCTGGAGACCTGCTTGTAGGAGGAACATGACCTGCACTCCTGACCCACTGAATTCTACAGCATCTGTGCAGTTGTCAGCATGCAAAAGTACTATACACATGGCATTTTGAAAGGTAGTTTGCGCTTATAAAAGGGGAAGATTGCTCACTAGAAGACCTCCATACGTACCCAGAACAGACTACTGAATTCAAGCCAGCTCTAACAACAGTAATGACCATTTAAAGCCATTTTTCCAGAACTTTCCAACAACTAACATGAAAAAGTTGCAAAATATTCTGATTTAATTTTGAAAGAAATGGAACAGGCTCAAATAGCTCATATTTGTATTCACTGATTCACAGAAAAGAGAAATAAAAACAAAGAGCATGAATCAACAACTAAACTATCTTGAAAATGTGGGCCTGCCAGAGACATCTATCTGTGTAGCTTTTACCTCTCAGTGTTCCTGGGAGTGTGCAGGGCTTCAGCTGGTGCACGCCAGTGTGCATTGCCCATGGCTGCAAATTGCCATGCCCCAAGTGACACCTGGTGGCAGAACAGCGTCACCCCTTCACTTGAGCCTTGACCAGCTGTGGCTGCCAGGAGCAGAGCTCCATCGCATCCCACCCCTGCATCAGTGACTGAGGGATGCTGAGAAAAAATGTCTTGCCTTGCAGGACAGCAGTGCAAATCCTAGTCTCGGTAAATTCAGATGATGTTACTGACAAAGACTGGTTCGTTCTCCTGCCAGGGCACGGGTATTGGTGTTGACACCAGCATTCTCCATTACAATAGGAGTCATTAGATTACTGTCTGAACCCCTTTGATTTCATGCTTTAAAATATAAGCCCATTAGGACAGTATCTTCTCCTGTGTAAGTTTACCAAATAACAAACGGAACTCCCTAGATTCATACAGTCTCATCTGTAACATATCAGCAGATTTTACTACCTGAAGTTAGGCAACATCACATTTATATATATTTAGTAATCAAACATTAATCAATTACTTTTCTGTACTTCAACACTAATCTTTCAAAGATCCATATACATTTTATTTTCATTGCACAACTAAATATCCATATGTTCCTGCATACTAGAGTTTCAGAAGTGCCACACATTTTTGAAGCTGCTGGTAATTCATAGATTTTTTTTTTTTATTTTAAAGTCAGAGATACAGATTGTCCAAGTGACTGAGCAGGAAAAATGCTACAGGCCACTGTGAGTGGGTGTGATGAATTCCTGAGACCTGGGGGTCTGCCTGGGGAGCCAGCACAACTCAGTTGGAGGTGCTGGTGTTTCCCAGACTGGCCCGTTTACTCCACTGCACAGATTGTTGAGACACTGCTCAATCAGCTCTCAAACTCCTGCAGTTTACGGCACAGTCTTTTAAAGCAACCTACCTCGGTTCCATAGAGTACAGACTACTATAGGCAATAGAATGAACTTCGTTATTACAGAGAAGAGAGCTTCCAAAATGCGTCTATTCTCTTCCCTCATTTATATTATCTCTTTCTCTTACAGCTATACTGAGGGTTGTTTCATCTGTCCTACAACTGGGTAATATTGTCTTCAAGAAGGAGAGAAACACTGATCAAGCTTCTATGCCAGACAATACCGGTATGATTTGCCACTTTAAAAATTTAGTTAACATTAAGAAATAATTAATAAAATGGCAGCTGAGTAAGCACTCTTTATCAGTATTTTTATTTAGTTGTTATTACATATATACTTCACAAGACTTTAAAAGATATACCATACTTAAAATGGGCTAATTATCATTACCTTTTCTAGTAATGTTGAATCCATAAATTGATGAACAGTGAATTTGCTGCTTGGATCATGAATAATACTTTTATGGCAAGTGGCATCTCTTGTACGTACAATAGAGGAGCTTTTAAAGATGATAAATAACTTCATATACTTGCTGAGCTGCTCTTATTCACACTTACTGACCGGCTAAGAGAAAATTCAATCTGAAATAAAATCTCACTCTCTGATTCTAGCTGCACAAAAAGTGTGTCACCTGATGGGGATTAACGTGACAGATTTCACAAGATCTATTCTAACCCCAAGGATCAAAGTAGGACGAGATGTTGTTCAGAAAGCTCAGACCAAAGAGCAGGTATCTATCTACCTTGCAGTCTGCTCAGCTCTCCTGAAACTATTCTCCTTTCTTTTTTCCTTACATCTTGTGTAAAGGGAAATGTCAGTCTTCCGTCTCATTACCTCTACAGAAATTAGCACCTAATTGGGTTTCTTCTTTTTTTCAGGCGGACTTTGCCATAGAGGCTTTGGCCAAGGCACAATTTGAACGTCTTTTCCGTTGGATTCTAGCTCGTGTAAACAAAGCTCTTGATAAAACAAAAAGACAAGGCGCTTCCTTCCTGGGAATCCTTGATATTGCTGGATTTGAGATTTTTGAGGTATGTACTGTGGGACACAAGTTGGCTACACTCCTTATTATCATGCAGTATTTTGGATACAAGATGACAAAAATCTAAGTTCAGAGCCACAAAACCAATTTGGTTCCTTCAAGCTGGCTAGCAGCCTGTGGCCAACACGACCCACAGGACTATTACACTTGGCTGCTTGCCTTTCCCTTGGGCAGGAAGGGCTGGGGGCTGGCAGCACGTTCCTGCTGGGCTTCTGCGGGGCTCAGTGTTTAGAGCCAGGGTCTGCTTTTTATAGTTTATTGAACAGGTCCCAGTACAAAGATTTACCACTTGAGAACTTACTGTAAATTTTCAAGACCTTATATTAGAAAAATATGGATTGTTATATTTGAGTTATTGTAATATGTAAAAAGAAATAGAAGACAGCAAATTTCATCTTGTCATTTAAGTTCCCTCTTGAAGGTCTCTTTCTAACATTAGAAATTCACTTTTTTCCTCTTCACAGATCAATTCCTTTGAGCAGCTGTGCATCAATTACACTAATGAGAAACTTCAGCAGCTTTTCAACCACACAATGTTTATATTGGAGCAAGAGGAATACCAGCGAGAGGGCATTGAATGGAATTTCATTGACTTTGGCCTTGACCTGCAACCTTGCATTGAGCTGATTGAAAGACCAGTAAGATTATATCTCTATAAGTGGTATAACACATAGGTTGCATCAGGGTCAGTTATGTATCAGTATAATAAGAGAACCATTTAAGGTATTTCAGATCCTTTGTTCCTGGGAGGATTTGTAACATAAGGGATAAAGAAGGTGGTGCTCTTTCTTTGTCTCTGCCTGTGATGATACTGATCTGATATTGCTCACATTGCAGACCAACCCTCCAGGTGTCCTGGCTCTGTTGGATGAAGAGTGCTGGTTCCCCAAAGCTACTGACACATCCTTTGTGGAGAAACTAAGTCAAGAACAAGGCAACCATCCCAAATTCCAGAAGACCAAGCAACTCAAGGATAAAACCGAGTTCTGTATAATGCACTACGCAGGAAAGGTACTGGACAGATTGAGCTATTTTGACTTAGGGAACTGTGATTATTTGTTGCCCAAATGGTAAAAAAGAAACAGTCTGGTACCCATATTGATAAGGGACAGCTTTCATTATATAATGTATATATTAAGTGCTTTAATTATACAACATATGAAATAAGATTTGCAAAATGTTCAGGGTTGTGCTAAGCTCACATGATAACAAAAATAACTGGCACCGGGGTTATTGAAAATCCAAGTAACTTGGATTTCTTTCTAGAAAGCAGATTTTTTCAAAGGCAGGGCAGGTGCCCTGGCATGGATACGTCTGCAAAAAGCTTTTCAGATGCTAGTACATGTAAGCATAAATACTCAACTCTGCTCTCAATCATAGAAAGCTTTTCACATCATTATTATTATTTGTATGATTTTGTGTTAATACTGTGCCCTGTGTTCTTGGACACTCCAAATTTCTTTATCAAGAAGAGATTTTTGACGTAGCACTGTTTCCTGCAGGTTACCTACAACGCAACTGCCTGGCTAACAAAGAACATGGATCCGCTAAATGACAATGTGACTTCTCTGCTGAACCAGTCTTCAGACAAATTTGTAGCAGACCTTTGGAAAGATGGTAAGAGTTGCAACTCTAAATCTATAATGTGCTTTAAAGGGAGAAACTTCCACTAGAACTTTTTGACAGCTGTCCCTTGCTGGCAGAACACAAGTGTGAAAACGATAAGCATAGAAGAGACTGAACTAAGAAACAAGAATAATGTGTTCTAAAGGCATATTTATGCAAAACATCATTAGATAGTTTTAAGCACTACCAAAAAATGTCCTTACTTAATATTATTCAGCAATAGAATAAAAATTATTCATTACACTGTTATAATGTTGCTGAATATGTGACACTGTAGACCTCATTTAGTACAGGTTATTGTTGGGCTTTATGAATGACTTACCTTACACACTCCTCTCCCAGAAGTCCTGTACAGTTCTCTCCAGAGATGTGTAACTCCACCAGAAGAATGTCTGTATGCATATAAACCACTTTGTTTTTAAAAAGTTTATATGGATCAGTAACACATACTACAGTATAAATATGTAATACATGGATATAAATGTGCAAGCAAACACCAGCAATGTGGCTCTGAATTATCAAATAACTGAGGGAGATTATTAGCTAGACTTTGAGAGACACTGGGTAACAGATGGGAGTCAGGAGACATTGTTATTCCTGGTTTTTACACCAACCTACCAACTGGATATTTTGCAGAAAGACTGTCCTTTTTAGAGCAAACAAAATAAAATATATTCTGTGTATTCAGTTGCTCCATTCTGTCACTAGTTAAGATCCTCATTTTTGCGTTTGACAGAAGTAGACTATTTACCCAGAAGACTCTTCTAGTACTTTTGTTAGTACACTTCTACTGCATCAAAAATATATTGGTCCTCTTTGGGAAGCTGCAGTTTAACAATGCCAGTGACAGGTGTAATGTGAGGTGAGAACAGTTTATATAAGCAGTTCCATTCATACCTTATTTTATATTTCAGTGGACCGTATAGTTGGGCTGGACCAGATGGCCAAGATGACTGAAAGCTCACTCCCTAGTGCTTCAAAAACCAAGAAAGGCATGTTCCGTACTGTTGGCCAACTCTATAAGGAGCAGCTGACCAAACTGATGACCACCTTAAGGAATACCAATCCCAACTTTGTCCGCTGTATCATTCCAAATCATGAAAAAAGGGTAAGTTTCAAATGCTCAGTTTTCAGACTCCTGGCACGTTATTCATGTTGAGCTGCTCACTGTATCAGCACATTGCAGAGCTGAATGATGTCTTCAAACATAGATAGGCAGCCAGTAACGTTTTTGTAAATTTCTACTGTGCTAAAAATACTTTCTGTTCTTTTTTCAGGCTGGCAAACTTGATGCACATTTAGTGCTGGAGCAGTTGCGCTGCAATGGTGTCTTGGAAGGTATTCGTATCTGCCGACAGGGATTCCCCAACAGGATTGTCTTCCAGGAGTTCCGTCAGCGGTAGGAATCCCTCACTCGGTCCTAACTCTGGGTTTAATAGTGGTGTAATACATGTTTCTCTGTACAAAATAATCTGATGTGTTTCAACCTCCATAACATCAATGTCTTTTGGCAGATATGAAATTCTTGCTGCAAATGCTATTCCTAAAGGATTCATGGATGGGAAGCAGGCTTGCATACTGATGGTGAGGAAAGCATTTTTGATTGCATTGATAATCAGGTCTATACTACTTATGTAAAAGCTGTTGAGAGTGAACAGAAATGAGAAGTAATTTTTAGTTCCTTAAACCTCAGCACTGGAGTTCACAAATATCCCTGTTTTCCACCAGATCAAAGCATTAGAACTTGATCCCAACTTGTACAGAATTGGACAGAGTAAAATCTTCTTCAGAACTGGTGTTCTAGCTCACCTGGAAGAAGAGAGAGACCTGAAGATCACAGACGTTATTATCGCCTTCCAGGCTCAGTGCCGAGGCTACCTAGCAAGAAAGTAAGAACATGTACTAACAAAAAGAATGTCTTCTGCAGCAGCGTATCTACAGTAGCCTTTAGTTCTCTGTATAACAAATTGAAGATATTAAGACATTTTATTATTATTATCTATTATGTGTATTGCATTAGAACTCAACTTGTTTCCGATGAAGGACTCACTTCCTGCCCAGAAGAGGCTTATTAGTATAATTACAGGGAAGCAATTACATTGTGAGGCTACTTACACCCTCTGTACAGTAAGCTCTCTGAGGCAATGACACACCATTTAAACGTGTTTGTACAAGCGGGAGAGGAGCATCCTAGCCTATGACTGGGGTCTTATGCGCTATTAGAAGCAGCAGCACCACTGGCATTTGCAAAACAAAATAATTTCTTACACAGCTTGGGCATGAAGCATTGATCATCTAGCATGATCTTAGTTAATGTACATCACAAACCTATTAACAATAATGCCCTTTTTCTGCACACCACCAAGGCTTTCAAATTGCTGAGCAAAGAAATTTAAATATAATAGGTTTCAAGAATGATGATCAATGCAAGTTCTGAGTGCCCATGTACTCTGGAAAGATATTCACATCCAGAACTAGATCTATACTTTGTTATTTGCGCCTACCTATGGAGTGCAGACAGCTAAAAACCAGAAGACTAAATGAAATACTAGAAAACTAAACAGAGTTACCTTTCCTCAAGAAAGCACAGGCACTGTTTAAGTCACAAAAGAATTTGTGCGAGAATTCTCAAACCATGTAGCTAATCAGCAGAGTCTCATGCCAGAGTTTCTTTGCTTAATGTGTGTATCTTGCAGACACCTTGTATTCTCACACTGAACCAATTTGCCTTATGTTTTTAATCACAGAGCCTTTGCCAAGAGACAGCAACAGCTGACTGCAATGAAGGTTATCCAAAGAAATTGTGCTGCTTACCTGAAGCTGAGGAACTGGCAATGGTGGAGACTGTTCACTAAAGTAAGTGACTGCTATCGGTGAATCTCTCCTCAGCTTTCCGAAAGAAATGAAATGCACAAAATACCGAGGCATATCATGTCAGGCACACTCCTTGTTCCAAAGTCCATTGCAGCTGATAGCAAGAGCCTCATTAGCTTCACAAAATTTGGAGTTAGAGATACTCTGGATAGTTATATAATGCTATTAACATTAAAGTTAGTTCTAGCTTAAGAAAACAAACTAGTTAAGCAGAGATTCATAAAAGATTCTGCATGTTTGGGGACTTTTTTAATTGCCAAAAATGAAATAATTTCACAGGGGTGGATAATGAGAAGACAGAGTAAAACTGAATTTTGTGAACATGCAGAGTTCTATGTGGGGACTTAGTAGCTCAGGAGTTCCCTAACTGGGACACTAAACATCTTCCTGCTAGGCACTCAAGCAAATTAAGTCTATTTTCCTATTGAAGAGGCCTGTTTTTTGTGTTTTTTTTTTTTCCAAGAATAGCCTTGAGTTTGGATTCAGAAAACTGTTCCTGCTTGCATTGATAGTAACCTCCTCTGCAACCAGAAATAGGCAGTAACACACACCTGTGTGTGCACATTGCCTTTCTATGCAAAAGATGTAGCTTTTGTACATTATCAATGGACGAAAACAGGCTTGGAGCCATTCAAAAAGTGGCACTATTGGAGGCAGAGGTGTCACAAGGCTCCAAGAATTAACACAGACATGGCCAAGAGCAATACTGCTGAGGTTTGCCTGTTTAAAGATGCTTACATCAAGCTTGGCTGGACTGTATTTGTCCGCTAGTGCCAGTCAGCCTGGCACCTTTAAGTACCATGCTCAGTAACATAAATACTGACAGAAAACATTCTTAAAAAAAACTTTTTATTTTCAGGTGAAACCACTGCTGCAAGTCACCCGCCAAGAGGAAGAAATGCAGGCCAAGGATGAAGAACTACAAAAAACTAAGGAAAGACAACAAAAAGCAGAGAGTGAATTGAAGGAGCTGGAACTGAAACACACACAGGTGATTTACAGCTCTGAGCTCCTGGGAAATGCTAGCCATTCTTTCACCATTTCTAGAAGCTATTACAGTAAAGGTGTCTTTTTTTCTTTGTACTCATGATTGTATTCACAGCAATGGTCCAGAACAAAAGTTCAGTGCAGACAAACTCCTAGGTACTTCAGTAGAGGTCTAACGTCCACACAAGAACCTGTGGTAGAGCTGCCTGCCTGTACACTAGGACTATCTAGTAAAAAGACACTGTGGGGCAATTCGCAATCCAAGTCTTAACTTCCTACCCATTTTATTTGCATAGCTTTGTGAAGAGAAAAACCTCCTTCAGGAACAGCTTCAGGCAGAAACTGAACTGTATGCTGAAGCTGAAGAGATGAGAGTCCGTTTAGCTGCTAAGAAACAAGAGCTGGAAGAGATTCTGCATGAGATGGAAGCCAGAATTGAGGAAGAAGAGGAGCGCAGCCAACAGTTGCAAGCAGAAAAGAAAAAGATGCAACAACAAATGCTGGTAAGGAGGCATAAGGGACAAATACAGACAATAACTTGTATCTCACAGAGAAAAAATGGAGACTGGCAAACCTCAGATCCTACGAAAGTGCTTGCTACGCAGCCCTCTCTAGAATATATGTCTGTGCTACTGAAGTAAGAACAATCAATTGATGTTCTGTCCTCCAGAGTTCTCTTCTTCCTCATCCCAGTTTTAAAAAATCTTTTCTCTAAAAAATCATTTTAACAAATCTTTCCTTCTAAATCACCAAGCATTACAGATTGTCTAGTTCTTAATAAAAACAACAAAGTCTACAACATACAACCCACATACAGTGACAAACATTAAGCGTTTCCTATAATCTAAGCAGTATTTTATTTCCAGAATACATGTTTTGTGGGTTTCTTTTCCCCTCAAAGGACCTTGAGGAACAGCTGGAAGAAGAAGAAGCTGCAAGGCAGAAACTGCAACTTGAAAAAGTAACAGCAGATGGCAAGATAAAGAAAATGGAAGATGATATTCTCATAATGGAAGATCAGAATAACAAGCTGACCAAGGTAAGCGTTGTGGGTCCATTTTCTTATTTTGTGAAAATAGTGCGAGATGAGAGAAAACCTTCTCTTCTGCTAGAACAACAGGAATACTCTTGACTATATAGTCTCATGGGTGTACAGGTTCACCAGACCATCAGTCCAGCCTCTGTTGAACAAGTTTCTGACAATTTTTCCATGCTTATTTAAACAATTAAAAATTGTGTAAAACTACTGGTTTTGAGGTCTGTTGTGGTAACAAAATCTTCAAGCAAAATACCCACAGCAGTCAAGCACAATCAGTGGAAGACTGGTCCCAAGCAGAGTAAATAATTCTCTTGGTTTTCAACTAATTTCAACCAAACTTCATGATTAAAACTAGAAGTAAGCATGTGTTCCAGTACTTTTTGAAAGCGGATGCTCCTCTGAACTGGGACCTGTACTTACCAGCCATTAGAATGAGTACAAGATTCTAATAGCAGCAGATTAGAGAATATGGAAGTCGTAGACACCACTCCTCAGCTCCTCTGTAACTGACAAATTGAAACAGATCACTACAATCTCAAGAAATACAGCATAAAAAGACAGTATCTTGGACGTTTTTTAGATGGCAAAGAGTTACTTCACAATCACCAATGACAGACACTTTTGTTAACAGTAAAGTATTTTATTTTTCTTAAGGAAAGAAAACTCCTTGAGGAAAGAGTAAGCGATCTAACAACCAATCTTGCAGAAGAAGAAGAAAAAGCCAAAAATCTTACAAAGCTGAAAAACAAACATGAATCTATGATTTCAGAACTCGAAGGTAACATGAACAAAAGTGGTTTATATCTTTTTTTTTGCCTTGGCACACAACAAAAAAACCCCATAAACTGAATCTGGAGAGAACTTCTAAAAAATTTGTGGGGTATTTTTGCAAATTTCTTATGCTGAAACTATTTTGTGTGTGAGAATCCCCAAAACCCCAGGGTACATAAACCATAGATACCTATTTTTTTTCTACATACAAAACAGTAGAGGAGAGAAAATTGGGAAAAATTAATGCTTCTTCTGGAGAAAAATAAATAAATTATTCTTTGGAGTGGCTAGAAATAAGTGATGACAGTAAGGTATTGCATATTGCTTCAGAAATGCAATGATTTGTAGTTAAATGTATGGCCTCACTGGAGGCCAGAACATTTTTTTTTGCCTAAGTTCAAGATCAGAATAAGGACTCCTTGCACTAATGCACTCCCATGACCAAAATCCTTACTTTTTCAGTGCGACTGAAGAAAGAAGAGAAGAGCAGACAAGAACTGGAGAAAATTAAGAGGAAGATGGAAGGGGAGTCGAGTGATCTACATGAGCAAATCGCAGAGCTCCAGGCACAAATTGCTGAGCTGAAGGCACAACTAGCCAAGAAGGAGGAAGAGCTGCAGGCTGCTCTAGCCAGGTATTCACTCCTGAATCTGCACACAGGTAGAAAACCCAGGCTCGAACATATGTGTCTCCCTTCCCAGACACTGAGATGCTGCAGTCATGAATCTCATCTCTTAGTTACATCCTCCCTGCATGCTTTCCTCATTTCCAAATTTCCTTTTGCAAAAAATAATTATACTATTGTTTGCCCATAGACACATAATCTTTCCTCCAGATATCAAAACTCCTCTTCCCAATGGCATTGTCACTGCTGTCAAATAAAGAATGAAATGTAACAACATACTTCATAAGCAAAAGGCAGGAATTACTTAAGAGTCTGACCTTGATCCATTCCAGAGTCTCAGTGGATTTTCGATATAAATTTAAGAGGGACAACACTCAACCAAAAGTTTTGCTGAATTGGCTGTTCAGCATCTCCAGGCACTGTGTTCTGACAAAGTACAGCTGCCAGGTCCCTTTTGTGTCAGTACACCCTCTTTCTTTGGTACTTTCTTGCACAGAACCTATACACCTTTAATCTCTGGATACTGATTTCCTCAAAGTGAAATGACTTTTTTTTTTTTTAAATATATAAAATGAAATACTGTCTTTTCAGGCTTGAAGATGAAACTAGTCAGAAGAACAATGCCCTCAAGAAGATCCGTGAATTGGAATCTCACATCTCTGATCTCCAGGAAGACTTGGAGTCTGAGAGAGCTGCAAGAAACAAAGCAGAAAAACAGAAGAGAGACCTAGGTGAAGAGCTGGAGGCTCTTAAGACAGAGCTTGAGGATACTTTGGATACCACAGCCACCCAGCAAGAGCTCAGGTATGGAGACGTAGCACATGGGCCAAAAATAAATGTTACCAAGCTCAGTACAATACTGACTAGTAACTATGCAGTAGTACTATTTTCCCAGTGACTGGAATACTCTTATCTGCTGCTGCTCCATTTATGTGTATTACCTTCCAGAGCAAAGCGTGAACAGGAGGTCACTGTACTGAAGAGAGCTCTGGAGGAGGAGACTCGAACTCATGAAGCCCAGGTCCAGGAGATGAGACAAAAGCACACTCAAGCTGTGGAAGAGCTAACAGAGCAGCTGGAACAATTTAAACGGGTAAACAGAAATCCATCTTATTGAAAACTATCCACTAGATAACATTGCTTCCTTTTATAGATCATCTTTCTTCACTTCATGGTTGTAGGCTAAAGCAAACTTGGATAAGACCAAACTGACACTGGAGAAAGAAAATGCTGATCTGGCTAATGAAGTCAGGAGCCTGAGTCAGGCCAAACAAGATGTGGAGCACAAAAAGAAGAAGCTGGAAGTACAACTGCAAGAGTTACAGTCCAAATACACCGATGGAGAGCGTGTTCGGACAGAACTCAATGAAAAAGTTCATAAGTTACAGGTAGGATGGAGTGGCACCTTTTGCTGTGACACCTTGTGCTTGAGAAGACCAGTTTACACTGTTCTGTGAGGGTATATCTGGTGGAATCCTGGCCCTGTCAACTTCAGCTGAAATGCTCATTTTTTTGTCATCTTCAGGGTTCCTACCTTGAACTCCTACCTCAATTATCACACAATTAAACAATTACAACCACTCTGTCTTATGGAAGTGAGAGCTTTTAGTCTCACCGTCCCTCTGTACACGTTGCAGTCCGTAATGCCACCACTGGTTCAGTGACTGTGCTGCATGTTTTGCAGAGTTTCTTTCTGTTCATTCATTTTTGGATGGTGAGGAATGTGGCTTCTGGAAATGGATTAGACAGCTATTAAACACATAAGGTGCTCAGAAAAAATGACCACGAAATGAGAATGCTCACTTACCTATGATTTAGTGTCTAATATATAAATAACTAAAGATAATTTAAAATGGTTCTTTGGTAGAAGTTCAATGTCCAGCAATACTAATCAAGCTTATTGTTACAACTTTGTTCATAGCAGCAGTAAGCTTTTCTTTATTATTTTAAGTCAGTGGATAATCAAAATGCATCAACTTCTGTCAAACTTGGGAATAGGAAGGAAAATCCACAAAAATCCGCATTCCCCTTTGCAATTCATTGAAAAGAGTACACTAGTATTGCCTTATGAATATGACTATGTTTTGATATACAGTCATAAAATGCTAAGGTAAATTAGACAAAAATGGCATTAGACATTGGGAGTCTTAATACACAGGTCACAAAGATGACATGTGCAGAGTTTGGTGTAGGATTTAGTTCCACGGGACTTAAATCCCACATATTGTCCAGAAAAATTATGGCAAAATTGTGAATTCCAGTTAAGCTAGAAACACTGTGGGTGCTTGAGGTGACCCAGAAGCATAGGAGCAGATTCAGATCCTGTTCAAAGTTAAGATTTCAATGTAGAGTAAACTAAAGCTTGGAGTAAGATTTTGAAGTTGTGCAAAATAACTGAGTTTATTCACTGTGGTGTCTCATAGGTTGAGGTTGAAAATGTTACTGGTTTGCTCAATGAAGCAGAAAGCAAGACAATCAAATTGACCAAAGATGTTGCAACCTTAGGATCTCAGCTACAAGATACACAGGTAAACTTTCATCCAGTAACAGCTCACCTACAATATTTATAAAATGCACTATAAAAAGACCTAACCTAATGACTGTATTGCCGATTGATGTGATGACTGTAGGAGCTGCTTCAGGAAGAAACGCGCCAGAAGCTAAACGTGTCTACCAAGCTTCGTCAGTTAGAGGATGAGAAGAACAGCTTGCAAGAGCAGTTGGATGAAGAAGTAGAAGCAAAACAAAATCTGGAGAGACATATTTCAACACTGACAATACAGGTATCAGTGCAATAGCTAAATCACTAGCTCCGTCACTAAGAGTTTTGTCAGTAATTCCAGAGGTTTCAGATCTGTAGAACTATCCTGGCACAGCACACGGACCTCAGGAACTAGTGCTGTTAGCGCAGATGGCATCAGTGAAGCTCCACAATGGAGCCAGCAGTCTCCCCTTCCTTTAAAGTGTGATCTCTAGGACAGGTACAAATGCGAGGTAGCTCCCAAGATAGTCTTGCATGCTAGGCCTGTATGTGCATACTAGATCTGTGGTCTGCCTCATTTTATGAGGGCTGGGTGATGGGTAACTGGTCTCTAGCTTCACATGGGTCAAATTAGATAAAATTTCTGGATCTTGGTTGTCTCCTGGCCATCTTCTCTGCCAAGCTTTGTTGTCACTGCTATAAAGATTTGTCCTCTGAATTCAACTTTCAGCTCTCTGACTCTAAGAAGAAGCTACAGGAATATTCCAGCACAATAGAAATCATGGAAGAAGGCAAAAAGAAATTTCAGAAGGAAATTGAAAGTCTCACACAACAGTTTGAGGAAAAGGCTGCTTCTTACGACAAACTGGAAAAAACCAAGAACAGACTCCAGCAGGAGCTGGATGACCTGGTGGTGGACTTAGATAACCAGCGTCAGCTGGTCTCCAACCTGGAGAAGAAACAGAAGAAGTTTGATCAGGTATGGACTTAAGATTCTCCCTTGCTGTGACATCACCCAACTTCTCTGGAACTCACAGAGACTCCACTGGTTTAGTGAAAGATAAAGCAGGGACAAAAAAATAAACTAAAATTTAATTACACATAGACTAGTTAGTTTTGTATTTATATACATTTATCAAAAAGCAGAGATTGTTCTCTGTCATTAATAACTGACAAGACAGTTGCAATAGAAAAACCCTATTACTAATGACTTCCTGTATTAACACTACCTTTTTACAGATGCTAGCTGAAGAGAAAAACATCTCTTCAAAATATGCAGATGAAAGGGACAGAGCAGAAGCTGAAGCTAGAGAAAAAGAAACAAAGGCTTTGTCATTGGCCCGAGCACTTGAAGAGGCTTTGGAAGCCAAAGAAGAACTGGAGAGAACGAACAAAATGTTGAAAGCTGAAATGGAAGATCTTGTTAGCTCCAAAGATGATGTTGGCAAGAATGTAAGTTTTGGGCTTCAAACGATTTCCACAATAATAACTTAAAATAGCAGCTAACAAACAGATCATTGTTTTCAGTGTGGGAAATTCTCTGTAGCACACAAATCCATTCAGCAAGATCAGATATTTCATACAGAATTCAAAGGTTATTCCATTTGGGCCCAAACTTTCAAGAGGCCTGGTGAAGTAACTGTAAGCCATCTTTATTTTTAACATGACTTCAAGCATGAAGAAGATTCTTATTGATTTCTAACACTTAAAAAACATCGAAGAGATTCTAAATAATTTACTAGTTTATTAAGCAGCTTTGAACTTGTAAACTCTACAAATCTGATTTTATTAGTTATATTTGACTTTGCCACCAGCCTAAGGTTTACTTGTATAGCTGCAGCAAGTTTCCACTGATGCATTGCCTATCACTTCTTTTAATACAGTCATATGATAATATTACTTCTAATACTAAATAAGCTCAATTATGATACTTGACTAGATTAAAAATGAAAGTTTGGGATAAAGAGAATCTCAGGTTATTTTAAGACAGGTTTGCAAGTGTACAAAAAATGCTAATTTACCACTTTCAGTGCAAATTAGTTAATTCATTGTCCACAGCGGATATTTTCAAATGTGGCCTATACTGCAGGTAGACTGTGTTTAACTAGAATTATTTTTATTTCTTGTAACAAGTCTATTAAATTCTCATTGCTTGAAAGGTCCACGAATTGGAGAAATCTAAACGGACCCTTGAACAGCAAGTAGAAGAGATGAAGACACAATTAGAAGAGCTAGAGGATGAGCTACAGGCTGCTGAAGATGCCAAACTCAGGTTGGAGGTTAATATGCAGGCCCTGAAAGGCCAGTTTGAAAGAGATTTACAAGCTAGAGATGAACAGAATGAGGAGAAGAGAAGACAACTACTTAAACAGGTACCATTCCCTATTATTGCCTTTGTACATATCTAACCAGGCCAGCTGAAAGTCCCTAGCCTCATACCATTATTAAAAGCACCTTACTATAATGAGAAGAAAACATTATATTGCCTTGTGCTTGGCAAATTAAAAAAAAAAAGTAGGTTATTGTACTAAACAGGCACAAAACTGCGTAACTTTTTTCCTGTTTCAGTAGCAGATGCACAATTGCCAACAGATGTAGAAATTTAACACTATAACTAATATAGTATGAAACATATGAATTGTTATTTCTGACACAGTCAGAAGAACTTTCCCTATATTCTCAGTGCAAGTGAAAAAAAGACAGCTTCTAATACATCTGCCTTCTCAAGGCACACTGAATGGATACAAAAGCATTGGAAATGAAAAAAGACAGGACATGGCCTATTTGTATAGTAGTGTTGTGACAGCAAGGACAACTGCTGTAGTTATCTTGTAATATACATATTTCCATGAATACAGAACCCAAACTGCTGACTCCTTTCAAGAATCTTTAATTTTTAGGCAAAATGGAAATCTCTTTTAATTGCCAGGGAAATCATAATTAATAGAGATATAGGGAGCTGTATGTAGGGGGCTGTTGGATCTACATCTGAGCATAGCCAGATTAAGCTGAAAAAAAATCACCTTGGAGGAAGGCACAGTTCACCAGTCTTAAAGAAAAATGAACTATATGATGCAACACAAATTGTTGCTGTATGTATAACGTTATTCAGACATACACAGAGTGTTTAAGAGTGCTCAAGGACTTTCCTAAACTTAAGTTGTTTTCTTTAATGATCAGCTCCATGAATATGAAACGGAACTGGAAGATGAGCGGAAGCAACGTGGTCTGGCAGCTGCAGCCAAAAAGAAGCTGGAGATGGATGTTAAAGATCTAGAAAGCCAAGCTGATTCTGCTAATAAAGCTCGGGAAGAAGCCATCAAACAACTTCGCAAATTACAGGTATGTAATCCCACAAATATAGTTTTTCCCACTACTGTGTTTTGTACAGCCACAATATGAAAGTTAGGTGACATCTGCAAACTTGATGCCTATTGCAGATGATTGGTTAAAGGGGGAGTTTTAACTAGACTCCCAGATGCAAATATCTGTACTGTAGTGCTCAGTTTGAATGACAATGGAAAACTTCACTGGCAAACCATGAAAATATTAAATCTCATCATTGCAGAGAGCTTCCAAAATTCTTTGGCCAACACTCATCTGCTATTGACTTACCCACAGGAAGGAAAACATAGATTCCCACATAGAGAAAGGGCTACAGGATAAAAATCTATTACAGGGCTTTAAACCTGATTCTAGCACTTGACTCAAAAGCATAAAACTGTTCAGAAATCATGTTGTCCCTGAATTAGCATTTTCCTGTTTGTACTGTAAGTCTCCATATCAACTGTTCTGTCATATGCTGACAGCTAAACAACAAAAAGGGATGTATTGGAAAAATTAAGACTGCACATGTACTCAAATACTCAGAGGAAATAAGGACAATAAGCATTACAAAAGCCGCAGTGTGCAAGTGGAAGCATCGCTCTTCTTGGAATAGCATTTCAGACCTTTCCAACATGTGCTAACTGATCTCTCCAGAAAATATAATTTAAGCAGGCATTATGTGTATGTGTTCTATTCTGTCTAAATTTCTTTCTACTGAAATTGTGATAAAGCCAGACAAAAATAAGTCTCTGTTATTCTTTTCAACCAGGCTCAAATGAAGGACTACCAACGAGAACTGGATGATGCACGGACTGCCAGAGAAGAAATATTTGCTACAGCCAGAGAAAATGAGAAGAAAGCAAAGGGCCTGGAAGCAGAACTCATCCAGCTTCAAGAGGTAAAGTGGGAAACTTAGAGCAGTATGAAGCAGACTACACATGACGTTCAGTAGCAAAACAGAACTGCAATGAAATAATATAACAGCTATCGGGGATGGAAAGCTATAAGCAGCATTTGTTACAAGTTCCACGTGCTCCATGCACTCCACTGAAGTTGTTGGATCTACATCTGAGCATAGCCAGATTAAGCTGAAAAAAATCACCTTGGAGGAAGGCACAGTTCACCAGTCTTAAGGAAAAATGAACTGTATGATCCAACACAAATTGTTTTCAATAGCTATAAATTTCTGAAGTCTTGTTAGTGCTATTATTCCTACGTGTATTAATGTCAGTCTTGTGACTAAAACCAATAAAATAGAAACCAACTGACAGGCTGGATAAAGTGTATTTCATTGTACTTCCCTAGGATTTATGATATGACAAGAATTTATTCCGTTAACAAGACAACCCATCTTACACCAGTTTTAGAAAGTTTACAGTCCTGGTATCATGCTATAACTGTTTGTCTGAACACTTGCTTGCTCATTTTCTTACTATGCTGCCTTTTCCTTTTCTCCTAGGATCTGGCTGCTGCAGAGAGAGCTCGCAAACAAGCAGATTTGGAGAAAGAAGAGATGGCAGAGGAACTTGCAAGCGCAACTTCTGGAAGGTAGGAATAGACTGGATTACTCACAAGGCTGTAAGCTTGCTGCTGAACGTTGCATGGGAGAGGAACTTCTCTTGGCAGCCAACAGCCATCTGGTCTTGACAACACAACATGCACACATATGACTAATTTCATTGAAATATCTAGTTCTCTTTTCTTTATGAATTATTGCCAGTTCATAATAGTTTCAGACACATTCAACTGGTCAGAGCCATAACTACACATTTATTAACTTTAAACTTGCAGGACAAGCCTTCAGGATGAGAAACGGCGCCTGGAGGCAAGAATTGCCCAACTGGAGGAAGAGCTAGAAGAGGAGCAAAGCAACATAGATGCAATGGGTGATCGCATGAGGAAAGCAGTACAGCAGGTGGAGCTCATTTCAGCATGTGACACTTACTGTTTGTACACCAGCGAAAGCTATTTGTGGTTCTGAATAAATATGTGGAGAATTGCCACCTGTCATTTCTCTGAAAGCCTGCAACACTTTTGACAGCATCCATTCTCACCCTTGCAGGCAGAGCAGCTGAACAATGAACTGGCAACAGAGCGCTCAACAGCACAGAAGAACGAAAATGCTCGGCAGCAACTGGAGAGACAGAACAAAGAACTGAGGAGTAAGCTGCAGGAGATGGAGGGAGCTGTGAAGTCCAAATTCAAAACTACAATTGCTGCTCTGGAGGCCAAAATTGCTTCTCTTGAAGAGCAATTGGAACAGGAAGCCAGGTACTGGTCTCCGAGAGGGCACAGCTGTCCATTTATTGTTCCAGTTAAAGAGACAGAAAGTAAACAAAGGCATACAGGATTTGTGTCATCAGGCTCTCAGTGCCCTTAACACTTGGTAAAGTCTCTCCCTCACTTAACGTTTCTTAGGCATATGGCCAGTAAGTGGACTTGTTACAGGTTCTGATTAAGAACCATTTTATTGCTGAAAAGTTCTACTGGTATCAAAGGCAAGGATCTGCTCCCCTGCATTTTAGACTAACTGCCCTATGACCCTGCCAGGTTAATTCCCATAACACATTGTACCATTTGTAGGATTACTTCTTGAGGAAATCACCTTGTGTTTTAGAACACATCTCCTGGAGCACCTCTAGCATACAGCAAAGACTTTTATTTTGATCAGAAGAATGGCCTTTATGTTTTGCTTAGAATTCATCTGTTAAATTCAGTAAGGCCTTTAACATATGGGTCCTTGGTGTTAGTTTCATGAGCAACATGCCTGAGGCAGGTGAAGGCTACAGACCTTCCACATCACTAAACATTGCACTGTCATTTGCAGAGAGAAGCAGGCTGCAGCCAAGACGTTGCGCCAGAAGGACAAGAAGCTGAAGGATGCATTACTGCAGGTGGAAGACGAGAGAAAGCAAGCGGAGCAGTACAAAGATCAGGTATTGGACTATGTCATGAGGGTCTTAGTCTGAGGCACAGCGACTTTCAGATTTTACCCTAAGAAAGGAAGATTCCATGTTCTGCCTTGAAGAAATATTCCTCTAGAAAGCAGACTGTCTGCTTGGATTCTATGCTGGAAGAGCTATACAGCCCTTTGCTAAAAGATGGCAGAATGTAATTCTTCTTCCATGCTGAGTCCAGTGCCAAAGCACTAGTCCTTGTCAATCAGCCAGCTGCAAGTCTGACTGCACAGTGATATATAGGACTGTGCACAACACCCTTATTGGTATGTGAATGGAGACGACGAATACGTATTGTTTGAAAATTTTAGCTTTACCTAATGCATACCAACCTGCAAGCCAGAAAAGCAGAGGTAGGACTGTGCAGCAAAAGAAACAACAAGGTAGTGTCTGAATACAGTATCTATCAGCAAAATGAACTCCCACAAAGCAAAGTTATTTTTACATTTTTTTAGATTTTAAGCTTCTACTTTTGATTCAGGCCATGTTTCAGTAAAACTCTCAAGAGAAGTATGAAATTAAAATGAGGAATGTAAAGCTATTAGATGTGTTTTGAATTAAAGCATTACTCTAAAATTTCCCTTTAGGCTGAGAAGGGCAACACACGACTCAAGCAACTGAAAAGGCAGCTGGAGGAGGCTGAGGAAGAGTCTCAGCGCATCAATGCAAACCGCAGGAAGCTGCAGAGAGAGCTGGATGAGGCTACTGAGAGTAACGAAGCCCTGGGCCGTGAGGTTGCAGCACTGAAGAGCAAGCTCAGGTAGAGTTCCCTTGTTTGGCACAGCTGTTCCCACTCAATAACAGCCTTGAAATTTGGAACTAAACTAGAGAAGTGAAAAAAAATCTGTTCAAGTAAAGAACAGACACTGATAATGCTGCAAAGTTACTCTCTCCTTGTATTAGCTTGGCAGATACAACAAAAGGCTAAAGTCAGAAGGTGAAGTGCATTTCATAGACTGCAGCAGTCTCAGGATTTCAGCTGTGAGATGAACAGCTGTGATAACATGGCACAGGCCTTACTCTTTTTCTAATCAAAACTCCTGTTGGCTTAAATAGGAACAGAATTAGGCTTGGTTGCTTTGAAAACACCCCTTATATAACAGCTGTATCTATTTGTACAGAAGCAGTCACAAAAGGGTAGAAATGCTTGTGCTTTTCACACTTTCACACATGCACAACTCACACACAACAACCGTAAACAGTCTTAGACAACATCACAGGTGGCAAAAGGCAAAGCACATTATATGACTCGTATCCAAAAGTCTCTTTGGACTTCACCACAAAGGGATTCAGTGTCATCAGACCAAGGAAAAGATCAAAATGTGATCAGTCAGCTACATACCCGAGTTCTCCTGCACTCACTGGGTTTGAAAACATCAATTCACTGAAATTTCCATTACTGAAACTTGTTGGGATGAATCCCAAGACTGGAGTGCGGCTATCGATGGCTACAGGCTGTTCAGGAGGGACAGGCAAGGAAGGAAGGGTGGAGTAGGAGGGGTAGGTTGCCCTCTACATCAAGAAATGGATAGAGTGTGAAGAGCTGTCTCTGAAGAGTGGCCATGAGCAGGTTGAAAGCTTATGGGTAAGAATCAGAGACTGAGCCAACAAAGGGAACCTTGTGGTTGGTGCCTACTACAGGCTGCCTGATCAAGGGGAGCCTATTGACGAAGCCTTCTTACTCCAGCTACAGGAGGCATTGCACTCGCAGGCTCTTGTCCTGCTGGGGGACTTCAACCACCCCGACATCTACTGGAAAAGTAGCATGGCGAGCTGTAGGCAATCCAGGAGACTCCTGGAATGCATTAAGGATAAATTCTTAAGCCAGGTAATAGACAGCCCTACCAGAGGGGATGTGATACTGGACCTGTTGGTCACCAACACAAGTGAGCTAATCGGTGATGTCAAGATTGGAGGCAGCCTGGGCTGCAGTGATCATGCACTGGTGGAGTTTACAATCCTGAGGGATATGGTCAGGTGAAGAGTAAAGTTAGGACCCCGAATTTTAGGAAAGCAAACTTCCAGCTCTTCAAAGAG
Source organism: Phoenicopterus ruber ruber (assembly GCA_009819775.1). Classification (NCBI taxonomy): domain Eukaryota; kingdom Metazoa; phylum Chordata; class Aves; order Phoenicopteriformes; family Phoenicopteridae; genus Phoenicopterus; species Phoenicopterus ruber. The sequence goes on along the minus strand of CM020229.1, from coordinate 8,943,909 downwards.
TTAGTCAATAGGACCCCCTGGGAAACTGCCACCAAGGACAAGGGAGCAGAACAGAGCCGGCAGATCTTTGAGGACGCTTTCCACAGAGTGCAAGAGCTCTCAATCCCCAGGTGTAAGAAATCGGGCAAGGAAGGCAAGAGGCCAGCATGGCTGAGTCAAGACCTGCTGGTCAAACTAAAGGGCAAGAAGGAAATGCACAGGCAGTGGAAACAGCGATAGGTATCCTAGAAAGAGTATAGGGATGCTGCCTGGTTGAATAGGGATGGGGTCAGGAAGTCCAAGGTGCAGACAGGGCTGAACTTGGTAAGGGATGCAAAGAATAGTAAGAAGGGCTTCTACAGGTGTATCAGCCAGAAAAGGAAGGTCAAAGAAGGCATACCCCCGCAACGAGCAAGACTGCCAAACTGGTAACAGACAAGGAGAAGGCTGAGGAACTCAACAACATTTTTGCCTCAGTCTTCACTGGCAATCTCTCTTCCCACACCTCTTGAATGGATGGTCCGCAAGACAGGGACTAGGGGAGCAAAGTCCCTCCCACTGTAAGAGATCACGTTTGTGACCACCTGAGGAACCTGAACATACATAAATCAATGGGGCCTGACGAGATACGTCCCAGAGTCCTGAGGGAATTGGCTGATGTTGTTGCAAAGCCACTCTCCGTGATATTTGAAAAGTCATGGCAGTCAGGTGAAGTCCGTGGTGACTGGAAAAGGGAAACATTGCACCCATTTTTAAAAAGGGTAGAAAGGAGGACCCTGGGGACTACCAACCTGTCAGCCTCTCCTCTGTGCCTGGAAAGATCATGGAACAGATCCTCCTAGAAGCTATGCTAAGGCACATGGAGGACACGGAGGTGATTTGAGACAGCCAGCATGGCTTCACCAAGGGCAAGTCCTGCCTGACCAACTTAGTGGCCTTTTATGATGGAGTGACTACATCAGTGGACAAGGGAAGAGCTATGGCTGTCGTCTGTCTGGACTTCTGTAAGGCCTTTGACACAGTCCCCCATAACACCCTTCTCTATAAATTGGAGAGAAAGGGATTTGATGGGTGGACTGTTCGGTGGATGAGGAATTGGTTGGATGGTCACATCCAGAGGCTAGTGGTCAACGGCTCAATGTTCAGATGGAGATCGGTGATAAGTGGTGTCCCTTAGGGGTTGGTATTGGGACCAGTACTGTTTAATATCTCCATCAATGACAGACAGCGGGATCGAGTGCCCCCTCAGCAAGTTTGCGGACGACACCAAGCTCAGTGGTGCAGTGGACATGCCTGAGGGACGGGATGCCATCCAGAAGGACCCAGACAAGCGCAAGAAGTGGGTCCATGTGAACCTCATGAGGTTCAACAAGGCCAAGTGCAGGGTCCTGCACACAGGTCAGGGCAACCCCCAGTATCAGTACAGGCTGGGGGATGAAGGGATTGAGAGCAGCCCTGCTGAGAAGGGCTTGAGGGTACTGGTGCATGAAAAGCTGGACAGGAGGTGACAACGTGTGCTTGCAGCCCAGAAGACCAACTGTATCCTCGGCTGCATCAAAAGAACCATGGCCAGCAGGTTGAGGGAGGTGATTCTCCCCCCCTACTCTGCTCTCTTGAGACCCCACCTGGAGAACTGCATCCAGCTCTGGAGCCCTCAACACAGGAAAGACAAGGACCTGTTGGAGCAGGTCCAGAAGAGGGCCACAAAAATGGTCAGAGGGCTGAAGCACCTCTCCTATGAAGAAAGGCTGAGAGAGTTGGGCTTGTTCAACCTGGAGAAGAGAAGGCTCCAGGGAGACCTTATTGCAGCTTTTCAGTACTTAAAGGGGGCTTATGAGGAAGATGGGGACAAACTTTTTAGCAGGGCTTGTTGTGACAGGACAAGGGGTAATGGTTTTAGACTAAAAGAGGGGAGATTTAGACTAGACATAAGGAAGAAAGTTTTCACAATGAGGGTGGTGAAACACTGGCACAGGTTGCCCAGAGAGGTGGTAGAAGCCCCATCCCTGGAAACATTCAAGGTCAGGCTGGACGGGGCTCTGGGCAACCTGATCTAGTTGAGGATGTCCCTGCTCATTGCAGGGGGGTTGGACTAGATGACCTTTACAGGTCCCTTCCAACCCAAACTATTCTGTAATTCTAAATAAAGAGGCTGACGAATTACAAGGAAATTGCTCTATCTGCATCATCACACCATAAAACTTTGCTCTCTACCTAAACCCAACAGTATTTCAGATGAAAGTAAAGCACCTGCCTAGTTGTGTTCTTGAAGCAGTTTGCCAGTGTGTTACTAGTAACATGCATGAACCTTCCAATGTGGATTTACTTCAAAGTGAAGAGTTAGGGATGTGCTAGCTTTTCCCATTAGCACCATCTTGGGTGGTGCATGCTCCTGGCTGCTTTACAAAGGGGTGGCTGTGTCCAGCCCTTTTTACATAGAATAGCATAAGGCTCTTTTTTGTTTTATCTAAATGTAATGTAATTGGCTGTAATGTACTTTGTTTAATCATTTAAAAGTAATCTACCTACCTCTGATCATGACCATGTGCTTAGTATAACTGCCCGGGACTCTTTATCTCTGTTTCAGAGGGACACAGGAACCTTCGCATGACTAAGCAGGTACCATGCCTTCAACTTTGCAGCTAGCTTGTGTTGCACAAATTTCCATTTTCTTTGGCCCAAGTAAAAATTATTTGAGGTTTCTGCAAACTGTGAAGGCTTGGATATCTTGGCATTAATCTGTTTTATCAAAAGAGACAAATATTACAATAATCTAGCTACCATCAGCTGTTCAGTGATACATCTTTCTTACAAGTAGGTTATGTACTTATGTAGACTTACCAATGTTGCATTCTCACAAGCTCTACCAGAGTACCTAATCAAGTACTCTAACTTTTTCTGCATGAAAATTGTCTTTTTTGCACCTCATCTTTGTGCACAGCCACAAAGATTAAAATTTTTCAAATCAAATACACCATTGTTTAGTAAAATTGATTAAAAGGACTAATGAATATGAAGTGTCACAGCATGTGATTAGAATTTCACAGTATTTCTTATGCATATTGTAATGCTGACTCTAAGGTAAGATCTCATCTAACTCACCTGAGATTTGGGAAGATCTTACTTGCATGTGATTTATCACACTTACACCACACAATCACAGACAAAAGAGAAAATCTTGTCTTTCATTACATAGCACTCCATGCCTGTATTGCTTACAAAGAGCTATTACTAAGGCTTTTAGAGCTATTTTGCAGACATTACGTTGCTCGTCTACTGTTATTAAAACATAAAGCACAGACACAGAAATTAATATTGACACTGTAACCTAGCACAGCATTATATTATACTTTATAACATTCTCTGAAGATAGGAATAATACCTGCTGTTGCAAAAATTAAAGAGCTACTGCCTTGTAATATTTGTATATCTTCTATTTTACATACACTGGATTTTGCTGTGAATATGCAAATATTTAAAGATGATGTCTTGTCCTTGCATGTGCCTTTTAGTCAGCCTAATATTTCCAGTCAGACTGTTATTCAAGCACTACTCCAGTAGCACTTGTTCAAAGGTAGATTACATACAGAGATGCTAAGCAAACACTAATGCTTAAGGCTTGTCTCAACTATACGCATTATTCTAAAGGTACTAATGCGAATAACCACATGAATATTATCAAACCCATAAACCTGTTTAAGAGGAACAGATATAAACAAAAAGTGTTTATCCACAGGGCCAATACCAGTTCAAAGTAGTATTAAGTTTATGCATATTGCAACTGTTTATGTTAATAAGTGGTTAGTGTGTGGTAGGGAGTTCACTTCTTTGTACCCAAAACTATACTGCACAATTTAGTTAGACTCTTGCTGTTATTCCCCACCAGTCCCATGTTCTCTTATAGCACTTCAGTGAATTACTGCAGCACAAAAAGAGCTATCTTACAAATGACTCGTGAGTAATTGAGCCCAAATAGCAGGAGTCCAAGGGGGTAAAGAGTTCCTTCTATTGACAAGAATCAATGAATCTACTGATCTAACTAGAACTTTCTTGTTAAACAGTAATAATAAATATCAGCTATCATAAAATAGTAGACGCTGCTGTTAGACTTTGTCAAGCACATGCCAGCATAGAAATGACATACACTTGTGTTCAATACATGCCATCGGCACCAGAACAACTAAGGTTAACTAACAGCAGATCTTAAATGAAGCTTCATTATCCAGCTAATTGCTTCCTCACACCAAAGTTTAAGGTCAGAATTGTGGAAAACAGACTACATGTCATGTTTCCACCTTGGAAACACAGATTTATGCCTCTGAAATCAGTTAGTCCACCCAATGTTCCTACCTGCTTCCCCTGTATGGAAGACTGAACTTTGGACCTAAATAGGTGCTTCAGAAAGGACAACACCGGCTTAGTCTTTTGCAAGGACAAGACAAGCCTTTAAATATTTATGCATGACTGCTGTACCCAAAAGTGCGGAGTCGGATGTATTTAACACCAAATTAGTAATTTTGGCACAACATTCAGTGGTCATGAATTTATTTTATTGCTTATGTCTGTGGTCTCAAGCCTTTACAAAGGTTTGCTTAATGAGGGGCAAGTGAGAGGCCATGTTACAAAACTTAAGCGTTTTGTAGCATAGTAGCAATGGAGGCCAAGAAGAGACAAACCCATCTTCTGTCTCACTTGCTCACACCTCCCCAAAAAATTAACCATGAGGACCAAAGTGTCCCTGCCTTGGGCTGTGGCTATGAAATATATGGGGATGGGAGGGAGACGGGAGAGGAAAAAGGGGTGAGATGGGAAAAAGCATTTTCTGTAAGCTCTTCTGCAAGACACTTGCACTGTTAAGTGTCAGCACCTGAGTTACAACACTGCTGCCAAAGCAGCAATGGTTTCCTCTCTCCATTGGGAAAGAGATCGGAGCTACTCACAACCTACAATGCCATACATGTCAAAGCACCTGTGGTGCTCTGACCAACGCAGTCTTTGCAGAGAGGGACTGTGGGCTCAAAATACCTGCTGAGATCCACAGCACAGCTCCAGTCCCAGGTCTCATGAGCCTTCAGTAACTGGTGAGCTTATTCAGACTGCAGGTCAGAAATTCAGCACAAGCTCACCCTCTCTCTCCTTGCTCTTCTAAAGGGACAGGAAGGACACTCCCCTGCTGTTGTGGGTACAAGCAGCCCCCTTTCCCATTCTTTCCAAGTACAACCAGTTGCAGTCACCATAGGGGAAAACAGCGACATGAAGGGAAGAGTAGGGCAGGGGGGGTTGGGGCAGATGAGACTATTTAGAGGAGAGCTTTAGGCACAAGAACAGGAATCCCATCACAGATCCAAGCAACTGGGAGTCTCAACCTGTCCACAAATTACTCTCATATGCTACAGAACAGAAAGTTGTATTAGAGACCCACAGCTCTTGGCTGTTCTGCATTTAAAAACATCAGCCCCACAGGTACTGTTACAAAACTCTATGCTTACTGGTGAGGACTGCAAATGACCTAACACCTGATTTTTTTTTTTTTTCCCCTCTTACTGCAGGAGGGGAAATGAGCCAGCATCTTTTGCCCCACCCCGTAGATCTGGAGGCAGAAGAGTAATTGAGAATGCAACAGAAGGAGGCGATGAAGAAATGGATGCAAGAGATGGAGATTTCAATGGAACAAAAGCCAGTGAATAAACACGCTTAAAAAATTGCACTGCGGCAATAGGAGGGAGGACGATATTTAGCACTGTATAAGTCTACTCTTAGTGTCAAGGTCACATACACCCACTCCTCTGACAATGATAAAAGCACAACTGCCTTGTCTCCAGTGTATAGGTTGACGTTAAAAGTAATCCAAAACTTATTTTACCATGAAGTGTATTTGAAAAGGTGGGGGTTTTTTTAACAGTCAGAGTAATTCACTTTGAGAATCTTCCAGAAAGTGAGTTCTAGTAGCTCAGATGATTTAAATCCCAGTGAACTATAGTTTACACACGATTTGTGAGACTGTTGCAGGGGAAAAAAAAAAAAAAAAAAAGCATTGGTCAGTTAATCTCTTCTTAAACTTTCATTTTGTCTTGAGTATTCAATAGAGGGTTTTTTCCTGGTTACTACACCCCTGATGCACCATTCACAAGGTGGAAGTGCCTTTTTAATCACTTACTGAAAAATAAAATATCATTTGTTCAAATTAAGTCAACTGTTACAGTTTTATATGCACCATGGATGTGCTTACACACTAATAAAAGGCTATAAAAACTAATCCAGTATTCTTGTGTGCAGGTGTCACTTGGGTGCAATACAGCATGCTCGAAGGGAATGGGGCATGCAGTAGAGCTTCTTCACAACTCAAATACTTTTTAGAAAAGGTCAACTGTAATCATCAGAACAAAAACCTAATTTTCTCCTAAGCAATTGCTTTTGAAAGAATAAAAAAGTATGTACACTGACTTGAATGTAAAATGACATGAAGTACTTGGGATGGGTTTGGTTACCTCATGGACACACAGTGGTAACTGAGGTGCCCTAGAACGTATCCAAGGGCTGACAGACATGACACAGGACATGTAGGAGACTTGCAGCATTCTGGTGCAGCAGCTGGAAAGCAGGCAGGGCCCTAAGCGTCTGTCTTTAGCCAACTGAACCCACAGTTGAAGTCTGTACGCACAGGGATATTTCCAACTAAAGCCTGTAAAGCACACTGAAAACAATTAGAAACAGCAGGCCACATTGAATGCAGCGATCCAAGCCAAGCTATTCTGCATTAAGGGATCAGCATGCCGTTACTTTTTATTTTTGGAGCACTCCAGCAGGACTGCAGCCCACTCCTGGGAACTACCAGGACCTACCACAAATCCATGCAGCTGTAGTACTTTCAGACAGCAGCTAGCTTTGTGGTCACACTGGGGCAGTAGAGAGCTGTGCACAGCAAAGCCAGGTGTAAAATTACTCTAAATGGAGTACAGCGAGTTTACTCCATGTCTTAGATCATCCAGCAAGTGAACCTTAAGCAGTGTGACTACAGGGAGAGCAAGTCATGCAAAAACATCTACCTTGACAGCTAATGCAATCATCTTCTAAATCTAAGCATTGTTCCAGAAGGCACAGAGATCATGAACTGGAGAGTCAAACTAAGCACCATTTAGCCAGCAGAATCAGAGCCCAAAGAATTCTCTTTGCTCATGAAAGAGTAAAGGAAGAGTTTAAATAAGAATCCATTTAGAGCAATTAAGATGACAAGCTGCAGAGGAGGGGGGTTAGGAGCTATCAGATATGACCTTTTCATTGCTTGATCAGTCACGCAGCCCAGCTCTGTAAACATGCCCAAGAGCTGGCTGTTACGCACACAGCTTGTGAGCCTGCATGTGTGTTAACAAGGAGATCAAAGTCGTCAAACTTCATATAGAATGGCCTTAATCACTAATGCTTGAAGCAGAACCAGCAAACTGAACGTGGAGCCCTTCTAAAAGGAATTAATCTAGAAAATTCACTTGCATAATGGTAGAGGTTGGTCTGATGGTTAGAGCACTGCCCTATCACTTGAAGAAACTCCGGTCCCTGTTCTGCAAAGCTTGTGACAAAATAGGGAGTCAGAGTTTCTTTAGTAACACCACAGAAACCATCCTTCTGCAACAGTGGCTGAACTAAAGTTTCCCTCCCCCCCAAAAAGTTCCTCTCTGTACCATTACAGAGGTGACTGTTCTGGAACAAATTATTTTGACAATTCTCAATATCATATCCACCCATAGTCTGTCTGATTATCTCTGCAGTCACATTAATAATATATCTGTAAAATATATAATACTAGCACTGCCACGATTTTCCAACTTTCTACCTTGTCTCAGTGCTGTGTCTCAATCTGACTGCAAGCCAACTTGCTCACCAAGCAGGCAAATTCTGGCAAGATAAGGAAAATGCAACTTGTCTTGACTGATCCCTCCAGGCCACACAGTCCACTGAACCGTAGTCCATGTGACAGCACAACTAACAAAGTAGCCCACATGCTTCTGCTCCTCATGGGTAAGGAAAGAGTGTCAACTCCCTGCGTGAGAGGAGAGGACAAAAATCATGTTAAAACAGCCAGAGTTCAAGATTTTAAGAGAGCAATGCCAATACTAAGCACTGTAAATCACAGAGGCATCTTTAGCTATGGCAATATTTACATTCCTTAGGGTAGAAAACCATGAGAAGAAAGAGATGTAGGAAAATCTTTGCATATGATTCAGCAAAACAAACAATGTCTCTTTCAGCTTCATTGACCAGAAACAGATGACAAACTGGTAGCAAACATCTGTGCATAGACCACAGTGACAACTTGCAAAAAAAATCAAAATGAATCAACAACTAGCATTCAAAATAAGCTTTATTCTGCTCCCCAGTTAAGCCAGCTTTGTAGATGGTCTGAATAATGGGAATGGTCTGTGGTTATTTCCTATTCCCGAGAAACAAATGCATCAGTGGCTGTTTTCACAGCATTTTCTTAAAAAAACCCACAAAAACACCCCAACCCACTTATGCATTCTTTTATCAAGTAAGTTCTCCCCATCCCCCGCAAAAAAAACCCATTAAAAAAAAGTTTAGTCACGATTATTTTTGCAAGTACAGGCTTCCTTAAGGTACATTAATACTGTGAGTGAACCTACTCCATTTAAAAAACAAACGAAAATGCAGTAATATCCTATAGAGGAAAAAAACTGACTTAAAAATAATTTTCTACTCATATACACTTGTCTAGCATAAAGGACTTTTCAGGTTAAAAACCATTTCTATATTAGTAACAGCTGAAAGCATATATTCTCATACCAAAAAAAAAAACCCCAAGAACAAAATCACTAGTACCCAAGACACATTAATAAGTGAAGTTTGGAAAGCAGTAAAACCCACCTATTAAGATGTTAGAACTAGGAGCTTAATCAGGTCTCTTGCTTCCTACAACAACCAGTCTTTACGGGCCACAACATGGCAAAAGAAAATGTCTGTATGCTAACCCAGTCCAAAGTCTCCTGCCTTGCTGTTAGCTCTGGGATCTCCTAAGCACTCTAAGCACTAGGCATTCCTCACCTTTAACCGTGACCTGTTCTTTATGGCAAATCATTGCTTACAAAACCATCTTACCACTATAGGGGCAGGTTTCTGTGTAGCAAGATTCTGACCAGCAAACATCCCACAGAGTTGAGCAGCTTCCCCGCAGAAATATACCCTTCCTCCACATAAAACCACTCCTCTAGTTCAGGTGACTGCAGCACACAACACCCATGATAGAGAGCCAGCACAACCAGAATTTAAGCCAGAACACCATGGTGCTGTATTAACACCAAAAGCTAAATCCTGAGCAGCTGTATAGGGAATATTGTCTCTGTTGTAGGTAGAGGGACAATGGCTTTGACTGGCAGTGTCAAAAGAAGCAACTTTCAAGGAGTTATTTACAGCAACCAATGAAGGAAGCAATTTGAAGTCCTGCACTGCTAGGCAGCATTTCTTTATCACACTACTCACGGAACTCAGCCAAGAGGCCAGACTGGGCAAGGCCACAGGAGGTCATTGCCAACTGCAGCTTCTTGTTCAGTTCTGACCTACCCCAAGACTGCTGCCTGATTGCTCATTGATATTCTCTTTAAAACTAAAGTTTAAAATATATATATATTTTTTCCTTTTCCAAAGCCCATCAGACTTTTCATAGCAGCATCTTGACGACACTTTGTGAAGGATGGCTCATTGGTCCCGAAATATTTGAAGGTCGTGTTCCAAACTCCAGGCGTTTCACTAACCTGCAATACAAAATAGAAGTTAGTGCATTTCTTCCTCAGTTTCATCATCTTCAGAGTAACTGGTCACTTCCAGAGTACACCACCAGCTCGAGAAATCAACAGATAAATGAATATCACTCTGAGCACTAAGTGAGCTCATTACTTAACCTGGCTGAGTTACCACCGTAACACAGGGCTCCATTTCCCTCTGAGTAGCGAGAAGCTTTTACAGGTATTGGAATTTCAGTTCTAGCATTACAGCAGTAGATGTATAATCAGCTGCATGAATATGTAAATGTAGGGCCCTTGAGGCTTTCTTTGTAGGAGCTTTCATAAGGTTTCTCCCCATGCTGGGATAGCAAGTACAATGTGGAGCACTCCTTCCACACAACAACTTTAGGCACCGGGTAACAGGACAATCCAATATTCCCAGCACAAGGGTCTAGCTGAATAATTAAGTCTGGAACAAATTGTACTATAGGCACTTAATTTACAGAGAATTTAGAGAACGTGCAGTACAGGATTGGCAGGGTTTAAGCAGACACTGAACGGCAATTTGCAATAACCTTGGTGATTTTTCTTCATTTGTTTAAAAAAAAGACAACCAGTTGAAGTGTTCAGAAAAATTTATAATTTGAATCAAGTAACTTCCTGTCAGGTGCTCCTCAGAAACACATCTTAGCAATCGTAAAGCATTCTGATTGAAAGAAGCCATTATTTGCCTTTTTTCCAGTTCTTCCATAAATGAGAATCTTAACTGTGATAAGGGAAGTCCCTACATGCCATAATGTTCCTGAGACATCACTTGTACAAGAATATAAGGCATAAAACAAATTGAGCCAATAAGAACTCCTCTGTTGTACTTCGCCCCATTTAAACACTGGGTTTATAATAAAAGACATGTATTACATTTGCTTTGAATTTGTGGTTTTCAAAACTTGATTCCAGCTAGTCTTTGAATTTCAGCAGCTCGTGATTCCAAACTTTAAACTGATCTGAAACACTCAAATCATAATCTTGAATAACTAAATTTCATATCTTTTGAAAACAAATCTGTCTCTACCAAAACAAAGATTTAATACTAAATAGAACAGCACCAGTCACTAAGTTCTAACATCAACAGTTCTCACTAAGACACAACAGCAGAGAACACACTCACCCTGTATCACACAGAGGCTGATGAGGACTCAGGCGTGTTTCAAGAACATCTCTGTTCATGTACATGGACACCGTGGTTCTGTTTGGAGACTGGTCGTACACAAAGTTTCGGCAAGATGCAAGTTTGGACTCCAAAGCCTAATGTAAACACAGATGAGGCAAGTGTCAGATATCACCCTTCTCTTTCACAAGATGGCATTGTTGCACGCCAGAATGCATTAACAGTGTTGGGGGAGGGTGTGTGTGTGTGTTTCTTTTAGAATGAGTTGTCTAGTAGAGGAACCTGCTAGACCCCAGTGCCACACGAGTTCTGAATTTTTGAAGAGATGAAGCCAGTCATCTCTCTAAAGCTGAATCTCTGTTTCTGTAGGGGAGGTTAAGGAGTTGCTGCTGTTCACCAGCAGGAACACAAAATCTTCAGCATCCTCAGGGAGATTTTGACATCTTTCTTACAGGCATCACTTTTTAGATTACTAAATGTTCATTTGAGCTATCTGCTTCCCTAGACACATATTAGGTTGTGTGTACCAGGTGGTACACCTGACGGAACTGAGCCACAGATACCCTATTCCCCACCACATGCTCCCATCCTAGATCATTCCACCTTTGTTGCTGGGTTACTCTTCAGCTGTATCAGTTCCGCAGCTCAGCCCACCAAAAAGTCATGCAAATACTTGTGCCAACACAGCACAGGGGCATAAGGGAGAAAACAGAAGGAAGTCATGGGATAACTTTTCCAGCATCAGCACTACCTTAAATGTCATGTTAAGCTGTAGTTTGACATTAGACCTTGATCAAAAGACTACTGGACTCTTAAGGCAAACTTCACCAGAAGCCCTCTGGACAGCAGGCATCAGCCTTTCTTCTCTGCCTTTCATGGGAGCAAATCCCTCCTTATGCCAATTTATTCTTTCTGCACATGCGCTTTCAGAAATTTGCGGAGGAAGACTTTATCCCCATGTGGATAAGATCTTAGAAAAGCAGAGCAGGGCCCATCTTTATTTGGGAGTTGGGCAGAAACATACAAAGTCCAGACCAAATTTCAAGGCCACGCTTAGCTAAGCTAGGGGCAAGATACTCTTTCCAGTCTCTCCTGAGCAGCAGCACAAATTGCGCTGGCTGCAGTTTCAGACAGTTCTATCTTTCCAAGAGCATTGGCTAGCAGGGAATCACTCACCCCGACTTTTCGCAGCAAGTCTCCCACAATGTTAAGTGCAGATATTCTTGCAGCAGGTGTAAGAGGGGTTGCACCGTAACTGTCCTCAAGACCTGCAGGGCAGGTTAAAGGAGGATACATTACTCATTTAAAAAAAAAAAAAAAAAAGCTTTGACACTAGAAGTCAGAAGACAGCCTGACATACAGAGCAGATGAAACATCAATATCTTCACCTTTTTGTATCTCACCTCCAGATCTTTCATATCCGTTAGGAATATGAAGCACCATCTCCGTGAGACAGCTCAAGTTACACTGTCCTAAGCTAAAGTCTCTAGACATGCTGCAGCTTGGGTTTCTAGAGATCTATTCTACCAGCCTACTCTGCATCTCTGTTGCTGCAGTGGGACCAGAGGAACGTGTCCTCAGAGAGAACCATCGTCTCTCATTTTACTACAAATCTTCAAATCCTCTCACTTTTACAGAAGTATTAATTCCTCCACACAAAATACATAATTTTAGGTTAAGCATACTGAAGCCCACAATCAAACCTTGTTAGTGCTCAGAGCTATAATATCAAATCATCAGAATGTGACAGTACAACTCCCTGCATTTACACATATACATGAACAGTTACACAAATTTCTGGCTTTTTAAGTAAGAAGATGAGAGAGTTAGTGTTAGAGGTTTTACATACTGAAACAATCAGTGCTCACAAAAAATAAGTAACTGATATTATTGACATGAAAGCAGAGATATAGTCATTTAGTACAGACAACTAGGATGACTTGTCAGTGTCCTGCTGTTCCAGAATAAAAAGAAAGCCTCTCTTAAAGAGCACCTACTCTCACAGAGATGCCAATTCAAATAACACAAGAAATGCTTTTCTGCCCCATTAGTGTTTCATTGACTCCGCTTTTCATAGGCCAGGAAAAAATGAGGTTAGTGGTTATTAAAGCTGACTTTCATGAGTGTGCCACTGAAGATCACATTGAAGTTTTTAAAATCCTTCCCCTAAGTTAGCCCAACATCTCTGGGACAGTTGTGAACTAATAGTAAAGTCCCAACAGCTCATCTTGTCCCTCACAATTATTATTACTGGACAGTTCAAGTCAAATGGTAAACCCCTAAAATCACAGTCTATGAATACTGAGAACATGGTGACTGGATTTAGGTGTATTAAACTGAAACACTCAGCTCAGCTCCCTTCTTCTCATTCCTACTTTAGCCAGAAACTATAGTAAAAACAAGAGCATCAAATAGTATTTCTGTGCTGGTTCCCTGTCAGTCACCTCTCCTAAATGTTGCAGGGGTGGGTATGTTGATGTTGGGTGCCCGGTGCACTGAGGGAGTTGAAGGCACAGATAAGGACGCTTGAACTGCAGTGTCTGTTCGTTCTGTTTCCAAGGTAGTTCGCATTGGTGTTTTGTGTTTCTCCTGTTTCTGCTGCACTGCAAGCTCTTGTCGTAGATCTATGAAGGAAGCAACACAAAGCAAACCTTTGGAGTATGTATCCACCAAGATAAAAACAGGTGAGAAAGTTTGTTTTTCTCAAAAGATTACTTCACCCCTGCAAGGGGAACAAAGTCACTTATCCTTGTAAGGATTACTCCAGACATATGTTCAAAATCAGAACGATCACTTAAGGCTTTTCTAGGATTGTGGCTCAAGATGTTTTTGTAGTATTAGTTCAGTTGCTATTATCTGGCTTTAATTTTCATACTCTTTCACAAGGCTCCCTTCAAGGCAGGGAATTAACTCCTTTCCAAATGTTACAGGCTGGTAAGCAGAGGCACATCAAGACTGAGGCTAGGCAACTTGGCACACCTTGGCTACATTCCAGCTCCCTGCCAGGCTGAGATCCTACCTATTGTACCCTTTTCTCTTCTACCCTGGTTTCCACATGAAGGAAACCTGAGCTGAGGCCAGGTGGAAGCCACACCATTATCTAGCCAAGGGAGAGAGCACTTCTGTCCACAGCCTGGCTATAGCTTATGGAAACCACTCAAGAGTACAGAATCTGAGCAGAACTGAAAATAGAGGGTGTTCTTCCAGCTCCATGGTCTCCTTCTTCCCACCCAGCCTTATTGACAGATATCAAGAAGCTAGCACATGAAGCTATTCAAAGGTAACTAGAAGTTAGTCACAGCCCTCCTGTTTTACTGCCCCATTAGTGTTTCATTGACTCCACTTGTCACAGGCCAGGAAACAATGAGGTTAATGTTTATTAAAGCTGACCTTCATGGGTTACAGGAAGCCAGACCAACACATGCCCCTAGCTGGACTGGCTTTTCTTAACCCCCTAAGGACCTGAAGCATCACCACAGATTAGGAGAAGGCTGGAACAGACTTTTGGTTCTGTGAGCTGCTCCAGAACAAGGTCAGGAGTTCAAGGAGTCCAGGCGGGGGGGGGCACAACACGATGACACACCAGTATTGAAGCTTCCTCATTTCCTTCTACATTTCAGATAGCAGATTTAAAAGATGCAAACTTAAAAGCCAAGCTCTAAGATATAAGGAGAGGACTGAACAGCTACAAGCCAGGAGGGGAGAAAGGGAAAGATACAAGTAATTTCTCTCTAACCTCTAGCTTCATCTTTCAGGCGCTGCACAGACTCCAGAAGGTTTTCTTTCTCATCCAGCTCACTCTCCAGAAAAGCATTTCTTTCAATAGCCTGGTTTAAACGCTGTTCAAAATCCTCCAGAGACATTATAGTGGCTCTAGGAAAGAGTGCACAAGATGTCACTACCAGATCCTTCAAGCACATAGAGGAACTCTGTCTCTCACAAGAAAAGGGGTAATGTTGGGGTTTTGTTTGGTTTGCTTCATTTCATTATTAGTTTTTATATTAGCTTGTAAGATATGAAAGAGTGCAGTGGGGGGGGAGTGGAAAGGAAAAAAATTTGACACATTTCCCATCTGCCACAAACCTTTTCGCCACAATTATCACCTAAGTGATTAGTTCAGAATGGCAGTGCTAACAAGCACAGTATCACAAACAGCTTGGTGACACCACGCTAAAAGGACAGAACAGAGGTGGAAAAAGAAAACACAGAAGTTGGGTCACCTTTTCGCTCTTTCCAAATCATCATTTGCTTGCTCGAGTTCTCGAATGTATTTCTGAAGTTGATCTTTAATAGCTTTTGTCTGTGCCAAGTCATCTTCCAGCGCAGAGATTTGCCTGTATCCTTCCGAATGCTGCATTTCAATCTTTTCCTAATCAAAAGGCAAATCAAACAGCATATCAGGGACTTAGCAATGCACATTCTCTTTCTATGGCATTGTCTGAGCCCCTTTAAAAGCAGAGGCAGATGCTGTGAAGTTTTTTTGAGAAAGATCTTACATATGGTAAAATGCCAACAAAGCCAATTGCTCACATACTTCTGGGCTGCCAGCACACAAGAGCTCTTCCTGTCACTCCTTATCAAACAATGGTGCTGGTGAGCAGTTCCTGACCTCCACAGCACAGGGCCGTTCCTTGCTCTCCCAGACAGTGACACTCAGCATAATTTCTGAGCTCCAAGAGCTCTAGCAACACACAAAGCAGGATGCAAGAGAAGCCACTTATTTTCAACTCTAATAAAAAGTCAAGCAGTACTTAGGAGTCTAAATAACAAGAAAAAAAAATATATCCAAGTGTGACACTGTTATATACTGCTGTGGAACCAGCAGGATTCTCCACTGCCCCTGTGGCTTTATTAGCCCAAAGCAGGTTCAGAGTTCCAGATCACAAAGTATTTCAGGTGCAGTTATGCAACATGCTTTGGATATGAACCTAAAACAAACTGTCTCCCTTTACAACATGTACACAAGGGTGCATTCAAGAGAGGCACAGGCAGGGAGGATGGCTTAGCTTCTCCATCGAATATCTCTCTCCTGCTATTGCTACTATATGCGGAGTTAGCTCCACATCATGTGACAGGGAAAGCTTCACAGCACACCGTCTACTGCAATGCTTTACACTCCACCACCTTGCTATCAGATCACTTCTACATCCTAGAGATTTTTTTGAAACTCCAAGATTGCTGTATAAGTAGCATTTCTGAAGTGCCTTCTCCATCCAGAATTTAAGTACAACACACTTGAAGTCACTGAAAACAAATCCACGCGCTGGAATTTGAAATCCATGGCATATAGTCTAGCATGACGGGTAATTTAAAGACAGCTATTTTAGCATATGAAATCCATAGACAAGGAGGAGGGAAAGAGATACCCATTCTGAATTAAAAAATTCTTATTTGATTACAGTGTGGTGACGCTGCCATAATTCCGGATCTCTGAAGCATAGTTACATGCTGAATTTAGGAGCCCCCAAGCTCTAAGAGGCAGATTACCTTTAACTAGCTTTTCAAGACTCTCTAAACAAACTCTCCGAAGCATTATTTCCATTTATTTTTAGGTAGTGTGAACTCTGGTTTCTGAGGGGGGAGCAAGCACACACACTAGGCTGGTAAGCTCAAAGCCACAAGCTGTGTGGGCCTGGCAAAGTTCACTAGCGTTGACCTAGATGCAGACACCAACCCTTGACAGGCTCAGTTAACACCGCTGCTCAATAGCTTCACGAGTTTAATGCTTTGCTCTTGAATTGATTCAGATAAAAGACCAGAACTGCAAGGTTTGAGTCTTTGTTTTTAGCCAATTGTAATAAACTATCAGCTGATCTGGCCATCAATGGAGTCTCTGTTCCTTCACTGCAGGCTGTTACTGTGGTTTTCAGGCTGCATGAATAGCCAATTGTTAAAAGGTTGGTTTCAAGCAGAATATGTTTTAATAAAGTTATCTACTGAGAAGAATAAATTAAGATTTTCTAAAATACATTTACCCTCCACTTTTTGAGGTTCTGTGTTGTTACCTACTATTTTCATTCTTGACTGCTTTGTCTGGTTCATTGACCCCTCCCCTCATCCCAGCTCCTCTAGAGAAAGAAAATAGTCCACACCCTCCTCAATTAAATGAGCTGCAGGTTCAGTAGACCAATACTCCATACAACATGCAGAGCATTTAATACTGCTAAGGCACTAATACAACAAGAATAAACATCAGTGCAACATAACAAATATCAAATACAATGGAACAAGTCTTGGAGGTCTTGCTATCAAAAGGGGGGAGGGGGGGAATATCACTAAGTTGGTGCTAGAAGGACAGGACATCTGCCTGGAATGCAAGAGTATTTCCTTAAGACAGTAATTTGGACAACAGTTTAGACAAAAGGCATTGCAAACCTGGATTAATCCGGTGATTAATCACTTATACAAATACCTTCACTCCCATTAGCTCATTATTGCATCCTATTGAGTAGAAGTGTAATTAAATTAGTCTCTGCTTCCACAGATATTGACCTAGCCCTAGAAAATAGTGTAGTATTTCCTGGATGACTATACCTCGCCTTTAAGTAAAAGGCCAACAAAATCAAACTTTAAAAAGGCACACCAATTTCAGTGACTTTTTTTTTTTTCAAGTTTAAGAAAACTTACCAGTATTTCCTAAACCTGTCAACCAGCACAGGGAACTAGCAGCATCTTTAATGAGACTGAAATGAGGCAGACTCACTCTTCATATTCTAGATAGCTTTATTATTTCTTAAGTCATTCTGGTAAGAAGTTCCATCTCAGTAAGTTCATATCCCTTATGTTTTATAATTATGGAAGTTAATGCTTTTCAGCTGGTTCTTAGTTTCACAGAAGGCTAACCAAGTGTAAAGAGGATAAATTATTTTTCCCCAAGTACAGACAGATTCAGTAACAAAACCAGGACTGAAACTGTTTTATGCCTCTCAGTTCCATGTGTTTACCCACCAGCTGCTGCTTTCCAGCTTATCTGGAATGCCAGATAATAAATACACAACTATGTAAAAAGTGTTTAAAACTACTGAGTTTTCTTATGTAATGCAAGAACACAGCTGGAATGTTTGTATTTTGACTGTTCTGCAATATTATCTGTGTCTGCACAATGCAGTCAGCAAGAAAGCTGTGAACAAAAGCACTAAGTAGATGGAAGAAGGAATAGAACAGCAGCTCTGTTATGTTCATGTTTACTCTCCACTCTACTGCAATTTTCTCCCGTACCAAATCTATCCTGACACATAGCCACAACCTGCGAACGAGGGTTCAGGAACATTACCAAGGTGTCCAGAACCCTCAAAGCAGACAACAGACTAGTATTTCTTGATTTTTCAAGACCTTCTCTTTTGCAGTTTTCTGTTCAATTTCCTTGTAATGCTGAAGGTCCCTGTCCACAAGGCAAGCTGAATTTGCACATGCCTGTCTCGTTCACCTTTGCTCTTAGAATGTACAGATACTGTATGCATCATCCACTCTTACCTTAACTGACTCCAGTTCCATTCGCAGACGATTGTTTTCTGACAGAAGGTCTCTGTTTCTAGACTCTGTTTGCTGCAGCTGAGTCTCCAGTTCAGCTTCATACTCTCGACTCCCTTCTTGGAATTCACGCAATTCCTCCTGTGTATTCTCAGCACTAGAGAGCAATTCCAGCAACAGAACTCATCATAATGAACAAAGAAAAATTTCTCTTGTACACTCAAGGTAAAAAAAAATACTGCCTTTTAATACAGAAGGCTCTATGCTCTTTTCCAACATACATACTGAACAGGAAGAGAGGACCGTATGCAAATGTTTCCCCCTCAAGCATGGAAAGCCACCCCATAGCAAACTGGTAAACAAATTAAAAAAAAGGCCAAATAAATAGAAAAATCCCAAAGTCTGTCTTCACACTATAGGTGTTGAGGACATATGGAGTCTCTTTAGCTTGTACATTGCCCACTGTCATCTGCATATCTAATCTGTTATTCAATTGAATAGTTTATTTGGAAATATGAACAAAGCCATTTTCAATTAGAAATAAAAAGTGAGAAAAAGAGAGAAAGATGGAAAGATGTTCTTATTTTCTTAAACAATTCTATTGAAATAATCCTCCAGCAAGCTAAACAAGCAGCACTGAAAGGTGTGAACACCTGGTCTAAGAAAGGACCCACCAATATCAGCATCTAAAAAGTCTGGATTTTTTTCACCCTTTACTGCATTTAGAGCAACATACTGAGCTAAAGGGAAGAGCAAAGTATGTCCATTCTCAGTCAGGGATCCTCCTCCATCTACATGCTGTCAAACCATTCTTGACCCACACAGAGATATAAAGAGTGAACAGCAGCATCTCTCTGTCTGCAATGGCCTGGATTATCCCCCCCAACAAGGTTCTGCAGGGACTTACATTTACCCAGGCTGCCCACAGACTGCAGTCAGAGGAACAATTTCAGCACACAGAGTCCCACTCAAACCAGAGCAGGGACCAAAACCAGCAGTGCCGCAGCAGCACAGATTCACTGCTCAAATAAGCATGCAGGACTCTGGGCTGCTGTAGTTTATGCAGAAGCATTGCTACTACTACCACTCAAGGTAGCTGAATCACCTTGAATTTACTGCCCTATGTGGTGCTATCTATGTCTTTGCATGCAGTGTTTATGCACCTTATTGAACAACTTAGAGGAATGAAGCCACTGCCTTACCACTGTTTATATTTCATAGCCAGCTCTTTCCAGTATCTGGTTTCCTCTTCCACTGAGCTGAAGTGATGTCCTTCTGAGTCTTCCATGATGAGTCCTCAAAGTTTAAAACTCCTGTTTCATTTTTTTTCCCCCTGGAAAATTAAAGGGTCAAGCATAAGAGCTAATGCAGCGAGCTACCTCAGTACTTTTTGCTGCAGAGCTGTGCACCCCTCCTCCCAGGAAGTCACTGCACGCCTGGAGACCAAACTAAAGACCAGCCTTGACAGGGCTCTGATGGATATACCATAAATGTGAAAGAATCACTACTGAGTAATCAGGTCCCTTTCCCCAGTTCTCCCAAGGCTGCTGCATGCTTACGCCATATCCCCAGCAGTGAGCACCTTCCCCACCCTCTGACTACACAGCACAGAGCACCAAACCTCGAACTTTAGCCACAGCTGTGCCAATGCACACAGAACACAAGTGAAAGAGAAGACATCTCAGGCACAACTTCAGCTCCAAGAACAGTGTAATTAAGGTCAATTTCAACAACTCTAAAGACACTTACCCTGAAATTAAAGAGAAACTTCAAAGAGACACAGAGAAGGTACTCAAGATACTAACTTCCTGTGTTAACATTTCCAGGAACACCTAAGCTTTTTAAGGACATAACTGCTAGATATGTGAAAAATTCCTCCCTACGTCAACATAGACAAAACTACCTGACTTTAGACCTGAAATATCGCGATCCATGTATGGCTGAGAGCCACAATACACCTGGATACCTCAGAGAGCCATGGGAGAAGGGAGCTCCAGAAATTCCCAGGGAAGCAAGGATAAAAGCTCCGCAGAGGTTTTAGTGGGATACCACCTGGCTGGATTAGGTATGCAGATAGATTGCAGCAATCCAGACCATCCAGCTGTCCCTGTGCCAGCATAAACCCAGTCACAGGATATAGTCCCAAATGGGAATGACACATAAAAGAGCGACAGGGGAATCAAGAACCTTAAG
The DNA here is from genome assembly GCA_009819775.1 of Phoenicopterus ruber ruber. Taxonomy (NCBI): domain Eukaryota; kingdom Metazoa; phylum Chordata; class Aves; order Phoenicopteriformes; family Phoenicopteridae; genus Phoenicopterus; species Phoenicopterus ruber. Next base: position 8,923,368 of record CM020229.1, on the reverse strand, counting down.
CTGGTCACTCACACTTGAAGACTTAAGTATCTAGACACCACAATTAAATAAATGCCCTCTGATATGCATGACGCACTCTAATAAACAGGTCACTAGCAAATATAATTTTATATGAGTTAGTCTTGACAACGGAGAAACATCAGACCTAATGCTTTGGACAACCTGCCCATGTGCAACCCTGGATGAGACAAAGATTCCATGCGGACATTCTCAATTTAATAGAAACCCAAATAGATCAAGGACAGTAAATAAAGGTGGAACTGAACAATTCATGACAGTGGCAGTTGTCAGAAAACTGTATCGCTGAAATCCAATGACTGAGGAAACACAGTTGTTCTACCAAGTTTCAGCTCCAGATCTACCAAGCAAAACATTTCCTAGAGGTAATCCTCATGGAATAAAGAGGAAAAAAATAGCCAAAGCCTTCAAAGATCATTCAGGCATCAGTCCTGCCTTCTACTCTTCTTATTTATGATACTCAGGAAATGCTGGAGTAGACCTTCTGAGCAGCATGTCATAGCTAAAGAAAACATGCATCCACTGCACATCTATTCAACTCAATGGAAAAAATTATTCATAACCTGGGTTCAGACTGTCCTCTCCAGAAAATGACCTGGTTTAAACAGGATTAACAGCCATCTATCTGGTAACTCTACTGAGACAACAGTAAGTAGTTCTTACCTCTACTACAGACAACAGTATCAAGTACTCAAAGCAGTCTGGGGATCTAAAGCCCAATTCTTACATACCCAAGCAGTGCTGCAAAGCACAAGTCCTTTTCACAGCCTAAGCAATTTTCAGGAGATTATTGAGCAAAGAGTAAGCAGCTGTCACAGCTAAGTGGGCTGTGCCCACACACCCCAATGCACAGTATCAGCTACACAGTCACGGAAATTAAACTATTATTTAGAAGGGAAGCTGGCAGGTGAGGGGAAAAGTTATTAAGCTTTAGTTTTTATAATTCAGTTTCTTGACACAAAATGTTAATTAGACAAAGCTACATGTCTTCCTTCTAACAAATAAAGCCCCTGCGTGATGTATTGACACACTTCCAGCAAGAAGTCTCAAGGCTGCTGCTCTTTGTATGTATTTACAGAAGTATGCACTGGGGAAGAAAGAGAGGAAAAGGGGTGTAAGTAAGGAGGAGTGATTCTCCAAATAGTACCCTTGCCCATTAGAAGAAAATCACACGGCCAAGCATAATTAACATTCTTGACCTAGGTTACAACACATTACACACACCCCAATCCTTGCAGCACATCTATAAAGAAAAAAAAAATTTCTCTTTTACAGATAAGGGACAGGGAGGGAGGGTCAGACACAGAGAAGTGATGCAGGGGCATTACTGCGGTCAAACCGCTCTGGAGAACAGCAAGCCAGAGTTTCCTTTAGATGGTTATTTCTCACCACTCAGACAACAGGAAGGTTCTGTATTTCTTCAAGAACAGAGATTCCACCCAGGGTATGCCTGGTTTTGCCACACAAATTAAAATCTATTTCAGAAGTCTCCAAAGAGAAACTCTTCCGACACAAGCATTATAATAAATCCCATATCTGTGTTCAGACAGTCAACAAAAAGCCAGACAAGATAAAGGTGAAGCAGCGCAAAACATCTTGCTCCCGAAAGCTTTCAAACAACCCTTTGGAACCAAAAGACACAGCTCCCATTGGCCTCAAAAGCTTGAACATGCTCATATCTGGCTCTCACTTGTATTTTTACACTGCACTTTGGAAGGACTAAAAGAATGTACTAATTTGCATTTTTTAAGATCGTATGGTCACATACAAAAGAACTTTCCCTAATCAAGCCATAAGATTTATAAGAGTTCTACAGAACCTTGATAACTTTCACAGAAGCATAAAGATGCTGTCCCCTTCAGTTTCTAAGTATGTCTTTGTAAACATGAGATTATGGACCCACTAAGGATGTTATCCGTTAAGAGCACGCTCTGTTTCATGGTTACCATTACTAAATAATACTTATAATTTAAAATTAATTGTTAAACTGCAAATACATGGAAGGACTGTGGACCTATACTTATTCCACAGAGATGACACAACATGGCAAAGATTGTTTCACTACTGTCCCATGCCACAGGCACATGCTTTTTGTCCACAACACGTAAGGAAGACCTATTAGGTTCCCTGTATACCTGCACTACATCTTAGCTCACAGGGATTTTCAAACTAACCAAAGATGCAAGATACAAACTTAAACCAAAAAGAAAAAATCCAAGTTTTAGACAAAGTATTAAAGCTTTTTTTGAGTTTTCTGAAATTAAAAAAAAAAAAAACCAACAAAAAACCACATCAATCTTTCTAAAGTGCCCATAGAAAAGGTAGGGCTTTGATTTTTTGTTTTTCCCCCTGCTGCCTTCTCCCCTTGATTTTTAACAGCTTGGAGACAGTATGCAAAATGCCTGGAAAGTACTTAACTAAACCAGTTAGGAACTTCTCATTGTCTAGGCTCACTACAAAAGGGGGGAGGGGAAGGGGGGTGAAGGAGGTTTTAGCAATGTTTTGTTAAACACTCGCAAATGTGGAAAAAAACAATGGGAGAAAGTCACAGTCTATAGCAGGCACACACTGGCTGCACCTTATTTGTTTTTGCACACATGAAGCCAGAAGAGACATCTGCCCAGACTTCCTGCGTGCAAGCAGCACAAGTGCCGGTCACAGACATTACAAAACCTCTACATCATACAGGAAGTGGAAGTGTTCATGGGTGGGGAATGGACTACTGCAAGGAGAAAAATACTTCAGCATAAATGTTACAGGAAACAATTTCATACAAGTGAGAGCAGAATTGCAAAATTCTGAAAGGAAAAAAAACATTAAGAAAAGCCACACACGAAATTATTGAAGGAACTTCAATTTGGGAATCAGAGTTCACCAAATTCATGAAGACCTCAACTTAGATGCTGTTTCAGTCCTAGAATAAAGGACTCAAAACAACCCTGCATACTGAATACTACTTTTTTTTTTTTAAAAAAAAAAAAAAAAGATTTTAGCTTGGTGAACAATGTTGGCCTATCCTTGTAGCAATGCCTGATGGTCTGAGTCAGAGCAATTCATGTTGTAATAAAAAATTAAAATAGGACCATAAATACTACCGAATTATCCATGACAGAGATAATGAAGCTCCTATTAGACATTTTTTCCTAACTATAAACCAAAAAACCCCAACCCTCTTTTCTCCTGAAAAGTGGCTTTCCCATCATATGAAAATTAAATTTTCTTAAAATAGTCTCCTTGCAAGGGTCTTCCTGTAACATAAGGGCCTATTTTCTTTTGTTTAAGCAATACAAAAGAAAATCACCACAAGAGAGAATGAAAAGGAAGAGGTCATCGGAGTGCCAGGATTACTACAGAATCCCACAGCCAGCACTGAAGAGAGTTATCATCTTCTCAGGGTCTTCTCTTCCAAAAGGCTTACTTCAGCAAAGCCCTCATCTTTTCAGATACCAGTCCAACTCCAATACTTTCGAGCTTCCAGTGACTCCCAAGGAAACTCCGCAGTTTTTTCTCCTGAAACGCCTGACCTCGATGCTTCCAGCTGCAAACCAAGAGGTCAGCTAGGCAGCGCTCTGGGGCTTCCCATTCCCATTCGGAGCACGAAGCCGGGAGGGAGGTAAGCCAGCGGGCACGGTTCCCACGCTCCCCTCCCCACCAGCAAGGGCGAGAGCAACTCCAGAAGCAGAAGCAGAAGAAGGTTCAGGCTCGCAAGGAAGGATGCGGGAAGGAGCGGGGGGCCGCAGACAGGCAGGGTCCCAGCTCCGTCTCCCCTTGCCTCCCCAACCCTGCCCCGGTTACCACCGCAGGACGAGGAACACCAGGAGGGGCTGCGCCACACCGAAACCGCCCTTCCCTCTTCTACACGCGGCAACGGCGCTCCCCAGAGAGAAAGGCCCCGGAGCGCTACCCGCCCTCCCGCCAGCCTGCCGGGCGTGCGGCTCAGGGGAGCCCCGGTCTCTCACCGCCGCCGCCGCAGGACCGGAGAACTCGCTCCGCGCCGGCAGCCGCCGCTCTCCCAGCCCGGCCCGACACGGCCGCCCCATTGGCTGCCGATCACGTGCCGCGGGGGCTCCGCCAATCAGCGCCGCCAGAACGCGCCTGCTGGAAGGTTTGGAAACTTTTGTTACTTTCAAAAGGCGGTTGGGGGCGGCGGCCGGGGCCGGTCCCCGCACACCCCGGCCCAGCCCAGCCCTCGGCCGGGGCCCCCGCGCACCCCGGCCCGGCCCAACCCTCCGCCCCCGCGCGGGGAGCGACGACCCGTCCTCGGCTGCGTGCTCTGAGCGTGCTCACGCTCAGCCCTGGCACGCGTGAACCACGCTAAACCCTTTCATCAGTGTTTTATGAGCTACAGTGGGCACAAGGGCCTGCATCTTCTAAGATGTTAACGGTATAAATCGGCATTTGCTACCGTGCTGTAATTTTAAATACGCGTTTTCCCTTGAAATGTTCCAAAAGAGGAAAAGCTTTACATCAAATATATATTTTTTTTATTCCAAAGGCCTCTTCTGAAAGAGCAAGCAGTGAGACGGTGACTGTAACTATTTAATGGCAGTGCAACATTTTAGACTAAGTCCCCTTTTCACGACCAAGGAGCAGGCTTCTGCGTCACTGTAGCCTATGTCACAAGGACAAAGCAGTCTATGAAATATTAGACACTTGCACTCATCTACATCTCAGCATGATGTCATCATTCCAGAAAACAGCCGCAAGCATCCGCAGGGGGAACGAGCTCTCCACAGACAATGGGACGGAGCTGCAGCTCAATGCAGCCAATAAATTACTTGCCGTGCCCTCACCGCGCAGGATCAATGTGAAGAGGACTGAGGTATGCAGAGGCTTTCTCAAGTGCCGTAGGTGTGTTCCTTCCCAACAGTGTATGCAAACACTTGGTCATTAGGCGTGTCTGGCATTTGTTTCCTGAGTCAAAACAAAAACACAAATTATCACGTATGTGTAGATAGATACACTCCAGCGTGCATACATATGGCCATATGTCACTGAGTATCACTTCACACCCGTGCAGCACGTTTTACAAACTGCTGGATGATAGGTGCCCACACGCAGGGGCCCCAATCCCAGTTTCATTTACTTCTGTGATGCAATACTAAGCCTGGAGCAGAGTCTGATCCTGAAAAGATTTAACTGTCTAAATTGGGAATGGGAATGTGCCTCTCCCAAAGACTTTGTAGAACAAGGCTGGGACTGTAACAAAGAAGATGGACGATTTTCTGTAAGAATATTCCACTAAGAGAAATCTATCCATAGCTAAGATAACTTTAACTGAAAAGGGTGAGCAAAACAATTACACTTTCAGGTCACGTGTTCAGAAAAATAATTATATTTTGAGGTCAGATGTTCAGCAGAAGTAAATGGGGACAAACTATGAATAGAAAACTAAATTAGGCATTTAAAAAATTGGGTTAACAGCAATTTACAATTCTGTCATCACTCAAGAATGTTTTTATTATTGGATAAGTACAGAAAATAAACCACATACCATCATAGTATGTTCCCAGTAATTAATAAATGTATACATTGTTTGCAAGTTTGGGACAAAAGACATTTTACTTCAACTCTTTGAACAAATCTTTGAGGATAGTGTGAGTACACAGATGATATCAAAGGTACACCTGAATATTTTTAATAGTTCTCATCTAGAAATACTTGTAAAACAGCGAAAGTTCTCAGATTTCAGAAGAAGCTGTTTAGCCTCTCATCCAATTCCAAGCCAGTGTAACAGCACCCTAACAAACGCCAGAGGCTCGGAGGCACTACTGTACACAAGCAATAAATACTAAGAAAAAGGTTACTATAATTACTATCACTGCCTTGTTTGCAAGAAGAATGAGAACATTTGTCTGTTTTAAAATCAGCAGAGGAGAAGAAGAAATGATTTTATGCATTTATTTTTAGTTTGCTGATTAATAATTAATAAATGGCAGATTTTTGTGGTGCTAGGGTTCATGTGCTGGTTATTTTTATGAGAATGCGACACTGATTCTTCCATGAAAGCTAAGTGGGCAAAAATGTATACACTTTAAGTTCTGGTAGGATTGTAACAGCTTATCTTTTGGCTATAAGCTTCTTATGGGAAAAAAAGATTTGCTTTGCTGCAAGAATTAAACAACTCACCACAGAACCACTTGCTATATGGATGGAACAGGAACTGACCATTAGTTGTCATTACAAACTACTGAACTTTTTTTTTTTAATGGATTACTGATACCCATAACAAGATGTGACAAACATACGTATTAGAGTATCATATGCAAATATTGCTGTCACTGAAGAGCAAGTATTTAACATCAATGAAATGTATTTGTCTCTTTAAAGATGTTTGATAATTCTTTGCAGTCTGTATATGTAAAATTGGATTTGCCATATGCTTAAGCAAGAAATAGATTCTCACTACTTTAAAACCCTTTTGATATCTTGAACTGACAAATTTTTGATGAAGCTGTCAAATGCTCATTAAAAGCGCCAGCTTGTTAAGCAAAGCAAAACATACCACTCAAAGCCTTGAAACATAGCAGCATTACACCCTGAGTGAACCATGCTAGCAGGGGCAAGACTGGATGTAGATATGAGCATTGTCACCAAGAAGACTCTTAACTGTGCTAGTGGCTGCAACCCATTAGGCAAAGGTGAAGGTAAAATGACAGCCTAATATCATGATGTCACTTATGATCAAAAGATACTGAGTCACCAAAAAGCGGACCCTCACTCTGCTCTGTCACTAACCCCCCTCCTTGAAGGGCTCAGCTACCTGCATGCTAAGGAGCGAGTCCAGCCTGGATGATAGAGATTTGCTGCATGACTTTGGCCCAGACTTCTGAGGGAACTGTTAAATTGTGAGACAGTGCTGTGTCTGTAGAAAGACAAGAAAAGTAAAATTACAAATAGAGGTACGGTTATTAAGAAAAGGACTATTAGTAGCACAAGGATTCAAGAGGAAAAATATCAATGTGGAAAGTTATAAAATCCTAAGGTGAATAAAACCCAGTTATCTTCAGTAGGTTGCCAGTGTCACTCACATCAACAGCCGCAGTGAATGACAAGTTATTAAAACTGAGGTAGCAGTGGAGGCCTACCCTTTTCTTGATGCTTGTTTGGTCAGCAGACTTCAGGTGTTTCATCAGAGGGTGGGGAGCACACTAGTGCCTAATCCAGTGGCTTGTTAGAAGTTTGTTCTCTTTTGTGAGCCAGTAATTGCTTTATATTTTTAAGCTGTATATATCTTACTTGGGGAATTTCTTTATACACAACTAATGATGCCCAAAGCAACCCAGAGGACAGTACAGAGAGGTCAGACACTTGCGTTACAATAAGCAAACAGCAGATTTCTGAACAATACTGGCATTTAACTGCTGTCCTTGGGTTTAGGACTATATATTGCCTTCAAGGGAACAGGGTCTTAAAAACAGCTAAAACTGTCCATCCCTGGCAACCTACCAAGATTTTTTGTGTGTGTGAAAAAAATTTCTAAGTGAAAGCTTAAATTCTGCACAAGGTGTCAAAAAATATTACCTCTAAGAGCCCAGCTCAATGCTGTGGCAGTATCATTGCCTGCCGCCTGCCTGGGCAGTGAGCACAGCTGCTCAGGTACCTGCTGGGAGGCCAGGCCCCTCCACAGGACTTCCCGGAGACCCCTCCGGGGCCGACTCCTTCTGCTCTGCCCGGCCCTGCAGGCCAGGGCTCAGGTGTGCCCGTACCGAGACACCCCCCCCCCCCCCCCGGTGTAAGGTGAGAGGGGTCCCAGTGTAAGGGGGAACAGGGGCGCTCCTCAGCGGTCCCGCCGGGCGTCCTTGAGCGGGGCCTCCCTCGTCCCCCTCAGGTGCCGCCCTCACCGCCTCAGGGCGGCCCCTGGCACCCTCTAGCTGGGCGCGGGCACTCCGGCAGCCCCCCTACCCCGGGTCAGGGTGTCGCCCGGCCCCGCCCCGGCCCAGGCAAGACCCAGACCCAGCCCGCACGCCAGGGGCCGCCGGGAGCCTCAGGCCCGGGGTAAGTTTAAAAGCCACCGCTCCCCGCCCAGCCCGGCCTGCTGCGCGCTCGGGAAGAGGAGGAGGGAGTGGAGCGTTACGACAGTCGCCTTTGCGGCAGGGGGCTGGTTTCCGGCGCTTGGAGTCGCTTGACGGCAGAAGGAGCAGAGAGGGAGGAGGGAGGACAACAAAGGGGTGTGAGGGGCCGCGGCGGCGGCATGTGAGGGGCGGCGGCGCTGGCTCAGGTGAGGCGCGGCGGGCGGGGGAGAGCAAAGTGAAGGTGGGCCCGCCGGTTCCCGCCAGCCCGGGGCTGCGTCCGCCGCCCTGCGGCAGCGGGGAGGCCCCGGCGGAACGCCGCGGCTGGGCGGGGACGGGGCCCGCTCCCCTCGCGGGCAGCAGCCCGTCCGCCGGGCGGGGCTGTCCAACGGCCTCGGCCCGGCGCCGTCCCGCGGGCAGGAGCGGCCATTTGTCCGGCAGCGCCTTGGGGCGCGCTGGGGCTCTTTGGGGCGGGGGGAGGGTCGGGCCCCGCCGTCGCCCCACGGGCTGCCGGCCAGGCCGAGCTGGAAGCACCCAGGGAGCTGCGAGCCGCAGAGGGCAAAGGGCGGACGCACGTAGTTATCATAACTTTTTTTTTTGCAGTTACCGTTTTAATTCCTAAACGAATTGGTGTTACCAGGCGCTTCTAAAAGTAACATACTCTAGAGTTGTAGAACTTGCTTAACTTAATATTTTATACAACATAATTTTGGGGTGCTTAGGGTTCATGTGAATAAACGTTTGTGCTTTAAAAAAAAGTCAAACTTATTTTCTCGTTAAAAGTAACCTTGAGGCAAATTTAATGCTATGGAATATATTGCATGGTTATTGTGTTTAATATTAAATGCAAAAAAACTGGAGGAGTGTAGTCTAATGAATGCAGTACACAGTTGAAGGGTAAGAAGAGTTCATTACTAATTGTAGTTTTTCTGGTACGGTGTGGCTGGGCCTTAAACAAGTTATTTCACTTCTTTGTGGTTCTGTTAAGCTAAATTGATGTCATGTGCTTGTGGGGCAGCTTGAGAATTAGTAGAAGTATTTGTAAATAATTTTAATAATTTAAAGCTCTGTTTAAATACTAAATGCTGGATGCTTAACACAGGTATATATAATTTTGTTAGCTAATGGAAGAACAATGAATATGCAGTTTAATTCTTTCAGCTGAGTTCAGTTGCAGCTATTTTGTCTTTACTGATGAGCTGTTCTTGAAAAACCTACCTCCTGGCTTCTCTTTCCAGGAGAATGCACTGAAAGTTTTGGGGAGTTATTTCATGTCGGCAGTAATGTATTTCTGGGACTCTGTAGCTAATGCCATGGATTTAAACAGTGTTTTCTTCAGACTACCTCACCTGTGCTGCAGGTCATGAGGAATATTCCTGTACTAGACAGGAACAGTCAAGGCTATGTCCCATATGCATAATTAAATTTAACATAAATAATGCAGGTTCAGTGATCTAGCAGTAGTGGAATTTGTAAGACCACCATGTTTTTTTCTGTCTTACCTTAAAAGTTATTCAAAGCATGCATTTTTTCTCTTTAGCAGGTGGGAAGAATGAAAGGAAGGGAGGATGAAATAATGTTGAACCTTTTTGTTTGGCTGTATGATGGAAGGAAACACGACAGAGAACCTCTGCAATAGATCATTCGGATGGCTTCAGCGACAAGAGAATGATGCTAAACCATGGCTCTGGAAACTTTCTAATTGCTTTTCTGCTGCTGAAAAGTCTTTGCCTTGCAGTGCGAAATCGGTAATTCATTGCTTTACTAAAAATGTAGTTGATATCCCAGTACAGAGCAGTATAACTAACTGCAGTGTTATTGCTGACTAAAGGGGCAAGAGGGGAGAAAGGGGGAGACAGCAGTTACCATGGTAAGTACAAAATCTACCTGGGAATTTAAGGCCTTTAGTTATGTTCACAGTTCTCTCATCAATGTTGGTGAAAGTAGGTGAGTTGCTTTGCTTGACAGGCTTTACTCTCTACAGCTCTGTTTGGAATAATACAACTGACTGCTTAAAAAGTGTATAAGGCAACTTCTTGAAAGCTCTATGAAGTTATTGCTGAAGAGTAGAGTAGGGAAGTAGTCTTCATGCTTCCAGCATTTCTGAATTATTATTATTATTCTATATTAGTTACAGCAATTGTGGATATTGTTCTTCATGAATGTCTAATTTTTCCTTGTTTCCATTTCTTTAAATGTTCCTGTTCTGTAACTGTGTATGATTCTGTATGTTTAAGATGCAAAGTGCTAAGGAAGATAAGGAATAGTACAACGCAATGACTCACTTGAGTAAGCAAGCTTCAGCTGTTAAGTAACACTCATTCATCCGTGTTCAACCTGACTTCCAGTAAAATACACAAGGGAAACAGATAAGCATGTATCCTGTTGTGTTGCTATTCTCATGCATCAGGCGTTAGGAAGGGAGCTGCTAGATATTCTGAAATTTAACATACAAACCAGTTCCAGACAGGTTCCTGGCAGTGTGTATCTTCAATTCATAAGATGTGGCATCAGGTAGAGAGGAATGGTTTTGAACTTGGGTAATCCATTATTCATTACTGTGTAGTAGGAAATGCATTAAATTCAATCTGGAAAGTAAAAGTTGTTCTGAAGTACTGGCGTAAAGCTCTGGAGCTGTGATTTGTATGCAGGTTAGCTTTATTCACCTTGACTGTTCAGGTGCTTCCCATAACCTTGCGTAGTTTTCACTGCTGCCATTTTAAAAAACTGTATTTCTGTCTATACCTTTCTTTGTACATCTTGATATCTTAAATCAGAGTAGGCAAAAAGCGCTTATGTAGTTGTTGTGAAAACTGTCTTCTCTGTCCTCTGTTAGTTTACCTTCTTGATATAATTTCTAATTTTTTAAAGTCTTAGTCTTTTAATGCATTACTTCTGAAACTTTAATACAATTTTAAAGTCTTTATTCAAAGTAGAAGATGATTACTTCTAATTGCTTTGCAATTGCAGAGTATTTATCAACATTAGCCTAACAGTTTTCTGCTTTTCAAATGCTGTTTTACAGACGCATTGCTGTTTGGCTTATGGCTTTTTGGTTTTGTTGCTTCCAAAATCCACTGTAACCAATATACCTTAGGCTGGCACACATAACTGGCATGTTTCTTTTAATATTTTGCATGTTCAGACAGTGAGGTAATAGTAATCATAACAATAGCACTTTTCAAAATTTCTGTTATCATCAAAATTGTAACAGTTTAAAAATATGCTTGTTTATTTTATGTATATGAATGTAACTGAGCTTTCATTTTCCAGAAGGATTACATGGAGAACAAGAAAGCTGCTGTGGAATTGAAGGATGCTTCATCTCCTCATAATGCTGGCTCTAAACTGTTTCCAGCAGTACCGCTTCCTGATGTTCATCCTCTTCAGCAACAGCAAATACAGCTTTCACCTGGCCCGAAAGTAAGCTGCTGTGCTCATGGCTCTGACTCTTCTTGTACTCCACAAATGCATTGTGGTGGTGGTGGTGGTAACTTGATTCACCCTGGCACAATATTAGACTCAAAAAGCACTGGGACGATTACTTGTCAAGTAGGGTCAGGATTTGCTTATCAGTCTGCATCTTCACTGAAGAACCCTCCAGCTAGAAGCAATTTGGCAGGCATTGCGAGTGAGTTCCCTGGCATGTGCGTAGAAAACAGTGTATCTTCCTGTCAACACCTGCCCTGTTGTGGAAAACTCCATTTCCAGTCCTGTCATGGTAACGTGCACAAACTGCATCAGTTTCCAGCCCTTCAAAGCTGCACATCTTCTGGCTATTTTCCTTGTTCTGAATTCACAAGTGGGACTACAGGCCACTTGGATGAGCGTATTGCACAGTCGGAGCTAACATCACGTGTGTGCGCCAACCCTTTGCACCTAAACGTGGCACCTTCAGTTTGTTTAAAGGGCTCTCACTACTGCAATGACTGCTTGAGCAAGGTTTGTACACATCACATTTCTCATTCATTAAGCATGGTATATCATTAATGTTGAAATAATGTTACTTGAGCAAAACGCCAGCTTCTGTGGGTTGCAGCTTGCATCCTCCTGGCTGGTGATGCACAGTCCAAATGTACCAGATACCTCAGAAAAGAGATCATCTTCAAAAAGGGTAACATTCAGTTTGATAGGAAGATAATAGGTGATCACAATGTTTAGCTTACAAGGGATCTGTAATGTACTCGAGCAGAACTTTGACTGGATGTGAAAGACAGTTGTCTCTTCTTGACAGCTCCAATTAAAATGTTCCATAGTAGTGACTCTGGGAAAAGGCTAACAACAGTTAACAGGTGCCCTTGGGCAGCTGATCAATGAAGATCCATTTGCAAGTCAGGTGAAATGTCTGATGCTATAAGGATATTCTAGGTTTGGTTTGATAGGTCTTAGTTCAGTCTTCCCAAATTTGTAATTTATGCTTCAATACTAATTAGGTACACTTTAGAACTGATTAAAACTGTGCTTGAATTTGAATAGGAATTTCAAGTGAGATAATATACTCAACTTTGCAGTGTGTTACTTAAACTTCCGAATTTGAGCTTCCAAATTTGAGTTTTCAATACAAAAGTGAAATGTCTTCATTTCAATAAACTAAACGGTGAATTTGGTATGTTTGGAATTATGACCACTGTTTTTGGGGGAAGAGAGGTGATTCAACCTTGTACTCTTAATTGTGCTGATTTCACATGCTAGGTCTCTCTTTTTTTTCTTTTTTAGAATACATAGTACTTCTTAAAGATTGCACGTCTTGATGTGCAGAGTTTAATAGAATCTTTCCTTGCATTTGGAAATCTAGAGCTAAGTGTGCTAGGAAAGACTCTAGGATAGAAGCTTCCTTCATGCAGTGATACTGTTAATTAACTTTGTAGAGTACATCTGAACTTGTATTTGCAGAAGGGAAGCTGAGTGTTTCTAGCATGGAATAGTATGTGTTAATATTGTATACTAAATGAACATGTATTTTGAAAAATTGTCCCAACAGCCAACCAGAAACAGCCTAGTTGATGCTGCTAAAATCTGGCCAAATATTCCTCCTCCAAGTGCACAGACTGCACCTGTTCCTATCCCAATATGTAATGGCTGTGGAACCAAAGGAACAGGAAATGAGAAGAGTTTGCTTCTGGCAAGCAGCCTTGGCAAATCACCGCAGAAATATGGTAAACCACATTTGTTTGAAACTTGCACTTAGTGGATGTCCTCCTTAAATACTGTTGCACATCAAGAGTTCTCTTAAATTGCACTGTTCTCTGGAAACTTCTATAAAGTCATAGGAGACTAAACAGTAAAAAAATACCCTGTGTCTGTTTTGCAAAGTCATAATTTGGATTTATGTGTTGTGACTACCTGTGAACTTCCTGTATTGTTTGCATAGAGTTTTGGGGGTTTTTTACTATTATTATTTTTTACCATTTTAAGAACTAGAAAAAAATTCTAAGGACTTGGAAGCTATTTTGTTTTGGTGGTGTATAAAGAAATTATCTTCAGCCATACTTTGAAAAGCATTTTCTTAATTTGTAGTGTCTTACTGTCACTTCATATGCAGTAAAGATGTAATGTTTATAATTACAATATAGCTTTTTTCAGTGTTTTTGAGAGGAAAATGTTGTGTGAAATAGTCTTTCTACAGTGTTAGTGCTGCTTCAGTTACAAAATCATAACTAGTATGAAAGTTAGTCATGGAAGAATAAGAAATTGGATAGTTTTACTGTCATTTGAAGACTGCACCCATTTTTGTTTTTAAGGTGCAACACCCCACTTAAGTGTCATTATAAAATGCAATTCCAGTGAATCTTGTAGAAGAATAACTAGTCAACATATACCCAAACAAACATGACATTTATCTGCTGTGCTTAATTTTATATTCTCGGCTAACTTTAATTTTTAGCTTGTTTTTGACCTGTGAGGATTCTGTGTCATTCCGTGTTTCTTTTCCAGTTGTTTTGTGGGAACAGAATGGATGTATAGTGTTAATTCAAAATTAAATAGATATCCAGAGTGCTGAAACACCAGAAACTTTATTTGCACTTCTTAGTCTGTAATAGCAAAAACTCTTAACCTCGCTGTCTCTGAACCATAGGATACCTTTGTGTTTGTTCCATAGTGTCTTAACTTTTTATAATCCCTGTTACTATACTGGTAATCTCATCCAGTTTTGTTTAGATTCTTTAATGCACACTGTAAATTTGAACAGCTTTCATGTTTCACTTCTGTTACTGACATAGCACCTGCTGAGTTTAGTATGACACAACTTCAGACAATTTTCACAACACATACTACCTAGCATTTGATAACATTTTTTTAAAATATGTTGCTTGGTTGGTTGAGAGTTTAGGATAAAGATGCAAGACAACTTCATCTTTACCTTTAACTTAACAGTGACTAAATTTCTGTTTAAGACTGATTTGAGGTATAAAGTTTCTCCCTTAAAGAGAAAATTTGAGAACACCTGATTTCTTTTTTAGGTTCCTTAAGAAAATAAAACTGAACTTGTGTTTCTGGGCATGTTGTTCTCTAAAACATAAAGCTTTCCATGTGCGAAGTTTATAGTATGCTAAGTTTAACATTTTTGATATTTGGAGATTAAAATGAGCTGTGTTGTTAAACCTGTGCAGGGTCTCCAGAAGTTGGAATAACAGGCCAAGTTCTGGAAAACTTGCCCCCTATTGGAGTCTTCTGGGATATTGAAAACTGTTCCGTTCCCACTGGCCGTTCAGCTATAGCAGTTGTACAGAGGATTCGTGAAAAGTTTTTTAAAGGTCACAGAGAGGCAGAATTCATCTGTGTGTGTGACATTAGTAAAGAAAATAAAGAAGTTATTCAGGAGCTAAACAACTGCCAGGTATCAAAACAGCAGCTACTTGGTGTTCTTGCTTGAGAATGTGTATTCTGTGTGCTAATAGTGATTCCTGTTCACTAAAGCTTTGTGTTAGCTTCTGTGACTTTTAGTGCATGAGCTTATAATTAGTTTATGGGTGGGGGTTTTTAATGCTGAAATTTCTTGGTGTGATACTTGTTAAAACTGAAACTGCATTCTGTTATATGTAGATTACTGTTTTAGCTTTAGTTCTAGTGTTCACAGAGGATTTTGATTTCATCCAGTAATAAGTGGTGGTGGCGTTTCTAGTGTTATCCTTCAAATCTGGCTAAATTATTAACTTAAAAGAACTGATTCTGTAGACTTAACCTTTTTTACTTTTGTTAGTGAATACTGTGCTGATTAGTGGGTACACTTGTAAATTAGTGGTATTGATTTGGGCACCTTTAACACTACATATTTTTCCATCAATACCTTTTTCTTGGTGTTTTTTTACTTTTTGTGCAGGCTTCTAAGTGAGAAATTCCCTTACCACCCACTAAATTGCAGATATGATAACAGGTTGAAAGTTTATCTGCTTATGTGAGGTAAAATGAATTGATAGTGAGTACTTGATATGTTTGTCACCCCTCTATTTCAAATGAGGGTTTATGGAATGTTTTTAAGGTAGCAGCGTATAGTCTTAGAGAATACAAAACATGTAAATTGTGATCTTTAACACAGAACAGCAGAAGTCATCCCTAAGACGTTGCTGAACAACTAGGGTTGAGGTTCACTGCTCACTAGAACAGTTTGGGATCCATACATGATGTATTTAATGCATATCTGCATTAATTTATCTAAATAAAAGGTGCATGTGAAAGCTTGTATTTATGTTAATTTTTACAAAAATTAAACCTAAGCAAGCATAGTTCACATTCAAGCTTTTCTTTAGAGCATATCTTTGTATTTCCACAGGTGACTGTTGCACACATCAATGCTACAGCAAAGAATGCTGCTGATGACAAACTCAGACAGAGTCTTAGGAGATTTGCTGATACACACACCGCACCTGCCACTGTGGTTCTTGTGTCAAGTAAGTGTTTGTGGTACTCATCTACAGTACAGAATTCAGTTCCTCTCTTTAGTACTACTTTTGCATATGACACTATTCTGCTTTCCAAGGGTTGTGTTTAGAATCAGCTTAACTGAATTGCTCCTGAGTTCTTAATGATGTCAGTGGTGGCAAGGGAAAAGTAAGGACAGTAAGATGAGAACTTGGCTTAGTTAAATCAGCATTGGAATCTTGTTGAGTGTCAGTAGGGCCACAAAGGTGATCAGAGGGCTGGAGCACCTCGCCTATGAAGAAAGGCTGAGAGAGTTGGAGTTCGTCAGCCTGGAGAAGAGAAGGCTCTGAGGAGACCTTATTGCAGCCTTCCAGTACTTAAGGGGGACTTATGAGGAAGATGGGGACAAACTTTTTAGCAGGTCCTGTTGTGACAGGACAAGGGGTGATGGTTTTAGACTAAAAGAGGGGAGATTTAGACTAGACATAAGGAAGAAATCTTTTCACAATGAGGGTGGTGAAGCACTGGCACAGGTTGCCCAGAGAGGTGGTAGAAGCCCCATCCCTGGAAACACTCAAGGTCAGGCTGGACGGGCCTGTGGGCAACCTGATCTAGTTGAGGATGTCCCTGCTCATTGCAGGGGGGTTGGACTAGATGACCTTTACAGGTCCCTTCCAACCCAAACTATTCTATGGTTCTAAATTGCTAGAAGTTCCTATTGAAAGGAAGCCCTTGTCCGTGAGACTGAATGCTAACTGCCAGTTTAAGTTATGTCTATTGAGAAAGCTTGTAGCTGTTGGTGCTCTTTCACTGGAAATTTTCAGTGATAGAACCTGTCAAGTGAGGTCTGGGGGTGTTTTTTAGCTTTTTCATATGTTTTCTTGTTCATTCTAGTTTTTTCTTTTTTCTCCAGCGGATGTAAACTTTGCTTTGGAACTCAGCGACCTGAGACATCGACATGGTTTTCGGATAGTTTTGGTACATAAAAACCAAGCTTCAGAAGCACTTTTACATCATGCTCATGAGCTTATTTGTTTTGAAGAATTTATTTCAGACTTGCCACCAAGGTTACCGCTGAAAATGCCGGTAAGGTTTTTAATTCTTAATGCAACAGACATTTCAAAGTGTCAACCTCCTCTTTTTCCTAATTTAGGGGGAGAGTAGGCTGAAATTGTGGGGTTTTTATGGTGAGACACATCTGCTGCATATTTGACCATTGTCTGTATTTCAGTTACCACCATTAATGTATGCTTTCTGCTTTAAGACTGAAAGAATGCAATAATAAAAGAAGAAAGCAATTAAAGTAAAATAGCAAGGTCACATCCTTATCACTAAATAATTTACCAGATAATGTGTCTTACATGCCTGCCTTTCACTGGCAGAAAGTTAGGGTAAGAACTTAACTGTGCATTAGGACAGCTCTGTGATGCTTTAACTGTTTTGAGTGACTATCTACTGTTTTCTTGGGTGTGTTTTTTCTCGTCTTCCTGACGATGTCTCTGGATTTGCTGTGTTGTCTTTGCACAGCACTCATGACCTTCTCTTTGTTTGAAATAACTTCCTGAACTACATGTTCACATGCATGTGTAGAACATAGAGAATTCTTGGGTTGCAGACAGCGATGCTTTCTTACCTGGAGAAGTGATCAGGTATTGATCCATTGATCAGAGAGTCTGTAGTCTCTTCTAACTTTAAATTATATTGGAGATGGAAGCTTGAGAATCTACTATGGTATGAGAGTTTTCCAAATTGAATGCTGCAAAAAGAATGATTTGGGAGGAGTGGGGGGAGAACATGTCACCAGAGTCAAGGTAAAAATACTGGTTTTGAACAAGAGGGTATTCTGACATAATCAAATTAAAATCTTACTCCCTTTAAACAGGCATGCCATACATTATTATATGTTTATAATCTACCAACAAACAGAGACAGCAAAAGTGTCAGTAATAGACTCAGGCGTTTGTCAGACAACTGCGGAGGGAAGGTGCTGAGCATTTCTGGAAGCAGTGCAATTCTCCGGTTTTTAAATCAAGAAAGTGCTGAACGGGCTCGGAAGCGAATGGAAAATGAAGATGTTTTTGGTAACAGGATTGTAGTGTCTTTTACTCCCAAAAGCAAAGAACTTAATGAAACAAAAAGTTCCAGCTTTGTGGGAACTGAAAAGGTGAAGTCTCCCAAAAAAGTTAACAAGAACACAAAGCTGTGCCTCCTCAACAAAGACTCAAGTGATCAGTCTTCTGGTATCAAAGGCTCTGCTGCGAGAGGATTTCAGATTCATGGATCTATCATCAAACCCACAAATGTTAAAAGTTTACAGGTATTGTTGTTCAACCTTGTTTAGCGTTCTTGCTTTTCCTTGTGTTCTGAGGATTGCTTCTGTTACAGCTTTATCTTGTCAATCCTATTTAATGAATAACTGTAATGTATAGTGACATTCCTGAGTGAGCACTGTATTCATCTGTTTGGAAAGCAGACAATGAATTTGAAGGTAGTTTTTCTTACTCCCTACCACCTTTTTCCCAATTGGGAAATACTACTTGTATTTACTGAGTCTTGAATCCTAGGCCAGTTTTGACTTTTGCATTGATGTTGAGTATAACGTATAGAGTGCTAGTTTTAAGGAAAACTAGGGTAGATCTACAGTGTAGCAAAAATTTCAACTAATTGACATGTTACTGTTTTCTGTCACAAAGTCAAATATTCCTGGTTGTGAAATGCCAATAAAAATGCTATTAAAGAAAAATTTCTGTTATCCAGGCTTCCATCGCAAGGAAAGCCTCTGGCAGGAATATCTGGTGCCCTTATGCTGATCTTCCTTCTGTTTGATATAGGAGCTGTGCCGCCTTGAATCAAAGACCATCAGTAGAGATATTGAAAACCAGCAAGAACACTTAAGAGAACAGATTCCTTCTCCTCAGAGTAACTCTAATGCAGTGATTCCTGTGTCTCTGGCAACCAAAAAAATTGGAACGGGAGAATCATCCAGTAAAAGTAGTCAGAAGTATGTTTAAAAATAGACATCAATGTTAGCTATACTTTTTTTTAATGTGAATTCTGCAACATAATGTGTTTTCTTTTTCTTATATATATTTGTAAATAGAAAAGAGACCTCTGCTTCCAGGAGCATTACCAATTCCCCTGTAGATAAAAAAGATAAAGATGAAACTGTATTTCAGGTCAGCTACCCCTCTGCTTTCAGTAAGTTGACAGCCTCAAGACAACTCAGTCCTTTACTCATGTCTCAGAGTTGCTGGTCATCTCGGTAAGTGTCTGTGTCTTATTTGGGAGGTGAAGTGAGACTTGAACAATATATACGTTGGTTATAGACAGCTGCATATGGAGTTGTGTATGCTAAGCACATTAATAGACTGATTTATGTGGAGGCAAAAGGAAACCGTGATGGTGCTGCATAACAGCTAACAGAGGGATATAAATATAAGGTGGAGTGAACTCTTTAAGAAACTTATTGTGTGGCAATTGTTTCCTGCAAACTTTGTCTTTAAAGCCTCTGAAAAATCTTCAGAGGTATTATAGACATCTTACTCCTCTTAATTTAAGTGCCTTTGACATTCCCAGTAGAAATTCATCCAGGTCCATTAAATTCTCATAGACTTAGATATCTGGTCTTTGACTATTATTAAAATCATTTGATTGAGTTTGACTTTTTTAATGTGTTAGTAAGATAGTGGAAGACTTAGTGTCAACTGTATTATTAAATTAGGTGACTTTGAAACATAATATGAATGATTTACTTTCTTCTCATAGGAAATACTTGTCTTGTTATGATGTTTTGCTTGTGATGAAATTTGTTTTCCTTGCACACATATGTACTAGGAAAATACCTTCAAAGTGCTGTATTTGTGCAATTGACCTGTGTCTATTTTTGGATTGATTTTGACATGTATATATTAGAATTGTACAATAGCTCATAAATGTGTTTTTTATTTTACCCAGGAGTATGTCTCCAAACCTCTCAAATAGATCATCTCCACTCACGTTTAATGTAGTCAATCATACCAGTGGTACAGACTGCCCTGATCCTTTTGCAAATGGTGCAGACATTCAGATCAGCAATATAGATTACAGATTGTCCAGAAAAGAGTTGCAGCAGAATTTACAAGAAATTTTCTCAAGACATGGCAAGGTAAAGGCTAAAATACCTTGATTAAATCTGTTTTTTAAATACTTCCCGTTTATGTATTTATGGACATGTTTGTGGTCTAGCTTAAGTGAGTAGGAATGGAAAGCTATCCAAACATGACTTTTCAACTCTGTTAAAAGGAGGTATTGTTTTTCCTTTAAAAAGACCAGATCATCACCTGCACTATGTTGTTAATTTGCATGTGGTCTTAGATCTGGTATTCTGAAGTTTTGTAAATAAAAATTCTTAAGTGGCTCATTAGTTGTACAGGGAAGGGACTTAGGCTTCAGTTGCGTAACCTTTCTGAGCTCTAAAGCTGAATTCCTAATGTCAGCTTAATCACAGTAAAATCTGTGTTTGTTTTGAATCAGAAGTGATGAAAAAACAGACATGGGGAGTGTGAATTAGTAAAAAGCAACCAGGTAAGGAGAGGTCACTTCTGCACCAGTCCTATTTCTTTGGTCTGTAGATGACATTCTTCTGGCATAATCTTCTACATGGGAGGATGATGCTTATGTTGAAGAACTATAATGGTATTGCCTGGGCCAAGGCTCATTGCACTCAATTCTTGTTTGCATTGTCCTGCTGGCCGTGGTTCATCAAACTCAGTTGCCTTTTGCATTGTATTTAGCTTTTGGCCAAAGCGAGACTGTGCTACTCTTTTGTGTTGGCTTGCCTTGTGTTAATATTTTGTGATGAATGTATAAGGTGTTTTCTTACTTTCAGGTAAAAAGTGTAGAGCTCAGTCCTCATACAGACTACCAGTTGAAGGCTACAGTTCAGATGGAAAATCTGCAAGAAGCAATCAGTGCTGTCAACAGTCTTCACAGATACAAAATTGGCAGTAAAAGGATCCAGGTCTCATTAGCAACAGGAGTGGCTAGTAAATCACTCTCTCTCCTTAGGTAATAAGCACTTTTTGGCATCTTTGTAGTTGTTTTAGCATGTATTTAGTAGCTGAGAGATGATTTAAAAATACTGAGCAAAGGAATGATAGGGAAATAAAGTAAAATCTGTCTTATGACCTGATGAATGTGTTAAATACAATTAGGCTGGTTTTCAGCTTAGCATTTTTACACTGCTTATATTTTAAGTTGCATCTGAAGAGACTAGATCTCTGTTTAAGTGTTTAATAGTTTCACCACTACTCTTTCATAATACTGATATACTGTGATAACTTAGTTTGTGCAGCTGAGTTAAGACTACCCTTGGCATCTTTATTTCTTCTTTACTCCAAGAAAGTGCATATGAATTCTCTCTGAGGATGGGATACACAGTTTAAATGCTGTTGGTGTTTCTTTCATCTCCATTTTCTGTATGGAAGATGATAGAACTAAAGTGCTGATGCTCATGAGAATACAAGTATTTTCTGATTCAATTTTTTTCTTACATTCCTTACATGCTTCCTTAAAGCATTAGGAAAAAAGTTGTCTTTACTTTTTCACAGAAAGCTCCAGTGATATTAGTGCTTGGAGTGTATTCTACAATTATGTGCTACTTGCCATTGTATAATTTACAACTTTATTTTGTTCTTGCCTTTTAGTTTATGCCTGTCCAGAGTTCTTAATGTAATGACCAGACTGGTAACTTCTAATGCTGCAGCTTTAATGTTGCATTTTATAGATGCTGAAAATCTTACCACCACCTATGAAGGATGCAACTCCTTCAGAGACATTAGATGAGTTAGCAGAAATGTTACTACTTGCACTCCCCTGATCTGAAGCGTCAACTTTTGTAGTGCTGGGTTGGAAGGGAATGTAGTTTTGTCCTGTTGTAGTTCATAAACTGCATCTGTAAATATCTCACCAATTTGGGCTGGAGACCACCTACTTCTAATACTAACATTCATTTTGTGCTAACGTTACAAAACTTCTTTTATAGCTCAGAAACAATGTCCATTCTGCAGGATGCACCTGCTTGTTGTCTGCCTGTATTCAAATTCACAGAAATCTATGAAAAAAAGTAAGTTCTCAGTTGTTTTTTCTGTAGTACTTCTACAAAGAATCTGATCTTGTGTGATTGTTTACAGTGAATTATAGCAAATAACAGAATGGAGTGTTATGTTTTTTTTTGTTGTTAGATGTTGCAGCATATTATCTATCCAGATGCAATGCCTGTAGTACTAGCCTGCCTTAGAGGGTTATACTTTCAGTATTTTACTTCATTTTTTTCTACATTGGAATGAATAGATGAGTTACCGTAGTGGTTTGCATAGAATAGTTTCTAGCATATTCCTGTTTCTTAAACAAAAAATGCAGATTATTGCATTCTCTAACTTTGTTTATAGTGTGTGTATTTATTTTTTCTTTTAGATTTGGGCATAAGTTAATTGTATCAGACTTATATAAACTAACAGATACTGTGGCAATCCGTGACCAAGGAAGCGGGCGGCTGGTGTGCCTTTTACCCAGCAGCCAAGCCCGGCAGAGTCCATTGGGATCTTCACAGTCACATGATGGTTCATCAGCAAACTGTAGTCCTATAATATTTGAAGAACTGGAATATCACGAACCTGTTTGTAAGCAGCATTGCCTGAATAAAGACTTTATGTAAGCTGTGTATAAAATACTATAAAATCTTACAAAATATTTGAACAGCATTTGACACTTACAGGTATATTAAAGTTGAGGTATATATGTTCATATAGCATGTTCCAGTCACTGCTTATCTATTTACAAGAATAAGTCAGGCAGAGAATAGTGAGATGGCACAGTGATTTTTTTTTTTCTTGGTGGTTCTCATGGATCAGACTGTTCAGGTAAGATTATTGTATTCTAGCACAACTGCCAAGATTGAATACTTAAGCAGAAGCTGGAAGGTACACTACCTTCCTCTGGTTATATAGGAAGGTTATACATGCTAGAGACTTCTATTAGCCTGAATTTTATTACATAATTATAGCTGGAACTGATGATTCTTCTTTTTCCTCCAGCTACATTTAGTAAGTGATTCATACTGGGTTGAAGACTTTCTGAAGCCATATATTAAGTTTTTTGTTTTGTTCAACAGCAGCCAGGTTGTGCTACTAGAGTAGTTATTAGGTATTCACTGTTAACTGCCTAGTATGTACTGCTAAAATTTAATTTGAAAATTTTAATCTAATGATAAAAATGTGATATTCTAAATGTTGCTTATCTTCTAGAAATTTGTTGTAGCTGTATTCTTGTGAAGAAGAAAAGATGGAAGTTGCTTGTGACTGTAAATAGTGGTGTTGTCAGCTAGTAGCAGTATATTGTATGCATATAGTATAATGTTTACTATGAGTGCGTATGTGAACACAGGCATACTGTGCTAAAGCTATGTGTAGAATGAGCATGTAAACTTCAACCTCTTGTTTTTACAGTGAGCATGAGTTTGATCCAGATTCTTATAGAATTCCTTTTGTGATTTTGTCTCTGAAGACATTTGCTCCCCAAGTTCACAGTCTTCTACAGACACATGAGGGTACTGTGCCTTTACTAAGGTAAAGTATTTTAATTTAGGCTTTTAGTGTAAGGGCTGCTAAGTTAAAGATTTGAAACTATTGATGGCTGCTGTGTAATGCTCTGAAACCACCTGTTGTATAAAAACTGTGCTTCTTATGTAAAGTGGTGTCTTTTATAGCAAATAAGTGCCTTATGAAATTTATTACTCTTTAAATTCTTGTTGAGCAAGAAAAGACAACACACTTATTTAAAATGTGTATTTTATGAAGACTTCTGTAGTGTATTAGTAAGCTGCTGAAGCCTCCTGCTCAGGAAGCATCTCAAAATGATATTTTTAGGACAATTGTTGTAGTGGTATTTTAGTGTATAATGGAACCTTTTTTTCTTTCAAAGTTTTCCTGATTGTTATATGTCAGAGTTCAATGATCTTGAAATGGTGCCAGAAGGCCAGGGTGGTGTTCCTTTAGAACATCTAATTACCTGTGTTCCTGGAGTTAACATTGCCACTGCCCAAAATGGCATTAAAGTTATTAAATGGATACATAACAAACCACCACCACCTACTACAGGTAAATATTTCTATTTAAAAATCTTTTCTCTGAACTAATCTTTCCACTAAAAAATTAAGAGTAGCATAAAGTAAATATCTTGTGTAATTCTTAAACTTTTTATAAAGATAAACTTTTAGCTTGAATGTTCATTCTTTTTTTTTTCTCCTGTGCTCTAGCCTGTGGCATAAATAAAGTGTAATGTTTAATGGAAGAATATTAGTGAAAGGTTCAGTAATACAATTTTTTTTTGTAGATCCTTGGCTTCTACGTTCTAAGAGCCCTGTAGGTAATCCACAACTTATTCAGTTCAGTAGAGAAGTGATAGATCTACTTAAAAGCCAACCGTCCTGTGTCATACCTGTCAGTAAATTCATCCCAACATACCATCATCACTTTGCAAAACAATGCCGTGTGTCTGACTACGGGTATTCTAAATTAATGGAGCTGCTGGAAGCGGTGCCTCATGTACTGCAGGTGAGGTTATATGGCACTGTTCCTTTTAACTTGAGGAAGTGTATCTTCAATGCACTTGTATCTTCAACTATCTGAAGTACTGGTTGGTGTTGTATAATAGATGCTATGCAATTACCTAGTCCACCTTGAAAGAGATAGTTAACTGAACCTTGGAGTGTAATTGTCCTCTTCTTGAGATGTTTCTGTTGTTTTTATTGTCCCCACTCTTCCAAAACAACTTCTAGGAAAATTAATGCTATTTAATCTAAGCCTCTGGAATAAAGTTTGAAGCTGCTTTAGCCTGTAGCTAGTGCTTAGGTAAAAGGTTTCAGTGGTGCTCTTTATCATAAAACACAGTAAATGCTGAGTGCTTGTAAGTTAGGCTGTGATGTGTAGCCTGTGACTTGAAGGATTTCTGTGTGAACTAAGTCATGTGGCCTTATGTTACAAAAAAAGAAACACTATGGTCACATTAGCTTACTACTTTGAACACCAGTTGGTTGTAGAATTTTAAAATAACCAATACAAATGTGCAACAGTTGCAATAGTACTCATGGAGGAAGCATTTATTAACTTCTTGATAATGTATGCCTTAGTACAGAAAGTATATGCCTTCATGAGGCTGCCTTTCCAAACACTGTATCTGTTATTTCTAGTCTACCTATACTAAAACTGACTTCTAAATATCTTGTAAAAGAACTTACTGAGGATGCTAGATGTGAGTGATCAAATAAAGTTTTCTTTCAGATTCTTGGTATGGGTTCCAAACGCTTGTTAACTCTAACGCACAGAGCTCAAGTGAAGCGCTTTACTCAAGACTTACTGAAGCTTCTCAAATCCCAGGCCAGTAAGCAAGTTATTGTGAGGGAATTCTTACAGGCTTATCACTGGTAAGTTATCTTTTGAGACAAGAACACCTGTGCAGGGCATGTCTGTTACCAGTGGTTTTAAAACCTAGCGCAAGAGAAGTCAGCACTTTAAATCTTAGTACAAAACTGTGGCAACTATATTGCCTCTTTGTCGCGATGTGAAAGTTCAAACTTCTAATGAAACAAAAATTAAAAGCTCTCTGGCAGACTTTACTGCTTCCTTTAGTACTAAGTTCATTTAACTTTATTGGAGTTGAAAATGGGTTATTATATTTCATTAGTTCTCTTTGAAGCCATGACTGCAAGGTTGGATTTAAGCAAGCAGGTCATGGTGCATTAACGTGAACAATAAAGGAAAAATTTAGTGTTAGGCTTTCTTTAGAGGGGAAATATAAAATAAATAGACTGATTGTCAATACATACTACTTTAACTGGATCTAGCAATGGCGCAAAAATGAGGAATAACACCTGTCCTGCTATTGCCAGGAAGACATTCTGTTCTAGCATGGTAAAAAATTTTTTTGAAGAACCAAGAATGATGCTTTCCTTAATATGAAGATAGAAAGTATACTTAACAGGCTCTGGGGAAACCATAGCATCTTAGTGCTACACATGGTCTACCTTTGCATGTGTGCTATCGGGCTGCATGTGCCAACAGCTCCTTTTTGGGAATGCACACTTCTACTTGTATTTCCACTATTGGCAAAGTACGTTATTGGTTGTTTCTAAATCTACTAAATGTGCATCTCCATTTAGTCAGCTCTGGCCATGTGTTGAATAAGAATATATGTGAAGTGTTCTTGCTTCTGAGAGGTTCCTGTCAGGCAGGCAGGAAGGGTAAAATACCTTTTAATACGTTACACTGTATTGTGAACCATAATATGGTATTTTCCAGGATATGGTCTCTGCCTTCTCTTGAGGCCTAACATTGTTTAAGAGCAGCATATGCCTGTAACTACTAAGCAAATACAGACTGTTGAAAGTGTAGCCATATGGAGCTGTATAACATAATTACATTTTCTTAAATCACTTAAAACCTGAGCTTGAAAAATATTACTTTATATTGTCACTTACCATGACTAGTTTGAGGCATCCACTGGTTGGTATATGCACTGATGGTTCACGTGATGCTGGACAAGAGAGTTGTATCTATGCATTGCAACCAGTTAAATAAGATAATTTGAATTAAGAATACTTTTCCCCTTTGTTTCACATGCTAGTATTATTGCTGATATGAAAATGATGCTTTTTCTAGGATTTGAGGTTTATTCTCTCAACTTACACATTTTTTTGTCTATGCAGCATGCATTAATGCTTGTATTATACAATTTTCTAAAACTTTCAGGTGTTTCTCTAAGGACTGGGATGTTACTGAGTATGGAGTATGTGAACTGGCTGATATTATATCAGAAATTCCAGATACAACCATCTGTTTGTCACAGCAAGACAATGAAATGGTAATTTGTATTCCCAAAAGAGGTATGCCCATGTACACTTTTTCTTACTGTTGCCAAAGAAATTGTTCTTTGACTATTTTAAAGCTGTACTAACTAAAGTATATAGGAGTGACTTGGATTTTTTGATAACGGTGTTTCTACCTTCATAACTAAGTTATGAACTTCTAGCAAATAAAGAATTTGTCATTCTAGGAACACTTATAATGGAACAGAGAGAGAAGCAGGTGGCAAAACACATAAAATAACGTTACTAAATCTACATGTAGTTAAACTTTCTGTGGAATGATCAGAGTGGGTTGTTTCCACACAGTAAAAATACCAACATATTTGGCTATTTAGTATCTTCTGAAGTGCTGATCGCCTGATTATTTTGAACTTTAAACTTGTAAGCTTAGTAAATGTCTTCAGTGGTAGAAGAAAATAGTGATTTGGTGTGATAGGTGATTAAGCTGAAAATCACTGTATTTTCTTCTTCTTCTGTTGCATTTTCAGTGTGGTGGTACATAGCTCTTGCTTTGTTTTTTAATTTTAGAACGTACACAAGAAGAAATTGAAAGAACCAAACAATTTTCTAAAGAGGTAGTAGACTTACTGCGCCATCAACCCCATTTTCGAATGCCCTTCAATAAATTTATTCCTTCTTATCACCACCACTTTGGTCGTCAGTGCAAGCTTGCTTACTATGGTTTTACAAAACTACTTGAACTCTTTGAAGCCATACCAGATGTCTTACTTGTAAGTTCTAAAATCCTAAGCTGTACTAAAGCATTTGAGATCTGTACAACTGTTTCAGCAGGGGTTATATTTCTCATTAACTTTAGTGTGAGTTATAAACTGTGCACCTGTAATGTTAGACACCTGTATTTAAGAAAGTCTTTGATATAGCTATTTTGATAAAATGGTCCAAGGTTTTTAGCATATTCAGGCTAAGTTTGTTAAGAAATTCAAGTTTTCTGAATTGGATTACATTTACAAAAATCAGTGCATCAAAATTAGAGCCAAGTTTCCTTAAAGTTGTGTTAAATGTGCTTTAAAAAGGTTAGTAACTATTTAATTGCCTATTTTGCTCTGTTTCAGAAATTACATAATTTACTTGCTATATAGATATCTTTTGAGGTAGCTGAGCCCTGCTACATGCAAATGATTGCCTGCAAGCACTGAGTTTTAGTTGCAGGTTAAACTTCTTTTCATCCAGACTAGGTAAATCACTTTAACAAAGTGTGTAATTTCTGTTTTGTAGGTATTGGAATGTGGGGAGGAGAAAATTCTCACGCTCACAGAGGTGGAACAAGTCAAAGCAGTTGCTGCCCAGCTTGTTAAACTGCTGCGGTCTCAGAAAGACAACTGCCTTATGATGACTGATTTACTGACGGAGTACAGTAAAACATTTGGATACACACTGCGTCTTCATGACTATGATGTTAGCTCAGTTCCAGCTTTAATGCAAAAACTTTGCCATGTTGTAAAGGTAATCTTTTATTTTTGTAGTTTATCCCTCTAAAAGGTATGTAATGTTGTGTTAAGGAATTTCTTGTCTCAAATTACAGGTGTTGGTGTGCTTAATATTGTACTCTAGAAACAATATTTCATTAAGTCGGTGAGGGGGTGGAATTCCAAAGGGATTTTAAATGTAGCTTCTATATTCCTGTGATTGTTCTCTTTGTTCTTTTGTAACCTTTCAACTTTCTCTGGGAAAACTCATGCTTGTTTAGCAGATAATAAGTAAAAGATTGTATTATAGTACTTATTTTAACAATACAAATTGTTTTTTTTCCCACCTGACTAACTGTGTTAAATCAATCATTTTCTGATAACCATAGTGGTTATCAGTCTCCTAATGTTTTATATTCCTAATTTTTTTGATCTATGATTTGAGGCTTTGACTCTGAATGTAAATACGTAGGTCATACTATATGTCAGTGGAAAAGAAAGGTTACATCTACATGGACATGGGCATACTGGTTTAGTTGCTCCCACGCTGTTAATTTAGCAGCTGGTGTTCAGGCTGGAGCTTAGTCAGGTCCAGCTGCCTTGGAACAAAGAGTAAAATCATGTCTACCACGTGAACAGAAACTGCTATGCAGCTTTTGTATATTTAAAGTAAATTTTTTCCATGTAATAAGCTTATTTATCCTCCGTGCTTTTTGGCTAGGAGTATCAGATGCTGGTATGTAATATCAGATACAGCTGTGCTCAAATACCAGCTACACAACTTACTTGTAAATTAATCTCTTCCCTGTCCCTAACTTCATTCCCAATTAATTTTTCTAGGTGGTTGACACAGAATCTGGCAAGCAAATTCAGCTGATAAATAGAAAATCTCTGCGGACTCTGACTGCCCAATTGCTAGTCTTGTTGATGTCCTGGGATGGAACATCCTTTCTCTCTGTTGAACAGCTTAAACAGCGTTATGAAACAATCCATAGTACTTCACTTAATCCGTGTGAATATGGATTTATGACCTTAACTGAACTCCTGAAGAGTCTGCCTTACTTGGTTGAGGTATGCAAGTTTTTTCCTTTCTGGTGTGTTTCATACTTTGAAAAGACACTGACTACAGGATACAGAAATACATAGTCTAATTCTTTCTCTTTTTCTAATAGGTTTTTACCAATGGTGCAGCAGAGGAATATGTGAAGCTTACAAATCTGTATATGTTTGCAAAGAATGTAAGGTCCTTACTTCACACTTACCATTATCAGCAGATTTTTCTTCATGAGTTCCCAGTAGCATATAGCAAATACACAGGAGAAGTGTTGCAACCTAAAGCATATGGATGCAATAATTTAGAAGAGCTCTTGGGAGCAATTCCACAGGTGTGAAAAATTCTATTTTGCACAATTACATTGAGATTTTTGCATGGATTAAAAATAGTTACACAACTGCGGTTTCTGTTAATTAGCGTGAATTACTAGAATAACTGCCTTCTCCAAGGAGGCTTATAGCAGTTGTATTTTTAATAGCTTCTGAGAAATGTAGACTGTGTAATAAGAATTTTTTTGCATGTTTTGGTCAAATTCTGCTTAAGAACTGTTCCTGGTGAGGCTGCAAGCATCCTTGGCATCTTTATCAAATGAGATAGTTGATTTCTGTCTTGAATGAATGAACGACTATGGTACTGAAGCTTCATTTTGATCAAGGTAGATGATTGGTTTTAGGAGTGAAGAGTTGTGGGACCTCATGGGAAGTGCCACATAATGGAATTTTGCTGTGGCATCTTCTTGGTATCCACATGTCCTAAGTGCTCTAGGATAATTTTCTGACCCAGTTTATGGCTATAAGCTTTCCTTTAAGTAAATTAATCTTTCTGGAGAGTGACAAAATGGAATTTTGCAACTCCATGTTTAAATACACAGTTTTGTTTATATATAGTTAGTATGCATTCTAGCCCTATAGTTTGCCTTTTGGCATCAGTTATTCTGAGACAAGGCTTTTACTTGGGTAGTGTAGGACAAATTAACAATATGATTTAGTTTACTTTTAGAAATAATGTCAGTGCAAGGCTAGATGAAAGGCAGTGAGTAAGCTGCTTTAGGCTTAGTATGTGCTGATGTTTAATTCTGCTTTTTTTCTCTATAGGTGGTCTGGATCAAAGGACATGGCCATAAGAGAATTGTGGTACTAAAGAATGATATGAAAAGTAAGCCATTTCAGTTTTGAGCGGTATCTTAATTTCCTTTTTTCTTTTTCTAAGAGGTGACTTGAGTAAATGAACCAAATGAACTTGCCTTTTTGTAGCTCGTTTTAGCTCACCTAGTTTTCCCCCTGCTGATCATGTGGATGATCATGGAAATCAACTTGCTGACAATAATGGACATATTATGGAGACCCCTGGATCCACTTCATCAATGGAACTAAGTCTAGGAACACCTAGCAATGGTAATGCAAGATTGATTTCTATAAGAAATTTATTATCTTAGGGGAAATAAGCAGAGTAATCAAAGCAGCACGGGGAAAGCTGTGTGAGTTAGTCAATCTGAACTTCTGTCGAAATGCTTTATGGCTTGAAAGCTGTTGAACTTCTCCCAAAGTATATAGTTAGGCATGTGTCCTCTTGACAAGGGCATCTGTTGTCCTCAGCTGTCAGTGTATATATATAGCTGCTAGAGTACTGTTTCCCATGGATTTTAGTGGAAATGTAAGTCTCTAAGCATAAAGCAATGAGAAGAGATGGTCAGTAGCAGCTTCTGCTAGGAATGTCTCCTGTATTCTCATGAGAATATAGTGCTCTTTTGTGGTGTTTTTATGTTGATGTTGTGGTGTTACTTATTTGCAAATAATAATGGTAGTCCTGTTGGTATAAATCTGTTTCCAAATAAAAATAACTGGGAAATGGTGACCTCATAGTTCATATCTTGCTGTGGTCTCCAGTTCTTTTACTACCTGCAGGTTGGAGAACTTGTGGAATAGTTCTTGAGTTATTTTGGAAATCTAGGCTTGTGCCTTTTAATAAGGGCAAGTCACTTTATTTTGAAACTTGCAATTTGATTTTCACATATAAATGTGTTAGATGGTACATAAATAGTTGATAAAGTTTTGGTATGTCTGCAGGGGAGGTGTCTGTAACTGGCCCTTCTCTGTTAAAGACTGTTCCTGTAGGACCTGTTTCCTTAGCTTTTCTTCTATTACTCAAGTTTGGCAAATACCAGGTTCTGCTATAGGGGGTATATTTACTCAGGCGAGCAATAGGTTTAACATACTATTGCTTTGTCTGCTGTATTGTAACTAGTTAGATGCTCTTGATCCAACAATGTAACTCTTGAATGAATCTGAGGTTAGTTAGCATTGATTGAAATACTAATATCAAACTAGTTTAAATATGGCATAGCTCTCAAATCCTCAGAATTGCATCTGAAGACATTACATTTATCAGCTCTGAAACAGTGAAACCTTCACAGTTTACAGATACTTTGAAAGATGTTCCCTTATTTTTGTAGTTTCTAATCAAACTGAGCAAGAACTTCTTTGCCTCACAAATACATCTCCCGTTGACCTCTTGTGTGAGCCAGTTCCTTCCTGCCTACCATCCCCGCAACTGAGACCTGATCCGGTGGTTCTTGAGTCTGCAGACCTCATTCAGTTTGAGGAACGCCCTGCACCCCTCTCTGGTAAGAGTTTACTTGCCTATGTTGTATTGCTTATGGATGATAATTTATGCAGTTTGGAAAATAAAGCATTAAATGGTTGATTATATAAAGTCCCATTTAAATACATAGATATGTGTGTATATTGCACAATGGGATGTGTTGGAAATGCAGGTGGCTTCCATTAGAAACTCTTGAGTACTGACAGTAAGTACCCTACTGTGATTCGCTGGGGTGAATTTTATAGGGACTCTATATGCCACTAAAATTGCACTTTGCCAACCTGTAGCAGCCTCTTCACCGCAGTAATTTCATAGTGCTTTTCTGAGTGCTGAGACTTAATGTATGAAAATTAAATTAAACCTTGTAAATAGTACATGATGCAGACAGAGCCAGAAGCAAATACGAATCAGCTGCAGATGTGAACATGACACATCTGGCTTCAAATCAGACTGACAAGTTCTTTTTAAAATATTTTATTGTCTGTTACCAGAGAAATATTCTTTATTTTTCAAGAACAGAGCGTCAATAAATTGAATTGTCTTATTTATTTTAGAGATAATGATTTTAACAGAAGAAGAAAAACAAAGAATTGTTACCACGGCTCAAGAAAAATTGACCTCTGGTTCTGTGGTATCTAACACCACAGAGAATGCTTCAGTACCTCCCTGTCAGTCCTCTGAAACCCAAGTAAACAAGGAAGCAATGGACAGCCCAGCCAAAAAGCAACACAAAAACAAGGTGAAATTGGCAGCAAATTTCTCACTTGCACCTGTAACCAAGCTTTAACTCTTTCTTTTTAGTGTGAAAGACAAATACCTATGGACTCTGCACACAGTAAAGCTATTTGCTAGCCCTTATGTATTTTAATGGAAGGCCTAGAAGAATTAATTTGTATTTAATGCATTCTGTGAAGATTTTGTTCCTTTTACACTGAACACAGCTGTTAGAGCAGATTTTTTCTATTATTTTGAAAAAAAATCTGGCATTCGTTAAATTATTCTTCAATTTTACAGTTTTTCATAAATGTGTGTTCAGTAAAAGCAAAATATTAATTCAACTAAAATGGAACAGATTTTATTTTCTTTAAGCCTCGTTGGTGGTGTAATCATACATGTAGCATATTGTATTCTATAGGCTGTTGCTTACTGGTATTGTTTCAGACAGTATTAATAAAATGCATGATCTGTCTTTCAAAAGCCTGTTGAGAAATTTTAACTCGCTGACCTGAAATGACAAGAATTGAGGGAGTTGATTGTACTCCAGAGGAGAAACTTTGTTCTCAGACCTTTCAGATAACTTGTAACTGCATCAGAAATTCTTTTGTTTAAAGATGTCTGTAGAAGATTATGTGGATTTTCTGTAAAAACTAGTTTTAAATGTTTTCTGTAGCTTTCAGTTCCATTTAGGAGCTTTCTAGGACATTGATGCTTTAAGCTTCCCTTTTATATTTAGTTCCAGTCTGGCATGGATTTGGTTAAGGAAAAGACTGTCTTGGTGTCATGAGTTTAAGATACAGACACACACATTTTATTGTGTCTAGAAATGAAGTTAGGAAGATTCTGATATTTCTGAAATATGCATTTAATGCATAAATTACAGATAATGGAGCAGGTCTTAAAATGTTTTGTGATGGAAGGTATTGATGCTATTTCCACCTGTAAGGAAAGTTCTAACTACATGTGGAAATGCTAAGGTTGTTCTGCTTAACCTTTGTTTCCTATTTTTAAGCATGTTCAGTAAATGGGAAGCTTATTCTTTGATGTGCTGTCTTTTAGCTGTGTCTGTTTTTATTCTAAAACTTACTCCTAGTGTTGGAAGCTTTTTCAATTTGTGGTATCTTGTGTTGGCTTTTGAAAGGGCCAGCTTTGGAAGAGAGGTTAAGTCAGTGGATGACCTTAACTCTAGCTAGCAGAAATGTCCGGTGTATGAGACTTTATACCCATTGTGGGTAACCATGGCATTTACAATGGGTTGTATTTGCCAGGCAGCAAATAAATTGCTTGTAGTATTGAAAGAACCTGTACTAGAGGTTTTCCACTGGCCAACTGAGTATTTTTAGGTGGATTCTATTGTAATATACAAGAGATGGAACAGGGGCTCTTAATTTCTCAGCCAGCAACAGGAAATGCCACTGAATAATGGCTATAGACAGAGTTTTACTAGTCAGATTTTGTTATAAAATCTTTTAAAGTTAGGCAAGTATTACCAATAGTGAACTTATAGCCATTGTGAATGCAGAGAAACACTTGGAAGTTTTTCTGAGCATTATGGCACAGTATTTTGAGTCCTTAGTAAACCTCTACAGACATACTGCTATAGAAAGAAATTTAGAAGTAAGCTTTCTTGGAATGCTTTTAATGAGTTAAATGCAAGAACATCTGCTTTCACCTTAAAGTTTGATAAGGTTAACACTGATCAGTCTAGATCTTTGTTTCAGAAGAGCATGCATGTGAGAAAAGACCAACCTGAAATTATATTTTCATGAGATGCAGCTACAAGTCATCTGGAGTACTAAGGAAAAACCAGGTTTTTGCTTCAGAGGAAAATATGATACTTGTCAAAGTGAGCGTGGTGGTTATACCATTTATGGAGGTCAGCATATCTTTTCTGGGTTCATGTGTGATTCTGATGAAATCGCTGTTTGAAAGTAATAGAATAATACTTTTGAGAAGTTGTGTTCATAGTGTAACAAAATAGCTAATTGAATTGCAATATATTTTTTTATCCAAAGGGTTAGATGAATGATGTGACTTACAAGTTTAAAAGCATTACAACCATGAAATTCTTTAATTTAACAATTAAATGTGCTACTTTGGATTCATGTCTGTTTAAAAAAAAATGTCACTGAAGCCCTCAATTTATGCACTATCTTTTTCTTGGAAAGGGAGGGAGAAGAAAACATTCTTTTCTTAGCTGTCTACTTTGTTTGGACACTTTCTTTTGTGGCTCAAGTGCTGTTTTGTGTGTTGGGACCAAACAGTTGTGTCAATAAAATTTTCAAGCAAGCATAACTCTTGTTTTTGTCTGAAGACCTGAAAAAAAAAAACCTACCTGTCCTAGGATCTGTAACTTGCTGCGTCACATTAAGTT
Source organism: Phoenicopterus ruber ruber (assembly GCA_009819775.1). Classification (NCBI taxonomy): domain Eukaryota; kingdom Metazoa; phylum Chordata; class Aves; order Phoenicopteriformes; family Phoenicopteridae; genus Phoenicopterus; species Phoenicopterus ruber. The sequence goes on along the minus strand of CM020229.1, from coordinate 8,888,405 downwards.
TAATTATCCAGACAGAGCAGAGCGCTAAAATTTGGGATTTAGCGAAGACAAAAACTGTAAATCCACAACCTGCTCTTCTGGAGAATGAGAGTTTTCACAATTTTTGCAATTCAGCTGTTAGCAGATACACTCAGAGTCTCTTACTGCTCTTCATACAAATGATGTTTATTTTAGAAGGAAACTGTACTACTTATTAGCCTAAAGAGAAAAACAGAGAAAGGAGTGTAAATGCAACAGGTGGAAGTAAGGTGTTTCTCCTGAGTTTTAGTCTTGCTTTGAAATGTTAAAATTGATGTGAATAATGTCATACGGAGTGTTACTGTGCAGTAGAGTTAACAAGTCACTTTTGAGTTATAATAGTCTTGTTTTCCAGTTTGCTGAAGATAGTAATTATCCAGGAACTACAAGTCTGGCAAGCAAGTCACTTTGCAGCTTCACTAGAGTGCTTTGAACTTTACTTTGGAATCTAACAAAATAATATAAAAAAAAAAAAATCTGCAACTAAATTGGGCTGTTCTGTTGTCTCACAGCTTTATGGACAAAAGTAAAGAGCTAGATGAGCTGCTCCTGACTTTTTTTGTGGTCTTACTACATATTCTCACTTAATGGAACTGTTAAGTGGAACAGTCTGCTAGAGTAAATGTCAGGCCTGCTGCAGGTAAGCATTCACTTGACCTTGCAGAGTACTTGCTTGTTCAGTAAACAATGTTAAACTACCTAAAAAACTTACTTAGCAGGAAGCTCTCCAGAAATAGTGTAGTAAATATCGCTCTTGAAAAGGAGGGGCAGGCAATTTATAAAAACTTTCTATAGCATCTTAAGCAACAGTACAAACTCTATAATGATGACTCTAATTTCATTCTTTCAGTAGTTGTGAATGTTTTAAGTATGCATGAGTAAAATCCCTCATACCACCTGGTATGTGATTACCTTCAAAAGGTGAGTTTGGTTTTAATTATTCTTTTGTTATGCTCCAAACATTCCTACTTCTTTCATTCTCATTTTATGTTAAGCTATCTGTTTAAATTAGTAAAAAGTTTTTAAAAGTCATGATGGAAATAACTTGATTTTTTTCTAAAATTAACATAGCTTGTTTTGTCTGCCGTAATGTAACAGGACAGAGTGTAATTGCGTGGTGAACTATGGTTTAACCCCTATTAACTGTAACTAAAAAAAAAAGCCCAACAGGGAGAAACTTGGGCATAATGCCAGACAAGGGCATTAGGGAAGTGACTGACTTGGTGTTTCAGGTGTAATGTGGCATAATGCTGATAGGAAGCATGACTGTCTAAGAGAACATTAACCTCTGAAGTTTCTAAACAGAGGAGCTGACAGAAGGCTTTTCCTTTGGACAAAGCAAAGATTTGGATGTGAACGAGTAAGAAAGCAAGCAATCTTTCTGTAGAGTAGGCTGAGGCCTTTTGCTTTGGCCCCAAAGGACAGATTGATTTCGGTATTCTAGACAGTTTCAGGACTTTGGTATGGAGAGAAAAACTGACTGCTTGGAGTTAAAAACAGCCTTGCTTTGCTTGGATTTCTGTAAATGGCTATGTGAGCAACTGAAAACCGAGTGCTACCAGTGAAGCTTGCTTCTCAGTCTGTGGGAGTAACCCTTCCTTGTAATCTTGCCACTTAATTTCTTGCCTCTGACACTTGAAATGTGCTTCAGTGTCTTTGCAGCTAACCTTTTTGCAATTTGAATATTTAACCTCTTTAGTGCCTTTGAAAACTAGAGTTTGAAAACCTTGGCTTTAAGTGATTTCTCATTCAAAGCTTGACCTTGATACCTGTTCAGTCTGTGTAGCCATAGAAAGTCAGATGCTGATGTACCTTAAAGTCAGCATTTTGTTAATGTATAGTATGATGTCTTACAGTGGATGTATGCTATGGAACAATTGAGATACTTAGAGATCTTTCAGATGGTTTCCCCACAGTTTAGCTGGTATTTGTTCAGAGGATGAGATACAATGTCTCTACTCTTCCAGCATATATTACTTTTAATGTAGTAGTCTTTCTTGTATGGACTGTTTTTATGTCTAATATTCATACATGGAGAAAATTAGAAAAAAACCTCAAGTGACTATTAAAATGGTTTGTAGTGCTATATATGTGCTACAGGAAGCAGATTGATACAGAGAATGCTATTTTACAAGAAATTTCTGAGATGCCACCTCAAGGTATTATTTCTGAGCATTTTCTGTAGAGTAAAAAAGGCTTCTCTAGGCTAGATCAGTTTTAAGGCCTTTTTTAGATGCTCCACTAGTCCTGTCTAATCCTTAGCTGCCTTGTATCTAGAATACCTATCTAAGAAAGATTTTGTTGGGTTTTCCTTTGTTGGCTAATTGCCACGGACAGTGTTGCATTTGTTTTCCCTAAGCATTTAAACAGTTTGGCTCTAAGTTGTGACAGGCTTGACAGAAGAAGCCTGCCCGTGCTGGTTGCACTTAAAGGGAGAGTTGTTTGAGGTGCAGATTGGTGCATTTGAAGACATCTCAAATTTAAGCTCAAGCTATTAGGACAGGATTCTTAAATGATGATTGAAAGTTGTTGCCAACACACCTGAGATAGAGGATAGTATGGATATTATGCAGTGAGACCTAAGCACCTTATCAGACTGCAGGTAAGTAATTTAATTTTACCTGAAGAGTAGGATAACTATTTAATATGTGAAGGGAATCCAGAGAAAAACAATCAAGTTGTGCAAACGGAGGGAGAGGAACAGTTCACTGATAGCCCTGTAACCAGAGATTGCTTTCATATTTTCTGTTGTGTTGTTTAAAGGTGTGGGAGGGGGAATGTGAGGGTGGAATGTGACAAGTATGAGGAAACTTCCAGGATGCTCTCATACGAGAGAGAGCTAGGATGAAATAATCATAAATGGATTAGGGGAGGAATAGGAAAACTTCCTGAAAATGATATCTCTAAAGGCTTGTGGTCAGTATCTTGAAGGATCCCTATCCTGCAGGACTTTCAAGATATCCTGGACTTTGTCTGAAGCATAGGTAGTGCCTCCAGGAAGAGTAATGGTGCAGTAGCAAGATGACAGATACAGAAACTCCTTACCTTCACTGAGGCAGTTTGCCATCTGAAAAGCTGAGCAAGGTATTCCTGCACCAGGATGATCTTCCTGCTTTTACAGATGGCCTGTGCAGGTACAGACAAGACATAAAAGCATCTGGCTTATACTTTTGGTGCTTAGCTCTGTATTTTGTGTTATAAGGGACTGTTCTTAGGCCCAAGACAAATGGTGGAAATGAGAGTGTTCCTATTGCTTGTGAGGATACAGGTGATCCCTTTGGAAACTATAATCTGTTGAGCTTGATAGTCCTAAAGCAAAAGCCCTTAAAATATTTCCTTTAAAATGTATCTGTGCCTAACAGGGTTTTGGAGTGATTATGATCCAACCTTGTATGCCTGCCTAAGGAGGCTGTAGAGCAGCCTTTGCCAGCTCAAAAGTAAAGCAATTTGTGAGCTGTGACATTGTGCCAGAAATAAGTTTGTAGTAATTCAGGAAGAAAGATGGTGAGAAACATCAGCTGTTGCAGACTTATTTTGAGTTGACATTTATTCATTTCACCTTGAGGTTTGGAACCTGTATTACTGCTAGAAGCTATTCTGCTTAGTATATGGCACATACAGTAATGCTGAGCTGACTTGCTTACAGACTTCTTCAGTGATGCTGGGGTACAGGACATGATAAAGCCTCAGGCATTCCAGTGGGTCAGATGGTACATGGCTATCAAAGCATTATTATACGTCATGCTATGGGCACAAGTCTCAAGTCAGCCTTTCAGTTACTGTATTCAAAAGTAAGAAAAATGGCATTCTGGCAGAAAACCTATTTTGTGTGATGAAGTGTACTGGTAAGAAAAAAGCAACAAATTTTGTCAGTGCACATGGGATTGGCTCCAAGAAACTTGGAATTAGCTGCAATCATCTCTGCTGGTTTTGAGCTTTCTTAAACTGCTCTGCAGTTTACCTGAAGCAATTTTTGGTAGAAGCCCAAGCCATAAATTGGAGTGCTCAACAGGCCAGCAATTATTTCATTAGCTCTGGCATAGACCCTGCAGGTCTGTTATGTGCAGCTTTACCAAATAAGCTGGGAGCAGCATGAGACAAGGCCTGGTCACTGAGGTGTTCCTAGTGCTGAAGCTCTGTGTACTGTGATGACCACTGGGGGCATGGGTGGACTTCTCACAGATGTTCCAGCTCCGAAATCCTGATGGCAACTGTCTTACCAGGTTCCCAGTGTCCTGGGCACAGTGCATAGTTTGATGGGTGGTAAAGGACACCAGGAATGCAGGGCGAGCTCTGTTACTGTTTCTACATTGAGGCACTTGCCGGTGATGCTGAGGGAGCTGTGGTTCTTCCAGGCTGCACTGCTGTCAAGATCACCCACCCTCAGTTTGACTCTGGATTCTGCTATTGCTTTATAAGGACATGTATTTCTACTTCTTAACTTTCTTCACATGTGTAAATGATCTCTTAAAGGTAAATCTCCTCTTAAATCTTTTGATACATTACACAACTTTTTACAGAATCTAGTTGCAGTTGGGTACAGTCTTGGTACAGAGGCTCTTGGAGCACAATCAGCTGTTCATTTGAGCAAGACCACCCTGTCTCATTAGATGCTACTTCAGATCCTAGAAGGGAAGGTGTTTGCAGGAAAGAATCTGTCATTTGTTTGCCTGCAGGGAAGATGTCCTTGTGTGGGTTCTCTTGGACATCAGTCACTATCTAAGAGCAGGAACTTGCCTGAAAAACAAGTGGATGATAATAATTTCAAATCTATAGTCATGTTCATGACCCCCAGGAGTGAATCAAATCTTTAATTCAGTTGATACACTTAGTTTTAAAATAAGCAGTTGTAAATTGAGGTAAAGATTGCTCTGCTGCTTTCTTGTGGTTTGTCGCTTTGATTTTGCTAGTAAAGACACAGCTGCCTCATGCTTTAGGAGGAGTGTTCAACAGTGCCTGTGGTAGTTGCAGTTCACTGGATAATCTTGTGCCCCAGATACAATTTCTCCCTAGACCTGCATTTGCTCAATGTAAGTTGATGGAGGGCTGTAAGACTTTGTCAGGTAGGCTTATTTTGTGCTAGTTACAGAAGATGTGATTACAGTGACAGTCTTCTATGTTGTCAAGTAGCTAAGGAGCTTTTGTTTTTTATGGCGTTTTATTAGAGCAGCTTTGATTGCCCAGTGAAACAAAGCTAGGTCATCAGAGGGGTCTTCTGGCCTGAAGGTGCACAAGCAAATAGTAATGGGATATAGGTGTGTTTACAGTAGCTTCAATACTAGCACTGTCATAAAGGAAAACTTTTTTTGCGTTTCAAATCCAATCACATGTAGTTGGCTTGAAAGGCCTATTCAGTGGAACGCTTAAGATTTGTTAGGAAAACCAAGTACGTGCCTCCAGTTAATAGAATTTCTGATGTTTTTAAGTGAAGACAGAAATAGTTAAAAGCATTGCTGCTATCATTTGTGGCTCTTTGTAGTGCATGAGCTCTCTATTCTTGAAACTTGAAAATCCTAAATTGGAAGTTCTCTGTTTAGCTGTATTAGACTCACTCCAGCAGGTATCTCAAGTATGTCAAAGCAGGTTTGAAAGTCTAATAATCCTTTACAACATCCAGCCTATTATAATCCACTGATTTCGGTAGCTGATGAGGTTTACTTTTTGGGTATCAGTTTAAACATCTCTTGGTGTCTTATCAGAACCAGTTCAACCTTACATGAAGTATTTCTGCAGAAAGCTGCCTCTAGTTAAGAAACTAATAACGCTGTAAAGGGTACAAGCTTAAACGTAAGGGAAATGCTACTGTTAGACATTTCCTTATTCATCTGTGAGATGGTAAGTTGTTGCCTAGGCTGTCTGGATCCAGGTCTAGATAGTGAGGTGTTCTCAAGATCCTATGTGAAGTGTTGTATCTGCATGGAGGGAAGAGCAAGTTTTGGACCTTGAAGTAATGTTTTTATGGTAAGATCCTGTTCCAAAGCAGCCTCCTTGGCTGGCTGTTTACAGGACTGATGGGATTGTGTGGAACAAGATGCACCTTGATAACAACGGCAGCATTTATGCTGGGGCAGAGTAGGACTGTGTTCACTTAAGTAATGTGACTCCTTTAGAAGAGTGGCTTGGACTTTGAGCTGCTTGGGAATACATGCTGGGTCTGGAATAGGAGAGGGAGCTGCCCTTCCTTCAAGGTCAAAACAGAAGAAAAATGGCTTTGCTTCTCTGCATCCTGCTCCTGAAATGTGAGAGTTTGGTGACCTGCTGGCACTTGATTTTTCAAATGTTGACATTACTATATATGTTGGAGGACCAAGAAATTTTCCATTGTTTTAGGTAGGAGCAAACCACAGAGAGCAACTTGGTTTATTTGCACATCTCTAAAGACTCTACACTGCAGAATACATATTCTCTGGGTTGTCGTCTAACGAGTTTGTGGTTGTCTTTCTACTGTAAGAGAAGTATCATGTTTATTGAAAAAAATCTGAACTCAATTCCTTCAAATTTCTTTCTAATAAGAAAAATATTCTCCTTTATGATCAGAAACATTTTCTGTGATAATTGTTTACCAGTGAGTCTAACTTGCAGGTTCTCTATTCATTCTCAGCTGGAATTTTAATTCAGTCTTAACTGTAAAAGAAGCCTGAGATCTCTTTGGTTTTGGAGCCAGTAGCCAAACTCTTACTTTCCAAGAGCTGCCTCTGAAATGCCAGTAAAGATTTTAACTGCTTCAGAGGCAGGGAGTATGGATAAGGATATGAGTAGAATATATGCATTCTACACATCTTGTGTACAATAAACTCGAAACTCATAATTTGAGGTAATTGATTTCAGTCTGCTGTAAATGTTTTAGTTCCAAGTAGCATGGTTTGAGATCAAGCTGAACAGAATATTGGGAAAACTGTTCTCCTTAACCATCTGCTGAGTTGCAGATGAAAGCATGCTCTTACGCCTGCGTAGGAAGACAAAGTGTGACAAAGCCTGAGTCATGCATGAACTTAGGGTCACAGGCCTCCAAGATGAAAGCGTGCCCTAGTTACCTTTTGCAGCCCCACCTTTCAGCCTGCAGTCAAATGCAACTTAATATTGTTTTTTGGTAAAGTACTATTCTTTCTGGAGGGTGCTGGGTGTGTACTTGTTAACTCTTGTTAACTGTGTCTTGGTAAACAAGATATTGGTAATGTGTCACCAGGGTACAGTTAGGCAGAGAAAGTCTGGATGATGCGATCTCTCCTGTGTATTGCTGATTTTGATTTAGGATTCGTCAGTTGGCTGCAGGGTTATGTTTGAAGCTTTCTGTTGAGCTGAAATTTTTTTATTATCCCAGAATTATTTTATTCTGGGAGATGGGGGAGGAGAGGAACTTATCTTCCACACCTCTTGTTCAGATGATATAATACCATTGCTGTTAGATACTCCTTAGTTGACTCTCAACACCAAAACTCTAATACAAATGTTGATTTCATTGTGTTTGCTTCCTGCAGGAGGAAGGTTGGGGCAGTGAGAGATCCACCCCTAGATGTACTTGATTCCATCTTATTCCCTGTATCTGGTCATGTAGTCTCTGGTCGCTGAGATCTCCAGAGCCCTACACTTCAGGTAGCATCTGAATTCACCACTCTGGTGAGCAGACTAGACAGTGCTGATATTTTTTTTTAATTGCTGCTAAGCCCTTCTGGCTTGGCAATATTTTTGATGCTCAAATATGTTGGGACGTTATCTTCTCAGTGTAGGGCTGGGATCTGTATTCTCATCTGTGCAGGGCTCTGGGCTGTAGTGAGGTTTCACAGTCATCTAGGAGCATAATGAGCTTGGCTTTTTGTGGTTTTTTTGTTTGTGGAGTGTCGCTGGAGAAACTGTATGTTTTTTTCAGTGAGATAAATCCTTTGTTTCTTTCAGTAGCATCACTAACTTATCAAATTATTCCTTTCCTGCAGAACAATAATCCTGTTCTTTTCAAAAAGTATAGCAGCAGAATAAGTGCATCCCACTCTACTCCACAACCACTTATTTCCTTCAGTAACAGGAAGAAACATATGCTTAGTATAACACAGCAGCTTAGTTTATTTGGAAATATGTTTAACTTTGCTGAAGAGATTCAGTAGGCCTAGGGGAAGGTACAAGAGAACCATTTGCTGGTAGAATTGGCGATTAGCACAAATAGCACTTCAGCACCGTTTTTCTCAGTAGACCAAGATCCTTTCCTGAATATAGCCATGTTTACTAGTTCATAGGGAAAACTGTGTGTCAAATCCACCATAAATTTTCCTCCTTTTTCTGATGCCTTGCCTTCTTTCTGAAGGGATAAACAGCCAGGATTTCCAGAAGAGATTTTGGGTGCTTCAGTCAACCAATGTCCCTCCTTGCAGACAGTAACAGATATCTGAAAATCAGTTCTGAAGTGATGCCAGTTACTTGATGTAGTCACCTACAGATACTTGTCTGATATTTTCTGCTGATTTTACTTATGGAGAGTGCATGATGTGCTATGTTCGTAGGATCATGGAAGTTAAAGCCCCTCATTATACTTCGGAACACTTAGTGGTTTAGTCTGATTTTTAAAAAGATTTTTAAGATTTTTACACACTTAATTCCTTCCTAAGTTTAATTTGTTTAATTACAACCATTATGTTTGAAGTAAGCCATTAGGGCTCTGCTGTGTTCTGGATGGACAACACTAAGCCAGTGTTGAACACAGTTGAGAATCTGACCTCACAGTCTAAAAAAATCCCGGACTTCATTGTTAAGCAGCATCACTGACCCCCTTCTGAAGGAACCACTGGTGCACTGCAGGCAAGCTGTCCAAACCCACCCAAATAAAACCAGAAGTGAAGCATTTGCTAATTAAAAACAAAAACTCACACAAAGAAAACCTTTCAGCTGAGCCAAGCTAGAACTTCTGAAAATGAAGTTCACTCTCATTAATACTGCTGTAGTTGAAGTCCCTTTGGGGCACTGGCTACCAGTGCTAACTGTATATGAATATTACATATTCATACTTGCTGTGTTTTCTCCTTTTTAATTAGAGGGGGCTCTGTAGCCTAGTCATGACTGGTGCATCCCAGAAATGTCTAGCTCTGTTTCCTGTTAATGACATTTTTTTCATACAAACCTACATTCTACACATCTCCTTTCCTTCCCAAGGGACTACAGATTCTGTGCAGCATGCAGAGATCACCCCGATCATCAGCACAGCCTGGTTTAAACACTGTGTAAGTCACCTCTGGCCTTACAAATGCTGTGTGCCAAGTCCTCCTTCAGGACCCTTTACTTACCAGCATTCACAGTACTTGGTTGTAACAGCTGATCCTCCTAAGGCTTTAAGTTTGGTGCTTCGCTACAGGTTTTTTTCTGAACTTCCATTTGCCTTTGTTAATAGCACTGAACATCTGCCTCTTCTCTTAAGATACTGGTAATTCTTGATGTCTTAATTGGGTACCAGCAAATTCAAGAGGCTGTTAAATCTTTACAGAAGCCAGTGGGTATTTCTTCCCCTCCAGTGTGTATTCTCCCTTAAAAGCAGTTTTCCCCCATAACTGTTAATGTACACAGGTGCTATACAGAGTCCAACCCATACCACATGCAGTAGATGCTAACAGCTACAGAGCTCAACGTGGTGTTGTATGTATCAAAAAGGATGCGATAATTATACATGACTATTCAGCCTTTGGATATGTTTTGTCCTCTTTTCCTGTGTCTTTGGTCAAAGTAGTGCTTCATGTTTTAGTGGAAATCTGTGATTTTTTTTCCTCCTTGATCCTTAAACCTTAAGGAACTTAGTGACGTAGGTTCTTTGTCTCCAGTGAGTCTGCAATACTGAAACAAATGGTTCTGGAAATGCCAATGTTCTTTCTTAATTGAATCAGTCCAATGCTAGGGATTAGGTTTTATTTGTACAAGAATAATCTGAGTTACTTTAGATGGTGTTTATCTCCTTGAACCTTAATAAGATACTTTCTCTAAAAAATATTACTATTTATTTTAGGTAACTGCTGTTAATTTTTTTCTTCTTTCCTGTAACAGTGGTTCCTTTTTATATAAGTGCACACTTCACTTAGCTGGCTCCACAAAATAGAAGTTCCTCTTGGAAAAACTTTATTTTAGGAACTTTTTGCTATCTGTTTGTTATTTCTAAGCCTGAGATTTTCACATTAGATCCATGTACATTTATTTTACTATTTACACCTATCACAGAACATTTATATGGAATACCATCACACAGACAAACCAGCTACTGACAGCTAATATAAAGATACTGGATTCCACAAGGCTTAATCTGCATAGAGACCAGAAACACATTTAATGGTGAAACACAGATAAGTCTTTCTGTATTTCCCTTAATTTTAAACCCATTTTGTGTAGAATGTGATTCTTCCTACCACAAATATTTACTTGTGTATTTGTATACCTGTCTTGTGGTCAATTTGTCTTGAGTGGCTAGTGTCTTCCTATGCTTGATGGTTTATATTTCTTATGGTCATGAAATATGCAATTAATAGTTGTTTTAAGCATTGTTTAAATATTAGTTAAATTTTGTTTGTCTTCCACTGTCCTCCTGGCAACCTACCAATGATAATGTAATCTTGTACTGCATCTGTAACTTCTAATAGTGGACAGAATTCTCTGGGTGAATATTTCTCTGACTCCATGTGAGGTGGAGATCTAAAAGAGAAACGACACAGCTTTGGACTACATCATCTATTTGCAGATTACTGTAGCTGTGCTTGCTAAAGCTTTACCAGAGACTTATTTTCCCTGGTGCAAGCAATATTGATTTGACTTGAGTAATTCAGAAATCATATGGGATATAAAAATCTATCTCTACTTGCAGCATCCTTGTCACTGATCCTCATTCTTTAGGGAAAAATTGGAAGTGAAACTCCTCAGCAAATTAGTTGAACATCAAACTAGTTTGATAAATATTTTGTATACAACATCAGTTATCCTAAAGTTTTTTCAACTAGCAGTTGTGCTATATACAGCATTGCTACTTGTGGCTTTTGTTCTGAAAAGTAGCCAAAATGGAATATTTCAGCAATTTGAGTGCTGCTTGCTAAGGGGGAAAGTGTACAACCAATCCTTAAAGTGACGCCCTAGTAAAATTGCTATTTTACACCTTACTGGATGAAATATACCCTCTTCACTTTTATCGCTGAGGTGTTTTTGTTGACTCTACTACAGATCTTTTCTGGTCACTGGACAGCCACTATATAGATTTCTTTTGTTTTTAGGCATGCGTGTTGAGTGATCCATGCAACAGTGAAGAACCTGCGGTTGTACATTCCATATATTACTGTTGTACCAGTTGCTCTTGATTCAGTTAGCAGGATGCTGTTAGTTCCTCTCACCCTACAGTTGCATTCAATGGAAACATTTGAAAAGACAAACATGGTAGAGAGCCCAGAGCTACATGATGTTGCATTGTGTGGTCCCACAACAATCTTTAATAATAGCCAATCCTGCTTTGGCAATGGTGGGCTTGCTTGGAGGAGGTTCTGCCTTCTTTTCTGCTGGGCTGCCTGCAATGTTCAAAACAGGACACCATTAAAACCAAGAGCTGCTCAAACTATTTCATTCTACTTCTAGCTTAAAGCATGCAAGCCTTTCCTGGGCACCCCCCCTCCCATTTTTAAACTCTTGTTTGAACAATACATCTAATACTTTGGTAGCAACCAAGCTGGTATGTGGATTCAAACTGCTCAGGAAGTCTTATTTCTTCAGGGAGGGAGTTAAAAGGGACTAAAGAATCCAGACATCTCAATGGGAAGATAAACTTCTTGCATCTTGTTCAATCCAGGTATCCCTGTTCACAGCCATAGGGTCTGATAACAGGTCCTTCCACAGTAAGTCATCTTACTGTGTTTAAACCCCAACAACTAAGGAGTTGAAGAACAAAAATATTGCTAGAGTTTATTCCCTCATCAAGTTGAATGTCATAATTAGGAGAACAAGATAAAGGTAGGTTTTAATTTTTCAGGGTGAAAAGAATCTTTCCATCTCTAACATTGCTTTTAAATGCAATGACATGAAGTAAACTAACGAGATGAGTCATGCTCCCTGTGACTAAAAGGGTATAAATAATTAGTGATGCACCTTAAAATGTCTCTATCAACCTTATACTTGAACTTCAGTCATTCCACATCCCTCTGGAAACTCTTTGGCAAGATCTTGATCTGTGCAAAATGGCAGTGTGTTTGGATACAAACCTCTTCAGCTGGTGGACCAAATGGGCACCACTCTCACTTGACTATCTCCCTGCTCAAGAGTTCAGTTTGAGACAGGTCAAAATGAATCTGTTAATTTTTAGAGCTCATGCTGTGACTGTTTTGTTTGAAAGTTGCACTAAAAGCTTCTAAGGGGTCACGTAATCCACCTAGTTTCTGAGAAATTAGTGTGTGTGCAGTTCTGTCCGTAAGTGATTTGGGTTGAGGTGTTTGAAAAGCCTATTTATGCTGGTTAGATGTAAAAAATTTGGGGCAACGGTGGAAGTTTGCAGTCTCTTCTCTAGTCTCCATCTTGCCTGCAGTAAAACAGGCAAATTTTGCTTCAGATATCCTAGCATATATCTTAAAAGTTTTTTTCCAGTTATTTTTGCAGAACCAGATGGGGAAAACGATTGGCAAAAATAAATCTAGTTGCTTACAAAAGCAGGTTGTGGCAATGTGTATTCAAATATACTTTGCGTGTTTAAAACATACAAAGCAATTTTAAAGTGGGCATAGATGACTTGGCTTCAGTTTTAAAGGGGTAATTGGGCATCTGAATTCTAAGTGGCCAGCAATTGCTGACACACTATCTTGTTTCAGGGTGATCTAGCTAGATTAACCTAGCTTTTGGCAGAGGCTGACCCAGCATGGCCTTTGAAAATGCTCTTTTATCCAGTTGTCTGGAGTTTTTCCTATTGTTCTTGTTTTTCTTAATGTTTAGGAACTCACTAGTAGGAGATTGCGTTGCTTTGTCTAAGGGTTTTAACTTGGTGCGAAGGAATTCAGCCATCTCTTTGTCTTCTTCTTTCTCTCTGGTGGAAAAAAGGAGAATAAATCTGTTGCAGAAATAACAATGTTTTCTCTGTAAATGGAACAGTAAAAGGCAGAGTAGCTAGGATCAAATCACTAGTAAACAATTCACTACTTTGTTCTTTTTAAAAACACTTAATTTTGCTGCTTATTAAAGAGCAAAATATTTGCCTAAATGAAAACAGTAACAAACTTCCTGTACAATTGAGGGACAGAATTTTTCCCAAGGTTCTTTACAGTGTTGGATTCATTATATTCCCTAGTCAGCAGATTTAAACCATAATATATCACATATATCACCTATAGCTGGCCTCAAGTGCTTCACGATGCTTCCTCTACAAAGTAAAGCAGAGGATGCATATTGCTGTGATTGTATTGCTTATTTTTAAAGGCCCACTTAGACAAAAGACTGGATCTCATGGTCTTCTGCTGCTAGTGTTTACCAAAACCAAGTGTATTTCTCTTTGCCTGAAGATGACAGCATTAGGCCCAAAATAAAAAGATTGTGTTGCTAACCTTGATTGTATCTATTAACAATATTTCCATGTTACTTTCTTTGCTATTTTGTTACTTAAACATTAACAATGAGTGCACTGACTGAATATCTCAGAGGAAAAGCAGATTTTATTATCAAGAGTTTTAAAGAAAAGCCTCAGGTTTTACCGCAAATGGGAATTGACACTAATGTATTCACATCTGCATAGTGCATAGCAGTACATTTTCAGTAGCCTACAATTAGGCTTCTGTATTGTCTGGCTGCTGCTGAGGTTTGATTTGCACATCGAACTAGCAGTTGAGAGCTCTGGATTACATTACTAGCTCAGGCTTCTTGTCAGCTGCTGACTTTGGCCAGCTCTCTTTGATCAGCTGCAGGACTCTGGCAAGCTTTCTTCTCTCCTGTCCTTTGCTTGCTTAGAATTTAAATGTGTTGGAAGAGATACTGTCATTTAGGATAAATGGATTGATGTGCCTTGAATCTTTACAGTTGAAAGAAACAGGGGAAGTAATAGCAAGACTGACTACTTGTAGAGTGTTGGGATCTCTGCAACAGCTGGAAATGAACTTTTGAGGAAGACCACAGGTTTCTTGGCAACTTTGGGCTAAGATGCTGAGATTAAACCATTCTGAACTTGCTTATGCTTTAGATTAGGTAGACCTGTGTTAGTGACTGCATTCTCTTTTTTTTTTTTTGCTATGGCAAGGTAAGAATAGTAATAATAAAACCTGACCTCATTAATAATTTGTTTAAAAAAGGCAGATTTTAGATGTCTACAAATATGCACCTTGTAGAATTCCATTTCATGTCTACTTCTCATGCCAAGAGGATCCTCTAGTAGCAGCAAAAATCCTTCTCTTTAATGGTAAATACCCAGACACTTTCTGGTAGGAAAGAGACCAAACCCTGCTGTAGTCATGAGATGACTGAATCATTAATGGGATAAAGAGCCACAGAAGTTCAGTAATCTGGTTTTAATGTTTTTCCTATGGAACTGGAAGGAGGCTTTTAACTTAGTAAGTTGTTTTGAAGGACTAATTCTCTTGCATTAATGTCAATGTAAATTTTGTCACTTATTCCAGCATAGTATTAGACTTGTGAAATCTCGCTAATAAGTTCAGTTGCTTTTAGTTCTTACCGTAATCTCTCCACCTCTGCATCATCTACAAGAAAATCTCTTTTTTGTACCAGTCTATGGATCTTCTGAATCAGTTCATCTTCTCTTTGTTTCTCCATCTTCGTTTTTTCTTTTTCTGGTCAAAAACAGAAAAGAGACTGTTACTTTGGATTCTAGGGAGTGGGGTTGGGGGTGGACATTGCAGATGTCTAAGAATGAATTGCTGAATGAAGTCAATGGTTCTTCGGACCTGAGTCACCAAAACCCCAGCAAGTTCTGGTCATTGCTTCTTTTTTCTCTTCTACTTGCTGCTGTTGTGTCTGATCAGCTTAATGGTCTGGAGACTCTGTGGGGCTTGCCAAGCCTACTTTTAATATTAAATTACTCTGCAAGACACTGCTTTGAATTTTTTAAAGAGCTTTGGTAAGAAAACAGTCCAGGATGCTTCATTAAAATCCCTGGTACAAACTCCCTTTGACCTCAGGGGAAATGAGACCACACCAAAAGGAACCATTTCTCTATTTCATGACAGCTTTGGCTGTTGACTACAACACTTTTTTCTACTCTGGTAAGGCAGGTGACCTGTAAATCCACACAAATATCATCAATTGTAAAATGTGGAAAAATAAATGAAAGTGTTTATTTTCCCTGTGCTTCAAAAATCTGAGTAATTAATATATGCCCTTGTTAATTGGCCAGTCTGTAATAACTAGGTTGTCTATAAATGATGTTTTTTTGACATGAAAGATGTGCCTGTCACAAACTAAAATTCATGAATTTTAGGGATTACAGAGCTGTAGTTTAAGGTTATAAAGCAAATGTAGTTAAGACAGAAATCTTCAAACCTATCAAGTGGAGCAGAGATGAGAAAGCCAGAGGCAAATCCCAGCCCATGTATTTCCTCAAAAAGCTGAAAATTTTGATTAGCTGAGAAGATACTTTGCATTAAATCAAGAATTTTGGTTTTGAGCAGTAGAACTGTGTTTAGAGAACCATAAAATTAAGTACAGTAAGAGTTGTGGGAAGAAGAGCAAGCTGCCTGCAGCCTGATGCATCTGAGCTATGTTATGCCTGCTGATTGAACTTACAAGATATTTTAAACTGCTAAATAAATCAGACATTTGAAGATAATTGTTTAATACAGCTTCATTTTGGGTCATGGGCTTCAGGATACTTACTGCTGGGACTTTCTGCAATAAATCCATTCCCTAGTAAGTGACATAAAAGCACCCTGAATATATTTTCAAGACAAAAGTTCTGTAAGTCTCAATCTCAGAAAAGTCATACTTCTTGGAGAATTTTAAATTGTGGTCTGCCAGTAGCAGAGGAAATAATTTGTAATACAACATAAGGCTGCTTTGTCTGGGATGCATTTTCTGTGGTTTATCTTTTAGAAATGATAAAGGAAGGTGGTTATTGACTGCTATGAAGATTTCAAGACCTCTGCATTGTTACCTGTGGAGAATTCCTGTGATTAATGCTGAATTTGCAGCAGAGAGAAAAGGAGAATGCTTAGAAATTAGTTTCTTCTTGCTTTGCCTCTTATGTCTATGGAGCAAGGGATTTCCTCACTACTGAAGGCAGAAGCTACTTTCTACTTCCTTTCAATCTATCCTCTTTGCATGTGCTCTCCCATTGATATCCTTCAGGAAACTGCCTGCCAAATATCTGCATCCTGAATTGTGGCAAAGTACTGCGTACTCTGTGTACCAAAAGACTGATCCCGTGTCTACTGAAATGGGCTAAACTGTGTTTACTGAAACAAAAGACCAGGTCTCTCTATACAAATCTGTACACTAACAGGAAAATTATGATAAAGATGTTATGAATGAACCCATTTCTGGAAAGTGTTTTTCTAGGTCAGGCATATGCTGTGTCAGCACTTAGTTCTGCGTGAATGCCAGCAGCTTTTTTGTTTTCATTAAGACAGAAGTATTCTTCTTGTGAGTCTGCCAAAAGGTGGTGCTGCTGGAACTGCACATACTTAATTCTTAAGTTTGAGATTTGCAAAATGCTAAGGAGAAACTGCTGTCTGTGGATCTCTGCGTAAGACTCTGTGACTAGAAAATAGTTTCTAAAAGGTTTTTTTTTTTTAAAAAAAAAGCCCACCGAAAAAATGAAAACGGATCAACCCTAACTGTAAGATAAAAGTATGGGTAGGAAAGCTGCAGACTAGAAGAGGCAAGGGGAATAATTTACAGATATTTTCTAGGATTCATAATCCTTTCCAATACCATTTAAACCAATAACATACCAACAGTGTTGTTAGAAATTAAAAATGTGACCTATAAGTAACTAAATAGTATAAAGAAAGAAAAGTAAAGATTATGAATCAATTTTTGAGTGCAAAGAAACTTTTGCCCCTTGCTTTTTGTAGAAACCCATTTTACTTTATTCTAGAAGGTAGATTTAACTACAGGTGTGACAATGACTTGGTGTATCTAGGAAAAAACAATCATGTTCATAGTGATGGTTATAAATCCCTCTCCTTTCTCCCTTTTATCTCGGGTATCTCAGCACTCTGTCTTTTCTACCTGACAATCTCCGTGTCACTTGGTTCCCTTGAGATTGCCAAGGGAGTGCAAGAACTAAGGAACGTGCAACTTTGAGTAATGTTTGCAGAGTTGCTGCCAAGGAAGCAGTGAAATACAGCATGAAAAGAAATTTAGAGACCAGGAGATTAAAGATGGAAAACAGGAAGAAAAAATAAGGACTTGAGGAGAGATGAAACTCAACCTTGGGGGGAGATTTCTGATTGTCAGGGGCAGAGGTATGTTCCTGACACCATTGCCACCCAAACATTATCCTAATATTGGGTTGGACAGCCATTACCTGGGATTGCTACCAAACTCTGCAGCTCTTTCTTAAGGTTCATAATGTCTTTGCACAGCTGGATGTCATCCATCCTGCAGAAACAGAAAAAGCACAGTCAGACATGCAAACCCCATCCTGTGATGGCATCAGCCAGATCTCGTCTGAAAAGACAATACTGTCCCTTGCCTGGGACCTGTGCATCAGCTTGAAATGCAGAGGTTTAACCTTGGGATACTGATATTGTTCATTCACCAGTTTTAACAGATAGCAAAAGGTATTTAATACTAAATGCCTGTTGAGCCCTTGATTACTTGTCTTACTGGGATCTAATTTGTGTGTAGGTTATATCTGTCACTGCAGATTATTTCAGATGCCTTTTGCTTTCTTGAATGTCACTGAACATTCTGTATATTTAATAGTCATGAGAAAGGTGTGCCATATTGCACATACTGCAGCAACAGTTTTCACTAGGCAAAAGAGCAAGGGTGAGAATAACAGGGAGCCTGGGAAGGGGCAGCAGAAGCCAATACATTATTTGGCACAGCCAAGACAAGGTTTATATTCTACTACCAACTTTCTTTGTGACCTTACTAATAACTTAGCCCTGATACCAAAGATCTGGAAACTGTCATAACTTGGCATCTAATTATTTTGAGGTCTTGTGCCTTGGGTGAATGTCTTCCATGGTTGACATGAGTGCTTCAAATCCTTGATGTGTGCAGAAAGGCCATTAATGGTAAGACACAGAAGACGGCTAAAGAAAAATCTGTAACATTAGCAGAAACTGCACCTTCAGTTCTTATTGAAACTGATACCTATCCTGAGAGCTGCTATAGTGAATTATTCCCCCGGAAGCTAGCAAACTTCAGTATTAGCTTCCTGGCAAATGTTTTGTTTTAGTGTCTCAGCCATTACTGGCAGCCAAAGCTCAGGTGTTGGTTCTGAGGGCTGCATCAGGGGCTTCCATTTTGAAATCTTGCCCTGAAGAATACAAAAAACAGCCTTTGTGATTAACTGTACATTCTTCAACTCTGATGTCACCAACACTATCCTTGCCCACGGATCTCTGCGTCCTTGTTTCATAATCCTGTGCCTGAAGGGTGGATTGCCTGTTGCCTAAGCACCTGAAGGTAGCTGAAGTGCTATCAGAACATGGGTTGTCACAGTGGTATTTCAAGAGAGGAAAACAGAGAGATTAGAGTGTGTGTATGTGAGAGCAAGTGCACAAAAGATAATACAGTCAAATTACTGAATTAAGTGAGGAGTGGAAAAAGTAGGTGTTTCTGGCACAAATAAGATTTTAATCACAACCCAAGAGCTTTTATTCTCCCTGCTGCCTCTGCGTGGAATGCAGGTCTCTGCAGGGAGCTGTCCTTCAGCTGCTTTGCTCATGTTATTCAAACATGTTGATCCTTTTATTATTTGCTGCTTTGGTTAACTCCATCTTGCCTGTCCTGCTACTTTCATTGTGCTATGACAGCTATTCCTGCTGCCTTTTTACTTCTCTCTTCCCAAAACAGGACAGTGAAATACCTCTGATAATAATCTTTATTGCTGACCTCTCTTCCTTGTTTAGGTGCCACTGTCACCTCTGCTGGGGATCTGCTCTCCCACTATACATCTGTCTTGTAAGACTGACTTTTATTGGGAAGATGAGCATGCTAGCCTCGGGGCTAGTCTATGGTTCACTGCTGTACGTGTTGAGGACATTTGGAGGTAGAGATGTTTATACTGATGATTATTCTTACTTGGGCTCCCCATATTATTCATGCTGATCACAAGCAAAGCCTGTTTTACTCTTGAGATCCATCATGCTAAATGGTACTGAAATTACTTTTATCAATTAACAATCTTAAACACTATCCCCTCAGGAGAATCAATATTCAAAATGTGCTGGGATGTGAGCAAGCTTCACAGCGCTCTATCCATTCAATGTTCATGCAGTTTGGGTGTCATTAATATAACGAATGTTAATATATTTGAGGAAAATTACCATGGTTAACAAAGATGACAGCTTCTTGGCGAGGCATGTTTAATATTGAACTGCTGTATTCAAATGATATCTAGGGGCCAGACCCTCAACTAGTGAAGAGAACAGTGAGTTTCTACAAAAGAGATCTCCATGATGTACAGAGACAGGATATTCATTTTTTCTGTATCAGGTAGACTGGGCTTCATTCAGGGAAGATCTGAAAGATACCAATTAAAATACTTCACTGTATCAGTTTGGCTCCCTGGCCTCCTTAAGGAACTCCCAAAAGCTACCGTCACTGCTCTTTTCTCAGGATTTTCAGGAATTTAAACTATCATTAGCGGTATGTTCCAAGTGAGCAAGATCATCAATGTTCAGTAGTCCCTACAGCCCCTATGCTCAATTTGTGGCGAAGGTGCTGGCCTCATATTGCAACTGTAGTTGCAGTTCCTCCTATTATTTTGGCTCTCTTTTAATCTGACTGCAGAGCATATAGCTAGCATTCTCCATACATATTTTTAGCATCTGTTTTTCCTGAGACCTAAACTTTGTTCCTGCCTTGTAACTTATAGAAGTAAATATGTGGCCAAGCATTTAAGGGCTGTAACAGCTCTGTGACAATCTGAATTCCAAAAGTCATAAGCCAGATGACCTCTCCAGAGTCCCAGCTCTACAGACTAGTGTATTTTGATGATGGACAAAGACTAAACCCACCATCTGTACCAATCTCCTTAAGCACATAGAACATTCTTCCTCCCATCTGTGTCAAACAGCCTTTGTGTTTCATCCACTCCATGGTGCTGATTAGGGAAAAAAAAAAAAGGTTAAATGACTAAAGGAGAGCTATGTGACATACTCATAAAAACCACAAAGGTGGCTTCATCCATCTGACTTAATGAAAAGGGGAGGTATAGTTGCTTGTAACTATAAAGCACATCACACACCTGCTAGCAGATCATACTGAATGTAGGGCTACAATTGCTGCCCTGGGCAAAAGTTGCCTTGTTGCCCTCAAAGAAAAGGGAACAGGAGGAACTCCAGGGGAAAAAAAGCTCTTGGAAGGCCATTCAATCTGTACTGGTACTATGAACCTTCCTCTCTTTTCCCCCTTATGCTCTGGTTCTTGGATGTGAGTAGTTACAGGAGGCCCAGGAGAAGTTAATGCTGCTTCTGAAAAAAATCAAATCCCAGTGGATTTTTCATTTGAAAGCTGGATAGTCAGCAGGGTTTGAGAGGGTTTTTACTGTCAGACCTCTTTAGGAAGTAAAATGAGCTTTTGGGAATCTGCCCTTCTACAGAGAAGCTGGAGAAACACGCTGAGCCTAATTCTGTAGCACTTTCTCTCCTACGTTGTAAGTCAAATCTATCAAAGTACAAGATGGGCAAGAGCAGAAGTTACACAGATTATTGTCCAGCTAATTTAAGAGCACTATTATGCTCCCTGTGCACCTGGTGCTTCTCTCAAAGGAGAGCAGCACAGTCAGGTTGCTGGTCTGCGCAGAATGCAATGGCTTTTTCCCTATAGATACAGCATGGCATAGGGTACTGAAATGTCACCCTCCAGGCTTGTTTAAGTTATCTGCAAAGCTGCTCGAGACGTTTACATAAAATTTGCAATATACAAACAACCTTTGCTGAACTCTGTTCTCTGGAACAGGTAGTACATTCTTTCCCGTCCCTGTGAAATTATTTTTGATGTTGTAGAAAAAACATCAGTAAAGCAAACAGCAGTTACAATATGTCAGTTTTTCCCCCAGAGCTGAGCTTTAAATGTCTGCCCGGCAATCTTAGACACATGAGTTATGAGTATGATAAAACACTTCTCTTATTAAAAGCCCAAATCCATTTCTGGAGTAATTGCAATAGTATTGAACTAGGAATGAATTCTCAGTGTGCTTTCATGTATTCCTGACACACTGTCTGCAATTCTGCTTTTCTGTTTCTTGATGGCTTACATCAAGAAACCCTCTGTATGCTTGGAGATATCACATAAGCATGTATTTTTCTTTTCTTTCTTGGTATTTCAAGCTATATCATCAAAACGTAAAAGCAGACTCTTTGCCCAAAAAAAGATAAGAAAGCTCATAATGAATAAACAGCATGAGCAAAAGATTTTCTAAACATGTCACAAAATGACAGGAAAATAAGTGGGTCGGAAGAGTCTGCAGTAATCTGGCACAGTGAGTCAGCCGCAATACGTGTTTCTGTGGTCCAGTTACCAGGAGAAGAATGCTCTGAAGCGCTGTCAATCCCGTAAGATCCACAAGTGAGGTGACAGCATGAGTCACCTCAGCCGTGCACCATCTGGACTGAGGGGGAGCAGGGCAAGGAAACAGAGAGGAGACCTCCCATTCATCTGTGCCCTGGCAGGTCTCGGAGGCTGTGGAAGATAATGGCAGGCAGGACTTAAAAAAGAAACATTCTGCACTGGACACAGAAGTAGTGTTTTAGTTTGTTTCAACAGAAATTATTCCCTAACAGCTAAATTTTTCTGTCTTCTTTTCAACTGAGGCATAAAACCAAATTCCCTAGTGTAAGACCTAGGTACCATCTAGAGCCATGGATGGAAAAAAAAGGCAAAAATGATAGTAAAAGGCAGTAGGAAAATCACTGAACGTTCACCTTAATGGTCAGCCAAAGAAAAAGAGGTGGCCAACAAGTTTGTTGAATGCCCGAGATTTGAGAGTAAGAACTATTAATAACAGCTACATAAGCATCAAATACCTTTTTCATCAATTTCAGGACAAGTAGAGCAGTTCAGTGTGTCAAGAGAGCTGCTGCCTTTGCTGAATGCCTTTCAAAGCTAGAAATAGATCTGTGTTCCTGCTAGCTTGTCTGTAAGAGGAAGTCTGAGATTCTTTTGTTTTCTGTTATTGCATTAAAGTGCTTGAAGTTAAAAAAATGAATGTAGAGTGGTTTTGTTGGTTTCCTTCCCTCTCTTCCAAGAAGATCTGCAGGCACTTTTAGGTTATTTTTAGTTCTGTTTTAATATATTCCCATCCCAGAAATAAAATGCTTGTAATTGTTAGTTTCTGAAGACTTTAATACTGCCAGTCTAGGAGATGACTGAAGAATCAGTTGTCATGCTAAGTCACGAGTTGACATGATTACGTGTATCCGGAGAAGGTCTCCATATAGGGATAAGAAGATCGTCTCCTTGGTGGCGTCACCAATGAACATGCCAAACACCAGCCAAGAGAAGCCAGTAGTGATGGAGAAATTTGGGTGACTGAAGTAAAGAGCTGTGTAGAAATAAAAGAGAATTGCTACAGACAGAGATGGTAATATGTTGTCAAGCTGCAGATTCATTAAAATAAGGACTGAGATGAAGAGGAGGGACATCAGTGGAGGCTACCTTTGGGGACTGCAGGTTTTCAAGGCCTTGCCAAAGCTGTGGGGAATCTGGAATGGTGAAAGTATTCTGGGAATAGAAGAAAACAAGAAGTTTATATATGGCCCTCTTCTACATTTGACTCCATTTTGTCCCTGTCAATTCAGTTTCTTAAGCTTCTAATTATAAATCTGTGAAATCACAGGCAACATTAATGAATATAGCACACGTTGTCTGAGTCATTATGGTGTGTGTTTATCACCTTGTTATTTAGCTCAGCACCTGGTGCTGCTCAGGCTGGAAGACACAGAGCTGGTAATTAAGATAACAGATTACTGACCAGCCTGCTTGGCAGGTCAGGTTACAAATCAAAAGTCCTATGATTAACTTTAAACTATTAAAATAAGTGTGTCTGTCCTTTTCTTGTTAAAAGTGCTCTCTGATGGAGGAACAGTGGATAGGAGCACTGGACCACAACTTGCAAAGTAATGTTGTAATTCAGCTGTCGTTTCAGACAATTGAAGATGGCAGGACTTGAAAATCTCAGTCCTGGAGATCATATTTAAGGCATATTTCACAGAAATTCAGAACAGTGCCTAAAGAGCTGTCTGTATTTCATTCTCACTGACATTGTTAAATTCTCTTGAGCTTGGCCATCTCCTCTGCCAGTTATGAAGTTTTACTCTCAACTTCAATAGTTAAAAGAGGAGCTTTCCTGGAAATGCCCCACTGTGGAGGGGAATATCTCTACATGGCAAAAACTGACTAAGTTAATTTGTCTAACAAACATACAACAGAGAAGTTAGACTTAAATTCAGAAGTATCTAACCCCATTGCAGTAGCATACAGAAGACTGCATGTAAAGCATAACGGCCAGCTTATGTGCATGGTTCATTTAAACTGGTCTGGTAGTTTTATTTTTTGTTATTAGGCAGCAGAAGTAGGAAACTCTAGGTTTGGCTATGTATTGTCTCTAGGAGAATTGATGATAAATTTCCTTTTTAATTTGCCTCCATATTTGACCTTTTCTCATTTTTAAAAGCAGAAGACCAACTATTTGGTATCAAAGCTGAAAAGAATATAAAGGTATCTGGTATAAAATTAAACATTGACAGTCAGTCCATTTCAGGACTTTTCAATTCACTGTTGAATCATCACTGATCTATACTCTCCTATTTATAGCAGAAGGGAAGTGAGAGACACCACTGAAATACCACAGGTCAAGAGTTACACGTTATTACAGAGCATCCTTGCCTATAGGAAGATCAACTGTGCAAAACGGTGGGCCACAGTAACTGTGAGTACTACATAAGCACGACGTATTATGAATACATTATCTTGCATACATGGTTTCATGGAGACAATTCATTCTACCATCCACTCATGCAAACCAGACCACAGGTAGCTAAGAACTGGGAAATCAAAACCAGTTTGGGATTAAAGGTTACATTTGGAAATACAGTGCTAAATTACTGACCTAAAAATGACTAAGTCAAAAGATTAAAGATACCCAGAGCTGCTCCCTCTTTTATTAACAGCAATTTGTGACAACCACAACATATATTCATGTAGAAAATGCTATTTAAAGAAAATTTTCTATTAAATAATTATTTTCCTAGCTGTCCAACAGAGATGATAATGAAAATTCCTCTTTTTACCTTTTTTTCTTTTTTAAGACACAAACATCTCTACTAAGTCTACAATTCATTAAATACTTTGCTAATGCTATGTTTATCATTATACACCACTAAAAAATGCTTTTCCTTTCTGAGCATTTTAATGTAGCATTTTTACTGCCACAGTTGAAAGTGTATGTCATATTTTCTCTGGGGTTGATCGTTTGCTGTCAAACAGGGCAAAAAGGAGATGGCTCTGCAGAGAGATCAAACTGAACAAAGCTTTTTTGTTTCCTCTTTGGCAGCTGATTTGTATTTATACTTTCAGCTCAGAGTGCACAGTCCAGAACTTTGCAATTCTGCCCTGAACTCATGTTCCTGAGGCTTCCAGGCTCCCATCTGAAGAGCTGGCAGACCCTCACCAGAGCTGGACCTTCCAGGAGTTCCCAGAGTACAGTGGGCATGCTGACATCCTTGAGGCTCCCAGATCCATGGTAGTCCCCTAGAAATGCTGTCCCTAATCTCAGAAGCCTCAAGCTTTGAGTATCTGACAACTTTCATTACAGAAACCAGGTTGCGCCATTTCCCAGCTTACAGTTTCCTGCTTATTTCCTCAAGGACTCTGAGTATTTGCAGGTGAGACACCATTGCAATGTCCTTGGGATGGGAAAAGTGAACGGGGACATAGCTGGGGGGTGGGGGAGAGGCTGAGAAATCAGGAGTGAAGTTGAGACTGGGAAGAAGGGAAGGGTGGGTGGAAGGTGTTTTTTTTAAGATTTGGTTTTATTTCTCATTATCCCACGCTGATTTGATTGGCAATAGATTAAATTAATTTTTCCCCAAGTCTGTTTTGTCCATGACAGTAATGGCTGAGTGATCTCTCTGTCCTTATCTCGACCCATGAGCCTTTCATTATTTTTTCTGTCCCCTGTCCAGCTGAGGAGGGGAGTGATAGAGCGGCTTTGGTGGGCACCTGGTGTCTACCCAGGGTCAACCCACCACAGTACCTTACCTTATGAAGCTGACAACCTCATATGTACATTTATTGAAAAATACGTGTCATCACAAAACTGCCTCCTTCTCTACATCATCCCAAAATGCATCCTATGTTCCTAGAGCAAGACACAATCAGGGTAAAAAAGGAAGGAATTCACAGTAAGTTATAATGTATTGTTAAGATTATAGAACTGTGAAGGAGGAAAGATTACTCCTTCCCATGAAAAGACAGATCTTATCAGAAAACACTGACAACAACAACTCCATTCATGAAAAAAAATCTGGTTTTGTTGGTGTTATTTCTTTGCACTATAGTAACAGCTAGGTGCCAAACTCAGAGAAAAGTACTAGATGCTGTACATATAAGTAAACAGTCCTAAGAGAATTCCATGCTTAACCTCAGAGGAGAGAAAATAGATAATATACAGTACAAAGACAAGAACTGGCAGAGAAAGAATCAAAACTAGCCAAGAAAGCAAAAGTCAGAACACCTGCTTAGCAATATATAACCAGTGAGTTATCACCGCTGTTCACACCTTTGACAGCCTGTTTATCTGTTTACAGTCTCCCTCCCTCTCAACCTTACCCAGGGTGATGCTCAGTGTGTGTCACTGTTGCCACATGTGGCATTAAGCCACTGAGAAGTCACAGCTGATGCTACATTAGTGAGTCACTCGAAACAGAGATAAAGTATTTGGTTGAAAAAGTAATTAGAATTTGAAATGAACTTCGTTCATACAAAGACAGCAATCATTGATGCTTTTTCTCTACTTCAGAATGGAAACACTCCACGTACGCAGGCTTTGTAGTACGGTATTACTTTTCGAGTTTAGCCAGTAATGAGAGACTGCTTCATATTCCCACTTTGTATGAGTCTACTAGATTTACTGCACCCATTCTAAATTAAAACATAGGATTTCTAAGTTGGTTTACTGAAGGTTATCATCACCAAAGGAATTAACCTCACTTCTGCAGTTCTTCTGTAGCTTGATGTTGCTTCACTTCGCGGTGGTTGCATAAAGCCAGGCAATCAGCAGACATACCTTTTCGTACTTTAAAATACCAATATGTGCTGTGCATACTGCAAAAGACATAAAGTTGAGAATCCTATCTGACCTCTGTTGATGTGTTAATGTCCTTAGAAGGAATACGGACTACAAATTTTTCTCCATGATGAATCTGCCCTAAATCTGAGATTCTACTGTTATGTCCAATACCCTATAGAATGACCATTACTGACTATCCTACCTCTACTACTACTAACAATGGGTACATCAATGTCACAGCAGCAAAAGAGAGATTTATGGTGTTTTTGCAAAGTGGCAAAAGGATAAAGGTTAAAAAGGTAAGTAAAGAAAAAGTAAGCCTGATTGGAAGCAAGAAAAAAAAACCCAAACCAGGAATTAATTACGTACTCTGGACAGCTAATGAAGCTGTGGGACTGCTAGTAGGAGTTTATTACCACGGCAAAGTCAAGTTGCAGCAAACTTACCTACATAAAAGGTAATTGTTCCTGGGATTACAAGTAAGCAAACATAATAGTGTAAAATGGTCTAAAAACTTGAATGGATCTATGGAGAATTTGGATGATGTAGATATTATGAGCACTCTGGAGAAGAGGGAGTCATCTAATAGTGTATAGTGAGAGTGTACAAAGAAAATGACCAATTTTAATTCTGCTAAGTCAATGTGAAGCTGAATTTGGCTTTTTCACAGTATTAGTTTAGCAATGTAATAACCACACAGTCATTAAGCAAATACTGTGTGTTATATTTATAATATTGTTACAGATAAAACAAATTTAATGAGGTAAGTAAAACTGTTTTCAATAATTGCCTAGAGCAACCTAATAGGGCTTACTATTTAATATCTTATATTCCCTATACATTAAAAAATTGCCATTCAGTATCACCTACATGGCAGAAATAACCACTCTCAAGACAGCTATCACAGGTGGAAGCATCTTCCACAGTTTTAGTTCAAGGTCATCCAATATAGCTGGCTTCAAGTTTTGCTTTCCATCTGGAAAGCCAGCAGTATCAGGCACTGGCAGATTTCCCAAGGAGCATGTTTCATGATGACAGTGAATGCTATTTTATAAGAACTCCATGCCTTTTCTATTCACAGTCATAGGAAGTAACTGTGGGTGATAAGATCTCACCTATACTATTAATATTTACTGGGTCAGAATATGCTAGTACATTTTAAAATGCATTAATTTTGCACTACAAATGATTTTGAGGTTCAGTTTTGATCTGTTCCTATATCATACAGAGGTCTGAGGTTTTGCTGCCTGTCTCCCCTGTCAGCTAAACTGAGCTAACACATGCATTATCCATTTTTACAATCGTGTCTTTCAGCATGGTAGATTTCCATGCCCCCCAGCGATATGAATCCTAAACTGCTTCCGAAGCCACACACAAGTATCCATAGCAGTAACACATTAAATGTGCAACAAAGAGGATGCTGCCTGAGCAGCTCCCTCCACTTTTAGGTATGTTATCTCACCAGGAAAGAAAAAAAGGAAGTGGGACAGGAGAATTAATAAGGGAGAGAGAGTGTGCATGTTCTGAAGCGGTATGTTTGCTTTCCTTAACAGCAAAGACAGATTGAAAATTTACAGTTTGACCCAAAACTCTTTTTATAGACAACATTTTAAGAAATGAGCTGAGAGAAGCTTGAGAAGCGAATGAGGGGGAATGCTGGCTAGCTATAAACTGATGCTTTTCCGTACATATTGTCTCCTTCATATCAATACGTGCTGAGTCCTCAGCTTTTCTGAAAATAAACTCAGAAGAGCTGGAGATAGCATATGATGCCTTTAAGCTATATTTACATTTCCTGGGCTGGCTGGAGATGGTCGCAACAGCTCCTGGCATAATTTTATGAAATTTCACAATATCGGTAGCATAGAAGGAGAGATGCTACAAACAGCCACAATTGCTACATAACCTTGACATATCCTGAGGACGTCCACCCTGGGTACTAAGTGAGGCAGGGTCTTGAGACAAAAATAGGATTCGATAATGTAATTACAAAACAAATCACAGTGCATCTGCTCTGCTGTGACTATGGTTGCCTGAGCTAAAATGTGATTGCACAATGTAAATTGTGGCATTACCTAATTGAGGAAGGCTTGATTCTATAATCTGAAAATTGGTTCCATGTAAACTTTAGGTAATTCTTCATAGCAAGCAGGTATTCAGCTGGAAATAGTACAGATTTCCTGAATATGAAGAGTACAGCTGTCTTCAGCTGCCTTAAGCTGCCCTCCTTTTCTTTTTAAAGGAGGAAATAACAGCATGGAGCGAAGCAAAGGACGGGCTTACAAAGGCTAATATCTGACTTGCAATTTGCACCAAGGTCTGAGAAACATCATGACCTGTTAAGCGATTGCTTCAGCTCATTTTGCTTTCTTTATTTCTTTGTATCAATAAAAAGAAAAACAAGAATTATCAGAAAGCTGGCCTCTTCTAAAGTATACATTACAGGATGAACTATTGCACTGTGGTATATAGCACATAATCTGTTAAATAGATAAAAGAGTTCAGCTGCTTCCCTTGCTTTTCAAATAAAAACATTCCAGGGGACAGGCTAAGAACATGCTGTCACACATACAATTTTATTGAGCTTCACTCAGCAAAATTAAAAAGCTGTGTTTTGCAATAAAGAAGCCTCACAAATTTGAAAATCATAGAGGTCAACTGGAGTTTCCTGTACTGTATGTTTTTGCTTCACTTCAGAGTTCCACAAAGTTACACTGTTTAAATGTATCTTTGTCTTTAAGTGCTTTAGTTTTTAATTACTGAAATAAGGTCTCACATTATGTGTAGTACACCAGTAAGGAATTTCCACTTCTATCTGCAAGGCAGAGACAAAAGAAAGGACTACAAAGCAGAACAAAAGAGAGAAAAATCACATGTATTGAAACCGTACAGATATTTGTGGTCTTCACTTAAAAATGTTTGGTGTTTCATTTTTAAACAGCATAAATCCTGTTTCCACTGTTCTCACTGAATGTTCATTTTTTCTGTATTTTGCAGAAGTTTTTCTTTAACACAGTGATAGGCAGACTACAGAAATATCTATATTCGTCTAAGAGCAAACAGAGTTATTCCCCTTCAACAGTAAATTATTGGTCTGTCACTAAAAACCATTATGTATTGCTCTGTGGGGCTGTGAACAGTACATGATTTGTGGGCCCTGGTATAGGAGATGCAGACAAATTGCAACACTTTCTTAAAGATATCTTCTGAATTTTAAAATAATTTTGATGGATATTAGTACATACCTGATTTGTCCACCAGTCAAGAATGATGCAATTTCTGGAAGCTGTCAATAGATGTCTGCCAGACAGTTTAATTTTCAGGGCCGTGCCTCGTAAACTGCACTGAGTTTAGGTTTGGACCAGGGTACATGGCCTTCTTGGGTGCTGCACTTGTGACCTGAGCAGTGAGTGTTTTTAGTGAAGGACAGGTGAAGGATACATGCTTTTAACAGCCCTGCATCCAAATATCCCCTGGGTTTCATGAAGGCCTCCTGGGATGGAGTCACCAGTGCTCCGTTGCCTCCCATTGGAGCCAGGGGCACTGGAGGCGGTCACTAGAAAAACATAGTTTTTTGAGGGTCTTGGCTGGCAGCCTACAGCCCTCTATGCCACACAGCCCAGCAGACAATAAGGGGAGCACACAGTGTTTGTGAGGAAGGAAAAAAATTCCTCAAAGCTTTTGCAAGAGAAAGGTGGGTGTCAGGGGAAGGGTCACTGCAGTGGCCCCACAGACAGGGCAGCCATTTTGTATTGTGTGGTTGAGCTGCCACAGAATAGCGGCCATTTTGTCTCATGCAGCTGCAGAGCTCATTTCACCTGTGAGGGCAAGCAGTTAGCACTGCCTTGCATGGCTCTGCAGTGGAAGGGCCCCTATGAAGGACTCCCTCTAAATTTTAAAAATAAAGTGTGCCCCTTATTAAAGTAATTTTTGCTGCCTTTTCCCTTCTTTAACCAGAATCATAAACCTGCAGGCAGGTGAGGTCTCTTATCTGGTGACTGACTTCAGTATTGCGTGAGTTACTGTTTCTGACTGGGTGTCCAAATCTCTTTTTAAAGGCAGAAAATTTCTTCCTGAGGAGATTAATGTTTCTGTTGATGGCCCAGAGCGAAGATCGTGAGTAATTTTAATATCCAGTACAGCACAAAGCAACTCGCTTATTCACAATATAACTGTTGCAAAGAGGTGGGGGGAAATTCATAAACTAAAAAAACAAGCTTTGATGTTTTAACTCATTACTTAATCACAGAAATGTATGTGAAATTTGTTCAAATATAATTGAAATTTTCCTCGCTTTAATTTTGAAAACTGAAAATCTGGGTCCGTTGAACTAATAGTATGATAGACATAGGCTAACAGATGAGGCACAGAGCCTGCTTGGATATGTATGAGAAAAAGAACCCCACATACAGTTTTTGAACACTACTCTGTACCACTTTTTAAGTCTAATACTATTAAATCCTTTCATTTTTGAGTTTAATCCCACTGCCTGATTCTCAAATACTTTAGGACTTACTTTGAAATAATAATGATGATTAAGTATCTGGCTTTTATTTCTTCACCGTCCCACTCTTTCTTTCACCCCTACAGGGTGACTCTTATAAAGCTTTTAGTGATGATGAACTGTTCAGTAAAGAATTTATTTAGATACTGAAGTGTCGCCAACTGTGAGTTGTGTAATATAACATTTGTGTAGTGACGTAAGAGCAACATATTTCATTTTATCCCTTTTGTTGTCCTACAGACTTCATTAGTCATTGGTGTTACTTTGCTCAGTGCGGAGAGGGAATATGGACATCATAGTATTACCACGGTAAAAATGAGGCCTCAATGCCTTAACTTTTAAAGCAAGGAAAGCTGTCTGTATGTTTTGCTAAAGACTCCCTCATGTAGAGTTCATGCTGCTTGAAGAGAGACACATGCTATATAGATCACAGCTGAGGAACTGCTTAGAAGAATATTACATTATTGATGATCTCATATAGCAGGAGGAAAAGTTTTTACTGGTTCACACACAGAAGTGTGAAAAATGCAAACCAACTCCAGGTCTGCTGAGCATCCAGACCTTGCTAAGTTTTTTTTTTAGTTGGGTTTGGGTGTTTTTTTTGTTTTTTTTTTTTTTTTATTTTATTTTTTTGTACTGGCTGCTTTGCTAACCTGGAGCAGTTCTCTGCCAAATGCCTTTATTTTATGGCTACTGCATTTGTTTGGGCAAAATATTGACATAACAGTTAATGACAACACGTGTTGTTGCAGAGCTGTTTCAAACATCAGTAATGGTGAGTTTTATTGTTATTCCATCTTGATCTTCTTTGTGCGTCTTCTTCAAGGAAAACAGTAATTTCAATTAGCAGTCTTAGATCAAGTTCCTCCCATGGATTAAACCTGTATCGCTCTGACAGGGGAAGAGCTTGCTCTGATTTCCATCAGCAACAGGTCTAGCTTGCAGTGTTTTGTTTTCTTATTCTTGAGTGTGAATATTGTTAAAATAAAGTGTCTGTGCTGTGAGAAGTTGTGGTAGTTGCTGGTGTGTGTAAGTAAAGCTGCCAGGCTGTATGCCTCTAACAGGAGGGAGTCATGGCCACTGTTAGGGCTGGTGATAACGCTCAGAGCACAAGCCCTCTAGCTTATTTCCTTTATCTTTTTTCTTTCTTTTTTTTTTTTTTTAAAAAAAGCATAGCTACAATGTACTTTGTCCTAGCTTTAGGATCTGACTACATCTGAATAAAAAAATCAGTCATACAGAGAGACAGTGAGAAGAATGAACCATTACTTTTAAAAATGTAGCTAGAGATATAAGCTGTGGCTAGATGTGTAAGTGATATAGAATTATTTCATCGTGTTCATGCTTTTATAAGAACTAAAAAAAGCCCAATTTAACTCAAGAGCATTTCTATTCTGTTGCTAAAAGCATGAGGGGGAAAAAAAGAGAATACAAACATACAGGACGTTTTCTCCATTACTATATGTATGTTTCATCCTTTTGTTATAATTGAACGAAAAGCTAAAGCAGGTACAAGAACTAAAGAGATGTGGTTCTCATTAAAGCCAGTCTTGAACTCAGTGGTCTGAGCATAGGTGTAGTACTGCTAGTTAGTAGCCACATGTTCAAAGTCGAGTCTGCCTTAAACCTGTCTGAGGTGGCTCAATTTCATGCAGTTGGTTGTACAGGTCATTCATAGGGGAATCTAGTCCTGTCAGATGAAAACAATTGCTAAAATTCATCACCTACATACAAACTTTTGGTCTTGGGACACTGGCAATGCATTACTTCAGGAAACAACTGAAAAAAATTAAATATGGCCACATATAAAGTCTTCCACAATATGTCTATGACTTAGAGTTTACGTAATTTGCTTAGTTAAACAGATACAAAACTTAGACCACTGAGGTAACCGTGAGTTGTGCTGTTAATGTTGGCAAGAGGTCATTAAAAGACTTTTGTCATTAAAAGATGTTTGTCCTTCAAGGCAAATGCAACCAAGCTCCTCTGTCAGTGTAAGCTATCCAGAATGAAAAGCAGTAAAGAACAGGTGCTGCTATATTACTTGGGCATCACTAGCAACATGCTTCTCACTTGTCAGGAATAAAATGTAAAAACATTTTTAAGAATGATTTAAAGTCAAATAGACAATTTTTTGGACTCCTAAA
This sequence comes from Phoenicopterus ruber ruber, assembly GCA_009819775.1. Classification (NCBI taxonomy): domain Eukaryota; kingdom Metazoa; phylum Chordata; class Aves; order Phoenicopteriformes; family Phoenicopteridae; genus Phoenicopterus; species Phoenicopterus ruber. The sequence goes on along the minus strand of CM020229.1, from coordinate 8,855,338 downwards.
AGCTATTAAGGGAAGCATGTTCTAATTCCGGAGGCCTTTGTGAGTGAGAGAAGCTGCTTTTTCTTTCACACTTGAGGAGCCAGTATGAAGGACTTGCCTGTTGTAAATGGGCTTAGAAAGATGGGAAGCCTACATGGGGCTTGAAAAATCATATCAGTGCAGTCTTGGTTTGCAAGTAGAGTCCCAGTGCAGAGAGAGATGCTATCTCACCATCTCATTTAGTGGTGTTAACAAACTGAATTTAACTGCCTCGAGGATTAATGAGCAGTGTCAGGACATTCTGCCACAGAGAAGGGAGCAGTCGGGCTAGAAAGCTGTGTGCATATCCCTGGAAAAGTGGTCATCTTGGCCCACTGCTGCTGAAGGAATAAGAGGGTCTGTGGCAGTGGCACAGACTTCAATCCCTCTTGCTGAAGACAGTGGCAGCAGCAACAAGCTTGGCTTTCCATGACTTAGAAAAGACAAAAAAGTGGGGCCATCTCTGGCAGTAGCTGCCTCTGTCAGCTGTCTGCTTTGCTAATACCTAGGGCCAAACCTAGTGGAGACTGATGGCTCAGAAGAGCTTTCCTCACTCAGCCAGTGAACAGCTGGGGCGTGCTCTTGGGTAGCTCTAGGCAGAGCATGTTTGGATGATACCTAATGCAGGAAGAGTACTGTTGCACAGTATGAATGTCAGTTATATTCCCTTTTCAATAAGCAAGCTCCTCTGTGTTAAATTCCTTACTCAAACACCTGCTAGGCAATACAGAGTAAAGAGTGTGATGAGTTGTGAGCATAGGGGAAATGAAAAGAACAGACTGGATACAAGAACAAACAGAACAAGTGAAGAATATGCAAAACGATGACAAGCAGATGTCTGCCATGGCTCTTAGTCACTGGGACAGTTTATTTTAGTGCTTTGTTTGATATAGAAAATGTCAAGGGTTCAGGGTTCAATGATGAGGCTTCTTCCGGATTAAACTTATGTATAAACCAAAAACCAAGTAGTTATTTGACTACCAGGAGCAAGTGTGAGAAAAACCTTTCCTGTTTACTTTATTTGTACCACTAAAGCAATATTAAAGGTCAGTGTGACTATTACCAGTCCTTATTTCCAAAGGTGTCTAAGCAGTGATTCTGGGCTGAAGTCTTCTGGAATAATACTCAAAGACAGATGTCTGTGCTGTTTAAGGGTGAGACTTTCAACTTCTGGCAGTGCAAGTCAGGGCACTGAAATTAACCTCCAGGTGTAAGGGTTAAAGTACCAGTCCTATCTTTGTACTTTAAAGGGAGCACAGAGCAAGTGAGTTTTTTCAGGCTACTGTAGTTTCATTAATGCCAAAGGGCTGGGTTCTGCAGGTTTTAGATCTATTGAGGTTCTTGGCCTGTCAGCAAAGGAGTTAGTTTCTGACCTCAGGTACTCACAGACAGGTGGGACTTAAAAATAATATACTCCTTATTAATAAGTCCTGGTCTTCTAAATTCAGTGATTTAGGAATATAAACCCTATTGACTTCATCATCAGAACTGGATTAATATTCATTAACCTTCAGTGAGGCTCCTATGCCTGACCCTTTTGGCAGTTTTGAAAATCTCTGTTGGAGTATTGCTATTTAATTTGATACATCAAAATGTATTTTGTGTTCATAACTTAATGGCTTCCATTTAACAAATGTTAAATCTTGGCTGCTATTAGTCCAGAACACAGTGTGCTCTCTTATGACCTGAACTGGCTAAGACCCCTAATGAAGTGAGGAATAAAGCCTGAATTAGGTTAGACTGTGGAAGCTCCAAATCCCCTACCTGTTGATATTTTCTTCAGACAAATATCCTTCCCACAAAGGATTGAAGTCAGGTATAAAAATATGCTCTGTAGACACATACTTTGCTAAAGTTTCCTTTTGTAAGTAATAGATCCCTTTTATGTCTTCTGCAAATCATGATGAATAAAAAAGGTGCTGAACAAAAAAGGTAATTTCCTTTGCAACTACAAAAATCATTTCCCAATGGCATTTTGCAAGCATTCACCTAAGTGAGATGCTCTTTATCTTTCTTCCTTTTAAAATGTCAAGCAGATAAAAGTCTTCTAAATAGCATTCTTTCCTATTTTGATTAATTTTGCATAGTGTTTTCCCAGAAGTATTGATACTTACATGAACCTGAGTTCTGATTCTCTTCTGACTAAGACTTCCCGAAGTCTCTGGATCTTTGCCATCTCAAGCTCAATTTCCTCAGGCATCATTGTTGTTTCAGCCATTGAAATGATGTCAAGTTGATCTGTGTGTGAAAGCAGAGAAAATGAATTAAGCTAGTCAAACTGTCTTAATGGGGTTTTTTAGGAATGTAAATTTAATCACAGAGCTATCTGACTATGGGGTAATTAATGCAAGTAGTAAAGAATATTCTAGCTGAATGTTACATTGACTGGTTTCTCTATTGTTTTGCTTATTACTTTCACTGTAACCATTTTGAAGTGAAAGAATCCCTAAGCCAAAGTGACATTCATTTTGTTAATCAGAATCTATCATACCTCTAAGGAATCCCAACCCAGTACATAATTATAGCTACTGTTCCTTAATTGATATCACTACAAACTTCGAAAGAACAGCCATAGACTGCTACAAAACTCACTGAAAGCAATTACTTGCAACTCTGAAGAGTCCTGTCGTGGCAGAAGTGCAGGCAATGTAAACTGATGAAGGTTTCCCATCTTTAATTCTTATAACTTTTCATGCCATTCCACCACCTCAGCTTGCCTAACAGCTAAAGCCCAGACCCACTAGAGAGGAGCCAAGGATGTGATTAGAAATGACGTAGGGCCTAATCCTTCAAGGGGCTGTGTTTCTCACTAGGGCATTGAAACCAGTTGAGGAGACAAACAGCACTTTATAGTAATAACTTGGCAACTGGTAAGGCCAGGGTCCTTCTATGATTATTTCTCTATAATAGATGTATTACCTCTCCTAATCCAGAGAGAAACAGGGCTATGAACTATGTTCATTGAAAGTAGAAGGAATCAATTTATAGAAGGTGGATTTGGGAAGGAGCAGCGTGGCCTCTGGAAAACCTTATTCCAAGGGTTCACCAAACTTCGCCTTCATTTTGAACAAGAATTTAGAGACGAAAAAATAGAGCGCCTGCATGTTTTGGTACCCAAATGGAGACATATTCCTGAAAGCAGTCCTGTTTCAGCTGTATTGGTTTAAAAAAGGAAAATGGAGAGGTCAAAATGTACTTAGCATGATTATGCAGAAAACAGGAGACAAAAAGCATCAGAAAAAAAGCTGTTGAGTTAATTAAGAGGAGATAAATTCCAAAGTCCCTCATGACAGACTAAGCACAAACAGCTGAGAAGAATTTCTGACAGAAACTTGGAGTAGGAATGAAACTACAAAATCTCAACAAACACAACCCCTGCATGAGCTTAGTTCAAAAAGACCTCTTCTCCCAAAATGGAAGCAAAGTAAAGGAATTCTATAGGATATAAAGAAAATATATTTTCTTTATATATAAATATATATAAAATACATATTTTTTAAGTTATCCTGTTAGTACTGTCTGCAAGTTTTGGCTTCACTTCATAATGAAGAAAGGGGGCAAATAAATATTAAAAATCACTAGTTTTTTTCAAGATAACAGAATCTTGAGAAAAAAAGTGACACAGATTTTCAAATGTCTCTCATGAGAGAACAACCATTTCTCAGTAGTTGTTTTTAAAACTCAAATTGCAAAACTGGTTGGTAAAGGAAGGCTATCTTGTGTGTCTGAACACACAACTGCTGCCTGTAGAAGATGGATTTTCCTATTAGAAATCAGTGTGTTTGTTGGAGTATATTTAGTTGAGGTATAGCCTAGATGTCCTAAGAAGTGTTGTTGCAGCTCTGTCATCAATGACTAGCTTCACTATGTAAAGCACATGAGTCTCTTCAAATCACAGCCACTAACTTAGATGTTGAAATAGAACCTAAAAACCTTGGAAATTCTACATCTGGTTGAGGAAGGATGAAGACCATAGAAAATGACTTAGGGACTGTATCCAGCCCCACCTTTTCCCTCCCCTCACACCCTTATCTGGGTGTGTGGGAATGAGGAACCATAGCAAGGTCTTGAACTTAGTAACAGAGTACCTAACGTGCTGTGCTACCACTAACAGACGGGCAGAATTATAATTCAATATTCACTAGATGTTTATCAGGCATCAGTCAAAAGAAACTAGAACAAAGATTCTGTAAGTATAGTTTTGCCTCTTGTTGCTTTTGGGGGTTGTGGAGTTATTTTAACTGCAGCGTAATTGGCTTTGCTGCAAAATTATTTACCAAAAATATTAAGCAGGAGATAGGAAGTTATTCTGATGCTACCATGAATTAAAGCCAATAATACTGGTAATTAGAAAGATAAGACACAAATATATTACACATACATACATATTTTAAAATTAGTTCTCAAGAGCTCAGAGAATAGGAAAAAAAAAAAAGTAACTGTCTTATTTCCACTCTGCAACTCTAGTTGCAAATGCCCCAGTGTTACCCCTTGGATCAGATCAGCTATCATACTGTGATTTCAGTAATTCAGGAGGGGAATCATGAACAAGCCTTATGCCCTCAGTATGTGTTTAAAGCCAACACAAGAATTAGTGTGACAAGCAGTAGTCTAGTCTGACCTCTTGCAGAACAGTCACAGATTCTCCTTCACATCCCACTCAACGTGTGCTTGAACCAGAGAAAGTATTTTTGAAAGCTATCCAAAATTATGCAATGTTTTCAAAAGAATCAAAAATGTAATCAAGGCACCACAAGCTTGAAAGTAGAAGGAAATAAATATAGAAACCATAAGATATTAGTTTGCAACTTGTCTGCAAACTTAGAGATGTAGATAGAATAATACAGAGATACAAGGAGTGGTTTAGTTTATCTTCATAGCAGTGCATGTGCTGTGAACATACTGTAAGCTGATTAATTCTCATGGAGATCTCAAACTGGAAGGTTTGGCAAGAGCTGGATTAAGGGAACTTTGAGAGGAAAAAGCAGACTGGGCAGTTGAAATGGGAAGAAATTTGAAGGTGAGGATATAGAGAACTGAGTATGGAGACACTGTGGTGCTGGAAGAGATTAAGAGCCAATTCTAGAGGGGTAGGTATGGTCTTCAAAGGAGAAGGGACTGAATCATAGAATGGTTTGGGTTGGAAGGAACCTTAAAGATCATCTAGTTCCAACCCCCCTGCCATGGGGTTTATACTTTACTTTATGCATGCATCCATACTTTATGTATGTTCACCTGTGCACTATTAAGGAACAATACCATTTTTGCATCAAATCTCCAGCTTTTCTAAACCTCCCTAACAAGTAAAGACTAAGTGAGCTCCTTTGACAACTGTCAATTCCCTTTATATAGGTGAGTCCATAGATCTCTCAAACCCAACACAGCTGCAGTATACCACCCACTTTGCCCCCTCTCTGAAGAGTATGCATTTTTAAGGCAGGCTTTGAGGGAAAAGGCACAATTAGAACATTGTATTTCCCAGAAATGCTGAAATAGGAGAGCACAGGTGTGAGGACACTCTGGAAATACAAGCCTCTGAAGAGGCCACAGGTCAGGATTCCCACCTCACACCTTCACCATTGTGATCCTCACAAATCACCAACCTGTTTGTGTCTGAATTTCTCTTCAAATATTGTGGATAACTGTTTGGCCTACCTGGCAGCAGCTATGCTGAAGGATAATGAATTATTTTCATAAAATGGTTTGAGTTCCTGGGATGTAAACCACTTGGGAAGTAATATGTTAACATTATTAAGCCTTTGAGTAAAGCTCTAGCCCTGTCCCAGTGATGAATGACACCTTTAGTGCTTTGAGACATGATTCTGAACAGCTTCACACAGAAGTCTCTTACCTTTTCATAAAAGAAAGAAGAAATGTTTCATTTTATTTAAAGCAGGCATGCATTAGTCAACTATTTTTTAGCATATATTGTTATTAAGCTCTGTTTCTGGTAATGAGCCAAAATTGATAAAGCAAAAGTGGAGACAACACTGAGATTAGTCACAGCCAGTGACAGGATGAAACTATTTTGTCTGCTCTGCAATCTCCAGGATAATTTTCAGTGACAAGAAACAAGTAAAATATTATTACTGTATGCACAAAAAGATATTAGCATGAAAATAGTTACTATGTAGAAATAAAATTATCAAGCTATTACATATAATGAGAGGGACTGAAGAGGTAAACCTGAAGCTATTTATGCATATTTTTACTTCAATTTAAATGCAGACTGGTATAGTTAAACTGGGTATTAACTTAATGATCACATTTCATCCTCACTGTGCCAGCCAGAAATGGAACATTAGCCACCTGTGATGAAAGCAACAAAAAATAAAATGTCTATTAAGTCAGTAAGTGCAAAGAAAACTTTAAAAGAAGCCTGAAGTGATACAATGAGAAATGGGAGAATGCATTACACCTGGTGTCAATAGTTTCAGACAAATTGGTAAGGAATGCTGTAAGGAAAAAGTAATTATCAGCAAAAATCCCACTGCTGTCATTTGATGTAAGCATATTGTTCACCGAGAAGCTCATTGTGCCTACAACCATTAGCTGGTTTAATTCTAATTTGGGGGTTTTGTTATCATCATCTTTGTAACAGACAGAGGCATGGAGAAGGTGAGGTGTATCAGTAACACAAAAGGTCCCAAACCTATGCTGTAGGAACTCAAAACTATGGCAGTGTTAATCCGGTGGTATCCACATACTGAACAGCAATCAGACCTCTACTCCATGAACACCTAAAGCAGTATGCAGGCAATTTGCAGTCTGGAGGCAGTAAGAGCTGAGTGATGAGTTGCTTATGGATAAATAGCAAGTCTGTGGCAGAGCCGTACAAGGTCTGCTGGATCACAGTGTCTCTTCAGGACATCATTGCTTATCCTTCTTCTTGCTATCAGTCACTCAGCCTTGAAGAGTCATCTCAGTCATTTAGCAACAGAAGAGCGCCAGCACAGGTAAGGGTAATAGCCCAGCTACTCTGCCACTTTTTTTTCGTCTTTGACATGGATGAACCATCTTAAATGAGACTCTGCGTTTGTTCAATCCATGACTGCTGAGAGCTCTTTAAAGGACTGTAGTACAAATCAGCTGCATGGCTTCTCTAATGTGGACACCACTCAGCAACAAACCTGGCTGCTCAGCCCATTCAATTACAGTGCTTCAGTTGAAAATTATTTTAAGTCATTGTTGTCCTGGATTGGATTTAAACTGAGCAATTTGAATCCCTTAAATTGTCCAATAATAAGATAATCCTTGCTAAAATACTGTTAATGGCTAAGTTTTGTTCCAAATCTGGGTCAACACTTTTGGGGCTTTCTCAAGAATTCAGTGAAATTCTTTTTCAGTGAAGTACATTAAATGCTAATAGAGCATTCAGGCTGCCCAGGGAGGTGGTGGAGTCCCCATCTCTGGGGGTATTCAAAAGACGTTTAGATGAGGCCCTAATGGATATGATTTAGTGGGGGACTTGGTAGTGATAGGTTAATGGTTGGACCCGATGATCTTGGAGGTCTCTTCCAACCAGAACAATTCTATGATTCTATTCTATGGTGCAGTAAGTGCACTCTTAATGCTGTTTCAGGTATCAAAATCAAGACTTTCAAGACCACTATTAGTTGATGAGTCAAAGCAGAAGTAAGCAGGAGGCACAGGTTAGAGACAGATGAAGAGAGAACCAGATGGTGCAACTTACAAACAGCACACTTGGTGGAAACTGAATAATGCAGAAAAATAAATTGTTATAGTACAAAATATTCCAGATAAAAAAATGTTCATGTGAAAAGAATCAGATGATTCCTGTAGTTTGTCACTAGCTTGTCACCTGGAGGCATGAATGACTAGTCTTGTGGCCAGGCCTTTTACTATACCTTTTACTATTGCCTCAAATGCATTCAGAGGCCCAGAGTTGGTTTTTTTCTCTTTGATTTAACCCATCTGGAGCAGGGTGCAGTGGCCAATAACTAACCTGTGCAGAAAAAAACCTACATCTTATTGCTTATTCCTCATCTAGCCTACTGCAGAATTCTATTACTGTGAATCCTAACAATGGTTAAATTTGGCATGTGTGTGGAATGGTATTTGTTCAATGTTTTATGCTAGAATTACCATATAAATGTAGCTAATAGCTAAACACAATACAAACAGCTGCAATATATTTTGTTCCTGGCTTCCCTAACAGGCAGGCAACATTGTGCAATTTAAAATGGGTAGACTGGGGGAAAGGGGGAAGGTGGCATAGAATAGTACCAGTGTGGAAGCGACCTGACTGTCATGGTGCTGAGCACATCCCACCCCTCCTGCTAGTTTGACTGCCTGGGCTCAGGGTTGGTTTGGACATGGTTCAGGTGTCTGGCTTTGAGAAGCCTCAGCAGAAGCTCCCCCTCCTTTCCCCCTCCTTTTCTTCAGAAGCAGATCTCAAACTGAGACTGTGGCCCTTGGCCTCTGCTCCCTGCCCCGGGGACCTGGACTTGACTTCCCACTTGACCTTGGGCCTGCCTTGTACTAGGGATTTGCCTGGAGATCTGGATTGTGGCTGACCCTGGTTGTTGCCACGAGACCTGCTCTGCTTTACTTGCTCAGGTACCGTTGGGCTGCGCCCTTGCCAGTGAGGACACTGTCCCTGCCCGTGCCTGCCTTGTTATGACTCCCAGCACAGGGCTTGCCTACCCTTTTGGAGCTGCCAGCCCTTCTTGTACCTAACGCTGATCCTCCACCTACAGTTATTAGTGGAAATACTCCTCGTGACTACAGTGAACCTTGGACAAAGGCTCATTTCACCAGGGTTTCCCTTTCTTACTTTTGATCATTTCTGGAGAAATTCCAAAGTAATCTGCATATATAAATATAGACTGTGGGAACCGGAACCAGATCACTGCGCATCTGTTTCAAACCGCAGTGCACAGGTGTATTACCTGCTTCTAAGTACATTACATAAACTCAGTGCTTCACATTCATTTTCTCCATGAACAATGTTATGAATATTTCTGTATTGCCTGTGAGTCCCAAAGCCTCTGACATAGAGGCCGCTCTACATGCATCCCAGGAATCAGTCCTCATGCTGCTGCAGAGCACAGTCCACAGTCCATTTCAGTGGGTTATTTTAGAAAATGCTGTATCTTCCTCTTCTCCTTCAAGGCAATCTCTTCCCTCTGCTTGTCAATTGGCCCTTCTGTTTCACCTCTTGGACTGAAAACAGGCTGGTGATGACAGCCAATTTAGTAAAAGTTGGAATCACGGTGCTGGTTGTATCAGGCCTCAGTAAGCAGCTAATAGGCTACACTGAGGCAACAGGAACGCACATACCTGATGAGTTTTAACACTGGGAAAAAAGTAATCTCTAAAGACAATAGTAGTGTGCAGAGGCTATTACTGGAGGAGCAAAAAACTAATGTTCTACTCCCCTTAGATGTGCTAAAGTTCTCAGAATCACTTTGCTTCCATTGCCATCAATAGCACTGAATACCAGAGATGACCTAGCTGAATTTTGCTTCTAGCAGTAAGCTGAAATTTTTTTCTTCTCTTACTGTACCTCTTAGGGTTTTGAATCCCTATTAATACTTCTCCATGGGTTGAGCAACAGTTATTTATTTTGGAATCATTGGCATGTAGAGCCATGAAATGCACTTTGAGCTGACACAAACTGAGCACATATCCTTCACAGGTGGCTAGATCTGCTTTGTCACTGCAAGTAATGGTAGCCAGAAACTTTCTGACAAAACTGAGTCTGCTAGAAAACGCCAGAGAAGTGGTATTCAGAGTATTTGGGGGATAACATCTTGGATTCAGTACGTTTACTATGAAGTCAAAAGGAATACCTCTGCGCAAAGAGCTTGGTTTCCTATCAGTGCATGAGGATCCAGCGCAGCCTTGCAGTTCTGGAGATGTTAAATTCTCCATAAAACCCTGGAAGCAGAAGTTTCAACTGCAGTGCAGCTCCCAGGTGCACAGGAGGTAATCTTGGAGCCCTGAAATACTGGCTTACACTAGACATCAAAGCTTCCAATATTTTTGCCAGACAGCAGGGCACCTAGAAATCCCAAAGCTGGTTTTTCACATGCTCCATGTCTCAGGGTAAACCTCTGAGCTGGTTGATTCCTCTTAGAGCTTGCCTTTGCAACAGGCAGCTGTGATATCTGGCAGCTCTAGGGAACCCCTTTGCCCAGGAAGAAATCAGATTTGTGTACTGAAAGCTGATTAAATGCCAGGATCTCGGGGAATGTCACAGTCACCAAATATCCCTGCTTCTGAACAGTCATTTGGGGAAGGAGGAAAAAGAAAATGGGGAATTTTTCTGATTCATGGGGAATTGTGGTCCATCTATGCTTCCAGTAAACCTGAAATACAAAGTACTGGCTGCCTCAGCTCTGTACTGTGCTGTCTAAAGATCACTGGTGTTCTTTGATAAACTGCTAGACTAGAGCAATCCCTTCACATCTGCAGTCCATTCAGCAGCTCCTCAGTCAAGAAATCAGAATTTCGTGTCTGTAGAGAGACACTCTGGTACAACCTGTAGAGAAGCACGACATCTTTCTGAGATGATCAAAATGAATTATCACACATTTAAACTTGCCATTTGTGGGAGAAGAGGAACTCTTTCTTTCATAGTAATGGTTAGAATCACTGGGAAAAGCACTGTTGCAGCATCAGCTGCAGTGAAAATATTTTTATTTTGCAGCTGGAGAAAATGAAAAATACTTTCTACCATCCCTTAGGATGATAGCTGCTTTTGCACAGATTGCTTACGGAAATAGATTAATTTTTTGTAATCAAAATTAAAATCTTCTGAGCGTAGGACATATTAACAGCATTAGTAAAGACTAGGAAAGGCACAAGCAACCTAAAAAGATGTATTTATTATATGGCAAATGCACCAACATGTTTCAAATTTCGCTGAATTAATTTGTTGAATTAATCAACCTTTGGAAGAAGTTACATATGGATACTATGATTATTTCTTTTGCTCTATTCATCTGCCTCTTCTCATTCAGTATTTGACCACCTCTCAGTCTTGTTTGATATTCAGTGTTGAATACTAAAGATAATCTGTTTCTGTAATATATGAAATTACTCCTTCCTGTTTTCTAATAGTAGGCTACCGTGACTTATAATGAGTATGTGCAGTTTTATGTATAGCTTGACTCTGTTATATGTATTTTCTGCCATCTTTGAATAGTCTGATCAGCACTCACTAAGGAGGTGTAAATAACTTCAAAATTATAAACAAAACAAAAGTTGGAGCCTTCTTTTATGCAGAAATCTTAGCAGTAAGCCCTACACCATATAGACTCTGTAGGGTAAAAAGCACCCGGGTTGAGGGGACAGGAAAGCATGAATTTGTCTTGTGGAGATGATTAGCTCCACAGGTCCCTTCTCCTAATCCAAGGCTCACTGAAGTCAACAGGAGTCTGTCACTTCAGCCTATTTTTTTTTCCTTTTTTTTTTCCCCATGTGTTATATATAACTTGCCCTTCCAGGCATGCAGCTATTTTTGCCTTTGAAGAAGAGTAAGTTTGAAAAAGTCTTGAAACTTCAGACTTGGCTTTTCAGAAATCTGCAGAAATCTGTTGGTATTCTTTAAAACTGACTGTCCTGGTTTCAGCCAGGATGAAGCTAATTTTTTTTCCAGTAGCTACCATGTTTTGGATTTAGTATGGGATTTGGTATGTGAAGAATGTTAATACATTGATGTTATTAATTGCTGCTAAGCAATCAAGGATGTTCATTTGTGCTTTCATTCGTTTGGCTGTCTGTTCCCTCGCTTGCTCTCTCTGGAACTCGCAGTTCTGAGATCGCTGCTCGGGATCATTCTGAGACCGCTCTCAGTTTTGCTCTGTGATCACTGCTTGGGACGGACTGTATTGGTCATCAGGTCGCTGGGCAGTGAGAATTTGTGCATCATTTGTTTTATATATTCGATTATAATTATATTTTATTATTATAATTATTAATATATAATTATTATTATCTTTTTCTCTGCTGTCCTGGTGAACTGTTTTTATCTCAACCCACGAGTTTTCCTTTCTTTCTGATTCTCCTCCCCACTCCACTGGGGAGGTGGAGGAGTGAGCAAGTGGCTGCATGGTATTGGGTTACCGGCTGGGGTTAAACCACAACAGTGAGTAACAATCTGATTAATTTTGTGGAGATAGGCTGTGATATGCTAGCCTTTGGTCAATGTTGAGGGAAAAAAGAATGCCAGAAAAAAGCAAAATAGTAAAAGACAGAACTGACATTCATAATTTCGTTGAATTCAATGGAATTTGAATGAGTCTTTCAGCCACCACGTGGTAACAAAAAACCCTATTGCTAAAAACCACCAGAGATCATAGAATGGTTTGGGTTGGAAGGGACCTTAAAGATCATCTAGTTCCAACACCCCTGCCATGGGCAGGGACACCTGCCACTAGACCAGGTTGCTCAAAGCCCCGTCCAACCTGGCCTTGAACACTTCCAGGGATGAGGCAGCCACAACTTCTCTGGGCAACCTCTTCCCGTGCCTCACCATCCTCAGAGTGAAGAATTTCTTTCTTCTACCTAATCTAAATCTCCTCTCTTTCAGTTTAAAGCCATTACCCCTTGTTCTGCCACTAAATGCCCTTGTCAAAAGTCCCTCTCCAGCTTTCCTGTAGGCCCCCTTTAGGTACTGGAAGGCTGCTAGAAGGTCTCCCTGGAGCTTTCTCTTCTCCAGGCTGAACAAGCCCAACTCTCTCAGCCTGTCTTCATAGGAGAGGTGCTCCATCCCTCTGACCATCTTTGTGGCCTCCTCTGGACTTGCTCCAACAGGTCCATGTCCTTCTTGTGTTGGGGGCCCCAGAGCTGAACACAGTACTCCAGGTAGGGTCTCATGAGAGCGGAGCAGAGGGGGCAGAATCACCTCCCTCGACCTGCTGGTCTCGCTCCTTTTGATGCGGCCCAGGGTAAGGTTGGCTTTCTGGGCTGCAAGTGCACATTGCTGGCTCATGTTGAGCTTCTCATCAACCAACACTCCCAAGTCCTTCTCCTCAGGGCTGCTCTCAATCCATTCTCCACCCAGCCTGTATTTGTGGGTGGGACTGCCCCGAGCCACATGCAGGATCTTGCACTTGGCCTCGTTGAACTTCATGAGGTTCGCACGGGCCCACTTCTCAAGCCTGTCAAGGACCCTCTTGGATGGCAGATCATTCTGTTTGCCGTATCGTTTCCTTCCAAGGTATATCAAATCATCTGATGTGACTGGAGATGGCTCTGTTCAAACAGTCAGCTGTGGTCTGAGTGCAATAGCACAATTATAATATTGGGATTTATTTTGTCCAGGTCATGAATACTTATTTTTTTAAATTTATCCCAGTTAGATTTACAGTTTCGACATTATACACCCGAGTTTCCACTTCAAAGTGTCTCACTCACACTCTACCATATGACCCCATTTTAAAATTAGGTAAGCAGAGAATATAAAAAGCACCGTGTGCAATTGGCCACTGCACTTCCAGAATTACTGCCCTGTCTGTTCCGTATCTAAGAGCCTCTTGTTATAAAAAGATCCTTTTAGTTGCTTATCCTGTACGTTCTTGTTCTTATCTTCAAGCTTTGACCTTTTATTTTTCATTATTTACCTTTGCAAAAAGCCCGTTGGCAGCAGTCTACTCTTTTCCATTTCAGGCTTTCGTACACTGTGGTCTCACTGAGATTCCTCTTGAAATATAAACGCCAGATTCACAGTGTTGAATATTAACTCCTTCCTCTAACTCTCAAAGTCCTTTTGGTTTCTATGGTATCATACTCAAAGTATTGCACAGAATGACTCCTTTCACGTCTCATGTACCTGCCCAGTGCCCAAATGAGATTCTTAGTTGCTTTGCATCTTTTATGCTGTACTTCTGTAGATCAAGTAGTATTGCACTGAAGAAAGGCTGGTTTAAAAACTGAACCTAAAAGAGATCCTGCTTTGAGTTTTCTAATTCAACTACGTATTAAGTAAGTGTTCAAGGCCAGGCTGGATGGGGCTTTGAGGAACCTGGTGTTGTGGTCTAGGTGTCCCTGCCCATGGCAGGGGGGTTGGAACTAGATGATCTTTAAGGTCCTTTCCAACCCAAACCATTCTATGACTCTATGATTCTATGATATTCCCAAGCAGAAATAGCCATTCAGGCAGTAAAAGTGATTGCTAATTAAGGATGGTCTTCAGTACTTTGCTAACTAGAAGTTTTATGGTTAAACGATGGTTCCAGCTTTCTAATTTAGGGATCATTTTCTGTCCTTGTTCCCTATTTAAAGATATGTATCAGCACAAGTCCTAATGATAAGATCTATAAAGATCTTGCCTCTCGAAAAAAGCATCAATTAAATTGTCTTGTTTGTTATCCTGAGAAATTTATAAGCAGTAATTATTCTTGGCTTTGTCTTTTGTCAATTTATGACAGTTCCAATTTCCTAAGTGGGTAATTATGCAACCCTTTAATCTTATACTTCCCGGGGAAAAAGATCTCTCTAGTCTTAAGAAACTGCTCTGTGGTTCATTTGGTTGTAATGATATCTGAAAAAACAGCTCATCTCTCAGTAGTTGTTCATCCTTCTCTGACAACAAAGACCCTGTGAATCTACACCAGTCTGAAGTTCTTGTAGAAATCTAATGTGATGCATAGGACTTAATGTGATATTCAGACTTAATGTATCTTAAATACTGCCATCTGTATTTGGATTATGAATTCCATTTGTTCTATCTTGCACTTAAGCTTTCAGATTTCAGCATTTTCCTGACTCCTGATGCTGTCAAAATTGTGGTACTCATCTACTTGTGAAGATGAAGATTTTGGTTAGCTAAGAGGAAAGGATCAAGGACAGGGGAAGGATTGTTTATGTTAAATGATAATGGCTGGTGTAAAATTAAGTAAAGAATAAGCTTAGACTGAAAACTAGTAATTATCCAAAGCAATAACATTCTGAAGCAGTCTTTCAAGTAGGGTATTGGAGGAAAGGGACCAAAGCTGTTTTAAACTAAAATCAGAACATACGGATCTTTAAAGGGTCTGGCCTCACTTTGTGGGGGGGGGGGAAAATCAGACAGGTCCTGTGAATAACCTCAGGTATTGCATGATTGTCTGCAGTTGCAGGAGCGTGGACTCAGGAAGTAGAAAAGATTAATTTGACCATTATCTGGGGCTTTCTGCCTTAAGGTAGGATTTAGCTTTTTGAGGTCCAGTGTACCCTGCAGTCAGACATTGCCCACACAAAGATTCCAGACTCTTCCTCCATGTATGAAGTCATCCCATCAAATTAAACTATCACTTCAAGATAGTACACCATCTCTGCTTTCCTGTTCTTCCATCTGGATCTAAGGGTGTCTGCTTGTGCAAGGAACTGACTCAGTACAATAGGACAATTTGCTACCTAATTATCTGTAACTAGAATAATTTATTTTCTAGCTGTAAATCTATATATGATTTGGTGCTGTTTCATAGCACTATCATTATGATTTACATGTAGGCTTTTTCTGCTACTGAGAGTTCTACTAGCTTTCTCTATTTTTATATCATGTCTTTGATCTGTGACTCACAATACCCTGGATAGTCCCCTAAACAGTCAATTTTAGGGGGAGAGGGAGGACTTTTCTTCAGTAGTACCCTCTCTGGCAGCAGTTTAAAAGCTAATACAAACCATATTTACAGATCAGGAAGCAGAATTTCAGCACTCACAGCAATAAATGCCTAAGGAGTCAGAACTTAATATTGAACTAAATGTTTCTTCGAAAATATAAGATAAATATAACTTCCTATGAAAGTCTTCCTATAAACAATGAAATAAAAGCCCCAGACCTGATTTGATTGTGCCGTAATATTAAGTCAAAAATACAGATTTTTTTAATGAGATTGAAATTTGCAGGAAGTGCTTCTGATGTAAATAAATTCAGGGGTATGCAGAAGTATGTCCACTAGCATAAATTACCCTAATGACACTCACAGGATTGGGTCTTGAAAACCCTTAGGGGCTTTGACACTCCAATATACGGCTCAACCTTGCTACTTTGAAGTTGATTCCAAGACTCTGTCCTAGGCAATTTGCATGCCCCAGCCAATTTCCATTACAGTCAATGATAACAAGGTTGCACGCATCTCTTCAGCCTGTTAGAGGGCAAATGCATAAAAATGAGGAAAACAGAACCATGAAAACAGCAAAGGGAGTTTGAATTAATGTCTTTTTATAAAATCCTTTTTAAACTCAAGTCCCCATTGAATTAAGAAACCCCAGAGACATTATTGGTGGATTCACATGTGATTCTCCACTCAGCTGAAACCAAATCCTCTGTTTTAATATAAATTGCATCTCTGAGTTGAGACAGTTTTCAAATATCCAGATTCTAAATTTGGCAGTTTAACTTTCCTTTTTTTCCTCTTATGGTGGCTGTGATAAGGTCACTACAGCTCACACCTTCAGATGCAAGCTGGTCTGCAAGTGACTGCTCAGTAGCCAGCTTAGTATCATCTTGGTACAGTTCCTATCACACATCAGACATAAAAATCTAGCCACACAGAGTGTCTTTACTGGTGTCTCAGATATACTGATAGAGTGGAAAAAGGACTTGCTCACATAGAGAAATTTCTCAGAGTAATTACAGCACACTGGAAGGGCATCATCATGATTGGTGTGACCATTTTCAGACTTCAGTTTCCACCGTCCCCAGGTGCTGAACTGAGCCACAAAACTCTTTTCAAGACTAGTACAGTCCATTTGCAAAATAGCCTGTGGTATCTCATCCAGCCATTTCTGTTGTGTATAAAGAAGGATTAAGTGGTTTTGAGTGGGATTTAAAGAAGAGCTGTCCATATAATTAGGTCTGTGGGGAATTATGACAGACTTAACAAGTACTGTAATTGAATTGTGCAAGAATGTTTTCCAGACTTCTACTGTGTATTTCCAATTTTAAATAAACTCTAGTTGGGGTATCAGTACCGCAGTCCTTGTTGCAGATGCTCTGACAACAGGATTTTTCACACATTTGGCTGGTGGCTTTAGTGAGGTGTGAAAGCAATTTCCCGCAGACCACATTACATGTCAGTCTGAACTAAGCAACCTAATTTGTCTTGCTGTAACTGAATCATAGAGTGGCATTTTTCCACCTCTTTCTAGGAGATGTGCCACTGTATATTTCATATCAGTGATTCTCCTATTGAGCTAACCTGATGGAACCCTCAATATCCCACTAGGTCTAAAACCAGAAGCTTCTCCTAATATTCTGTTCTTACGGTTTCTCTCTCTTCTCTCTCCCCCTACACACAGATAAATACATAAATAAATCTCTGCAGATGAGACAAATTAGCTGATCTTGCATGATATTGTTTCAGCACTCAAATAAGTGCTGCTTGCAGAAAACCCAGCGATTTAGCTCATTTGTTTGTGAATAACAAGTCATTACTACTGTCCAGCCTGCCTCAGCCTGACCTGGATTTTGTGAGTGGCAGGAAGCTTTGGTGCAGAGGTTCATTTTCCTCTGAGCTTGAGAACAGGGGCACCAGTCAAGGGGCTCTGCATCAAGCTGTGCTCTCTGCTTCCTCCTGGCTTAGGAGAAGGTGTGTGCTAAATTACTGTACATCTTTCCATCTCAACTTGCACCTGGTCAAATCTTTTCACACAGCCAAGAAGAGGGACACAATAATGGCCATGCCAGTTCTTCATTCCCTCCCCACCTGCCTGTTTTAGGGAAAGATATAGGCCCCTAATTGCTGTGCTTTAATCATAAGCAGCTTAGACCCAGGATTTGAGCAGCTTTGGGATGGAAAGGGAGCTGCTTACTTTCTTGAACAAACAGCTGTTTTCTTATTGCAGTTACAGCTATATCACATATCACAGCCTTAGAGAAGATTTTCTTAACTGTATACCCAGCCTGAGAATGTGTCCCATTTAAATGCTGCCCAGAGAAGTTCTCAGTACCGAAGTAGATGTGACCTAATCCCCTCACACCAGGAAATGAAAGAGAATTCTCCCTGTTTTGCAAAAATCAAATGTGTGTGATACAAATACTTGGTGCAAGTTGGAGGTCTCTTATATGAGAAGCCAGCTTTCTTATGAGGGAGGTCTTAGAAAAACTAATAGTTTTTTTTCATCTGAGCCCAGAATCTGATCTCAGTACATCTCCACATTACAAAGCTTGGGTCTAGATCTTTGACATATGCTGATGTACACATCTCTGGGAATCAGCCACCACAAAACCAACAGACCAGACTCCTGTGTTTCTTAAGTGGAAATTCCCTATATGAATTAAACATAAGCTTAAAAGAGCTAGAAAACAGATTTGTCAATTCAGTAAAATATTGGGATGCACCAGCATGAAATGTGTTGTTTTAAAAATGAATTAAGTTAAATTGCTTCCTTTTTTCTTCGTCTTTCCCCTCAGGTAATCTTTCCTATTCAATTCTTTGGCTTTACAATGAGATTTTCCTATTTCATTAGGTGTTTTATGTCTCCCCTGTTGCTATATGAAAACTTCTTGCAACCAGCAAGAAACTAATATCGACTGTATTCAGGAAGTGTTATCAGGCAGACTGAATGGACAAAACACACTCACTATAACCTGTCTCAGACCACTGTTCATATAGTTGCTATTAGCTAGTAATAATAGATCTTACAGAAGTGTGATTTAAGTAAATTCTACAGATTAAGTAATGAATTTCCCTTTTGTTTGCAATTTTAAGTTCTGTTACAAATTCTCATTTTTAATGGGAATTTATTTGGAAAAAAATAAGATAGTTCTTTTTATTATTTCCTCAGAAGTCACGATGCAAAGTTAATCACCTCTGGATTAAGTAGCCTTTGGTGACGAGTCTCATTTTTACTGACCTTTCTTCTGAATTGATTATCTCTAACCTAATTTGTGTTGGTGCAGACTGGTGTATAAACTAATACTCAAGTATTGCTGTAAACAGTTCATGCTATTTTATTTGCATCTGTTTGCACAATTTCAGCTCATTTGCAATATTGATTCATTTAGAAAGATACACATCTCTAAACATCCATCTCCCACACTGCTTGTTTCTTTATTTGACTCACCAGCAAACACCCATCTTATCCTAGCTAACATCTGACAATGCACTGGTTTTGCCCACAGAAATGTCATTGCTATCCACTCTTCTTTGACACCACACTGAAAAACTCTCCCTACTGTTTGTAGAAGAGCATAGAAATATAGAACAATAGAATCATTCAGGGTGCAAAGACCTTAAGATCATCGAGTCTAACTGTTTAACCTAGCACTGCCAAGTCCCCAACTGAACTGTGTCCCTAAGCACCATACCGACACATCTTTTAAAATAATTTCAGGGATGGTTGACTCAACCACTTCCCTGGGCAGCCTGTTTTCAATGCTGACAACCCTTTCAAGTGAAGAAATGTTTCCTACTATCCAATCTAAACCTCCCCTGGTGCAACTTGAGGCCATTTCCTCTTGTTACTTGGGAGAAGAGACTGACACCCACCTCACTACAACCTCCTTTCAGGGAGTTGTAGAGAGCGATAAGGTCTCTCCTCAGCCTCCTTTTCTGCAGGCTAAACACCCCAGTTCCCTCAGCCGCTCCTCATAGGACTTGTGCTCCAGACCCTTCACCAGCTTCGTTGCCCTTCTCTGGACACGCTCCAGCACCTCCATGTCTTTTCTGTAGTGAGGGGCCCAAAACTGAACCCAGTACTCGAGGTGCGGCCTCACCAGTGCTGAATACAGGGGAACAATCACTTCCCTACGCCTGCTGGCCACACTATTTCTGATACAAGCCAGGATGCCATTGGCCTTCCTGGCCACCTGGGCACACTGCTGGCTCCTATTCAGACGGCTGTCGACCAACACCCCCAGGTCCTTTTCCGCCGGGCAGCTTTCCAGCCACTCCCCCGCAAGCCTGTAGCGTTGCCTGGGGTTGTTGTGACCCACGTGCAGGACCTGGTACTTGGCCTTGTTGAACCTCATACAGTTGGCCTCAGCCCATTGATCCAGCCTGTCCAGATCCCTCTGTAGAGCCTTCCTACCCTCAAGTAGATCAACACTCCCACCCCGCTTGGTGCACTCGATCCCCTCATCCAGATCATTGATAAAGATATTAAACTGGACTGGCCCCAGTACTGAGCCCTGGGGAACACCCCTTGTGAGCAGCTGCCAGCTGGATTTAGCTCCATTCACCACAACTCTTTGGGCCCAGCCATCCAGCCAGTTTATTACCCAGCAAAGAGTACACACATCCAAGCCATGAGCAGCCAGTTTCTCCAGGAGGATGCTGTGGGAAACAGTGTCAAAGGCTTTACTAAAGGTAGACAACATCCACAGCCTTTCCCTCATCCACTAAGCGCGTCACCTTGTCACTGAAGGAGATTGGGTTAGTTAAGCAGGACCTGCCTTTCATAAACTCATGCTGACTGGGCCTCATCACCTGGTTGTCCTATATATGCCGTGTGATGGCACTGAAGATGATCCACTCCATAACCTTCCTGAGATCCTCCTTCCGTCCCTTCTTGTAGATGGGCGTCACTTTTGCTAACTTCCAGTCGACAGAGACCTCCGCGGTTAGCCAGGACTGCTGATAAATGATGGAAAGTGCCAGCTCCCTCAGTACCCTTGGGTGGATCACATCCAGCCCCATAGACTTGTGTGTGTCTAAGTGATGTAGCAGGTCGCTAACCATTTCCCCATGGATTATGGGGGCTTCATTCTGCTCCGCATCCCTGTCTTCCAGCTCAGGGGGCTGGGTACCCAGAGAACATCTGGTCTTACTATTGAAGACTGAGGCACTTACCATAGTACCTAGAAACTGATGAGAATTCTGATCATCTGTTCTGGTAGATATAAAATGTTTTCTAGCTGGGACATTTTGCCTTCTACCACTACAGAATAAGGAAGCCTGGGGAAATTATTAAAAGGATATTCTATGAGAAGGGGTTCTGTTTCCTGCTCCTTGTATATTTTACTCCTGTGAAGGGCAGTGGATGGCCTCCTTATAAACAGGCAAATGATTTGTCTTCTAAGAAATGTCTTTTCTCCGTTGTGCAGAGTGAATGAAAACATGCTACAAGGACAATGTTTTCTTTGGTGTAAATACCTATATATGTGGAGGACTTGCAGAAGGAGACAGGTTTTTCTTGCTTGCAACACAGTGGTGTAACACCTTCCCAGCATGAAAATAGTTACATTAGAGCTCTGGCATCCACCTTGATCAGAACCCCATGGTAGTATATGGAAATAATTTCCTAAAATGTAGCCAAGTCTTGAAATAGGTCTTAATATTACCCTCCTCCCCCAATTATCGTCCTAGTATCACTGTTACATCTCTGTCGAATACTTTGTTCACTTTATAAATACAGAAATAAAAAGGACCATGCTGGTCACTGACTGCCTCCAGATACCTCAGCACTTCTCACATTACAAGCACTAGTCCCTTTGTCCTCTCTCTAGTGACCTCCAGTGCCTCGGAGACATAGAAAAAAAAATTCCAGAAATCAAACTGCATTAGTTACCTATTTCTAGACGTCTGATTTGTGAGAACAGGGGCTATCTTTTCTAGTATCTCTCTGATTATCTTAAAGCTAGTGCAAAAGAGACCGTAGTTGCTATTACCTAAAGTACCTAGCTCTCAGTATCTGTTCTTTAATGCCTTCACACCAGGGGGGTGGAGGGGTGCAGGACAGAGCGACAGGGGAACGGATTGACGGCTTAAAATAATATTTTATTTCTCAAAATAAATGTGTGAGATGAAAACTTGGTTTACATTCAAATAAATCATGATGCTGACAATGTAGTTACCGTTGGGTTTTTGCATATTGCTTTCACCTTTTCCCATCATGTTACAAGGTGAAAATAGAACCTTGTGCACTTTAAACAGCAGTTTGCCCTTCAGAAAATGGGGAGAATATGCAGCTATATGCAGCCTGTTGGGAAGGTTTGCACAGTGTATATGATCTGACAGCTGTTCCTATGAGAAAATGGATCCAAAACGAGACGCAAAAAATGATGGAAAATTGCCTTTGAAGGTCTGACCCAAAAGCCCTCCTTGTCAGTTTTATTCAGTGGCACTGGGTTAGACCTTTATCTGCAAGAAGCTATTTTAGTCTGGCTCAGGAAGACTGCCAGGAGTCAGGAAGACTCGGGAAGAGGTTTCCGTGCCCAACCCTGCCACAGCCCTGCATGAGATTCAGCGCTATCAGGAGGCTGTAAATAGAAACGGGTACAGTTAGTTACTGTGATAGGTACCTTCCCTAGTGTGGAGCTCCCACTGAAATCAGTGCACATTCCCATCTGGAGCAAGACTGGGTTTGAGCCACACTCCAAGGAAAGCAACTCTTGCTTCATCAATTCATCTTATGTGATGGAGAATTAAAAAGCAATATTAAGCAACACACATGACTTGTTCATTTACTTCTGTCATTTTGCTCAGTGGTCAAAGGAAACAGCCTGTGGCGTTCCATTTTATTCCTCACTAAAGTCATGTTCTGATCCTGTAATACTAACACAATGCTTCAGCATTTAAGTTTCAAATGCTGTAACAGTGCCAGCTACAGCTAATGTTCAGTTTTTTAAAAGCTTATTTAGTTTGGTGTTTTTAAAAGATTTTTTCTATCTTCATTAATTTTTTTTGTTTCAGAAAAAAAAAAAGTCAACAAAATGTTCAGTCTCAAAGTCTTGCAAAATCTCTTTAGGAATGTATGGGTTTATGGTTTCTCCTATGAGCATCAATTGATAAAGAGCAGCATATGTTACGAGTGAAATAATAGTAAAATGGCCACTGACATTTCTAAATTTCACATCTTTACAATATTCTCCTTTGAAATTACCTGATCGCATACCAGAAAGCTTGTTTCTCTCTCTCACCCACCTCTGTGACTTGATTCTCTAATAACACAATTTTCCAACAGTGCTCTAAACATCTTCCCAGCAGCTGGTAGATAATTTTAGGCAGCCTCAAAACCATTGCATAAATATTATAGACATGTGAGTCCCATCCAGTAAAGGCCAAAGTGATACCAGTATGGAAAATTGCTTCAGACAGTGAAGAAATTGGTTCACATAACAGATTCCCACTCCAGCAAGTAATTAAATATTGAGAAGATGCTCCTCAAAAGCCAAGAAAAAAGGTGTTTCACATTTCATAAGAGAAAAGACCAGTAATTTCCCAGGGGGATGAATGTTGCTATTCCTAAGGCCATGGGCATACAATGCGTACAGTCCCAACAGCAAAGTGGGAGGCCAGGCAGCAGAGAATCATACTGGGATCTTGTTCTCGAACACGAGGCACGCAGTGCTTCCAGGGAGCCACAGGCAAAAGCTGTGCCATTCCTTAAAGATAAAACTGCCAGAGCGAGCAGAGCCAAAATCGGCTGGTTCTTTCTCAGTCTACGTGCAGGTGAAACAGCACAGGGCTCCATCTCTTCAGCTCACACAAAATAATGATGACAGTTGGCAAACAAATCTTTTTTGCACTTGCCTTTCATCTGTGCATGTGCAGTCATTCTCTAGCAACCTCTGTTTCCGCAAGTTAATTGCTTTTGCATACTTAATTTTGATTCAGTTTTCTTTAAATATGCTAATATTTTCTTCCTCACAACTGGCATTGGGCTCATGTGAGGCTGAGCTGACTGCCTCCCTGGAGGTCTCAGAGGTGAGGAAACAAAGGCAGTTCGGCAGAGTCTTAATCTATATCCCTGAGACAAACGGGCAGCTGGCTGTCACCTTCTCTTTGTATGAGAGAAAGAAAGAAATTTTGTAATTGCAGGATGTTTCACGCCACACCAAGGCAGAGACAAATGGATCTCGATTTTACTGGCTTTCAAAACGCCATGGCTGTGCCCTTCACTATCACATCCCACATACTCTGTCTGTGCTACAGACAAGTATCAGCCTGAAGGAAAATGTCTCTGTCTTAGAGTCTGCCAAACTGCAGTAACTTCAGTCCCCTCCCAGGCACAGTGCCCAGAGGAAGTTGTATGGGAATCCATGGTAGAAGATGAGAGGAGAGAAACTACAGATTGGATAAGGAGAGCGGGGGCACAAATGCATAACTGAATTTCTGTGACTTCCTCTTCTCCTGTGTAACAGGATAGTTTGAGGAACAGCCATCACCGTAGGCGCTCCAATGTATTAGCTATGCCTCAGAGACAATAAGATTGAAACAGCATTGCCCCTGCCAGTGCAAACGTTCTCCAGGGAGCGAATGCTCGCCACTGCTTGCCAAGGCTCTACAGGACTGCAGGACATTCCCAGTGAGAAGTGAGGGCAGAGAGACCAAACTCACGGGGCAGCCTGCGACAGATCCCCAGGGAATCGTCATGGAACTGACACAGCCCCCAATTCCCTCACCAGAATTTTCTAAAGAGAATCAAGGTGAACAGGGCTCCAGGAGACAAAGGCACAGAGCCTAGTCCAGTTTTGCTTTTATTGAAATCAGTGAGGAAATTTCCAGTGATGTCAATGAAGTCAGGACTGCATTTTGTATTTGTAACTAAGAAAGCGTCAGTCAGGCTTCTCTGTCATTTCCCAGGGAGGTTAGGTCACTGTCTTGCTCATTTAGCCTCAATACCATTAATCTAAAACTTACTTTGGCCTCATGTACTGAAAGGGTGTTAGTGGTACAACTGACTGTTGGCTCCTTTTCTGGTTTTGGAATTGTTTTCTCCAAGAGATGAAGACGACCATTAAACCACTTTATAATGACAATCTTTTGTTCCAATTTTATCAGTATATAAAAAACACAAATGCGTCTGTACAAAACCTCTTAAATCCCTAATCAATAAAGGTTTGGGTGGGGGAAGGGTTCAGGGCAATAAAAAGATCCTTAAAACACTGCTGATATTCTTAGAATAACAAATTACCTCTTGCATTTTGGTAGTGTTTGCAATCATTCTGCTTTTGCAATGAGCAGCTTGTCTCACCGAAAATCATTCATCCTCATTTAATGACAAATTCTCTTTAAATTATTTTCTCAAATATTTTGCCCTTTATGAACTGACAAAATGTTGATAATTCATGTTTCATTGCTGATCCTGAAGGGCAACTAACATAATTATCCAAAGGTGGTCCTGCTGATTTCTCATAGTTTGCCCTCCAAGCATACATTTTTCATCTTTGAATTTTGAATGCTATGCCTTTTATGTAGTTAGACAACAGAACATATTTCATGGAAGCAAATTAGCATTATTTATTGAGTCTCTAGGCCTATTTTACTAGTAAGACTTCCATGGAAAAGGGAACATATTCAGCTACAGAGGAAAAGCACTTCGGATTCAGGATTAGAGAGTGCTGAGTTCCAACCTTTCTTGTGCTTAGTAGCTACAAGAAAACTCTATACTCCACACATGATGATACACAGTACTTTGCAGTGCATGCCCAATCCTGAATGTAAATTTTAAATCCTGTTTTATAACTCACCCTTGAGACAGACACACACACATTCTCACAAGTGGTTACTCTGATGAAAACATGCTATGAAAACTACGGGATCAATTATCAAAACATAGTCAAAAAAATTACACAGACTGAGTCCATAATCTCACAGGCTACCAGCAGCAGGGATGATGTGTGTAGTTCAAAGTGTCCTACTTTCCAGGTCTAATGCATTATTTCTGTAAAATATCTTTAAAGGAAATATGAAAATTCATGGGCAATAGTCCCAAATATGACACTTTAGCCTCATCTATAACTTCTCCAACAATTATTGGCTGGCACTGGTTTGAATATAAACACATTAAGTGTTCATTTCCTGCCTAGTACACACAGTTGGGTACAAAGATTTTGGAAGTCATTAACCCTCTAATTTATGAGTATCTCAGCCAAGAGAAATGTCTTTGCTGACATATGCGAGTAGATGTGCAGCAGTAAGATCCTGATCCATAATAACCAACATATTTTTTGCAAGGTAGCCCCTATGCAGAATTAGCCAGACTCCTGCTACACCCAACCCCTTTGGCTTTGATTAGATTGGGGTGGGTTTGGTTGTTGTTTTTCTCATTTGTCTGTGTTTTGTAGGACAGGTTGGACTTTGTAGGATACGAAATACTGTCAAGAAATAATTATGTTCAGAACCATGGGACAAGTTAGGGAGTAAATTAGCTGCACTTTTTGTTGAGAAGCCTTGGACATACATAGCTAGATAGAAAAGTGAAGGAAGGGCAAAACTCATGAAATATGATAGAGAGACTATGGGGGCAAGGGTAGCCCATTAACTGATTTTATTTCTGTCACCAGATAGGAAAGTACATTTCTATGGGGATCTGTGCTACAGAATTCTGTGGACTTGGGAGACCAACACGAAGTAGCACCTGGAAGAAGCTGCTCTAAGGGTCACAGTTCCTCCCGTTGTTAACCAATATTTCAACAGGAATGCACTCTGAGGCACTAAAATATTTCCAGTTCTCTCTTTCCCTTCTTCCTCTGCCTCAGCAGCTGCCTGGAGCGCCCAGCTGTGGGAGGAGGAATTAGGAAAATGACACAATGCGTAGATAGTATAAACTGGATTAGTCTCAATCTGTAAGTCATTCTCCTGGCTCTTTGTGAAGTAAAACAAAACCAAGATACACCCTTCCTTTATGAGTTACAGGTGATGCAGGAATGACACGGCGGAGATTATTAAGCAGTAGGTTTTGTATTTAAGAAATATTTTGCATAAGGAGACGGATCAGGACATAGTACATTTAAAAGTGGATAAACAATGAAAATGCAGGTAAATTGTATGTGCATACTGCTAGCCAAAATCACCAGTGACTTATAGAAACACAAAGCTGTGTAGAAGAATTTTAAAGTCATCTGACTGCCATTGAGGCAGGTGAGATTTACAACTATTTTGTACAAAACAGCCTCAATCCTTTCTAGAAATCCTTTCTGATTTTCAGTGTGGGAGTTCTGTCTTGATTTCACAGAGCAGACATAGGCTGCTTTTCCTCTTGAACTACAATATAAATATGTTAACATTAAGAATTATGAACAAGGAAAAAAATCTAGAACTGGCATCATCCTTTGAATCAGTTGTCTTTGTTGATTACAGTGTTTTGTCAAATATTTTCTAAAAGGGTGTGGGGTTCACTATTTAGTGCTTTATTGTCACGTTTGAATTTCTTGGTCAGTCTCTTTTCAAAATTTTTACACTGTTGTTTTTTTTAAATGGAGACATGGAAAGAATATTAATTACATTCTCTATTTGAAGCCTGTCTTCAGACCTTCATAAAGCCAACAGACTTGCTGCTTCTATAAAAAGAAATGTAATTGTGTGTATCCTTCAGTTAGCTTCTTTCCCACCTATCTTAATAGATGGTCTGAAAAAGCCTAATCTATTTGCCTAATCTATTTTGTCTGTTTTATTGCCTGTAATAGATACAATTAGCAATTTAGGGGATTTTACAGTAACACAAGGGCATCACTGTAAAAGGACAGCAGTGGTAGCTGGGCTACATAAATTCTGTTTGTGCCTGTGAAACATTTTTTTTTTCTTTTTTTTCTTTTCTTTTCTTTTTTAAATCAGAGTGGAGACATGATACTGGGGGACAGTATCATAAGAGCATGATAGGCAGGGTCATACTGCATTCCTGACTGACTGGAGAGGTGTTACAGTAATGGAGAGTTCTTATGCAAAGCACTGTGGGCGGTGCGGAGTAAACTTCAGCCCCTTGTCAGTCCTGACCCATCAGTCTTCCCTCATGCTGAGAACTCCTGAATTCCCAGCATTGCTCTGTAGTTTCTAACTTGGCAGCCCTGAGCACTACTGCAACTTTCTAATCACATTTCCTTCCCTGTCTTGTGAGACAACTCAAGCCACCTTTCACTCGCATGAAGCAATACAGGAGGAAGAAGAATGAGGACATTGAGCTGTACCCCGCCCCCCCCCCCCCCCCCCCCCCCCCCCCCCAAGTACCAGGGCTGCACCCACCTTTGTTAGAGTCTAAGTAAGTTTGCTTTTCTACAGTCACTTGGGACCAATCCAACATGAATATACAGGAGTGCACTGATGTCACACAGGAACCAACATACTATCCAGTCTGTCTGTACTAGATATAGAGAGAGCTATTAAATCTCCAAATTTTATAAAGCTGACACAAAAATTCAAGAACAAGTTGGCATTTACCTACTTTTTGACTAATACATAGAGGCATATGATTAATACAAACCCATCCTAACTACTTGTTGGTGACCAGAATGACAGATAGATGTCACAGGACACTAGCTGTGCAGGCTTTGCTGTGCAAGACAAATGTGTTTCTCTGTTGCTACTTGATTGATTTTTTAATATTGTAACAGAATTTTTTCAAATTATTATAAAATGTTATTAAGCAACATTAAAACATCATGAGCTAGATCCTATTGTAAGATGCAGCCATTCTGTTCTGTTAATGAAATCAGGCCTTAAAGGCAACACAAGCATTTTCCAGTAGATTAGATAAAACAAGTGCTCATAACCAGGGTATAAATGCCTTTTCTTCATTCTTTGTTCAACAAAGAGAAAAGACGACCTGGCTACAGGACCACTATCTACATTATTGCAATCTATAGTTGTTTTCTTTTTAGCTTTTCAAGCTTCTGCAAGCTGAAAGACCATCTCTCTGCATAATAGCACTTCTAAAACAAAGTGGTCTTGAACCAAAAATGTTCCAGATAGATATAAGCCATCTACCTTCCCATGCTGCCAAGAAATGCAAATGCAAAATATTAAAAAGTGCATATTTTCAGTGGTTGAACCACTCTCAGTGTGCAGCAGCAGCACATATAAATACATACAAGAGTCTCTTTCTCGCTAAGCTTAGAAAGGTTTAAGATAAACTACCTGAATATGGTGAAATAAACTTTCACATGTCAGCCCAGCATCTCTGTGAACAGTACTATCTTTCTGCTGTTGGAACAAATCAGAGCAATCTCAGAACTAGATACAATCACCCCACTGCTGCTGTTCAGGAGTGCACTGCCATCTCACAGTACCTTGCCTGGACATAATCTGTGATACAACATTCACAGCCTGAAGGGAGAGCAAATAAAGCTCGCTACGAAAGCTTCATACTACTACTGAGTCTCATGTTGGGAATCTCCAGCCTCCTCTTCAGTGCTGGCCTGTAATAGGGCCCCTTGCCCCTAATCTCCACTTCATATTCAAAAACAGTTGAAAAGGTGGACCTCTGCAATATAGGAGTGTGGCAGCTTGCTTCCAATGCTGAGTTACCATTCAAAGGAAAACAATAAGCAAATTTCATGGTGCGCTAAATTGCATCAAAACATAACCTTTGCAGTTTTCTGGCATTTCTGCTTCCTTATATTGACGGAAGCTGACCCACTTCACTCAATGGGAATTTTGCATTTAGTTCCAGACCTCATACAAACTGAAAGAGGAAGGAAAAGATCAGCAGAAATGTATCCAAGAAGTGCAATGCTCAAAAGGATGGTGAAAAACTGCTTTGTTTCTTTGTGGCTATTTCCCTGGTGTGGCATGCAGTTATTTAATCAAGGCATTATGAGTCCCTGCTGACGGCAAGACAGATGATTCTAAATGAAGCTGTGCACTTGGTAATGAGGACTGACCAAAATGCTTGAGTGCTCTGCTTCAGAGCAGACTCCTCAAGACTATATTGTAAAGACCATTTACTGAGAAGGCTGTAACCACATTATTATTATGTAAGTCTGACAATTTATAAGCCTGACTGTATTTTACATGCATGCACTAGAAAATGCCTGAGTTGCTCTGTACATGGTAAACCGTCATTTTTAATGTTCTCTACTCCTTGGAAATTCCCTCCTGTATGCGAAGAGAAAGGCTTCAGTATCTTGTTAAAGAGATACCTTTAAACAATCTGCTTTCTGTTTTGCGTGCAAACCCACTGGAGATCATTACACCCTCAGGTTATAGGGCATCAGATCCTCAGCTACTGTGAAACAGCTTAACTCCATTGATAATCTGGTTGAAAGAGGCCATTGTAGAATAGAAATGTGCATGATGTTACATTTCATTGCTATGAAGTAACTCATCTTTGGTTATAACCAATAACCAGCAATGCTTTCTGTACCACAGATAGATAGAGAAGTTAGCACAGAGCTCTCTTTCCATTTAACAAATTAAATAGAAACTACCTAACTTCCATGACATTCTTTCTGTGATGGACGTAATCAGGATGTACATTCTCTTGTGGTATGACTACACTCACATCAAAAGGCACTGACCAGGAAACAGCACTCCATCGTGCAGAGCGTTGTACAGATACGCAAGTTCTACCTCCAGAGAGACTGTGATTCAATACACAACAAATCGTCAGAGTAAAAAGGGCAAATGCATACACAGTAATAGGCTTCTGCTTTTGTTAATGCTATTACTTAGTGTTTCATATTTAAAACAGTATGCAAATACCAAGGGCTAATTGTTGACATTAGTAAAAAAGGGGATGATGCTTTTTCAGCTTCTTCCCAGACCTTCTGGATACTACTGTCATCGTGCCATGCAATTTGGGACCTATACTGTAAAGGAGCATTAAAGTAAATAGTAAAATCTATTTATTTTTATTCAATGCAGAAGTGTGACCAGAAGTCAGTGTTAGTATTAAAATAGGAAAGATATGCAGGAATCATCTAAAACAGCTACCATAAATAGCATTTTCCACAGTATTTTAAGAAAGTTGAAGCCTATGAGCAAACACAACAAATCAACTACTCAAATAGCAAAGCCTTAATATAATAATTTTCTACTTTTCAAAGAACAGACCATGGCCTATAGATTACTTCCTATTCTATATCTAAATTGTTATACACAGAGAAATATTCTCATTAAACTGAATCTAGTGTGTAGAAGGGCGGCTCAGCAGCAGAGCCAGGGTGCAGACACCTGGACACTTGGTTCTAGTCCTGCCAATAGCCCATTCTGGTACCTGGTCAAGCTGTGATTTGGGTGGAAGCTCAATGCTGAGCACATATTTTTGAGCAGATCGGGTCTCCCACTCAGCCTCCGTGTTGCCCTCTGCCAAACAGATGATCTTTTCTCCAAATCCTGCAAGACATAACCCTTCTGTCACCTCAAGCTACCAGTTACTATTATTTTTACAAGTGCTGCACTGCGCTCAGCTCCTGAGCTCTGGAGCAAAACCAGACATATTTATGAGAACAAGAAAAGCACATGTCTGTATCATGCCAGAGAACCTGCAAAACTGTTGCATGTGTCTGACTCAACCAACTCAGTCAACAGCAATTTCAGTCTTCAATTCCATTTTAGAAAGTGTGGAGTTACTCAGTCCTGAACCTATGCCAGGCACTGCAACAAAACCAACACTGCAACTGAAGCATCAGAGTGGGAGAGTTACACCCCTGTCATCAGCATATGGTAGACAATAACATATGCATGAAATACTGAAGCCAGAGGTGAAGTATGATTCCAGAACTCAGCAGTATCTGAAAAGTCTAAACATAGCAAAAGTGCTGGCTAAAATCTGCTACCAGGACGCTGCAAAGCCATGGGGTGTTAAAAGGCATCCAGGTTGGACTTCACGATGCACATCAAAAGATGGACAGTGAATCAAGAATATGAGCAACCCCAGTATCAGCCAAGATGAAGGTGTTACAACAGATACACACAAAGCTTTTTCTTCCTGTGGCCTCATCAAACACTTGATGAAACTTAGAAAATATTTTTCTTTATACTAGTACAGAGCTTTTTGTGACAGTCTTTTCGAGATTTCTTGCCTCAAAGGTTATCTGGAAAATTAGAAGGGGTTTACAGGCTTATTAGGTTGTAAAGAAGATAGTTCTGCCAATAAAAGAATAATAACTGATATCTTAGGGAAGACAAAGTCCCATGGATAACCTAAATTGGCAACTACCAATCTTTTTAACTACTCTTTCCATCGGCACTTTGGAAAGGTTATGTCAATTGCTGCTTTCTGGAAAATTATGATTTCAAGAAAGCTCTTCCACCACAGAGCATTTGTTGAGCTCGTAAATACAGTGCAACCACTGAAGAAGTGAACTAAGTGCTGCAGTCCTGTACCGTCTGCCTGAGATAACAAGAGGGAATAACGTGGTTGTCATCTGTGCCTTTCAGATGTGCAGCACATTAAAGACTACCAATATCTATGAAAAGCCATATATTAAATCCCACCTAATAAACAACGAGGGAGAGCTAACGTCCCACTCACGCTTCCTCAGCCACCCTCTCATCGCTTCACTTTGCGGAGCGAGCGAGCAACCCATTTCGCACGGAACACTGAAGTGCCCGGAGCTGCACCAGCACGGCTCCCGCCCTTTGCTTCCCTGTCCCTCAACAGAGAAAAGCTGTTTGTCTCCGACACAGCCCCCTCGGGAAGCAACAGCCTCAGACGGCAAAATGGTCACACAAATCGTCCTCCCCGAGAAGCCCAAGGTGGCTTCGCCCTGCTAACAGGAGCCCCCGGCGTGCGGTCGTCGCCGGACCGGGGAGGACGGCACCGCACCGCCGCGCCGCAGCCGGCCGCCCCCCGCCGCTCGGGGCTGCCTTGGCCAGCCGGACCCGCACCCGCCACTCACTTCTCCCCAGCGCCTCCGCCTTCCACTCCGTCTCCTCCACTGCCCCGTAGCGCCTCATCGGTCTCTCGGCCTCCGCGCTGGCCGAGATGGACCTCCTCAGCTCCATGGCCGGGCCAGGCAGCGCGGGGCTCCGCAGCTCATTCCATGCCAGCGAGGCTGCGGGCCGACTGCCGCGGAGACGACGCGAAGCTCACCGCTCCTCTGCGCGGAACGGGGGCCCGCGGGCGGGAGGGGGGAGGAAGGGGCGCTGCGCACATGCTCAGTGCGGGGCTGGGGCGGGGGGAGGCAGGGAAACAATGCGAGCCGTAACCCCCTGCGGGGGGCCGTCACCCGGCACATGCTGCACACACGCCCCGCCCGCCGGGCCCTCCAGGGCGGGTCGGTTCCTTCCCTCCCGCTTGGATGGGCAGACTGACCTCCACAACGATGCTGCCATGCAGCTCAGAGCCCCTGGTTTTGTCTCTGCCCATCCCTGCACCCGCGGTGTGCACTCCCATTGCATAGCCGAAGCGACTCGGGCAAGCGAGAGTTAGTAAATACGCTCACTGCCAGGGCACGGGAGGACTGTACTTCTTGTGGCCAGTGCAGCACTCAGCACATCTTCTGGCCTGAGCAGCTGGGCAATAATGGTAAAATCCACAGCCACTCATGGCTTTTGCAGTCTAATGCATCTCAGGTTGCTGTGCATGCAGCCTTTGGCTTTCCTGAAAGTCCTGTACTGAATGGAATAACGCTCATTCCAGCATCATGTTGCCAAAAGCCAGAGGACAGCACCCAAACAAGTGATGGGATTTTGTATTTCTCATAACCATATGTATTTTTCATAAGCATGAAGCTTTGCTGCTTATGCAGCCTGCTGGGATTAGAAGAGAAGGAAATGACTATGCAGAAAGCACAAGTATGGTGATAATTATTGTTATTATTTTTTTTTAATTGTAGCAGAGGTTATATGGATAAAAACCCTGAACAGCATTTTACAGTTGGAGAGTACCTTTCCTAGTGAAATCCCGTTGCACTTTACTGTGTGTGGTATCATTTCTGACATAAAGACAATGAAGCAGGAGTTAGGCAGGTTGTCCAGGGCCCCACAGCAAATCAGGGGTTTAGCACTCCCTGCCCGATTTATGAAGAGTCGTGGGGTACTGGTAATGCTGAACACATACTGAGTGCATGAAAGCTTGTTTGTTTGTCACCTACCTTTGCCTACAAACTTTGTGTTGCCCTTCAGTCATCAACACTTCAGAAGTACTACGTCTATATTCAGTGATGTACTTACTAATTGGACTGACGCACATTGCTGCTATACTCATGAACAATTTTGTTTGGGGGGTGCTTCACATGTTGGAGGAAAGAAAACTTCCACATCGGTTTTAAAATTGTAATACTGAAAATTTCTGTTATCATTTCTCTGCTTTTTCTGAGAATTGGAATTAGCTAACAAATTAAAATGAGTTGGACAATGTTTCAGGAGGTCTTCAGGGCACTCTGATTTTTCTCAGCTGTACTCCCCAGGGATATGCCATGAATTGAGCACCAGACATGCTGGAAGAGCTCTTGTTGACTGCGCAATGCTTCATCCTTGCTGGTTTTGGCCTTTAGGGATGGAACCCAAACAGAGCTGTGAGTCAAGCAGAAAAGCTGGTGGCAGCACTCTGCACAGCTGATTTTGGGTGACAGTGCAGCTGCCTGCTGGGGTGGGCTGGACTGACTCACTTGTAGAAGTGAGGAACACAAGAGTGGGAGGAACATAAGAGCCCATCTGGGATCTGGATGAGAGTTGGACTAAGGGAAACAGGCTGATTAGGGAGAAAGGCCAATTTTTGGTGGATCTAAGGGCTATTTAGCTTCAATCCATCCCTTCAAATTTTTAGGGTAATTATAATCCAAGTGCATTGTTTAGGATGATACCGGAAAAGTCGGTTGAATAAAGAACCCTCTAACACTTCCTTTTAAGTTTTAGAAGGCAGGCATTCTTTATTACAGCGCTGGATGCACGGGGGATCACTCCACCTATCGTGCATACCGTAAATCGTGAGAGTAGAGATTTATATCATTCTAGTGTATACATATTCATTAACATTCTTGAAATAATCATACATATTCATGTCATTTCCAGGAACTGGTTCTAATATTTGCATTTTCATTATGCACGCGCTTTAAGTCTCTGAGGGCCTTCTGTGAGGGTCTTTGGTGGTTCATTGGGGTCTCCTGGACCCTCTGGTGGTCATCTTTTTGGTGTCCTTTAGTTGAACTCTTCCCCAAAGCATGCGCAGTGTGGGTTATTCCATATGGTTTGTGTCTTTTGTTACAATTAGTTCATCTTGGCTGGTTCCGACTGCAAGGCCCAAGGCCTCCTAGGTCTCTTATCTATCTCTACATACCAAAACTTTCTAAATTGTTCAAGCAAGCACAAAGCAAGCACACAGAACTACCAACAAAGGCATAGTGTAATCCTTCAGCCTCTATACAAGGTATCATCTTGGCATCGCTAAGCCTTTGTTCAAGGTATCAAGGAGACGGAGGAATGATCCTAGAAATGGTTGAATACTTAAAGCTCTGCATTTGTTAGTATGGGAGAAAAACACCCACTAGCTAGAAACTTGGATGCACGGAGTTTACTTACGTAAAGCAAAGAATGTATAAGGTGATTTATTGTAACTAGGAAGTTTTCACCTGCCCATTTTGAAAAAAGTCACAAAATCCAGGAAGGGCACAGTCCTGCAGACTGTTAAACATAAGAACAGGTATGTGGAAGCCGTCCCAGCTGAGTTCATTTGCACAAAAGTTTTTGCAAGACTAGGGCCTAAGTATGTACCAATTATTTTGCTAATGTTCTAAGATTAGCATTTTTGCTATTGCGACTTTGGAGCATTGTCACTGCTCCATTTGCAAGTGGAATTAAATTTCTCCCCTACTGATGATGCCCTTCAGTGCACCTCAGCAATATATATGCATTCCTTTACTCACAAAGGTTGGTTTTCTTCTGCTGAAAGCACTGTTAAGGAAGAAGATATAAAAATTCAGGTCTCTTCTCACTGCTTATAAGACAATGCTTGGTAAAAAAACAGAGGTGCACTTTGCTCTTGTGGTCATTTCCCCTGAGTGCTTTAGTTCCCATTTCTCAATTAAGTCCTGCCAGCAGGAGCTATAGCTGGTCAGCAGCAGTTGGCAAATCCACTCTCCTATCTATTGCTCTTTGGCCTCCATTAGACATCACTGATGTCCTGTGGCAGACACGACACTATATATATAAACAGGCACACTTTACTCAGCAAAAATCCCTAATGGCAGTATGGCTTGTAAATCTGCTGGGGATAAACGGTCTTTGCTTTCATGGAGCTTCTCAAGCATCTTAGATTTCTCAGCTTGAAGTTCTCAGACTTCTCTTGCCTTTATGGGCACATCTAGTGTATCAAAAAGGTTTTCTAAAGCTGCTTAGTGGGTCTGGGGCAGGCTGCAGTGAAGGTAAAAGTCCGGGTTATTGTTCTTTGTCAGAAAATATAGTCATTCTAACACAAAAATAACAGAAAGGGTTAAAATTCTGCCCAGGTTTTTCATTGATTTATTATTATAATAAAAACCTGCAACTCAGCTGATGAAACAAAATGAAATTAAGTGCATTATGCACAGTTATTCCATTCTGTATGCATAAATACCCAGATCCATATCTAGAAGGGACAGAATCATAGAATCATAGAATCGTTCAGGTTGCAGAAGACCTTTAAGATCATCGAGTCTAACTGTTAACCTAGCACTGCCAAGTCCACCACTGAACTGTGTCCCAAGGGCCACATCTACACGTCTTTTAAAGCATTTCAGGGATGGTGACTCAACCACTTCCCTGGGCAGCCTGTTTCAATGCCTGACAACCCTTTCAGTGAAGAAATGTTTCCTACTATCCAATCTAAACCTCCCCTGGTGCAACTTGAGGCCATTTCCTCTTGTTACTTGGGAGAAGAGACTGACACCCACCTCACTACAACCTCCTTTCAGGGAGTTGTAGAGAGCGATAAGGTCTCTCCTCAGCCTCCTTTTCTGCAGGCTAAACACCCCAGTTCCCTCAGCTGCTCCTCATAGGACTTGTGCTCCAGACCCTTCACCAGCTTCGTTGCCCTTCTCTGGACACGCTCCAGCACCTCCATGTCTTTCTTGTAGTGAGGGGCCCAAAACTGAACCCAGTACTCGAGGTGCGGCCTCACCAGTGCTGAATACAGGGGAACAATCACTTCCCTACGCCTGCTGGCCACACTATTTCTGATACAAGCCAGGATGCCATTGGCCTTCCTGGCCACCTGGGCACACTGCTGGCTCCTATTCAGACGGCTGTCGACCAACACCCCCAGGTCCTTTTCCGCCGGGCAGCTTTCCAGCCACTCCCCCGCAAGCCTGTAGCGTTGCCTGGGGTTGTTGTGACCCACGTGCAGGACCCGGCACTTGGCCTTGTTGAACTTCATACAATTGGCCTCAGCCCATCGATCCAGCCTGTCCAGATCCCTCTGTAGCGCCTGCCTGCCCTCCAGCAGATCAACACTCCCGCCCAACTTGATGTCATCTGCAAACTTACTGAGCGTGCACTCGATCCCTTAAGAGGGCACCGTGCTTATGTAAGTTGACTGCTTGTGTAACACAGGTTGTGGGACTCCTTCTTGTGTTGGGGGCCCCAGAGCTGGACGCAGGACTCCAGGTGGGGTCTCACGAGAGCAGGGCAGAGGGGGAGAACCACCTCCCTCGACCTGCTGGTCCCGCTTCTTTTGATGCAGCCCAGGATACTGTTGGCTTTCTGGGCTGCAAGTGCACATTGCTGGGTCATGTCAAGCTTCTCATCAACCAACACCCCCATACTGCAATTAATCATAGAATGATTCTACGATTAATTGCTTTTCTATCTCAAATCAAGACAGAGCCTTGCAGGACTGAGCTCCCAAAACACAGTCTAGGCTGGACATAGCTTATTAAACATTTGGCCAGTTTAAAATACAGTTCAGGTGAAACTGCACTGATTGATTGATAAATCAATGGCCTATGCTCAGCTATGCCAAGTTTTTAAGTGTCTGTGTTTGACAATCATGTCTGTACCTGTACTGATCCTGTTTGCAAACATTCCTGAGCAATGAGTAATAGAGACTACTAAAGCTGGCACAGTACTTTTCACTTATTTAGATTTATCTCATCTATTTTCAGTATAGAAGGTCAGAAAACACAGCAGAAATTCAGGAGATGCAGTAGCGGAAGAGACAGGGCGTATATATCTGGTAGAAAGAATGGAAACAACGTGCACAGACCAATAGCTGTAGTTGTGACCATAACACAGATTTCAGAAACATACTTCTCTAAATTCTTTTCCTTCCCATTTTATTTTTGTCTTAGTAAACTCTTTCTACATTCACGCTCATTTTAAGGTACAAATATTACAGAAAAAGCTGTTATAGCATCTGTCAGATATGTTACTAATACCACAGGCAGTGAAGTTGTCCATTTAAGAGAGTCTTATTTTTGGCATTTGGAGCCAACTCCAGTGCTATGACTGGACTGACTGTTGTGCAGGTGAGTCATTATTGTGCAGGTGGCTTTTGTATCAGTAACAGGTGGCCATAGCTACATAGAAAAACAGATGTTCGAGTTCAGTAAATTTAGATGTTGGGCCCCTTTAGGAGACTTGCAAACATAGCGGACAATAAGTAATACTTCAGTCTGTATGTGGGCTTGTCCATTTTAAAGTAATAAACATACTGCGTAAAATTTGCAAACACATCATGCATCCCCAAGCCCAGCTCTCTTAGGGCCTGAGCCTTTCCTCATTTCACTTAGCCCAAAACTTAAAGGTGACTTTCTGTCAGCCTCCGTTTTACCTACACAAGTTTGTATCTTATAGAGGGAGCGCAAAACTGCTTACAAGCTGTACGGCACACAAAAAGACTGTGTCAGCATCTTGCTGATCCATGTTCCTATGCAGTGTACATGCTCCACTACCCTTGCATCCTAACAGGCATGCCCATCACTTCTGTGGAGCATTTCGCTACCTCCTTCACTGGAACTGGAAGCTATGATGTCACAGCCCTGAATTCTAAAACAGTTTCTTTATGACTTGAATTTCTCTCCAAATTTGGCCTTCAGTGATAGAGAACCTGTATACCATTGTTTTTTCAACTTCTACCCCAAAACCCAGGAAACAAAACACTGTGTAGGTAATTGCCAAACCATACCAGGTGTAATTACTACAAACACATAATAATTCATTACTGTATGATGACCATTCTGAGCTAGACGCTGAACTAACGCAAAATCCTTCAGTGTCACTGGCGTATCACAGCAAATCAGCTGCAGCTAACAGTCTTATTACCTTTTGGATGTAAAAGTATGCGATGCATGAAATGTAAGTAGCTGAACACCCTTAGTAGATAAGTAAAGGTGGTTTTTACTTCACAGAGAGATATAAGCAATGGTAAGATAAGAATACCACAGAGAACCAGGCTGTGAGAAGTAGATTTCTGCAGGCCACCATAGAACATGAGAAAGGAAAAGACTAGAGGTGGAAAAAGAAGAACTCATCAAAAAACTTGTATTTTTTTTTCTAAATATTTGTGCAATGAGAGGAAGGCGGCTTTCCTGACAAATCAAAGAAATAGTGTGAGGGTGTATTCTTATGTACACACACACTAAGTGCACATCTTACTTATAGTGAGATACTTGCTTATATACTGATTCCAGGCAAGAATGTTGTAACTTAATTTACCCTGCCACCAAATTATACCATATAAAAGGACACACAATTCAGAACGAAGCTGACACTTCCTCCACAGATAAAGGATCTCATGTGGTGTAGAACTTTGTGTGCATGGTTTGTGAGTCCATATGGGCCAGACACTGTATTTATCACAGCCATCTGAGTGCTTATGCATTTTACTTCTGTTGTAACTGGATAAAGTACAGTAACAGAACTAGGAACAGCATATTCCCACTCTCCCTGTATCTCTGTTGACTGAACTACCTACTAGGCTATATATATTCATGCTCCCTCTTGGTCTCTCTTTGATTTAATCAGTCTTGACACTGTAAAATGGAGAGGGGTGACTGCATCAAGATCCCATATTTAAGGTCTTCTCCTGGCAGAGGGAAGCATTTGCATAGGTGTCCCACGTTACATCACTTACAAAAACTGTGACTGTGCACACAGACTCTGACCCGCTGTCCTTTTTCCCCTGTTGTTTTATAGCCCCACTTCACAACTGGCTTTCCCTGAACATAGTAAACAAAAAGGCCCATTCTTCAATTTCTGAAGTTCTCTGATGTACCTGCTGCTACAGCAGAGCTGTCCTTGACAATGTCTTTTCTGAACATCCTCCACACCTCATTAGTCTTTTCTGGTGCTGAGACTTCTCTCAGCACAAATAATTGTAATTGTTACTAGCGTTGCATAAAGGGGAATGATGCATTTTACTATACTCTTTGCAATGAAGTCTGTTTTTCTATCTGGATACGTGGTGCAAGCCTTTTGGGCACTGCCACATTAAACTAATAAACTGCAAAAAAAGGGAAAGTAGCGTTTGTTAGGGTGGACGATGTTGAAGAGTATATGCAACACATACAGATATGTAATCTGCATTCTTCGTTCTTGTTTAAGATGGATTACAGTAACTTTGAGCATTGTGGACTGGCAATTGAATGTGAATTCTCAGTGCAACTTTGAAATTAAGGGAGTACATACAGTCTTTGGCTGCTTAAGCACAGGAATATTAAGCAGAAGTAGAAAAAATTATCTATGTGACGTACACATGACACAGGCAGTGGGATTAATCTTTACGGCGTTACTGTCTACATTTCAAATGAGAGGTTGCACAGCAAAAAAGGCTTCACAAAAGAGCCTGAAGAATGATTTAGCCAAGGGCTAGGAGAGCTAAATCTATTGTAATTTATCCAAGGAATAAACAAAAATTTTAACAGTTTACCACTACATGCATACAGAAGGCTTTGCCTGCTGCACCAACTCTTTAAATCTTGTCAGAAAGGGAATACTGTACCAAGTCTTTAAATCTTGTCAGAAAGAGAATGACAATATCTTATTAGAATGTTAAGGCTAGATTGATTTAGGTAGATGATAAAATTTCATAAAAATACATAAATAATTTCTTAGAGATGCAGAAGATCTTCTGTTATTTGAAGTCTTTGGATACCTTCCTAGAAGATGGCATTAGACTTAACATCACTGGTTTGATTCAGGAAAAACTCTTTGCTTTGAATTATGCAAGGATTCAAACTAAATGATCTTTTTTGTCCCTGTTGGCCATGAAGTCTATAAAACAGAATTTTTCAACTTGAAACCTTTCCATAAAGCTTCCTCCTCATTCTAAATATACAAGAAGTTACAGCAGGGAATGGAGGTGGTGTCTCTCTTCCAGTTGTGGAATACATTACTCCCTTCAGTCTCAAATCTTCTGAACAGTTTCCTTCCCAAGAGTATCATCTCCCACAAACTACACTGAGTGTAGTCCTTCAGTAAGGACCCCATTGCTAACCTCTGTTCTCTTCCTACCTGAATTCCTCAGTTCCTTCTGCAAATATATTAATTATCTAAACAGATAATTATATCAAAGTTTTACCTCTTTTGAATAAAAGAGAAATTAAGTCCACTGGCTTCAGCATAAGGCTTTGAAGATGGGAGTTCTGTTCTGAATTTGTTCAGAAGTGGCAGATGACTTAATGTACGTAACTAACCTTTAAAAGGAGTGAATAATCCCTGCTTATCTTTTACTCTGCTGCGGTCCATGAAGATCCCATAAGAACTTTGCATAAGACCTGGCTTTGTTTATACACACACTAGTTAAAGACAGACAGAGCCAAAGAACAGCATTTAATGTTTATTAAGCCTTTGCAAAAACACAGACATTTTCCAGTCAACTTGAAATTCATTATTTTAGTCAAATTCAAGTATTTCTTTCACATCTCACTGGATTGGCACTAGCAGTAGAGGCAGCAGCACGAGCAGAAAGCATTGGCACTTACAGCAGAGAATCAGACGGCTGAGGCTGCATAGATTTCAAAGGTTGTGCTATACAGAGAACTTAACATATCAGATACGGTAACGAACTACAGGCAGTTTCACCTTCACTGCAGTATGAAACTGGTTATTTTATGCTGTGTTACTGGATGGTTGTTTCTGGTGTGAAAAAGAGAGGCCTTCTGGTGAATTTTCCAAGCCTAGAAGGATGTATTTCGCATACTAGTAAGCACAGGAGGTTCATTTGCATAAAAGATTTGCAGTAGAAAAATACATTTTGAAATTCTCATTTTATCAAATTCAGACTCTACATCTCCACAGCTATCCAGAATAACACGAAGCTGGAACTGCACCTGATATAAATGTCTTCTCATCCCATTTGCTCTTAGAAAGGACCCATGACATGAAAATGTCACCTGAATGCATGCCTAGTAGCTATTGGTAGTGTGTTCCGTCCTTCCTAAGCACCTATGTGATGTATAGTTCTATTCATCTTTCTGGTTATTGAAATCTGCATGTCCAGCTGGCAAAAAGATCAGTGCAATTCCTTGAAATAGTCAGAAAGCCCTTATGGCTTTTTGAAAGGGTCGTGGAGACACATTAGGACAAGTCTTGCCCATCTTTTTTTCTTCCTTTTTTTAAGAAATTACTGAATTACTAGAAGAAGCAAACAAAAGCTTATATGTGTGTCAAATAGGGTGGGACTAGATGACCTGGGCTGGACAGCCAGAGGTCCTTTACAACCTCAACCGTTCTGTTACTCTGTGAAATTAATCTTCTAAGGCAAAAAATTGTCAAGAATAAAGTCTTTAATAACTAAGGGGTTAGGTCCTCAGACTAAATTGACAGAGGCAGAAAATCTTCAGAAGGTGCGTTAATTCATGCACACTGAGAATTTGTCCCAACACAGCTTCATTGTTTTGTATTATGTGGGTCTGAAATGTTCGTAAGGCCAATCAATGCTCGTAATTAAAAGGAAAAAAAAAAGTGAAAAGGGACTTGGGTTACTTAACTGTCAAGTACCTTAACATGAGAAACAGAGGAAGTGAAAGGATTATGCAGAATCTAGAGTCTACTGAAATATAAGAGCTACAGGCTTCCATTACATGAAAGAACTGTACTTCAAGTAACAGAAATATGAAGAGAAACCCTGAAGCCCACAGTCAGAGAAACTTGAAGACAAAGCAGGATTTAGCTCAAATTCCCAAGCAAAAAGCTAGCAGCACAAAAGCATACAGCAATAAAGCACAGCTTGTATAATAAGCTTTTAAGCCATTTAAAATAAAAGATGGATCTTCCATTTATTAAATACTCCTTCTGAAGAAAAGCATAAGCATTATATTGAACATGAGAATAGTTTTAAATTCTTGATTCACTGGGGGATTAAGTTTTACCAACTATACCCATGCAGAAATATTTTTTGCACTGAGTTGCAGCAGAACATCGCATACTGCTTACAGCAAACCAACACCATTTCACTATTTCACTCTCCTTGTAAAGTCACGATTTTCCAGTTCCCTTCTCCAAGTGAATTCTATTAATCATTAAACACTTAAGGCACAAGCAGAAATAAAAATAAATAGCATCTGTAAAAAAAAGTCAAATACTTAATTAGCACACCTTATCTGAAACTTTTAAGTCTCACCGAATAGAACAGACTTTAAAACACTATTCTGATACTAAAAATATCAACAGAAAAAACACTACTGAAATCGCTTCTTTATCCTGAGGACTTTATA
Organism: Phoenicopterus ruber ruber; assembly: GCA_009819775.1. NCBI lineage: Eukaryota > Metazoa > Chordata > Aves > Phoenicopteriformes > Phoenicopteridae > Phoenicopterus > Phoenicopterus ruber. The sequence continues at coordinate 8,812,128 of CM020229.1, read as the reverse complement.
TGCACAATAACAATTTAACAGCTGATAGCTGTCTGAAACATCTATTCATTCACCTTTCATTTTTTAAATAGACAGATAAAAAAATGCAGTTAGATCCTCTGTGGGCTTCTACTCCTACTGGGATGTCCAGCATCAGGACTGCCCAATTCACACTGTGGGATTCACGCAGCAACACCCACTAAACTGGTCCCATAGGGACATGTAAGATAGACACCAAGCAGGGGAATTCAACTCAGCAAATACGAGCATCTACAATGAAGCTATCTACATAGCAGCCAGTCATCTGAGACTCCCTGTTACCAATGGAAAGAAACAGACACTTACAGTGCACAATTCACCATACCCTAAAACAGATGTCTAAAACTGCGTATTTTCCTCCACTGACTGTAAACAGAGGTTAAACTGATTAGCCAAGTTGCAGATGTCCATACCACAGATGTCAAAAGTCAATTAAAATGAATTCCACCTTAAGATCATAGGCGGTCTCCTCTTCCAGGTTCGCCTGTGCAGCTGAAGATAGAATTGCAGTGGCTTGTCTATCCTGAGAGGGAAGCTACCTCCTGCATTTGTCTGCCAGCAAAAGAGACTGCAGAATCAGCCCCCCCCCCAACATCTACCCTCCTCCCATCTGCTGTAGTCCTGTAGTCAAAGCTATATGGGTACCTTGCATCACTCTTGACCACTGGGCTATCCTAAACGAGTTGATTTTACCCGGAATAGATTAGGCAGTGCTTGCATGATCCCTTTCCCTGTCTGAGCTAAGCAGCATTGGGCTCCCACAGTGACAAATAATTGTAAGCAATGTATTAGGTAGTACAGCTGCTGGCCAAAGGAATGTATATTTATAGCCTAAGCAAGCTTTGGGTTACTATTTAGACAAGACTGAGGAATTCAGACATTCCTCAAAGTGGTTTATTATTATTGTAACAAGGAGTTGAGTCTTCTCTTTACAATTATCATCAAGATGGGTTAAATCAGATATTGTTTCAAGCTTACAATTTAGTAACTTCAAGGCATAAAATCCCGTTCTAATAAACCAAGGGCTCCTTTACTGGTTTGATTCCAACTTACTGCAATCACAGAAATTTGCACAGTTCCTGTTCTGAGATACATATGCACATTTAAAAAATACCGATGAGCACACCTGCATCCAGACCTGATCCTCAGTTGACAAAGCAGAGCTATAATTAATTTTCACTTTCTCCTAGTCTCCTATGTGTGGTTACCCAGTGTCTTTTATGAACAGGAATGTTTAACAGCCATTTGAAGAAGAAATGGAAGTTCCTTATATATATAGCTTGATTGTTTTGAGATGGATTCTGGCATTCACATTACCTTCCCTCCCATGCTCTTTTTCTTCAGAATCTTAATTACATCTTGAACATCATGAAACAGTAGAAAAGAGTCAAGGTGTCAAGATTCCCATGTACTCTTCAATACTTTGACCCTTGAGGGGCAAAGGAAGAAGTCGTTGACACATATAACAAAAGCTCACTGCAGTGTTTAGTTAGGTTCCATCATGCAGGAGCTGCTTATGACTGATGCTTCCCCCAAGTGTCAATATGCAGCACCCACCCCAAAGAACTCTGACCGAAGTTAATTATCTTTATTCTCCTAGTTAAGATAAAAGATGTACAAACATATTTCAGGTTTGTACATTCTATGCAATAATTCATTTGCTATATAGATTTTCATGTAGAATAAAGCAAGTTTGCCCCTATAGAAAAGTGGTCCCTACAAAACACAGCACTTGTGTTTGCTCTGAATAAAACAGATTCAATGCCATTTTTTAGATAAGAAATCCATTAAATCTTGTTCTGCAAAAGCAATCTTGCACTGATAACAATTGTCAAGTCCGACAACTGATGATTTAATGTTCTATTCCCCTTTTTCTAGCAATTACAAGTTGCTTGAAAATTAAATTACAGTTAATATTTCTCCCCAGTGAGGCGGTCTGACATGATGTGCAAATGCTTACATTGCCCTGGAAGTCAGTTGTTCCCAGAAGAGATGGGCTGGCAGCATGAAAATAATTAAATGCCAATATACAATTGGCCTCTTTTATGAAAAATAAACAGGCACAAAGACAAACTGTTCCACTGCTTATACTAACCAACAAATGTTGAGATGACTGTTTATTTTAAACACAGCAATGAGGCTGCAGCGTGTTTTACTGACTTTCATAAACGCAGTTTAACAATTTAGAATGTGTTCAGAACTAAAGTTCTTATTTCTCTGATGATTCTTCATTTGCATTGACCTTCTCTCTTTGGAGCCACATAAATGCTGACTTTGCTGTGCCATCTCCACTCTGTTGGGAAAAGCAAATGAAGGTAGCCCAGACAAAGCCACAGAGCCCAGTGTAAGCTGTTCGCAGGTAAACAGGGACCAAAATGAAGTTTGACAGCTGTGTTGGAAGGAGAGAAAGCTCAGTTAGTGCTCCAGGCATTGTTAGGTCTTACACCTACACACCCAACAACTCCACTGACTTCTCACTGGGTTAGATATACTATGAATGCATTGGATCCGGTTTCATGAGGAAAGAAAGGCTCACCGAGTCACCCTAAAAACTCACCTGCACAAAAGGCCAGTACATCAGTCCCGTCTGAAATGAAAATGAATCATTTGTTATTCTTATGGACTTCAACCACAAAGATTCATTTTTTCTTACCACATTTAGCAAAGACTGAAACATATTTGAGTAAAGTTAATAAAAGATGTTCAATTGTAAATTAAGTTGCTTAACTTACAGGTTGCAATATTAAATTTCCAATCATCTTCATGAGCCTCTATGCTAGGAGTTTCTCAAACACATTATTCTAACTCATTTTAAATACAAAACTCTAAGCACAGTTAAGTCTTCATAGTCACCTGACACCAGATACATAAGCACATTTACCAGATGGGTGAACAAATGTTTAAATATGTGAACATTTGTTTCAGCCATGAATGAAAAATACCACTAAACACTATTTATTTCACACTTGCAATGCTCCTTCTAGTTACTCATACATGTAAGGCTTTTTTTGCAAAAATCAATGGATAATTTACTCATAGAACATAAGGTCAATAGAAACCTTATGTTTTGATAGGATATAGTGGGCACTGTTTTTAGAATCATTCTCCGTAGGAATAAAGATAATCCTTTTCTGTCCTACCTATATAGTTACACAGTGTGAAGAGAAATTCACATTGTATCACAGTTTCTCCTTCTATTATATTTTTTCTGCTAATCTATCATTCTTCTTGCACCTGAGAAATTTTTAAAATTCTTAATTTGCTCAGCTCTGAGGTAGCACGGATAATTTTTTCCTGTGTATGCAGAAATGCAAACCAAAACAAGCTATTTATACCAAAGTCGTCTTAAAACAAGGGATTGTGTTTCTGAAAGTGAGAAGACTGTCACTGAAAAGTACAGGCTAAAAATGATTCCTAAAAAAGATGTCTCTATAACTAATGATTTTAACAGGTGTTCATGTAAGTGCTGTCAACGGCATTACTAACTAAATATTGGTGTGTGGGTATTTCTTAAGATAAAAGGTAGTACAATCTTAATCGGTGTTGTACTGTAGTGCTCAATTCAAACAGAGCTGCGTGCAAGTGTTATATATATTGTACATTTTTATATATACACACTTATATATACATTTTTATATATATACATTGTACATTTTAAAAATGGCATCATTTCACCCATCTGGCAGCAGTGCCTGCTCCAGACTACCCTGACTTCACACGACTGCTGGTACTTAAAGCTTCTTACACATAATCAAATAATGGAGTGAGAGAAAGGCTGTTGGAGGAAGGAATATTTCAAATATTTTATCCAATAACAATATTTTTTTTGCTTAGCTGGGAGATAAGCGAATTGCTTGCCTCACCTTATATGTATTCCAAAATTTCTTTTTACAGTCTGAAAAGATGTCCTCTTTCCTCTGAAGGATGCTCATACCTAGCAGCAAAATATTTACAACAATCAGAAAAAATGCAAAAATGAAATGTTCACTTTTTTCAGTGATACCCCAAACTCTTCTCAAAGTATACTGCAATAGCTTTGAAAGAAAAGCTCATATCATTACAAAGAAAAAATACCATTCTGGCTACCTAATAGTGCTACATCATATCTCCTCATCTATTGACTTGGGTCTCAGTGTTGATGCCATAGATCAACTGGAATATACTGTATAGGCGGTATATCATGTCTGTTCCATTGCCACATAATTCTGGCAGTGGAACAAATATGATGAAAGTACCTTTTACACCCATGAGATAGATAGAATAAGGCATTCTGCATATTGCTGAATGACCAAAAGTGGCTCAGATCCTTGAAGGAGTGTAGGTGCCTACAGACCACTGAAGTCACTGGAAAAGCGCGCCTAATTTTTTTTTTTTAATTTCAGCCATAATCAACATGTGATTGTTTTACCTTCACAAAAAACTACATCAAATCCAAATTCTAGAATTGACAAGCAGAACAGTTTCAAAACCTACTTGTTTAACCCTCCACATACAGCATTCCAAAATTTTACATAAATTCTAGTTGATCCAAACTCCTCTTGATTCTAGGAAAACACAACCTCACAACAGGCTCCCATCATTACACCCAAGATCAAGAGAAAAGCGGTATGACTTGAAATTACATATTAGACACATGCAAACTGGAAATAAATTAACTGAATGAATTCCCATCACATGAAATAGCTTTTAAAGGGTTCAAAATAATAAACCCTTGAAACGATATTTCATGTGATGAGAATCTTCACGTGTCAAATTAAGACTACATCTTTCTAAGAGATGTAGCAGATCTTCAAACATCACCCACCTTAACTGGAAGACATGACCTGTATTAAGCAAAGGTATTAGACAACGTGCTTTTAACAAATCAATCTAAAATCAAAAGCTATGCATTCGCACATAAGCAAAGGCCCAAAGTTGCTTAATCCAACTCAGGTATCTTTCTAGATATTTGCGTGCCAGGGGGTTATCAGTATCTCTCAATGGATATATTATTTTGCTATCACATCATACTGCTACCCAATTTAGGGATTTTTACCATTCCTCTTCTGGTCCTTCATGTCATTCTGGTTCTTGGGCAATTCTCTGCTTACATTCTGACACAGACAGAATTTGGAGAGTAAGTATCTGGTGTTTGACCTCTTCCTTCGCTTCATTTCTCTTCCATCACAAATGGAATGATTTCCCTGTCGGGGTCATAAAATGCAGATTTCCCAATACTAGGCAAAAAGAGTACCCGTCTTGCTCTCCTTCCACATGAAGTTTAAATTAAATGAGAGCCTTGTTCTACACTAGTCTCACCTATTATTTTTCTTATTCCCTCATGTTTATTTTTGCAATAGATAGTAGTCTTCTCTAAAGTCTCTTCTTATTCATTAGCTTTTGAGATCATAAATTAGTAGTATGCTGTATTCCTACATACTCTCACAGCAGAAGATCACAGAATCATAGAATGGTTTGGGTTGGAAGGGACCTTAAAGATCATCTAGTTCCAACACCCCTGCCATGGGCAGGGACACCTGCCACTAGACCAGGTTCCTCAAAGCCCCATCCAGCCTGGCCTTGAACACTCCCAGGGATGGGGCAGCCACAACTTCTCTGGGCAACCTCTTCCAGTGCCTCACCATCCTCAGAGTGAAGAATTTCTTCCTTCTATCTAAATCTAAATCTACCCTCTTTCAGTTTAAAGCCATTACCCCTTGTTCTGCCACTAAATGCCCTTGTCAAAAGTCCCTCTCCAGCTTTCCTGTAGGCCCCCTTTAGGTACTAGAAGGCTGCTAGAAGGTCTCCCCAGAGCCTTCTCTTCTCCCAGCTGCACAAGTCCAACTCTCTCAGCCTGTCTTCATAGGAGAGGTGCTCCAGCCCTCTGGAGCCATCTTTGTGGCCCTCCTCTGGGCTCGCTCCAACAAGTTCATGTGCTTCTTGTGTTGGGGGCCCCAGAGCTGAATGCAGTACTCCAGGTGGGGTCTCATAAGAGCAGAGTAGAGGGGCAGAATCACCTCCCTTGACCTGCTTGTCTCACCCCTTCTGATGCAGCCCAGGGTAAGGTTGGCTTTCCGGGCTGCGAGCACACATTGCTGGGTCATATTGAGCTTCTCATCAACCAACACCCCCAAGTACTTCTCCTCAGGGCTGCTCTCAATCCATTCTCCGCCCAGCCTGTATTTGTGCCTGGGATTGCCCCGACCCACATGCAGGACCTTACACTTGGCCTTGTTGAACCTCATGAGGTTCCAATGGGCCCACCTCTCAAGCCTGTCGAGGTCCCTCTGGATGGCATCCCTTCCCTCCAGCGTGTCAACCACACCACACAGCTTGGTGTCATCAGCAAACTTGCTGAGGGTGCACTCCATCCCACTGTCCGTGTCGCCGACAAAGACATTAAACAGTGCCGGTCCCAATACCAACCCCCTGAGGAACACCACTCGTCACTAGTCTCCACTTGGACATTGAGCCATTTACTGCAACTCTTTGAGTGTGGCCATCCAGCCAATTCCTTATCCACCAAGCAGTCCCTCTGTCAAATCCATGTCTCTCCAGTTTAGAGACAAGGATGTCATGTGGGACAGTGTCAAATGCTTTGCACAAGTCCACGTAGATGACATCGGTTGCTCTTCCCTTATCCACCAACACTGTAACCCCATCAGAGAAGGCTGACAGATTTGTCAGGCACAATTTGCCCTTAGTGAAGCCATGTCGTTGTCTCCAGTCACCTCCTTATTTTCCATGTGCCTTAGCATAGTTTCCAGGGGGATCTGCTCCATCATCTTGCCGGGCACAGAGGTGAGACTGACTGGCCTGTAGTTCCCCAGGTCTTCCTTTTTTCCCTTTTTAAAAATGATGGTACAGTTCAACTGCCGAACTGTAGTATTTCCTGACACAGTTAATTGTGTGAATGAGACAACTGATGTTGAGAACTGAGCAGAGCAATTCAAGCAGACACGGATGGTACAATCCTTGTAAGGTGCTTTGAATTCTTTGCAACTAATTAAAAGCTATGGGCTCAACCAAGCCCAAGGTAGGACTCCACTTTGCCACAGCACCCCTCATCTAAAGCTCTGTAGTGCCACAGGCGCCACGGCACCCGCGGCAGTGCGCCGGGCTGCCCGACATACATACTCAGGGAGAGCTACTGGCATCTGCAGGTCCCCAACCGCTTCCCCAGCTCCGAGCGCAGCTCTGCGAGCGGCTGCGGTGTTTTCCGAGGCCTTGTGCCGGCAGTGCCTCGGCGAGGACCCACAGCACGCAGCGAGCCCGCTGCCTGAGGACCACGCAGCCTCGCACCGGCGTTTCTGGGGCTGCGGGAGCCGACCCGCAGCAATCACCGTCCGGCAGGCCGGGCGGGCAGGGGGGTACCCAACCACCCCGTCCTATTTGGGGTGAAAAGTCCCGCTCTCGGTGCGCGTTCTCCAAGACTTCACCCATCGTGCGTGCGCCGGGGTTCTCCGATCGATGCCCCCGGCCGCCCGCTGCTCGGCGCGCCCGCCCCCGCCGCCCCGAGATGGCGGTGCCTGGACGGCGGCGGCACTCACCCGTGTAGAAGGCGAGGACGGCGACAGGGGCGCCGAGGAGCTGGTCGCAGAGCACCTTGCCGAGGACGGCCGGCGGGCGGCGGCCGGGCAGCGCCCGCTCCAGCGCCCGCAGCCAGACGTAGCTGAAGTTGCCGTGGAAGGCGAGGGCCACCAGCGCTACGCGCCGCGTCTGCGCCCAGTCGGGCGGCTGCCCCCGCCGCCGCCGCCGCCACAGCTGCTGAGCCGCGTCGCCCGCCGCGAAGAGCCCGCCGTAGAGCAGCACGTTGCAGAGCCAGGGGAAGCGGCGCACCCCGCCGCGCAGCAGCGCCCCGGCCATCGCCCGCCGCTTCTTCCGCCCGCCTCCTCCTTCTCCTCCTCCTCCTCGCGGGCCCGCCTGCCGCCGCCCTCGCCATCTCTATTCCCTGCTTCCCCTCAGGGCTACCCCGCCCGGGGTGCCACCATCCGCCGGGCCTGCCCCTGCCAGGGAAGGCCGGCACCCCACGGCGTGCCCCGTGCTCGGCCTCCCTGCGGCGACGCCGGTCTCCGGTGGGCCCGCGGGTGATCGCTGGGCACCCGGGCTGCGGTTCGTGGGCTTATTTCTCTAGTGACCATGCGTTCGCTCAGAGGAAGTAGGTCACTGTGTCTCCTGGGCTTTGGTCTAATTTGCACCATGGAGGCACTGTGCAGTATTGCTGCAACAATTAAGAGACAAGGGAAAACTAGGCACTGTTTGCTTATTATCTTTTTAATTATCCCCTTGTTGCTTGCTTACATGAGTAGGTTATGGCTTTTTCTTTTCAATTTTTGTATTGCTTTGCAGTCTGGTTTCTGTTACCTCACTGAGCAGGGCTGATGCACACCTGCTGAGCAGCAGCAGCCCATGCGGTTCCTCCGCTTTGTCCTCTGCTATTGAGACAATTTGAGGAGAAAGCCAGAAGTGATGTATGTTTATTCAAGAGACTCGTGTACACAGCTTTGTACACACAGAACCATTGCCACAAAGCGGATCTGAAGTCCATGTAGTGAGCTTACAGCTAGGGAGGCTTGTGTCCTGCCAGGCAGCCCTTGGTCACAGGCGACAAGGAGCGCATCCAGGAGCGCCGGGAGCTTCCCCTTGGTCCTGGCAGTGGGCTCACACTTGACTTAGGGAACCATCTCCAGGCAGGAGGTGGTAGTTCACTCTGTGTCCTAATAGTAACTGGGATTAATGCGTTTGAAACTATCATGAAATCTTGCAGGAATGACTATAAATAGGCATGGATGCCTTGCAGATTGAAATACGTTTTAGTAACAAAGTAGAGCGAGCTGCCCAGTGCTTGGGACACACACTGTGTCAGGGCCCATGAGCTCTAAAAGGAAGAGGCACTAAAAGGAAGAGGCGTATGTACCGAAAAATAACTCCGGCTTGAGAGAACAGAAATAAAGCTCTGGAAAACAGGGTTTGGCTCTCCGGGGACTGTCTGTCCGACGGCAGCCCGCAAGGCAGGTGCGTGCTGCTCTGCCGCCGCCTCGCCTCCCCCGGGGCACGTCCCCGTGCTCTCCGCTGCGGGAGGCCGCGCTCGGCCCGGCGGGGCAGGGCGGCCTATTGCCCGGGAGGGGTGCGCTCGCGGCTCCCCCCGAGTCTGGACAAAGCCCATTCTTCAGGGCTGTGCAGCGTCCCCCTGCAGGAACCGTACGTGGAGGAAGGGGTTTGGTGCCACGGTAACAAGCCCCTGTTGGCCGAGGTGACGACAGCGGGGTGACAGCCGAGAGGTTTGTGAAGGCTGGGGCCGTGCAGAACCCTCCCAGGGTACCGGGCTGCCACGACCCGCCGCCGCGGGGATTCGAACCCGAGACACGGCAGCGACACCTCCTCGCAGCTCTCGCCTCCCTGCTCCGCTCCCCAGCGGGAGTCGGTCGCCGCCCGGCCGCGCTCACTGCGCACGCGCCCGTACCTCTCACCTCCCCGGTCGTCCTCCGGGACTGTTCCACCAGCTGGAGCGGGGGGGCGGGAAGCGGCAGCGGGCGGTGTGCGGAGGAAAGGGAGCGGGCTGCGCTCTCCCTAGCCCGTGCTGTCACGGCGCGCGGCCCTGCCGCGCCTTCCGCAGCGTCGCTGCCCCGGATCCTCCCCGCCCGTCTGCCGCGGTGGTCTCGGCCGCGCGCGGGCGGCCGGCTGCGGGGCGGGCCTGCCGCCGTTCCCTAGGTGAGCGCGTTCCCCGCCCCTCCCTCGTCAGCGCTGCCAGCGTGGAGCCGGCCGAGGCTGAGGCGGAAGTGCCCGGCGGGGAGGCGGCGCGCACCGGGGACCCCGCCGGCTATGGACGCCTCTCTGGAGAAGGTCTGCGGGGCGCACCGGTGTCAGGCTGGCGGGGGAGGGGGCGGCCCGGGGCACCTGCGGGCGGAGGGGTGCTGAGGCGCGGCGGGCCCCGAGGGGCGAGCGGGCCCTGGCGGTCGCGTCGCTGACGGGGCGGTGGGGCCGCGCCCCGTGGCCGAGGGGAGGGGGCCGAGGTCAGCGGCTGGGCTCAGCGGCAGGCCGGGGCTCGGTGCGGCGCTTCCCCAGCGCCTCGGCTGCGGCGGGGTCGCGGCTCCGCCGGGGCTGCCGGCCCGCCTCCGCCGAGGGGGGCTGTGCCACACGGGCCTGAGTCAACTTTGTCTCACGAAGCCTTGAGTCACCAGTGAAGCCCACGGGCGTGCCCCCCTCCCGCGCCCCAGCCGCGGCGCTTGACGTTCCTCACCTGTGTGAACGCCGTCTATTTCTGCGTCTTGGATCTATAAAAAGTCTGAATAACTATCAGGAAATGCTTTAGGAACGGGTTTTTTTGTTCCTTTTCTTAAAAAGAAGATGGAGCTTATTTCCTGGGAATGTTAGCCTTCAGCAGGATAGTAGAGAAAATATTATTTGCCTTTTTTTTTTTTTTTTCATTTTATACTGGAGATGTTTGCTGCCCTGTGTTTGCTCTCTTCTGCCCAATGTACTGTACAAAGCAAATATTGATTCTGTAATAGCGTAAGTGACCGACAAAACTTATTTTGCCTTTGTCACTGTGAGTCAGTCAGAATCTGGTAGAGTGATCTGGGACCTGCCACACTTCTGCTGGCTTTCATGGCACCTGCTGTGCTTCAGAAGACCTGCCCTAGAAGTGAGGATGGAATGGCTGCTCATACATAGCTTATCACCATTGTTGTATACCTTTGAGGACAGTATACATTTGAAATAATTTATACTTTATGTGGTTAAGAGATGTTGATGCATCCTTCCCCTTTACATCATTTACTACACGCAGCATGTTCAGTTTTATGTAGTCTTTGGAATTGTCTAGAGAAGTTTGAATGGGATGGCTCTAGTAAAATGAGTAGTAAGGAAACTCAGGAAGTGTCTTTCTGATGTGGTTAATGAGTTGGTAACAAAATGGTTTGATAAATTACAATCCACATGAAGAATACAGTGTTAAAGAGTATTTGGTAGCCTTTAAAAGCTTGAGTTCTTTGCTAGTGCTGACAAAAGTTACAGTGACTGCTGCTTGTTCTGAAAAGTTTTAATTACTTAAGTAAAACTTAATTGAATATACTAGTTTGGAATATGGTCTTTATCAACTGGACTCAAGCAGAATAATGGTACAATATGGCAGTTATTTAAAGAAGGCACATTAGTACAGGACAAGTGTCTTGTAGTACTGACAGACTCCTTATAAACTTTGTTTGACTAGGTCATCATAAGAAGCAATAAAAACACTGTGTAAGAATTAAATACCTAAATTTCTTAACAGAATAAAAGTCCATGTTTTGGGTATTTGTATTCTTGATGTAGGGAATAGTCTGTAATGGTGAGGGCACTGCAAAAACTTGCATGTCTAATTTTTCAATATATGCAAATAGATGTGTATAAAGAGTTATCATTTGTTTTATTTCCTCTCTTGTTTATCATGGCTCTCTTCCCCATGTATGATAAAAGCTGTAGTCCTCTGTATAATAACATGCCACGATACAGTTATTGTCTTCTAGCCACTTAGCAGTTAGTGCCCTCCTGAAATAGTCTTTGGTTAAGTTTGTTGTAAATCTGTACAATCTGCACTTTATCTAGTCTTGAGCATGATGTATAAGAAGTCTTCTCCCTAAATAAATTTCAATTTCGTCCAAGTTGGAATATGTTTATCCTCAGAGAATGTGTGTCCACTTATCTTGTGCTTATTTAAGCATTATCATAATACATCTGAGACTGTTTTATTTGAACCATGGATTCTCTCCTCCTTATGTATTTATACATGTAGGTTATGGGGATGTCAGTGATAAATACTTTTTAACTTGTACTAAAATTTGTCAAAATTCTGCATTTTTCATAACAAAGAAGGCATTTTGGTAGAATCGCCTAATTAGCTGTAATACATTGTGACATTGAATGACTGTATTCATTAGGTTCTTGCGAATGGAAAAAGATTTTTTTTTTTAGCAGATGAGAAACTTCCTGAGAATTGAAAACATTGCACGATAGGATTGCGAGGAAAACCATTGTAGAATCTGACACATGGGTGTGTACACTAACAATCTCATAGGTTGATTTTGCAAATTATCTTTGTTTTATCAGACAAATGTTTGGGTTTTTTTAAATGTATTAATATAGTGTGTCATAAGTGGTATAATTAGAATTAATTTTATCTGAAATTCAGAAATCTTTTTTGGAATGAACTTCAAATTTAAGTTCTTCTGGAAGCCTGTGTTAAATTTCCCAAGTTTGGCTAACAGAGCTATGATATTTTTTTTCCCCATTTATATTTTGATAGAAGTGAGCAATCTTCTGAAGGATTTTAACATTTTAAGTTTAAAGTTAGGTGACTTTGATGGTAAAATAGGGCAAATTCTTTTCTTGTAACTTGTTACTGTCTCTACAGCAGTGTTTTCCCTAAACATGAAAAAACTGTTTTGGTTTCTTGCTCAGCCTGTGGCTTTTGTCTTTTATTACTGGGTTAATTACCACAACATCCTGGTAGCTTTACGGAAAACTCATGACAGCAGACCTGCATGCAAATCCTGCTGCATATCAGGGAAGTGATAAAGATTAAAAGAGCAAATACCTATAAGCAGAAGCCTTGTGGTGATACAGTGCCATTTTCATTCAAGCCTAACAGTCATGAAGTGGCTGCTTTTTTATTTGCTATCTAAAACTTTTTGTAGCCTGGAGAATAAACTCAGTATTCTTTTGGCTGAGAATACTGATATTGTTTGAGATTAATTTACTGTTGAGAACAGGTTTTGTTTCTTGGTGGTGAAACTTTCTTCTAGGCAAATATAATAATGTAGTGAGAAAATGAGGCATCCTTCTCATGAAATACGTAATGAGCTACACCTGTAAGTTTCTTTGCACACACAATAGTTTATGTAGACTGTTTAAAAATCATCCCTTTCTGTCATTAGGAGTACAGCCTATGGAAATGCAAAATCAAGATTGTAAAACATTGGTATATGAAGCAACATTCTCCTTTTTGAATTTATAATTAATGTTCAGTCTTATCACAACTGGAGAATGTCCCCTTATCTTTCCCCAGTTGCCGAGTGATCCCAAGGTGTGACATACCGCCTATAAAACCAGAAAGAGTTTACAGTTCAAAGTGCTTAAAAAGTAACAGATTAGTTACAAAACAGGGAAGTAACCACAAATCAAACCTATTGCAAGTTAACCTTAGTGAATTGGATTAACACATTTTGAAGACAACAAATGATAAAAGTAGGGTAGTGAGTGTCAGGGTCTTTGAAAGGCTTAAGGAGGTGTCAGGATGCTGAATGGACACCTTGAAGGAAGAAGCTGTGACTGGTGCCTCCTTAGAGCTTGAAAGGACATTGCATGTCCTGTAACTCATCTGATCAAAGGATCACCTGTGATCAGAGTCGGATCCTGTGATACCAGGGGAAGGACTGAGTGCAGAAACTAAGGCTAATAGAGTATTTAATGCAGCTGTTTTAACCCCCTCAAAAAGTGTGTTGTCCTGTGGTTCAGGAGGTAGTATTCAAGAACTCATCCACCAGTCTTTTTAAAAACAGTTCAAGAACATGAAAAAAGTATTCTGTTTATTACTGATTGGATTTTATACGCACTCGATCTCATTTACGGACAAAACTAATGTCCTACTTTATTATGGCATGTTATTAAAGTGTGCTCAGAAACCTTTCTTAACTAAATGGTTTGTTGCTGCAACTTTGCCACACCTCTTTTTCTTGCTGCTTAAAATAAATAGTCAGTCTTCTGCTTCCCACCTCCATGCCCTTACTAATGTGAGCAGAAGAGGAAGCATATATAAAATTCAGTATGCAGCAGTAAAAAGGGGTTTTTTGCTTCCCATAATTCAAAGGAGAAAAAGAGTTGCTGCATATCCAATTAGCAGTTGGAAAAAAACAGAAGAGATTCATTTTCCAATTAAACCCACATCAGAATTCAAAGACTTCCTGGATTTCATAGCATTTTACGGAGCTTAGTGTAACTTCTTAGGACTTTTAAAACTGTATTTTATGTATTTATTCTGCCAGCTTATTGGCAGAAGGGTTTCATGCATGTGTAATTACTAGTAAGTGAGGCAAGATGACTCGCAAGGTAAGCATATGCACGTTTTAACATCTGATGTAATTCCAGCAGGTGAATTTTGTGTTAGTAACCAACAAAAGCAGCTCAGAGCCCTTTTTGTAATGCCTCTACATCTTGTGTCCTCATCCACAACAGATCTGTTTGAATACTTGCATGTGATGCTGAGGAAGGTTTAAGCAAATAACTGCCTTCCAGCCATTGATCATGTTTTATTGCAACCTGAATTAAAGTATGCGAGATAGTCACAATCAGGAAATTATGTCTAATCAATTACTCCCTTAAAGGCTCCCAGGAGCAAAACTGTTGTTTGTTTTTTTTAAAGTAAGATTTCTTTTCATAGTTTCTTTGATGTGGTGTGACTCTGGAAACCACTGAAAATGTACGGAAATATTGCCGATGATCATATTTAGATTTTTCTTCTAGCTATATATATTGTATTCTGAGTATCAAATGCTTGCAATGTGTTTATTTTTTTAATCTCTGTGATGAGGTCTTGAACCTTTTGTATTTGTACTGCTTTTTCACTCAGCGCTTAATTAAGTTGTGGCCCTCGTAGCCAGTAGAAACCAGCAGTGTAAAAACCCATTTATTGCTAAATGCTGGGAGTTCTTGTGGGAAAATATTACTGAATACTTGCACTGTTCTTTTGTTCTTCCCCCAAACATTTGTTACTGGCCACTGCTAAAGCAACAGAATACAGAGAGCTATCAATCTTGGTTTGATCCAGTGTGACCATGCCTGGCTACTGATTCTTTCAGCCACCTACCACTTGCTATAATATGAGTTAAATCTCTAAATATTTTGATAAAAATAGTCTTTGAACATATGGTAACTCTCAACTTAATTTTTTTTCTTTTCTTGATCAGTCCTCCGAATGAAAATAGTGTAAAATCCTCATGTAAATTAATCCCACTACCTTCTGTGATTAAATTTGCTTTTATGTCTGTATCTGCATGAGCAAACGTATTTGCCTGTGTTGCACGTGTGCAACACTTGCATGCTTTTCCATCAGCAGTGATGGAAAGTGGGTGCAGGCTTTTAGGAATACTGTTTTTCAAATGCTGTAGCAGACAAGCTATTATATCCCTGCAGTACGGTTAGTGTAAGTTTAAACTTGGGGGTTCTTGTGTGTTTTGTTTTGTTTTGTTTTTTAAACAACACCTACCCCTCGCCCTAGCACCCTCCCAACCTTAGCAGCAGTATAAAGGGTTAACTATTAAGGGCTTTGGTATGTAGGCCGATCTTTTGAAAAAGGGTTAGTGTTGAATTTATGGAGGCTATGCTTACGGTACAGTTGGGAAGCAGAGGAAGGGAGAAGAGACCCTGTAACAGGGTCACCTGAGTATCTTAGGGGTTTTTGCTGTCTGATGTGACGGGTCTTACAGTGGTGTTACCTTCTACCTTCATACTGGGGTATATTTATTTTTCAAATACAGTTTAATATCAATCACTATAAGTAAATCAGATTCTGCCAGATGATACCTTTCACATTCTCTGGAAGTTTCTAGATGGCATCTAATCCTTAAACGGATAAATCTTCCTGTCCAGATCTCTTGTGTCAGTGTCACAAGCTTCTGGCAGGCTTCTTGCACCAGTACAGGTTAGGGGTTGACCTCCTGGAAAGCAGCTCTGAGAAGGACCTGGGAGTCCTGGTAGACAACAAATTCACCATGAGCCAGCAATGTGCCCTTGCGGCCAGGAAGGCCAACGGCATCCTGGGGTGCATTAAGAAGAGTGTGGCCAGCAGGTCGAGGGAGGTTCTCCTCCCCCTCTGCTCTGCCCTAGTGAGGCCCCATCTGGAGTCCTGTGTCCAGTTCTGGGCTCCCCAGTTCAAGAGAGACGAGGAACTACTGGAGAGAGTCCAGCAGACATCTACGAAGATGATGAGGGGACTGGAGCATCTCTCCTATGGGGAAAGGCTGAGGGAGCTGGGGCTGTTCAGCTTGAGGAAGAGAAGACTGAGAGGGGACCTCATCAATGCTTATAAATATCTCAAGGGCGGGTGTCAAGAGGACGGGGCCAGACTCTTTTCAGTGGTGCCCAGCGACAGGACAAGGGGGAACGGGCACAAGCTGGGACACAGGAAGTTCCATCTGAATATGAGGAAAAAATTCTTTACTGTGAGGGTGACAGAGCTCTGGCACAGGCTGCCCAGGGAGGGTGTGGAGTCTCCTTCTCTGGAGATATTCAAAACCCGCCTGGACGCGGCCCTGTGCAGCCTGCGCTGGGTGACCCTGCTCTGGCAGGGGGTTGGACTGGATGATCTCCAGAGGTCCCTTCCAACCCCTGCCATTCTGTGATTCTTGGGTTAAAGTTCATAAAAGAGACTTCTTCAAAGCAAAAGCAGTTCTTTGGAAAATACTACTTACTTGTCTTTGAACTTGTCACTGGTTCAGGGGAAATAAGTTCAATGATTTTTAAAGCTCTTCCATCCTGACACGTTCTTTAACAAGTATCTGTTGTTACCTGGTTTCAGCAGTGACATCAGGATTTTTGACCTGTTTTGTGTAGCTAGAGGGCTGCAACTGCTGGAAGATAAGCATTTTCTGCATGTCAGTTTTTCTTAAGCTGCCTGCTGCAGGTCAGTTTTACTCGTTTGTCTAGTTAAAGGGCACCTCTCCAATAAGCTAAGATTAAAAATTGATTTAAAGGTACCAGAAATAGAAAAAAATAGATTTACAAGAGTGTTTGGATTAGGTGTTTTCTCATCTGTTTTGAAAACTACTGTTGTAAAAGTTTGACAGGGAAACCTGAATGGGGAAATGGCAGGGAAGACTGCTGTTTTATTTCTGCCTTTGCTAGAGCAGTCTTAAATGGTATCTTCTTGTGTTTCCTAGGTAAGAAATGTTGGCTTTTTTAACCTCTTCTAGGAATTATTACTTGAACACATTTGAATACCTCTTAGTTGAACTGGCAATCTGGGGGGGGGGGGGGGGGAAGAATGAACTGTCAATTTATGCAATTTTTCCCCTGAATTTGCATCATAATGCTCAATGACCTAAAACCTGCCTTGGTCAAATTTTTCAGTGTTTAGCTTCCCAAACAACTTCTTTTCTAGAAGGTAACTTTCTTCTAAGAGTAGTGTCGTACTTATGCACTGATCACTCTCTCGTTTGGTGGTTGGTTATTTTGGGAGGGGATGGGGGGGGGTGTATTGGTGTGTGTTGTATACTGTCCGTCCCCCCCCATCCCCCCTCCCCCATTACTATTATGGCAGAGGGGCTAGTTTTGGGTGTTTTTTTTTAATGAGAGTCTGTACATCATGAGAGCTGACTGTCAAGTCAACTCAACTGAGGATATGATAATGGGGTTTTTTTGGTGCAGAAACATGAGTTATCAGGTGAAGTAAAAGGATAATTTCTAAATGAGATTTGCCACTGAAAGACTTGTGATTGGGGTATCAGTCTGTTTTCCATACTCCATAGAAAGATTAGGGTGTCCCTTAGCAGGTTTTTGATTTTGTTTTGGTTTTTTTTGTTTGGGTTTTTGGTTTTTTTTTTTTTCAAATTTTGGATAGGTCCACATGTGAATTTTTACATTTAAGGGAATGGTTGAAGTTTTATTGCTGGTGTAGAATGGTTATGAAAAAGAAAAAAAATCATTCAGTTGGGCTAAAGTGGCACATACTTAGTTTTTTAGCTAAAGCATTATAATGAGCACTTACTTGAACACCTTGCGCTTCTCAAATCCTTCTTGCATTCTGATTCTATTTCTTTCATTATTCATCGGAAAAAGTTCTGACTTTCCTTGTGGAGAAAAAAAATTGATCTATCTATAATAAAGTCCACATCGCAATTGAGTTTTCTTTTGCGTTATTTTACGTTAGTAGTTTGTTCTCATTTTGTATATTTTGAGTTTAAGATATTCAACATATTGTTATTTTTAAATGAGTACACAGAGACTAATTAAAAGAATCTGGCTGATGCATGAATTTGTATTGAGAATGTTGTGGGGACAGTAGTAAGATAAATGTTTTTTGGTCTTTTCTTAAAAGTTGTTATCTTTTTTCCCTGAAAGATGGTCGACCCTACTCTAGCAGAAATGGGAAAGAATCTGAATGAAGCAATGAAGATGCTAGAAGACAATCAAAGGTATGTCCAAAGGATAACAACTACAAAACCAGTAGCTGTTTGTGCTAAGGGGAGGATTATTAATGTTGCTGTCATTAAGCAGGAAAGAACTAATTTTCCTGGTAGTTTAAGGTCATGTTGTCATTCTGAAGCTTACACCTATACAAATCACCATTGTTTCTCAAATGATGGGATTTTTAAAATAAATATACATATTTTTATGCATGTTTTGTAATATTCAGAGCAAGTCCAGTGAGTCTGTTTTTTCAGAGATGTTAGATTATTTTTCTTACTGCTGTGCAAGTAACTTTTAATTCCTATATATATGACACTCTTCTGTAAGTTTGACATTTTCTGTTGAAGAACTAAAAACCCAAAACTTAGGAACTCTTTAATTCAGTCTGAGCTAAACTTTTGTGTTGAACTCATCTGACTTATTTATGAAACTTGTCAGTGAAATAGATTGCAAGCATGTTGGTATGTATTTCTGCAAGTCAAAGTCAACTACATATTTGATGTTATAAAACACAAACTAAATACATAGTTTATTCTTGTGTCTTTAACTTAGAAAAGTAGAGGAGGAAAATGAAAAGAAGTACGCACGGAAGGATATACCTGGACCACTCCAAGGCAGGTAGGCAACAACAATCTTTAGATAATGCTCTTTACTTTTCAGAATCTGTAAAATACATGTAACATGTTTGTTTTTCAAGCAACTTCTGTATTAATGCAAACATGAACATTTGCCAGGCCAGGCATTATATCCACTTTTTTTCCATACTCATGTAGGGAAAAAAAAAAAAATTATCATCATACCAACTATTTCAATACTCACGTAGGAAAAAGAAAAAAAGATTACTTGTCCTTGGTGACTGAAATTTTGAACTGTTGGAATCTAATGAAGTATTGGTGCCTACAGCTGTGATTGAGACTTAAAGTAAATATAGGTAAACCTGTGCTATAGAGTAAAGATTCATTAAAACACCCAGATTAAAAAAAAATAACTGAGACTGATAAGGTAGAAAACCTTACACCTTTTGTGTACATAAACTAAATTTGTTTTTGAATGGAGACGCTGAATTAGCTATTCTAAGAATAAAAAACACTTTCAACTGTCAGAGTGTAAGTTCTTACACTACTGTAAATTTTAGTTGGAATTATACAAGTTGAAGTGTTGTGGGTCTTTTCTGGTTTTACCATGTTAGAGTGCATCATGTCAGAAGTCTAATGTAGCTTTTGTTTGCCAGAAACTAATATTTGTAGGTAATTGTTTAAGAGGTGTGCTGAGTTTGTGAGCTGAAGCTGGATCATGTGATGAGAAATTTGGGTCCTTAACTGTTACCTTACTTTGCTGTGTAGCAATAAGCAATTAAACATTGTCAAATCGAACTTTTCATTCCAAATTTTTGGATTTCAGTAGATTTGTTTTTCTATGAGTCTGAGTTCATACTTATTGAAGTGTCCTACTGTAATTAAGTAGAGTTTTGAATTAATTGATTCAGGAACCTTGTCTTCATGATCTATTTTTCTGAGAGCAAGGAACCGTTTTTGTTGCTATACTCGGCATTCTGTAAAAGTGCGGTGTTGTCTCCGTGTCTTACCATGCAGTGTCCCAAATGGCCTCTTCATTAGATGCTGGTGCTTACCTTTATTTTTTTTTTTGATGTGTTTTTTGTTTTCCCTTCCCCGGTGTGCCAGTGGCCAGGATATGGTGAGCATACTTCAGTTAGTTCAGAACCTAATGCATGGAGAGGAGGAAGAGGAAACTTCACAGGCCTACCGGTAAAGCCAATACGAATTATTGTATGTGGAAGATACCCGATTTTGTTATATTCTGATTATTATAGAACTTAAATGTATAAGTACTTTAAAGTGTAAAGATATTGTGCAACCATATAACTTTTAAAGGCAACTTACATTATATATTGAACCAGAATAATGCGTTAGGCTTGGCTTTCTTAAAATTATAAAGCTTTCATTGCTAATTACTAAGTTGAATTATACCAGGGAATTGTTTCTGATGTGACAACTCATTTTGTTTTCTACTTTCTGAAAGTTGTTTTAAGTCTGAAAGTCTTACAAAACTTTGAATACGAATAAATGTTTTTACCATCTCTCTGTAGATTTTTTTAAAAAAAAAGGAAATAAAATTTGTTTCAATTTTTCTGTAAAATGGAAATAATACTAACTAATCTGCAGAAGATTATTGAAAACTAACATTTGAAAAACAGTTTGGAGATTAAAAAAACAAAAACAAAAAAAAAACCCAAGACCCCCAACAAACTAACGGAAGCTATGCCTTATTAATAATAATAAGTCTCCTGAGTTTCCTCTGCATGAGGAGCGAAAGGTATGTGTTTAATGCCCTTTGAAGTCCCAGTGCAGATAAGGTGCTTAGTTCCGACTCGCGCTAGCTGATTGGCTAAAAAAGAAGCTGAGATGTTATCGTAAGCAGCTAGGCCAAGTGAAGTGCAAGTGCTTTTGTGTGCACTGGCATTTTAGTGTGTAATACACAATGGCAGGAAGGTGGCTGTGGCATACTGTACTTCTCTCTGCTAAATATTTAAAATTGTATGTCAACAAATTCTGCCACTCTGTAGTAAAAACATGCAAACGTAAAATTACTGTAATGTTCATGACTTGTATTTAGTTGGCAGTTACTCTGTTCTGGCTTGCAGACTTCAAAATGTTGGTGAACAGGGTCACATGGCTCTACTGGGACATAGTTTGGCTGCTTATATATCAGTGCTGGACAGGGAAAGACTGAGAAAACTTACAACAAGGATTCTTTCTGATACTACTCTCTGGCTCTGCAGGCTTTTCAGGTGAGTCACTGAATAATTTATGTATGCCTAGGTAGTGATAATTGTTTAAAAATATGTGTGACTGGACTGAGGATGTCAACAAAAGAAACCACTGTGCCACAAATGTACAAATATTCTTTGACAGATCTGAAACACATCACATAATTTAAAAAAAAAAAAAAAAAAGAGAGAGACTGCTTGTTGAATGGCAGGAACTTATTAGTAACATGGTTGCCATAAAAATCCTTTTATAAGGGCTATATGGCGGAGCTAAGAGCCAAAGTGTAGTTGCAGACATACAGTTGGTTAAACATATAACTAAATTCTTGTTTCTTGAGGCGTATGCTATGTTGCTGAGACTTGGGGTACTTAATCTTTTTAAGAGGTGCTTTCAATTAACTTCTCCTTTGCTCTTCCTGGATCTAGTTTATTTTTCCAGGTATAGTAGATGACACTACTGACATTTACAGTACAGTGAAATCTTTCTTAAATGCCTGTTTCATCATGTAGCATAGATATCTTAAACTGTTCCATGAGAGAAGAAGAATGGAAATCAACTGTGTGTGGGGGATTCACTGATTAGAAATTCCTTCTTTTCTTCCTGAAGCAAAAAAAACACTCCACTTCCTCCCTCTCATGATACTGTATCTTTCAGAAAATCTTGCCAGTGCTTCTGAGGAGAATTTTTTTTTTTTTAATGCAGTACAAGATGAAACGGTAAAAATATAACTGAAATTAACCCAAATTTAGTTGTTAGAATTACAAAGGATTTTTCTTACATTGACAGGCTCACCTCTATCAGAATTATTTTATAAATTCAATGGTTATTTTTATCTTTTGACTTAAAGATGTTGAAACCTTGTGCAATGATGAAATTTGAGAAGTTGCAGGTAATCCAGCTATTTTGACAAATGTATGTGTATATAGAGAGTGCGTCAGTGATGTTTCTAAATGGCATGGCTAACAAAGCGAAATATTTCTGTTTTGAATCAAATATTCAATAACAGTGTGATTTTTGTGATTAATGCTGGATATCTATTGGACTGCGGTCCCCAAAGTTTTGTGACCCCTAGGCAACAGCATTGAACAAATAACGTGCTGTGAACTGCTTCATACTTCTTGACATTTTATGTGGCTATGAGCAACACTTAGAGGAATTTCCCTTTGCCCATGTTAGATCACGGAACTGTTGTGTAAAGGTGAAGTAAATGTTTGCATGCGGGTTGTTCTGGAATTTAACTCTGGAATACTCAGCAGTATTTGTTCATCAGATAGTCTGTGATGACCTAAGATGTTTCAGGGCCTTTATGTAAATTTGTTGATAAATACCACTCTTAAATTGTGCAAGACCACTCACTTACGTGTGCACAAAAATGCTAAAATAAAAATATAGCTTGTAAGTTGTTTAATAAATTGACATACCTACTACTTTCACTGTTCCTGTTTCCTTTTCTATAGTTAAGACAGCTGAGGGATTGCCCTCAATGTTTAACACTCATACCTTATCTCTTCTTTGGTTACTTGGCTTCCGTTTCTTGACTATAAATGTTAATGTGCTGATCTCAGTTTTATTCTTAGAAGGGTTAAAAAAGGTGGGGGACGAGCAGACACCTACACCCCCATGAGCCCCAAGGAAACATGCCTAATAAATCAAATTGAAGCCAAAATAGCCATAAAATCATTAAAATATTCCTGGGGAAAAATACACTCCATTTATGTAACTCGCATATTTAAAACATCTGGAAAACTGTCTTGCAGTGTGCTGAATAGATTGTACTGAATTGTGGTCTTATTTTCAAACTCTCTAAAATACAAATGACATCAGTAATTTTGGGTATTACCAAATGCCTTGATTTGTGATTTCATAATAAAGTTTGCAAGTTTCTACCCATTTACCTTACTTCATGTGTCTCATTCCAATTTTAGTAACTTAACTTAAAGAACGTCAGGTTGCATTCTCTTTAAAATTAGCAGTCCAGAATTTACATATGTATTAAAACCAGATGAAGCCTTTCTTGTGTTTCCTCCCCCACTCCACTCTTAGTAAACTTGAACTCTGTAAAGGCAATCCTTAGGAACCCAAATGTTTTTTCTTTCTTACTTTATCTCTGAGTCTAAATAAAAATATATATTAGGCTTCCTTCATTGTTAATTCAGCCTGTCTCATCAAAGTTTCCTTCTACTCTACTTTATCCTGGGAAAATAGAAGGGGTTTTTATCTATCTTCTTTGTCCTCTAGTGAGTTCCTTTGCTGGTCAGTGTTACTTTAGTCACTAAACTGGCTATTAATTTTGTTGGTCATATTTACTTGACTTTTCTTGTAGGTATGAAAATGGATCAGCATATTATCATGAAGATGATCGTGAAGGTCTCCTAAAAATCTGTCGACTTGTTATTCACACACGCTATGAAGATTATACAATAGAAGGATTTAACGTGCTATATACTAAGCTGCCTGTCATATACATTAGCTCTGCAGCTAGAACAGGCTTGGGCCAAGCACTCTGTAATCAGGTAAAGTGAATCAGTTGGGATTTTAGCTGCAGGTAGAACCTAGCTGGTTTCATATTGCCTACTTGAAATTTAGATTTTTAAAATATATTCAGACTTTTCCTGCAAGAGACTAGTACTTGCAGTACAGTCTGGTACACTACTGGCAGCAGTCTTGTAAATTGGTTGGGGCCAGTGAAAGTTTTTCTTTAGACCCATGTGTCTTGCCTGGAACTTCCACTGTTAGAAGTGAAGCTTCTTCCAGATTTTTCCCAGTGCTACTGTGTTGACTGAATATATGTATCCCTAAGCAAGCTGAGCAGGCTCTCTCTGCAGCTCTCCTGCTCTTTCCACACATTCGCTTGATCAGTGTTCCTCATGAGCAGATTCCCTTCATTCTCGTCTCTTCTTATGTCCATAGAATAGCAGAGTAGATTTTTATAGCTTATAAAATTATGTAAGTTTCTAAGACTTAGGATGATGTATCTGCCTGTTGAAACACAGTATGAAAAGGGGCATTTTGAAGAATGAGGACTGAACTTTGGCCTCAAAAAAGGTTGAGCGTAACTTTGGTGATTTTGAAAACTTACTTATTTTTCCTCACGGTAGAAGCAATAGCAATGTGACTAAAGAGCAACACAGCGGGGAGTGGAAGGGGAAGGGAGTTTGAGGTGAAACCTTACTTTGATGCCAGCCAAGTATCCGCAAGCTAGTAGTACAAAGGTGTTATACAGTGTGTTGGTATTGCTTTATTAATTGTGATTTCCAATATAATTATAAAACATAGGCAAAGGAAGTAAAGTCCATCCTAGGGGTAACCTCAGTAGCTGCCGTGGACCACGGTTTAAATTAAAACTATTTGTCTGGAAAAAATACTTTCAGGTTGCATTTACAGTCTGTGTTTTGCAGCAACGATACAGTGGGAGGAAGAGAAATTTTCTGAATATTTCCAGTGAAAGGAAATATGCTAACTTTTTTTTGAATGAGTGATTGTTTCTAGATTGCATTGCACTTTACATAAGCTGTTTGGTCATGGTGGAAAAGACCCAAACCCAAACATACTGGATGTCCAAAAACTGAGTTATTGCAAATATTGGAGTGAATGATGCCCCTACACTCTTATTTTCAATAAACATTATCATTTTTTTTAAAGGAGAACAGTTGAGCAAGAAGTAGGCTGTGCTGATCCCATTTCAAAAATTCTTGTTTGGAATAGCAAGATTACCCTCACAACCCAGCGCTTTAAAGAAACCCAGTTTTTCCTGGTGATGTTTAAAACTTGTTGGTTTTGCCAAGTATTTATTTGCATGAATGCTTGTAGACTTGAGGCCATATACAGACTTCCCTATTGCATACCTAGCATTCAGTGCGCTAGTGATATTTTTCAAACTTAGCATGTACTGAAATGAAGAGTCATGTTCTTAGGGCCTTTGTTTTCCAAGTCTTTGGAGAAGGCAGGCAGAGGTACTACTAACAGATTAAAAATGTACACTGCAGAGAAATAAAAATGGTATGATAGATGGAACTTGTCTTGGCCAAAATGACTCGGGAAATAGGTAGTAAAAGTTCATTGGAATAAGTTGGTGTCTTTGGTAAGCCGTGTTGCATGTAGTTACTGACTGAAACTTCTTGATACAAGAAATACTGCTAAGAATCAGTATTTTGGGAGCCTTTTGCTTCTGAGTACAGAGTAGATAGTCCTAATAACAGTGGTACCTTATCTTTTGTTTATAAGGTAACCGGCCCACATTAGGTGATCACTGAACTTAAAAGTGATAACATTTTATCTTAGATTTTGAGAAGTAGTGTATATTGTAGAGCAGACTATTGGAACTGAATAATCAGACATTAATTCAGTTTCTGTTAAATGAAAGGATAAACCCAAACTAGTCTATAACTGTAGTTCTCTTAATTTGCTGAACCTTCTGTTCAGTGATGAGTATGATCAACTAGATTTCACTTGTCTAGTGATCTTCCAAGTTAAAGATCAAAATGTAAGAGAGACTTTGATTCCCTAGCTCCCCCTCACATTAATGATGCAAAAGTTGTCTGGAATTTGCCTCCATAGCAAATGAAGAACTTCAGAGGTGCCAGCATGAATAGTCAGCTGAGCTGTATGATCAAAGTAGGCAGATTGCTCTCTACTCAGTAGTAAAGTGACTGTGAACCTCCAGTGGAACATGGCCCATGCACAAAGCACACGTTTGCTTATAGGATGTATTAATTGCAGGGGGGGCCAAGAAAAAGAGGATTGAGTTTAGGCTGTTGTACAAGGCACAAGTATCTCATTAGAAAAACTGAACGCAGTTGACGAGCTACCAAAAGTTGACTGTTGGTTTTTTCCAGCTTCTTCTGTGCTTTCTTTTCTCTGCTATTAATTTGACTATATGTTTTAGCAGGAAACTTACTTTATAATGTAATATCCAGCTTTTTATTGTCCTGTTTACTATTTTTTGTGTCACTGCGTATATTTCTGTGAACACTTGAAATGAGTATGTCTCGGTTGTTGAAATTCCGTCATTTTTATTGCAGCTAGGGTTACCCCTCTCTTGCATGTGTCGTGTGCCTTGTAACACTATGTTTGGATCTCAACATCAAATGGTAAGTTTGTCTTCCTTAAGAGCTCTTTTTTTTTTTCCTTTTTTTTTTAAAAAAACCCTCATTAAATGAATGTCAAGTATGTTGTTAGGAAAAGCTTATTAATGTACTTACTTTTTCAACCTCTAAGTCTTCTGTGTTGTAGCTGTACAAGTCGCAGATTGAAATCTTCTAAAAAGCCAGCAGCTTGTATCTTGGTCTTGTCATTTGCAAGATATTTTTAATGGCATATAGTAAGGTGCTTTTTAGTCCAAGATTTCTAGAATATGTGTAGTTGGAGGTACGTTTACAAACTACATGATGTATTTGTGTTGTATTTTTCACAAATGCTTTATCTGACCTTTGGATTATTTTACCTTTGAGAAGAAGAAACTGCAATCCACAAACAAAGACATTAAGAATGTCTTTCAAAACTTCAGAATGCTGTCTGTTTTCACTCTTAATGCATTTTTCCAGTTCAGCAGAAACAATTTTGTATTGTTTGACAAACATATTTATAAATACATATCTTTTTCTTATTGATAACAGGATGTTGCTTTGTTGGACAGATTGATTAAAGATGATGTTGAGTCTGGAAAACTGCCTTTGTTGCTTGTGGCCAATGCTGGTAAGTGCTATGGACAAACAATAACAAAAAAAAGCACGCTATTTCATGAATACATATAAAATACAAAATAAAAATATTTTTCCTTAAACAGCTTAGTGGTTGCATGTCAAGAAGTATCAGGAAATATCTTAATGACCGCACAATAATTATCTGTCTAGAGGGGTTTTTATTTAACTGATTTAAAGTTGGATTGTACTGCTGCAGTTCTGCTTATGTCAGTTGATGTATTAATATGACTAAAACTTATTTTAATGAGTGCAAATCTCTTGCTGAAAATCAGTTTCATATTAACACTTCAGAATTTTTTGATGCATGTGCCATCAACTTTAGCTTTAAAAATTATATTTTTCTTCTAGTTAATTAAACAGAACTGCTCATGAACAAAATTTAAGTACAAATGAAGGAGGTGACTGTTACTTGCTTTGGAATTGGAAAAGTATGTAAGATGTTAATCTTGGTTTAGTTTCCTTTAGTTGAGGTCATACTTTGAACATATTAAAAATATCTGTATTTCTTATCTGAGGCTGCTGAGTCTTTTAGTGCCTAGGACATCTAATTTTCTAAGTATTTTTAACATATATTGACAAGCAAAACAAGTATCTTTATTTTTTTTAATCTAGAATTCCAATTGCTCATGAGTCACGATGAACCAGATACCAATATTGTGTAGCGGGCTCTTTTTAAACATCCTCTTTCCTGCTTTTATGTGACTTTTTTGAGAACAGTACAAGAAGTCTTTCTATGTAGACTCCTAGTTTGCATGCATATCCTTTGTGACTGCCTTTTTTCCTTTTCAACAAAGGGACACCAGGTGCTGGGCACACAGATAAACTTGGCCGACTGAAGGAACTTTGTGAGCAGTATAATATGTGGCTCCATGTAGAAGGGTATGAAACTTGAAATTTATTTCTGTGTAACTATGTTTATTAAAAAGTCTGACTAATGGACAGCACATAATTTTACAGTTAACCAGCTAGTAGAGGGCCATAGGACCATCTTTATTTTTGTCCTATTAAGCATTTTATATGGTTATAATTTTGTCACTGTATGAGATACAGATTGTTTTACCTATACAGGAGTAATTAATTGGAGTGGTTATTTCAGCATAGGTTAGTGATTACTTTTACTCAGATGGTAATCTTATCTGCCCTTGCTTTGGAGCTTGGAATACGAATAAAAAGATCTTATAGGACAAGCCAGGGGAGACATTATACAGTGATTATTGAGAATGAGAAGGGAGAATTAAATGAGTGTGGAAGAGATGACACTTTAATGAAAGTTATCAAGAAGGCAGCTGCAAGTGCAGTGTGCAACATAACTGGGAGAAGGATTAAACCAAGAGGAAAAGAAATTCCAGGAACTTGGACAATGTTAATGAAGACTCCATTGCTCTAAGATTTTTTTCTTTTTTTTTTTTGAGCCTGGAGTAGAGACTCTGGTTCTCCTGATATTTCATTGTCTACAGTTACATTTGTATGCTATTTATTTCTGATACCAAATTGATGCTGAATTTATGGGTAGGGCTTTGGGGCATGATTTCCCCAAAGGCTGGACTGAAACATTTTTAGATTGAAATGGATTTTTACTTTTGGATTTTCAATCTTGGAATACCAAGTAGCAACATCTACTGCATTGGTAATGAAAAATATACAAACAAAAATTACCTCCCTTTACACATTAATATGAAATATTTAAACCGAAGATTAAAATGCTATCTCTTAATACATTTTTAATATGTGCTAAACCCACTTTATTTTTCTAGTGTGAATTTGGCAACTTTGGCTTTGGGTTATGTCTCCTCTTCTGTACTGGTATGTTTTACTATATCTAGAAACTTAATAATGTCCTCTAGATTTTAAGGTCATGATCTAATCAAAATATATCTGGCTTATATTCTGCTTATTGTAATAAACTTCAGGCTGCTACAAAATGCGACAGCATGACTCTTACTCTGGGTTCCTGGCTGGGTCTCCCGGCTGTACCTGCAGTGACACTCTACCGGCATGAGGATCCATCTTTGGTATGTTCAACTTCTCACTCATTATTCTCAAGATCTTGAGACTTTAATTTTGATCATGGTGTAGTGACTTGTTCTTCATAAGCATACAAATTATAATTTGCAAAAGCTCCCCTACGTAAGTTGTGACACATTCCATAAGCTGGCAAAAATGGAATAATTGGAGAGGTTAATAGTGGTTTGTTTATTGTTTGTTTTCCTCTTTAGTCCTTAGCAGCTGGGCTGACATCGAGTCAGCCTGTAGAGAAGCTCCGTGCCCTGCCATTGTGGCTCTCCTTGCAGTACCTGGGCCATGATGGGATTGTGGAGAGGATAAAGCATGCCTCACAACTAGTAAGCAACACCTTGTTGGCACATTGTTTATTGGTACTTTGCTGCTTTGAGTATGGATTGGAGACTGTTCTTAAGAATCCTTACCATCAGATTTAACAATTTGAGTCTCCAAGCAGAAACAAAGTTCAGATAGTAACGATAGTACAAGCGGTATCCAGATGGCTATCACAGAACACTGTTACACTTAGGAATGTTTTTCTAATAGCTGTTAATACATCTTTTTGATTATTGTGATGTGTCGTAGAAGACTCAACTACAAATATTGTAGTTGATGGCAGTATAGCATATTGGTTCGTATCGTGTTACAAACAAATTATGAAAGCAGAGTTAAGTGTTTGGGGGAGGGATGTGCTTTTACTATTAGATTGTATATTTTATTATGTTTTTTAATGAGAAATACTTAATATTTGTTCTTTCAAAACAGTAAAATAACATGATCACTTCCTTTTTTTGGTCACTTCTCTGTTTTAACTATTTTGCTTGAAAACTGTTCAGAGAGAGACTTTCTTCTTGGCATCATCTTGATTTAAGTAATAGTAAATTATAAATACCTGACAAAAGGGACTACAAAACATTTCCTCAGATAAAATGGCAAGTGCACTATTTTGAAGTTGAGTCCTTACCCTAGTAAAAATTAAGGTCCAACGTAATGTGTTAGTTAAAAAATGCATTGTTTATATGAAAAACATTTTTCCTTAAGGAACAGGACCTATTACAAATTCAAAGAAGGGCAAACTGGAAATGGAAAGTTTCTGTAATGGTTAGCGAAGAAGCTATTGGCATGAAAGACCTAAAAGAGTGACAAAGTATCATTAGTCATTAAGATTTTGTGGCATCTAAGATTGATCTTAGCTTTTATAATAGTCTATTAATAGTCTTAAACCACAATGTAAGAATGTCTTTTCTAATGAAAATAATTTAGAAAGCCATCATAACCAGTTGCTATGGTAACTTTGAGAAAATTAACTGTTCTGCTACACACTGTGCTTTAGTTAGTCAACGGAGTTGTAATATCTCTGGAACTTTGTCAACAAATACACCAAGACTTTATTTTAATGAAAGTCACTTTGTAGTCTGTGTTTTACTAAAAACAGAAAATATTTTTCCGTTACATTCTAAATTTACAAATAAGAACTGGATGAATCTCTGATGCATCATAGGGGTTTCTTCAGAAATAGAAATTATGGTAGTGACTATTTAATGTTTTTCAGAATGATTTTCAACTTCTAAAACTGTGTGTTTGTCTCTTCCTTTTGTTTCCCTTCTACTGTGGTCTTTCAGAGTCAAAGGTTGCTGGAAAACTTGAAAAACCTGGATTTCATTAAAACTTCGGTACACTCTACGTTTAATACTTTGGTTGTATAGCTTAATCTTTGCTCGATAAATGACAAGAATAACTTTGATTTTAAAAATTATTTTAAAATGTTACTTAAATCATAGCCATTGTTTTGAAGATGCTTGGTATCTTTCTGATTAAGTTCTGGTGTTCAATGAAATTGTGTGGCTTGGTTGTGTGTGACCTCTAGATTGTATTTGTTCCATTGCTGTGCACTCATGCGCTTAGTGGAGCTGACTGAACAACATCCAGAAATTGTTTCCAGAGGTTGATTTAATTCCATTTAAAACATGGATTTGTTCAGTAATATGTTTATGAAACCAGTTTCCATAAGCGTCTCTAATACATTCTGGCTGCATCTTATCCTGCTGTTGAGATGATACTGTGAACCCTGTGAAACTATATGCAAAAATTATTCCAGCTGAAGTTTTTACTTCAGAAATAGTTTTAGTAATTACATCTTATGTATTCATACCAAATTCAGTTTCTGTGAGATGTCCTGTTCAACAAGGTTTGGTGGTTTAACTTCCTGCTGCCCACCCCCCCCCCACCCCTTTTAGTTGACACGATGTATAGAAAATATATTCAGCTTAGTTTTCTGGGGCAATAAATAATTCATGGATCATTCTGAGTGACAATAACCATTTTTGTAAAAATTGTTTTTCCAAGAGTATTAGTGGCCTTGGGAGTTCAAGTTACTGTAGCACTTCCCCCTTCTACTTAAATAAATCTTGCATTTTTAGGATTGTGAAGTGTAGCCTCAGATTGCCTCCGGCAGTTACCCAGTCCATTTCTCCTACCCCCAAAGCAGGATCAATTATAATCTTGTTATTCCTGCTGGAACTTTCTTGATGTTGTCCAATGATTCTGGGGAGATTTCCAAGAGAATTTTTTTTTAATGTTAATGTCAGAAAATACTTAAAGCTAAACAAACTGTTTAGTGTGGTATATTTGCTAATGAACATGCTTAGGTTTCTTGCTTTATAGTGCCCAAATTTTAATTATGCATACCTTAAATCAATACATTCTGCTTCAACTGAATGATGATTTACTTTCATGTGTTTACAAATACATTTGCTCGTAGACACTCCTAGAGTTAACTTTTAATACTGAGATAATGTGAACATTGTTACTGCTGGCAAAGCAAAATGATCTGCTTTGCTCAGCAGTCTAAGGAATTATACACAGTGTTAAATCTTTAAAAAAGATTTGAAAATATATATCTTTTTTTTTTTTTTTTTTTTAAGGTTGAAGATGAACTGAGTTCACCAGTGGTGGTTTTCAAGTTCTTCCGGGAATATTCAAATAGAGGTATGTGATCTATTTAAAAACAAAAACCCTCTCTTTATAGTTTTTTAAACCACTAATTTGTAAAATGAATTTGATGAAGTAAATGTTATATAGTGCACTTCTGTTGTGTAACATGCTTTTAGAAAGGTTGTGAATGCTGGTCATAATGTAATGATAGAATCCATACATGTGATAGCTTCTTTTTTTAGATAGACTGCAGTGTTTTAAATTTTCATAACGAGTCATTTTCTGCCTCCTTGAGTGAGGAGAGATTTGCATATGATTTTGATCTTGAGAGCAGATGATGGAAGTCTCTCATAAGCTGCAAGCTGTGTTTGAGTGTACTGATTGGGGAAGATCCTCCTTAGTTTTGTTGAGGCTTTCTGTTCCTTTTAAACTTCTAGTGGCTAGTTGCAAGAACTATGATTCTCTCTTTTACTGATTGTACTTGCTGTTGCAATAGTTTTAAAAATAGCAGAACACATTAGCAACAGCTCTGGAAATACTGTCATGGATATATAGTAGCCATGCCACACACGGCTCTGAGCAGAACATCCTTACTTAGATGTGCTCTCCAACAAAGAGGATTTTTGTCCTGTCAGTTACAACAAAGGATGTTGTTGTGCTGTTTGTATGTGCACACTCTGAGGGTGGGGAAATGTCTAGCTGGGATGAGGCAAAAAACTGCTAGAAAACTTTGTAGTTTTGTTATGAGTGTTGATTTTAATTGTCTGTAGATTTTTTTTGTGTTGGGCATGGGGGAGGCTTGGTTTTGGTTTTAATCTAATTAGTGGTTGCACTTACAAAGTAAATCTGTTCATCCTGGTCCAGTGACTTGGTGGATTGCTTTGTACATTGATGCATTTATTTGAAAAGCTTTACAAGGGAAAAGGCACCCACCTGAATTACAAGGATGTAAGATGTTTGGCCATTTCTGCAGGTTTTATGTGTATAATGGACTCTTAAATCCTTAGTATTATTTTTGTGTCATTTAAAATTTGATTAAAAAGTAGCTGAATGCATCAAATTAAATATTGCAGCCTGCTGTGACAGGATTTTGCTTTGTGAAAACATTGTTTTTATTTTCATTGGGGCATTTGAACCTCAAAATCAAGAGAATTATTTTATTGGTTGCTTTAAAAACTAGTATATTCAACTCTCTGTTTTACTTCTAGTATTTGTCATGTTCAACATACCTCTTTAAAAAAAAAAAAAATCCTTGTTAGTCTGCTTGAGGTCCAGTACATCGTGTAGATGTGTTACATTGCCTAGGAAATGTAATTGTCTTTTATCTAAATTTTAGGTTGCCTTTTGTTTAATTAAGTAAATAAAAATCCACTTCTGTGATTCTTGTATCTTTGGATTCAGATCAAACCGCACATGCTGCACAGGCCTCAACTATTCAGCACCCCATAATAAGCAACGACAGACACATTTATGACACTTTCAATCAGTGGGTAAGAATGGATGCTTTTTCTCTTTAGGAAAAAAGAAGTGACGGTGGAATGCTTCCAGGGGTTCATCAGTAATTATAAAACCTGTGGTAGACTAGTTTGATAGTTATTCTTGATCTGATATCCTTTGCAAAAGTGGGCGTTTTGGATTAAAAAGATGAATTTGCTGTGAAGCAAAGTTGCTTTCACATTTCTGATTATTTTACGTGTAGTTACTTCTGAAATTATTACTGCATCTTAAGCTTTTGGTAGTGGATTTTTTTTTCCTTGGTCTTGTGGGAATATGTGAAAACTTCAGAACTCTTTAATCGGCTAGATACTTCATTGACAATGTCTGTGTATTCATGAATAGGCGGTCTTTCTTTTCCAGATCTTGAGAGAATTAATTCTAGAAACGTGTGCTTTCAGAGAGCTGAGCCCATAACTGTTTTGGATCAATTGCATAGTAATCATGGCATACTTAATGACAATGACAATTTTGCAGAAACTTCTGACTTGTAGCACTTGTAGCTTATCCTGAATTTCCATGTTTTTAAGTATGTGTCCAACTTTGTCATATCACCAGCAAGCTGAAGTATTTTGTTACAAGAAGTGATTTTGAGAAATACAGAAAGCTGTTTAGCATGTGGTTCTCCTTAACTGTGGGAAGAGTCTAGCCTGAGTCAGACTGCAGGAGGTCATGCTCTGTGCATTTCTTTAACTGTGCCTTATCCCTTCAGCTAGGAGAGCAGTTGGCACAGCTGGTTCCTGCCAGTGGAGTTGATGTGGTAGAACTGGAAGATGAAGGCATGTGTGTGCGTTTTAGCCCACTAATGACTTCTGCAGGTAACATTCACTTAATTCAGCCACTTGTAAAACCTGGGATTTGCTATAGAGTTGTAGAACAGTCTCCTGGTGTAAAAGCAGAGGTACTCAAGAAATTCTTCAGTATATTCTCCTATGGTGAGGATTTCTTTTATAAACAAAACAAAACTATCTCAGCTTTATCATTCTGTTGTGCCATGGCAACTGCATTAGAGGTAGCTCGGCTGTTGTATGCGACGTTGCCTCACTACCTCTGCAGAGAAAGACTGATTATTTT
This sequence comes from Phoenicopterus ruber ruber, assembly GCA_009819775.1. Classification (NCBI taxonomy): domain Eukaryota; kingdom Metazoa; phylum Chordata; class Aves; order Phoenicopteriformes; family Phoenicopteridae; genus Phoenicopterus; species Phoenicopterus ruber. The sequence continues at coordinate 8,777,975 of CM020229.1, read as the reverse complement.
TTAAATTCATTAGGAAAAGCAAGGGGAGAAGCTCTTTGTTTCTGACAGTTATAAAAGAAATACGAAGGATAAATCATCCCTACCTTTCCTTTTCTCAGCTGCTTAACACAAGAAGATGATGCTTGACCTTTCTACACAGATGTTTCAACACTGAAATGGTGCTTGTGTTCAAAATATAACTACTTAACTAGAAGAATTATTTACTAAACCTCTAGGTTTTTCTATAATTACTGATGTAGGAGAGAAAAACATTTAAAATCTGTGTTTTGGAAAGTGGCTTAACTTTCATGTTTAAGCCAGCACTGTATACATACTTTGTTTAGACTCGGCAGATGCACAGAGCAACTTGCAGGGGCTCAGGGTGATGCACGGTATCTCCTTTTAGCTTGTGTGGGGTGAATAGCTCAGGCTATCAAAACACCTGACACTGATGTGAGAGAATCCTGGTGTACACAGAAAAGAAGATTTTAGAATAAAATTCCTTGGTGATGCTGTGATGATTTTGATTTTTTTTTTTTTTTTTTTTTTAAACCAGCATGGAAGCTAATTCATTATCTGTTTGGCTGTGGGAAGAGGAATTTTTCTGATGCTAGCTACTTACGTAACGAAAAAGGGTATTGTCCTTATTAGCTTGTAACATCAGAAAATCCTTTTTATTAGCTTTATTTTTCATGAAATCTTTAGCGCTATCCATTTTGATGTATCAGTGGCTGGATAACTGAAGAAAAAACACTCAGTTATATAGATCAAGATATTTCAGTACTCTCTCTGTAAGTTATATTTATGATTGACTTTGGAGTGGCTTCTTTACAGATTACTTATTTAATTCAGACATCTATGTGTATGTCCGTTCACTTTTATCACACACTAACACATCAGCTCTGTAGTTTTAGGAACTGAAATACAAGATGTTGATCACTTAGTAGACTGCTTAAAAATGAAGATACCAGTATTGACAAGTACACTGCAACTGAGAGAGGAATTTGAGCAAGAAGTGAGAAGAACGGTAGGCCTATTGTATATTGAAGATCTCAGCTGGCCAGGATTAGGTGTTGTAAGGTAAATTTTTCAATATTTTCTTCATTATATATTTGGATAGACTGTGTATTAACAGAAAGGAATATGTGATTGGGTCACAACAACCCCAGGCAACGCTACAGGCTTGGGGGGGGAGTGGCTGGAAAGCTGCCTGGCAGAAAAGGACCTGGGGGTGTTGGTTGACAGCCGGCTGAATATGAGCCAGCAGTGTGCCCAGGTGGCCAAGAAGGCCAACGGCATCCTGGCTTGTATCAGAAATAGTGTGGCCAGCAGGAGTAGGGCAGTGATCGTCCCCCTGTACTTGGCCCTGGTGAGGCCGCACCTCGAATACTGTGTTCAGTTCTGGGCCCCTCACTCCAGGAAAGACATAGAAGTGCTGGAGCGTGTCCAGAGAAGGGCAACGGAGCTGGTGAAGGGTCTAGAGCACAAATCCTATGAGGAGCAGCTGAGGGAACTGGGGATGTTTAGTCTGGAGAAAAGGAGGCTGAGGGGAGACCTTATCGCTCTCTACAGCTACCTGAAAGGAGGTTGTAGTGAGGTGGGGGTCGGTCTCTTCTCCCTAGTAACAGATGACAGAACAAGAGGAAATGGCCTCAAGTTGCTCCAGGGGAGGTTCAGATTGGACATTCGTAAAAATTTCTTCACTGAAAGGGTTGTCGGGCATTGGAACAGGCTGCCCAGGGAGGTGGTGGAGTCCCCATCTCTGGGGGTATTCAAAAGATGTTTAGATGTGGCGCTAAGGGATATGATTTAGTGGGGGACTTGGTAGTGATATGTTAATGGTTGGACCCGATGATCTTGGAGGTCTCTTCCAACCAAAACGATTCTATGATTCTATGTGATCTCTTTAGTGGTGATTTGTATGTATTGTTTGCTGATTAGTATCTGCTTTGCACCCAGTTGAAGCTTTTGAGTGCTTTGTTTAAAAAAATACCTTTTTAATGTTGCTTACTTTGAGATTTATTTTTTTTTAAGAAAAGCTGAAGAGCTGTTTCAGCAAAATTAGGGCAACAGTTCTAATATTGGAGGCAGTGTGTGGATCTGTTAGATGGATATGTAATATGCAAGTGCATCCTACTGTATAACTTAGATTTTTATCTATAATGGGATTCACTAATATACTGAATAAAACCCTTCAAGTGTCTGTTCTGATCCTCTGATACTGTCTGCTGGGAAGGATTCTGTATAGTCAAAACAGCTGAAGTATAATCAATATATTACCTAGAAATCTGTTGTGTTCAGTTAAGTTTGCAGCAGCAACCTCCTCCCACCCCAAAATCTCTGATGACAAGTGCCAATAAACTTGTTGATCTAAGCTGTAATGTTTTGAGGTTTTTGGTTCGTAAAATACAGAAATTTGTACAAACGTGCTAAATGTCTATATATTTTTGTATGTACTGTAAAGTGAAATTACTGTCTTCTGGCTTGGTTTGAAGATACAACTATCACAGTGATGGGAAGAATGACGACAAACAAGAAAAAGAACTAGAAAAAATCAATACAGAACTTTTGAAAAAATTAAATGAACTGGAGTCGGATCTCACTTTTTCTTTGGGTAACTACACTGTTTAAAAAACTTCTGTTCAAGCTAATAGTTACTTTACTGGTGGTGTTATGATGGTTCAATAGGTCATTTGTACATAGGTCATTATAATGCAAAATTACACTGCTGCGTATATGGTTATTGTAGAAACGACGTCTTTAACTTTGTTTCCTCTTCACCTCTGTTTCAGTTGGTAAATGTTCAGCAGGGTGAGCAAGGTGCACTATTCTCAGAAATAATTGTGAAAACTGACTTACGAGCAACTAGACCAAAAAGTGTTTCCATGTCAGAAAGAATAAAAGCTGCAGTGTGCCTCTTTGTAGACTGAGCCTTCTCAGTTAGTGCCGTATCTAGTGAAAAGCAGATCTCATTCAAAACCCACTGACCAGTTCACTGCTTTCTGTGGGTAGATTAAAAGCTTCAGATGACTTTCATGATAATTAGCAGCACTTTCACATTTACATAGTGCCACATAGCTGAAATAATATTAATTTGCTTACTCAGAACTCTGATCTTTTTCTAGTCAGCTTTCAAAAACTAAGTGCCCTAGAATTGTGGAACAAAATAATCTGTAAACAGCAGAAAGTAACGAGTTTAAAGCATGTTCAATCCTGATATTTATTATACTACTCCTTGGCTGTATAAAATATCCACTGTTTTTCTTGTTTAGATGATGTTTTCTCTTCTCTTTTTGAAAACCCACAGGGCTGAGCTTTTTTAGTCTGCATAATTTATACCTATGCAGATACTGCCCTTAATTACTGAAGTGTGTGTGTATGTATGTATTAGGATTTCCAGATTCGCAAGCATGAGTGTTGCACCTGTTGTGAGAATGCATTCTTGTACATCACAAAGACTTGATTCTCCCTGTGCTCACAGGTCCAGAATTTGGAGGGCAGAAGAACTGCGTTTATATCGGCATGGTAACTGAGGATCTGGATGTGTCAGAGTTAGTTGAAACTATTGCAGCAACAGGCAGAGAAATTGAAGAAAATTCGAGAGTACGTATTAATTAATCACAGAGCATTTCAGCACCTTTTTTTTTTTTTTTTTGCCCCTTCCATATTGGCTTCAGGACATGGTTTTGTTTTTTGTGATAGTAAAAATTGTACTTGCCTGCAACAAACTGGGTTAATTACTGTGGCAGTAATAATCTGTGTTCACATAAGGAGAACTTTTGTTACACGATTATGATATTCTGAGGATGTCCTGATTTCTGTTCATGGTCCTGTGTTCAGTAGTTCTAATGAAAAACTTTAGTAGTACTGAAATAGGCTCATTTTATTGCTAAAATTTAAGCTGTCAAAAAAAAGTGGGGGGGTAGGGACTGGTGTTTCTCATCACTGATAGGTGCAGTGGGATTGAGACTGTTTGTACCAGCTTTAAGATAAGACTGTGCCCTAAAATGTGTGAAAAATTTTAAATTGGTGGCTTAAAAATGGAAATTACAAATTACCTGTTGAAGTAATAAAGCTGATGATGCAAATCCTTTTTGTAAATGCATTGACCTGATTAGAGTTCTCCAAATGTTCTCTACAGTAGAATTCCTAAATGACGTGCATCACAAATGAATGCCTGTCCTTTCATTCCTCTAGCGTTGGGCATTTAATTTCCTCACCTAAAAAATAAATAGAACTTCAGAAATCGTTTGCCTGTTCTACCCATGGGAGTAAGTTGATTTTGGCAATGAAACTTTTTCTAGCAGTGTTTTCTGGAGACTTTCTGCCCACGGTTGACTTCCTATGCTGTTTTCAGGGTGAGATGAAAGATGTAGAGTACTTAAGTTTTTTAACTGTTGTAGTTGAGAGATTAGGAACCAAATGTTGGAATATGGGCCACTCTGATCCTGAAGCTTCCAGGGAAGAACAAAGAGTAGTGGAGGACTCGGAAAGGTGCATTCTTCGGAACTAGCCACAATAAATCTGTGGTACTGAAAGGATCTTACACCATTTGATCAAAAACTGAGAAGTGGAACCAATCTGTGAGAATGACACTTGCATCATTTAGATAAGTGATGTTTGGTACAAGAGGCAAGCTTTTAGAAAAAAACTACGCCATTATCAGCAAGCCCTTAGGCCATACAGCTAAGTACACTGAAAGGCAGAACCAAAATTTAAGACAAACATCTTGACTGGACCAGGAAACACAGTGGTTTTTCCTTGTAGTCTAAATGCAACCCTGTTGCGCTCCCTTCTGTAGTCACTACGTGGGGTATTTAGCTTGCTGTGATGATCAATTCCTGGCTTGCCTCCCCCCCAGGGGAAAGGAGCAGCTTCCTCTTTTTCCTTTGTTTTTTATTAACTGACAGTAACCCAAAGTTTTGGCATTTTGGAGGAAGTGCCTGTCAGCTAGGCCTTGTGCAATATTAAAACCCACATTAAGTTATGGAAATTGGCATTTGTCTTGCACATGACAAAATTGTAACTTTGTTTTTTGATCTCTTGGGGTTGTTCATTTATTGCCTCTGCAGCTCTCCCAGTAAGCTGCTTCTCCTTTGCAGTGTAAAACATCACTGATGCTGGCATAGGATGCCACAGGGATCAGATTGGCAGTGGTGCATTAAATTTGAAAACCAAAGTTGAACCTGTAGCTAGACTGACACATACCTGGTTAGACTTACTGTGAGGCTGGTTTAAGTCCTGGGCACTTATGGAAACCCAAATCTACTCTATAAACCTAAAAATTCTTCCCAGTCAGATTCAGCATCTGATGAATGCTGTTGTGCTAAGCAGATCTTTGAAGAATTTGAGTCACAGGCTCATTTCTAAAGAAAAGAAAAATATGTACCATTCCTGTTTAAAATGACATTCTGTCCTCTGGGTGTATCTTTTAAAAATCCTGCAGTCAGCCTGTACATTGTTTAATTTACAGTCATAATGAAATAATGCTTGTCAAATACTGTCTTAAAGTAGAAAAATATCCGACTACCATGTTTACATCCTCAAAACCTCAACTAAAAAGACAATTTCAAGTCCAAATAATATATATAATAATATAATTTCTGGTTTTTATTAGCTGTTGGAAAACATGACTGAAGTTGTTAGAAAAGGGATACAGGAAGCACAACTTCAGCTTCAGAAAGCAAATGAAGAACGACTTCTGGAAGAGGTAAGGCTATAAAAATTAGTTATCTAGGTAACTTGAAATAACTTGTCACAGCAGAAGTAGCTTGCTCACCAGACTGTTTAATTCTGTACTTTGCAGGGACTGCTACGACAAATACCTGTAGTAGGCTCTGTGCTGAACTGGTTTTCTCCATTCCAAGCCTCACCAAAGGGAAGAACATTTAATTTAACAGCAGGTAGGACTCAGTGCATCTGCAGCCATGTTACGCTGTCGTTTGAACTGTTTCCAATTTTATACTGAAATTGCAACACACGTTCTTGTGCTGATTTGATCGTGAGTGACATAATCCACCCTCAGGATGTAAAAGAACATGCTCTTCACTGTTTCTGTAAAACCCAGTAAGACAATCTTCTAACCTCACTTGTACAGTTTACATTTTGTTCTTGCATGTTGAGTCACATTAAAAAAGCTATATTAGACATTGGCATTTATTAATAGAGGAATCATTTCTGTGACTTTTGGCTACACATGCTGCAAAGGTTTGGTGTTTATGCTGTGTTTATAAATATGTAAGCTAGCAGGGTAGCTCAGGTCTTAGAACGTTGCTTCCCCATGTATGTGCATATGTATCCTCTTGAGCGTGCTTGCAAAGTGGCACTCAGATGTTCCGCTGTGCTACTGGAACTTGATGTCTCTGAAATCCTGGTTTGAGATATCATCTGGCTATTGCCACATTGATAAAGTACTAGTTTGCATGCTAAATGGCGCAAGGTCTGACAAGGACAGGCTAAAACTAGCTAGGACTAGCGTGAACCTGGCTTTGTGGGAGACAGTAATGAATGGAATATTACAATGTAAAAGGCTATTATTTTACTCATATATTGGTAATTCACGTCTGGTGATGTGAAAAGAACTGTCTATAGCTTTTACATCATTAAGACTGGTGTACTAACACAATACTTTCTGAAATTATAAATTTTCACTGTAAAAATTGTAGCAGAGTCTTAAGAATATTCCTGAACTCAGCAAAGTGTCTGTCAGACCTAGAACAATAGCCCAGCTGTCTGTGTGTCTCTGAACAGTGAGGAAGGCTTTCTGCTGTATTTGGGATATTTCTTTCTAATTCTTGATGCACCAACCGGAAGGTTCTTATGGCAGAGAACAGCAAGGTTGCCTTGGGAACACTTACCCCCCTCATAGCTAGATACTCCTTCCGAGTGCACTGCTCAATAGCTTGCACCTGGGAATATGTCAAGTGCCCAGTGGAGAAGGGGAAAAGGAACACTGGGTGTAGCAGTGTTGTGAAGCAAGTGTGAGGGGAAACTTTATTCATCTCTGTAAGTCTCAGCACCAAGTCCTCAGGTACTTGGAAATGGATTACCACCAAGTGGCAGTTTCAACTCAGCCTAGCACATGCAGTTACAGAAATGTGCAGTAAAAATAAGTGTTACATACCTTATAAATACAGATGAGCAGAAAACTTGTCTAGTTTGTGCTATATTGAACTTGATACTTTTTTTTAACATGCAGGCTCTCTAGAATCCACAGAATCTACGTATGTATCAAAAGCCCAAGGAACAGGCACTACTCCACCACCAACTCCTACTTCCAGCCTTGCAAAGCAAAGACTTCCCGGTAAGTTTCTATGTCTTAGTTTTATTTCTAAAATTTGCTAAAACATCTGCCATCTGGGTTGCATGACACAGGAAGACACACATGATTTTCCATATTTCATAATATCTGGAACTAGAGCTCATCTTCTAGTGCCTTAAAAACCTTAATTTAAACATGGCACGGAATGCCACCCCAATCCATTTTCTACCCAAGAATTCTTCCTGTGACTACAGGAAGTTGTTATCCCATTAACTAACAACTGCTTATGAAGTCTGGAATCTTCCTCTGGAATATTATGAGGTTACTGAGTTTTAAAAATTAGCAGGTAAACAAGCCAAAAGTTTTATTTGAAATAAAAGCATAAATAATGTGTAATCATGTATTTGAGCAACTGCATTTCTGTGGCTACGTAGTGTTTTGTGAACAACGTAATTCTAAAGTGAGGATCTATTAAATCTATGGCACTTCCTGTGTAGTTGTATTAGTAATTAATGTTGATTTGACTGGCAGGAAAAGCATAGTTTTAACTTGCCTTCTGAGCTGGTTGGCTTCCAGCCTGCGATTTTCAGTGCAAGTTTTTACCCTGGAATGACTTCACTGTGCACACGGACAGCTTTTTTTTCAGCTGAACTCCAACAGTCTCTGTGTACATGGGATCAAATCACGGATGCTATTGCCTTGCATACATATCTGTCACTGCAAGCAAGTAGGTCTACGTTTAAGATACAAGTTAGCACCCAAACAAAATCTTATTTCTTTGCAGTTGTACAATTCAGATACTTTCTTTGAAACTTAACAACTTGTGTGTACTACATTTTGTATTTGCTGCCTTCATTGGTACTGTGTTCTTCAAACTCTTTACAGGTCAGAAAATTTTTAAAAGGTCTCTAAGAAGTTCTGATGCATTCAGTGAGACCAGTTCAGTCAGCCACTGCGATGACCTGGAGAAGATGGATCAGAAACCCCCAGCTCTATCCCCTGGCCAAGAGCAAGCACCTTTGGAGACAGAAACCCCAGAGCAGCAGAAGGAGGCGGCACAGGCAACACAGACGGACACTGAGGACGTTCAGAGTGACAAATCGCCACATGACTGCACAAAGGTAGAGGAACAAGAAAGTCAAAGATAAAACCCAGACTGTGGCTTTCAGACTTTGCAGAGGAAGCCCATGCCCTGGGAGGCAGGGTATTAATGATGCATTTAAAATGTGAACAGTGCCACACATTAGTACAGTAATAACTACTGTAACTTATTAACTGGGATTTTGCACAAATATAGATTCCCCCCATGGGACAGAGATTTGTCTTATCATACACTTGTTACAGTTGCTTTAATCCTCTACATGTCAGTGTCACCAAAGTACTAGTGAAATTTATTAACTGCTCATAAACATTTGTAAAAACAATTGGCAGTTATCCTTCCTGTAGGAATCTAAGCATGACGATAGTTGCTAACTAACCAATCAGCCATACACAAGATTAAGAATACAGTTGCACCCAATAATTGTAAAATGATCTTATTTTATGTTAATACACTTAAAAAATAATCAACTGCCAATTGTTCACCTTTTTAATATTTAAAATTCAGTTTAGCCTCTCCTGCAAAACATCTGCTGAAGTCACACTAGCTCTGTTTTGCTTCTATTTTTTACCTTACAAAGAACATTGCCAAACAGCTGGGTGCGGTGAGTGTTAGGGATGGCTGCCTGTGTATATAGGAGCCCCTGAACAGGACTCTGCCATCAGCCATTCCTTCCTGCTGGTTATGACTTGACCCGTTCAGCTAAGGCCCTGGGTACAGTGGGGACCAAGTTAATGAGGTTTAGAAAGAAATAGTGCCTCTGCATGCCTAAACGGCTTCTTGCTTCTGCCACTGGAAAGAACCACCAATGCACCATTATTTTCCTTTGCACGGCATTTATAAACCAAATACTATTGAACACATTTATGTAGTGTAACTGGAGTTCTTTCTGTTGTGTATTTTTAAACATAGTTGTAGTAAAGCTTGAAAAACCAATACATTTGCGATGGTTTCAACACTTATTTTTTGAACAACAGTAACTTACCTATGGTAGGAATTGTACAGATTCAAAGAAGTTATATAGGTTATCTACACTACAGCACAACGTCATAGTGTCTAGGACTACTTAATGCACAAGCAAGGCTTTGGATAAATCAAAAGCTAACATGTAGAAGTCTGTCCGTTGTCCCCCCCAGATTATCTTAATCACTTCGCAAATTTTCAGAGCCTCTTGTGGAAAGGAGATCTTTGGAAAAGCTTGCTTTCCCCAAGGTACCTGATTTTGAGGAAAACCATCCCATCACTATAGAACTGGATACAAGTACTCTAGTTTGTCCATTTGGTTTTTGTTGTTTTTTTTTTTCTCCTCCCTAAAAGATATAAATTAACACCATAATGGCTAGAGTAGTAGCAGGACTTACTTTGATAATCTGAAAAATCTGGAGTTTTTGAATTGTACTGTCACCTGATCTGACTTTCAGCTTCTGGATCCTGTGGGGCTGGGATGCCATGAATAAGGTTAATTTTGCTGTTGGGGTAATTTATGTAAATCAGAGTGCAATTTTTTTCTAAAGTGCAAAACCAATTAAGTTGACTAGTCTTCCTCATTGGTTTCTTTGGTGCAATGAAGTATGTTAATAAGAGTAATTTGTTGGGGATAAAGTTATCACCACAAGGATTAATTTTTAATGTTTTTATATTTGGAAGTGTTAAACCAGTAGTTCTGTTGGAATGAGCTTCATTCTTTAGATACTGAATGTTTCAATAAAGATTCTTCAAATTATTACTCTTGAATTAAGTTTTGTTGAAGGATACTTCCCTCTGTTTCAGTAACCTTTAGGTGTAGGCAACTTACTTTCACTTTGTGCGGAAAATCATTTTCTAAAGTACACATCAGTGTAATGACTTCCCTTCTCTGGCTCTCAGCACTGCTACCTCTCTCTACCTGTGCCGATCCAATTACTGCACTGGAGCAGTAGCACATAAACAACAGAGCCAAATTCTTACTCCAAAGTAGCAGTGATTCCTCTGTAAACAATGCAGAGAAAGCAAGTTGCTTCTGTCAAAATATTTTATTTTGAAAAGCACAGGAACAATAATGTTTGTGACCAGCAAAATCCTTTTTGCAACAAATTGCTCTTCTTGCAAGACTATACTTCCCTAAAGCAGTTGTGGTGGTTGGTTCCAGGTTAGATCTTGCCAGAACAAACCTGTTCCCACAAGCCTTCTTCATTTTTTTTGTAGATGCGAGGTTTCCTGTCAGGAAACAGGGAGCGAGATGGAAATGGATGTTCTTTTAAAAATGTTAATGTAGATCGAATGTGGGAAACAAAGTGAGGTGGCTCAGCCAGGGGCGATGTGGAAAGATTCTGAAAAACAAGAATGTAGCAAGAGCTGCTTGACATTCAGAATACAAAGTTCTCAATTATTCTGCCTTTTAATAAGATTATTTCCCACCCTCCCCAGCAGTACATTGGGAAAAGTTTTGACAGACTCTACCCCTCTCTCTACTCAGCTAAAAGGAAAAAAAAAAAAAAAAAAAAAGTCAGTTTCAGGTACCTGTAAAATCTGTTTATCATCTTGTTCCAACCAGAAATCCACATGTGGGAAAGGCCTCCAGAAATAAGGCCCAATATGTAGTTGTTCCATCTTTGCATCGTAAATGTTAGTCAGCTGTAACAACACAGGGAGCCTTCAGAGTTAGACAGGGCTTACACAGACGAAAGAGGCAGCAAATGCACTTAATCTGGAAGGTCTTAAGCTGTAGCTTCTGTCTTAGACATACTGCGTGCCAGCTCAGCTCCACTTCATTCCTATTGCACTAAGATTAACCAATTACTCTGACAAACAAGACATTAAACTGCACCAGCAAACCCAGAACTGAAAGATACTGCTGGGATTATGCCCATGACCTGAATCTCTTTACATAAGCTATCCTGCTGAAAGCTGTAGGGCTAGTCGTAACAGCACATGAGAGCGCTGTACTTCCAAGGCAAGGCTTACCCTGGCAGTTGAAAGCTCAGAAGGGGTTTGATCTCTACCCGCTAGCCTTTGCCTCTGCTTTTCCATCTTTCTCAGTCATTTTGTTGCTGACAGAACACTACCAAAGCATTTTTTCCTCAAACTTTTGACGTTTCATTGCCCCTAATGGGTCTCCCAGCAAAAATACCCTTTCTTCCCCTGTTATTTTTACTCACTGTTGCTCCTGTTAAAACATGGGCTGAACGCAAATCCTCATCCGGCCCTTTTTCTGGGAAGGTTGCAGGGAAAATCTCTGCTGTTTTAACATTCACAGCTGGTAGGAAATAGAGTTTAAATACAGAAACAATTAATTCTTACAAAACACTTGTTTAAAATGACCATGTCCCCAACACAACTATGTGGCAGCAACTTTAGAACCCATCAAATACTATTCTTGTATTTCTCACCCCTTCACCTGTGATGATAGCATATTTCTACTTATTTTGCTTTGGCAGCATTTCAATATTCCAGAAGAACATTTTCAGAGATACTTAAACTAAACTAATTGGAAAAAAACACAGAATGAACAATGAAAAGAAGGCTGAATTCTACCCCCAAAGGTTAGTACAGTAGCTTGTTATTGACAAAATCCTAAGTATAGTTAAGTGAAAAAAATCTGCTTGCATTTGTACACAGCCCCTTCCCTGTGTGCATGCCCCTAACTGTGGTACCGGAAGAAAACTTCTGTTTCTGGCTACGCCTCAAACAGCGGCACTTGACTTTTAGGACAGGCTTTACCTAGTCACTAAAAGCAGCCCATTTACTATTGGAATCTGAAAAGCAATCCAGTTACAAAAAATTAATTGAATTCTAATTTAACTCACCTATTCCATAAATAATTGGAAAGTGGATATCCTTTTCTTCTCTGTCATTTAGTTCTGTAAGGGAAAAAAAAAAATAAGTCAAACTTATAGGGCTTTGGATTTTTTTCTGAGCAGCGTTCCTTTTGTTGTGTTTAATCACAGCAGAACAGATCTGATGTTGCATAAAGACAGAAAAAAACAAGGAAGCCTAAAAGACATATGGAAAAGAAGGTACAGGTCAGTAACAACACGCTTGGGGTCTGGAGTAGAACTCTATCCCCTAACAGTATGGCCAGCTCCAGCCAGCTGTCACTCCGCTTTCTGTGCGGGCAAGTTATAGGGAAAAAAAACCACAATGCAAAACTACCACAATGCCCAGTTTCAAAGATGTAAGTCACCAACGGCACTGAAATGCAAAGATGATGGAAATTACTACTTGTTTTATGTGACACCACACCTTATGAACTAACTGAGTGAGTTTATGAATTCATTTGAACATGCAGGAGGCAGCTCTAACAACCCGGCAGGTCGAAGGCCCCTCAGTGCCCTTCTCAATTGCCTCTTAAGCCAGCCATAGACACGCAGCCTCTTTCCACGAACAAAGGTGGTAAAATAACCTGGTAACAATCACGGGTGGTTCTACTGTCAGTTGCATTTCAGGAGAGAATCCTCGCTGCATTGTCTGTTTGACATCACCACACACACTACCGGCAAAAAAACTACCAAGTACAAATCGTTATGGAGGGCTCATGCTGTTCTTTCTTACAGGACAGATAAAAAAGCTGTGTGACCCCTGCACTTTGATTTCAGGGGCTAAAGATACTTCAAAACCCAAGGAAACATTTTCTTACCTGTTACGCAGAAAGTCACTAAGTGAACATCATCTGGTTGGAGATCGAATGCTCCTACAGCAACAACGATAGCAGCAATGTATAAGACTGACTGGTGGCAAAGCAGGTGCTGTATATAGACGAGGGGGCATTACCAGTGCTGCGCACTGCAGAATAGATGGGCAGAGATACCTAACGCACTGTCCCTAGATAAGGCAACAGAGCAAAAAGCATTTTGCAGATTTGCTTCAAACTAACTGTTACAAAATTAAAGCCACAGCTACTAAACATAACAGTAATTTGCACAGAGCAGTCACCTGTAATAGCAAAAACATGCTAAAAAAGTTGTGCCACTTATGCCTTTTAGTGTCACTGGTTTAGCTCTGGCATTACATCAGCTCTGCTTTACATCACTATACATTTAACAGCTTATATTTAAACATATTTTCCTAAAACGTTACATATACAGTGAGCAAACCCCGTCTTTCATTAGCTGTATTTTAATTATGCTTTTCACCATCCCACACACCAGAAAAAAAACCTTCTCTTTTTTCGAAGTGCTGATAGCAATACAATGTTATTGTTTCAAATTGTAACTTGATGCATGAAAAGCAGAAGGTTGAAAAAAAATACACTTCATTCTGTACGGAACTCTCACACGACATAGAACACAGCTAACAGGAATCACTAGGTGCGATGGCCACGAGGGCGCATCCCAGGACCTTTGCTGGTTCTGTTTTCCTTTTTCTTTATCCCCCGGGCCACCTCCCTCCAGTCCTGACACCTGTCCCCGTCCCTGTCCCTTCCCCGTTCCAGTGGGGCCGAGGCTTCTCCACACTCCGCAAGTGCTTAGCACAAGCCAGAGTACTTACAGGTGAGCAGGTACTTTACGTTTCCAATTTGTTTGTAAAGCACCGCAATCACTTCTCTGGACTATAGATTTTATAAACAGACATAACATCTTTCATCAGACAATTCCAAACAATAATTAAATTTTACCTCATCACATTAAGGTATGAAATGAGCAGTAACTAATGAAGGCACCCACATGTATAGATTTAGACAGGGACAACACTTGACCAAGATCACGTAGCATATCAGCAGCAGAGCCAGAAATCAAGCCCAGCTGAGCTGCACCCCAGTTCTACAGGCTAGAATATAAGCCAGGAAGACACTGCAAGTTTAGACCCTCCATCCCACACACTGGCCACATGCGAGCCTCAGAAGTCCCCTCTCCACACCAAGTCCTCAGGTAGAGAAAACACCCTTCAAAGCGAATCCAGATTTCTTTCCATTAAATGACAGGGGGCTCAGATTACAAACAAACTTTACCCAAATCCAGTCAGAACTTTTTTTTTTTTTGACATGAGAGTGGAAAAAACGTGAACTTACTAAGAAGCTGATTAGTAAGTTTTTGTGATAACTGCCTATCATCATTGAAACCTCCAACTAGGTGCACTTCCAGCCTAACAGAGATGGAATAACAGGAAACAGCAGTTAAAAAGACATCCCAAAGTGAACAGCTTTACAAAATAATCCCCAGCCCAGACTGCAAAGCAATCATTAGAGAAGCCTCACTTGTTACAGTCACATGCGCCAAGTTGTTTTGTATTACATAGCAAGTTATGGTTATTCCATTCTGAACACTTCAGGAATCATCCAGGAAACAGCACAAATTAGAAACTTGAAGAGGCATTACGTGCATGCAACTCTACCCCAGCAGTATCTCTGATGGTCAGCACCTCTGGTTTGGACTGAACTTAGTAACCACCTTGCAGTTCCCAAGAAAAGGTTAATTAAACATGAAGAATTTTAGTCCCGTGACCTTGCAACTACTCTGGACCGTACAGCAAGGTTCTTCTCTGATAAGTGTCTATGTAAAGACAAGTCCTGACAAACCATGAGCTTTCAGAGACTGTATCTTCTAAGTTCCTTGAGTTTTTGTTCTTATCAAACTACAGGGGGAAAAAAACCCACATCCAGAAAGAACCTTGTTTGCTAAATCCCGTTTCAGAGCTTTTTTTTCGCCACTGGCCCCCCTCCTTTTTTTTTTTTTTTTTTTTTTTTTAAATGTGGGACTTAGAAAAATCCCAGATGGATTCTCAGATCCCAAAAGAATTTACAAGACCAACAGCTGGGAAGGAAAAATAGAACATAAAATCAAAACCAGTTGTATGGAAAATTTTGCACATCTGAAATGAAAGCTGACTGGGAAAAGCAGACACAAAACCTCACAAAGGCATTTTGCAGAGGCACTATTCGGAACAGAACCATGCTTTAAACCACTGCTAAAAATACCCTCAAAATCATCATCAAAGAAATCATTTTCACTTTACACGTGGTTCCTGATCAAGAGATATTTCCTGCACAATTACCTTGTCTGAACCCCATATAATCACATAAAAATTCCCCACCTTACAGACTGCGATAACCTTTGTGAAAAACAGTACACAAGAAATAAAAGAGCAGAGCTGACCTTCCATATCCTGTAGCATTAGAGAAAGATTTTACTGAACTCATGATGAGCGACACCTCAGCTTCCGTGTCTGATCCGTCGCAGTGTGTCAAGCAGGTAGCTCCACTGCCTGAGGAAGACATGAGAAGATAGCTAGTTAATGACGCTGTTGGAGGCTACCCTAATACTCAGTTAACTCAGTAACAGTTTACACTACGATAGTAAACCTTCTCACTTTCTCTCCGGACAGCAGCTGCCAGCAGAAGATACGGGCTGACTGAATGAGGCAATAACCTCTTGGTGTGCCCCATTATAAAATCACCAGAACTCACGTGAAGGGTACAAGTGCCCTTTGAACCAGGACCAGGCAACATCTCTAATGTCAGAAATCCAGGCACATAGCGAGGATCTTTCCACAAATTCCACCTCTGTTATCACCAAACCCTGCACGCCCAAACTGCTGAACACAGCCAAGGTCTGCCACTGCCACTGCCCGCTGGCCGTGGGAGCAGATGAAGTTTAGGATCTGCTCACTGAGCAACCAGAACATGGAATCTCTGGCACTAAACACGCCAACTCTTTGAACATCAGTTAATACATCATGTCACCTTTTGAGATTCAAGTTTATATAAACATAATTGCAGTTTATTTTATTAATGCAGCATAAATCAATACTAATTCATTACTTCAGAGTTTTGTTCTGAACATCCTTTAAAGATACCTGTGTGGCGGAGCACAACTATGTGGCAGGTAGTTGCATCATCTGATCCAAGAATGGAAACAGAACCTATTTTAAAGGAGAGAAACATTGTAAGAACTCCGCTCTAACAATCACTGCTTCAGTAGAAGAAAAAATGTTTATGTTATTACATACCATCTTTAGGGGTAGTCACCGCAAATTCTCTCTGCTGGACATAGAGAAGACCTTTGGGTTCCACAATTTGAGCAGGCTGACTTCTTAGAAGTTTTGCCTTTTCCTAAAGATAAATGATAATAGAGACTACAGTGGCTGAATTCTCAGGTGTATCCATTACTTCATAGAAACATCACCTCTGAAAAGCAAAGGGAGCCAGGTCAGAGAGAAACACACATATTTTGTATTATGCAATATTCTGCATTTTGAGAATTTTTCACTTTCCTGCCACTGATCTAGTTAATCGTTAAATCCCATCATCCCATATACACACAAAACCCCTTTCCCTGCTTTATAGATGATAAAATGGAGGTACAACAAAAAGTAATAGGGCTTGGCCAAGATTACATTAGACAATACCAGAACTGATCTTGGAAGTTTAATCAGGGCAGGAAACTTTTGAAATGTAAAAGTTTCAGTCTTCTACTGCCACAATCCAGCATATTTATTTAGTACTTATCAAAATATTGCTATTTATTAGCCTGCTTAGTGCATGGAAAACCCAGCTTCCTGGGCTGTGACTACTGCCGTGGTCTGTCACAGACCTGCTGGGTCGGCAGTGAATTTCCATCCTGGGGTTCAAAAAACACTTCACAGTTTTATCAAATTTGCACTGGTTTTCTGCAAAAACTCGGTTTCCATGAAGCAGCATTTTCCGATGAGAAACATCTTCCCAGCCAGCTCTACTCAGCAGTTCAAGGCTCACAGTCCGCCGTTAGGATTACATTTATATACTGAAAGTGAGGTTAGTACCTTCCTAAAAGTTACTATTTTGACTTTTATCCCCACTTTTTGTTATTTTGCACACAGGGGCAGCCCGGCCCGGCCGACGCACCCACCAGCCCGCAGGGGCCGCGGCCGGCCGCGCAGCTCACGCCCCAGCCAGCCGCTCTTCGCCTCAGGGCATTTACCGCTAACCCCCCAGGGACGCTGATTTTACTTCTTTTCAGTCCACTCGTGTCCTGTCGTTGTCACAGTGCGGGGAATGGGCGGTGCAGAGCCGCGCTCCCCCGCGCCGGGCCGCCCCAGGCCGGGCTACCTCAGCGCGGGGCCGCCCCTGCCCGGGCCCCCTCAGCGGGCGCCGCCTCAGCCCGCGGCCGCCCCGCTCCGCCACCCGTTTCGCCCGGCCGAGGCGGCGGGTTTTCCCGCGGGCACCCCCGCCCCGCGGCCCCGCTGCTCCTCCGCACCGCACTGCACGGCCGGGCAGGGCGGGCCCCGCCGGCGGGCCCCTTCGCGCCGCCACCGCCTCCTCACCTCGAGGTGCGGGTAAGCGCGGATCATGTCCCCCGTGGGCCGGGCCAGGTCGATCCGCTCACCGTTAATCAGCAGCGGCATCTCGGGGAGCGCCCGGGCCCGGGGCGGGAGGCGGCGCCGGCTCCGCGCTTCCTCCCGAGGGCCGCGCGGGGCGCTGGGAAACGGCGGCGGCGGGGAGCCGGGGCTCGGCGGGAGGGCTCGGCCGGGGCGGGGTCTGCGGCGGGCGGGCGGGCGGGCGGGGAGCGGTCCGGGCCCGGGCCCTCCCCGGCCCGCGGCGAAACCGCCTGAAGCCGGGTCAGAGGCACTGACAGAAAACATGCCCGGTCATGTCACCGCCGAACGATCGCAACACGTTCGCGTTGCATAAATCCCCCCTCCTCCTGTGACTGCGAGATTATCCGTAAATTGTAAGAAACCGTTTTGGAAATAACCATGATAAAATCCCAAATTTACAAATAAACCCACACCTCTATCCTCCCCCCAGCAACCACAAACCTAAATTTTCAGACAATCCCAAAGATGACAGTTTTTCCTTAAAAGACGAAGCGTTTCTCCTCTAGTTGTTCGTGCATGAACAGTAAGAAAAACAATCGTGGTAGCAGCAGAGCTAAACTCACTCCGCAGGGAGCGCGGCCAGCCAGGGCACCACGGGCTGCTCACAACCAACAAAATCCCCAGCACCCTAGCTCTACCTTCCAAACCGTTTTCACTAAAGTAAACAGTTATAGCAGATACGTTCTTCAAAAGATACCTTGTATTTCTCAGGTAAGGCAAAATTTCCACCTCCGAATCCGCATTCCTCTCACTACTGATGTATTTACAGAACAAAGTCTCTTTAGCAAAATGCCAGCACCTGCCAGCTCACCTGTCTGCCATTACACTAAGCAAACCAGACCTATCACAGCAGAGATTACAGAAACACTGCGGAGGTCCTAATCGAATTTTTGTTTTAAGCAAGCCCCTTTAGTATACGAATGTTAACTGTGCAACTTCAGTACAGACAGTTCAATGCCTAAACATTTGTAATGTTACACTTTGTGTCGCTTATGTCTGCCTTTTTTCGCTGTTAATGAGACGTGGAAGTTCCTGAATCATGTACCTGGTACTACGACTTGGAAAGTTTTACGCAGCCTCATTTTGCAAGAAATGACTGACTACATTGCTAAAGACATGAAAGTGAAAGAACAGAAAAAGGCAGCTTTTGCTGTTTACGTGAGAAGGGTTCTTCTATACCAGGAGAGAATGCAATTATTTCAGATGGAAATATATTGTTTATTGTTCAGGACTGACAGGACTAAAATTAAAAACAAAAACCAAGTCTTAATTTACCCGATGATGAACAGATCCACTGACATATTTTGCAGTATCATCCCCGAAACTCATTTTGCAGTCTGTCAGAACAAGCATCCTACCTTTGAGAAGCTAGACTGCACAGAGAGATTCTGTTACCTACAGAGATGTTTTTTCAAAGGCGTAAGATTTGCACAGTTTGCATCAATCTTTATTGGCTCTGAATAAAAGTGTCTTGAAAGCCTCCAAGTTCAGAATCTAAAGAAGGGCAAACGAATGGAGTTGCACAGCAATTAGAGTTTAGTCCCAAATGCATAGAATTTCCAACTGACTGTTACACAAATAACATTTATTTTTTCCACTGTTTATATTCTTACTCAAGTCCAAAAGTCAGCAATTATGAAAAGAAGACAAGACACCTATGCAGAGAAACTCTACACTGACACATGGACAACACAAGGACACCAGTGACACCATCACTTCCTTTCTACGAGGGAAGATTTTTTTGTGTGTGTATTTTCAGCATTCACATATAAACTTCAAATCCTGAAAATAAATACCTGTCTCAGAGTGCTTCACAAGCGCCCCAAAGAAAACTATCTACAAATCATACATTCAGCTACTCCGTCATTTTCAACACTTCCAACAATCCTCACTTATAGAAGTCTGAACTTTCATAGCTGGGAAAGTTGTGTGTCAGCAATATATTTAAGGAGTGATAATGCTTATCATCCGAATACGCTTTCGACTATCAAGCGGTTTTACCAAATACTGTTCTACAGATAGGAAAAGCTTAAGAGATGGGTGCAAAAGAATCACTGTCAGACTCAATTCATGGCTTCCCTGTCGTGACATCATACCATTACTTTGAAACCAACTCAAAACCAGTCATCAGAGTACAGTTTGAATACTGACAATGGAATTCTGGTCCCCACACAAATCAATAGGAAGAAAGACCAGAATTTCACCCCTGATATATAAAACCCTGTAGAGAAACATTAGTAAACAAAAGTTTAAGAGTCAGGAAAAACTATAAAAAATCCTCGTAAGTCATAAAAACCATTTCAATGTGAAATTTGTAAAATATCACCCTATTTATTCTCTAGGCTTTTCTAGCAACATATGACTTTATCATAACATATCTGTAGAAATCTAACGATTCAGAAACAATAATTTTTCTTAAATGTAGTTACTTAAGCATTTGCCAGTTTGGAAAGTTGAGCTAAAGTCTCTTTACAGAGCAAAAAATTGCACACAATTTTCAACCTTTTCACTTCTGATTCTCCACATCACTGAGGGTACGGCACATAACAGTCTGGAGGGGAGCCAATGCTGCTCACTGGGCTCCGGGTATTTGACTCGTAAGAATTTGGAGCAATTCCAACCACACCATCATTTTGAGGGGTTTCTCCTTTCAGAAAGTCATCATCTTCATCTTCAGAAGTACCCTGCATAAATTTAAAAGGATTAGTGAGAGCAGAAAGATACTCCAGGTCTCTGTTAAGATTTGGCAGAAGTAATGAACGCCGAGACCAACAAGGGTATTTCTAAAATAAATTCTGAAATGTTGCAATAATCAAATCTGCTAATCAAAATGCTATAGAAAGCTTACAAAGTACCAGTTAACAAAAGCTACAACACCATAAAGTATTTTTACGTGTTATCACAGGAAGGAAAGAAAACCACAATGTTTGAAGAACTCAATCAATAATCTGACATAGGGTAGACATTCTGCAGGAAGGTAAACAGACTACATAGGAGCTTTAGAAGGACATAATTCAGGACTTGGGTTGTACTGCAATTGTCATGACTAGTTGGAACAGTAAGAGAATTAGATGTACTCTCATTATGAAATACGGGAACTAAAGCGTATCTACAAAGTGGATTTCCCAGTGACGTCAGCGTGTCCATATTCTAGAGCGTTCATAAGCGTTTACGGTGGTCCTGGACTGCCAAACTAACTCCTCTGCAGAAGAGAGGAAAAGTGTTCTCAAAGCAAGGATGGATCAATCCCTAAAGCCTCCTAATTTCAATCACAGTTTCCCATAAATGTTTACTGTACTCATATCTACTGAAAAAAAATAATCCTGCAATAGAAGCAGCTGATAAGAGGTTTGGCAAAAACTGAACTGCATTTTGATCAGGAAAGATTACCCTTTTAATGGGTTTCTTCAGATTCTCAAGATCTTCAGCACTCAGCTCTTCCCAAAACTGATAAAAAGGATCAATAGTCTTCTTTGATCTGAAAGACGAATTAAAACACAGTGTAAGTTAACATATTCAGTAAAAGTCGTATGTATTTCATTTCAATAATACAATATAAAAAGCTTGGCATTTTGATAGCCCTCTGTAGCGTTTTACAGACTATTGATTTAATCCCTATATAATCCCCAATTAATCCCATGAAGAAATAACTCCATTTTGCTGATAGGTATAAATTACAATTGTTTGCTTGAGGAGTTCTGATAGCCAGGTCTCCTAATTCCTGGCTAGGTATTTTTAACAGCCACACTATGCTCACAAATAAGCATAATTTTCTTCCAAACTTGTAGAAGATAGTATTATATGGCTTCTTTTAATAATTTCTACTTCTAAGAAAGGTCTCCCTTCTGTAAAGATGGATTTTTTTTTTTTTTAAGAGACAAAAAAAAGCCAGAATGTTGCCCTCTGACATTAAAGATAAAAAGTAATTAAAGCATCACAGTGCTAGACATTTTGAAAAGCTGCAAATAATCCACTACTCATTAAAAAAGCAAGATACTTTAAATAAACTGAAGTCTCCAATCAAGCAGCAATACACTCAAGGAGCAAAAAACCCAAGCAAAAATAAACCAACAAAAAAATGGCACAACACCATCACAGCTCCAACAAAGTATGTATTAGGCTAACATTATGATATTTTAGAGACTGCTTAAAACAAGGAAAGCCAAAAGAAAAGTCACCAAACATATTAACTAGACCTTCCAGGAAACCAGGTCCTGTTCCTTCTTCATCGCTGTATGTTACAGTGGGGGTAAATTTCAATTCAAACCTTTGACAATCTCTGGCTAAAATACGCAACATGAAAAGTACTAAAGATCAGGGAAGAAAGAGAACTGTAGAAACACTGAAAGTTTCTTACAGTTTTTAGTTCATTATTTTCTACAAGGCAGAAACGAGTTGATTATTTTTAATCTATACCTTTTGAGCATGTA
Source organism: Phoenicopterus ruber ruber (assembly GCA_009819775.1). Classification (NCBI taxonomy): domain Eukaryota; kingdom Metazoa; phylum Chordata; class Aves; order Phoenicopteriformes; family Phoenicopteridae; genus Phoenicopterus; species Phoenicopterus ruber. The sequence continues at coordinate 8,755,936 of CM020229.1, read as the reverse complement.
GGGATCAAAGGGGAAGAAACTGTCAAGTGGGTTAGTGCACGTCTGCACAAGGTCACCCCCAGTGCCACTCCGAACAACTGGTATAAACTGCCTATTGTTCCTCTCAATAATTGTGTAGCAGAACACCAACTGGTATTTCCTTTAAAAAGGTAATAAAGAAAAGAAAGAATTTCTAGCACACAGAAAGCAAAAATTTCAGATGGTATTAAAATACAAAAGTTATTTTTTAACAAACATCACTCCTATCTTCCACTTTGCAATTGGTATTAGGAGTTTTCAAGACAGTCACAAGGGAAGGAGTCTATTACCTTCCCTTGCACTCCTATAAACTTCACTCCAAGTAGAATCATATTGGCTCCAACACAAAGCCATCAGTTTCACAGTACTGTAGGATTTCATTGAAACAGAACCAGAAATAAACTTATCCCACCTAGAATATGGGCAATGCTACATGAGTTCTCTTAGGTAATACTCAATACTGTGCCTAACAAAACCCACGTTCTAACTACCGTGCTGTTTTTAGATACACACACACTCATCAAGCTGAAATTGAAATAAATGAATAGGTACCTGGTAATGGCAGCAAACAAGTTCACAACAGAGGGTATACAAATCTTCAGAGGGTTTAGCTGACACATGACAATGCGCTCAAAATTTAAACTCTGCAGATATGACAGACCTTCAAAATAAGAACAATTGACAAATACAGGTTATATATTTGACCAGCCCGCACTCCACACAACAGCACAGAACCACGTCCCAGGGTGCTGTCTTACAGTAGAGATCTAGCCCACAGCTTGTTCAGCAGAAAAGCTACTCTAAGCAGCAGTAACCTGCCACAGCTGAGGGATCCCTCTAGTACAGACACTACACTTACACACCCATTACAGGGACCGACAGAGGCAGAGAGTCATCAAGAAAAATTAGTAATTGAAGCCCACACTAGTTTTATACAGCTGGAATTCAAACATGCTCAGTAAGTGGGGCCAGAAATCAATGTCGAGGAGTTATCCGCATCGTTTTCAATAGTGGGGAAAACCAAGATTATTTAGCTTGGTAGCCCACGAGGTGTACAAGCCATCTCATTTTATTTAGAGCACAACAACATAAACTTGCCACCAGATACTTGACTGAATTGACCATTACAAAACACATAAACAGTAAAACTCGCAAATGAATCCCAAGACCATTCAAACCTAATATACTCACCTTTCCTCAAGTTTCCATCCAAAAGTTGCTTATGACGGAAAATAAGTGTATAGAACACCGCCTGACATGTAGAATAAAATGGCCCGTGGAGAGCTACATCACAGTAAGCATTAGCCCCTGTATCCTGATTATCAATGTATTTATGCAACCAGTTAACCAGAAGATCCAGACATGCTTTTACTGTACTGTAATGAAGGAAAAAAAACAAGTGTAAAAATAGCACCTGAAATGGTGTAGAAAAGATATTTAACAAGTATTCAAGGATCGCAGTGGTTATAAAAACATCAGTAAGAAAATCTCATTGTAAAAAAGGAGATTCTGTTATGAGCCTTCTCCTTTATCTCAGCGTCAAATGAATCAATGTATCAGCACTGAAAATCCGAATCAGTGAAAGCACAAGATGCCAGAAGAGATGAATCTATGGACGCATGTTGCATGTGAAACGCACAGTAAACAATCAGAATCCTGGGCTACAGGTAGTACAGAGAGAGAGGCCTCCCACATCCAACAAGTAATTCCCATATCAAATTAAGTTCAACATTAAAGTCACCGAGCCCACTCTGAACAGCATAAAAATACAGAATGCATACATACAAAAGAAGATATTTTCACCCATCTGCTGAAGTATTTTAATCCATCTGTACCAAAATACTCGAACACTTGACTTCCCTGTCTTGGAGTCTACATAAAATGGGCATTAAAAATATCTGCTTCTGAACATCAGATATACCGGGCATCCACGACTCCACCTGAAGTCGACATAACCTACGCGTGCTCAGCCTTTCTTGGTAAGTGAAGCCTTAAACAGCAAGTCATGAATCCCAGCAATCATTAGTCCGCATCCTGTAAATGCAAAACTTTCCTGGAAACTTCAAGACAATACTGAAACTGTATTGTAGAAAGGACAAGACTACTGATACAGGCTTACTGGCAAAGCACTGGGAATAGAAGACCAACAGTGTGTGTGGATTCTGTACTTAACCTCAGCAATCATGATAAATTGGTTGGTTCTGCTCATATCTCAAAACAACTTACACAACTGGAATAAACTTAGCTCTTGCCAAGAAGCTGCCAATGTAACTCCCAGCAGTCTGCCTGATCACTGAAGGATTGTTTGGATCATGCAGTTTTTTCCAAAGATGGTCTAAAAATGCCTCAGCCAACCCCTGGAAACAAGATACATAGAAATCATGAGTTGTTATGCTGACGACACTGTTTAAGTAATAGATTCCTAATACTCAAGTCCCACAATTTCCATAACCAAACCATAAAAAAAAATGTACCTATAACTGTAGTAAATAACTATTCCTACACATGATGGAAAAAGCACTGTTTTCTGGGTCTTTTTCTATACTTAGTTGTAAAAAGCAAATGGAACCAGAAGTCTAGGAAAAAGTTAGGAATAGATACACAAGAAATGTTTAAAACCAAGAGTGCTAAGAAAGTAAACATGAAGTGACTGCTCACTGTCTCTTGTAGCAGAAGAGGTCAGGGACATTCAATGAAAATAGCAGGAAGCCGAATTTAGAGAAAAAAAGTGATTCTTCACCTTAAGTGGTTATATTGTGGAACTTTTTGCCACAGAAGTTCATGATGCCAAAAATTCACATCATTACGAAAAGTATAGTATCATGAGATATTTTCTCCTTGAATTCGTCCATCACGGGCTGTTACCTTGAAAGAACATCACTTTGGCTCAGGAAGTTTCTGGACTGCTGCGGGAGGCTGAAAGGGTATTCTAGCAAAGCATCACAACATGCTCGCCCCACTCCAATATTCTTTCCAGCACATCCACTATTCACCACTGTCAGAGACAGGGCATTAGCTTAACTGGATCTTTAGCTACTCTTACGCAAAAAGTATGCACGCTCTTATTTTTATATGGTAAGAGCAAGAACAACAGTTTGCTTGAGAGAGATGGAAAAATGGGGAGGGGGGACAACAAACAGCAGACACGAATTTCAAACTGAAGAGCTAACACAGACAGTATCTTTAAGACAGTTTTGGGATGCTGAAGAGATTTGCTGTGTCCCAGGTTCAAGAGTCCAACTGAGTCTTGTAAAAGCAGTTTGTTAAACAAGTTCCTTCACACTAGCTTAGATTCCATCTTGTTTGCAGTTTATGAACAACATGGGAAGAGCAACCACACAAAGAAAAACTTGAAGAAAAGAATAGCAGAGAAGGAAAAGAAAGGAAAGATACTAATGAATCCTGATGTACTATCTTCAGACTAGAATTACAGCAGAAAACAACTGTTTTTTTTAAAAAAGCCAAAACAAGGATGCAGAAATGACAGAAGACACTGCGTTTTAAAAACAGCTTCTACTCACCAATTTAAAGCTACAGATGTAAAACATGAAATACTGTACGTGACATGAAGCATGGGTTGGTAAAATGAGCTTGTCAAAAACAGAAACCAGATCCCGATACAAATCCTTCATGTTGTTGATATCAAGCTTGCCTACACAACAAAAAAAGAAAACAGAACAAATTGAGCCATTTCAGGTTTTTTTCCTGCCCTTATGCTGCCAAAGTGGGATTTATATCTTTCCAAACCCGTAAGAAATATGTAAAGAAACACTGTCAAGCTGACTTCTAGGCTTATCTGATACCTAAAAAGTATTTATAGTAAGATTTCCAGGACTTCAGTTCTACTGCTTTTTACAGTGGTGTATATGGAGAATATCTTTTCACAAGCACACATGTATAAAATTGGTAGACATGCAAACTTTGCAATAATGTGTTAATTCAGAAGAGCCAGAAGAAAACACTAAGAAATAAATTACCTGACTTATGTGAAAAAGATACAGCAAAATGGTTTCTACATATTCTGTTTTAAATATATAAATCTTAAGAAATTCAAACCCTTAATAAATGCCAGTGTAAGACATTTCTTTCAGTTTTTTTCCCCTATAACACAAAGCCTTGCTGCAGCAATTCCAATTGAGTGACGTGGCTGGTTGTTTTAATCTATTTCCAGTCCTTGTGATATCAAAGGATCCATAATTCTAATACTCAAAGCAATACAGTAGAGCAAAAGATAAAACACTGTGGTTAATCAGAAAGCATTTCTAATCCCCTAAATTTTGTAGCACAATGAAAAAACCAAAACTCTATTTACCCTTATACCCTGTAATGCCACAGTTTGGATACAGTGTCATATTTATATAATCAAAATGTCCCCAACTGAAGACTAGACCATTAAAGTCATAAATGTACCTTTGCATCCTCTGCCAGTAACACCGGGCAGAGGCAGGAATGCGGACTACAGCCTGCTGATGGCAGAATCCTGCCACTAAAGGGTGAGGGCTCTGTCTTGCAGCAGCAGAAATCAAGAACTCCTTATGTTTTTCTTACTTGTTAGCAAAACAATAGATTTGGCTATAGTTCAAGTGTTCTTACCATCCACGTGGCAAACATCTTTAATATAGGAAAACAGGATGGTCATCAAAATATCAAGGCGCTCTGCAAGCGGATGGGCCATTCTTTCAGTACTGGAAGAGACAACTTTGTTTCCTTTTCTTTCTTCATCTTCCTCCTCGTAAATAAAATGACAGTTATGCAGCTTTTATATACACAACATCATAAAAACAGCAATTACAGGAAAAGTGAAACTAAATTTCTCTTTCAGTGATGTGCTAAAGTTTTGACTTTTTTTTTAAAAAAAGCAGTATCTAATTACACAGCTTAGCATAAGCAAATTTTTATAAACTAAGCCAACTACCATGAATTCTTTAATTAGCTTTATGTATAGCTGCTTGTGTTTTTACATAATGAAATTGATTCACTGCATGTACACTGGGTATTTACATGAATAAAGTCAGCACCCAGAGAACACGTTAATCATTTGTCAGCTGTTCAGCTTTCAAGAGCTGTGTGCAGTGGAGTAACAACAAAGCAATAATGTATTCCTACACTGTCTCAGTTTGCAGTACAGTACAACGACAAAGCGGTACCGTATTCCTACACTGTCTTAGTTCATAGCCACCTCAAAAGTGAAAATTTTACTAAAAAAACTTTTAGTAGAACAAGATAGCCAACCATGTCAAAAAGTCCCTCCTCTGTAGATTTTTCCTCATTATCAGAGTTATTAGCAGTTTCTTCAGCGTCTTCAATATCTTGCTGCGGAGTACTCACCTACAGTTGCAAACAAGAAATTTTTATAAGACCATGACAATAATATGAAACCTTTTTTTATTATTATTATTTATATAAGAAATGACAACATGAGTAATTTCTAGACTAGATTTTGTCCTTAACTAAATAAACATTCTAAAAGGGAACGATATGTATGTAGTACACAAACACACACTCCAAACTGCCCGAAGCTTTACCTCCAGAATATAAGCTTTCCCCAGACTGTTATATGCTGAGGTTCTCCAAAATAAAAAGCCTTAATCATTTACAATGCTACCCCTCTTGTCTTTTTTAAGACTGTAAATCCATTTACTTCAAAGCAATGCTAAAATAGACCAACCACACAAAGAGAAGCACATTCTCTGCACATTAGCACTGATCACCATGAAACAGTTAGTTTGATCCTGGCATGGAGACTCCACGCAGGCCGTAACAGCACACATCAGAGTCACCCTCAAGTGTGGGAACACCTTAAGACTGGGAACGGAGCATAAATTTGGTTGGTTTTACACTCATCATCATAAACACTATTGCAACGTATTTTTTGTTGAGCTTAACACTGAAGCACATCTTATTTCTTACTGTGTATTTTAACACCAAGTTTCCCTAGAAGATGATACAGAACAAACTTACATCCAATTTTAACAGCTTTTCAATAATAAGCTCCAGAATTTGAAGCCTCAGAGTCGGAAGGTACACCGTAACTCGTAGCAGGTTATGAACATAACATTCCTGTAACACAAAATTAATTGATATCTATACTAATGCTAACAGAAAGTCTCATTTCTGCCAAGGATTTTTAGAAAACAAGTTTCTTAATTTGTTATCTAGAGCCAGAAACAGGTTTAAACAGACTGTATTCAATCTAGAATAAGTTAATGTATAAGCCAACTTTCAATTGTTAAGCTGTGTTATCATTAACTTCTTAATCTACTATTTCCACGCAAATTTTTCCTACTATCTCTAGACAGAATGAGCATAAATATTCCATAAGAAAAGTTACTCATTTCCATAGGAGTTTGTATCTAAACCTTCTCTAGGAAAATTAAAACAACAAGCGTATTCCTCACTACATCTAGAACCAGATCTAGTAGAACTGTTTAGAGTGAGACTGAATATATCTTTATTTCAGGTTACTACAATATACCAACAACAAGTCTACCAGGTAGAGGTAAGTCTCCTCAGAATTGTTCTGATTATAATTCAAGCAGGTTAACAGACAAGTTCTGTGACTGTGCATGTACCCACCCACGTACACACATATATGTACAAAAGACAACATTGCAACTTTCATATAGCAAAACTGTCGATACATAAAATTAGTTAAAGTGCCATATTTAAGTACACCATAGTCTCTTTGTGAATATGCATTATAACACAACCTTTAATTACATGAGCACATATGATTTTTCCACAGGCCATCTGGCTCGCTCAGTACATAAAATGGAGAGTTTATTGAGAATGCATAAATTGGAAATATTTAACAATGCATGGACCGTATTTTTATTACATTTCATTTGAACCTTGCCCTGAAAACACAGTTATGAATTTCTTCACGACTTGCTACTCACTGAGCTGCTAAACTAAATAAATATTCTTCTCCTAACACCATGTAAGAGTTATTATCCCCCTCATTTTACAGATAGGGAACTGATGCCCAAAGTTATTTGGATAAAAAAAACAGAACCAAACCCAAACCACCTAGCAAGGTATAAAAAGAATTCTGGGGGGGTTTCAGCACTTGATGAGTTTGAAACACAGCTCCGACTGAACTTGGCTGGTGAAGCAGGGGTCTGCCTTTCTGTAAAATAAAGTGCCAGCATATCAAGTTGGAACAAGTAAATATAACGATCACACAAGAGCTGTAACCTGTCAAAGGTTGCCAGCTTGCTTTTCACCACACATAAGCACTATGCCAAAGATATAACAACACCCTACACTTCCGGCAACTCTCGTTTCACCTATGATGTCCATTGCTTTCTGTCTGCTTATCAGATCCCCTCTTTTTCTGATAAAGAGTTTTGACAACAAATGAGACAGGTATCCTACCGTCTCCTTACTATACAACCCTGAGATTCATCGTCAAAGAGGTCCATCTTGTGCATTGATTAAGAAAGCAATCCTGTGGAAAAGATATGCAGTTATGTCATTAAAGACTAGCATAATGCTTATGCACAAGGAACTTAAGTATGCTTGGACAACCTTATACTAAACAGACACGCCTATATATGTATATACAAATAACACGAATCTTAAACAACCCACTCAAAAATCTGCATTCAACACCACCAAATCGGTTGTTGTACTACAGGGTATATGTATACATTAAAAAACAAGTGAACAAATAAACAAAAATATTTACAGCTCTTACCAGAGTTCTTTCTGATTTATTAATGAAAGGAAAGTTTTCCACAAGTATCGGCATGAGAAATTGTGGTGTCCTACAATTTAAAAAATAAAACACACACACACAAAAAAAAACCAACCAAAAAAAAAAAAAACCAACCAAAAGTTATAGGTTATTATCATGAGAGCAAATATTGAAGCTCCAGCACTCTAAAGACAGACTGGAATAAGCTTATTTCGCAGTAAATTTATTTTAAGTAATTGTATAAAATCTGTTTTTGCAAGGATCACTGAACAGATAATAAGTGTCAAACTTTCACTGTGGACTTGTTACAAGCCACTTCAAATACGTTGCTATAAACACGACTTTCCCTACTTGCTATTTCCATTAACAGAATTTTCAGCTGCTGATGCTTATGGAAATTTCTTAATGATTGGATATAGCAGTCTATCAGTTAGTGAATATTAGGAAAAATCATGCAATGAAACTAACTATTATGCTTCCAACTAAGAGAAAAAAACCAAACCCAAACCCAACCCAATTAATCAGTTTACAAACTTTAGATCTGCAAGGAAAGGCCATACAAAACCACGAGATGATGTACTTACGAAGGAACGTATCTTGCAACAGTTTGCAATGCTCTATGGCATGTATTAAAGTTTTTAGAAAGGTCTAGAAAAAGAAAAAAGTACTCTTACGCATTTGGTTACAGAAAACTAAATCACGAATCAGCAAAACCAGTTCATATCAACTAAACATTTTAAAGATTGTTAAGGAATTGCATTTGCCAAAATGCTTTTTGTTTGGGTTTTTTAGGTTGAAATGCCTTGCTACCAAAATAAGCGTGAAAAATAATTCCAAGTAAAATTCATGGCATCACAGTCAATAAACTCTGAATGTGCTGCCAGCCCCAAGGCCAGGTATTGTTACACACTCTCATACTGAATGCTAAACTTGGAAACGCAAAATTTATTCCATAATACACAAATATTCAGACGATACGTTAAATTCAAGTCAGTAACTAGATAAAAATCTATTGAAAGATTATGCCTCATTTTCACAAGAGTCAAACAAACAGCTAATTAGGCATCTATAGCACGCTTGTTTTACCCAAACAGTGTTACAAGTGAACAGCAGAAGAGTAGTTGGGTCATCACAAGCAGAACTGAAACTTATTCCAGCATTCAAGGTAAGAAAACATGAAGTTCTTGAAAGACATTTAGCTATCTCTTTGCCTTACCAATAAGCACACTAATTATGTGGCATTTTTGTTATAAATATCAATTGTATTTGAGCTTACCAGACAGACAACAAAAAAAGACTCAAGAATCTCCCAAACTACCTAGTTTTATTGAGGTAAGTAAAACAGAAAACGAACAACTTCTAACTTTTCTTTGGCTTTGAAACAATCTAGGACTAGGAATGTTTTTCCTATGCATTCAGTCTTATTCCTACAGATACTGCACCAATAGGAATATTTTGAAAATAACAAGGAGTGGGACACCATACCACTGATTTGAGTACAAGAAAGTCTTTGACTTGGGAATTTAAGGATGTACTGTTTCTTAACGTTTTACATTAACTCAGTTAAATTAATTTTGTAAAAAAAGGAGTAATATGCACTATATACTTCTCTAGTAAAGGTATTACGGTAGCATATATAAGCCATGCTTCCTTTATACTCACTTTCATCATCATCATCAGAATCTGAAATATCCACATCATCTTCTCTGATGGTTATTCGAGCTAGCAAAAAGTGAGATTATTATATCAAAATTGTATAACTCTTACAGGTAACCGTTTCAATGCCAAATCAAACAGACTGGACAACAGTCTTCATTAGGACTAAAGCATCAAAATTATCCACAAGACTTTCTAAAATAAGCAGAAGCTCATCAAAAACTGTTTCATTCACAGAACCAGGAGGTTCTTGAGACCATCTGACACGATCCTCAATGCAGCTTTTGGTTTTTAGTAATAACATTATACAGCTCATCCCTTTCCAAGATGTCTTCATAAATGGGGTCTGTATTAGCCACTAGAATATGCCTTCTAAAATCAAGGTACAGAAAACTACCTGTATCACAATTCATCCATGCAAGTTAAGAAAGTAATGAACAGGGGAAAAAAACACGACCCAATAATTAGTTGTGTCACACATTATATTTCGCAGAATTTATCTAGGAAAGACATTTTGATAAGCAAACAAAGATGATTAAAAGTAACTTACGGGGGACAAACTGCAATACAATCATCCGGAGGCACGGCCTAAGATGGACAGTTTGTGCTGACACTAGATTGCCAAGAAAACCCAGATATTCTTCCACTACCTCTCGGCTTCTTCTCAACCATGGCAGCTTCTGAAAGTTAGCAAAGACCAAGATGTCAAAGAAAGATGTTTTGAGTACTAAACTCTTCATCTTCCCACATAACAAACAGATATTTACCAGCAAAATGCTGACCAGTTGTTCAAGCTCTTTGGTCAAATATGCAACAGAAGCTCGAAATTCATGCAGCCAATTAATGATCTGGGCATCCTTAAAATAAGCAGAAAAAATAGATAACCTTTCCAATAAACAGTATTGTCCATTGCTAGAAAATCATAAAATCTTTAAAATAAAAAGTCAAAGATTAAGATTGTAAATAGAAATTATTTTCACATTAACATGCAAGGAATTTCTTTAAGTTTGTGTCCTCACCGATGAAAGTTCTTGAATGCAAGAACAAATGCATACCAACTCCTAAACCAACAGCCCGCCTGGAAAGCTTCAGTTACAGAGTGAGCAAGGCGTGCAAACCTCACTCACACAGAAAATATTTAAAAGAAATGGCATTCAATCTTATTTTTCTTTTCTTTTTGCTCTAGTTTAAGCAGAAGGGACATTCAAGTCTTGAAATAAGAGAGATACTGAAACAGCAGCAAATCTACAAAGAAGATTTTACACTGATTTTGCCTGTACACTCCAAAAGGTCTGCTAAAACCAAAGTATTTTACAAAATGTCCTCTTTAAAGAGAAAAGGAACTCAATATAGCATTATGCTTCCTGCAGCATTCTTCTCACGGCTTTGTGGATTAATTAAAAGGAGAAAGAAAGGAAAAAAATGGGGGGGGGGGGGGGCGAAGACAGCAAGTGTGGTAGGTACTCCCAGCTATACAGAAGAGCCGTGAAACAATACTTTTGGGTATAACTACTGAATGAATATGTATCTTACTGCTTAATTAAACAAGTTTTTAGTGAGAACAGAAGGTAAAAATTCATGCAACTTAAAGGCTGTGAAAGTCAGAAACCATGGTTTGATCTACAGAAGTATCTGTAAAGACAAGCATCAGTGACCTAGAAAGATGGTATCTGGAACAAAGACAGGCCCAGTCACAAAGCAAAGTTTCTCAGTCTAGAGCAGAGAGCCAGTAAGCGTGAGACATCTTTTATCAAGATCCTGCATATAAGATATATACATGTACAAAAAGACAACTGCTTTTTCTTCCATTTAGAGTTTTAATTCTGATAGTTTCCACAAAGCAAAAAGCTGTTAAATGCAGCTAAATGTTTAAAGCAAAGGATGTGGGTAAGCACCAGAATGACTTGTCTGATGATTACACTCAAACTGTAAATCATCAGACCCCTTACTACCAAGACTCTTACCTTTATGTCTGGATCTGACAGCTGATGCTTTAACAACTCAAAATCTGTGGTCTCACCCTAGCAGAGGAAAGAAAAATAAGTAAATAACACATATGTTTTCCAGAAAAAAACCCCAAATTTCATCAACGTATCTGAACAACCTAATATTGTTTAACAGTAACATGAAGAACACAAGTAAGTGAGAAAGCTCAAGGAAGGCTGAAGCAGCAGTAACAGAACGTCATCCCTGAAAGACAACTGAAGCCGCTGGGTCATTTTTAGCGGCAATCCCTGTAGACACAGTTGTGATCACTTTGCACCCTTTGGCATAAGCCAGACTTTACATCCATCCAGGACGTCACTCAGGTTGACTCACAGGGGAAATCTTTTCGCTTGCACTGCAATACCGGCTGGCACAAGCCTAGAGCACTCAGCCGCCTTCAGGGTTTTTTCCTAAGCCTTCAGACACGGTCTCGTGTAAGACGAAACGAGCCTTCGCATTGAAATTACACCCCAGGAACTAGCGCACCGGCAGCGCAGGCGGCCTGGAAGAGGATCACCCGCGGGGAGCCGCGACGGCCGGGGGAGCGGAGCCGCAGTCACCTTTTCGTACTTCAGCAAGATATCCGTCAGAGTCCCCCCGAACCGCACCGTCTTCCTGGGCGGGGAGCTGATGAACTCGTCCCCCCCCAGCATGGTCACGGCCCCGCGCCTGAGGGAAGGCAAAGCCGCGTGACCACCCGCGGGCCTCACCCCGACCGACCACCCTCAGGAGCCCGGCCCGGCCCGGCCCGCCCCACGGACCGACGCGCCCCCCCCCCAGCTCCGGGAGGGGGGCGCCCCGGCCACCCCCAGCGCCCCCGGAGGCCCCGCCGCTATCCCGCCTTGCCTTGCGGTGGCGGCAGCGCGCGCCCCGCTAGCGGGGCAGGCGTCGCCGCGCGCCGCGCTCCTCGCGCGCTGGCTGCCCGCGCCGCCACATGCCGCACCCGGGCGGAAAGAGCGCTCGCCCCGCCGGAAACGGAGAGTGCTCCTCCCCTCGCACCATAGAGAGGCGCGGCTGGAAGGGCAGCAGCTGCTCTGGCCCAGCCGTCGGTGGTGCGGGCGGACCGAGGGCGCCGGGCAGGAGCACGGAACGGGCGCTTTCCTGCCTGGTACGCGGCGAGGGGAGCGGGGCCGCAGCCGGGCAAGGGCAGCGGAGAGCGCCACCGCTTCGGTTTTAACACTGACACCCGGGGTAACGATAGCGCTCGTCCAGCGCCGGCACAGACAGCCCGCACTTGGGGGCGGCGGGCGCGGAAGGGCAGCGTTGGGAAGCGCGTAAGCCAACGTCAGCGCTGGAGTTGAACACGTCCTGGGGAAGCAGAATGCGGGATTTAACCACAACGCCTCGCTGGAGCGGTCGGAATTTAAGTTAATTTACAAGCAAGCTCTCCCTGACCCGGGAGGGGAAGGCAGGGATGACCCCCCGGGCAGGTACCCCGAGAGCGGCTCAGGGCCGCGCAAGGGCCCTCGCCACAGCGGGGTCACGGCACCACGGCCCACCGGTGAATTTGGGCTCTCAAACCGAACCCTGCAGTACTGCAACTTAAGGGGAAAAACTAAACGATCCAAACAACTTACTCGAGATTAAAGAGAGCCGAGAATCCACCCTAAACAAAGCATAATTTGACTTTGGGAAGCAATTGTGCATTTGCTAGAACAGCGGCACGGAGAGTTCAAGCACGAGTCTGGATGTTTTCATCCTCTCCGCGTAGGCTACGTGTATATTAAAGCACAACGCTGGTAGCTATATAATTCTTTAAATACTCTAAATAAAATGCGTTAGGGACTCTTCTGTATCTTAACTAGTAACTGCTTTTCCTCTCAAAACATTGTGTGTACACACACACAAATACTAATGTTGAAAAAAAATGATTAACTGCATTTATTTCAAAGGCCATGGTTTTGGGGGGGGGGGGGGTGTCCCCCTAATAGACACCAGCTGACTATACTAAAGGATGTAGCAGCTTGGAGATCACATAATTCAAAAGGAATTAAACATTAAATACTTAAAAGCCTTCAATAACTTTTACAGCAACCTGGATAAGTATGAATGGAAACATGCATTTTTCTGTGTAGTTCTTCGGTAATGTTGAATCTGCTCAAAACATATTTTGGGGGTTTTTTTTGTTGGGTTTTTTTTTTTTTTAAATTCAGTTGAATACATAATGTTTACTTCTCCAAGTCACATAACAGCGACATATGACATTACTTGAACGTAGCCCTCTTAACCAGCTGTACATATCAGCCTATTCTCTACACAAGCTGCTATTTCAATAATTATCTCCCTCCCAGCAACTCTCACTCCCAGAAGTCACATCAAACAGTTTTTTGTAGAATTTACTAATAACTTTAACTTCTCCCTGGAGAAGATGTTCCCATTTAAGGAAAGTAAACCATATATACCACATTAAAACTTTCCTTAGATACAGTCCCTATCTAGGGAGTCTAACAACAAGCATTTAATCCTTTTACATAACTACGCGTTAGGGGGTAGGCTTTTTTCCGTTAGTGGACCATCGGATGCCATTCTGAGCTAGTTCTAAGGCTTAACCAGCTACAAAACCACTCCTGTACAATCACACTCCTGTAACCAGAGTTTGGTTCTTTGCAATTTTGGCTCTGTTTTTAAACAGAGTGCATAGGATTGTCCTTTAAGTGTAAAGGAATTCTAGCTTTAGATGCAAAACTCTGTGTTCACACAACAGCAAGCAGTCCTAAACACGTACAAGTGCTTCTTTCCAATCAACAACATAAAAGATCTTTGAATGGACTTTGTGCTGCATTAAGCTACAACTGATAAGGATACCAGGAGACTAAAATCGTGTTGAATATTTGTTAATGCTTAACTGCTAATAATTCAGTTGCCAATTTCTATTCAGTATTAGCCTTCCTTATTTAGAAGGCAAACAGACTGCATGAAATGGTAACTGGTTTACATTTTCAAACAGACAGGATCATACCTTACAATAGTTATCGTTGCTCCACAGCAAGTACTTTTTATCTCCTTGTTTAGACACACCATACTAGTAACGTTCTAGTGCTTCTCTATGATTAACATCTTCCTTTACTGATGTGTCAGCTCCTGTATTTAATTTTTAAAACATACATACTGTTCATAATTGTAAATGTTTGAATCTTATGCAATTTTTGAGTGAAGTTGCAACAGCCAACAACATTCTAGCTACCATCTTACACAACTATCATTGATACTGGATTTAAGATTAATTACATTGTAATCTACAGTGAATGCTAAACCCTGTTCAATTCACTCTGGTAATTATGATTGCAACACTAGATCAGAATTTTTTTTTTTCACCAGACTAAGTATGCAAATGGCTGCACACAAAAGTTTTGGCATAATTTATAGCTGCTACTAATCATTCCACTTATTAAACGTTAGATCTCATAGTTCAGTTTACAATTGAAACTACAGGGAATCAGAAAAAGCAGTTATGTCTGTTCAGAACAATGAAATGAAAAAAATTATTGCGAATGACACTGAAACAGTGATCTATAGGTTTTAAGGGAGGAGTTTGTTTGGCACTTTTTTTTTTTTTAATCAGACCATTGTAACAATACAGTGGTGTCACATTGCAGTTCCTCTAAAAGGAGGAAACAATTGTATACACCTCCTGAAAACTGCAGTTAGTAAAGAAGAAATTACATTACAGACCTTCAGGTTTAGTGTTCATCTAATCTTGTTGAAAAACCAAGAGCACTGGAAAAATGTTTAAAAATTACAATATGCGTAGAAAATCAAGAAGTTACTCCAGTAATTTACAAGATAACATTGAAAGACATTTCAAGAGTTCACAAGGAAGTACAGTCACAGTATTCTTAGTAAACATTTTCCTTAAATCCACCTCTAGTATTCGATGAGGTGTGGCATAAAAACAATTGTACATTAAAATTTCAAGACCTACCCATATTTGCTAATGGTGGGCTCAAACTCTTAGTTCAAAACCAGAGGAACCCGTGAAGAATTTCTCCACACAAGAATTCTAAGTATCGTTAACTTTAATAGAAATCTTTTCCCAGGTGCTACTTCTCAGTTACATCTAAATGTAAATTTGTTAATATTTTATAAAGCATCATAGTATTTGTTAATCACCAGGGGTGTTTTTGGTGGTTCCCCTCCCTAAATGCTTCAGCATTACGAAAATAATTCCCAAGATCACTGGACTAAAAATGCTTCTTCTTGGAGTCCATTTGCAACTATGAAGAATGTACCGGTATGCCAACATCGCTATTTTTACTCGTCTATTTATAAAACCTCAAATTCCAAGTTATTCTGAAATAAAGATGAAACTTTACAAGAGTCACTATCAACCGTGTATTTACACTATAAACAACTTCTACTACATTTGCAACTTCGCATCAATAGTTTAACATAGATATTTTAAAAGCACCCTTACAAACAAAAGTATTGCACTGGCATCATAAAAATTCACAGTAAGTTTAACTTCCAGACCTTGGTAAAACAGTGCAAGAGCTTTCCATTGTGCAAGAGCTTTTTATCCAAACATTCCCAGGTTATTAAAAATTAAAAAAAAGTCTATATTACATGCTGCAGTGATTTTTCTGTGAACCAGGTTTGTTTCTTTTTTAATTCTCACTTCTTAAGAGATCTAATTTATGTTTTAGAATAGTGAAAAATACCCACAAAAAACTATCCAGTCCAACACTGAAACAGGTGCATTGGGCAGAGATATGGCTCTATGTGTCCATTTTATACAGAGTCCACAATGGTTGCAGAGATTATTCCATAATGAGAGAATCCTATTGCATTGAGTAGGGAATTCTCTTTCCACAATTTGCAGCACTTCCCCCACTTTTAGAGGCAGTAACTTCGACAGTCGTGTCTTCAACAGATCCTGAAGATAATACATTAAGAAAAGGTTACTCCAAAATAGTCTTAGAACAAATAGTCATATAAAACTCTCAACTCTTATTTGAAGTCAGTCTTATAAGTATTTTTCCTCATGTTTAACAGCCAATTGGGACCCAAATAAAAGACCCATCAAGTCAACAGCCCATGTCCAATGGTGACCACGTGTGGATGTCTCAATAAAGGCATAAGAATACAGCATGCAAGCAATATCTCCTCAGGATATTATCTCACGGTCACTTACTGCCCCAGGTCTTCTTGAGCCAAATATATTGTCTTTGCATCTCTTCTGTTTCTTTCTCTGGCTTTTTGAATCAGTAAATTTCTATCTGTCACATTTCCCTGTGCCAAATAATCCCACACTTCAATTACATAGCATGTGACAACTCATTGGTTCCTGCTTTGTCTTGGGAGCATTCCTTACGTACCTTTTCCATACCACTTATGACTGTATAGACCTCTAGAATATTTTATACTCTGCATCTCTCTTCAGGCTCAAGGATCCTAATCTACTTGTTATTCCTTTAATATAATTCATTCCATACCTTGAGAATTCTCACCCTTCTCACTCACTTATATATAATTTTTAAAATAAGAAATTGGAACAGCATGCAGTATTCCAGAACCAGAAAGTTATTTAAGTGACAAAAATGCATAGTTTCTGTAAAGAAACTTCCTTATTAAGGCAACAGTTCATTTTCCAAACATTTGCACTTCTTTTTTTTTTTTTTTTTTTTTTTTTTTTTTTTTTTTTTTTTTTTAAGTATTAGGTGAAACCTGAAGTTAATGGCTCAGGAAGCTGTTCTAATGGCCAGTATGGTGTGGGGGGTTTTTGCTTGGGTGGTTGGGGGTTTTTTTTGGTGGTGGTTTGGTGGGTTTTTTGGTTGGTTGGTTGGGTTTTTTGTGGTGTTTTTCCCCCCTCCTCTCTCTTGACAATATCTGCCCAAACATGTTTAACCCGTTCATAAATGTCTCCAGATGGGGAGAGGATTTGGTCTATCAGTAAGGGATCATCTGATTCAGACAGTAGTTTATGAGAAGATGTAAAGTACTTCAGATGCGCTTACTTCAAAAGGGAACTCTGAATTACCTTTGGAGGTGCAAGCATTTGTTACCCTTTATTTTACCTGGAAAGTTAAAATCATAGAGTTCATGTTACGTGTAACAACTCTTACACACTCCCTCTGTCTTGGTTCCTTCCGAATTACAATTAGTAATGCAATTGTACTGAAGTTTGTTTACTGTAGCATTAGAAGCTGCTGTTTACTTGGGAGAGCTTGTAATAAAGCACTCTATACATCTGCCTCTATAGTTAATAATAAACCACAGATTATTTCTAATTAAAATCACTAACATGTAAGATTGAAATATTTAAAAATAATGGATAACTTTCACTACTAGAAGTTTATCACAGCAAAATACACATCTATGTATGCATATTGAAAGTAGGACCATTTACAGAGATCGCATATTATCTACTGAACTCGACACCTAGAATTGCCATACTCTTTAGATGAAAAAGGTTAGGCATTGTCATTTAACAAATGTCATTTCTTCTCTGCAAATACGGATCTCAGTTCTAAACCCATTTCAGAAAAAAAGTCAACGAAGAGGAGAATGACTCATTTTCACAGTCTGTTTTCTAATTGCAGATATAGTTAATAATAAACTAAATAGCAGCAACAAATCTTTTAAAGCTGTATTGCTGCTGTTCTTATTCCACCTCCTACAAGTTTTCTATTAAGCAATGGTTATCTATATTGTATGTCCCTACTGTTAGAACTTCCTCTCAAGAAAATTCTGTGGCTTTCATGAAAGACAACTATTTCCACATGAACTTTTCTGTAAACCAACAGTAGCTTCAAGATTTAGTTTCAAGGAGCAGCAGCAGAAGCTGACCTTGTACACAGTGAATCAGAACTGCAAGATGTTCAGAGTCCTTGAATAGTTCAGGCACTTTGTGCAAAATTGTTTTTACAGTTCCTTCAGAAAAGGATTTTACATAGTGAAGTGAAAGCTTGACTTCCCCCCCCCATTTTCAAGGCAATAAGCACGCTTTTCTTCCTAAATAAACGTACCACATTAATGAACACACTAGGGATATTTTGAAAGGCTTGATGATCTTCAATGATGTTTCAAAGTTGGACCTAGACACTTTCTTTGCACACTGGACAATAGCACATCTTTTTCAGATGACTGAGGTTCAGGACAAGTAGTTTAACTATTGATTACATCTATGAGTTTCAAACTACTAGCTACAACTCTGCCCCTAAGTTAAATACAAGTCAGCATTTCACTTTTTTTATTGTTCTCCAAGAAAGAAGCATTTCATGTTGCTGAACAGGGAGCTTCCCCTCACAAGAGCTCATGTGGGTAGTGGTTAATGGCGACTTCATTACCCCACACTTACTTCTGGCAGCATTTAGAGTTACTCTCAGGTCCAGTTCACGACCAGTTCAGAACTGCACGGCTTCTGTGCTTGCAGCCTGACAGACCCTGCAGTAAGCTCTGCGCCTGCCAGCCCCATCACGCTCAGGCGTGCTTTACTCCAGATGGCCTTTTCCATTCTTAGACGTCTACAGGAAGTATCTTCTCTCCCTAATCAAATTCGGGCCAGCTCTCTCACTCGATTTCTATTATCACCTGAGCTGAGAAAGATTCCCCACAACTTTTTTTTAAAAGGTGACAGTTGTGAGCAAGTGGTTTAACGTAACAAGTTTTTAATTGAATCTCAGGTAAGAGTTTTCTCAAGTTCTAGACAAACTTCAGGTTCCGCCCCCGCCCCGGCTTCCCTTCCACTGGCACCTGTCGCTGGAGGCCCGGCCCGGCACTGGCCCCACCGCGGCCTCCCCGGCTCTCACCTGCTGGAGTCGGCGGGGCGGCCCCGCGGGCCCCCGGCGCGCTGCAGCTCCAGGTCGGCGGCGGCAGCGCGGGAGCGCGGCGCGGGAGCGAAGGCGGAGGAGAGGCGGAGGCTGAGGCCGTGCACCAGCCCCCGCAGCACGCTGTCCCCGCGACCCTTGGGCGGTGCCAGCCCCACGTCGTCGCGCAGCTCCTCCGGCGGCACCTCCAGGTTGCCCGCGTACCAGAACACCCACCAGATGAGGCTGAGGAAGATGCCGATGCCGCCCGCGTAAATGAGCAGGTCGGAGAAGAACACGTCGGCGAACACGCCGGCCAGCAGCACGGCCAGGCCCAGCGCGTCGAAGGCCAGCGCCAGCCAGAAGGCGGCCACGCAGCGGCCCAGCCCGCCGGGGGCCGCCATCGCGGGGGAGCGGCGGCAGCAGCGGCGCCACCGCCGCCTCGGGCCGCCCGCACCTGAGGGGAAGGCGGGGCGCGGCGGGTGGGCGGAGCCCCACCTGAGGGGGACGTCCGGGCCACGCCCCTCCGCCTGCACCTGCGCACGGGGCCACGCCTCAACGGCCGCTGAGGCGGAAGGCGGGAGGGCCGCCGCCCTCAGGGGCGGCCCCACGGAGCCCCGCTGCCGCCGGGGCAGCGCGGGCACTCCCCCTCTCGTATCTTAAGCCGCTCTAGGTATGGCCGAGACCTCGGTCGCCGAGGCCCGGTGCCTACAGCGGGCCTCTCCCCGCTGTCAGTGGGGCGCCCCCTGGCAGGCCCCTTCCTCCTGCCCCGGACTCGTCGAGGCGGCTCGCGCAGCTGGCTCTCCTTCCAGGCGTTGCTCCACTTCCTAAAAGAATAGCAGGAGCAGATGCGGAAGATTGGTCTGTAGTGACTGTCAGCATTTTGGAGTTGAGGCATCCCTTGTAAATGGTGGTGGCTGCCATTTCCTTGTGCAGGTGAGCATGAGACAGACGCAGCTGGACCCGTTTAACTGTTTCCAGTTGAGGTAGTGTCACCTTGTGAAGGGGGGGTAGGGTCTTTGCCTTAGTTTGCTCAGACACCCTGGAAGGGAGGCACTTCAAAACAGGTGGTCTTGAGATGAATGTACATGTTGTAGACCTCCCCATTTGCAAGAGGAGGCAGCTATTAGTAGGCAGCAGAGATTTGCAAGACAGTTATAATGTGCATCTGTAAAGTCATATAGACTACTTTAACTAGGTGCTTGAGGTTGGCTTAAAAAGAGTAGTTAGAATACAACTTCAGATTAACAAGCAGGAAAGTAGTTGTGAATGCAGGATGAAAAATCCAGCAAGTAAAACAGTTACGTAAAAGGCAAGATACATATTTCAGTTCACTCTTGTGTCAGTTAATGACCTGGTACCTATCTTTTAACACTCCCAAGTCCTCAAGCACAAGAACTGTATTTGTCTGTAGGCTCTCTTGTGCATGCTCTCACAAGGCCCTTACATCTAACAGTTTGTTTAATGATGGATAAGCCACACTGTCCCAGTAACTAGAAATACCAAGCTAATGAAAAGTCTGACAGACCTAAGAGCGTATGCAGCTTCCACATATTTGTGGAAGTACAGCGTGCCAAGAAGGATGCTGCTGAGGAAGACTGTTCTTCCAATGACAATGAGTGCTTAGGTTTCCTGTAAGACAACTACAGACTCAATTCCTATCATAACACTTGGTTCACTTATCATTGCTCCCGCTGAACATTGACAATCAAGACTAGGTAAAGCCACTTCTTCATTAGTGACTGCTTGTGTTACTGACATTATTCCATGAAAGAAGTCCTTAGGAAATCACAAACTGAAATCCTCTTAAAAAGAAAAAAGTTAAAATTGTTCTAAGTACTTCAACAATAAAATACCTTTCACTTTGAGACCTAATACAACTTCTATCTTGAGAAGAATTATGGTATCAAAAAGCCTATAATGCTGCTAATTCTTGATTATTTTCAAGTATCTTTTGGATTTTAGAGTTTAAACCTAGCTTCAATAAAATGGTTCGACTTCTGCCTCATGTTACGGTGTTAAATAACCTTCCAACTTTTGTCCCTCCCAAAAGTGTAAGAGAAAGAAGGTAATGTACCAGTTATTCAAGTCTGAGTGAGGTTCATATACCTGCTTAGTTTAGGGGGGGTTTATTCCATTAGAATTAGAATAGCTCTTAGGAAGTCAAGCTAATTTTAGGATTACATGCTTATCCTGACAGCAGTAGGAATTCTAATAATCATATACAACATATCTTAAGAAAGAATCATGACCATTTTGCTTAATCTGAAGATTGATAGGGGTGAGAAGGCAGATCTAACTACAATAGAATAACAAATACTGAGGGAATTTTAAACAGATATCAGTATTAATAATCTTAACTCAGATTCTTTGGAAAAAGCTATTTAAGTCATAGCTCTATCCCTGTGGCATTCTTATTGCGTGCACCAAACTTACCTCCCAAGGTGTAATTAACTCCTACAAAATGAGTTTGTGAACAAGTTTCTGTTACCTTCTCTGCATCCCTCCTGCCAAGACTTTTGTTTGATAGTATTCAGATATTTGCTTTATTATATTAGCTGTTATTCTTCCCAGTAATGCCGAACTTAGGGGATAATCCGAAAGTATAAGTTACATTATCACTCTCATCCTACCAAACATGCATACAAATATAGTGCTTTCTCTAAGCATGACAGAAGGTTTACAGACCAGCTATGGCATAAACTAGTCTATGTTTTTCCCTAGACAGATGGTATTTTTCTTCCTTATTTATCTGTCCATGGAAATTGTTTTTCAGTAAGAACTCACTATTGTTCAAAACATGACACTGTTGAGGTTACTAACACATTGAATATATCTCCATTTGATTCTTTTTTAAAAAAGCACCCAGCCATACAAATCAGAGTATAAGTTAATGTAGTTTTAAAGTTTTTCCTCTCTTGCAAAAGGAGTAGTTCAGCAGACTTTTTGGGGGGGAAAAGAAAGTCACTTTGGCTTCAGTAGCGTCAGTTCCAAAGTAGCTGCACTAAGTTGTTTCACTGTAGTTTTAGTTTCTAATACTTACTGCAGTCTTTTGAAAGACTTGCTTCCTGACTCCAGTTTATCTCTGTGAGGAACATGTAATACAAGAATGGAGAACAAATGAGCGATACAGAATCAATTCTAGTCAAAACAACCACACCGTGTGCTACTAGAGCAAATGTTTTGGTAGTATCTTTATTAAACCTTAATCTAATTAAGAGTTTAGTTTTAACTCTTGCAGAAAATTTTAATAATAAATTTTTGAAAGTTTTCAACTTCCTCTTCCCTTCTAGCCTCCATACAGCAGACTCTGCTTTCAGTACTTCTAAAAAGGACATGAACTCACTCACATGAGCAATGAACTTGCTTACATTAATGATACACAAAAATATTTTGACTATTACCCAGTCTCCACAAAGCACTTAATGCAAGGATACATGAGCTGTGTAAAGAAAGCGCTGTTTGTATTTCTTGAAGTGCTTCAAGAGCTTAGATATGTCTCGACAATTCCATATTTCAAAATATTACTATTCTACACTCTTAATAGGGAGGACATTAACAGAGATATTTTTCTATTAAAAAACCCCAAACCCTTAGCTAAGGACAAATAGTACTATTGAAAATGTTGCATAGAATTTAACAGAAGTCCCCTTTTTAAATTCAGAATTATGGGGTTTCTGATAGAACTTGTGGTAATACAGCTTTATTATAAGACTGAGTTTTACTAGCCATACCATAAATAGCTTTTATAGTTCATTCCTCCATTCTTTCCACCTTCAGTTTTTAAATAAAATAAAAACTGTAAGGTCAAAGATACAGTACCTTAAATAATTATTCAGATATCTATTAAACCTTTCACCTTCTATTTATAAAGTCAGTCAGAAGAAATATTACAGGAATAAAAATGGCTGGTCTGTAAGAATTTATACATAAACATACCAGATTTGCTTTAGTCTCTTGATGGTCATTCCCAGGAACATCTTTACAAAGGCTCAGATGTGACAAGTGCACACTAGCTGTTCATGTAAGACTCAACTACCGATGTTCCTTGCAGAGCTAAACCAGCTCAGCCCTTGGGGAGGTGTTTTCCATCTTAGCTGCTTCTGCCAGCATAGAAAATTCAGTTATCTTTGTTACAAGAGCATTTATACTAAGGACATGAAATGGCGATTTGGTCCTTACAGCTTGCCAGTTGAAATTAATTGAAAGCAATTGTGGTTTACACCTGATTTAATTCTGTAATGCATCAGCAATAGGCACAGTTTCAACTTTAATGAACGGTAGTTTTTCATATTTCCTCCTTTCTTGATTAGCAAAGTGACAGGTTTTCCCAGGTCTCTTAAAAAAGCAAGAAAAACATTGCTAAGAAATAGTTTCCTGAATAAACACAACAAATTTAACTCCATCATTCAACACTGATCTTCAATACATACAGTCTGCTGAGAAGTTGAGAAATGTACCTCCCTGTAACAATGGTAACTTACTGCTTCTGAGCAAGGGTGACTACTGAAAATGTCTCCAAGTGAAGATCTGCGATAGCTATGTCAAATTATTACCCACTGATTTTCTCAATTTTAAATACATATTTTTTTAATAAAAGAGTACATTACTCACAGGAAGAATAAAAATCACATCAGTAGTGTTACATCTTATTTAACTGTCAGAATCCTGGATACTCTGCAACATAAAAGGAACATATTCCGCTATGTATGTTTTTATGTATATACACACACTTTTTCACCAATGAGTTAGTCTGTAGCTATGTCCATTAGATGCTTTCTACGTCTTACCTAGCTGTATAAATTCCAGTAGTGCCATCAAAAAGGCAAGACGAACTACTTCAGGCCCAACACAGATTGGCTCAAGGTGCTGCAGAATTTCAAGGCAGTACTTGTTAATATTTTCAACGATGTGAAGGATGTGTTTTCCCAGCACCTACAAGCTAGTACGTTCACTATCAATTACTCATACAGAAGTTATGATCTTCATTTCATAATTTTCTGCACATTACAAATTAAGAAACATTTTAACATGAAGGAGGCAAGTTCTGTATCTATTCTCTTACTTCACTATTATGGAAGTGAGTATTTTGCAGCCCAGACTAGAAAGTGATGGGATTGTTTTTGGACAAGATCAGATCTTTTTGTTAGCATCAATCTAACAGGGATCATCGAGTCAGACTTGCTTTTTTGGCTAAGATTAATTTGTTTCTTGATTAAAAAATGTTTATGGTAGACCAGAACAAGAGGTCACGGGTTACAGAAAGTTGACACCATGGATCAAGCAGAATCCTTTCATATTCTTTAGCCTTTCTTTTACCACTTTTTATTTAGCACTCAATTACTTTTTAGGTAGCAAATCTATTGATATGGGATGTCCTAAATAGGAGATGGTATAGGTTTTTTTGAACTCTGCAAATTATACTGGTTACATACTGTTGATTAATCTTCTTGTCTCTTATGACCTTTTTCCTATTTGGATTTGAGTAAAATACTGCTAGAAAAGATTTTTACCACTAGGACTTTTCACCACAAATCTGCTTTGTATTCTCACTCTGAGAAAGATGTGAAGTAATCATACAGAGAACAACAATTTGGTTATTCTGAAAAATTTCAAGATATATAACCTTTGAGTTCTGCAGTGTATAATTTTCATGCCTTTATGGAACTGGTTCACTTAGCTGGCACAACTGAAATTCACACAGCCTTTGGTGTTTTTCAGATGGAAGAAACAACAGTATTGCGACCAGCCAACCAGCATGAAGGACACCCTGAATTGTTCTGGTAGCAGAAATAAAGCCCAAAAGTGAAGGTAAGAAGATTTTGCTTGATGTCATAAAGTATAAATGGTCAAAGCATACAACAATAAAAGTAAAATTGTCCATGCTTTTTTTTTTTCTTTTTAAACACACAAACACCCTAGGTAAAAATAGCTAAAAAATACATTAAGTTTGGCTTGTTATGAGGCTGCTAACTTAAATATGTGGAATAAGAGCAATAGATGTCAACCTGTTTTCATTATATTGAACAATTTAAGAAGAAACAGTAGCAGCTATTTCACATTTTAAATCACACGTTAAACAGATTGCTGCTCTTGGCATGTGTGCTTCTTGCTTCAGCCCTTGTCTGTTCCAGTACTAAGCTATGCTTCAGGAAGATGTCACTTACAAAGTATTTCTCAGCTTTTTTTCCTGATAAAAAAGATAAAAGGTAAGAAAGAGTCAATGAAGATCATGAATTTATTTGTTCCAGCTTGTCAGTTAGAAGGAAACACAAATGAATCATTAGAGGTCTCAGTAAAAAAAGCTCTTGGGATCAGATTTTCTTAAGAAGGTATTTTACTTCATCAATATATTTGTTTAGTAAAAAGACACCACTGAATGACTATATAAAATGTGTTACAACAGACAACATTCATGCTGACTGTGGCCTGCGCACTTTCTTGGATGCTTGCTTTGGTGTTTTTGAGGACTTCTTGGCTGACTGTATTGACTTGCCAGCTTTGGGTGTTGCAAAAGACTTTGCTTCAGGCTTTCTGGGAGTCTTTTTCATCTCTTTTTCTTTTATTGCTTCCTTTGGCATGCTGATCTGCTTCACTTTTTTCTGTTTTGGTGATGTCTGCAAGTTTCCACACTCTTCTGTAACTTTATGTTTTGTTTTTGGAGTCTCCAGAGCTAGAGGTTGCTTCTTTCTCTTACCGAGGGGTGTTTTAGTTTTCTTGCCCAGGTTGTCACCTTTTTCTGGACTTCGTTCCATTTTCTGTATTTAAAACACACAAAAGAATTACCCTTCCACCTAAGAAACATCTTTACTGTTTTTCAAGAAGGATCAATGAAAACCATTGTAAATGAGAAATGCTTTCTATAGATTGAACTGTGCCCTAGCCCAAATAATCTGTTCACATTTCAGTCTGGAAGCAGAGGATTAAACACAGAACTAAATCATGAAAATGATGAAAAAATAACAAAATGGTAAGAAAATAAATAGATTTAACAGATGCAAGGATCCTCTTGGCCAGTCAAGTCACTGACCTCTGCTGGCAGAGCTATGAACCACAGTCCTCTTGCCGCATTTCCAGGCTTAATAGCTTGAATAGAGATCAGCTCTATTTGAACTCCAGCTGTATGCGCACAAACTGACTCTTATCTGTGCACTAGGCCTAGTATTCCCTAGAGTTCATCACATTCTTGAATGGCTCTCATGAAAGAAGGCTGCTGTCATCAGAACAGTTCATACAATCCAACTCGAGCTGTACCTATCCCAGGTCTCTGGAAACAGGGCTCTGGCAATCACATCACGTGAGCTAATGTAGGCTTGTTGCACGAGTGCAGCTTGAAGCAAGCTGTATGAATTTTTTTGGCAGGCCTGCACATAATCATAGTTTTAGTTTGGGCATCCCTGAAGAGATACACAGTTAGAGTTTAAGGATATGCTCCAATCCCGAATGCAGTATAACTTAAGTTGAATTTAGAAGTGTTATTGTTTTATTCATCCATATCTCTTTCCTAGATACTTGTTAAACTTGAGTATTATCGGTCTGGTTGTTTTGCAGACATGTTAATGACATGAGCCACATCATCTCCAATACTGGCAACTATAAGTCCATACAGTAGTACTTCATGCAAGCTACTAGCTCTCAATTTATATTATGTGCTTGTTAATGTTGCATATCACTCCAGGCAGAAGATGATATAGTAAAATATATTAAAATTTAATTTTGCAAGAAATTTTGAATTAAAAAATTTATGATTTACTTGATTAAGTATTAAGCTGTTTCTCAATCATTTACCCTTTCTCCTGACTTCAGGCTTGTTATTTGACCTAGGCAAAATAGCTACTATTCAGAAAAATACATAAAAGGACAATAACCACTCGCTTCCTTTGTCTGTAAAAGGGTGTCCTGGTTTAGGCCAGGATGGAGTTAGTTTTGTTTTCAGCAGCTCCTATGTTTTGGCTTTAGTGTGAGAAGAACAGTGATAGCACACTGATGTTGCTCGTTGCTGCTGGACGACCAAGGACATTTTGCTGTTTTCCAGGTTCTGCTAACGTGCAGATGCAAAACTTGGGAGGGGTAGAGACAGGATAGTTGATCTAAACTGGCCAAAGAGAGTATTCCATACCATAGACATCATGCCCGATATAAGCGAGGGTCAGTCGGTGGGCCACTAGTTTTTTCTAGATCTTTTTTGGTCTTTTGGGCTTTTGGGGCTTTTGAGACCTTTAACTTGCCTTAATCCTTAAGCTTCCCTTCGGGTTGCTTTTTGTTTCCCTATTTTTACCTTTTTTGTTTTTCACTTGTTTAGCTGTTTGTTCCCTCGCCTGCTTTCCCTGGAACTTGCCGTTCTGGGATAGCTGGGGGGGGGATACCCCTGCTCCCTGCCTGCTGCTCGGGATGGGCTGTATCGGTCGTCGGGTGGTGAGAAATTGTGTATCGTTTGTTTTATATATTCTATTATCCTTGTATATATTATCATTATTATCATTATTAATATATTTTCATATTTTTCCTTTGCTGTCTTGGTGAGCTGTTTTTATCTCAACCCGTGAGTTTTCCTTTCTCTCCAATTCTCCTCCCCACCCCAACAGGGAGCGGGGGAGTGAGCGAGCGGCTGCGTGGTATTGGGTTACAATTTGGGGTTAAACCACGACAAAGGGGTTAACTAAAAAATAAATAAATCCTTAAAACCAAAAAAACCCAAAACTAACCACCTCCCCAAGGCACCCCCCCCATACACACAACTCTAGCTTTCATGATATATTCACAAAAAATCCAGTTCACTTGAAGTGTGTTAACACGCACTGTTCCCTAAGGAGCAATGAACAATTTAAACAGTTCAAAATCTTTAGTTTTAACTGAAATGCGAGTTTCTCAATATTATTAAACTGTTACCTTCAGCTCAGCCAAGCTGGTTGTTTGCATAGGCACCAGTTGTGGAATTTCTTCATCATCATGATCACCTGGTTCTTGGACTACTTCCACTTTTTCTTTTATCGCAAGCTCCTGGGTAGCAGCAGCAGCAGCAGCATTAATTTCAGCTGTCAAAGTGACTTGACTTGAATTCAGTTTTTTAGCTGCCTTCTTCGGTTTCTTGTTCTTTCCCTTCTAGAATTAATTGGA
This sequence comes from Phoenicopterus ruber ruber, assembly GCA_009819775.1. Taxonomy (NCBI): domain Eukaryota; kingdom Metazoa; phylum Chordata; class Aves; order Phoenicopteriformes; family Phoenicopteridae; genus Phoenicopterus; species Phoenicopterus ruber. The sequence goes on along the minus strand of CM020229.1, from coordinate 8,727,715 downwards.
AGTACATCTCAGACAAATCCCCGTAACATTTCTAAATGTATAATAATCATTTTAATAGGCTTAAAAATAAGACAGTCTAGCAACATTAAATACTGTTGTTCAATAGACCTGGACTGGTCAACCATATGTAAATATGAAAAAATGCATTCGTTTCAGAAGTTTATTATTATCATTTACTTAGGAGCTATTTATAATGTCAGGATTACAGTCTTTAAGTTGAATATATATGCTCCAAATTTATTTTAGACAAAAGAACATAATAAGCAGAACTCAGAACAAAGGAATAGCTGATTATTTTCTTTTTTAAAAAAGCGAGCCCCCCCCATATACACAAATATAAGAGCTTGTGAATTATTCAGATGCCACTGATTAGCCAACAAATAATGGATGCATAGTCCGAGTCCATGTATATGTTAATGAGTGTATTTTCAGAAGGCAAATATGAATAAACAATACAAGCAAAAGTTCTAAGAATGAATGTCAGCTCCCCACAGTTTAGGGCTAGAAACACTTAGCTAACTTATTTCCAGTTTGCTTTACAACGTACCAGGGAGTTTCCATAATTTCGTTAGTATTACTGAGTGTGTGAAGCACTCAGAGTCAGGAGCACCTAACCCATTTGTAGCCATAAATGCTTGGGATCAACTGCTACAACGTTTAAACCCAACACATCAGACACTATAATGCATAAAAGCAAGCCAAAGAACTGCTCATTCCAATTTGGTTTATGGAAAGTTTGAAGAATTTTTTTTCTTTTTTCTTTTTTTTTTACCTTTACTTCCTTTTTTTTGAGAGATGGCTGTCTGTCAAGCTCATCCAAGTTGGAGATATTTGCAGTAAAAATCGGAAGTGCAACTGATTTAAGTGTTTTGAGGTGAAGAATTTTTACATTTTTCCAATTCTGCAACAACAAAACCAGTATATTATGTAAAAATAACAAGGCTGAATTATGAACTGACTTGGCTTTAATGCAATCAATCAGCAGTACCTTTGGTAACTTCTTAGCAATCACCTCAGCTGCTGCAATGATATTATCTAGTATCTCATCAGCTTTCATTCCAGTGTGACCTATACGTGCTGTACTGAAAGAAGTGAAGAGTAATATTTATACATGGGCAAATAAACATACTTCAAGTTACTTATTTTTAGGCATACCCAGAAATGAAAAAAAAGCCCACCTATCTGCAATTATCATAACTTTCCTAAAGGATGGCTTGCTATTGCAGGAGTTTTTTGTAATAACAGAATAGATTTACCTGTATTAACCTTTCCATATTTGGATATGCAACTTCTGCCTTATATTACTAAGCATATTACCAATTTAGATCCTTTTAAATGCACAATAAATGAAAAAAAGTCTTACAAGAATAGAACATTTTGGAAGTAGTTTTTATCTAATTTAACAGTAATATTTTTCTAAGATTGTACATGCTGTTTGACAGCAACAGTTGCCTAGAAATTCCTTAGGTATAAGGAAAAAGAGACAAAAAGTAAAACTTCTTGTTAAGCAGAACTACTGATTTCTTTATACAGGTTAAGGTTCAAAATGGCCCATATCTGGAGTGGTGACCCTTAACCTCTTTTATTTATATATTAATGGAATTAAAAAACCTCACTTAAAATTCCGACAGTTAAGGTACAACCATCCTTCAAGCGAAGCATTAATCTACTCATACTTACTAACAGCACCCTTTATTGGTAACTGGAAGTGTAGTCCCCTGGATATGTTTTTCTAGTTCCTTAGCAAGGTTTCTGGCTTTCAGGTTTACAGATAAAGGTGCCCTAAAAAAGAGGGGAAGATTAAAAAAATATATATCTATATGTATATTAAAAAAAAAAACAAAAACCAAACCTCCCCTCCAAAACCCAACCAAAACTTTACTAAGAATAATCTAATCTTAAAAAAAAGATAATGCAAAAAGGATATACAGAATTGAAAGACCTACTTTTTCCTTTCATAAAAGTGTTTTCCTAGATGTGAGGGCAAAAGCCTTCTAATTCGGTCATCAGACAGAAAGAGATCGAATCTGTTCAGGAGGCGACGCTTTGCTTCAAATAGTTTATACTCTTTTTTGAGAGTTTTGTATGAGATGATCTGCAATGCAAGTAACAGTTTAGTCCCCACCACTGAAAACACAGCCTAGGCTACTCCTTAGAACTGCATAGAATTAACTTGCATAACTGAGAGTCTATCACGGTGCATTATTTTAGAATGTTAGAGACAATCAGTAAAAAAAGGATACAGTACTTTTTGTTTTAAGAATCAAACAATATGGATGTCTTGCACAGTAACTGCAAATCACCAAACAGAACCTGAGTACGTGGTAACATCTAAATCAAGGCTAAATACAACAATAACATTATTTTCTAGTTTTATTGCTAGTAGCACAAACAATCCAATCCAGCTGCAAAGAACTCAAATATTCTTTTACTTTGTGAGTTTTTCCAGTTGCTTACTCAAATTAAATATTCTTTATCTAGCAGTTACATCTGATTGCTAAAGATCTTGTTTCAAATTGAAGAAACTATTCTGAGTAAATTTTGAAGTTTAGAAAAACTACAGTTTGAATAGTCAGAAAAATCTTGCTAGAGATCGTTAACTCAGAACCATTGACATTAGAATATCAAACAGCAGAAAACAACTACTACTTTCCCTTTTCGCTGGTACAAGCAGAAAGATATGACAGTACTGTACTATACCATCATATATCTCTCTTACCTGGCTAACACTTCTGATCCCATTCTGGATTAAAAGTTTCCTGTACAGATTTTCAGTCTGTTCTGCTGATAAATTTGGTTCGTCCTTTGTGAACAAGCAAACCTCAGCTGTTTCTGGTCGAATGCCATGGGGCAGTGGTCTGCAACAAGAATGTGAGATGGACAGGGAATGTCTAAGAGGAGAAAGACATTTTTTCCAGAACTAGGTCATTTAACAAGTGCTACAGGGAAGCTATGCATCTAGATTCTGGTCTTTGTTAACTACTAAATGTCCTCGGTGGAACCGATACTTTTTAAAGCACACCAAACTGTATAAGTTAAACAATCATATACCATGGGTCCAGTTAGATGCACCACTGAATCCACCTGTCCTGCCAGGAGCAGTTACCACACTGGGCCTGGGAGGAGGACCATCCCTTCTCCTCTCTTTACACCATGGCTGCATCCAGTCATCAGACAAGTCTTTGTAGTACTGGGGCCCAGATAAATAGATATAAACTTTCTCAATATAGCATAACTACAGTTCAGAAGAAAACTTATAATTCATATTCACTTTGGGGTACCACGAGAAAGAAGCAGGAGTCTTTATAATTATTTGGTGGTGGGCTGAGACAAAGAAGAGATTGGTTTCTTCTCTTGAGCTTCAGGATTGAAGGGCACATACCTTGTAACTGGCAACCAACAAAACCAATATCCTACGCGTACACAAAGCAGGCACAGCCACCTTCCCGTTACACTAGAAGTGGCGGTAGGGCAGCGGTCTGCCCGGCGGCTCTCGCTCGCGGAACGCGAACCGCCAGCACAGGACGGTGGCAGTCAAATCCCTTAAGCTCGGAATCAGCAAAGTGCTCGTTTCCAAGCCAAAGGACACGAAGAATCCACGTAACTACACGCCCGAGGGTGAATTTCTTACATTTTGATGACCTGCGCCACCCGCGGGACCTTCCAGACCGTCACCAGGAGATGGACGTTCTCGCTTTCGTTGAGGAGCAGCGCGTCTCCCTTGGCCTTGCTTCTGGTGAAAGCCAGGAGGGCCTCTACCGCCTTCTTCACCTGCAACGGCACGACAGCGGCAGCAGCCGGAGTTAAAGCCAAGCCCGGCCCGGCCCGGCCCGGCCCGGCCCCGGCCCCGGCCCGCCGCCCCGCAGTACCTGGGCACGCTCCAGATGCTGCGGCCCATTCGCCATGGCTCCGCCGGCGCCACGTGCAGCCGCCGCGCTTGCGCACACGCCGCCTTCCGGGGCACGGCGGGGCACGTCCGGGGGCGGGGGCGGGGGCGGGGGCGGGGGCGCGCGGGGGCGTGCGTGAGGTGCTGGCGCCCCGCGCGGCGCGGACGGGCCGCGCGCTGGGCGCCGGGGGTGGCGGCGGAGGGGCGGCTGCTTGGCCGCGGAGGGTTGCGCAGCCCTCAGGAGGGGGTCCCAGGTTCATGGGCTAATTCAGCTTGGAAGAGAGCCCCAGAGGCTTTCGGTCCAGCCTGCTCCAGCAGCAGGGCCGGCCGGCGGTCGGACCGGGTTGCTCAGGGCTGTATCCAGTCGGGGCTTCACAGCCTCCAGGGAGGGAGACTGCACCCCCTGTCTGGGCACCCTGTTCCTACGCCTGAGTGTCCCCACGGTGAAAAAAACCCTTTTTGTCGTACTCGCCTTGATCTGTTGACGGTGCTATATTGGTCCCGCCCGGGCTGCTGCTGGCCACCTTCTCCTCCCGGGAACGTGTTGAGGTGGCTCATGTTTAGCTTGCTGTCCCCCAGGTCCTTTCCAGCAGAGCTGCTCCCCAGCCAGTCATTCCCCAGTGTTGTCGCAAGGGGCTGCTCCTTCCCAAATGCAGATGTGCATTTGTCTTTGTTGAGTATCAAAAGGTTTGTGTCGCCTAATTCCTCCAGCCTGTCTAGGTCCCTCTGTACATGAGCCCTGCTGTCAAGGGTATTGATTGGTCCCTAAGTTTGATGTCATCTGCAAACTTGATGTGACCGTGCTTCAGGTCACTCATAAAGATATTAAACAGAACATGTCCCAGGATAAATCCCAGCAGTACTCCCATTTGTTACTGGCCTTCAGGTAGAGTACAAGCCATTATCTCTGCCCTCAGATCCCCTTTGTCCAACCACTTGTTAGCCATCTAGTTGGCCACCCACCCAGACCATAATGTTTAGGACACAAGAAGATTGTGGGAGACCGATGAAAGCTGTGCTAAAGTTGAGGTGAATGCCATCCACTACTTTCCCCTCATCTGCAAATCTAGTCATTTTGTCATAGAAAGTAATCAGGTTGGTCAGGATGATTTGCAGTTGGTCAATCCATGCTGATGGTTCCCAAGCACCTCCTTCACATGCCTAAAAATATATTCCAAGAGGACGTGTTCCATTATTTCCCCAGAGACCAACTGAGCATGACTGGTCCGTGGCTCCTAGATTCTCCTCTTGGTGTTTTCTGAAGGTGGAGGAACATTTGCTTTTCTCCAGTCATTGGGACCCTCCCTCAATTTCCTTTCAAAGATGACAGTCTTGCTTGACTTCAGCCAGCTCTTAGCACCCTTAAACACAGCCCAACTGGGCCCCAAATCACTTGCCTCACTCAGCAACCATCCCACATGTCCTTGTTTGGCCTTTTGCTACTACCTTAGCAGTAGAAGCTCTTCTTGTTGCCCTTGACATCCTGGCCCGTTTCAACTGCAGGAACGTGTGGAGCAGCCAAATAGGGCAGACTCATTAAAATCTTTTCAGCACTGGTAGAACTTATGCATATGATACTAGCTGTGGTGTTTTATAATCTGATAATTGTATTAGCCTTGCTCCTATCTCTGCATAGGCCTTGCATATTTTAGAGCAGCCATGTTTTAATAACACATCAACATATTATTGTGACATGTAAACCAGAAAAACAGATGACTGGGACATCTCTCTGAAAATAAGCCAGGCTAGTCTTCCAAGATATGATTGAACAGTATGTTTGAAGCCTGACTGTACTGGGTCAGCATAGCATTAATAGGATAAAACTAAGGGGACTATTATTAGTGACTCAAATTCAAATTTTTCACATATCAGTCTAATCCAAATACATTTTTTTCTGCAACATTTTAAGTCTGACATGACTAAATGTTACTAGATGTGGTTTAACTGACTTAGTATGATCATTTTCTCTTGAAAAGTGTTTGATGTAGCTAATAGAGCTGTCTTGGAAAAATAAGTTAATCTCTGGCTAAGAAATATTTCTGCTTAATACACCATGCAATGAATATAAAGAGTGTGCTTTTAATTTAGCAAGTTCACAAATTAATACTTATTTTTACAAGGAAAATTAGGTTTGTTACTTTCATCAGTGTTATCGCTGTACACGAAACATGTTCTGCTGTAGCCCTAATTTAACTTTGTCTGATTACAAAAGTATGTATTTTTCCTTAAGCCATTTGTCACATTTATTTAAATGCTAAGATTTAAAATTACACAATTGGAAGCCATTCTACCTCATTATTTATTTAAGAGGATGTCTCTACATATCCCTAATTTTATACTTTCTCCTAGCAAAGGGGATGTACAAGTAGCAATTGTTTCTGCTGTAAACAGGTCTTTGAGGTTTAAGATTATTCCCTTGGTGTGCATCCTAAAGATTTCAGTACCAGGATTGTGTTCTTCCAGATTATTTGATGACTGATGTCAAAATCCTAGGTCTCTATAAGTGTACTTCTTGCAACAAAACTAGCACAAAGAATATGCAGACATTAAACCAGGAGTAAGAAGTCCCTTACAAAAGAGATCTCAGAAGAGAATCTCCCTGTTAGATCTAGATTTCAAGCACTAGTTTTCTTTAGATTGTGTTCCTTTGCAATCCTAGTGTAAGACTTTAGCTATAATCTAATTAACTGCCAGACAGATGGATGCTTACAGTGCAAGTTATTCACTTATTCAAAGACTACTTTCTCAGAAGGACAGAGGCACCTGTCTTTGTGACACAAGCTTCAAAGTTTTCCTGTTATAATCCTTTGCCTATCCTCAGTTCTACAGGCTTAACAGGTGACAGGAACACAGCCTCAAGTACCTTTTTTCATCCAACAGTTAGCCTGTCATATCTCTTATTACTCTCATTCAGAAATATGTGGACCTTTTTAGGTGTATGTAACTGAGGGGAGATGTAGAAAAACCCGATTTACATTGGAAGTTGAGACTTTTGGGGAAGGAAAGCCAATGAAAGTGTATGTATTATTAAAAGTTATATACACATATAACAGATTTTGGATTTTTTACCATAAATTTCCATTTTATATTAAGACTAGACTCCTTTCTAGCATTTCTTCTGAGGAAAAGAAATATTTTGTCAGGTTTATAGTGCGTTAAAATAAACACAAGGAAAGAAACAGGTTCACAATATAAAATCTTCAGTAGTAACTCCAGTTTTGTTGGTATATTTTTCTTTACCAAATCCTCTATAGCGTATACAAAAACAGCAGAATAAGTGAGAGCCTTTAAGTATCAGTTCAGAAAGAAAACAGTCTTGTCTGGAGTACATTTCATCTGCTTTAACATCATCATTTAAACAGTCTGCATTAAGAACCAAAAAGCCAGGGTAATACAGAATCAAATACTTGGGACATTGAAACAATCTTTTTTTCTTAGGTAATATTCAGTAATAAACACTTATAAAACACATTTCTCATAATTAACATAGTTTTTAATATATGGACTGGTGCCATAAGTAGTCTAAAACAGAGGTTTTTCATTGAGCAATTTTCGCTAGGCTTTTTATGCCACTGAAAAAAATGTATAGAGGGGCATAGAATTCATGACCAGCAAATATCCCCATGGATAAACCTCCTTAAAGCAGCCATTTTTCTTACAACACTATTACACCATCATCAATAGCTCGTTGTTCAAGAATACAATTTACTACCAGAATAAGTGTCTCAGGAAGCCAGTGCCAACATGTTTGTGTATCAGTTCCTGATTGTCTGCAAAGATGACCAAGGTAGCTGGAATGGTTTCAGGTAGGTAGTTGATGGCAATGTTAGTCAACTGATTGGTGTACCCATTCCTCCATTTGGTGTGCTTTACTTCTTGTAACTTGCAGAAACAAGTAATTACTTTCCTGTTGCAAAATAATTAGTACTGCTGCACATTCGGAATTTTTTTTTTTTTTTTACATTTAATTATTGTTACATATACCAAGGCTTTCAGTTCAAGGACATACAAGGTCTTAATTTATAGAATTATAATTCATGTTTTTATAAGTTACATCATGGCTATACACTTAAGCCATATCTACACTACAAACTTTGGCCAACAATGAGGGAGAAGAGGCGTGATCCTCATCAGGACCACACTGCACATACAGACTGCTGTAAATGCCATTATACTGGGGGGGGAACCCAAAATCCCTCCTTTCTGCAGAAACATGCTCACAGTTTTGCTGGTATGAGTTACATCCACGCCAGGACCCAGGAATACTGTGTCAGTATCATATGCTAGCACAGTTATGCTGGCAGTGCTCCTAGGGGTCCTGTAGCTTCAATCCAACTTCTATTTCTTTCTTTTTTTTCTTCCCCCCTCCTTCCTTTCAGCTGTTGTGGTTGCACAGCTCCTTCTTTCCATCTTCAAAGCAGCTTACCACATGTTTTCACAAAAGGAAGTATTCAAAATGGTCATTTAAAAAAGTTTATTACATCAGTGAATCAGCAAATAGTATTTATTTCAAACAAAACCACATTATCTTTTTTTTTCCTTCTTTCATCTAGATTTAGCTGTACTCAATAGTAGTAAAAAATAGGACTATAAAATGTAGAATGGAGATGAAATGAAAAAGTTGAGATGTAATCTGAGAGCTATTCAAATATAATGTACTTTCAGCTCTTCTACCCAAAATGCAGCCAATTTGTGTAGACTTATGCCTTACATTTTCATATCAGTATGTTTGTTATAGAAGGCAAATATTTTATACCTAAATAAAAACCTCCTACAGGTTAGCCATATCTTTAATTGTATAATGTAGATTCAGTTAATGAACTTGAAATAATTTAGCCTTCCTTTACAGACAAGGTGACTTTAAATGGATTTATGGAAATGGTAATCAAATGCACTAGATGGGATGAGTAATGGGAATGCTCTGACTTTCTGTCTACTGGTATTTCAACCCACCAGATGATTTTTCAGTTTAATAATAAATACTCAGTCCAGCCTCAACATAATGAAGTTTTAGAATCCCTCATTAAGTTTGCTCAAAAGTGGAAAAATTCTACTGGAGCATCACAGCGTCTTGAGATGCATTTCAATGCTTTAAAAAAAAAAGTTTTAAAAGTTCTAACAATTTAGGAATCTAACTGTAAGTATTCTCCAATAATGGCCTTTGCAAATTTCAAATCCATGAGCTTACTTCAAGAAAGCAGTCAGATACGTGGAAATCTTAAGTCAATCCAGAACATGAACAAGACAGTAAGCTTCCTTGGCTTTTAATTTCTTCGTTAGTTTAAGATCCAAGGAACTGTGGGTTTTGTTCACTTGGTAGGGAAAAAAAAAAGTTACTTTTAAACTCTGATTTACCAAAAAAATAAAAGCCCAGAGATTTGCAGACATAATAAAATTTATTTAAATTCCATGCATTACGGTAGCTACAAGTGTAGTCATATGAAACTGAAGGACAATAACTTCTTCTGTCCATACAATGTAGCTGTAAGTGAAATGAATGGGAGTTCCACAGTTACAAAGAAACAAACAAAACCAAAAAAACCCCAAAAAGGTAAATCTGTTTCAGTTTTGAGTTATCTGTGAATTCAGATACAGTCACTAGACTGTAAACTTTTGGGGGAGGAGATGGGCTTGCCACAATTGTACAACTGAAAATGTTTAGTTTAAGACATTCTGAAGAAGCTCTGAAGATAATAATACTTAGGACTAATACTCTGGGAAATGAAAAAAAAATCTGTTAACCTTCATCCTAATTGTTAGAATCAGGATAGCAATTGTAGACAGTTCACTTTCAAAGTGCAGCTATAAATAGGGTTTTATTATGCAGCTCCTTCAAGTTGTACTGAGTAAGCTTTATTTTGAACCAGTTTTGCTTTAATTTCTCAAGAAAAACTTTGCTGGTCCTCATAAGCTTACATTGCTTTTTGATATGCAAAAATTTACAGACTGTGCTTGATTCTGACCCTCCCATATTTCAGTATGTGCAAACTCTTAGGGATTTAAATAGTCTTTCTCCCTCTCAGTTCAGACTGATCTTTAAAACAGGAAGGATTATCCAGCCCTCTAAATTAAAGACAGGGTGAACTGAGTAACTTATATAACTGACACTTCTAATTGGCCCAGTTCTCCCACAAAATGCAGCTCTTATAAATACTAATAGGCACTCTTGCCACACATTCTCTTATTTTTGCAAGTTTCACTGATTTACTGGTTGTTAGCATTTTCTGCAGTCAAGAATTTAATAATGCTGAATTTTATAAAGACACAATATGTAGTTCTAGCCTTCAAAATTGACTTACTGTGTCTAGTAATGACGTTAAGTCAACCTAAATTTGCTGAAGATATTAACAAATGTAAAGCTAATGAAGGTGCCACATTTGCACTAATGTTTTTTAATTTTAAGAAAGCATTCAACAAAGGGAAGGGGCAAGCCTAATTATTTTAATACAAACTTGGTTGAGTGCCCAATTGCCTCATTTAAAACTGTGTGTGTGGGGAGGCTGAAGAGTTTAGAAAAGTCCAAGTAACCAAATATCCAGGTTACTGGAAAGTTAAAAAGCTAATGCAACTGCGTTACATCCGGATAAAAAACATTATTCAAAAGCAATTCAAATACCGAAAAAGATTTCAAATTGAATAGTTTATTAACATGGTAGTCATCTTTGTAACATGTGCACACACACTCGCACACTCTGAATGATCTGCCTGGAAAAAAGAGGTCTTAATATATATGCTGGGGGAAATTAAACATTAAAAATCCTTTAGATTTTCATAATTATAGGCAATTATGTCCACATCACTTACAAAGCTATTGCCGAATCTTTCCAAGGAAGCAGAATTTGGGAGAAAAAAAAAATTCTTTTTGGGAAAATTCAACAGTGGCATAGCAGAGCTCTCAATATGAGAAAGCTGACATAATGTGGACCTTTGCTGTGAAATTTTTCTTTGCAAAATATGGGGAGAAGTTTATCAATGGGCAGAAAATAAGAAGGCGGTGTGAAGTAGGCTTTTGCAGAGTCGATTTTCCTCACAGTATTGTGCGGGGGTCATTGAGAAAAATGCTTAGTCCTTCTCTGGAACCAGTTTCAGAACTTTTCCAATCGCAATGGTCTTACCTAAACCAAGGAGACAAACAGTAGAGTTACATATATTGTGAAAAGAATGTGTAAGTCTAAGAACATGAAAACTTTCCACAAAAATAAAGGCTCTCCAGGGTATTAGAAATAATACAGAGAATAAATTGTTGTATTCTAAGAATGAAAGCACCAGTGTATTTTAAAAGCACAATAAAGTCTTAAAAATATTCTCACAGTAAAGAACACAATATGGATTGTGGAAAGCCTGCTCTATAGTCGTCTAAGGAGAAGGCAAGGCAGAATCATTCTACCAGATCTGTTTTCTACTTTTAAAGATAATTTATTTTAAACACGTCCCACAAATCTATGATTTTACCAGGGTGAGCATAAGTTAAAGCCCAACATACAACCCTCCTTATCTTTTCTAATTTTAAATAGAGAAACTATGGTATTCATATTGTAGGTGGACATTCCAGGATGCATTAAGAAAAACAGTGCTGATAATTTTTCAAATTCAACCTTTTGTTTCACAGTGCACATTTCTGTACATTATTCCTCTAAAATAACACACACTTTTTGTTACTAGCAAGAAGTCTGCACAATGACAACAATTTTCTTAGATTTACTTTTCCATTGTTACCCAGATAGTGCTTTCCACTAGATATCAGCATTTTAATACCTCATTGCCATGCATGATCTCCTATTTCAAATAACTGCATTTTTGCAGCAGTTAATAACTGTTGATCAAGCGGTCTTACCCTCATCTCTTAAGGTAAAGCGACCCATCTGAGGGAAATCTTTGAATGTCTCAAGGCAGATAGTTCCTGCTGTCCTTAAACGAGCAATGCATACTTGATCTTGTTTCACAAAACGGGGCCGTGTCTTACTTTTTTCCCCTGTTTTTTTGTCTACCAAGCAGATTAAGGCCTGTATAAGAAAAAAATTAATAGCTGTGAGTGCTAAAATAAGTGTATGTTTTACAAAAAAACCTGAAGTCGTCTAAGAAAAAAAATACTTGGAAATAAATAAAAAAACAACTTAAGAATTACTACATAAGACAGTCAATCATGACTTACCACACTTTTCAGAAGGCTTATGCTAACGGTTACAGCCATTTTTGGCTGACCAAAGATTCCATTCAAAGCTGGAGCTTTATTGGATTAGTTGCTCTACAGATGTACATCATGACAGAACTCCTCACCCCAACACATGGATTGTCTATATTCACATCACAACTTAAAAGGACACTTACTGTTATCTCAACTTCTTCGATACAGGTGTGGATGTGCAGCACAGCATTATAACCTGGGCAGATAATGGATTTGTGCTCAATTATCACTATCTGTAAAACAATTAAAAATAAGTGCATTTTTCATCATTTCAATTAGAAAAGAGCAGAGAATAACCAAATACAGAACTATATTAAAATGTAGAGTTGAACAATATACACACAACAAATTTTTGTGAAAGAAACAAAATTTATAAGCAAGTTGTTTATAATATGAAAGTATAAAATTGAAGAATTGGCCTGACAAGATCTTGCTTTCATGATTATAGGTATCTAAAACTTCATTGAGAAGTTACATTCAAAACAAATGGTATTTTAAAACCTCAAATTAATGATGTCAGAGTGTTAGGTATATGTTATTGTCAATTTAGAGATATGATAGTGAATAAGAAACCTGAACTGAAACTTTAAACTACTGAAGTTTAGGTTTGGTGAAACACAAGCAAAATATTTTAATGCTTTTTACCTATCTATACAGTAATTAAATACGAGTTATTCTACCTGGGCATCAAATGTGCGTCCAGAATGACACAGGTTGTTGGGATCACAGAGAATAAATCCTGGAAGGATCTCTTCCTCTTCAATACCCTTCAGTCTGATCTTTAGATTTTCACCTGGGGCTACTGAATCTGTTTCTACATCATCAGAAAGGATTCCAAGAACTTCCACATTGTGCTTTAAGAAAGCAAAAATGCAGTTTTCTATTGTGAATATTTTAGTCTGGTACAAAATCATTTTAATACAACAAGATTTCAATAAATAATTCCATTATAGTTTAAATTTGTTATATTTAGTTCTGCAAGCTTCAGAACATTTAAAATATTTGAATGATGAGTTACTAATATTTAAAATAGCATATTTAATCAAATATATTTTAATATAATTCTATAGTATATATTCAATGGAAAGCAAATTTCAAAAATATCCACTATTTCTCAAAGTGAAATGAGTTTAAAACTTAGAGAGATGAGAGATACAGTGGATGCATATTATCCAAGAAGAATGCAGAAGCCACATTGTTGTATAGACTCATTACATTCAAAATATAACAGTCTGAATATTAACACAATCCAGGAAATCCTAGAATCCCCAAATTCTGCAAGATTTCCTGGAGAAGAAGATAAAAATACCAAACGTATATTAACGAACACTCTCCAAGCAAACACCAAAATGTATTTCCTAATGTTCCTACACTTTGTAACCTCTTTCTGATTTTTGTATCTTTACACAGTACTAGATACCAACAGAAAATAAATATTGGAAAGGCAGAGAAAAGTTAAAAAAGGAGTAGTTTCAGAAAGAGGTCTAGTGTTCTGACTTCCTGAAGTTTTAGTTCAATCCTCATTAGCTGCAAGAGTAAAAGGGAAAAAAAAAAAAAAAAAAAAGGAAAAGTGTGTCATCAAAAGCACTGGCTATTTACTGAATAGAAATTCTGTAACAGTTTAGTTAAAGCCATTTACAGTTTATTAATTTCTCCTAATCAACCCCAAAATAACATGGGTGTCAGATGCATGTCAAGCAGTTTTATAAAAAGCCACTGTCTTAAATTACCTTAACAACTGAAAAGCATAATCTCAAACTGTCTAAGATTAGTTTCAACTTTCAGCAGCTCTTGAGAAAGGTGACATGGAAGTCAATCTAATTAACATGTTTTGATTAGGAAATACCAACTTTCAATAAGCTGTAGATTTATTGTATGTTTGAGTATTAAGACATTTTCTAGCAAACTACCGCAGCCTACGGAATCGGAGGAAGTGTGTCATCTTAAATCGAGATGACATGAATAGGTACGAACAAAGTTTCCAACCTCTTTTCATAAGAAAACAATGGAAACACACACCCCCATTAGTTGAGTACACTATTCTCATCCACTGCCTCTCCCCAACTATGTTTTCACATCCTTAATTTTTATATTTTCACATTCTTCAGGGTAGCACAATGATTCCAACTAGTAATCTTACATTATGGAACAGCTACCTACCCGCACAAACAACCTATTCTTAACTAAAGCAAACTTTGGGTCTTTCACTGGAACACACTGTGTACTGTTCGCATCCTTTAAATTTTTTCCTATTTCCCTTTGGGGAAAAGAAAAAAAAAAAAGGAAAAGAAGGAAAGTTTTGAGTAGTATTAACCCACAGCAGGAAAAAGGTTTTGTAGGCCAACTGTACAAGTGCAAAGTAAAACACAGGTCAAATAAATTATGATGATTTATAGCCCAGCAATTGAGTTTACTAAGGAGACACAACCTGAATTCTGAATGCTAAGGAAGTAAACTACACACACGCACACCTGGAAACATCACCCACGTAAAACATGAAAGCTTAGTTGTCCACAACCGAGAAACAGAAAATTTTCTGATTTAAAGTAATATCTTTAAGAATCAAGCTGGTATTTTTAGGATAGTAACACTTTTTAGTATCTAAACCTTACCATACCTTGTTTGGCATCATCACAAGCTGTTGTCCTTTGCAAATAGAGCCCGACTCCAGCTTCCCGAGGACCACAGTACCCATATCCTTCACAAAAAGAAATTATTACATAAAATTTGAAAACATTTTTCTAAAGAGTCTGCTGTATTTATGATTTAACTCTAAGTATGATTACTTCACCCTATGAAGTTATCTAGAACTGCTATACTTAATGTTTTGGAAACTGTTCTCATGAAAGATTACAGATTTTAAGAGTCTCATATAATGCCAAAATTATTTACTTCCCCTCCCCACCTCTATTCTACAGTTGGAAATGCAGACATATCAAAGAAAAAAGATACCCTCTAAAAATACAGTAAATAGTCCATTTACTGCTTTCTGAAAACAGTCTATTTATACTTTCACTCCTATTATTTTAATCTGTACCTTATATTTATCCACAATTGGCAGCCTGATTGGTCCATCAACTGAACGGTTGAAGTTTGGCAAATTATCCAGGTATGGAATAAATGGTAATCCACTAAAAGAGCAGAAGGCATTTGTTTCAATTTCATGAGCACCCTTCTATTTAAAAAATTACTCAGAATGGATAAATGCAGTCCAACAAAAGGAATGATTTTCATTCTGTCATCATTAAGAACAGTGACCTCTAAGACAGTTAAATCTATCAAAACATCTCATCATTAGTGTCCACTTTACCCTAGCTAACACATTAATATCTAGGAAGCCGCATGTAGTTTTTAAGTTACGTTACAGGCATATTTCAGACAAATTAATTATTCCTTTGAGGATCTTGCTAGATCTGTAATGTTTTGGAAATACAAAAGCTAGGTCCAAACATGATTTTCATTAATATGTTTTAACTGCCACAAACAATATTGGAAAACATGACATCCAGTGAGAGACATGGCTTGTCACTAATTATAATACAGCTTCAAGCAAACTGTTCACATCAAACAATTACTCATTCTAGCAACATGTCAACTGCAGCATCACTGGAAAATTCAAGGGCTAGCATGGCACTCAAACTCACAAAGCCAAAGAATACTGCTAACGCTATTACAGAGCCTGCTAACTTTAATCTTCTGCAGTTAGCAAATGCTTTTATTTGGCTCATTGCATAGCTGTGTTCTTGTTGCCCTGATTGTATTTCCTCGAGCACTTTTTAGAACACAGCTACAATATACCATGCTATACTTCTTCCTAGCTTCACTGCAGCATTTACTTTTATTGAAATATAGCATATATCCAAGTTGTTCAATTTAAGATACGTACATATACCAAGGACAGAATTCTGACTGTTCTTTAAGGTTTGCTCCAGTCAGTCCTGAGCAGGGCATGAAATGAATATCCTTTTTGGGATTGAAGCCAACTTTCTTCAAAAATGGCACCAGTTTCTCTTTACATTCCTCATATCTATTAAAGCAACAAGCAGATCAAGACAAGTTTCAATTATTCCAGCATGACATAATATTGTGCTTTAAAAAAACAACAAAACCCACATACATTTAATTGTCATCAGTTAAGTTATTCTGTGAGCAGCAAGCAAACCTAATAAAGCTTAGTGGCCTATCTGCATCTTCCCCCCAATCTTCCAGCACAACTTGGTATTGTCTATTTCCCTTCATTCCTCTGCTCCATAAAGCATCATCAGTTTTCTCCATATACCTCGATTACTGGGCTGAGTAAGCAGCAGTATATGCTGTATCTACTTCTAAGCAAGAAATCCAGGCCAAGATAGCAGGACAGACCAAGCAGACAGCTACTGAGGTCACGCTGCAGGCTTTCACTTTACTGGTGGCTTGGTCTCCTCCGATCTCCTACATAATTTCCTAAGACTTAATGCTATTTATTTCTATTACACTTCTTCCCCTCAGTTTCAGCTGAATTCAATCATGTCAGAAGGTTGGGGCAGGACCAAGACAGCACAATTGGGCATGCCTTATTCTCTCAGTAAACTAGGCTGATGTTGTAAGGTTGCCTAGTCCCTCATAGCTTTCCACAAAAACTTTCACAATTCTTGACAGCACAGCAAGTTCTCTGACAACTCTTCTTACTACACTGTAGAAGAAAACTGTATCCCGTGATTGCACAGGTATCTCTAGGGAAGGACTAAGTTACACTTTTAAGCATCCAGCTTAAAGCGGTGAGAAGACATGACAGAAGCCATAAAAAGACCTAAGTTTTGACACTTCGGAAAAGTAAAACCCTTTAGTAACATTTGAGCATTAAGGCAGAAAAGAACAACTTAATGCTTTTTATTAGTTATTTAAATATTACATATTGACTTCCTAGTTATTTTTACCTGGCCTGTATCATCACAAGATGCCCTCCCTCCCCCCTGCTCAGACTGTAATCACAAACCACTTTAATATATTAATTTGCTTATTCAATTCAGCTTATCATAAAAGAACAACTCCAAATACTACAGGATGGACACATAACGTGAACAGGATAATGCTGTTCTCACCAAATCTAAGCTAGGAGTTTAGCAAAAACATGGCCAAGCTATCGAGAATCTGGCAAACTAAACTACTGAAAACAGAGTCGCTTCCTTTTAGGTTCAGTATAAAGTTTCCAAGTCAACAATTAAACTATGTTAGAATGCATGGATTTGTTAGATATGGCTGCATAGATCCAAACAGTTGAAAGTGAATAGTTTAAAGTAGTGTAGAAGTTCAAGCTTAGTTGAGAGGCACTGTTCTAGGCACTATGCTTCTGTTTTTCCTGCAATTTTGATATCCTCTGTCTTTAGTCCACCAGTCTACCACTCTTTCAGCAAAAATGGGATGCAAAAAATTACCTTGGAATAATTTTATTTCAGTATCTTTTAATGAAGACTTTTAAAATATTAAACTCACCTTTCATTACTCCAGTTTACAGTTGGATCATCCATTTTATTAATAAGAACTATTAAATGTTTTACACCTGCTGTTTTTGCTAACATGGCGTGTTCTCTTGTTTGTCCACCTTTCTCAAATCCAGTTTCAAACTCTCCTTTTCTTGCAGAAATAACCTAATTAAAAATACACATTTTAATAATAGTTCGACAATTCTCTCAACAGAACAATCAACAATGGGTAATACTGCCTTATTCAAAAATAACTTTGGGTAAAAGCTTTCCAAATGCACAGGAATATCCTCAATATTACCCGTTGGTTTCTGCACTGACATATATAAGAATCACATGACATCTGTGTATAATTTTATGAAGCTGTTACATTACTCCAAAAACCATTCAACTTGGTAGACTTCAGATTTGAAAATTCTCCCCGCTGTAACTAACCAAAAGAGCAAACAAGCAAACAAAAAATAAAAATCAAAAGCTTAATTCCACAGTATATCCGAAATAAAAGAATCTGATTTGTCCTTACCAGCACAGCAAGATCAGCTTGAGAAGCCCCACCAATCATATTTGGAACAAAGCTCTTATGTCCAGGAGCATCTAGAATAGTGAAGTGTTTCTTCTCAGTTTCAAAATAGGCACGACCCACTTCTACTGTTTTACCTTTGTCTCGTTCTTCTTGGTTTGTGTCTAAGGCCCATGAAAGGTACCTAAAAAAGACCACACCCAAATATTCCATTTTTGTATTAATTTTTACTAAATTTGGTTATGATATTTGTTCATCATAAAATGTCTTTTTTTTCTGCTCAACTATTCTAACCACCTCAGCATTACTGAACTTAAGCATTTCCAAGACCAATAGTGACTTTTTAGAATGTTTTGTGCACATACAGAGAGCTGTAGTGCCCAGTGCTAGGTCTCCCTCACATACCTAGAAGGATGCAATTCTAAAAAGCAATTTTCAATTACTAAGTCCTCCAGGTATGATCTAACCTCAAATACTTTGCCTCAGTTTGAAAAACACCTCTGGATCAAATACAAAACAATTCCTCTTTCTCAGCATAATTAACTGAAAAATTAGTTCTGATTTGCACATATGCATATTATGAGACCTATTATTATTAGTTCTCATTTATTTGCACATATTAAACAAAAGTTGGCTACGAAACAGACACCACCTTAATTCACCCTATCTTTGATACTTGGATCATATCAACTGTTGACCCCTCCTCATTATATTTCATCCCATTGGCCATTGACAAACAAGTTAGATTTATGTTAGATAGATGAACTGAAATTTCAAAAAAGATTGTTTAGCTCCTTCAGGTTTTGTGAAAATTGGTGAACAGAAAGGAGAGAAAAAAATTAATACTCTCACTAAGGAGAAGAAAAGTAGTAATAATTAAATTGAACTGGCTTAACACACTAATATTTTTCACCATTAACAGCAGCTTATAAAGATCTTTAGCTTGTCTTTTGTATTGACTGGATAATGTCTGAAGAAACACGGCTAACTTAGCTGACCGGTGATCAGGGAGGGAGTATCAGAGACTACTAAACACAAAGATGTCCTTTCCAGCTCAAGAGGTTCCCAAGTCAGAGAAAGCACTAAATATTGGGAATTATGGATCTATAATCACAGTCTTCCCCAGGCAGTAGCCATTTGTCACTGATCGAGGTCTAGATAGCATGCCAGATGGCTTTTGGTTTGTACCAGTACGTGTGCTCCTATGTGTTATCTTCACCATGGCCCGTGTTTCTGGAAGACTGCAGCCAAGCCAAAGGTCAAGTTTTACTCAGCTAATAAGAGTCAAGCAGGAATTTATGTGTGGTAGCTGGATGGGAAGTCCTTTTTGCACATAGGTTTTTTTTAGGGAAAGATGCATTTCTGACTGAAATGTCAGCTCTGCACTACAGTATAGAATTTTCTGAATCACGAAGTAAAACTGCTCAAATTTCAAGACTCTCAACGTACGAAGTGAGCTAACAAGATCTTTGATAATGACACAGAGGTACATCATACTTTCTGTTGTGTATCATGACATACTTTAAAGAATAAAAATAGCATTCAAGGAGGCACTTCCTGCAACTCACTGTCTAAAGGAGGAGAGGGAAGAGGAAATCTGTTTTTCAAGCTGTCCAGGGTTTTTGAGGAAGGTCCTGAAATATTTATTACTATGGTCAACTCCCAACAGGGGGATAATGCTTGCTTGATAAAAAGATCGTATGTCACCCTTTCTATTCCCCTCTCTCACACATAATACAATTAGTTCAGGTCAATGCCCACCCCTTGAGGGCTCCATTGCTGCTCTACCCCTAGGGAAGTCTTTAGCTGCTTCTTCTCCAGAGCCCTTTGAACCCCTATTTTCCTCCACCACAGCCCAAAATGGAAAGCTTCCAAAAGGAAAATCATTTTTCCAGGAGTTGTTTGAAGGAGAAAGCAGGCTGCTATACGTGCTGTATATACACACACAAAACCAAAACCCAACCAACCAAAAGACAACAACAAAACCCAAAACAAACAACAGGCCCACAAAAGATCCACACGACAGCAGCATTGTCTTGCCTGGAAGAAACTTAAGTGGTGCAGACTCTATCTTTATTCATACAAAAATGAGATATAAGGTGACAGCTAAAACTACTCACTTGCTCTTTTCTCATGTCTGCCAAACTGACAGCTTTAATCTCTGTCCCTTAGATATCTCTCTACTGTTTACAGGTGAAAGACATACCAATAGAATGACCCCAACAGCTGCCTGAGAGAAGTGTCTGCCTTGTATTCCTTTTTACCAACTAGGTTTACCGAAGCATCGGGGCAGCAAAACTTGTTCCAATGTGAATCACACTGGTTTGTATAGTTTTAATTAAAGAAGTACTGGAGGAAAACAACAGG
This sequence comes from Phoenicopterus ruber ruber, assembly GCA_009819775.1. Taxonomy (NCBI): domain Eukaryota; kingdom Metazoa; phylum Chordata; class Aves; order Phoenicopteriformes; family Phoenicopteridae; genus Phoenicopterus; species Phoenicopterus ruber. Next base: position 8,707,295 of record CM020229.1, on the reverse strand, counting down.
TTCCTCCCCCCACACTTGAAACCCATTCCAGCAGGAAGCCAGTGCTACAGGGACAGAGACTAAAAAAGTTTCCCATTTTCATTACAGTGCAAAGAGAAAAGCACACTGCTATCTTCAGGAAGTTCATACCATGTTTCTCTGTTTTTTTCTTTAGCTTCTCTTTCATATTTTTCAAGTGTTCTTTTGTCAACCATTCCTGTCAAATACCTAAGAAGGGAGGGGGGGGAAAAAAGTGCAATTTTACATAAGCAGAAACATAGTTCCATATAGTTAAATACTTATACAATCTCTACAGATTATTTTGAAAAACTGGAACAGCCTGATGCAAGCAGCAGTGGAATTTTTTATCCACAAAAAGCCACACCATTATCTGATATGTAAAAGTACACCAGTACCACTTTAGCAGAAGTATGAGGAATGTAATTTTTTAAGCCTAATTGTAAAATGTTCTGCAGAGGCAAGTTTTGAAAAGGAACTACATCTGTTAAGTCCATTTCTGAGACTAATCCAATATTTCAAAATTAAGTAAAAATTGTGATAGGTGAATTTTTCAAACCCCCCCATTTCTGAAATGTAATGAAAAATATTTTGTTTCATTCTTTTTAAGACAGAGCAAGGAAACTGATATTTTAAGAGAGATCTTTCAGTTATGAAAAGAAGTGAGTAGTGTACAGTTTTACTATATTAAAACTTCCACATTATTCCCTCAGATATTTCTACCTGATCTTCTAGTTACAGTAATCTACTTAGTTTATAAGGAAAATTAATGATAACAGTAAATAAAGGGTTAATGACAAAGTTGGTACAAGCACACAATTTTTTTTTCCCCCTTTACAACAAAGGGATATTCTGCAAAAATGAAAGACCACAAAAAGCTTTAGGAACATAACACATCAGCAGGAGTGTTAAGAATAGGCACCTCCTTGTACAAGGAGAATAGTCAAACACATCAGATAATAAAATGCTAATTTGCTCTAGTATGAACTACAAGGTTAAATGTAGCATGACAATTCCAACATTCCAGTTTGGTGAAAACAAAACAAGATGAAAATGCCAAGACAAAGACCTCCCACTTTTGCTGAGAATATTATTTTAAAATCATAGAAATACTTTGGCATCAGCAGGATAGCATTTATTTCTTCCTGTACTACTTTCCATTTCTTGGTGTTTTTTTGGTTTTTTACAAACTGTAAGAGCTAGCTGCAGTTATTTACTTTTGTCTCACAAAAATATTGCAGTCTCTAGATACTGTTTCTAAAATAGACTTAAGAGATTAACTATTATAAGTTCACATTTTGAAATCAAATTATGCCTGACAATGTTAGCACCAGGGAATAAGGATATTCAATTTTTTTTTTTTTAATCTTCACAAAAAGGACGAAGTTTAACAAAGGGTATAAAGCAGTTTCAAAGAGCATTTTAAAATGATGAAGAGAAAGAGAGTCATGCTCTAAGAAAGGGATTCATTTTTTTTTAATTTAATAATGTATGCTTTTGCATAGTTGTTTCCATTAAGTAAGTGAAACTCCTATAGTGATAAGATTAGATCTGCTGGAATTAAGGAATTCCAAAGACAATAAGTAACTAAATTGACAGGGAGAATAACATTTTATTATAAAAATATTCATCTATGCCAATGAAAGCCATGAAGAAAATATTACTCATTTTACTTAATGTATTTTTAATTCACAAGAAAGAAGAGCAAATCTAAAAATTTTATTTAAGAGTTTCCTTACATTATTTGTCCTCCAATAGTTGACTTGCCAGCATCTAAAAAAAAAAAAATTAAGTCATTCACAATTTAAGAGAAAATCCTAGAAAAAGAAAACAATTATGAACAAGGTAATCTAATTTATTTCCAAAGATACATTTTTTAATTGTAATCTAAGTTTTTTGAAGCATCTCTCAGCTTCCCTTGTGTCCATAATAATTGTCAATTCGATTACACTGAATTTTGACAATTCTGTTTTTATACATATAAACTTGGCATTATTCATAACAAAAAACCCTCAAAGAGTGATCCAGCAAAAGCGTGGGTTAAGAGCGTGGGAAGCTCTTGCAAAAGCCCTTTCCCTGCTTCCTTTCTTCCTTCTCCCTAACTTCTGTAGGCTGCTCTTCAATATTGGGATGTACCTCTGCTCACTGCCTCTTTACTTTGTGTGGCTCCATTCTGAATTTACCCGAGGACTAAGTTACAGTACTTTTAAGGTGATAAGAAACTATACAAATGAAAATACAGAATTTACTGTAAAACTCATGATTCAATAATTCTTCTGTACTTTTGACACCACTTAAGATTTTTCCGAATCTTGTTGAAGCTATTCAATTGGGTCACTTTGCTATAAATGCTTCTTTTAACTCTGAATTATGTTCATCTATTGTTTATAGCTCTACAATTTTAAGTATTTTGAATAATATTTTTTAAATTTAATAACAATTAATAAGAACCCTCCAAAAATATTTCAAACAAGCAGAAAGGGAGCACTGCTTTCTGATTTTGTTCTTTGGATCATAAACACAGATATGTCACTTAAGCACTCAATAGAGCAGGTACTTGGGAAATCGCGAACACAGACACTGTTGTGTCCAAGAGAACGCAGGCACTCTATCCTTGGCACTCTACCCTTGAAAGACCTTCAAGTTGAATTTTTCCAGAGCAGCTTCATTAGAATGAATGCTCCTATTAACCTCAAGACATGGTGAATACATACATCCCTACAAAGAGCAGGATTAATTTCTAATCGTCCAAGTTCTAAATAATACACAACACAAAGATCCAATTACTTCACATTCACTTACAACTTACCTACGTGCCCAATGAATACTACATTTACATGCTCTTTTTTAGGAGCACCTGGTGGTGCTACAACAGATTTCGGTTTTGGTATTTCCTCCTCCTCTTCCATCATTTCCTGAGCGCTTTCTTCAGAAGGCCCTGCATCCCCTGCGAGACCACCTCCTAGCTCTGCTTCACTTGTTTCTTCTTTGTGGTCCCATGACTCTTCCGGGGACATTTCTGTCTCTCCATTTTCCACTAAAAAATAACCAGTTAGATATATTCAAATAGATAATGAAATTAAAAGCAATGACTATGCAGAAAAGCCCCTGCCCCAAAGATGCAATCAAAATACTTCAAATATCCAGTCTGTTAATGTCTTCCCATATAAAAATGGGCAACTGCTGCTTGTTTCTGAAATTATTATTACCAGGAGCTTTCAAACTAGCTTGGTGTGCTGACGTTAGAAAACTATGATTCACAGGGATTGAGACGTCTGTTTTAACAAGGCAACAATTTTACAAGGAAAAATCAAATCTGAAGATCCACTCAGACCATCGTGCTGGTCTGAATCCACAGACACACACTACCATATGTAGCTCAACATGACCCAGCAATGTGCGCTCGCAGCCCAGAAAGCCAGCCATACCCTGGGCTGCATCAAAAGGAACAAGACCAGCAGGCTGGGGGAGGTGATCCTCCCCCTCTACTCCGCCCTCGTGAGACCCCACCTGCAGTACTGCATCCAGCTCTGGGGCCCCCAACACAAGAAGGACATGACCTGTTGGAGCGAGTCCAGAGGAGGGGCACAAACACGTCTCCAGAGGACTGGAGCACCTCTCCTATGAAGACAGGCTGAGAGAGTTGGGCTTGTTCAGCCTGGAGAAGAGAAAGCTCCAGGGAGACCTTCTAGCAGCCTTCCAGTACCTAAAGGGGGCCTACAGGAAAGCTGGAGAGGGACTTTTTACCAGGGCATGTAGTGACAGGACAAGGGGTAATGGCTTTAAACTGAAAGAGGGTAGATTTAGATGAGACAGAAGGAAGAAATTCTTCACTCTGAGGGTAGTGAGGCACTGGAAGAGGTTGCCCAGAGAAGCTGTGGATGCCCCAAGTGTGGAAGTGTTCAAGGCCAGGTTGGACGGGGCTTTGAGGAACCTGGTCTAGTGGAAGGTGTCCCTGCCCATGGCAGAGGGCTTGGAATAGATGATCTTTAAGGTCCCTTCCAACCCAAACCATTCTATGATTCTATGTTTAGAAAGAAAAGGAGAGGGACAGTGGTGCAAGTTCTCTCAAAAGCTATACAAATACAAGGAGAAGATTCAATTTCTATGTTCTCATATTACTAATCACTAACTTTTTTGTTAATCACCATTTCACACATATTAATGGGACTATTTTGTAATATGAAATTATTTTTTAATAAAGCACTGATGCTTTTTCAGTGTCCAAGTAATCCAATTGCACCTGTCAATGTATACTAGTGTTTGATTACCTCTTTCCCAATCTAAGTATAAAGACACAACGAAAATTAGTAAGGACCAAAAATGCAAAGGCTCAATAAGGTATTCTTCAATTTTGTTTGCAATGATTCAGCAAAAGCACTATAGTAGTATTATATAGTACTGTCATAATGAAATGGAACAATTCTCATCTTACCAACAGATTCTGAAATTTCCATGTTAACAGCAGCATTTGAACCTAGGGAAAAAAAAAGAAAAGGAATCATTAAGGACATATTTACCATGATATTATCAAGAACAAAGAAAAACGGAGTGACTACATTAATAAAAGGAGAGTTCAGATGTTTGGGCACTTGCCAATGCTATTTAATATACAGACTCAATTTTAAACATTCTGCTTCATGCAAGCTTTATGACCTTCAATAAACCACTTGGTCTTTACGTGCCTTGCTCTACTGGCTATAAAATTGTAAATAACCACAGATAACCACACTGCCTTACAATAGTAGCATGAGGATAAAGAGAATGAAGATTGGAAAAAGTTCATAGAGATTTTTAAAAAGGAGATTCTTTGCAGTTTTTTTTTTAAATCATGTTTAATGGAGCTGCATTGTGTACTGTCAGAACACGAAAACAATTACCTTCACAAGAGGCTGTCTGCTCCTCTGGAGAAGTCTCTACAGGTGCACCTGCAGAGAAAAAAGTTTAACTTTTAAAATACATTGATGTAACCAATTTCCACACTTAGGCATAAATGACCATCTCCCAGCTTTATTGCAGGCAGTGTATTTAAGAAAAAAACACCCCCCCCCCCCCCCAAACAGTACTAAATCTAGCTTCCAAGCACAAATACTTCTAAAGAACACTGCCTAAAAGTCGTGAAAATAATACATCAGTTCAATTTTTTTTTTTCCCCACATGGAAAGATATACTTAAAGCAAGTTTTAAAGGAAGCAATTCTTCTATACATAGTATTTTACCTGCCCATCCTTTTTGGGCATGCTGGCTATTTTAAGTGTTATTATCTAATGGGTGTTTAAAAATGTCAAATCAGTTTCATTGTATCCAAGAAAACAACGCATGTGTGGTGTCACAACTGTACAGAAAGGTTCTGCCATCTTCAGCTTACAGGCATACCTACAATGCTATTGCGCCTTAATTTCACATAACCATTGAGTAGAAATTTGAAACAAGCTATTAAGAATGAATTCTTAAGATCATCTGTAGTTATTAGGGTCAAGAGATGATAAACTCATAGGCCTGGTAAGTTTGCCAGACCTCTTAAACACCGTAACAACATTACTTGGAGGGCAATCTTACCAGTCATGTGCATATCAAAGCCACACATACGTTTTTTGGATAGATCACCCAACCTTCTCATGCACTAAACCATGCCACTAAACTATATGCTGACGTGTAACTAATTATTAAACCTACTAAGAGTGATATGTTCCAATTAACAATTACACCACTTGATATTTCGGGACATTATTCCACATGATCAAGACACCTTCTATAATTATCCCTAAAACCTTAACCTATTTAGTTTTCTCTTGGTATAAATTCAAATTCATAATTCTTTGAAACAAGTTTGTTTGTTTGTTTCTTTTTAGCCACATATCAAATTCATACCCTCTATTTAGCTGTACTCCAGCTCTCCTTCAATCCCATTATAAAAACACAGATCTTATAGCATTACTTGCTCTATATGCATGATGGGATGTAAAGAAGAAACAAATCCCCTCAAAAGAACAAAAACGTAGAGAAGGACCTGATTCTAAGCCTCTCTGCTTTCATGCCGTTTGCGTATTTGCTGACGATTTCTATAAACTGGAGCAGTGCTGCAAAAGCTGGAAGAGGGCCAGAGGACGAAGCTTGCAGGCAGGGTGAATGTGGGTCACAGCCCAACACCCAGTGACCAGCAGCAAACAGTGGAAGGGGCACAGCAGCACACAAGAGGAAACTGTTCTGAGCAAGGTTCCCTACACTCCTGTGTTATATCATATATGCTTTGCACTCCAGGGTCCCAAAACCACAGGAACAAAACTTTAAGAGAACGATTTAATATAGTAAGCAAAAGTATAAGAATAGAATATCTTGAGATTCCTTTTTAAGAAATATGACTCCCATTTGACAGCTGGAAAAGACTCAAATCAGCCCATTTATGAATGTGGTAAGCAGGTGGCACAGAATCTAGGTATCAAACTAAAGCTTCTGTTTTGTAACACATCAGAAGATTGTTGGCTATTTCACACATACTATGGTTGGGACGCATAAATATTTTCATTACAAGATCATTTCAACAAACTTTTGATTTCACTCCTGAAGTTTGTCCATAATGAAAAACATTAAATGACAGTACTTGTGCACTTGCCTTGAAACAGAAGCTCTACAAGTGGCTGAAGAGTTATTTAATTACTTAGAAGTACATTGTCAACCAACAGCATTCATAATAACCTCGGGTTTTACTTTCTGGTCTGTAATACAGCAGGCACACAGACAGGAAAAAAGTTTCTTCACAAATAACAGAGAGGAGGTAGGAAACTGTTAACCTAAAAAGGTCCATCTGTTAAATTTTGTATGAGTCTAGCACACAAGAGAATTGATAAGACAGTTTGTGTATGGGTCCTAAACAGTACTAATGCCACACAGTCAAGGGGCAACAGATACTCAGTTATGACCACAGTCACTTACTAAATTCTAGTCACTTTGGTACACAAGTGGCAGACACGCTTTGAAAGAGAATGCTGAATTACATGAAACACATGCTGTTCCTTCAAAGCAGAAAATGAGTACAAACCACTCTCTAAAATTCATTGTAAAGAAACCAAGTAAAAAATAAATAAAGAATCTTAATTTCAAAAAGAACAAGCTTTAAGTGATAAACACCCCCTCAGTAATTGTTTACTTCTGATAACCTGACATAAGCTGAAATTGTTTATTTGAGGCACTGGTACATTGCAAACATACAAGAGAAAAGTCTGACTTTAAAGGGTCAGATTTATCATTTGCTCTGTGTGGGAATGACCAGATTGCCTGAAGTATGCCTTTAAGACAATCATCTGAAAAGAAGGATGCAGTCCTACTGCTTCTTAGACCATTGGGTTGTTATATTTTGCTCTGTCATCTCTTCTCTCGTGTCAGCCCTAGTGCATGTATAACTATTGAAGCTCCGCAAAGGGGGCTGGTCTGACCAAAAACTGAACTAGCAAAGAACCTACCAGCTTTTGGGTGGACCAGCACTCTGAAGCAATGTATCAGCTGGGTGGAAGAGCACTACTAGTGCTATGGCAGAGAGGACAGAAAGGCAATCTCAGTAATTCAAAAACACTTCACCTTTAAGTTTCATTTCTGAAACACCTAGGGAATCTTTGGATCACATAAAAAGGAGATGACAACTCTGAATCTAGTTGAGATAGGCTTACTACCTAGGACTCGATACTGGATTAGGACACAAGAAGTCCAAACTCCGCACTGGCCCTGTGGCAAAATGTTTGGACAAATCCAGTGAACTGAAGTAACCTCGCTTATTTTGCCCATGAGATAAAGACAGTCATTGTAACAAAATACCTTTAAAGATGAGGGAAACTGAGAAAGGTTTAAGTAGCACTTCTAACTTATCCCGATCTCTCCAAAACACTGAAGTAGGTACGCAAAGTTTTTCATTTTGTGTTTTTTGGAAGTCAGGAAAGTAACTAATAACATTTATGGTTAGCATAGTAAACTATTATTGTAAAAACATCACATACAGCAAATTAAACACAAATTAGAAAAATCTGTAACACATTTCAAGTTCCGCTTGAAAATTCTAGATCCTCATCTGTGAAAATCATTCAGCTAGGAATCTTGTCATATGAGAGGGATTCAGATGTAGTTTGTATGGAATGTGGTTTTAAAGTCAGAACACGTCTTAAATGATGCCAAATCTTTAAGTAATGCTTCAAATTCTTGGATTTACACATGATCAACAACAATTAGATTTTACATAGCATCCTCCATACTCCACCTTTCCTCAAACCATAAGTCAAGAACTGTTCTTGCAACCTTACTCACTGTATTACATGAGGTGAGCAATTTATCTTTAGCTCTCTTGAACATCAGAGCCCTAGGACATTTTTTGGAATATCTTTGTTGTCAACATCAAAGGCGAAAATGGATATACATGCTGCATTTATCTACTGGTAGACCACCTGACAAGGACATTATGTAATTCAGAGTCTTGTCTGAATTAAAAAAAAAAACCAACTTTTTTTTTAATATAAAATTCACTGGAGGAGTATGCACACTCCCAATAGAGAGTCCAAAATTGTACAACTTTTAAAAACACGGTGATTAGTCTCTTTAAAATACAGCTAATGTCCTAGAGAAATACTGCAAGAATCCACTCTGCCTATTTCATTCACATGGCATTCTACTACAGCTGATGAATTCGTTGCATATTACATCAAGCTTTGTACTTGCATGCATTTTTGTTCTACAATAACCAAATCTGCACAGGTAGAACAAATTAAAAGTTACCACTCAACCTCTGAAAATACCGTTTTAAAACAGTGTTAACACTGTGAAGCTCCTGGCTTACAGTTTAGAATGCTTGTACAGAAACAATAGAAAACTGCTTTATAATTAAATTTATGTTAGAATGAAACAAGATTTTCATATATAGAACAGGCATAGCTGGTAAACTGGGAATCAGTATTAGAAGAACTGCAGTTAAAATACAGTATTAAAGTCAAACTTGAGTGCTAAGCAGTAATGACAACTTCCATCTTTACGTAAACTGCAGTATTTACCAGATGCACAGAATAAGCTGAGAGATGTCTCCTCACAAGCAGATACTGTTCAGTGGTTAACTGGTAACTCCTCAGAAGCAGTTACCTGAGCCACAATGCAAATGCCTTCACAGAATTGATGAGAGGCTCTAATTTGTTGCTATGCGTGGCAGCACTCACAGCTCCCAGCCTGCTCTGCTGCTGCAGTGATAAGAACCTAGACAGTACTGGTACCTGACAACTGAGGTAGACGAGGGGGTTAATGAAACTGTTTACACAACAGAGCAGAGAGAGAGATTAAAAGAAAAAAAGGCAAATTCAGTTTGAAAGAAGTGTCTTATCTACAAAACTTAGATGGTCTGTATAGCTAGTTTGTTGTTGCTCCTCCAATACAGGCATCAGGTTCCCTCACAGGAATTCCTGGAAGGCTGAAGAGTGAAGAAATGCATGACATCCACCTTAGGATTCCCATCACCTTTTTGTATGTGTGGTTTGAATACCTGAGTTCAGTACATATTTACAGAATAGTCATATAGTCTCAACAGTTTTCATGAATTATGTAACAGATGTTTGCTCCCCCCCCCCCTTTTTTTTTTTAAATGAAAGCATAAAGGGAATTACACAGGAGTAAAAAATAAAGGTCCAAGTGAAACACACATCATGAGAATCAGAATAAAAAAACCCAAGAGATTCTTAGTTAACAAAAAGCACACAAAATTACCTTAAGCACAAATAAATGCTAGAGCTAAACAAAGTATTTCATATTCAATATTTTAAAATATACAGACAGAAAAGATTTTCAGGAGTTCATTGTAATTAAGGCAGTTGCTTTGAAAATTAACTTAAACTCAAAATGATTTTCTTCTTGTCTCTGCCCTGCTTCATAGCCTATGCCCTAGTTTCACCAGTGGACACAGAGATGTAGGCCCAGTTTTTTAAATGCACCAATGTAAGAGCAGCTTTAATAGTTTTAACATGACTTTGTAAAATTCACAAAAAAATTAGCACTTGCTTTGTATTCATAGGATTTTACTACATGTTAGCTTAATAAAAGACCCACCTTTCTCCTTCCCCAGTAAGGATATACCTTAAGTTTATCTTATCTAAAGCCTACATGCTGCTTCACAACTAAGTCTAAGAAAGCTAATGGGGATTTTCAGGGAATATAGTGGAAAACCCTCTTCCTTAAGGCCAAGTATTTGTGCTCAGTTGATAACTTGATTTTTGAGACTGAGAGACAAGAAATCAAGCTCTGTATTAGAACGGTTAAGGATTCCACTGTCTAACAAAGATCTCTCATAACCCAGTAGAAATAGAAATTAAAACAAAACAAAACACAAAAACAACTCAACAAAACCAAACCTAAGCACCCCATGGATTTTTTAGCAGGTTAAGCTCAGGATCTTAACATCTACACGTGAAAGAGTAAAATTTACACATAAGTTCTCAGACTGTTCTAGAGAATACATTTTTAATATTGCATCACCTGTTCTAAACTTTTGTACTGAAATTGAATGTCATTTTCATATAGACCTCTTCAAAATACAGTCATAAATTTCATTGATTAAATTGTGACTGTTTTATTCCTTCATAATAAAAAACCAAAATGAAACCATCTTTCTATCTTAGCTTCATACAATCAGCTGCTTCTCTTACTTCTGCGTCTCTCATCACAAAACAGGTGAGAAATCCCAAAATTCTGAAAGTGGAATTGTAAAACCAGATTGCTAATAGAATCCAGTAATTATCCCAAATTATTTTTGTGTTCATTTTGATAGAGCAATCAAGTTTTAAGATAACATCATGCCTTCAAATACGTTAAATCAGTAGTCTAAACCAGGGTGCTACACACACGGTCAGCAGACCGCATGCAGACTCCAGGAGAGTCCATCTAGTCCACAGCTGCTCCCAGCGGTCTGTCTTTTATTGGAGTCATGCAAAGGCCACAAGCGTGATGAATTATTCTAACAGGAGCAACACAATCCTGGCTACCTTCCTGGGGACAGTTCAGATGTAGAGAAAGGACATCTGTGTAATACACTGGCACCTTGACTGCATCACACAGGTATATAATATCTGATCATCTGGCAAGACAGTGCGAAGACATACAGCCTTTCTCTGCACTGACCGTTTTAAAAGAGGTTGTGCAGCTCATCTGTCTAGAGAAGCTGATACAGAAGAACACCACTCTAGATAGTCAAGTGATAAATCAAGATTTTTTTTTTATAATAAGAATTTCTACTGTATACTGGCATTCACGATATGACACTGATTTGCTGTCATGTAAGCAGTTCAAGTTTACAGTTATGAAGTATTAACAGGAGCATTACCAACACCGTACTTGTGAGGAAATCATCAGCATATGGCTATTCAAATGTTGATATGAGTAAACCATGTACTCATTCAATATGATAGCTTCTCAAATGGTGGACTACTAGTTTTAGACAAACAAGACCTTCTTAGCAAGTTCATATGCAAAGTGAAGTCTCTTGAGGACCAAATTGTTGAAGAGTCTTAAAATACACTCTACAGAGAATGGTGTAAAACGAGATGACCAGTTTTGGGGAACACAATGATACAGATAACTCATCATCCTACTCTGGAAATTATAGGCTTCAGAACTGAAGCAGAAGATATTGAAACTCCTTCTTTTGTTTCTAATTGGGGAAATTGGGACAGGGGGGGAAAGGCACAAATATATTGATGTCCCAGCTAGCTACAAGATCAAGAAAAAAGAAGGCAGGCAAAACCAGAAAGATAGATGCTATATCCATTTATTTAGAGCATTTGAAGGCTAAGGATGTCCAGCTGCTTGAATGTAACTATTTCAAAAGTGACTACTGCAGGCGAGTGAGGATATTTAGGGAGTGAAGCAATCTAAAGGGCACTGAATCTTAAGCCAGATGTCTGCTTGGCTCAAGACTGTAGGTGCAAGTTGTCTAAACTGTAGTCATTAACAAGCGTGTTCAGAAATTTACTCCAAGTGGTCAAGAGAGCTACTAAATGAAGCAGTAGCACTAATACCACCAAAAGGATAAATGTTATCTTTCCTTACACTAGCTGCTATGTGTCTCACACTTTTTGTTCTTCTTACTTTTGTACTAACAACACTTTTTTCTTACCACAACCACTGCATACCTCAAATCATTGAACAATTCAGGTTGGAAAGGACCCCAGGAAGTTATCTAGTTCAGTCTCCTGCTCCAAGCAAAGTCAATAGTGAATACTTAAAAATTACTTCTAAAAAGAAAAACTAACATAATATAGTAAAGCCTGTACAAGGAAGCTGTGATCAATTTTACCAAGAATCCTGTGAATATTCAAGAACTATGACAAAAATTGAACCACAAGAATGCAGATTGACGCTGCATTTTCAGAAATTTTTCACTTCTCTCATACCTGAGATCCAAACGAAACTTACATAATAGAAATCTTATTAATCCGGGGGGGGGGGGTGGGGGGGGGGTGGGAGGGTATGTGTATGTGTTAACTCTTCCCTTACACCTTCGAACCATGCCTTGATATAGAAACAAACAGCAAGCTACTCAAATGCAATTACATCTTATATACACTTACAAAATTAATAAACCAAGTACAAAAATAAGTCACAGATGCTACAGAACAGTGAAGCTGCAAGGTGCAATTGTGATTAAGAATGTTTAGAGGCCCTAACACAAGCTACTGTCATTTTATTGACTATCACACCTTGCCTTAATTTAGTTGAGTGTGCTAGTCCAGCAACTGCTATTTACAGTAAGTTTCCCTAGAAGCACAACTTGTTCATGAAATACTTGACATGCTCACTGGAAGGAACTGTGGTACAGCAATGTCTGTTGCAGACAGAAAAATCAAGAAGTCACTATTTCACATTTCTGACAGAATCCAACAAAGAGAGATTTTATGCAAACGAGTTTGACTTGGACACAATTTGATAAAAGCAAGTCCTCACAGCTACAACATTTGGAATATATTGGTTTTAATCTGTTCCTTCGGTTCAAAAATTTAAATAACATATGCTTTTTGCATATAATCAAATGATAATTTAATTCCAAACTAATTCTGAAACTATCTGCGAGCAAAAATTATATTAGTGGTAAACATGGGTCAGTTATTCTCCCTAATACACAATTTACAATCAAAAGAAAGCATGCATAAGTTTTAAAGTAAACTACTTGGAATGCAGGTCTCAGGAGTTTCCCAATTTTAGAAAGTTAATATCTTGTTCCCTAAATGGCTTCTGTGAGCATTATTTCAGTGCTCTAAACATAAGTGACAGGAATTTTATACACATTACTAAAACCATGAAGTTAGTGTGCATAAAAGGAAACACGACTACACAATACAGCCACACAATGGAGATCAGTTCTGTGGAATTTTTCTATATGCCATGCTGCTACTACACATTTATCTTGACCTATAACATCCTTTGAATTACTAAGGAATTGTGACTCTAACAAAACCTCACCAAGAGAAAGTTCCAAGAAGAGTGTTACTAGAACTTAACTTTAGGCCACTTACATCCTCAAACTGACACCCAGCTTTTTAGATTCTTCCTAAGAACCAAGATTAATTTAGATTCTTCCCAGTACAAACCAGTATTTGTACAGACCTCAACACAGATGATAAATAGAATTTTTTTTTTCTCACAGTTGTAATGAGGAATGAGTGCCACGGAACACCTAATTCCCTATGGGAGCAAAAGCAAACTGGGTTGCTGAAAAGTAACCTATTCAGCACCATTGTCTAATCACATGTTGTTCTGACTTATTTCCAGAGCAAGCTCCACCTAGTTCTTCTAGCCAGGAAAGTAGTTGTCACCTTATACGAACATCTGCAAGGACAAGCCTGTCTATTACTTTCTGGAACTGAGTGCATCAGACCTGGAAAAGTTCGTAACAAGTATTGCAGTTAAGAAAGAAACTGAGTTGTTTTTTTAACTGCAGATTTTTGTCTGCTTAATCTTAGGGACATCCAAGTTAATTACAGAAACTCAAAATTCCAAACCTTAAAGAAGATATAGAAGCAAGGTGAATTCAAACCAGGTCAATTATAGCACTATGTAGGAAGTGTACTCAGCAACTAAGATGGAAAGAAAAGGTATCCTGGTCATTCCAGATGGCCAGGAAGCTTTCAGTAAAGTCCTCTCTAGTCTCTGGAAAGACAAAGCTCATCATAGGCCTCAGAAGTAGCAAAAGAGTGGAGAAAAGGAGAGCATGAAGAAATAAATATAATGAGCAGGTGAGGAAACATAGTTTAAACTCTAGCAAAAAAAAAATTAAACACAGGAAGCCTTAGAAGAAACCTTACAAAAGTAGCCAGGGAGAAAAACCAAAGTTATTCTAATAACATTCAAAACTCCAAGAAAGTTTTCAGTCACAGTATTGATTACATAGTTAAAAAAATACTTAAGATTCAGGTGGCAGTGGCTGAAAAACATACTAGAAAGAATTTTGAAGATTATTCTAAGGTGCACCGCATGTTCAGCACAGCCTCAAGATATCTGCTCTACCTTTACATCTGTGAACCTTAACATACACATTTATTCTAAATGGAATCCAAGAGTCTGCCCATGGCTTCTTCGAAGTATATTTTATGCACTTACATATTGCCTGCCCACATAGCACATGAGCTGCGATTTCTGATAAAAATCAGGAGTGCTGAATAGCTGTAGAGAACACGTAATCAAACAGTTGTTCTAACATAAAAAAGGGTTAATATTCTGTTATGAAAATTTTAAAGCTTCATATATGAAAGTTACAGATTTTAGCTGTTAACATCTGATAACTTTAGATACTAGGGAGAGCAAAACTAATTAATATATTAAATCAGAATGTAATAAATAAGCCACAATCAACAGGAAATGTAACAAACATAACGTAACAAGTAGTCGTTTCAGTGAATTAAATTACTAGAATCAATATTTGAAATATTAGCTTGTTTCATATTGTACCAATAGGGAAACAGAAAATTATAGAAAAAAAATAGGAAGGTGTTAAACTACCATACTCAGTCAGGTGTCAAAACTCCCTAACTGCAGGAGTGACGTTAAAATACTACCACAAAGTTAACTAGCATGTCTGATGTTTAGGACCTTCAGTTTGGAGCTGGAAATTAAAAAGTAGCTCTCCTTTAATTTCCTATATGCAAAGTAAATCTAGTATAAACATTGGTTGTGTACACAAAGATCCTTTGAAATTAAAAGCAGGGTAAATTTCAAGTTATTCCATTGACTGAGGCCAGCTGGACAAAGCTCCCTTCCCTACTAATCATTTATCAGCATTATATTAGGAAAAAAGCCCTACTTGATATAGTCTTCAAGAAGACATTTAAGATACATCTGAACCACTGGTGGCTGAAGCAGTGGTGTTCTCCCCAGCAACACTAAATTAATTACCACCAAAATCTTCCACAACTTCTCTAGTGCTTTAGGAAGAAGACAGATACGAGGTTTCCCCTCGTCATGGGCGACCCTTTGCGAGTAAAGGTACCAGGGAAACATGCGCAGGAACCACGTACAGCCAGACCACACCAGTTACTGCTGCTCCTTGAGCACAATACCTCTGCCACGGCTTGGCCTCCCGCAGCACACCCCGCAGAGTTCCCACCACCCCAGCTGTACCACAGCGGCCTGCAGATCCTCTCCCAAGGCCCCCACAAACTCTCGGGGCTGCATCAGGCGCCGCAAACAGCTCCTCTACAATGCCCCATGGCTCCTCTGCCCAGATTCTGCTGCCTTACGCCCCTTCCCCAATCCCCTCTCCTGCGCAAGGCTCCCCCTCGGCGGTAACCCCACCCGCGCCTGCCCTCGCCCCTCACTAACGAGGCCCTCCTGCCGTTAGGACCCAGGGTCCCAGCTCCCAGGCCGGGTCGTTCTCCCACCCCCGGGCCGGGTCACCTCTCGGCCCCCCCCGGCCCCGCGTTGCCGCCCGGGCGCCTCGCCCGCACCCCGTCAGCCTGACCCACCCGGTCCCCTGGCTGCCGGCCGCCTCCCAGCCCAGCTCAGCCCAGCCCAGCCCGGCTCCCTCGCCCGCCCGCAGGAGGCCCTCCGCGCCGCGCTCCAGCCCCGCGTGGCCCTTCCACTCCTCCCCCGCGGGGGCCCAACAGCCCTCGCCCCGGGCCCCTCCGCAGCACGGCCCCGCGCCCTTCCAACATGGCCCCCATCCCTCCGCCCTCAGCGCCCACCCGCCGGCGCAGCCCCGTCCCGGCGCGGCAGTTACCGTGGGGCGGCGGCGGCGGCAGGCCGGGCGGGGGCGAGGGTGGCGGCAGGCCGGGCGCCGGGCCCCCCCTCAGGAAGGACGGCACGAACTCGGCGGCGTGGACGTTGGGCACGAAGGGCTTGGCGTTGACGTTCAGCTGCCGGCTGAAGGCCGCCCCGAGCAGCTCCTGCTGGGCCTCGGCCTCCGCGGCCGGCGGGGCGAACCCCGGGCCAGCGCCGCTGCCCGGCTCGATGTCCGCCTGATCCCAGCAGTCGGGAGCCGAGTCGCTGCTGCTCCCGCTGCCGCTCCCGTTCGCCTCCATTTTGTGGCTGCCCCACAAGCCTCTGCGGCCCCGAAGCGTCTCCCAGCGTCCGGGGTAAGGGGGAAGCCGGCGGCGGCACCGACTCAGCACTCGCTCCGGCGATTCCGCGTGTACTCCACCGCCCCGACGCGAGCGCAGTATGGCCTCCCGGAGCTCCCGTACCCCCTCCCCACAGCCTCCCCTGCCGCCATTTTAGTAGTTTTTAGTTCCCCGGGGCCTCTTCCCACAGTACGGCCGAGGCAAGGCGCGGGAACTACCATGCCCATCATGACTTGCGCGAGCCCCTCGTGTCCCACATCCCCGGAAGAGATGGGAAATGTAGTTGCCTGCGTTTTCTGCGCATTAAGAAACTACAATTCCTGTCAGCCTTTGCGCTCACCTTTCGTTTCCGCCATCTCCGCCTCCAATTTCGGGGGGGGGGAGGGAAGGAGACGGGACATGTAGTTGGCGCGAACGCCTCAGGCGGGGCAAGAACTACCCGTCCCAGCAGGCCAGGCGCCAGCGTTCCCTCAGGCGACTCTTGTGTTTTGCCCCGCAGGTCTCTGGGAAGTGCAGTTCGCAGAGGCTGCGAGGGGGCAGCCGGATGGCTGCTCCCCGTTCCCTCATCCCACACGAGGGTCGTTTCAGATGGGGACGAGCAGCAGCCGTGTGGGACGCTGCATCGCCGGGGGAGATGAGCCTGTCTCGGGCGCTCCAGGGCCCGCCTGCGCCCGTCGCCGCCGGATCGCCAGCCCGTCCCGCGGGGGTGCGCGGTGTGGGCTCAGGAGAGCGGGCCCGGCGGGGGGGTAACACCTCACTGGATTTCCCGCCTCCCTTAAGGACTCAGCGTCAGGACTCAGGTGAAGACGTGCTCGTTTTAGCTTTTATCTATGCAAAATTGCACCTCCCTAGTCCTAGAAAGCGTAGGTGCAGAGTGACAATACAGTGGCGGCACCTGTGTTGGGTCAGTAAACCTCCCAAATGAAGATTTGTGAGTACACGTGCTCTTACGTGAGGTGAGAGCTAATGTTTCTCTACATGTCCAGCTTTAAGATGGTAGGATGTATTAAAAGTTCCAATTTTGGCAATTCTATAGCACACTTTGACTTGGTTATTGTCATAAAAAAAAAAATCCAGTTAAACCAAATTCAGTAAGACTTGTCAAGTACTGAGGCCCTTGACTGGTAAGACTATTAGAACTTATTAAAAACAAACAAACAAACAAAACCCCCCAAACCAACAAACCCAAAAAACATTGCTTGAAGTATATTTGGAGGAGACAGGGAGGAATAGAGAGGAAACAAGTAGATTTTGGTTAGTAGGCTGCACATGGCTGTGGCGACATTTCACCTTGGAAGGTTCAGCATAAGTGTTTATAACTAGACAAAGCAAGCGGTGGGAGAAGGAAGTTTCTTGGAGTGCTCACATGCGAGGACTGAGTCACCTGCAGCATTATTTATATTAGAATACTGTAGGGCAGGTTACGGAGTTGTTTTGAAAGCAGACGGGCTTAGAACTAAAATGTAAAGATCTCCATTCAGTACAAAATCTGGTGCAGTTTTGGTTGGAGAATTACATAAACTCTCCTGAAGTGGCATTAATGTAACATAATCCTGACACAAGAACCAGATGGTTTCTGGCTGCACGCCAGCAGCAGCATGTATGCCCTTGACAAGCAAAAAGTGCTATATGGCAAGTAATGCACATGTGTTAATGGAAAAATGTGCTTTCAACTGAGATCATATTCAGGGAAAACACTAGTGTACAGGGCAGCACTTATAAAAGTTAAAAAAAAAAATCCCCACCAACACCACAGATAATTCATTTTAAAAGGAAAAAAATGTAATTCACGATGAAAGACTATACACCTCTGCTAGGTGGAAGTCTTTCCTTCAAGCACCAAAAGCTTACCCTCACCAGAGCCTAAAGAATGAGGTTTTTTAAGGCCTTGTGAAAGCCACTCTCTGGTTCTTCTCTGGTGCAGAGTTCCTTTCCCATTTTCAGAGACACATTGCCAGGGCCTCTTGTTCAAAGTTGAGTATAATTAAGGAAGATTCTCACCTGTGTTATTGTTGTAATATTTAAAATTTTGTTAAACTAAAGTAAGTTTCTCAGCTGCATGTGACCATCGTGTTTCTGTTTAAAAAAAAAAAAAAAAGTCATATGCAGTCCCTCTGAGGACTGGGATAGAAGCAGGAATAGGATATGATCCTTTTTTTATCAGAGGAATGGAGGAAGCAGTTAGAACTAAAGCTACAGGAATAAGAAATAAATTTCCTAAGCAGCTAGTATCATAAGGAACACCACTTACTAAGGGTTTGTTTGTCTGTCTGTTTTTTTTTTTTAAATACTAACCTTTGCTTGTTAGGTGACATTTATTAACCCCCAGGTATCTGATACATTTCATTTAGTATGGAAACAAGGTAACACCATTTGGAACAAAAGAGCTCATGGGTTACTACTGCTGAATAATAGATAAAAATCCAGTGGAAACCAAGCTTCATGAATTCTGCTGACAGAGTGGCTTGTTATTGTACACTTTTTACCGTCATTATGAGCATTTAATAGCTCAGGTTTATAATGACTGCAATACTGTATTGAAAGCTTGTTTTTTGTTCCAGCCTTGACACAGCATACAAGTCAGGAAAGGCTTAACTGGAGGCAGGTACTATATTTTCAGAGCAATTAAGACTTAAACTTTAAGATTACCAGCACACAGAACATGTAGGCAGCAATTCTTACATACGCTTTGGTGTTCCTTAAAAAGGCTTCTTGAAGGTTTTTGAAATGGAGCTTCATTCTGCCAGCTCCTAAAGTACTGCGCTGTGATTTTTTTTTTTTCTTTTTGGAGGGGGAGGGGGGGTGTGAGAGTAGTGGGGCCAAATATGTGTTTGATCAGAGGTATGGAAGTGTGTGTTACCACTGATTTCAGAGGAAAATAATTACTTGTGTTATCCAACATTCCTTCCTTCCTTGACAGGTACTTATTCCCTAGGTACTTGCTAGGATATAAACAATTAGTCCACAGAATTTTAGAAGATGCCAGATGTCCTTCAGAGTGTACAAACCTGTTTTGCAGGCTGTGTCGCACGTAGGAATTGTGTAAACTCAAACACTAAATTTTTAACAGGGCTAACAATTTGTTTTTCCACTTACGAACAGCTGGTACTCAAAACAAAACTTACATGGAATCACGATAATTTTACTGGCAAAATATCTACTGGAATGTAAATCGTCATGTTCTCTTGAGGTTTTAAAGCATTATAAAAGCTTTTCTTGTTTAATTCTCTTTTGCATCAAAATGTTTAGCAAAAATATAATTGCTCTTCATTTAATAAATACTAAAAAGATTCTCTTACTGAGAACCACCCATATAAATCCATCATCACATCATGACTGACTTAAATTATCAGAGCACTGCTTAGAAAAGAAGAGGCTGGACCACCTCAGGGTTAACATGTGGGGAATGGGGTGCAGATGAAACTGTCTCCCCCACAGTCGCAGTTCCACCCATCCTTGCGCTGCCTTCTAGCTCTTGTTAGACCCTTTGCTGAGTCAGTCTATCTCATTAAATTTAGCTACAGAACAATCCACTTTCTTTTTCCTCCTGGGTTACTGAGATGAATTAACTCTTAAGAGGTGTCTGACAAATGCCAGAGCTGGTATAAAGTAAGAATGGGAACAGGACTTCTTTTTCAGTGAGGGCAAGCTATTCACATATTAAACTTTCTCAAGGTAGCTTCACCACTGGTTTGCAGCCTGTGATAAGTCAATCCTACAGCAGTGAAATGGAGGTCCTCATTCATATGGTATTAGGAATAGTATTCTGTGCTTTAGTAGTAACTTTCATCCAAGGTTCTCACAACCACTTTACACCCTAGCAGATATACCTATGAAATACAAATGTTTTAGTTATGTGAACTGAAGCAGAAAAGGAAGATATATTTCACTAGAAACAGGCTTCAAACAGGTTAACAGCTTCAAGCAGTTAACAGCTCACCACAACAGGTGAGCTTATTAAACTCCACAAAACAGCAACAGCCTAAGGGGGAAGGAGAGTGGGTTTAGGGTGCTGGGTTATGAGTGAATTGACTCAGTTTACCTTGAGATCAGAGAAGTTCCTGTAGCTGCTGCAAAATGGGAAAGAAAGCATTTAGCTGAGATTGGGAGGAGCAGGAAAGGAATAAGACTTCCCTTTCTGGTGTGGCAGCAAGCTGAAATTCAACTGACGCACTGTGTGCCATGCCCTGAAATTTAAAGGTATTCAAACATATACATTAGTTATGCACTTAAATGAGTAGCCTGATATTTAGAATTGCTTTGAAGTCAGAATGAGCCTTTAAAAACAAAGCCAAAAGAACAGGTTATTTACCTAGGAGGAAGAAAAGACAAAAGTTACAAGGTAAATTATTAAAAGAAAAATATAGGAAAATCTGCTTAGCTATGGAAGTGCCATTCTAGAAGCACAGCTCTTTATCTGAGGCTTATGTGAAGGAACAATCTGGAAAGACATTCTAGAAATTAAGTTTAGTATTACTTAGAAGAAGCAGGTGGAGTTAAATGAGTCCAGAAAGTTTTTGTGGAAAACATGAATTAAGGCTGTACCTAAGTACAAGTGATATACCTCTCTTGAAGGAAGACCGTGCAAGAGTTTTTCTAAATACCTTTCATAATATTAATGAACCCTGACATAGAACTGAAAATATTGAACTAGTTTAAGTTTGATTAGGTGCCACGAGCTTATAAATTAATATTCTTAAACTCTGGCAAATTCCCTTTCCAGGTAGTCTGTGGAGATGTAGCTGAGAACTAGACAACAAAAAAACACACTATGCTTCAGCATGATGGCTTTTTCAAGAGCCAAGTCTATCCTAAGCTTTGCTGGTGCTCCTGGAAGCGTAAGTGAATTATAAAGAGGCTTTTATATTTGCACAAGACCATGTATAATCCAGACTAAGATATCTTGACCTGAAAACATCTTTTCACTGATTTGTTTGTTCTAACCTTGCTATTTAACAAGTGCAGTTTCTGATCTATTACTCTCCCTCTGCTGGACAATCACATAATTGCTGTATTTGTGTTGTCTTACATTAATGTATTTTAAGCTATTTGATTGGAAGAGATTAAAATAAAAGTCTTCTTTGGTTTTCCAAATGTAGCACCGTAGCATAAGACCTCTTCCTCAGTCCAGTTGTAGAATTACTCCAAGCTCGCAAAGGGGCATCCTCAAAGGAATTTAGCAACGTAACTCTTACACATTTCATTGTGGGTTGGTGACGAGTACTTCTGAGCTGGATTCTTCTTTATGAGGTCTCTAACCTAGAATTAAAGCCTTTCTTTTGGAGCAGCTAAAGCACATGCTGTAGGCTTCAAAAAGGGCATTTATTGGTTTTACTTTAGAAAGCAGAAGAAATACATGGATCCATACACCAAAATACCACTTTATAATTCTCTATGTCCATCTCCTTACCTCTCAAATACTTCATATGCTCAGCTCACTCTTTTCCAAGGTAGTCATGTGTCTCTTACTTTTTGTATGTATACACAACCTTTCTTTCTCTTGCTTGTATATCTCTAGAAATAAAGACTGAAAGGTCGTCTTTTTTACAGTGTCATCCCTTTTCTCAGGTGACTTTAATTGGAGGCTCAGAGTTCTCAGCTGTGTGATCTATTGCTTAGTTAGCCTGTTGTTCAGATTTGAAAAATCTGTAAATTGGTTGCTAGCTAGTTCTTTTGTTCAAGGTGCCTCTCTTTGAATGCACAGTCATTGCAGTTTACTCCTTAGACAGAATTTCTTCTGTGGTTTTGATACCATGAGCCTCCAGACTGATAAATAGTAGGGGGAGGGTGGTTCAGGTAAGTAGTTTTGCTATCAAAACTGTTTGTTATGTGTGCAGGTTTCTCCTATCAAAGCTCAAAATAAACAAAGATGGGGGTTTAGGTGTGCACATTGTGAAGAATCTATACATAGTTTATAAACGTTATGACAGTTTAAAATGTTGTAAATAGCAGAAAGATTGCTTAATGTGGAAGGAATGTGCTGAGCAAAGAACACACGTCCAAGGAAGGGAAGAATGAGATCATTTTAACTATGTATTCAGTGACTGAGTTAAGATTGGAAAGGTTAGAGACAGAAGGGAATCTATTTTGAAGAAAGGCAGCAACTGTGTGGTTTTTGAGATCTGAAAGCCAGGTATACGATTGGTGGCAGCAGGCATCATGTCAGTTAAGATACTGAAGCAGCTGAAAATAAATCCTGTTAAGTACAATCCAGGCCTCTGTTCAGCTGTTCTTATGCTTTCATCTTGATTAGCAACATTTTGTTTTGAAAATTAACCTTCTGCTTCATTAGAGTAAATTTGTTTTCACTTATAAATCTGTTGGATGTGGTGAGTAAATATTACAAGCCTAAGATACATAGATTCTCTGGAAGTGATAAATGGAAGCAGAGGATATTTTTCTTCCCTGTGACAAACTTGAGAATCTCAGGGGCTGGCATGCTGAGTTGACTGAGAAACAATGATAACTTTTAAGTGCCAGATCCTCAGGCATGTTCTTCCACTGGCTGTAAGCTAGTATTGTTCTAGCAGGAGACAAGTAACAGAGAGAATTTGCAATTCTGGATACCATCAAATTGTCAGTCTTGTAGCTTGATATAGGAGTAAAAAATGCAGAAAAGGTGGCTAGCATTTAAAGTGGGGCTTACAGTCTAACACAGATGCACAAGGCGAGTCCCCACTATCAAACAGAATTCAGCTGTGCCTCATATTTTTTCTAGACTGTGTTAATAAAGAATGTTTTTGTGAGATAATGAAAATTTTGAACTTAGCACTGAAAATATCAATGCAGAGTGTTAATGCAGGGTATGTAACATCCTGGTTATTCACATCCTTTCTTATTGCAGTGACTCTCTGACATGGAGAAGCTCAGAGTTGCCATGTCCACTGTTGGGTGCCATAACATCTCTAGGCCAGATCTCCTGCATTATACATGTGGTAAGAGTTTTATAACACTTATGTTTCATATGGAAATTTTTACATGCTGGCTGTCTGTCTCCAGGGAGGTGGGAATAGAAAACTAGTTCCATGTGGGATTTTCATGTGCTTTCTTTTCCCCTTCTTAATTCTTCAGAATTCCAGTTGAAGGGAGCATTTTGTCCATTAGAGATCCCTTAAGATTTTAGTTTTGGTAACGACTAAAGCAAAATGGCATTATTGTTATGAAGAAAGAATAACAGTGTCATGGGATTTTTAAAGCTGTTCTTCTATAGCTAGTTAACATGTTAACCTTGTTGCAGAAAATAATTACTTCATTATGAAACTGTGAGAATGAAATAGTGAGTTTGTTTCTCCAGAATTATTCTGTGCCAGTATTTTATTCCAGAGAAGGCAATTGGCATGGGGAATTATCCTGGAATAGGGATGGCTAAATCAATTACAACTTTCCTCCTGTCTTGAGAGAGAGCACATATTGGCACTGTGATGCTGTACATGGGAATTTGAAATAAAGTAATTGTGTGTTACCTAAACTTGTCCACAAATACTGAATGGCTAGAGAATTCGGTTAAAATTAGCAGAAGAAAAATTCTTGTTAGATTTTAGTGTATGCCAAGCACTTCATGTCATTCATAGGTGTTCATGCACATTTATTTTTGTTGTAACTCCATTACTCCTGTTGGCATTATACTAATGATTAGTTTCAGTTTGTTTTGTTCATCTGCAAAGTCACTAAAATAGTAGTATGTGGGAGATTATTTTTCCAACACAAAATGTAAGTGCTTGCATTAAGAAATGAAGAAAAAAATTAAGTTTACATTCTGTGAAAACTATTGCACCAACATAAAAATGTCACTGGCATTCTAACAAGTATTAGCTTAATCCAAACTTGCTTGCACAATTATTGTTTTATGCATTGTCCTTAGTAGTTACATAACTATGTTGGCACATGTGGAATGTCAAACAAATGAAAAGGTATCTTCTTTCCCCAAAGGGTTTATAGTCTATTAACACTGCTTTTCTGTGCTATGCACTTAATCTTTTCCATAACTAGGTTCCTAGCTAAGTAAACGTTGAATGTAGTAAGCCATACAGAAGTTGTCTGAGATTGAGTTGGCAATGTTTATACTATTGTTATTTTAATTACTATTTTTAAGGAACATTTTTCTCTTCAGTTATTTTGTTGTTTAATCTTTTTTTGAAATACCAGATGTAGCAACAGCAACATCACTCTTTTCAAAGCAGTGGTCTAATTAAAATGTGCTGAACCAAACAGGCGAAATCCCCATTGTTCTTGGTTTTGCACTGTGCCCAAATGACATTAAACAATATTGTGTCTAAAAAGAGCATTGTTCTGTGCAGCTTGTAAAAGTTAATGAACACGATGAATCCTTTAATAACCCCTTCCTTTTGTTTATTAACAGTGTGTACCTCATTCCTAGAACAGCTTATCTCCTCCAGCCATACAGTTAAAGCATACACTTTACAAAATATGGATTTCTGAAAATAACCATTTCAGAAAGTTTTAATGCTTTTTTAGGAGATAACTGTCTGTAAGACTGCTGTTTCTTGAAGTGCAGTAACTTTTGGAAAGAAAAAGTGGTGGTTTTTTTGTATGTACATTGATCTCACAGATTCTTAGGATTGTTGTGATGGGGTGATTTATAAGGGACTTTTTTCTTTGGATTTTTTCTGTAAATAGCTTTAGAGAATTGGAGAGGACTCAGATCGAGCCTGTACTATAAGACCTGACAGTGTAGGTCAGTTGGCTTAGTGAGTGGAAAAAAAAAAATTACATGTGCTACCTGGAAGAGCTGTGCCACCACAAAACGACCGACGTAGAAGCAACTATACAGTCAGAAGAATTCCTTTGTCAGCCTAGCTAATGTTGTTTGTGAAGGGAATGTAATAGTCCTAGCAGAAAACCCTCTTTCTCTTGATAAGTGCTATGTAATTATACAAGTAGAGCTTCTGAAGTACAGTCAGGCAAAAAAGCTGGCACAAGCATGAACAGAGAAACCCCAAAGCAACGGCAGAACAAAGCTTTGTTGTTGAAGTTATGTGTGGTAAATAGACCTTAGGCTACTGTTCTGAGAGAGATGAATTTCAATCTTTAGGTTTAATTATTGACATAATAGTATTACTTTCTTTGGTTTTCCATTCAGAGTTTTCATTTTATTGCTTCAGTGCTGAAACTCACAATAGCTTTTTTCAAATTAAATAGTGAAAGATAAAATTCTCCTCACTTTTTTCAGGTGACTAATTTCTGTCACTTAAGTAATACCAATTTAACACATGTTAAAAACGGGCACTGACAAGGATTTCCAGAAGTCTTAGCCTTCTCCAGATGTTTAAGGAAACCAACAGTCAAATTTGGGTTCATGGCAGGAAATGCTCTGGCTGGATGCTCAGTGCTTGGTATGCCTGTATTCTGCCAAAGCGGCATGTAACTCGAGGTCTTCTGCTCACATGATAGGAGGTTGTAAATCTAGAGTGTGTGCGTGTGTGTACAGCTCCAAAATACTACCTCCTGGTCTGTGCTGTGCTGTTACCTACCTGTACTCCCTTCACCAGTAAAAACTATTTGATTTCCTGAAATCCTGTTGAGTAGTTTGATACCCTAGTTGAATTGACAGTATGCTAAAAATCATTCTTCTAAACAACAAGTAGATGTTTTACTGCTTCCAGACATAGATTTGAAGTTCAGAGAGGAGTTGTCAGTGGTCAATAATCACATTAGGAGAGCAAAGAAATATATTTCATACTGGTCTTTATAAATTGTCCCTGGGTGTCACTCTTGAGTCAGACTGAAACATTTTAGAAGCAAATCTGAGAATTGCTTTTCCTTTTATTTTTTCTGTTGTTTCTGCAGTTGACACTTTTCTTCTTATTTCCCATTACTCTCCATAATGATGTCAACTCCAGCAGGCCAGCTTAACTTTTCTGAATTATATTATTCTTAGAGGATATCTTGGAGAGTTTTTGAACTTAAGTTACAGTAATGTAACTGCAGAAACACCTCCCTGGCAACACTTTGTGGATTTACAGTTAAATGTATGATTATCACATTTGATAAATCCTTTCTTATTTTGTACAACTCTACTAATTTCCGTCATTCTTTTGGAGCAAAGTCCAGTGACAAGGAGAAAACATTTATTAGTGTCAACATGTAACTCTGTGGAAAGTCAATGCAAGCCCTGTAAATCCCATAACTGAAAAACAAGCTGAAATGTACCTTCACTGGTAAATAAGCCGTATATTTATTATTCTCTAAAGGTAAATATCACAGTAGGAGAACCATCAGTATCCAGTCAACTCAGACTTTTGTGTGTATGTGTGCGCAGTCTACATAGAACAAAATAGTGTGCTGCTTAGAGGATTTAATGTGTATTATACAAGGCAGTGGATAAATTATTAACATAATATAACTACAGTTTCTAAGTAACAATATCCTTATCTTAATGTCACTTAATGAACTTATTCTTAATGCTTCTGGTTTTTGTTTCATTGGTTGGCTGAATCCAATATTCTACTTTATAAACAGCTTCTGAATTCAGGTATTACATCTCTCATATTAAAGCCAGTTGCTATAGTACACTTCTCCCAACAAAGTGCTTAAAGTCGTTTGTGTTTTTTTTTTAATATTGACTTCCTCCTATCAAAATTCCTCAAAAATGAAGGTTGCACAAGAATCTTGTTAAGATAGAAAACGTCTTCCTTACTCCTGTAGCCTATCATTTCCCCAAATCTGTTTTATTGCAAGTGCCATCACCCATCTACATAGTAACTATCAAATACATTTTCTGCGCACTACACCAAATACCCCTCTGTTGAATGAGTCAGCTTTTTCTGGGACAGTTTGACACTTGTTTTTGAGAGTGAACAACACAGTATTTTACTGAATTGAGAAACAGTTATGTTGGATTAATTTCTGCTTTGAGAATAAACAGTTGTAGTATGCTTTTTAGAGGCAAGAGCAGATGAGAAACAGTCCCCGAAAATGTAATTTCAAAACTGCTCTATAGATACTTGTCTTCAGAACCTCTGGGGAATCTCATGTAGTCAGTGAAAACAGCAGGTGAACCACAGGCCATAGATTTTGAAATAATGTGTAGTTTAGATATGTAGCAAGGTCTGTCACTGGGAGTTATTGCTTATCAAGATCTTCTGATTATATGATTGGTTTCAGACCCTTGAGAAATAGGACTTTTGCATGTTAGGATGTGCAGAAAACAAAGGCAACGGGCCATGACAACTGTAATTCCTCATAATTTTTCTGCCATTTGTCGCCTCTGTTTTGTGATTACATGCATCAATAAAACTATATATAGCTAAGGAGAAAAGACTGTGACTTGTATGGCAGTTGTTTATATGAATGACACATTAGAGGCCCTTTACTGTCATTGCTCCCCAGTTTCCTATGTGTGAAAAATGTATTGCTTAATAATCAAGGATTTGTGTTTTGGGGCACATCTATCAAAAAAAAATTGTTTATCTCTAAAGGCTGTAAGCTTTGGGAAATAGTAGTCCAACCATAGGAGGAAAATTATCGCTATAAGAGACAGCAGTATTCTCCAGAGCTCTGATGAAATAAACTGTATTTAACCTTTTACTTGAGGGGAGATTTCCTAGAGTTTGATTGAAAAGATGAGACTTCTTTGTATTTACTTCTTTGTCTTCTGATAAAAGTGTTTGAACTCTAACTAGCCACGCAAGAAAACTGTTTCTGGCCAACTGGTTATAGAGATTGTAAGCGTATCTGCCACAGTATCTTATGATTCCATATAAGCAACAGAAAATAATTAGACACAAATTAATTTCTACTGTACTTAGAGTTTGACAGGACTTTTTAAATGAAGACATTGGCACATTAGTTTGCCAAATTTGTACTTCCATGGTAGACTTAGTTTCACATCTCCATTAAGTAATGAGCTGTTTATCTTTTTTTTCTATTCTGTTTCTGGCCTTTGTTTCCAGGCCCTAGGCAGTAAAACTCTATGAACTGACTGGATTAACAAATTAAAGCTGCTTGTCATGTGGTCAGGTGCTTCAGAATACTGTAGGGTGAAGAGCAGGACTATCCCTTTCACTAACACCAAGACATTTAATCAGTTTAGCTGTATATAATCTAACCACATCTTTGGTGACCTACAGACCAGTCTTACTAATTAGACATGAATTGTCTTTGTGCCAAAATAGTCTCATTTAGAATATATCTCATTACATTTGAGTGACAAAATATTTTAGGAATCACCATATTAACACTTCTGCATATCATACAGCAGATGTATTAAAGTACAATGACAGCATGCTGTTTTGGAGAGAGAGAGGTATTTTGCGTACACAAGAAAAGCCATTGCCAATAAGTAAAACCAGATGCACTTCTTCTGGACTAGGAAAACAGAGGAAAGAATTTAATAGCAAAAAAGTAAAGTAGTTGTGAAGGCTAATAATACTACCTACGGTAGGAGGTATATCCTGTAGTTCCTTTCACTGTTAATTGTTTCACAAAGCAATGTCAAGTCTTACACTCCTTTCTTTAATATTTTTCCCAGAAGTCCTATATTTGGGTTACATCTACTGGGAAGCATCTCTGTCTCAAGGTGAAGCTACTTGGGTAGCATCAATAGATCATCTTAAAATGTTCCACATAACAGCACTGAGTTTACAGTATGCCTTGAGAATCTCTGTTTTGTTTTGGTTTTTTTAATATTATTATCTGGTCTACGCAATTTCTTCCAAACTACTGTCAGTGTTACTCTGTCAAAACATGTGCAGAGGGTTATGGAAAGGGGAAGAATGTGCATTGCCTGGAGGACATAAAACTGTATAAAGTTACCATCGTCTACGTACTTCCGCTACCCCTCTGAACTGCTTTGTATTACCAGTGACACTCTCAGTAAGAGCAGCAGCTATGGGTTCTTTTTACTGAACATATCAAGACTTCAGTTACTTTCCCACAAATGTTAGCTTCTTAATCTGCTTGAGAAAAGCAATGTTAATTTAATCACAAGTTTCAAACTTAGAAATAGAATGTGTATCTTACACTTCACTGAAATGGTGTTCCCTTTTTTTTTTTTTTTCCCCGAGATCGTCCAGAAAGATACTATGACCTGGAAAGGAAAACATAGGTCCACATCATGAACTTACAACTTTTTGTTTCATCAGGCCATCCTAAACAGATTCAGACCAGTCCAGGCTACCTTAGACTTATGTGAGTTATTTAAGACAGTTGTTTGAAAAATTCTTGAGCGGTGTTTTGAGAGCCATCCGGTTTTCTAGAAAAGATTCATCACATCTGTTGCATAATAGTATCTTTTGGGATGTATCTTACCTGTAAATTATCAATGATGTATTTTTCTTTGCTTTAGTAGAGCACAGAAGCCTGAAGTTGGATTTCAGACTTCCTTTCGAACCTCAGAAGAATCCGAGCTATAAAACTGGTCATCTTTCCAGAAGATTCTTTAAGGGTGTCACTTTACATTTCAGAAGTGAAATTTGTAAGTTTCAGGGATGAAATCATGTCTGCATCCACTGCACCAGAGAAAGTATTCTTACTGTCGAGTGTTAATTTAAAGGGTTGTTGTGTTGATGACTTCAGTACATTTTCCCTGGAATTTAGAAATCGTATTTGGGTATAGCAATGGTGAGCATAGAGAAGCAATGTTATAAGCAGTGTGTATACCCATTCTAGACATATCTTATTATTTCTTTTGTTGCTTTTAGATGAACATTTCTCTTTTCAAGCCCATTTTTCACAGTTTTTATGAATAGTACCATATCATATCAAATATGTATCAGTTGTAGGATACATTAGAGTAATAAGTAGAGCAGGAGTGCATAACAAAGTTCAACAAAGACAAATGTAAGGTCTTGCACCTGGGAAAACATAATCCAGGAGTGCAGCACAGGCTGGGATCTACCCGGCTGGGGAGCAGCTCTGTGGAAAAGGACCTGGAGGTCCTGGTGGACAACAAGCTCAATATGCGTGAACAGTGTGCTGCTGCGGCAAAGAAAGCCAACAGGATGCTGGGTTGCATCAACAAGGGCATCACCAGCAGAGGCAAAGAAGTCATTATCTCACTCTACTCAGTGCTTGTCAGGCCACAGCTGGAATACTGTGTTCAGTTTTGGCTCCCGCCATACAAAAAAGATGTGGACAGGCTGGAGAGGGTCCAGAGAAGGGCCACAAAGATGATCAAAGGACTTGGAAGCCTGCCGTATGAGGAAAGGCTGAGAGAACTGGCTTTGTTCGGCCTTGAGAAAAGAAGGCTTAAGGGAGACCTTATCACCATGTTCCAGTACTTAAAGGGTGGTTACAAAGAAGATGGAGACTCCCTTTTACAAGGAGTCACATGGAAAAGACGAGGGGTAATGGGTACGAGTTACTCCTGGGGAGATTCCAATTGGACACAAAAGGAAAATTTTTCACACTCAGCCATTGGAATAATCTCCCCAGGGAAGCGGTGGATTCCCCAACACTTTTAAGATTTGGCTGGACAGGGTGCTGGGCCATCTTGTCTAGACCGTGCTTTTGCCAAGAAAGGTTGGACCAGATGATCCTTGAGGTCCCTTCCAACCTGGTATTCTATGATTCTATGAACTCATACTCTGCATGGGTTTAATAATTTTCATTGAAAGCACTTAGCAAATTTAAAAAAAAATTACTTTGTACTGTTCCTGTGAAGTAGATAAATGTTACCCATGCAGGTATGCAGGAAAGTTAGACTCACATTTTCCAAAGAAAGCTACCTCCTTCAGCCAGTACCTTTTGAAGATACCTTGTAAGTATCTGTGTGCATTTTTGGTTTAGGCCTGTTTTTTTGAAAACAGTAAAGGAACTGCATGCATTGACTTCTGGAGTGCTAAGCATTGTTTTTTACTCTTTGGTCAGTGATACAGAATGTGGGTGGTCAGTGATACAGAATGTGGGCGCATATGGGAGAATTCACAGACACATTTCAATAGAATCCCTCTTCCGTTAAAAAAAAACTCTGAAGAAGACCTGAAGTGGCACATAAAGGTGTTCTGTTTAACAGAATCTATCACTAGCAAGCATTTCAAGGTTTCTTTCTTCATGGTAACAACACTGAACTTTAAGGAGTTTATCAATTATCATTGTTCAAGCTTAGTATTATCTGTGTTGCCTACTTGGGATTTCTACATGCTGTTTAACGACAGCATTTTGCTATCTCCCAGCAAAAATACCACTGTCAATCTGACCTCCTTTCTCTTCTTTGTGAAGCTGTGAGTTAATACCAAAATGCTATAAACCTACCTATTTAGCAAAACTACTTCGTTGAAGAAAGCTAGTGTTCAAAATAAATATACCTACACAATTCAGTCAAAGTCAGAATAAAAAAACCAAACAGTGTCATTACTGTACATAAAAAAATGAGGCAAGAAAACTGTAATAAAAGCAGCTGAAACAAAGACAGTCCTCCCCCACACCCCTAGTAGAACTGGGAAAAAAAAGTGTGAAACTGATTAAGGAACTACTTCATTCATCTGTTACAGTGCACATGTGATTTCCCTAGACTACTAAAATAATGTTAGAAGCATTCAGCAGCTGTGCTATAGTTTGAAAGTTTTGGAATTTGAGAGCTGTTGGTTTCATAAGGAATTTTACTACAGTAAAGACTGTACCTATCCTGCAGATGTGTAGTGTTGGAACCAGCTGCAGAAAACAATTATAGAATTAGTCAGCTGGTTCCTTTCTAAAATAATACAGGGTCTTAGTACAAGTTATAGATATGAATATAAAAATGCAAGAACAATGGGAAGTGGCAGCACAGGAAAATATTCTATTTAAGTAAAATTAGAGAGCATTTCACTGAAGTCAATGGAATTATATTGATAAAAGATTAAAGCATTAGACCCAGCTTGTCTGTCCTGAAATTCACTTACTGTACCTGTGGATACCATGAAGATACTTCCATGAATATCTGCTTTCTTCAGATTACAGTTGAGAATGTGATTGTCCTCTCCATGATTGAAAAGTTTAAACAGCATCCTAAAAGCAAAACCTGAAATCACTCTATGCATAAGTTACTAAATTGTGCTTCATCAGAAATAGGAATGATATTCTAGTGATAACTCGGGTTTCTTCCCCTAAGGTGTGAATGTATGAAGCAAGTCAGAACCAGTTTTATGACTTCAGCAACAGTATTGACTTCCTGGTGAAATTTTTGGCATCACCCACGGTCTGTATCCATATTTTCTTTCGTCACACCTAAATCAGATTTTGTCAATTCCTGTTTATCCACTAATCTTGATTAGGGAGAAAAGCCTGTAACAGAAAGCCTACAGCTGTGCACCTGGCCTATAGAAACAAGTGCAAAAGCCACAATAAGCAGTTCTGTGTGCTAGAGACTAGAATATAGGTTGCTTTGTTAGACTATTCCACTAAAAACAGTTTGTGTATTCCCACACAGGGCATTTCGTGGGAAAATAAGTCTCGTACAATGTGGCATGAAATTACAATTCCTTACACAATATTTTTCTTTTCTCTTTCTATAGTCAAAAAGGCAATTAACTTAATTATGTCAAGGAGAAATTTAACTATAAATAAGCCTGTAATTCTCATTTATCTGTGGCAGTGATACTGGATAGAGGCAGTTATTGCATCTTGCTAGATATTACTGGTTAACTTCGTATTTAAAATAAATTCTATTAGATTAAAAAGTAAAGATACGAGTAAGCTGTGTAAATGATTTTCATTGTGGCAGTCTGTTATTGGAGCTTTTTTTTCCTGGGAGAAGACCAAATGCATTTTCAGAAATGTTGCACTCACTGCATATACACAGACAAATCTGTGCATGCTCAGTGTGCCCCATCGCCTGGCTGGGGAGGAGGTGTCGTATACACTCTACTACAAGAATGAAATCTATGGCCTGCCTATTTTTCCATGCTGGGTACTGCAGTTTTAGTACAGTGACAGTTCTGCGTTATGGAAAAATAAGGGGAAAAAATGCAGATAATGTTTTGAATCAAAATTGTAAAATATTCATATAGCTCTTCTTTCACGATTAGAATGTAATCTTGTTAAATTTCTCATATAACTATGGTTATAAGCAAAAAACTAGCTAAATCCCCCCAAATGAACCAAGCAAAAAAGCCAACCAAAACTTAATAGAAAATAAGGCTAATTTGGAATTGAGGAGCAATATCCCAGTGACTGAATCTCTAGATTTTGTCTTCCCGTTATAACTGAAGGTCTTAGATGTATTTTGTACAACACAATTATGAAGTAATTGTTGAACTTGTACTTTAACAGTATCTCATTTAAAATCAGAAAACCATTCATTTACAAAAAGTAATTCTTTCATCATCTATGTGTTCTAAGTATTATTGTCCATCCAGGGAAACAGGTACGAAGGAAGTTGTCTGAAGTTGCAGAATGAGTCAGCGGCAAACCTAGAAACTAAACTGGTCCTATCTTCGTACTGCTATGCCTCCTGCCTCTGTTTTTTTCATCTTATGCTCCTTGGACTGGGACAAAAAAACCCCAAAAGTAAGCATTGCATAGTTTGCATACTACAGGAAAACATAATTACTGTGGCCCATCACCGTGAAAAAACCCACAAAATTCTAAAGACAAGAACAATTATTATCTTGGAGATCTTCTTGCTTTTCTGCAGTTTGTAATGTTTAGCACCTGTTCAAGAAATGTCTTCTATAAATAACCATTTTCTGTTTCAGACAATATTTACATTGAAAATTATCTTGGTGCAGCTGTTCAGTTTTTCTACAATTGTGAATTGCCAAAAAAGGAACAGTAATTCCTCGGGGGCCTCAGAGTTAAATCCTTTTTATTTAACATGATACTATGTAGTGGAGCTGTGATCGAAGTCTAACTATTATTGCTAGCTGTTCTTAGATTTGCTAGAACTGAGAACTGAAAAGCCCTTTGTAGATGATCCTCACTCTTTTACAATTTCTGTGGCTTTCCAGTTCCCTAACTACTGACCCTGATGGCACACTGCCCCAAAAATGAATACTTTGATAATTTGCTGCTCTCTTGTAAGCCTTGTCATCTTCGATGTTCTAGTACACCGCCGCCTTCATGTGAAAACTACTGTGATAAGAGTAAGTAATATTTCTGCAATACTTTGTGGCTATGCTGAGCATTTTCATCTTGTATTTTACATAGAATTGTAAACATAAAAATTTAAAGAAATCTAAATCCTAGAAAGAGTTTATCAGAATAATATATGGGCTCTAAAATATTAAAGATGTATGCAGTGTGTCCTGTATGAGTCTCTGTGTTAAGAAGAGTAAATTTTTAAAGCTCTCAAGCTTTACTTGAGCTGTCACTCAAGAGAAATAGAAATTGCTCTTTTGATATAGAAGAAGTTTTATGTGTTGGACATGTTTACTGTTCATTGGTTATTGTTTAAAATTAACTTAATGGATCTCTTTTATTTCATAAGGTACTGATTCAAGTGGAGTTCTTTGGATTTGTTTGGGCTTAGGAGTAATTTTAATGCTCACTCTGTTCACCTTAATGGTTTTATTTAAATGGAAGCAGCTAAAGCAACTAAAAGAAAAACTGACAAACACAGGTGAATAAATAAGATTCTTTATCAAATAATTTTAGATCATTGTACATTTTAGCTACTCTTACCATGTATAAATTTTGCATATAATTTACATTCCAGATTCTGATAGCTGTCTTCGTTGGATTGTTTTGTATTCCTCAAATAGTCTCAATTAAGTTATTAAAGTTATTAGGGAATAAAATATCCAGGTGATAACTTGTAAAAGCAGCAATGTCTCTTTGTTGGTTCTGGATCATGTCAGGATTGTTTTGTTGCATATTCATACGTGGCTTACTCGCTGGTGTTTGAGGAATCATTTATGAACCCTCAATAGCAAAAGACCTTTATAAAGGTTTCATCCTCTTCTCATTGAATGCGAAAGGAATTCTACCCAGGTAAAGGATACACATTCATTATTAGCTTTCCATCTTATAAGACATTAAATAATTTTACTTAATATTGTAGCCTGTGAGAAGCGTATGTGGTATATTCTGGGAAGGTAAAAAAAATTAAGTTATTTTTACATTTTACAAATACTAATATTTGTGGAGTGTTCAGCCAATACATAATAACTGATTAGAAAATATGTGTTAGATTACTTAAATGCTTATCCTGACGTACAGAGGGTATATTATCATAGAACAAAAGATTATCATGTATCTTAAAACTTTCACTGTATCTTAAAACTTTCACTAAGGTTAGGAACATAGTTGGAACATAATGAAATTTGGATCTTTAATAACTATATGTCTGGTATAGCATGATGTATGTACTAAATTAACTTCTGTATATTTACAGACTCTTCTGTGGAGCTGAATAATATTCTTAAGGCTAATACTGAAAGCAGTGTGAATACAGAAGGAATTAGACACTCACTTCAAAGTGAAACACTAATGTATTCAGTGGAAGAATGCACTTGCAGCGACTGTGGCTTGGTAAAACTTCAGACTGGCTGTGAAACTTCATTTCCGTTACCAGCTACAGAAGAAGGAGCTACTGTTCTAGTTACCACAAAATCTTTTGATTATTGCAACTATATTCTGGGTGCTGGGTGACTATGAGAGAAGTATATTTTTACTGCATAATAAATGAGTTATTCCAGTATAGCTATTAATCTTAATACTTGCAGTCAGTGGAGAAGGCTAGTACATCATCCTTACAGATCTTCCATTGAGCTTTCATTAATATTGTCATATTAGTTCTAATTCTAGTATCTCTTTGGTCAAGTATTTCTACATTATTCTCAGGTACTAAACTAGTTATTGGAATTTTTGATTTCTGAAAGTCCCTACGTAGGATGGCTTTTTCTTCCTTTAGAGATTGTATCCACTTACACCGGATATATACAAACCCATCAATAAACAAGTTTGCAAGTATGTATTTTATGTTAAACTCGGATCTTGTGCCAACAATTGCTTGATAGTACACAAAGAATGTTCCAAGAAGCAGAAATGAAGACGCACATTACATCCCCAGTCTTGTAAAGAATAATTTCAAATAGCCCCTATGATGCTTGAAATAGGAATGTTCTAATGATGAATACCTTCGTAGAGTACGCAGTCCCTCCCAGTTCAGATAGTATCTCCGGGTCACACTAAGGGAGGTTGTGGTGCCGTGGAGCACCACACCTGCAATCCCAATGCATTTCCTGATGGTGCAGGCTTTCCTCTAAGTGCCAAGTGTTTTTCAGACTGTATTGTACAAAGACTTCTTTCTGTTTTACTATTTTTTTTACTTACCCTTGTGATATGTACAAGGACTGCTGATTAGATATAGTCATGCTAGGCTACTGTGTGTCCTAAAATTAGGAATATACATTTGTCACCTTGCCTCCCAAGCATTAATGTTATTTTCCTAGTATTAGGCCAGTTTCATTCCTGGAAAACTGCAACAACAACAGAAACAACAACAATCTTTTTATTTGTAAATAACTTTCTATTTCAGGTTCTTGCATGAATGATGAATTAAAATGTTTTAAGACTAGTAAATTATTGCACAAAATCTATGAATCATCACTATTACAGCATCTTTATGAAGCTGACCGCAACATTTGGGTCAGTCATGAGTTAGCTGTGTAGGTCTGGCCACACTTAACCAAAAGCTCTGAAACAGGTCTACAGAGCTATTAAATTTATTATTATTACTTTATCTAGGAGCTCTTAAAAAAAAAAGGTTATGCTCCGTTGCTCCACACAGTGTGGAGCAGCATGTGGCAAACACGCAGCACTGTATTAAGACAGTGTGCAAATACAAAACAGCCTTAAAATGAGTCTACAACATTTAAGAAAATTACTTCATTACTTTTTGCCATTTTGTTTTAATATTAGAGGTTTCACAATTTCTGTACCGTTTTTGTGAAACATGAACCTTTCAGGACTTTTTGCTTCCACAGCATATGTGACAGTACAGAACATTTTATCTCCATTTTCCTCATCTTTCATTTGCCCGGTATTTCTCCACTTCCCCGTGGGATTACCGCTCGGGCCGGGCCGTTAGCCCTTCTGTAAAGAGGAGGGATTGCCACAGCGCTTCCCGCCGGGGCTCGGCACGCGCGTCGCTGCGGCCCCCCGCCCGCGGGAAGGTTTGCTGCTTGGCGGAGGAGCGCGCGGCAGCCAGCGCCGGAGCCGCCCCTCAGCAGCAGGCAAACAGCTTCCCGCCGTTTTCACAGGAGCGGCACGCGGCGCCTGCAGCCGCGCGCCCGCCAGAAGCCCGCGCCCGGCGCCTCTGAGGGAAGGCGATACCGTGAGGGCTCGCTCGGGACGACGCTACGGTCGCAGAAGAGCTCGCCGGGGCCGCCGGCGCGGCGCGGAGCGGTGTTTACCTTCCGGGGCGGCGGGGCGGAGTTCCGGGGCGGAGTGTGTGCCCTGGCCGGCCCGGCTTTGGGCTGTGCGGGAGGAGGGAACGGGTCCGGCAGACGGAGGGTGCGAGCCCTGCGGCCACCATGAGTGGTGAGTGGAGGGCTCGAGCGGGGCCCTCTCCGCTACCAGTGCGCGCTCGGTGGGGCCGCCAGGTCTCTGGGGCACTGTTGGGGCTGGCGCGGGCAGAGCTTGCCCGGGGGGGTCCCCGCCGCTCTGCTACCTGCTCAGTCAGGCGTGGCCCTGTCCCCCGCAGGCCGAGGCCCCTTTTCTCCCCTCTTGCTTCTCCCTGGTGGGGTGGGGGGCTATGGCGGGGTGAGGCACAGGACACTGGCCTCTTTGGCCCCGCAGTGCGGGGTAGGGCTCAGCCCTTGGTGCATCACCACACTCCGCTCCTCATTTTGGCTCCCAAAGCCCCCCAGAAGTGGTGTTTTACCTCATTTTGAATCCTAAAGCCTGCCCTTGAGCGTGACACTGGCTCACAGCACAAGTGATGCTGGTCTTGGGGATCTCTGTTGCCTCAACTGTGCAAAATCACAGGAAACATTCCCGAGAGAAGAAATGACCGAGAGAAAATAATAATAATAAAAATTTAAAAAATGTAAACTTACTAACATGCAATTTGTGAGAGAGCTGAGAAGCATGACTAGTGGAAAAAGTGGTCCTTTCCAGTATTTAGGGTGTATTGTTGCTGTTGGTCTAACTCAGTCCTGACAAGTATGTGTCGGTTGTGGATGTGTTCATTTTTGGCCTCCGTGTTACAGTAAAGTGGTGTGTGGGGGTGTGCTAAATCCTGAGGTTTTTGAGGTGTTTGAGAGGGGAAATATTTAAAAGCTTTACATGA
This sequence comes from Phoenicopterus ruber ruber, assembly GCA_009819775.1. Taxonomy (NCBI): domain Eukaryota; kingdom Metazoa; phylum Chordata; class Aves; order Phoenicopteriformes; family Phoenicopteridae; genus Phoenicopterus; species Phoenicopterus ruber. The sequence goes on along the minus strand of CM020229.1, from coordinate 8,668,559 downwards.
GAATTGAGACCCATAAATTTTAGGACTGGAGGAAACATAGGCGCTTGAATGGGCCAGCATGGAGAGTTATTTGGTAGGATGGAGGAAGAAATTTTGATAGATTTTTCCTGTAAATATAAGGGATAAGTGGCACTTAGCATGTCTTAAAACACATTGGCAAGGATTTGTGGTGTTTTTTTTTTTTTTTTTTTTAAGAAGGGAAGTGCTTTAGTAAATGCTTTCATGAGTCTGCTTATACAACTTCAGTAATGGAAGTTGCAGACAGCACTCTGCACGTGAAAGTTAGATTGTGTGTTTTTCTCCCACCCTGATTGTATACATGGTGAGATCTGTTGCCAAAGATAGTTACTCCAGTTAACTCTTCATTTTTTTGTTACTAAATGCTACATGTTTTATGGATAGCAGTCATTTCTGAAAATGAAACAAAAAATGAAAATGAAACCACTTTAGTTGTATTTTTCTCTGTTTTTTTCTCACCTTTGTGGTAAGAAGATGACAAAAGATTTTTATAGAAGACGAGATGAGGGGAAAAAAAGATTATTGTGGGGAAAACTGTTAATTAGCATTGTGAAAAATGCAAGTAACAGTCAAATCTTTCAAACCATGGGAAAAGAAAGTTTCTCAAATGTTTCAGATCTTGACACGATATAGACTAAAGCCTGATTCTGAAGTTTTTAAGAGTCAGCGTTTTCATATTGAAAACCTCAGCCCTTCAATGATGAATTCAGGCTGGGACTAACCTTGTGCAAATCAGAGCCTAAATCTTCCTAGGAGACTCGTCTTTGGGAGCTCTATTTGAATTCTGTGACTCAAAAGGCGAGGTGGCACCTCTTGTGGCATAAAGCCTCATTGTGTAGTTATTTTTAAGATCTTCAATCTTTTCTTTTTTTTTTTTTTAAACAGTAAAGAGATACAGGTTTATGAGGAGAGAAAACATTTAATTAAAATAGAATAATGCCTAAGGTGACATTAAGGCTAGTAGTTCAATTGCATGGCTAACCTACCCACGTGTAGCCCTTGCCAAGCCCTATATGACTTTTCCAATAATTTCGATTAGACAGCAAGAGAATGAAAAGAACACTAATTTTGCACTTTGCCGAACATTACTGTTACACAATGCTGTCCAGTATTTTTCCAGAATAATGTAAGTGGAACAGATCAGGACAGAGAAATGTCTATCATTATCATACTTGTTTCAGATAAAGGAGATAGCTAATGTTAACATCATCAAATTTAACCATGTCCTTTTTTTAGCGGCTGTAACAGCACTGTCTACACTTATTTCCCTCCCCAGTTTTAGCCCTTAAAGGTAAAAGGCCTGTTCCTAAGATATAGATAGACGAACTTCTTTCCTTAATGGTTATAATTATTTTTAACATTTTTTTTTTTTAGCTACAGTGTATTTCTAGTGGATGTGAAGGTAACTTCCTGTTGATTTGAGCATTACTTTAATATTGCTAATGCTACTTACTAATTACATACTCAGATTTTGTTGGACAGTGTTGAATAGACTAAACTTTAAAAGGAATTAACACAAGGATACTAGATTTATGTACTTGTCCAGAATTAGGGGTGTTGTCACTTGTTTAATGACATTTTCAAAAAAACATATAAAAATGTGACTAATTCAGGATGAGGCAGTAGAATCATAATAATGTAGTACAAGGTAGTATTTGAGTTAGGTCTGTTTGTTTTATCTTAAACTTGTACCCTCAGAACCTGTACTAGAGCAAGCAAAAGGAATTGTAGTCTGAAATTTTGCGTACAAGACTTCAAGAAGTATGTAAGAGCAATCTGAGACTTTTTTTTTTTTGACCTATATGCTATATGTGGTGCTGAAGAGAGCTGTACCTATGAAGAGTTGGATGAAAATCCTGTTTTCCTTTACTTGTGTAGTCAGTTTTCTTTTGCTGTAGGTGTGGATATTTCTGACAGGGTATGGAGAGAAGTTTGTTTTAAAAATAGGAAAGCATGACCGTGAACAACAAAAAATGACAAGGGTCACAGAGGCAGGTGCACTACCTGAGCCTATTTTTAACCCTTTTTGACTGACTAGATGTTGATGGGAGGAGTCTCTTTAAGTTTCTTAGTTTTTGCAACCTTACACTTATTTTTTTCACAGTTATTTTTAGACTCATGTATGAACTTCCTTTTTTATTGCAGTAGTCTAAATACAGCCTTTTTTCTGAGTAATGCTGTTTTTGTGCACTCTATGTTTGTATTTGTGTGTGTGTTACTGCAGATTTTACCACTGTTCTGAATCAGAAGAGTATTTTGGTCAGTTTGTAATACAGTTAGTCTTTAAATCAACTAGAGTTGATTGCACTTAATTGGTGGTCGTCTGAAAATATGCTTTTTATTTTTTTTAAAGACTTAGTTTAGAAAATGAAGACTGTAAAAGAGCAAAATCTTAAATAGAATTGGTAGAGATTTATTTTTACCTTCCATCTACTTGAAACAAAAACACTGCTAAATAGTACTACATTTTCTAGGCTTATTACAAAGAAAAATAGATCCTCTGCTTTAAAAAACACACAACTTAGTCTTTCACTTTTTAAAAAATGCTAGATTTTGTGAATATTCTTTTTCTTCTACCTGCAAAATTTGTATGTTAAGCACAGCAATAGAAGGATTCTGAAGACGTACATTAAGTAGAAACCTTGGCCAGCCCTCAGTATAGGCATTGTGTGGCCTCATAGCCCTGTTAATGGTGAAGGTCATCTGAACTGCTTATGGAAATTATTGGTTGTAACCACGTGTAGTCATTATTGTTATTAGTACAAATTTACAAGTAAAATAAAGATAAAATACTCGTTACACTGCACTCAGTCTGTGTAAATTTAAGGCTGTTTGATATCACATGCTTTGGTCTTTTAGAACATCAGTTATCATAGTGATCATCTGTAGGTTTTCTGTATTTATGCATTTTTTTATATTGTTCACAGTCTGGTATCTAGTTGCAAACCATTTCTGTGTTACCAAATAGATACAAAGATGCCAAAGAGATGTGAATTTAAAAACTAACATGTATCACATCTGGAGGACAAACTTAACCCACATACTTAGTATTTTCATTTGATAGATGTTTTTCAGGTCATGAAATTATTAATTACATGCATTTGCTTTGAAGTAGTCTCAAACTGTTAATATAAAGAGAAATGTTGCATTATGCCTGTTCTTGCAGGTATGTGGATAGCATAAGACTGTAGAATTAATGAGTTTTGAAACAGTAGAGAAAATCTGCAGGTTTGTGTATATTCAATGTTACTGTGCATGAGGGGTTGTACTAAAAGTTGGGATTTAATTGTTTTCCTTATTTTACAGTTATCTGATTTATTATAAGGCATTTAGATGTATAGGCATGTGTGTCTGGTTTTGGCCACGCACGGTAAGAACACTGAATATAATTGAATAAAATTGTAATTTCTGAACAAGCACAAAGTGGAGTAGTAGGGATTATATGAATTTAACCTTATCTTCATAGTGGCATAACTGGCATAGTTGTTTGGAAGTTAAAACCTACTTGGTATGGTGTTTGTTTCTAGAGTCCTTTACGAACATTGAACATTGTTTGCGTCTTCAACTGAGTTTGCACACATCGGAGTATGCATCACATGTCTGCACAGTTTGAGTCAGAGTTCGAAATCGGAAGTATAACTTCTTGAAAATCCACTGTAATCAGCTAAATAAGCATTGTGAAGCTTAGTTAGCTAGCAGCTACATTTGCACATTTTTCCTCTTTTTCTTTATTCTAGCGTTGTGTATTATAGACTTACTGTGGGGTTTTTCTTCTCCTAATCCCATATTTAAGATGAAACAAAGGCAGAATAATTTCAGTAGGACAAATTCTGTTCCCTCCTGCTGGTTTAGGAGCAAACTACTTTGAATGGGATTATGAAGATAGGAAATTACAGGCTTGGGACCTTGCAGTGTTGGACAGCAAGAGGAAGAGACACATATCTTTGATGTCATCTCTATTTACTAGAGGGTTTATTTTGTGGTGTGGGATTTTCGGTATCTGGAGGAACTTGCTCCTTCAGAGTTTTGATAATTGGCTTTTAGTCTATGCATATATTAGTTGTATGTTCTTTGAGAAGAAAAGAATAGAATGACTTTAATTCCAGAGAGGTCACGGAGGTTTTTGAAGGATATTTTGAACTTAAGCTTGGAATAAAGAAATGATAGAGGTGATGTAGGTTAATTAAACAATAAATTTTACACATATTCACAGGAGTCTATAAAGCATATTCTGACAAGCAAAGATTTATGCTATTTGTTGTTGAAATGATTGAGAAGTTAAAGATTGTCTTGCGTAGTTGCTTGTATCATAACAAACTAGATTTTATAGGTGTTAATCAGGAAAAACTGTGCTGGTAGTTACATTTTAAGGGATTTATTGTAACAATTGCTCTCTGTTCACCTGACTTAAAACTCTTTCTGCAGTAAGGTTGTTTGACAGTAAGAAGATATTCCTGCTATTTCTTTCTCATTTTCCATTCTTTTCTTGTGCTATGATGATATACTACCCTGGTAGTTGTCCCAGTATGAACATTTATTGGGTTGCAGTGCGAGTTCCGTCATACACCTAAGCCAACCAACCAACCACAACAAAAAAATCTTAAACTAGATCAATTCCAGGCTTGCGATATGGCCCCACAGGTGGTTGTGCTAAAAGCTAAGGGCAAGCTGTGCTGATTGTGCACAATTATGCTATATTTGGTATTGCTGCAGTATACCTTATATCATGAAACCAAAACCTTACTAAAATAAGACTCTAGATGATATTTCAAACAGTATTCCTGCATAGTAGAGAAAGGCTACTTGAAACCTCAAAACACAGACTTATACTGCATCATTTCACTGAGAGAAAATACATTAAGAAATTTAATGGAATAATTGGCATGAGAAGAAAGTTTTCGGGGCCCTGGTGTTGGCCCGAATGTATTTTTCTTAAAAAAGTATTTATTTTAAAATGATATAATTTTGTTGAATTTCAGGTTCACAGAACAATGACACTAAAAGACAGTTTCTTCTAGAACGGCTACTGGATGCAGTTAAACAGGTGAGAAATCTGATACATATTTCTACAATATACTTACTCGTTGTCAGTACTAGCAGGAGCTGTCTTTGCCCTTCTTTCTCCTCTTTACCAGACAAAGAAGGAATCTTGTCTTTCACAGAGTACTGCTGAGTTTTTGTGTCTGCTAGCAAACAACTATTACGCAGTATTTGTTTAAAATTATTGTTCTTGACAGGTTATATTTGTAATATTTATATATATTATAAATGTATAGAATAATATAGAATATATATTATAAATATATGTATTTATAGTACTTATATGACTGAACTAAATTGTAGCGTACTGCAAAGGCTAAATTGATTAACATGTTACAGTAGCAGGTTTTTTCTTTGCACTAGGATTTTAGTGAATGGTTAAAATACATGTAAAGATGGGATTTATTTATGTATGTATGTATCTCGTATCAACATGAAGTTCAGCAAGTAGAATTTCATAGACTGGATTCAATTTAGGAGAGTTTGGGAGGCAAAAGAATGCCTCAAAAGTAAGCCAATGATATGTTTTATAAAGAATGATTCTTCTGTAATTGTAGCACTGAGCTGAATAGGAGCAGTGGGTTTTTTTATGGTGTACGTTTAAAACTCAAAAGTAGTAATTTTTACTTAATTTTAAATTTATTGAAGGACCTGCAGGTGTGTTGTTCTGGCTAGCAAGAATATATTTGAACTTCAAGAGTAGCCTGTTAGTGGAACATGATGCTGCAAAGCACGTTTTGGTTGCAGGCTGTATTTGCCAGTGCTTTACTTTATACTGCTTCCTTTTTTGTTATGACTTTGTTTCTTATGTGGAAATATTTCAGAATAATGAGTTTGTTAGTGTAAGAAAAATTTCTTAAAATCTGTTTATTGCAGTGTCAAATACGGTTTGGAGGAAGAAAAGAAATAGCTTCAGACTCTGATAGCAGGTAAAATAGTCTACGAAACTTTTAACATGCTTAGATTATGTATCATAATGACATTAAACATATGGCACAAAATAATTGACATGCTCAAAACCCCTCAATTCCTTTTGTTTACACAGACACTGACATAGGACTGAATTTTGCGTCTTGTTACAAATTTGACAGCTCAACAAAGAGTGTTACAAGTGTTTAAGTGGCTGCAGAGTTCATGACAAAGCATTGAATTCTGAGGTCTGAACATGCGATTGGGAGAACTTATCTTCCCTAAAACCTCTTTTAAATATGCGTTCCTTTTATTACCAATACACCTGTGTTTTGTGAAGCTTGACGCTTAAGTGTCAAGTATGTTTTACACAGTCATTAAGAAAATTTTCATTCTTATTTTTTCTTATTCCTGACATGTTTTAAACCTGTTTTTCTTCTTTTTCTGTACGAGAAGTTGTTACTTTTTGTTAGTGTAAGTCAAAAAATGTCAGTTAATTTCTATCAGTTGCCTTTATTGTTGGATATGGCATATTGGTTTCTAAGGCTTTTAGGAAGATGAGTGGCGAACAGAAATTGCAGTGCTTTTTGTATCCTATTGAGTCTTTCTTGGAATCTCTCCTATTGAAGAATCTCAGATAAATAAAACACCAGGATTAAATGCAATTGTTTGTTGTCCCTTTTTTTGCGTTCTTGAAGTTTGACTCTGCCTTTTGGGAGGAAGTTAATTATCTGTTGACCATTTGTAAATGATGCATAAAATTCTCTGCAATCCCCTCCCAATTCAGTCTTTAAGAACATGTCTAAGGGTGTGGTTTCATGACTTCTGGAAAGCCAACATAACAATTAATTGCTACTGAAGGAGTGGGGAGGGTTCATGTATCTCCTCAAGGTCCCTGTCTTCAGAACTACTCCCTTCCACCACCTTTTTAAGCAACACCTGGTGATCATCCAGTCCCCTCTGAATTACTTTAATAAAAGAAGAAATAATGCAAAAGGATAACTTTCTGCCATTTTAGTGAATTAAATCAGTAAAACATCTGGTGAATGCTAGAGTTGCTGCAAGGAGGGGAAGATCACACAGCTAGAAGCAATGGGAAGTGCAGAAGAGGAGGAAGAAGCAACAAGGGAGGAGAGGGCAAACCCATCTCCTTTCAGGAGCATCTTGTAATGCAGCTCCTGTGCATTACTTGTGTGTAAGACTCCAGGCTAATGCTACTCCATGGCAGCTTAAGCCTGTCTGACTTTTGGCTACTACTGTAATCCTGTCCTGCCCTTGGCTGTTTCAGCCTACAGTGTTTTGGGGAAACAGAGAAGTAGTGTTTTCTTGAACTAGCATAGTGGAAACAGTTCACCACAGGGTCCATTCAGCACAGGGTTTGTTGGACAGAAGCTGGTGCGAAGGAGAAAGCAAGAAGGTGCAGGTGGGATAAAGGGATGGTGCAGCTGAAGCACCTAGCAGTTGGACTGGCTATGCAGCTATAGCTGTTGGCACAGAAGCATCACCTAGAGATACTTACTTAATCTTTACCATTTAGTTTATGTGAGACAATGTATTGACGATGTTTGCCTTTGTAGTAGATTGTGTAAACTTGACTAGAAGGAAGTACCTCCTACATAGAGCAAATTCTCTAGCTAAAACTTCTGCTTTGTTGCTCAGTTTGCTTCAACAACTGCTTTGCTGCAGCTGTTTAATAATTTGAATGATGACCTTTATTTGTCTTCTGGTAAACAGTGAGAGTTAGGATTCCAAAGATATAATGCTGGCCAAATTTTACTTATAAATATTTTCCTTAGAATTCAGTAGACATGCTGAATAATGGATTATAGCTAGTCAGTTTCAGGATTAAAAAGGAAGTGGAAATTACATTAATAGATTTTTTTGTTCTAAATTCCATGGTGTTTGAGGTAGTTACTATGCTAAATATTGTGAGATAATTTTGAAAATGAGGATAGCCTGAGAATTTAGATGAAAATCCAGTAAAATCCATGATTCTCCAAGTTTTCTTCGCCCAGTGGCTTTTTTGTCTTTGAGATTATAATTGTTCAGAGTTCTACTATGTCTACGTACACTAGATTTCTCTGTTTTTCTGTATTTGTTTATTTAACATGCCCTCGTGATGCTATCTAGGAAATACACTACATATACTGGGCATTGTAGGATACCTAATTCTTTTAATTCTTTTACATTTTATTTTGTTTTACTAGTGGCTAAATTTTCCTGTAAAATGGTGCACAGTTGTCTTGCTTTGATTCTCAGTGCGCATGGATTTTTAATAATATGAGCTCTTTCACAGAACCTAGTTTCTGTTCTGCTTTTTCTGAAATGAAAGTCAAGTAGACACACCCCCCCCCCCCCCCCCCGGGGGGTCAAGTATCTGCTCGAATTTCCATTTTTAACACCAGCAGTCTTTTTGGCAAAAATTAATCACAACTGCTCCACAATCATCTTGAGTATTGTTTGAATTATATTCTGCTTTATTAGTAAGGTTTACCTAACAAAGTAAAGTTTTCCTAACATAGATGTAGTGGAAAGCATTACGTGTTAAAAGCTCTTCTGTCCAGGGCAATTATGGTAAATATACCTCTTTTTCTGTCAGTGCTCCTTGTGAGATCTTGTGCTTTTTTGTGACCCTGCGTAGAACTCTGTACTTCTGGAATGCCAGGGCAGAGTCCTGAGCCACTTTGTCAACCGTGTTTATTTATTTGCTTGAACTTCGTTGAAGTGTCTGTCCTTCCTTTTAGTAATCAGCTTTGGCAGCCAGGTGGCAACTTTCTCAAAGCTCAAGTTTTAAGTATTGTTTATTTAAATATAAATATATAAATATATAAATATATAAATTAAATATACAAATTTAATGTCTCTTATACCTTAAGCCTTACTATTCCCTGGAGATTACAATAATATTCCTTTCTTTGGCAGGCTGAATTTTAAAACTTCACTGGTATTACAGTGTTTCTGCCTGTGTGAAAATTGATTTATTAACTGGGTTGTATCTAAAAAAAAAAAAAAAAAAAAAAAAAAAAAAAAAAAAAAAAAAATCAGGAACTTTATAAATAGTATTGTAGAGAACAACATCAAAATCTGAAGATTCAACACATCTCCAGAAAAATCTTTCTTATTTTCCTATGCCTAGGATTTCTGAAGGACATTAAAATGTATGTTTAATTGTTCTCCTAGGCTTGAATTATACTGTACTAACGCACATTAACAAAATTGTCTATTAATTGTATAGGGAGTTACAGCATATTTTCAGAAAATCACTCATTGCATGTGTAGTACAAAGCATATTTGTGAAAATGTAATTGCATTACATGAAAAGTAGGTAATCTGAAGCTGAAATAACGTGACTAATAACCGCTATAGCAGGTGAGGATGATTTCTCAAATTGATTGCCAATTCTTCTGAATGTAATTTATGCCCCAGCTTTGGACAGTCATGATGAGACTGTGGGTATAAGTAGATTATATTGTTTGCAAATAATGAGATTAGTGCATACAAGAGGTCTTTTGCTACATATGAGATAATGGTTCACCTTTGTGTTCTCTATTCAGAGATTTGGAGTAAATCTGCTCTATAGAAACGTAGTTGGTTGTTCTTTTCACATGATTTCTTTAAAAATTTTGTTGCAGAGTCACTTGTTTGTGTGCTCAGTTTGAAGCTGTGTTACAGCATGGTCTGAGGAGGAGCCGAGGATTAGCATTAACAGCAGCAGCGATCAAACAGGCAGCAGGTTTCTCCAGTAAAACTGAAACAGGTAATTCGTTAATGGTAACTATTCTATTTTAAACAGTTGATAAGTGCAAGCAAGTGATATGATTTCTAATGGAAGTTTTAAGCAATGCACCGAACTGCAGACTGTTGGTAGCATACTTAATACTTGGACTCTTACTAAGCAGTGAAAATGGTTATTGCTTTCTTAATCTAGTTTAACTTTCGTACCAAGTTTCTCTAGAAATTTTGATGTTTGGAAATCTGCGCTTCCTACAGTTCCATTATGAATAGTATCATTGGCAAATTTCTTATGAATTCTGGTAGGGATAAACATATTATGTAATTGTGCTGTTAAGTTTTTACTAGAACATTTTCATTCTTAACCTTGTCTTACACTATTCTTTAACTGCTGTGTTTTATAGTATCAGATATGTTTAATTTCTAAGTACTGATGTCATTTGAAAAACAAAACTTACATTACTTATATTGGTTGGGTTGTGTTTTATTACTTTCTCCACATTTAAAGAAAATATTCCATTATTTTTGTTGCCTTCTCTTCCCCTTGAAGTTTCCCTTGTGTTTTTTTTTTTTCAAAAGTATATGAAGGTGTTAATCTTTATCAATTTTGTTGTAAAGATTGACATACAGAATCTTTTTTCTTTAACAGGGTACACATAATATAAAGAAGTTTCTTTTTTGGCTTTTGAAACTCTGTCAAGTGTAACATGTAACACATAGTGGGTTTGTTGTTTTTTTTTTTTAAACGTATTCAGTGGTACTAGAATTGTTAATACATTTTGATCTCCAGCTATAACTTCCAGTTACACCAGACAACTGCATATAATGGATATTATATTAACACAAAACGTGTCATTTGATATAATGATGTTTTAAAATTGCTCTAACAGTGGACTTGTTTGCTGTGGATGATAGAGTGAAATGTTGGGTCTTGTGTGCTGACTTTCCTGCTAATGGGTTAGAGCCTCCAGACTTAGCTGGTTTGGGGAGCTAAAATAGCTATGCTGTTAGAGAAGTTGGCGAGTTTCCCATGTTTGCCTCTTTTACTTAGTAATGGGCAAGACTTGACACTTTGCGGACTCTAAATGAGCAAGTAAGAAAAATTCAACCATTTACACAATCTTTACAGATTTTTCAGCTCTTCTGTATGCTTTTTTTCTCCCTTGTGTGTGTTTGTAATTGAGGATTAGATACTCTGTGGTCTCTTTCAGCCTCTGGGTAGTTTCCATCTCTTTAATGGGTAGGGATTTGGTTATCTGCTTTTTATCCCCCCACCTTGCAATTGAGAGTCTTATGCTTTGTTGCAGAGAATGTTCTCCCCTGTTATGCTCTCTCTGATTTATGCAAATAATGTGTCTTTAAATTTGAAGACATTATGTATAATTCTTACAATTTCTTGTCTTGTCTGTTAGTAACGTGAAGGGTGTATGAAATTTTTGGTTCTGTCTTTCAGTGGTCAGATGTACAGAGGTGCATCTCTCTCTGATACTTGGGAACTTAGTAACAATTTAGCTGTATATTCGTGTGTATGTGTGTCTTATTTGGGGTCTTGTCAGTGAGATGATGTGGAGGAAGAGGAGAAAGTCAGGAAAGTTATCTATTGTTGGGGAATCAAAGCAGGAAGAACAAAAACGTGGCTGCTTTGCGGCAAATTGAGTGCTGTACAGTGACTAAGAAGAGAAGCTTTTTTTTTTTTTAATGGAAATTACTGTTTTCCACTGCATTTATCTTTGCAAATTACAGTGTTGTTGTGGTGTGGTTTCTGTGTCGTGCCCCCCCCCCCCCGCCCCGCCCCGAAAGCAGTTGCAAATTACTTCTATATTTTTATCACTTTTGGGCAAATGAGTCTGGTATGATTTATATTCCGTTCAGTCTAACATAATCACAGGTGTCACCTTTTTCTTTAACTTAGTGGAATACTGCTGTTTAGGCTATACATTCAGGCTTTGACAATTGAAAAACAAAATTGTTCAGCAGTGTTTTTTATTTGAAATTTCCAAATACTTCATGACAAATTGTACTTTCAAATGGCTGTAAACAATGTAGCATTGTCGCAGTTTAGCCCCAGCCAGCAGCTAAGCACCACGCTGCCGCTCTCTCACTCCTCCCCCCACAGTGGGATAGGGAGGAGAATCATGAAAAAAAGGCAAAACTCGTGGGTTGGGATAAAAACAGTTTAACAGGACAGCAAAGGAGGAGAAAACAGGAAGAAAAAATAACAATAATAGAATATACTTAGCGTGTGATTCACAGTACAGATTGCTCACAGCCAGGAACCAGATGCCCAGCCCCCTCCGGAGCAGCGATCCTGCCCCCTGGTGCCATCCCCCCTTTGAGCATGACGTCACAAGGTGTCGAATATCCCCCTGGCCAGCCCAGATCAGCTATCCTGGCTGTGTCCCCTCCCAGCTTCTTGTGAAAATTAACTCTATCCTAGTCGGAACCAGGACATTATCCACTCCTTATTCTATACTATATACATCATACTCAGTCCTACACTTTCCAATTAATCACCACCACTTTTCCTGTCTTTGAGATAGATATATAGATAGATATATATACACACGCACACAGAGATATCTTTCCCTTAGTCTATGAGCCATCCCTCCAAAATGTGTGTTGAGTTCATTTAGTCCATGACTTTGGGCTCCATCTGTCGTAACAGTCTCTCAGGGCAGGAGAGATGACACAGAGTTCACTCAGTCGGTGAAACAGGACCGGGTTTCAGTGCTGTGCAACTGGTGACATTGGACGCAGTAGAAGGATGGTGTGTAGTTTTGAATTGTTGCGTGTTGCATCTGGAGCTCACAGTTGGGATATCTGGCGCAGCTGGTGTATCATGTCCGTGGTCTGAGGACTGAAGATGTTGATCTTGAGGAAGTTGCTGGGTGCCAGTTGCTAAAGCCAGTTCTGGTTCTGTCACTGCTGCACTTTGCTTGGTTTTATCAAAGTTCATTCTTCCTTAATTTGGGTAATTCTTACTATAATACCATTGATATGGCCGATAGCAACTGTGGTAATGATGACATACAGTGGCAGGGTTATTTAGCACTTAACATCATACAATTCAAATAATTGGCTATTCTCACCCCAAATCAAATCCCCTTGAGGTACATATCAGACTGCCCCATCCTTCTGCATCACCCACCACGTGCACCTCGGTCCTTGAGCAAAAGCAATTCTGCGGATGGGTTTGCCTTTGCCTGAGGCAGGAATAACCCAGACTATCTTCCCTAACATATTCTTCATGTGTACAACAGGGACTTTATCCCCTTCTACAGTATGTGGAAGTTTTCCTTGAGCAGGACCAGCTTGATTGGCAGATCCCCTAGTGTTGACTAACCAGGTGGGTTTTGATAAATGTGTATCCCAATGTTTGAAGGTCCCTCCATCCGTTGCTGTCAGTGTAGTCTTTAACAGTCCATTGTATTGTTCGATTTTCCCAGAGGCTGGTGCATGATAGGGGATGTGATACACCCACTCAATGCCATGCTATTTGGCCCAGGTGTCTACGAGGTTGTTTTGGAAATGAGTCCCATTGTCTGACTCAGTTCTTTCTGGGGTGCCATGTCATCGTAAGACTTGCTTCTCAAGGCCCAGGGTAGTGTTCCGGGTGGTGGCATGGGACACGGGATATGTTTCCAGCCATCCCATGGTTGCTTCCACCATTGTAAGCACATGACGCTTGCCTTGGCGGGTTTGTGGGAGTGTGATCTAATCAATCTGCCAGGCCTCCCCATATTTCTATTTCAGCCATCGTCCTCCATACCAGAGAGGCTTTAATCGCTTGGCTTGCTTGATTGCAGCACATGTTTCACATTCATGGATAACCTGTGCAATAGCGTCCATGGTCAAGTCCACCCGTCGATCATGAGCCCATCTATATGTTGCATCTCTTCCCTGATGGCCTGAGGTGTCATGGGCCTACCAAGCTATAAATAATTCACCCATGTGTTGCCAGTCCAGATCCACCTGTGCCATTTCAATCCTAGCAGCCTGATCCACCTGCTGGTTGTTTTGATGTTCTTCAGTGGCCTGACTCTTAGGTACGTGGGCATCTAAGTGATGTACTTTTATAACCAGCTTCTCTAGCCAGGCAGCAATATCTTGCCACAATTTGGCAGCTCAGATGGGTTTGCCTCTGTGCTGCCAGTTGCTCTGCTTCCATTGCCGTAACCACCCCCACAGGGCATTTGCCACCATCCGTGAGTCAGTACAGAGATAGAGCACTGGCCACTTTTCTTGTTCAGCAATATCTAAAGCCAGCTGGATGGCTTTCACCTCTGCAAACTGACTCGATTCACCTTGTCCTTCAGCAGCTTCTGTGACTCGTCGTGTAGGACTCCACATGGCAGCTTTCCACCTTCGATGTTTTCCTACAATATGGCAGGACCCATCAGTGAACAGGGCATATTGCTTCTCATTTTCTGGCAGTTCATTATACGGTGGGGCCTCTTCAGCATGTGTCACCTCCTCCTCTGGTGACATTCCAAAATCTTTGCCTTCTGGCCAGTTCATGATCACTTCCAAGATTCCTGGGCGACTGGGATTTCCTATTCGAGCTCATTGTGTGATCAGTGTGACCCACTTACTCCACGTAGCATCAGTTGCATGATGTGTAGAGGAGACCCTCCCTTTGAACATCCAGCCCAGCACCGGCAGTCGGGGTGCCAGGAGGAGCTGTGCTTCAGTGCCGATCACTTCCGAAGCAGCGTGAACCCCTGCATATGCTGCCAAAATCTCTTTTTCAGTTGGAGTATAGAAGACCTTGGATTGCCTGTATCCCCAGCTCCAAAACCCTAAGGGGTGACCTCGAGTCTCCCCTGGTGCTCTCTGCCAGAGGCTCCAGCTAGGACCATTCTCCCCGGCTGTGGTGTAGAGCACATTTTTTACATCTTGTCCTGCCCAGACTGGCCCAAGGGCTACTGCATGAACTATCTCCTGTTTAATTTGTTCAAAGGCTTGTTTCTCAGAGCCCCATTTGAAGTTGTTCTTCTTCCGGGTCACTTGATAGAGAGGGCTTACAATCAGACTCTAATTTGGAATATGCATTCTCCAGAAACGCACAACGTCTAAGAAAGCTTGCGTTTCCTTTTTGCTAGTTGGTGGAGACATGGCTGCTATTTTGTTGATCACATCCATTGGGATCTGATGATGTCCATCTTGCCATTTTATTGCTAAAAACTGGATCTGCTGTGCCGGTCCTTTGACCTTACTTCGTTTTATGGCAAAACTGGCTTTCAGAAGGATTTGGATTACTTTCTCCCCTTTCTCAAAAACTTCCTCTGCTGTCTTGACCCATGCAATGATGTCATCAATGTATTGCAGGTGTTCCGGAGCTTCACACTGTTCCAGTGCAGTCTGGATCAGTCCATGGCAAATGGTGGGGCTGTGTTTCCACCCCTGGGTCAGTCAATTCCAGGGGTACTGGATGCCCCTCCAAGTGAAAGCAAACTGTGGCCTGCACTCTGCTGCTAAAGAGATTGAGAAAAACGCATTAGTGGTATCAATTGTGGCATACCACTTGGCTGCCTTTGACTCCAGTTGATATTGAAGTTGTAGCACATCCGGCACGGCAGCACTCACTGGTGGTGTAACTTCATTAAGGCCATGATAGTCCCCTGTTAATCTCTGTTCTCCGTTAGATTTTCGCACTGGCTATATGGGACTATTAAAGGGTGAGCGAGTCTTCCTGATCACTTCTTGGCTCCCCAGTCGATGATCAGTTTATGGATGGGAATCAGGGAGTCTCGGTGCGATATTGCCACTGGTGCACTGTTGTGGTAGCGATTGGCACCTGTTGTTCTTTGACCCTCAGCAACCCTGCAACAGAAGGGTCCTCCGAGAGACCAGGTAAGGTAGACAGCTGTTTAATTTCCTCCATCTCCAAGGCCGCTGTACCAAGAGCCCACTGGTACCCTTTTGGGTCCTTGAAACACCTTGAAATATTCACCTGAGGTAGTCTATCCCAAGGATGCATGGAGCCTCTGGGCCAGTGACAATGGGGTGCCTTTGCCACTCATTCCCAGTCAGACTCACTTCAGCTTCCAATACAGTTAGCTGTTGGGATCGCCCTGTCACTCCAGAAATGCAGATGGGTTCTGCCCCTTTATAGCTTGATGGCATTAAGGGTACATTGTGCACCCGTGTCCCCT
Organism: Phoenicopterus ruber ruber; assembly: GCA_009819775.1. Classification (NCBI taxonomy): domain Eukaryota; kingdom Metazoa; phylum Chordata; class Aves; order Phoenicopteriformes; family Phoenicopteridae; genus Phoenicopterus; species Phoenicopterus ruber. The sequence continues at coordinate 8,652,705 of CM020229.1, read as the reverse complement.
AGAGCCTTATACTCTTGTGGGTCTGACATGCCAGGCCATCGAATCCACACAGTCCAATAAACCCCGTTGTCCCTTTCCTGCAGGTAAAACCAAAGGGTGCCTCGTGGTGTGTATCCTCTATGTCTGCTCTCTTGAGCAGAGGAATGCTTACTCCTAATAGCTGAGATGCCAGCCTGTACAGGTGGGGAGCAGAACTTATCCTCAAATTGCTGGAACTCTCAGGACAGTTTCTTGGCTAGCATGTCTGGCAGTTTCTCCACAGCTGAGATGCAGGCCCATAGGGAGGAAGAGAGACTTCCTTCATATTGCCAGAGTTGGCCAGCCAATTCATCCACCGTTTGTCCCTCGCCTTCTTTCCAGGACATTACTGCCAATGAGTTGGCATACGACGACGGTGCACTCCATAGAAACTTCTGCCACATGGGTTGTGTGCATTGGATTTCATCTGGATCTGTGGATAACTGCTCATTATTTGGGTCTTTATAAATCACCTCCAGCACGGCTAATTCTCTCAGGTACTGGATACCTCTCTCCATGGTGGTCCACTTGCCTGGATGACATGTAACATCTTCCTTGAAGGGATACCTTTCCTTCACACCTGACAGAAGTTGCATCTATAGGCTGAAGGCTTGCATCTTTTTTCCAGTTGCCTTGTCAATGTCCCCTTCCCTAGACAGGGATCCCAACTGCTTGGCTTCCCTACCCTGTAACTCCAAGGTACTGACCCCATTATTCCAGCATCGGAGCAGCCAGGTGACAGTGTGCTCACCTGGATGGCGGCTGAAATTTTTTCGCATATCTCACAGCTCACTCAGGGATAGGGATTGGGTAATTTGTCTCTGGTTCTGTCTCTTCCTCCTGTTCTTATGATGACCCTGGTTCGCTGTCATCCCTCACTAAGCGGACTGATGTTTTTGTGTATTTCTTCTTCTGTGTAGGGGCAACTGATACCGGCACAGGTTGGTTCTCTGGTTCAGCTGTAATGTCTGTCGCCAGGGTTTGAGTAGCCACAGTGCCTGTCGCAGGGGCTGGAGTAGCTGCAGTGTTTGTCACGAGGGTTGGAATAGCTGCAGTGCCTGTCGGTCTGTTTTCCCTCTCTTCCGCTGAGGGTGCTGCATAATATCGAGCAGTCTTTGGTAGGTACTGGCCAGGGCCCAGCGCAGTGCAGTAAGTTGTGCCTCTTTGGAACAGCCCAGCATTTTCCCTTCAAATATTCTATCACTTTATCAGGGTCCTGTAGTTGTTCAGAAGTGAAATTCCAAACCATTGGAGGTGAGAGGTTCTCCAGATACCTGCCCATATTCTCCCACACATCATGCCACCCATGACTATCCAGCCTTGGGGCAGATCTGAGTAGTATTCCTCCCAAATGTTTTTTTGTAAGCCTAAACAAGACCTGGGACACATTCAGGAGACATAGCAATAAGAGCATGCTGGCTTGAACATCCCCAGGATATTCAAAATTCTCAAAAACTGTTGTAACTAGCCTGAAGGAGAAAGGGGAGGTGAAAGAATGGGGGAAGTTATCTCCCCCCATCTTCCCCATAGATTGGATGCGATTATTAACGAGTTCTGAGAGACAGCGCCCGAGGTACGGGCATGACAGCAAAGCTGGATACAGATACCAACTTAACCTCATGGCCATTGATGTTATAATATCATAAGTTGATATTACACAGTACAGCAAAATGATAATCCTCATCATTCTGCCCGAGATGACAAACAGCACCTCAGGGAATACATCGTGCATATAAGAATTTACATAACACAACCATGTGACCAACTAAAGCAACATTGTGACCAGCAACTATGTAACTAATATAATAAGTACATATAACAAATTTTTATCTCAACATGCTCTGGTCAGATCTGTCATTATCCCCGCCCCGCACTGTCTCCCCCCTCTATATACTGAGCATGATGTCACATGGTATCAAATATCCCCCTGGCCAGTCTGGGTCGGCTATCCCGTCTGTGTCCCCTCCCAGCTTCTTGTGAAAATTAACTCTATCCCAGATAGAACCAGGACAAGCATCATTTTGCATCTAAGAGCTTCAGTGTTTTACTTTGTTTTTCTTAAATGAAAATAGAAGTGTAGTTCTTTGGAACTATGACTTAAAAATCCTATTTAAAATATTTTAATCTTTAAAATATATATTCAAGTAAACAAATTCCTAACATCAGTGTGATTTGGTATCAGTTGATGGCACAGTCATTACAGGCATATGCAGCTCCTTTAATCTTATATTAAGCAATCTAAACAAAACCAGCAAACAATAAAACTGTATTCTGTCTTTAGTTTGTAACAATATGAGGGTCTCTTAAGATTATGTGAGAATACTGTAGCTGATGCAGTATTCACTAAAAATTATGAGGACAATGTTGTTGAAATATTCTAAATAGATCACCTCTTCCGTTGCCTCTGGCTGCTCTTTCTACGGTTTTGTTAGAAGTTCCAGACTTGCTGAAACCTTTCTGTCAGTAATAGCAGTAATAGTTCATACCAGTGTTTTTTCTGCACTCAATCAGAGCATCATAGGCTAATTCAAGTTGGAAGGGTCCTCAGGAGGTCTGCAGTCTTACAGAGATCATCTATGAGGTTAAATGAGGTTGCTTAGGGCTTTATCCATTTCGGACCTAAAAACCTCCACAGACTGCACAACCTCTTTTGGTCAACCACGTTCCAAGATTTGACTATCCTCATGATGAAGGAGTTTTTCCTTATATCCAGTCTGAGCCTCTCTTATGTTAACTTATGCCTGTTGTCTGCTGTCCTCCTACTATGTGCTGATGTGAAGAGCCTAAATCAGTCTTCTTGATGACTTCCTCGTAGGTACTGGAGGTCTGCTATTAGATGTCTACCCTCCCCTAAGCCTTCTCTTCTCCAGGCTGAAGCAAAATTTTGTCTTTGTGGCCTTTTTTTTTTTTTTTTTTTTTAGTAGTTCTGGTGCTGCATATTGCTATGGATTAATGTATATGCTTTGATGCTTAACTGTAGGATAGTATTATCCGTAAACTGTGGCAGAATTATGGATGTGGCGTGTTCATAGCCTCATGGCACTTCCATACCAAAAATGGGAATGTATTTTGAAATTGTTGCTAAGTCATGTTATGTTTATAGGTTTACTAGTTTGCATATCATAGGTTGCTTATGAATAGTAGGACATTGTGGAGTAATGCTGAGGGCTAATATGGTAAAATTATTAGTTGCTGTGGTTAGAAATGAAAATGATAGACTAAGGCTTATAGATTATAAACTTAATTTAATGATACTCTCAATTAAAAGCAAAAGAACTAATATTTCCAACTATAGCAAAGAATGCTCTATTATGAGACACTTGTGATATGAAATTGTTCTTTAATTACTTGACAGAACAGACACTGAAATGCACAATGGCTGCACAGTGTAAATTGTTTTCTTTGCTTTTTTTTTTTCGTAAAAAAGCACTGAACCTGGCCTCAGACTGATTTCTATGCTCTCAACTTGAGACATGACTCTGTTTGGTGCTGATTAATGATTGGTAGTATTGCGGTTATTGGAACTGTGATATTATTAAAATTAAATAGACTGTTTTCACAAAGTGATTAATATTTGGATGAATTGCATAATGTCAGTGTCTTCTCTGCCTGCAGTACAATTGTACAAATTGTATTTTACTGAAATTAAAATCATCTTACTTCTGAATAACAAGTATTGGATTATTTGCTATGAAAAATAATATTAACAGTTAGGACCTGGATTTGCATTTAATGCTACTCTCAAAAAAAGAGAACTTAGTAATTTGAAAATGCCACTTACATTATTGTTTTTATAAAATATGTCATGGAGGGACTTAGAGTATGGTATGCTCTTACTTTATTTCCATTGGATAGATTTTGATTAAAAACTGATAATGAAGCTTTTCAAAATCCTTGATATCTGTGAATAATCAGAATGCCAAGAAACACTGAGTTTCACTCTCAACACAAGGGGAAATCTGCTTATTTTCTCTATTCCTGTAATATTTTCACTTCCTACTTTAGTATTGTTTTGAGCTTTAGCAAAACAGAAAAATGAATTTTATTGGTCACAAGAAACAATGAAGTCATTAAATCACTGTCATCTTGATACAAATCTGGCATTTTAAGGAATGCTTCTTTTACATATACATGTGTTTTATTTTTGAAATGCAGAGCAAGTAAGTTGAAGCCAAAGGAATAGGACGTGATATTTGAATGCTCTTATATGTTCAGTGGACCTCTTTATTGTTTGCCTGTTAATGTGCCTATGAGGTCCTAGTATACCTTTAGTTTTGCATCTTACATTATCAATTTAATGGTTCCTGTGTTTTGCATATTTGTCTAATTTAGAAGAGCTCTGGGTTATTCTTGCATAGCTGTCAGACCTATTTGGCAAACTTTTAGTTAATGAGTCTAAGCTGCTTGTTATGTGTTTAGGTTTCTAAAATTATATTACAAACTTTGCTAATCTAATGCTATATTTGGCTTTCAGCAAAGATTAATAAAAAGCCCCATACCCTCAAATGAGCATATTTCACCAAAATAAGTCAGGCTGTAGTGAAAATGTATTCAAAGTCTGACTGCGTGCTTTTTATTTAGCTGAGAGAAAGACAAGCATCATGGATGGCCTTTTCTTAAAATTCTTACTACGTTAAAAAAGATTTAGAAAAGTGATAAGCAAGGAGTGGCAGGATCACTCTGCTTTCTCTCTTGTGTGAATTTTTTTTCTGTATCTTTGAGAAAATTTTTTGCTCATCTTTAAACAACTGCTTTATGCTGCCTATATTGAGATTATGATCAAAAGCCAGCATAACATTTGAGGTGATAGTGCACCATTCACTTATACAATAGAATTATTTTCCCTTTTTGGTTAATTTAAAAAAAATGTTGAGCAAAGACATTCATTAAACTGTCAAAAGGAGTTCCTGCACGTCTTCCTTGAGAGATTGATGTGTGTTGAATTTTTTTCTAATGCTTGGGTTTCGCAGATTTTTTTTTTTTCTCTTAAAAATATCCTATTTGCCTTAAATTCAGTCTCTTAATATGTATAGATTAACAGCTTTCAAACTGTTCTAGTTATTAGAGCAATTCCATTTATAACAAATCAAAGCCACGGGAATGTTATTGTTAATGTTATACTTTAAGATGCTTTCAAGCAGTATGTATTTGATGCAACATCAATGACTAATGATTGCCAAACTATACCATATAGTAATGATTCAAGTCTTACAGATGAATTACCTGATGTTTGATTGTTTCTTTCACCCAAAAATGGTAAGAGGTGAATTGTAATAAATATTTCCTTAAAATATGTTCTTATTCAGTTAAGAAACAGGAATACGTAAAATACTAGGCATTTTATTGTACACTTACAATTACTGGTGTAGATTTTTGTTATCTCCAATTGAGAAATTTGAGGCAACTGCAAAAAAACTTTCTAGCAATATTTGGGGACAGGACAAGGAAAGTATTTTAGTGGAAAGAGGTATTGTTGCCTTTTAAATATAACACTTGTGGTTTTTAAAGTAACATGAATTTGTCATTTGCATGTCTGCAAATTGTGGAGCTACCTGTTACTTTGGACCTAGCTTCTAACATTTCACAATCAGCAGTAAGATACAGTTCTAAAGAATTTTTTTCCTTTGCATAATGTATTCCCAGCTGAATATGTGAACCTGTTCTATGGATTAAATACTGGCTTAAATGTGCTTTTAAATGCGAATTCTATTTAAAAATGTAAGATAGAATCCTTTAATGTGTGTTTTTGGCTTTTTCAATGAAGAGAAAAGTTCTAAGTGCTTAAATAGCCCAAGTTCTGTAGAAATAAATAACCTATTTAACTAGAGAGTTATACGAAGATGGTAAATGATTCACCTTTGTTCAAAGTTATATACCATTACCTGCTTGCTTTATAAAATTGCATGTAAATGCATTCAGATATGAGCTTAGCATTTTTTTGGTGTTTTTTTATTATTATTTTTAATTTTTTTAATTCCAGAGCCAGTGTTTTGGTACTATGTGAAAGAAGTTCTGAATAAACATGAACTGCAGCGCTTTTACTCTCTGAAGACAATTACTACAGATATTGGCAGAGGCCGGGCTTGGTTGCGCTGTGCATTAAATGAACATTCCCTGGAAAGATATGTTCATATGCTGCTTGCAGATAAGAATCGACTCAGGTACTGTATTTGATATCTTTGTAATGCAGGAAATGTATTGACAAATGAAGTACTGAGATTAAGAAAAAACAACCAACCAACACAGCTGTAATAATCACCATATTAATTGCTATGCTAGCGAAGCCACTTAACCTCATACTTTCGTTTTGTTAATTTTTGAAATTTTGTCAGCCATTAAGGTAGTGGTTTGTGCCTATATCAACATGTGACCTGAAACTGGCTTCATTCTAGCACGTGAGAAAATATGCTTCTATCCTCATCTTCATTTCCATCCTCCTGCCTAACTCGCTTCCCTATTCTTTCAACAGTTTTCCTCACTGAGACCTTGATACCATGCTTTGAGGTGCCCCTCTCATTCCTTTAAAATAGTACACAGTTGCAGCCTTGATCTTATCAATTCATCAATGGTAATTGCCTGTTGCCTTTTGGAGATGCTCATCCTGTAATTGAAAAGCTCCAGCAGTCAAGCAATAGGTAGCTACTACTGCAGATCCCTTGGAAATGGTTTTGTACCAGTTTGTGAACCTTCTTTTTAAAGAGTTACTGAGAATAATTTACTATGCATTGTGAAATCTGAAGGTACTTTGGATGTGCAAAATGGACTTAAGTTCATACTTAACTGAGTCCTACCTTTTTCCTCATACATCTTCAGCTGCTTTTATTTTTTTTGAAAATTTGGAGTATTTTCCTTTTTGATCAATAACTGTTGAGCTTGATCAAATCCAGTGGATTCAGCAGAAAGGCATTCTTTCCATTTGCGTCAATTAAGGAATGTACTGGATAAAATTATTGCCAGAACTGAGCTCTTTAGTACCTCCTTTTCATTTTTAGTCTGTTCTAGTCCTCTGTAGCTTCCTTGCAAGACAAATTTTGATATGAAATCAAATAAAGATGAATGAAACAATAAAGGAAAAAAAAATCTGAAATCCATTGTGAGGAAATTAGTGACTTGGATTGCTGCGTCACTAATTACTCTCATGCTTGTAGTAAGACTTGTGCAGTATCAGCATTATCAGCACTCTCTGCATTGTGTGTGAAATATTATTCCTAAAAAGGCTTATTCCAGAATATTTAAGATTTAAATGTTATCCAAATTCAAATGGGATTTACAGAATCAGTTTATATCCTCAATTCTTGTCTGTTTTGGAAACTTTTAAATGAATCTGTCAAAATTGTTTAATATAGGTTGAAGGGTTTCTTGCTATCTGTTTTTATATTTAGTTAACTGAATGCTGATAGTAAAAAGAACCAGGTTTAGAGCAACTAAATTCATGTGTTCACAGTGAAATTCATGGTGGTTGCTTTTTTTTTTTCTTACATCCAAATTCCTAGCTGACTCTAACTATTTAGGGTAATTGATGTGGGTTTGGATACTGAAACAGGTCACCGAATCATAGAATAATAGAATGGTTTGGGTTAGAAGGGACCTTTAAAGATCATCTAGTTCCAACCCCCCTGCCATGGGCAGGGACACCTTCCACTAGACCAGGCTGCTCAAGATGAAGTGGATCTTTTTGCTTATATTCATGCATTCTAATATTTTATAAAATGGCTTGGTAATTATGGTTAACTATAGTTATTTAAAAACATATATGCAGTATAGCAATAGGTGAAGAGAAATATTGTAACTGCTAATGTCGTATGAACCTCCTTGCCCCGAGTGGCTTTTTTCCCATTAAAAAAAAGCAGAGTGAAAGCTGAAGATAAAATACTCTTTAGCATGTCTTTGATACTGTCCAGACAGTTCTATGTATTTCAGGGATTCAGGGAGTTACTGTGACATACAATTTGATCCATTGGTGTACTGATACTTATTTTTCAGAGTTTTCATGTCTTTTAGAAGTGGAATATATGTTAAAATAGGACTTTTTTTTTTTCTTTTTTGTTTCCTTTCAAATTATAGTGTCTTCTATGAAGACTGGTCTTTTATGATGGATGAAGAACGTTCTAGTATGATCCCTACGATGGCAGCTGGTAAGACTTTCTCTTAAATGCTACTGTTCTTGGAAAACTATTGCATTTTGGGATGTTGTATCTGTTTCTGCTTGTGAGGAGCTTCTCTAACACACTCTTTGCTTATGTGGAGAATATGTATCAGATGCACATTCAGGCAGAATAGTCATGGTATTATGCCAATTTATACTATGAATCGATGAACTGTTAAAACACTGGATCTGGCCTTCATACAGTTCAAAAGTCTTTCACATAAATTTTCTAACTCTTCGTCAGTCAAGACTAACTTTTTTAAAAACTAGCGCAATTTAGAGAAAACAAAATGGGTTATTCCTGACTAGAAAAGAGCAATGATAGACTTTTATAGTAAGACCCAAATTATAGGTAAATACATGGAAGGAGAGTAAGAGTATGGCACAATAACAGATAATTTACTTTTCTAGAGTTTGACTACAGAAGTGATGTATTATTACCTTTTACACCTCTTTTCTCAAATACATGGTCACATGCTTCGTTCTGCAAGATAGGATTCACAGGAGTTTTTGTTAATAGAATATAGGAACCAACAAATATTGAAGTTGCAGTGCAATGGGTTTAAATAAAAGGTTATAAATAAATGAGTTCACAGTACTTACTGCTTATTTAATGCGCAGCTGAATAGCCATCAAGATAAATTCAGAACTGATTGCATCCGCTTAAATACCATCTAAAAAAGAATGAATGGTACATGAAAGAATAAGAATTCATGCATGGAGAACTGTGGGAAATTTTTTCGGAAAAATGTCTTACATGTCATAGCTTTATTAATCTTTAGGTTCTACCTTCGTAACTTTTGTATGAAGTATATAGTGGGTTTTTGGTCTGTTTTTCCCCTTTCTTTTATCTGAAGGTCTGAACTCCATTCTTTTTGCAATCAACATTGATAATAAGGATTTAAATGGGCAGAGCAAATGCACACCCACCGTATCTGATTTGTTAAAGGAATCGACGCAAAATGTAACCTCATTATTGAAAGAATCCACTCAGGGTGTTAGCAGCCTTCTTAGAGAGATAACTGCATCATCTGCTGTCTCAATTCTAATAAAACCTGATCAAGACACTGACCCACTTCCTGTTCTCTCAAAGAATGTAAATGCTGGTAAGCTTTTTTGCAATGCTAGTGTCATTCAGAAATTTATAAAATGTTCAGATGTGTTTAAATAACTTTTTCAATTAAATTTAATGCCATATTATAGAACAAAAACCTTAAAACTAAATGCACGACACATACAAACTACTTGAGTGTGAAATAAAAAGTGTGAAATTTTTTAGAAATACTGATGTGAATACTGGATGATAAATGTGTATTTTAGCTTTCTTGTATCACTGTGAGAGGGAAGATAAACTATCTTATTGGTAAAGGGCTTTGCTTGCGACCTGAATTTCAATTTCTTATTCATAAGATTATGCCTCACAGTTTCTGATGTAATGATTTTTCATTTTTAGTATGTTTTCTTTTGGCATTTTATCAGTCAGAAATACACTGCTGTATCTCTGTTGTTATGTATCAGATAAAAATCTTAGCTTGTAGTTTTCTTGAAGCAGCGCCCATGTTTACAGTCAGATTTCCTACATGAAGTAGGTAGTTACCACAAATGAAAATTTACTCATACGGTCTTTTTACTTTTAAATGTATTAGTGTTTGTAGGATGTTAGTTACTAACAAAGACCCAAAGTGTTAATCTCTTATAATTTGAAATTAATCAAGAATAATGTGGTATTCATTATACATTTTCAGTTCCAAAAATATCAAGGGAATATTTTATCATTGTTATTTCCAGAAGTTGAGCTGAAAGAATATTTTGCTTTGTAAAGGTACAAAACTGTGGGAAGATTCTGGAATTTTTGTGTTTTTCAGTTAAGAAACAAGGTTTGAGTTGAGGCTTTAAATTGTTTTGGTTATGAGAAAAAGGAAAAAAACCCACAGGTGAATGCTATCTGGTAGGAATACAAATTGAGATAAAATCTATTTTTTATTGGCATTTAAAGTAGACTTGGTCTCAAAACACGGCTTTCAAAACAAACTTGTAGTAAAGCTTCTATTGTTTAGCACTTTAAATGAGATTAAAATAGTAGGTGATACTTGCCTTGGGATAACTTTGTTAGTATAGAATAGACTTGCAAGATGAAATAACAGAATATTTGACCACATGCTGTACATGACTCTACAACATAATGTACGTTATGTATGCAGTATACAGTGTGTATAGAGTACATGTAATGTACAACTTACAGTAAAATGTCCCTTTAAAAAAATAGGGTTTGTTCAAATGCCATTATATGTTGAATGTTAGAGCAAGTCAGTTGTTTTCATTAAAGTCTATGTTCTTTGCTGGAATTCTAATTTGTACCCAGAATGGGTTTTAACACCCTCTTACTCTTAAAAGTATGATAATGTGTTTTGTGGATATATAACAGCTGGGCTTGAATTAAACAAAACAGCTTAGTCCCAATGTGAGTTGTCTTGGTGAGTAAATTTCTGATATTTCTTAGAGTGCTTTGACTTTGCAAGATCATTTAGACTTATGTGCACATTGGAATCAGTGAGAATAGTTAATAATTTAAAAATAAGTGCTGTCACAGCATAGATGTGATGTAATCAGAGAGGATTTCAGTGTATTTCTAGACCAAGAGCTAATTATCTTTGGGAGGGAGCAAGTTTAATTTCTTTTTCTGAAAACTGACTACTGAATTCCTAGAATATAGACAAAACTAACTTTATTTGATTACAAGTTGTGGATTTTGTTTGTGTTGTGAGTTTGTTCTTTTTAATTTTTTCTCTCCAGAAGTGTTTCATGTTTCCTCTGTTGTGTGGACATACTCTACAATACACACTAGCCATATTCTGTGGGAGAAAGTGACAGGAAGGCTAACTTTTTATTTTAAATTTCATTTTATAAGTTTGTTGAACTTTTGTTTCCAGTTCCAATTGAATACTGTTATGAATGCACCTCCAAAATAACTTTTAAAATCTGAATTATGTAAGGCATATAAAATAAAGATGGTAGTTAAAGATTTAAAAGCTCATGTGTATGGAAGGATAATGAAATGCCTTGTAGATCTAAGGTTTTTTTTCTTTACTAAACTCATTTAGTACATGAGTTCTTTTAAGAAAAAAACAAGTGTATTATATTGTTTCTCTTTTCTAAACTGTGTAAACCTTTATGTTGCTACTAGATTTGAAATATAAAAAAGATCGAAAAAAGAAGAAGAGAGTGACAAATATTATCTCATTTGATGAAGAGGAAGATGAGCAAAATTTTGGGGATGCCACGAAGACTCTGATTACAGGAGAAAGTTCAGAGGAGAGTGTAGACAGATCTTCAGTTTTTGTGTTACCCTCATCTGAAAGCACTCTTGGAAAAAGTTTGAACGGGAATGAAAGTAACCATTCGTGGAAGAGCAATTCGATATTCATGAATGGAGAGTATGAATACCAGAAACTAGACGTGAAGAGCATTGATGATGAAGATGCAGATGAGGATGAACTATATGGAAAAACGTTAGGAAATAAAGGCACTGAAGGTGAAACTGAAGCTTCTGAAAAGTAAGTAATGTTGCAGGAACCAGTGGTAAATTTTCCATGCCCCCCCCCCGGCATGGGTACTGGCAAATTTATGTAACTAACTGAACTATAGGTTTTCTCTCTCTTCCCCCCTGTGACACCCCCCCCCCCCTTTTTTTTTTTTCATTGTTTAAACCATTTGGGCCACTGTGGTGGTGGTGGTATTTTGCTTCTAAGCTCCACTGAAAAACAAAATTTCGATATTTCAGACTTGTTCTCTTTGAAGTTCTCAGTTGTTGAAATTGGTGCATGATATAGCCAGGCTATAATTCTGGCCTGTTTGAAGTTTCCTTATTCTTATTACGATATAAGCTCTATTTTGGCTTCACAGTAAAACCACATATTTTAAATAGAGTAAGGCTGTTATCATCAGAGTAGATAGTTAAACAAGACAAGACAAAACTGAGATAAAAAGAATAATTTTATATACTAATATGTCCTCTATTTCTGACACAGAAATCCCTTTGGAGAAAAAGAGGCAGGCACTGCTTGTCTCAACTGCTTTGGAATGGTCTGATCTTCAACGAATTTGTGTATGTCTGAACCAAGAAATTGGCAGGCAGATTGAAATAAAGATTTTTCTTGCAGTGATAGCTCTGAAAGAAATATAAGCATTGTGAACATGAATATTGACTGTATAAATAGGTTGTTTTGTTTGTTTGTTTTAAATCTAGGCCTCATGAAATAGGCACATGCAATTCTCAGATATGCAGTTGGACTCCTCTGCAGGTCCTGAATGATGACTCGGATGTTCTATTTCCTGTCAGTGCCGTTGGCTCTTACTCCCAAACAGGTAGGTATTTTAGTTTACTGCATTCCAGCAAACTTTATAACAGAATTTCTAACATGGGATAACGGTAAGAAATAATGGGATTGTAAGGCTATAGGAGATACTGCACCACTGGGATGGGAAGTTCAATTAAAATTTATTATAGATCTGAATCAGAGTTCTCCATTTGAGTGGATATTTAGTTGAGGAGGATTTATCAATGTCAAAATAAACGAGAGTTTTTTTGGGATTAAGCTGTGGTCTTGTACAATGTTTTATTAATGTTTAGGATGGTTGAATAGAAAATATCCTTGTTCGTTTTCTAGATATCACTAAGCTGGAAGAAGCTGCAAGTGTGTTTGAGAATTAGAATTCAAATTAATCTTGACAGATTGGAGAAAGTATCAAATATTGGATGCAGTTCAGCAGAAGCTGTTACCTGTTTATATACAGGATGAGGAATGATTGGCTAGGAAATACTTCTTTGGAAAAGGATATGGGAATTATAGAATGTTTTGAGTTGGAAGGCATCTTCAAAGATCACCTAGTCCACCCCCCCTGCCATGGGCAAGGACATGTTTCACTAGATCAGGTTGCTCAAAGCCACGACCAGCCTGACCTTGAACACTTCCAGGGATGGGGCAGCCCCAACTTCTCTGGGCAACCTCTTCCAGTGCCTTACCATCCTTATCATAAAAAAAATTTCTTCCTTCTATCCAATCTAAATCTACCCTGTTTCAGTTTAAAACTGTTGCCCCTTGTCCTGTCACTGAAGGCCATGGTAAAAAGTCTCTCTCCATCTTTCTTATAAGCCCTCTTTATATATTGAAAGGCTGCTAGAAGGTCTCCCTGGACCCTTCTCTTCTCCAGGCTGAACAAGCCCAACTCTCTCAGCCTGTCTTCATAGGAGAGGTGCTCCAGCCCTCTGGAGCCATGTTTGTGGCCCTCCTCTGGACTCGCTCCGACAGGTCCATGTCCTTCTTGTGTTGGGGGCCCCAGAGCTGGATACAGTACTCCAGGTGGGGTCTCACGAAAGCCAAATAGAGGGGGAAAATCACCTCCCTCAACCTGCTTGCCATACTTCCTTTTATGCAGCCCAGGATAAGATTGGCTTTCTGGGCTGTGAGGACCAATTGCTGGCTCATATCTAATTTTTCATCTGCCAGTATCCTCAAGTCATTTTCTGCAGGAGACCCACTATAGTGGGTCACAAGCTGATAGTGAATTAGCAGTGCTGTGCTTCTGCAGTAAAAGCACACTTCATAGAGACATGCATAAATGAAAGTGTCACTTGTAAACTTATGCTCAGTTGGCTCTGATGTGGCCTCAGCTGCAGTATTGTATGCAGTTTGGGGTACTGCACTTCAAGAATTATGTGGACCATTTGGAGAAGATCTTGAAGCAAGCAATGAAAGTGGTCAAAGGTATGAAAAGAAGACCTGGTGCTTTTCCAGTATCTGTATTGGTACCAAAAGCAAACAAAAAACTTTCACCACACCCCAACCCCCTCTCCCCGCTGCTGCTGGCCCCCCTCCCCCTGTTAATATTTTCCTAGCTGTTTATAAAACATTGCTTTTATAAAACTTTGGGTATATATTCTTATTTCAGTGACCACTGTAAAAACTTCTTAGTGGCATTCAAATAATGTTTTAATTGTAAAATATTTCATATTTTTTGCATATATGTTATATGTGCCAAGAGTTTAAATGGCCTGTTAATTGAAGGCCTGTGGAAAAAGTGTAATTCATTTCTGTACGTTTGGTGATAAAAATGATGTGCATCATAAAATAATGCTGTACTGCCCTCTGCTGTATTCTAAGACATGTACTTCTTAAGAAATGCCAGTGGTTCAAAAAAAAATAGAAAGTACATTTTTTTTCTTGTCTTCCAACATTTTTCAGTTTATGAAGGAATGGATTTAGAAAACATTATGTAGTTTGTGGCATAGTGTTCTCTTAAATTTCATACAGAAACTGTTAGGAAAAGGTCCATAGATTTATAAGTGTTTGCTGACTGCAACAGATTGAAATCTAGAATACAAGTAAACGTTCCTGTTTGGGGGGGGTGGTGGTGGAATGGGAGCTTGCAGTTGAGCTGTGGGAGTTAGTAGCCAGTCAAATGTTACAAGGCATTAGGAGCTAGAGCTAGGGGTTTGTAGCTGAAATCAAAAGTCAGGAGACCAAGCCAAGACTTACTACTGAAACAGGTGACCAGAGAGGACAACAGTTAAGTGTAACAGGGGCTTACTTTTATTAAGGAGATACCGAAGACCTTTGTTTCGTCTTGCTTCATCTCAGAACTGTTTTGAAGACAATGCTCAGACTACTAGAGATGATCAACAACAGGCCCATTCAGATCCCTTCTGGCACAGCACACGGATATTTTCAGTTCTCCTCCTGCCCCTCTTTGCCTTTGCAGTAAACCCTGTGGCCCAGCATGCAAACCAGAACGATACGGCATTGGGCTGGTGACAGGAATCTTCATCAGTTACAGGAAACAGCAACACAGATTCTGCTGTCTGATTCCCTGATTTCAACTTGCCATGCTGTCGCTGGGCACTTCTGAACAGTCCTGAACTGACAGGGTGTGCAGGCAGACTTCACTAAAAGGCCCATCATGCAACCCAAATGTCAACCAGTTAGGGAGGGTGATACACATGGGTATGGTCACCCTCAACTCAGCCATAATGATGATTTCATGAGATTGAAAGCTGCCTTGGGCAGTTGTTTGCTTGACTTTGGAAGTTACACTTTTGCTAGATGAATGAAATCAGAGGGAACATGGGCTAGCTTTTTCTGAGGGCAGTTCAGCCCAGGAACTGGCAAGCTCATTATTATTATTATGACAACATTTTTGCTAAAACGTGCTTAATGAGCTCTTGTAAAATATATAGTTTAACCCAATATTTTGGTTTATGTGTCTTCATACAGATAAATAACAAGACATATATATTTGAAATAGATTACAGCATAATCTATAGTGTTATATGTTAATATCAGTGTTTTCAGTTTTAGTCTGTTGCAGTGCTTCAGGGATGTGTCAGGGCGTATCATATCTCCATGTACCTAGACATGAGAAATCCTGAGTCAAAATTCAGTTGCCTGGAACAAAAATGGAGGATGCATTTTAGGAACTGAGCTTCAGTAAACTCTACAGCTTAAAAAATGAACTTTCTCCTCCATAGTTATTCTGACAAAACTCTAATTCTCATTAACTTTTTTCCTAGAATTCCTGCTTTTTAAATTCTGTGCTATTTTAGCTCATGATTTTAGGATTGTTTTGTGGTAACTTTGTAACCCTTACATAGCGAGATGCAGAAAACATCAATAAAATGTGATGTTTGTTTCTTTCCACCCGAACTACCTTAATGACAGGCCCAGTGATGTGTATATTTTGATCCTGACAGTTGTCGGATCTGCGGACACATGCCTATTATCCATGCTTTTTAAAAAATATCTCATCTGTCTGGTTCCTGATGTTTGGTACATAGACATAAGGAGCCAGAGAAAGCCATGGTGCTCTGTTGGGAACACATAAAGGACTGGTGTCTTTGCAAGGTTTCACATACTGGGAACTAACCACAAATTCTTTTCCGACAAGTCACAAACAGATTTGTAATAAGTATCAGATGCCACATGGTGGTTAAACTTCTGGGGCTTGCAAAAATAACTTCAGTAAGAAGTCTCTTCATAACTTTGCAACATTGTTATCAATGTAAAATGTACATCTAAATTATAATTCAGGAATTGTGCAATACTAATTCTTTTCTAAACTGGTGGCTGTGTTCCTAAGGGACTTTACAATCCTGCTGGCATTCAGGGTGAATGTGCAGAAGCCAAGCTTGGAGAAAGAATTTAAAGTGTTTGAAAGCTTTAGTAAAGATGAGTATTTCTAGTTAAAAATGTAACTACCTTCCTCTCGTTTTGTTTTTATTTTACTTTATTTTTTAAGTACTGTTAACTGAAGAAAGCTAATGGTTGTGCATTCTACTTCAGATAACTTGGAGAATGGAGAAGGGCATGAACATATTGCTCATGTGGTAGAACTGGCTCCAAGAAGATCTGATCTTCCTTACGGGTACGTGTCAAATATGTTTTTCTTAAAAGAAAAAAATCTTCGCCCTGTAGCTGCCAACTTATTACTGTTACCTAATGCATAGCTACTCAGACTGGAAAACAAACTGTTCATCAGGGTACTTTTGCAAATGTTTGGAAAGAGAAATGCAAAAGCCTCCACTTCCCTTTTTGCATAGTTTCATATATTGAACTTTTCCTAATTATCTTGAAGAAGTCTCATAGTCATGTCAAATAACAGGCAGACTTAGCCTCCTGGTTTTGACAAGAGGTTTTATGTTGTTTTTTATGTTATTTTTTTACTGTATTCTCCATGGCCTGTTGATTTGGATCTTTTTGTGTGTATTCTTAAATCAGACTCACAACAAATACGTTAAAGGAAAATGAAACATAAATTGATTGAATATGGGTGAATATGATGACAATTCTGGTTTCTGGAATGCTTTTTTCTTAAGTTTTGAATTCAGGGTTTTGTTTTCATTTATTGATGATATTGTACTTTTATGACTAGAGTGGAAGTCAGTCCTCCAGCTCAAGTGAATACTTTAAGCAGTATGTTGCCTTCAGCCACTGTGCCAGAATCCATGACAATTAGTAAGTACTTCCTTGATGTATCTAGATTGATGGAATTAACTTTGAAAGTCCTATAACTCTTAATTTCTATTTTTATTTCAGTAAGATCTGTTTAGAGAGGCATACAGCACTTCATGTCTGATATGCTGGCCACCTTAGAAATGACTGCTCTAAAATCATTTTTGAATTGGCAGATCTTGGCTTATGGTTCATTGCAACTGATATGACATTAGCTTCTCTTTCCACACAGAAGCTAATGTCATCCTTATACCAGATGTGGCTTGAGTAGTTAAATGTACAACAGTGATTTAATTTGATTAACATCTTTAAATTTCTGCAAGCTCTGAAAACACTAATGGTCGGTTCTGATACGATCTTACTTATTTTACCTGCTTTCATTAATGTCTAGTTGGAAAAAACCCCAAACAAACCTGGAACTCTTTCTATGTACGCTCACTCTGTGGTTTTGATATGGAAATCTGCTCCAAACATAAATATGGGCTTTCATAAGCAAAAACTTTTGTTAAGATTAAGATGGAGGACAGTCATATTTTCAGTGGTGTTAAGAGTTGAGCTGGACAGGATGAAATAGCCTTTGCTGTAGAAACAGATTAGTAGAAGTTCAGGCAGTTTGTTTACCCCATCTTTAATCTTTTTTCTTCACATAAACTTGCAGAACAAAGACTTAGTTCTTAAACTGACTAGCTGTCTAAATGTGTAAGCCAGTATGGTTTTATTTTCCTCACTGTACAGAAAATTTTGTAACTGAACTGGTGGATATGGCTTTGCTCCTAAAGCTCTGGGGTGTGTTTGTCTGTTTCTTTTTATAAACCTAAGTATGTACAAATTTTAAATTATGACATTTGGGAAGTTAGAAGTGATGCAGCCAAGATTATTTTCTGAAATTGATTTATGAAATCATCAAAATGAATGAACCCTTAAAATATTCTAATCTCATGTTCTAATGTCACGTTCAAATGATATCTGTGTCAACGTATGTTAAAGGAGGTAGACCATGCATTTTCGCTGGGTACTGTTTCAGGCTCTGGCATGGGTCTGCTGACTCAGCTTTACAAAGCTGAAAAATCCTTTCTTACAAAGTACTTTATGAAGTGGGAAACTACTTAGAGACTTTTAAGTGACATAATTGAAGGTGTAGATGGGAGTTACTGTTGATAGTTACTGTGATACTTTGGTCACTTGGATATTCTCTGCTCATGTTATTGCTACAATATCCTTCCGTTCTTACATTTTTATTTTATTTTTCAGTAATAGAATTTTATTGCATGCTATTGATTTTACTGTTTCGTAGGTGTATTAGGTACCAGCAGGGGCCGCAATTGGTCTCCTTCAGTTGCTGAGTTAGTTCCTATGTGTAGTTAAGACAGCTATAAAATAGAAAGTAAATCTTGAGATTTTCAATTCTTGATACTTAGCAATTTGTAAATGAAATGATCCACGGGATCAACAGAAGCATACATACATAGCATACATTTCCCATGTCAGAGAAGGTTTTGGTGGGAGGAAGGGGGGAAGCATATCAAAACAATCTATAAAGCCAGTAGAATACTTAGTAAATAATCTGATTATCATTATAATCAAAATTCAGCTGACTATACGTATAAGTTAGTACCTTTATAATAACTGATCCCAGATACATTCGATAAAAATGCTTTTTTTCAAGTTCATTGTTATTGGTCATAGATTTTCTGTACAGGAAGAATTCAGTGCTGTGACAAAGCCAGACACTGAAGCTCTTTTTCTCTATTGCAATTAGCAGAAGAATTATTAAATGGTGAGGCTTATAGCTTGGTTGCATAGCAACTAATTCTAACACATCAGACAAGAAAAATGGAGTGCAATAGTGCAGTGAGAAAAGCTATGAGGTCTCCAGTGACTGGATTTTTGTGCTGCTTACTTCTGAAGACAAAGCCTGAAATGATTTTTTTTAATTTGTTCTTTTCCTGCTTCCTTTCCAATTTACTAGTAGAGTACTAACCTTTTTTTTGGTTCTTTTGATATGCGGGCTAGAAAATTATGTTATGAGAAGCTGTAATTTAAAATTTCTGCTGTTTCGCATTATTTTCCTGAATTTCTCTCCCATGCATTTGTGAGGTACAGGTTAACTTAGCAGCAGATACATCTCAAAGAAATACTAATACCACTCAAGAGAAATCCTAATCCATAGAGCTAGAGTTTTGCTCTGTATGTTAGAATCATTTGAAAACTTGCCCTACTTTACAGATCGTTATGTCTTATAACCAATTTTATAAAGAATTAACTTTGTCAGAAGTTTTATATTTATGCACCTATTTTCCAGTTTTAAAAAAATTGTGTTTATCTTGTCATATTTGAATCACAAACAACTTTATGTCTACTCCAGTTATTGTCATTGGAAGATTATATTTTCAGCATTGTTTTACACCAGAAAAATCTGTCCTACGAGCACAAGTCTCCCCATTTTGTTTTTGCAGTGGAAAAAAAAGGAAGTTCCAAAACTTTCATTTTAGAAGGATGCTACTTGTGTCCTTCTTTACAAGGTTCTTTGATTATAGTGCTACTTTTAGTAAATAATTGGGAACTTAGTTTTTCCACTATAATTTTCCTTATTTTTTAAAGTTGGACTTAACCACAAAGGGTAGCAAAGGTTGTAACACTGTACATTATTCCATATTTTTTCAAATAGTCTTGAGAAAGCCCCCAGTTTTTCATGATCACTGAAGAACTTTATTGAATAATCAAACCTAAATATTATATTTTTATCCTGAGTGTGTAACTAAATAAGGTGTACGTTTTTGTACTTTCCCTGTCCTCTAAATAGCTTCTGACGTGTTCTGTAACTTGGTTGCGACCGGTCACTGACAGGTACTAAATTCTTGTGACTTCTCTGAAAGCACAGCTGTGCAAAGAGGGTGTATAAATTTCATCACTGAGAAAAAATCTGCAGTTCATCTTACGGCCATTTTTGGTGAGGACCCTTCTATACAGTAGAAGGCCAACACTGTATAGACTGGTTTGTTTCCTACCAAAATTTGCCCTATTAATAGTGACATGACAGGATAATATTTACAAGATTTTGAAGCATAAAATAAAACCTTAATAGCCAATGTTCATGCAGTCAGCTTAGGGAGTATGTCTTTAAAGGTCAGACTTCTGATTTAAGATGTAACTAGTCTGCTGGAAGTTTTATTTGTCTCTGAAAATATCCGTGTAAACTTGCACTCAGGAAAATAAAAAAATCATTCCTGTAGACTGCTCCCAGCCCACCCTGATATTTTATCTGCAGGATTGCAGAGGAGTGCTGCATGACCTTGTGTACACTGAGAGATGATTTCACTTACAGCTCATTCTTCAGGTGATTGCAAATCATACTTATCCAATCTTTGGCTAAACAGCAGAAGAGTTGTGAAACTTGTGACTTTTCTGAAGGTTGCTGGGAAATTGACAGGTGTTTCTTGAAGCACGGCACTTTTTTTATATATTTCATGCTCTGAATGTGACCTTGTAAAAGCTTTATAGAAGCTAGATTTTGCATGTAGCATGCAAGTGAATTAAAAAATCTTTTAGAGCAAATATTTGCTTTATTAGTAATTAGGCACTGCAGATTAATTTCAACAATAAAAGATAATTTTTGATGTTTTAAAAAGTGAGGTTTAATATGAAAAATTTAATTAGCACATAACTTGATTTTTGTTATCTTTTTTTACTGATAAAGACAGACCTGGTTTGGAATTATTGGTTTGCACACAGGAATCCTTTAAGAAGTTGTTGCAAAAATATCTCTTAAGATTACATAATTTGAAAGACTAGTTATCTTATTATATCTGTCTTTATGAAACTCTGATTATCACTTGAATTTTAGCTATGTTGGTGTTGAATGCTGATCCTTAATAACAGTAGTATATCTCTTTCCATTAATGTTACTTTACAGAATGTAAATGACATATCAAGCACAAAGCACTTCAGAAGTAGGACATAAACTCTAAGAGCAAACAATTTCCTGAAGTGGGTATATGTGGCCATCCTCCCACTGTTTTATCTAAAAAAAAAAAAAAAAAAGAGGGAGAAAGATTGAGATTGCAAAGTCAAGAAGTCAGAAAATGCAAAATTTAGGGTTGCTGCTACAAGCCTGATTTTTTTTTTTTTTAATTTATTTCTTTTTCTAACCCCCACAATGAATGAGACATAAGTCTGATGAAAAAATTAGGTTATGATCATACACTGATCTCAGAGGCAAGCCTAACACACAGACAAAAGCTTATGAACTGGAACTGTGGATGTTCTGGCAGATTTGAAGTGAACCTGGTACAGTGTATGATACTGGATTTACTTTGCATTCAGCTGACTATTCTGACATGCTGCTAAAATTTTTCAAGAAGCATAAGTAAGAATAAGAAATTACGATATTTGAATGTTATGCCTGAATTAAATAGGATGGTGTCCTTTTAGTTCTATTCAGTTACTTGCATCAAAAGATCATGAAATTAAAGTTTCTGATTTTTTTTTTCTTGATAACTTTTTATTTATTTAATTACACTAGTGAATGTTTGAGTCCTTTATGTTTACTGTGGATGGAGAGGTTAAAGACATGTTGATGATAAACTCTATAGTTCTTGTGTTTGTTTTGAGTAATTGATAGAAAATATGACTCCTTAATACTTATCACTTCAAGAAGAAATAACGTAGGTATAGCAATGAAGCAATATTGCTGCTAGGGTAAGCACAGGCTGTAGAAGCCTTCTTGGAACCCTGGGCTCTTAGCCCAGACTAGTTGTTTGTGTTGATGCCTTCTTCCACATCTCCACTGGTATCTGTAGTTGAACTAAATTAGCAAGAAATACTGAGTATGAAATGTGTTTGCTTTTGTGGTCCTAAATTAAGCATTGATTTTTGTCCTATATGTGACAATGAAATTTGGAGTTTCTGCTTTGCTGTGTCTCTACAGTATTGCAAATTCCATAATTCTCAGAAAAAATGAGGCAAATGGAAATAAAAAGCATTTTGACATCTCTTCTTTCAAGAGGCTTTTTTCTTCTACTTTTATGCAAACCATGGTCTTTAACGGACTCTTGGTTTCATACTCTGCTTACTTATGTGTGTGTTGGAGAGGGGAGCAAGAGAAGATGGGATTTCAACTCTCTGCTCATGCAGAAGATTCTGGGTGGAACAAGGGAAAGAACATTAAGTTATTAGGCAAGTTAAGGTTACAATTTGAATAGGCTGGTAAAATTGGAAAAACGGAGACAATTTATAATAGCTTCACTGTTTAAATGTTAATAAATCAGTACACATTTAAACAGACTGAGTATGCACACAGGCAATTATTGTAGCGTAGTCACCTCAGCATGAGTGCAGAGCCAGCACTACAATAACTTATCTGAGTAGCAACGGCTTTAATTTATTCAGAGTCAGAGAAATAATAGCAACTAACTCAGATATTGTGTATTATCATATTTTAATGACACATTTGAAATATTTAAAATGCCATTGACTTGATGCTCTCTGAGGAGGATTCTGAATTCAACTTTATAGTTAAAGATCTTTATTTTTTTATATAGTTAAAGATCTTTAGGGTTAACGGTTGGACTTGATGATCTTGGAGGTCTCTTCCAACCAAAATGATTCTATGATTCTATGATTTTGTTACAGAGTGTTACTGTACTGAAAGCTTAGTATGGATTTTTTTTACTTGTGTTGTACAATTGTACAACGCTTGAACACATATTGGATTATTCTATTTTCCTCATCCTTAGAACGATTTTTTATTTCACAGGTAGGCTGATGGATTGTGGTCCATTTTCACAACAGTACAAATTATTATTTTCAGGACTGTTACAACCCACCAATTTTCCACTGCCAAAAACCCCCACCATCAAACCACAAAACAACCCAAACAAAAAAGCCTCAAAAACCCCAACCTTTCCAATCTGCCCTCAAAGTGGCAGTGTCTCATCATGACCAAAAGAATGCTAATAGTGTGTTGAGTTTCATGATCACCAAGTTTGATATTTTATAGCTAAAAATGCTATTTAAATCTAAGAATGTAGGGTTCTGTGTGGTTTTTTTTTTTTGTTTTGGTGGGGTTGTTTTGTTTTGTTTTGGTTTTGTTTGATTTGGGTTTTTCCCCCCTAAATAAATACAAGTCAATAGAAGCTATTATAGACCATCTTTTGAAAAATACTCATGAAAATAATGGAGCACAGCATATTTTGTCATATATAATCTTTCCGTTCTAAGTTTTTCTACAATTGTGATGTAAATTGCAGTGGTTACCTGTCACTTCAATGCGATATGAACTTTACTCTTGCCAAAAAGGGTATTCCACCTTTTATTCCTCATCCTTATTCACTAAAAAGGTGTTCTGTTCTGCCCTGACTGCTTTCTGCTGTGTGTCTTGTGCCAGCAACAGTATTAAACTCAACAGTTAGATCACTTGGCAACTGCTTGTCTGAAAAGTAGCCCAGCAGAAAAAAACCAAAACAAAACCAAACCAATTTTGAGCTGGATCAGTTCCTGCTAGGACACTGTGTGTGTATAAACACCAGTGCCAGAACAAGGGAGGTGGTAGCAACGATGGGTAAGGCAAGCTGGAATGTTCTTTTTGCTGAAAGGACAGCCTTAGGAAGACTGATTAAAGTAGCCATGTAATCACAGCTTTGGTTTTGAATATGAGTAATGTTATCGAGGGAGAAAGCAGAAGTCTCCACATTTCTTTTTTTTTCCTTTCCATGTGTGTTAGTATTTAATACCCACAAATTTCACTTTTGGCTTTTCTACAAGATTTGGTTTTTTTTTCTTTTGATAGCTGTATGGAGAACTTGTATAAAGATGCTAAGTTACTGTAGGAAAATAATTATTCTTTCTATGCTGAATGAGTGGAGTGCAAAATCCCTCTAATGACCTACTGAAATGTTTCTTGCTAATGTCAATTAGTTCTCAAGTTGTAATGTGGAATTGGTAGGAGAATAATTGTCTACTTTCTCCATGGCCAAAGAAGCAGAAATGTTTCAGAAAAAATCTAGCATGAAGAAATTGGATTGGCTGACGTCAAGTGACATGAGAACCCTGCTGAATCCTGCAAGGGGGGATTTACCAGCAGATTACCAATGCCAGACTGGAATTGTGGTGCCTGCACTGACTGATATATTTGATTGACATAGTAAAAACTTTCACATTTTGTCCACTACTAGAGTTTGGCAGACTTAATCTGGTCCACGGGACAATGTTAAGTTTTTTTTATTTTGAACTGGCAAAAATTTCTGTAACTGTAGAAAATATTAAGAAAGATACAGGTAAATCAGTGAACTGAATGTAAAGGGGAAAAAAGTTGTCCAATGGCTTTGGTTACTTGAAGAAATTAAGTAATACCAGTTCTGTTAGTATGTGTTCAGTAAAAGCACAAAAAATCTGCTGACATCTGCTTTGAATACTTGCAGAACAGAATTGGCTGATATATAAACATAGGAGCGTTTCATTTAACTGTTGGGAGGGATGTTTTAATATAATTGTGTCCCTGCAGAAGCTCTCACAAAATTATTGATTAATATGCGTGAAATTGTTAATGAAATGTTTTAAAAAAATCTAGTTTAGGGCATGTATCCATCCTGATGTTTGCTAGAAGCCATTCAAATCTTTGAAGATCTGTTGTATTTCATGTATTCATGCAAGATCTGGAAGTCAGAATCTGTTTAGATTAGATGATTAAGTCCTAATATTTTTCTGTAAATTTATAGTAAATACTAATAGTACAGCTGTACAGTTATATGGTAAAACCTTTATAATAGCAGAAGGACTCCAGGTGAGGCAGCGCTTTGAGCTGACACTTTTCTGTATGGTATTTGGCTACGCTGGTATCACTGTTAAACCTAACCCTAAAGAAGTCTTTAAAAATTCTAAAATTCTGTCCCCTTTTTTTTTTTTTTAAATTTTTATTCTTGATGTAATGACAGAAAGTATTTTTTAAGGTATTTATAGGAAATAAAAAGGTTTTTATAGGAAATGACAAGATTCAGAAATCCCATTGTCTTTAAAAGACAGTCTTTAAGACTGAGCTTGAGAAGAAATGCCATGAAGAAGCAATGATCTCTACTCTGGTCTCACTGTAATAGTTATATTTCCTGTGTCAGAATTTATAGCAAGGAAAACAAGCAATTTGAAGAAGTTAAACAAGTAACAGTGTATCTCATTAATATGCATGTAGTGAAAAGGTGCTTTGTCCCATATGTCTGCGATTAAAACAAAACAGCTGCAGCCACAGGCAAACTTATAAACATTTGTATTAAAGCCAGATGCAGAATAATTTGATTTGATCAATACTTCTGCTACTGTGTTAACTAATACCCTTTTGAAAGATTACTCAAATTAGTGATGAGATTAAGAGCATTTTTATGTGCTTTGCTGAGTAGCAAATGGTGTTGGCATCATCTTGAGCGTGTTGCTGAATTAGTGCCACTATGTATATGACTTTTAGTTCTGAAATGAGCAAAAGTACACACAGAAATTCATCTTTTTTGTCCCTTTTCTTTAGATGAACTTCGTCAAGTTATTGTGGCCATGATGAATAGAAAGGATGAACTGGAAGAACAGAATCGGTAGTTTTCTTTTTCTAGTCAAAAGGCACTATAATTAAAAAAAAAAAAACACGTTCTCTAATACAAGCTGTCCTTTGTGTAAAACTATGCATAATCTTTGTGTAATCTTTTTGATGTATATATTATTTTTCTGTGAGAGGTAAGCTTAATACTTCAATATTCAACTGTTGGTACTGTTTGGAGGTCATCTTTTCCCTTTGAATTTGAATCACATATAACTCTTTGTATCTTGGGAGCTTTTGCCCGTTGTAGTTTTTTCAAACCCAAAACTTACAGCCAAAAGATTCTTAAGATCTCTTAAGACAGCTTTCCAAATGAGTAAAAGTTTGTCCTTATAGAAATATTCAGAAAATTTCCTTTTTTCCCCTTCCGGTGCAGAAGTGATATAAGACAGCTAACAATGTTACGATGAAAGTTGCTGTCATTTGTGAGTGTCTTTATGTTCACTTGGGGCAAAATGATGATGTAAATGTAAAAATGATAAGTCGCCTATTTAAAATGCTACCAAACCTACTTTGTATTTATTTAGTCTATTGCAACACATCATTAGATGAATGAAAATACAGATGTATTCAAGACGTACTGTTGTTATGCTGTAGTAGGGCTGTTTTGGTAGTTTACATTTTTCTATAGATGTTTTAATTGGGGTTTATTTTTGGTTGGTTGGTTTGTGGTTTGTTTTTTTTTTATGTTGAGACTGCCAACTGATCCCATTTTCCTGCCTCTTATCCTCCTCACTCCCATAATTGCAAGTTATTGCCCCATTCGGCTTTGCGTTTTTTGGCAGAAGGAGCAGGATGCTCTGGGTTTTACCATTATGCATCATGCTGACCTTTGCTATTTCATCAAAGGTTTTACACAGAGGTCTATGGCAGTGCTTTCAGTAGAGACAAGACCCCTACCTGTCTCCTGCTCTTGCTAGTAAATATATAGATTATTCCTGAGATGTATGGACTTGCACTGAAGCACTGAAACCAGAGTATAAGTTGTTTTCTATAATAAATTCTTTCTGCATGGTGGTACGGTAGATACCATTATAGGTTGTGCTTTGGGCTTGTTGATGAGATTGTAATGCAAATTAATAGTAAGCACTTACAACTGTTTTGATCGGGTCCGTTTTCCTTGTAGCTTTTCATATTGTTGTATAATCAGATCAGGTGAATTTATTACATTGAATAATGAAATTTTATGATGACATTAATGGTATCATTCAGGCTAGCTACTCTGTGATTCGTAGAGTATCCTCTAATTACTAAGTAGTTTTTGCAGTGTTGTAACAGAGACTGCTGCCTTCTTCCAGATCTCTGAGAAATCTGCTTGATGGAGAAATGGAGCATTCTGCAGCGCTAAGGCAGGAAATGGACAACTGGAGAAGGAAAGTAGCAGAACAGGAAGAGCGACATGCCGCAAAAGTCCAAGCCTTGGCACGGTAAGAAGTGTTGAAAGTGTCATAAAAAGTAACAGCAGTGGAACGAGGGAATAAAAAATTGTGCATATGAGAAAAAATTATTTTCAAGTAGTTTAGTTTTCAGAAGAACATAAGTGATTTAGGACGAAAAATCACATGGGCTTTAGTTGAATTTAAACTGAAAAAAACCTTTGGAAGATTTTCTGACAAATTTAGTGGGTTTGTGGTTTTTGTTTTGTTAAGTATTAACAGTAAGTAAGAGTTTAAAATATTGTTAAAAAAACACTGCTACAGCTCCAGAGGAAAGAATAATAGAGAGCTGAACTTATGACAACATCAAGTTTAATTTTAAAAATTAGTTAGATTCATATTAAGAAATATAAGCCACAAAAATAGCGACAGTTAGATAATGATACTAGATACAAAGGAATACATGTATGTGTAAGGTAGATGTAAGAAGACTTTTCTCTCTTCATGTATCTATTTTGTGCAGTTCTGACCCCCCTCCCCTTTTTTTTTAACGCATTTTTATTTTACTTGATATTTGGGAGATTCTTGGTATAGCTGTCTGCCCAATCTGGAACAAATCACAGTATCAAGGTCCTGGGTTTTTTCCTTCTATTGGATATATGATATTCTTAATGTTGTTAAAGTATCTAGCACTGTCTGCAACAGTATTTTCTAAACCTCAAATCTGATGCAGCTTTTAAATACAAGGAGGTGGGGAGGGGAACAAAAACACCGTGTCAATGTTTATTGTGAGCAGACTGATGTTGCTGTCCTAGAATAATGAAATGCTCATTCTAGTAGTGGAAATGGCTGCTTTGGTGTAAAACGTAGGGTTTTGTTCAGAAATACACAAGCTAGGTTGTTGGGATTCTAGCTCTCAGATCTGGAGCCAGTGAGGATTTGTTTTGGAGACTATTTCATTTTAATGTTACTCCACAGTATTTCCTTTGGTAGATGTCTTACATAGTTCCACACCGAGATTAGGATGGGGACCCCTCTCCTCACATCAAGTTCTTACTTCAGTTAGTAGGACTTGTGCTGAGTGGTCCTAATGTCAGTTAAATTGAGTAGGAATATTTGTGTCTTTATTAATTGCTTTCAATTAGATAGAATATGTCAGTGTTAGCTGCTGTTGACAGATACCCTTCTGTATGTACCCTCACCTATGTAAGCAGTAAAGAATGGATTATCCATCCTCTTCAGTGACATTTCCATCTGATCTGTTTTCCTTCGATCTGATTATTTAAGCATGACTTTATTTTCCTTGGGCTGATGATTTTTTCTTGTCCTGTTGTCAGTTTTTCATGGCTGACCACTTTATCAACCACTGTATCATAACAGTTGTTGCCAAACAGTATCAACAGTACCAATTTCTGAAGTGGTACCACTGCTTCCCCCTAGCTCTAGGAAGGTCAGCTGGAACAGGTTGCTCAGGACCATTTCCAGTCAGGTTTTGAATATCTCCACAGACGGAGACTCCACAACTCCTCTGGGCAATGTTGTTGGCAGTGACCCATTGGCAATGCTTTTCCTAATGCGGTGCAAGATGCTGTTGGCTTTCTTTTCTGCGAAGGGTGCATTGGTGGCTCGTGGTCAGCTTGTTGTCCACCAGGACTCCCAGATCCTTTTCCATAGAGCTGCTTTCCAGCCCCCAGCATGTATGGGTGCTTGGGGCTATTCCTCCCCAGATGCAGGACTTTGCACTTCCCCTTGTTGAACTTCAAGGGATTTGTGTGAGTCCAATTCTCCAGCCTGTCCAGGTCCCTCTGAATGGCAGCACAACCATCCAGTGTATCAGCTGCTCTCTAGTTTTGTATTGTCTGTGAACTTGCTGAGGGTGCACTGTGCCCCAGCATCCAGGTCATTAATGAAGGTGTTGGCCCCAGTAGTGACTTGCCTCCAGCTTGACTTTGTGCCACAGCTATGCTGAAAGAAAAGAATTTTAACCCTTCCCTTGTCTAAATGTGATTTAGCTTAAGAAAGACTTTTGAAGGTAAATGCTGCTGTAATAGTGGGATTTTCTTCTTACAATCTAAATAAGCTCTAGAGTAACCTGTGATGCCGAAGATCTTGGGGATGATTCACATGTATAGTAAACAACAAACTGATCCCAAATGTTAAATAAGATTAGTAATCTGTGCCTTATCACAGAGAGAAGTGTTTCTTTTCTGCATACGCAGGCAAAGTACTTAGTGTCAATCGTGAAGTACCACAGTTGAGATTCCTATAAGCTTTTTATTTCATAGCAGAACCAGTATCTGAAAATGATAAATATAAAGCTTTCTGGGGGGGGGGAGTATTTAGAACGTTACTAATTCTGCTTTTGATGACACATCAAACTGAATTACTCACTTTGACGGAGGGAGAGATATGCATAAGTGGGTTTGACATTCATGTGATGTAGGGCAATTGAGACAATGCAAATACTTCATCATTTAATATTCACGTTCCAGGTTATAGGAATTGTATATTCATATTTCTTTGACTCACTTCCCCCACAGTTTTAGAATTTGCAGTGACATATGGGTGAATCAGATATTTGTCATGCACATACCTTTTTAAAGAATAGATAAGGAGCTTTTATAACAAGATCTAAAGAGATGCTCACTTAGTCTAACTTGTTATTTTTAAACAAGTTTATTTAATTTCTCTTATTGCTATGGAGACTGGGTATATTGTGTTGATTGTTCTTCTGAAAGTCAGTTTACCTTGTCATGTGATAAAAACAGTGTTAGGAGCTGCTTAGGTACAACAAATTCTTGTGTCACTGGTTATTTGGGACTTTGGATGCATTTCTTTAATGATTCATTGCAACTCATTTTCTAGCACATAAATTCTTTTGTTGGTTCCCTTTGTACACTGGAGGTGATGCTGCTGCAATAGTAAGAGTAGTAAAATTTTTTTAATAAATAATATTTTAAACCAGGAACTTTGGCAAGCTGAATAATTTGAAGAATTTGAAATAACAAAAATTTTGGAAGCGCTTTGTAAGTGCTGCATAATACACTAGGTGAGTGAGAGGAAACTAAGTTTCAGATATTTTGTAATAGTGAAATCTCACTGTTTACTTTGAAAACAATTGATCACATGACTAGAGTAGGAAAATTTCCTCAATTGTAATATCCTGAACATCTTAAGGCAAGGAAAATCATTCAGTAACAATCTGACTATTGTCATTTGATGAACAAATATGCTTCAGATTATGAGAGCTGATATTTACGTGTGTCCCCAAAGCTCTTGCGAAGAATTTGACGTAAATATCTTCCTGAAGGCTTTGAGAACACAAATTTCAGTGACACATCAGTCAGTGTTGAAATGATTCCGTCTGGATATATGCAAAATTGATTTATTCAGCTCGTCTCCTAAACTCTCTGAAGAGTCTCTGGTCTCCTAGACAAAATGCTAGCTTACTTAGAGAAACTTTCCTGAGTTTCCTAAGTTCTCTTTGAAAAATGGAAAAATTCTTAGGTCATTTTAATTTCAAGTAGTGGTAATCTTGTTCTTCCATGTGAAGTATTTGAATAGCTCTTTCATAACAGTTATGATATTCTTTCAAAAGGAGCAGTCTCAGCATTCAACCTATTTCCTAGCCTTCCAATAGAATAGACTAAATAGACTCTCTAGTATAATTTTGTAAGCTGTTTTTTTGTTGTGGGTTTTTCTGTGGGGTGTTTTTTTTTTTTCCTTCTCTTCCTTGTCAGTGAGCCTTTCTCAAATTGCATGGATGTATTGTGCCAGTGGGTTCTTGGCAATGCTGAAGTTTTTTAATTGAGATTCTTTTTTCTATATGGAATACTATTACATCCGTTCGTGAGGCAAAGAAATTTATTGAAGTTGACTGTGAAATTGGATAATCTCAGATTGCATATTCTTAGACTATATTCAGAAATGTTGGAGGAAAGCATTTTACAAAGGACAGGCTTTGTAGCAAGAAAAGCAGATAGAGAAGATGATAATGTACTGTGTAGGGAAATGGGGGATGAGAATTTGACTGTACTTTATCTTACACTTTTATGTACGTTCTGCTTACTGTACCTTTGGTAACCTAATCTGCCTCCTCTTATCTAGTGTCTGTATTATTTAAGCCACATTGCTTTTGGATTTGGCATTTTGTATTAATCTGTTTTACCACACTTCATTCAGAGCCATAGTGCTTCAGTGATGGGTGAAATGATGTGTTGTGCATCTTGAAACGATTGCATCACTTGCCTTAAGCAGCTTCTTAGCGGAAAAAGTATCTCTTGTCCCTGCTTGTGAAAACTAGTTTGAATATTCCTATATTCAATGACTTTTTTTTTTCCCCGCTTAGTTAGTTGATGACATGTCACGAGTCACAAAAACATTTTATAGTGACATACGTTATTTCATAAGATAAACAACTTACTCATATTTGTTATCCACAAAGGCATTTTTTGCTTTTTCAGATGTGATATCAATGCTAAGATAGAGCCCTTTCATAATTCAGATTTGAACACAGTCTATGTTGTGAAGCTATCATGAGAATAGTTTTCAGTTTATTATGCATACGGCGTTTGTCTTTCATGAAAAGCAGTTAAGTTTGTCACATTATTCCTCGTTACAGTTTTTTTCAGAGATTGGTTTTATACTATAATCTCATTATATTGTATATAGTTCAACAGTTCAACTTCCACTTCTATGAATAATAGTTTTCATTTTTCTTATTTCATTTAGGGTATATATGATTACAATTAATTGTGATCTTACACCTCCTAATAGTAGGGTCATAGGATAATTCAGGTTGGAAGGCATCTCTGGAAGTCATCTAGCCCAACCTCTGTATATAGATTCTACATATTCTTGCAGTACACTTTATTTCAATTCACAGAATCACAGAATGGATGAGGTTGGAAGGGACCTCTAGAGATCACCTAGTCCAACTCCTCTGCTCAAGCAGGTTCACCTAGAGCAGGTTGCACAGGACCGCATCCAGGAGGGTTTTGAATATCTCCAGAGAAGGAGACTCCACAGCCTCCCTGGGCAGCCTGTGCCAGTGCTCTGTCACCCTCACAGTAAAGAATTTTTTCCTCATATTCAGATGGAACTTCCTGTGTTCCAGTTTGTGCCCATTGCCTCTTGTCCTGTCGTTGGCCTCCACTGAAAAGAGTCTGGCCCTGTCTCCTTTACACCCTCCCTTCAGATACTGATATGCATTGATAAGGTTCCCCCTCATTCTTCTCTCCTCTAGGCTTAACAGGCCCAGCTCTCTCAGCCTTTGCCCATAGGAGAGATGCTCCAGTCCCCTAATCAACTTCGTAGCCCTATGCTGGACTCTCTCCAGTAGTTCCATGTGTCTCTTGTACTGGGGAGCCCAGAACTGGGCCCAGAACTCCAGGTGTATCCTCACCAGGGCTGAGTAGAGGGGGAGGATAACCTCCCTGGACTTGATGGCAACACTCTTCCTAATGCACGCGAGGATACCATTGGCCTTCCTAGCCACAAGAACACATTGCTGGCTCATGGTTAACTTGTTGTCCACCAGGACTCCCAGGTCCTTCTCCGCAGAGCTGTTTTCCAGGAGGTCAACCCCTAATCTATACTGGTGCATGCGATTATTCCTCCCTAGGTGCAGGACCCTACATTTGCCTTTGTTGAACTTCATGAGGTTCCTCTCCGCCCAAATCTCCAGCCTGTCTGGGTCTCACTGAATGGCAGCACAGCCTTATGGTGTATCAGCCAGTCCTCCTGGTTTCATGTCATCAGCAAACTTGCTGAGAGTGCACTCTGTCCCTTCATCCAGGTCATTGATGAATAAATTGAACAAGACTGGCCCCAGTACCGACCCCTGGGGGCCACCACTAGCTACAGGCCTCCAACTAGACTCTGTGCTACTGATTGCAACCCTTTGAGCTCTGCCTTTCAACCAGTTCTCAATCCACCTCACTGTCCACTTGTCTAACCCATACTTTCTGAGCTTACCTATGAGGATGTTATGGGAGACAGTGTCAAAAGCCTGGCTGAAGTCAAGGTAGACAACATGCACTGCTCTCTCCTCATCTACCCAGCCAGTCATGCCATCGTAGAAGGCTATCAGATTGGTCAAGCACAATTTTCCCTTGGTGAATCCATGCTGACTACTCCTGATCACCTTCTTTTCCTCCACGTGCTTAGACATGACATCCAGGATGAACTGTTCCATCACCTTTCCAGGGATGGAGGTGAGGCTGACTGGCCTGTAGTTTCCCAGGTCCTCCTTCTTGCCCTTTTTGAAGAGTGGAGTGACATTGGCTTTCCTCCAGTCCTCAGGCACCTCTCCTGTTCTCCATGACTTTTCAAAGATGACGGAGAGTGGCCTAGCAATAACATCTGCCAGCTCCCTCAGCACTCGTGGGTGCATCCCATCGGGGCCTATGGATTTGTGGGTGTCCAGTTGGCCTAACTGATCTCTAACCTGATCCTCCTTGACCAAGGGAAAGTCTTCCTGTCTCCAGACTTTCTCTCTTGCCTCCAGGGTCTGGGATTCCTGAGGACTGGCACTAGCAGTAAAGACTGAAGCAAAGAAGGCATTCATTAACTCTGCCTTCTCTGTATCCTTTGTCACCAGGGCACCCACCCCATTCAGCAACGGGGCTACATTTTCCCTAGTCTTCTGTTTGCTACTGATGTATTTGAAGAAGCCCTTCTTGTTCTCCTTGACATCCCTAGCCAGATTTAATTCCAAATGGGCCTTAGCCTTCCTTGTTGCATCCCTGCATACTCTGACAACATTCATATATTCCTCCCACGTGGCCTGTTCCTTTTTCCACATTCTGTATATTTCCCTCTTCTGTTTGAGTTTTGCCAGGAGCTCCTTGCTCATCTGTGCAGGTCTCCTGCCCCCTTTGCCTAACTTCTTACTCATGGGGATGCACCGATCTTGAGCTTGGAGGAAGTGATGCTTGAATATTAACCAGCTCTCTTGGACCTTCCCTTCCTTCTAGGGCCCTAACCCACAGGATTCCTCCAAGTAGATCCCTGAAGAGGCCAAAGTTTGCTCTCCTGAAGTCCAGGGTTGCGATCCTCCTTATTGCCCTGCTTCCTCCTCTCAGGATCCTGAACTCCACCATCTTATGGTCATTGCAGCCAAGGCTACCCCCAACCTTCACATCTCCAACGAGTCCTTCTTTGTTTGTTAGTACAAGGTCCAGCAGCACACCTCTCCTTGTTGGCTCCTCCCCAACCTGTGTCAGAAAGTTATCAGTGTTCTGCAGGAGCCTCCTGGACTCTTTGTGCCTAGCTGTGTTGTCTTTCCAGCAGGTATCAGAGCAGTTGAAGTTCCCCATGAGAACCAGGGCCTGTGATCATGAGGCTACTTCCAGCTGTCTGTAGAAGCCCCTGTCGACTTCCTCTTCCTGATCAGGTTGCCTGTAGTAAACATCCACAACAGTGTCACCCATGTCAGCCTGCCCTTTAATCCTTACCCATAAGCTCTTGACTCATTCTTCATGCACCCCTAGCCAGAGCTTGATACATTCCAGTTGCTCTCTCGTATAAAGAGCAACTCTACCACACCTTCTTGGCCTGTCGTTCCTAAAAAGCATGTAGCCATCCATGACAGTGTTCCAGTCATGCGAGCTACCCCACCATGTATCTGTAATTGCAATGAGATCATGGCCCTGCTACTGCACACAGATCTCTAATTCTTCCTGTTTATTCCCTATGCTGCATGCATTGGTGTACAGGCATTTCAGGGGGTAATGAGGCACACAGATTTCCCAGGAGGGGTGCAGGAGGATCCTCCGTAATCTTGTCCCATATGCACTGTCCCGGCTGCATGCACCTGCTGGAGGCGTCCTGACTTGAGCTGCGTTTTGCTGACTACCCGGTCTCTAAAACTCTCCCCTTCCCCCATCTTTCCTAGTTTAAAGCTCTCCTTACCAGGTTGGCCAGTCTGTTGGCAAAGATGTGTGTGCCCCGTTTATTGAGGTGGATCCCATCTCTCCCAGTCAGTTGTCGATCTTCAAACAGGGTCCAATGGTTATAGAAACCAAAACCCTGTTGCCAGCACCAGTGACGCAGCCACTTTACCTGAAGAATCCATCTACTCCTCCTCTCATCCTTTACCCTAACTGGCAGGATCAAGGAGAAAATGACCTGGGCCCCTAGACCCTTGACTGTCATCCCCACTACCTTCATAGGGTTTTCTAAAACACTAAGTTTTTATCAGGACATAGACATCTGTTGGATTTTTGGTTTGTTTGTGGGTTGTGGGGTTTTTTTTGTAAGCCTGAATTTAGAAATAAGATACGTTTTAGGAGTAAGCTCCACAGAAAGCACTTGTTAGTATCTGATGTTTGTGCCAGAAACTTAATTACAGTATTCTTCAGGCCACTATAGTTGAGATACATGAGAAACTACTCTTTTTCAAATTCTTTTACCATTCTCACTTTACAGAAGCCCTAGAGGAATTTTTGTACCTTTTTCAAGAGGCAGTTGTGTGGTGGTTTTGCTTTGGTGTGTTTTTTTTTTGTGTGTGTGTGGTGTGGTTTGGTTTGGTTTTTTTCCCGTTAAGGTATAAGAAAATAAGTCCTATAAGGCCTCTTCCTCTGCAACAAAAATTATAACTTAAAGCTATATTGTTCTTTAACCTTTTAATAAAATTTTTGGAAGTCAGCTTTTATAAAACACATTCTTACTGGTATTCATTTGTATTAACAGCCAGAAATCTTGTTTTGATGAACATAAGATGCATCTAATTTGACTTGCATAGTAGACCTTAACTGTGCTTGTTGTATGTATATGTGCTTCAATAAGCATAACTATCTGTCACAGAAACTTTGTGGACATTAATGGAAAACAACCAACCTCCTTCAACTGCCCTTGTCACCCCATAATGTTAGTTTTAAAAGGGATGCTATAGCACAAGGAAGGTGGGGGAGATTTCACCTGCGGGGCTTTGGTCGTTCTCCAAGAATACAGCAGAAGTCCCAGCAGGGGGGCTGATCCACTGCTGTGTTCCGTATGAATAGCATCTCTCTTCCGCCCTGTCCTCCCTTTGATGTGAGAACATGCTGCTTGTTATCCTGTTACATTCATCCTCTCGATACGAGAGTCCTTAGGGAACAGTTGCTACTTTTCCTGACATGAATTAACTTGTTGGTAAGGATATGCATTTATCAGTAATATTGCATGCTGTCTTTTCATTCTTTATATACATAGAAGTTGGGTATATATTTCCCAAAATGCAAACTTGTTTTATGCTGCTAAAAAAAATTACCATTCTTACAGCAGTATTGATTCTCTCTTAGGCAGGGTTTCCTTAAATGCTAATTTTTAAATAATAAAATTGAGAGAAAATGTAACTATTTTTGCTTCAAAATCAGGAAGGGAATTGAAGGTATTTGACAACTTACATTTATTATATAATTGATCATTCCTTGTCATTCCAGATAGTTTTCCAACAAAGATAATAAATAAGCAAGTTTGTTGTTGCTAAGGTGTTCTGTGGCTGTGTACCATTCATGAATATTTAAAGGAAATTTCTTTTCATTAAAACAATATTCTGTTTCTGTATTAGTATGGTCAATGTCGCTAAATATTGCCATCGAAAAGTACGTTCTTTACTATTAATGTTTTATTTCATAGCTTTGGTGAAAGGGATACCTTACACTAGTAATGCCAGTCAAGTATGGCTGTATAAACAAGCCCTGACTATATGCATACTCTGGAAAGAAATTTACTGAATGTTTTTCCTTTTTCTGACTTTGATTTCAGTACAGCAGTTTAGTAGGATCCTTAAGATTTTTCATATAATTTGTGAATTCATATAGTGGTTTCTGGTGAATTTTCAAGTATGTCTAACAATAGATATACTTACAGTTTCAGGTATTTTATGAGGCGGTATCTTCCATTTTAGAAAATTGATAAAAGTTACTTATGTATCACCATTTAAGGTTTTGATACTTACATTCGTCTTCTCTTTGCTTACTGTTGTTATTATGTACTGATTCATTACCATAATTGGTATTGTATTTTTCCTCTGGTTTTAAGCAGACACTTAATGGCTGAGAGTGGATACGCATAATTTTGTAATATTCTGATATCTTCAGGAAAAGTACTAAAGCAAAAAGCTAATTACAGAGTTTGAGTCTTAAGTAATTCACTGTATAAAAGTGCTATAGGATAAAATACACTCTGCTAAAAAAGCTTGATCCTTACTGCATTAGCTTATAAATAAAGTGTTTAGTGGAACCTGGAAATATCTTTATCTGATTTTCTTTGGAGAATAGTCACAGAACTATGGAGAAACTCCTACAGTTGCTTGAAAAAGCTTCAGATGGAATAAAATTTATCCTGCTGTTAGAGATGTATGGCATTTATAAGTTGCTGCATTTAAAGGTGTTTGTATTTTTCTAGTCATACTTTTGGAGAGATTTTGGAGATAAGTCTGCTCTGTCAGAAACTAACTTGTATTTGTCTTAAGGAAAAAAAAGTGGGGAAATGCATATGGTTTTTTCGTTGTCTTGAAGACATAAAGCTTCAAAGATGTTTTGGCTAATCTGCTTCTTATGTATGTGTACCCAAATAATAATAAATCAGAAAAAGACCTGGAGAGGAGTTAAATTCTGGTTTCATAGGATGCTTTAAATCCTTTTTTTTTGTGATTGGATTTAAAATCTTAGTATTTTTTCAATGTAGCTCTTAATGTGCAGTTTTCTGGTTTTATAATCAAACAACTAAACAAAAGTATGTCTTGTATCATCATTCTGCATGAGTAATCACCAATGTTATAAAGCTTAATCAACAGCACACATTAGACCTGTGCCATTTGAGCAAAAAGAGTAATTTGTAGGAATACTAGATTGTCATCCTCTATCATTGAGCTGATACAGGGTAAAATGACATATTATCACTCTATCTTTCAGCTACTTATTAACATCGGAGAAGTGATCAAGCAGGGAAATTTGTTATAACTGAGGTTTTGGAGATGGGTGTGCTTTTAGTGGCATAGTTCTCTGTCTTTGTTTTCCCATGTATTTCAGCCTGATTTTTTTTTTTTTCTTTCTTTTTTTTCCTCTATCTCATTCAACTTGTACTTACAGTCTTGTCACTTATTCTTCAGAACAGAATGTGGAATTGTTTGGAGCACTTCAAAAGATGCTGGAAGCATTGTGTGTATCACTAGTCTCATAACAGGCTAAAAGTTTTGCTTCAAGTTAGATGGTAAAGTTTGGAAAAGTTGCAGAAGCAAGGCTGGGGCCTTCACACAGAAGTATTTAACATCTTTAACAGTAGGTAGTACTGTTGGGTCAGCTGGACAAGAATTTCTGCAAATCTGACCCTTGGCTCCTATACAGGAGTTTCTCTTCCTATAAAATACTTGCTATGAATGTCTGATATAATGCCTCTTGAAGTCATTAAAGACTTTTTAGTAAGTGCTTGCTATTTTGTAAAAAAAAAAAACCAACATGCTCTGTTAAAAAGAGCTATATAAATTCATATATATCAGCATGGGCCCTCTTTGGAATCTAGGTAAATAGTAGTACTGAGAAAGAGATGTCAAAGAAGAAGTAATAAGATGATAGAGACATATTGGAAAATTGTCACTGGGCCATGGTATCCTGCTTTGAATTTCAGTCTTGTATCAAAAACCTTAAGTGAATTAAAGCCTTTCTGAAGTTCATCTGTACTGTATCAATTTTAAATTGATAGGCACAATAGTAAAAACTGGATTTTTTTTTTTTATACTGTCTCGGTACAGACAGAAGGCACTGAGTCTATTTTCAAATGTAGAAATGAGATGGTGTATGATTATTTCATGAGAATCCTTAAAACTCAATATATTGTAATTGTATACAGTTATTTCCATGCAGACATATTTACACTTCTGGTGAGAAATGTTTTTGTCTAGCTATCGGTTTTTTTTTTCATAACTGAATTATTTGAACTTGTATTAATATAGTATATAGAATTAAACTGTGTTTGCGATTTTTTTTTTTTCCTTAATCTGAATATCAGTGTCCATTTCTGGTGAGAAAACTGACTTGTTCTTTGTAGTCTAGGAAATGAAAAACATCATAAAATGCATAAAATCATCAAGGACTTTGTTAAAATTTCATAGTTGGGTAATAAGTTGTTTCTTGTCAATTATTTAGCAACCGCCTACTAAAGGACTGAATAAAATTGAGGCTACATAGTTCAGAAAACTGATTTGAAATCCACAGAAATATGAATATAGTACCAGTCTAGGGTTTTTATCTATAAATATGGCATTGCTGACAACAACAGTTTATTTTTGTGTGTATATATATATTATATGTATATTTTGTGTGTGCGTGTGTGTGTATGTATATACATGGTATGGTAAGGACCATCAAATGTATTTGCATGTGTTTCTGAATACTTCTCATTCTTAAATAAATTCCCATAAATAAAATGCATACCTTTTTGTGTATAATCTGTTTACAGCTTTCTGTAATCTGTTACATATCTAGGGTTTCGTCATTCCTAGAGCTTGTACCGCTCCTCTGGCATGATTTTGACCTGCCTGTGTCCTCTCTTCTCTCCAATCAGTTGCGGGTTTCTTGTGTGTGATGTTATGTGCTGCACCTGTGGCACCCTCATATTTTCTTAAAGAAAAGTTGCCTGAATTCACTCTCTTGCAACACATTTTAGTTAAGTTTCTTCTGTATGAACACTTCAGTCATACTTGGTTAACTGAATGGGCTTAGACAGATAACTGAATTTTCAGACATGCAATTTGTCAGCTTTGTTTAAAATTCAATTGGTTAGAATCCTTTTTATTTCTCCCCAAATATAAACTAAGGTGCTTAATGTTGTTAGGTGGAGCTATAGTAGAACCTGGTTTGAATATCTGTACTTTCCAAAGAAAAATGGACAGGCACAGGCACTTGAAATATAACAGTCGAAAGGATTAACTTAATTTCTTCTCTTAGGGTTTTCATTTAGGAATGGTATGTGGAAAACTTTTACCTTGAATACTGTTGCTGAAGGGCTGGCATTTTCTTACAACAATAAAGTCTGTTTCTAAAGCTGAATTCTTATTTGCTTGACATTAAATACTTGGATAACTAGTAAAATGATTATCTGATTTTATATTGGCCATTCTGAATTTCCTTGTCTAGTATCCCATCCTTAATTTTTTAACCGACTGTTGATTTAGATAGACTGTCATTTTTCTGCCATCAATGTAGCATAGAAATGTAGTATAGAAAATCTAAATTATACAATTGATGAAAAGTTTTTGGTGATGAGAGAACCTGTTTCACTAATGTGTTTATGTGGCCCTGGAAAACTAGTTTTCCTGGTACTCTGCTATTAATGTATTATTTAATGTGTAAGTCATTATTTTTTTTTCATCTTGATGACGCAACTTAGATAGTTGTTTCTATTGAAAGGGACCTTCCTCTATTTTGAGAAAACAATGATATTTATTTATTCTGTTCTTTTTATCAACAGAGAAAATGAGGTGCTAAAAGTGCAACTTAAGAAGTATGTAGGAGCTGTCCAGATGCTCAGAAGAGAAGGTCAAACAGTGGAAGGTAAGGATAAAATGAAGGGGGGGAGGGGGAATCCATGCACAGGGTTTGTTTTTCTGTATGCTACCATTGAGACAGAGTTTATTGGAGGCATAGGTATAGTAACTAAATGATGGAGATGACTCCTGGACTTGTATGAAAACTGACAGTGAAAGAATAGCCAGTGAACAAGCCATGTCTCTGGTTTACAGGAATCTGCATTTTTCTTTTTCTGATTGATCCTGGAATGGATCTCTGTAGATAACCAGCCACCCAATCCTGTGCAAACCCTGGTCCATAACCAACACTTCAGCCAC
The DNA here is from genome assembly GCA_009819775.1 of Phoenicopterus ruber ruber. NCBI lineage: Eukaryota > Metazoa > Chordata > Aves > Phoenicopteriformes > Phoenicopteridae > Phoenicopterus > Phoenicopterus ruber. Next base: position 8,611,754 of record CM020229.1, on the reverse strand, counting down.
ACAAAACAATCCTAGTGTGGCTAGGGACATGGTTCACGCTTCCACATGCTACCCAGTATGACATCAGCCTTCCCTGTTGGAAGATCACAGAATCACAGAATGATGATATCAGCATCTGAAAAGATGATATCAGAAGATATCAGCATCTGAAAAGATGACAGTTCTGTTTCTATGAGAACTCTCCCTGATGCATCTCTGACTGGGCTATTTGCTGTTGTGTGAACAGTTTTGTAATGCAGATTGATACCAAACAAAAAGAATGTTATGTGATGGCATATTATCAAATTACTGCTGAGTAGGAACAATCAAGAAGTCTTTGCTTTCCTTGCTGGGTCTCCGACAAAACAAATGAAATCATTTACATGAAAGTGGAGTTAGCAAGAGATCATTATAAGCCCTATTCATCTCTTCCAACCATGGTAGAGTAATATCTCCCAATAGTGAAAATAACATATTTGATATCTTTTCCTTTTGAGAAAAATACCGATGTAGATTTTTGTACTTACTTTTCAGAGTTTTTTCTGGTAGACAAAGTGGTCTTACTTTTTTCAATAAGAAACTTTCCAGAAAAAGCTATCAGATGAAAATTTAATTTTTAAAAAAATCTGTGAATTAATGTGATATTGGAACATAAGAATAATTATTTTGAGGAGAGAAAATTTAGTATCTCTAGATTATACTGTTAGTCTTGTTTTTGAGATCAGTGTTTGCAGACTGTTGAAATAGACTCTGTATTAAGACCAGACATTTCACTTTCTTTGCTAAGTTGCTCTGACTCTAATGAGCAGATTTTATATCTGAAAGATAACGAGTTAAGTTAGCAGCAGTGTTACCTGTTTTTCTTCAGTGGTCGGTGGTGATAGAAGTGTCCATGTCAGGGTGAATTGAAGTCTTGATTCTGAGTCATCTTCTGGTGGGACCTGTATTTCCACTAACTACAGAAGGTGTTTTGAGAGACGAGGTGGCTTTTCAGAAATTGGCACCATCTGTTTTGTTTGTTGTTTTTTTTTTTTTTTAAACTGTCAGTATTGTGGTCATATAAGTGGCTGTATGAATGAATACTACATTAATTCTGCTCTTAAGGGCTAGTCACTATACTTATCTGTAGTTTAAAAATTTCATTCACCCTTAAAAGGATTTTTGTTAGTGAGAACACATGTTTTTACTTCCGACTTTGCTGGAGTGTAGTGATTCATATTAAGAATTATTCACGAAAACCATCGCTTAAGCTTCTTATAATAGCAGAAATTATCCTTCATTAGATACTGACAGTTTCCATGATGAGTGTAATTATAGGAAAAGAAAAAAAAATATTCCTAGGCTAGCTATATTCTGCCATGTTAAAATTATGCAAATTAGTGAGTGATAAGAATAGAAACTGAGTAGGATGGTTGGATTTTATAGATGAAAAAGGGGGATGGAACAGTACCAACATTTCTAAAAATGAATACATGTATGCTTTATGCTAAAAGGATATTTTATCAAGCCACAGTAATTTTCTGTAATATTTATCATTAGTGACCAAAATAAATTTCAGCTACATGCACTATTTGTAATAATTTGTCTTATATTCTAAATTCACACATTGCATTTTTGTAAAACCAAATATTTTTTTTTCTTAGCTGCCATTGGAGATTTATGTGAAATTTTTAGTAGTACTGGGACCTCTGACTCAAAAAAGTACTTAAACATGTAAATAATCACTGAGAACTGATATGTTTAGCTACACTTCAAAAAAGGAGAGTGAAACAAAGAAAAGTTTTTTCTTTTACCAGATTTATAGAAACTATTGCACCCATGGTTTATATACATAACTTGCAGTATCTCATCGTAGGCATTCATATTTTTCAGATGCGAGCCTTCATAATTAAGAATGTTTGCATTATTAGAAAGAGCTATTGTACTTTTCAGTACATATATCATTGTATAACTTAAGGCAAATTATTGAATTCCAATTGTGGTATAACTTAAAGTGACTGTAACAACTTGTCTTAAGTCATTTTGTTCTTAATTAGCTTACATGCTTAAAAGGATTACAGAGTATATTTACAAGACCTGTTTTATACTGTGTTCTAAGATTGTGATGATTTTGTGAAGAATATAGGATGAAGAAACTACTGTTTTCTCTGCTTTTGTCATTTTAATTTAAAATTCTTGTTGCTTTCTTACATATTAATTTACACACTCATAGGTTAAGGTTCTTGACTTCTACCTAGCCTTACATGTAGACAGGGACATAGAGTTCTGATCTTTTAAACTTGGAAAACTCCCACCTGTCCTGTTTTGCTGTAATGTTAGGAAATTGTCTTCATCAGGGAGGCATAAACGGTTGCATACATAGGGCAGCAGTGAAATTAGTTGTATCATAATGAATAATTTCAGTGATGATTAATCTTCTTCCAAACGGTATCAAAACAAAAGTCTTAAATGTATGGTAGATTTGAGAACACTATGTGTTTAGACTTTCTGTGAAACTATTTTGAAAGAGTCAAACTAAATTGAGCTTCTGCTGTTATTTTTATGACTATAAATAGAGAAGAATCTACAAGTTTGCTACAATAACCAGATCAGATGCTATTGAGTATGGCTTTTAAATAGTTTCCTAAAATAATAAATGAAACTCAGCATAATACTTTGCCTTGTGATGACGTAAAAACACTCAGCAAATGTGATTATAAGTAAATTGCCGAAGAGTCGGAACTGTGTTACATTCAGAATATCATACCAGCTTTCAAAATGGAGTGATCACTGCCATAGACTGAGCAGTTTGATATTGGTATTTAAATATTTAATAAATGAGCATCCTGATTTCTCAGCCATCAGCAGGATTTGGATGTGTACCATTTTTCAAACCTGCTTAGATACAATAATATTATGTATATGAAAATGCTGATCTTAGAGGTTTCTGGCTGAAGAACCTCAAGCAAGATTTACCAAAAATAGCTCTTAAAATAGCTTTCAAAATTCACTTAAAATAGTAATAAACTTCTGAATGTATATATTCTTTCTTGAAGCAAAAATCAGTTCCCAGGCTGAAGAGTAGTCAGATGAATTAGGGTGTCTTCTATCTACCTTATAGTGGTTGTATATGTAGTTTACATTTTGAAAAACGGTGAAAGCATTTGTTAAACCTCTCTCTTATTAGGGCATGTTTACTTTTTATGTGCTAACTTGTTTTTTTAGAAATTCATGATCTGTGAGGAAAAGTTGAATTGGACTTCGTGTAACTTGGAGAAGAGGAGACTTACTTAGAATAGGCCTTAAAGTGATCATCAAATACATAAATGATAGCTAGGAACAGGAATAGAATAAACTGTAGCTTTCATTCACTGTGGATAAGAAAAGAAGTAATGGGCTTAAATGGCAGGTGAAGGAAGTTTGATTAGCTATCAAGAAAACCTTTCTAAGAAGAATACTTAAATTTAAATAGACTGTGCAAGGAAGCATGAAATCACCATTATTGGAGGTTTATAGGAATAAATTAGACAATTAACTGTCAGGAATGAAATAACTACAGCTGATTCTGCTTTACGCAAAACCATGAAATGCTAGATGAAGTATGGAATGTCCATTCTCAGCCCTGTTTTCTGTAATTTCTATGATATGTAAGTAGTCTGTGCAAGTAGTACGAAATGATATTTTGGAAGAGAAGTAGAAAAAAAGACTTAGAAGAGAAGCGTAGGCTTAGTTTTCAAAGGCTTTGGGTAGGAATTGCAGTTACTACCTATTAGATAGTTACTACCTATTAGACTACAGATATTAGATAACTGTAGTCATAGAACAAGCCAAATGCTTTTAGTTTGCATTTTTTTTCTGTTGAGAGTATCTGTCTAAATATTGTGCACAAGAAAGCTCCCTACAGCATTTATATTTTAGTACTTGTAGTACTGTTCAATATTATATCCTATTTTGATGCTTTTAATAACTGTTTCTTTTAGAGCTATTACTTCTAAACAGGTTGTCTTAGATGTTTATGTAATTTAACATTTTAATTTGAGGTATCTCTTTGTTTTAGTTCTGCCAAACATTTGGAGCACTGATGGTGAATTTACTATTCCAGAGCAAAAGCAAGTAGAAAACAATGAGGAGCTAGCCAGCTCTTATGAAAGAAAATTGATTGAGGTAAAGTTTGTACTGAACAAATTTTGCGGAATCATAATTGTAACATAACATTTGAAGCTGTAAATAGTTTCTTTGCTTAGTTGTTATTTTTTCCCCCATTAGCATAGAAGTCAAGTCTGATTTTTGTTTGAAAAAGAAAAAATTGAAAAATTTAATTTTCAGGCTTCTGTGGTTAAAATACAAATTTGTTCGTTCAACTTCAAGGCATATTGAAGCAATTCAGATAATTAAAAATACTTTTCCTAACAAGGGTACGCATTTATACTTTGATTTTAAAATGAAGTTTTTAATAAATAAACAAGTTCCTTAAGGTTATAACTGATGGTGGTGAAGTTGAAAGCATCACAGACAATAGGTTTCAGGTATTGTATAAGTTACAGTACACAATTACAGGCATTGCTGTTTTGTCAGTTGAGCTTTAATATGAGAACATACTGAAATCTGTAGCTTTTTCTGTGCTTTTATACTGTTTTCTGATTGCCAAACTGTGTTTCATTTTTGTATTGCTTTACCATGTAGCTTATTGAATGCTGCAGTACAGAAACGGATGATGGAAGCTACTAGTTCTGTTGATAACGACCATGTTAGAAAAAGTTCTTAATGCAAGATTCACTTTTAAGACTAATGTAAAATTCATTAAAGAAAAAAAAAAAGAAAGATTAGGGTTTCATCCTAAATTTAGATACAAATGATTTTCCAGACAAAAGTAATGAAATTTAATATCTAATACCCCTATCTCCTATTAAATATTAAATGAACATTTTTATAAAAAGTAAAACAATTCTCTATGTCTTTCTCTGGCCCCAAATACTCTGAAATTGGATACTCATATTAACTGATTAACATGAAGATGACTAAAAATGCAGGTCATGCATCAAAGAGATTAATACAGTTCTTCTAAAACATTCATACTTGGTTATCCTTTTCTCATAGGACCATGTGAAACTAATTCTTTCCCTAATGTATACCTTTGGTTGGGTTCTTCTGACTCCTTTCCTCTGTTCTGTACCTATCAAAAGAATATCTTGATTAAGAACACAGGTAAAATCTCTTTCAGCTTTAAAAGCATCCTCCTTAGTTCCACTAAGTTTGTTCTGCATGTTCAGGAATTTGTTGCTAACACTTCTGAGTTTGTGGAAGACACTGTTAGCAGTAGCACTCATGACACAGGAGTGGATGTAACCACTGGAAAACCTTGTTGCAAATCACATCCAGAAGAGGAAGTCTCACTTACTAGTCTCTAACAGTATCTTCACATACTCAAAATAGGATGTAACCCCTGTAACAATCCAGATGTATTTACCAAAAGTCATTACTCCTTTTCCTCTCCACAAATGAAAGATGTGAAGTCTTATTTTCAAAGGTTAGTCTGTGTTGTGTTCCAAATTGAGGACTAGATTAGAAACCACTCTTGAATGCTGTTCTGGCAGTTCCATTCAGCTAGATTGGGTCTGAAAAGTGTTCAAACTGTTATTTTGTGTCTAGCAGACTATTTCAACTGAAGACAAAGATTTCCTTGAATTTCTTGGTAGCTGATCAGCATATTGAAGTCTCCCCACAGAGAAATGACTAGCTGTCAAGAGAATAAAAAAGAATGGTTCTGCTGAGTAATTAGATTCTTTTTTTCTGTTTTTCCATTGGAAATTATTTTGTTCATAATAATATATTGAAGAAATTTTCAGTTTCTTACCATATTTGTAAAAAAGCTTGTATTTATCGAAGTTCTTTAATTATGATCTGTAAATCGGTTGATTTAACTAAGTGGATAAAGAAAAGTTGCAACTAAAAATTCTGAAGGAGTAAAGAAACTTAAAGAAACTTTTTACTGAACATTATGCTTAAAACAGTGTTAGAGAAATTTTTGTAAAAATTCTGCATAATTTTTTTAATAGTGTATTTCCTTAGAAATAGTAGTTAAACATCTATCTAGTTACCACAATTTCTTCTGAACCTCCAATTTGAAGCTTGTTGGGATATTGATAGGTCTTTGGATACCTCTAGCAATGTTTTCCAATGTCATATGCTTTGGGACTAGAATGCTGTTTTGTTTTAGAAGAGAAAGTAGGTCGATTTATACAACTCTCAAGCCATTAATAATAAAGTGTGTTTAAAATCATCATAAGATATGTTTTGGGCCATTGCTATGTGTTGTTAGCATAAATCTGCTGTACGTAAGGTAAAAATACATTTCATTTGCTTTGTCCTGCTTATGTAAGGTTTGTCAGAGTGACATCACCAGAAGTTTCCTGTGTTACACACTGAGGGAGAGACAAACTCTTCATAGTTTGCATTGCAACTAAGCTCAAAATAAGCAATTACTAAAGACTTGCTGACATGTCAGACCTGATATTGCTAAGGATTTAAAATGAAGCAAACCAAACAAAAAACCTAAAACAATTGGGGTGGCTGTACATCTTTAAAAGACCTGTGGTCAGATTGTTATCTGTAAGACGATATTTCCAATTGGTCTATTCTTTCTTTTTGTGGCTGTAGACCAGTAATGAACTAGTAAACATACCTAATTAGAGAGAACATGACTTCAACTTTCTTTGCAGTTTCAGCCTTTGATAATTTTGTATTTTAAGAGCAATTTTAGTGGTGGTCTTTAACTTGCATTTCATCAAAGTTAAATTGTAGGTTATGCTCATGATGTACTAAATTGTATTATGAGAGAGTTCTGTTGAAGGCTTAATAAATGACATTGAATTTTCACTTTCCTGGCATTCCTGTCAGACTAGGGAATGAGGAGACCAGCTCCTCTGCTGGAATAACAAACTTTTGATGTACCAAAACTGGTATGACAATATATTAATGCCTTATTGTTCTGCAGAAACACTTAGTCTTACAGGAATGTTGGAGATAAACCAACCAGTTAAAAAAAAAAAATCCTTTCCAACTCTCTAAGATTTTCCTTGTAGAAGCCTGTACAAGAAACGTTTCTAGGAGCTGGAATTTTTCTACATAAATTAACTAGGAATTGCTCAGTTTTTAAAGTAAAATTCCATAGAAACCTGCAGTTTGCCTTTCAATGAACTTGAAAATACTCTTGTACCTTTTCCTAAAGCTCACAGACTTAACTTTTTATGTGGTAGGTGTACTATTGTATTTTTATGCCTAACAAATTGATCTCTGAGCATTTGGTATGTGAGGCTGGGAAACTTTTTCTGACATGGAAGGCGCATATGCTGATCACGTGAACTCAAGATGTGAATCACTTTGTTCAAATAAGAACACTCAGTAGCTTAGATTTGAGAGTTTATTTCTGAACATCAGATATTCATGAGATCTGACATCTGTCAAAAAGGTTAAGTTTAATGTTTTTTTAAATTCCTGACAAATTATGCAGCTCTTCTGAAGAGTTGAATTGTTTCAAACATTTGAAACAATATCTACGAAAGGTAATTTTGGATATTAAGCCAAGCTTGCACCATTCTGGAGAGTTTCACTTTGTGAATTTTCACGCCTTCTGTTCTTTCTTGTTGAACAAGTAATTCGTCAGCCAGTTGCATCCTGAGGCCTCAAAAGCATGCTACTGATTATTTTTAATCAAACTGCCTTCTATATTTTTAACTTTAATCTCCTCAATTTCATTTCAAAGTGCTCAAATGACTTTAAGCTGTATTGAGGGGGGTTTTTGAGCCAGCAATTACACAAAAAGAACAAATTATGGCATGTATCACTGTAGTTGGGTAGGTGGCTTTTTTAAACACTTTTAAATATTTAACCTTTCGATGTTTTGGTTTGGGTTTTTTTGGTAATGAAGTAAGGAAATAGTATAAGATCATGTGAAAAGCAGCTGTGTGACTTTCTTTAAGGTTCTTTGTGCTGCTGTCATTGTTAGTAAATGGAAGTTCAAAAGATAGCTTTTCAGTCTTAAAAAATCTGGAGATATATTGTAAGTTAATTTTGCTCAGATTTATTTTTTACCAAGAATTTTTCAGTAGTATGCTATCAGATATTTAAAGTTTCTAAATGTTGGAGGATTTTCAAATGTGAGAATGTGGCTTTGTTCATGATGCAATATGTGAATTTTGTTTTGTTTTTTTGTTACAAAATCCCTTCTCACGTAGTAAGCTATCTAGTCAGGGAAGATACCTTAAATCACTAAAAGCTTTGCCAAAAAGTCTCAGCATCTTTGTAGAATTGTCTCTCAGTTTAGCATAACAGGTAACAATATACTGTAATGAATTTCTTTACTATGTCCTGAATTGAGATCCTGAAGTGGGGAATTTTGATGATATAGCAATTTTGGTAATGTCTGCATAAATCATCTCTTTAACATGAGATGATTATGTGGAAAGGCTGTGACAGCCACAGAGCAGCCTAGTTACCTGCTTAAAAAAACCACAACTCTGACTACCAAGAATTGTTTGACTGCTTGTGGTTTTTTTTTTTTCATGCTTTTCTTCTAAAAATCATTTTGATTTCTTCTTTTATTACTTTTGATCCCCAAGTGATTCTTCAAACTATTGGTAAACCTAGAACCTTTCACTTTATTTATGTGCTCTTACCTGTTAATGATGTTCTAAGACAAGAATAAAAAGAAGCCTTTGTTTAAGAAATAAACTCTGAAATATTAAATTACTTAGTTCAAAACTTCTCTGAGCACCATTTCATTGACCTACATGACCCATTCTATTGGAAATCAATGAAGATAAGTTTTGTGTTCTTTGGCAGGATTCTGTAAAGACATGGATTTTTTTTTTTTCTCCTCCTAGATATTAAAATGCCTACCAATACAATTATTAAATAATAGCACTTGTTTGCTTAGATTTAACATTTTCTCATAGGAGAGAATTAAAAAATAGCCTTTTGTGAAACAAACAAACAAAAAAATCTTTGGCTTTTGTTAGCATTGAATAAACTGCAAGTTTGGTCTCTTCTGTTTGTATCTCTTCAGTCATATTATTTACTGACAGCCACTTTATTAGCGCACTTGCATTCAGCATGAGATTTCATTCAGCAAGCAAATGAGATCAGTGCATCAGTGGACAGTGATACTTTTGGAAATTGTTATTTTATTTTCTTATTAAAAGTTCTCAGCATGCATGCAGCCTTGCTATTAAATGTACTAACATGTGTTTGAAGTTGGTGTAGAAAACACGTCTTAAATTAGTAAATTGGTCAGCACATTTCTGTGGAATCACAAGCCCTTCTGTAGCTTTTGTCAGTTAAACTATTACTGAAATAGTGAGATGTAATTTCATCTGGCCCGTGCACTTTGGCACAAGGGTAGCCTTTTTTTTGCGGTTCTTAAAAGAATTTGTCTTATTTCATAAGAATTGTGAAATATGCTTTTATATATGTGTATTTTTATTTTCTCAGTAAGAATTTATGTCCAAAAAAAAAAAAATTTGGATAAGCTGTTCACTCGCAAGGGTGCACAATGCACAGTTTAAGTTACTAAGTACAATAGTCCTAGAAGTGAACTGGCAAGAACTATTTTTTGTGAAACTCTTGAAATATATAGTTCTCTGAATGATGTGTATAGCATCTCTCTCATTGACAGACTAGTCCTGGCTGAGTAAGATGAACAGTTTTCTGAGGCAAGAATCATGCACCCATGAATCACAGCGCACTTCATCAGTGATCCATTTGTTAATGTGCGCATTGGTCAGGTTTTTTTATTTTCTTTACAAACAAGCTTATTTCTGAGTTACTGCTGTTTATATTCAGTTAATGGTAAATAACTGTGGTAAGTGTTAAGCTGTCTCTTCTGCAAGTTCTACAAGGTAAAAACTGTGGCATTTACAGTGAACCATGGCTGTTTCTTATCTTACCCGGTGTATTTTAACAGTTACAGGTAACTGTTATCAAGTCAAGATTTCAGGAAGAGCTAGTATCTTTTGTTATATCAAATCACATACTTGGGGAAAACATGGACGAAGTTCTTCAGGTTAAACACATGCTATGGTTTATGTTGCATCTTTGGCAGCAATATCAATTTAAGCAGCCAATTTATTGCTCGCATTCTGCTTCTGTATCACAGGGCACTTACCCCACAGTTGTAATGGAACAGTAGTTTCTATGTCCATGGTGCAAACTGGTTTGAGAACCTGGTTTGGCTTAAAAAATATTTTCAAGGTATTTTCATTCAGATCACTTTCCCCATCTGATTGATAGTCCTGCACGTAGTGTAGATGGAAATGAATGGACATGAAGAACAGCAGTATTTTGTGATCACTGCTGAAGATTTCCGTATTGTAAAACCCTGGACACAGCAAACACCAAGGTGCATCTAAAGGATGGCAACAACTGCTGAATATGTTACCTAACTATGTTAATCTATCGTGATTTAAAGGAAAAAAGGAAGGTTAGCAGCTTAGGAACAGATAGTTAATAGCAAGGGCATAAGTGACAGCAAATCAATATCTGTGGAATAGTGAAACCACAGATTGACGTGACTTTAAGCAACCCTCTCCCAGGAGGGACTACTGGGGTCCAAAAGGTGTGGCTGATAGTGTGGGAAGTCTTTTTATTGTTGTGGTCCAAATATGGCATGTGAGGGATAACAGAAAACTGATGAGCAAGAAAAGAAACATTTCTATTATGCTTTTGTGGTTCCACAGTCCTTAATAAATACTGGATCCATACACTGTGAAGTCAGCTGAGCTCACCAATTGGTTTGGATTAGGGGTGGAACCACAATTGCATTTGTGTATCTAAAGTATAAAATTTGTACCAGTCTGTGTTGGATCTGTGCAAGTTATGGGAGGACAGTTAATAGCTGTTGTAGTGTAAAGCCTGCTAGGTAAAAATTAATCTGTCAACATTTTTTTGAAAAAATTTAAATCATCAAAATGACTTACACTAAATAATGTTTTGTGGCATGTGAAATTACTTTTTTTGAGTACATGATTTTTAGTATCCAATAATAATATTAATTTAATTCTAAGTCTTGTTCTCTTGGAGGTGGGCTATGGAATGTTTATGAAAAGTGGTGTCCTGATAGTAACTGTGTCTCTGTACTTCATTGCTTATGTCAGATTATCCTTATCATAGAATCATGAATGCTGGTTGTACATTCGAAGTTTTGTGTTAGCTCATGAAGATAATCCTACTGAAGGGATAATGAGTTGCAATTCAGAATAGCTTTCTCAGCACAGTAGATGAGGTGAAACCTTTCTCCAGGTGTGAAATGAGTTAAAAGGCTCTAGGGAAAGATAATAATGGTGCTGTTTAGAGATTTGTTTAGATCTTTGTTGTTTAGATCTTTCGTCTTGGGCTTTGGCTTTTGCTATGAGGATACATGGAAGGATGCAGCAGCTAGAGACATGCTAATTTTTGTCCCTGTTATTAACGTTTATTTTATCCCTCGTATTAACACTTATGAAACTTACCATCCTGTGTATCTGATTTTGCTTTTGCTGGTTACTTTCATTTTCCCTGGCCAGGCACAGGTTTTGCCAGAGTAGTTTTTTTCCTGTTCAATGTGTTAGTGCTCTTTTGTATGTCAGGATTGATCTCTGTAAACACTGGTAGTACTGTACACAATTGACAAGGACTATGAAATATTGCAAGCATTAATATGTAGTTCATCTAATGTGCACAGTTCCCAGTCTATTTTGAGTTGAAAGCTACAGCTTATTTTCTTCTTGTTGGTTTTGATGAATTGTGATTTGTGCTTACCTTATGTAGCTATAGTAAAAAACCAACCTACCAAACACCCAAAACCCCAAAAATCCACACCACAAAACAAAATAAAACAAATCCAAACCAAACCCACCAAAACTCAACCCTATTCTTAAATGGATCTTTCAGTCTGCCTTGAACCAAATAACTTGCTTGCAGATGCAAATGTCAAGAATACAAAAAAGAAGTTTTGAAAAAGAAAGCAATGACCAAGCATTTTATGGCTGTATCAATAGATTTGTCTGAACTATCTGCCATTTTGAGTTTTACTGTTTTTCACGTGTAGAAAAATGAAATTATTAATGTTTAGTAGGATACCTGCTCTTTTTTGAAGACCTTTGGCTTTATTTCTGTTGGGGAAAAATGTAGAAGAATGTTGATTTTTGAAAAAGGGCATCTTCTCATGGAAAAAATACACCCGTGCTTCCACTGAGAGCAAAAGGAAGCAACTTACAGTTCTGTCTAGAGTTTCTTGGGAAATATGTTGTTTTGCATTTTGTGACAATTGGGGAAAAAAATGCCTATACCTAACAAAAAGTCATTAATTCAGATTTGGCTCGTGCACAAACTTTTATGAATTTTAGCTGCAAATTATATTAAAAAAAATCTGAGTTCCACTAAAACACCCCTTTAAAAAACCTTATTATTTTTTTCTTGTTGCAAGTTCTTAAAAGTCGGTTTCTCTACTCTATAAGCATGTCCTTCTAAGACAGATTGTATTATTCATATGCTTAGTGAAACATTCCTAGCACGTTTTAAGTTAACAGCTTAGTCCTTTGCTGTGGAAAATTAAGTGGTATTTACTTTAGTCATTTCTCTGGAGACTGCTCTTAAATGTGGTCATGCTGGACGGTATAGCTGCAGTGCTGTCAGGCAGCAGGACATTTTCTTTTGACAACAGGTCTTTAGAGCTCTGTTAGTGTGGAGTCTAAATATTTTATGTTAGTCTCACTTCCCCTTCGTGATGAGGATTTGGGCTCTTTAAGCGTGCTTTCTGATATGACCAGGACCAAATCTGATTGATCATCTGGCCAAGGGAAACTTAGCTCATTTGTACTTTAATTTTCTGCTTTAAACATATTGTCATGGAAAAAAACAACCGTGAAGATGATTGAAGTCCCAGTAGGGAAAATCATTGCTTAAGCTTCAATGTGGAATGAATAAAGGAAGATGTAATGACATAAAATGTAACTGAAAGGATATAATTATAAGGAGACCTCTTTATTGTTTTTAGCAGACCTTGATGCAGGAAAAATTAGAGGAACCTAAATTAATATTGTTATTCAGAAGTATATCTCATCACTCCTTTTGATTTACTGTGATAGTAATACATTTTTCTTTGACAAGAAAAAGTACTGAAGTAACTTAATTACTAATAAAAGTGATTTTCACAATTGGCAGGCACGTACCTGCCAATTTGTCCTTTTGATAATATATTAACTAGTGATTTGATGTTTTATTTGCTGTTATATTTTCTTTTTATTATTTAACTTTGCTAAGGACACTTATAAATTTTTGTTTTACTCCCAGTGTTTTAAGAGAGCTGTAGAATTTACATATTAATCGAGTCTGTGAGTAGAAAGTTATTTCAAGGACATCCAAATTAAAGGGAGAGAAAACAGTCAGATATTACATCAGATAGTTTGGATTTTGTTCTTCTGATAGAGACAGACACTGAAAAATCGAACATGATTTCAAATATGTAAGTTACCAAGTTTTGCATCCATTCATAAATTTGTATATTGCTTTTGATAACCAATCAACTAACTATCAGTGCTACAGTTTTCCTCTGTGCATTTGCAACTAGTAGCACACTGCATCTTTTCGTATGTGAAATACAAGGAAGCTCTGCCTCTCAGCCCAGGCTCTCTGTAACTAACAATGACCTGCTAATATTATCTTGAATCAGAGAGGGGCTTATGATATTCTTAAATATTACACCACTCACTTTGAATTGAGGGATTAAGCTAGTAGGGAAAATAATTTATCCAGAGTTAATGACATTATATTATTACTTTATCTAGTAAAGTTGGTAATGCTGTTTGGTGCGTAAATGTTTGTAATTTATGAAGCAAAACTGCTTGCTACTGGCACCTACTACGTTAGTCATAATGCAGAAGTTCATGTGGATTTAGATATCCCTTGTTTTTGCAAGATGAGCTTACTAATTACTAATAAGCGTTTGAAGTCAAAGAACCTTTTTCATCAAGGCTGATGTTGAATTAACAATTGAGATATGAATACATAGTGTCATTAATTGATAACATGGAAGTCCTAATGTTCTGATTTTTATCAGGAGGAGCGAGAAGAGAGTCTAATTAGGAGGCCAGGAAGTTCATTTTTCTAATGGGATTAAGTGCAACAGAAATGCTTGACAAGAACAAAACCAAAAGCAGTAAATTAAAGGTGCTTTAGTACTATAAATAATAATAATAATAAAAAAGCTTTTGGTTGTTGAAACTATATTAGTACTACGTTAAATCTTTGCACTTCAGAAAGTGAGGAGTGAAACTAAATGGTAACTCAGACGGGTTGCAAGCTTTTTTTATTGTGATGTGTAAGATAAAGCGTCAATATTGATCTAAAACTGCTTACATAATCAGGCAAACAAATAAAAATGTTTACCTGTTTGGGTTTAAATAATCACTCTGAAATCTTTAGCTTTTGTACTTCCTGATAGTCCCGTTACAAGGAAAGTTTGTTGTTAGTTCAATTACTGTTACTGGTTTTCAGCTTGTAATTTGCTGAGCATTTCAGAATAGTTTCTAAATTCAGAATTAATGAGAGGTATCAGTCTAGACAAATCATATCTGGGCTCAGTTCAGCTCTTTTTGCCTATATGCCACACTGATGAATTACTGGATTTGAAGGACTCCCTCTAGTATAAAAAGAAATTGTAAAAGAATACTTGAAGTTCAACTCGGGTATAATTATTTTTATTTTTTATTTTTAATCAGTGATGTCAGCTCCTAGCTTGTCAAATTGAAGCTGTTTTTTCTGTTTGCTTTGATTATGTGAAGGATACAGGCTGTCTGGAACAAAGCACTAAATTAAAAGCAAGCACTAAATTAAACAAATTGAATTAAACTGCTTTATCTTGGGGAACTTCCCTGGGGAAGAGGGAGAAGGCAGAGTGGTAATTCAAGAAAAGGTAAGCATGAAATTCATAGAGAGTAGTGAACTGCCTCCAGAAGGGAAACCATGAACGCTTAAGAGATTTGGTAGTAGTCCAAGTCCCTGTGCTATCGTTGAAGACAGTGGATTGATATTCATCTTATTCAGCTGTGCTTTCACAATGTTACCCCATTGCCTCTACTATTTTCCTAGCTTTGGATGGCTATATGAGGAGGCATTTCAAGAGTTGCTGTAACCTGAAAAACATGTTTAACAATATTGTTGTGGTAGCCTGCTATGCCCACTGGAGTGGCCAACCAGTCACTGCTGCTGTTTTCATCTAACTGCTTCTGTTAAAATTGTAGCTTTTCTTGCTCTGCCCTGGCACTGCTCATCTGGTGCTCCACCTCTGATAGTGGCCCTCATCAGTATTCCTTTTCTTTAATACAGGAGTCATATAGGGAGGATTTACTTGGAAACTTCTAACAGTGGGTTTTTCTGAAGAGTCTTTCTTTTCCCTTGAAAATAATTCTACAAACCCTTTTTATCTCAAATTTCTTTGGTCTGAGGCTACAAGTGGCATTATTGGTTCAAGACCACTCCCTTGCCAGGTACATTATGTACTGATGGGTCATCCATCATAATTGAAACTTTCATTCAATTTTATAGTATAATGGTTCCGATAGGAGTAGCTGAAAATCTTACTGAACGCAGATTTTAAGTTTCTTTTAGCCTTACTCCCTGTTTCTGCTAGTTTCCCCATCACATTCTCTTCATGATAACATGTTACTGCTACTATTTAGACCTTTGCTATTTGGGAACCCTTGTCCTTTTGGAGTTCTTCCCCCGTAAGCTGTAGGCTTACACTTTACTTCTGTGTAAAAAAAATTCAAGAGCTCAATATAATCTTTAACCTTGATTTGAGTTTTACTGTTTCTTGCTTGTCTTGACAGGGAACCAACTTAAACATAGTTTGCTCTGTAAATTGATACACTTTTCATCCTTGTCATTCATCTAGCCCTGTTCACTTTCATAAACATCCTGTGTCAATTGGTGCTTTTTTGACACTTTGACTCAAAAATGGAGAGCGCAGACATAGCTAGACTTGGTGTCCAAAGAGGCCACACTTGAGGCCACACTATTTACCTATGCACAACAGCTTGTGCCACAGTGTAACTGTGGTATTTATGCTCCTTTCACCCTTGACAGATTTGCCTGGGATAAGTGGACTTCTAGCTCCAATCCTATTAAAACTCCCAAGTAAGAGTGGAGAATATATTATGAATGAATTATTGATGACAAAGTTTAATGCAGTTTCTGCATTTTGTATTATTCCTAGTTCAAACTATTGTGATTAATTTTTAACTGTTGAGTGCTGTGTTCATCCAAGAATTAAACTGAGGACAAAAGTTCATAGGTGTTTTATTAGAATCAGTTGCCATATGATCTCCTCTGATAGGAATAAAATTGGACATAGAGTTGTATTTTGTCCCATTGAATTCAATATCAAAACCTACATTTCAAGGCATGAGTCAAAATTATTATAATAGTGTCTGTTCTTAATGGTCACTTCAAACTAATGCATGAGCAATGAGATGCGCTACTTGGAGAGTATGGTAAAATAAAAAATCTAAATAAAAGTTGATACACATGTAAGAAATTACATAGTACCTTTTTTTTTTTTTTTTCCAGTTTAGAGCACAGTTATCTCTTGGCTTTGTTTTTCAGGTAGCTGAAATGCATGGGGAACTGATTGAATTCAATGAGAGGCTGCACCGTGCTCTGATGGCTAAAGAAGCTCTTGTGTCTCAGATGAGACAAGAACTAATTGATTTGAGAGGGCCGGTAAGTGTTTGTTTATTACAATGTAGAATACCAGTCTGGAATAAGCGCAAAACCATTACTTGTGATGAAATAAAACATATATTAGGTTATAAGAAATAACAGCTAATAACGCATCTGTCAAGAACACCTTACTTGATATTTTTGATAGTGTTTGATTCTCTTTAGCAGAATTGAGTGTAAAATAGGTATATTCAGACAATAAAATTGTTTTCTACCAACTATTGCTTCACTTTGGCTTTTTGTGTTAAAAGAAAAGGTTGCGTTGAAATCTGAAAATGAACAGGGGGGAAACAGAAGGAGTCAAGAATGTTCCTAATAGTTGTCCATCTTCTGAGGGAGGCATATTTTGTTCATATGATTACGTGGTATTGCTCCTTACTTTTTTTGTTTGCAGTGGAAGCATTCATTCCTATTTTGTCATAACATTTATGTAAAGTGGCTGATGACAGTTCTGTGTGCATTAGTGAAGCAGGATTTCACCTATAATTTTCAGCCTTTTAGATGGAAACAATCGCATTATTGTGTTAAGAAATGACAAATGATAAATCACATGCATATTATAGCTGTACTTTCTTACTCAGAGATTTTGGACTGTATGTCCTTGTTCAGAGATTTTGTTTTTAACCATGTATCTCCATATCCTAATCCAGTAGTTAGATATTGATACCGTATTTTAATGTATCAGATAGCGAGAGAAAACTAATTCCTAAAACTTCTTAAGAAGTGGAAGTGGAACTATATTTTTAAGGGCTAGCTAAATGCTAGCTGTTATTAGTTGCTATTGTTCAAAATGAAACTGTGAATTGAATACAGTCCTGAAGACTTTTGTATTATCCTAAGAAGTGGATGCATTTTAATTCTATATTAGTAAGCAAAACTCTGTGCTGATAGTCTATCTGTTAGTTAGAAGACTTTAATCAGAACTTTCAAAGGTGGTAAAGTGTGTAACTGCCAGAAATTGTAGGATATGAATATTTGATTCCCCCTTTGACTTGTTTGAAAATATCAGCCAAGTTTTTAACATTTTATTATTAAAATAGTATATCGTCTACAGTTTGTTATAAAAGTAGCTTCCATGATTCTTCACTGTCTTCTCTTTTCCTTTTAATGCTGATAATTAATTTTAATGGCTGTAATTTATAAATGTTTCCAATTATGTTTCCAAATTTCTAGTTACTGAGTTTTAGAACTTCTGCAACAAACAGAGGAATATTAAAACAAAAAGTATGTGCTTTCAAGGGTATAAGGAAGTACACTGATGTAATGTCTCCATCACTGTGTTTTGCATTACAATGAACAACACTTCAATTACCATCTCAAAATCAGTAACCAATCTGTTTCAACATAGATCTGCAAGCACTGGAGCTCATTAATGTCATCTTTTTTCTTATTTCCAAAGTCCACGCTCTGTTTTTGAGGTTTTTATGCAAAACTTTTACTGAAGTTAATTAAAATAACTATATATCTAGTGGTAGGATTTGTCAGGTGCAGGTTGTAGGCAAGATAGAAGAACGTCTGTTCTCTGGCACAAGAGCCCTGGAAAGCCAGGCTGTGTGCTGCTGCTGGAGGGTGGACTGGACTGTGAACAGACAACAGCTGATGGTGGTAATTGAGAGAGAGGTCATACTGGCCCTTCCCACCTCATTCCTCCAAAAAAGGGCAGCAGAGGTGTTCAGGACTCTGTATATATGCCCTGTATATATGCCCTGGAGCTGTCTTGGCTCTGCATAATTCTTTTCCTCTTTTCCTTTCTCTGGCAGGAATGACTTAGGTTTTGCTGAGCCGTATCATTTTAATCTTGGGAAGGCAAAATTCAGTTTTGTCTTGTGTGTTGGGAGATCTTGAGCTGGTCTGTCAAAACATCTGGGAAGTAGATTTTCTTTAGTCCCCTTTGAAATCTTACATTGCTTTGCAATAAATATATATTGCTTTACAATAAGCAATAATATATATTTAAGTTTCTTAGGCAGCAAATATTCTGAAAACCAGTAATATGCATGCAACATACATTATAGAGATACACTGAACCAATATTTAACTAATGTAGAAGCTGTTTCTGGAAGTTCACAACTTTTAGCTGTTTTTCTTCATCAAAACACACTAACTATTCTGGGTTATGCTTTAGATTTTACAATATTTAAAGGATAGACTTTATGTTTAACTAGCTTTAAAGTAAGGTAAAAAGTTATTGCTGTTTCAGTTCTAAATGCTCTTTCAATCTGGTTTTCTCACAACTGCTACTTCTTTTGGTTCTGCAGGTGTTAGTCCCTCATTGCCATCTTTATGAACTTTTGTAGCTATATAATGTTTTGTAAGAACACGGCTAAAAGAAAATGATCACGTGTCTTTCTCTTAATGGAATGTTGGTTGTAGAAGAAAGTGATCAGTAGGTTTTATATGAGTCATCTCTGCCCATAAATTGTTTATACACACGCTGTACTTTGTTTTAGCATACTTTGCTTATAAAGGCCTAATAATAATGCTTTTGTTCTGGGTTTTCTATACCTTTCAAAATTACATGCTTTTACAAATCCCAGTTTGTTTCTTTACAAAACTATAGCAAATTCTAACATGAAGAACTCGCAAGGGTGATATGTTCATAATCTTGTTGCACAATTGTTTGTTTTTCTTTTATTGTTTCTCAGTAATAGTTTTTATTGGCATTAAAGAAATTGAATGTTGGCTTGTAATTTCCTTATAATATTATGCTTTCTTAATAGAAAGCATAATAACCAGTGTGTGGGAATTATTTCTGTTTTGTAAATATAGGTCCCTGGAGATTTGAGTCAAACATCTGAAGATCAGAGTTTGTCAGATTTTGAAATGTAAGTTTCATAATACACATATTTTTCTCTTCATACTGTCTTTATCGGAAAGAAGAATAAGCAAACAGATTCAATAATTTGCTTTTCCTATATTATTTCCAATAACTGAATTCTCAGCTGTGGTGTTCCATTGTTAAAAAGTATGGAGAGCTGTGCAGTCCATACCCTAGTGTAGTTCTTAATAATGTTGAATGCAAAGAGTTTAGATTTATGAAGATTCTCTTGGAGTGCTCTTTTGGTGCACTAGGTCTTAGTATTCTAACAAAGCACTGAAAAGTTACTGTTTTCTGTTACTTTTGGGTTTGATAGATGCTAGATGCTATTCATAATGTGATGGACTTTCTCATTTTTACAGAATAACTCCTAATCAATGCATACAAGTAGTACTACAAAAAAACCCGCAAACAACCCAGTTGGTCATACCAGATCATTACAGAGTGTTGTGATTTGGAGTTTTGCCTTTATTAGTCAGACTAATGAATCTAACTTTTTGTGGATGAGGGGGTGAAAATCATAGAAATTTGGAGTTGAATTACAAAGAGTGGATGGAAATGGTTTCTCCATAATTGTGCAGTGCTCTTCTGTTATTTAATCAACTCAGGTTTTTGCCGAGTTTTGTGGACCAAGATGTCGATTTTGTTGAAATGAAAAAAAAAAAAAACCACAACAAACCAACCCAAAAAAACAAACAACAAACAAAATCCAAAAAACCTGCAAAGGGAATTGTTTCAGTGCTCTTTTTCAGTTATGTTAATTTTAGGGAAAACTTTTAGATACAGCAGTTATAAAAGGTTCAGGCAGAACTACAATTTTTCTGATACTCCATTTGAAATGTTAAGTTGCTTTGTTGATCGCTTTGATCGTTATCTAAATCACTGGAGGTAGTTGCTTTGCAATTCTTATACATAAATATGGTTCCCTATTTTAAGTTTTTCTCTCTCCTCCTCAGATCAAATCGTGCTCTTATTAATGTTTGGATTCCCTCGGTCTTTCTGCGTGGAAAAGCTGCTAATGCATTCCATGTTTATCAGGTAAGTGATAAGTCTTAACACAGATTCCCTGTAAAAGTTTCTGAATGAAATGGCACATTTTAATAATGTAAAGATCTCAGTATAATTTTATTAGAGATCAGTTAATGAACAGCAGCAGTAACTTCATATATATTCATCCATAGGATTGTGTTGATTATCCAAATAGCATATTTTGAAGGTTGGCTTTTAATAGTTTATGCTTTAAAAGCATCCTAATAAGATGACTGCATTGGCCGGGGAGTACAGCAATTCAATATTAATCAGTAATGTCTTCTTCAATATGCATGTACATATTCTATTTAAATTTTGGGGATATCAATGACCAGAAATGTTGCTTGACAGACAGACAGATGTGGCTTACTGTAGTAGCTCACTCAAAAACATTTTGAATGGTGCAACAAGCCTTCACTATGTGTCATTGGATGTGTTCATAGTGTGTTCTGCTTCAGCTGGGTCTGAATTTAGGGGTTTGCACTTTAGCCTGCCTTGTAGTTGAAGCATTGAAATCTTATATTGTTCCTTGATTCTTGGATTCTTGGTTTCAGAACAATGATACCCTTCATGGATAGAATGGCAGGGTAAACTTTAAACACTCTTTAATATGCTGTCTCAAGCTGTTTGTATTTCTTTATTTGTGGATTATTAGCAGCTGCAAAATTTTTCCACTCTTATTTCAGCCACATGTACTTAGCTCTGAACAAGATTTCTGAAGCTTTTTAACATTCCTCTCACTCTGAATGATGATTTTTTTAGAATTTTGAATCATTTATGAAGTGTTGGCAGATAGTTGAAAAATACAGGAAAACACTCACCTTTTGGCTAGTAAAAGACAATGAAAAATAAGACTTTAGCTAATGGAAGGAAAAGCTAACTACACTGAACAGTTAGTAATTTGTTCAGAAGCATTGAATAATCAATCAAATTCAGGTGCACAAGTGTTTGTGGAAATCTAGCTTATTGACAAGTGTGGTTATTTTTGTCTTTCTGGCTCTCGCGTATTCCTCCACTCTGCTGTCACTGGCTATGCATTCTCAAATCCAGACACCAGTCTGCTAACGCAGAAATTCTTAGAACCATCGGTATCCCACCCCACCACGTCTCTGTTACTCTAATGATGTTGCAGTTCTGTGACCACTAGAGGAGCTCTGGTTTCTCCTGCTTGTTTCCTAGGTTGCTCTCATTTATTCTTTTCATCCTGCTTTGTCATTTCTTAGGTTTCTCTTGTTCCTATCACCATGCACCATTTGCTTTCCACCCCATCCACCGTTGCCTCACCAGGTTGGTCAGCCTGTTGGCAAAGATGATCTTGTCCCGCTCTGTCAGGTGGATTTCATCTCTCCCAGCAGTCCTTGATCCTTGGAGACAGTTCTATGATCGTAAAAGCCAAATCTGTCAGTGGCACCTGCTGTGCAACCAGGTATTGATCCACAGGATCCACCTGCTCCTACGCAAACCTTTTTCCTGACAGGATCTAGAAGACCAGCTGGGCCCCTATGCGCTTCATCCTTGTCCCTGGTGCTGTTTAGTCGCCCTTGATGGTTTGGTAGTAGTCTTCTCTGGAATTAATATTGCTGCCTGTGTGGATGAGCAACAAAAGGTCATATTAAGGGGTACCTATCATGCACTGTTTAAAAAGCTTTGAATTTTAAAAGTTCAGTCTTTCTTCAAGCATTTTTACATCTAGACTGTTGATCAAGCAAAAGCTGGAATGTTATGTACCCCAGAATTTTCTTCTTTGTGTTTGTTGTTGTTTTTTTTTTCTCCTGAAGTTGCATAGAAATTTTGAGTTTCTGGCATATAACTACAAAATAAGAAAATTCCAGAAAAATATTGGGAATCTGAACAATGAGGTATTTTGTGGTAGCAACAATATGACACTTGAATTTCTACATTCTCTGACTTTTTTTTTTTGAGTTCTATCTGCGGTATGGATTGAAATGAAGGCACCCAGTGAATATCCCTTTAATTTTTAAGTGCAGTTCTGACTGTTTGGGCTTGACACACTTGTTAATGATGGTGAGAAATGACATGTAACAGTACTGTCTGTACAGCGTTAATTTTGTGTCTTTTTAATGTTACTGATATTTGCTGTTATGTGAAAGATAGGAGAGGGGGAATATGACCCAATAGTTGATCTTATCTTTTCCTGATACTCAGGAAAGCTTATGTGGATGGAATGAACATAGTTCCATGTTTCTTTCATATTTATGTGAAAAGTTAACATAATTTCTAGTTATCAAATCGTGGACATGAATTGTTGCAGTGGGAGACTTACTGCAAAGAAAAGCACTCTAAAATCTTTTCCGTGTAAGTTGTGAATAAGAAGTAAACTTAAACTATGTCATTCTCAGATGTGTTTACTAATGGTCTGTTGCTCACACAGGTTTTCCTCCTCATTTGATTGGTTAGTGAGAAGTAGAAACAAAACAATTGTTGCAACTGCTTGTGGATGAGCAGAGAGTTGGCAGCTCTCTGCAGCTCTTTAGTGAGAGGAGATGCTGTGATAGATGAAGGAATGGGAGGAAAACTGTCTTTGTATACAATTAAAGGTCCTTAAGTTCAATAGTAACGTTCTTACTCCATAGGGAGGCCATTTTGTTATTTAAAAAAAAAAAAAATGCTGCCAGTTTGAAGGTCCTCAGTGGTTAAATGGCCAGAAAAAATGTAAGAAGAAATAAAAGAAAAACACATGAGCACACATCTGTTTGAAAAAGGGTCATGGAGAATTTGCGTGTATTGTAAATAGTTGCATTTTTATCAACAATTCTGATTTTATTATTTGCTTTTTTAGTTGCATTCTCTTTGGCTGAATGGGAAGAAAGAATCCTTTTTTATTATTAAACTTGCTTTTGCATTTTGAGTTTTGTTAGTGTTGTTACTACTAAGACATGAACGAGAAACAGTTTATTTATCAGGTTGCTATCTAATATGGCAAATCTTTTTTTTTTTTTTAATTTTATTTTAAAAGTAATAAAGTGCTTTTCATTAAGGTATATTAGAACTGGAATAAAAAAACATTAATTCTTTGAAGAATTTTAATTTATTTTAAATTTTACTTGTAACTTGATATCAAACAGTTACTAAAGAGTTCAATACTTTTCATGCAGTTTGACTGTACGTGGCTATACAAATGGCATCATGAAAGCCTGGAAAGTATGCAGAATTCATATCTACTGTAGATGTTCTGCACATTCTTTTTCAATAGGAAAAATACTGAGATAAACTAAGCTTCCTAATTTATAAGAGATTCAGGGCTTTATCCAAAATCTGCTGAAGTGAGTAGAGGGTTAGATGTTGCTCTGTTTGCTTTGGTGAAGGGCCTAACTACTGTGACTTGAACAAAATTTAGGGTTTTTTATTGTGCTTTTGCACCTTATTTCTATTTATCATTGGCATGACATTTTAGAAAATATGTTATGCTGGTACAGAGTGGGTTTTAATAGACTTCATCCATTACTCATCATCAATGGAACACAAAGAACTTGTGATTGAAGGCTAAGCCTCTTGAGAAGAGGAAAAAAGGAAGCAAAATATTACCGCAAGATTCTAAAAGATTGAAAATTCTCAATTTACAAAATGACAATTTTGAGAATTTTGTTAAGTTCTTTATGTCTACAATGTATACTCATAATGTTGGGCATCCATAGTGTGCAAAATTCTGTTTATTGGTATAAGTATTTGAAAAATGTACAAGTTCTTCTGAATATGCTCTATTCATTATCTGTTCACACTAGCAATTTACGGGACATACGTAATATGGAAAGTCAGAAGCATCTATCTAGAATAGACATAGAATGTCTGTGGTCAGACTAGTTTGTCTTTAATTATAGAACAGCACAGAATATCATAGAATTCCTCTGGTGAACAGTTGTGTATTTGCTCAACTTTGTCTTTTAATATTTAAAAAAAGCGAGCAAGAATTACCTGTAGAAGTGACCTAAAACTTACATGATTCCTATTAAACTTTGATCTTGGCACCTGCTGAGATCTTTCCTTATTGAAGAGTACATTAATGGCGTTCATACCAGTTTTTGATCTCTGTAAAAGGAGTATGACTGGGAAGAGTATCTGTCTAGCAAATAACTTTGTTTTCTGCCACTGTGCACATGAAAAAAAGAAATTTTCCTAAATAGACATACACTCTGTAGCATAGCACTATGATGAAACACTTGAAGTGATTGCCACATCTCTGCTCAAATATGTAGTCATGTGCTTACTGAATATATATTCTGCATTTTATAGCTACCAGGAAAGCATTAATTTATAAAACTTCAGAATAGCCTCCGTAACAGCACTGTGCATTTATCTTGTTAAATCTCTGCCAAAACATGTGCTCCTGATTACAGGGAATTTGATTCAATGTTGAAATTGTGGAAGAGGATATTTACTAGGCTACCAGTATGTAATGAACAGACAAGGACTGGGAGTGACAATTAGGATAAATGACTGAGCTCATTTCTGAGAGTCCTCTTACTCATAATAAACATTATTTTCGCTACTTTATAATTTATTTCTCCAATGGCAAAAAATTAAAATGCATGTATAACTCTTTGTATCAGCTACATGAGAAATTGCTTGTAGTGTATCAATGTAAAGGAAAGTAGCAATATTGCAGAATGTTGATATTACTGAGATTATTACCAACATCTTTTGGAGTTCACATTTCTTTGCGGGTACTTGAGTAACCATAACTTGAGATGTAAAAACTGACTCTTGGTTGTGCTGGTTAATTCTGAGAAAAATATGTAAAATGAACTTTGGAGAAAGCTAAAGTGTGCCAATTGGAACAGGCAAAGTTTGAAACTTTGGGTTTGGATAAGCATCATTTTTAGATATGCCAAATACTTATAACTGTACTTAAAGCTAATTGGAAATTAGCCTTAAGATACTTAGCCTGCCTGAAAATTAGATCGTATGCATAGTACTATTAAGGTAAAATGTTGCTGCCAAATGAAGATATACAAAAGGGCGTGGACCTTGACCATTGCTTCTCCAAATGCAGTTCATGTAAATGTATTTCTAACATGGCATGATTTCTTCTGCATTTTCTGTTATTGGAAAGCTAAAGAGATTGTCCTCCTCTCCCCTCCTGTTATGAGCTACCTTGTTAACCTTTTCTGATTTGAAATTGTGTATAGAATTATAGAATTGTTTAGGTTGGAAGAGACCTTTAAGATCCTCGAGTCCAACTGTTAACCTATCACTGCCAAAATCTCTGGAGCATTTCACTTGATGGAGAGAGGAAGACAGTGTGCCAGTGGAGACTTGCTATGTCACATTTATTGTTGATGCACTTTAGAATTGTTGTGCCTCTTCTGTCCCTTTTTGCTCCTAAATGCGTATTTTCTAACAGAAAATCAACTACTGCATGCGTATCATGTGCCTTGGAAATGACCAAAAGAGGGTGGAAAGAATTGCAGAGCACCTCAAATAGTTTGGAAAAGTATGAATCTATCTGTTCCACAGTATCTGTCATTTTTTTTCCTGGACTTATGAATGCTTCTTAGGAATGCAAGAATTAGGAGAATTAAATCCGTGTAGCTGTGCCTCTTCGAAATCAATACCAATTTTGCATTTGTGCTTCTTAAACCAGGAAAACAAATGAATGACATGTTAATTTGCATATCAGGAGGGCCTGAGCTGGACAGGATAAGAATAGGCTCCAGCAGGAGTTTTGTTATAGTGCTTGCTTATTTATTTATTTATTTTAATTTAATGCAGATTTGTAATGCTGTTTTGAAGGATGTTTCAAAGCATTTCTTTGTGTATCATGTTAATATTTCGGTATGTTTCAGGTATTATGTTCAAAATCAGTACATCTTCCATCCTTCAAAAAACCCAGATGTTATTCTTCAGTGAATATAGAAGGAAAAGTTTCCAACTCCAGCATACTTGTCACATAGTTTCAACCATCAAATAGTTTCTTTAATTTCTGTTAAGGATTAAGTATTCTGTACAAACTCAGAAATAAGGCTGTGGACTCTGAAAGCAAGCAACATTTTATAATGAATCCTATTAGATGTGGAAATTTTAATCAGACCTCCGTATTTGTAGAGTTACACTGTACTCTTGCAGTAATGTTTAACTGGCAGCATTTACTGGTTATGAAACTTAAGAATTTAAAAAATAAGTCTAGAAACATTGCCAAATTTTATGCTTAATTTGAATGACTGAGTTCAAGGGGACGGGTGTGAGCAGCAGATTAATCAGTGCTCATAGCTTAGCACTAACTAATACTGCCTTAAAAATTAACAGAGCCGTAGACTTACATCATTCAACTGTGGATGTTACAACAATTAGATGGTGTATAAATTTCAGTGAAAAAGCTATTTAGAATTGGATGTGCACTTCAGTGCAGTTATTAAGTTCAGTTAAAAAATATTTTTTCACTTGTTTTCTGAAATACCACCATTTCACAATAATTGATGAACTTTCAGATGACTACAGTAAATGAAGACAAAAAATAAACGTTGTTACACAGGGCTTGTAAAATTCAATAGCCATTTAGGGCTTTGTTTTTTCTTGCACTGTGAATTGTCCTCTGAGGACAAAGATCCCTTCTGAGAAGAGGTGGCAGTAAGTGTTGGAAAGTTCAATTTTGTCATTCCCTAGGGTATCATATCAGACTTTACCTGTAAGTAGAAAGATGGGAAGACTTCATGTTTCTAGATGGGCTACTAAGCCATGGTGTGGAAGACAATGTTCCATTTGGTTTCCAGTGATACAGGGTAAAGGAGGGTATGGAGACTTCAGAGAGGTAGAGATCTAGTATTTCGCTGCATGAATGAAAAAACGTTGGAAAAATAAAGGGTTTAGATTCATCAGGATTTGGATATCTTTCTGGAATAAAGGGATTTTTCACAGGAGGGATGTTTTGATTCTATGATTCTATGATTTTAAATGCAGGACTCAGTTACTGCCACTTGAAGATCATAAAATTTATAAACTGAAAAGTAGAGGAAGGTTTACATGTAAAGAAGAGCAAGTGTTTGGGATGTGAAAAGGAATTTAAATAAACTAAATTAATTTAAACTCTTGTAAAAGGAACAACAAAAGCAAAAATTCACTGCTGTAATATTTAACTATAAAAAAGAGAATGAGAAAAAAAATGAGGAAGCTGGTTTAAAAAAAAATAAAAGGGACAGCTAAGATGGTTTGCAGGCAAAAGGGAGGCTATTTGAAAACTTGGATATTGCTCAGAGGAAATGCATAACCTATTAAAAAAAAAAGAGGAAAAAAAAGAGAAAGGTGGCTAAGCAGCAGAATAAGGAAAGTTATTAGAAGTAAGTAAATACATTTAAAAAAAATAAAGCCTTTAAGTCCTCTCCAAAGAAAAATAGAGGAATGTACATGTTCTGGAGGAAAAAAAAGTAGGAATACAGTGTTACAGGCCTCTTACAACTTCCAAAAGGCATAAAATCTAATGGTCTCTTTTGTACGTATCGGGAAGATGCCACTTGCTAAAGTCAGTGGGACAAATACTCAAGCTGAAGAAGAAGGTCTCAGAACATGAAATAGTAACAGAAAAATGCATATTTTAAAATCTCTGTTCACCATGGTGGTGTTAAGGGTCATTCCTATTCTGGATTATTCCTTGTGGAGAATTAGCAGATTGTCTGTTTTAAATGAAATACCAGTAGAAAATCTTGTTGAGCAAATAAAAAATAAATCTCCACATGCAGTTCACGAGGAATTCAAGGGTGAAATAGCTGAAAACTGACTGATAAATAGCTTCTGGCTTGAGTACCAGAAGATTTTAAAGTAGCTAATCTGACACAATTTTTAAAACGGTTTAGGGAAGTCTAAAAACTAAGTTGTTAGAAATCATTAGGAAAGGGATAGAAAAACAGAAAACTCTATTATGCCATGTATAATCTCTGGCTTATC
This sequence comes from Phoenicopterus ruber ruber, assembly GCA_009819775.1. NCBI lineage: Eukaryota > Metazoa > Chordata > Aves > Phoenicopteriformes > Phoenicopteridae > Phoenicopterus > Phoenicopterus ruber. Next base: position 8,583,298 of record CM020229.1, on the reverse strand, counting down.
TGTGTGCAGTTCTAGTCCTCTCCAAAGAAATATATCACAGCTGGAAAGAATACGGGTGAAAAATGAAGCTTTTTCCTGTGAGGAGCATATTAGAAATTCTTAGCCTGTGAGAGAGACAACTGAGAGAGGAATACGACAGCAATCTTTCAAATCGTGAAAGACACGGAGAGATTTTTAACTGTCAAAATGCAAATTGGAGCATCCATTGAAACTACTACTTTGCAGTTTCAAAACAAGTGCATGACAGTGGTTTTCTCCACAACATATAACTGGCCTCAGAGCTTGTGAATACGGAAACTTTACATGGGTTTAGAAAATAATTTGGCTAATTAAATTGAAGAAAAATCAATGCAAACACAAAGACATGACTGACTTCTCAGGAAATCCCTGGATAGTGATATTTTGGAAGACAGGCAACTTTTCTGGATATATATCACTATACCTTTTGTTCATATTTAAGTGTACAAATAAAATACATCTCATAATTCACCAAAGAATTTTCTGAACTGTTGAAATCAGTGTGCCTCACAGTAACAGTACAGTGGAAGAAACTTGGAGGTCATGGTGTATGATTAACTAAACATGAGTTGCCCTTGTAATGCTATGCTAATAATGACTAATTGAGTCCTAAAATGGAAATAATAAGTATGATTAGGAAATCTTTCCTTCCACTAGTGTTTATCTTCTATGCATGGCAAGCTCATTCTAATGTTTTCAGAAGCACAGCCTCTCTCTTTATACTTGCTCAGCTTTGTTTTGCTTCAGGTTTGTATCTTGACTACTGTCTTGCCATTCATTAGTGCTGACAGATTACTAGTATAATTAATTTTGCACTTGAGCAGAAAGATTAATTAGATGACCAGTTGATGTCCTTATTACGAATCAACAAATCGTAAGGATTATTTAGACATTACTGGATGAAATTATTTGGGCTGTGACAGGAGCTCAGACTAGATTGTCATAACAGTATCTTCTAGCAAGAACATTAGAACAATTACAGGTATCCACTTTGAATCCAAAAGAAGCTTCAGAGGTTTATTACAAAGATTGTGATGGCTATTAGTAAGTGGTAAACTGATTAGTTATAAGCATTAAAGGACCCAACCACGTATGAAGAAACTAATATATTTTGTACAAAGTAACAGTTAAGAAAGCCTAGTCCTTTAAACAGACAATTTAAATATTAGGCAGTTTTGTAAAATCAGGGTCATGCTGGCAAAAGGCTACTTTTCTCTTACCAACATCCTGTCTTCTCTAGTTAACTAGTTGCTTTCTGATGACTGCTATGTGTGATCTATGCAGTTTGATGCCCGTCTTTTTTGTGAATCTTTTTTGTGAGGTAGATGTTGCTCCGTCAGCCTGCCATTAGAAAATAATTTCTTGTCTAGCGTATTCACAAGGATAAAGACAGAATCCAGATCAGAATAAAAAAAAAATTTTGCATTTACATTTTACCTCTAGATGGTGATAGTTAGTTGCATTTTCTTTAGTGCCTGTGAAGCAAGATGATTATTGCAATAATATTATTTTATCATATTATTTTAACTGTAGAGTAGCTTGTTATTTTCTGCGTATATATGGATTCCACTTTCCTATGAAGTGTACAGCAAATGCCATTAGTCATGCCTTTTGTTGCTGTAATTACCGATGGCTGACACTTAAGATAATGAAACTGAGTTTTTGTGATTCTTAAAGTGATATTAGTATTTCAATGGCTACTTGCAAATCTGCCTTGTTTGCAGAGCAGTAAACATTTTGGATTATATCAAATAAGATTAAAGATAAACATGCTAATCAGACAAGACTGCTGCTATTTGCATATGAATAGGACCCCCCTAAGATTATCATCAATAAACATTCTTTTCTTACAACTTTTTTATTCCTTTGACTCTTTTCAGTCTTACTGTTTAATATTGACTGATATCTTTTCTCATAATATTTCTTTTTATATTACTCTAAATGATGTTCTGTTTTTCCTCTCCACTTCCTCTCTGAAGGAAGCGCAGTCTATGTTCGTATGAAGGGGCTATTCACAGTACCCGAATGCTCCTGCTTAAACAGAGGGAAGAATTTTCAGAGAAACGCAACATAAAAGAGATGGAGGAGAAACAGTATCTGATACTCAAGAGGTTTTGAGGGGGAGAGTGCCCAGCAAATTCTTTGGGTGAGAGATGAAACAGAGTGAAAGCACAGTCCGGGATCTACCAGATGTGACTGTTGACCTTTAATTTATACATGAGCCAGCATAGCCTTAGTATTTCATCAAAGGTAGAAGTCTTAACAATGGGAGACAATGGATTGACAGTTAAAATAGTTGAAAAGTAGGCAACAAATCGCAAAAATTAAACCCAAAGTTGAATTTCATTTCCCTGATACATGAGGAATTGGATTACTTTAGCAGCTGCAGCACTAAGCAGGCAAAAAGGAGAGAGAAATAGTCTTGTAATCATATTCCATCTCAGAGCAGCTCAGGGCAAGTAGAGAAGAAAATGGCCTAGAATGATAGGGAGAATTTCAGAGAAAGATACGGCTCATGGCATTCTGAAAGACAGTGGTTTGAGGGTGCATAAACCAAAAAGGTGAGTATCACCCTTTTTCCATAATGGGACCTGAGGATATATCAGAGAAGCATAAGAGTAGGTAAAGGAGAAAAATTTTTAAATAGCTGGGATGGAGGGAGTATACAAAGATGAGATCAGTCCTTGGAGACTTTTATAATTATTGTGGGGTTGTTTTTTTTTTTTTTTTTAGAGGAAACCATAATACAACTTAATACGTTGATGTGCTTATAGAAATGCTAATCTGGATGCAAAAAATACTAGGAAAAGAAAAGTAGAATTTCAATTTTCAATTTACTTTATACCTACTACAGAAAGAAGAAAATAATTTATATTCAATAAATATCTAGAATAAGTAATAGTTATCTTATTTACAAACTGATTGGTGAGATATCCTCCTTTCCCTGGCCAGAGCACCCAAAATATTCTATTTGTAGAAAAAGCCAGCAGTTCTGTCATTTTACCTATATTCTCTTCTGCAGAAACTTCTTTCACTGCAGTGGTTGTCATGCATTGCAATGACTGTATCACTTCAAAGTGCATGTTTGTGAAATGGTGTTAATTATTTTGGGGTATTATAAATAATATTTCACTGTCAAAAAGAGCTAATTATGTTATTGAGTGAAATCATCTGTGCTGATTTGATTTGTATTAAAAATAAAAAAGATAGTGATTTCATCCAGCAAGAGTGTTAGGCATGCTGCTTTTGTTCTTTAGCGTCCACTCACTTTAGTGCTGTTTTAGTGAATAGAAACAGAACTGTGACTACAGAAACACAGTGAACATAATTCTGCATGTATGTAATTGACTGGATAGGCCTAAAATGCATGACGTTTTTCTGCTTAGTAGAACAATATTGGCAGTTTTTAAGGTTCATGCTTTGATACGCATTCTCTCATATATTTGACACTGTATTGTTCATTTTTATGAACTAAATATCAAAAAGTTGAAGATTTAACATAACAAAATACATTATAGTATTTGTAGTCTTTGTGGAAGTAGATAAAACGGTCTTATTGAGATAAAAGCTTGTTCGCTTTAATTCCTGTTATGTCTCTGTACGTAGAAAGGCACACAAAAAGCTGCTCATATCACAGCTGAAAAGTTTCATTGTTCCGTTTGTTTCTCATTATGCAGAAATTCTTAAATTGGATCATTTTCAAAGAGGGAACTTAACCATAAATGCAGTCCTGCAGCTGTGTCAAAATATAACTTGCATTTGTATTCATTTCTCACACTTCGAAGGTAACTTTGGAGAATTCAACTTGAATTTATATTCTAAACAGAATCCCACTGTCCTGAAGTAAAGTCAAGAAACTGTTTCTTCCTTTTTTGCTATATACTTCCCCTTTGGATTCATGTCTTTTACTTCTATATGTTTTGAGTGCAGAAATAATTTTGATAAAAGCTTCCTAAATAGATTGGAATACATCATTCCTCTCAGAAAAGCACACTATGAAATAGGAAGAAAAGGTAGTTGCAATCCCCTGAAAACAATTATTTCTTAAATTGTAAATTTTGATCAAAATCTTTTAAATTTAGTGTTCTTGAATAACTAAGATGTGCATTAAAGTTGAGTTAGTTTTAAGAATTTTTAAAACTTCATTATCATCATAAACTAATATTTGAGAAACAGAACAAGTAGTAGTTGAAGAAGCTCATCCCAGAACATGTCTGCACCTCTGGTTAAAGTGAATTAATTTTCTTCTTTCCACAGGAAGACTACTCAGTCATTTTTCTTAGATTATGTTAGCAATACTCTACAAAAGTACTGGCAGTTTTGTTTTACGGATATATCGTGGGTTATAAGATTCATTTAACCAAATGTTAAGTTAATAATTACTTGGGAGTTGTTACAATAAAAATTCCAGGCTTCTATAATGTCTGTAACACCAAACTCAGTAAATGTAGAGAATAAGTAGATAAATTTTACTGATGTTAACAAGTTTTACTTTATAATTCAGAGCACTGAAGTTGTTTCTCTTCAGTTTCTTCTCCCCTTTTTGTCATAAAGAAATTTAACGGACATTCTTAAACAGGTGGGTTTTAGTTTTGTGTCGGTTTTTTGTTTTTGTTTTTTTTTTTTGGTATGGGAGACTTAGAGTGGAGGCAGTGAAAACAATAAACTGGGTTAGGTAGTTGAGGAGAACTTTTAATGCAGATGAGATCTTGTCTCCTCTTACTACTTCCAGCTCTCCATCAGTAATTCTGAAGTGGACTTTTAGAAGTCCCTGTCTTGTGCTTGATATTCCCTTTTTGTAGTTGTAGCGGAAGAGGTTATCTTTTTATGCTGTTTAATAGATTACTTTTTGTAAGAATAAAAAAGAAATTATCGTTACTGTTAAGATTGGTAAAAGATAACATGGATCACAGTAGGATTAAAGTATTTTAGAAGATAATTTTAGTAGTTTAGAAGATAATTTGAACTTGGCAGTTTGAACTTGGCATGAAATTATGATTGGTTTATGATTATATAATACAGTATATAATTATTTAAATCGACTATTTCAAAGGCAAGAGGTAAAGGAGATGCAAGATTTTATTGGTAGAGTCTGCCTATAAGAAGGGGAAAAGCTGAAATGCTTGCAGTTTGAACTTCATCCTTATCATCTCCTTGCATGGTTTCGTTGGCTTTTTTAACCCAACAAAGTGTTAGAACAGGCGTATCAACATAGGTAGTCAGAGGAGCAGACTGTTCTATGTAATTTTTTATTTGTTCCAAGCTTACTTTGTCCTGTCGGGGGCGGGGAGGAGGCAAAGTTAAGCACATAACATCTCCATCCCTGTACAACCTCTTCTCCCATCCCCCCCCAACGTTCAAATTACCAGTTTTAGAAGATGCATAAAATCCATTTAAGAACTGTCATTCATTCATTGGTTTATCCTGCTGAGTGCTAGCAAGATGCTTCTTAAGATATATATACGTTCTGTTAGCATGAGCAGGTTTGATTAATAATCTTCTCATCCTTTTTTATCTTAATCTGTTCTATCTAAGCAGATATTCCTGTGTCTGAAGCAACTATTCTCATTTTACAGAAGCATTTTATAGCTTCTTTAACAAGAATGAAACTGTGGCAAAAAATGAAAGCATCTCTACTGATTCATGTTTCCTTTCCTTTTTCTTGCTCTACTGAGTACTGAAATGGAAAGGTAAAAAACTGTAGACCAATGTACTCCAAAATTATTTGAAGTGTTATTTAAAAGCAAATGTAAAGAAAACTTTCACCAGTCAAGCTTAGCTGAGTTAACATTTAAAAAATAATGGTGTCAATTTGCATGTTATGTTTTTGTATTCATGTTGATTGGGTTGTCTCTACCAAACCAGTTGGTGATTTTTCTTTTTGTTGTCAGATGCTTGGGCATTGATTTGAAAGGCATATGGAACAAACAAGAGGATCTCCAGAAAACCCTTTTTTATTAGTGAGGGAAAGGAAGTTGGAAATACTGTAACACAGTAGAAATACAGTAATGCAGAAATAATAGTTTTTTCTCTCACCCCTTTTTTTTCGGTCCCCCCCCAACGCTTGCTTAGGTGGCAAATGTCACACTAGCTTTCTTAGTGTACATCAGTCTCTTTTGCATTCCCTATACTGTCCCATCATTTTATTTTTTTGATGCTTGAAAGAAAAACGATGACCTTGTCCAGCATAGGACTGCTTCTTTGCAAGCTTTCTCAGTATTTGTTATGTCCTTTGAAGTGTTCTCCTGCTGAAACGTTCCAAGTTCTCTTGCATCTTGTGCCATTGAATTTTATATGTGGTTTAGTAGAGTTTCACCTTCCATTAGCATTATTCTCTCCCCTTCTGACATTTTTCTTGCCTCTGGAATGGGACATGGACTCACAGGGACTTTAACTTCAGCAGGTTTGTATTTGTGGAGCTCCCATCCACAGAGTGCTCTGGCTAGGATTAATTTTTTGTTATGTATTCAGATCATCCTACCAGGAAATGTGAGCCATATTTGTAGGAAAGGTTCAGGAGTAACTTGGCTTAGGGAAGTTCCTTCCTGATGCTTAATCTGGTATTTCAATCCCATTCAGTATCTCTTTCTACCTACAGTGCTTGAGAGAGAGCCAAAAAGTGAATCCTAACTATATCAATCTGTATTTTGCATCCAAAAGAAAACCAGCCACTTTAGACTTCTGCAGACCTGAAGAACAAGTGTTGATTGTAGGCATTTAATCTGTGAAGGTACACTGGAACTGGAGCAAGTTGGAATTTTGGCCTTTGTCCTTACATGAACATGTGAATATTTTCTACAGTGAAATATTTGGCAGAAGTTGCATGGTATCTGCATGGTACGTTGTGTTTTGTTGCAAGACAGAAGCCTCCTATAAATTTGAGAAACTAGGTGTCTGCAGAGATAAGAGGACTTCTGAAAGACCAAACCAAAGGAAGGCTGCATAAGTTGGTTTTGTGGGAGAAAACATCCACTTCACATCGCTGGATCTCTGAAATACCACGAGTCCGTAGTAAAATTTTGTTTTTTCTAAGGTCTTGGCAAATCTAGAGGGGAAGGATGATGTTAATGTTTCAGTCATCAGGAAAAGCTACCGTTCAGTGTTGGAATCAGCCACATCAAAATCCAAACTTCATTTTTTCCTAGTATTCACAAAAGTACAGTTATAACTGCCCACTCTTTGTGTGATGGTTGGTGTCGCTTTTTTACATAAGCATTCTCCTGATACTTGCCTTACAACTTACTAAATTACTGGGTTTTGTTGGAGAAGCAACACAGTGCAGTGTCATCAGTACTATTACAGCTTAATTTGTGATGCAAAATACTGAGATTATTAACACACCCATGAGAATGAATGAGCTACAGATTCTACAGAAGCAGCTAAGGAAAAGGTCACTCTGGGTCTTGAGTTTTGATGCTTGGTTTATAGTTTCTGACTTGTGCTATTTCAGCATTCTTTTAAACTGTGGGTTCATTTCTGTAGAGGAAAGGTTATTCCCTAGTAATAAATGAAATCTCAGCTTGCTGTAAGTATATTTCACGTCTGCATGAAATTTTCCTAGAGAATGTGAATATTTAGCATGTAATTGGTAATATGTTCATGAAATAATGGAGTGGCAAACAAAAACAGAATCACAAAAACTACAGCTGTGTTAAATTATACTTAATGTCCTATACAAGCAGAAAGAATGAACCGTGTTTATTTTCCAAACAATAAAATTTCTAGTTTAGTTTTCAATGTAATTTTTTTTAGAAAGTAAATTAAGTTTCATACTTTGGGTAAAATTTATGTTTTGCAATACTGATGCTACAAAGCTAATTTACAAAGTTGAAAAACTGTGTTGAGAAATGAATTTTATAGTGGTATTATTTTTTCCTTTGGTCACTGGCTAGTAGAATATGCTGGAAACCATGGTAACAGAAAGTGCTACCATGGTTGCCCTCAGAGTCACGTTAAAATGAGCAAGCTATGTTTGTCTTGATTAATATAATAAAAAGAGAGAAAAAGAGAAGGCGAGGGAAGAAGGGAGAGAATAAGATTAAAGACCTGTACAACAGAAACAGCAAATGTACAGTCAGAGATGTATCTATGGATAAATGATCCTGGAACTTCTGGTACCATTGCATCATGAATGTGAAGGTGTTAAGCCATTAATCTTTAAAGAGTAAAGGAGATACATTAGTTCAATGGTTTGTCTTTAAACTATTTCCTTCCATGTCTGTATTTTACAGGTTTATGTTAGGATAAAGGATGATGAATGGAATGTTTATCGAAGATATGCAGAGTTCAGAAGCTTGCATCATAAATTACAGAATAAATACCAGCAAGTGAGGACTTTTAACTTTCCACCAAAAAAGGCCATTGGAAATAAGGTACTTAAAAGAACTTATAGTATCAGTAAGAGTTGGGGAAAAAACCTTTCCTATTCACACACACACAAAAAGAGGTGACTATCATAAATATTTTTTACACCGACTAGACAGTACCTGCTAATTTTATACAGACTTTGCCCTCATCAGCTGCAGATTCACTGATAATGTAGTTAATGCATTGATTTTTCCACTTACTGAAAAGAAAGCTTCTTACTAAATGAAATATTGATGACATACACGGTAGAAAAATGCACAAAACCCCCAAAACTGTACTGGACAACTGTGTATGTAAAAATGTAATCTCTACTCCATTCTTTTCAATAAATGCCAGCAATTAACACTGGTCAGTAATTCATTAAATATTTCTGTAAATTTTGAAAAGTGTCAGTCTAAATTCCTTAAATTTCCTGTGCTGTTCACCAGTTGTTTTAAGTTCTTTGAACCAGCTTTTTAAAGGGTGCTTAATTCCCATAATCTGTGTCTTTGTGTCTTAGCTATCCCATTTTAAAATGGGAATTTCTGTGTTTTCCTATCGTATAGGGATTTTGCAACAAATACAGTAAATATTGTAGTATGTATGTAGTAAATATGTAGTATCATGTAGTTTAATCGCTAATCACCAAAACTTTAAAATATTCAAGAGCTTAAATACACATTGCAATATACATCACAAATCCAGTAAGGATTGAGAAGTAATCAAAGTAATTTTTCTTTACAGTGTAGGAATGATCTGAAAAATTTATTTAACTATTTGAGATTTCAATCACTTATGACGAACAATGTCTATACTAAACCACTGGGTGCTTAATTCAGCATTCCTAATGTTAATGAAATTTGTTGGCTCTTATATGGGATTTTCTTCTCCTTTTTTTCTTGTATCAAATATCTAAGAGGCACCAAACATAGCGATCGGTGTAGTCATCAAAAGAAAGCTGACATAATGACTAAAATACTAAATACTAAGATCTTCATGACATTTTATTTGGCCTGAGACCACATGAATACATGTATCACTAAAATGCCAGAATCATGCTAATTATATCTGTTGCAACTTTGTCTATGATAGAAAACTCATCACTGCTAATTCGTATGAAGTAATATAAAATTTCAAAAACAAATAGAAAAAAAAAATATTTATAAATTCCTTAATAGCATTCTGCTGTCAGTGAATGTGGATTGTGAATCTTAAAAGATAGTAACTCTGATCTGACTTCAAATGATTTCCCAAGTGTTCCATAAAAATAAGTAGGTAAGCTTGGCACGTGTTATGAAATGAGTAGTAATGCACATAATCTGGAATAAGTGGTGGTGATATAAATATATAGGGAATTTATCAAAGAAATCTGTAGGTCTGTTTGCTTGGCATAAAGTCCAGAGTTAATGTAGTTGTTCATTGCCTACTAACGTAGTAAATTGAAGTACTTATGAGAGCTTTTTGGCTTTTTTTCATATATTAGAAGGTCATGCATTTTTCGTTTCCTTTTTACTGGATAGTTTTGTAATAGAAACAATGTATTTTCTTCTTTGTTACATAACTAATTCTCCTTTTTTGAAGTGATGGAGTATCAGCCACTTCAAAAAGTCACATAAGCCTTCTTTTGAGCTTTTTTGGATAGTCTTTCATTCTTAATTACTTTAAATGCTAATTGAATTACAACTTCAGTTGCACAATTGATGCATACAAAATTATCAGTTGAGCAACTCATTAAAAAATTTACATCGCTTATTCTTTCACTGCTTTAGCTTTGGGCCAAAATTCTACCTTAATCATGCATAAACTCACAATCACTTTCTGTCATACCAGATCTCAGAAAAAGTATCTTTTCTTTACAGTAAGAAATGAGTGCCATTCATTGCACTCCTGAAAGACTCCTATGATGAGATGTAAGCCAGTTGTATAACTGGAATTGATTAGTGATTATACTTCTAGCTACCTGCTGTAAATAGCTTGCTAGTCGCAAAGTGGCGCTTTTGCATCAGCTTTGCAAGACCTTACCTCAGGTCATCACACAAGAGTTTATTTCCACAGCACATTGTGTAGGCAAATTTTTGTCCTTTTAGTGGTGCTATTTTCTGCACCATGTATGTATTACATTTAGGAATATTGCATGGTTTTGTGCAGTATGGTGGATCGTGCTTCAGGAACGATTACCCTATAGATCCAGCAGAAATAGTAGCCCCTTGGAACACATTGCGCTGTGTGACTGACTGAGATGGGTTGATGGCCTTGAGATGGCCCTCCCTTCCATGACAGAGCAAGTTGAAGAACCTGGAAGGTTTAAAAATTCAGTGTAAAATTAATTAATTCATGTGGGAATGTCTGTCTTGGAATTCTGTAGAACTTTCAGTTTAGGATGAGGGATTTGTGCAGGATGTTACACATGCAAATGTTCGGTAGTAAGCATTAGAAGAGATATTGTCAATACTACTTTTCTCAATACTGCTTTATTAACTTTAGTGGCTACCAAAGCATGTTGCCTTTTAGATATGATGTTAGATTTCAATAGAAATTTTTTCTCTCTGATATTAGTTATATTGTTTTTAATAGAATTGCAGCTGTCTTTCTGTTTCTAGATTATTCAATACAATCTTAAATCAGCGCCTAAAGAGCAGTTTCACTAGATAAATTCTACTAACAAAAGTATCTCTATTCAGTTTACATCAATCTACAGTTTTCATATCCTTTACAAATCCTCAGTGTTATTAGATGCCCACATAACATATTGGTAAAACATAGTCCTCCATGTATAAATGGATAAAAATGACTATTTTACAGCTTTTGGAAAATGGTGATGTGTGCTTTTATATCCTTCAGGTCTGTACCTGAATGATGTTATTCATTGCATGTCTTCAATACACTGTTTGGTACTGTGAGGCTAATGAAGGTGATGCACTTATTCCAAATGTTAGTGGCATTGAAAGAGAGTTTTTATGTAATTGGTACCTCCCTTGAGACCAGCACGAAATTTAGTGTTCAGTTATATGTCTCAGATTGAGGGAACCTCCAAGACCACAAGAGGACACCATGTTCTCCACAATGACCTAGAACCACTACTGCAGGATCACAAAATACTATCCGCTGTTTTGCTATGCAAAATATTGGAGCTCTGAGGAGGAAACTTGACTAGAAGAGAGTAATGTAGAAAAAATTATGGAGAACTGTTAATTTTCATGCATAATTTTCCTGCTTACTGCAAGCTGAACGAGGATTTTAAAAAGTGAGAAAATCAAGTATTTATTATTGCATATATATTGTCATCAAGTAGCGTTGAAATCTGAAAATATTTAACAATTGTAAACCAATAGATTAAGAATCTAATATTTATATTAATTCTAATTATTATGTTTTTAATGTACTTTTGCCTTTCACAAAGGCAAACAAGCCTTAAGTTGGGACAATTTATCTTAACAGTTCATGTTCATGATCTTTCAACAAATTATGTATGTAGGATTAGAAACTAGCTTTAATGCTTGAGGAAACGTAAATTTAATATACAGAAAACCAATTAGTAGAAAATGAGCAGAGAAGAGGAGAGAATACTGCTTTGGACAAGTAACCTGTTTTCAGTTACAAAGAAGAGTGTGTATTTGCCTTTCAGGTTGGTAACCTTATTTTCAGTGTATCAGTTTAAACAATTGAATATAGTAAATTAGAATTAATGTAAAGCAATGAAAAGAATAATTGATGTTTTGTTTGCGTGAAAACAAGAAACATATTTGTTCTCTTTTGTTGCGTGTATAAGAGAAATGTCATATACTCATCGTATATTTTTGTACTTTTTTAAACTGCAGATCATTTTATTTAAAACATACAAATTTGAACTGTATTTTTAACACTTGAACTGTTTGTTTTTGTAATTTTAAAACATGCTCCCCGTCTATCAGCCTGGTTTGTGGTTTGCTAAGTATTTTATATGTGGGCATATTTACTAAGACTTGTAATTTCAAACTATGGTTTTCTTGCATGAAATAGTTTTTTTGCCTTTTAGCTAGCCTTCAGGTACTTTGGATCTTTTGAATTCATACTTCCATTATCACAGTTTAAGTCTTTGTGACTACTGCCTTCCTGTGAGGTTCCTAACATCCAAAGGACTTGTTTGGTTCCGTGAGCTTGCACACGCTAGGTCTCGAGTGTGCTGAGTTATGTGAACCTCATGAAGAGAAGCTTCATACGATCATAGTACTTGATTGCAAAGGGACCCCTGTATGCTTTTACATAGATATATAGCTTAATTTTTTTCATTTAAGATGAGCCCCTACATTTAGCTTCTGAACCTTTGTTCGTGCTGTGTTGGTGTCTCACTTCTTGAAATATTGCTTTCATACTAATGGTTAAGTAATAATACGTGAGTATTTACTGGACCTGTTATTCTAATTTTTTGAATATTGCAATGTCCTTAAAATCTCAGTTGCTACTTCTGCATTGGGCAGATTATAACACTTAAAGAATGGATTTTAGTAACTGAGTAATGGTCTAATTAAGTATCCTCTTGCATCTAATTAAGTATCCTCTTGCAAGGGTATTGTCCCAATAGAGGACATATCAAAATAGAAATGGTTCTTTGCTTCCACTGAAGATGCGAATTCAGTGATTGTCTAAGTGTGTAGAAATTGAATAAGGTAGCTTTCCACTGAGTGCTGACTTGACTGCATGATGTCCTTTGCTTTCCTTTAAAACATTGGATACCCCATATGGAAAGAATACACAGCACTTTTCTGAGATTAGAAGAGAGTGACTTTGCCATGACTCCTTAACTGCATAGGAGGAACAATACAGAAATCTAAAATAAGTTTTCTGTCTAGGAGAAAACGTTGAGAGCCACATCATTCATCATTTTTAGCCCATGCAACTGAGGTCTGTGAGCTGTTTCTCTAGTCATAGCTTGTTTCGTGCCCAAATGTTAGTTTAATAAAGTAAATGTGTCCCTCTCGCCTATCAGTGACTAAGCTAAATTGTAGATTATTTTGTGTGTGTAATTATTTTAGATGCTTGTAAACACTATGTGTATGTATCTTAAAAGATATCTCTTTGTATACACATGGGTACACATATGACAACATCAAAGACAGCATTTAGGATATATATGAAGTTAGCTTCTGGAATGTATCTTGTAATTCTGCAAGTTGTATTCACCAGGGACTTTATCTTTCTCCCATTTATGTCAGCGGAAATCCTGCCTTTGCACTAACAGTGCAGATGGCTTCCATTTTTTTTTTTTTTTTTTTTTTTCCTACCAGCATAGGTGCTTTTTATCAGTGGCTGGTCTGTTTGCCTGTTGCTGAAGATAGTGAAGAGTTTAAGACAGTCTTCAGGATAACTATTTTAGGATTAAAAGGTATAGAAAGTAAAGATTTTATTGCAAATAAAAGAAAACACAATATAGCTTGTGTCTTATAGCATGTAATGTTCATTGTTTTGTAAAAGTTTATCAACTAAAGAGTTGTCTGGCTCTGTGTGTGTATGTGCATGTATATGAAGTAATTTGAAGCCATTCAAATTAGAGTTTGAATTTTAATATTTTTGCTCCTAAGGGTTTCACATTATGCCATTGATGTGTAACCCCTGTTATGTTTTTCCTTACTGTAAAAAGTTGATCTGCCATTTTGGGCCAGCAGGACCTGTCTGTTCAGAGACAAGTACCCTTTTAAAGCTGCTTTTTAGACTAGATGATGGAGGTACTAAACTCCCCTTGCAAAGGGGGTAAGAGGAGGAGGAGCATGAGAGGAATAAGGTTTTTTAAGGGAGCCTCTCCCTGAGTTTGGCAGAAAGAAGCAAAGGGAGAAGGCTGCAAGGCTTTTCATCATGCATAGGTCAAGGAAGCAGTGCTGTCCTGTGTTATGTTTCAGAGTTTGTGGTTGAGTGGCAAGCTGGCCTTGAGGTTCCCCTGAGGGGAACCTTTCAGGGTTAGGGACAGAGGTCGCCAGACCAATGCATTTCCGTGAAGATTCCAGTACTAGATCCCCTGCTTTGTCTTTTTCACTTCTTTTCTACTGTCTCTGTGGCATGAAGTGCTCGTATATCTGCAAGTATCGAAGATACAGTTCTGGTGTTTAAGATTTCATGTTAACTTTTGCGTAAGTATTTTTCTGTGGGAAAGAAGGGGGTAGCTACTACTGGGTTGGGCTGAGGAGGGAGATGAATTATTTGATGAGATAGCTGTTTGGGAAAAAAACCCCAATTATTTTGCTCCTATTTTCCAGAGAGCATGATGCTACGTAATTTTCTTTTAAGATTATTGACATATTCAATAGAGCTATTTCTGCCTCTTCAAGAAAAGACCTGTGTGTTTGCCATAATCAGTCACATTTACAACACAGAACATGAGTTCAAAATTCAGTGTTTATTGTCCTATGCTCACTACATTACACAGTACATTACATAGTTTGTATACATACATTAACACAGTATATATTTTGCTATTGTGATCTAGTGAAACTGTGAGATACTGTTGACTCACAGATGAGCATTCAGGACTGACAGAAACAAGGAATGAAACTTCCTGCATCTTTCAGATCTGGAGAATGGCCTGTGTTCATACTTTTTCCAACTTCACTACTATTCCAATAAATATCCTAGACCATCACATTAATAAAAACATTACCAGTAATTCTAGGCTGACATGAAGAATCATGTTTATGGTTTAAAAGAATTAATTCATAACTTGCATGCATATGTCCAATGTACATTTTATTGCCATGATAGCAAATGTGATTGTAATGAATTATGTTAATGAATTGGCAGTGTTTGAAATATGTATTTTAAAATAGGAAGTGCAACAATTCCTGTTTACCTAGTGCATAGACAACAACAGAAGAAATATGGAATGCTTGAAAGAGGATAATTCAGAAAGAATCTTAGAGAAGGAAGTAATTTCATTTTAGGCTTGGATGGTTTTGTGTCCTGATACAGCAAAGCACTTCAGGACATCCTAAAATATAAGTATGTGTTGGACTTGCATTGAAATCGGAAGTACAGATACATGTGCTTTTGTACTTTATGGGGTTTAGTAGCTCATAGAAACTACCCTTCATCAGATTAGTTTGTCAAAGTCATACTGTCATAGGGAGCTGTGACTTAGAAAGCAGAGAAGAAAGCAGAACTTCTAGCTAATGCCTTTGGGGCAATGGACTAAATATTTCTTAGTACTAAGCTTTGCTATCCGATGTCTTCAAGTAGAATTAGTAGAAAATTGTGACTCTTCTGATGTTTCAGAATTGGAATACATTTATTAAAGGAGAAAAGCTTTGGAAATATAAATCCTTAAGTTAGATATTAAAAATTTGAAGTTAAGGATTACTTTCATTAATGCTTACTTAATTTGATTTTTGGATGATGTAATATAGATGCTTAAATTCTATATTATTCTTGATTTTCAAAGTGAGTAGATTTTAATTTTCAACCCTCTTAGTGGACTTAACTAACCTATTGAGTTATTTTCATATACTATTTTGCCTTGTGGGTTTTAGGAAATCTGTAGCTAATATAAATTTGACAGACATGCTTGTGCTGTAGTGTGGTTAAAAAGAAAAGAAAGGGATCCATTTGTATTGTATTCAAATCGGGAAAGGAATTCAAATTAATCTTTTAGGTATAGCCATATGTGTTAATTCTATAACACTTTTTTATGACATTCTAAAGCCATAAAAGAAACTTTGTCCTCCAAGTTTACCATGTTATTTCATAACTGGGAAGTTCAATTCTCAAAGAAGTATGAGCTTTAAATAGCCATTGAGATTAAATTAATACAATCTAGTTTTCAAGTAGGTAACTTAATTGAAGTTTCATGCAGATAGAAATAAAAATCATTTCACACTTGGCATAATTATTAAGATTTCTAGTCACAGGCCACCTCTTTTCTGACACTGTCACCTGCACACTAAGGGAGACTTTTAGATTTTGTATCCAGATCCTCTGGGTTTTCTACTGGAAAGGACTGCAGTTGATGTTTTATGTATACAACACTTAAAAAAGAGCATTCAGTTCTTCTTCTTCATTTCCATTTTTTGGTCATATCAGTATCTAAGAGAAGAGAAATAAGTCAGTAGGAAATGGTTGGCTTTTATATGACAAATACTTTATAGCAAACACTTCATCTTCAAGTTCTGTGGTATGAACTGTCTGGGTTACCTGAAACTCAGCATGAAGGTTAAAGCTAGCACAGTGCTGAGTAGTATATTTCATTTTTGGTGGTTTGATTTAAAAGGTAAACAGTTTGCCAACTCGTACTTCACCAACTCATACTTCTCCATCTCTTTCAGAATGTCTCACTGAATTAATGTGTGTGTTTGGTGCTCAAGTGTAACATTTCATGGAAATAGTGAATTAAGTCCTTTTTCTTTGCAAGTTACAAAAATTTGCTGTTAATTGCTGTTGAAGTTTAGGAAGAAGAAACAAGGACTATTTAGAGTCTACAAAACAAAATTTTGCCTGTCAAGAGGTGTTTTTATTTTTGCTGTCTTATAATCCTGTAGTTAAGAGAATCAATTTATTCTAACAAACTGAAGATAGAGCCCATAGGAACAGTTCAGATGGTATTGCTTTACATCGTGACATTATAGGGGGAAAAAAGAAAGTAAGGTAGTTTAGATGCTGCTTGGACAACTGCTAGATAAAAATATTGCCGTTTTATAACAACTCATGCGTCATTTAGGTATTCTAGTAGCCTCCTGCTATAAAACGGAAGTATAAAAATAATTTTCTAAATTTATTTCTTATTGTGATGGTGATGCTAAATTATCAAGTTACTTGGATTAAGAAATTTCCTTTCAGAGAGACCTTAGCAGGGACACCTGATTACAGAAATAAAACTAAAACCTCCTTTCTCTGAATTTGAAATTTTACCCACATTTTCTATCTTTCTGTACCTATCAATATGCTTGATTTTATCCACACCCCCCACACCCTCCCCTTGTTTTATAAATACTGGCAAATTCTAATCTAACTTGCTCTACAGCTTTTTGGACAATTGCTAGTACTTAAACATATTCAGTGTTAATTTTTTAAAACGTGGAGAAAACTAAATATTGAATACTTCAGATCATGTGAAATGCTTCCTGCATGAAAAATCTGGTTTTCCTCATTGTACCATGTAAAATGTCTTTACATGAAGGCACTATAAATAACGGGCACTTGATATCAATATTCTTCATTCATCCAATTTTTATTTTAGAAAACAGAATTGTCCTCTCAGATTGTATCTAAACAAAATTTCTATTGAAGGAGCATCTAGTCTTTTGAGTGGGAGTAAAGTTCAAAGACCAGCTTGTATCCCGTTACTGTTTGACCATTGGGATGGTAAACTGCTGTATTAATGAATTTTTCTGATTTTTTTTTTTTTTTTTTTTTTTAAATCATGCATTTACTTGCTAGAGTTAAAACATTTCAAATAAACATATTTGGATACTGTTAGCCCACAGGTGTAGACAGTAGCCAGCAGCTAGAAGCCTTCTTGCAGATCTCCTTTAGATGTCTTAGATGTTGCTGGTTATCAGCAGGCTAAGCAATACTGCTGTAATCTTAGCCAGATCTATTAGGGCAGAGTTTAGCCAAGAGAGTGGTATCTGGGCCGTTGTGTGACTCCCTGTAACCATCCTCTTTCAGCAGTTCTGTGGCAGTCTGCACCCATCCATATTCTCTTAGTACCCCTTCACCTGACTTGCTGGAACCACCCAACAAGAGAGAAGTGGCACAAGTTCTACTTGAAGGTTTTTACTGGGAAGGGAAAATATTTACTGAGATATAGTAGAGAAACAATTGTTACTGAACTTTGTGGGGAATTTTGAAAGCAATGTCTTTCACTTGCTGAGAGGGTAGAAGAGAAATTGTAGGTTTTTGTTAATCTCTTTGAGGTTGGCTCTTTGTGGTTTTTATTTTTTTTTTTTAACTTATTATTGTATTTTTAAGGGAAGACATCACTGTAAGCTTGTATATCTAAGCTTGTACACTGTAAGCACTGTATGTACCATGTTTCTACAGGTTTTGGGATTGGTTTTTTGTTGTTGTTTTAAATTTAGAGTCTGTCTTTATTGGTCTTCAGGGCATTTTCAAACCTGATAAAAGAAATTAAGAAAGAAAACTGCAGTGTTGGGGGGAAGCATTGAACTGCGACACATTTTAACTAATATTGTTGATAGTTATTACTGTAATATAGGCTAGTGAAAAAATAGATCTCAATTTCATGAACTGTTGTCGTAGTTTCCAGAATCTCCTGAATATAAATAAAGAGTAGACTGATAATCCTTGGTCTGAGGAGAAAACAAAAATAGAATTTCCCTGTTCAATAGCTGAGCAAAAGATAAGCCCTAGGGGTCTTGCTATAGGCTGCAGTTTTCTATTGATGCTTTTTAATGAACAGTTGATTCCTGACCAGTTGACAAATTGACATGATTGGCATTTATGTCTTTAAATAACAAAATATTTAGATGACACTGGATTTTGTTAGCATAACATTACCAATTGAATTCTTTTTCTAACAGTGGCATTAAATGCAACACTAAAAAGAGATCAGTTTTAGTTTTATTCTCAAGCTTTCTTTTGTTCTGTTGATACATTTATTCATTTTTAACACTTTTTCTCAAAGAGAGTTTTGACAAAGTTTAGCCTTTTAGATGGATGATATTGCTAGCTTGAAAATGCCAGGTCTCTTAAGAAACATATGTGGTTCCAGGATTCTGTAAACGCCTGAGCCAATTTAGAGAGGTACAAGACATAGTTTGACTGAGATTTATTACACGGGGGAAGAATTTATCAAAATGGGATTGTCTGTTGTTTTGATAGGGCCTGGGGAGTACACGCTTTTATGTATCTGTTAACATGCTTGTGCTCTGGACTTGCTTAGAGGATGCTATACAGCAACATTGTATTCTAAGAAAGCATGAACAAAATCTTAGTATGACTATAAACTTTAGTAGCTCTAATGCTGTGATATATAAACGACCCTCTTATTCAAAATAAAAGGTAAGACTTTATTTTCAAAAATTAACATTTGAATAAAAAACGTATTTGCAAGGCATACACTAAGCTTGTGGCACTTCTGGTGACCTGAGAAGGCTGGCACAGCTGCCGAGTAACCATTTCCTTACTGAACAGGTAGGCTGTGCTGAGCAGCTCTGCACAGGACTGCAGGAGATGCCTCAAGTCTCAAAAATCAGGAATGCTAATGAAAATGTTGCAATTGTCCACATAAATTTGTGCTAGACTGAGGGCATTGACAGGACCGTAGCTCGCTCCTGGCATGTCTGCTGCTGGATGGTTTTGCAGCAATGCCTTTTTCAAATGACTTTCTCTAAAAGCATTACTTTCTGGTATCATTGAAATGAACCCATAGTTGGAGACGAAAATGCATCAACTATTTTAGTAGAGAAACACAGAGTAATAATTACAATTATGTAGTAAGTCTCTGTTTAAAGAAAGATAGATTTCTTTTCACAACTGGCAGTTCCTTGATTTCTTCTTTGTACCTCATCCTCTTAAATTCCTGTTTGTTCCACTGAACAGTAAATGTACAAAAAATCTCACAGTGGGGTGGGGAAAATGGCAATTTCATGTATTATATACCCTTGTTTTGTTGTATAACGCTAGCCTGATTCTGCCATCTAGAAATTGGCAATACAAATAGGATGGAAATTTTAAGCTTATGTAGTTTCAATAATTTTGAGGTTATTTTTGTATAATATAGTAGTATTTGATATATTTAGTATTGGAAACTGTATCTCTGTAAAACTGTTTCATGATGCGGTAGTTACTGAAAGACAGGTGTATTCAAGTCATGTTTTACTGTGACCTTTGCAAAGGTGTCAATTAGCCTGTAAAAATGAATACTTGCTATCTAACTATTTTTTAATCACAAAACAGCGAGAATGACTCAGCAATTGAATGTTTAATTAGCTCCCATTTCAGCTTCTGATTTCCAGCTTCATGTTGAGGTTAATGATTTGGTGGCTTGTAAATAGACAAAAACTGATACGATAATTTTGCTAAGATTGGTTGACCAAGATGGTGAAAAATATTAGGCTACACTAGAATAATCTGCATTTGCAAGTTCATCTTTGAATAGCACTAATTGTCAACTTTATTTAAGATGGGGTGCATTGTGTGGTATCAGAGGCTGATACAGCTCTTATTAAAGTCCTATATTTCCATTTTCCATATTTCCTTTTATTTTAATTGAGTTGGATTGAGCCCTGAGCTGTTTTGTGTTTGGTTTGTTGGTTTAGATGTTTTGGGTTTTTTTCTCCAGTGCTAACAATAGGAGGTTAGTTACATGATAAATAATGGTTAGAACATCAGAAGCAGTGCATTTAATGTTGATTGCAACAGCACCAAACCCAGAATATAAAAGTGTTTTATCTGTCCCTAAATCATGGCAGGTAACCATGGCAATCATACCATTTCCAACAGCTCGTGGAAAATATTTGAAACATCTTAAGTGAGCTGTCCCATTAATAATGAAGAATATCAATGTTTTGCCATCTGTTACATACTAACAGTGTATATGAAAGAGCAGCAGTTGCGTGAAGCAATTTAAACTGCAAGTTGGAATGAACTTGGTTTGTAATGAAAAACTGCAAAACAGCGTAACATAAAGTATGGTACATCTGACTCTGCTTTTTAGTTTTATAGTTTAACATCGTCTTCTAATATCTGTTGAGAGTCTATAAGCTTTCCATTATGTATTCTCATTTTTAGAGATTCGTAATTTGATATTAGCATTTTGCTGTGGGCAGAAACTTGGCAAATTCTCAGTCAGAAAGAATTTCATAAAATATTTTGGGAGACATTAATTTCAGATTAAAAATATTTTTGATGCTTCTGCAATCTGAAGTAGTTTTGCTTGTTAAATGAAATTTTGTGGACTCTTAATCAAAAGTATATGCTCTTGAACTGTGGGCTATGAAATAACTTTGACAGTAGTTTGTGCAGAAACAGTAGTAGCTCTATTTTTCAGAAAATACGCCTACAAATTGAAGGTGAATGCTGTTATGTTAAGTCTCAATTAACTATTTGTGTACAATGTAAGTTTACTCTGCATAAGTTAGTGGTAAATGGGGCCAAGATGCCCTACAGATTTATATCAGAATCTGTCCATGTTTTTGATGTAACTGAGTCCCTCTCTATATAGCACCCTTTCTTTTAACAGGGAAAGAGAGATTCTTAATCAATTAGGAAGGGCAAATGATCGTGGTTATGGGCAATGTATCCGTGCACATACTAGTTCCTTCTCCATGCACAGAATGCTTTCATGGATTTCTAATCAGGTGGTGCTGAATATGTGAGGCTTTTTCTTTGGTCAGATTGGAGCTGCTTTTCAAGTACAGTAAGGTAATTTCAGCATCATTACAAAGAGCGGTGGTGGCTGCCCATAAATAATCTCTCACACTGAGGATATATGGCTCCAAACAGTTTATCTTTTGAATTGAAAAGAAATGTCAAATCTTGAAGGCAGAGCTCCTGCCTTCCCTGAATACTCTTTTGCCCCCTGTAGTGCCATGGGATCAGGGATTAGGTTTATCGTGAATACAGTAGGAGATGTTTTACAAGCAATAGTTAAGAGTTAAATTTCTTGAAGTTTGGTGGGATCATTCAGTCTACTACTGGACACAGTTAGAAGAACTGAAAGGGCCAGTTAGCCTTGCCTTTTGGTTTTAAAGTTAGTAAGGTTGTAGACAATTGTTCAAATACCTTCATGGAAAGATTTGAAGAAACAGCATCTAGGGCCTGACTTAGGAAAATGCTTAAAAACATGTGCTCCCAAGTTGGTTATGGAAGGATCTAGTATGTTCTATATAAAAATGGTGAAAAACTTAATATAGAACTGTGTTTTTTCTGTAATAATTTCAAATTATATATAATTTATGTCCTATAAACAGTTACAGCTCTTGAAAGTATAGGAACCAAATATGTATAATGCTGGGTTTAGTGCCATTTTTGGTATGTGCTTCTGGGGGGAAAAAAAAAATCAGTGCCACAATTATTAAAAATTTTTTTTTATAGCCAAATTTGAAAGAACTTACTGTTTTTTGTCCAGAGCTCCTGGTAGTGCTATTTTTTTAAAAAAGCAACATATGTAATCAAAGTAGGTAAAATTCATAAAGCATTCCTGCAATTAAAAAGAGGCATTTATGAAGCAAAGAAGAGATCTTCATTGTGATTTGGATCCCAACTGGTCAAATAACTGGCCTGATGATTCAAGACACAAGTTGTTTTTCCTTGTTAAGAGACAAGACCTGCTATTTATTCATCTTACACATTCCATTCCTTCTATACATTTTTCTTATCTGAATTTCAGACAATACCTTTGATCTTTGTAATAATACCATCCATATTTTTGAGAGGTCTCCTTTTTCAACCATATTAGCAGCATCTCTCTTCAGTGAGATCTTGAAAGTGTGCATTTATTTAGTACTGTTAATTTATCTTCCCATACATGCATTTATTTTCCTAAAAATGAAACTATATAATCTAACCTTTAATACCGTGAAAATGTAAAGTTTTTTTCAAAAGTATATGTCATTGTAATTTTAACAAAATTACTTTGTCCCCAAAGTACATTCATACCAAGCATACATAAAGCTGTGTATTGAATCTTGGGGGAAGATCTTTGCTGTTTCCTGTATGAATAGATATGCAAGTGTAGATTTGTATTGACAGATACAATTGCATACAATCACCAAAGATATGTACTAGAAGTATGGATTTTTTCCACTGGTACCAATCCACATCAAAATCTTTCCCTTTACATTTTGCTTGTAAATAAAAATATCATTTAGGAGTTGGAACGTAAAATACTAACTGGATTTCTGTTGTAGATAATTGGGTGAAATGATTAGGTAACAGTTACCTTTTTATAATTTGAGACTGAAAAAATCGGCCAGGCTTTGAACCAATTGTGGTTTTCAATTACCAATTATTCTATTTACTATTTTGTGACAAAAACTTTTTATTACTGCAGCAACTTGGCAGTGACAACTGTGTGGTAAAATAATCCCTCAGAGTAGCTGACCTGCTGTTGCAAAATGCATGTTTAATGATAAATTATAGACCTACAGCTGAATCATTTTAACCTTGGTTTACACTACTTCTGGTAGGACAATGGGCCTTAGTACATTGTACAGAATTTCATGGTAGATAACTCAGTGTTTGTTTTAGAGATCAAATTTATATCAGGCTAAAAGAGCATTTTTAACTGTTTTCAGGCTGAGTTTGATTTCTGAGATTTTTCTGTATTTCACTTCAGTAAATGGCAGAAAAATAGCTATATTATAAGCACTAATGTGATCAGCTGTAAACAGCAAAAATGCATTCCCTAAGCATGTTCTGGCAGTCTTAATTAGAAAACTCCTTTGCACCGTTATTATCTGTAGTTAATGAGAGTCTTTACAATAACATAAGAGATAGAAAGTACCTACATTCAGCATTTTGCTCCTGTGTTTATAACAAAGTGGTCCTGCCTGTGAAAGAAGATGTATTTATTTAAATACATGTGCAGTACAGATGTCATACTAAAAGAATGAAGCTTCTGCTTAAGAGCAAATTTTAACGTAATTGAAATGATTTCACTGAAAATATTGTTGTTGAGGATTTGTGACCAAAAAAACTTAAGAACTGAAAAAGTGCTAATGAATGTGGTACTTTAAAAATGGAGATTTTCTTAGGGGCTTGAAAACATAATTGATAGAAGCGATGAAAGTAAAATCAAGGAAGTGTAGTGGGGATGAGGCCAGTTCTTTGGAATGGCTGTAAGCTGAGGCTGTGTCTGTGCTGGGAGCAGGCTTGTGGAGCAAAGCAATGCTCCTCCTTCCTCCATTATACACAGTCAAGTACGACCAGGGGAGAGGATTACTCCGTAATTGAAATGGTCACACGTGCCAAACATCACCACTACTCATGTGGTTAAAGCTTTCAGAACCAAAGCTGTTCCACAAACTTTTTCTTCTTCTCTGAGGTCTCCTATGTGCCACGCTTTCTTCTCTTCTGCCTCACGCAGCTGCTGGTAGCAAATTAGCATCCCTACCAATGTAATGATGTGATACCTTAAATCCTTTGAGTGAAAAGGTGGGAAGACAAGGCTGTTCCTTGAGCTAGTCAAAGAATCCAGTAGGAACAAAAATCTTAGTGAAAAGAGGAAAAATAATAAAATTTGTTAGTCATTTAGTTAATTAGTATAGCACTACACTTTTATTATTAGCATTCCATTTTATTCTAATATTATGTGTCGCCACATATTAAAATTTTTGCTTTAACGTTTCCCAACAGCTTGTATAGACTTCTGTTCCACACATTTGTCCAGACTTCGTCAGTGCAACGGGGCACGGAGCAAGCTGTTGCTCTGTTCCATTTGAGTAGTAACTGTACTCAGTTGTGGAGTACTGGGTGAGTGACTCTGCAGAGTGGATTGCATGAAGTGTCAACAATGCAGCTTTGTTTTTTAATAAAGTATCAGTTTCCAAGAGTTTTCAGACTCCCTTTCTTCATTTATCAGTAAATCAATTAACACTAGAATCACTTGCCACACAAGTTGTGTGTGTGGTGTGTGTATGTTGCTGAAAAACAACGTGACTGATAAAAAAGAAATAGCAAACCATATAATACATAGGTTTTTTTATTTTCACACTGATCTTGATTATTACATGTATTAATATAAAACCGGAATGTGAAAGAGGGCTGGACATCTGTGTAAGTTCATATCTAGAAAACAAACAAAAAAATGAATCTGTATATATTTTGCGATTTTGTGAACTTAATTAAACAACACAAGCTCTGCCTAATTTTTTGAAGCCTGTAAGTTTGAATGTCTTCAGCAATTATAAGTGTTACAGTAATTACAATTACATGTTATTAAGTAATCACATGCAAATAAAAGACGAGCAGAAAATACTTCCTTAAGTTATAAAAAATGAGGCTATTTTTAGTATACAGGATTAGTTGCCAGTATTTGCAAATGTACCTTACTTAACATTGGTTGATTTTTTTTGATTTTTTTTTTTTTTTTTTAGTTCTATGAATTTAAATTACTCCATTGAGAAATGTCATTCAGAATCTTTTCTCATTTTCTTATGTCTCCTAAAAATATTGCTATTCCTGGTAACTTCTAATGAGAGATAAGAACAGAACAAAATGTCAATAAAGGTTCTAGGAACTCTACAGCACTCCTCCTGAATTTGAAGGAGCATCCCTGCTTTGATGATGAGTTAGTCTGTTTTACCTAAGGAAGGAATAATCTTCAGATTTGCATCCCATGCATGGCAGCATGGCTTGAACCTTTTTAATACAATGAATTTATTCAGTGTTGTCAAATGTATTTATGGTGTTTTGTTGGTGGCTTGTCTTTTTTTTTTTTTTTTTTTTTTTTTTTACAAGAAACGAGAATTTGTTTCAACAGCCTTTCTTACATAGATAAATAATACAGGTTAGATAGACATATCTTACAGATAATAGTCTTCCTTTGAGAGCTGTAATTGTCTAATAATAGTTTTGGATTCATGCCTAAAGAACATACTCTGACATTTAAACCAGGTGATCAGAATGCTTGCATTTCTGAGATAGAGCATACTGGCTGTAGCACAAACCAGCCAGCACCCGATTTCATTGTAGACCTATTATAGTCTTATGTTAGCGTGAAATGTGTAGGCTTTATGTTATAGTTCACTGTAATTTGGATCCCTCACAGGAAAAAGTTTAAGCTAGATGTAAGTTACAGGATGCATGGTGTTGTGCTGGTTGTTAGACTTTTAATTTGTAAGTCCCTCAGCAGAATGTGGAGTTTATAGAATTATTTTATTTATTGGGGCCAATATAGTATAAAATCCTGAGACCTAAAATACTATAGGAACTTCAGTAAAACATTTTTATGAGAGCTGTGATATAATCTTTAAAAAAGCAATCTACTATATGAAAACTCCATCACAAAAGAATAACTTACTAACATAATAATAAAAAAGCTGGAGAAATATTAATCCATTTTGGAGTTTGTGTACCCAACATCTGAAAAGTATGAATTGTGAAGAAATTGTGGGAATAAGTCAGTATTTCCTCCTGCGAAGACTGGTAGTTCTGGATCTCAAAAAGAATTGCATAAATTGTCATGCCACTGTCTCTATGCCACTGCTATGCACTGCCTTTCTAAGACTGTAGTATTTCATGGAGATCTGCTATTAGGAAAAGAATATTGGTCCATAGAAAAGACATTCTGCCAAGGAGAGAATTCAGCATCTTGTCAGTGGATGTTTTTGCGAAACAGGTTTTTATTAAGTTGCCTGATTTTCCTTTATCTCTAAGAAGGACAGACTCAAGGGATTTTTACATATTGCCAATGTATTTCTATACACATAATAAACATAGATCATCAAAAGATCAAATTTTATGCTTATTAGGACAGTTTAGTTACATTATAGAATTGAAAAACATATTCTTTGCACCATTTATATTTTTTCCTTTCTATTTTTAGGATGCAAAGTTTGTAGAAGAGCGACGTAAGCAGCTACAAAATTACCTAAGGAATGTAATGAACAAAATTATTCAAACTGTGCCAGAATTCACAGCCAATCCCAAAAAAGAGACTCTTATTCAGCTGATGCCCTTTTTTGTGTAAGTATTTGTCAAGTAGTCAAGAAAATACTAAGGTTTTTTCATCACAGTTTAATTTTAAATACAATGCCAGCATCTCCAAAATCTTTAAAACAGAGGTTTTTTTAAATAGAAGGCTCCTGTTCAAATTATAAGTACATTTGTTATATTTAAAGGTATCTATGACACATACAGTAATTTGTGTTCATTTAAATGGTGACTTTGAAAAAAAATCACTGTGTAAAGCTTTCAGAAATATCTAAGTGACCCTCAAAATCTGCATTGATATATACTCTTCAAACATTAGATGTTTTCAATTTCTTTTATTTGGTCTTTTTAAATTTTGTTTTGCTTTTGTTTGTGTGGGGTTTGTATTTTTGTTTTAAAATTTATTTTGGGGGATGAGGGTGGAGCACTATTAGAGTACTTTCTAACCAAATTAAAAAGTCAAGCTGTTGAACTCTTTCTAGCTGAATTTTGCAATCTGCTGATGCATGTTCTAATTTCACTAATGTTAATGTTGAATATGTCCAGAAATAGTTTAACACAGTCTTCTGTTAAGAATCTCAAAACAAACCCTTTGATATACAATCATACAAGGGATATCACCTGTTAAAATCTTTCCATTTTGCTGTAAACTTCATTCTTTACAGTATTTGTAAATGATATTTGGAACTATTTAAGAAATAATGAAAATTTGTTTTTGAAAGTGCTGTTAACATATTTCTTTCACTAATAATTTTTCAGTACTACACCTGTACAAATTATGTATAGATTGAACACACATTCATAGTAAGCCATCATATTAAATTTGCTGTCTACAAGCCTCTGTCTACATGCCCCTACATGGATGGATCGATTTGCAGAATCAAAACTAATTTAAAATTAATATGTTTCAGTAGAAGCATACATACTTAGCTGTACTATTTGCATGGTCTTGTGCAGAGTTTCAGATTTTCAAGTTGAAACTTTATTTTGAGAAAGCCATATTTATTAGAAAATGTAATAGATAAATGGAAGAATGCCAAGATGTATCTTGTGGCATTCATGTGTCTTCAATTTTTCCGAGATTTGAAAAAGCAAAAATCTATTTGATGAGACATCTTGATGATGTTGTTATAAATGGCAAAATGATGTTTGCAGGTACAAACGTCTCAAGAGACTTACCTTTTTCTCCCTGAGAACCTATTTTGTAGAATTTTACTATGGGCTGTAAAGATTGAAATGGTTCCAAGTACTTTCAGTTGAGGGGCCCATACGTGGCTTTTCGTTAAGTCATTTTAAAGAAGTTGTCCTTCATGTTGTACTTCATTTTGTTTTTTAAAGAAGAGGGGGGCAAACACAAAATACATTTGCAATTGAATTGTCAACGCAAATAATTTTTACTCTTCCTGTCCAATTATATTTTATTTTAAGATCGTTAAATATAGCTGTGTGAAGTAGTGAACTGATAATTTCTTGTCAACTTCATTTCATAACTTGCTGCTTTAAATGTGGAGCAGGAAAATAAATTCTGAACAGTGTGCTATTTAAGGTCCCATCTTTTCATTGGCCTGTTATAATTGATTATCCTAAGTTTCACACAGAGAAGCAGTAATGCAGAACAACATCTGTAAGTCGAGGCTAGCTAGTTTTTCCTCCTCAACCAGTTTCCTTATGAAAG
Organism: Phoenicopterus ruber ruber; assembly: GCA_009819775.1. Taxonomy (NCBI): domain Eukaryota; kingdom Metazoa; phylum Chordata; class Aves; order Phoenicopteriformes; family Phoenicopteridae; genus Phoenicopterus; species Phoenicopterus ruber. Next base: position 8,554,680 of record CM020229.1, on the reverse strand, counting down.
AAATTCAATTTCAAGCTTTGTGGGGTATAAGATATTTTAATAAATTATGATTATGGTTTCAGGTATACATTGAGTTGCTGTAGTAATTATCATTACCTCAACAGTACAAGCGGTCATAAAGCTAGCAACACAACTGATATTTTAATATGACAAAAGTGGACAACAGTTTCAACCAGAAGCTATTAGATTAGGAAATACTGTGGATACTCGGGTTAGAAATATTGATTTGAAGCTTTGGCCTTAATCAATGGAAAACCTATTCATAGTAGCAGTTCATTACTTGAACTGTGATGCATTCTTTACATACTTTAACCAAAATTATTTTGGTTTTGGATTTGGATTTAATTTCAATTATTAGAATTTCACATATTTTTTAAAAATCTGTCATTAATTGCACAATTCAACAGTGACCATACTGTGAGATTATAACTGTGAGATAATACAGTACTGATGTAAAAGCAACGATACTACTTTTTAGGTGTTTTTTTCATCGTAATACACTGTTGTTACAGAAATATTTTATTGAAGTATCTTTTTATTCTACTTTGAGAAATGACATTCCAAGAGTAGTTTATTTATAATCTCTTAGCCACTTATGTTAAAAACAGGAAGGGAAAACAAATTTCCTCTTATTTCTCAGCCCTAAACAATTAACTTGCTTTCTGATAGTTAATCTCATCTCTTTTATAAGTGTGTGAATAGAATTTAGATCTCATGTTTTTGTTTATTTTAAAAAGTGCCAGGCATGATGACCTGCACAGGAAAAGATTCAAAATCACAACCCCATGTAATGGGTTCTACCAGTGATGCACAAATCAGAGTAAACACCATTACCCTGTTCTGCTGAAGTAAAAAACCAAACCAAAACAAACAAAAAAACCCAACCCTATTTTTTCTAATAAATGTAATGAGCTGAATGAGATAGGTACAACTAATTTCACAGAAAGAGCAAAGTTTTATTGAGAAGGCAGCATATTTAAGTAACCTGTTTTCTCAGTATGGGTACAATTTAGTACGTGATACATTGTGATACAAAATAAAGCAATTATCTCTAAGGAAAGAAATTTGTTCAAGATTTGCTCAAGGAAATTTGCCAACACTATTTGTCAACAATTTGTAAACACCAATATGATGCACTGCATTGATGCTTACCTTTTCTGGATATAGCTATATGATAGGTTGCAAAAAGACTATGTTTCTTTTTAGAGGTTTTTTTTGCATTTGGCAATTTCATAATTCTCAACACATCGCATGAAGCAATGGACTATAGTGGATTCAAGAATATTCTTTGGTATCTGGACATTATGGCAAAAAGGTTCTGTTCATATATGTATCTGTGAATTACTTCCTTGGAGCTTTTTCTCAAATAATAGATGTATCAGCATTCTCTCTTAGCTAGAGTAGATAGTTCTCCATGGGAATATTACATACAGAAAAGTGGGGTTTTAATGCATTTTTCTACTGAGATATCAGACTCTTCCTCTGCAGCTAGAGCAGCAGTATTAAATTAATATAAAGATCTTTCAGACAATGATAGAAGGAGCACATTTTAGAAAATATCATCAGTGCTAGGCTGTCATTTGAATTCTCAATGTCCTTTATTTTCTGAGAGTCATGACCTGGCACTGTTGGTGAGTAAGAAAAAGCATCTAAAAGAAAATGCATTTCAGTTCCACTTCATATTGCCAACTTCCCCATCATTGTCCTTCCTTAATGGATTTTGAGCTTCGTCAACAGGAGATCTTGAACATGCTGGACTCTGTGAAGTGTTTATTAATTATTGAGTGGTAACCTTTGTACCATACCTGCAATTCTTCTATTCTGTTAGGTTTAATAATATTTTGGTTTAATAATATTTTAATATAAAACACTGTAAATATATATAATAATTCTGATATATTTAATTTGTGCTTTATAGCGCAAATGTATGTATAGTTGCTGATTACATCTTTATTAATGAAAGAGCAGTTACAAAACATTGGGATATTAGTCAGGACTATGCTGTAGAGAGTGGTGGTACCTCAGTCTAGGAGTAAAATTACAGTCTCAATATGCATAAAAAGTCTCTAGGGCATTAGATGTGTCTATTAGGAAGCAATGAAATATAAAATTTAAAAAAAATCTAGTCTTAAAGAGTTTCTTCTGACTGCAAAATTAAATGACCACACTTCAGTGTGAAAATGAAAAATCCCATAAAGGTTATGTCTGATTAGGCATCCTATAGATAGAAATTGCAGGGTCAGTTTTAATTTATCACTTTTAAGATCTGATTTAGGTCCTAGAATATCATTATGGTGAACAGAAAATAAGATTAATGTCTCTCAGACTGAATCCACTGATTATTAAATGCTAGAAGGAGTATTGCCTAAAATTTTGATTCTGAGGTTGTTCCTTTGGGGATTTCTCCCTTCCAAGTGCAGTGATTTCATACAATCAGGCACAGATCTGATGAGGCAAAACATTTTAATTGATCTATATGAAATAGCCTGCCAGTGTTACAAAGAAAGAAATTAATTTTATTTTGAAACTCGGATACAGTTAACAGTTTGCAGTAAAATAATGTGAATCAGTTTGCTAGCATTTCTCTTCATTATTGTATCAAATGGTAGTGGTTAATCATGGAAATGTAATTTGTTTGGATTCCTTATGCTGTGAACTGTCATCAATGTATTCTTTCTGTTGTCAATCTCTATCATTTGTAATCTCAGTTTGTATATTTTTCAATTTTAATGCTGCATTAGCTCAGTCACAGGTTTGGTCAAATAGTTTCCTTTATTGTCCACTTTCATGTCTTAATGTAAAAAAGAGATTCTAGCTCTGATAATTTGTCAGTTTCCATGCTGAATAACAAATTCTTTGTAATAATAAAATTGACATCACAAGTTAAATTTTCCAGTCCATGAAGAGCAAAACCTAAATCAAGAATTGACACTGTTGAATTAGATTGCTACATCTGCTAGCTGGTGAAGGCCTGTCTATTAATACTTACTTAAAATTACATTTATTTGCACTCATGATTGGTACATTACAGATAAATAAAACTTGTTATAACAAGTACACTTGTGTTTTAATCACATTTTTATCAGTCTGTCTGAAAAATATCACACACATTAGCTCTTTGTAAATACATATATAAAAACAGGAGGGATCTTTGGCAACAAGCATCACAATTCTTTGGACCATATAATTGAGTCTTTCAACATAAATCATCATAATAGATTATATGATTTCAAGTATGTAAAAAGCTAAAAGCTGTAAAAAGTTGTGAGAAGAAGCACTAAAATGTTGTGATGTTCCATTTTTCTGTCTCTGTGGTTTCTGTCCTCGATTTTTAGAAGATAAAGATTTCCTTCCCATCATCCTCATAATGGGCACAAACTGAAATACAAGAAAAATAAGAAAAAACTTTTTTTACTCAAAGTGTGATGGAACACTCTAGCGGGTTCCCCAGAGGTTGTTGACGGTCCATCCTTGGAGATACTAAAGAATTGACAGGACACAGTCCTGGGCAACCTTGTGCAGGGGGATTAGCTAGGTGATCTCCAAAGGTGGCTTCCAACCTCAAATAGTCTATAAATCTATGATTCCCCAAAATCTCAATCTGCAATTTTAACTTGAGTTGTGTTTTTCATAAACCCCACACAAAGAAGTGTTAGCTAACTATACAGCTGGTCAAATAGATGTTATATATGAATAAAAAAAAGCCTAAACAGTGTGAAACTACTGAAACATGTACTCCACTTTGTAGCTATGCGATGCTATTCAGATAAGAATACTGCCACTTTATTGACTCTTTTGCTTTGGCAATGCAAATGTTTGGATTAAAATATATGGAAGAATGGTATAAAATGAATTTTGTGAATATTTTCACAGATTACTGTGCTGATTATTTTTTTATCTCATTTTCTAGGCCACAGCTACATGTTACAACATTTTCTAGATAACTATTAGTTATATGTTCTGCTGAGATGCAGATTTGGACATTTGTTCTTTTGTGGTAGCTGCTCAAACATGTGCTTTAAAGAAAGCAGAGAATCTGCTCAGTAAATCATCAGAAAAAAGGCTAGAGCAGGTTCTGAGAAACTGTTGTCTGCGGGATGTGTTTGAACACCAGAGGAGTCATCAGTTCTCCATCATGATTAGAGGATTGTAATGTTCAAAAAATATGTTGTCTTCATTTCACTGTATGACATTACTGGCAACATATTTGATAGCAAAAGTTGTGTTCTCAGGTGTTTTGTGTCAGTTGTCTTTGAGTCACCAATTTAAATTGTAGTAAAAAATTCACTATTTCTACTTCTCTCTCTCATTTTGTAAATGCTTCCTCCCTCCTGGAATGTAAAGTTATGAGAAGTGCAGTAGAGAGATACAGGTACCAACTGACAGGAAAATTTCAGTACCAACCAATCAGCCACTCAAAAGAAGTGTTGCCCTGGAAATATTCCTCTAAGATGTATTCAGCACTGAACAGTATGTAAAGCTAAGTTACCTGCTTTTGGTCTTGCAGACCACAAAGTTAAAATAATGTGGAAGAATAGATGTTTGTTCTTAGTGGATTTGAAGAATTTTGGTTTGGATTTTGGGCTTTTTCTTATCATCTCTGTTTCAGTTGCAATTATCAGTGTGTCAATGAGAACATTTAAATGTGTATATTAAAGGTATGAGAGGTAAAAAGAACGTTAACTTCTATACAATACCATTGTTAGTATTAAAATGTTGCTTTCAAGCATAAATGAAGTAAATCTTTTAAGAAAATTACTGTGAGGTTCCTACGGATGTTGTGTCTCTGAGTTCATTTTAAAGAAATAGACCCTTTCAAAGTTACTTTCAAAATATTTTAGAGGGATAAACACATTTTCTCAGACTTAAAGTTAACTACAAACTAGCCTATCAGTTGTATTTCATTCAATAGCTTCATCTCTCACCAAGGGATAGTTTATTATACAGCAGATATGGGCACTGTTGTAGTATAAAGAATGAACTAAAACCTCTTCACAGAAACATTTGTGGAATATTATTTTAAATAAGATCTTTGAATACATAGACATTAATGTATTTAAATATAAAGGTAGAAGAGAAAAACTTTTTGAAACAGTATTTTTACTGTGTTCTTGGCCAGTGACAGTATTGAGATGAGGTTTTCATGAACTAATAACAATTTTAAAGGAATTTTAGATTTATAAATTTCTCTGTTTGCAGGACTTTAAATCTCAATCTCAAATAAGGTGAAAACTGTTTTTGTAATCTTATTCTGCTCATGTCATGTTCTAATGTTCTCTGCCTCATTTTAAGATTTATAAGAAATCAGTTTTATAGCTACAGAGAGGTTTCTAAAATATTCTAATTATTTCCTCCTGTTAGGACTTGCTTAGCTGGACTGATAATACTGTATTTATAGCAGCAGTATCGCTCCTATTTAACTCGTCTTTCTGGATGAAAAGCTATACAAGATGATTCTATGAAAAAGCAAAATAATTCTAAATTATGTTTCTCTAGACTGTAAACAAAATAGCAGAAATGATAGTTAATACAGCATTTGTGCATTGAATGAATGGCAATCCCTCCTCTTATTTGAATTCCATACTGTCTATATGTAACATAAATAAGCAAAAGCATACACACATACATACATCTATATCAACCCAGCAGTGAATGTTTTTGTTTTATAATTTTATTCTGAAGAAAAACTTAGCTTGGAATATTTTCAGATATTGATGTGACTATTTATACGTGAGTGCTGAACACTCTTTGAAATGATTCCTTTGACATCTGTGTAGTTAGGGTATGGTTATATATTTAGCTAGTTAGGCATTGCATCAGTTATATATGTAGGATATGTGGTGTTGAGTTACATATGTGTTTTGGGAAATACTAGTAACATGATTTTTATTCTGAATTTTCATTTTGCGCATTCTATAACACATGTTGGGTCTGCAGTTGCAGCCCAGAAGTTCTTGGGGCAATCGGAAATGAGACAGCAAAATTCTCCTGTCCATTCAATTTGCAGTGTATGTGGTGCCAGTATTCTGCTGCTAGTGCATTATCAGATAAACAATAAGATTAAAAGCAAACAAACAAGCGATCCCTGAAATACTGCAAACCAATATCGATGTGAAGTAAGGAATTTTTAAATGCAATTTTGAACAGGTTAATTTCTCAAAAACTGAGTTGGTGATGGCATGATGCTTCTTAAAGCTATTAGTGTACATATCTGTGCCTCCTAATAGAATAAATGACAGTATTCAGCTAATGCATCCTAAAGTATTGTGGCTAGTGGCCAGATTTTTACCTGATTTCATCCTTTGCAGTGGCAGCTTGCATTATCAACTTGTCGCTGAATGACTTCAGTATCTCTTTAATAGATCTCAGTTATGTTCTATAACAGTAAGCAAGCACTCTGATAAAGAGGAATATAATTTACATGAACAAACTGGGAATAGCATTTGCTTAAATATGTGACTTTTAATTAGTAAAGCACCTCCTAATGCCTAAAACATGCTAATGAAACTAATTATTGCTATGTTAATTGATTGATCTACTTATAAAACTATGTAGAGACATTACACAATATTTATCTTTCAATAGAACTGTGTTGCCAAGCACTGATGATTGTTGAAGTAAAAATATCTTAGAAATCTAAAATTTGATTAGCATGTTCAGATAATGCAGGAAGTTCCATTGCAAAAATGTACTATTCTTCTGTGGAATTTTTGCTGATGATAGAATTAAAATATTTGCATTGAAGTGGCTTGTTCTTAACAAACATATAGTTGTCTCACTGTTATTCTTGGTTTCTGCATTCCTCACTTTGTAACTGACAGTTTTGTTTTTAGTCTCTCATAACCTATGAGGCTTGACATCAAACTTAAAAAAAGCATCATGCCTGTTTTGATCTAACTGAAATGTGAAGAAGTAGGGCAAAAATTGTTTGGTCAAAGTATGTGAGAATTCATACTTTCATCTCTTTTCCTTCTGCAAGAATTCTATTATGATGTTACATTATCTTTTATTTTGTGTTTTGGCACATACCGACATTGAAGACGTGTATTACATGGCATTCTACAAATGTATTAAATTTTCCTTTCCCTGCTCTGAGTAGTTGAGAGGGTTTATGAATGTTAGAGGAAAACGAGGAAGGGAAAAAAATATATCAGAAGGGTTAGAAACAGTGATAAAGAAGGCAAGAATAAAGGGGGGGGCGCGGGGGGGGGGAGGAGAGAGAGAGAGAGAGAGAGGTTGCTTAATGTTAAAAGGAAGATGGGTTGAATATAGTCGGGAAGTACAGAGAAATACTGGTACTTGAGGCTTACTAGAAGCATTTGGCTTTATAAAGCTAGTTTTATCCAAACAAATGAAGATGATGTTACAGTTGTAGTTTTTGATTTTACCTGTGATCTATCTGGGATTTGACAGGTTATTTGTGAAATAATTAAAATTTTGATCCTGGCTTTAAAGTATAGGGCACAAAAAACTTGAATAGTCATTGGCAAAGTGTGTCCACTCTGTCAGCATTTGTTGCAACTCTGCTACTCCTTTCCATGTGATAAAGAACTGTCCTGCATCCTCCTGTTTTGTTCAGACCTAAGGTTTGCAAAATTATTTCTTACTTTATTACCAGTGGTTAGTATTTTTAAATGGTCTGAATTAATGCTAAAATCTGTAAATTGAGCTAGCAAAAGACAATTATCTGTGGAAGATGATTGCATCCATAATGCAAACTATAGCACAGTTTTATTCTATTGTGTGTGAAAGACATCGCAGGACAGTTAAAGAAGCTCTAGTTTAACTTGAGTACATAATTGACCAAATCTTAGTTTATCTTTGAGGATTTTTCCAGCACACTTATGTCAGTTAAGAGTGTATGTATGGAAAAACACTCCCATGAAATACTTACGGAAGATGCCACCTGTGCTGGGAAGAATAATGTATCTGTACTAGCAAGAAGTTTTACTTGCTTTTCTCCCTTTTGATTCCAAGGGGAAATTTGCAGTACAGAGATGCCATTAAAAGTATTGTAGAGAGAAAAGCTCCTTAATCTGATTTGTGATCAGAACAATGATATATCCAAATTTGTGTTCGTTTTCCCTGTGTTCCCCCTTCTTCTGCCCTGCCTATGGTCTGGCATTCTCTAAACTATTTCATGTTTCACAGAATTGACATCTTCCCCATCAATGTTTTTTCAATGTGCGATTTTCTTTTGATAACCATTCTGAGTTAATATATACACATTCCAGCCAAAGAGTTTTCAGTCCATGATGTCCTAATTTCAGGATAGTTATCATGGCAAGACTATTAGCAGCATTCACAGTCTTCAGAGAGTTGCTGTAGATGGAGATATATTCCAAATACCCATCGGCACTCAAGATATGTGCTGATTTCAACTTGGTTCTGCTGTTAGTAGTTTTACAGAAGTTAGCAGTCAAGTAACTACTCACTCGAGCTTAAATAACAATTTTTAATCAGGAAGAATATTATGCATAGTTCCTAATGATTTACGGGAGGCACATAAAATTATCAACGAGACCTGCTTTACATACAGATGTTGTAATCCTTTATATTTCAGATCAAAATTTAAGCAAAGTGAAAATTTGGAGTCAGAATATATGTTTTGATATTTTTAAAACTATTTTTGTAGTTGTTAATCTTTTTCTCAGTTGTTAAAATAAAAAGGACTAGAAACTGTTCAGTTTTCTTAGTTCTTTATTCCTCTCAGCTATATTTCTATAGGTTGTATTTCTTTTTGCAGCAGTTGGTCTTATTAAGAGAAATTTGCAGCAGTGCCCAATGTAAATAGGTTTTATTCAGGTGAAAGAATCTGTTTATGTGCATGTGTCTGACTCCTGCCTTGCCTGTTTTCTTGCTCTTGCTTGCACTTTCTTGCTCTCACTTGCATTTTCTCAGTCTTTCACTTTTAAGGCAGTACTGAGCCAGAGGTGTTTCAGTATTCAGTATAAGTACAATTGAAAACATTTTCTCCTGAAGATTATGGGTAATAGTGAAAGTATTACAGAAACACATCCTTCTAAACTCACCCTAATGAAACACCTCAGTGTTGTATTGTTCCAGGACTAAGACACCTCAAAGAAAAGGTGTTTGTCATTTGTTTGCCTTGGTGTGGTGCTCAATAAAACCGGTATGTCATACAGCAACTCCATAATACTGAAGGATTTTATGTATTGTATTTATTGCCTCATTATTGAGTCTTGCCATTAAAAAAAAAAAACAACAAAACTTCACTTTCAAATAGTATGACTCTTACACTGATTACCATCTCAATAAAGACAGTGAGACTTGCTCTGCAAAGTTAATTACTATGAATTGTTCAACAGGCCTCACAAATAGGTATTTATGAGCATATTTCCATCAAGTAGATTTTTGTCATGCTTCTTTGTATTCAAAGTGACCTTTACAGTGCTTATGAGGAGAATGATTTAGTGTATACTGCACTAGAATTGAATACTCTCCAGTCACCATTGGAAGCATTTGAGGGCTTGTGATCTTTTACAGTTGCCTCAGAATAAACTCTTGTTTAATGCTGCCTGAGAAAATAAGAATGTTAAAACAGGTGATACTGATATTTTGCGTCTAAAATTGTTGAAACAAATGAGGGAGAGGATATGGTATGGTATTTCTCTTACACGTGTAGAAATGTACAAGCAACGTTCTCCATTGCATGGTTTAAAAGAATGGGGCAAAAATTTAACGCAAGTAGATTGACAATAACAGTCAAAAAGCAGTTTATGTGTTGCTGTTGGTAGCTAATTGGTATATATCAGTTTCCTTTATAAACACACAATTTATCAAGCTCTGAAACAAATGGAGATTATGTTGAACAAAGCCATGTTCAGTGTTACAGCAAACTTCAGCGCTGTACAAAATGAGCTTTTAGGTGTGCTGTGCGTTTTCTGATGGGTCTATTTCCTTCTGTCTTTTGCAAATAATAAAAATGGCTCTAAGAGTTAGTGAAAATGCCAAGTTGCCTACCATGAAAATATGAAATAATCAATTTACCTAATATTGTTTCATTTAACACCTTTATAACATGCAGACATAGTTTAACGTCACTTTGAGTCCCTTTTATTACTCTTGATTATGCCTGGTTCCCAGTTTGTACGAGGCAATTATTTTGCATAACCGTGTTTCTTAGTCTAGGCAACTTGGGTCAAGATGGGATGCTGGTCAGTTTAACTAAGGAACTCCTTGGATCAAGATGCTTTTGAAGGTTTTTTTGATTGGGCCTCAGGAATTGTATCATCGCTTTCTGTCATTTTCCCTCCCAGTTAACAACAGGCTTAGTAATGAAAGATCATTCTGAGAGAAGAGTTGTTGTTCTCAGTAGCATTTACTTCTTCCTTTGCATCTTGCTCTTTTACTGCTTGCTAATAAACTCAGCAGGTGTTTAGCAAGAGACAGGTTTTCTAAACTGTGCAGTTTATGTCCCTAACATGCCTAACTTTTAGCAGTGCAAGAAAAGGTTAAGATTTTTCTCATAAAAGAACACACAGCCAGTTAAAGTTTTGTGTCATTGCAGCAGTGATCCCGTTTCCTTGGTAACAAGCAAGTCACATGCACTCCCTTGTTAAAAAGTGAACTCTTTATATATTCAGGCATTTCTGTACTGCAGCAGGTGTTTCTGAAATTGGTAGCAAAGAATGGGCTCTAGAGCCAGTAAAGAAAGTTTCAGTTTTGAGGCTGGGCAAAATAGGGAGAATACATTTGTAATTCTCTTAGTTACTTTGCAAACAACATAAAATTAAACCAGAAAAGAGACTTGCAAAAATATAATTTTAATCTCTGCCGTCCATGTTTTTCTGTCTACAGTTCTCAGCTCTTATTTTAAATTCACATTTCTGTCAATGAGTTAGTAATATAACAACAAATTGTAATGCTGAGTACTCAAAAGTACAGGTTAACTTACACCAAGAAAGTAAAATCTTTAATATGTTTCAGAATTAAATCAAAACAGCTGAGATTGTAAATTATCTTGAATAAAAACTTCACTTTCATTTGAACACCAGTTCCTGATATCCAGCAATGAGTAGTCACAGATAGGAAAAATGTTGTGGAATAGGAAAGGAGTTGTTTGTATCTCACTTCTGCAAGTGACTGTGACTCATAAGACTCTCCACCACCTTCCTTGTGTTTGAAAATCCTTGCTTCTGTGGCTTGTATCTTTTTTTGAGAAAGATTTCTTTCTGCTTCCTGTGCTTGGAAAGTTTAGTCCTTCCTTGAAGGTCAGGTTGGGGTTTTTTTCTCAGTTCTAGCGGCAGCAATGACAAAGGACCCCCACTTCTTTGAAGTCCGGTTGTAAAAAACTCAATTAGCTGTCCATTTTCTCTGCTGGGATTTTTACAGCAAACATTAGCCTGGTAACTGAGAATAATGCTGCTTAAGACTATAAATTGTAAAATATAAGATATAACTGCCATCCATTCCCAAATATAACTTACACGTATATGAAGTCAATTTGAAGAGCAAGACAGATATTTAAAATAAATGTGGAGATCACTTATTTTAGTAGAAAGAGGTAACTAGTACGTTTTTAGACATCTGGCCATTGCACTGAGAGTATCTATAAAACACTTTGCAGAGTTCTATAGCTTAGGGTCTAAATGTGAAACAACTTATTTTCTATTGCCCATCAACAAAACCACATCATTCCTATCAGTATACTTATGGCATATTCTCCTAAATGGCAAGTATTTGCCAAGGTGGATTTGGGTAGCTGAATCATAAACTATTTCTAATTATAAACACATAATCCTACTTTTATTTTGTCCATACCTAATTCATAAACAATAGATCCAATATTCTTTAAAGCTCCTTATGCCAGTTTTGAATCTGGAACAAATTTTTGCACCCTAGCTATGAAAAGTGGAATACTAGAAATGCTAATATAATTAAGTGTGCAGTACTTCAAAGTACTGTCCTCATTCTTGATAGCATGAAAGCATTTTACTGTGGAATAAGGTATCAAACAATCAGTTTACCTTTTTTTGCTTTCAGCAACGTTGACAGCCTTTTCTTTGTAATGTGGCATGATTTTCCTAAATGAATAAAAGAATGAAGTTGTTCTTGTCAGGCTAGCCGTATGATAGCTTTACCTGCCATTCAAATACAGAATTAATGTATGTTTCTTGTAAGCATTGTGGGTTTGTACCAATATGCTCATTTTACCCTCTTTTTACTGTCTATCAGCACTAGTTAATACATTTAATTAATGACATACAGGAACAGAATTTAACCCAAGAAGGTGTCATTATCATAATACGTTAGGGTGCACAGCACAGTGTCTAGGTTCTAGTTTAAATTAATTTAACAACAGTACATCAAAATAGAAGAGTCAGATTGCAACATTAGGCAGTTGTTCACTGAACTTGTTCTTTTAACTGGAGTGACTTGTCCAGTAAGAACTTTCAAGTGAGGTTTTCAGCCTGGAGAAGTGTACTAAAAATGCCTTAAACTGGTAGTTTTCACAAAATATATTCTGGAAGGTAGAAAAGTAGAATAAAAATGCGTCAAAGACTCACTAGCATTTCCTTACAAAGCTCGGGCGGTCCAGTGTTGTGCTCTGATTGAGGTCTGGGTGGCTGAAACCCTGAGAGTCAACAGGGAGTTGAGGTCTATATTGTAATAAAAAATGTGAAATGAGGGCAAACTGAAACATGAAGTAGGTGAATTGATTTGAAAGAGGTAACTTGATGTGTAGGTTGTTAATGCAGGAGAGAATTGGTTTAGATGGGGAGCTGTGAGAATGACTTGACTTCTGGGCAACAGAGGTTTGACTCAGCTATGTAGAATCAACTCAGCACAGGAATTTGTTGAGAGAAGAATTAGGCATAAAGAGAAAAGAAGCAAACAACAGCTGGGAAAGTACTGGGTAATAAACTGTGTTGTAGCTGTTGACGTGAATTAATAAATAAACAAACTGGAGAAGGTGGGCAATAAGAGAATAAATGAGTAGAGTAAGAGTAGAGGAGCGCTATAAAAAATAACAGAAGCAAGAGACTGAATGAGACAGTTTGGATTGAATGAAGAGAATGTATGTGAAAATGAGGTGAAAAAGGAAGATGGTGGGAAAGAATGAAAAGAAGGAAACATGAAAACACTCTCTCATATGGGATTTATTTTCCTTTACTGGATTTTGTGCACACAGAAAAGAAGCCATTTCATTAGAAGTGATTGGGATATGCTTTCATTTATTGAAATGGCAACGGTGGCTGAAATAGCAACAAAAGAAGAGGTTCACCAGAGGCATAGAATTTTTACTTCAACACTATGTAGAAGGTATTTCGTATTTCCTTTGAAAATAAGCCTTGAAAAAAAATATAGCTAGGTGATTCTGGTATTTTAAAGGATTCTTATTGGATATAAAGATTCAACTCCACCTAGGATCTTGGTATGAGAAGGTCTGGTGCAATGAATATTCTGCAATCAGTTGTTACACCATGTACAGAGCAAAGTAAATAACTGGCAAGAAGAGATTCCTCTACTTTGTAAGTCTGACCAGCTTGGTGGTCATTCAGTGTACCTGTTCTCTGGGTACTGGGCAAAACACTTGTCTTTTTTCCTTTAATCTTCAGATCTCTAAGCTCCCATTCTCTCCTTCTCATACCCTGAATATATTTTTGCGAAGTGCCTTTTTCTTTACCTAGCAAATTATTTAACTTCCTTTTAACTAAGGAGTGATACGTTTTTAAGTTGACAATTTTATAAGGCTGATCCTTGTTTTTTCAGAATATCAACCTTGTTACAGGCAGGCCAAATGATATTCACAAATTGCAGCTAACATGGCTTAACTCACATTTAACTTTCATAGCTCTAGTTTTAACTCTTTTCCAATGGTGTTAAACATATCCTGAATATACGAGCTGAGCTGAGAGTTAATGAGATTGTAGCATCACCAATAACAATTGAACTGAACTGAATTTTATTCAGACTATTTGAAGTTCTTTTTATTTAATATTTGTCTACCTTCAGTGAAGAAGATGCTATTGTATTTAACTAAAAATTAAGATTTCCAAAGTGCTGCCATGCATATTTTAGGCTTCTGAGGAATCTTTCAGCATAATGTCTAGATGTAAAATTCCACTTTTTTTTTCTTTTTTAGTACTAGAAACTTGGAAAATGCACAAGCAAATGTCTTCTATCTTCTGTAACTCCATCGTTTGCATACTTTTAAATCCATTTTTGGTCATGTAAGCATTCAGTTGATTCTAAGGTAATTTATATGTTGTTTTTTTTTTTTTTCCTCATGCAGCAGTACTCATACACTGCACATCCTGAAACCTTAAAAGTCGTATCCATATTTCCTCAGTAAGAAACATTTTCCTTGTACGCTTCTAAAACTCTGTTGTCTCTGTTTATTGGTATCAATATACTGTAAGTGGATATATAAAATTATGAAATGTCCATGTGTGGGGCATATGTGCATCATCACAAAATTAAATCTAGATGGCAATTTTAATACTATTTAAAATACAGGCATTTGTGCTGTCATCTGTATCAGGCGACTGTGCTTATTCTCTAGGCATAAGGTATGAACTCTATGGAAAAATATAGGGAACTGAAACACTTACCTAGGTAAGCTAACCAGCAACTCTTCCAGATGCAACATTACTGTTGATTCTGACCATATTTGTATCTCTGGCATTCTGTTAGTCTTTTAGTTGTGTGTGCTGCTCAGTCTATGCACATTATGTAGCTCAGCCAGGCTTGCCCAGAGCCTCAAAGTCTGCCTGTCAACTCAATTTACCAGTCTCTCTTTGTTAAATTAATTGTCATTGAGAGCCTAAGATAGGTGTATTCTCAGTTCAGCAGGCTCTGCAGTGGGTTAATATGCTGTTTGTATTGTGTTTGTCTCCAGATGGAATGCCATAGTGTTATACTTAAATCTTGGATAAAACAAATGCATATTTTAGTTCTCATACAAAGTGATAATCAAGAGTTGTGAAATATAACCATGAAAATAGTAATATGCAAAACAATGTACATAAGACTGCTTTCCATTAACCTCCTAGTCTGCATCTGATTACTAACAGTTGTAAAATAATGACATTTGAAATTTTTACATTTAAAAGAGATTGACATCTCTACAGGATTGATAAAAACTTTTCTTGTAAGTACGTAGAACGTATTTCTACTTGAATAGCTAAGAAATCTTACAGGGCGTTTCCTTCCTTTCCTTCAAATAACAGTAATTAGCAGACTTTCAGATTTTTTTTGTGTTCACTAACAAGTATACATGATTTGTAAAGGAAGCTAAGTCTAATACTCTTGTTTGCAGTTGTCTAGTTACTCCTTTTTACAATGTAAAACAGTTTCTGGCATGATTACTTGAGTAGGATTCTGTTAAAAAAATTGCTCCAATATTATACCTAATTTAATGAAAAATGGTTTCATTTTCTATATATTTTCCTAAATTCTCTAGTAAATGAGACTAGACATGTCTGGACACTTTATTTCCTAGTTATCCTCTCTGTCCATAACAATTTGCCCCATTATTCTGCTGGAGCTGACTTTTCCAGAGGAGGAGAGCACAGAGGAGTTTGCAACTCAAACAATCAATAGTTGAGAATGTGCTAAAACATTGGGATTGTAAGCTAGTGCTGAAGCCTAAATGTTTTTGCTGTCCCTACTGTATGATGGTGTGTACTTTCCAACATGCGGGAGCTCTCATGCTTTAAACTACCAAAGCTGTATCTTTCGGTCCCTTTTCAATCCAAGTCCTAAATATTAATATAATGTTTTAAAATGGGCACAGATTTTTCAATATAAAAGGTCCACAAACATATAGAATATTATGTTACATATTTTTATGTAGTATCCACGTCATCAAAGAGCACCAGACTGGCCAAAAAAAAATCAAAGTGGATATTTTTATTTGATATGGAGATAATTTTTTTCTCGGTATAATCTTCTAAACTATTCAGCAGGTGAGAATACACTAAATTGTCTCTATAGTGACAGTTACTAGAATGAGTACATAATGGTAAATGTGGATGATAAGAGCAATTTATTGCATGGTTGTTCAGGACTGTTTCAGGTACCTCACTGCTTCATCTGTTACGTGTACACCCCACAGATACCTCTGATATATCTGAATAATGTTCTTTTCACAAAACTTGCCCTTCTTGAGCCAGTTTCCTGCCCACTAAGTTACACTGTCTCCTGGTTAGTAGAATCTGATATCAGACTTCATGACAATTATAAACCTAAAGCATTGATATCCACTTAATTACCCTTGTTTGCCATGGCAGTAATATTGTCAAAGAATACAAGTTAAACAAGACCACCCTTGCCCAAATCTACATGAATTTCCTGTAATGAAATTGTGGCTTTCAAAGTTACTTTTTGGCCTACTAAATCCTGCAAAACAGTTTGTAGTATTTATTCTACAGCTGCACTTAAACTAGCTGATCTATAATTGCTTGTTAAGTTTCTCTTTATGGAGATTATTTTAAGAAAATTGCCAGCTTTAGATATTCACAGTCAAATATCGGCATATGTAGCTGAGGATTGCATAACAGCTAGTTCAGGAGATGTATTTTGGAGAACTTATAGGTAAGGGAAGGGAACCATCTGCAGGTCTCTTACAGAAAATAAGTGTACCACCAGAAAGTGTTTTGGAAACTATTCATATAAACATGTTGTTTTGTAAGAAGCCATCTGGTCAGTCAGAACAATCTATGTGCAAGTGCAGATGGATATGAGAGCTCTGGGATCCATAACCCTTAGTTACCATTCATGATCTTCAAAACAATGCCTTAGAGGAGACCCCTTTTGATGATGTATTATTCCACTGTGTACAGCGATAGCTTGAATGCTCCAAAATCTTACCTCTTTTTTGGAATGGCAGAGTACTGGAAAAGCCCATGACATTTCCAGGAAGAGAAATTTTCAAAGTTACATTCTCCATGCAGCTGAAAGCAGATTTCAGGTAGGTAGTGTAGCATGAGGGCTTTGAGTAGATGGGATTGTGTACTTTCTTTATTGACAAGTTCTCATAGCCCAAATAACTTTTAATGATTTTTTTTTTTTTAAATTTTAATTAGAATTTGAAATGTACAACTGAAGAGGGAAGTATTTATTTAAATGTATATTCACAGAATGACTAGAAATTGTTTAATGGAATTGACAAAACCAAGCCAAATAATCTCTTATTTATGATATATTTACATTGTATTTATAATATACTTGGAAGTTACATACCATGCAACTGTGGCACTTTAAGAAGTTTTTAAAGCCATAATATTCTAACAAAGGGTGAGGTTATTTCTACTCCTGACTTTCTTTGATGAGTTGAAAGGAACTTAAGGGCTTCTGACTGACTTTAACCAGTCTGCATGGCAAAATACATCATTTAAAACCACACTAGCCCTACCTGGGGGACATGACCTGGACAAAACTCAGTCTGGAGATCCATGAGAAGTTGAAATCTCTACTTAGAAAAATACTATATGGAGTCATGAAACTGATAGACACAGTTTATAACAGATAACTCCAGGTACAAACAACAGTGGCTTAAATTCAGAGTGGATGTTCAAGAGAAAGTCTTTGACTTGCCATTTTCAGCTTGAATTCTATTAAAAGGGAAGCTTGATTAAGACATTTGCCAACGACGCAGACCATCTGAAAAATCACACTTATTCCAAGACACTCTAAAATGCGGAGGAATGGAAGAAATCACAGACCAGTAAGTGTGTATTTGATATACAAAGGCAGCACTCTCCAGTGAGAGCATGATTTAGTGGATTTATTGTTTAGGAACCAGGGTCTGAGTGACATGACCTAACAGGTTAGCTGTATCTCCTTTTAATCAGGGCAATAGACCTGTGTTCTCTCTTCAGTTCCCAAACACCCATTGTCTTATCACCAAATTGTCTTTCTGGTACTCTGTGAAACTGAAAATGGTATTTTTTCAAGATAAGTGATGCAGGAAAACAACAAACGATTCCTGTAAGTCACTGTGTGCTTTCATTTCCTACCGATGAGAGTCACAGTGGGGCACAGCAAGCATTAGTCAAGCACTGTTTGTGTTCTGTAGCCCATAGATCAGGCCTTTGTGCAGAAGTAATCACTCTAGATTAAGGAAGGGCCCTTTTCATATTGGGTGGTTCTCCGTGACATTTGCAAACATTTTTGGCACAGGATGGCATTTGCAAACAGTTTTGGCGTAGTGTATTTATGTAATCCATTGTCAGAAATATCGCAAGCTAAGCTCTAAAATGTGAGTTTATGATGTTTGCTACAGATCTCCTGAAATGTCAATGTCTCAGTTCAGTTGCCCTTGAGGAATCTGTTAGGGAGGGAAAAAGAGGGGGGGAATAAGTATTGAAAATACACTGTTCTTTAAATCGGAATGCATGTGTGTAAATATACTCCCATATGTCAATTCTACATAATTACTAGAATGGCAGGTTTTTTAAAAAAACAATTTTCTAACGAAACAATGTGACTGAAATTTTTCTCTTCATGTAATTGTTAGATTTGGACTACTGCAAGAAAAACTATTCTGTAATGCTTATTTCACTGGGAATAAAACCAAAGATTAAATTTAATTGCTTTTCCACAGTGGAAAAGATTTTGAGGAGTGAAAGAAGCTTTGATGAGGGATGGATATATAAGCTTTATTCCTTTCTCTTAGCATATGAAACAGTAAGGAATACTCATGAAAATGTGGTTTAGAAAAATCTGTTTATACTTCTTATATGCAGTCTTCCAGTGCTTATTCATACTCCTTTCTGTGCAGCACCGACAGTAATGGATAAATGGATGCATCCATTCAAATATATGAAGCACATAATCTTCATAAGGGAGGTATCTTTGTACTTGTGCTTGTACTTGGCTTTAATCCAGACCCTAACAAGTTTGTTTATGCCTAACTGCACAGTTTTTCAAAAGGAGGTGGGTTATTTCTTTTCCTCATTTGAACTTGTATTGAAAAATATTTCAGCAGCCATCAGTTTCTCATGTGAAAACAGCATGAATTAGCTACAGGCCATCACTGAAATTCAAAACATCCTACAGAAGCTTTGTTCCTTGGTTTTGTTAATCTGCCAGCTATAAACATAGTCCATTCAATTCTGTTGTATTTCAGATGCTATTTTTGTGGTGTATTTTTAATATGTTTGGCACTTCTGTGGTGATTGCAGAATCCATGAACAGTTAGCTGAAGGATTCTAGAATAACTTGATGTAATTATAGGCACTCATCTATTAATAACAAAAATTAATGGTATGCATGCATACTTCCCTGCCATATCACTTCATGTCATTAACAAATGAGTAAAGAAAGTAATTGTTGCTGGTTTTTTAGGAATATTCTTTAGACTGCTTCAGAGGTCTCCAAATACATTCTCTGTAGGTACAAATTAGGCCAAATGTCAGTTCAGAAATGCAAAATGACCTGAACCATTGAGGTCTATGCAGAAATAATAGGGGTAGCTTCATCACACGGTTGTGGTTCATCTGCAGCGTGCAGAGATTGCACAGATACCATCTCCACGCGTGTTCCACTTACTGTTTCAGCATGGCCCTAACCTGGGAACAACGTGACTGGAGTGCCTTGCATATTTACAACATTGGTCTAAGTTTAACATCAGGCTATTCTTGCCTATGATGATGTAGTCAGAATAGGTGCTGCAGATTTCCTAATGCAGATCTGCTTTATAGTGAAACAGGCTTCTTCAGTTTACTCTTGCTAAAATAAGCCAATTTTGGACAGAAATTACAGGAAGGATTTGTACTGGGATGGCTGCTGTCACCGAGCAGACCAGAGTAATTTTTCTTAAAATCTTCACATATTAATTACACAGTCCCCCAGAGTTTGATTATACCTACAGCAGTATGAAGGTTTATTTTTAGATTAAGATTTTTAAGTGTAACACAATTACACTTATTAAGAGTTTAGTAAAACGTATGATATGTAGTAAGGAGAACCACTAATATGTGGGTCTGCAGGGATTGCTGCTCACTGTAGAAAGCGTTGGAAATCTGTGCCTTGTAAACAGCTTGCATAAAATTGCTTAATTTTGCAACTGAAAAATGAGCCAAAGAGCCTGTTTCTTACTATTCCATGTCTATTTTAACGCTGAAATCTTGTTTCTGAAACTTTATTCTAACCTTTAAGAACCCATAAATTAATTCTTTAGAAGAGATTTAATTTATTAATCTTAATACAGTTTCTGGGTAAATCATAAATATATCGAACAGCTCTAAATGTCTGGCTCCTTTAAAAATCTTTCAATAGAAGACTCCTACATATTAAAAGAGATAAATCCCAAAGCACTAGCTATTCTCAATAGCTAGGTATGACCAAAGGTAAATAAAACGGGGCTGGTTTGCATTGTCAGGCAGACTGAATATTTTGTCATATTTTTACTGTTAGTGCTACAGCTGAGTCAAGTGGATCTAAATCCTGAAGACTCCAACAAAATCCAGTGGCCAGCTTTTTCTAAGCACAGGGCGGCTGTATGTGTAAGATTAAAAATGCGTCATGTCTAACTGTAGAGCTGTTGTTACTGCAGTCAAGTTGATGTTTGTCACCTATGCACCTATGTAAGGCATAAATAGTCTTCACACTGCATCAGCGTAGTCCTTTGCTTTTCAGGCCTGTACAGTAATACTGCAAGGAGGAACTGTAGGCACATGCTGTATATAGTGTCTTCTAAGACTTTTCTCCTGCTGCTTGCAAAGCAGAACTACCAAAATTCTGCATCATCTTACTGCCTTCTGGTACTGTATACATTCATGTGTAATATTGACCTCTACATACAGATGCTTCATTGATCTATTTCTAAACCAGGGAAAGTGACACCTCAGCAGCTTTTTCAGTTACCATTTAATTCAAAATTTATTCAGAGCCATAAAATGTCCTATATCAAGGTTGGCTAGTCTTCCTAGCACCCAAATCTTCATGTGGCCAAAAGCCACAAAACTCAGAGACAAGGAGAGGAGGAACTTCCTGGGGAGTTCATAGAATCATAGAATAGTTTGGGTTGGAAGGGACCTTTAAAGGCCATCTAGTCCAACCCCCCTGCAATGAGCAGGGACATCCTCAACTAGATCAGGTTGCCCAGAGCCCCGTCCAGCCTGACCTTGAATGTTTCCAGGGATGGGGCTTCGACCACCTCTCTGGGCAACCTGTACCAGTGCTTCACCACCCTCATTGTAAATATTGTAAAGTTCATAGGTAAAAGATGAAAGTGCCTTTCTTGTGATCCTGTAACTTCCTTATGGGATAAAACTCAGCTGGGCTGCAGAAGCAGATACTTTGGGTAGCAGCAGCCATTTACAGGCTTCTGTGTGTAGCTGAGAACTGAGAACATTCAGCAGCTCCCAAGCTGCTACTGCCCAGTTGCCAGGCGTGCAGCTTCAGTGCTGGAGTTGCAATTAAATGGCTGCCAGCAATATGAGAGTCACAGCTGAGCACCCTTGTCCTAAATTGATTTTTCTTTAATATTCTGACAAGGAGCAAACTTATTCCAAATTTTATTTATTTTTATTTTGAACTCATGGACAAAGTTGCATCTGCATTAGAGGGGGACCAAGATGATACTTTTTAAAGATTCCGAATCTGATGATACCTGGAGAACTGACCCCAAATTTCAGGAGTTCGTGGCCAGCAATGTACTGTGCATTTAACTCCCACTGGAGTTGGCAGCAAATTTTACTTCCTGTTAGCCTAATTTGGAGTCGTAAATAAAAAAAGGATGAGCTTATATTTATCATTGCCATTTTCTTTCTTACAGAGAAAATAATTGAAATCTGACTAAACAAAAAACATGATTTTGGTTGCTGATTACTGTGGTTATCTTCTTGCTGGCCAGCCTGATGCTTGTTTAGTTTCTGTCTAATCCATCAAGAATGTTGCATCCCAAGCTGGTTCCCTTCATCGTTTCCCAGGCAATGCCATACCTTCTTTGATTAGCTTCCCTTTCTGTGTTGGATTAAATGTAAACATTAGTCCTTGTCTTCATTAGCAAGAACAAAGTCAGCATTTCCCTTGTTACTCTGTTGACAGTACTCAATCCTGTACTTTATTTACATATTTTCCCATCTTGATTACTTTTGTTTATTTAGAGAGTACAGGTTTAATTCCACTATGCCAAGTCTCAACTCTCTGATGATGTTTCCAGGTGCAGGTGCACTATTTTTTATGTGCTATCCAACTTAGTGTGATTTTTTTTTTTTTTAGCTTAGGGAAACTAAAAATAATAGGCTAAAATTAAGAACAATCTAAAAGCTCCCGAAGGTTGAAATTCAGACCTATATTTATGAGGTTTTAGGTCATAGATCACTATTAGTAACAAGCTTATGGTTGGAGCACAGTAAGGTGCCCTTAGTATTTAAAAAATAAAAACAAAACCCAGAAAGAGTGATAGCTATAAAGCACTGTTCTTCACTTTCATTATTGCTAACATATTTTCCAGAAAAGAGTTATGATTCTGTAGGATTCTAGGAGCAGGTTTTAAGTTTGTTCATTTTTCACATTCATAGCTATTATTGTTGAGATGACATCCATTCAAATCTAGATCTGTCCCTGAGAACGGTCACATCAGCTCTCTTCTGCCTTGTTGCGTATGTTAATATCATGCTGTAATCTTCATGAGAAATGAAGATACTTGAGAGAAGCAGCTGATACCTCTCAACTTGATGGAGCAATTAAAACTCAAGCACTTGCTTGGAAGATCAAAACCACATGTTTTGATCACAACTTTTCCTTATGACTCCATTTGCTTTTATGGTAATTTTAAAAGAAGGGGTTTGTTCTTAAAAATAAAATAATAACGGTAATTGTTTGTGCAGGTTGTTTTTTATGATGGCCAGTTTACTTGCAAAACTCAAAGCAAAGCTAAGTTGCATTATTCCCATGGAGACTATTTAAACTGTGTTGAAAAGCGTAAATGCTAGTGCTTGTGGGCAGATATTCTTGCCTGGCTGAATTTGGAGCAGAGGAGTCAAGGAGCATGGAGGGGACAAAGCCTCTCAACAGGGGAACAGCAGCTGACTAGCTACGCCAGGGCCGTCACCCCCAGCGCAGGACTAAAGCACCAGCAGCTGTTTGCTCCCCGAGCAAATGGAAACGTAGGTGGCAGATTTCCAGAACAGGAGACTGGTAACTGTGCTGCATTACCCGTGAAGGTGAATTATGCGGTATCGAAGGTTAAAAGTCAGACAGGTGAAGTAAGGCAGGAATACGCACCAAGTTTTTAATTGAAATTAGTCTACGTACATTAGTGAGCTCAGTATCAGGTAAATGATAGGGATGAACAAGTAGTAAGACATTTTTTAAGCTTTCAGATTTTTCTTCTCTGTGATATTGGCAAAATTAGGCAAATTAGAGGAGATGGTAAATCTTTCTCCTTTTTTGCACTGCTTGGCATGAAAAGGTGGTTGAATTTTTGCATTTTTTGTTCTATGTAAACTAGAGGTGGGTAGCTCACGAGTGTTAATATGTAACTCCTTTTACTGGCTTCTCATACGCTGGTGTCTGAGAACACACTTTCTGTAAACTCTTTCTGTTGTTACTTCCAATGCCAATCGTATTGATTATGGGCTGTTTAAAAGCTAATTTGGTAATTAAAGTTGTCTCCATTCCATGTCATTTTTGCGTGCAAACAACTTGTGAATATGGAGGAGGAAGCGCCTGGCTAGTCACTGTAATGCACTGCTGTCTCAGCACAATGAAATTGCTACTTGTCAAACAAGAGTTTTAATCCTTTTATTTTCACATATATGATGCATTGTGAATCCTGATGCACATCTTCTGTTTTTAGTTACCTCAATATTTTCAATAAAAATGTATCCTAGATCTGTCTCTGCTTTCCTTAAAGATGATAATTACAGTACTAGCAGGAAAAAATAAATCCAGGTATTCACTGAACTATGTTCTTCAGAAAGCAAATCCTACGTTTTGTTATTATATAAACAACCTTGGAACATGTTCTGCTTCTGAACCGTTTGTTCATTAAATTACCTATCACTGAGAAGTGGTAGATTATACTGCTTACACAAATTCAGCTAACCCCCAACAGAGTAGAATGTTGGTGATTTCTAGATGGAAATGCATGGAATACCAAAACTTACTGCCTTTCAACTGATCGTTGGTACAGTTATATCAATTATAAATGAATAGTGTATTATGGTGAACTTTTTCTTACGTGTGTTCAGTGGTTTCTGGCTTTCTAGTTAGTTGTGAAGGGGTCATTTGCGTGAGTACTGAATTTATGCATTATGTTATTGTAGCTGGGGCACCACAAAAAAATGGAAACTAACCATTCCCAAATACAGATGTCATTATGCATTAGAAAGCCAAGGAACGAGACTCTAGGTATAAGTATTGCTCAGACATAAACTAAAGAAAGGTCATTTTTACAGGGTTCTGAGCATTTCCTGAATGCAAGAGAGTGCATTTCATCCAAAATTAGTCATAAGTATTATTCATTTTATAGGATATAACTAACGGATAGTAAACATTTACTGTACAGTAACCATCTTGTTATGCCAACTTCAAAGTAAAGTTAGTGGAAGAAAAAAGATATCTGATCATCAGAGTTATGTACAGTGTCATGGTTTACAGAAAAATTCAAATATCAGTGCAGATGATGTTCATGAAGAAAATCTTCATGCTGGTATGGAAACTGATTTGTAGTGTGAGAACGTTCATGTTAGGATCATTCAAATTATAAAAAATGGAAGCATGATTGTGTTTGTAATTATTTCACAGCAAGAAGAGATTGAATATGTCATTATAAGTACTGTTCTGCTGTAGAGGTGTGTATGTGGAAGTCAAAAGAGCTGTATATTAATTAAACGGTTGGACAGAATATTAGAATCAATACTTTTCATTTCTTGACCAATTCAGATCTAATCTTGATAGAAAAAAGATTATTCAGCTTTTAACCTGACAACTTTGCTCTAATAGTGTCTTCAGGATTTTCAATGTCAAAGTGTACTGTAAAGGGATTACCTTACCCATCTCTCTCTATCTCTTCTGTTAATAGCTGACTATTTAAACATCCCAACTCAGTCATTTGTATTAATAGAGATCACTGTTTCTCATTAATACTTATATTTCATTTCTACAAAATTGGGAGTGATGGCAGGAATGTGGCTCCAATTATTTTTACTCTTCAGGAACTGGAAACAAGGATTTTACCCAGATCGCTGCAAAGCAGGAGTTACCAGAGTATATAAAATGATTTGATGAAGTCAGAGTCTTAGTTAATAATGCCACTAAACAGGTGTTTTAGCTGATTTTAATTGGCAGAAGAAGGTGCTGAGATATATTGTATGGCAAGTGAGAATTAGTTCTCATTTGTCTAATAAGGATCTCTTAATATAGTATAGGCATTGTTTAATACTACCTTTTTGAGGAGGCTGCCTGCCTGAATCCAGTTTACCACATGAAATATTGGGGTTATAACCAGAAATTAGATTACTATCATGACAAGCAAAAATATTAATAACACAACAAACTGGCAAAAGAGAGTCACCAAATTTGTCTGCCAGCTAATGCCTTTCTTCATGAGGTATGTTTAATACCTCAAGCAAAACTAGAATCGTGAATGTCTCCAGAGATGGATTTACATGTGAGAGAGAGAGAGATGAAATACCTGATCCTGAGCTTTGCTGCACTCCCAAGATGTGCTTATTACTTCTGTTCTCTGATCTCTGGCTGGTACAAAAGTATTTCCAATTGCAGACTTGTTATACTATTTTTATAAGAAATTCTCTCTCTAATTTTATCCTGAAGCGTAGACAATAAGATGGGAAATAAATTTCTTCATATAAATGTTCACAACATCAGCTAAGAGAATACTGCAGTTCCATATGCTAAGCATGTAAAGAAAAACACACAAAATGCAGTTTACATTTTTGATACATGGAGAGCAATAAATGAAAGGTATGAATAAACTAGAAGCTGATTAAAAAGACCAGTTATTTTAAGCTATTTTCTATTGATGCACCTCAGGCAGAACTTGACACCAAGACAAAATCAATGAAACTGAATAGGTATCCAAACAAACGCTGGGCAGATCAATCAGGGATGCTTAAAAGCTAAACAATGACCTGGTGGGAAGAAGGAATTGATTGCCGCAGCAGGTTGCTTTTTTCTTCAGAATGGGACAAGGTGAGAACGTAGACAAGAACTTGAGCCTTTAATACTTGGACATTCCACTGCTGAACAGGGTAATGCCTGGCAGCATCCAGCTGCCTGCCAGACTCAGCCTAGAAAATTAAACCCTGTTAAGACTTCAGTGGCAAAGAAGGTAACAGAATGAAAAGAAGAATGTTATATTAAAACGGAACAGGTGTAACTCAGAGAGATGTAGACTTAAAGAGTAAGTGCTTACCACAGGGACTTGGGGTAGCTGTTCTGGAAGAGTTATTCTAGAATAACTACTCCCTGGTTTAGATTTACATATTTTAAATTTGTATTTTAATCTGAGTAAAACTATCAACTATAGGTGAACCCTAAGTCAACGCCCAAAAACTAGCCTAGAGACTGTTTTTGCTGAATGAGACAAATGAGAGGATTTGCAGACGTTGCCCGTAGGTATGCTTATTCCTTCCTCCTCAGTCCCAAACACAGATTGGCAAAAATAGATTCAGAACAAGTGTCTCAATTTCATTTTCATGTGCATTTGCCAGAAATACTGACAGGATCATTTTAAGCTCTTCATACCTGTGCCCAAGAGTTCATGGAATATCTGATCTGTCGAACTGTCAATAGGTTTAAAAAGGTGTCTTGTTTAGTGCCAGAGACTTTATAAGTATCATTTGACCTCAAGGCCAGAACTAAATTATTAAATCTAGTAACAGGAGACAGAAGAGATGGGAGCTTAATCTTTTCCTCCTACTTGATTACCATGCATTTTGGGGGTGGTTGGTCTTTTTTTTTCCCCCAAATTTAGTAGTTAAACTTTCTGGGTGTTATTTGAAAGTCAGCATTTTAATTGTAGAGTAAAAAGCTAGAGCTGAAACAGACAAGTGAGATGGCAAGTTTTCTTGCCAGGTTTTGGAGGAGGGAGGATGGAAAGGGGCTTAAGATATATACTTCCTAATGTATGGCTTTTTTTAATGCTCTAAACTTTTTTCCCCATACAACATCTGTTTCCATGGAAGTTGATCAATTCAGTTTCAGCTCCAGTTTCCTTTTTCATGCTGGATGCATGGAGATCTAATTCCTCAGATACAAACTGGTTTCTGTAAACCTACATAACATAATGATTTGTCATAATGAAAATTAGCTAAGATATTTAAGACAAATTATCTCTAATTTGGTTATTAGATATATCTCGTTCTGGAGTAGCGTCACTTAAATTAGCAGAATTACGTGCAATTTTTGTCCTTCATCCACAGAAATTGGTGTTCGTGTCATTATGACTGATGATCTTGTTACCTCAGCCATGCCTATCAGGGCAGACTGATAGTAATTCAAATCTCTTCATTTTAGGGGAATTCATTTTGCACCTTTTGCACTTTGAATGGCATTTTTCCTCCAGAAGGGAAAAGTGACTTCCCACTGGGCTGACACTAATGTCATTTTGTGGCCATGCCAGCAGGAGGAGCCTGTGTATTAAAATGTACTTTCAATAAAGCAATCACCAAATTATAGTAATTGCACATAACACTGTGCTTTCTTCTGCAATGTAAACTACCGTGTATCTGTAAAGTAGCTGTCTGCCTGCCTGATAAAGCTAAAGTACTATCAGCAGTGGCCATCATGCTGGTAAATTAACCTATTTTAGATTGAGAAAAGCCCAATGAGGTGAAAAATTAATTTTATTCCATCGTATATTTGATATTTAGATGCTTCTAGGTTTACATGTTTTGCATTATTTTATACTATTATATTTTATACATATTTTAACAGAAAATCACAACCCTCTGAAGCCAGTATCCCATGCGCTATTTTAGAAGCATTAGAGTATCAACACTGCATCGCTGCAATTTTATAAATAGTATAGAAATAATGACTAATAATATTCATGTTACTAAAAGAAATCCATGCTAATGAGCACAGCTGAAATTGGATTCACATGATCAGAATTCTCTACAGCAACTTCGACAGCATTTCTGAGTGTCAAAATAACAAATCGTACCAACCAGGGTTGGAAGTCCAATTATCCTTGGCTACCAAGAATTAATACCATATGCTAAATTAATGTTTAGAGGTTTTATTTTAGTGACAAGAAAAATAAGGAATTAAAGATTTAACTTGTTAATCTTGTTATTAAAGAAGAGGAGGATGTATACCGCAGGTATTTTATGCAATTTTTTTCATGTGAAGGACTTCCTAGTTACCTAGGAGTGTGGTGAATCTTAATTTAGAAAAATCCTTTATGATTTTAACTAAGGTTATTTTAGACTGTTCTGCTCAGAAATTTACCAAGTAAAATACACTGCCATTAAAAACCATAATTTCAATTTCTGTTAATGTTTAGCATCTGAATGGGACATGTTTTTTCTGTACTGCTTTTTTATTGTTATTTTAGTGAGTAACAGCCAATGTGTGCATTGTAGTTACAAAGCTAATGGCTACCAGTGATACAGCTGCCTTATCTTGCAGAAGTGCTCTGCCTCCTCCAAGTGAATTGTCTACTCAGTCCCAGGACTTGTTAAAGGCTTTTGCTTTGCTAAGATCTCTCCCATTTGGGTGCTCAAAATGCTTGAATGGAGCCTGAGTGTGCCTGTGGCTTTTGCAGGGCTGTCTGACCTGTGAGGAATGTCACTGCAGGAAAAAAGGGAACTACATAGTGATTGTTTTAAAATATATCTGTATTTGTTTAATCTGGTAAGAACTGCAGATGAGCAATTCCTCCCTTATGGACTTGTTAACGCACTCTGAAGATAGGTATTATAAGGCTGGGGTTTTTTAACTGATAAAAATAAGCTTGGCTTTCTACGCTGTGTAATTTTATTGCCTAGCTGAGTTGCACAATGCAAAATTTAGTTTTATTTATTGATTTGTATGTAAGCAATATAATTAAAAACCATGTGGAGTCCTCTAAAAGAATGGCAAAAGTACAATGCTATCCCTTTATACTGTAGTTTTCCGAGGAGTCTATAGCCTCTGAATATCACCTAGGTAAGCTGGAATTTTCTGTTACTGCTTGTTGTTGAACTTAATGTACTTCTTCTCAGAGTCTTTTCCAAAAGGCTCATTCATGTAAGACTATAGTCTGTTGTGGGTCAGAAGAGACTGAAGAATTCCCAACAGGGATGTATTACTGACGTACTTCATCATGTAATGATACATCCATCCATAATCAGAGGATTGTTAAGTAGAGCGTCATCCAAGCTCTTGTCTATTTTGCTTGTACTTTTATCACTTCAAAATGCTTCTCCCACCATTTCTAAACTGCAACTCATAGAGATACGCTTTTATCCTGTAATTTGCAATCTTCCATAAAGTATTGAAAGTTCTACTAGTTCTCATTTTTGAAGGAGCCCATTTTGTAATTCACACTTGAGATACCAGTAGAAAGAATGCAGTCCTGTGTAGCTGAAGATGTGTGCTGTACTTTGCAGTCATGTGCCAGGCTCTCATAACATCTGCTTTTTTCATGTTTGGAATAACTACAGAATAATTTACATGTAACATAAACTAGCTACTTCTGTCTTTATTTCTTGTCTTCCTAGTGATATTCCACCTTCTGGAGAACCAGTAAGCAAAAGCAATCGCTCGAGAGTGACTACACGCTTCCCCAAACTATCTCGCAGCCATCAAAGAGAGCCACGAAGCCTGGAACCTCAGAGTGGTGATCTTTGACCCTTTTTCGTAATTGTGAATACTGGCACCACGTACTTTAAGTTGCTCCATGATTCCTTCCTAGCCTATATTTATAATTTAAGCTCCTGAAGAGACTACAGCTGCATCAACTTAAATCCTGAAAAGAGACATTCATTACTAAGGGTCATATCCTGATTAACTACTTTGGAAGGCAGTAATCACTTTCTCAAAAGAATACGAGGGCTCTTCACGAGGGCTCAGCAAACTGATAGGCATTTTCTTTGTTTTGTAAAGCTGCATTGCACATATTCTCCTTTGTTCTTCTGAAGTTCTTCTGTTACTATGAATTCCTTGTTTGTATTGTGTTGTCTTCCTTTCTACATGTACATTTTTCTATTTCAGAGAGACACTGGTATCATGTAAAGACAATTTTTTTTTTTCCTTAGAAGAACAGTTATGATTATCACTACTTAATATGTCAGAAGGATGTGCTTAAAAGAACCTCACTAATTTATTACCTTTTGTAAATAGAAAGACTGGGGTTTTTTTTATTGTAAACCTCTGACACACACAAAGGTTTTTAAAAAACTTCACAAAGTAGATGACAAGGGAAAACATTACCGGTGGAAAAATAGCTTTTGTACATTTCTAGTTAGATATACTCAATAGCTTTCATTTGTGGGAAGTAATTCTTTAAAATCAGAGAATGTAATAATTTTTTAGTGAAATTTCAGTCTTGCTGTAAGGCTGGGTGCAATATTATTGATTTCTACAAACCACCACAAGGATACACAAAATTAGCATGGTACAAAACAGTGTTTTCAAGTCTTGGGTTATATTTTGTTATTAATTTGTTGCTGATGTTACAGAACAGTCCATCATTAACAGGGCAGTGTGGAATTCTTACTCCGATTTTGTAAAACCCTTCACATGGTGATACTTAAAAATTACCTGTAATGAAAGTGCCTGTTACCCATCACCTCTTACTGAAAAGTAATTTGTAATGGTACTACTATAAGAGTAACTAAAAAAAATTGTCAAGAATTATTACAAGTGATGGAAGTCCTGACATGGATTAACTGGAATCCAGTTCAGTATCCATTAGCTGCACTGCCGTAGGCAGTTAATTATGTGTTAGCTATCTTCTTCTCTTCATTAAGTGGAAGCAGTGTACATTCAAATTTTCTATCAATTGTATTCTGGTTTTCCCTTGTGTAAGAACATCTTTCTTCTCAGAAGTTTTTTTGGATAATGTTACTTAAATTGATGTATCTTGTCATTTTATTATCCATACATTATATTAAATTCTCACATTAGTAGATATTGAAATCTAATATTACCCTGCAGAAAAAACAAGCTGATGATTAATAACAGATTTTTTTACCTCAGTGCTTTACTAAAGTTCTGCAAACCTGTGACCATCGTGTATTGTTTAGTCAGGTAAGTGGTCCAGTCATTTTCAGTGGCACTTCTTGAGTAAGCAGGGCTTTGTTACACACAGTGAGTAGCACCAGTGGCCTCGTGCCTGTGTATGAGCCCCCAGTGCTGGACTCCTACCATTGAAATATGTAGCTTATAGATTGCACTGAATTGCAAAATGTGGCAAAGAGGAGTGGAATTCACTCTTCAGGTCAGAAATTTTAGTAGACGAAATACCACAGAGTAAAATCATGTCACAGAAATGAAACAGTATTTTTCAGTCAGTAAGAGAACTCATTTACAAAATAAATAGATAGATAAATAGAAAATCCAAAAGGCCAGCCTGGGAGCTAGCTGATTTGTTTTTATTAAAAGATGAATTACTGTTGGTGTTTTGTGTAAACTACAGCGGGACATTTATTTAAGAAGAAAGGAAAGTGAGTAGCTTGTCATTTAATGCTTCTCCAAACTCTTCAGTCTGATACACTGCTGATAGTTTAGTTTGTCTTTGTTGGAAAGAAAAGTAGCTATAATGATGGTCCCACTTTGAAACAATTCTAAATTCATTTTTTAGAAAGTGGAGACTCGGTTAGTAGAAATATGACACATCTATTAACACTGAATTGCAAGTAAGTCTGAAAGAAAACACTGTGTGGAAACCTTTGCGATGTGTCCGTCACATGAAGCTGTGTTCCTTTTCAGGAAATAATTCACAAATTAAAGTACTCCTTATTCAGAAAGTTGCAAATGTTAAGAAATCTCATTTAGCGCAGACTAAATTTAAATATATTTTTTTAATTGTTTAGAAGGAATTTTTTTGTATCTACATTTGGCTCTTAAAATTATTTCATTCCTGATTATCTTGCTGCTTGTAATTTTAATGTATGTATGTAGATCACATAAAATACTAAACTTGTTTACTGTGTACAAATTGTTCTTTGTTAACTTTAGCTGAATTGTTTATCAGCTCCTAAGATTACAGTCTGCAAACAATGTTCACTTTGTGATACAAGATACCATAATGGGTGCATTACTAAGCCATTTAAAAGCTCATCTGTGGTTTCTCTAAAGTCTCAGAAAACAATTAAATGAAAGCCTTTCTTCACAAGATAGCTTTCCCCTTTACACACCTGGTTATTTTGAAGATCAGTGAGGTACTTGCATGACTGCAAGTAGATACCTAGTGATATGAATGCCCAAATTTTTAGCCCTCAAGACATTCTAAAATGCCCTGTCTTTGAGAGAATTGTATGTATCTGTCACAGATCCCACCTCTTTTGTTTATTTATCACAATCAGCAAAGACTGTTGAAGAATGTTGACCAGCTGGTGTTAAGAATCCCAAATAGTTACATTATTCTTATAAAATACCTGTAAGCATAACAATGATTCTATCAATAGAATGATTTTATCAGATTATCCCGTGTCACCTAATTCCATGCATGTCGTTACAATTTTTGTACAAATCTAATTTCCTTTGGCACTGACTGATAGCTCTTAAACCCTTATATGTGGTCAGTGGCTGGTGCACAATGAGTCGATGAGTTCAACCAGTTCTTGCTGGCTCCTTTGAACAGCACTGTAATCCCAGAATAGAGGACTCGGGACAGGCTGGTCGCTGGAGTTCCTGCAAGCCTCGGGCTACGCCTGGTACCAGGCAGGGTAGAGGAATTTGTAATATCATTTCCATTTCATTCCTGTTTTATCTTTAGACGTATTAGGTCTCTAGGGCTGCTCATCTGGAACCTTTCGTGACTATTCAAAATAAATTGTAAAAATAAGTGGCACTACTTTTATTTTAATGCTGTTCTCCAATCACATGCAGAATGAACAATTTCCTAAGAAACACAGGGCAGGCAAGACTCTTCCATCTTTTGCAGATGTGATTGTCTATCAGTATTCATTACATATTGACTATGGGTTTTCAGAACCTCATTTATTTAGAGATTCTGTCATTCATTATAGAGAATGCATTGTATCGACTTGACTTTTGCATTAAATCAAGTTTCTCAATAATAATAATAAATTTCCAAGGTTTGTAGGAGGCAGGATATTGACATAGTTATAAAGGCTTAAATTGATACGTCCATTAAGTCACATACTCTTAGGAAGATTAATAATTTCAAAGCCAGTCTTTTTTATGGAATATACTGTTGATGTGATAGTTGTAATCAAATTATACTATTTTACAGAATCTACTGCAAGCCATAAATCATCATGATCGGATTAATACAAGCATTTAGAGAAAAGGCATAATGGTATTAAAGATCACTGGCTCAAAATTGTGACCTATTG
Organism: Phoenicopterus ruber ruber; assembly: GCA_009819775.1. NCBI lineage: Eukaryota > Metazoa > Chordata > Aves > Phoenicopteriformes > Phoenicopteridae > Phoenicopterus > Phoenicopterus ruber. The sequence goes on along the minus strand of CM020229.1, from coordinate 8,521,225 downwards.
CTAAGGTGCGTTTTTTTGTTACAAAGTAATGTTTTATTGTATAGAAGAATATCTGCATGGTAGCTGTCAAATTAATTAATAAGAACTTACTAACAAATGGGGTTGATTGACTCAGAGCAGCAAGCTAATAATAAATGAGACTCGGTGAACCCCAAGTGAACTACTGATACTGTCTGTCAGGACATATTAATGATTTAAGAATATGATACTTTGTTAACAGAATGAGTTATTAGTACTTTCAGATATGGATGTCATTCTTTTTGCTTCAAAGCACACAGGGATCTCAGTTCTGCTGTAAGTTTCATGCCATTTCAAAGGTTCAACCCCCCCACCATATTCATCTAATATCTTGTAATTCTGAGGACAGATAATATATACCTGTGGATAGAAATACAGTTACCTGCTTGAAAATTACTGTGAGAAACCTGTGGAACAGCTGTTTAAAAGAAAGAAAAATATGTTTTTACCAAATTCTGCTCCTTTACACCCTTATAAATCTTGATAACAGCACTGTGCTCTTCTAGCTGGAACTCTAGTATATATGAAAATAAACATGTTTAATATGAGAACACAATTTTCTCCTTGGAAACAATAATAATACTTCTATATTGGAGCTTGAGTCACTTCTGGAAAAGTGGTTAAACAACTCAAGAAAGTAAAGAATTTCTCTCCTTCGGTTTCTGTAGGTTAGGATATTTCAGTCAGCACCCTGCATCACATGGACTATTAATTTGATGATTGTTTAGTAATTTCAGTAGTTTCTTAGCATTACGTATTGAAAGAATCACTTTAATATATTAAATTATATATATGAAATATAAAATATGTTTAAAAATATCAGTTAACCTGCTTTGTATTTCACATATTGAATGGAAGATAGAACACTTGTTCTACACAGTGGTCTGACACTGTACATTTCATTTACTTCTTATTCTGCACTAACTGTGCTTTTATGGTCCAGTTATCTATAACTTAGATTATTTATAAAATTTCTTTTTAAAAAATAATCAGAGCATACTTCTAATTAATGATAATGGCTTAGTTTTTGGTTAATAATAGCATGTATTTATACTAGAAAACAGCACTGAAATGATTAGAGAGCAATGAATTTTCCAGATTTACAAATTGCTGCAAAAATCTGGACTTAAAAAAAAATTTTTTTTTATTGTATTGAAACAACTGTATTGTACTTCCATGTAGGGGGAATCAGTTTCATTAACAAGATTTCAGAAATTATGTCCTTGCCATGACAGAAGTTAAACTGTGGTAGCTGGTTTTTTGAGTGTAGTATTAGTCATTTAAGGCGCTAAAAATTATAGAAGTGTAAATGTAGTTGAAAATCTAATTCTGAAAGGCTGTGCTTTCTTTCTTACTTAACACTGAGATAAATAACTAATTATCTTGTATGTGGGACCAAACCTCTTGGCAACTGAAGAAGCTGGATTTCCCTTTTGATTTGGGGGAGGGAATTTTTGTTGTTGTTCCTGTTAAACTGTAGGAAAGATAGTATTAATTCTGAAGCGTATATATGTACAGTATTCACATAAGTATTAATAAACTGTTTGTAATGTTATTTTAACTTGTTATGCTAATGTTTACATTATAGAATTTTTAAGCAAATGTGTATATATATAATTTTCTAAATACTTTCTTGTATTTTTTTTTAAATATCCTGTGTTAATTTTGTTGTAATCTGGTTGAAATATGCTACTTTACCAAGAAGAAAATAAAAACCAACATCTTTTCTTGTTTGAAATAGAGTATGCTTACACCTTATTAGTTCTTTTCAGGTTTTTTGTAATTGCTTCTGTGATTTATGTTCATTTATTTCAATGTGTTTGCAGAATGACGTATGTAGGTATCAGACTTTAATTTGTTAAAGTCTTATTATTTCATCGTATGAGAAGTAGTATTTATTGAAAGACATCTTGAAGATTTCAGTTTGTAATCACATATTAGGTAAATCACTCATGCAAGCCAGAAGGAAAACAATGCCATGCAAGTTTTTGTCTTGCATGTTGCTCTTCCAAAAAATCTGTACTGAAGCTACATGGGATCTACTGGGAATTAAATAGCATACATATAATTTCAGTATAACTGGTGTTTCAATACAGATCACGAGACTGAGATCTGTACTGTTTTCATGTCTGTGATGCTGACTTGCTCTGGAAATGTCACTCTCCCTCTGATTTTATTGCCTTTTTTAGAAAGCGAGAATTCCAAAGCTGTTTTAAAGTCTGGCTGAAGGTCTGCGATACATGTACAAGCTGATAACCCCTTGAAGAGTGGTGACTCTTATGACCACTGTGTTCACTAGGAAAAAGTTATGAGGATAACTTTTCCCTTACTTTCTGTTCATTGCTGGAGCAGAGCAGGGGGTGCCTCTTCTCTGTTGTTTCTGCCCGTGTACAATGAGCCACATTCCATGCTGCAAGCCAGAATCTTATAGGAAAAGACACTAAAAAAAATCCCTTGAATGGTAAGTGAGGTTTTTTGCAAGGATTGATTTAACATGCTTATATTATTTTGTGGTGTTTGGCTTTCTTACATTCAAAGTCCACATACGTACATTTGATTTCCTTTTATTGAAAAATGACACATTTGGATATTCAGACTGACACTTTCATATCCAGTTCATAACTGGATGCTTCCGTATCATGTGAAAACAAGCTGCTAGATTTGGATGCTTCATTGAAAAGGAAAGTTTTAAATTGGAGGCGTGGTATACATTTAATCAATTTCCACCAAACAGACAAAGCTGTAATTTAAAAAATATAGTGTTAGTAGATTCCTCGTACTCACAGAATAGTCTGCTGATTAATTCCATTAAAAATTTTCAAGCCATTATACAGAGATCTAATTAGTTGAGCTGCTTATGTTAAAAAAAAAAAAAAGTTTGTACAGAAAGACGCTTACTGTAAAATTCATAGTGATGTTCAGGTGTCAGCACCTTTTAACACCTGTGGTAGGTTAGGTATCTTCATAGGAGTTAGATGACAGAACTTTTAATTTATCTTGGCAGTCCATAGGGTTTTGTTGTTTCTAAGCAAATGTGGATGAGACTTTTTGAACAATTCCAATACTGATACTAGCTACTAATAGTTACAGAGTATAAGCTTTTTGTATCTCAATTATTTAAGATACTAAGCAAAATTGTGCTTACAAAGTTTTAATTAATAGTTTCAAGCCATAGTTTTTTTCCATTTCTGTCTGCTTGAGGTACTAGACCACAAAGAGCCCCAGGTTATTGATGGGGGCTTGTCTTCAGACTGTATGAAGTCAAAGATCACACTGTACCAGAGGTACAGAGTTTCAACACTGCAGTATCTGTTCTGAATGGGTGTTTCTTGGCCACTTGAGCTTTATTTCCTGGTCTACCAGCACGTCTGAGCCTTTGAACTGCTGTGGGAAGAGTAAAATCTGATCATTAGGGGAAAGACAACTAGATTCAAAAACCTGGGCCAGAGAAGGCTGGAAAGAAAAGGGTTTATGCAATAACCCTTACGTGCATGTGGCAAAACCTGTGGCTGGCTGAATTTAACTGTATCCCACTGCCTTGTCCAGATGCTGAGATGCTGCTGCTTAAGTACCACTTTCAAAATCCCAGGAAGAACAGGACCATTGAAAGGGACTACTGATTTTTCTATGAATCCAGGAAAAGATTCAGGTTGCATTTGGGGAGTTGTAGAGGCTTGGCATTTCTACATGGGCCTACAGAGTTTAAAGTTTTTCTCTTTTCAGGATTTACTGCTTTTTTTTTTTCCCCCAGAAATTTTAAGGAAATAAGGAGAAAGCTTTGTACAAATGATCTGTCAGAAGAAAGAGCAAAGATATTTTTAAGATAATGTTTAAAATAAGATTTTTACTACTGTACTTCAGTCTTTCTGAATGACCTTTTAAGTATTGCAAGTGAACTTACTGTATTCCCAAAATTAAAATAGTAGATATTTTGATATATTGTAAATCATGCTTGATTTTGTTCTAGAAAATCATCGTGCAAACTATGGCACGCCTCATCATGCTTACTTTCTGAATTTTTCTTGCCTTTTTTTTGATCTGCATTGTAGCAGCAGGCTTTTATTATGTGCGGTTTCTAGGTACCATGATGATAACTTTATTTTTGCTTCTAATTCAACGATATCCATGCCTTTCAACATTTTTTAATTTCCCAGTATTTTAAAGTTGCTCAGCAAGTGCATATACTTCATCCAATACACTGTATTTGTCATTGCTAAATAAGTATGTCTTTCATTTTTAAAGTGATCTTATATCCCTACTCATATGCAGCTTATAATTGTTTCATTCATTTAGGCCATTCATTAATTGCACCGTTAGATGTGCTTCCTATGGAGCTTGCTTCCGAGCAGACTGTTGTGCTCTGCCCTGGCTGCGCGCAGGCAGTGCCTCTCACAGAACAGGGTGAGCCTCTGCACTTCCTGCGTTTCGCTCCAAATGCCAGGCGTGCGGCGCGTTCCGCTTCTTCACCGTATGTGAAGCTTTATATACTCTTCTTTTGCGCACTCGGACTTTTGCTCTTTTACACCGTCTTGTGTTGAGCTTGTGATATTTTTGGAGTCTCTGTTGGATCACAAAGACCTGCCCTCCCCCAGTTTTCTAGAATTCGTATGTCTGGCAAATTCATCCTTACGTAGTGCTTCAGCTCTGACTTTAAGTAGTTCATTTTCCTATTAAGAATATTTTCATAATTAATTTTATTCCTGGTGCTACATGTTGTTCAGAAACAGCTGAAGTACATCAAGGGTTTGTTCTACTCGGTATCTGAGTTCTAAGCCATCAACTTTGCATGACATAAGCCTCGTTATAACGATTCCAACTAGCATCTGCCAGAGCTGTCAAATACAAGGCCTTTCTTTGGGAATTATTGTTATTGTAAAATAGATTTCACATTCATATTATATAGCTTCGCTCTGTGAAAAATATTTACAGGTTAAGCTAATACAGCCAGAAAAGAGTCAATCAGGTTAATACTAATTTTTAAATACCTAATTTTAATAATTTTTTTTCCTTTTTCCTCACTTGGTTCCCTATTTTTTCAAGTGCTAATTCATCCATGAATTAAGTCATTTGCACATGTGTCAAGTTCAGTGACAGTTTCTACATCTCAATTTCTAGTAGGAAACTAAATTATGATTATTAATGTTCCCAATTTTATATGTTATAAGAAAATTAATTTTCAGCAGTGGAGATCCCCAGGTGCCTTCCAAAGTGGGAATGTAGGCTTATAGAGAAGTAGGAAATGAAATATCATTTAATATAGTTAAGTAACTTTCCAGCTACAAGTCAAAGCAGGTGACACCTCAGACATTTGTCATCAGAAATATGTATCTTGTCTCCATTGATGTACACAGGGAAGTCTATTTCTTAACTGTAAGACTAAATAAAAAATCAGTATGTCCTTTATACTGTGCTATTTAAGCTGCTGAACGGTTTGAAGGATCTGCTTTTCAGATCTGAGCTTTAGATACACATTAATCCTTTGTAGCATACAATTTAGCTATTCACTCAGATTTATCTTGAAGCAGCTCAAATTCTCAGTAGGCTTTTGTTTAATACAGTGATGGAACACACAGTTCTTTGTGCATCTGAACTGATACGTATCGTTTCAAGCAGTTAATAAGATGAGAGGCATTTTGCAGTGATACTTTAATTTCAAACAATATATTAGATATAATTGGCATTTTTGGAAACCATCTGGTTGATGTTTTTTAACGGTGAAAAAAATATGTGTGAATTGGCAAACAAGATACATTAGTACCTCTGAGTAGTTCTTCTGTATCAGAAAATAGAGGGTAATTGGATACTAGAAAAAAAGGAAAACAAAAGAAAGCACACATTCTGACGCATCAAGAAGCAACAGAAAAAGGAGTGAGGAATCCACTGTAGGAATACATTAAAAAAATTTTAAAATTGTACGACATCAAACTGCCACCATATGTTCCATGATGAGATACAACAAAGTAGAGAATGTATCTGTTACGGATTCTGTCAAGCCATAGGACCTTTTGGATATGTCAATAATTAACAAATAACATCTGCTGTCAACTGCTGTACTTAATCAGCGTGGGCAAGGTTCTCCTCCCTGCATGACAGAGGTAGACTATGATATTCTGCTTTCCTTTAGTGACTGACAATTTCTCTGACCACATCGCTTTATGCAGAACTCCTGCTGAGATGTAATTAATGGGAAATCTGGATGTGCAGAAACAGCAGAACACAGCTAGATTGGCAGTACAGTGCTGACTGAGAGTTTTGACTTACCTTTGACTATTTTTCAGTCAGATATTTTCCTGACTGCCTTAATGCCCTACTGTGTGTACAGATTGCACTTTCAGAGTGGATGAGCAGCCTTTTCAGATATGCAGAGAGACTAACGATAGCCCACTACCTCATTTAAAGATGCAGAACATGCATGTGTTCTTGTTTTGTAGACAACAGGAATGCAAAAATGTGTTAAGTCAGAACTTGTTAATTGACTCCTTGGATACAGAGAAACTCAAATGCAATGGACCTTGAGAACCACCAACAATATAAGGTAAATTGAAGAAGGGCAATTTAAGATCCTGAACAAGTTCTTAACAGAATCGAGTCTCAAAGCTTCTCTCAGTTGCAGTAGTAGTGGAACTCTGCAGGAGCTGATCTATTTATCCTCCCCATTTCTGAATCCATCCTGTCCTGAGAATGTCCAAGATTCCTCCAGACTAGAGGAATATTGGATGCACTGAAGTAGCTCTGTGCCCTTAAGTGCAGCTGGTACAGAGAAATGGGGATTTGTAAGTCAAATATCTGACCTTTCATTCATATCCACGTGTTCAAGAAAGGGTTTTAAGAGAAATCTTAGAAATCTTGTGCCAGAACAACAATTTGAAGTAATGAGATTTCCTTTAATCTTCATTAGGATTCATTACACAGATAATATATGATTAATTACATAGATAATGCATAATCTAATTAGTTAAGATAATGCTCAAAACTCTCGTAGGAGGTGCTTAAGTTGGTAAATAATTTTCATAAATTTAAGTAAATTTGTTTAATCACAATTGGTTGCTGCTGCAGGTGTCACTGTGCTGACGTAGTGTGAGTTTTGAGCATCCCCTCTGCTCCTACCAGACTGAACTTGGTTGCACAGAATAATTCCGTCTCCAAGATTATCACTTTTCTCTCTCCCACTAATTGTGGTAACAAAATACCAACTTTAAACAATAACTGTTTTAACTAAGAGACTACAGTATCAAGTCTACGATATCAAGGAGCTAGACAGTGTGCACAGTCCCATTTTGAGGAGCAGCGTTACCTTTGTCCCTGATTGCTCTGCTTCACCAGCACAGGGGATTATCTTGCTTCTCTGTCCCATTCAATTGGGTTAGGAAACACGGAGTCAAACACCTTTCTGTTCTTGACCCATGACTGAGACTCAGTTAGGGCTGAGAATCCTCACTTCAGGTTTGTCTTTGCACATAGACTGTTCTGGTATCATTTAAAGAACAGAGACGCCTTCCTGAGTTTCATATAAATACACTGTAAACGTCATTTGCTCTTGTTGCTTGTTAGCTCATGAGGGAGTCGCATCTAGACTTCTGCTGCCTTGGCTGTAAGAAAGGTGCTGAAGAGCTGAAATTGTCACACTGAAGCCCACAGATACTCATTTTTGGGTGCTCAAAAAGGAGGCACATAAAATATGGAAAATATTGGCTGACCTGACAATGTAATTCTATTTAAGAAACAGAAAATGTGCTGGATAATATATGCAGACACCTCTGTCATGAAGCCTCATGTGGTTTCACACCCAATTATGTGTGACCACCTTTGGTTACCATAGCAATTGTCTCTTAATTAGAAACTCACCCTCTGCTCGTGGCCTGTTTGTGCTAAAGCATGAAATTCTGCTACACACTTAGACACTTTATTTATTTGTTTATATATTGACTGTAACTTACTGTGTCAAATGACTTCTTTATGCAGTAGTACTCTGTTTCTTTGACTCAAACATTGAGTGGACTTGTAAAATCCTTCAGTGTGTCCTTGACCCACTTTCAATCTGTGTATAATAGGCAGGCCAAGAGAGAAGGCAGTGGTGTTAGAGGTGTTAATATATGTAACAATACGACCAGTAGGGTGGAGGCAGCTCTCTCACTGCTACTCTGAGGTGCTCACAGAAGAAGGACTCTTTGTGAAACCTTCAGCCTGCATTCAGGCTCAAGTTGTTTTTATAACGATTTCAAAAGAAAGGAGTCTCTACCCATATACAAGTATTTGATAACATATGAAGTTGGCTAGATTTGTGTCCACCATAGGGTGGACAAAAAACACCACAGGGTGTTTTGATGACAGACATAAGGGATTTATTCCTGATCTTATAAAAATTAGGGGGATCAGAACAAGTTACTTGCAGTCTTGAAGTCAATTCTAAAAGTTGGACATCAGATCAGTGCTTGGGGCACAAGCTCGAAAGCAAAAGTTATGATCCTAAGCGCTCCCTTCTGTAATTCTGGGGAGAACAGAGACTTGTAATTCTTGGAGTCTAGTCCAAGTCTTGGTTTCTGATCTAAGTGTAGAACCTCAAAGTACAAGCACCTCTTTCTAAGGTAAAACAAATCCCTCCCCAAACAAAATGCTACAGCACAGATAATTTCTTTTGAGGGAACAGGACAAGAACAGAACACAATTCAGAAATGTACTCAGGTAGTACATTGATAAGGCCAATATAAGAACTTGCCTAGCAGAATAGAATAGAAAAGTCTAGGACAAAACAGAATGAATTCATGCATTACAAGGTCCAAAGAGATTGTTTCTCAACTTTTGATCCACTTCTAGCAATTACTTCTAGCATTCAAGGAGTCCAGTCTTTTAGTCCTTGATCTGAAGTTCTGGGGCTACAAGAGGTTCAGGATTGCACTTTGAAAATGTATTTGACGTAAGACATGAGAGCATTGAGAGAGAGAACATGAAACATTCAGCTTAAAACAACAGATTACCCCATCTGTTATCTTTCACAAAGATCTCTTTTGTATGTTGTGACATACAATGAGGCTGGCTTTAGCATTTATGTAAACTCACCAGCCAGGTTCAAGGCCAATGCAATGTGGAGGAATTTGCACTTACTGTATGCTATGAAGCTCATATAAATGCTAATATCATATCTTAGTAAGATATATATCATGCTGGATAGCAGAAGCAAGAGTAATCTTACCTTTTACCATATAGTATATTGCACTGTGTCTCCCGATTCTTGTTTAATATACATTTTTGGTTACTCCTCACAAATGCCATTGTTACATATGAGTAGGACCAGACAAACAACAGCAAAAGAAATCAAAACCAATTTCAGCTTTGTGGTCACTTTATGAAGGTTAGGAGATGTCAGCCAGGTGATAGCTGAGCTCTCTCAACTTTTCTTTTATTTTTTTATTTAAAGCTTCTCCCAGCTTAGGCTTAAATCTGATACTGAAACTCAAATACTGGATTCAGAACTGAAATGCAATTGTTACTTTTTTGGAACATGCCTGGCAGAGACAGAAATGGTGTTTTTAACTTAATCTGTCTGAAAATATTCCTTAAACAAGTAATAAATAGTCCTTAAGAAGCACAAGTAAATTGGGCAATAGGCATGTATCTTTAATTACAATTTTACCTTTAACACTTGTTCTTGAGTCAGCTGTACAGCATTATTACCATAAGAAAAACAGCCTATTTTAAAAACTAATGTCACAGTGCAATTGATTAAGGTAAAAAGAGAGTCAAAAGCTTAACTGAGTACCAAGGAGAGCAGTCAGCTTGTATACACGTAATTTTGCCAACATTCCCAGTATAAAACAAATGACTTGTTATATGCTATCTCTGTTGTGCCTGGATTCTGATTTTCTATGAGTCATCTCTTGATTTACTGAAATAGAGTAAGATGAGTAAGAGAGTCAAATTACAGGGAAAAAAGTCTGCAAGCTGTGTAATGTCCAACACTGTTATAGAGAAGAATGATTATTCAACTTCTTTGTGCTCTTTATTGGCTCTGAATTTCACATCAGATCCCTCCTGCCATTGGATTTCTCCTACAGGGAGGAGTTTTATAAACACCTCATGAATAACCAAGGTCAGTCTTCAGTACCGCATAGACCGTAACAGTCTTTCTCCCTTCTGATTACCCTTCTCTGTTGAATTTGTATTCATCTATAACTGCAAAATTGCATCAAATGTAACACTGTAAAGGCATATAGCATGTCTATATAATGAAGGGGATAAAAGCAGTTTTCTATTACTACCACATTGAGTTGGGATTGGATTTTGCATTATGAATTATCATCTTATTGCACATATTGCTAAACAGGAATGTAATGTTCCATTTAGATGTAACTGAGCTGGAATGTGAGTGAATTTTAAGCATTTGAATAAGGGAAGAGAAGGGTGAAAGAGGAGGAAGGGAGCATGTCTAACGTTTTTAGTTTTTTAGGTTGTCTTCAATGTATAGCATCCTACAATTGTCATACAGAAGTTTTTCACTCAGCAAGGTAACAAAAACTATGCAGTACATTTGACTATAGCTGTCATCAGGGACAGTTTGAAAAAAAACCTTAACTGCGAGATTCAGAAAAAGAAATAGCAAGTGTCCCACAGAGAAGTGTGAAACATGAGAATCCTCTGGCTGTGCAAGGGCCGACCACATACAGATCCAGTTCTAAAGCAGTATCAAGCCGTACTACAGAGATAGATTCTTAAGGCTGAAGCTTTTCCTTGAGACTCATTCTTTTTAAATTATTTAGAGTATAAGGATCATCAATAAAAGATCAAATAAGTTATGTGCTCAAGATGAGAACTAATGCATAAATTGTAATGCTAAGGTTGTAGTTTTGTAGTATTTAGTTCAAGATAAGCTAGTGTGAAAAATAATTTTTTAAAATAGCAGTTAATAATTTACCTTTGCTTTGATTTGTAAAATCTTTGTCTATTTGTATTTTAACTGTTCGTTGTTATGTAACTGTTCCCCAGGGTCTATGAAAACCAGGTTCAGTCTGAGGTTAAACCGTACCTTGTAAAAGCAGGTATGTGACCCAGTATGAACGACTCGAATGACTCCATTTGTTTTCCTGCTTTGTAAATCTTTTGACTTTATGTACATGCATGCGTAGGAAGAGGAGAGCAGATGTGAGGGAAAGGTCAGGGATGCTGTGGAGTCTGTGACGCTTTCCTTTTACTTCCATGAGATTTAGATGCCTCCTTAGTGCAGACACATAAAAACATTCCTCAGTGAACATTAATGTTGTTTATTTTAAGCTAAGTATAAACTAGAAAAGAAAGGAAAAGTACAAATCAGGTAACATGCACATACCAAATGACATCCAAATCCAGTATTGACCCATTGTCAGTATAATACTCAACTGACGAGAAGGTTCCCTCACATATAGACATATCTTCTATATCCATATCAAAGAACTGAATATCTGAAACAACATTGAAACTGGAAAACTGAAACAATTTGTGTGACTGCATATGTGTATACATATGTGTGCGTGTATATATACACACACGCACATATACAGAAGATCCATCCTTACCACTAATGCAAAATCATATGTTTAAGAACAGAGAATTTATAAATTACATGTTCTAGATGAAAGAAAATAAATGTTATTGATTCTTTTTATATTTGGGGAGTTAGGATATGAATTGTCCCAGGTTACAAGGGGTCAGTGATATAATCAAGTGTCCCTACATGGCCCAGTACAATACCAGGCAAGAGATCTGAATTTGATCCTTAAAGCAGTACAGCTCAGGGACATCCTGTCACAGCTCTTTTGCTTCCAGTGCCAAGAGCAACTAGAACATTCTCCCTCTGAATCAAATCTGCCATCAGTTCCCTCATGTAGAAATGGAAGCCATGAATTGTATAGACTTCTTCATTCTTCTCTTCCTCCTAAGTGAGTCAGAAGTTCCTTGAAGCTATGTGCTTGTATGTATAATCTCTCTCTCGTGCTTTACCTGCCTTTGCTAAAATATTTGGGGGTGAAAGAACTGTTTTATAGTTTTCTATAAATACCTATGATGGAAATGGATGGTCGGAGGCAAGTTGTTCTTTTTAAAGGACTTTTTCATTCCTGCTTGTGTTTTTTAAAAAAGCAAGCCTCTCTCCTGTGTATGTTAGATTACAGTACAATTTGTTTTAAAAATTTAAGGCTCTTCAACTTCTAGTGATTGTTGGAATGACTCTCTCTTTCTCTCCTTTGCCTCTATCATTACATATTACTCATGAATCATCATCTATATGAGAGGCGTTTGCTTAAATACAAAGATTTTCCTTGACCAAAGGATTTCACGTTGTAGAAAAGCATCTCTTCCAACATGGTTTAATATGACCATTAAGATCTTAGCTGGTAATAACATTTTGGCTTCTGTTACTCATTCAGAATTGCACCTCTTGATTTCCATTGGTAATAATAATGGTGTTTAGCATTTATGGAGTTCTTTGCATTGCACTGGAGGACACAGTTTTAGTAAATCTAAATTACAAAGTTTTGCCAATGCACTAGAGAACAGAGGAAAAAAATGCTTCTTTGTGGCTGTACTTTTTTTGTTAGATTTTAGTAAAGTAAATGGTGTTGAGTCTGACATTATAACAAATGGTAATCCTTTGAACAGTTCAAGTTATTATGTTCTATTAGCTATAAACAAGGGATAAACAGTGATCATTTTCCCATTAAAGGTGGGTTAGCTGAGGCTGTAATGGAGTACACAGTATTTTAAGATCAATGCCACCATAGATTAATTGTACCATATATTGAGAGACATTGAGAAGGATTCCCAGTACTTGGTTTCTCCAGATGTGCCACATTCTGATGATAAGTACACAGGAAACGCTATCCATGGGCTGAGCCTACAGCTCCTCCTCATAGGCTACCTCACAGTAAAAAAAGCCAGAGTAGCTTTATCTAAGGCATAGCCCAAGGTGACTGGCTGCTGTGACCCTGTCCTGGTTTTGGCTGGGATAGAGTTAATTTTCTTCCTAGTAGCTGGTATAGTGCTGTGTTTTGGATTTAGCATGAGAATAATGTTGATAACACACTGACGTTTTTAGTTGGTGCTCAGTAGTGCTTATGCTATGTCAAGGACTTTTCAGCTTCCCATGCTCTGCCAGCGAGGAGGGGCACAAGAAGCTGGGAGGGGGCACAGCCAGGACAGCCAACCCAGGCTCTGCCACAGGGATATTCCAGACCATGTAACGTCATGCTCAGTGCAGAAACTGGGGGGAGTTGGCCAGGGAGGGATCGCTGCTTGGGGACGGGCTGGGCATCGGTCAGCAGGTGGTGAGCAATTGCATTGTGCGTCACTTGTTTTGTATATTCTCTTATCATTATTATTATTCTCTTTTCCTTTGCTATCCTATTAAACTGTCTTTATCTCAACCCACAAGTTTGTTTTTCGATTCTCTCCCGCATCCCACTGGAAGCGGGGGGGTGAGCAAGCAGCTGCATGGTGCTTGGTTGCTGACTGGAGTTAAACCACAACACTCTTGCTCTCCAAGTTCTCTGTGTCTCCTATTTGTTATTATCCTTTTGCCTGTAGGTTAGAGCTTTACAAGGACTTTCAATTACAGAAAAAAGGAAAAAAAAAAAAAAAAGCCATGCAATTGATTACCTTTATTCCGGTGTCAAAAGGTTTCCCAGAGTCAAAATTTATTTTCATGTTTCCATGTGTGTTTTAGACTTGTTTCTCTACATCTGGCAAACATAGGTGCCAATGGATCAGTTTGGAACTGGATATTGTCTGATGCTTTTCTCTCTCTGGTGTCTGATTTGTGCTTACCTTAGTCATGTTTTCCTCTATTTCAGACTTGCATTACACAGCTTGGAAAGCAATTTGTCTGGCCTGCTCACTGGCTGAGAAGCAGGGCATACTTGCTGTCTAGCAGTTGGCAAGTCATCTCAAGGATATCTGTTCTGGAAGGAAACAGAAAAAGCTGTTATTATTGTATCCTTTGAAAGGAAGGCTGGTATCCAACAAATGTTTGCGTGGTGCTATCTTTTTGTGCTAGTGCAAGAAAGCAAAAAATATGCTTACATGAGGACAGTGAGTAGGAGAGAGACCGCCATAAACTACAACTGGACATAGGCAGTTGGGGAGGCACTGTTTTGGAGGGAAAAGGGAAAGGACATTGGATGGGTAAGTCATGGAACAGATGACATATAGCCCAAAGTTAATAAAATCAGGTCATTCAAACCCCACCTCTTCAAGAGTATGTTCATTATGAACCTATATGCCAGTTTTCCTTCTCTTATTCTCAAGGAAACAGCAAATTTTCATAGATGGAGAGAAGAGCCTAGTTTTGGCCTAATGAAAATTGAAATACAATTGAGAGTAAGCTTGAACATTCCAGGAACATTTAATTGGAAACGGCAAGTGCAGAGTCTATGGAGAACCACAGTTGTTGCTCATGTGATGTTCCCTTGTTTGCAGATCAGAGATCTCATAATAGTCGACTAGTAGAAGGACGGAAATAAAAGCAAACACCTTTCACTATTTTTTTTGTAACAAAGTTGTGCCTGAAAAAAGAGGCACTGAGACTTTTTCACTGGTGAAATCTGTGCAAACATATTTCTCCTCCAGTAGGCAGCTGGTGGAAAGGATTTCCAAGGTATTTCCAAGGAGTTTCAGGAACCAACTCCTGTTCCGAGGTTAAGCACACCTCACTTTGAGTGGTTACATACGCCCTGTACTACATGGCACCAGACATGAATGGCATGAAAAAAGTAATTCAGGGAGAAAAGTTGTTTATTCAGCAGTCATACAATTCAAGTGAAGAGGCCACTGGCATAAATAAATGAAAGCAATTTACATATGTACATAAAGAACATATAGTACGAGATTCCCATTTGTAAAGTGGTGTAATGTACTACAGAGGCTTTTTAGTGTGAAAGGCAGGCATCAGAAGCAATTCTGAAACATATAAAGCTGACTGATTGTGTATAATGCTCCCCCCAAAAGAGCCACATGAGTAAAGAGTATTGTAAAAAATATTAAAGCAGCATACTAACAGAAAACCTGTTGTGTATTTAGTCCAATATTTACAAAACAGCTTATGCTCCAGAATTACATTCTAGTAGTAAAACTGTGGGATTTCATTGTCTCCCACTATTCTTAAAGAAGTAATCTTTCTAATGTAAGATACCTTAAACCCCTCCAAAAAACTTACTCAGGTCATGAATTCAGATATTATTCAAATAGTGAGTTATACTCGAAAGCATTCATAAACTGCATGAAGCAAAATGGACTTTCCTTCAGCATGAGAAATGGATGCTTTTCCCCAAGAAGAACTGTATAAAAATAAAATCAGAAAGTTCCACTCACCTTTCATCCATTTTTTTGTATTCCCCAGGTCACATTATGAATACAATTAACACAGTACTAGTTGTTCATGGAGATTTATAAAAATGAGCTCCATTATTTATTTCTTATGGTGTAGGTGAAAAGCACATATAAGGGTTTCTGCATTTTCATCTTCATGAAACAGTATTTTTTGCTTTTCATGTTAAGCAAAATGGCCTACTTAATTTTGAGACACATTTTCAGCAAGTAAAATAGATGCATTCAACAGTTGTGTAAATTCTGCAAGATTCAAACACCTCACAAAAATAAAAGTCCATGTTGTAAAAATACAAAATAGACATATACTAGAAAAAATTATGGCGTAGTGTTTAGTTTTTAATGTATTATGAAACACAAATCAGATATATATTGTCCAATATGTCTGATTTTGTAATCATATTAAGAACTCTAGCTTCATGCCAATAAAGACTCCATCTATAATTAATTTTTAGTGAAGCAACATAATGTGTATATTAATATTTTAATATAGTAAGTGCTCAGAGAGACAAAGGAATGTAATTTTGGTAGGCAAAGATATGGAGATACTACACTTGCTGGCCAGATCTTAGCTCCCCTTGGGGTTCTGATTTTGTAGCCCATTAAGCACATTCTTAAGTTGCTTTTTCTATGGAGGAACGCACTTAAACTCAACCTGAACTTCGAGATAACACTTCTGTGTTTTTTCCAAGCATGGTTCCTCTTTCAAATTTTTGAGTCATTTCAGCATGGGATTACCTGGCTAGTGAAGTAATGGATATTTTCTGGCAATAAGAGAGGAGCTGATGAGCCAGGTTCACCTAGACCCACATGTTAGTGTGGTTCTACCCCTCCTTCCCTCACCCCCAATTTGATTTTACACTGAGTGGAGTGAAATTTGGCCACAGCTGAAATTTAATCATCTACCCAAAGACCAAGGCAAGACTAAGACTAAGGCTAAGGCAAGGCAAGGCAAGATGGTAGATTCCACGGCCTTTGTACTGTCAGGAAAACAGTAGTAGCCACAGTGGAGGAACCACATCCCTACCATTTATATCTGAGTTACAACTTGAGTTACAAACTCAGGAAATGCCATAGTTGAGTGACTCTAAAGAGAGCTCTAGGAGTGCTCAGGACAAGAGGAGCATGTTATAATTATGGCTGGTCTGCATAAAAGTTGAGCAAAATTGAACTGTAGAATTCAATCGGTATGTTGTGTAAACCAAAAAATGCCTTGAGCAAAAAAAACCAGAATAACTTCCACATTAGGGAGCTTAAGCTATAATTTAGCAAAGTTAAAATTAATGTAATCCTATCATCCTTTATAAAATACTGGAATTAATACTGTTTGAGAAAATAAAAAGTTAATCAATATTGCACCTACGAAAATTAATACTATTCCCACAAATAAGATCAGCCAAAGGCAGCATGTACATCTTAATCAGGGAACACAAAAGCAAGAGCTCTGGGGGGAACCCGGAGTGGTTGTCTAGGAAACAACAACAAAAAAACCAGTCTATGAATACTGCTGTTAACAAGCAGTCAAGGTTCATGCAGACAGTGCAACTTTGCAAAGGGCAAATTCTGAGAATTAGAATCTCTTCTGAGAATTCCCAAATAACATAAAGTTTTTGAAATGTCGCATAATTTAGAAAACAGGTGTGATTCGACAAGCAAAAAAACCTGCAGCATTGTAGATAGCCTAAGCCAGTCACTACACCTTGCATACAAATTTTGCATTTTTATGAGTGGCTGATTTTTCTCAAACCGTCTTCACATCCACAGGTAAATAAACACCGATAAGAGTCTGACACTGACATATTTATTGTAGGTGTTAAATCTGTGCATGGTACTTGTAAAACAATACTGAGAGCCAGCACATAGTATTGTACTTTTCCAGTTGTAACAGGTTGGTTTTTAATTTCATGCACATCTTAGCTTTCTGCAGATCAATCTGGAATGTCGGACAACTGCAACACATCATATCCTTTTATATCAGATGCCCTTGGGTTTTGTTCCAATCAATTATTGGTTTTACTTGTGAAAGGTAAATTGAAAGATCATGAACAAAAATTTAACCTGCAAATTATCTTACATCCTGGATATCTACAGTGTCCAGGAGTCAGCATTAAAAGGATGAACTTTGTAAATTGCCTGGTCAAACAAGAAAAAAGCACAGTGTTTGGGTTTTTTTCCCCCCTCCAATTTGCAGCACGACAGTATTATAGAAAGCTGAGAAAGTGAAAGTGTTATTGATTGCAACATTTTTCCTGTCATCTTCTTTGACAAGTATTTTGGATCAAGGATATCGGTACCTGAAAAGACTCTTTTGACTGTAGTCAAGAAACAGTTACCTATGTAGTATTACAGACACAGTGAGTGGTCTTCCCTTTGAACAGCAGGCGCATGTGTTATCTCTGCAGCGCAGGAGGAAAGGCCGTTATGATAAGGGGTAATCAGTAATGCCAGTTTCCCTGACACATTTTCTGTCATACTCCTGAATTTCATCTCCTCTTGGATACCTGTTGACCACCTCAGCCTCATGGAGACAGGTATTAAGCAGGGCTGAAATCTGAATACAGCAACAGCAATATAGCTCTATCAATCCTGTGGCTGCCTGGAAAACGCGGGGCCGGTATTTTCAGAGTCCCCGTCAGCGGCCATTTCGGGTGAGCTCCCAGGCGTTTCTGCCCGGACGCAGGTGGCGTTTGGCTCGAGGGAAGCCGGGAGCGCGCGCGCAGATGGGTGAGCTCCTTCCAGCCTTGGGCCCCGCAGGCAGCCGAGCCCTCCCTCAGGTGTCTGAAGGAGGCTCGTGTGCCCTTCACCCGCTCTCTTTTCCAGCCAAAATCAAAGTTTCAGGCTTTGTCGACAAGCTTTCCTCTCTGCACAAAGCATCTGCCACCTTCTTCGCAGCGGAGGGATTTTCTCCTCTGAAAGGTCACCTCAGCTCCCAGCCACCACCGCTGGCTGCCGATCAGGGTTTCTGTGGAAACTTTTCCTTATTCATCAATCTGAAGTCTTCCCATACCTTCTTCCCGCGGGGTGCCCTTCTCTAGCAACCTCCTCTAAATTAAAACTTTTTTTTTCCCCCCTCCTGGTTGAACACCTGCTCCGCCCCGCAGCAATTAACAGTGACCGACAGTGTTTTCTGCCCCAACTGTCCCCCCGCCCACCTCCACCCCCACCCTGGCGCGGCCGCTTTAACCGCAAATGGCAGCAGGGCCGCAGGTGCTACGCTGCAAACCGAGCTGGGGGGAGCAGGCGGCCTCCGAAAAGGCCGAAGAGTGTGGCGTCTGCTGTGTAAGTACCTTCAGAAAAGATGGCTTAAAGCAGATTCTGAGGCTCCCTCCTCACAGCGCCTCACAGATGTCGTGGGGGTGTGTGGGGTGCCTGCTTTTCCTTCCCAACTGGCCTGGTGTCATCCCAGCGGTGCCCACGTTTCTCTCACAAGTTGCCCGGTGCTGTCCCGGGGGTAACCGCGTTTCTCTCCCAAATAGGTGTTTCTAACAGCCGGTGTCGGCCGGCGGTGCCCGAATCCCCGAGGGGTGTCAGCCGGGCCGTTTCTAGAACCGTCTGTGGGCGGCGCTGAGGGCTCAGCCCTGCTCTGGGTGCCTCAGCGGCGCCTTCGCCCCTGCCTGCTGCCGGCGCTGCCCTCCTTCCCCTGACCTCTTCTGCCCTGGAGAACATTAGTATGATTTTTTTTTTTTTTTTTTTTTTTTTTTAAATAAAAAAGAGCTTTTAGCCTTAACTCTTGTGTTGCCCTAGGGTGACCCCACCACGGGATATAGAGCTATACATGGGAAAACACATTTTGGGAAGCAGTGAACCGATGCTGATCAGTGCACGGCACGTCCTGTCCCCAGCGTGCTGCTGGTGGCCAGGGTGGGCAGCTGTTTCGCTTTGGAAAAAGGCACCAGATGTTTAATGCCTGTCTATTCAGTGGGAAATGCCACGAGGCTCTTCACTGCTCAACCCCTTACGATATTTCCCTTATGGTTGCCTTGCTGCTTCTGTTCTTCCTTTGCAAACTAAATGAGGAAGGAACTCGTGAATTAATAGAGGAGGAGGTGTCAAAATTTAAATGATTTTTTTGCTAGTATTTACTCAATTTGCAACACTTGTCACTGAGAGAAGTAGTATAGTTACTCATAAAAGAGAAATCCTGTGACTTTTAATGCGAGAATTAGTGAGGCAGAAGGTTCTGGAGGAAACCTGCAGTTTTCACCACCTGAGGAAGATCAACAAAGGTACCCTTTGTACGTAAGTTGTGGTGAGTCCTCTGCTTTCACTGTTAATGTCATTAGCTCATTTGCAAAGGGTTCACTTCTTTTTACCAAAGTCCATAGCAAAATACTTGAATTGACTTCATAATTAGTTTTTGAAACTTACAGCCACTACTCATTTCTAAACATATATTTGTGCTACTGATGGAAACCCTCAAAAAGCTTGTAAACCATCTAAACCTCTTTGCTCTTCAAAATTAAGCTAGAAACCTCTGTCCTTTCTATCCAGCCCGTGTTATAGACTGGATGCTCTTTTGTCTTCGAGTTTATTCGTTTCTCCCTTGGTACTTCAGCAGCACTTGCTTGCCAAATTAATCTAAAATGAAGTTTGCAACATCTATAGGAAGTTTCCAGGCGTTGGAAAGTACTTGATTTCTGGTATGGGACAGGGTTCAATTCAGTTACCATTTTTAATACAAGTTTAGGTAACTTCATAATTCTTTAGCCAATTGTATCTATCTGCTTGCAGACTACCTATCATGTGTGGTTTCATTTAATTGTGTAGCACCCCAACAACCTGGTAAATATGATTGTCCTCAACTTCTCATAGAATAGAGAAAGACAAAGAGATATGAATAACTTTCCTGGTATGATGGATGGGGCTGCAGTAAGAGTATGGCCTTTATGTTTCAGTTGCACTAATATGATATGGATCAGCATTACAAAATAGGCCTGCTAACACTGTGGATGAAGAGGAAGACATTGGCAGGGCAAGGGAAAGAATTTATGAATACCATTTCCTAATCCCTCATTCTAACCACTAAACCCTGTTGTCACCAAGATCTCAAAAATAGAGCGTATTGTTATTCCTAAACTGTGATAGTGTATTTTATTCAAGGTTTACATCACATATTGTAAGTGATTATGGAAGATGTTGACAAAGCAGAATTTCTTAAAGGAATGACAACCTATCATGCGAAGCCTACTTTATTTACAGTGTCTGTGACTCAGTGGACTGATGACACTGTCACTTGGAAGTTTTAAGTGGAAAAGGCTACAAATAAACCAAGTCCCTAGCTTCCCAGTCATACGCAAGGAAGGTGCTATGTGGTAATAGGAAATTATGTAACTATGTAAGCACCTCATTTTTTACACAGCCCTGGAAGCAATTTTGCCCCCTGTTGTTAGTTTTATATACCTGTTTCTTTATTGGGGCAAATGAAATATGCATCAGATACAGGTAAATGTACGCTTGGCCTGTAAATTTCTATAGGAGAAATACTGGGAGAAGTCTGACCCTGACCACCTTTCATCGTGAAGGGTTTTGGACAGCTTCTGTCTTTGAAAAAGGAATACAGAATTCCTCTGAATGTGAAATGAATGAAAAATAAGCTCTGTGTGAACTATGAGGAGTAAGTTAATTAGTTCTCAAAACATGTCAGAGAACAGAACTCTGCAGTGTCTGTAGTAAAATGGCCTAGAACATCTTTCATAGCTTGTTATTTTCTGGTGATCTCCAGCATAATAGCTGTGGAGCAAGAAGATCCCATGTGGTTCAGGTTCTCGGTGTCTGTTAATAGTGGTGATTTAAAAAAAACCCACCCCACCAAAGCAAACAAACAAGAATCTCCCATTCCTGTGCTAATTAGTGAGTGGCATACTGCAAACCAGCAAGATAACTATGGCTGTTTTAGTTAAGTGTGGTGAGCACGCAGAAAAGTCAGATAGGGAGATAACCTTCACACAAAACAAAATACTGCATTTAAAAAAGATACAGTGAGTACAGTATTAGTCTCTGTTGCTTTTAGATGTGGGAGGATAATTCATCCATTATGATTCAGGGAGCAGAGGCAGTCGCAGGCCATATTTTCTCATTGAGTATTGATGGGATGTATTTGTACACATTGGTTGCGAGTGTTTTGGATCATTATAGCTCTGCCTCTTGTGAAGTGTAGGTGTTTGCATTCCTGACTTTCACAGAGCTGTGAGGGCTTGGAAAAAACAGTCACTGAGCTAGCTTGTGTTGAATGTGCGTGTGTACGGCTTTCTTTAGCAGAACCAGGAATCTTTGCCAAGCTCTTGGGTAATGAATGAGCTTGATGAAAGTAAAGGATGTCAAGATTAAATAGAAGAAGGAAGGTAGATCAGTGCATGTTTCTTGAAGGTTAGCTATAGGAAAGTTCAAGGATTCAAGCATTAATCATTGGGTTCTGCGCATATTTATCATGGGCAATTACCGGGTACATCACTGCTACCTTTGAAGTGCTGTGTCCTCTATCCTCCTTCACAATAACCCAGGACGGTATGTTTGTTTTCTTCCTCATTCTCCTGTGTGAAGATAAAGGTTGTGCCCTTCCTATAAAGATCATGAAAAGGGTAGTTTTCCCCTCTGGTTTTCCTTCTGTACCGCTAAATTAGAGACATTGGGATGATTCCTCTGTAGAAGACACAGCTCCACCTCTTATTTCCACACTTTCTATACATAGAAAATGCACTTTTCTGTTTCTCTGGGAGCTTGGGGAGGTTTCTTTAGTGTTTGAAAATGAAGCGTCATGGTCTTTTCCTCATGAGAGGACCCAACTCGATCTTTTTGCTGCAGTGGGAAGGAAGGAGAGCAGTGCTGTAAAACATTCAGGGCAGGCATCGTAGCCTTTAGATGGATGTTTCCCAAGTTGTTGAGTCAACAGCACTATTCAGGATCACTGCCTGGACCCCAGGTTTGTGTGATTTCATACCTTCAGAGTGACTTTTCAAATTGGTTCTAAAGTTACCTCGCATGAATTTTAAAAAGATAGGGCATAAACAGAAGCAGACCTGCTGTCCCTTGTCTGTTACTATCAGAAAAAAGGTATAAGTAGACCATGGAGATGAGGAATTGTAATTAAAGAACCTGGAAAAAACACAAAATTTAGCTTTTACAGTTATTGAGGTGATTCTTATTGAAGAAGTCTCTAGACTTTCATCCTCTTGTAGGGTTTATCTTCCATGTGTTTGGAGTCAGTGTGAGTGGGTATTTTCCAGCAGTTCTGGAACAGCTAGTAGTGATTTAATCCTGACACTACTGGTAATGGACACCTTGTTTAGAAAGATTATTTGATCATAAAGCTGCAGAACAGAAATATTCACATATTATTGCTTACAAAAGAAGTTCAGGTCTTTATAGGGTTCTTTTTTTTTTTTTTTTTTTTTAATGTGTACATGCTTCCAAATATTAGGCTTTCAAACTATGAACTGTACAGGGTAGCAGGCTTGCCATTAGCTCTGTTTGCTTGTTTTTCAACAGTAAATAGCAAACTAAATATTAAACTGGAAATGGCAAACAAAAATTGTAAAGGGAGAATATGTGATGCACGCTCTGGCTCCTGGGGAGGTGGAAGGAAAAAGGGAAGAAAACAAAATATCCAGATTACCCAAACCTACATTTAATCCCCTTCTTGTCTGTTTGAATGTACTGTAGAATGTAAATCTCTATTACCTCGTATTCCTTCACCTTTCCAGCTGCCTTGCTTTTTATGACACGTGCTGGATTCAAATTAAGAGTAAGCTTTGTGACTCCTCTAATCTTTTATTTCATATTTGCATATAAGCAGTAAGTATACAGCCCCAAAAGGAATGCAAATATTGCATCTATGTCATCATTAGTATTAAGACATTTAAGAAAAAGGGAAAATGGATTTACAGTTTTCTACAAAACATTTTATTGAAACAGCTATTTATAGATATTAATTCAAAGTTGTAGTCAGCTGAGTGGTGTTTTTGGAGATTGCATACTAGGGATGAAAAGAAATAAGCCTCCCTTTTGTCATAAGCTTCCCTCATGACAGAAATGGACTGTCTTGCTTTGTACTGTAGTCTACTAAGATATCAAATTGGATTTGCTTATTCATCTGTGTAGCAGTTACACTGCACAATGTTTTCATCCATTTCACAGACTCATTAGTAACAACAAAATGTTGATATGTTTAATACTACAAGGCAGACTCTCGCAGTCCCTGTTGTTCTCAGAATGGTGTACGGTCAAGGAGACTCTTGATGTGTTCTTAACATTATTTCCATATTCTTTAAATGCTTTGCAAGTTTATGTAAGTCTCACTTGGGCTTTCCTGGTTTAAAAAAAAAAAAATCTCATCCTCAAGAAACGTCATGTTCTCTTACAAATTTCTTTTAAGATGAAGTAACAAAAATTAGGTGTCTCCCTCAAGGAATTTCCTTTCAGTTAAAAAAAAATTCTTACAAGAATTTTTGATAGGCTTTTCCCCAGAGCTTGTTAGCTATACAGAAATCTGAGTAAGTCTGGTTATCCTGTGAGAATTGTGCTTCGTGTTTTAGACTTTCCAAACTGCTTACTGCCTGTGATTTCAGACTTTGCATCTGGTAACGTTTTTGTGGTGAAGTGTCCTGGAAAAATATTCCTGCAAGATACATTTCTTTTATGCACCTTCAGTACATGCTTACTGGTGAGCATGCTAAATTAATATGGTTGCATAGATCTACCACCTGGGGACAACGAAACCCTGAAGTGTGGAAGAGAGACAATAACACTTTACTGTTCATCATTTCTCTGTCCATTCCTTGGGAGTTCTGTTGTTGATCATAACACCAATAGTAGTAAAAATGCACAGAGGATCTTGTTGGGTAACTGTGCAGTATCATCCCTGTAGTCTTTTGTGCCATTGAGATCTTGTTTCTCATGGCAGTTGTATTAGGATTTGAATGGGAGAATCATGTGCTGCACTGGACTGTCCTTGTGTTTCTCTTAAGCATCTGCATGCAGTCCCCCTCTGCTACATGAATTCTTATGGGGAAAATGGCTTCTCTGTTCTTTGAATCTCTAACCGTTGCATTTTTCTGGAAAGCATCTTTGACATGTAGCAGGGTATGCCTGTAACAGCTAACCGAGCCCTGCCTCACTGTGAGGACAGGGAGAGAATCATTCCATTCTGATCTTTGCATTACCTGCAGACTTCACGTTGACATTTTTCTCCTTTGAGATGGAAAGGGACCACCTGCATCTGTTAATCTGATGACAAGTTTTGACTGCTGCAAATGGGGTGAACGGGATTTGACCTAGGAACATATGTGTGAAAGGTGATACAGTCTAGCGCCTAGTCTTTAGGCAAACTGCTTTACCATATGATGAACATTCAGCCAGTCACTCTTGATAAGTGTTGCTGCAAGTGACCTAGAACTTTTCTTTGTTTCTGTTCCTTTTATAATCAGGCAGGCAGAAACATTTGCTTTGATCAGTCATCTTTCTATTTTCTTCTTCCTTTACCCCCAGGTACCAGCTTTTATTATTTCCCACAGCTCCATGCATACAAACACTATAAACAAGTAGTAAAGGGTCTGAGTCATCAGATACAGTTCCTCGGGGAGTCCTGCAGAAGAGAAGTAGATCCTGATTTTTGCTGCTGTTGCTGTGCTTGCGTTAAGAATCCCATGACACTGATCTGGTACTCATTTATAAGAAACAAATTCATAACCAGATGAAGAAGTTCAGGAAAATCAGAATATTTGTAATCTTCTGATGGGTCTTATGTGCCTGCTAAACATCAGATACATATATAGCAGTAACTCTTTCCCATTGGGTTTTAAAGCAAAAGTGGGAAATAACTGCTGTCATTAACAACTACTAAATTTGCATATTTATTATATTATGCCAATGAAGAGCAGGACTGTGAATAAACTAATGTTATAACTGACAAGGGATGTTTTCTGGCTGGTTCCTTATGTAGAATTTTATTGCTGTGACAATTGCTGGTTTGATGCCTTCCCAAATGCTGCATTTTCAAATAACTTCTTCCAGGGAAGCATCCTCAAAGAATTCCCTCCAGATTTGATAGATCCTGCCATAACACTAATTATGTTTTTTGCCTCCATTTCTGCTCAGTGTTCTTTGTATTAGAAAACAGTATCCAAAGTCATACATGGGTGAAATACGGAATCATTCAATGAAGGATCTATAAAACGTATATAGACAATCCTTCTTCCAGTCTTTTATTTGCTAAGATAACCTTGCAAACTCGTGATGCATATATATTCCAGATGTTGTTAATTATTTCTATTGTTGAAAGAGAATAATCTAGGAGTGTAAAATAAAGTCAGCATCAACCCAATATAATCTGGAAAAAAAAGTACTTTCTATGTCCAGAAAACATGAAGACAGATAAAGCGCACTGATAGCACACTAGTGCAGCTGAAATCAGATTTAACATCACTATCATATGGTCATCAGAATCTGGTGTACTGTAAATTATTAAACCTAATCCTGACAGTTGTCCCCTGCAGTTTGTGGTCTTAAGAAAGTGATAAGAGCCTTTAAACAGATAGAAGTCCTTAGCTTGTAATAATTTTGTAATGGCACTGAACTTGCATTGCCCATGGCAAGGGCATTGACTTAAAAAGAAATCTAGTGAAATCCAGGACAGGAAGAAGAGGAAAAAGTAATAAATATATCATAACTGAGATTTTTCTGATGTGAGTTAAAATTTACATGTGGCAAATGGAGCAAGAACTGCAATGATAGCTTTGCTACGGATTTCAAGAATTCCCAGTATTGATATTTATGTTGCTGGAAGAGGCCTACCAAAGGACATAGTTGCTTTGGTCATCCATTTGTAGTGAAGTAATTTTCAAAGTCCAGCACTAATATAATGTCTCCCTGTCCACAGTGCTACGCACCAGATTGTCATGTTATCCCTGTGGCGTGGAAAAAGTAAAGGCAACTCTTTTTAAGCCTTCTGTTTTGAGAGAAACACCACTCTGTTATTATTACTGTAATATTCATATCTGTCGTGGTTTAACCCCAAATTGTAACCCAATACCACGCAGCCGCTCGCTCACTCCCCCGCTCCCTGTTGGGGTGGGGAGGAGAATTGGAGAGAAAGGAAAACTCGCGGGTTGAGATAAAAACAGCTCACCAGGACAGCAAAGGAGAAATATGAAAATATATTAATAATGATAATAATGATAATATATACAAGGATAATAGAATATATAAAACAAACGATACACAATTTCTCACCACCCGACAACTGACACAGCCCATCCCGAGCAGCAGGCAGGGAGCAGGGGTATCCCCCCCCAGCTATCCCAGAACAGCAAGTTCCAGGGAAAGCAGGCGAGGGAACAAACAGCTGAACGAACAAAAAACAAAAAGGTAAAAATAGGGAAACAAAAAAGCAACCCAAAGGGAGGCTTAAGGATTAAGGCAAGTTAAGGGTCTAAAAGCCTCAAAAGCCTAAAAAGACTAGTGGCCCCCCCGACCGACCCTCGCTTATATCGGGCATGATGTCTATGGTATGGAATACTCTCTTTGGCCAGTTTGGATCAACTATCCTGTCTCTACCTCTCCCAAGTTTCGCATCTGCACGTTAGCAGAACCTGGAAAACAGCAAAATGTCCTTGGTTGTCCAGCAGCAACCAGCAACATCAGTGTGCTATCACCGTTCTTCTCACACTAAAGCCAAAACATAGGAGCTGCTGAAAACAAAACTAGCTCCGTCCTGGCCTAAACCAGGACAATATCACAGTCTAACAGACACCTATTTCAGAGCTTACTTAACCTGTAGTGCCATCGTTGTCTTATACGAAGGGATCAGTTAAGACATTGCCTAATGCTATAGCTGGTAGTTATTGGTACTCAGTAGCACTAGTAGCTCCAAAACATAAATATGTACATACCTGATGTGATCTTCATATTCATCTTCAGGACCATCATCCTAGTCTGAGGGTCTTGAAAACAATGCTGTTACTTACAAGAGCCTTCATGTGTCTGTATGTGTCTGCTTATAACTGGGGGGGGGGGGGGAAATTGTGAAATATGTGATGTTCTGATAAAATTCAGGACTTTTCCCTGTTGTTTACCGGAAGTTTTTTAACTTAGAGAAATGTATGTATTCTACATAAAACATAAAAATGCTTTTATTATGTGAAACATGCAGCATTCACTATGACTAATAAATGCCAGAAAACAAACATAGATCTTAACAGATAGAGATGGGCCTTTGCTAATGCAGAGTGAAATCTATGGAGTACTGCGCAGAGTCTAGCTTGCTATTGCAAGTGTGTGCAAGCAGGCACTAGGAAGCATTGTTGAACTGTACTAATGAATATATGGACCATAGCTCTTTGTTTACAATCTGAGGCAAAATTTAGCTGGGAGAGCATTAAGAAAAATATTACCTTATAAGTAGCTTATTGATCGTTACAAGAGTTTAAGGAGGGTAGCAGAAGGAAGACAGAAGGATATATATTGAGATTACTCTTAAGCTTTCTAGTTTGCTCTGTTTGAATTCTGGGTAGTAAAAAGACAGCATTGACTTTAGGATCATTGTTAATGAAACAGGGCAAAATGGAAAAGATAGGAAAGAGTGAAATTCAGATCTAAAAGTAACAATCTCAAATACTATATTGGGCCACATATTTTATCTTTAATGGGATGATAAAAAATTAAGGCTTTTGAAATGTAGTACTATGAAATCATGTATTTGTGTTATAGCTCAGTAAAAAGAAGTTTTTATATACATTTTGGAATTTTATATATGTTAGTACATCAAGTTGTTACTGCTGTCAGTGCTATAGCTTCTGTATTTTTTAACTCTGTATGTTTGTGCAGCAACTAATTTTTGTTGAGGTAATACTCCTATATTAATTATACTTCATTTGAATAAATACCTCAGGCTCCTTGACTTCTTAGCACACAGCTTCTAAGAACAGACATAGCACAAGTACTACATTAGAAATAGAATGAGCTTGACATGGGTAGCACTGCATTAACAACTAGGAATGTGTTCCTCTCAGTAAAGATCTCAGGATACTAAGTTTGATTAGGCAGAAGAAATCTTAACCAATATTCAGTTGATGCTTATCTTCCAAGGGAAACCTGTTGGTACCCTAAGAGCATCTTGAAAGCATGTCTGGAGTTAAGACTTGAGTAAAACAGCTGTGGAGTGTTTATCCATCATGCCAGATTTCAGAAATAAGAAGTGGGAGGAAGTCCAAAAATACAATTAGTAGTATCTAAAGAGAGTAAGTGTATGATACGCCTTGACAGCAAATCCAGCAGGTGAGAAATGTTTATTGAACTAGAAAATTATTGAGCATGAGGATATCCTTCCTGCTTCTATTAAATTTGACATGGTGTGCCTGCGTATTTGCAAGCAAATGACTTGACATTGCCAAACCCAAACATGTAAAAATGAGTCAGGTCCCCAAAATCGTGATCAACTCAACATTTTAAAGAATGTTCTTGGTGTTTTTTTTCTTTCTTTTTGGGGGATATGAGCTAATGTGCTGCAGACATGATCTTTGTAGGGTTTTTTAGGTTGTTTTCAGCCAATATAGGCATCAGAAACTTTAAAAAATAAAAGCTGAGATTCTTACTGAATTATTACAAAGAAACATGTTAAGGAAACCCCCCCAAAAGAACAAGTCTTGATGTGTGTATATTGGTTAGCAATGGCTGGTACTCAACCAATTGGTTTATTTTTTTCCTTTTATAACCCACACCTTGGTAGTGTACATAGGCTAATGTTGTTTCTTCATCTAGATTATAGTATTCAAACATTTTCAAAAAAATCTTGTTTGGTTGGTTTTGCACCTCTGGGAATGAAAATTACCCTGGGAAGAGGGTGTCAAGGAGCAAGGTCTTGGGATCTCAGCTATACATTTGGGTTGATATTAGGGAGTTTTAGTAGTACGCTACATGTGGGCAGACACACTGTAGAATAATGCCATTTTCCTGTGGCTTGCTTCTCTGCGACTTTGTAGTTTATGTGAAACAAGCAAGCAAATAAATCAGAAAAAACCCAGAGCTCTTTCATTTCTCTTTTTGCATGTGTATGTTCTGTTTCTGACAAATTTATTAGAGAAGAAAGCAAGTCAGAATTTATTAAGATTTGCTTAAGGTATACACTCAATGGAATTTGGCTGTAGCTGTAGTGACTTAATGGATATAAATGGCTTTTTTCAAACCCCTCATTTTGACAAAGAGATTTGGCAGCCCAAATTTTGTATGTCTACAATATTAGGCTTCTAGGAGATGAAATACAAAACCACATTTCTCTCTCTCTCTGTCTCTCTCTCTTTTTTTAAATGCATGGATTCATGCATTCTAAAAGTTGAAAACTGTGGATTTACAACAGCTATGATCAGACTGGCATTCTCTTTGAACAAATAAGAAAGACAGGTTTTAATGATATGAATAAAAATAACTTGCTAGCAAGTAGATTCTTACAAAATACCCTTGTCCTCATTTGTTACAAAGGACTTAAAGCTCTGTTTTCAAGTGGAATGGAATTTTCATAGTAAAATTCCAGGTTGTTGTAGATGTTGGAACTTCTGTTTGTGTGACATTTTGTTCCAGTTTGCCTATTTAAAGACCGATAAGCAAATGGCTGCAAAACAACGTGGCTACCCAGAGTGTGAAACCAGTTTGGTGAGCCTTTTAATATCATCGTATTTTTGTTTAACAGAAATGGAACAATAAGTGGAACTGTGATCAGAGGGTGCCAAAATAAGATTTTATTTTTCCTAAATATTTTATGCTGGGTGTCAAGGGAAGAAGAGGTTATGTTCTTATTTCAGCTTAAGTACATGCTTTGATCAGGGCTTGGGCAGATGACCTCCAGAGGTCCCTTTCAAAATAAAATTTTCTCTGTTTCGGTGCTTGATGTATCAAAAAAGCATGTCTGTATGTATGAAACAAAGTGAAATCATGTTTTTGATCTCTTTGCAGACAACAACATGCACAAGTAGGAATATTGTAGGAATACCGTAGGAATGTTAGGGAATGTTCTGCCGCCTCCAGAATACTTCTGTACTCGCACAATAACATATCAGAACTCATTAACATACCAGAACAGTTCATGGAGGTCCAAAGAGTACACACATAGGCCTTGATATAGTTCCCAACAATTGTGGTAGTTTGTGCTGGCTTTCATTCATTTGTTAATTTAGCCTTTTCAGGGTCTTCCCAGTCCAGTATCTGTTTAACAAAGCATATTACTGACATTCATCTGCTTCATTATCCCTTACTCCTAGACCATGGAAAGACACAATCCTGGGCACTTCTGCTCAAACTGCTGGTGGGCTTTGATAAAACCTTCCCTTGGTAGTTGATGTCCCTTACAGCCCCTTGCTTACTGAAGGACTTGTCACAGAGTATTTGCGTCTGGCATCGAAGTTTTATCATCATAATTTATCTTGGACAGGAGTGTGCATCTTGGAGCCTGAAGGTCTTAGGATGATTTTTTTTTTTTTTTTTTTGGTTTGTTTCTAATGAAATTCAGCAAAATGAAGTGACTGGCAAGCTCTTTACTTACTTGACACTTGTATGCATATGAGTATTTTACTGAATAGCAATATGAAGGAGAGTATAACCAGTTGCCATGTGACATAGTTCTCTAGTTGGTATATGAATATGAAATTTTGTCAATGAGCGAAGGTTACTTCTTTTTCTCTAACACATCAATAAATAGAAGTATTACATGTGCTTAGAGCTCTAATGTGATTATGTCTCCACAGGATACCAGGATTTAATGTGTTGCATAGAAAGTTTAACATATAGTATTATGCTCTTGCTTGCTGTATTTGCAACCACTGTTGGTGTGAAAACTTGAGCTGACTCAAAAAACAACATACATTTTCATTGTATTTTACGAAAGAAAAGTGTTCATTGATTGTCATGAAAGAGGTTTCACAGTCAATGAGGAACATTGTAGAAGCATAACTAGGCGGATGATGATCTAGCATATGCAGGTAGAATCTAAGAAATTTATTAGTGCGCCTGAAACAAGTTAATTTGGCTGCTTTAATCTATGTTTCATATAATTGTTATGACAAAGAAAGTAACCCAGTTTGATTTTAGTGTCCAAGAAGCCAAGAGAAATTGTCATTATTTAAAATTAAGAACAGTTCAAATCAGTGACATAATACCAAAACAGCCTTGCAATATCGTTCTAGCCAGGATTTTTCCAGAATCCAGAGTAGTAAAAATTCTCAGGAATTTTGTAATTTAGTTGTGATCATAAGCAGTCTTTACATTGGATTAGAAGTGAAGTTCCAGATTAATGTGTCCTATTGCATTCCGTAGGCTTTCTCTTTTTTCCATATTCAGTTCTGATAGCACTATATACTGACAGTTCTAGTATATACAAAAGAGAAAGCTCTTTGGAGGGCAGTGATTAGGTTCATCCTAATGGATAGTTGCCAAAATTACTTTTCTCTGAGTTCTTGCCCTGTAATTCTCAGTGAACTCAGTGATACTGCAGGTCACTCTCTGTTCAAATATGTCTGAAGATGGGCATTTGAAAGCAGAAATGTGTAAATATTTTTGAAACATTTACGTGTCTATGCCAGCATTTGCTTTCAGAAGTGCCACCTTTCATACACAGATCCATTTTTTCTCTCTCCTTGCAATCTAAAAATAACCAATCTTAAAGAATTGTGGATACTGTATTGTAGGACTTAAGCTGTAATCGGCAGACAAAATAACCTGCAGCTAATCACTTTCATTCCTGTTCCTTTGTTCTGTAGCACAACATGGTTATTGTAGTTATTGAGCATCTTAAAAGGCATTATTCTGACACTGTGCAGTTCTCCTGGTATTTACAGTAGAGCATTGAGCCTGCAGTAGCTTTTCAAGTGTGGCTGAGGCTGGCAGCTGTGTTAGGATATGTAGTTCAGTAGCTCAGTTTTTCATGTTGCGTAACATCATCGTTTGCTGAGACTTTTTCCCAGAGAGTCCTGCTTTAACTGAAGCACTTAAATGCGATGGAGTCACAGTAACTAGTAGGGATAGCTGGTGCTCAGCTGACTTTGAAAACCTGTTCAGTTATGTACTGGAACAGAATGAAAAAAATCAAGTGTTGGTCACGGGAATTGTAAAAATTGTTGTAAAAATACTTGGCACATCTCATTTTTCTGAAGATAGGAAATCATCTTCCTCCTTTGGTCCTCCCAAAGTCTTCTACTAGGTAACTGGTGTAGAGGACTAAAAGTGAGGGTAGTATGTTTGATAAATACTCTGACAGAACTTGAAAAAATTTTGTGCAAACATTCTAGACCAGCCAGATTGTTCTGCTGTCCTTTCTGAAACTATATATAAACACTGTCCTCCAGAGGTGCTGCCTTATTTTCTCTCTCCAGCCTTCAGCTGGATGGAATTGCGGAGAGACTGAGGGTACATAAATGCGTACAAATTCTTACATCCACGATTGTGGTGAAAAATAGGTTTTCTTAAATAGGAACAAAGCTTGTACAATTCCTCTGTATGATCGCGATGTACTCTGCAACAGAGAAATGTTAACGCTTCCTGTTGCTTAAGAAATCTGTGCCTCGTTTTGACTGTGGGTTTCAGTCTTTTGAACAACAAATGCTTTTGTTCCGCAGCTCACTCAATCATCCAGATTTCTTTCGTTGTATTATACCACCTGAAATGGAAAGAAAAGGAAATGTTTATGGAAAATTGGTGTCTGCTGGAGGTGAATTATCAGATCTACTTTTCTTGAGACAAATGTTGAAAAGAGCTTCGTAAAAATCTTTACAATTTGTGGCTCATTGACAAGTTTAATCAATACTAGTGTGGAGGCTTTCAGCTGGGCCCTTCTGCAAAGATCATTCAAAGTGTGATAGCTGATAGAGATGTCTCTGGTGGATGTTATGCCAGATGGCAATGCTGAAGAGGCTGTCTGTGTCTTAAAGCAGATATTGGTATGTTTAAAAAAATGCGTATGTTGAACATAAGTATGAAATGGGCTTTTTCTCATGCTTTCTTCCTCCATGACCATACATTTTCAAAAGAAATCTCCATTGCTCTTAGGATAGAGAGTGCTCTGTCATGTGTGGCAGTAATAAAGAGGAACAGTGATCAGTCTCACAACAATCCAACCAGATGATCAACATGCTTCATCAACTGACTTCAGCTGTGGAGCACTCTGGAAGGGTAGGGACTTCTTTGTCTTTCAGAAGAAGTATTGTAAGCCTGTGAACCAAACTGATCATCTGCTCTAGCTTAAGCAGAAGAAGGTATGGTGATCAGTAGTGCATTCGGTATCTCAGGGCAGTATTTTGCTTTCTTGCTCTCGATTTCCCTTAAACAGTATCATCCAGCAGAAAGTGGAAAACATGCTGTTGAGAGTGAAGTCAAAAGCATATGACAAGTGCAACTCTACAATTTGAAGCATACCTCACTGGGAGTTTCTCTTTGTTAACGCCCAGTGTAATTTATGTGTAAAGATGAGAGGGAGTTCTAATTATACATTTGCTGAATATGACATGTTGTAAGATCATTGACAGCGAATTAGAAACTTCCAAACTTGTTCAGCATTCAAAGACCTTTTGTAATCAAATATAAATTTCAAATATATGCCTTTATACCTAACGTTATGTAGATTCTGTTTTCAGTGACCGTTAAAAAACACACCAGAACTTGAGAGGATTCAAAATGTTGACTAGTTTCCTCTTGCACTAATTCCTTTAGAGTAAGCACAAGAGCTTTTAGAAGAAGTTCAACAATTTAATTCACTAACCAGACATATATACATAGATATATAAAAAGGATATTAATATCCTTTATAAAGGATATATAGGAAGGATAGAAAGGATGTATAGGAAATGGGATAAAAGCATATATATCTCCTTTGTAAAGGGTAAAGTTGTTATCTTTTTATCACTGTTCTGTAGCTCACATGAGAGCGCCTTGCTGTCTTACTCTAGTTCTTGGTTTTGAGGTGGCCATTCCTTATTTTCCAAACTGTCACTGAATAGTACTGTAGGTAAAAACTTCAGAAGTATCAAAGACTGAGGAGCCAATTTCCCAGCCCTGGACATGCTACTTTCGGCTTAGAACTAGAACATTTTTGCTGCTTGAATGGCTCCTGCTGTTAGGAAAAGCTAGCACCTTAGCTGCTTGTCAGCCAAACAAAGTATCTTCAAAGATTTTGGCTAATGGTGGTACCTAGTGACATAACTAGGGGGTAAAGGAAGCAGTCATGGGTTTTGACCGATTCTAGGTGAAAATGCTTGAATGAATTAATTGACACTGCAAAATTCACAATATGATTATTTGAAGAATTTATTACCCTCATTCTGAAGTGATGTAGTATTACTCTGTATGCAAGACACTGCAAATAAATTACTCAGAAGTTTGACCAAAGCATATTACAGAATGTGTTCAATAAAATATTCACATAGCATTTGATTGGACTTAGTTCAGAGAGTAGTAATGTCCTAACTTACAAGTAGGGTAAGGAAATAAAATCACTTCCACATGTTTTGGTTGATGCTAAATATTAGGTATTAAATTTTCCCAGTACTTTTGCTACTTTTACACTGTGCTTAATGAAATTTATTGTCCAGGAGCAGAGATGATGACAGGCTGACATTTCTGAATACAACCCTTCCAAACAGTCTGATACCAGGTCAAGTAATCAAATTAGGATATTTCAGAGGGTTACTAAGATTTTAATTTCCTCCTCTTTTGATGTCACTTAGAAAGTGGCTAACAATTCCAGCACATCAAAATGTTTTTGAATAATGTTTCTGAAGGCTTTTAGAGTCTTAATTTGAGTGAAACTTGGTTCTACTTTGCAAAGGCTGTAAGACTATTCAAACTTGTAAGGCTTTTTTACTAAAAAGCTTTCTTTGATAAATGGTTATTTTTATCAAGACTTCTAAGTGCATTAAAATGCATTAGTCACATGTCTTGTTCAGTACTCGTCACTGAAATATTACCTACTCAGGGCTGAGGTGATAAAAAGGTGCAATGCACTGGAATGGTACCAGTTTTCAGGGAGAGCTCAGTCAAGGAAAGTTCAGTCTGTGAAAAAAAAAATCTACCAGTCTATCCTTTCTTCTTCTTTCTTCTTTATTAAGCATCTGAACGTGGATTGCTGGCTGGACAATTCCCCTGACTATTTCTGGGCATAGGTGTTAATTTAAAATAATTTTATTGAATCTAAGTTGACACCATCAGTGTCTGAATTCACGAGAGCCTCCTGGAAATGAAGCTTATTCTATGCCCTCTGTAATGCTTCAGTGCTCATACTGTAAGAAACCCTACTCACAGTTGGAGGCCCTGTTAAGTTTCTGCAGTGAAAATGCTGGACGCAATTTAGTTTTCTGGTAGCGTTAAAGTAATGAGTCAAAGATGAGTATAAACATTGAAGAAAAGGTTGTCTGAGTTCCCCAGCTGAGAAATAAATGGTACTGATGGATGCACTCTATATTTTTATTGTGCTAAAGAATGCAGATTTCAAATGTTTGGGTTTTTTTTTTTTCTTTTACCTTGACTGTTCTTGCTAAGGAGAGACTTCACAATGAAGCCTTTTTTTCTCTTCACCTCTCAAACACTAACGTGCATTTTTTTAAGAAAACAAGTGGTTATGATTTGTTTAGGTGAATTCTTTCCTATGGCCTTGTAATATATCAGGCTACTCCAGTACTTTTCTACAGAGAAGATAGCTCATGTTTAAAGCCACAGATGGGCTGACTGGTCAGTGCAGAATAATAAAGATATAATTGGCATTCATCCATGCAGTCAAAATAATAATTAAAAAAGGCCTCAAGTTTTGGATTTTTTTTTTTTTTTACATGTAGCATTTACAAATATTTTGCTTAAATGTTTAGAGTAATTTCTACAAATACATTCCTTGCTGTACTAATATAGAAACCTCTTGCAATGGAACATTTCTACTGCTTGCCATTAGCATTGATAAAAAGAGGAAAAAGAGGTAAACATCTGAGAAGAAAGCTATAAAACACTGTTTTGAGACACCCCAGAAACAGGTACGTGAGATCAAAGTAAATTGCAGCAATTCATCTTCTGCTTGTTTAATGTATATAAAGAACTTTAAAAGAAAATTGCAAACTTTTCTCTCAGCCCATAAGGCTCTAAGTTCAGAAGGTAAGAAATAAACCTTATCATTAATTAAAAGTATTACTTTAAGGATTTGTATACTCAATGACACTTCCAGAACTGTGTTTTTCCTCACTGGGATACAGTCCTAGCTATCTTCTGTAGGTTTCAGGGTAAGAAGAGATTTGTTTCTCTTAAAATACATTAAATTAAAGAGTCATTAAAATTAAAAATTGATCATATTTGCCAAATCATTCCCTTTAAGTATGTTTATTATTTTGTAATAAGCAGTAATATTCACCAGTTAGTCTGTGATGTTAGAAGCACATCATGAATGTGTACTAACACTACGACTGCGAGTGAACTATGACATGTCATTTTTAATATTATGCTGAAAAATTTTGAGTTGCTGCCATCAAGCATCAGTTTGATCTCTGTCTCATTAACAGACCTTACTTAAGGTGTCATTCATTCAGGGTTAATGGAAGGAATAATTAAATATCATTTGTGTAGTTGTAGTTGAAATGGTAAGAAGCCACCAGTGAGCTGTGTGGGAAGATCAGTTAGAGTTTACACTGTACCTAATAGATGAAGGTTTGCGCTGAATGTGTGCTTGAAGCTCTATTTTTGCTCATCTTTGAGGCAAGTGAAGACAGCTAGTGGAGAATGAGAGAAGTCATCAGTAGTAATGCGAAGGATTATCTCCCCGGGAGAAAGGGGGATCTTTCCATTGTAAATAGGCAGTTTTACAGCAAAGACATACTTGGCTTGAACAATCGATTACTCCAGCTAAGGGAGCCAGCTAATTCCAATATTGGCTAGTGACTTTCCTTAAAAAAATGAGGTCAACCTCTATCCTCCACACCGCAGCCATGGTTAACTGAGATTTGGTTGTAGAGCTGGAGTCTGAACCTCTGTCAGATCTCAGAGTCTGTCTTGACTATGTTGTCTGGTTTACAGCCAACTACAATTTTTCTGCTAAGGCTCTGTCAGGCTATGTCCTAGTTTCAGAACAATATCTTCACTATGTTTCAGTCCCCAAGGGCAGTATCTACACCAGATTTAATTAAAACTGGGAATGCTAATCAGCAGGTCTTCCTGTAACTGTGAGATTTCTAAGACATTGACTGCAGTCACTGTCCCAAAGTTAAGTGGCTTTTGCCTTCTAACATTGTGGGAAACATTGAAATAATGCTCCTGGATCACAGAGCCTAGAGTCTGCAGTGCCAGCGTTCCTTACAGTTGAAACTTCTGAATAGTGGCAAGTTCATTTGGGGATAGTATGTCTTCAGATACTTCAGTATAAAGGTTGCATAATTGAATTCTGTAACAAATACCCTTCCTACATTTGCAAAACATAAAATAACAGCAAGAGTTTTTACTGATGAGTATGTGTAAGAAAGATAAAAAGGACCTTGAATAATTTAATGCCCTTCTTTGCAATGAATTAGATCACATCTATGCATTATAGCAGATATCTGTTTCAAGGTCCTGAGACCTTGATTAGGCAGATGGCCCTAACCAGGGCATGTTGTTTGCCCTTATGGCCTGTGCAACTGGATTTTCTTCTCAGAGTGTGTATTATAGGAGGACAGGGGCAAGTCGAAGCACACTCAAAAGCTCAGAAGTAGGTAAATGTCCTGAAGCCTAGCAGTTGCAACTAATAGTTGAAGTCAACAAGGGGAAGAATTACTTACTTTGCTGCTTTAAAGAAAGAGGAGAGGAGTGAGGGAGAGGGAATCGAGTAGAAATAGTAAGCAATAAATGTAAATGCTTAAATTTGCATTGCTATAATGTTGTCTAAGAGTACGGAAATTTCATGGGTTATATTTTACTTCCACAGGTAGTTTTGTGTTTATGTTTAATTTTTAGGAACCCAAGGGCAAAGCGAAGCAATTAAAATGTTGAAGACTTAAAAATAAACTTTCAGAAGCTTCAAGTAAAATACCTTTAGCTGATTAGTGGTACAATGCATCTTTAATGAGAAATAAATTAGGATTGCATTATTTCTTAGGAGGATAAGGAGAGGCATTAGATACCTGCATTGATAATAGAGGGCTCAGAAATAATCTAACACTATGAGCTGCTTTTCTAGAAAAAAATAGGAAACTTCTATACGGCCTAAGGCACAGATAAGAAAAGCAGTGAAACAAACAAATTTGTAAAAGTCCTTTCACTAAAAAGCTTATTGCGAGGTGAATTTTAACATAGTCCCATCACTCTTTTTATCTGTTTAGACTCATTCCTTTGATATGTATCCATGTTTCTCTGTTTTTGTCAAATCGTTAGTTTGTCTTGACGTCTGATTTTAATGCAGACTAATATATATTAGTTAATAATTATATTAGCCCCATCCCTGGAAACATTCAAGGTCAGGCTGGACGGGGCTCTGGGCAACCTGATCTAGTGAGGTTGTCCCTGCTCATGGCAGGGGGGTTGGACTAGATGGCCTTTAAAGGTCCCTTCCAACCCAAACTATTCTATGATATAAAAAGTGCAGGCTGTAAAATTTAGAATTAGTTTTGATTGACACCCATATAAAATACTACCTGCTGTATTTACCCACAGCAAACAAAATTCTATTAAAAACAGGGCTCAGAAATACACTTTACGAAATAAGTCTTCTCAGTTGTCCTATTGTGGCAGTGTACCAAATGAAGGGAATAAGAAAAGTCCTTTGATTGGGAAGATTGGCAGCATTTATGTTTTTAAATCAATTGAATTTTAAATATGCATTTGTTGTCTGGGTTAAATTGCTACACAGTGAAAAGGAATGCTGTTCTCTAAACAATAATTGGTCTATTTCAGCTCTCAAATTGGGTCACAGTAACGAACAGCGTTTTCCGTTCTTTCTCTCTTTCTCTTTTTCCTTGCTTTCTTGAAAAAGTGATTGAAACTCTCACCATTACTGCATTGAGGCAGTGTCCTCATAAAAATAATACTTGTCATGAAGGATAGATCCTCTTCCTTACCCCTGTTTTTGATGGTATTGTATTGTAAAACACCTTGAAGAACAATGTAGAAATCTGCAGTCTGAACAAAATATGTTGAAATGCACTGAATGAGTACAGCAATCCCAGTTATTGCTGGAATTTATTTTTGGTAATGAACACTTCACCTTCTTTATGGGACTGTGGTAAAATGAAATCAATTCAAATGATTAATCTTACACTATTTTACAGTCATCATATTCCTCAACATGCTTTTTAGTCAAAAAAGAAGGAGCGGGGGTGGGG
The DNA here is from genome assembly GCA_009819775.1 of Phoenicopterus ruber ruber. NCBI lineage: Eukaryota > Metazoa > Chordata > Aves > Phoenicopteriformes > Phoenicopteridae > Phoenicopterus > Phoenicopterus ruber. The sequence goes on along the minus strand of CM020229.1, from coordinate 8,481,563 downwards.
AGGAGATGACAATTACTGGTCTACAAAGCTAATGTGCTACATCTTTCCAGTTATATCTCAAATTGCTCTGACAATTAAATAGGTTGGGTAGAGTTTTGTAGAAGGCCATAGCTGTTACCTTGTGAGTCAAAGCAGGAATGTTTTGGATCAGCCTCCTTTTTTACTGAAGTATGTGCACACTTAAAAGTGTATGATGGGATCCGTGGAACTGTAAGGAGAGACTCTGCCCTGGTTTGAACGCAGTGAACATCGGGGCAACTGAGGAACCTACCTGTAAGGTATGTATAATATTAACCAGCATTTATGTTGTTGTTAACAGTGAAAATTTCTTGATGGTGAGTTGCTGTGAGAATCCACATTTGACAAATGCCATTGACCAGATTGGGCCACTTGCCAGAAGAGAACTAGTCAAATAGCCTGCAGGAGCACCCTATGCACTGAAAGAGTGTCAGGGAGAGGATGGGGCCAACTTCCAGCTGAGGAGGGTAGCCAGCAGCATGTAATGGGTTGCTTCCCAATTCTGTTTCATTTCTTCCTTATGCCTTTATGTTCTTTGACATGTCTTCCAGTTCATATCCTGCTGGATGGAAGGTGACTTCATGGGGCGAAAGCTTACGCCCTGATCTGTTGATTTCTGCCTTAGCCTTACTGCACTGAGTCTCATCCATCCTATCTTAGACTTAATGTATAACTATGAGATGAGCCCACCGGCGTGGGAGAGCTTGAAGGGAGATGGTGGCAGAGAAAACAGAGTAAGGAACTTCACAGACAGTGTCTGAGTATACGTATGATGTTTGTATGAGCTCCTATCCCGCTCCTGCTGTGGTGGAGGGCTGGAATGAGACCTGGTGGGAATGGTGACTCCTTTCTGCAGCTTGGAAAAAGCGAAGGAGAAAGAGGCAAAGGGAGCGGCTATAGTAGGGAAGTCTTCCTATCCCATCTCTATTTCACTCTCACTGTGGGGAGGGGGTGTAAAGTCATTGCTAGACCAATGGAGGGCAGAAGAGGTCGGGTAACCTGGATAAACTGTGCTTCAGTGCAATTAAAGAGTTGTGAGAGTAGGAATCTTGGTAAACTCAAATCAGAGTGTGCTCATAAGTGAGGAACCTGAGGCATTATAATCTTTAATTAGTGTCTGGATTAAAGTTACGCTACCTGGAATGGGTTTAATGCATGGCACTCTGCATTTCTGTGCAAATGTGTGTGTGTGTGTGTGTGTACTACTCCTATTGCATGCTTCTTACGAATAGAGCTGTTGCTCCGAATTCGCTATACAGCCGATGTTCTGGGAAAAGGTGCATTTGTATATGGGAGGGAGGAAGAAGTGCTTTCATCCCAAAGACATCCCAAATCAAGTAGTAGTGCAGACATTGTTTAGACTCCAAAGATATAAAAGATACCAGACTCAACAGTACGTGTTTGGATGCTTATTAGATTATCATGTTGTGTATAACCAGATCTGTGACTGCTTTTCAGCTTTGTCCTCTTCGCACATAACAGCATTTTCTGTCATTACAGCGCAGGGCTGAATGGCCAAGACGACCTTTGTGTTGCTGCGTATTTAGGTTTTATTTCAAAATGAGAAATGAAAATATTAACTATGAAAAGAGATGAGTAAGAATGTTAACCAATAGTTTTAAAGTAAAACACATATCTTCTAGCATGTTTTTTATTAGGCAATTTCTGAGGTGCATTTCTGTAAGCAGTAGAAGGCCTGCTGCCAAAGGACACTTTGGCCTCTCTGGAGTGAGCATAACTGGTCTAGAAGCTCAAGTTTGGGGCATTCTTTTGCCTTTGATAGACCCAGGATAGCCCAGGGATCTTGGATGCAAACAAACATGACCCTTATTTTGAACAGTTCAAGATTCCCATGATTTTTTTTTTTTCCTACCACAAATCATCTAAGCAACTTTAATGCCCACACTGTTTAGAAAGATTATAACTTGTAGTAGATCTAGATTTTTGTCTTATTTTGGTTTATTTTACCCTTTCTGGTATATTGATTCTTTTTTTTAGGATGAGTTTATTTTGTTGCCGTAGCAAAAGTAGGTGTTTCCTGAAGCGTAGCACGTGCTGGCAATGATAATACAAGCTATAGTTAGTATTGGGAGCAATGATCAGAGGAAGAGGTTAAAGTAAATGTTACAGTCACATAAAACGTCTAAGGTTTGAACTCAGGTTTATAGTTGCATAAGCATAAATTACAGATTAAAAAAACCCTGTCCCACAAACCTTCACAAATCATAAGCAAATGTAACATCAGCAAGCAACTGACTGTTTTGTTTATTAAATGGTTGTCATGGACACCCAGAGGGTGGCTAATCCCTGTATTTGTATTAGGTAGCCTTCCTGCAGAAAAAGAATTTTGGTGATTCAGAAAAGTAGGTGCAACCTCTTCCAATGCCCAGTGGCTCCTAAGCCACACCTTGGCCTTCCAGTTTTGCAGAGTAGGAGCTAGGTATGGATAGAGGCAGACATCATTACCTCCTCCAGGGTTAGCCTAACCTTAAGTGCAGGTTAGGAATCTTGTCTAGGTAAGTAAGTGAATCACCTAGATTCTTGCAGTAGTCAGTAGAGGCGTCTTCAGGGGCAATTCAGTCCGTCTAGCTAACACAGCAATTGCAGGATAGGATGAATTACCTGCTGGAGTTACTTATCTCCATATATAGGAAGGAATCTAGTTGGCCAGACTGGAACACCAGCTTTTACACAGCTGAAGTAAGGTGAAGTGGCTCCATCTCCTCTTCATGGGTTACAACAGCCCAAGACTGGGAATTAATAGAAGGGTAAGAGTAGAAGTTCAGCTCAGGCTTTATAAAAGATGACAAACGATTCATTGTCTTTGCACTCTGTGGTGTCCTGTTAGCACCCTCTTGGCTTTGGTGCTTGCCGTGTGCTGGAGGAACCGTGCTCTTCTGTGGTAATACTATCTTTGTCTCACATGTGTCCAACCAGGAGTCATTGGTTTCCTAGCTGGTGTGCCGTTGGCACATTATTCAGAAAATTTCTGGACAGGCAGGTTACCATAGGTAGGACTGCTGATCTCGGTTCATTAGAGCAGTATGAGATACCTTCCTACAGTTCTGTGCCTTTTTTATACGGAAAGGGGAGAGAAAGATTTGAATAGACATCGATAATGCCATTACCAGCTCATTTAAAAGGCCACATTGTATTTTTTAAGCAACAATATACCTTTCTAAACAATGTTCAAGAAAGACAGGGATATATTTAGAAGATGGATGTTTCAATTGCTGGCTACCCAAAAGTGACATAACAACACTATAATTTTTAAATAGGATGAGGCTTTAATGGGTCTCCTAGAGGAAAAAAATGCTGTTTATTAGTAGAAATGTACTAAACTACCTGCATTTGACAAAGTGCTAATGGAGAAAATTACTTCTAGAGAAACAAATGAAAATGTCAATTAAAAAAAAGTAATGGCTCTCTGAGTTGGGTTTTTTCTTTTTTTTTTTTTTTTTGTTTTCTTTTTAAGAGAAGTGCTGGGTATGTTTTTCATGTTGCTTGAAAAGCTTTTGGTTTGTCTGTGTTGCCTTAGTTCTGTGGTTCTGATTTTTTTCTTTTTTTTTTTTCTTCCCCTTCTGTATCTGCTGCATCAGAGCTGGATTTCATTTAGACTGGAGGCTAATTTAATACTCTGGTCTAATGCTTTTTCTCTGTTATATGTTTTATTTTTCCAATTTTTTACAGCGCATCTTCCAGTGAAAATGTGTCCAAAAGCACAGTGCCTGCATTTATCAGCTTTGAATTGCCTAATCTTCAGATGACTGAGCAGCAAACAATAAAACCCCTTCGTGTTGGGGAGAATGGGCTGAGACTGGGTGCAAACTACTCATGAGACCTTGCTCCCTAATAAGAGGAAATAATTTTGATTGCTAAAACAGATAATCTAAAAGTTTTCCAAAAAAGCCCAACAAATCTTTCATTGTTCAAGACCTCCTTGTTTTAAGTCTGCTCTTTTAGTTGTGTGAAGCTGACAGCATCCATTGTCCTTTTCAAGCTTCCATTGGAATAAACTGAAATGTGTGGATGTGGAAGCTGCCCGTGGGTGCCTGTCTTCCGGGTGAATGGAGCTGTAGCAACAGATTCACATCTCGGGCCTTACCTGCCTGGCCATAAAAAGGTTCCTGGAATTAGCTCTCTTCTTAGTTGATGTCTCTCATTTGCTGAAGAAATTTGCCCCTCTGCTGGATGTTATTTTGGTAGTGGTTCATGGCAACTGAGACTGGCACGCTGGCAGCCTAAACCACCCGGCTTTGCGTTTCCATACCTGTCAGTGATGTCACATCACATATGTCAGCATAGAGTAGGAAGAGAAAGACATTCCTAGTAACTGTAGAATATTATTGAAGTGGAAATTCCCTCTTTACAATTTCCTAATGCAAACTGGCATTTCTACATGGTGACTGTTTACCATGAAGTAATAGGTAATGTTAGGATTTGCTTGGCAGGCAGGCTTTCTGATAACAAATGTATGTGTAAATGTTTCCCTTGCATTAAAGGATAGTGCTGTGTTCAAATGGTAGTTGCAAAGAAGGCTTAATGAGCGCATTAAGGAAAAAAGCTTATTCACAGCATTGACATTAGCTGAAACAATGACATGTTAGCCTTCGATGGCTTGTACAATGACATACATAGACTTGAGGGACTGTGCATTTTTAAGCAGTGAAATGTCTATTTTTTAATGCTTTGCATATTTGCTTATATTAGATATGTCTCTCATTATTTGTTCTCATAGCAGAATAAGAACAGCTACTTGAGGATAATGCCTGGAAGAACCAGACACTGGAAAACAAGTTGCTGTGCTGAGGTAAGAAAGCAGCCATTGAAGCAGAGTGAACATAATCTGCAAATAGGGATGGCAGAAGAGACTTTACTTCTGCCATTGCCCATTCCCAATATAAAATGTGATTAATTTTTAACAGGACATCAAGCACTTATTTTCTGTCTGTAATCTCCAGAAGCTGAATACTGTAGGCCTATCAAAATACTGCTTCTATTACAACTTGCAAGATTAGATATTGGACCCCAAGCAACTAAAGGCAAGCAGTATGCAAGCAGAGTGCATTCAAGGCCTAATGACCTTTTTTTGGAAAGATTCGGAAGCAGCATGTTCTTAAATTTGTTGCTTACACTGAAACTGGCAAACCAAGACTGATAAACGTTTGGGTTTTTTTTTTAGTAATTTGCCTCCTGTTCATAGGCTTCCACCTCCGATTGTACTTAATTATGTAGTATTTGGTTATTTTCAGAGGTTGCCCTGGTGTTCTAATACAAATTTTCCACATTTAATAAGAGTCATCAGGGGTTATCTCAGCCTTTTAGCTGCCCACAGGAAACCAAAATGAACTGCGGTCACTTGATCACCCCCCACCCCACCCCCCCTCCCGAATCCACAGAAATGAATGAGGACTCGCCCTCTATTTCATCAGCAGTTTGAACTTCTAGTGACATCTTGCTTTAACGTTAGTCATATGCTGAGAGTCACAATTACCAGCCCTGCTGGAGATACAGAAATGATATCCTCAACATCAAAAGATGTTTTCTTAAATGGTAATTACTGTCTCCATGGGTGGATTGTTTCATAATTTAACATAATATGAATTATTTTTCTTTACATAAACAAGATGAAGCACTGTGACCACAAGGACCTCTGCCATTTCAAATTAGTTAAGGCATCAGTATTAATTCTAAATTAGCTGATTATGCTAAGAAAAGTAATCAAACAAAATTTGTCATTTATGCTGGTAAAAAAGCACATTCCTATTTTATTTTAACTCTTTGCTTCATACAGTAACGTCCAGCAACACACTATGGTTAAAAATCCCTCCCATGATTGTATTATATAAATGAGGATGTGTTTTCATCTGAGTTAGACATGATTGCATCCATTTCATATGAATGAGAAATTGGGTGGAAGTTCCAAGTTGTCATTCAAAATAAGAAATGTTTTGAAACAACGTGCATTGCAAGTGAAAAAGATTTTATTTATTTTCCCACTATCTTAGATTTTAGGATGCCAAAAAGTTTAACGTGTATACTAACTTAGACTACGCTTGTCAAACTAAGGCAATGGCAAAACGAACAACTAATGCAATGCCGGACACCCCTTCCTATTTCGGGCTAGTGCACAGAATTCTTAATTCACTGAAATGAGGCATGGGCTCACAAAGGACAAAGTACTAGAGAGGCCTTTCCCTCATTTCAGCTAACACTACGTTCATCAGAATGTCATCCAGGCTACAAAGTAATAGTTAACGCACAACTTGCTTGTCTCTGACATTTTAATTTCTTCCTTTTGAAAACTTGCAAGGTGAGAACCAAAATACATGTTTTCCATGTTTCAGATATAAAACTCGGAGAGCATTTTTCTTCTTCCTGTGAAGGTAATCACGTTTGTCATCAAGTATTTAAGAATATACCTGGGTGTTTCTACTTTACCATCTAGTTCAGTAGACAATAATAGAAAGTACATGACTTAGTGATTACCTGTCCTCACAACAGGTGGGACAGAAGTCTAGGCCAGAACCTACATAATGTGTAGCTGCACAACACTGTTTGTTGTTGGCTCCCAAAATCTTACACAGGACAGGAAGGCATTTAATAAGAATCAGCAGCCCAACTCCAAACTGAAGACAAATCTGGTAATATTTTTACACACAAACATAACAAGATATTCTTAGAAATCATAAAGAAACCTTTATTTTTTTTAATTGAACTTCAGCTTTGTACTTAAGTGATATTTTCATGACAATGCCATAGAATTTCTTATGGTGAAATGACACTTGGAAAAAAAAAAATCTAAAACCCAAGAATTAAACTTATGCTTATATAAACATTTCTTCTGTATATTAGTACATTGTAATTCTGAAAATAAAATTTTAGAACACTATATACCACTACTATTAGCATTTCCATATTTGTGGAAAGACTTTCACATGAAGTTACGCTTCGATCTCCCAAGGTTCGTATATTTGGTTAAAATTATATCCTTTATTAAACAGACATATTAAAAAACTGTTTAAACTTTTCCTCCATTCAGCTTTACAATATTGCGCCAGAGCAGAGAGAATATTCCATGCTCAGATCATCTCAGGTCCCTCTGCTGAACTTCTTCAGCTTTACGATTTAAACTTAAAAGATTTAAGTCAGAGAGAGACTATTCTTCCCTCTGCAAAACATAAACTAACATGATCTCACTCTTTAAATTGTTAATTAGCTGTGATTACTAAATAGCTCCCAGTTATAGAAGACCAAATTTTAAAAGTAGTCAGTGGCTTAAAAGATGTCTAAGTACACAAATTTTTCAAACTAGTATCTGAACTAACGGGTGCTTAACTTCCAATGAAACTGCCATTTGGGTCCTTAGGTACCTACCTATTTCAAAGTAATCTAGCCTTAGGTTTTAGCTCTCATTTCCTAGATGTTCCCTTGAAAATGAAACTGTGAAAATGTTCAACTAAGCGAAACCAGGCAGAGAACAGAAGCAAAATAATTTTCTTTCTTTCTGAATCAAACATTACCTATGCTTAGGTTGTTGTCGCAGGACGGTAGTCCACATTTGGCCCTCTCCATCTGCAGGTACAGCTGTTTCACTAGTGCAAGGAAATGCTACAGAGGTAATTCTAGAATCTCAGGAGTCTCACAAATCAAGCTTGAAGGAGCCTCCTAGATAAACTGTTGTGACTAAAATGTAATGAAACTGACTCTCCAGCACAGCATTACATCTCTCTCACCATATTTAAAAATCTGTAATATCCTCTAGGGAATGTTGTATGTGAATATACATAAAAACAGATAGAATGCTTTACTTTTTCAGCCAGTATTATGTTCTTCCCCCTTCAGGTTCTAAAGCTGTGCTATCTCTATTTCTAGATAACCTGTGGCATAGATTATAATGTGTTCACCTAAATACTTAAAAACAAGTATATGTTAATTACAAGGACTTTTTTTTTGTATTTAACAGTAAACAAATCAGACATACTTGCTAAAAAAACAAGGTAGATTTCAGCACATAAATTTCTTCTTATATAATTTATTTTTAAAGACTTATTCCAGTGAAGAAAATACACTTTTTAGTGTTTTCAACATTCAATATTGTATAATATTACAGTAAGGCAGTCTTAAATTGCATTTGGAAAGTAAAGCTCTCCCCTTGTCTAGGAATCAACGAAGTGACTTCTGATAACGGTATTCTGTACAGAATACTCTCCCCGTGCAATTGTTCCACCTTCTGAAGCTATAGCAAAAATACATGCTAACTGAATGGTAGTTAAATTTCAAAAGGAAAACAGTTGTTCCATGTTTCTGTCAGTGGCATCTATATTAGCTTCATTTATAGACTTTTCATTATATAAAACTAGGATATAACAAAACCTCAAGCTGTGACTGCAAAACAGAGTGTGTTTGCTCTCCTATTGCTGCTGGCTCTGAAGAGCTAAGAAAATAAAGTATGGGAAATGGGAGAAAATACAACCTATAGGTAACAAGATCTGATCCAAAGGTTGCTAAAAGTCAGTGGGAGTCTGTTGATTTCAGACTTTGAGATTTGTTTTTATAGAGTAAAAAAAGTGCCTCATTTATATTTTCCAGAGTGTAACAGAAATGACTAAATTTATTGATTTTAAAATACCCTCCTCAAATATAAAACTAAAATAGACTTGAGTTAAAGGGTTATCTAGAAGCTACAACTCTCACTCTTTGATACACTTTCTCTCTAATAAGAAAGTCCTATCTAGGAGCAAAGTAAAAATTCTCAGAACAGTTCTTTTCAATGATACATTACCATTCTGCTATTCTTCCGTATTCCTCATAGGTCTCATTTTCAAAAGGAGAAACATGTCAATAACTTTCTTGTTATTTAGGATAACAACAAATTGAGAGCTGTTCTGGGGCATGGTGCACAATCAAAAGTCTGTATCTTCAGCTTGGGGAAACTTTCTGACACTTTCTATTTGTGTAATATGGAAAAAAAATGACATCATTTGACATAGCCTAATTTTGCTTAGCAAGCATATCCAGCAGCTCTTTCTCTATGCCTTGGCTGCTCAGTTCATTTAAACTGTAGTATCTATGAACAATCTTTTCATCTGTGACAACCACCACTCGAAGCCCATGCGTGTCTTCTCCCAGCTGACATCCTATTGCTGATGAAACCACCATTTCCAGTCCTCTGCAGGACCCTCCAGCATTCCTATGGTAATGTCCAGAAAACACAGCTTTAATGCCTGTTTAAAAAATAAGAAAAAAAAAAAAAAAGGTATGTGTTTAGTTAGCAGTTGCAGTTTACGTATAAAATGTGTTTACAGTAAAAGATATCGTTGAGGTTATATGCTGAGGCTTACACAGCTGCTGGGGTTGTAGAGAAAGTTCTATACCCAGTACAGCTACAGATGTCATGTTTACCTTCACTCCTTAATGATTCATAAAGCAGAAAATCAAAAGTAAACCATTTACCTGAACTTGCATTTTAAACAAATGATTAGTAAACAGCAATAAATAATACATAATTAGTAAAAACACTATTCTGCTTCACTAGCTCTGTTTAAGGTTATTGGACTCCCACTTCTTTACGCTTGCTGCAAGGTGTGTTTGTCATCTTGCTACTCCTTTGGTGAGAAAGAAGGAACACTCTAGAGGAAGCTGATTAAAATTAGAAAAAATTTGCAGCAATAGATAACTGCCTAAACAATGATGCTACCGAAACATGAGTTGAAAGCCAAGGATTGTGGAGCTGTGTTTGTCAATTAACGTGCAGAAGATTCACTAAGGAGAGCTTAAACCTGTTTACCCAAGGCTGGTGACCTTAAAAAAAAAAAAAAAAAAAAGCCAAGACAAACAAATAAAAAACATAAATGAGAAGATTTGTAATCTTTTCTGAAAGACATCAGGGGGTTATCACAGATGGAGTAGAGCCAGGCACATCAAAGAAACCTAATAAGCAGAAGAGGTTGTGAGTTATAGTAAGAGGGGAAGCAAGATGAGAGCAGCCAAGAAAGGAAAGGTTGACAACCTGCAAGAAGAGTCAGGCTTAGTAATGACATGAATTAACATTTACCTAGTATGGGGTACAAACACGTCAGGTTTATTCTGATTTCCTCTGTATTTTTAATGACTTAAGGCTGTTCTGTTTCTTCCATTTTTTTAAAACAGACTATTTATGTTTTGGACTCTATTGGGGTAAAAAATCACTCCATTATAAACTTGAAGAGAAAGAAACACATTTGACCTGTTGCAGGAGACAACAATATGCTGTACCGAAAATTTCTGGGTAGGCTGCAATGCAAGTGACATCCAAGCTTGGTCAGGAGTAGGAGAAAAGCTAAATGACAAGCAAGAGCAGGTAAAGAGGACAAACGTACTTCATATTTAAGGCTTTATAATGTACTTTGAAATCCTTGGCTGAATCATTGTCTAACTGATTAGCCAAAGGAATGTTTAAAGAAGTCCAGCCATTCTTCCCCTTCTCTCAGATTAAGTTTGCAAATGCTGTCTGATTTTGACCAACATCTAAAGATGATCCATACGCCAGGTCTGCCTTCCTGCCATGCTCCTCAGTAGCTATGGGATTTCTGCAGAAAAACAATTGGAAACAATTTCAAATTAAATTAAATTGTGTCATCCTCACTTCCAAACCAGTAATTTCTACTTTTTGTTTCTTCTGCCTTGCAAAAATAAACAAATAAATTGGTAGAAGCTGTATTCACTACTCTGAATTGTCTGTACAGGTCAAATTCATGCTACCTAATAGATTATATTCCCTTCCTCATTTGATGTTTTATAAATTTTAATCAAATGTTTTGATTACTACAAAATAATGAAACTTTGCTTAGTCTCATGAGTCAAAAAAGTAAAGAAAAAGTCATTTTGATGCTAAGTACTTATCTTTCATGTCAAAGTTTGTAAAACCATTAACAACAGAGTTGAGAACCTAGCTTCTTCCTAAGAGAGAACATGCTACCAGAGACAAGCACTTCATTTCCAGGTTATGCCAGCATCCTTCACCATTTAGCTATTCTATGCACTGTTGACAGATACAGCTGTGCGTCATAGTCAATAGTACTCACACTTTGGCAAAAAAATTATTCACCAGCTTTCTTGCTAATTTAAGACTCTGCATATTTTATTGTGAATGAACATGTGGAGTTAGTATAAATAGCTAATTTTACAAACAGGTTTTGGGATTAATTTTGGCATGCTCAGTCTAAGATCTTTGGATTTCAGACTTACAGCTTCCTGAAGCTGCATCTAAAGCTATTTTACACTGTTGTGAAACAGACAAATTACTGGACCGGATGGCTGAAAATACTGGGAATTTTGTTGTTTATCATCAAGTGCAAAACATGTAAATTAATTTTATATTTTGTTACAGAAAGTGTTTAGGTCTGGTGTTGATTTACAATACTGTTAATGACAATTCAAAAATTTTCGAATGCATCTAAAGGATTTAGGTGTACTTTCTCTATTGAAATACAATAGGTTGTGTCATCACAATGACACTTTGATGGTTCTACATAAAGCATCTGAAAAATATATTAATACTGAGTGACTCAGAAAACACACTAAGTATTCCCTGACAACTATGACTAGATAGCCAGCAGGTTATCAAAACAACGGGCTACTTTACGAAACTGAATCTTTCCTATTAGTTTGCTACGTTGGCTAAAAAACTGCTGTGCTATAACGGAAGAACATTTTGCTGGCACTGTTCTATAGATGCTGTACCTTGCTGAAAATAATTTGTGTTTATGTTGAAAAATAAACTAACAAGCAAAGATCTAAACGTGTGCTTGTTCCTGAGGAGAACAGCAGAGAAGAGTGACCATCACACATGTGGGGACAAGCGCCAGCTGTTGTGGGACCTGCGAGGTGCTCCCTGGTGGCACTCCTTTCCTCTGCACTCAGCGAGGGTCTTGCTCACCACCCCAGGCTAAAAGCTATCCTTAAATATGCAGCACTGATAATTACCTTTCAACCATTGTTTTTATCATTACAGAATAATGAGCAAGCCTATAAGGATGCACAGGGATGGACACTTTGATGACAACACCAAATTTCATTTGTTGTTTTTCATATATTCCAGTAATCTGCCATTTCATGCTTAACACAAAAGCTAACACATGCTTACTCCTGTTCACGTGGCAGGCTGGAGAATGGGTAATTTGTGAGATACTATAACCTTAAATAACATTTAAAAAAAAAAAGCTAGTAACAACTGATTTTGCCTTCATACAGCAGAAATTCTAGAAAAGAGTAGAGGCAATTTAAAGGCAGAGAGCTGTGATTCGGAACACACTATAACTTCACAAGGAAATCCTTGTTTCTCTAGCCAGAAAAACCTTTCACCCTTTCTCCTGCAGTAGATTTAGACCTCTTTCACAGTGATTAAATGAAAAGGAAAGTAGGTGAACCTGTCTTAAGACAGTTGGCTACGTCAATCTTTTGCTTCTGTGGGAGTGAGTGATTTGAAGACTGATATAAAATATATAAACTAGGCTCAAAGTATAGTTAAAAATTAAGCAGCTTGGAAAGCAAAGTATAAATGATTCTGCTGTGTGCCTGGCAAAAGCTACACAAGTTTTCATATTTGAAAATCCATACCTTTCTCAAATAGCAAATGACTCAAGGTGGAAAACAGAGAATAAAGTTACCTTTACATTCAATAGTGGTATATGGTCATTGTCAGCTAGAACTTGTCTGTTGTCCTATTTTAGTTTATCGGTACTAATTCTCTTTGCTCAGTGTAACTTGCTCATGTATTTGGTGTATGAGATTTAGTTACACTTGTAGGTAAGTCAGCATAACAACTTTGAGAGCTTGCTGTGATTCAGCTGCAGGAGCCTAGCAAAACAGTTGTTTGTTTGTTTGTTTGTTTTAATCTTGGGAGAAACCCAATCGGAACACCTCAAAAGGCGATGGTGGAATATGAAAGTCCTGTGACATAAAGGGCTCTCTGCAGAGATTCTGTAATTTCTAGATATTATTTGGGTCCTTAAAATCATAATATAAAGATGTTTTACAACTGATGCTACAGTCAGTTTGAGAGTGAGCAGTCATTTCTCAACTCCTATCATGTTGCAGCTTAGTACAGTGACTCTAACGTAACATACTTAAGCAATTCAAGCAGCAGAACTGTTTCTTTCTCACTATATGCGCACCTCTCCAAACCATGAGGCTGCACTTGCCTCCTCCACCCCAAAGCCTTTCTCAGTGACAGACAGAATGTGCCCATCTAGAGCTGCTTATGGCATGGCTGGGGATTTTCTCCTCTCGCTTCGTAATACAGAGAGCCAAACTAAACATCGTGGGACCTTTACGTATGACACCCTACCCGTTGAAGCGGGATACATCTTGCCTTGTGGTGTTGTCCTTCAAAGAGCAAGCCCTGATGGGTTAGGAGAGGATGCTGAATAGACGAGGCTGCTTACTGCAGCCTCTGAGTTAAGGCGTTTGTGGGGAGGACGTAAGACACACTAAGCTTAATGTTAACAATTTGCTTTCAGCTTAGAGCTGCCTGTAATGGATCCACCACGTATGTAGCACTTTCCTGTCCTTCAAGCACTTAACATTCTAGATTCCACTCTCAGGCACACATCTAGCATGGACCTGACTGTATCTTGGTCTTTCCCTGCAGAGTTAAGCGGCAGCAAAGTGAAGGATCAAGGATTGAACATTTAGGAACCTAACGTTTGGCCTGCTTCGTTACTACACCAGCTAAATCTGTAAAATACCCTTACCAACTTCCAATAAGTGACAGTGCTACTACAGTAACAAGTTCTTTTCACTATTTTCCACTTTTTCTGCAGGTAAGCAAAACTACTTTAGTCTATGAAAAAGTTAGGAAAAAGTAACAATCATAAAACCATAGTGAGGTGTAAACCCATGTGACACACTTTAAGTGAGGGAAATGTGCTCTCTTTTTACTGGAAGCATCCGTGTTCCTAAAGTAGCATCTTCCCATCATCCAGAGAATTTAACCTTTGGAATTAAAAGAGGAACAGAAGCCAAGAATTTATGTCATCATATATGTAAACCAACCCTGACATACAGTTTCAGTGTAATCAGAAGGACAGAGGATACAAAAGTAATAAAGCAACTTTAGTTATGCTATAAGAAAACCAAAAATCCCCCCTTGTCTGAGAATTCAAGGGAAGATTTTGAGAAACATCCTAGACAGCAGACAGACACCAGGTAAAAAGTTTGTCCCACGAATCATGCACCTTTTTTCTTCTTAGGCAAATACTGCAACTTCACCACAATTACATTTAATGTCTGCTAACTGCCTACACTCAAGAAGGTATTTCAGTATGGAACTGAAATAGTGATTTGTAAGCAGTGCAAATATACCTGACACCAGAGAGGATGTGATTTAAAACCTCTTGTATCTCCTGTTGGCTATGGGAGGCAGATTTTTGCCTAAACAAGCTGGTGTTTATGGGTACTGATCATCCAACTTCCCCGTTTTAGCATATGTATGTCATTCAGATCCTAACTGCACTAGACGGGTGTTCAGTGCTGAAATGCCCTTGTGGGTGTAGCTGCTCAGCATCAGCCTCTGCTAGAATTTAGTATCTGCTTTAGATACCTCCCCAGTGAAAATTTTGCCCAGACTTCAGTTTTCAGGTACTCTTCATGTCTAGTGCTAGTATTAATTCTTGTTATTGTTGTGTTACAATATGTTACATCTTGAACAAAGAAACAAACAGGTCACTGCTGTGTATTAATAGCAGTCCAACTGATGATGTTTTTCTTCAATAGCACTTTTTTGTTCACTCAACTGTGTTCCACTCACTTTTGTTAATTAGCATAAGAAGGAAATCTGAACCAGTCAATGCAATAATACTGAGATGACAAGCAGGCAATTTACTTTGCTCTTGCTTTTGATCTTAAACATAAAAAGAATCTTAGAGATGTATGCACTCAAATTTAATTTATTAATTTCAGATGTTTTTCTGAAGTAATACTGTCAAGTCGCTAGCAACCCGTGTTCCCCCCTCTCCCCCCTTTTTTTTTTCTAAACTGTGACAAAAGAACAGTGTCCTGGCAGGCCTCATTTTTATAGCCCGCTTTAAGGTATCCTCAAGTCAGTTAAATGCATCCAGCTATACACAAAAAGGTACAGTCCCTTCCCACTACAAAAAAAAAACCCAAACCAAACCAAGCAAACAAAACAAAAAAAGGTAGAGCAGTGATTTGTTTTTAATCCCTGGTTTCTGAAATAGCAGTTGGGAAAAGCTTTAATATAAAAGCTGTATGAAATACTAAAAAAACTACTGTGTAAATAAATGTCCAAAGGATGGCACCTTCACAAGCATTCATTATTTCTTTTTTTATGAAATACATAGTGATTTGAATTTAAATGTGACTGGAGGTTTCACAGTATCCATTAACCAAAAAAAGCAGGATCCATTACTGCAAGACACTATTCATACCTAATGGATTATTCATTAAAAGAAACAAAGGGATCAAAATCAGAATAAAGTAAAAACCTGTGCAGATAGTTACTATTAAAAAAAAAAAAAAACCAACAAACCAAACCACACACACTGTCTCTGTGATCATCATCATCTGATGTCAGACTGCATAACAATACAACAGTTTCCAAGTATCTGCTAGGGAAGGCCTGAACTGCCAAATTCATTTTTGATCAGAACAGGACCAGAAGCCAGACACTCAGGATAGGCTCCATCCACTGTTGGACACCAGGTCTTGCTCTGTCTGTTCTAAAACTGTACTTGGATCAAGAAAACACCTAAAACCAAGGAGCTTCATGCCTGCACACCAAACATGAGTTTTCAGAATCAATCAATCTGCAAAAAAATTAGTGTCTTTGTAAAAAAGTTCAAATACAGGAATTGATTCTGATTTTGTAAACCCAAGATGTCCTCCTGCCAGCATGCAATTTACCATCATTTTCTGATCAAGTACAAAAAGTCCTTTTTAGTTCTGATCTGACAAAGCTGAATCTGAAAGACAAAAAGATTTACTGTTTCCAAAGATGTGATCATAACTTTTTTTCCCCCCATAGGTACAAATTCTGTGAGCCCAAAGCAGCCTATTTAGCATAATTAATTCATGACAGAACAACCAACCAAAACACGGATTGTTCAACAGTCATCTGAAGAGATGTAATACGTATGTTGATAAGCCTTAGCCTCTTCATTAGCTTGACCATGAAACGAGTTAATAAATACTTTGGTTTTATGCTAATTCACACACTGCATTGTATCACTTCAGACTGTAAGGCTACACAGTGGCTTTGGCAAGGCAAGAGGTTAAGTGTTGAGGAGGGTAATTAATAGCTCATGTAATTCAGTATGTACCTTTGATGCTATCTGTATGTTCATTCAGAAGCAGAATCTTTAAAGCACAACTCACTTTTTAAAAAATTTCAAACAAAATCCGTATTTTAATTTGGGTACCTTTTTCCAAGTCAAAAACATATGAACACTTCGCTCATGTTTTCTATTGCAGACATTTCTCAACAGAAAATTCAAAACCACCTCTGAAGACACCCCCCCCCCCCCCCTTATTTCCAGTGTCTGCTTTATAAGGCCAGCTCACCAAATAAGGAGTCTTTGCATGAGCTTCGGCAAGCTCTTGTTGATTTGCATCTTTCTCAGTTTAACAGCTCTGGTAAGATGGACCATTTTTACCAGCATTTCCCATTTTCTCGTTTTCTCTTGGTTCTCTCTTCAAGGCTTGTGAACAAAAACAGCACACTGTATTAAAAAGGGCTTTTCTTACAGAGATGGTGGAATGGGTACAGTTAAACTGACTCACTGGCCCAATAGGGAAAGAGATCTAAACAAGTATCTGAGATTTGCTTTGGATGCTTCATGGAAAAGATTGGTACAGAAAGGGATGACCAGGCCAACCAGGCTCAGGAGCAACTGCACGTATGCAGCCACCACATCCGCGCAGGCTGCAGTAGCTCTGCTTTAGAAGAGATTATTCTTTGTAATGATGACCATCTTACAGCACTTGTGAGTTCCCAAACAACCCCAAGCAGAATAATGTTCGGAAAGAAACTAAGTCCTATATGAAATATTCACCACCTCTTTCAGGCCTGGTGATACTGAATAAAACTTGAAAGAAAACTTTAGCTACCCCAGCGTTGTTAGCATGCTGTTGATTTTATTTCTGACAAGAATCAGATGAGAAAATAGTTCATTACATCAAAAGAAACTACATACTGAATATCCTGCAGAGCGCAGTTTGTCTGTTAGCAGGAGAAGCTAAGGCTATTTTAGAGAATTTTAAAAGTGCAGCATCTTCTTCCCACAAATTACAGTTTATCACTCAGAGAAACCCTTCTAAACAACAGTTCTGTGGCACCAGGGAAAAAGGTCAGCATGATTTGGACATAATTGCACTGTAAGAGAACAAAGGCATTTAGCTGTGTCTCATGGATAATTCCCCTGAGAGTGATTACATCCCAGTCTTAGCTTACTGTGCAGTTGCAGTCCCATAATTCCCAGACTCTTCTCCCTTACTTAGTACTCTACTGCTGTTGTATTCTGTAGCGTAGAAAAATGCAAGGACATGGAAGACTGGGCATGTTTGCAACTCCATTTGGGGCATGAAAGAAAGGGGACTATGGCCTGCCTTCTCTGTGTGGACCAACAGACAACCACATCTGTTTTAATCAGTGTTTTGACCAGCCTTTCTATTTGAGGAGTAGTTAAGTCATTATAAAATGACTTGGTTAGCATTTAACTTATAAGAGAGACATCTTTTTGCTTTATTAAACAGACAACAGGTATATTCCATAACATTATGCTACTGAACTGTAATGTGATCTTTAAAATTTTGTATTTTTTTTCCTTTTTCTCTGTGTTCTTTTCTTTTACCACATAAACATTATTATTAGAAACACAATGGCTGGCCTTCTATCCGTCCCCATTAAGGTAGGACTGAGGGGAGAGAGCTGTTTCACGTGTGAGCGAGGGGGGTTGGCCATGTCCCTCTCCCCATGGGAGAAATCACCCCTAGGCAATCGAGATCATGGCTGTCTGTGTAGGGATAATCTACACGATAATCTACAGATTATCTCGGGATAATCTGACACGAGCCTGGCAGAGGTGACAGCATGCATAGGATGCATGTGCTTTCAAAGACCCTGGTTTAAAAAATAAATAAAATCAAGCGTGCTCTTTGGAAGATCACTCAGAAAGCCTGCGCTGTTAAAAGTATTGTCATAAGCATGAAATGTCTTCCTACAGAGTGGTGAAGGAGAGACTTGTTTTTTACTGGCAAGATTTCGTCTACCAAATTGTGAATGCTGTCATTAAGTGTCCAGCTTCTGGTAGTCTGAGCTGTTACAGCGGCAGAGTTCAACAGCTTAGAAGAATAAAAGAACTGTAGTGGAACATTGTACATGACAATATTAATGAGATCTGAAGTGATAGTACACACTAGCTTGCTATATGAAAGACTAGGTAACAGAGAGGAAAAAATCACCAATGTAAGAGTAAGATTTTGTGGAATACATCTGTTTTCCTAACGTCTTGAAAAATCTGATGTTTGCTAGGTTAATTCAAGAAATAAAGACTGAGCCCCAACCTCAAAGGAAATCTAGTTGCAATGATTACACAAATCCAAGTAGGTTAAAACAGGATGGAAAATAATGCACCTACATTTATCTTGGACTATTAAAAATAATTTCATAAAGAAACATGCACCTAGAAAACAATTTTTCTCACACAATCAGATGATACTGGGCTGGAATTCAGACTTGAACTAGTTTAAATTCCAGGGGTGTCTGACTCCAGTTTCCATAATTACACTGACTTCCGTGGCTTGCTTCCAAAAAACCCTGAATTCAGAAGAAGCTGTTTTCCAACTCTAGTTCCTAACGTACAAAACCCATTTTGAGGCAGGTTTGCTGTGTCCAAAATGCGACTGGCCTACCCTCAGTTGGAAATCAAACTGCTCAACCCAGCACTACAGACAGTGTAAAAATATAGGAAGAAAATTACCAATATAAAAATAAACCAAAGAAAAGCAAGCAGATTTGCCAAATTAGGAAAAGAATGCCTGGAATAATCAGCATAGGCAATCAGTGGCATGCTTTATTTAGACTGAGCCTTCAATTAAATAAATGCTTTTCTCAGCAAAAGCAAATGAGACTGTAAGAGAACGAGAAGACTAAATTAGTGCAATATGAATGACATAATAAATATGTAATGGGTACAGTACAGACCTTGCTTCTCCTCCCATGCACTCTGTAGAGACTTTGGGGGGAAAAAAAGTGGTTCTGACTGAGCAATGAAGTTTATCACATGGTCCAGATTATCACCCTTTAACTGCTGATGCATGAACTATTTTTTACAGTAACTGCAGACATGAATCAATGTTCACTACATTTCATTTACAGATTTACGGCTCTCAATAAAGACTACAGGTGAAGTTCAAAGCAAACAAAAGGAGGCATTTCTTCACATAGCTGTGAAACATGAAACTCCCGCAGACCATTGTGAAAGCTGAGTTTTCGAAAACCAACAGAACAAATCCACAAAAGAATCACTAAATTGCACTATATTGATAACATTAATATGATACAGTAAGTCCCCAAAAAAGAAAAATTGTTGGAGATAGAAAGAGTACTTGGAAGAAATACCATTATGCACTTTGCTGTCTTGTGCTCTTCCCAAGGGTTTGGCTCGTCAGAGAAGCAGGAGAATGGGCTATAGGGATCACCATTCTGGTCTAGTTACTCTGCTTTTATGTTAGCTGTTCAAGTTTAATGATAAAATTAGGCTGAAAATAGAATTATGCTTATTGAAAAATGACTGCTTCACTGGCCAAACCTCTCTCTCAATCAAGGACTGAAGAAAGAGGATATACTAGCAAAAGCTGATCCTATATATATTTGTCCCCAAAACTGCAGGAGCTACAGAGGAGCAGCAGTAAAGCCAAAATGGAAGCAAATAGGTGGAGAAGCAGTTCTGTAAAGAAATGAAATTGTACTGAGTGAAAAACCCGAATGTTATCAACACTCTAGTACCTTTCAGAGTTTTCATAGGGAGGAGAACAAAGTAAGTAGTATCCCGGCACAGGGAGATGCTACTATGAGAGATGTGTGTGTGTATGTGTGTGTGTGTACACCCACACACATGTATATGTAGATATGTATTTTTTAAAAGGCAATGTTTCTGGCAAATACAATCATTTAAGTCACCAGGATAAAGTGATCTTGAGCACTTCCCCTGGAGTGTCAGGCACAAAGTGGCCTTTCTTTCTGTCACTTGCAGCATACAGCTGCCTTCTGAAGTGCTGAACAACGTGGTCAGTTCAACAGTAATACCTGTTCTCAGAACAATTTTGCACTCAAAATGATGTTCTTTCAGCTTCCCTACAAGAGCACACATTAACCATAGGCACTTTTTGCTGTACCTTTTTTCTCCCCTGGGCAGGTGGTGTACATCATTTTTTCAAGACTCCAGTGCTACAGAGTGAATGATAATATTTAGTAGTCTTTGTAAACAAAATCTGGTGTGGAATAGAATTGATTTTATCTCATTGCAATTTGAGAGTGCTCACATAACCCCATCTGCCAAGCAGGTGTTGCAGCAGCAAACGAAGATGTGAAAGCATCAGTCACAGCACTGTTAACAGAAGCGTTCAGTGCTCAGGCAGTTCTCAGACCCTGTTCTCCAAAAACACCCCAATCATTTCCCACCAACAGAGCTCCAGTAGCAGGAAATAGTCCCACTGGTAAGTGTTGGGAATCAACATCCTCCATTTCACAACCTCTTCAGTCAACCTTACGTAACAACATTATAGAATTATTTTGTGTAGCCCTTTAGAAGCTCTGCGTTATCCTACCTTCTTCATCAGAGGAGTTGTGTGAATAAAATAGAATAATTAGAATTTACAGCGCATAGCACCGTAAACAGCTTAATAAAAATATCCCATGTGCTGTTTGTTTGCAGACATGATCTTGCAAACTTGCAGGAAAACTCTTCCTTAAATTTGCTTTGTAGACTAAACAATCCAGAGCTTGATGCAACTGGTAGCCAGCAGGTCTGTCCAAGTGGGAGACGATACTAGTTTGCAAACTGTATCTATGTCAGAAGTATTTTTATATAGGACAACACTGAATACAGCTATATAGAAAGGATCTTAGTCTCACTTGTTTTTCCTGCATAATCAGAGGAGAAACAACAGGCACAGCCAGAGGGTGATTCCAGATCACCTAATTAGAGTGCTGGTCTAAATAAGCCTTTAGAGGTTTTGTCTGTAGAAGGTCACTCCCTGCTTCAAGTTAATTTTTGTGAATGCCTCTTATGACCTTTCAGTGGAATTTATTTCCTGATTTTGGTACTTTTTCCATTTGAAAGTGAAGCCTTCTCATAAATCTGACACAAACCCCAAACAATCCTGGTTTGCTCTGTGCTCTAAGGATCAAAAAGAAGTTTTTATCAAACAAAACTACAGCCCAGTGGATAAAACAGATTTCAAAAATTTACCTAGGAACATGTCATTACAGGCTACACTAAATAAATGTATTTTGTACTTGCTGCTGAATTTCTGAAAACATCTCTGTGTATCTACATGCTACATTACATTATCATACCTGGGGAACGGTGTTAAAAACACTGTTCTTACACAGCGACATAGAACATACCAAATTTGGTCACTCTACCTGTACCATGAGCTCATAATTTCAAGGTTGAAAGAGGTTGACCTAAATCACTGAAGTTGAGAGTATTTAAATCTAAATTATCTTAAATACTGACAAACTGACACATAAGCAAGCACTGAGATTACTCACTTGGTGTATGGGCTTTGCCAAAATCAAGGTCTCAATGGCAGGAAGAATAAAATATTACTCCCTTGACAACTTTGATTACACAACAAAGAAAATAATGAAACATAGCATATGTTGTCTGGTAAATTTTAGAAACAACAGCTTTCAGCACTCCATGCTTTAATTTTGTGCTCAAATACATCTCAGCTGTGGATGTTCAGAAAGCTTCTCTTTCCTTTAATACTACTCTCCTGTCATAACATTTCTAAGAGGAGAATGTAGGTATCACACTCTCTTAATGAGTAAAGGCGTTAGAAGTTACAGCACCTACAATCACAAATACAATGAAAAAAAATACACCATTTAATAAAGTTAGGTTGTCATTTTTCCCCATATGTACAAATTAAGTATTTTTAACCACATCTGAAAAATTGCTTTGAAGACATTTAGATGAACTTAAACCCTTTTAATTGAAAAAAGCTGGAGACTGCAGGGAATTTCCTTCTATATTTTATATCTATTCTCTCTTGGATGCAAAATCTCACCTAGATAGACCACCTATAGTCTTCATCTCACTCTGAATCAAAAATTCTTTTCTCAATTTTGGTGAAAAAACAGCTATTAATTTAGGTTTTATTCAACAGAGCTCTTAACAAGTTCAGACATTTGCTTAAATGTTTTAGTTCATTAGGGTCATTAATAAACATTTATTACTATATTGTGTTAAGTAATGTAAGTAATTTCAGTGTGTCAGTGATGGTTCTCAGGACAAAAGCTCAACAAAAGTAGCCATACTTTTCAGGTCATACAAAAAAAAATCTTTTAACATCCTAAGAAAATTATACTGGAATGAGATATGTAAGAAAAAGTATGTCTTCTATTACATAAACTGCTTAATTTAAAAACCAATTTATTACTTACATTTATCAAAGACACACGACATGCAGACCAGACTTTCGGCTAGACCACTATCCAGATTCCTTATTTTCCCTACAAAGCTATGAGCAAGCCTATTTATATCAGCACTAAAATTCTTAAAAGCCAAATAATGCATTTCACACAGCAGAGTCCATTGACTCCAGCAGATCTCACAGATGAGAACGTCAGGTCAGCTCATTCACAGTGCTGGCACACAGGTTTTTTCTGTACTTAGCTTCTGCACGTAGAGGAGACATACCTTTGACAACTGATGCTAAACTTTCAGAAGTTATACAAATATGCTTTCAGAAATAGTTTATCATTTAAGTGAAAATATATGTTCTCAACTGAGTTGATTGTCACTGAAATCACTTTTTCAAGGACAATACTTGCTATAATGCATTTAAAGAAAAAACGGGCTAGGAGGATTTCTTAGACGTGCAGCTTACAAGTATGGTTTAACTTTGCATAGTAGTAATACATATTTACAAGTGACAGATTTTCAATTTATAAATATTTATCGTAAGGACATGATTTTATCTTTAATTAGCCCAACTGTTAAGGACACTTCTAATGTGAGAAATGTAATTCAGTATTTCATACCAGATGTAGCCTCTACAGCTAGTCTTTTATCTCTGCTTCTAATGAGCGGATATTTAAACCAAAACCATTATGTAATATGTAAGCCATTAGGAGAGAGTAACTACAGAAGATCTGGGCTCTGAATTTAAAATAATAATTTTCTGAAGTTGCTTACCTCACTTTAAAGCACCTGTGCAATACCACCATACTATAAGTATCTGATTATTTCCTACACATACCCATATGAATGTCTTTGTTCATGTAAATACCTGAATTACTAGATTGTCTTTCCTTTCCTGTCTCTCTCTCTCAGTTCCAGGTCTGATCATGGGTTATCAACAACTGAAATATGATGCCCATCTAATAACATCGCATTGCCAAACATGGCAACCCCTAAAACATGCACGTTATACTGAAATTTTTCGTAATTACACAACAAACCTTCAGAGTGGTTGAAAACACTGAATCAGAGAGTGAGGGCGCAGAAGGAAGGACAGACTGGTGACAGGTCGGGGGAAGAAGAATAGCAGCAGCCTGGTGGACTCATTGGAAAGGCAGACTTACTTTTTCCAGAAAAAATAGTTATACCAAATTTCTAAATTAAGTGCTATAAGGGGTTAACCTTCTTAAACTGCAAGTCATAATTAAAAAAAACCCCAAACAAATGCAAAGTAGATTGGGATTTCATTAGCAATATTCTGTGTTTTAATCCTCCACAAATGTACAACGTGAACTGGGGGAAAACCAATTTCATGTCTAATGATATGCTGAAATTGATTATTCTTTGGCAAAGCAGAGAGTCAGAAAATAAGTGGAGTCATTGTGTATCTGTGCATCTATCCTACCATGATAACTGCCTGTTTGCAATCCATTGATAACATTTTGTGGTCTTACAAAGACCGTTATTCAATTGAATAATAAAATGGAAACAACGCACCCGTTACTAAGGAAACTCTGAGCCAACTTTTGATTCAGCTGATTTTTCTCAGCAGTCTGAGTTACACTGAGCTGCTTGCTCTCTGTATTCATTTAATTAGCAAAATGTTTGATTATTGGATTGCGAATATTACCTATTGACTCATTTACTTATTGTATAAAAGAGGAAGCAAAAGATCAATGTTTTAATATATTCATGAAGGAACTAAACAACATGACATTTGGGGAGGATTTTTAGGGATGAGAAAGAAGGACACAATAGGAAACAACGGAGGGAAGGTACAAATGAGATGTTGGCACAGAAAGGAGTTGGGAATTTCTTCTGTAGTGTTGTCTTGTATTACTGGCTTCCCATTCTCTCTTCCTTTCCCCATCATTTGAAGCCTACCCAACTTTTGGTTAAGCCTCTGGATATACATTAGGAGAATCAGTTTGAAATACCCCTCTAAGAAACATGGTAATGTGACCATTATGAATGTTACAATGATAACATTTTGCATAATTTATTTTACCTCTCAATTAATTATATTCTCAGTATTGAGTGTTGCCAAATGTTAGTAAACCATCTGGATGACAGAAAACTCTAGAACAGAACTCCTTTGGTTTCCTTATTAATGCTTATTTACTGAGATACACCTGTATGGCAATGTCCTCCTGCTAACAAGCTCTCCAGTGAACTAGGATGTGATTTAGTCAACAGTAGGTAAGCAGTCCTTTAGCTGCCCAACTTCCCAACAGCAATACTTCCCACTATACTAACACTAGCACAAAAATTTAAAAAAGATATTATGAGGTATTCTCAGCATGTCTCCTTATGGGGAAAAAAAAAGGCTTGTAAATTTTGAATCTGGAAATACGTCAGTCCCCTGGAGAGCCCTCAGATAGCTGCGAGTTTTGGCCCCACTGATTGGAAACAGTAGGAGATTTAGAGCTTGGAAATTAGGCTGGTTTTGGATGAGTCCAGGCTTAACAATTATATGGTAAATTAGGAACAATATCATAAACAATTTGCACTGTTCAGTAATCCAAATAACGTGCTCTCTTATAGACAGAAAATGACACTGATGCAGCGATGGCAGGCTGGCAGCAAATTTTGAGGGACTGGCACACCTCAGGAACATGAAGGCAATTAACAGGAAACAATGGGAACAGCGTGGAGGAGTAGCTGCGTACTGCGTCTGTCTCCAGGGCATTCAAGCGTCATCAAACAAAGCTAAGGGATATGGTACAATGTACTTGTTTAGCGCAGGTTCCACCTGCCCTTCATCCCAGATGTGGCCCCTCTTAGTGATGGATATGCAAAGGATTGATCTTAGCGGAGCAAGACTCTTTAACACTGCATAAATCTGGAGTACGTTACACTCTTGGTTTAAAATTGGCTCAGTGTGGGAGAAAACCTCCAAGGTAATTCTAAATTCTGTTTTAATGTTTTATGTAAAACATAAATTCTGTATTTTTCTTCTATGGCAGTACCTGATCTTCCACTCCTTAGGCAGGAAAAACTCGGGTTGTCTTAAATCTATCAGTACTTGCAAAATGGAATCCTTGCTATTTATTTTAAAGAGTTTTTCACTTTTAGTTTTTTACTTTTCACTCAAAGTTTTAAATTTTGTTTGGTACTTTTTACAAGTGATTAGATTCAGTTGATAATTTTGACGTACAGGGAACAATGAGGCTTATAAACAGTATCTAAAATTCCTTGAAAACAGTACCATTTAAGTCAAATGTATTTTGTCTGGCAGCATAGCCATTAACAATTTGAAACAAACATTCAAAAATAGGAAAATTTGAGAAAATACCTGCTTTATGAAACTTTTCCATTATCTCTCGACGAACTGATTTTTCCAAGTTGAAATAATCATGGTCTTCATCAGGTTTTCTCAGAAACAGAGGGATGTGCTGAAATACTATTATATGCTTGCATTTATGTTTTTCAGCGACAGCCAGTTGTTCATTGAGCCACACATCCTGGGCTTGCTTTAAGTCAGGGCATTTGGAAGAATCGAAGTATAACTGAGAATTCAGCACAAGAAAGAAAACACCTCCAACCCAAAAGCTGAAGTAGTCATCTCCCCAGTTCTTGCAGTAATTATCTATTGTTTCTTTTGTTGGAGTATTGCCAATATCATGATTTCCACTGACGAATACCAATGGGATGTCCTGGTCAGTGTTCTTCAGAACAGTCTTTAAATCTCGCTCTTGGTCCTTTCTCCATTGAGTTCCTATAGAAAAAAATCCCACATTTTAGTGTTTATGCTGTCTTTTCCTACCCTCATTGTTAGCTTTTTTTAATGGAAATATGCATAGTAAGAAAATATTCAATATTAGATGTGATAATATGCAGGGATCTAGAATACATCTTCACTTTAATATTGGATGTCCACTCAATGCTTTCCCTCCCTTATCAAGTACTCTGCCATTTTCAATAACTTGCCTTAAGCAAAGCTCTGGATAGGAACCAACAGACAGCATAGCAGTAGGTGATATAATGGTTAGTGTTTTGCACTAAAAGCTTTAGCAGGCTGATTCTTTTCGTCTAGAGACTAATGATCTGGTGAAAAAATGCAGCAACCTTGGATGGTCTAACAGCTTTACACAAGGGTAAAAACCGGGTCAAGTTCTGGTTTCTATTTTATGGCTGTGCAAAGGAATTAAGGTGTGGGTTTTTTCATTACAAGAACTACTTTAACAGCAAAAATATAATTAGGGTCCTGTGGCGACTTGTTTATATGATGAGTCTTTTAATAATGAGCATGGCGTTAATTTCAAAGAAAGGTAATTGTGTACCTTGCTGTTTTTTCCTGCATCTCTGTTTTTATATTAACATGCATACCCAGACGGTTGCTCTTCTGGTTGTCAGAAATTTGTCTTTGTCTAGGAAGGTTTATCTAATCACTAGATTAATTTACAATCACTGAAAAAAATTTAGAAAGTTTTTTTTTAAAAAAGCAGTTATTTTATTCTAATGATGACAGAGCTTTTTTTTTTTTTAAGTTTTCTAAAGAGTAATCTTTAATCAGAGGCCATTGATATGTTTATTATTCATGAATTAAATGGAACATTTATAAGTTGTATTTTGTCCTGCAATACATAACATATCTAACATGGGCCCATTTCACAAATAACAACTGCATTTTTTAACCAAGAAGTTCTAACAGGATTTTTACAAGAACTCTGAAATTCAATTTATAACATACATTTGCATACAAGTCTATGCAAATCAATCATCATGTATTTTTAAATTGTGTCCTATTTTTGTTACTACACATATATATTAGACATAGAAATGTATTAGAGGAGCTCCTGTAATGTAACTATGAGATAAAAGATTTTTTCCTCCATGTTTCTTCAAAATATTTATGATCAGTATGTTGACAAACACTGACCCTTAGTAACTGTTATTAGCAAAGATTTCAATTCCTTTTCCATACCCTATAGATATACGCTTAAGTACCACCTTACTGTTGTTAGTAGAATTCTACAGCTTTAAAAAATACTGGGCAAAAAACATATTCATATTATGCCCAAATTATGTGTAAATGTAAAGACAGATGTGAGATTTGATATGTGGTGCATGAAGTCAAAATCCACAACTCTCTTGTGTTTAACTGCTGTACAGGGTAGAAAGTTGTTGTAGCAAAATCTTTGAGTAACTTGAGAAATACTGGGCATACGATACCCGGCGAAGTCTAGAAAGTAACGGACAGCAGATCTGTTTGTGGGGTATATTAATGTACCAGGACTGCGGTCAGTTTAGGCCGTCCTTCCAGTTATGGAAAATATCCTTAATCCTAGAGAAAACAGGGCAAATGACATCTCATGTTACTTGGAGGAGCAGGAAACAAAAATTTAAATAAACCTGGCGCACTTTGTTGTCCATGGGGTAGGGAACCTGGCTGAGAAAGCTGCTTTTCCTGCCACTCCCCACCTTCTTACGCAAAGAGCTGGAAATTTCAGGCTGTAAATATGAAAATGTAGAGGGGAGGAGGGTGGGGAAAAAGCGAGGGGAGAGGCTCTGTTAAGATCTATGTAAACACATTACACCATGTTAATCTCCATGCTATCACTTTGGGAAATTTAGCTACCAGTTTCAGAGTATAAAGACATTTATGCATAAGTTACAGAAATAATTTGTAGAATTATGTATACCTCTTCCCAGTGGTGAAATTCAAGCTCTAGAGACTAACACTTAGATTAGATTTGTCGACAGCAGGGCACTGGTTCCCTCATTTAATGCAATATTATTTCTATAGCAACAGAGACACATATTCAGTGTTTTATTGCAGAAAACAGATTGCTCAAAATGGAAAACAAGGTCTCTGCCCAAAGAGTCCAGAAAATCATACTAAGTAAAGATTATTTTAGGACAATTGTATCTTGGCTTGACCTTTCTTGGTAGAAGGTCGAAACAACTTCAAAAGAAGAGAAACCTATGGAGACAGAGGTGGGAAAAGGTGGAGCAATGTCTCTGTACTCTATGGATGTACCGCTGGAGAGGAGGGGCTAGGACGTACATGCTAACCGTGAGTTATACTACAATAGCATGCACTGTTTGTGCTACAATGAGCCATACCACTATGCAGGGACCCCCTGAAGGCACCTCCCTCTAAATTTACAACTGAGGTAAGTAATAGATAAAGAAGAGGAGATAAAGAAAAGAAGGAAGCCACTAGAAAACTACAGTGGTCACTGCCATAGCATAAAAATATTCCCTTTAATCTCTACCAGGCACAGAGCTAGCTATAATATTTAATTATTCCAATTATTATGAAAAACACTTTTGTTTGACGACATATTTCTTTAGCTTAGATAGAGGTTTGTTGTAGGTGAATAAGAAAAGAATATAATGCCAAGAGGCAATGCAAAAAAATAATTTGGGAAGCGTCAGGATAGATGTAACTGAAATTAATTCCTGTTCTGTTTATCCTGGCATCATGTGCAGTGACATTTTTAAATCCCAGGCTACAACATTCTGTCTTTATGTTAGGTTCTGTAAATACGGTCTTGCCCTGAGATAAATGACTTCACAAATTAATAGCCCATAAAGGGCAGTTTGGCTTTTATGAAAAACATGAAAGTGAGAACTGTTGCTAGCGTAGTTGCCTACAATTTTCCGCAGCTCCCCAGTCTATCATTTTTGAAAGCTGAGTGATGTGAATGGGAGCATAAAGGTGCAATGCCAACGTGTCTGTTGCAGTACATCTTTCTGTTGTATATCACTATTTGCCTAAGCACTTCCAATATTCTCTCCTGCATTGCTTAAAGGAGTCAAAGACAACCTGCCTTCACTCACTGAAAGAGCAGATTTCAAGAAACTACTTTTAAAGCATTTTTGCTGAAGCTGGCTTCAGTCAGCAGAAGTAGACTTCACAGATTATTCTGCCAAAGAAATAATCCTTTAGCTACTAATCCACAGTTACAGTTTACTTTGGTATTCCACAGAATAGAGCACCTCTGTAACAAAGTGTTGGGTTTGGGTTTTTTAATGCATTAGCTATAGAAACAACTTGAAGCACTGTTTACCCCCAAACCGTATCTCTGCAATGCACACTGATAGCAATTTTTGCATCTGAGGCAACTCTTCACTTACAGTAACCTCCACCAACATTGTAACTTTTTCCCCAAAAGTATTCCAAATGAAAAATTAGCAATCAATTAACAGTAGCACCCATTTTTCTACTGATATGAATTAGGAGAGGGAAAGGGGGAGGTTATAATGGTGTTATTAGGTGGCACCCCCAGGCATGTCTGTGTTGGTGTTAGAAGAACTCCAAGTACTCCCTCCGCCCCAAGGCGGGAGAAGCCTGCCAGCCCCCGCGAGGGGACATGGATGTGGTGTGAATGGTGGGGGTATTGGCCTGGATCTCCAGTTCACGTCATTTTCCAAGAGATGGAAGTTCTAGTGAGGTAATGTGACTTCTTTTAACGATCAAAGCTACTGGTCCTAAATTCAAAGAGAAAAAGACCGTTGGGGTGAATTACTCAATATTATGTGATGATGCTGCATTTCAGAAAACTTTCTACTCTCCAAAGATCATCTGAGAAGTCACTTTCAGGGATCTGGCTGGCACAAGCTGACTCAGCCGCAGGGCAGAACTGCTGCAGCTCGACCCGTGATACTGATGTTGCTGCTATTTCTAAACCTCCTTTTGGGGGTGGGTTTTCTCAGGAGCCACAACGGTACCTCTTGGTTACCCGTTCTGCAAATCTTGACACAGACAGTACTGTGTCATGGTGTGCTACCGAAAAGGATATAGACATAAAAAAAATGTGGACCTAACATCTGACTTTAAAAGTTTGGCAAGGGGGGCCCTAACTGAGCCAGAGTACATATTTACATCCCCACTGACGCTTTGCATTAAGTTATGGTGGTCTCTGTCTCTGCAACATCTTCGCTCGGCTTAGGCTGAGGACCAGCACAAGCACTTTTAGGATGAAGCTACCCAAGATGCCTTCAGCCAATTTAACAACGTGTAAAAATGTAGCACAATCATTTCCTGGGTTTCTAGATTACTCGGTCTCAGTATTTCAGTGTATCTTGAAAGTGTCCCAAACTTAGAGGAGTTGCAAACACATCATTTTTAAAGGAAAGCACAAATTTTCAGTTTGAAAAAGAAGAAAGTTAAAATTGTTTAACTATGAGCTTTTATGCGAGCAAGACTCTTCAAAAGCCCTGATATGACAACTGCAATCTGCCTAACATTTAACCCAAGAGATTGACTATCAAAGAACAGGTAAGAACTAAATTGTAGATTTAAATACTATACAAAATATCAAATAGAAATAATAACTAAATCTGATAAAAGCAAAATAAAAAATGTCAAAACACCAGTGATGAAAATGGAATTTATAAAAACATTGGGCCCATTCCTTCTGTAATTTATTATATCAAGAGAATTACTCTGACATCAAAAGACAAGTAATTCTTGTTGGAAGCAATCGCATGATTGTTATAAGCAAACAAATGAGAGATTTGTGTATTTCCCTGAGCCTTACAATGCATCACAATTGCTTTAAATCAGAGAGTCTAATTATTTTGGGCACTTTCCTGTTCTTGAGATGTTTGTCCTCTTTTTTTTTGGTTTTCATGACTGTCTGCAGTTGCTCTACTCCTTTTGCATGCCATTTAGAGGACTTGCCCGAGTAGTATTCCCTAACTTTCTAGAGAAGAGAAGAGGGGAGTCTAAGGCTGTATTCACAGCGTACTCCTTTTGTTAAGTACCTCCACTGAAACAAGCTTAACTGCTACCTCTATCCCTCTGTGGGAAAGCAGTCTCCTCCTGTTCAAAATAGGATTGCCTTCCATCTCTGCTGTCATTTTGGGTACCTTGGCTGTTGGCTCCAGCTTAACAGGGCTACAACTAAGATCCTACATCATCCCTCTCAGCTGACCCCCTACCCAATCACGGCCCCATTGCTGCGCCTGTCACTTGGAAGACAGCACAGGCCCCAAACCAATGGTATCATCAAGATCAGACTGTATCTTACAGGCTCCTTCTGCAATTACATCTTTACCGCATCTAATTTTTATGCACTACCATAAAAAAAGTTTAATTGAGCTCTGATTTTGTCACATCTCAAATACCGATACACAGTTTTCTCTGATCTTTGCAAAGACAACCCAGCATCCCTTCAGAGCACTGATGCAGATGGAGCTTTCCCACCCCAAAGCTCTGACACCATTCCTCGCCGTGCTGCCTTCTTTCCTAACGGTTCCCATCTCATCAATATGGGCGACTCCTCTTTACTGTCATGGCCAAACTCTTACCCTCTTCTCATTTTTTACATGTTACCATCCCATAAAAGCAGTAATTCTCTCATTGTCCATGACCAGTTAGAAAAAAACACCTTGCTCTCCACTTCACACTCATTTTTCATAGGGTGCTACAAAACTGTGCTAATACGCAGGGCACTGGCATGGAAAGATGATCAGGCCACCCAGTTCAGTCTCACTGGTGCTCTTGTTAGCCTGTACTCCTCATTGTTTCTTGTTTTAAACTTCAAGTTTCCCCTCTAGCATCTGCCATAGTGAAGTCAATGCAATACATGCAAGAATAAGCTGATCAATTTTAATAAACCTGGTATGGTCATGTTCTGAAATAGGTTTTTCTGGCTTAGTCTGTGCTGTAATAGCTAAAATGTCTCCTCTTCTTTAGACATAGATATTTCTAATATTCAAATAGCCTGGAAACAATTTTATGATGTGCAAAAAAAAAATTATGACACAGTTAAAAATAATGTAAATATGACTATATTCACCACTGGACAAACTGCCTACTCAGTCTAACTTATGAAGAACCTCATCTCATTAGTTCCACTGAAAAGCAGGAACTGAAATACTCATTCGTCTACAGCTGTAAGCGACCGATTTTTTCAGTACATTAGAAACAAGTAATAATCTGTTCTGAGACACAAAAAGTGATCACACTAAAGAATTTCCCTGCATGAAAACACAAATTCCCTGCATGAAAACATAAATTTATTTTATAACTTTGGGCACTGAAACAAGAAGAAAAATTTAACTCCAGTTTTAGCTAATAATTAACAAGTATTACATTAAAGCAATGACAAAACCCCAAAAGTGAATGAGGAAGCCTGTTAGGGGATCAACTACTCCTAGAGTTTCGATGCATGACATTAACTATAATGACTGCAAATGCCAACATTTTTCTGAGTGCCAGCCACACAGGTGCCCACTTAACAACCTAATTCGTGGCATTTACTGTTCCACCTTCTGCTGTGAAAATAAGTATTACGCTTCATTTAAGCACAACGCTACTCTTCTTATCCTTACTCATCGCCTATCTATGCAGAGCTGTCACATCAAGCATAGGCCATCACTACCTTTGGGTCTGTTCTTCTGATGAAATCATCACAAGCAGGAAAAAATACCACACTGTTACAGGAGTTACAACAACAAACTTAATAAAAATAAGCTGAAGGTACGAAAGTCTTGTTTCCAGTAACTGTTCATTTTTAAGAGACAGAGCAAGATTTTAATCTTTCACACTTTCTTCAAATGACTACCTGTGAGAATTTTATAGCTTTTTGAGGCCTTCATCATATTTACAGTTTCATATTAAGCACTTACAGCATGACTAATAACTGTTTGACACACTAGTCCCTTAAGTCTGATGAAATTGTCCTCGCTGTTAAACTGAGAAACACTTGCAGTAAGTGGGTACAATTACTTAAAAAGATACGTACTTTTCCTGATGTCTAAGGCATTGTCTACCCTTACAAAGACATCTTTGCCATCGGAACAAGTGCAGAATGAAAAGGCAGTATCAGCCAGAGTCAATGGTTGAGACAAACTACTTCTTCCTTAGAATATACTTTCTTAGCCCAAATAATGTTTTGCCAGTTCGTGCCTTTGTTCCACACTCATGCTGGCTACAGGGTGTTCAGAGAAGAGCTTGCAATACAAACTTGCAATGTGCCACGGCCAGAGCGGTTACGCAGCTTGCTCAGAGCCACAGACAGGAACTGGACGCTCTAGCCCAATTCCTACCCATTAAAACCATGTTACCCTCCATTGACTGCGTAAGAACTGCCAGTTTGGAAAAAGACTTGGTTCAGTTTGATTACTTGAGTCAAAATTATGTGGGCTAGATCTTCTGCCACTGACTTCCAAGGAAGAAGAAAATCCTTTACAATTTAGAGGAATGGAAAAGCCTGGAAATGTGCCTTTTAAAAAGCAAACACTTTCAAACCAGAAAGACAGTTCTAATCATCTCATCTGACCATACCTGCACAATTCAAAGCACTGACTTTGTGCAAGTTACTCTTTACAAATAGCAAATCCACTTCCAAGAAAACAAAGGAGGCAACAAAGATTCTAACACAGAGATCTATTTACTGTACAACATGCCAAATAAATAACTCAGTGTGGATGTCCGCTCCATGTACACGTTTTCAAATGTTCATAGATAGGAGCTGAATTGCTAAAGCTGAGAATATGATAAGCTAAACTAAAACTTTCTGGGCTGAGAAAGGAGAAAGAAGCAAGAAAAGAAATGGTAACTGGACTTGGAGAGATTAAGTTTTTACTAGAACATGGAGAAAATCTAACTATGCTTCCATATGTATTTATTTATATATATATAAAATGTAGTAGTTGTACTAGATTTTCAGTACTCGTACTGAATATAGTACTTATACTGATACTTGGAGCATAGAAGTATATGATTTGAGACAATCGTATAATTAATTACATCTCAAAGATTTTCAAATATAGAGTTACTGTCAACAGGATTCCTTAGTTCAACTGTGGACTGGACTAGAGATTACGGTCTAAAATACAAATAAATATATACTTGCTGAAAATTAAATACTCGCTTCTGACGGCCCAGTGGTTTCTTTGCAACGTGAGACTGCAATGTATTGTGGAACATGCATGGAGAATCTCTCTTGCTTCCCTACTCTTGGGCTGATGAGATCAAATTAAATTTCACACAAAGCAGTTTGCAGGCTTTGAATGCTCCGTTAGGTTTTACTAGAATCAGATAACTACTATAAAATGTTTATTTATGCAACCATAGTGACATTTCTTGAAACAGGTATTATTAGATGTTTGACAAATAATGTGCTACTTACCCCAATTCTTAGACATTATTAATTAACATTAGCATAAGAGTTTGTAGAAGAAAATAGCCAAGAATCCTTTTGGTTTGGGTTCCATCCTACCGAGCATATCGAAGTTTTTGATAGGTTGCAACAGCAAAATAAATGGACGCAGTGAGTTTATTTAGATTAAGCTACCTTATTGTCAGGAAATTAGGTTAAACACTGCTCGTGTTATTTCAGGTGATAGTACAAAAAAAGCCCCATTGATCAGTCAGTGACATATTTATAAAAAAATTACCTTGTATTCAACAAATAAATTTTTTACCTATAGCCTGATTCAGTATAAGCATTTCAAAGCCACTGCTTCTACTTCACACTTAAAAAAATCTGTGCCTTTTCTACTTTGCACTCTATTGTAAATCTCCACTGACAAAGATTCAGGAATTGGAATTTAGCTGACAATTTCACTGAAACCACATGTGACAGTAGAATACATCTGCCTCCTCCCCAGCTGTGCCAGGCTGATGGGACTTAAAAAAACTACACAAACTTGCTTTTGTTAGTAAACCAAGAAGCCAGTTCAAATGGCAAAAAAAGAGGAAATATAGTAAAGGTGACATGCTTACAGTCATTTTTAAAGCTGGAACCATACTTTAAGACACCATTTTTTAACTTGCTCATATGCTTGTTACATGGACAAATCAAACATCAGCATTCACAGAATGGCAGGGGTTGGAAGGGACCTCTGGAGATCATCCAGTCCAACCCCCCTGCCAGAGCAGGGTCACCCAGCACAGGCTGCACAGGGCCGTGTCCAGGCGGGTTTTGAATCTCTCCAGAGAAGGAGACTCCACACCCTGCCTGGGCAGCCTGTGCCAGGGCTCTGCCACCCTCACAGGGAAGAAGTTTTTCCACACATTCATGCTCTTGCCTTCTAGATGAGAAAGGGAATTTTTAAAGAACTATTGTATTTTTAGTTAAAATTAAAACTTTACAAAATATCTCCTTATACACATGCTTACCTTAAGGACTACCAGAACAGCTTAATTTTATGTGGCAAGTTTTTTTTTTTAAATTACTGTTCCTTTGTTTTAGCAAAATGGGTTATTTAATGGTAGTTTAAAAGCAATAATAAAAGCAGTTCACAGCCAGATTTACTGTGGTAAAATCACTTTTTGAGAAAGATACTAAGCATTTTCAGGCATTTTTTTCCTTTGTAGAATGTCTTACTAATTTGCTGTATATAACATTAAGAACTTGTATGGGACCTGACATTTCTCTGTAATTTATTCAGTTCACAAATGTATAAATGGCAGCTTGTGCATTTGCATGCAGAGTTCAGCATTACATTCATATCACATCTTGTGTGCAAAACCCACCAGCAGCAAATCTCCAAATCTCCCAAGAACTCAGTTATTGAAATGTGAACAAGCTAGTTCATATCTGATGTAATAAAGTACAAGTACAGCAGTCTGCCTCCTAGAAAGGACATCAGGCTGAATCAACTGCAAAACAATTGCAAATTTACAAGTTTGTACATAAAACGTCTGTGAAATATTTCCTAAGAAGAAAGAACGTACACGTGTAAATGACTGTGGACTTTATCAAATATAAGAAGAGTTGTGAAACCCAATATTATCTCAATGTTCCTTTTTAGTGGATCCAAAACCAAAAGACAGGTAGGACTTCCTAGGAGGTACCAACTTCAGCTCTTACTGAAACCAAGTATTCACTGACCTTCCCTGGTCAAGCACAAGACTGTTTTTTAAGTAGGAGAATTTAGAACCTTCACAATGGGTTTTAAACAAGAACACTTTGACTAGGAACACTTGCTATGGTATGTGCTTCCCCCTTGATTTAGAAAACTGAACAAGTTAAAAGAGTTTTCTTAAAGTTACCCTGTAAGGCAGGTGTTTGTAATTATATGCTGCAGCCTATGCTTTAAGATTTAGTATCTATAAAAACTACACTTTTGGAGGAAATCATATTAACAGACTCAATATTTAACAGAAACAAGAGACAGAAATATCCGGGACTGCGGCAGTTGCACATAAAATTTGGGCGCAGGAAAGAGGCTCAAGATAATCCAGTTAGTAATCCTCTCAGGAGAGAGGACGCCTTCAAATGTTACAGTGATTATAAACAGAAATGAAGCCACACCGCTGTCTGGACACCAGAATCATCAGCTCTGATGTTCCTCAGCTCTGAAGCTGTCTATTCTGAACGTAAATAACTTCACTCTCTACAGCGTACGTGTCAGAGCTTATAAGAGGTACCGATTGTATAAAAGCCAGTATGCCCAGCTCGTCTTGTATCCTGATCATCAAATTGTCAAGCAGAAGTCAAACGGAGAAATGCTGATTTGAAAATTATGTCTCTTAATTGCTGCCTAAATATGAACTCAGAATCCCAATATTTGGCACCTGCTTTTAAAAATCTTGGTGCATTATCATTGCCTCTATTATTATATGAAAAAACACTGTTTGCATGGAAGACAGGATAGGGTACATAATTTTGAGGAGACACACAGCCAGCAGTTTTGCTTTTTCACATAAAGCACATAGCGGTGCCCAAAATTGTAATTAGTCAAATTGAGCTGATATGCTTTATTGAGGCTTTATGGAGGGGTTAGAGTGTTAGCGAAATGTGCAGAATTTGTGGGGGAAAACACATGCACCAGAGATGAATACACACACAGAGCACTGTATGCAGTCTTGGGGAGCTGGCTGACAGGTGAGAAGGTCCCAGAAGAGTCGGGGTCCCTAGAAGCAGCAGGCAGAGAGCGGGACAGCCACACATCCCAGCTGGGCAGGCAGGGGCCCAGGATGCTTGCAGCAGAGAGGGAGAGCAGGCAAAGGAAGAGAGAAATAGGGAGGGATGCTGAAGCAGGCAGTACACTTGCATCTCCAGCGTTCTCACAGTGATTCTGTGGCAGCGACAATTCCCTCCCAAATTCATTATCTTGTCATGATCCAGGATACCAGACTTTCTAGGTAGTTCACACCTTTTCACCACTACACATGGCATGGTGCTCAAGGGTGCTGCTTTCCCCAGCTGCAGCAGGTGCCCTGCTCTTCTACTTGGCTGCTTCCTGCCCCCCCCATTATGCTTAAAGCAGTCTTTTTCCAGCTCTCAAGGCTGCACTGCCTCAATGACCAGTAATAGACCATCAATGAGCTGCTTATAGTTTGGGGACCTCTGTTTTCAGCTTGTGTCTCTATTGTCAAGGCCTTTCCTGTCACCCCACATTTAAACTGTTCACAGTAACAACACACGCCTGGCCCCAAGCTCCAGTTCGCGCAGCAAGTTGCCATAACAAGCTGACCAGCAGCCCAACAGGCCAGGACTGCAGCATTGCAAGGTCAGCTCAAAGCACACTAGCCAGTGGCCTATAGGTAGCAATGGCAATACTCTTCTTAATGTGCTCCTGGGCAACAATGGCATTCACACCTATACGCGACCATTCTGTAATTGCCCAGGATAATGAACATCCTCTTTAAAAATTTGGGAGGTCTTGAGCAACAAGAGAGTATGAAATGGCATTCCCAAAGGATTAGGGGTTTGCCATGGGTTTTAAATTGACACCGGCCAATTTACACCTGTAACTGGCTGTAATGCACCTATGGAACAGGCTATGGAAAACTGTACCTATGGGCACCATCTCTCTGCAGAAGATCGGCGCGTGTCACAATTCACTTTCTCCGTCAAGATCAGCAGACAGTTGTTCCCTCCTGTTGAGTCCCTAAAGTTATATTACAAATATAAGACTATGTATCTTCTATGTTGCCTCAGCACGGGGATCTCTGATTAAACAGCAGTGGTTGCTACACTGCTATTCTTTTTATCACACTTAAATTTTACAGACAGATATGGAAAAAAACCCATGTAGCTGCCTAAAGTGCAATTTAGACATTCAGACTCTAACAATCTCCTTTAGTGGCAGCCTAATCCTGTCCAGCTCCAGAGGTGTGCCCCTGCTTTCTGTCTGGAAGTTCTTCTGGCATTTTTTGTTGTGCTCACAGCCTGAAACATACATTAGACGGCACAGTAAAAACATGAAAATAGGTAACAGACACAATCCTAGAACATCTTACAATCCAACTATGGCCCAACAGAGAGCGCGAGAGACAGACAGCAAGCACACCAAGGAGCAGTAAGATAACATTATCAAATATGACTGCAGCGCTGTAAAACTGATTGAAACAATCAGACATTTTAACTTGTTCCATTTACAAAAGAGACATTTATAAAAGCATGTAGATTTTATCACGCTTTAAGGTACCAATATTCTGACCAACTCCATGTTGTTACCCCACCATAGAGAACCATCCAGGCTTTGGTTGACATTTGTCAGTTAAACAAAAACTATCCAACTATCCAAAAAGTTGGACAAAATTGAGAAGCTGGGTCTACCCAGTAATAGCCTCTGTAGACAAATAATTTTAAACATTGTACAATTTGTTTTGCTGAAGAGCACAGTTAAATTTTTGATACTGGACTAGTTCATAACATCCCCCTGCACACACTTCCATGCCACATCATGGTTGGCAATATTCCCGTTTTCTTCTGCTGTACCATGCAGACTAGGACAGGTTTTTTTTTTAAACTCGACAGCTTCAGTTTAATTCTCTCCAACCACCTGTTCATTAAGGTGTAACTAGTTTGTGTCTGGAAAAAAAAAAATCAATTTATGCCATTTTTACTGCAGTGTACCATATTCATAATGCTTAAGGATTTGAAATTTATTTCTGCATATATGTGAATGGAAGAACACATGCAAAAATATATATATTGGCACATGAAAGCAAGGACAATGCTTATTCTACCAGGCAGACAACTATTAAACGTATATGGCAAACCCATCTAATGTTAAGGAAACATTTTTTAATAATAGCATACATGAAGTTAATGAGACCTTGTCTTTAACCCGGACACAAAATTCATATTGCGATCATATACATTCTACAAAGCTACTGTCCTTCCTCACAGACCCCTTTACTATAGCATTGCAACCACTTGAAATAATACTGAGCATCTTGGAAAGACTGAAAGTATTCCCAATATTCTGGGACAGAAGAAAAAGCCACTGTAACAACAGTGTATATCAGTTAAATATAACACATTAAATGAAGTTTGTTCTTTTCTATGCAACAGCCCCCTGGAACCAGGTGTACCAATTTGCCACTGGTGAGGCCCAAAATGGCACAAAGCAGCTCTAACTCCAGCAAACAGGAAAACAGCCCCGTGCAGCTTCCCTCCCTCCCCACAGCCTCTGCCTTGGAGGAGGGGGAACGCAGCACAAGTAATTCAAGAGAGCTAAGAAAGGTAAGTCTTAAAAAAAATTACTAGAAGTGTATGAAATGAGTAAGACCACTTAAATATTTTTATCAGCTATAAAATGAATAAAAATCTATGCAAAAAGGTGCCCCACAACACCAGACCTTGGGAATGAGTAAGAAAGCATGAATAGGCACAACTGCTTATCTTGTGATGAAACTAGAAAGCATGATGGACAATTGCTTCTGAAGCTAATGAGAGAAATGAAAGTATAGGCATGTTAATTAAAAAGGAAGAAGTACCTTCATAATTAATTCACTAGGCATGTCAGAAGAGCAGACAACAGAATTCTTGCATTGGAATTCAGTTTATTTCAAATACAATTGCTTAGTCTCCTGCCATCACTTACACAGCTGTCTAGATTGATTTGTTCTTTGCAAATGGATATTAAAAAAAAGGCAGATCCTTTAGAGAAAAGACCTCTGAAATAGCAGATGCAAGTGATGTGGGCATCCTCCTCTTCCCCACCTCTCAGCAAAACAAAGGAATTCTGAAGTAGAGCACAACGCTCACGGCTCTGACCTGTCAGGTGCTGTTTCCACTCACCTTAGCAGAGCTAAATGTTCCTTCATCAGAATTAAGTGTTTCAGAAATGTGTTATAAATAACAGTTTGAAAGCCTTTAATTAAACAATTTAATAATATAAAACAAAGGTAGAAGAAAAAAAAAAGATAAATTTCACTACTTAAACTTAATTGACTGAAAAGGCTGATGTGAAATCTTATAGCACTGAACGACCTGGGCTGGAAACGTGTATATTAGAGATTATGCCTTCACTTAACTGAAGGAATTAGTACAAGTATTCACAGTGTACTTCAAGTGCCATAATACTCAATTCTAGTGATTTTGATTTCTTCTAATTAACATATACACACAAATGAATCTAAAACTGCAAGCATAAACGTTACTTGCTCACTGATCCATTATCACATTGCTAACAGATCAAGCTTAATCAAGGTCTATCAGTTTTTCTGATTATACACATTATTAGACAAGTCTCGTTTCATTTAGTCTCTAAACATCTACGTTTTATTACAGTCAGAGCTAAGTAAAGTTTGTAGGAGACTTGCTGTCTGTCTTGTTCCTTCACCCATGTAAGCAGAGCAATTAATGAAAAATAATTAAACACCTGGTCTAAAGCTACATCACATAAAGGACTGTGCTGGCTAGAACTGATGTCTATCAAGTTACTGACAGCAGTAGTATCATTAAAAAAATGCAGTTTAAACAATTTCCTCCAAAGGAATTCAGCCACATAAAAATAGCTGCTAGATTCTCAGCTTCACAAGTCAGTGTTTCTCCATGGCTTCAGCAGGGTGACCTTGGCTGCAAACAAGACGAATTCTCCGCTGTTGTAATGAAAGATGTTGAAATACAGAAGCTGTTTCCTGAACACCAATCTACACTTGGGGTATGGGATGAAGAAGGAAGCACAATGCTTCAGGTTAAACTGAAACAGGGAAGACAGGCAAGATAGAAGGCAGGGGAGTTTGCCCTCAGTGTATGGAGGGAGCTATTCTATGGAACAGACACCAGGTTTGTTGAGCTTGTGAGTCAGGATCAGAGGAGAGATCAGCCACTAATAGCAGGGGTTTGCTACAGACCACCCAACAGGGGCAAAGGAGTGGATGAAGTCTTCTATAAGCAACTTGAAAAAGTCTCCAGATCACAGACCCTGGCACTTATGGGATACTAACCTCCCCGACATCTGCTGACAGCAATCCAGGAGGGAGTCTGGGACTCCTTGACACAGATGGGCCAACCAGGGCCCACTCTCCTAGCCCTGGTACTCACAAATATAGAAGTGCTAGGGGATGTGTTAATCCTGGGCAGCCTCTGCTGTAGCAGCCACCAGAGTGGAGTTCAAGATGCTGAGGGGAGTAAGGAAAGTAGATAGCAGATCCGGAGCCTCAGGATGGCAGACTGGCTTGTTCAAGGAACTGATATGTAGGATCCTGTGGGAGTAAGCTCTGAAAGGCAAAAGAATTTGAGAGAGTTCACGTGTCTTCAAAGACAAGCTTCTCCTAACACAAAAGGATGGTCCTTCCTGATACTGTGGGGGAAGAGTAGACTATCAGGAGAATGACTTGGCTAAATGGGGAACTCATGCCTGAGTACTCACGGGAAAAGGACGTAAAAGGGAGACGGAAGCAAAGATGGACTTGAAAGGAAGAAGATTGAAAAAGTACCTGGGCATGCATGGCGGGTGTCAGGAAAACGGAAGCTCAGGAAAACGGAAGCTCACTGAGGGCTGAAACTAGCAAGGGGCTTCCACTACTACTTTAGCAATAAAATAATAAACAAAGAAAATACAGGCCCACTGCTGAGTGAGGCAGTGACAAGTGACAGGTACTCAGTCCTGCTTTTGCCTGTCTCCACTGAAATGTTCTCCCAGAGTTAAAGGAACAGAGGAAGTATCAGTAGTGGAACAGGATTCAGCCAAGTATCTCAAGAAAAATTTCAACCCAAGCAAGTCCATGGGACCTGATGGGATGCATCCAAGAGTACTGAGAGAGCTGCCTGATGTTGCCACAAGGCACCTCTTTATAATCTTCAAAAGGTTGTGGAGTTAGGATGCTGCAGTCTAGATGAGTGGAGAACTAGATGGGTGAAAAACAGCCTGGACTGTTGGGCTCAAAGGTTATTGGTTAATGGAACAATATGGGAAGTTGTCATAAAACAAAACAGAAGGTTCCAACTTGATATGAGAAAACACACTTTTTGAAATAAATTTCCA
This sequence comes from Phoenicopterus ruber ruber, assembly GCA_009819775.1. Lineage (NCBI taxonomy): Eukaryota > Metazoa > Chordata > Aves > Phoenicopteriformes > Phoenicopteridae > Phoenicopterus > Phoenicopterus ruber. The sequence goes on along the minus strand of CM020229.1, from coordinate 8,438,715 downwards.
GAGTTTTAGAAAAAATGCAGTGAAACACATTATCCAATCAATAATATTTTGCATTTTGCAGATTATCATTTTTGCCATACTAAGTTATCGTACACTAACTTAACACACACAATGTCTTCAGAAGTCAGTCTTTCATTATCATAGTGTATCTAAGTGTATATCGAGTTTACAGAAATTATTTTCAGTAACACAGTTGCACTATAAGGTATTGCTTAAAATTCTTGATTATGTACCACAATATTAGCGTTACCAGGAATAGATATCCTATTCTTGATTATGTAATCAAGAAAAACTTCTGAAAATAATATTCAGAGTACAAACTACTTTTAATCAGCAGCTAAATACCAAGATACTGGTGCTGATTACTTCATTGCTCTAATGACATCTGTAATGGATTCCAAGTGCTGTGCCTGATTGCTTCCCAGCTGATCAGGATTCTGTTCATCAATTCTAGCTGCTGGAATTCTGCGATTTCTTGGAGTTCCTTTGCAAAAGGCTTCAATGTTGCTTCAGCTAAACGGCTACAGTGAATGCTTTAAAACAGCCATCATAAACTTCACACTAAGTACTCCATGACAAAACGTATTTAAAAGAAGAGAGGAAGATCTGGGGTTTTCTTCCCCCTTTTTATTAACAGACATTGATTATAAAGCAGTATAATCCAAAGAACTTGATAGAGATTGGCCAATGGGTCATAAAATATTGCTGAACTTCAGTTGATCGTAGCTTTCTTCAATAACCATGCTGCAATAGTAATTGTGATAGACTTTCATTAACACTGACGTTTTCAGTTTTGATATAGCTGATATACACAAGTGATTTAAAAGGCAATTTGAGACATTAAATAAGATACATGTACAAGCCAAATTCACAATTGTTAAAATTAAATCAGTCTTGTCTCATGTCATTTCTGATTTTTGCCTACTGAAAAAATGGATTTTTTAATCCTTCGTTTTATTGAACTAACATGATAAGGGAATTGACGCAGCAATTATTCTTGGAGAGACTCCTCAGTGGAGAAGTATGAAACGATTGCAGTACCATTCTACTACAGACATGCATTATGTAGGTCTAAACATCCTTGGCTAGAACAGTGAAAATACTTAAATTACACCAGGAAAAGAAGTATTACTAATGGTCTTCAATTCTGCAAATATTTGTATGTCCAAATTATCTGAAAAGCTATTTGCTATAAAAATTCTTCGCTTCTCTGTTTGCTCTTTTTCATTAATGTAGCATTGCTGAAAGACTACTTCCAATTTCAAATTTTTGTTGTAACAAATAATGAAAGTGCTGGCAAATTTCAGTATTACTCTTCTAATTTTCAAATGGAACTCTTTCTAAATTTTTTTTAAGAGTTTAATCAGTTGCTGACAGCTTGCTATCTCATTCTGTCTTCACTTTAAGTTAGAATTGTTTAAATGGATTATGTAAAGAAGTAGGAAATCTCAAGCCCAGTGTTAGTACTGGAATTAATGGAGAGAGACTTGTGCCACATGACAGTGGAATATAATGGCTCCTGTTTTTTATCTAAGTCATAACTGGTGCAGAAATACATTAGTGGTTCAAACACACACCGGTGTAAGAAGAAATTTAAGAATACATTCCTCCGTAAGAAGGAAGTCGCCTCAGTCCCTGGAGTTTAGCATGGAATGTGACAGAAAACTTGAGAACATGACTGCAGTACTTCCCAGTTTCCCAAAAACTTTCACTGCAAGGAATGTGGAAAGTTTTTATTTCTAACATCAGAGGATTTCTATTTTGATAAAAGAATATGCAGCAAATAAGTTCTTATCATGCCAACATCTTGGCTTCTTAATGCCAATGTCCTGCAATGTCTCATACAGTAATAGCTATTAACAAGCCAAACCAAAGAAATTGTCAGTAAGTATCCTGGCAAGACATTTTTAAAACAGGGTATGAGTTGTCTTGCTTTAAAATATCTTTTAAGTTTCTTTAACTCTTTCTGTGTTTTGAAGGAGTTTCTATTCCAGAAGCTAAGTAAGCGAAAGGAAAAGGTAGGAAAAAATCCTTTGAAAAACCTATTGTTTCACTTCCAAAATACACATTCATACAGTTTAAACTAAAGTGTTGTTTCAAAATCTTTTAAACACATAGATTTAGATTTATCTTCTATGAATTATTTTTCTGACTCTGCATTTCTGTCTCCCTTGCTGTATCACATGTCTCCCTGCCCTTCTAGGCAACTAGTCAAAGAGTGCTAATCAACAGGTATCTGCACCATACAGCGATTCACTTTCATCTCTCTCATCAGTTTAGACAAAGACAAAAGGCTGACTATAAAATTGTACTTATACATGTACAATTTGTTAAACTGTACTTATATGCTTACACACTCAGAGCACAGCAAGCCATTTGTATAAATACAAAGGCAGTAATGAAATAAGTAATTGTTGCAGTTGAATATTCTAAAATTCTTTTTAGTAGTACATTTCCGTAAGTATTTTATACAGCTACATGACAACACAGGCTTACAAAGTATTAAAGAACATACAGTCAACAAGAAATTATTGAATGAATTAAAATATGGTGGCTCAAGTGAGGTAATCATAGGATCATTTAGGCTGGAAAAGACCCTTAAGATCATCAAGCAATGAATGAACTGCTCTTTCTTGCAGTTTCTTGGAAATCGCACTAGGCAGCTTCAAATATTTATACAATGCACAGCACATACATCACACCATGTAAGTTATCTCAGCAGTACAATTCGTTCAGTTTCTTTTACATGTTAGTTAGCAAAATGAATATATGATAACGTTTTACAAAACCCTGACAGGTTTGTATTTAAAATATTACAGAAGTCTGAGACATACACTGGTAAAAGGGAAAATAATGACTACAGCGATCCATTCCTAGAAAAAAACCCCATAAAACCTGCCACACGCAAGACTTCTTTATGGTATCTAGCCATTCAGTACCCAGTAGAAGTCAGAAGACTGCTGGCTCTCTGTAGTTGCCACTTACTCTCTATCAACAGAAAAGCCTTAGAATAACATTGTTCAAAGTCAATACAGACAAAAGTACTCAGAACTCTGCATTATTTTATGAGCCATTGAGAAACATCCAGATAAAATGAAATTAACTTAGCTTCCTGGATTATTTAAATCTGTGAGTGAAAGATCCTTTTCAACAGGATGTAGAACACCTATTATTTGTCCTGAATTTTCATCCTTTTACAAGGGATATTGAAGATAACATATTTGGAACACTTACACAAATTAAAAATCCTAATCGAAATACTTATTAAAACTCTGCTATAGGAAGGCCAGATGATTCTTAAGAAGAGATTATTTTATGATTCTGGGTGAAACCTGTACTTCCAAAATTAATGGAAGAACATAAACCAATAAAACAACTGCATAATGGCAGACTTTACATTATTATCAAGCTGCTGAGGTTTTACACAGTAGATTTTATCAAGTTTACATCTGTTCATTTTTACATTTTCCCATTCTATCACTAAAATCGTGTTCTGGTCAAAAGAAAGTCTGTAGCCTATAAATAATGTCAATCAATTTGACAACTAAGGTTTTAAAATTCACTTTGCTGGACATTGAAGGCATTAGTGAAAGGTCTCTAACATGCTCAAAACCTTCCTGTGCAAACAAGAGCTGGGAAGCACCACCTCAGGTGCAAGTAGAGTGCAAAGCAGAGGGTAGCATAAAGCACAAAGGACTCTGTATTTGCAAGCTCACTTGGTGGATTATTGTGCTGTCAGCTACATAGCTAAGGCTGTCTGCAGCTCTGCTTCTCATCAAAGCTAGGAAATGTAAGACACTCCGCTTAGAACTGCTTTTGAGACCACTTGTCAACTAGTGACATCACTTTTTCGTTCGCTTCCAAGAAGAGTATTTATCTTCTTAAAATACAAAATATTACCAGTCTGTTTTAAAGTTATAACTGCCAAACTTTGTAACCCACCTTTCTAGATGGTCTGTTGTTCTTCCTCTGACTGTACACAGAAACATACTGATCTCCGAGTCCCACAGCAAGAGGACAGAATGCTAAAACTTGAATTTGTTGACTTTTAGAAATTTAAATATTGAAGCAGTTGAATTTATTAAGCATTAGAAAGCCAGAGAATTCTCTGAGCTTCACCCACTGTAGGTACTCAGTCATAGCTATTTTTTGTTCTTTTCTATGCGTTGTTTTTCCCCAACAGCTAGAGTCCCTATTTGTCGTCTCAAAGCAATTTATTTACAAAAGAGAATTTTAATGCGTCTTCTTAGGACTTCTATTTCAAAGAAAATTTCCTCAAGCCCACTAAAAAAAAAGCAGCTAACTAACAGAAGTTAAAAAACTAATGCCTAAAATGAATGATACAGGAAGTCAGATGAAGAAATCAGAATAACGTCTCAAGAATCATCTACAAAGCGCGCTTTTTTTTCCTCAAATACCAAAACAGTAGCATACCAAATCCTAAGAAAGAATATTATGAAGTCAAGGAAATTAAGTTAGCCTTGTTGCCAATCTGAAATATACAGAAAATGGAGTTACGATCCCCATTCTACACTTCTAATTGCCTTACCTGGCATTCCATGGATAAGGTCTCCGCACAACACAAAGAACCTGGGTTTAGGGTTTAGTTTGTTAATGGCCTGCACTGCTTGCTCTGCTAATTTGATTTCTTCTCCCCATTCATCATCTCCATTGTTAGTGTCTCCAACTGCCCAAGCTTTCATCAGTCCAAACTGAGGATCTGCTCCTTGGATGAAGTAGAAGGGCCCCTTCCATTGGTACTCATCGTCTAAGAAGGGGGGGGGAAAAAAAAAAAAAGTTAAGCACTAGAGAAACTTATACAGAGAATGAAAGTTCCCATGCATCATTAAACTGATTGCTCTTCACCTAAGTAAGTTGAGGCTGCTTTAATGAAAGTACAGAATTGTGTAGTCATTTGTATAGGAGAAATACAAAGGCAGAAGTACAAAATTTTCCTTCAATGGGTAGCTGCAATAAATGAAAGTATATTAATCTAATTATACCACATGGTAATTACAGACTGATTAGAGGAAAAGTATGTGAAGAAATCAGCAAATAGTGCTGGAAATTACAAGATTACAACATAGCACAAGTGTATAATGTTAGATTTCAGTTGATTCTTTTTAGACTCCAATTATTGCTTCTTTAATTAACAAGTTAAAACATACACAACACATATCATGGTTCCGGTAGACTTGTCCTTAAATTATTAAGGAGTTAAATGCTTTTTGTTCTTATACTTTCAGAGAAAATTTGGATGTAGCACATTCTTTGGAGTTAGAACTGAAGCCACTCAACAAGACCAAGGTCAGCAAACAAAATCCAGCAACATCAGAATTAGCAGCAAAAATGGAAATCCTAATTTAGAACTGCCACAATAGCTCCAGAGACCTATGATAAAAAGGTGAGAACTCGCAAAGAAATTTCCTTTGGTAGAGTCAGTGCAGATGAAGGGTACAACAGAATTTGTACTGCTACAATTTTCTTGTATACTTGTTTCTCTAATACTATAGTAACAAGTACCACAAAAGCAGCGTGATACTTAAAACTACAAGCACATTAAGAAAAAAAACCCCACAACCTCCACACTGGGCAAATAAAGCAACAGTTGGCTACAAATTAAAAACAAAAACGGGTATCCTGTTTCCTAGACTTATGTCTCATGTTGGAATTAAAGTACAAACACAAGCACACTGTGGTTTCTCCAGCTGTCTAAACGCATTCGTTTGCAACCTGAATATTTCAGTTTTGACAGCTGTATTTGGCTTAATACATTTAGTGTTATTGGTTTTTTTTAAAAACAGCATTTAAACTGTTAAAAACTCACTGACTACATCAATCTGTAGTTGAATCTAAAAAAGAGATACAGCAAATTATTTCAAATTAAAATATAATCCATAAATATACTCCCATATTATGTCAGTCTGATCTGAAATACAGTTTGAGGCAAAACTAATCTTCTAATAACAGTACATAAGCAAGTAGCATGTCCACCACATGGGTTTACTTTTGGTTTTCTTTCAAGTGGTCTAGAAATGGAGTGTCTTACTTGCAAGAAGCAGGGTATGTTTCTTTCAAAGAAGGTTAGTGTGCTGGTTTTCGCTGGGATAGAGTTAATTTTCTTCATAGTAGCTAGTACAGGGCTGTGTTTTGGATTTGTGCTGAAAACAGTGTTGATAACACAGGGATGTTTTCATTATTGCTGAGCAGCACTTACACAGAGTCAAGGCATTTTCTGCTTCTCACCCCACCCCACCACCAAGGAGGCTGGGGGTGCACAAGAAGCTGGGAGGGGACACAGCTGGGACAGCTGACCCCAACTGACCACAGGGACATTCCATACCATATGACATCATGCTCAGCATATAAAGCTGGGGGAAGAAGAAGGAAGAGGGGGGATGTTCAGAGTGACAGCATTTTGTCTTCCCAAGTAACCGTTATGCGTGATGGAGCCCTGCTTTCCTGGAGATGGCTGAACACCTGCCTGCCGATGGGAAGGAATGAATGAATTCCTTGCTTTGCTTTACTTGCGTGCGCAGCTTTTGCTTTCCCTATTAAACTGTCTTTATCTCAGCCCAGGAGTTTTCTCACTTTTACTCTTCCGATTCTCTCCCCCATCCCACCAGGGCAAGTGAGCGAGTGGCTGTGTGTAGCTTAGTTGCTGGCTGGGATTAAACCACGACAGTTAGAAAACAGAGGTCAGAATTCATCTCTTGCACCATGGATATGGATAGGCTGGGGAAGGGAGAAGGAATGTAGGCAACTCCTAAAAGCTGCTTGTAATTGTCATCTGTTGCTATGGCACCAGATCATTTTCCCAAATGCAAGCTTCTACATTTTAGTTAAAGTAGCATTTAGTTTCTACACAAAATTATTTATAGTCTGTTAACATTGTCCATTAATTCATACCAGCATTGCCTTGTTCTAAATAATAATCACGTATTTTATAGATAGACACTTTTAGCCATTCATTAGCTTTTAATTCTGAAACTAAATTAACTTTTCCAATTACGTAACTTATTCAGAGAAGTGAAATGATCCATCTATCCATGAATTTGCAACAGAAGCCTTATGGAACCAGCTGAATGACACAAAGTAATTTAGGTTTTTATTTTATGTCTTGCATGGCAAAATACAACTGCCATAAAAACAGCTTACATGCTGCATCAAAGGCATTATTCATGCAGAGAAATCAACTTATAGTTTTTGTAAGTGGAAAGCTATAGAAAAAAACAGTTAAGGAAGCTTGCATCAGAAATCCTTTATGACCTACACAAAATAAAACTGAAAAAAGAGAAAGTCTGAAACAGGAACTTGTCTTGGAGGAGTGGCAGAATCCTCAAACTCATTAAATGGGAAAAAAGCTCAAATCTTTGAACAACGTGGCAGGATTTTTAACATCCGTCCCTTTTCCAGCAACTCGGTAGACAGTATTGATAATCAATGCTGAGCAAAATCTACTTGTTTTGTATTGATTAATATGAAGCCAGTAATTTTTACCACTGAAGTCTAAGTAAAATAGAGGCATGTATCTATCTATTTTTACAGGAAATACTTAGAAAAGACAGCTAGTCTTTGTTTTGAAAGACTGTGTTTCCCTTTCCAGAGCCCCAGGGATGGCGTCTGGTGGCCAAAGGCAGCTGGAGCACCTGCAGCAGGCCAGGTAGCTGTCAGGCAGGCTGGCTGGCACCAGCAGTAGGACTGGACCAGGTCCCAGCTACCAAGGAGCTTCACATACAATGCTTGAACAGAGAGAATTCTGGCAAGCAGACAATGCACTGTCAGGGAGCATGCCGAGCTGATGCAAAACAGGTTGCAAGGCCAGACCAGGGGCAATTCTAATATATGCTTCATGGATATTTTTTTCTTCCTGCCTTATATTCATGCCAATACAGTAGCTCTCTAGGTTTTAAGTACCTGAATGTTTCCATGACTCTGCACAGATGCTCTGGTTTGAGTGGGTGAGTGACGGTCATGTGAGGCAGAGAGACACACACTGGTAAGACAAATTTGAAAAGAGAAGTTCCGTACACAGACAGAATCAAGAACCGGCAGAAGAAAGGAGAAACAGAAGATGCAGGGGTGGAGGTGAAGAAGAGTGGGGAGAAAAGGAAAGAGATAGAAGGTGAAAAGAGAAAGGAACTGAAAATGATGCAGAGGTATATGCTATATTCTCCTGTACGAAAGAAAAAGATTAAAACAGAGAAAGCGAAGCAGGGACAACAGAAAAGATCCAGGTATCAGGGCTACATAAATAACATTTACTTAGAATGTTAGTTTAATTAACTGATCTCAGTCAAATAATTCAGTGACAACAGCTATTTTTGTGGTATTTGATAATTTATCAAATAGTTACAAAAAAAACCCCAGTAAGGTTGAATAAATATTTTCTACCTTTGTCTTGTTATTTGATCACTCCAACTAGAAACCTTATTTAAAACCAAAGAAACCTAGCACTTAAACCAAATTCCATTAGCTTATTACTTATTGAGCGGTACTTACTGATTTAGTTTAGTACTTACTGATTTTGCTCCCCAAGAAACAAAAGAATATATGGGAGCAAAATAATATATGGACACTCAGTTTAAACTTACAACTTAAGTTTTTGTTTATCAGGAATGTGTTTCAATTACTATAAAGTACTATAAATAAAAGCAGAATATCATGAAGAGAGTTGTATTGGTACAACACCACTGGTGCAAACTTGCACCTGCACTAACTCTTAAGCCTGTTCCAAATTCAGCTCACCCAGGAAATAACTCTTAATTGTCCTCGCTGGTCTGTTTGCAGAGGCGTTCATGCAAGTTTTTCCTTAACTGTGCAAGGCATAACATCAGTCCAGATGAAGTTTAAAGTGTTGCAGCTAATGCAATTTGGCTAATTTTGCTTAAAACTCCAGGAGCACGCTTGCACAAGTGCTTTCAACACACAAATATGGTAAGAGGGTAGCAATGAAAAACGGAATGTAAAAGCATCTTCCACTACCATAGATGGATCCAGAAGTCTCTTGCCTAACAATTAAATGATTTGTCAATGGACCATGTTCAGATAATTATTAACAAAACTTCCGTACTCTACTTGTCTCCCTCATCAGCTGCTTGTTAGCACCCTCAAGCAGAACAGGTACTATAGGTCGTGCAAATGAACCTTGTCTGCTTAAGCAGTAAGTCAGGCACCACAAAAAATTGAACCATTTTTTTGGACTTTGCACTGAATCACAAGAAGAGTGCTCAGACAAATCATTCTGTTGCTATGCTAGGAGAATGCCAAAGTCTGGCAGAGGGTTAGTAACAAACAGCAATGGGCACAAGTGGTGGGAGGGGGAACAGCTGTTTTTGCCGTGATCATCTAGTCATGATCCAGGTCCTAGCTGTTACTCCATAAGGTTTCAATTAAATAGCATGTAAAGTTGCTTTCTTCTCTTCAAACATAGCAAACAACAACTTTTATGAGAATGACATCAAAGGCACCCTTCTTGCTAGGAGTTTCAATTTTCAAGCCTTTAGATGAACTATAGAGTTGTATTAGACAAAGTGCATGCTAGGTAAAGCAACAGAAGATAAGGATTCAATTAATAATTTTTTCTGCCTTTTCCCTTGCATCAGAAAATTGAGCAGTGCTGAGAATGCCTGCAAATTGGCTCTTCATCCTTATGAGCATAGAGGCTGTTTGCAACTTTCTGAATTTACCACAGCAATAAGAAAACGCAAATGCCCGACAAAAGTCGGCAGATTTCTCAGACAACTGGTGCACATACGGTTTCCATTTCTGAAGGACAAATAATGTCTGTGGAGCTGCTCTTACACAAGGAGCCACACAAAACTCCTATTGCACATCCGTTTTGTTCCCAGGCCTCCTTAAGAGCTGCACAGCTGATTGCCACGGAAGAAGTCCAACTTCAGAACATGTTGTTATGCCTCAGTTTCAATAGCTTCCCACTCTTTTTCTGCTCCCATGCATGCCAAAGTACGGAGAGGGGATCAATGCAATGTATTTTTAGTAGCATAGGCTGAAAAACGGTGCCAGCTTCTAATTTTATCTAAGGATTAATTCTGTGAAGGGCCAAAGTAGTCAGCAGCAATTCACTAGAGAAAACCTCAGCCATGTATTGTGATCACACACAAAAAGACATTTCAAGGACCTAGGTGGGATTTAAGCCAAACCTCAACATTTCTAGAGGACAATAGCTAACATCTTGCTGTGCCTTTATTTCTTCTCCTTTTGCTTTTCCTAATTTCTCCTCCCTTTTCTTACCCCCTCTCCAAGGATCACAAACATACATATATAGAGATTGCTCATATAAACCACTGCAAGCTGGCCTCTGACAGCCATGTAGTACTGGTGAGATTTCCAGTATTTCCCTGGTGGGATTTTTTTAAAAGTACGTTGGTCGGTTTCAACAGTACACTGGTTTTCTTCTTCCTCTACACTCTACGGCATTTCATGGAAACAAATTAGTTATGAAAAGTTACTCCTGTCCATAGTCTCTTTATAGACACTATTGTATCAGAGGAGAATGGACGTGGACACACGCCTAGTGCTTGCTCAATATACCATGGGCAGTAATAAATACGAAAAAAGCCCTCATTCTCATGTTGGGTTTGCCAGGGGAATTAATTTCTCTTCTCTGAAAGATCACAAAATAGCAGAAATAGGTACATAGTTCCCTGCCCTGAGCTGTCTCTGCCTACAAAGTGCGCCTGTAACTCTTTCCCTAGGTAAAATTGCACAAGAAGCACAACCTCAGTTTTCTAAAGCTATAGGCAGGAAGGAAAATGGAATCTTTTAAGTGAAGGCAGTATTTATACATCACAAACAATACAAAAAGCAAAAACTTTTTCCTTTCAATTGTTTTGCAGTTTACCTTTAAAAGAATTTGTTTTCATTCCTCTCAGTCCTGGAATAGCTTGAAAAACAATAAAGGACTTGCACGAAATCCTTAATAATTCCTTGTTTAATATTAAAACATTATCAATAATTATGGCTTCAAAACCACCATTGTTATTGTCTGTATGTCCAAATAAAAAAGATTTCAATCTAATGAAATATGCATTCCTTTCAGCTGTATTTTCCATGTGTACCTGAAAGACTACCAAAGATATGACTATTCAGGGTGCTGCTGAATGACCAAGGTAATCTATTATGGAAGGCGCAATTTTATGCATCAGGGAAAAAACCTCTTCAAAACAGTTATCAAAATACATTTTTCAGAGAGAAAATAAAACCCTCTAAAAGAGTAATTATTGTAGAAATAATGTACAGTGAACCTAAACTACAGAGATAATGTCAGCAGAAAGACTGACAGAATATAGTTTCTCAAAAAAATTAGGCAGTGCGATTATTTTTAAAAGATATACTTTTAAACTTCTTAGATAACTATCAAGGTATGAAATGCCCCCTCAGATACAGTTTATTTGTACTGAGGGCTACAGAATGCTAAAACTCTAGTCATGCCTTTATGCCCACCCCCAAATTTAACATGTAAACTCATTACAGAAACTTTACAGCCCAAGACTGTAGGTGTGAAGGGGGGTGGCTTGCATAATGACAAGGTGAAGTCACAGAAAGTTGCTCAAAACCCACGTAAAAATTTGCCTAATTCATATGAAAGTTGGAGACAGTATTGGGAATGAAATATGCTAGTTGGGAAGCAGTTCTGATCAGTGCTCAAAAATATTACTGTTGAAGAGTTCTAGAACAGTAATCATAATGTGCCAAGATCCAACACTCATGTGAAAGCAAGAAAAAATAAGAAATCAACTGCGGTTGTATTTAATTTCAAAGGAAGGCAAATTATATGTAATTACGATGCTTTTTAAAAGTGCAAAAATCCTTGAAGGCAGCATGAAAACTATTCAAAGACACTATCCCAGAGGCTCAGACCATATGCACAGCATTTACTAAGAACTTCAGAAAGACTAAAAAGAATCCAGACTGACTAAACAACATAAACAGCAGCCATAAGGATGCTAGTAAGAGCAGGACAGCATCCTTCAAAAAGCTAAAGCATCCAAATAAAGAAAATAGGAAAAATTTTATACACTGGAGGGTTAGATACCAAAGTCCAAGAAGTCAAGCTAAAAAAAGTGAAGAACAATTGGAAATAGCATAAATCTGAAAACTAATAAAGCCCTTTTTAGAGGCATTAGGAGCAGGTAGTCTGCCAGACACTCACTAAGATGTTCCAGACATGCAAGATGCACCCAAAGATAAAGACAGAGCAGAAAAGCAATGCAAATTTTTGTATCCATGTTTATCGTGAAAGAACTTGTGAAGATCTAATGCCAGAATTCTTCCTTACAAACAGTGCATCAGATTTATCTCAAATCAAAATACCAGTAGGTGATTCAACAAATAGACATCAACAATAACAAACCACTCAGATTAGGTTGCATCCACAGAAGAACTCAAAAGTAAAAAAAATAGGCTAACCCCTAGGGAGTTACCTCTTGCTTAAAACTGCCTTTGCACCAGAGGAGCAGGAAGATGGCCAGTATCACGCCTACATTTAAAAGGGTTTCCGGAGCAATCTGGTAACTACTGACTGCAAAACTGGCATCTGTACAGGCAAGTTAATGGAAACTGTAACAAAGACAGTAACTACTGCACTTACTGATTCTTCAGAAAGAGTAATTAACAGCTTTTATATGGACAAGGGAAATCCACTTGATACTGTCTATCTGAATCTCCAAGAGGTATCTGACAGTTACTCACCAAAGACTCTTAAGGAATCCAAGCTGTCTTGAAATATGAAAGAAAGTCCTCACATGCATAAAAAAACTGGTAACAAAAAAAGAAATGGACAAGACACACAGATCCAATCTGAATCTGTACGGGACCTACACTGTTCAACAAATTCAAAACAATCTGTAACAGCAACTGAATAACAAGGAAGTGAAATTTGCTAAGACTAAGCCATTTGGCAGTATGAAAATAAGGCCTGGTCATGAAGAACTGGGGAGAGACTTCATTACGCAGTGACTATTCAAGAAAGCAGATGAACTTCAATGCAGAAAAAAGTGCAGGATAGCGCACATGGGAAAAACACCACCAACTTCACATAAACAACCATAGTTCTAGAAAGCGCTACAAAGAAAAGTCACCGCAACATTCAGTAATGGCAAAAAAGCAGAGATAGGAAAGGAACAGAGAACAGATCAAAATACAAATATGACAAGCAACTGAATAAACTTAAAGAGTTTGCAAAAGATTGGTGAGGGAGGCATGACAAAGGAACATAAAAAATCACATGTGGAACTGGGAATGTGAGTAGGTAATGCTGGTTATCTGTCTTTTCCAGATCAAGGTTTTGGAACCATCAGCTAAAACTAGCAAAAGACAGGTTCAAAGCAGAGACACTTTTCAAACAGTTAAGCTGATGGTACTATCACTTGTTCAGTTACTTGAAAAAAGCGCTCTACCTACTTTCACAGAAATTCTTTGCACAGCATACTACTGGCATACTTGGGACAAAAGAAAAAAAATCCAAAACAAACCAAACCCAACCCATGACATTTTGGGAGATGTGGTGGAGAAGACAGAATTCACCCAAACATATGGTCCTGCTTCTTCACTAAAATACTAATAAAAGTAGTAGAAATCTGAAGCATAATTTCACACGGGTAGAAAAGACAGAGAAAATATTTAAAAAGTAAAGCCAAAGCATACAGAGGTCTCTTGCCAATGGAGTATTTATGCACTGTTTGCTACTACAGTCCACTGATTACATGGATAATTTAGATCTCTAACCTTGAGCTTCTGATTCACACATGTCACATATCAAGAGTAGATTAGTACAGGTTACAGGTGTAACCTCCACATTACGTGAAAGCAGGCTCAACAAATTACTGTTAGGGGACAAGGTGTGGAAAAGTGATTTACAGAAAGGGTAGTAAGAAAAAAAGGAAATTAAGCTCTCGGTGGTGACTCTCAAATTTTAAAAGTAAATAGTGTGCTAAGCCATAGCAGTGGTAGCGTGTGGTTTTTGTAGCTACCTGTTTAACAGAAGGAGTGAAACCTAAAGACTGAGGAAAACAACAAAACACAGATAACTGATTTTCATCTTAAACTGTAAGAAACTTTGCCTCAGTTTTATCAGCCCTTGGTTCTGTTTTTTTCCAATCATTTAGTTATTAAAAGGTTGTGTTGAACTTCAGCCTCTTAAGAAAGAGCTGAGTCAATTATTGACAAAAAACCATTGTACCCAAAGATGGTAGCTGGACTATGATAGCCTAAAAAGTCCTGAACAAGATTAAAATCAACCAGTCAGTAAGAAAACTCTTAATTAATATTTAAAAAATACCAAACAGGGACACTTCAGGAGAAAGAAACACACCTGGAAAACAGATACCCAAATCACAATTTTTACTTCCATGTTTAAGGCAATTTTCAAGATATACTTAGATAAAGCTTTTGTTGAGAAATTTTTACACTGCCATTGAACACTCCTTTTGTTACAATTTCACTATACAGTTGATATAACTAGTTGGCTTGTCTGCCATCTGTCCCCTCAACAAATGCTAGACATTCTGTTCCAAACCAACCACACCATCTGCAATTAATAGGTTGCCAGAATGACTGTACACATATACTTCACATGCTCAGAGTTGGTGATTTTTCTTTATTTGGCAACAAGCAAAGCCAAATATTTCCAGTGAAACCAAGAAAATACCACAAAATTGTTGGGATCGAATAGCCTTGCCCACCTCACCAAACCAACAGAATTTGTAATTTATAAACAAATACAAGGACATAAAATACCTTCCGTGGGTAGCAACAGGAAAAGATTTCTTAACACAGAGGTAGTTATGCACCTGAAAAACCTAGGCACACTGCAGAACCTCCATCCTCAGGAGACTTTTACAAACAGGTAAGATACACATAGATGTTGAACGCACTCCTCTGTTGGTCCAGCCACAAGACAGGAACCAGCAGTCAGCAGGTGGCTGGCATCTTTGGCTTGGCAGTGGCCTCGTTATCTTATTCACCTGGGGGAGGTAAGTCTAGAAGCATGTCTCCTATGGAGCTGACTTACACTCAGGCAGCACCCGCCGAGGGGGTTAACAATGCTGTCTCTGCACAGTGTGGAAGCACCAGTGGAGGAACTAGCTGCTGACCTCCACCCAGAGAGAGGCTGAAGCACCTTGAAGAAACTGGGATCTTATGTAGTTGCATTTGCTATGGCACACCTGCCTTTCGTTTAAGTAACATAAACAATGAGCTACCTGTAACCTGTTAGGTCACCCCTATAGGTACAAACACATGATAGCATAGTGTTGGCACCAACAGTTTCATAAGCTACAGAGATCAGGCTTAGCAGCACTGACAAGCATTTTAAAACGAATCTGGTGTTGAACACTCCTGGCATCTTCTCCACGGGAGCCAGAGCCAGCCGCGCTGCGCACGGGCGGCAGGCAGGACCGCGGGGGCAAACGCTTAAACGCGCCTCTGGCTCTCCAGCTAACGTGGTAACAACGTTCGGAGGCTTCATGCGCGCCCCAGCACAGCGGGGGAGCAGCGGGCTGCCACAGCTCCGCGTTCAGCCGAGCTCCCGCCGCCCGCTCCCCCGAGTAGGGGGCTCCCTATCACGGGGTTCCTGGCGCCAGCAGACGGCCCAAGGCCCTGCCCCAGTCCCTCCGAGCGCCTGCCCTACGTCTCCCCCTCCCCGGCAGTAAGCGCTCCTCCCGCTGCCGCCGGGGAAAGCCCCGGGCCTCCCCTCCGCACGCCCCTCCCGCATCACCCGCCCGGCTGCGCGGCGGGGAAGAGAGGCCGCCGGAACCCGCAGCCCTATGCCGAGGTTCCGCCAAGCGCTCCCGCCTGGGCGCGGGCCCCGCGGCGCGTACCTTGGCGGAAGGCGGTCAGAGTCCTACCCCGGGCTCTCAGAAACGCGTCCCCCTCCGCCGCCATAGCTCCCGCCCGCCGTGCGGCCGCTGCCGAGAGCCTCCGCCTGGCCCCGGGCCGGCGAGGGGGCGGCACCGCCTCCGCCGGGGGCGGTGCCTGGGGGCGGGTGGGAGAAGCCCCGCCGGGGGCCGCGCTGGCAGCGCAGGGGGAGGCCGGTCTTAGCAAGGCGGTTGGCAGGGAGCGTGGTCGGCAGCTACGGAGGGAGCGGCTGCCCTGGGAAAGAGGCGGGAGCACGGCCCCGGGATGGGGGAAGGGGGCGCTGCGGGGTGGCTCCCCGGCGCCGCCATGTTCGGGAGGCGGCGGGGGCCGGTGGGGGCGGCGCGGCGACATGGCGGCCGCGGGGGGGAGGGGGCATGCGGTGTCTCCGAGGGAGCGCGCAGTCCCTGGGAGTGGAACCTACCCCAACGATGCGCTGGCTTTTAAATGAATAATGATTTTAAAAAGTAATAGATTTCCTTAATTTTCAACTTTTTTCTAACCTGTAAACTGAAGTAAACCGATGTAATCCAAAAGCAATGACAGTCTTCCTCTGTACCTTGAAGGGATGTTTTCCAGGTCAGATTTCCTCTTAGCGTTAATTGCACTCACAAAGTTAGACATTGCCACCAACTGCTCTTTGAAAAAGAAAAAAAAGTTACATGAAAAAAGCAAAGGCACCGTGTCTCTCTGCCCCCACCGCCTGCCCTCACTGACGCCAGCCTGGGCGCCTCTGGCCTGGCCCGACCTTGCCCATGGGTGCGGGTAGCATGGTGGGCAGCTACCATGGCCCACGCAGCTTCCATTTTTCTCAGCATCAGGCTATGCAATCAGGTAATAACTGAAATATATGGGTAGCCCTTGCAAAGCAATGTTTTCTTAATCTTTTCTGGACTGGAATCCCTTTTTGACCTGGCAATACAGGAAGGATAATATGGTTGTGATTTTCTGGTCAAACAGCCGGGACCCCGTTATTCTGCACCATGTGACATGCAGAGTTCTGAGTTTGTCCTGTGAAATCTGTAGCAAAACACTAGATAAGGTTCCTATTACCAACTAAAATGCATTCCTATGGCTGGATTATTTTTCCATCTGTAAAATGGGGGTATTATTATCCACAAATGAAAACAGTTTCATTCCTGCTTGTAAACTGCTTGATGATCATTAGATGGAAAGTGCTAGAGGAAGTCTTTTTTATTAAGTCATTTTTGTCAATGCCCCTCTTTATGAGGCAGCATTTGGTACATTAAGCAAGTAAATACTGAAGTGTATGTTTGACTCTCAGGTGCAGCCTATCTAAATATCCTGGTGATCATGGTCTAATGCTGGAACCGCTCATGCTAATCTAAGAGCAATTGGCTGAATGATCCAAAGAGATTTTTGACCTTTTCTGTTTCTTTTCCATTTTCTTCTCATCTGCTTAATAAGGCTGAGCAGTCATATATCAGAATATATGACTGCTGCATGACTTCAACGAAACTCAGGATGAATTTTGCAAGTAAAATACCATCAAGATCAGGCCAAAAAGAGCAGAGAGGACATCACTGTTTTGGCAAGACAGCAAACCATAGTTTTGCAGCACAAGGACGTGAGCTTGTGATCAGCACAATGAGTTACCTTTGTCTTAACCTAGATGCATTGCTAAAGGCAACTATTTTTCTTAAGTCGAGGTGTGTATGTCTGAAAGACTGAATCAGACCTGGCAGAGATGTGGATTCTAAGATCTTCTAGATTAATCTAAATCTCTGTAATTTCACAGCTCTTTTTCCTAGGCATGTGTAGGGGGCTCTCTTCTACGAAATTCTGTTGTCAGTACTGTATTTGAGCTCTTTGCAGGATGGGTCAAGGATGAGCCTCAGGATGCTCAGCTCTTTCTAGGTGATGAGTATGGTAAGTATGCAGCATGCCTACATTGCCGCCTCTTCAAATGGAATCCTCTGATACTACATCAGCTTGAGTATTGTCTACTGTAATGAGGATGCCACAAGAAATTTCCATTTTGTAATATAAACACATTTTCTTGTGATTTTGCAGCCTGAATGCAGAAGTGTTTTCACCTGCAGAAATAAAGGAGCATTTGCATATAAACGTGAGAACTGAGGATGGGGAGTGTGTGTGCAGGAGGGGGATTTCTGCTCTCTCCTGCTTCCTTTACTCTGCCAAATTTGAAGTATGCATTTTTGAAGCCAAGATCAGGGACCAAATGCTATACAGCTAAACTCATTTTACTATGACTAAATCGTTTAAAGTTACTACTGATCCATGTTAGTTTAATTATAGATTTTCATGGACTTATTCCAGATGAGGCCTAGATAAAGCAGCAGAATTTTGTCATAGGACTTGATTTGTTATACAAAGTGTCATGAATATAATGACACTGAATAAATAATTTACAGTACCACGTGTCTGGTCTTATTTATAGACTATAAATTGAGAATAATTTTACTCATTTTAAAAAGTTAGTGTGAGCAGACCGAGGAGAATATACCATTCTGAAAAGCATGCAGTATATTGAAAATAAGATGGATAAAAAGTGAGAAATGGAGGCATTGAAGAGGAAATGCTTATATAAGGTTTAGCTTAGTAATGACTGTGATTAGAATACTGCAGATCTGAGGAGTCCAGATCTTCTAAGACTTATTCTAGTACGCACTAGATCATGCTGCCAATCCTTACAGTTCTTAACTTGGAAGTTCTGAAAAATCCAGTAGCAGACAGTCTATTTCTTACTGCAATTTAAAGCATGATTGTATGCACTTTGAGAGACCTAGATAAAGTACTAATAAAACAAGTAAGTAATTCTAAAATTTACTATCTCTGATGAGCAATTCATATAAAGAGCAAAACAGTCAAAGCAGTGCTTGAAGGAGGGAATCCTTTCTCTATTCTCAGCAAATGGCAGGAAGACAACAAATTGCAAAAACGGAAGAATACAAAAGGTGAAAAGGACAGAACAGGGTTGGTCTAGACATTGGATTTAAAACTACAAAGCACAGACAGATATGCAGATTTGAATCTGAACTATTTTAATCTTATACATAGAATAGAATGACAATCTGCCATCTGGAATTCAGGGAATCCAATGAAGGCTGGAGGTGTAAACAACACACACAGGATTATCAACATCTGTTTTCAGTGCGTGCTGATATATGAGAGTCCTTGAGGGATAAGTTAGAGAAAATAATGGGAATTAATAAAACCTGATGATATAAAAAGGATCACGTAATTGTATTTGTTTAGAGACAATATGGACTTACACTTGCTGAAAATAAATAATGCATACCATGTATCAAGTTTGTTTTCTATTAATCTCTTCTTCCAGCTCCCATAAATCCTGTAACAGGACAGCATTCCGAGGAGATGTAACATTTTGGAAGGTTTGGCATATGATACCCCTCCTATTCTTCTCCCCAGAACAGCTAATGGATAAAAATTAGTAAGTTTTGAAAACTTACAGTAGTATCTCGTATTATCCCACTCTGTCTCTATCTCTCGTTCCATTGCTGAAAAAGACTCCAGGCTGACTATGCCAGTATAAATAAATAGAGCAATCTGAGCCTAAAACATTACAGAATATGATAAAACTTAAGGTCTGCTCCTTTGACATTCTATACGAACATAAATGAATTACTACACTAAAGAGTCCTTATCAAGGTAAAAAAA
The DNA here is from genome assembly GCA_009819775.1 of Phoenicopterus ruber ruber. Lineage (NCBI taxonomy): Eukaryota > Metazoa > Chordata > Aves > Phoenicopteriformes > Phoenicopteridae > Phoenicopterus > Phoenicopterus ruber. Next base: position 8,419,176 of record CM020229.1, on the reverse strand, counting down.
AGGTCCTGGTTATATTTGGCCTTGATACCACATGGCTTTCCATTTTCAAAGGGCCCACACAACAATATAAAAGGTATTAAAAATGTTTTGCACAAACCAACTTAAAAAGATTGGTTGACCAGGACCAATATTTTGTTGCTAGGAAGGGAACAATGATGACATTGATTATTTCCACAGTTAAGAATCCACAATGTAATTGATTTTTATCTGACTCATTTAGTGTGGGCAGGCTCCATTTGTTCAAGAAACCTGTAACATATTCCTTGAATCACTGTAACTATGAGAGAGATAAAAGTTGATGTAATGAGTTAAACACACTATTTAACTCAATTTGTTTTGCACACTGAATTCCCATTTCTGACACAGATACAGGTTCTATCTAGATCTACTGGTCGTTTTTGTAAGATGTCTCATTCATTTTGTGTGCTGCCAAATAGTCAAGAGTTCTACTTTATTCAGGGTGCCCCTGATTTTGGATTTCCCTATTCTGAGATTTCATTTTCAGGTACACTGAGTACTTGCACCTTTCATTGAGTAATTGAGACCTAGGCCGCCAGAAAATTCAAAAAAGTCATGACCAGCAATGACTCTAGTGAATGAGAGAGCTACCCTAGAAGCAGTTCTTTGATCTGGTGCATATTTTTGACACATTAGGTGTCTAGTCCTAAAGAGCCATGGATGTTTGTGTCTGTCATGGTTTAACCCCAGCCGGCAACTAAGCTACACACAGCCGCTCACTCACTCCTCCCTGGTGGGATGGGGGAGAGAATCGGAAGAGTAAAAGTGAGAAAACTCATGGGTTGAGATAAAAACAGTTTAATAGGGAAAGCAAAAGCCGTGCACGCAAGCAAAGCAAAACAAGGAATTCATTCACTCCTTCCCATCGGCAGGCAGGTGTTCAGCCATCTCCAGGAAAGCAGGGCTCCATCACGCATAACGGTTACTTGGGAAGACAAAATGTCATCACTCTGAATGTCCCCCCCCTTCCTTCTTCTTCCCCCAGCTTTATATGCTGAGCATGATGTCATATGGTATGGAATGTCCCTGTGGTCAGTTGGGGTCAGCTGTCCCAGCTGTGTCCCCTCCCAGCTTCTTGTGCCCCCCCAGCCCACTCGCTGGTGGGGTGGGGTGAGAAGCAGAAAATGCCTTGACTCTGTGTAAGTGCTGCTCAGCAATAATGAAAACATCCCTGTGTTATCAACACTGTTTTCAGCACAAATCCAAAACACAGCCCCATACTAGCTACTATGAAGAAAATTAGCTCCATCCAGGCCGAAACCAGGACAGTGTCATGAGTTTGTATTGAAACTGCTAAACACAGAAAACATGCATAGGAGTCCAGCAGGGCTAGAGCTAAGTGAAAAAAATCAAGGCTTTAAGTGAAGTACCCACTTCCAAAATTATGCAGAAAATTTGTGATTGACTGCCACCTCATCCTGAACTATCTAAGAACTTTCTGACTTAAATGTTCTCTATACATGTTGAGTTCTGTGTAGGTGCATATCCAGAATTATTCCAGTCAGAATTGGACAGCAATTACCTGCTATCTAAAGTTTATAATTCCTGCTGCTCATTAAGACCTGTCCAGTCACAAATGGAGGGGAATTAGGCATATAAATAGATTTGAAGAAACTATTCAGTGTATATATATACACGCATATATATTTGTGTGCTTTTAGAGTACTCCAGGCTTCAGGTATATAGTATTGGACTTGGTCTAAAAAGAAAATCTAGATTTAAGAGCATTTAATTCACATGTATATCTAAAATTTGGACTTTTCTTATTTTTAAACAAACATATTTTTCATTAATGTACAAGCAAAAGCAGCAATCTGGCAGAAGAAGCAGTATTTAGTTTATGCATCTGTATGCATGACTCTCAGACTCCTTTCTCCTTCTTTGCTGATAAATGACATTTTATTAGAAAAAAATAAAACCCCAGATGATCATTAACCGCAGTTGCTATTTCTGCCAAAAAAATCAAAGAAGCAGCAATCCTTCAAGTATTAAAATTCAATAAACAATCAGAGCACTTAGATGTTTTTTCAACTAGGCATATAACAAGGACATTCTTCTTTTACTGTTACATTGGTTAACTCAAAATCCATTGCAAATATACTGGGCAAATCCCTTTGTTTCCTTGCTCAAAGCAGAAAATTATTTTTCAGATTAGAAAAACTCATTTTTACATTACAGGTGACATGCAAACAATTTGGGTTTTTTGAAAAAATGATACTTCCTTTTTCTTCCTTTCTTGTATATAGAGAATTCATCCTCTTTCATAAAAGGGGAGATTTCTTTTTTTTTGGTCACCTAAATTTTAGCAGGCAGGCTCTTTGCAGATCACTTGTTTAACCAAATATAATTTTGAAAAGCACCTGTACATCACCATTCTGACAGGATATAACAAACTGGACATAAAGAAACAACCACATCAGATTACTCTGAGAAAAAAAATAGTGATAAAAAAAAAATCTGTGAAAGAGGAACCATTGTCATACTACTTTGCGAAGTTGTAGCTTCTGCTACAGAGTGAGGTTTGACACCACAGAACTGCCCTCTGTATAAGTGGAAACTGTAATTATACATCAATTAGGCAAGTAAACCCTCTTGTTGATTGGCCTTCATGGGTCCCAGACTACCACTACTTTCCCCTCAAAACACAGCCTTACCAATAGATTGCCATCAGCAGTTGAGAGAATCTTTGCTGCCTTGGAGAATGATTTATGTCCCCTAAAACCTTCATAGTACTGTTTTACACATTAGTATTCACTCATGTTGTGTGCCACATTTTGCATGTGAAATAGATCTTAAAATTGCCTTTGTCATCTGTGATGTCACTAACATAGCAGTCACTGAACTTCCTGAAACAGGGTGACTATGAAGGATGTATCTATTTTGCCACAGATTTCTGTAAAACAAAATGTTTTTCAGTAATTAAAGCTGGAGATGAACAAAGAAGGTGCTCCGGGAAAACCACAGATTAATTTAAGCATAAATGACGCATTTAAGTTTTTTTTCCACCCAAGTAATGACTGAAGAAAATGAGTTCAGAGACTGATGAAGGATGCTGAATAAGTAATTATTGCTATTACAAACCTCTTAGTTTAATTTGTAGGAAATATGATTTGAAAATTAAATAGTACTTGATTTTTAAGGTTTCAGTGTGGACTCTCTTTCAGCTGTGTCTAGCGCTCTTGTTTCTCAGAATTTCAAGGACCTTTCCTTTTCCATTAACGATAGTATTAGATAACCAGAAGGATCCATTTTTCAACAGTATTATCTCAGCAATAAATTATATTTTCCACTTCTCTCAGGTTCCTGGTCTAAAGATGTTTTACAGGCCTTGGGTAAAAAGAGATAAAGATCAAATCTGGACACAGGTAGAGGCACACAGAGGCTGATTTATGAGTGAAGACATAACATGCACCACAAAGCTTCTACTTTCAAAATTAATAATAGATGAGGACAAGACTGCATGCCCTACAAGGCAAAAGTAATCCACCTGTTTTGTACTAGCCCTTCCCTTCAACTACTCTCCTCCTTCACTGTGTTTGGGATGATTTTTTTCAGATTTCTTCCAGTTGTACTTATTCATAACAACTAAGTCAATGACAGCAAATGCTGTGTGTATTCCCATAGTTGTGGTCTTTTATTTTTTTAACCCTCCAATATTTTTCAAATCTCTGTTACAAATGTAACAGAGTCTAATGTCCAAATATAAAAAAGCAGACTTTAATTGATGATAGAAAAGTGTCTTTCCCGCTCTTTGAATTTCATCTGGTTTTAAAACAATGGAGAACTAAAATTTTATTTGTGGAAATATTGCTTGGTCTTATTGATACATTCCTACATTTGCTGAAGGATGATCACAATAAAGATATGTCCCCTGTTCAGCAGGCAAAATAAAGAAATTAACTAAAGTGCCTCTTCTCCAGATGACTTGGAACCATTAAAGATAATTTTGATGTTTGCCAGTTGGTTGCAGGCATATGCAGTAGAGAACGAGAAAAGTGCTACATTGAATGCTTAGCAAATTTACTCTGTGGCAAATTTACCCAGTGACCTTGCAAAATGAACTTCTCCATCCATTTTTGCTTCAGACACTGTAGCTTTAAAATCAAGAAAGACCCTACTACTAGGAAGCCTAATCAGGCTTGTTCAACAAGCATGGTGGAGTCATTGAATGCTGTTGTTCAAGAGTGGGTCAGAGTGGGAAAATTACTTATTGCCAATCCAAAGAAGTAGAGAGACTGAAGGCCATTTGTCTATAGGGGTGCACTCAGCAAGCAGGGATGTAATGAACCATCTTTAACCATGGCGTATTGGTGACACCCATTTGACAACAGACAGTCTGGCTACAAACCTATGGTCTTGAACTTATGCAATGGTCTTACTTTATAGACTAAGCTACTGGAATGAATGATAAAACAGGAACATCCTAAAAATAGTGAAGCACGATTAACATTTTTGTTGAACACAGTGGGATGGATTCATCAACCATAACAATTTTTTGAATAATTAACTGTGCTGAATTTTTCATTAAAAAGCACAACATTCATACGGTGTAATTATTACAGTGCGAAACACGTTTGCATTAGAACAAGATAACTTTGTCATAGGGTAGGTAAATTCATAGTGTCAGGAAATGTTCTCCTCCCCAGGTTCTAGGAATTATGTGCCTAACATTCTCTTGCAGCACACAGTACAAGCTACTATTAATAATATATCTATAGCTGAACATAAGGTATGGAGGGAGTATTTAAAATGTTTAATTATTCAAATGAAGGAATTAATTGACTGTGCCTTTTTTGCAGTTCCACAATATTTCTAAACATTAGAAGAGCTCAGCATGCTAGGAAGAATATAATAAGTGCCTAGGAGGAAATAAAAACTAAAATAAGTGGAACCTGAAAACTTTCCTAATAACTGAAGCTATGGCATATGCACTGTATATGCTGTCATTTGGAGTTACATGCATAAATCAAGACCATGATATGTTCGTATGTATTTGGGCTCCTGAATGGAAAGAAATCAGATAAGAAAAATATGAGCTTATCGTTCTTAGTAGAGTGTAGGCTGGTGGTGTTTGCACCTTAACAACCTAGCCAAGGCTCTTGCAGAGATGGTAAGATTGCCAGTTTGTGTTGGTATTTACCAATTAACTTTAATATCAAGAAAATATGAATTTACTTTTACTGTCTTTTAATTAAATCTGTAGCACATGTGAATTCACAGTAAGATGGGTGGTTATGCATGTGTCTCTTCCCTAGAAATCTTTTTTATGTTAGTATCTTGGCATGAATGGAAGAAATCTCTTTAGGGAAAAGGTACATCTCATTCAGCTCCTTATAAATGAAGTACAAGGCTTTGATCTTTGGTGTTTAGGCTTAGACTTTTAAGGGGTGTCTCCTTACTCCTATTTCACGATGAGTTGCGTAACTCAAAATGTTTTCAGAGAGTGCAGTGACCTTCTGAGTTGCAGATGCCATAGGAATTATATTGTACTCCAGTGAAAACCTTGAAGAAAGGCCTTGAATGTGAACAAGTAATCACTGATTGGAGAGCCAGTGGAGTATATCTAGTGTTGGTGTAGTACTCATACTTGTCTTACCACTTCAGTTTTGAAGAGCAAAGTGAAGTCCCAATGATTCGCATTTAGGCTTTCCGTAAAAACTGTAAGCAAGATGATACTCTGCTCACCAAAAAAACCCTCTTCTTTCTTTTTCTATCCTTCCTCATATTAATCTGAAGTATCTTCTTCATCTCTTATTAATGGTTTCTGTTAAGTAAACAAAACCAAAACAACAGAAAGAAACCAGGGATAAGTTGTTCTTATGCTGAGAAGGTGAAAGTAGGATTCAGAGTCCAGATTCCTGAATTGATTAGGAAGAGGCACCTGCTTGCTATCTTCTGCTAGCTGTTTAACCTCCATAGAAGAGCACTGGATGAGACAGACCTCTGTGATCACCATTTCATTGTTGGTTGTCATGTTTTCCACTCAGCATGCAGATTTCTAGGTTCGTCCTTCTGAGGCATCTAACCCTCTATATGTCCTATGGAGAGAGCTTATGTATCTGAGTCTGCATTTGAGATTCTTTGAAAGACAGGCATTATGGAAAAACAGTTTAAAGTCAGGCATTTGGAACAGAATAACTGGCTTTGGGGAAAAAGCGTATCTATGTATATACAATATAGATGCACACAAAACATGTATATAATATATAAAAAGTGTGATTGATGAATCTGATTCAGCGGGTGAAGATCTTGATGTACTATGCCTATTTGACATACAAAATATGATGCAATACTGTATCAACAAGCTGCACTTCACTACAATATTTACGTCTGTATATGACAAATTTCTTTTATTCCTGATTCCAAAATGATAGCACCTTTTTACCTTCATCAGTTCTCAAGCAATTCTAACCTAGTCTCATCTGCCACCATATTGTTTGATTATTTCTGCAAAAAGTATTAAAGAATTCTGAATTGGTGAGAATTTGCCAGTGCTGAACTTCTGGCAAAATAGCATTCATTATTATACTTCCAAGCTTACCTAGATGGGGATTGTCACATTCCTTGCTGGCATAGGCTAATGGGAAAGCAACTATTCTGTTTGCCTCCCTAGAAATCTTCAAGGCTAATTTGGCTCAAGAGAAGGTCAAACTTAACTGGAAACCAGGTTGATTTACATATTTATTTTCAGGCAAGCTATAGTCAAAGTTTAAATATTAATTTAAATGTAAAATGTATAGCCATATAAACAAGTTAGTTATGCAAGTCAGCATATTTTCATTCACCTAGCAAGAAGGAGAAGAAATCTGTGCAGAGAATCAGCAGAAAGACTGTGCATAACTTCTGTCTGCCCCAAGACCCCTTTTGAGAATTTATTTGGGACTGAACTGACTGTTTGTATAAGACTAAATTTCTCTCCCAGTGCAGGTTTTGTAAGCCAGTATTGCTAAACTGTAGTAGGGATCCTCCCACTGTGCATTTTAAGACATTGAGAGATCTGTACATGGTCTGTTCAGGCACTTGATATGCTACAATACGTGAAGTTCATCTACCATAAATAAGGATGGGAAGCTTGTCTAGGAACAGGCTGGGAAGCCCTGACCTGAAGCAGCATCTGTTACCTTGCTGTCAGCCAGAAATAATGATATCATAAACAGACTGGTACTAGAATTTCCAGTCTTTCCTCTTGGCTTCCAAAACCAGAAGAAATCTGTGTAGTTCTGGTGTTGCACTCTATTTTTCCCCTTCAGCTCCTCATTGGGCAAACAGGCACCCTTTGTCTTAATAAAAAGAGTGATCAATTTTTTACTAACAACCAGCAGAGAATACTTGCTTTTAAGGCTTCCGCCAGGTTTGCTTAATTGGACTCTTTGGATGAAAAAAGCTAGCATAAGGCTACGCTAGTAGTCTCAAAGCTCTGTTTTTCACACTTTAGCACTAATTCGCTTCTGGATAAACTTTGGTTAATTAGATTTCTGCAACTCAAGCAAATAAAGAGCAAAATTAACCCTGGCTGAAAGGAGTCCTGGTCCCATTTAGATCCATTAGAATTTCATCTACTAATATTCTCCCAGTACTTACTACTTCATGCAGCTTTTGAAGTAGAATTGTTTTGGAAGCATCCAGGTATGTACACAGATAAAGTATTTCAGTAGCTAAAATCTGTTCAAAATTAATTTTTCAATGAAAAATGTTTTATGCTTAACTCCTAATATACTGAATAACAGATTTATAAACCTTGGAGACGGGCATCGTGTTTCCCCGCAACAGCAGTTCTTCCACTTACTCCTGAGAATACCTTGTTCTACTTCTGCAGGTGAAAGATTAGCACCTTGTCCATACACACTCAGACTTTGACTTACAATGATGCTTTCAGCAAGGACACAGAATAGTATGAAGTGCAATGGCATTCTTGTACAATGCAGCTGTTAAGAATTTGGAAATATAAAATAGCAGTGTGTACTATTTGAAACTTAGAGTTGAGTAAGTATCTTGAGAAAGGTTTTGTGAACCAATGAGATTTCTATTATTTTTCACACTTTTCCTTTCCTGAAGAAAAGAGAATTGCAATACTTCTAGGTTCTTACATAGCCTAGTCTAGCAAGTATTTATCTCATCTTCTAGATAAAAAAACCCCAAACCACCAACAACAAAACCAAAACACTAAAACCCCAAAAACCTCATCCTTGTATAAATCCTATGTAAACAGAAAAAGTGCAAGGTAGAAGTTAACTTAGAAGACTTTCGGTTTGAGCTTCTGAACAATAAATCTCACCTGAACAAACATAATAATCCCATTCTGGGTAAAACTTCCCTAAGATGACTGAGCTGACAGATAGGTATATAAAATATTTTTTTGCCAAGAAGAACTCACATTTATTTATTTATCAGCCAGGGGTTTAGAGGAGTTTTTTATCAAGAGAATAATATACCATATGGGGGTAATTTCTGAAAAATGATGCACCTCTCTCATACAGTCTAAACTAAATCAAAGTGAAGAGAGCATTTTGCGGTTTCTGCAAGTGAATTCGTAAAGACCAACAAGACTCAATAGATTTTTACGACAAAATCATAAACTTGTTGTGGTGAGCACCATGATGTGTGGGGGAGGAGGGAGAAGTGCCAGCTGGATCCATCATCTATCTTGGCAATTATAGTGTGTTCATCACCATGGTATCAGAACACCTTTACAAGCTCTAAGAGTAATCACAGTAAAGGATCTCTAGTTTCTCTTCGTGTCCTAGGAGGGATGGCTTTGTTATTATTATTATTGTGGAACAGGTAGGTGAAAATAAGGGATTTTACATTTTATTCTTAAGGAGATGAGATTTGTAATTGTTCAAATATCACCAGGGAATGAATTCCACAGCTGTATGTCAGCTGCCAAGAAAATTTTATCTGTTCACGGTACAGAGATGATTCTTCTCTTGTCCCAGAGGAATGCAACTGTAGTGAAAGGTCATGAAGTCAGCAAGAAGTAGCCTTCATCCTCTTACACTGTCACGGCACAGAAAAGTTGCTTAGGATGGATGTAGACAGGAAGGTAGAAACAAGGATTGTTCAATACACTGCTGATTTTTATTGGCTTCCCTAGCAGTGCGGGCAGCTTCCCTCAGCATATGTGCTAGAATGCTGTCCTTATCACTCTGCCAGCAGACCAAGCCTCCCTTGGGCTTCACTGTACTGATGGACGTAGAGACCAGAGCTCTGAATGCATTTTAAGCAATATATAGCTATCTGCACTGGAGCTTCAAGGTGCACTGTATGCAAAAATATTATTTCCTTAAATATTTCTACATTCTCTCATATAATAGGCATCAGAATGTGGCCCTTATCTTTGTTATTTTTGCCTTTAACTTTTTCTGTATGTTTTCTTCTGTATCCTTTAAGGTAAAATTTTGGTTTTGCTTTCATTATGAATAACACTAGCAGCATAAAATGACCCCATTGAAACAAATGGAATTTTATGTCCTATAAAGAACATCTCAATGAGAATAAACTTATTAAATCTTGATCCTTAAGAGTGGAATATTCACTCCATTGAATTTAATGGTAATATGCCTGTTAACACTAATGAGTCAAGACTTTGTCCTTTGCATACAGCTGTCAATAAGTAATTAATGATAACCACCAGACCTAATACTAAAAAAATCCTTTGCAATGAGATGAAAAGATTGAAAACTGGACCCAGGTTCAGGCTTTGCATGGAAGATCTATTTCTGATCTTGCTGTGCAAGTGGTTTTTTTAACTTGAGCTAAACATTATGACAGAAACAAGTGAGATAATTGGGTATTATGAGATATCTGCTCTTTTTCACTTATGGTCATTTTATGTGTTGAAATACTTGCATTGTTTATGTAGGAAAGCGATCCTATTGTTCAGCCATCTAAATTATCTGTTTCTTCATCATATTATCAAGGCTCACTTCAACTGTTCTAGTTTGCATAGAAATTACAAGCAATTTCCTCTTTAATTTTGTTATTTTTTCTTTTTAAAGAAGAACAATCACTATATTCACAGGGAGAATTTGTTAAACTGGAAAATCATATTTAAGACTTCAAGGTGTATATAAATTACAAAATTGACTTTAAAGAGGCCACCTTTCTGTCAGGTGCGTGGGCGTGAATGACAGACTAATTCCCCCCCACACACAAGAAAATTGTGAGTTGTCCTTTTACCAAGTATTCAGTTACAACTGGCCCTATATATATATATATATATTATTTCCATATTATACAGAAGTATTCCTTTTGCAGCTTCTTTACATTTTACTCCAATGTTATTTGCCTATATAAATATACAGACCAAATAATCCATTCTGAAAACTGTACTCTCAGGTGCCAGCGTTTTGTATTAAAAATGCGGTTAACCTTACTGTACTCTGCAATAATCTCCTATATATGTGTTAGGGAGCAGACATCCTAAATACGTTATTAACATTAGATTATATATAGCAGGTTAGAGATAATCTGCTGATTTAAGTAAACACTACAACAAAAAGATGCCACTAATCTGCTGGCAGCATCTTTTTGTACCACTTCTCTCAAGACTCCCTAATGTGCATTTCACATTACAGTTAAAATCCTTTCATTTGTCCTATTATTTATCCAGCTGTGGGATCACTGCACTTTCACAATAATAAAAAAACTCTAGGCAAATATACGTTACAAAACCACAAGAAAAAAAAAAAGAATGATTATCAAAAATGTTCTGCTACACATTAATTACTTTAAGCGTTTACTTTGCAGTTTACTATTGACATGATGCAAAGAGGCAAGGAGACTGGATTGATGCCTTTTCGTTCAAGATAGGTATAACAGAATACTTAGATAGATGTTCTAGATAGATATTCTAAATACGTAGGTACAACAGAATTGCACTGTGCTGAGAAATATCAATGATGAATCCTGTTAACATTATCAGAATGCTCTCTAGAAAAAAAAAACATAAGAAATGGCATTTACTTTTCCACTTTGAGATCTTCATGGTTTTTTAACCCATCTGTCAGTATACCTGGTTGATAGATTACTTCTTCTCACTGGCTATCATGCTAGAGGACAGAGAAGCAAATCCCTTTGGAGCCAGCTTTAGTACTGCTCGTTACATTGGCTGTCAAGTGGCATCAAGAAGGGACAGTTGTTACCATCTGCCTAAAAGCGTGGTCTGGAACCTGTGTATGTGTTTGTTCACGTCAAGAGTTTTCCAACATATGTGCCTAAATTTAGTCTCTGAATTCATTAGTGGGCTTTCAAATATGTGACCCGGTTTTCAGAAGTACTGACCACTCAGACATCTGGTGATTTCAGTCTAAGCTGTGATTATTCAGCATCTCTTGAACAAAATCACCCAGCGCAGTTTCCATTTTAAATCAGTGGAAAGACAGTTGTTGAATTTAGTAGATACTGAGTTGGCCTGTGGATATTTAACCTTTAGCAAACCACATTTGACACTCTTTGCCAGGCATGGTAATCACATAAGTGAATCTGATAGCCACATGAAAACTGTAATGTCATATAGTCAAAAATGTATCACAGAACTCAGACCATTATTACTTTCTCTGTACCTCTTATTTCATCTGTCTTGTGACTTACCATTTTAAAATCCTGAGCATCTTTAAACAGCATCCTTTAAAAATGGAACTGTCAGAGAAATTTTCTTCTTCATAAATCTGAAAGTTCCTACATCTACATATTATTACTATATGTAAGACACAAAATACATCAAGCCTCGGATGGGCATGTTGTGACAATGATATGGAGAGACATCATTAAAGCCTATTATCAGGGAAGCACACTAAAAAGGTCTAATGTTCAGTAAGAACTTTTGATTTTGGTTGCCTGACAGTACATTTTGGAAGACATGCAAAATATATAGTGGCTAAAATCTTTTGTTAGTTAATTAATACAGCAACTTTACATTTCTGTGAAGAGCAAGTTCTTCGCTTCTGAGGTTTACAGCTCACTTCTATAGCCCTTGAGGGTTAATAGTGCTAAAACTGACAGACTATAACTGACTCACTAATTTGACTTCTTCCTGTTCTGGCTTCCACCCATGGATGTTCCAGGCCTGGAGAATGCGCATTCTAGACTAAAACTTGTCTACCTCTTAGTCGCAGTTGCTGAGGAGTTTTTAGAAGAGGTATTGGTTAGATCAGCTCCTCAGCTGTTCTAACATACGCCAGAGTCAGACAGCAGAGGATTAGAAAATTTTCTCTGCTATGTGTCCTCTTCTATGTCTAAGCACAGCTTCTCTATGCTCAGTCACAGTATACAGCCTATTATACTGACTTTAACCTTGAAAATTTTTAATGCTATTTTAGGTCTGTTTAGAAAGGCTTTCTCTCTGCCTTGAAAAGTTGAACTCATGGGAACAAAGGTGGTTGGGTTTTCAGTTGGAAGAATACAAAAGCGGTTCCAAATTTTTTGATCCTCTGTAGCCTTTCTTTTCTTTTTTGTTAACAAGACAAAGATTTTGTTGGCATGAGTTTGGAATGATCTGCAGAGCCTTCTTTGCCAGTTACAGTAATCCTCAGACACCTGGCCAATCACTCCAGATCTAAATTCCACGGCAGTCTAGTTTATAACAAGCAGAAACATACCTTGTTCACAGGTACTTGCAATACTGCTACACTTCAATAGTAACATCAGTTTTGCCAGAGAGAGAAACTGACTGGCAGTTTTCCTCGTTCAGAATCAGAGGAATAGCTGTGCAACAGGCAAACCTGAGGGCACAACTCATTTTTCAGCTATACTGCTGAAAGCCGCTTTAGACATTTTGGCACTTTTTCCCCACTGCTGTATACTGAAGATGTTTTCAGTATACGTGTGTTTCCTCTTGTATATTTGCAAGTACTCCATTTACCTTCTAAACTTACCTGAATTTTTCTGAATTTCCTTTGAATTAAACCGAAGCTACAAGAACTCTCAGGATTTCATTAAGTCCACTCCAAATGTGAATGCTGTTACTGCCTGCCTCAACCTCAACCCATGCAATTACTACAGTTTTGGTTTTACAAGAAGACTGAAGAGAAAAAAATTAGGTGATAAAGGTAATTTCTACATTGTAGAATTGCAATAAATTATCTTCCTCCTCAGTGAGCCATGAAAACAAGTCTCTCATGCTTCTGCATTCATGAAGCACCTCCTGGCTCATTAAGATCTCTTTATGATGATCCCTTTGCTATGTGCAAAGTGTATTTTTTTCAGATTTGATGACAATACCGAAAAAATCCTCAATGTTTGTAAGATGTTCTAGTTAAAGTTGCTATGAATTCATGAAATTATAAGAACAAGCTCATTCTGTCCCAGTCTGTATGTGCATCTTTTTTAATGAAAAGAGAAAGGTTAGTTTAAAAGATGTGTGCTCAATAATTATAAAAAGAGAAGTATATTTAGTGTCAACACACTGCAGGCTGGGATTTCACACACTGCTGCACTGATATGATACTAATGATTTGGGTTATTGCGTAAAAAGAACAAAGGCTTATGAAGTGTTAGCTGTGTAACTAAAAGAAAGGTTTAGAACCAATTGCGTTTTAACCATCCAGCAAGCCTAATACCAATGGGAAAGCATACTCCTCATAGAGGAATGACAAAACTTAGCAGAAGCAAATGGGGCTGTCTGATGTATGCTGATTCAAGTTCAAAACAAACTTCTGTGTTGTGTCATTCAGAGCTGATTACAATATTTGTAAATCATGGCACTGTTTTCAGTATCTATAAGCCTCATGTCACTTGTAGCCTCCTTGTTAAATACATTTTGCTTCTTCAACTCATGTCTGCTAAGGTATTTCTATCACGTCTCAAGCTACCTTATTGCTCCACAGCAGACATCTTCTAGCATTTAACTGTACTTTTAAAGACTAGTGATTGCAAACATGCTGCCAGTTGACTTGCTATAATAGAATCATCACCTCTTTTGTTTTCCAGCTGCAATACATTTTGTATCTATACATCCAAACATCCCATTACAGTATGAAATAACTATCAAGGAAACAGACTGACTGCTTCATTCCAGTTTCCACATGACATTTCTGATCACAAAATACCTTTCACATCAATAGTGCCTGAGATCAGGCCTGTCTAGCTGCTTTTTTGACAGATTTTCACAGCTCTGGAATGTCTGTTAATAATGATTGAGCTATATGGTATTTCTCGGGAATTAACGATTGGCTAGAAAGCTCCATTGACTCAGTGCTCAGCAAAGGACTATTCTCTCTAGCAAGTAATCAGTCCCTGGGAAATACTCAGAGGTTGCATCAACACTGTTATTATTAACAAAAATGAAAGATAGAATTTGGAACATGATAATTGCAATTGCTCTATATGTTCTAATTGTTCTATATTCTTCAGATTTATCGCCACCTCAACATTCAGGTTAACTCATGAACTTTCTCTCCTAATTTTACTCTTTTTCAAACTCTCTTATTTACATAAAAAAACCTGCAAGAATCAGTTCTAAGAGTATATACAATTAAACACAGACTTGAACATGTATAATGCACACATACATATATAAAGTATGAGTGTGTATGCATTTATATAACTTCCACTGAGACATAGCTCTGTATTTCTACAGGATTTACCAGGAAAAAAAGCGTCTGTTTTCTAGCTTAAAGTTGAACAACAAGCATTGCCATTGATCCGCATGTGAAAGTCTCAGTGAAAATAAGTGAAAGAAATTAGAGGAAAATATAATAGGAATACTTAATTTTATGTAAGGTCTGTACCTAAAATTAAGTATTTCATTTAACTAAATGGATATGCGCTTGAGTAAAGACAACTCTGTAGGTTCTAGCTGAAACATTCATCTTCTCAATTGTTTCAGAGGCAAAATACATTCCTTATGGGATAAAACTGTAGAAAAGTAGGTAACTATTACTTACCTTAAAGCAAGGTCAAAAAGAGGAGTCCTGAAAGTGGAAGGCGATGGTGCTAAACTGGGAAATCTTTCGTGTTTCTCAACTTGGTAAAAACAACTGAAATAAATTAGAAGTTTATTGACTGACTTCATTGAGAAAAGCTTTATAAAATCACATAATGACCCAAGATGTACCTCAGTACTGTGTGTAATACCCACTTCTCTCAACTAGTTTTCTTGTTTCCGTTATTATACTTAATGGTTTTGTATTTTGATCATGCAGGTGTTCTTACAACTATGTGCTATGAAGCCATTAAAACACACTGCCACAGGTCTAGTAAGAAGGGTTCTTGCCCTAGTCTAGAACAACTCTAGTTCATTATTAGAACTCTAAGACATAGTACAGCTATAACAACTTCACTACTGATATGAATAACAGGCACAGAGAGCATAACAACTAGAGTAACTTATTAAGATAACATGATTTGTGGGTTCTGGGTTCTATGGGTCTGATCCAAAGTCTTATGATGCTATAGGAAACATATTTTTCAAGGAGCTTTAACCACCCTCCTGTTTTCCCCAGTTCTGGGCTCTTGTTTGAAGCACATGCCAATCAGGGTCAGATTCTGATTGCGTGGGCCTGAATCCCACAAATGTTAGATTCTAGCCTAAATCCTTTGGGCTTTTTCGCTATAGCAGAATTCCTAAAGAAAACCCCAGGAACTTGGCCAAACAAGAAACTTGTATCATAGTTAGTCAGGATTAATAGCCCATAAAATAAATCATTTCTGATGTTATTATTTCTACACGTGTATAGCACTAATCATGCAAAATATTTAAGCAGCTTTTTAGCAGTCAGATCAACAGGGAACCTTGCATAATCTTAAGCGCCTGACAGGACTGGACCTTAAATGTCTCTAGATGCAATAATAAGTATGGAACAGATTCATTTTGTGCAGTATTTTCAGCACAAACTGCATCACAAAGTGTTAAATAATAAATAATAGCAGAGAGAAGTATACACAAGGGAGGAATGATATGATTTCAGAGGAGACTTGAAAGGGGATGTTGATGAGGTGGAGGTTTTAAGAATTAAATATTAAAAACCAAAAAGGCTGGTTTTGGCTGGGACTGATTGTTTTTCTCTGCTGAGAAATAAAGGGGCTTTTTAACCTACCTCCCGGACAAGTATGCAAGGCTTACTGTCAAAGTGTTCACTGGAATCATCACTGTACTTCAAGTCTATTTTTCAGAGAAGGCAAAGGATCGCCATTAGCTAACTACAGCCCTCTCCGATTCCAAAGGTCTGCTTTGTCCTCTGCCTCACCTTTCTGTTTATTTACCGCTTAACAACTCCACGCGGAGTTGGCCGAAGTTCCTGAAGTGCGGCAGCAATATAGCCCCCTGGCAGCGGCGGCGGGAGGGGAGCGGGGCCGCGCCGTTGCAGAGCGCCAGCCCGCCAGCCCCTCCTCCCCACGGACAACAGCAGCCGCAAGGCCGCAGCGAGGCCACCACAGACGTGCCCCCGAGGAAGAGGGAAGCTGCTCTAAGCACCAGCCCACACTGTTAAATCACGCCATAATGGGCTTATTTCCTACATTTGGTGGCAGCATAGTATTCAGGATAATATTATGGCTACTTGCGCAGGTTACTGCCAAACCAAAAGACGGACATGAGAGAGTTAAATAACAGGGATGGAGAGTGAATCACTAAAAAGTCTTTCCCAGAGTCAGTTCTCTGTTTGGGGGAAGTTATTTTAATTCTGTGTCTCGCAAACAACCCGCAGCCTCACTGTGTCCTCTGGAGCCAGCCTGACTGACATCACAACAAGATTTTAAAATAAACGATGTGCAGGGGCAGCTCATGTTTAGCAGACATAAACGCCGCCCCGCTCTGAAGCACGCCGTACAAGTAACACTGTACCTGTGCACAGCGCGCCGGGGTGAGGGCAGCGCCCGCTCACGCCCATGGTTTAGCGGAGGTACGGCCCCATGGACACCGCTCCTGCCTCTGCCTCACCGGTAGGTGCATCTCCGGAGAGCGCTAGCCTGTGAGGAGAGCGGCCACCGGGAGAAGGAGCGCTCTACTTACCGGGAGAGCGGCGCCCTGCTTTCCTGCCTCGGGGCTGCCACCGGCTCCCCGAGGCGCACACCTCGGCCTGGAGCCCACGCGGTGCCTGTGT
Organism: Phoenicopterus ruber ruber; assembly: GCA_009819775.1. NCBI lineage: Eukaryota > Metazoa > Chordata > Aves > Phoenicopteriformes > Phoenicopteridae > Phoenicopterus > Phoenicopterus ruber. The sequence continues at coordinate 8,402,116 of CM020229.1, read as the reverse complement.
AGGGTTGAGGCCGCCCGGCGCCCCCGGTTCGTCTCCCCCGCCCTGGCCGGGCGCCCGGGCCGGCGCGCGCACTGGCCGTTACCCCCCTCAGCGCGGCGCGCGCGGGGCGGGGGGGGGGGAGGGAAGGAAAGGGGACGAGGAGGCGCTCCCGCGCTTTTGGAGACGCACCTGTGGGGAGCGCCCGCCTGGGCGGGAAGTCTCTTATGTAAGGGATGGCGCGGAGCGGGGCCGGCCCCGCGGCGGGGCTGAGGGGAGGGGGAGAGCCCCCCAGAGGGGCTGCTCGGCAGGGGGAGGGCCCGCGGCCGCTCAGAGGGGCTGCTGGGGGGGCATCGCAGAGGGGTGCTTGGGGGAGGGGCGGGAGGCCGGCGGGCAGCACCGGGTCTCTGGCGCGCAGCCTCCCGCGGGCGCCTCAGAGGACGGGCTGGGCTCGCCGGGCTGCCTCACCCTCGCTCTCGTCCGCACGCTGCCCGCCAAGGCGGATTTCCCCTTTGGCGGCAGCCCTTCCCGCCGGCTGGATGCCGCGGCGAGTCCGTCCAGCCTCCCGTGCTCTGCCCTGGCAGCCGTCGCCTCCCGCGGGCTCGCCCGGCTCCAGGCGGGGGTCGGTGGGCGCCGTAGCTGGCTGAGGGAGTTGTGCGAGAGACCGCACCGGGCTCCGCGGGGGAGCGGAAGGTGGGTGCCCCCGGCGCCTGCACGCTGGCACCAGGCGGCGCGAGGAGGCTCCTCGCTCGCCCTCTCTCCTCCTTCCCGCCCCTGCAGCGTCCTCGCCTCAGCCCTCCCGCCTCGTGGCCCCCTCCACGCCCCTCTCGCCAGCCCCTTCTCCCCAGCCCGCCGCGCAGCGCGGTGCTCCGCACTCCCGCCGCCACCTCCACCCCTCGGTACTCCTCCTCCTCCTCCTCCCGCGCGCTCCACTCCACAAGTGCCGCGCGCTCGCTCCCCGGAGCGGCGCGGCGACGGGCTGCGGACACTGCCCGGGGGGCGGCGGGCCCGGCCCGGCCCGCGCGGGGCTGTCCGTGGTGCTGAAGGCGAGCGCGGGCTGAGCGGACGCCCGGCCCCTGACGGAGCCCCTTTATGTTCAGCTCCTGGCGCAGCGCAGCATCCAGCAGCTCGAGCGGCAGCGGCGGCAGCAGCATCGCTGAGCCGGGGCTGGGAGGCAGAATGGAAGGCTTTATTCGGCTGCTCTTCAGCTACTTGGTGGCGGACCTTCTCACGCTGGTGTGTCGGGCTCAGGAGAAAGCTGGCCAGCAACTGGGGAGCTTCGTGGTGCTCTCAGGAGGAAACCACTCCAGCCTTGGGGAACAGGTAGACCCCTCTGAGCCACCTCCCACCCCGGACTTCTGCAGGGGCTACTTTGACGTGATGGGGCAGTGGGACCCCCCCTTTAACTGCAGCTCGGGGGAGTTCATCTTCTGCTGTGGCACTTGTGGCTTCAGGTTTTGCTGCAAGTTCAAGAAGACGAGGCTGGATCAAAGCACCTGCACAAACTATGAGACGCCGTTGTGGATGAACACTGGGAAGCCTCCTTCCCGTATAGATGACCCTCTGCATGACCCTACCAGGGATAAAACCAACCTCATTGTCTACATCATCTGTGGGGTTGTGGCAGTCATGGTGCTGGTGGGGATCTTCACCAAACTAGGGCTGGAGAAGGCGCACAGACCCCAGCGGGAGCACATGTCCAGGTAAGGCAGAGTGCCAAGCAGCAGTCCCCTTCCCCCTCCCTCCCTCCCTACCCCTGAAGAGGAGAGAGGAGCCCATGTGTTCCTGCTAAACAAACAACTCCTGCCAGGCAGGCTGCATTCACCTGCAAGGCAACCGAGAGAGACCAACTTTGGACAGCAGAGCTCCTGTGGTTCCCCAAGCCCAGGTTATCAAAGTACATGCATATTGAGGAAGACTAGAAAGAATTGTGGAGTCTGCACAGACAGTAGTCCATTTTTATCTGCAGTGTCTGACCCTCTCCCCAACAAGATCCAGCAAGTGTTCCTGGATATACTGTGCATGAATAGGAAAACAAAAAAAATCCTGAAACCAGCAACACTGAATTATAGAAAGCCTGATGGGTTCCCTCTTCCAGCTGTTTCAAAGCTTGGAAAATGTTTTTACTTCTCAACAGGAGGATGTAAACAAATGTCATCTCACCCTCCCTCTCCAGCTGCAAAATGGTTTTGGCAGGACCATCCCTACTCCCCCCAACCCTTGCAAGTGTGTGAGCTATTTGTAAAATTTCTAATGTGTGAAAATGAGCCAGGGTGGAAGGGAAGAGGGAGACACAAAAAGGAAAAGCTATTGTAGAATTTCTTAACATTTTTTCAGTTATGGTTGCGAGGTAAAAAATGGAATATGAAAGTCTTCTCTTATCCACATATGTGTGTGTTATGCTCTGTATCCACAGTGTAATGGCTGAGTTACATCAAAGAGAACCTCCCCCACCTGGAGTTAGGCATGCTGTGTACCATCTACTCCAGATACTGGCTGCCTAGTGGTGGGTAGGTAGGTGGGCAACTCAGGACAGAGCCCAATGGCTTTAACAACATATTCCAAACCCAGATTTTCACAGCAGTTCAAAATCAAGGCATAACATATTTGTCAAGTTTGCAGTCTGGCTGATTCTTTATGCTAATCCCAGGCACATGAAAGTAAAGCAGATGGAGGAAAGGCATTAAAAAAGGCAAACAGCTCCATTAAAGAGTCTAAATAGATTCCATCATATTGGGCAACTCTAGTGATGAAATGCAATTAAAAGGATACCTTCTACTGGACATGCAGTGTGGCAGAAAGCTTCCTGTTGCTGTGACTGGTAATGGTGTAGTTCACAATCTTTAAAGCTTAGATGAAGAGTCATCCTTTGAAAGATAGTCCAAGAGATCAACTCAACACCTGGAGCCTTCTTTTTTACTGAAGTTTCTGCATGACTTTTTGATTAACTGCTTATCCTGAAATGAACAGAGAAAGCCACAAAAATATTCCTGCAAATGCATCACCAGTTCACTAGCAATTATTTGCTATTTATAAACTGGCTGATGTTGATAAGCTTTTACTACTGAGGAACAAAGCACATTGCAGAAATTTTAGTCAACATTGTGTGTCAGTGATACTTCTGCAAAGATGGTTTTTGTTGAGCAAGGTATAATAATCCTTTAGACATTTTGAATATTCTCAACTACTAAATTGAGAAAAAGAATACATGGGTCCCAATTTCTTTTTTAAAATCTTACTCTTAAACTACAGAGCTTGTTTGGAAAAAGCTCTCCCTTGCTTCAGCCTCTTTCTGTAGTGTCTTCATGCATGCAAAAAGGCAAGGTTCGTAACAGTTACCAAAACCAGGACGGAATGAAGGTGTAGCCATCCCTGCCTATATATAGCTTAAATAGGTCCTATTTCTACTAGTAGAAATATTTGCTCTCTAAAGTACAGGTGTGAAGTATTCTGAAAGGATATTCTAGTCTTAGTTTATGGAAAGAGAATTATAGGGGATTGGAAAATCATTCTGAAATCCTTCAGTCATGTATCATAAAGATTAGGTTTCTGAAGTGGTTCTTAGAAAAGGTCGTCTGCTACCCTGATTACTTAACAGTGTCTGAGATCTTGTAATTTTCTTGCCATGAAAATGTTCAAGTCAGGATTATATAGAAACTTGGAAAGTCATGATCACATGGAAAAACAGTCACCCACTCAGTACACATAATAGCTAGTCATGTTCTGAAAAAGCAGTGCTATAGCTTTTTTTTTAAAAAAAGAAAAACAACTTCTCACACTCCTATTACAGCTGTGGGGTGGGCTTACCATTAATTTGAAAAGGAATTAGATTTGTAAATCCCTTCGGCAATCTAAAAATCTGTTCATTGAGTGAAGAATTGAAGTAACCTTTTTGTCCTCGAATGTGTGTTTAACTAAAATATTCCATCCTAGCTCACTTCTACTAATGTTGTGAAAAAAAGGCTGCAATGCTTAAGAAATAAATAAATAATCTGTTTAAACAGTTAATAGTACCAACAATTAAAATAATATGTAGCCTATATTCATATTCATCTTCTTTTATAACACTCATCACTACAATATCAAAAAAAACCCAAAACAAAAGAACACTTCTTATGTTTTTTTCTGTACTGATTATTATGTACTAATGATTATTTATTAATAAGCAGAAGTATAATGCATTGAGAGTGTTAGGTAGGCCAAACCAAAAGTACTAAGTGTTACTCCATGTTGGCTGGCAGCAAGAAACACACGGAGGCTGATTTGTCATCTATTTCCTTATCTAAGATTGTCTCCTTTCCCTTCCCTAGCCAATGGCTTCATGAAACACTTGAATCCTCTTCATTCCTATGAACAAATTCACCTATGGAAGGGATGGTACTGTTTATCAAAAAAACCAATGCATAATGTAAACTGAGCTTTTTTTTATGAGGGCTGATTTTTTTTAAAAAGTGAAGAGAATACACCTGGTGTAAATTATATATTTTCATTTTTGATTTACTAAAAATGTTTAAAAATATGAACAGAGACCTGACACATGGGAATAAGACCATTGACTTACAAATAGGAAGCAAAACTGTGCCACACTTATTAATTCCTTGCATTATTTCATCTTGCAGTCAGTGGATCTGCTGTTGAAGTAAGACACTGGTGTGTATAAGAGTGGTACAGTGTTAATAAAGGAAACTTCACAGGCTTGGTGAGTGTAGTTTCTATACACTTGCCTTTCATTACATTTTGTTTACTGCTATACCAAAACAAACCAAGAACACTCCATTAATTTCACTGAATTTTCCTGAAATATTAGACAATGAAAAAGCATCGAGGAAATGTATTTATTTAGTGAAAACAATCCATAGGAAAAAATCTCTCTTGGGCAAGACCTTTTAGGAAAAAAAGAGTCAAGATTTTTCCTTTTTTAGAGAGCTTGTTACTTCCTTTTGTTTTGAGAAAAAAGGCCAAGTGTGGCACTGTTGACATTTTCTTTCTTGTTAGATCAGTGCTTTTCAGTAAAACACTCTTACTGTTGGCATGGAACTGTAAATTTGGAAGATGAAAATGGAGAGGGGAGTACAGTATTAACTCTACATGGCATATTTCGCTTTAGACATCGTATGATAATGTTTTGTTTATATCATTCTCATTTTTAAGTTTGTTACTTGACATTAAAAGGACATAAATATTCCCTTCAACTACAGTGTCCAAAAACTAAGCAGTAATAGTGTATCCCAACAGAGTAACTCTTCCTTTACCCTCCTGCTTTCTAAGAGAATAATGGAGTAAGATGGTGTATGTTATCAGATATGGCAAAGGGAATGAATGTGGCAGTATTGTGCCTAAAAGGAAACAGAATTGATCTGCCTTCTGAAGCAGATCTAGAAGCTCTGTTAGGCATATGAGGGCAGCATGTTCATGCTGCTTAAGACTACATCAATGGGACTTCCAGGCTCCATCAGTTAAAGTGGAGAATTCTCTCTCAAAAATCAGTAGAAAAAGGAAAAGCTTTACTTCTGTTTCATGGAGGAGATTTTTTCTGTAAATAAAACCACACCTTTGTCTTCTTCTCTAATCCTTGTGGAGAATGTGCAAACAAACCAGGAACTGAAAAAACAATATTTACAATCGTGCTCGTACGCTATAGCTCCTGTTTTTTTGAAGCAGTGCTTCTGACAGTGTGTTAGCAGCCTTCCAAATACCGTGAACCATCTGAGCTCTTCTTTCTTCCTTCACAATATGCTGAGCTCACAAGTTAAGTCTTTTGTTGATCATTCAAAAGGCATGTACCTGGGGCCAAAAATAGTCTGACTTGCCAAAATCCTGAATCCTATGTGTGAAATTATTTCCCTTATGGGTTTTGACCCAGTTTTGGAGGCAAAATATGACAAGTGACTTTTCATGAAATAACCTGTGTTTCAGCTTCTTCAAGTTTGTACCCATAAGGGAAATGCCTGGCTCCACATGCTTTGTAACACTTCAAAATAGCATTACATATCCAAAGAGAAAAATCTTATGGCAAGAGAAATGCTGAAGTTTTGTGATACTTGGATAGTTCTGGGCCATGAACTCCTGTGTAGGTAACATTTCTCCCCTTTTGTAATACTGCAGTCAGTGTCAATACACAGGACCTAATGATATCACTACCTGATTGGAAGGTTATCTTGTATTTTTCATTTCCTTAAAAAATCATTCACTATAGCACAGCTGTAGATAAAGACCCTCTGCGTATCTAATTTTTCAATGGGACCCACTCTAACAATTTCTTCAGATAATGAACAAAATCTGTATGACGATACTCAGGTGAGACAAATGCACGAAGGTATTATAACAGTCTGTTGGCCTATGTGGAATTTTTTGAAGCAAACGTCTATTCAAGGATTTTGTCATGTGCTGGGGCACAAACCTCCCTTTATTAATTTCATTATATGGGCAAATCCCTAAAAAGAACAAAATGCAGGTACAGCATTCCCTTTGTACTTCAGTGACACAAGCTGCTACACATTTTTAACTCTTCCTGACATCAGTGGAAGATAAGGACAAGCTCTTTCTTATATGAGCTATTTTGCCCTGAGAAGATTGTACAACTTTGGCTAACACAATATAAACATAGGTGCTGTGTTGTTAAAAATAGAACTTGATGGTGAGTAGTTCCTTTTTTCTTAATATAGTGGGAGTTGGACAGCTAATTCCTTAAAACCCCTTTGAAAAAAGCCACCCTAAAATGGTAGAAAACTTAGTTGGCATTTTCACAGACAGGCACTAGTTAATCTGCTATCATATGGAGTGTTATTTAAAGCCTACAGTGAACAATATTTACCATCAGATTAAGGGCAATGAGGAAAGCATTTCTGAAAACCCGGTCTCACAAAGTTGGGAAATACTAATCCGTGTATTACAAGATCTCGCAGTTTTAACTCGCACATTGAAGTTAGGAACTTTCATTTGCATTTCTTCCCTTCCCAAAAATGTGTCCAGCTGCCTCTGCAATTAGAATTAATATTGATGTCAATAATTTCCTTTGTATAGAGACATATTTGCATAAATTGACTAGATATTAATGGTTTTGGTCCCCACTTATTTTAAACTATGTTTTGCAATATAATGCTTTCCTTTTGCATAATTTTCTACATATCTTTGTGAGATCTTTCTATTGAATTTTTATTTTTCTGCTATGTAGGCCAGCTCTGCTGTTTGTGCTGTATAAGCATTGCTTCAAATCGGAGCAGTGCTCTGATACTATTAATCATTTGGTTACTGTCTTCTGACCTTTTACAGTATCAATGGAGTATTCTGTAACATGTTGATCACAACTGTAACTAATATTTTAATAACATAATGCTAGTCATAAACACAATGAAACATCAGTATCCTTCAGCTGTGTACCAAAGCAATGTTCCTGCAATCTGAAAGCAAGATCCAGCTCAGGATTCCTCTTTGTCTGTAACTTAAATGAAGCTACTTTTTAATACTTAAAAGTACGGTGCTTCTTGATCAAGAAATCATCATGTCACAAAAGTACAGTGGAGGAGTCAGATGGCATTTGCCATGGCTTTCACCAGTGAATGTGCTTATTTTTATCTATTTATTAGTTTATAAACTAGTCTTTCTTGGTGCAGTATCTGGGACACTGTATATAATTTTGCAGAAAATTAAACTAAACTGGGCACAGTGCCCAGAAAATGCATCCATTCCCTTAAAAAAAATAGCTCAAGGGGTCTAGAAATTAAAACTAGTAAAACAAAAAGGAGGCAAATAATGGTCAGTGATGCATTGATCTGAATAGAAAAAGACTTGCATTGAACCCTGAAGACACTGGTAACAGATACCGTAACTTTCCTTTGCCTAAGGCAACAGCTTCTGGTGGGCCAATTATTTTGCATGGCACAGTAGTTCAGCAGGTAGCTATATGGCATATACCTAATGGCTAATCCTGCTCCTACAAAAGTCAATGGTAAAACTCCATAGCCCAGAATCACAGAGATAAACGTTGCTATGCTGAGAGTTTCAGAGCTTAAAACTTAGTCACTAACTCTGGATCCACAAGGCTGATACAGGCACGTGTGCTTATCTGTATGCCTAAGAACGGACTTACACTGAGCAGGACACTTGGCAGTGAAACTAGTCCTTAGAAAATACACCAGAGCAGGATGAATCTGTCTCTTTCAGATATAGTTACTGCCTGCAGCTCTGCAGAAAAAGTCCACAACCAGCATCAGGTTGGGCCTGGCCTAACTGTTAGGTGTCCTTTTGCTTGCTCCCTCTTTGCTAGCATAAAGCTTTTATCCTTTTTTCTGAACTGGCTTCAAAGCAGCAAGAAGTGTTCCTGTGCTAGTTTTGCTCCATCTTAATGACTAGGACACTCACAGAAGTTAGAAAAGACATTTTTGATTTCCCCTTCTGGATGGGAAAAGCTTAAATCCCTGATTGTGAAGAGTGCTATGCTTACTGGATTTCTACATGAGAATCAGGTGACCTTTTAACTTTGGTGACATTTTTGAATGAAAATGGCCAAGACCACCACGTTGTGTGGTGCTCTGTGCAAATGCATGTGTGAGAATTCACTTTGACAGGCCCTGCTGATAATCTAAGTGTGAAGATAACTGGTTTGTGAAAGCTATAGACAGGGGCTAGGTGCTGAGGTGCTCAGCTCAACCAAGATGGCAATGTTGCTGAGCACATGCAATGGCAGAACTCTGCAAGTCTCAACAAGCTTAAATTATATTCCTATAAAGCCAAGACAGCTAAAGTACTTAGTGTGTTTCTGTGTATTACTGCTAGCACGCTGTCTAAGACAACCTAAAAAGAGCCGTAGGTGCGAAGTCTCACAATGAATCTGACTTCCTGATTTTGCTGTGAATGGAGCTGGTTTCTCCATCAGACATTATGACAGACTGCATCTCAAACTAAAAAAAATCCAACTTGGAATATATTGGTAATGCCTTACAGATTTTGCAACAGCTTCATTTTGATTTTGTTTGGTTTTCAGGGCTCTTGCTGATGTTATGCGACCTCAAGGTCCTTGTACAACAGATCATATGGAAAGAGATCTAAACATTGTAGTACATGTGCAACATTATGAAAACATGGAGACGAGACCTCCTCCAAATAATTTACGTAAGTTGCATTATAACTTTATCAATATCTGGAATGCTGGCACTAAAATGAGCATTATGAAACAAATATTGCTGGATGTCAAATGAGGATCGAAAGTACATGAGTTCTTGCAAATTAGAAATATTCTTTATTTCAGAATTAGAAATATTTAGGATTTCCTAGTGCAAATAGTGCAACACTAAGAGAAAGCCATTTTGAATAGAAAAAATAGTTATCATCTTTATTTTTAATTAGTTGTCTTGGTTGACTAATATTGGTTTTGTGTCTTCGTCTCCTTCTACCTGGTGTTTTTGCTCAGCTCATCAAGCTATGCCTTAGTCTATGTTTTGTTATATCAAAATACAAATAGTTAAGCTTACAGTAAGATTTAACAAGATGTTTCATAGGGCTGTAACATCCAATATCAAAGCGGCCTCATTAAGCTTTTCTATCATCTCCACTAGTAAAATAGTTAAATACTTTCCCGAAGAGGATCAAGTTGTATGTGGTTTTCACTTTCTCATTTTTTTTTCTCTCTAAGGCAAAGGCAAGAGGAAGATTTTTTTTTTTAAGTTTTAAATATTATTTTTATTCCGTATCTGCTGTTATGTGTTTTATGTTATTGAAGGCAGGGAAAAAGTGCACCTTGGAGCTTCGGAGGAAACAGGGTGACATTTCAAGTGGTTCTGAAGTCCTAGGCAACTTATTTCTCAGTCTTGTATTAGACCACAGTACAGATCCTTCTCATGCTCAGATACATTTTCCTTTTGTGATGGACAGTTCCACTGCAATTTTAATTTGCATATATATTTCTGTAATTTATATTAATCTGTATCTTAAATATACAAGTATACATGCATACAAATTATAGATAATATATTTACAAATTCAAGTTTGATATATTTATACAAGAAAAGGGTATCACTCAGGAAGGTTTAGATCGTTGGGCAATGGATGGCTTCATTCTGTGCTGTAGATCAATGTAGATGTGCATTTTACTGCAAATACACTTTTACTGCATTGGTATTTGGATTTTGAAACATTTAAACTATATGCACTAGTCGTTTCCTTATCTTTCTATAACTATAGAAAGCAGAAAATTTGCTTATATTTGGACAAAGAATTAGTTTTATTTGGACTGCACTGTGCAGTTGTGAGATTTTACTGCTTTCTTTTGGGGGAAGGGTGTAAAAACAATGGGAGAAAGAGCAGATTCATATGCTGCGTGTTCTCCTGATACTTGTTTTGTGGTAGAAGCTGACTGCCATTTCTTATGCGCATGGTTACAGAGTAATAGGAGAGAATTAAAGCTGTGACCTCTAATAAAGATACCACATATAGTGAAGTGTGACACCTAATCTGTCTGCACTGCTCTCCAGCAAAGTACTTCCACCTGGGCCTGTGCAGTTCAACACTGCAGAGAGGGAAGTATGTACATACTGCAGCATTACATCCCTAATTGTGTAAAAACACACCACTTCTGGAGGAGAACTTATGCTTCTCTGTCAATCAAAGGTGCTCTAGCCCCCTGGAGCTGAGGTGGTGAACTTCTGAAGGTTTAAGGAGGATGTGAATATGCACTATATCTCTCTTTGCTCTGTGTATTGGCTCTTTGCTGCTCTCTGATCCTTCTTGTGACCATGTTTTCAAGAAGAAAGATGCCAAATGGTAATGAAGTTAGGGTACAATCCTTATTTCCTCTCATATGTGAAATGTTTATTCAGAATCCCAATTAATGAAGGAGCCAGAAAGTAAAGAGATTCTTACTGCATTGATTGTATCTAGATTTTTGTAGTCATCACATTGAGATATTTTGCTTAAAACTCTTTGTATAGCACAATATACGACATAACACAGCAGGTCTTTAAACTCATTGTTGCTTGGCTTTGAATTCAGATTTAAGCCTTGCTTCTATAAACTTTTGCATATAAATGCAACTCAGAGCCACCTAGTTACTGCATCAAGGAAGAAAAAAAAGATACATTCAATAGTACCTTAGGATCTTTGCTTATGATGACCCCAGATATCCATACCACCTCTGTCTCAGAATCTGTCCCTCTGGCACAGATGGAAGAATTGTATGTGAAACAGCTCTTGCGCCACTGCCATTTACAACACAGAAGCACTACTGCTACTTTGGAGCTATCTTAATCCACTGGGTAATGAATAGGGGCAGTCCCAAGGCTGTTTCACATGCAGCTCAGGCATTCCTGCTACAGATGGAAACCTCAGAAGCAAGCAGCTACAATGGTAACTGTTGCAGTCTTTAATCAACTTTATGGATTAAGTCAATCATTTTAGATTGTTCAATGCAAACCTTCAAGTGGTAAAATTACTCAAGGCATTCTATGACCAGTATTACATACATTTACTTCATAGCAAGTAAATTACATTATTCTATATTTGTTGCCACTATATTCCCTCATAAACTCATCTAAAACATGACTAAATGACCTACTAGACTTAGCCAGAATATCACAAATGATTAAGGTCTGTTGAAAGCATGTGCATTTATGGTACAGAAAAAATCTTTATAAAGAAAAATTATTAAGACAAATTTTCCAAGTCCAGTATCTTAGCAATTTGAAATTTTCTAGTGGGGTTCTGAAACACTCCAAGAGTGGATATTACTTGCAGAAACTTTGGCAGTGCAGCATTACCTACTACTAGAGCTGGAAAAGTGACAGGCTTTTTCGGGTATTTTTACAAGCAAATAAACCAGAGTGAATTACAGCTTTCATAGACATTCTATTCCAGATCTTTACTTATACAGAGAAAATGAAATGGTACAAAATTATAGCATCAGACACTTTGATATGTATTTTTTAAGTTTTCTAAGTTACCACTTTCTATCTACTAGCCATCTCAAAATGAGACTTAAAAATTTGAGACTGATGTATTTTTCACATTGGTCCATAGATATAAAGAGGGCAGGAGGAATTTCTTAACGCATTATGTACCCCTTCCATATTGTGTCTTTCAGAATACTGGAGACAAACTATTGAAGGCCAAACATTATTAAAAATGTTCTAATTTGAATGTTCATTTGCTCTTCCTGCCCTCTTGAAAAACATTTTGCTGATGCTGCCAACCCATTCTGAAAGTGTTTTGTGAAAGGAAGCTCTGTCAAAATGACAAACTTCGCATGATCTCTGACACTGAAAATGAGTGTGGTTTTGTTTCTGGGCTGTTTGTTACCAGAGGACAAAGATTTTCTAAGTTGCCTGCAGCTAGCACAGCTATTTGCCAAAACTAGCGGTCCAATGGAAGGCCAAAAGTAGAGATCTCTTTAAAGCGTCTTGCAGTTTACTCAGTCTCTTGTCCCTTCTTTTCTGACATTCCGAAAAGAACAGCCATATTGGAGGTTCTGGAAAAACACAGGTTTTTTTTCTTTGCCCATGTGAATCCAGACAGCCTAGATGCTTTTCAGTAAAACCTATTTTGTCCTTAGTGGTTGTTAGCTGTCATAATTTTCTTCCAGTACTGTGCTTTACTTAGGATTACTTTTCCGTTATTTCCCTTCATTCATACACATCAGAATGTAGTGGTGCTTTGTAAACAAGCAGCAGATATCTACCAAGAATCACAGCATTCAAGTTTTCTAACGTGGAATGTTAAATAAAATAAAATGAAAAAAAAGGGGACGTTTAAAAGTTATATTAAAAACATAAAACCAAAAGCCAACCTCCCTGCAGAATTTGAGTTGTTTTTCTCATCTCTGACTTTCATGAGTCTTAAGAAAGCAGCAGCATTCAAGATTTTCTTTTTTCTTCTTTTTTTTCCTTCCTACTTATTGTGTTAGAAGTAGGCAATTTATTTAACTTGTTGGGATTATAACACTGGTGTAGTGGGAGTTAAGAGGCTTTGTAGCTACATCCTCATTTCTGAAACATGATTACTGGTATTATTTCTAATTCATAATCTATGACAGCAGAGTGAAACAAATACTTAAGTTAGTGCTATCCACAGTCACTTTTCCTAATGACCAGTAAAAGCACCGTTACTCTCCTCAATAATAACTAGTCTTGCACTAGTGTATTTAAAGCATTTATGGAGACTCCCAAGATAAAGGTGACTTTAAAGGAAAGCCAATTCTAGATTATGGAGGTTTTAAGATTAAAAATGTTAGCTTTTAGTTAGCTTGACATGTATGGATTATTCCTTCATTTTGAATTTAATATTTAAAAAAAAGAAGTGAATTGTAAACACACCACTCAAAGACGGAAGTGTTGCACTGTATCAAATGGCCAATTTTAATACTGGCCAAGGATTTGCAGCACATGTGATTAAAATGACTTTTTCTCTTCTTAAATATATGCAAGGGAATAATGTGTTTGCTGCTGCATTTGATTGTCAGTTGTCCTGGATACTTACTGACTACGAATGCTAATGCTGAAAACAAAGCTAAGACATTTCTGTAACTGGTGCCTTATGATAACTTAACTTTTGTTATTTCTTTGTTTCTGTGTTGAGACAGTAAGCATTTAAATAGGAGGGTATTTTTTTAAGTTCTCGCATATTAGAAAAAGCGTTCTGTATTGCGTATTCCTGTATTTTCCCCCATTTCTGTAAATAGAAGCTCAGCCTCTGTTTTCCAGTGAGAGAAACTGTCACTAGTTTGACACTGTGAAAATACAGTTAGAATTTGCAGGAATTTTTTGCAGTCTCTTTAATCCCTAGTGAATATGCTTTTTGTTGTTGTTGTTGAATACAGTGGTCTTTGGCAAACTAATTATTTTTATATTTAACATACATAAACATGTTTATATCAGATGATTCATTGTATCGCATTGCCTAAGCATAATTCCTACTGTTGCTCATTGGAAATAAGCATACAGGCATATGAAGAAACCCTAGTAAAGAGAAGTACTATTCTTTGAAATGCAAAGCTCTTGAAGTATATAAAACATGATAACTGATTTAATTACACAGTAACTGTTGGCCAATTAATTGCATAATATTGAAGAAGTAGTCATTGAGAACATGCAGGTATTACTGGAACTATGCTTCTGGTGATATGGGCCTTGAAACTCTACTGAGATCCTTGTTCAGACAGAGGGCTGCAAAATCCAAAGGATTGAGCAAATAACTGTATGTTTGGCCTCGTTGGTATCTAGGTTGCTTGATTACAGTAAAATGCTTTTTTTAGGCCGGGCTATATGCGTGGGTCTAGCCCAGAGGAAATGGACTATGTTCTTCATAAACTTTAATTGGCTATTCGCCTCCTGACTTAGAAGGACAAAGCACAGTCTGAAAAGCGGAGCTGTATAGACAGGGCTCCAGCTCTGTTTTATGAGTGAAAAGATGGACAACACAAATAAATTTTCAGCCAAGAAAAAGATAGTTTTAGCACAGTGACAGAAGGAGGAGTGAAGTACTGCTGATGGAATGCTCTGAGACAGTGAAGAATGAGGGAGAATAAAATGTCTAGCTTAATTGGAGGTCGTACTTAGTTCACAAGAAACTGTAGTGCTATGCCAGAGGGGAGGGACTGTAGTCAGTAAGTACGGGGAATTTGTTTCCATTAAAAGCCTTAGTCTTCACTGCCAGTATGCAAAAACTCATTTTACTGGGGTTTCTATGATCTATCCAGGAAGCACCTTAACACTATTCCCAAAAATCTGATAATTTAGATTAAATTCCTGAGCTAAAAGCTAGTAGACTTAAGTTAACTCTGGGAGAGGGCTACTTATTACATTTTGATTGTAATATACAACAAGGAGGACAAATTCCACATTTAAATTACACACTTTACAAAACTAATCATCCAAGAAAAAGCCCACACTACCATCACCAGCCACATCAAAAGAAATATTGTATTTTTTAAATATAGTATCTGTTTGAGGTTAAAAGCTGCAAGCTGCTTTGTCACAGCTATCTTGAGACCACTTTTTAAACCACTTTAAATTAATTTCTAGATACTGACTTCAACTCAAATTATGCTACCGGTAGAACTTCAAAGCATTAGCAAATTGGTGATAGAATTTTTGTTAATATAATTACAGCTATAGAAGTACATTCCAGAGCTCCAAAGCTTCTATGCTGGAAACAAAATTTCCCATATAAACTTAGAGTCTGAAGATGCACTTCTCTTGCAACTCAGTCAGTCACTGTAAGACAGTAATGTCTAATCAGTTCTGAATGTGTGTTTAGCCTCACAATCATTAATATAAAAAATGTTTCTAATTTACATTCAGATTTAATTCAGATGCATGATGCTGATTTATGATAAGATGCTATGAAACTTCTTGAAACACCAATGTGTATTTTCAAGGAAGTTAATTACAACCTGAGAACGAGAGCTGCTGAGTTTGTTTAGGAAAGACAAAAAGTAAAACAAATGAAATATCTCATTTGTCATTGACTGTTGTACATTTCATCAATTGTTGTTTTTTAAAAAACAAGATGGTTTTGAGAATGTTAATGTATATTATACACAATAGCTTTTTCTTAGAACTACACCAGTCTTCACCAAGTGTAATATGTCAGAACACAGCAATGCTTCTACCATACAATTAATTCCATGCCTTCAGAATCATCCTGTTGGCTTAATCTGGCAAATGAAAAAAAAGCTAAAGCAAATAGTAAACACAAAATTTTGCATGAACAAGGACTGAGGGATTGCATCCTGGGACTATAATCAAATAAAACTGTGAACTTAACATCATTACGTATGTTCAGTGGGTCTCTTCTTTACTCTAAAGTATCTCTAGTTAGATACGATTTTATTGGAAACTCTATGAGAATGTTATGCATCCTACCTGCAATTTTAGTCAGTGGGATATGTTTTGAACCGTATTGGGTAGGTCTTCATAAGCTCTGCTCCATATAACCATTTCCATTAGGACTGAACAATGAAGTTTTCACTCTATCTTTCTTCATTTATTGTACAATAAGAACAATTAGATTAGATTACTGCCTTGCATCCTATCATTTACTTCTAGTCAGCTTTTAATTCAGATAAATTTGACATATCTTAATAAAAATATTCATCAATGTAAAATGTATTTGGGAAAAATACAGTTAATCACTGACATTATCCTTTAGAGGCAATAATTAACATTATGGTAATAAAAATAATTTAGAATATATTTTTACACTTTATAATGTAGTTTAAAAGGCTGAATGATTATTTAATAAAATAAAAATTATTGTCATAACAGAAGAGAGCATTGCTGTGGTAGACTATTATATAGGCAGCTTTGAGCCACACAACAGCAGACTTGAAAAGCACATAGAAAGGATGAGACTCATTTTGCTGTCATTGGGGTGCAGATTAAAGTACTTTGAAATGTTGCCCAGTAGTACAGGAATGTATTTACCATCTACAAGATGAAAAGTTCCATATCTAAACGTGGTTTGGCTTTGGAAAACTGTTATGTGTTTCCCTTGTGATTCCACTTTTACTTCTGTACTATCAGCATAATTATTTAATAAGGGTTTAGTTCCACAGGTGTTTGTTGTTAGATATTGATATGTCCTGTCATCAAATACTCACCTGAAAACAAAGGCAATGCTTAGAAGAATAAGCATCCTCTACTGTTTTGGCACTTTCCAATCTAAGTTTTACTTATTAAATTTTATTAATGAGGTGCTATTCCTATTATATACTACTCAGTTTAATATCTAAAATTGTATTTTGTCTTTGGACAGGCACACTGAAAGTAGTATTCTCAATGTTGAATACCTTCCAGTGCAATATATTCCCACTATTAACCACAACTGTCAGCAAGATCAATCATCAATGCTTCATGCCTGTTGCAATCTCTCATGTCACTGAGATTCTTGATGTCAAAAACTGGTATAGGAAACAATGCCAAACTAATAGGAATCATGTTTTGGAAAAAAAAAAACCCTAACAACACAACCTTTTTATGACTGTATTCTGCCAGACTTTAGCTCCTTAAAATGAAGAGGACAGAGAATGAGATACCTTTTTTTTTAATATGGCATGAGTCACCTCATTGAAAGGCAAACAAAAAATACCTTTTGCTTTCACTGTTGGTTTGCCAACATCATCACACAGACAAACTACACTTGCCTTTTCCATGCCAAAACAATATTGTTTTTAACTGTTGACTTACAGCTTAATCATCTCTCTAAATCCATTAACTCCCACCCTCATATTTTGTCTCAAAAATCATAGATTTGCAACACAAATGATAAAAACATAAATTCATTAATACATCAGTTTCTGTCCATGCATTCAGGCGCAAGCATTAGCTATTGCGAACTGATACATCCCCAGCTAAACATACATATTTTTTATCACTCTGGCTGTGTGAAACTTTGATACTACATTTTAGATGTTAAAACGCTCTTATCAGAAATTTAACACTCTGTAAAATTACTTTCCTCTTCATTTTTTAATCAGTCATACCAACTTTGCCAAGCAGAATCAGTACAGTGGTTACAAAATAAAGTAGAAGAGGTTGGCTGCATACATTAAAAAGCTTATGAATACACATCCCAGTATTATGAGGCAATTGTCATATGCTATTCAGTGAGAGATATTTTCACAAATTTCAATCTACAGTTTCAATCATAAATGATTTTCAGTACCTTTGTTCTATGTTCTATGCTTTATATCCTAACTTTCCTTGAAATGTACACATCAGCTCTGACTCCAGTTTTATTATCATAAGATAAAGTCAAGAAGGGAACTGAGTGTGTTTAATATTTATGAAATAGCTTTGTTGTTGATTTTTATAATAGAAAAAAATAGTTGAAAAAAACTCTGGAACCATGAGGCAAAACTACATTGATAATCATTGTCAGATGATTACAATATGGTTTTTAATGTGTTCTTAGGTATACTAATAAATTTAATCTTTAATTTTTAGTTACCACATTTAAATAGCTTTTAAGAATCCTTCAGTAATGTATTTTTGTTTTTAACTCCTGTATTTAAGAAACATGTCCATGCACCCAAGTTTAAGGCTATAACTATACTTCTGAATCTGTAATGAATTTGTAACATAATCCAAAATAATCCAATTGTCTTTTACCATCCATGCCTTACCAGTTAAAGGAAATGCACATTTGATAAATAGTTATTTATACACACACACGAGTACACACAAAAGAGAGTGTGCATGACAAAATGTGGACACTATTGGGGTCAGCAATTTGTTTAGCTGGAAGTGTCCACAGTAAACTATGTCTCAAACACAGATCTGTTTTTCACCCCGAGAACTTTGTTCTCACTGTGTTAGTTCACCTTTTACACTCTACAGCACTAGCTGGGAAAAAGACCCAGCCTTTCCCATGTAGACAGTTGCTCTTCCAGGGCTAATCTGATCATTCCTTATCACTTTTGAACTGCTTTATTGTTTCCTCTTAACATATTCTCCATGCATACTAAACCTTCTGCTTCCTATTGCTGTCTCTTCTGCTGCCTGTAACAAGCTGGTCATCTGTGACTACAAATACTGTTTGATGCTGCTAGTTTTTGTTGGTTTAGAAAGTCTTTGGTCAGCCATTCTGGACAACATATGAAAGAATACCACAACATAGAAAAGTATGGCAAATGTCTACCTGCGTTTCATCTTACCAACAGGGCACTGAAGATTAACTACTTTCAGCCATACATTACAAAATGGTAGTGGATGCAGTTCAGAGGTGGGGGTAGGCACAGTCTATGAGCCTTGCAACAAAAGTAGGATTTTGACAGTGCTTACAGTAATGGCTGATTTAAGCCAATTAGATGAAATCCTGATCAAAAGTCATAGTAAAGCATTCACTGTCTTTAATGGCTCAAGGATTTTACCCAGGGCCCTCACTTAGGACCTCATATATATCTTATTGAGGGGAATTATGTTTTTGTTATTAATCTTGAATAAGAAGAGAGATAAAGGCATATGCAGGAAGTTTATCTTACGGCTTCACAAAGAAACATTATACAGCTTAGAGAATTCAGTGGTGGAGAAGGAAAAACGCATGTTCATTGCCAAGAGTAATAAAAGCTAGTCAGGGGAAGTGCAGTGAAAACTACCAAATAATTTACCCAATTAAACCCTCCTGAGAAGTGTTTTGAGAAGCCAGGAGGCTAAAAGTAGTTTCCAGCTAGATGTACTTTCCGTTTTTGTTCTGATTTCAGGAAAGTTTGTCAGTCTGCAAATGAGGAAAATGTCCGTGCCCTTGGCACACAGGAGAAAGGGAACCTTTTGTGCTCTTCTTCCACGCTCCTCCCCTTTGGCAGCACACTGCTGTAGTTGAACAACTGTTGTCATCCCCAGTATGCAGCACAGGCCTCTTGGAGGGCTTGTGCGGGTACTGAATTCTCAACCACTGAACCCTGGCACAAAATAGAATTGCAGGTGGCAGCTTTCACGTACGTAAATGGTCTAAAATTTCTCTGGAACCTTATGTGAGTAGAGAACGGAGCACAGTGGAGATTTGTTTCACTGAGGCCTTTCCAAGTACAGAGGGATCCAAGTCAGCACATTTGCAAGGGGGTAGTTGGCCAAGAACAGACTAACTGGTCAGCTAGTGTGGCCAGGTGGGTTTGGCCTATGTAAAACAATATGCTTATTATCATTCAGAAGCAAATGCATAGATGAATTCTTGCGCATCCCTGTGTTAAAAAGAATGAGGCCTACCGACAGTATTTTATAAACAGCTTCCAAAAAGGAAAAGTAGTCCTTTCAGCATCATTCTCACCCAGGAGTTAAACTAAGGAAGCTGATGGTGATTTATATACTTTTGCTCTTTCTTTTATACATCTGAGGGCCCAAAGGAGCTGCTGTGCAAGATGCTCTCAGCAATTCCTGCTGGGGGCTGGGCTAAGAATCAGGAATGTGATTTTTTCCTAAAAGCTTTGCTCTACCTCATCAAATGACTAACTCTAGATTAAAGAATACATTTTGCATTTGTAATAATGAATTAAACTATTTCTCATTTTTTCCGAAGCTGGAAGGTTGGAGAACTACATTTCTCCTATAGTAATCCAGATTCTTGTTAAAGTTTCAAGTTAATTTCTGAACAGCCAGCGGTACTGTGAGGAAACATTCCTTATCCTTTGTCAAAAACAAACCTGACCACCATTTCAATTAGAACAGTTTCAAGTTTCTAGTCATTGCTCTGTAGTTAAATTGCCATTAAATGCTTTACTTAGTTAAATGAACTCCTGTAAGGATTTTTTAAGCAAAATCTTTTACATTTATGATTGATTACTTCTTTCCCATCACTTTAACACTTTATTGTTCTTTAGTTCTTGCTTTTCCTCCTTGCTTACGGACCTCCATTTAAGAAAACAGGTGTGTGAAAAGGAATAGTTTCTCTTGGAAATAATTGGCCCCAGCAAAGATCTTCAAGAAACCACAGGAAATCAGAAGAAAAGTGTGCACTCTGTGGGATAAGACATTTGCAGAAGGTTTTTGCGCAGACATTTAACTAGAATAAAGATCTCTTTAAGAGTTATAATGAGCAAAATTCACTTATAACAGCCATCTCCTTATTCTCTAGTATGTGTCTGGGGTTTATCTTGTGTCTGCAAGTACTTGTATCAAAGCCGGGAAACTAAAATTTTACCTTGGGAGCCCAGTGTACTATTCCTTAACCATGCAAAGGTATGACTGGAATGATAGAGAGGCCAGGAGCTAAGCCTGGATAAAAATGTTTGTAGCAAAAGCAGTAACAATTACCAGAAACTTCTGAATCTTGAAGTATATTAAAAGTAAAATTATTTATACTTCTTTGAAGATGTCCACATTTTAGCAGATATATTATAGAGGATAAGTACATAAAATACAATTTATATTATTTGGGTAGCTCTTTCTCTGACTTGTTCATTATATTAATAATTTAATGCGCCCATCTAAGAATTACCTAACTCAGTAATTCTTTTTCTGACTGTGATCCTACACCTCTTATAGAGCCGTCTAAAGAACTATATGCAAATAGATTAGGCTTATTTCCTCTCAGAGTAAGCAAATTACAATAGAGAAAACACACCAGTGCTGCAGGATTCTTTTCAAGCGCATACAAATGACACACTTTATAATATGGTGATCTTGCATTGTCATAATCTAGCATTTTAGAGCCATTAACATTTACATGTGAAAATCTGGTTTGAAATATTTGTTTGTAAGTAAGCTACACCTTATTTCCTAGGTGACACCATTTCCACCATTTCTACAAATACAGAGACATAGATGAAGATGTCTCTGGAGCCAGAGACACGGAGCTAGAGTTTTGCTGCAAAGTGTGAATCACCTATCTGCTCTATGCATAGGAAAGGATTTTCAGATTTTGTAAGCATCAAAATCACCCAAACATTTTTAGAAAGGAAGACAAGTGGTCCATGAAAATCTGGTCTCTGTAACTTTGTGCTTTACTCTGCTGAAATTGTCCACTGGAATAACACTAGTGTTCCCCTTTCCTCTTTACCACCTCTCATGTCTCTTCATCAGGAAGAGGAAGGATTGTGCCTCTCCACTCCAACCCCTCTGCATCTCAGTAACCCATATGCAGTATCTCAGGGTCCTCTTGCGTTTCTTGATTTTGTCTGGACAAAGAATAATATTCTCTGGCTTTTTCAGAGTTATCCACTCTGGTATACATATGCTGCATGATCAGCAAACAGAACAAACCAAGCCAGCAACTATAGAGTTTGTACTTCAGCCTTTTGTCTCCATTCAGCCATTTGTTTTCCTAACAGCTGTAGAATGTCTCATCCTTGAGATTTCAAATTCACCAGAAGGGGCAAATGGGTTAAAAGTTACTAGAGAGAGTAACAGATAGCTAGACAAAAAAAATTACGTTGGCCTTGTTCTCTTTTAAGAACAATAAATCTAGAGTTATTTACTGAGTGCAATAAAATGCTACAGGGCATTGTTAGCACGAAATTTGGATCCATAAATCAAATAAGTATTGAGATGCTGCTCTGAGAGTCTGTAATCATCAAATAGGGAGATCTAGTCATCAAAGGTTGGGAATGCCAGGAAAACAAGAAAAGAAGGATAGACTAATCTATGGCACATCCCCTTCCCCATGGATCAAAGACGTTATCTATCAGGATGATGCCTGGTATGTAGTGTCTAAATTAATTGTAGGAAAATCTGAAGGGAGTCAGGATATGTCAGAAGATCAGATCACAGAGGAAAATACAAGCTCAAAACTTGGCAGATGATTTATTAATTGCTAATTGTTCTTATTTCTGCTTTACATAATACTAAGTGTATGCTAGAAGCTTCCGAGTGGAAAATCCACACAATAGTTAATGCAGATCAAAAGCAGCATTAATCCTCCTTTATGGCTTGCAACACTCCTGGGAAAGAAGATACTGCACAGCTTCAAGGATGGAAAGTCACTGGTGTTAAGCAATCTGAGGCTAACTAGCAGATTACAAACGGAGAAGTCCTAAGTGCATATTTCCCTGTGTGAAATCTATGTATGTAGAAGTGGATTTACTTTCCCCGTATACTTATAGCCTCTACAGAGTTTGAGATCAGCGCACCCTGGAAGTTGGTGAGCATGAGCTACTAACTTTAAGAATATTCTCTCATATAGTTACTGACAAGTCTTTTCAGCTTTGAAGGATTTAACAGAAGAGGAATAATTTTATCTTCATTATCATCCCAGTAAATTAAAACTGGGATGTATGCATGTCATAGTCCAACATCACAGGCATGACTGAATCCTGGCAGTCAGTATGTCATGATCAGTACTCTATCATCTGAAGAATCCTTTTGAAATACTCTCATAGTAACTCGCAGCCACCTATTTCACTAGATTTGACCTGTGTGAGACAATTGCAAGTGGTATGCAGACTGCTTGCTCTGTCTTGTGGATTTGATGTCAGTGACAGCTCCTAACTCTGTCATTCTCACCAGCTTTCCTCTGATTAAGACATGGAGTATTTTTTTACATTGTACACAGGACTAAAACAGGTACACGCTTCCTCTTGCATTGAAACAGTTCCTGACACCCCCTCCATATAAAAAATGGTGAGGCCTTAAAAGCTGGAGCTATGTCCATGTAAAGCAAAGCTGAGCTGTTTTTCAGTCTGACTGCATGCAAGCTGAGTGCCTCTGAGCATCAGATTATCTTTGTGCTTCATATTGTAGAAAGGTGTTGCAGAAGCCAGTGCAGAGTTGGCTGTGGTGCAGCAATACAACATTATCATATTTATGGTTAGATACCTACAACTGGATAGTGTAGATTGCTGCTGTCGCAGCTGTCTGAAGTTGTATCCACTGCTATCACTACCAGTCAGAGCAAACTAGGTTTGGCAAACTACAGTATACAATATCAGCAAGCCTGCAGATCCAATTCACGAATGAGGATCAGCATAGCCTTAATATAAAGAAATGCCAGATGAAAAGGTAACTTGCTCAGAGCAGATATATTGAACGTATGGGATGAGAGAAGCTGTCAAAGGAAGATGACAGTGAAGAGCCTCACTTCACAAGGAAGATGTCAGAAAGCACACAGAGAGAGTGGGTTCAATTTAAAATGCCCCAGAGATTCTTTTTTCAAAAAAGATTCAAAATTTCAGAACTAGGTAGTGTCTAATACCTGGAGCTGCCTACATAGCTCACTGAGCTTTCAGAACAGAGAGCTGTGTCTGCAGAACAGTCATTACCTTCATGGGTAAGTTTACCTGGACTGACCATTTGGCACTGTATCAGCTTAACTCATTTGGTAGATGTTTGGATGATAACCATATTATATTTTTCTTTTAAGCCACAGATAAATAACACCAGAAAGAGAGTAAGCAAAAATGAGCCTGAACACCAAACTCATTTTACAGCAACAATAATAATAGCTTAATGATTTACCCAGCTGTGACTCAAAAGCAGGCCAGGCAAAGTCTCATTCTCCGCACCCTGAGGAATAACTGGTGGATGATACCATTGTTTCAGCTCAATCTCTCTCTCTCACTTGATCTCTTTCTCGCTCATCAAAGCTTTTCTTGCCTTCATGTTTGTGATTTTGCTTTTCTGTGCCTGACAGTTGTAATGAAGATATGCCACAGTTAGTGACAAGGCAAGTATTCTAGAAAAATTCTGCCAGAACAGATGAAATGAAATAGCTAATACCTGACATCGGTTTCTAGAAGTGATCACCAGTATGTAAATTTGTGTCATGCTCTGTAACTTACAGAAAAAAACATATTTGTTTAAAGGCCATAATTAATTAAAAAAAATCAATGAAAACACTTATAAATGCATGGAAGAAAATAACTCACTGTTAACGTGTCATTGCAGCATAAGGATCCATAAAGGTGATACGGGAAACGACAGTATATGTTTGTCTCGCTTTCAACACCAACTCTAGCTGAAAAAGCGTTAGAGATTTTTGAAATCTTGAAGTTGTGCTACTTGGCTTAGAATAACAAATGTGGTTTTTTTAAACAAATAATATTTTCTTACATACTTTAACATTCTTATCACCTCAAGATACTGCAACTCTCTATATATTCTACAATGGACTATGACATTCCTCTTCTCTCCCCACCAAATTTCTGAATTTAGGCCACTTATGTACAAAGCATATGTAAGCTGCCACAGTATACATAGCAACATATATTAATATATGTACCCCTCACATGTGCTGTGTAATACGTAACATGTATAGCACATAATATTCTCAGTGCACCATTGACATTAAATCAAAAGGGTAAATGGAGAGTAACATAATGCATTTTTCCTCAGCTGTGTAAGCAATCCTCATTTTGCTATTGCCTCGCCTTTAAGTATTAGCAGGGGAAGAACCTGTTTGTTATTAATACACCTTCATATGAATATATAAACAAAAAGTGCCTTCTGAGAGATTTTGTAATATTATTTGTAGCTACTATTACAAGATTCCCTGAACTAACTCATTGCACATTCTGAAGCAAAAAAATATATTTTAGCAGCGGCAGCGTGATCTTTTCACCCATTACTTAAAACGCTTTATAATTATGGTAATGATTGTCAAGAAATTTGGATCTTAGGAATTAGTGCAAAATAATGTGAAAGTTACAATAGCATACTGATCCCAATACAAAACCAGGGAAAGTCAGGTATTGTCTTTCACTGTCTTTGACAGTCTTTGAATTCCATCCACTGTGTTTTAAATAAATATGCTTGAGATGCGACAGTATAATTTGTATCAGCATAATACTATAATAATTTCAGAAATATGATACAATAAACACTATCATTGTTTACATAATCAAGATATTCCCATCTCATAATCTAAGGATGCTTGTAACAATCTGTTGTATCACTTACGTTAACATTATTACCTACCCTGGGTACACTGAGATGTAATTTAAAACAGAAACAACAGAGCATTGGGGATAAGGAAATGCTGATCAAAACCTTAAGGATTTCTAGAGGTCACAAACATCCTGGCAGTCTGCCAGGATCATAGTTGCTGACTAGAGAACACTCTCCAGTTTCTTTGTGACTCCAGGTTAACACACTTATTAAAATAAACACTTTGAAAAAATTAAGAATTGGTACTGATCAGGAACTCATTTAGGGGTGAGAATGGAAGAACTCTAAGTTTTTCTAATATCTGTAATGCTTCAAATAAGCGTATTAAAATATTAAAAAATGTAAAATGACTACCCAGGCTAATTTATCAATTTTTATGCAATTCACTAAAGAAATTAGCTTAGTTAGCAATGGCGGTTCAAAAATCAGATATAAAATCTGAGTGTACGAAAAAACGCCTTCTATTGAAGTGGACGTAGGCATTGTCAAAAACAAACTGTCGTGGGAAAAAAAAAAGCCTTAAGGGACTGGATGGTAATTAAATAGAACGTGGAGCTTGTCACATCTGGATCCTCAGTTTAAATACAGTTGTAGCGAGTATAACAGTGGCCAGTTTGTAAGTTTGCAGCCTAAACTATCTGTTGCTAGATTTCTAATTCTTTGAGCATTAAATATTCTGGAAAGAAATGAGTTTGCCAGTTTCTTAATAGTGTCAGTAACCTGTTCTCTTAAGCAGACAGACTTACTAAAAACAGAGATGAGAGTGTTTATTAGCAAATGTTTAATTTATGAACACGTTTGGTCTTACAGAAGAAAAATAAAGGTCTTTTAAACAGAAGCATGTTAGCTGTATCGATTGACTGAATTTTGGGTGGAATCATTGCTTGGGGAACTAATTCTGTGACAGACTGACAGAGTAACTGGGCTATCTGGTAAGGTGGTGAGCCTCTGCTTTCCCTTCTCTCTCACTGTTGTTACAACACGCTTCGGGCTAAAGCAATCTCAGTGGTATCTAAGTTCCCTCGCTGTGGGATTAAAAAAAGGGAAAAGTGAATAGGCAAAACTGTGATCCACCAGCAACATGCTCATGTTGGCCAACCTCCATCTCTGACCACCTCTTAGCTGCATGGACTGTGTGGATTCATAGCTTTTAAAGAAGAAATGAGTTCTAGTAGATCTATGATCTATACAGACACCCCTTGTATAATACAAGTCCTATAATTTTACCCAGCAGCTCCTATAATCAGCATGTGGGCTGTGAAGCCAAACTGCTGCTATCCTTCCGTGCTGAGGGTTGTATTTTAGTGACAAATTTTTTTAAAATGATAAATGCTTGTTTAATTTTTTCTTTACTTGCTTTGGTATCATATATTAATGCAAACCAGAAGTGTAAAATATGCTTATAATCCTGAGAGTTCTGTTAAACCCTAACTGATAGCAGGAAAAAGAAGAATATTCATGGAAACAGCATATACTGAAGATTTTGCTTTCATGTGAATGCAATTAGAGCTTTTCCCTTAAGCTAATAGGGTAAGTAACTATATGAGGAAATCCACAGACACTGAAAATGTGCAGGAGGGAGAGAGTAGTGTTTGCTTGGTGTTCAATGGTCCATGTGTAATAAGCTGGCAGTTCCATCTAGTTCCTACCGGACAAATGTCTACATCACAAATTCCTGTTTCTTCCCTCCCCCAGCTGCACATTTGGAAGTTTCAGCAGCAAAGCCAAAGGCTGAATTAAGAGAGACAGGGCCACATTTTCAATGCTATTTTGTTTTTCATTCTATAGATAAAGATATACACACAAATAAATTCCTATTGCATATATGGCAGTGAGATTCAGGACATCAGTTAATTTCCTGAATATCTGTGCATGACTGATGAACTCACATGCCTTTTGCCAAATTATTCAATGAGATCCATTCTGATAGTCCTAAACCTTGATCTTCTCCTAACAGCATTTGCCAACCTGATATAAACAGATTAATACTCTGTCTCTTGAGAGTAAAATAATGTTTTATAGTTTTCAGTAGTTAGTCTGATTCCTGGATGAGACAGACTTGTAATAAATGACATACAGGATGGATCATAGCTTTGATTTTTTAAGAGATGTTGAAATGATTCCTTAATACTCGTTCTTCTATAGAAAATGTAGCATATACATAGCATGACACAAACAAGCAGTGACTACGTGGTAGTTTGGTATGGCACAATTATTGTTGGCATTAATTTGGGCTGTCTTACTTTCGGATTTTGCCTGCACAAATAACGCACTTCAAAACCCATGTTGACATAACCTCTGCAGCAAACCACTGTTACATGTAGCTCCCACAGCGCTATATACTACTGGCAGCAAACTGTCAGTCTTACTTCGATCCATATTTTAGCTTGATCTTGGCCAGGATGTGGACCCTTTTTTTGTAATGTACCATATACAAACTATGGAAAAGATTGTCAGGCCCATTCCTGCCCAGCTGCATGGCTTGGGATGGGAAGGGCCAGGAACTTGGTGCAGCTGGCCAGAAGCTCCCTTAAATAGCTAGAGCTGCACCATCCTTTTTAGGAACTGTGGCGAGCACCAGGGATTGCAGCCCTTTTACAAGGAAGAAGAACAGGGCATCACTGAAGTTGTCCTTGTAACAGCAACCCCAGGTAGCGCTTTAACTCGCTAGGAGCCAGGATGGCTGGCATAGCTTTGAGGCTGCTGTAAAGCACATTGTGACTGAAGAAAATACAGAATTAGGACGTAAATCATGGAAATACAAAAGACTCTCTTTAGCTTTCCCTTTAGTTATGGACAGTCCTTAATGACAATGAGCTCTAAATACTACATATACAGTGCTACGGATTTATGACTCAACAAAAGCTAGCAGCAATCTTTATATATTTTTTTTTAATCTTGACATATTGGCAAAACCATACAATTTTAAAAAAATTTCTTAATGGAAAGGCTCTTTTCATATAAAAAGATTTCAAGCACTATATATGTTCTTTCTCCTGAGACAATGGCTGCTGACTCTCCAATGTGTTCTGCCACAGCTAAAGATTCACAATTCTCTATTCAGCTTGTAAATCTTTTCATGCCTGTTATATCTTTTTTTTGTCCTCCAATATTCTTTCTAGTGCCCATATGTGATCCATGTGTGCAGCTGATATTACTGATCTAACCCAGAATTTATACTTTTTGCCCTCAATACTTGCAGGTTTGAAACAACATTTAGCATAGTTGGAATGGGGGACATAAGTATCATCCATCCTCTTATTGCTATAAATGGTCCCTAGTGTATGAAATGTGTTTTAATTTGTGGGCAATATCTTGCTAACCTAACCGACTCCCACCTTCCTGTATAATTTCATAAACCTTAACCTCACTCCGTGCAATCTCTGTAATTGTTTAGACGCATAGTGACTTGTCATTTGCATCCCATGAAGCTTTTATAACAATAGCAACTTCAATTAAACTATGCCACTTGGCTTCATCATACTTCCCCCAAAATATCTTTGCCATCAACATTTCTCAGAGTGGCAATTCTCCTGAGCTTTCCAGAATTTATAGGTCACAGGTAAAACAGCATGTTCTCTGCAAATGTTAATGAGTTTACAAACTGCTGAGTATTATAATGATAAATTTGATCATATTTCTCTACTGACTTTACACAGTTTTGGCACTGCAATATTTTTAGCTTCTATGTGCTCTCAAAGGGCCCAATCCAAAGCTCATTGAAGTCAAGGAAACGAGGTGTATTAAGATTAGCAGCTTTTGATCAAGCCTGAGACAGTCAGTGCTGTAAAAACATCATCTGTGCACATCCCTTATACGCAACTGACATCTCCTTGCACCACTGCGAGTTACTGAATCTCATTTTCTTTGCAGTTCTCCGCCTGATCAGGGAATCTATTAAAGTCCAAGCAGTCAAGGCAGCTGTCTTGAGTCAGAGAATTTCCAGCTTCCTAAATAAAGGGAACTAATATAATATCTACGTTATGCCCACATCACTGTCGTAACTCACATGGTATTGTAGAGGGTTTTCAGAGAGGAGGAGGGCATAATGCAAGCAGCAGTGATTTCTAAAGGCCTGTCCCTGGTCAGTCCTCTGCTTCTGCAATAGGCTCCCTCTCCTGCTTTTACAGATATTTTCACCAACCTTCTTGAGCACAGTTCACTTTACAAAGTAATTGCTATAGCTCTTAAATGTATCCTTTCATACCTGCAGGGGTATAGTGCAGACTGTGAACAGGAGAGAAGGTTGCATTGCTGTTTAGTGTCTGCTGATACCGGTACGAACAGGGAACTGTAGTCTGACATCTTTCCTGGGAATTTTAATATATTTACAGACAGAAAGGTGACCTTTGTTTAGAAAGTCTTTGTATTTCAGAGGAGTGCAGCTTTTTTGTTATGGTCAATGATGGCATTAATATGTAGCATTTGAAGTGCTAGTAACCAGACCTAGCACTACTTTTAGAGAGAAACAAAACTGTTTACACCTGCTTTGTTGAACAATCATCTGCAACAAGTTAACTTAAAAATACAGATGACAAACCTAACATTTTTCAGATGAGAATCTCCATGAAATATAGACCAAATACTGAAAATATCTAGTGGTAACTTATCAACTAGCCTCGTCACTGAAAAATGTGTCTTAAACACCAAAGCCCCTTAGGTTAGTCTTCTATCAGAAGGCCAGACACAAAATCACTAAACCCGTAAAGCCAGGTGTTCACTGTTGCTTGAAGCTATTAGTATACACGTGTGAAAACAAAGTTTTATTCAATACTTCAGTCAGATACTCTCAATTATGTCAAACTTAAAAATCCATGTGACCTTTTTTGGCATAGGAAATGATTTAAACTCTACCTTGCCTCTGACATTTAAATATGGGGGACTATACTATTAATTTATTTACGAAGATAAATAGAGATTAATGGAAGATGAATGAAGTAAAGCGGACTGTTACAGAAACAAATTACATTGTTACAAAGGAATGAAAAAATAGGACTGCTTCTGGTTTTTTTCTTTTTTTGCAAGTCATTAAGTTTACACAGCTTAGGGACTAATAACTAGATACAAGTTCCTATAAGCACCTGTCACCTCTGCCAAATAAACTATTCTCTGTTAATGAAATAAAGTTTGGTAAGGGTTTTGGTATCATACTGCTGAATGTCACTTGTGGAAAAGGTTATTATCTAACATGACTAAATATTACCACATATACTAAGTCTTATGCAAGTACCAGAAACTTCCCTTCACATTACCAATGAACAAGATTATTGTTGTTTGGTTTAGACACTTGGTGGACTGCTTTGGAGGTCCACTGAACATTTAAATAATAGATTTTATTTTTAAGTTGATACTGGTTTTGAAGTGCTTTAGTTTGCGGGCCCTGGCATGGTCAGATGTTTCTGAAATTCAACTATATGACTGTTTTACAGTTTCCTAAGAGCCTGGTCTCATAGTAAGAAAAAGACATAGAAGATGTCTGTTTCCATTTTCTGTTTTCCATTTTTTGCTAACATTCCGGGAAAATGAGTAGCACAAGCCGTAGTCCTTTCTATGCAAAAATAATCAAAGAGCCTTCTCAAAGGACAATGTCAATCCTTCCCTCTTCCATTCCACACAGCTACAATGATGAGCTAAAATACAAAATTACCCAAGTCCTCAATATTACACAAAACTAAAAATACATTTTCTGATCTCAGACTTGTCTATTTTTCTTTTCTCTGAAGCATATGCTCTAGTCAGCATAATATATCATGTAAAAACACTGTGTACACTCCACGTACTTTCTAAATATCTGGTGAAATTACTTTTTGACTTTTTCAGGGCATAGGATGAATGTGCAGTGAATTCAGAGAAAAAGCTGTATGTGGAATTTCTGAGGTGATATTGATAGGTGTAATTTATTTTTTATTTACAATTGCTCTGGCCCTTAGTTTTCTTTTCTTTCCTGCTATCTGAATTCAATATTAAATAACTTCGCAATCCCACAATGCTGCTTCAAGCTTTAAAAAAATGGACTACAGCCAATGCCAGTTTTGGGCAACTATCCAAAATTACACACCAGCTACATAGTGCAAAGTAACTTTCATTACCTTTGTATCACATAGCCACAATTTTCTTTTTCTTCTCCCCATTCCCTTGAGGAGTGACCTCCTTGTCTGGGTTGTTCCTGTCTAGCAAATGTGCTAGTTGTTATTACTTCACTTCCTAACATGAATTGTCTTTAATCCTATGCTTGTTAAGTGCCTGAACAGCAGTTTCATTGTACAACACGTACTGTTTGGACATGTAAAGCATAAACGCTGTTCAAGGTAGCATATGGTGCATGATCCTTTTAGCTCTTTGTTTTGAAGGTGAACTTTAGGAAAATGGTATTAATTATTTTCTATTTCTTAATGTATTAGAAATTTCTGTCCTAGTTTTGCAGAGATACTAGAGCCTACTGGCCACAATTCTGACATCTTTAAACACAACTTCATTAGGGAACTAAACAAGTCAGCAACATACACAGCAACAGCTATGCTGGCTGTTTCAGACACAATTAGAAAGTGTGTGTCTCGAGTCTCAAAATCTTAACATTTGCACTATACCGATCCTGATTTTGTAAACACAAATAAATACAACAAATAACCTATTATTCCAGCATATACTTAAAATATAATGTAGCATACAATGAATTGTTTGAGTTAAAATAAGTGAATAATTGCATTTCATGTATGATCAGTGGATTTAAAAATATTTCCAAAACAATAATTTTTTATACCAACTTTATACAGCAAGATAATTACATAAATGGGAACATCAAATAAGCAGTTTAAGGTGATATACCATGTACTTCTGAACAAATTTATGGCTATAGTTTACTACATCAGTGACATCACTATCAATTCATTGTTTCTATCTACAGTGGTCATGGCAGTGTTTTCAATATGAAATATCAGAAGAATTATAAAAGTGAAGAGGCACAAATATTTCTCAAATGATTAAGAGACTTTTCACAAAGTCTATAACAAGTTCGTATCTACAAAATCAATAGTCAAATGAACCTCAGACGGACAACTCTAAGATTAGCTAACAGATCCTCTACCTCACAGTAACTGACACTTCACAGCTTAAGAAAAAAAACCCCTCCACGGATTACTAACATTGCAGCAGAACATTGTTTTAAGTTAACTTTATAAGGCAATGTAAATGAAAATATTTCAGCATGTCTAATTCCATATTATATATCGCAATGGTGAACATAATCCACAAGCTGAATGTCTCCACCCAAAGCTCTTACATTTCTGTCCAGTCCTTTTCAATAAATAAGCACTTAGTTTGGCTAACAGTTCATAGGGGAACTGCTGCTGGTTCACGTGGGAGTATGCAGGTACCCTGTTCAGCAGGTGCCAGTGATGCCCATACCAAAAAGCTATTGTATTGGGTTTGCATGGCAAGGTTTTGGTAGCGGGGGGGCTACAGGGGTGGCTTCTGCGAGAAGCTGCTAGAAGCTTCCCCTATGTCCGACAGAGCCAATGCCAGCCGGCTCCAAGACGGACCCGCTGCTGGCCAAGGCCAAGCCCGTCAGCGATGGTGGTAGCGCCTCCGGGACAACAGAATTAAGAAGGGGAGAAAAACTGCTGCTGAAACAGCAGTGGAGAGAGGAGTGAGATGAGAGAGCAACAACTCTGCAGACACCATCGCCAGTGAAGAAGGAGGGGAAGGAGATGCTCCAGACACCAGAGCAGAGATTCCCCTGCAGCCCATAGTGAAGACCATGGTGAGGCAGGCTGTCCCCCTGCAGCCCAGGGAGGTCCATGGTGGAGCAGATCTCCACCTGCAGCCTGTGGAGGACCCCACACCGGAGCAGGTGGATGTCCGAAGGAGGCTGTGACCCTGTGGGAATCCCACACTGGAGCAGGTTTCCTTGCAGGACTTGTGACCCCGCAGGGGGCCCAGACTGGAGCAGTCTGTTCCTGAAGGACTGCACCCCGTGGAAGGGACCCACGCTGGAGCAGTTCATGAAGAACTGCAGTCTGTGGGAAGGACTCATGTTGGAGAAGATCGTGGAAGACTGTCCCCTGTGACAGAGCAGGGGAAGAGCGCGAGGAGTCCTCCCCCTGAGGAGGAAGAAGCGGCAGAGACAACGTGTGATGAACTGACTGCAACCCCCATTCCCCGTCCCCCTGCGCTGCTGGCAGGGAGGAGGTAGAGAAATCGGGAGTGAAGTTGAGCCCGGGAAGAAGGGAGGGGTGGGGGGAAGGTGTTTTTAAGATTTGGTTTTATTTCTCATTATCATACTGTGATAATAAATTAAACTAATTTCCCCAAGTTGAGTCTGTTTTGCCTGTGACGGTAATTGCTGAGTGATCTCCCTGTCCTTGTCTTGACCCACGAGCCTTTCGATATATTTTCTCTCCCCCGTTCAGCTGAGGAGGGGGAGCGACAGAGTGGCTTTGGTGGGCACCTGGTGTTCAGCCAGAGTCAACCCACCACAGCTATTCACTATGAAGTATGTCAAATTAGGAGAGAAGTTGAGCTGGAAGTAGAAAACAAGACTTTTGGAGTAAAAAGAACATGTTTACATTGGGTTTAAGAATGCCATCCTGCTCACATTGTGAAACACTAGTGCTTCTCCTCCAGCTCCTCCTGCAAAGTTAAGCAGAACTTTGCTTTTTTGTGTAGATTTTGTTGAGGTCTATGAGGAGGTAGTATGCCTTCCATTTATAGTACACCCACAGGTTTTGTTATTGCTCTTTTATTAAAGGCTTGATAGACAGAATCATTAGCTGTACAAATTATTTTCTTACATAAGGAGAAGAGAGTGTCATGTTGTGATGGTTCAGGGGTGACTAGCAGCCCTGGTACCGCCCTGCTTCTGTGTGGGTACTCCCTCCAGCTGCCAGCTTCTGCTGCTGGGTCATTCCATCTTTACTCTGGACCACAAGGCTTTGCAATCACCCTGTTCCCATCATCCTGCCATGAGAATGCAGTGAGTGGTGCCATGGGTCTCTGGCAAGTCCCTCAAAACTGCCGTCTCGTGCATCCTGCAGTCCTATTGCTTTTTGGACATGCAAAACCCAAGGTTTTCTCACCCAGCTCCAGCTGTCTTATGACTGCTGTATTTGCCATACACCATACTCTCCTCTACAACCCTATGATTACAATAATCCACAGCAGGTCCTTTGAACCAATGCACCATCCCTTAACACAAAAAAAACCCCGGAGAGACCTGTCAAAAATACTAAAATTATGCAAGGTTTGTGTGCCTGGCTCATTTTTCTTAAGAACTCAGTGACCTACATGCCTCAGGTATATCCCAGGAAGCCTGTGGTTCAGGCAAGTTGTATCCTTCTATTCTTTGTGGCTGTGGTGTCACCAGAGAACATTTTCAGCAATAACACCGCTCAGAGTGTGCTCATTTCAACCCCTAGCCATTTTCCTTTTCCTGCCTCTTTATTGAGGAGTATCACCCTCCTCCTTCCCACCAATTACAATAGCATCGCTGCTTCACGGCTGTCTTCTGAGTCAGACTAAAGGGCTGTTATGACTTTAAAATAACTTAGCAAAAAAACCCTGTATGTGTAGTTAAAGCTGGATTGGTTCCTCTCACCTGGCTCTCAGTGTGGCTTCGCAAAAGGGGGCTGGAAGAACACCAGGGCAGCTGGCTACAGCTTGAGGGTATGAACAAGCTCTTTTGTTGGCATCCCTCCACTTTTAGCTGCAGGCAGCTCATATTTCTTCTGTAGACACAAGGTTTGTTTTCAACAATTTAGTGTCCTTCTGAGTTTGAAATACGAGAGAAATAAGCTTGCTAATCAGATTTGAGCCAGGAAGTGGGCACCCCTAAATTAATGGCTATTTTCTTAAGGACTCTTAATTCCTTTAAGGACCTCTGATTTCCTTTCTTGCTGATTTCCCAATAGCTCAGACTTAAACAAAGCAAATCCATTCACGAATTTCAATATACCAACAGAAGTTGCATAGTGATAAAGTAATTGTACATTAATCCTGTGTTCTTCATGTATGTATACAGACATAATAGACTAGGCAAGTAATTCTTCCTAGAAGAGCTAATCAAAGGTTTTAATTTAATCAGTTCATTTTATGTTCATCTTTTCTGTTTTGTCAGCCTAATACACGTAATAAAAATTTAATCTCTTCATTGTTTTAGTAATGTGAACCACTATTTTACAATGAGTACTTGACTGACGGTCATAGCCAAATGAAACAACGTTTGCTTGCCCTCACAGGGATTTTAAATAACTGTTTTAATTCTGTGCCTTGAATAAAATAGTTTATTTCCTCAACAACATGAGGGACAAACAAGAGAAATATGAGGCTTGTGTTGATTCCCCCTCGCCCCCAATTTTCTGATATTGGCTTAGAAATCTTTCAATATAAATAATTCCCAGTATATGCATAAATTGTCTACTATGCCGTGGTTTTCTTGAGTCTCCTAAGAGCTCTGTGAGGCAGGTATGAGAAAGGTAGTGCTACAAAACCCCCAAATAACCTTGTTTTTCTAACTGAAAACCATTAACGATCATCAAAATAGCGGTCAATAGAAATGAAGTTTCAATCCAAAAGGCATAAAAGAATGAATGGGAAACAAAGTGATTTTTCTTTCATGGCCAATGACCTTTCATTTATGGCCAACAGAGTACCAGTAATGGTAACGCAAGCCTGAGAAACGACTATGAGGGCTCTGCGCTCCAGTGTGACGACGCTTTGCCTGTCAGAAGCTTTCACAGAACACACTGAAAATAAGTAAATGGTCCCCTTGCTGTGGAGCCCATGGATAAAAAGAACTGTTTGCCTTGAGTCCTTTTATCTTGGACGATGCAAACAAGGTCTTTTTGATTATTTTTATCTTTTCTTTCAGCCTATGCAGGCAATCAGGCAACCCTAGAAGAAACTTAGCATCTCAATGACCACACTGTGGAAAGCAGATATTCAGCCTTTCCATTATAATGTTTTACACAATGATGTTTTCTAAATAAAACCAATAGGTTCCTTTTTCCTCTTTTTCTCCTGTCAGGCAAGCCTTTCTAATGGCATTTTTATAAATGTGGGTAACTTTTGAAGTTATGTTTATACCATCATTCATAGTGTTGCCATTATCACCATGGAACATACTGGTGAGAGAAGATCTTCTTTCCATAAGGCTTTTCTAATAGCAAATTTCATGAAGATATTGATTTTAATTAATTGAACAGATTAATAGCAGAACATTAAATGCAATCGTCTGATGGATTAGAGGAAGCCCAATAAGCCATTCATAAATTATGCTGGGATTCAGACTAATTCAAGACCCGGAGAGCTGAAAGCCTCCTTTGTTCTGCACGTAGTCAGGCTACAAGATGCAGCCCCTTGACAAAAACAAAATTACAAACCTCCTGCATTTGCTGTCAGAAAAGCTGCCTGCAATTAAGATCCTTTGCCACCAACAGTGACAATAAGAGTGGAAATACGAATACATTCAATGACCTCAAAATGTAGTCAGGTATCATTATCCCTCACATTTTATTTATTGGTATGAAAGAATTAAACCTGCTTGTCTCAAAAAGAAGAGTTCTTGAATATTGTACTATTTTTCTATATATATGTAGTTACTTGATACTGTTTGTATTAGCTGTATAAAATATATTAAATCACTGAATATTGTACTATAATGGTGGGTACACACATTTATATTTATATAAAAATTTATTTAACAATAATCCTACTTAGACTTCAAAAGATGAACTTAACTAGATTTCAGAGAAGTTACCAATCCATGATCAAAATATGCCATTTTGGAAAAGATTTTTCAAACTGTAGAGTGAAGCAAAGGAAGGGCACTTTGAGACTACATATATATTTAAAAATAAGACACTTCTTGCTGCTGATAGACTCTGTTATCTTTTAGTGGTGCTATATAAAATTGTCTCCTGCTTTTTTTCAACCCTGATTGTAAAAATGCTATTTTTTGCTTTGGCTGGCACAAGATTCTTTTGCTCCAGCCTTTATAGATAGAACAAAAGGAACCAGCGTGACACAGAAAAGCTCTTAAAGACTCAGACTTATCCATGAGAAAATCGTCCCGGCGTCGGACTGCAGAAAGCACGCTTTACAGGGTATGCTGAGAGAGCCTCACCATGCTAAGTACTACAGACGCTGTGGAAGAAAAACGGGCGTTGTAGCCAGCTAGGCACTGCCACTATGCTTCCACGTTCACTTTCTGACAAGCTGGAAGTCGTCTTAACACCATGTGCCTGTCCTGTGAATACAAGACTATCTTTTGAGGTGTTCCTAAGGTTCTTGTTACTAAAACCAATCCATTTTAAGACAGCTTTCCAATTCTCCTTTTTCCACAGACTCTCCTTGTTACAGAAAGTGCCTATAACACCAGTAAAATATGCAATCCAGGCACATTAGCTAGCTGAGCAGACTGAGACCACTGATTGTTACTTAAGAACTTTGTACAGGTGCTATGTAAAATAAATAAATGTTTTAACAGCTTATAGGAAAAAGTTAGAAGGCTTGATTTCAGTTCCTAATATAACTGACTTCATGCTTTCTAGTAATGCTGAGCTTGTAATCCTATCATTCAGCTCCCGTTTTCATGGTACACTAATTTGAACACTTTTATTATTTTTCCTGGAATGCATGGATTCTGCAGGCACAGTTTCGGGTCCTTTCCCATTGTTTTGTGTTGCTCTGCTCCTGCAGTTGGAGACGGCATTTCTGAGAAAGCAGGTGTGTGGCCAGAACATCCCCAGTAATCCCTGGCTGCCAGAACTATCCCATAGGACTTTTGGCTGCCAGTTGTCATTAACTTTAAATCCATTATTCTTTTGTGAGGGAAAAAACCCCAACCTTCCCAGGCTGGACTTAAGATACACCTATATAAACAGATCACGTTTATATGTCACATGGATGTTGGATGAGTTAGAAAGCTTGCTCAGTATCAATTTAGAATATTCGTAAGCGAGTTTTAAAAACCACTGCAAATGGGGATCCAACATTACCAGAGAGGAAAGAAAAAGTAGTGGACAATTTGCTACAGGTCACTTGTTTCAAGACGACCTTTGTTTCTATATTGTGGTGCATAATAACATATGGAGGGTCATAGTACCAACCCTTGCCATGAAGTCAGTTATTTCAGGATTTCATTATTTATTATTTTAAAGGAGGATCTCTACATTGCTATAGCTCATATTCTTTAAAATGATGAGCCCATTTTTAAGGACTGTGCCTTTTAGAGCCTTTTCTTATCTCTTTCACATACTTCTCGTACAGTTAAGGTTATGTGGTCTTTTTATCTCCTAGAAGTTGCACAAACACACTGATCAGTGTTTTAGCGAGAAATTAGAGAAGTTATAAAATATGTTTGTGTCACTACCCTGGAGCTGAAGTCAACGAAACAGTCCTTTTTCAGAGTGGGAAGAGTTTTCTAACTCTCAGAAAAAAAATTAAGTAAAATGACATTGCAGTAGCCATCTTACAGATCTACACATAATAATTACCTAAATTAATATAAACTTTAAAAATGCTGCATTCTTCAAAGTCTTCATGCATACAAGGTGCACTACACAATAAGCAATACATAGTCTTAGAATCAAACTTTAGGGTGGAAGGGACCCTCAGAGGGTATCTATTTCAACCGCGTGCTCAGAACAGGTCTAAATGGATCAGGTTGCTCAGGGCCATGTCCAACTGAGTCTTGAACACCTCAGAGGACAGAGATTCTGTAAGCTTGCTGGGAAACCTTTGCAATATTTAACCACTTTTCTGCAGAGCGGCATCCTTGCAGCTTGCACTGTTGCATGAGATTCCTTCACAGATGCAAGACCTCATACTTTCTCTTGTTGAATTTCATGAAGTTCTGCTCAATCCATTTCTCCAGCCTGTCCAGGTCTTTCTGAAGAGCAGTCGTGCCCTCCACTGTATTCACTGCTCCCCCCAATTTGGTGTCATGCACGTACTTGCCGAGAGTGTACTTCATCCCATTCGCCAGGTCATTATTGAAGACATGTAATAACATCAGTCCCACTGCTAATCCCTGAGGGACCCCGCTACGTACTGGCTGCCAGCTGGACACAATACTTACATCCTAGCACTCCAGCCCATTTTCCACCCACCCTGACTATTTATCCCATCCCTATCTCATGAATTTGGTGATAAGGAGACTACGGCAGACTGGGACAAAGGCCTTGCTAAAAATTAAGGTATACAACACCCACTGTCCTCCCCTTCTCTGCAGGGCGGGTAACCTCATCTGAGATCGAGCAATGAGGTTGATCAGGCATGATTTGCCCTTTCTAAATCCCCGCTGGCTTCTCTAAATCACCTTCTTGTCTTTCATGTGTTTAGCAATGGAGCTAATCCCCTTAAAAGCCATAACTTTACCAAGGACAAAGGTGAGGCTGATCATGGATTTTATTACAATAAATTGAATTGTTACTGTTTCACTTGCATTCAGTGGAAAAGAAAACCAAACCTAATCTAACACCGAATAAATTACTTAGTAAGTTTTATGTACTTTAATACTACAATTCAGCAGCTCCAAATATGGGAAAAAGCTACAAACCTGTTTGTAGCAATAAACATCTCACTGACTGAAGAGAGATGGAAGCAGCATATTACCGAATATACGAGATAACCATGAGTCAGTTAATTTCACAGACTGCTATAACGGATGTATTTTGCTACTATTGTGCAAAAATTATTGACATACTTTATTAAAAGGCAAATAAATAACATCCCATTTCTTTTCTGATGATATGTGAATAAGAAACTCAGTTATAAAAAACAACTAAATCACTGTTAGTCTTTGGGACTTATCCTGTAAAGTGCTGAGCAAACACTTACTGAATAAAGTGAGCCTTACTGAATAAAATTCTAATTAGAATAATTGAGCTCTGGTAACTGCTATGTCATTAAACATAAATTGGCTTTAAACTAATTGTATTTGCATTGTATTATGATTTCTATTAGTGAATGCATTAATGTTTATACTCTGCAAACTCTTTTGAAGTAA
Source organism: Phoenicopterus ruber ruber (assembly GCA_009819775.1). Lineage (NCBI taxonomy): Eukaryota > Metazoa > Chordata > Aves > Phoenicopteriformes > Phoenicopteridae > Phoenicopterus > Phoenicopterus ruber. The sequence goes on along the minus strand of CM020229.1, from coordinate 8,361,835 downwards.
AATATTAAAGTCTATACCACTTAATCTGAAGTGAAATGCCCTTTGAATACAAACCTGGCATGGCACTACTGGAAAAGGTATATGGTCCAGATCTTCACTGTTTATGATTAAGAGCAGGGGAAAGGTGACTGTCGGCTTTTTGGACTTCCTCCATTGTGGACAAGGGGAGCTGTGTACTGGTCTCTGCAGTGTAAGCCAGGGTACGGTGTGGGGCTTCTGTAATTTGGGCCAGCTGCCACCAATCCTGCACAGCCTGTGACGTAGCCTCACTAAACTGCTTGCTCTAGCTATACTTCTTATTCCAATAGTAAAGTGTGCAGTGGGACCCAATAGTTTTAGATATGGTGAAAGACAGAAAAGTCATACAGCCATTTTCCGCTTAAAAACCAGAACTGCCTGCCAACCAGAACCAATCCAAAATAAGGAGGTAAGAGATGTAAAGAGGTACTGAATATATCATAACCGAACTACGTAATACATTTCTTTTTGTGGCATTGAGAATGAATACCATGAGGTCAGTGCTCTCCCGTTGGGCAAGTGAGGAAAACCCTATTCCTTAGCCCTGCCAGGTCCCATTGCCAAGCCTTATCGGCCTTGTCAAAAAAAAAAAACCCAAACCAACAACACACCAAACCCCCAGAACAGCTTTATGCAGTTTTAACCTGAAGGGGAACCCGAGGTCATCCATAGTGGTGTGTTCAGAATGGCTTCCAAGAATTAAGCATTTGCTCTGGAAATTCAACTTTACACATAAAGCCTCCTTTTGTATAGTTGGTCTTGCTTCAGTTCATTTCAGTTGCTATCAACAGACAATAGTCAATAAATAATCGTAAGAATTATTTGCGTAGTTGGACTCAGAAACACGAAGCCTGCGTTGCTGTTCTTGTACCTGTGACATATAACTTGCCACTGCTTTTTGACCCAATTATTACAATTTCTACTGCAAATTTACAGTACTATGCAAAATGAAAAAAAAGTACTAATCCTCTTAAAAACAATTATTTTCATCAACATTCCTAATGTTGACCTTATTCACTGGAATATTTGCAGAAGGCAAAAACTGTGAGAAAAGAACATGGACACAAACTGGTTTAAATATTCACATGAATATTCATATGAACGGGTGTGCATTATTTTCTAGTTATTGCTTCCATGAGGAAAATGGTGCAAGTTATGAAAATTAGACAAAGTTCAAAAAGCACACAGTAATAAAAGTATTAGGGCAAAATTCTGAGTTTAAAATCTGCTGCTTTTCTATTAAAAATGATTGCCTAAAGCCTATTTTCAGGAGTTCGCATTTCCAAATTCAAGTAGACTAAAATAAAATAATTGATTAATTACATGCCAGCTGACCATTAATTTTATTTCATAAACCAAATCATCCAATTTTCTGATTCAAATATGTTGAATATTCAGTGGCATCCCATAATTCTGGAACGGAAGGCAAGGATATGAAGATCACTTTTTGTCTAAATAATTCTAAACAGCTGGAAATCTGACACTCCATTTGTCAGACACTCCAGCACATTTCCAAGAGCTTACGATACCTTACATGCTACAGGACAGATCTTGCTGTTTCTGTCCTGAACATTTGCTGGTGTTCAGTATTTCTCTTAAGCCTTTCAAGATAATCCTAGTTTAACTCATGAACTGATAAGACACTAGCATTGATATTTGGACTTCCAGAAACGTGGAGTCTGTTGTCTTTTTGCACAGCCATCTACTGCAAATATTTTACACGATGCGAGTAGTTGCTCTGTAAACCCAGACCAAAAATAATCCTCAATGGAGGTGAGCTTTATCTCCAGGGTTTGGGTCAAAGCTGAATGTGAACTTCTCTGGAACTTGGTGCTTGCAGGGAGGTTTTGATTTATACTCAGCTGGTATTCTCAGCCATGTGAGATGAGATGAGGGTGGTTATTACTGTCACAAATGATAAAGCCAAAGGTAAACAAGGGAATTTCTTGACAAAGCAGCGTCTTACATTTTGAACTTTAAAATGGGAAACACCCCCAAACAATTAATGCCTTTTATTTATTTGCTACACACATTTTACTTGCATAGTTTGATTAGCCCTCTCAATATTTTTCACTTCTGAGTTTGACAGTTTTATAGTGAAGTCTGCCTCATTCAAGCCACTGCATAAAGCCTATACCCCTGGCTCCCTGTAATGAATGATGCATCACACTTTAGGCATGCAGGTAGCTGTCTTGGAAATCTCAGGAGAAAAGTAGAGGTGGACATACTGCTTAGCCACTCTGATGCCTTTAAGATATGCTGAACTCACAGCGCAATTTACTGCTCTGTGCATGCACCTGTATTCCTTTTAGCATGAGTTAGACTTACTGTAGACTTCCTACTTGACTTCCAGAGATCTGAAAATCTAGGATGATATGATAACTCACTCTCTTTCTTCTTAGATAGTATTTGTCAGCATCTCCAGGGAAACTCACTGGTAAAGAAGTTATGAATCTCTAGATGGATATTAATATACAGATGGAGTTAAAGTGGTGGAACCACCAAGTCTCCTAGCATTTTAAGAATCATGATTGTCGTGGTTTAACCCCAAATTGTAACCCAATACCACGCAGCCGCTCGCTCACTCCTCCCTTCCCCGCTGGGGTGGGGAGGAGAATCGGAGAGAAAGGAAAACTCACAGGTTGAGATAAAAACAGCTCACCAGGACAGCAAAGGAAAAATATAAAAATATATTAATAATGATAATAATGATAATATATACAAGGATAATAGAATATATAAAACAAACGATACACAATTTCTCACCACCCGACGACCGATACAGCCCGTCCCGAGCAGCAGGCAGGGAGCAGGGGTATCCCCCCCCAGCTATCCCAGAACAGCAAGTTCCAGAGAGAGCAGGCGAGGGAACGAACAGCCGAACGAACGAAAAACAAAAAAGGTAAAAATAGGGAATCAAAAAGCAACCCGAAGGGAACCTTAAGGATTAAGGCAAGTTAAAGGTCTCAAAAGCCTCAAAAGCCCAAAAGACCAAAAAAGATCTAGAAAAAAAAAAACTAGTGGCCCACCGACCGACCCTCGCTTATATCGGGCATGACGTCTATGGTATGGAATACTCTCTTTGGTCAGTTTGGATCAACTATCCTGTCTCTACCCCTCCCAAGTTTTGCATCTGCACGTTAGCAGAACCTGGAAAACAGCAAAATGTCCTTGGTGGTTCAGCAGCAACCAGCAACATCAATGTGCTATCACCGTTCTTCTCACACTAAAGCCAAAACACAGGAGCTGCTGAAGACAAAACTAGCTCCGTCCTGGCCTAAACCAGGACAATGATTCAGATGTGTCCAGTGGTATAAGCATACCTTTCATACTTACTGAAAAGTCAGGTTGTCTTCATAACAAGACTTTCTTTTCTAGAATTATGCTATACATTCCACTATAAAGCTTTGCATAATTGCATATTATTGATTACTTTAAACAAATGTAAAGCAACATAACCAAATATAATACTGTAGTTTAAGTGTAATGACTTATTTTTACTTTTCCTACTTTCAACGTCTGGGAATTTTTTCTGAAGTGCTATCAGTCTAAGACAGTGCCGAGAAGTTCTTTTTCAAATGATATCTCTATGCCATATGTCAAAAATATAAAATGTCATTTACTTATAGGATCATAGAATGGTTTGGGTTGGAAGGGACCTTAAAGATCATCTAGTTCCAACCCCCCTGCCATGGGCAAGGACACCTTCCACTAGACCAGGTTGCTCAAAGCCCCATCCAACCTGGCCTTGAACACTCCCAGGGATGGGGCAGCCACAACTTCTCTGGGCAACCTCTTCCAGTGCCTCACCACCCTCAGAGTGAAGAATTTCTTCCTTCTAATTAATCTAAATCTACTCTCTTTCAGTTTTAAAGCCATTACCCCTTGTCCTATCACTGCCTGCCCTTGTCAAAAGTCCCTCTCCAGCTTTCCTGTAGCCCCCCTTTAGGTACTGGAAGGCTGCTAGAAGGTCTCCCCAGAGCCTTCTCTTCTCCAGGCTGAACAAGCCCAACTCTCTCAGCCTGTCTTCATAGGAGAGGTGCTCCAGCCCTCTGATCATCTTCGTGGTCCTCCTCTGGACTTGCTCCAACAGGTCCATGTCCTTCTTGTGTTGGGGGCCCCAGAGCTGGATGCAGTACTGCAGGTGGGGTCTCACAAGAGTGGAGTAGAGGCAGAGAGTCACTTCCCTCAACCTACTGGTCTTACTTCTTTTGATGCGGCCCAGGGTACGGTTGGCTTTCTGGGCTGTGAGCGCATAGTGCTGTATAGATGTCTATTTAAGTGATCCTTCATGTCTTCTTCAAATATGCCAATAGCATAATCCTTGTTTTTAAAGAAATAGTTACACATACTAATTCAGGATAAAAATGTAATCTTACTGCAGTCTGGTGAAAAACATCAAGCCTGCTTCCCTACAGTATGCAGTTTTCACCAGAACTCTGTTGACTTAACTGAATTTAAGCTGTGATTAAAGCAGTGTAGGAAAAAACCGTGACAAACATAGCTCATACACCATAGATGTAATAATTTATCATTTTTTCATCAGGAACAAGGATAAAACACTACATACAGTTAGCACCTGATAACAGAGACAAAACTAGTTACTGCCATTTGCAAATTGGCCATGTTAGGGCAAGGGAGTCTTAAAACTTACAAGGGGACCAACAGAACAAAGGTTTATTGGGTGAAAAATGTGCTGTAAAAGGAACTCTGGAGAAGAGATAATACAGGAGGTAAAGTGCTGCTTTGGTGTCATGTCAGCCATCCCGTTCTACAATCTACATTCTACAATTCTACATCTCCTATGAAAACACATGGGAAAATCTGCTTTTTGGAGCATACAGGTGTCTGTTAGTTAGAAGAACAGAATTCTTCATAACAAATACAAACCTACTATTTTGAGTGGTGGTTTTAATAACAAAATGGGAAATGTAAATGGTCTGTACAATGTTCTACAAAGATTCAAGGTGACAGAAATATATTCGAGTTCAACAGATTGTCTTACGGTGAAAAATAATTTTGTACAATAGTTTAAGTGCTGAATAAAATGTTTTGTGACAGAAATTTCCTACAAAGGAAAAATTGAACGAGGCATGTTTCCAGTGTGGGGTGCATATATTTGACATACTGTAAAATTCACAAGTATTTAATTGTTGTATTTGTAAAATATACGCAGTGAGCTCTCTGCAGTTTTCAGCCAGTGTCATGCCTGATTACACTATTTGAGCTAAATGTTTCAAAAGTTGCAAGCAGCCTTTGCTAAATGATTATCTATAATCAGCCATACCTACCTGATTATCAGTGACTTCACTGGCTAAAGCACTATATGCCTTTGGAATATTCACCCCTCAGGGCTTTCCTCGCACTGTAGTTACCCCCGCATGACTTTTTGCTCGTTTGCAAAGGCAGATGACTACACAACTTGTGGGAGCCTCAGCTCTTGCCTAACAGTTGAAATTTGACATTGATTAGCATCATCAATACAGAGTTTGTCCTTTTCCACTCTAGTGTTCACAATACCCTTATATCATCTATATTTAGGAACTGTATGACTTCTGTGTATGTATTGCTACATAGCATTAAAAGGTCTGTTAGAATCTCATCCTCAATCTAATAGGTACAGCATATGTTATCACCCAACAGCATGCAGTGATAGAAAGGGAACTATAGCTTTTCAAACAAAGCTAAATTGAGGATAATTTAGTTTGGATCATGAGCTGGATCTACTGGGGAAAGCTAAATTTCATCTAACCTTTGGGCATTGCGCTTACTTTGTGCATATCTTTGGGAGGAGACAAGAACGTAATTGATTATAAAGAAAATAATGTTCCTGCCCATAGATTTTCTGTCTTTATTAAATGTGTCATGACTGGTGGATTCAGATATATTGTTTTGTAAATGTAATTATTTTTTCATATCAGTATTAGGAAAGAAAAGTAAACAGAATTCAATCTAATTTATGAGACACTTAGAAGATGATTTGAAGCAGACTGATTACAGAGTATCAGTCTAATTACAGTATATATAAACTAAATAATATGAAATATTAATCTGCTGTTTTCAGACCAAAGAATCAATACACAGAATGGAAGTTAATTTTTTCCATGCACTTGAGTTGAAAAATAAAGGCAACTTATGTAGTTTTAGGATAGTTCTGGAATTTGACAATTAAATTAAACCAACCAAAATCCCATTCCTCCAAAATAAAAGCATGAATCTTCAGAACTAAGCACTTGACTGCTTTTTTAATTGAATTTTTAAGTATAATCTATTTTTCACTTGCTTCTTGCAATGCTAAATAAAAGCATAAATAATTTAATTGAAAAATTAAATAAGGAGAATCAATTTGTGACAGATTTATGAAAGCATATAATGGCTCTTACACAATATTGGGCAGCTATACTTCTTATTTAACAAACAGATTTCCTACATGATCATAATGAATGATTCCAGAAATATTACTTATTTTGTTTTACTTCTCTGTTTCTGGGATTCCCTCTTCTTATTGACACCCTAAAATTGTATCTGTAAAGTTCAGCCCTGTGTCACGCCCTGCAGAAGATTCTGATTCAAACGTGGAACTTCATGATGCACAGAGAAGATATTATCCGTGCTTTAGCCCTTAGACTTACAGCTTATTTTTTCCTCCGAGTTCAGGATTGAAATTCTTTTCACTTGTGTTGCTCCTGGGCACTGAATACAAGTTTCAGTCCTTGGTCTCTAGAATTTTAAGACTTGAAGTTATGCCCCAAATATGTTGTGGGCTCTTCGTGCTCTCCTCCCCTGGCACACCAGGGGAACAGCAAGCACCGCCCTACCTGCAGTGCAGAATGATTGGTCTCGACATGCAGCAGAATTTCACACACAGAGAGCTAAAACGTTCAGGTCTGAATTTCTAAAAAATACTGTATGCACCAATAACTGATAAATGGGATTTCACTGGGTAGAGAAACTGAGGCAGGATAACGCAGGCAAGCTGCCAAATAGGAAAGTCACATTTTTCAGCACAGACTAGACCCTTAAGCCTACAACTATACTAGTAAACAGAATGAATTAGGAATAATTTTCTGGTTTAAGGTCAAATGGTATGGCAGAGCACATGTCCACACAGCTAACTATTCTCACATCTCAGACGGAGTGGCACCATCCAAGCTGCTTGTTGGGAACAGTTTGTGGCCTGTGCTGCCACCCAAGCCATGCCCAGCGATGCGGGTCGGTGCTGCGGCCCTCGCCAAATCTGCAGAGACTGTGCAAACCAGCGAACAGTACGGACGACTGCGTGCTAATGCCGTGGCCGAGACACAGGCCCTGTTTAATTTACTGTTACAGTTTGATTCTCTGAAGCATTCACACTTAAGTAGAGAGGAAGTCCAAGCAGATTTCAACCAATAAAGTATAACTACAATAGCCTAAAATTACCCCAAGTTAATTTTAATCTCTCAAGAATTTTGTGTGCAAGTTTTGTGGCTTTCTGGTCACAGCCTCTCAAGGCATGCATGCACATTGGGCCAAATTAATCAGACTCAGGGACAGCACATCTCCCATTCTAGAGCAGCTGGTGCTGCTAGATCACTCTACCAACACTAGAATATTGTGTGGCTTCCATTGCCCTCCGGGCTGGCAATCACGACGAATCACAGAGACGTGACCATAGTGCTGAGCATTCCTCCTCCAACCTGCTCCAGTCCCTTCTCTCCTCACATCTATTTACTGCATCATGGCTTCTCTGAAGGTCAGCCATTCAGCCTCCAGAGCACTAAGATTTTGCGACTAGGATTTAGCATTTAAATTGCTTTTATTTTATTTTCAAGGCAACATATTTGCTTTTTCTCTTTGAGTATTAGTTATTCAAAAATGTCAAGACAATTTCCAAGGAAAAAAAAAAAAAAAAGCTTTTTTCTTCTCTCCCTGTCTCTGTATACACGCACACAGAGAGCTATTTTTTCCTCTGTATTCTTTTCTTATACTGAGGATAAGCATACAGGTTGGGGTTATTGGTCATTTGTTCAGCCAATTTTGCAGAACCGTCCTTGGCATTCAGGGACAAATAATTCTTTCCAATCAGCAAAAAGGAGACAAAGAGATAATCCAATACTGCATTAGATTTGCAAGCAGTTCAAGGTCTTATCAGGCTTAAAGATCTTTTTTTCAAAGAGATGTAGAGGTTTCTCAAAGAAATATATAGAACATTATAAACTTGAAGTAATAGTTTATAACAGTGGAGACAGCAGAGCAGAGGCAAGTATATGATTTTCTCTCAGGTTCTGATGACCTTGACACTGTAATTATGAGCAAACAGTCCATTCTTGTTATGTCTTTAAAAGACAATAATTGCCTCTACATTTCTTGATTGCCAAGAAAGGGATTTTGATACTCATTTATCAATTACTTGGAAACACCTAATACCAAGGTTAGTTCCAAATTCTGAGTTCAATTTGCTGAAAGAAAAGATGCCAGTAAATTTTCAATCTACCAGCCTTGGGCCAAGATAGGTCTTATGATAGCACTTAAAAAAAAATAAAAAGACATAGTTGCCATTACCCATCTACCAACAGATGCAATTTTATATTATTTTCTGCATAATAAACAATTTCCCTCAATTAAGAGTGAAATACATCACTGGGTTAACATGGAAAGCAGGAAGGAATTGCTTAGGAAAAGATACAGGGACTAGGCCTGAAAGTGCCAACCATCCTTTCTTCCTATAGGTTTTAGTGCTCAGCATTTCACAAGGTTTGACCAGGGCCAAATTAATCTCTTGCATTTAAATGCCTGCATTATTTCACTCCGGTAATAGATGTCATGCTTTAGCATGAAGGATGCCTGAAGAGAATGCATCATGTAGAGCAGGAGCGCAAAAGTAGCCTAAAAACCAATCAGATCCTGAAGTTAAATATTTCCTCTCTCTCCTACCTCCAATACTGCCAATTTTTCTTTGAATTTCTAAACATAGAAGAGACCAATTTAAAGGCAACATAAACAGAGGTGGCAGTCAGTGCCTGCTCTTAATCTATTAGAGTAACCGTACCTCACTTGGACAAAACTCCTATTAATCTCAAATTCTGTGTGAAAAAGAACAGTAGGCATTGAGATGGCTTTCACCGCTGGCTTGTGCTGGTGGCCAGCATACGGTCTGTGCATCAGTAATTTCTAAAGGCAGGTTTAGACGGAGCTGGACCCCTTCCCTACTGGCAATGTGAACTGGCCAGACATGAATCAACTCCTGTCAAGCAGCCGTGTACTCCATGAGCCATTGTCTACTACTGCAAGCTCCCCCCACCACACACACACGTTTCTTCCCTTTTTAATATTTTTTTAAATAAAATGTTGAGCCTTTTAAGTATTTTTTTTAAAAGACAATGTCCTTAAAATGAAACAAATGAAAATAAAGCATGAGGTGGGAGATTCTACCTCCTCTTGTATAACTTCCTGTAGTTTTCACTCCCTTATGAATGAATCTTGCTCTTTTTCGTATATTTATTGACGTAGTATAAACCAAACAATAGCCCTGGTTAGCAAAAGTCTTAACCTGCATACCAAGCAGGTAGAATTGTACCTCGTAAAGCTAAATGCATCTGCTTCCAGGGAAAAGAGGTAAATCAGCTAAACAGGTTATAAAGGTTCACTTGCTTTTGCTACACCTCTCAGTTTATAATTCTCAAAGACATATATGGAGAGGCCTTCCACCTTCTTCAGGGCTGCATATCTGAAACACTGGACATATATGTATATGAAATTTCTGTTTATTTGAAGAATACATTTGAAAGCTTTTACCAAAACCAGTGAAATATTAGAATAAATTAATTCTTTAGACACAGATTTTGTGAGGCAGATGCACATTTACAACATTCTAAGTTTTTCATAGCTCCTTTGATTCCAGCAGCCTGACTCAAACACTTCATGTTAGCCATGTGTTTGAAGTACTTTGTTAAAGGTAGACCTAAACAAGAATTCTTTGGCTAAGAAAGACTACATCCAATCTTCCATTTATGAAAAAAAAATCTAGATCTTACCTCAACCCGTTCTCTTCTGGGAGACAGAAAATTCCTGTTTCCACTTGTAAAGAGACTGGTGTCAGAGAAGTTTCCAAGGAAATGATGAGCTGTAACAAAGCATATTCCTTGTGAGGTGAAGTTCATAGTCAAGAGAACAACATAGTTTCTAGGTCTCCTGTATTAAGCTTTTCAGGTAAAAACAAACCTTCTAGTACTAAAAATAAGATTCAGACACTGGTCCTGCAAACAATATGAAAATAAAGATTGGTTTCACATGTCAGTATTCAATTCTATAAAGTTGCTAGACTTCGCAAGCACTTGCAAGATGTGATAAGGTTTACAAATCCCCATCCTTTCAAGGAGCAATTACTTGTTTTAAATTTACTCAATATTGGAAAGAATACGATTTGCTTTATTTAAGGAGAAGGCTTAAATTGATTTAAAAGACATAGAAACTTTTATCTATGGATTCAAAAGCAAGTTCATTAAACTCAATGGAGATGCGTCTTTTCTTCAGGCTCTGGATCAGGCTCGATTGCCTATTGATAGCAGAGGCAGTGTTTTTACTGAGAGCACTCTAATGCTACCTTACTGCAAACAGCTACAGTTTTAAAAAGAAGAATTACAACTCCCTAATGAACAGAGAACCCTCAAAATAGTGCAGTAAAATTGTCATTCTGAGCAGATTTGCGTTGGCATGCATTCCTCTCATTTGGAGAGACTTGGGTCCATCAGGATTTGGGTGGGCTCATAGCTACCATCCCTGCCATATAAATCCAGTTGGATCCCAAGAAACCCAGAGGTTTATCAGAGTATGTAACACTAAATTATATCTTTTAATAAGCAAACCTGGAGTTAAAACCCCAGCTTTTGCATCCCTCTGGTGGTCTTCAACATTTCTTTGGTCCTCTTATGTCCATCCAGGGTCACGCCCAGGCTTTTAGTGAGCTCTTGTTTCTTCTGCTGATCCTGGAGTTGCTATTACCTTCAACAGCATTGTTTGTTTTCACCAAACCCTAAGTTTGCAGTTACATTCTACCACAAAATCCCATTCAGCTCTCATAAAGGGATAAGTAACACAAGCTCTGCTGAAGACCTGATTCTTGTTCTTGGCTTTTTCGTCAGCTGGTTGTAACTGTAGGCAACTCAGAGAGACCCTGTGTCTCAAGGGCTTCCAAAACTTTTGCCTCCCCTGGGCAAGGAGATACAGTTTGTCTTAATGGCTCCAGATGGTTACTAGAGATTACTATTGCTTAGCTATATTGCATTGACGATCATTCTCAGAGCAGGCAAGCAGTAATTAATTGATTCCATCTGTATCTACATTTGGGCAGAGGGTGATTTATAATGACCATTCCTACAAAGCAGCAGAGGGCATAAGAGTAACAAGGCGGCCCTGATGGGCTATAGTGGTGTTGAGAGACTGACAGAACTGACAAGGCTTTCCATACGAACACTAATGTACGAGTTAAGCTATTGCAATGAACTTACTATAGCTTGAAGTTTGAATACAGAACATAGATGTAACCTTGCTATGCTATTCAACTGTAAGAATTACTTCATGACAAAATTTGTCCAAATACAGAGACACTGAAAATAGTATCTGAAACTACTATTGTGTAATTTTCAGTTAGAAGGTCACATCACCTCAGATAAGTGAAGCACTTTCTATTAAGGTTTACCATTTAAAATTGAACCAGAGATTCTCTGTCAGTGACCTATTTTAGGAAACGCAGAGTGCAAGATATTACAGTGCATATACTGAAGTTGTCTTTCATTATTATTTTGAGTACCTATATTCTGATAGGTTATTACAATTACATATTCACGAAAGAACAATATAACTTTTTCTGACTTCTACAAGGTTCCAATATTTACTACAGTAAGGATCTTCTAGAGATCAAAATTCAAAGACTGTTCAAAACTTAGTCTCATAACTGTCACTACACCTGGTCAGAGGTATAATCCATATTGTGTAACATTCTTATTCTGAATCATTCAGGTGACATAAGGGACTTTATAGGATTTGCAATGAGAGTTCTCTGAATTAGTATTTTTGGAAGTTGTTTTCTTGACATTGGGAAGCCCACCAGAGAGCCGAATTCTTCCAATTCACCTGCTTAATCCATAAAACAAGATCTGTAGACAGTTCCTTATTCCGCAAGGCAATTTCTACAGTATGAATTACATATTTTGATGCATTTCATTGTTTGGTTTCCATAGATGGACTCATTGTATCACAAAAGAAGCATTTGAAGGACAAATGCAGAACTGTTCTTGTTAGTGATGGCGTTTTGTCCTCAAAGAAAAACTTGCTGGGATTAGTACTTGAGTACAGTCACCGTTCCTAGACTGATGGGCAGGCTGGACTTTGGCTCATCGTATTGTAAATGGGTCTTTCTGAATATTCTATACATTTGAATAGAAGTCTAACCAATTCTGTAAGTGGATTCACTTATCATAAACCTGCTAAAAGAGCCAGGTGAAATTTGATACTTGAAAACAAGTTACCTATGTGAAGGCCAGCACTCTTTCTTTACAAAGGCAACGTAGCTCATGCTATTATTTACCACTGTTTTGGCAGTCCCAGTACAAAACAGGTACTATGAGTATTTCAGTGTAGGCCTATCTATATTAAAATAAACTTGCAAGTAATCTATTCTGGCTATGCTGTAGTAACAGCTGTCAGATTGAGCAGCACTTTGTAAATCACCTCTGTTAACATGCAAGTGTTAAGAGTTATTTATAACTATACCATATAAACGTCACAAAGGATTGTTGGTGATTCACAGATGATAACAAAGACATACTGTGGGACAGACACAGGAGAGAAAGCAGCATGTTTTTTTCAGACAGAGCCATTTGGAGTTCTTCATACTATTCCCGAGCAGTTCCCAAAGGCATCAGCATTGCCACTGGACTGAACTTGTACTCACTTTGCCTGAAAACCCGGCTCTGCTGAAGCCAGCAAGAATTTTGCCGTTTTTTTTTCTAAGACCCAAACTTTCACTGATGGCTTTATGTGACAATTAACACTATACCAGCATAGAATAACTGAGTGAAAATTTGAGTGTGGCAGGTTTGCATCGAGTGCAATAATTCCCCAGGTTCTATCTACCTGGTGATAGCGAACTGTCAGGTACCACTCATACATATGACTAAGTGACATATATGCTATTTTGCTAAATATGTTGTAGATGACAGCTAAAACTGGCCCAGGGGTTCCACCAGCCTGAGGGAAAAAAGGCAGGTTGAAACCCGTTCTGGCAAACTCACCTAAAACTGTGCAAAGCTAACAAGGATGTGTTGCTTTTTCAAATACCAAACCTTTTCTAGTGACAACTAAACTTACAGTGCCTGGTCAGCTCATGTAGAACAATGAATAATTATTACAGAAATGAGCAATTTTTGCTTATTGGTCAATTTTATAGACTTGATCACAGAGAGAAGCATCATTCCAGCCTCAAGGCTCCTAGTCATACTTCAGTCTCATATAGCTTACATACTTCAGAATGTAAAGTAGGCCTACACAGAGAGATTAAGATAGTATAGCGAATGAGTAAGCAACAGAAAGGAGATTTTTTTTAAAAAATAAATATTTCTCAGTCAAAAATTAATTTTTATTAGTTGTTTCTAACCAATAGCACATTAGTATTTGCACTACTTTAAAATCAGTAGGGGTATAACATTCTGTCACTTACAAGCATTAGAAACAATTGTTAGAAGCATTCCCTAGCCATTGAGTGAATTTAATTCTCTGTGGTTGACAGCAGTAGTTTTGACTGTAATTACTGGAGATGGCATTGTGGATGATTTCAAGGGCAAAAAAATACTTAAGCCAAAATCTACACATGGAAAACAAACTTAGAAATAGTATCAGACCCACAATTCATTGATGGCCATTAAAATTTTCTTTATGATTTTAATGTAACAGAAAAGCTACAGCTGCATCCAGATCTTTTTTCTTTATTTCTTTTCAACTTTAGATTTTTTCTTCCTTTTAGTCTTCTGTTTTACTGATGTTTTATAGCAACTCTCAGAGAAATCGTATTACAATAAATGTGTCTTTTCAAAGCACCTCTAAAACCTCATACCATTACCTGGTAGCTAATACAAATCTAATCAGCTCATCTAGCGTAAGTTTTCATTGCTTGTTGAAATAATAGCTCATAGTTGCTCTTGGCCAACATAACTACTGTCTAAAAACTGCAAGCTCCAAACCACCTATAAAACAAGCAAAACAAACAAAAACCCCACATGCTTTATAAAGGTAGAAACAGTCAATCGGACCCTGACAAAATAGACCATCTAAATGTTATGTTTATTTAAATTCTTCACGCTCTTTCTTTGAAATGGAGAGACAGCATCCACATATCCTTCACAGTTCATTAATCTTACCAGGATGCAATGGCATATTAATCAAAACTAGTGAAAGGAATGCTGTCCACAGCCTGACTGGAATATACACAAGACGTCTCACTGCATTTCTTGGAGAAGCATGTTTATCCAGCAGAGTATCACTTAAGGATTAATTCCAAACATAGGCATCCCCAGCATTTGCCTAAATAAAATGCAAGTATCTTTTGTCAAGAATTCCTTTGTTTTACTTAAAGTAACTTCATTGTTGAGGAAAAAAACCAAAAATTTGGAAAATCCTCTGTTTACACCTCTTTAAATTTCACCCATGATTTAGTGTATAACTTCAGTGAGATAGGGAAAAAAGGAGATGATGGAGACTCTGCTGATTAAATGTCCCCCATTAAAGAAAAATGAAAATTAGTATTAGAAAATAGAGCTAATTGTACAAGCTGACAATTGAAGAACGTGTATAAAATACGCAACTTGGAGACACACCCTGGAGGTTGGCAGAATAACTACCATATAGAGTCTGGGAAGAATAATGACACAGATCTTGGCTCAGCTTTCACCACTTTGACTGATGGCTAGAAATCAATACCACAGCTGCCATAGAAAGTAATGCCATTGACTGTGGCGTTCATTGCTTTTCTATCTTCAGGAATTAGATTTTTTGAAGTTACATGCGATTGACCATTAGTTTAATCGTTGTTTGCTGGTTTGTGTTGTACCAAGCAACAGATATTGACCTTTGAGGTTTTGAATTTTTAATGCAGTTTTAATTCATAATGTTCTTTACACTTCACTGATATCTGTATTTTTCCCGTACCATTATAGTTGGCAAACAGAAGTCCATATAGCGAATCTAGAACACGTCCATAAAGCAGAACATAGAAGCTTTGAAACACTTGCTTAAAACAAATACATTTTAAAATGAGGCATTAAGTAACATCATAATAACAATAACTTAGGACTAGACTTTCAAGAAACTGTACACACACAATTGCTTGCAATGCATACTCCAGACTGTGTCTAACTTACTGTATTTATTTGTTTTAAAAACTCTCCCTTTCTTATCTCTTCTCCTCCCCATTTGGAGCATATATTCACTTTGCTGAAGTATGCATCTTCACTAGGAGACCTAACTATTGGTCTTGAGCAAGTCCTGATAACAGGTATTCCTCAAACTGTGATTTTCTGTATGTTAATAACACAGTTAATGTGCTACGTTAATAAGACATTTTCAGTATCTTAAGAAAAACACCAAACAACCAATACAAGAAATCCTATAATTTTCTAGACTCTTCAGGATTAAATATAACTGTAAAATTCAGAATTCACTGAGATAAGGATTGTGCTTTAGCACAGGTGTTGCAGTACTAAACTACTAAAGTAAAAACAAATATAAGAAAATTCCCTACCAGAGGTGAATTTTGATGATAGCTGCTTCTCTGACTCTGAGTGTCCATAAACTGCTAGGGACTGAGGACACCGTTACAGCCATCCGCCCAGGCCCCACAGCAAGTGCTCTCCCCACCCTCCCATCACAATCCACCTAGCAGACAGGTAGGGCCACAGCTTTAAATTAGATGCAGCCAATCGTTCTTGAATGGGAGGACTATGAAATCTGTAGGCATTAATTAAATCAAAATAGCATTAGGCTTCCTCTCATTTTATTGAGATTTGAGAGATCCTGGGAGTGAGTAGATTGACAAAACCAAGGTGCAACAGGAAAAAAAAATCACTATGAGTTAAAATATATTTGTAAGAGTTATATGAAAACAGATCTGCAGTGTAGAAGTAAGGAATCTCCCACAGGTGTTTGGGCTGTTTTCTCTGACCTTTAGAGTCTTTATTCAAGGAACATTCTGCCACCAGCATGGACTCCATACCCCCGTTCTGAGTAATGGGAAGATCTGGAAACTGAGAACTTATGCTTAAAACATACATATTTGACAAATTAGAGCATATATAGGTGTAATTTTCTTATAATTTTCTTAAAGTTTTAAAGAACCTGTACGAAGGCTGTTGTATTTAAAAATATTGTCTGTATGTTTCCGCTTTTAAGAACAAAACAGAAATGGAAAAATATGTATTTAATTTTAGTTCCCTGTGTTGTTGGGAGTAAAGTTTAACTGGTTCAAAGGACTGTACATGCCAGAGAAGACTGTTTTATGGTAGGAATAATGGGACGTGTTTCCATGTTAATCTAACTGAAAGAACAACTATTTCTGACAGCAGCTCTTTCTTAACAACTGTTGTCTTAAATCCAGTCCTCACAAAAGGAGAATTAGGTAGAGCAGGAGACTTCGGCTGTTCTAAAAGGCAGTCATGCATTGCATACACGAGACTTGTTTTTCAAAAAGACAAGCAACAGAATTTCTTACACTTTTTGCTGCTATGCTGTTTTGCCTCTTTAGCGTAATCATAGGTGTATATCTCTTATCCCTTGTAGATTTTTTTAAGTACTAGGGAATGCTATTAAGCAAATGCAGTAAAACAATGTTAAAGCAGGATGTGCGAGGAATGGGACAAGATCAACTCATGTTTTAGTCATATGAATCACTGTTTTCTTATTCTTAATCTACAGTTGGTGTTAATCTGTAGTTTAGTACAGAAATTTATTATCTGCAGGACATAAAAAGGGTGGGGTCAAGTAACCCATTCCTTGCCTAGCATGGGTCTTTCAGAAAGGAACCAGGAGCACTTACAGTCCTGGCACAGCTCTGCTGCTTCTCACCCCTGCCACTCAGAACATTATTCTTCCTCCACTGTTCTGTAAGATAAAGCAGATAGGAGAGTTGTCTAGGCACTACGGAAGTACATGCTGTAACCTTTTCTAGGTGAATGCAAGAAAGTGTCCCTGTATGAGTTGCGTCCCCTAAGCTGCCATTGAGCAACAGGGTTTCTGCATCCCCAGATCAACACTACGCACGTGGGCCCCTCGTCCGTGGCCTGTTATAGCCAATGGGAGTCATTGCAGTGACTACAGCGGGCTTTGAATCCAGCCCTGGAGAGGAGTTAAGCATAAGAAAGGCTGAAAAAACCTGACGAGCAAAACAATCGCTTGAAATATTCTCCTTCATTAAATTCTCATAGAAGGGACCCTGGCTATCAAACACCATGTAGCATAAGGAAAGACAAGACTGTATTTTCCAACTCATGAATCATCTGATGAGTACTAGCCCTTTCCAACTACTGGAAATAATCAACCGACTCCCCAATCAACAAAAAAAGTTGCTAAATAGCAAATATACATAAAATCACATTACATTTAGGGACGTTGAATGAAGAAATCTATGTTTATGTGTTACTGTAGGTCTTTTGTTTTCCTATGTTGCCTATACTTCTTTTGCTGTATGTTTTTCTGTTTATATGACAATGTACTTGTAAAACAGAGCAGAGATTTTAGCCAACTATAATATAGATTCACATTAATTCGTGCTGAATATTTTTTTAAAAATCTGTATTTCAGCAAGGTGAATTTTTAATATGGCTAGCACTGAATTCTCTCATATAAACATTAGTTTTTTTCATTCATCACCCTCTACAGTTTCTGCCTTCAGCCCTGCAGTTTATTGGTAGTACTCATTATCTGCTAGTAAACTTACCCTTAGGTCCTTTGTACAACTAATGTCTTGGCGGGTAATAATAAAAAATAATCTGATTCCCTTATCAGAAATGTAAATGTTGATGTTGCTCTACTGTTGCCCACAAAAAAATGGAAAAAAAGATGAAGGTCAGTCATTTAATAGAAACAAATATTCAAAAGAGAGAAGTGCTAATTATGCCGACACTTTGATTCTTGTCAAATTCAATTTGCTAAATGAAAACCTTTTAAAGTAAAATGACTGAGGAAGTCTTACTAACGTGGAAGAAGTGAAGTTTTATTGTTTTCCCTTTCCCGATCCAAGAAAATAGTTTCACTGGTTTTAAGTTAGTCCCTTTGCTTTCAAGCATCTGACAAATCAAATGCTAGCCACATAAAACCCTGACACTCATTCGGAAACAAACATCATTACAGAGGGCTGGAGATAATAAATGCAAACCACGACTATTTAGGAATTAGGACACCAGAAACTACTTGCCCGAGGTTAAAATGGTCTGCAATCCAACAAGGAAGATTTAAACATGAGTTTAAATTACTACAGAGGCATCCTCGGGCTCTGTTTCTGATTTCCTTTGTGTTGTCCAAAGATGAACACTGGAGTGCAAATGAGAGTTGGTCTCAGCTCATCCTTATGCTACCAGATTTTTTTATTGTATCCTTACTGGCATTCTGCCTTTTTTTTTCCATTTATCCAAGCAAAAAGCTTAGAAAAGTTAAACAAGAAATCTCTTAATTTGTAAATTGGAACTATAAAAATATTCTTTCCACCACAAAGTATCTAGTAGATCTACTCCTCAGCATCTTTTGGCCAAGGTATCTTTTAGCTACTACAAAGAATACCAACAGAAGAAGGAGCTGCTCTTCCCCTCCGAACAGGCTACATGTTTCAGAAAGTGAAAACTGTTAAGAAAGAGCACACAAGTCAAACATTTCAGATCTTAGTCAGTATTGATCTTCTTGGGCTTTTTTATTGAGTGTGAAAATGTTTTAGAAAATCAAAACAATGATAAAAAAAATTGCCAAGATATTTATTCAGGAAACTTTTCATCAGTGCTTGCTTTTAGGTGGCTCTCACATGGAACAGCCAAAGCAGGCAGTTGCCCAAGGCAGCAAACTGGGACAGTAAAACAGCCCTCCTGTTTACTTTTCCTCTACCAGAGCTCTGAAAAGTAGACTAGGTCTGCTTGTAACGATATGCTAAAGATTTTACAAACTGATGATGAAGAAGGTCATAACAGCCCACCTTACAGAATGCCTTTCTCTTCCACGGGAGAGGATTATGGCCATTAGAAGGAGATAATGAGTCAGAGTTTGAAAGGAAATTTCATGCTGCAAATATTGGAGCTTCCACGGAGAGAGGCCACTCTGCAGCACTCGCTGAGCTCAGTAGGAGTAGGGGACACCTCCGTTAACTCTGCACCCTGCGAAGGTGAACGTGCTAGTGGCAGACTATGAGCTGGTTCTGGCAGTGTGGTCCAAATGCATGGAGGGAGACATGGGGGTTTACGGGGGCAGGGCTTACACGTGTGTCTCTCCCCAGAGACAGGACTTTGGGACCTGATTCAGAGCAGAGGCCGAAGGCAGAGACATTTACAGCAGCCTAGAGCAGTTCCCAGAAGAGGAGACTGCAGCAGTGGGTGGGATGGGAGCCTGTTAAGGGCATTATTAGCAGTTGGTGCTATTAAATCAGCCTTCCAGCACGCCTTTCTAGCTCCCTATATGGTACTGACAGCATGGAGTAGGAGCAGCAGTATTTCCTCCTGATGTTTTTTCCAGCACTAATTTCATAGAGCTGGGAAGGGGAAACGTGTCAGGGGATGGCTCCTCCTGTTACCCACCACCCCGGTGCGTGGCTTTGATACGCCATCCCTTCAGGGTCTTGGGAAGAAGGAAAGAGGAGCATGCTGGAGATGTGCACATATGCTTTTGTCTTTTTATTTTCTTTTCCATGTAATGTCTCTGTATGTCTCATGGGACCTCCAAGTGATCAGCCACAAACTCTGGTTGATGATCCCTTTAAAAGCAGTTTGCTGTGCTACTGTGGAAAACCAGACTGTCCTTCAGGCAAAAGCAGCATATACAAAATATGATGTATTTGCTAAAAATGTGCCCTTCCCTCTTTGAAAGCTGAATGTTGCTACTTATGTATCTAGGGAATAGTTTGATGTTTACATTTTCAAGTATATGGCTGGTTGTATTTAGCATAATATTTTTCATCTTTCCCTTTCTTGTTGCACTTTTTGTGGTCATAAATTAAATTATATTATGTTACAAAAAGAATGAGGATTGACAGCAAGTCACAGCAGCCCTGAAACAAGAGGCCCACGACCACAGTAACGGCACTTTTAGGTGGTGGCCATCTCCCCTGAGCTTTCTGAAAGAGATGCCAGCTGGCGCTCTCTAACAGTTCCCATTCAGAAGAGAGTCTGGCTATTTCCCATGATGTCTAATGCCCAAAGGGATCTACTGACTAGTCTGACATCACTTCTTGGGGGAGAAAAGCTGGCCAGCTGCCACAGCTTTCCCCCCTGCAGCCAGACCAATGTCCCTTGCTCAGTAAAGCTGGCTTTGGGCCCTTGGGTTAAATTCTGAAAGCCTTAGTTGGTTTCAAAGGAGGTATTCCAGATTTACACCAGTTTTCTTGTGATCAGAGGCCAATGTGAAGTCTAGAGTACATGAAATAAATTCAGGATTTTGGTCTAATTTATAAGGTTCCTTTATAAAGCCTTCAAACAAGATTTATCCTCTGGTTAAAAATACGTTTCAGTTGACTTCATCCTTGTCAGCCATCGAACAACATCCTGAAAATCTTCTTTTGCCACTGACACAGCATTTCTTATTATATAATATATGGGTCATACATGTGAACGGTAACAATGGAAATAATTTCAACTCTAAAATTTACTGTCTCTTTTCAAAAAATAACTGTGGCTTTGTGATTTTTCTTGAATTCATTTATGCTTTCACAAACATTCTCTAAAATGTTAATAGAGTAATTTATATTCTTTAGGTTGGTAGTTAATTTTATTCACACAAATAGACTGTTAATGCAACTTTTATGGCTGCAGACATGAGCTCCAAATAATGGCCTCTAGGAACTATGCCACTGACAAACAGTGGGATTTGTATGTGTGTTTCTGCAGGCAAAATGTCACTCTATGTTATTAATTCTTGGGCAGTATTTGTTTGCACGTTTTGGTTTTCAATATCTTGGTCATTCAATTTAGAGAAGCTTACTGATGCATATTATAGTTTAAGTCTTTGAATAACTTAACATATTGTTTAAGTATTTTCATGTATTTCCTCGAAAAATTCGTGCTTTTTAATCAGATGCTTTAATGGATGGTTAGTATACATGCTATTCTGTGCTATAATGGACATCAGCTGCTTGGGACAGCATTCAGGAATCCTGGACATTTTTGAAGAGATATGCTATTGGCATGTTAGTAGGTCTCTTATTAAGGTTGCTTAACACTGCTTTGTAAGAGCATGTTTTCAGTTGCAAGAACTGAGAAACTTGAACCACGTGAGTTGTATTTTCTGTGCTACTTCAGGCTACTTATTTTTACCTAGAGAAAGTTTCAGACAGAGCAATTCAGCCTTTAAAAGACATTTAGTCTAGCTCAGCAAATAGGTGGGAGAAGGGCATAGGAAGTGGCAGTGGGGATGGAGAAAAATGGGAACCCAGGGAAAGGAACTAATTTGGGAGACAGTTACTGGGAAGGGGAAAGACAGCGCAGAGAAGGAGGATGGAGGAAGGTATTATAGTGACCAGTGAGGTTCTGCATTACAGTGACTGACAGAGATGAGTTTAAACTGGAGTCTTGAAAAGTGAGCTGACAGAGGTTGAATAGAACTGGATAAGGAAGCAGAAACCAAGGAAGAAAGTTTTTGGAGGGACAGGACAAGCCTTGGAAGTGGTTTCCAGGAGGACTTGCTCCATACCTTCCTATGGGTTGCGGTGAGGCTAACTATCCTGTAGTTCCCTGGATCCTCCTTGAAGAGAGAAGTGACATTTACTTTCTTCCAGTCCTCGGAAACCTCTCTGATCACGATGATGTTTCAAAGATAATTGATAGTGGCCTTGCAATGACATCAGCTGCTCCCTCGGCACTCATGGGTACAGCCTGTCAGGTCCCATGGACTTGTGCACGTCCGATTTGTTTTAAACGCTCTCTAACCCGATCCTCTTCCACCAAGGGTGAGTATTCCTCACTCCAGACTTCCCAGTGGTCTCAGGGACCTGGGATTGCCCAAGGATGGTCTTACCAGTAAAGACTGAGGCAAAGAAGGTTATTGAGTATAGCAGGCTTTTCCATGTCCTTTGTCACCAGGACCCTGGCCCTATCAGCAGTGGGCCCATGTTTTCTCTTGTTTTCCTTCCATGCTGAGATACTTGTAGAAGCCTTTCTGGTTGCCCTTCATGTCCCTCATCAGATTCAACCCTAGGTGGGCTTTGGCTTTCCTAACCGCATCCCTGCAAGCTTCGACAGTGTCTCTATTTTTCCTCCTGGGTCACCTGTCTCTGCTTCCAAATCTTGCATGCATTTTTCTTTATGGTTGAGTTTAGTCAGGAGATCGTTGTTCATCCATGCAGGCCTCCTGCTGCCCTTTGCTTGATTTCCTGCTCACAAAAATGGACCATTCTTGAACTTGAAGGCGGGTGATCTTTGAAAATGAGGCAGGGGAGTTGCTGGAAAAGAAAACACATCCCAAAGTTAAATGCTGCTCAGAAAATCGCATTATAGCTTGGTCTGTCAAAGGTTTCCTGTCACTCCTCTACTAAGCGAGGCACTTAAACCAAATTGTTCATAGCCATTCCTTTCTATTTTCTAGGTGTCTGTCCTAAGTTCTAGGTTCTGATTGACAGAAATGCTGAGCACTATTTATTGCAACATGAGATGAATAATGGTTTGTAATTTGAAACATAAAGAGCTTTATTGTTTAAACACCATGTCAGAGCATCTCAATAGCACACCTCCAAGTTAGGGGATACTTTTGACCTTCATCTCTCTGTGCCTCAATTAAATGCCAGCCTTTATCTTGCAAGAGTTTGTGAAGTTAAATTAATTAGTCATTGTGAAGCCTGAGAGACAGTCGTGATAAATGAGACAGAAAAGTCCATGCCGGAACTATTTCTCTTCTGAGCGGTTTGAACAGTGAGAAACAAATAAGACTGGTGCCACACACAAGCATAAAAGTGTATCAGAAGGTGCTGAACAGCTTTTTGTGAGAGCTGTTCACCCTTGCACTTAAAAAGGCAAGGGTCCTATGGAAAAGTGCTGAGAGATTATGAAATGCGTATGCATGAAGATACAAGTATAGCTACATAGACAATCTTAAATTTTGCCATTTTCAATTTTAAATGATGAATTTGCAAACTTTGAAGTGTTTGTACATTTAGTAATGACAGCAGAATAGGTGGTGACATCGAGGTTTTTTTGTTTGTCACAGCCCTTCAGTTTTTCTTTACTTTGTGACTCGTATTTTATTAATATGCTTTCCTTATTAACACTCAGAAGTTTTTTCACTAATGTAAGTACAAGAGTGTCTCTGGTAGTACAGGAAATAGTCTCATTAGAAATAACATGTTTCTTAGACACCATACTGAACTTGGTATATAGTTAATTATCTATCTGTGTTTTTCTCTGAAGTGAAATATATATCTTAAATGGTCTCTAATCACGCATTTCACTCAGAGCTTACACTGTGTGCATATGTTGATTACTGAGAAATAAGGTAATGGAAAACATCTATATTGCAAGGAAAAATCATATTTCATTTTCATTAACATAATGGAACACATTTTCTATAGAATTATGGTACTGTAACCACTGCAGCTTTGTCACGTATTTTGTACATTCCTTTATTTTCACAGGTTTAAAGCTTGGCTATAAGCCTAAGCTAGAAAATTAAACATGAACACTCTCCCCTGTTATCTTTCCAAAAATCAGATGCTCTAGTGCCAAATTTTTAAGTTGCAACTACACAAGTTTTCTTTCTAAAAGATGGACATGCACTTCTGATCCAATACTTGCCATTCAGACAGCAAAGTGAGAAACTTTTCTCCTATTCACTTCAAAGAGATTTGGAATTAATGAACTTCAAAACTGAGAATATAAGCCTTTCGATAAAAATTTATCTATGGTTAAAATCCAGTTGAAACCATGGAGGTCAGCACGGTTTTACAGCAAGCCAAGACTGAAACAAATGGGATGAGTCAGTGCCCACATGCTGCTGGACCTTCAGTACTTCTCAAGTCCATCTAAACACGTGTCTGTCTCTGACACTACTGTGAGGTTGTTCCACAACCTAACTTTCTCTGCTAGCTAGAAATCTGCTTCTAATTTATCTGTTGTCAGTTTACAAATAACTGGTTTTGTGCTGTCCCCTCTTCTCTGTGGTATTTACTTTGCAGATATATTTCCAAGAGTAATCATATCCTCCTCTCAGCCTTCTTTTGTTGAGCTAATGAGCTAAACTGTTAAACTGCCTCTCACAGAATAGACTTCTTGTGCCTGTTCTTTTGGGAATGCCCATTCTGCATTTCCCGTGTTTGAATTCAACATTTCAATACGGCTTCCCAGAACAATAGCGTAGAGAAAGTCTTTCAAATACTTTCCATAGCAACACTGGTATTTCCCCTTTTTCCAGCTGCAAAACACTTCATCTGTACTTACAAACACTGTACTACCTAGTAAAAGGCATGTTTTCCACAGCTGTGGCATGTGAACGTTTACGAGTATCCTAAATCTAATATGCCCACATCTTTTTCCTCATTTGCTATTCCAGCACAGATGAGAAGACAGGGACAGTACCTGAAGTAAACTGTTGGGAACACAAACAATATGCAGTGAAACTCTGAACCAGACCTAAATTCTTCTCACCAGAGTCCAAGCAACTCATTCCTTATTGCAAAAAAGGCAGAAAAGAGCACATAAACACATAACCTACAGGAATACTCTGTAATATTTAAAATTCCTCTGAAAATTTATGATTACTGCCAAGTAATGCTAAAAGCAAAATTGTAGAAATGAGCTTACAGAAAGCCAGTCACGTTTCTGTCGAATGCATTGGAGGGGTAGGGAATGGTGGGGATGGGAGCGGGATTCAAGTTCCATTGCTTCTATTTAATTTTAGGACATCAGGAACACACGTAGCACAGCTCCCCAGGCAGCCCGGCAGTACTCCAGCTCCCTGCTACGTCAGTCCAGCACAAACATTGCCACCTGCCCCTCTGCCAGCAACCTGGGTAGAAACTTGTGTGAAATACTTCTTGCGCCTGGAAGAGGCTGCGTGACTAACCGCATCCTTTCCATGCAACCTTGCAATCACCACCACAGGAAGTTTACACTTTTCTTTTATGTCATTTATACACTGAAAACTATTACTGTGAATTGTGACAACTGTCAATTTTCACATAATTAAGGAGGGTTCGCTGTAGCTGAAAAAATGAACATGTTTGCACCTTGTGCTCGCTCCTCTCCACCCCCTCCTGAGAAACAAATATTTAATTTGACCGAATTCTTTATAAGGGAAAAAAGTGGTACTCAGAGGCAGCTGGAATCTGAACCTTCAAGTTTTAAATGACAGTATAAAAATAATTTTTCATTAAAGACAGTAAGTATGTGGTTGATGTGTCAGGTACTTCACAGTCTGAGATATTGTTAAAAATGTAACCAGCCATGGAAGTTTCAAGAGGAATCTGTATATATGGCATGCTCCAGTTGATGACAGAAATAAATCTTTTACATACAATGTCAAAGGCAGAATTCTTCAGCCTACACAGGCACAATGAAAGCAGGATGATCCTAGGTGGTATTTTTAAGTCAGCAGCACTATTCAGGATTACACAATCATTCATCTGACTTAGGAAAACAAGAGGTACAGAGATGAAAAGACCAAAGAAAGGGCTGACGGTCTTCACAGCTGCCCAGTTTATTAAAGGTACCAAAATATTGTCTGAAAAGGCCCATACAAGTAAGAGAACTAGAGAACAGTGTATTTAGTGAACCATGAAAAATATGACTGTTTCTTTCAAGCCCCATAGATCTCTTTTAACAGTCGTGCGAAACAATTTTCCTTTGTGGGGGCTTTTTACATTTTTTAATGAATGGTTATAAT
The DNA here is from genome assembly GCA_009819775.1 of Phoenicopterus ruber ruber. Classification (NCBI taxonomy): domain Eukaryota; kingdom Metazoa; phylum Chordata; class Aves; order Phoenicopteriformes; family Phoenicopteridae; genus Phoenicopterus; species Phoenicopterus ruber. The sequence goes on along the minus strand of CM020229.1, from coordinate 8,335,732 downwards.
TGTTTTCATTCTTGATAAAAACTACATATTCTGTGGGCAGTAGGGCACAATTCTACCTTTGGGGAAGAATTCTAAATGTTCACGCATTTCTTCTACGCCAAAAAAAAATGACCTTTGCAAAAACATTTTGCCACTGTCAACAGGTTTTAGTGAATTTTTTTTAAGTCAGTGATGATTTTGCAGGTTAAATGCAGAAGTACTTTAGTTTGGTCAGTCGCGTTGTTGTTAGGGAGTGATGGGCAGCTGTGGATGCTGGCAGGACTGGACTGGGCGCTGACACGGTGATACCAGGATGGCCATTTGATCTGGGGTGTGGTCCCATGGCACCCCAGGAAAACATGCTGTTTGCCTCGCTCCCACTGGTGCAGAAGCAGGTTTTGCTTCTGTGATATGGTCAGACGGGTGGGTTTGGTTTATTGTCTTGCTCCAGCTATGGCAGTCAAGTGCAGGGCTGCCCAACAGATACCCCAGACTGCACCGATCCTATGGTTCGTGTACCTTAATATCCCTTTTTCATTTCTCACCTTTTCACCACCCACTTCCTCTGCCCTGCTCTCCTCCACAACACACCCCTAATTACTTTTTTCCCCATTGCTCCCAGTTTTGCTGCATCCATTCCAAATTTCCCAATTCTGATACCATTACCTAGGTAATCTTGGCATTTTGTGGTCTTACTGATGGAGTTACCTTGGTGCCTTGCAAGATGTTACTCCCCCAAATGTCTCCAGAACACCTCCCCAATTATCTGTGAAGTTGGGCCTTCTGTTCCGTTTCTCACAAAACTCCCCCTTAACCACCTGTGAAACCCAGCCATCCTGCACGGCACTATCTGTAACTTTAGTCATTTTCTCACACTCTTATCAATCATGTTCAGCAATTTCTCATGTAATGTCCAGTAATTTTCCACATCCTGTTCCCTTACCTAACCTCAGGCCAGGGCTTAGTCAGTGGCCTAGTTATTTGCTCTGATGTTGATTCCCTAAAATAGGTTTTCTGTATTTTTCTCATCCTTCACTCAATCCAGATGGATCCTCTTCAGTTTCCTTAATTTTCAAATCCCACGGCATCATTTACCTATAAGCTTCTTCCGTACTTATCTTTCCCCCTGCTCAGCTGATCCACTTGTCCCCTGGATTAGGGATGCTACAGAATGAATTCTTCTTTCTCTTCACCTCCTCCTATCAGCCTGTTAAAATCTGAAGACAGTTGCTGGCCTGAAAGAAATTTAGTTCACCACAGAAAGAATTCAGCAAAGAGAGGAGTCTTACTGTCAGGCAGAAGCAAATGGAAGTGCTTATCTCGAAAACGGTGGTGTAGCACTAGTTCTTCCTAGTATACATTCTTAACCAACTCCCACCCTCTATTCTTGAGTACAGAAGTACAGTCTCTGACACAGGAGGATAACTGTACGCTTTTACATGCATATTACAGGGAAGAGATAGTATTGGCTTAAGATTAAGAAAATCAGGTGTCCTTAACCTGAAGCACTTTGAAACACCCCCCCGCCCCCCCCCCCCCCCCCCGCCCCAATTTCTAAAATTCATGTCTCTCTGAAGGATTTCAAGTTAGGAACCCAAAACCTGACATATTCAAAATAACTAGAAACTCTAAAGATTTGTTATTAACAGTGAAGTATTACAGGCATGTTCTTATGTATTCCCATCACAGTGCAGTACTGAGACAGATACAGCACTCTGCATTACAGCTTTTGTCACTTGGTGTTTACTATCTACTCAAAGCTAGATCCAACCAGTGCTGTACGTCTCTGTCGTGCTGCGTTGAACATAGCACTCCAGCAGCAAGGAGAGGATCTGCAGAGTAGGGGAGGCAACACAATGTGTTTGGAAGTAGATGTCGTACTGATGGGACTACTTGAGTAATTAACGCGAGCAGGGAAACTGAAGTGATAATATAGGCATCAGGATGACTCTGTGAATTTGAGATCGTTATATTGTGTTGGATGGAGCTTGTCATTTTCCCCTTTTCAGTGCTCCCCTCAAATTATACAGTATAAAGATTTATAAGATTTAAGAAATTAATTATTCTGATTTCATTAATGTCTTTTGGCTATAAGCACACATTTTTGAACGAAAAAATATAAACTTCTGGGTGGTCTGTAAGTTGTGGGTTTTGATGATTCAGAACTTTCAGTTGGTTTCATACAACTGAAATCTCAACTGTACCTACAACGTTTCATATACACCATAAATTTCATTTCTCCACCCTGCCTAAATCTTTTCTTGTTTTTTAACAACCAGTGCATTTTTTTTCCATGAGGTATGGATTTACCAGTGCAGCATGTACTCCTTTGTGTCATGCTAAGTGGAGCAGCCATGAGAGGGTTTGCCTCTTATTCAGATGAGGCTGCATCTACTCTGTCATTAATTATCCAGAGCTACAAGAACATCCCCTTTTCAGCTGCAGTGTTAAATTTCGTCATATTCTGAACAAAACCGCATTAAACCCCCCCCACTAAATGCAAAAGTAATGCTATTCTCTCTTAAATGGGCCTAAAATTTTGCTACCATTAACTTTTTATAATTCAAATCTCTTATTACTATGCCTTACTTACATGGGCTGGGGTATAAAATTGGAATGGAGAACAGAATAAAATAATCCTTATCATCTATCTTCAGCCTATCACCAGCCCAAATCTGCCTCTCGCTTCTCCCAGCCTGCACAAGAGAAGGTGGCTGTCTAGTAAGAGAAATCTCCTCAATAGGATGGCTCAACGTGAACAAATCCAGAGGCACCTAAGCCTTTAAAACTTCCTGACAACACCGTGTTCTCAGACAGGCTTTCCCCCACACTGGGGGCAAACCACGGTATGTTAAGGGGGATGGTTGTAGCTTTGCCTGAAGCAATCCTGTTTCTTCTCTGAAGTCAGCTAAAAGCTAGATCAGGAAACTCCAGAAAAATGGTTCATTGGTAGGCGGGAAAATGACATTAGCATTGAGTTAGGGCCTTGGATGAAACAACTGCCACCAGAGGTTATAAGGACTGGAAGCTTTGATGTAGCTGGAGCAGGGCTCCTTTGTTTTCTGTTTGTAAAACGCTCCCCTGTGGAGCTTTTGTTTGGGTTGTTAAATCTGTTTAACTCAAAGAGCTGACAATAAGCACTTGGGAGCAAAACTGCCTATCTTGAAAGTCTTTTTGCTGTTCAACTGCCTTGGCCCAGCCCTGCCAATTATAGCTCTGTTAGCTCTCATTGCTCCAAAGGCTGCTTAAGCAAACAATTAAGCTTTGCTGATCCACTCTGGGCACCAGAGTGGCAAAATATGCACTTTCTCTATAGCCTAGAAGACACCCAGAACAAAAACATTTTCTCACTCACTGGTCCCCATGCTATGGTATTAGGCAGCTCGAGGCTTCTGGTTTTAGTAGTCAAGGGCAACCTATGCTTAGCAAGGACTTCATTTCTGATGTATCACAGCCCTGGACTAAGAGCCAAAGCGAGTATTCAAGGCAGGTGTTATTTTACACTTAATGTTCCTTGAGTAAGGCCATCTCTGTTAAATGCCTAACACAGTCGGTTTTGATCACTGATCAAGGTCCGTTACATGTTACCCCCACACCAACTGATTTGATAAATATACTCATTATTTCCAAAATAAACTAATGGGGTCCCTGCCTCATGCTCACTGCATTGGCCGCCTCTTTCTCTGCCAGGACCTAAATGATGGGCGTAATGACTGGCTCCCCACTGGCTGCCTCTTGTGCATTTAATCCTGAAGCAGGAGAAAGGTTTAAATGCAGCACAGCAGCCAGAGATTATTTATAAAGTGGTCCTTGCAATGCCAGGTCGACCTGTGTGGTGGGATGCCTGCGTATCGTGTCAGCTTTCAGATTGGGCACCTCCAGTGTGTGATTCAACCTACAAGCATGTGCCTGTGCCATCCCATTCTACCTAAGGCAGCTCACAGAATAAGATTTGGGAGTCTGTACAAGCAGAAAAATTTTGCTCCAAGGTGTATGCCCACAGTGTGTGTTATCAAAACTTAGTAGATTGAAATAGTTCATAGATCATGAATCTTTTGTGCTAGGTTCAAAATAAACAATACAGAATTAAAAGATGGTTCTGGAAAGTTTACTGTTGTTCTGTTCCGAAAATTCTTCGGGGAACTGGTTTAAATCTTTGCTTCCATAAAACCAAAATGCTTGACAGATAAACTCTATGAGACCCACCTGGTTTATATGGGAAAACATCTTGGAAAGAAAGGAAGCCAAACTTTGACAAGTTTTTTCAACAGTTCTAAACTTAATATTTAGTAAATTTCTATCTCTGCTAGACTTTTAGACTGTCTTGTTCTTTCAGCCGAGATATCTAGAATACCTGCATTCCCAGCCAGGTCTTACCGGCCTCTCCTCCACACTCTTCCCTACTCAATTTACTCAGGTGCCATGGCTAGGAAAGTGATGGGCACAGTGTAAAGAACGAGCATCTCTCCTACTTGCTTTGATACCAGTACCACTTTTTTCCCCCTAAAAACAAGTATCAGAAAGAAAGTGATTGAGAGTGAACTTTTCTATGCTGTAATTCTCTGTGTAAATGAGCAAAAGGGCCCTTTGAGTTTGTCTCTGTGCTCAAGTTCCCAGTACAGATTTGTAAGCATAGCTAACTGCTTTTACTCTTCTGACAGCTAAAGAACCTATTCCCACTGCACAAGACCACTGGATGGAGAGTCACTATATAGCAGTTGTTTGAGAAAAACAAAGAAGGAATTTTGCTTAATACAATTATTTTACACTGCTTTTATCTACCAAGAATGGCAGCACTTTTTAGAACATTTGGAGAAGGCAGGAGGTGTTTTGTGGGAAGTAGTAATGAAAAATTCATGAAGGATTAAAAATAGTTGGATTTTTTTTGGGTTTAATTCAGAATCTCTTTATATTTCCCTTAGTTTCCTTCCCTATTTATATTGAATATAAACAAAGAACTTGTTCTAAAAAAGTTAGATGAATGGGAATGAACTAGAGTGAAATAAGAAATAAATCCAGGAATTTCTAAAGTAGGTGGTTAAACTCTAGACCCTATACCTGTACCTAAGTGTCAAAGTGGTCTGGTGTGTTTGGATATTCAGACCATGCACAGGTTTATCGACAGTTGCAAGGAATTTGTAGTAATGAATTCCCTGAGAATCTCTCCATTTTCATTTTTTACCTGAGAAATGATGGCCCTGAGACATTGTAGTTGCATTTCGCTTTAGCTGAGCCTTTCGCTGAGCCTGCACTCCTCTTTCATGCTGCTTGACTAAAGTGTTCCTATAAACACAGGGCTGTGGAGACTATACGGAGAGGGACAGAGAAAATGCAAGAACAGAGATAATTGCTGTTGTTCTGAATCATGTTATCTGGAAGATCTGTTCACGCTGTAGCCCACTAGGTAATACCAAGAGGAGCACTTAAAGTGCAGTCTCTAGTGCAGGCACCCTAACGCACTCTTTTACAATTATTCCTCCCAATTTACCAGGCATTTCCAAAGCCTTCAAGGGACTGCAGAAATGAGGTAGCAGGAGAACAGAGAAAACACTGCCACTCCTTAAAGGCATGTAAAGCTCCTCCAAGCGACTAGCCAATCCTTTCTGAGCCAGGTTTACATGATGCCAGAGTATAGGGTGACAGGAAGATGGTGAGGGGTAATTTCCAAACTGGTATCTCTTTCGATGACTATACCTGGGCTTCTGCATCGTGCCTAGTGTGGTTAGGTCTCAGAGGAGGTAAGCAAATGTACCGTCTTTTTCTAACTTTCTTCTATAAAATCAAGTTGTATTTGGTCACAGTGACCCAAACAAAAACTAGGTATTTGGTATGTTTCATATAAAGCTGAACTCAAAAGAACAAAACTTTCTATTCCTACCTTCAATTGCTATTTCTCTGGTAACATGTTCAAGGATCTTTACAGACAGCTATGAAAAACGAACCCTGACTTAGGATACTCTTTTGACCTCTAAATTTCAGAAAGGTTTCAGGGTGTCGTGGTTTAACCCCAAATTGTAACCCAATACCACGCAGCCGTTCGCTCACTCCTCCCCTCCCCGATGGGGTGGGGAGGAGAATCGGAGAGAAAGGAAAACTCGCGGGTTGAGATAAAACAGCTCACCAGGACAGCAAAGGAAAAATATAAAATATATTGATAATAATAATAATGATAATATATATAAGGCTAATAGAATATATAAAACAAACGATACACGATTTCTCACCACCCGATGACCGATACAGCCCGTCCCGAGCAGCAGGCGGGGAGCAGGGGTATCCCCCCCCAGCTATCCCAGAACAGCAAGTTCCAGAGAGAGCAGGCGAGGGAACGAACAGCTAAACGACGTGAAAAACAGAAAGGTAAAAATAGGGAACCAAAAAGCAACCCGAAGGGAAAGCTTAACAATTAAGGCAAGTTAAGGGTCTAAAAAGCCTAGCGGCCCACCGACCGACCCTCACTATACCAGGCATGACGTCTATGGTATGGAATACTCTCTTTGGCCCGGTTTGGATCAACTGTTCTGGCTCTACCCCTCCCAAGTTTTTGCACCTGCACGTTTAGCAGAACCTGGGAAACTGCAAAATGTCCTTGGTGGTTCAGCAGCAACCAGCAACATCAGTGTGCTATCACGTTCTTCTCACACTAAAGCCAAAACACAGGAGCTGCTGAAAACAAAACTAGCTCCATCCTGGCCTAAACCAGGACAAGGGTTAATATTATTTTTCTTTGTTTTCTCTTTCTCACTATAAATATGATGCGCAGAAAGATGTTGCCATGGTGAGATTTTATAATGTACCTTAAAAGCACTTGTTACAGTTAGTACCACGAGCCACCTTCACGTATAAGTGAATGTAAAGACACATGAAAATCACCCTAAAGAAGTAGATAGTCTACTATCTCAGATGTTTGCAATACTTATTTAAAGCACAGATGTGACAAATATTTTAGCAGCACTATGTCTGTTTGGAGACCTACACATTTACAGCCAGAAGGGTGAAAATGGTTGAACAAAATCAATACACCTTACACCTAAAGTGTCATCACTATCTGAAGTCCAGCTTGTAGTAAGCTGAATTAGAGATTACAAATGAAAAATAACACAGAGCTCTTGCAATCCAAGTTATCCATTGCTACACTATGTGCTTGAGGACATGTTTGTGTAGACCCACGTGAAACGTTTTTCTTTGAGCACTATTTTGCCACTGCAAAAGGCAGAGTTTTCACAAATTACTGAGGTATAGCATCATAGATCCTTCTCTCAGGAAAGCAATAGCCTGGGGGCCAGTGCTGCACTTCAGCTAAGTCTGTGCTGCTCTGAAAATAGTAGGTGCTGGAGCAGTTATGGTGCTACCGTGCCCTGCCTCCTGTCCATCTGACTTCCTTACTGACATCTGGAAGCATACCTGCAGGCAGTGTGCCCAGGCACTGCTGGTGGCTCCCTTGTTCCCTTGGCGTGCTCAAGCACGTGAGTACCCAGCAAGTTCTAATTTTCCTTGAGTCTGAACTTGAAGGCTCACTGTCTGCATAGCTTTTAAGTCTGAGAAAATCCTGGGGCTCATCTTAAACAGATAACATAAGCTTGTGCCCCTGGAATTCTCCCCAAGAAGCTTTAGAGCACTTAAGTCTCTGGCACACCTGTAGCACGCCATACTGCCTGGTTTGTCTGGGATAGAGCTGAACAGCTCCCACTAGAGAGGATAAACTTTAATAACATCTTTTTTAAACACAATGTTTTAAGCAGACACAGTAAGGCCTTTCTCACCAGCCCCAGAAGGTGAGCTTATCGCTAGCTGAAATAAAATGTCCATACCATTCTGAGTCCAGTTGGGAAAGGGGAAACAGCCTCAAAACACTTACTTTCAGAGCTGGATACAGTTATAGTCTGAAGAGGGCTGTGCAATTGCTTTCTTGTTATGTGAGTGCTAGCTGTGCTGCCAAGCAGATACTACTGGAAAGACTTAACTCCCTGAGTTTCCAGAGAGCACCTCTTCTGAGGTTATGGACTCAGTTGTGCATCCACGTGAGCGCGCGCGGCCTACAGCAGAAGGCAGCACTTCTTGCACAGGCTACCTTCACCTTGGATGGTATTTTGCATAGGCTAGAGAGAAAGGAGTCACATTGATTTCCTTCCTTTCACCAGCACTAACTCTTGGCTCCACATCGTCACAGTGAGGCAGCCAGCTCAAAACGCCAAAGTACTGAAGGAAAAACCCTACAGTAGCCCACAGCCTTTCACTGCCAGAATCAGGGACTTCACAAGCTCCAGCAGAATTATGGTGATTTATACAGAATTTATGTGGATGGTGTATGGTGGCCCCTTGTATCAAACTAAAATAGTGTGTATATACACACACACAGACATATATATACACACATGTAATATATTGTTATCTACTTTATGATACATCACATTGTATATATATTTCTGGAATTTACTCAGATTTCAAAAGGTTGCATAGATTTTTGAAACCAGCATTTCAAACGTAAACACTGCACTACTACTTTGAAAAGTGAAAAAGGTGCTAAACAGGCTTTCAGAAACAACCTAAAACTGTAGCACTTTTCCGATAACATTTCTAAGGTTGCCTGCTCTGTATGCTGTATTTTAGAGTTCTGAAATAGTTGAATTAAAAAAAAAAATGAAATCATTGGTTACAATCACTTATAATACTTATGAATCATTTAGTTCAAAAGCAGGTACTCAGCTAATGACTGCATGGGATATAGCTCCTATGAAGATAAAACCTAAATACTAATTATTGCTAATAAACAGTGTTGCATAGTAAGGTTAAATATCCTCCAAGCGGGGTAATATTCCTGAATGCCTGTCATCAAATGTGGTTCCAGTCTGAAAGCGACAGGGATTGTACTGTCTATTGCAGTCCAGTGACACGAGACAAAAATGTGCTCAAAAGTTAATAGCTAAAAAGAACAAAACTATAATTTTAGGCGTAGGGATTGTTTTACTTGTGTATGGTGACCCTGTACAGATACAGAAAAGTCATCATACATGAGTATAACCATCCATACAAAGACAGCTACTACTATAGCTACTCCATAGGGGGATGTGGCTTTTGACTGGTACAGCTCACTGGTACTCCCATACAAGAAGAGTGCTTCTTGTTTTGGTTAAAACTTCCGGTTCTACTTAATATTTAGCATTTGGAATCTGGATAACTACACAATATTCCAATACATGGACCATGGCCTTTGGACCTTTCTTCTGCTGGAATCAGTGAGAAAACTTGTGTGGACCAGTCCTATGAGGTCAAGGCATAGGATGAAAGTCCTAAGAGATCAGTTCAGATTCTACTACCAGGACAAATATGAAACGTTGCATTTAATAACAGTCTCATCTAACCTAAATGACAGAGCCAAATGTGCCTAGAAAATGGAGAGTCACAATCCTTTTAGTTTTCAGACTATATGCATTATACCATTAAGAAACCCCAAATATATTTTGAAATATTGTCAGGACATCCACAGTTTGAGATACAACTTTTAATCTCCTGTCTTTTTACTGACAATAATGAAGTGACAATTATTTTTGCATAGTATGGAAAGGCATTATCTATAGCAGATGTGTATAATAATTACTTGTTAAAAAACTTGCACATATCCCAATAAACTGTTTAGTATAAAATGTAGTATTGTGAAACTTTGAGAAACAAAGGAGGTTCATGTCAAACCAAGGTCAAGAGTCCTACCTGATAACATGCAGAGAGACCACAACAGGAAGAATAGCAACAGCCCTTCCCTAAATTGTCCTAATTCACCCAAATCCACTCTAATTTTGATCCACACACCAAAAAAAAAAAAAAAAAGTAAGTTAAGGAAATGTGGCTTATAGCTGCACAGGTGGTGGAGTCCCCATCTCTGGAGGTATTCAAAAGATGTTTAGATGAGGCCCTAAGGGATATGATTAGTGGGGGACTTGGTAGTGATAGGTTAATGGTTGGACCAGATGATCTCGGAGATCTCTTCCACCAGAACAATTCTATGATTCTATGATTGTGAGTAATATTTTCAGATCCAAACACCCTTTAACCCTTCCTGATTATTTTCAGCCTATGTTTGGTCTGACTAAATCCATGTATACAGTGCTATAGCTAAAACAATAGGAACTGGATCATGTATTCTGAAAGCAACAGGAGAATATTTTTAAAATTCCATCTGAACACATAAATACTAACTAGCAAGAAGAAGAAAATACAAATGAATAAATTAAAAAAAGAAGAGGAAAGATAAAGTGACAACAATGGTTATGTAGAAGAAAACTATGCTCAGCAGGGTAGGAAGTTTTCAGAAGTTCAGAACTTTGTGTTTCTTTATGAAATATGTATAAACTGTAACAGCCCATTCCTAGCTACATGCAGCTGTATTTGAAGTATTAAACCAAGGACATTTTGGAGTTATGAGAGAATAGAAACAGGTAGAACAGATCTTCAAAAGTGTGAGTTGATATATTTTATTTATGGCCATGAGTCTCAGAAATGGCTGCATTGATTTTTTTTTTTCCCCCCAACATTGTAAAAGAAGTCACTTTTGAAAGGGAACTTCCATACAGCAACAGAGTTCAGCAGTTTTAGTTGGCTGAAAAAGGGTCAGTCGAATTGCCATTGCACCCCAAGCTGCACTGTGGTGGTTCACACCATCGCAGCAATGCCTAGTGCTGCTACATGCACCACCCGCCAGGTCTCACAGTCAGCCTGGAGATTTGCATGGTGTGTTAGTGTAAAACAGCCTCTCACCCTCGTTTACAAACTACCTTCAAATTATGCCCTCTGCATTCTGACTGCCAAAACCACTGAGGTATATTGAAATTCAGTTACGGGTTAGGATTTAAATAGTCTGCAATTTTGGTCTTACATTTCCAACTTCCTCCATAATCGCTCTAAAACGTACTTGACAATGTACCTTCGTCAAACTGGCTGCGGGTCCAGCTCCTCAGGAAGAGAAAGCATGACACAACTGACAAAAGGTGAAAGGACATCTCTCTCTCTTATGCTCAATAGGCCCTAGTTATTTCTCCTGCCCTCTGTCCCTCTGGAGAAGACGCGAATATGCTGCTCCTTAATTCATTCAAGATCTTTACTAATATGCTGTCTATGAAAGCCTTCCCTTCTGCTCTGCATGACAGACACTTTAATGTCTCTTTTTCCTCTATTGTGGAAGAACAGCACCCATATAAGAACATGAAGACAAGAAATAGCCTTATGGAAATTATAATAGCAAAATGGAATATAAATATGTTCCGCATTGCAAAATGCAAATCATAGTTTAAGATTACTCTACTAATGTTTTAAACCAATAACCCCTTTAAAATAGACTATTGAAATAACCACATATATACATGCATTTGAAGACATGCAGAGATAGAAAAGAGAAACGCATTATATATAAAGAAATAAACCACTCTATCTCATACATTCACTTTTTTCAATCGCTTAGACTAAATTGAATCCATGAGAGTTAGCATATTATATACAAGTATTTATGGATACACTATCTATTCTCACTGTGACGTATACACACATTTTTGTACTCGTAACTTCTACACATATGCATTAGATATGTGCCCTATTTTTATCCTGTCATACAAGTAAAGGAAAAGATAATCACGAAGCCATTTCCCTGACAAATGAAACCATGAAGACAAAAACATTATCTCTGCGGCCATCCATCTTGTGTGTTATTTGGCAGAAATGGCAATGTTTTTCAATATTGCCTTTCTTTTTTTTTTTTTTTTTTTTTACACTCTGTTTTAGCAATTTTAAGTATTTTTACAAGTGGAAAACCTGCACGTTCTTTCCGCCGTGTCTCACCCAGCGCGTCGCAGTGCGTTTCCAGGGCGACGGTGTGAGTGGTTGCCGGGGGGACGGCGCCCGCCCCATGGCTGCGATGGCGGCAGAGCCCGGAGCGAGGGCGATGGGCGGGCAGTGCGCGCTGTCATCTCACGCCTGGACGCAGAAGAGCTTTATTTGTAATATGCGAGAAGTTTAATTGAAAATTAAGTGGGTTCTTCTTTTGAAATGAGTCGCGTGCTAGCGGATTAATTTTGCAGGAGCAAAAGAGTTCTGATTGCAGGAAGACGGGGGGTATGAAGAGACGAATTGAATAAAAGTGTTGTGATGACTCAGTATCGATGCAGATTTCTATGTTGAAAGCCTTGCCCATGTCTGTAGTATTGATTGAAATAAGGATTACAATGGGATGCTGCTACCGGAACTGGGCAAGTGAGCAAAAACATACTGAAAAGCATATCGAAAAGCAATAGTACTGGAGTCTAGGTTGCACTGCAGCAGCCCTTTGAAACAAAAAGGCTGTGGCACATTGTCTGCCACTTCTTACGCAGGAACTCATCTCGGAATTTATCTGTAGGGCAGCAACGCTCTCTCTGAGATTACCACCAAGAAGTACACCAGGCAAGTTAGCATGTGATTTTGTACAATGCACTAAATATTTGGTATCTTCAGGAAACTTCATCTTATCAAACAGCTGCATAAAGAATCACATGATTCTTTCTTTGCCCTAAGGTTTCTTTGCTCTGTGAGCAGTTCCATTTCTTCCACAAGTTTTAGTGGATAGTAAACTGTAGCTGGATGGCAAACTCTTGGGGAAGACATTACAAAATCAAATGCAATGAGCCTTCAAAATGGCTTGGGACTCCTAATTGCTCTGACAATACTTCTTCTGGTATTAGGATAAGTAATAACAACAGATTGGAAATGCTTTTGCGCAGAGCAAGGAAACATAACTGCTGCAAAGGAAACGGATAATGTATGCTGCACTAATAGAGGGTGTCTCAGCTGCCTCTTCTTGTGAAAAAAAAATGTTATTATACAATTTCTCCTTCTTACCCAAATAGACTGATTCAAATAAGAATTTGCATTGGCTGACAATAATCAATATTTATATCTCCAGCCTCCTTTACATATGCCCCAGAGTAAAGTGGATAGATAATGTAACTCTTACTAAGAGCTACAAAGAAATTCCATTAAATCATTGCAAGTCATTATCAAATCAGGATTTTGCCAGCCTTCCAGCAACCTCTGCTAAACCCATTCTGAGTACTGGTGTAGTTGCATGCTGTTGGAGAAGCATTAGAGTATTTAATTTTTAATCTTTGCAAGCACCCCCCCAGTGGAATTTATGGGATCTTCTCGCTAATTTTATCATTTCACTTTGAATGCAAACTGTTCACTAGATGGTTTCCAAAACACACAAAAAGACTGTCCCTGTTTGAGGAGCTTGCAACTGAAAGATCATTTAATCTGTTTTAGAGGAATCAACACTGGACAGTTTATATACAGTTTGTGTTTAATGTAATCCAATATGAAATAAAGTCAAATTAATTCCTTAATCATTAGAAAGCTCAGCACTACCATTGTATCTGTTTCTAAAGTTGGAGCTTTGTTCTTTTTCTATCTCATATTTTGGCTTTGTCAAGCCAGCGTAGTTCTTAGAGCAATATTGCAGATGTTCTTTGTGCAACATGACCCAGTCTCAAACTCTTGCATTGCCTTTGGCAATCAACAGTGAAATAAATACACACATATGACTCAGTATTGTAACTGTGACTAGTACGCTAACCTCACTCATTCTTTCTGTCTGTCTATCGTAGTTATTTCTAGGGCACCACACTATCTGAATGCTAAAAATTGTCCTTGACAGGAGCCGAACCCACACATGCTCAGTTTCTGAAGAAGCAGTGTAATTTCTGGCACCAGAATGCCAGTTCTAATTAGGGAAGAATGAATCTCTCTAAATAAAATAATTGACCAGCATGGTAGCCCCACACTTCAAGTGGGTTTAAACCAAAACTTGGTTGCAGTCATCAAATTCTGGTAGTTGATTCAAATTTTAATTTGTTCCTCCCACCCCCACAACTCATTTTTCCATTTTAGGATCAGGGAGGGGACCTAAAATACCATTAAATACATATTTCTGGTAGGTCTGAAATGAAGAAATACAGGAAATCTGAGGAGCAGTGGGCTGCAACCCATATCCTCTAAATTTTAGATAACATTCCACATAATTGGGTACTTCTCTGGACATTTTTTAGATCCTCACATTAGTATTTCTTAGCAAATTTAAATTTGGGAATATGCTCAGAATCCTAACTGGTTTTACCTTTGAGAATAGCAAACATAGAAAAATAACACAAATACCATATTTGGCAATAAAAATAATTGATACTTTATATAGCATATTCCCCTAAGTTCAGATAAGTTCATATTTTGATAATGGAAACATGAATGGAAAATGGGCAGAGGCTTGTGCTCTTATAATTTTAGTATGCTCTAAAAACAGTTATATGTGTGTCATTACAGAGGAAAATGACTTGGCTTCACAGACTGTCTTTACTCAAAAAATGGTTTTTTTCTGGCAAGGTTAAACATATTAAAGATTTTATGTGTTATAACATTACTGGAGAAGGGACACTTGTAGCAGGGGAGGTTAACACAGCGTCTCCTATTTGTTTTACAGTAGAAATGACATGTGCTTTGGTCATTTTCATGATGGGTTCGATGTTTAATTACTCTGTAGAAAAGGCACACCTTTTCCATCTTATGCGTAAGTAAGTGCTGTCCTACTTTGCACATCTAGCAATCATTAAGGAGGAAATTCTGTGCAAATAAATTGGCATTTTATATACCCAATGTGGTAATTAATGTCACAGCTATATCTGCAGTGTGATGATTTTAAAAATAAAGACACACATTCCAAGTCATATTGAAGGAAAGCTAGTCATTTTGTTTACGATTTAAAACCACTGAGCAACTTGAAACACCCAGCTTGGCTGTACGTGGGGGCTCTTTCTCTAGACAACAGAGACAGGTGGAGTCCTTAAAACTTTGATTTGGAACTGGAGCCTTTTTTGGAACATACATGCTAGATGTCTAAAATGATTGCTCTGAAACCGCCCTAAATTTTAAGCTGTGTTGCATGCTTTTCTTGTTATTTTGTAACCCTCCTCATAAAGTTCAGCCGGTATTGTTACAGTGAAATGGCAGCAACAAAATGACTTAATAACCATAGTTATTATGTTCTGATAAAATTTTTGAGAGTAGGGAAATTTTTAGTTCATAATGCATACAAGTATAACCTATGGAAAGAAAATCCAATTTTTGAGGTCAGGGCTAATAAACAGGCAGATGTGAATATAAGAGGAAAAAAGGAGCTTTTCTATATGCATCACAACATATTGCCTGATAATGATCTGAATTTTGATAGAAATTGGCTTTCCTAGGTAATCGGGAATACAATCTTTGCATGAAATCCACACAGTATTGTACTGCTATTGCACTGATTAAGTACCTCTGTGCTACTTCATGCCTGTAGAGTGAACTAGGCTGAAATAAGTCCTGCCTTCCTTACACATCTCGAGGAAAGGCTACCTGTAGCCTTATCTATCCATAGCCTCAGTTCACCAGTTTACAGATTGCTCTTCTCTAAATTTGACATAACATCAAAGCCCAGGGAAGCCAATGGGGTTACTTGTGCTGGTGCTAGTGGGCTTTTCTGTAGGTCTCAGGAGGAGGAAGAGAATTAGAATAGACATAATTTACCTCCTTTTTCCACCTTCATAATTTTTTTACCATCATAAGTTACCTTCTTTTTTTTTTCCAATTATATACAATAAACCCCCTAGTATTTAAGAAAATATTTTCCAATACTGTTGAAAAAAAAAATCTAAATGAGAAAGAATAACCAAAAAATGTTGCCAGTCGAAAGTGAATGAGGCAAGTCCCCGGGAAGTGCTCCGAAGCCCTGCGCGCCAGGTTTTGTGTCAGGACCCACCCTAGAGGGAGTGTTACCAGCTGGCAGAACAGAGGAAACTGAAAGGGATAACAGAAGACATTCACAGCACTAAATTTAAATGTCACTCATACTGACATTCAAATACATCAAACAGACTTTTTTTTATAAAGGTTTGAATGCTTAATATCTTCTTATCAGGGTGTCGTGGTTTAGCCCCAGCCGGCAGCCGAATACCATGCAGCTGCTCACTCACTCCCCCCCTCCCCAGTGGGGTGGGGAGGAGAGTCGGAGAGAAAGGAAAACTTGTGGGTTGAGATAAAGACAGTTCACCAGGACAGCAAAGAAAAAACCCAAATATTATATATTAATAATGATAATAATAAAAAAAAATATATTGATAATAGAATATACAAAACAAACGATGAACAATTTCTCACCGCCCGATGACCAACACAGCCTGTCCCAAGCAGTGATCACGGAGCAAAACTGAGAGGGATCTCGGAACAATCCCAAGCAGCGATCTCAGAACAGCGATCTCCCCAGCAGCAATCTCAGAACCACAAGTTCCAAAGAGAGAGAGCGAGGAAGGGCAGAACGAACGAACGCACGCCTGAATGAACAGCGTCCGGCCCAACAGCTGACCCCTATTTATATACTAGGCACGACGTCTGTGGTATGGAATACTCTCTTTGGCAAGTTTCGATCAACTATACTGGCTCTACCCCTCCCACCTTTTGGCACCTGCACATTAGCAAAACCTGGGAAGCTGAAAAACATCCTTGATCTCTTAGCAACAACTAATAACATTGGTGTATTATCAACATTCTTCACATACCAAATACCATACTAAATTTAAAATATAGTAGCTACTGGGAAGAAAATTAGCTCCATCCCAGCCAAAACCAGGACACAGGGAAATAAAATAAACAAATTTCACCATTATATCAAATAATATGTAGAACAACTCCAAACCCACTGATCACAAGAATGGAATGAAAATTCCTTGTGTTTACAAAATTGTGGAAAATACTATGCTAAATTTTACATTGCTGTGATCAATAACAGAAAATATATAGATCTAAAACATATTTAACAACTCTGATACATGCATACACCAAGAGCATTACCATGTACAGCTCAGAAGTCCAGACGCTACAGGAAGAGCAGCTAAGCTACATTAGTCAGGACTATCCCACCCAGATCTTTAGGCAAAGCTACCGATCAGATGCAGTTGCTCATGCCATTTCTAAAGAGGCTGCATAGACAGTAAAATGAAAATCAACATGAAACAATTAGAGCATTAAAAAAATATACATTATTCACAGGTCCCATTCTCTTAACCACGGTTTAAGGCAGTCTGTGAAATAACGAGTAGTAAAGTAGCCAATATTTTTTTTCAGCAGGGAAGCAATTGCTCCATGTGGCTCTGAGTGCCTTTCAGCACTTCTACTCCATATATTTAAAATTTATTTTTTTTAAAACTGTGCAGCTTCCCCTGTTCTTCAGCAATGGAGACTGCATGATGAGTAACACCATTGCTGATGGAACAATCTCAGCTATTACTTTAGCTATTACTTCACAAATAGAAATTTGCCAACATTATTATCTACTTGCATGCCCATTACATGAATGCAAAGAAGAAAGTCTTCTGACTTTCTCTTTCTAAAATTTTATTTTCAATTTGCCTAAATTCAGTATAAAAGTGGTAGATGTTTTAATTACTGACAATCTTGAATTTGAAACGGCATGAGGAGTCAAGGAAAGATACAGAAGGGTGATGAGATGGTCAGAGAAAGGTAGAAAGAAAGGTAACTTTACGCAAATATTACTGAAAGGGAAAAAAAAGAGATCAAACAAATTACTAAGCAAGATACTTCCAAGTGTACAGGGAAGAATTAGCAACAGTTCCCTTAATTTGTTACTAAATTACTTTAGATAATATTTTTATGCCAATTGCACCACTCTATAAGCAACAGGGTTTTTTTCAGAGGACCCACAGTCTCCAGTCAATATTTATTCCAGTTGACATTAGGCTGATCTACTTACAGTGAATGACATAATAGATCAAAGGAAAAATAAAAACACAACCCCCAAGAAATCCAAACTAAATCAACCTCCCACTGCCCAAAGAACAGTTCTGGCAACGGAAAGGCTGGCAGAAATGGATGCAGCCAAGCAGTCCTACTGCAAGAGCACATCCGAGGCAGGACTTCAAAATGCAGCTGAGGTTTGCAGCCTGTAGCACAGATGCAGGAGGCTGCCATAGCCCAGGGAAAAAGCTGAGCACTGATTTCTATCACCTGCATGACCGGCAGTCGTCTCCAGGAGACACAGATCAGGTTGCAATAGAGCGTACTGGTTTTTCATCTCACTCAGCAGCCTCGTGGACTGAAAGAGGGGGTGAGTGTTGTGTTTCTCACTTGCCTATTGGAGAGGAGTAACCCCGCCAGAGAACTCTGCCGCAGCAGCTTAGCAATAGATAGACCTTCATTTTTCTCAGTGTTTAAATAAGAAGACATAAAGTGAACATTGTTCTTCTGGTGAAGTAAGATTAAACTTCCAGTTCATACAGAACGTTTTGAAACAATAGTAAGAAATGTATAAGAATGAGGGATTCATTAACAGAAAGCGTTTGGAGGTTCTGACATTATCAGGCATTTAACTGAGCAGTTCCCCAAACTTCCCAATGCCATCAGCCTGATGTGGCAGCCCAGCATTTGTGGGCAGCACCCTTTGTAACTTTTGCACTTGAAAACGGAAATCATCAGTTAGGACAGAAAATGAAAAAAGTTATTTGTTTTTCATGTATTAACAACCAGTGCATGTGGCTTCCATCACCCTTCTATCTCATTCTTCCATGCAGAAGTCAGAGCAGATGAGTAACTAAGATCAGCAAAATCTTACCTCCCTTGTAAAGAATTACATTGTATTTTACAAACAAAAAAACCGACTTAGTCATGGAAAAGGAAGAAAAATGTATGTTTTTACAAGAGAAACACTTTTTTTTTCTGAAAGCATCAAAAATCTCTTAGAATTAGCCACACATCTGGTGCTGACACACCAGGTTAGAACAGACTGCTAAAAGGAGCTGGCTGGAGTTCCTATGAACAATAAACAGACAAAGGGTTGAAAAAAGGAAAGAAGGCGGCCTCCTGAGCTGCATCTCTTGAGATGCAACCACATCAGCAGCAGGCTGTAACGCAGCGAGCACCTGAGCACCAGCAGCCACAGCAGATGCAAGAGTTGGCCCAGCCCCGGCAGCCTCGGGAGGGTGGAGAGAGCAGCAGCTGGGAGGGGGCTTTGGTGGAGGCTGGAGAGCAGCAGCCACAGGCGCTCAGGTTGCTGGTCTGTGGTGGGCTCCATGGGGAACACCCGGCAAACGAGTGAATGTGAAGATGAGAAGACTGGGAGCTAAATCTTTGGGGCAATTAGCATAGTATAGTCTGGTTATTGTGAAAGGAAAATGTGTGTGGTAGAATTGAAGGAAAAAGAATGTAAAGTAAGAAACGTCAATGGTCAGATTCCTCAGATTCAGTCTTAGTCGAAACAGCACGAGAGGATTTGCCTGCGGTAAGATGTAGGCTAGACCTTCAATGAGCTTTGTGTGCAGCATTTCCACGTGTGCTGACTTTTTAAGATTGCTTTTCTCCCAATGGCAATGTCACAGGTCTTCTCTCAAACGTATACTTTACAAAAATGAGCACGAACCCAATAGTTCACAATTGATTATGATTCCATTAGGAAACAGCAATATCTGCAAGTTTTACATAATCAAAAGACAAATCAATTCTAAGTATATTAGTACTTTTAACACTTCCAAATTCTGAGTTAAACGCTTTCAAATTACAAAATCCTTGTTTAATTACTTTAATAAATCTTGTTTACAGATGACTATGAAAATCAGTGAAAACTAATTCACTTTCACTGTTCTGTCTGCAGTGCTGACAAAAATAGAAGAAATTTCTTTTTACTATGGTCTGGAAAGTGGAGAAAAAAGCTTTAATTGAATATAATCACAATATGCTAGCAGCACATGTTATTTTCCCACTATTATAACTTGATATTTTTAAGTTTGAGGAAGGAATTCCTTTTATGGGAAAGGACTTTTGTTCCATTTATTATGGAAAACAAATGTTAAATATAAACTTGGTAACATATTTTATTTTAACTTAGAAGATTTGTGTTTTAAACACTGTTATCTGTCTTACAGTATCAATGTCCAAGACATTTACTGCACAAGTTCATCTGTTGTAATCATTTGTTAATGCTTAGTGATCAAAATACAGAAGGATTTGGCCCAGTAACATTACAAAACATTGGCAGCCCCCTGGGCCATACAAACTAGTTAAACATTTTGATCTTGGCTCTCTGGAACCAATTTAGCAGAAAGGCAAGGATGCCACTGAAGTGTAGAAGAAACACAACACATGATCATGAGTTGTTAATGACACTCAGAAATCAACAAGTTCCCTAATTCACCATTTTTATACTGTCCATATTCTTAATTGTCAACATGCTGCTAAGAAAACAATTAGTTTCTACACTTTCAGTAAATAAGTGTGCAAGATAGGAGGCTGCTTCTTCATGGTCTTTGTAACCGATTCTGAACCTTTGGGTGAGATTTTCTTCCCTTTTAGAGTCTGATCTAGAGCTCACCACGTTCTATAGAAGGATCCTCATTGACATTGCTGGAACAAAGACCACCCTTTAATCCTTAGAGGAGTACAACATCAAGTTAAATGTTGATTATAAAATACAAGGACTATTTTCCACTTGTGCTCATTACTGGTTTTCCTTCTGGAACTCAGTTAAGCTGAAACATGCTGTACATGACATAATGCAGAGATAATAAGAAAAATGTTTGACTGTATGTACATTCATAAAATGTGAGGATCGAACCAAGAAAAACCAAATTCCATTAGCATTCTTTTCAACTTCCTTCCTGATACATGAATTAAAAACTTACCTAGGAACCCAAAGGATACACAAGCCTCCCCAAACGGGTAGAAAACAGGCTTGTCCAGCCAAAATTAAGAAGCACTACTTCTCCAGTAAATACCAGTATAAATCTCATGGTGTGTGAGGTATGCCTAAGGATAGGAAACTTACTCCTCTGCTTATACTAACATTTATCAAGAAAATACCTTCCAAATATCTCTTCTCTCTTTTGGAAGGTATAATTTCTGGTGTCATATCTTTCAGAAAGGAGGATCTCCCCTGTAATAGCCTTTGTCGTTTTACAGTCACGTAGACACTCTTACGGTACATAGATTCAGAAGACTGAATCTTTCAATTATTGTCTTCTGATTTAAACTATTCAATTATTTCAACTATTGACTTACAATTTCTTACTGACCTAGTTCCACCTGAAGCAGATCTGTTGCCAGCACTGTCTTTATCAGAAGTGCTCCCTTTGAGGGCTTAATAAGAATAGTTACGAATACAGTTGGTTTCTTTCAGTGTATTTGGAGATTATTTCAGCATACAGAAGGTTTTTTCATAAATGAAAACAGTATCCAATTAATAGCTGACATATTGTATGTAGTAGGGCACAGCATACACACACAATATGTTTCCTAATTACTGCAGAGTACTATTAACATCACATTGCATGTGCAGTATTACAATTCAAAAGCGTTTGAAGCAGTCTAATTTTCTTCAGGCTTGGCACAGCTCTTTTCTTTTGATTCCTGAAATCTGAACCCTGATCTGAGGAAGTGAGAGCTGTGGACATTTCCATTGTTCAGCAGTGAGGAACAGGATTTGCATTCAAATGAACCAAAAAAAAGGAGAGAAATGGTCTATAATTAAGACAGTGCATACAGAGATTCGTTGATAAAAACGCTAAAAGCTGATGATATTTTCAAGGAATACGTAGCAAAAGAGAGAATTCAAGCATGCTAGAGTCTTTCCAGTTAAGCATTTGACAGGATGCTTAATCTAAGTGACCCAGTTGGAACCACTATACCTAACCAGGCTAACTCATGTGGTGTAGACGAGGCTGAGAGGTGGATTTAGTTAACATGATACTAAAAATACCTGTATTGACCTGATAGCAGTCTCTGTTAGAGCTGCCCCTAGTGCTATTACTAAGCTGAAAAATCTGGCTCTGCAAACTAAACAATATCCTAGTATTTAAAACATCTGGCAATGATAGATACTTGTTTAGAGGAAGGGAAGTTGGAGCTTCCGGAAATAAAGAATAGCGTAACAAAAGTTCTGAAACTTGATGTAAAAGGTCATTCTCTTGGAAAAATGTTATGTCTGAGAATAAAACTCCACAAGGACTCTAGAGGTGGGAGGAACCATTATCACAAGCCTGAGTGATCAAAGTTGTCCAGAAAACTATATTTCTTGAATATGGTATGTAATAAAACATAATTAATGGGACCAAACAATTTACTCCACCAGAGCTCTTACCACTCACACAAGCTAAGGAGAGGAGATCATTATTTTGAAAATTAAATTCATCCTGAGAAACTGTAAGTCTGCTTTGTATCTGGGAGGAGGAAGAGTCACTATTGGTCTGCAATCTCATGTACCCTGATACATCAACATATGACTTGGTGCTATGAAGAACATTGCTGCAAGCAAAGACTGTGACATTCAAGGAACTAATAAGAATTTGAAACAGTAACAAGAGTGTTGATATTTAAGTGTTGATATTTTATAATCTTTTTATTCCTTTTTTTCTAGGAACACTGCTTTTTGCAGCAGGCAGTATGGTGTCTGTGTATGTGTGTGTTTCTGGTGTAAGTCTGTGTGAGTGCTTTCTATTGCATCAGTCAGAGGCTATTAAGCTGTCATAGTAGAAAACCAGAGCATTATCTTTTAAAGGAGCATTTTTTAAACCGTTAACTCAGGTATTTTCCTTCTCCTTGCCACCACCAGAAACACAGGATCCTGACATTTAATCACTGATTTCTTGTAGAATGGACCCGAATAACTAAAATGTCCTGATTAATTTTAATGATAGGCTATAAGATTTTTGCAATAATATTTTTCTTCTACTCATGGATTATATTGGCTTGTTTGACCTTCTTATGGAGACAGAGTTGAAAAGCTTTAGATGTTGTTAATAGCCATTATCTCTAATTTCAGAGTGTGCAATACACATAATACTGACTGAATTTCTTAATGATTGCTCAGTCTGTGCACTGGGCCAGTGGTTTCTGAGGTTATTTTGTCCATGTGTAGCGGATGAGAATTTGGTGTTTTCTCCCCCAAATAAAATCCTTTAGACCTGCCTGATTTCCATATATTGTTAGTTGGAAACCCACAGAGTAGAACCCAGTTCCCGCAAGGCTTCGGAAATCCCAAATGAAAAAAAAAAAAAAAAAAAAATAGAGCAGAAGAGTTTGCCAACACATGGGAGTGTAGGGATATTGGCAATCGTGATTTGCACAGCTATACTATTTCATCTACATGCGGGCAACTCTGTGCCTGACTGAAGTGAGTAGGACTGTAGCCCACAGACCACACTCCCACCTGTATCTTGCTATACCTAGTAAATAAATACAGATACAGCTAATAAATAAAAAATACTCCTTTTAAGAAAAATGTGTGAAGAAAGCTATTAAACACATTCTTTGACAATTGTGAAACTTCTCAGTCCTCGAGCAATCTCACTCAGAATAACACTTGCAGAAACTCTCCTGTGTTCCAGTTAGATCAGATTATCCTATTCCCAGTCTGTAATTTCCCAAACCAATACTGTACGTTGGTGTTTTTTTCCACTTCAAGACTCTGCATGAAAATATCGCAGTTTTCATAAATTACACGTTTGCAGTTGGAGAAAAGCATCATTTGCACCCCTTGTATAATCCAAAGAATTACTCCATCCAAGTTAATCTCAATTATCAGTGTTTCCTGAAAAACAGTATTGTGGAGCTCTGTATGAATTGTCTCTATGGTTCTTCTATCAATTTCAGTTACAAGCTGGTCTTCTATCTTTCTGTGCTTTAAATTCAGACTATGATATGGCTGTTTTTGTTTCTTGATCCAAACTTTAAAAGCAGAAAGATGCTTTAATGCAACATAATGTTTCTACTAAAAATGCGTTAGCCAAAAAGCATTCAGTTCTTTCTTATGTAGACATGTTATTCTGCTAGGACTAAAATGAATAAAATGTGGAAACAAATCTGTTATAAAAGTTCCCAGATTTGCTTGGTTATTCAGTTATCCTTGATTGTACTCTAAATTCCGGTACTTTTATTTTATATACAAACTGATCTGCAGAAAATTTGGATTCAGGTAAACCTGGGAAAGTTGAGACATCAGAGTTCCTACTTTCTCCAGAACACACTGGAATAGGTCTCAGTCCTGTCTTCGTCAGCACCCATCAGGGAAAACAATGTCCATGACAGTGCTTTTCTTGCAGTGGTGTGTTTGCAGCGTGATGGAGAGGAAAAGAACCTTTGTGGTAGCTGCAATACTCCTCCTGCTAAGGGTTAACATTCCCGTGTCAGAATCGAAGCAGCAGTCCTAGTTGCTCTGTGTTGCACTTTAAATGACTTAGGTCGCTCTCTAACCTGGACACCAGCTAAGCACCCTGACAACCAGACTGACATTTGTCATGCCCATCTACAGCAGATACTTCTGTCATGTTTGAGCATGTTGAATACATTAAAATTAAACAAGACTGTAACTGTTTCCACTTTCAAAAGAAACAAGTGTTTTCAAGCAAATATTATTTACAAATTACCATTGGGAAATTTGAATATAGGAAAGTTAAGTGAATAGTCTGTCCACATTTATTAAGTGTATAGTAAAGACAGCAGAGAAAATTGTCTGATGTTTTGATCACAAAACTATCCATCTGTTCTCATAGAAGACCATTATTTATTCATCTAGATTTGGCTATCACTGTTAAGAAAGAGTCACTTGCTCCTGAACTTTCAATGCTTCCTACTGAACTCAAAGCTAACCCCCCATCAAAGAGCAGTGGAAAACACTGAGACAGTTTGTTCCTTTAAATCCTGCCCTAATACATGCTTATATCTGAATTATCCTACTTTTCATTTCATTCAGCAGCTCTCAGAGATACTACCTGTTGGTGGATTTATGGTAATCCCATACATTATTAACAACTCAAGTATTTTTCAGCAAATGAGATGTTAAGTATCATGATATTTGGAGTAGCGTAGTGCAGCATGTTTGAACTTCTATGTTTTAGGAGCTGTTGATCTTTCCATGAGACACTGTTTCTTCCATTGATATTGGAGAAATTGTACACACATATTATCTGTGTTTAGTTTATTTGAACACTGTATATTACAATAGCACAATGAGAATCAATCTACTTACATAAGGTACACATATGGGATTAGCAGCAGTCCTGTATATTTTGCGCTATGTTACTCAACTCACCATAAACAAGTGCACAATAAGTGCACCCTACAGATTCCCTAAAACTTGAGCAGACCTTCACCTTTATCTCTGTCATCATTCCCTCCTGCTTGGTGCCCTGTAGGTGATTTATATCCATAAGTTTCTTTGTGCATTTGTTCCCTCATTGTGGAATATTTCCTAAATGGATATGACACAGTTATTAGCAAATAATTGCAGTTCTACTTTTAAAGGAGAAGGGAATTATTTTACTCACTAAAACCATGGAGCTGAAGGTAAGTTACCAGCTCATGTAAATCAGTCAAGCTCCATTAACCTCAGAGGAACTGCATCAAATTAGCCAAGCTGAGGACCAGACCCTTAATTATTCTCTCAGTAATAGACTTCTTTGACCTTCTGCCTTAAGACTATGGCCACTAGACAGTTTTTAAACCTCAGCTTTTCATAAGCAACTGGGATTTCACTCAGAGGAACTCAGATATTAAATGCAAATTAAATTGTGTATTGGGGATTCTCACTGTACACTTTAAACATCTAATGCAACATTTAGACTTTTATTCTTGCTCAGCTGAAAATAATTTCTTTCCTTACCTGTATAGTTTAATTGAGGTTGCTTCTTTAACCTTATTATTTCTAATTGAAAGCAACAGTAACAGAATTTTTGGCGTGCACAGATTTAAAATATTCATTTACAAAGAAAAAAATGCTTTTGCCTAATATTTAAAATAAATTATCACGATTCTGTTGGCTTTTCAGAAATAAATGTCTCCTTTTATTCCGTAGACAAAATAGCCAATGCAAAAAACTTAGCTAGCAATGGGCAGAAGAATAAGTAGTTCCTAAAGGATTATATTTTAGATACTTGAACTGTTCAAGATCTAAAAGCTGTAATGGCATCAGATAAACTTCCAAATTATCAAGCTGGTCAGGTTTCATTGAATCACGGATTACAGAGAGTTCAAGTGTTCCAGGCATCACCTGACCTGGGACTGCACGTGTCCGTGAAATGGTGCAAGCACAGTCACTTCTGCATTGCCAGTTTGCCTTGCTCCCTCTTTGAGCCAGGACCCGGATTCCCTGACTACCCTCCCCACGCTCGTGCCAATTCACTCCCAGGTTCCTTTCTGAAGTGACCAACTGGTTTTCTCTGAGAGGACACCCTGGCACAGCTGCTATGTTATTTTGCTCTAAAGTCCACCAAACACGCAATGTGGATACTGATCCTGCCATGTTCTGTTTGCTCCTCCAAGAACAGTTTCTCAGTAATAGTCCTTGTGCCCTCATATGCCCTCACAACATACTGAGGGACACGTAATACACACCTGGCATCATACGATAAGAGAATCATAGAATCATAGAATCACAGAATTGTTCTGGTTGGAAGAGACCTCCAAGATCATCAGGTCCAACCATTAACCTATCACTACCAAGTCCCCCACTAAATCATATCCCTTAGGGCCTCGTCTAAACGTCTTTTGAATACCTCCAGAGATGGGGACTCCACCACCTCCCTGGGCAGCCTGTTCCAATGCCCGACCATTTCAGGCACTTTGAATGCAAAAGATGTATCAAATAGTAATTATGTCCCCAGGTCACAAGGGTACTGTGTAGGAACCACTTGATCTGCTTCTGCTAAATAAAGGAGGTCTGAGGACTGATCCCTGGTGCCAATGCCAAATGGCACTCAGCAGCTCACAGCTACACTATGTAGAGCTAGTCGGCTCGAGAGCAGAGGAGTCAGACAAAACTAGCTGGAATGGTCTCTGAATTAGGCAGCAAATGATTGCTAGGAAATGGAGCAATCATGGCGTAGTGTCCTGACTATTTTCAAGCGCTATTCAGGATAGATAGAGTTAGTTTAACCCAGTGGTTACTAGTGCTGAGCGTGGGGACATAATTCAGCAGCAGAGGTCCAAAAGGACAATACTGAAACAGTATGTAAAGAATCAGAGATGTGACACATCCACTAGAACCACTACTCATAATAATTTAGGGCATATAAGCCATGAGTTCCTATTTTGTCCATGAAAGTAGTTACCCACTCTTCCAAGAGCAGGGTACACTAAAAACTAATTAGTAGCATGATGCATTTCAAACCAAAGTCATCATTTATGTTATGGAGGAGCACAGCACAGCTGTTTCTTTTGCAAACTATAAAAGGCTGTCTCTTTTTCTCTTGGTAAGGCAAAGAATAAGACTATAAAAATGCTGCTTAAAACTAATGAAACACCTTCAAGATTTACAGGCTAAATTTAACTAATATCTTTCTGTGAAAGAATAATTCATGTTTTAGAGAAAAGAAATTGGACTTCAGCAACGCAAAGCAAAGTTTCTGATATGATGCCACATATACAACTACTATGTAAGACGGAGAAGGCGGGACCTGTTAGAAATGTAGAGTGGATAAGAACTGCAGGTCATCCTGAAAGCAACTATCAGGCTGCAGGGACTTTACATGGAGAATTCCTCAAGGACCAGCGCAAGAGTTGAGCTTATTTGATCTTTTCATCAACAAAAATATAACAAAAACTAAGAGTATGCTAATTGAATCTGCAGATGACAAAAGGTGAGAAGCAGATGCCATATGGGAGACAGCAGTATCATGTAAGAAGAGGAGTGATCTTGAGATTTGAAATAACAAAGATCAGACAGATTCTGCCAGTATAAAATAGAATGCCAGTACCTGGGGACTAATATCAAGTTCTGTTAAAATCTAAGGGCTATTTGATGACATATGATGCATTCATGCTGTGATCCAAGGCACCAAAAAGGCTTCCTGGTTACTACCCGATACAACTCTGGTCATCTGGTCCTGCACAAGCAAGATATGCTGATTCAAAGTGCAGCAAGTGTAGAAAAGGACTATGAGAGAGGTCAAGGAGGAAAAACCCATCTATTTTACAGAATAAGAATAAAAGGAGCTGGTGTGGCAACCCAAGCAAAATTACAGCTGAACAAGAAGCAAAACTGCTTTTGGCGTAAGTGTATTGGAGGGAAACACCAAGTAAGCTGTTTGGGCTAATGAACAAAGTTGGTACAAGTACAAACTGGTGTAGACTGGCTTTGCATGTACAGAGGTTGCAAATAATAGACTTCTAATCATGAAAGGAGTGATTTCCTCAACCAATATCCCTATCAGAGTAAGGAAAGCAATTGGCCTCAAAGCAAATGTGAGCCATTTATACCATAGTTGCCTGAGAAAGAAAACAACTGGATTTGATACTTCAGAAAGTCCTATCCAATCTTATTTTCATGTTCCTGCCATGGTAATGCAGCGATGAGAGAGATGGTTTCATTTAAACGCCGTAGAGTATTTGTGATATATAAATGTCTAAGTTCATGTCTAAAATCTTGGTCATAGGGAAGAAAATGTGAAACACCTCCTATTTAGAAGCTGAAACTCTCTTATGTATACACTTGGATCAATACAAGGTTATTTCACTCCTAAACTAAACTGAACAGCAGCAACTTCTTGTCAGGACAAATTAAGTAGAGGCAAAGATCTACTAGTTTGTGCATCAGCTGTGTATGTGTTTCTTACTGATGTTATACTTACTAAAAGCTAAAATAGCACAATATGAAACAGAAGCTGTCAGGTGGTTTATGCCCAAAATTCAAATCAACCTTGAAGTTTGTACAGTATGTCCTCCACATTTAAACTATATGTATTTGAAATTCATAGCTTTCTTGCTGAGGGAGAAAATCAACTGGCAATAAACACTGCTTGTATTTTTTATTCTGCTACTGCAGTAACTGCAGAAGGTACCTCGATTAACTAAAAAAAACCTACCCTGACTTCATCAGTGTAAATGGAAAAGCAAAGAGAAATTACATGCATTTCTAAACAGCATCTGACACCGAGAATTCTCTGTACAGGAAGAAACCTCTAGGGATGTCTGTGCCACAGAGCAAAGATCCTGAATCAATACTGACGACACAAACCCTGGGACTAGAAGGAGTTGTAGCAGACTGACATTGTGAACCAATCAGCCACAGTGCGAAACAGAATTTATACACCTTTATGCAGTGCCACACTAATATATAGCCACACTGCTTTTGGAGTGTGAGCTAATACTCAGAGGTACCTCCGAAGACGTGGGGATTTTGAAACTGAGCTCCATTCTGTGAAGGAAACATGCCTACTAAGGTCAAACAAAGGAAACTTTGCACTTGGGTTCATCTTTGGTTCTTCATTTTAAATGTGTAGCCCAGGTTATTATCCACAGTTTTTCATGCACAGGATCTACTTGTCTGATTGGGAAAAAATGCTTTTTTGAAAAATTGCTAGATCACTGTCCACAGGAGAGGAAGTGGAGCCACCAATCAGACTAGCCAAGCAAACCAGTCCCTTTTTTATACTACAAAGATTTCTTAGGAAAGTTGTTATTATCAGACCTCCATTTTACTTACCTCCTTTATGCTGAAAAAGCAGTTTACTGCACCTCCTTTGGGAGCTTTGGGATAATGAAGATGTGGGAAGGTATGGCTTCAGTTAAGCTGTGTTAGTGACAAGCAGAGGCAAAGTCCTGCTGTCCCTACAGCAAAGAGTCCTAGGTCAGGGCAGAAGCAAACAGCAAAGGAATTTCCTAGCATAGTATTTGTTATGTTGTGTACAAAAAAGCAATATAGTTTTCTCCAAACTTGCTGAGGAAACAGCAAGAAAGAGAGAGAATGAGGGAAAAAAAAAACCCATAACAAAGTTTTAACAAGGGAAATCCACGCTTGACAGATGAAATTGGGAACAAACTAAACGGAGAACAGAGGTACCTAGCGTGGAACTTAAGCAGAATTTCAGCAATTAAAACTAAAGGCAAGAGCAGATAATAAAAACAGAAGAAATGAGCATTTTTCAAATGGAAATTATCACCCATATTCTGAGACAACAGACACTTTATTTCTACTTCACTGCAATGCAAAGTCGATAGGCTGTACCTAAGCCGCCTTCAGCAATTCAGACCGTATACAGATCGGGATAGGGACACTTTTCCTCCCTCCTCTTGAAACTGTGCACTGTAAATAGTAAATTCAGATTCAGAGGGAAATCATGACAGTAATTAAATGTGTAAGTTATGAATTTTGCAGTAGGGAGCTGTTGATGTCAATGGCGTTGGGAGCAACACTGGATTTCCTATACCATAGGTTCTTTGCAGATGTCTGTATGTGAAGTTAAACAAGAAGAGGTTCTGCACTGCCAGTTCACAATGTAAGATCAGGTACATAAACTGGCCTGCGAACAATCTAGCTCTTTACATTGTTCGGAGGGATAAAGAAGCACTGACATTCCTAAGAATCTAATTTACAACTATTTTAAGGACATTTTATGCTAATAGAGCAGTCCAAGGGGTCTTTAATGTAAGTGAGGCTCTGTCTCAAACACTATTTCAGCTCATGCATCTGTACAATAATAAATACTTAATTACCTTAATTGTTTTGGGGCCGAATTAATAATGTGTGTAAAGTGCTCTGAGATCCCTTGATGAAAGACAGCACAGAAGAACGAAGTACAAAATGTATTTCGTGAAACATAATGTTTTATAAATCAAAATAAAGAAAAGAACAAGGATACCAAACTGACAGGCATGACTTACTTGCTAGTTTTCATATCCCCTTGCCTTCTCTACTGTGTGCTCCCGTTACTTAACTCAGACTTATGTGGTTGAACAGTTATTTCTATTACAATTGGACATTATCATCTTAGAGGAAAGCACAGCACAGGTGCATTCAAGCCTGCTAGTGTTGCTTGTAGAAATAAGTATTTGGAAAGCCATGGGCACAGCATTGCAGAACATGGAGGCTTTTGCTTTGTTGCTCTGCATATTCTCTGTGTACTCACGCATACAGTCTACAAGAGAAAAAGCCTGATTCCCTGGGTTGACACCTGCCTTGGCTCTCCTACTGCACTGAGAGGAGGAAGAGATGTGTCCTCCCTCCACCGAAATCCTGTTGGACGGGAAGTGCCTTCCCTAACCTTTAGCAAGGTCAGTAAAAAGCTCCCTTTCACATCTAAGTATGGTTTGCTTCCCTGCCCCTGAGTTTCTTAAGTGCTGTTCTCACAATTTGAATTACTAACTATTTTTATGACCTCTTATCTTGTAAATGCAGCAACCTTAAGACATTTCCCAAATATTCTTAAAACCTAAAGATGATTTAATTTTAAGAAACAAACTATATCACAGGTACATAGGAAGACAGACAATTCCTGGGTCACTAAGGCCAGGATGTCTCTCTATCTAGCCATCCATCCATCAAAAGAAATACAGCTCCATAAAAGCCTGAATAAAAAATGGAAAAAAAACCCAAACAAAACCAAAAAAACCCCCAAAACCCAAAAACCCAACCAGAAAAAAACCCCAACCTGTTTTTTAAGTTTTAATAAATGTACCTATCTATGGTATTATGTGTACAAAAACAGTTCCAGTTATAAATGATCCATATCGTCTCCTGTTACAAAGAACATCATTGTGATTCAGTGGAGGTGAAAGGAACAGGGAGTACCAGGCGATAGACTACACAGAGAGGCTTTACATCACACTGTCAAGGTCAGCCCCTTTGGGTTCTGTTCTATCAGCTGTGATGCCATGTCTACATGGGGAAAGATAAGCAGGAAAGCAAAGGAGAATTATTTAAATAGAGATGTAAATTTAAAGTATCTTCAAACAGCCTTGAGTTCATGTGGATACTGTAATTCAGAAATAAAGCTTTAGTTGACCAAAGTAAAATGAATTTACTCAAAGAAAATTTTTTTCTGACGAGAATATTGCAGAAAGAGATACTTAAAATAAATGTATGAATACTGCAGAAAATTAATTTGGTTTAATTTTGCTTACGTGTCCCTGTCTAGACATGTTTTTAACTTGCACCCCTGTAGTAAACTTGTAGAACAAAAGATCTTTTTAAACCTTTCTATGCATTTCTTAGCCTTTGAATAACAGCAGGAAAAGATGGAAGTACAGTCATGTTTAATGACTATTGATATGAATTGTGGTTGGGGGAGGACTGATTTTTAAGAGGCCTGTAATTTTGTAGGTGAAACTCTGTGTTGCCACTTGTATTAAACTAAATCAACATTTTGCCTCTGCAACTAAATGTGGATTTAACTAACAAGATAAAACCACAGCCCTCAGACAATAAAAACTGAGAGTCACTGAAAAATGCAGCTTGTGAGTCTCCTCTATATATCAGAATAACTGCAGCACTTCTGCTAAACAACATGCTCTTTTGTGAGAATAGATAGAAATCACCAGCCATCAACACGACCTCACGAGACAGGGCTGTGTTAAAGATTTCACACTGTACTCAGGACTACTGCTTAAATTATATGGGCTTGGTCACTTAATGGCTTTCTGACCCTTTTTATAAGGCAAATCTGTGCTGCTTCCTTGCCAATAAGTATTTATTTGTCTTGGTATAAAGTACAGCAGCAACACAGAAAGCTGAAGCAGTGAGAAGACAGAATGCAGAAGCAGGAACTCGCCGGCGGCAGACAGGCCACCCGCGCCCGCCCCTCCCCAGTGACTCCCACAGGAGGCAATGGCCACTGCCACACTAATGGCGCATTTAAGACCAATCTCACCCAGACATACTTTTGTGAAGCTGGCACAATACAGAGAAACCTTTTGGAGCTGTTCCATAGTTTTCAAGAAACTGTTTCACAATGCGGAGTATGTGCAGGATACTTGAAGAGGCAATGATGAAGTGTTGAGCTTTGCTAAACCTCAAAAGATGAAGCATCCTGTAATTTTTTTGTATGGGCCAAGCAGGAAGGCTTTTCTCTTTCCAGCAGTCTGATCCCATGCTTAGTGAGGTTTACTGGGCAGTTTATATATTTGTAGTGAAAGATCCTTTACAAAGAAAAACTCTGTCTTCTCATTTACAATGATTTGAATGAGAAATAATGCTATAATGAGGTTAATGCAGAACTCAGGACAAGTGTGTGGAATATAATTTTCTCTCTTTTATTACGACAAAAATGTTTAAGACGCATCTGGTGACAGGGGACTGAATCTTAATGTAATATGCTATATGTTAGCTAGACAAACCAAAGAAAAAAATAGAAGGAAAGGAATAAAGAGAATGATCCTTGTGGAAGCAAGGTCATTACGTAGGATCAATGCCCATTTGGACAACTCACAAATGCTCCGATGCTCATATGTAATTCATTTGAGTGGTTTAAAAGACACTCGAAAATCAATACATGAACATTCTGTTAAGTGCTTAAGTGGATATAAGGAGCGTGCATGCTGTTCTCAAGCATTTGACATGGTAAACAGGCAAAAATTTGCTTCACTAATGTCACCAGGTAGTGGTGGATGGTATTTATATATATGGTCTCTTTTGGTTATTGAGTGGAAACAACTAAACCTGCAAAATCTGACATCACAAAAAGGCACAAGACTACATCACCTGCTATAGAAGGCATTAAATTATTGAGTAATGGAGTTGTCGGAGTGGTTTTGTGTTAACTGCAAGGGAGCCATGCTATTGCTATTTTGTGAAAACTCAGGAGAAAGAGTAAAATTGGTCTGTGTATTTATTTACCTTAGGCTATTTCTGTCACTTACCACAACTGCAGTGACATGAATTTTCTTTTCATCAGAAAAAGAAAGAAAACTCACAACATGGCAA
This sequence comes from Phoenicopterus ruber ruber, assembly GCA_009819775.1. Taxonomy (NCBI): domain Eukaryota; kingdom Metazoa; phylum Chordata; class Aves; order Phoenicopteriformes; family Phoenicopteridae; genus Phoenicopterus; species Phoenicopterus ruber. Next base: position 8,302,014 of record CM020229.1, on the reverse strand, counting down.
TTTTTGGCAAGCTTAACTAAGTACAAGAAAAGCTTTTCTTGTCACATTTCCAGGTCTTTCCATAGCATTATCTGTATAGGAGATGATAACAGCATGTGCCATATACAGCTGCATCATACAAACAAAAATACATACAATAGCAATTGTATGCTGAAAATTTTCAGTGGAAAGCTTTTTCTATCCAATTAGGCTGGAACAAAGAAGCTGCTTGCATTTTCAACTTCACAGAGGTATAACTACAATATTTGTAGAGATCTGGAACTTCATTTATAGTGTGGATCACTATATGTAACATACCTCTTAAGCACCATTGATTCGTGTTGCAGCAGGCCCTTTAACACTATTTGATACATTGTTAATGTTAAAAACATTGAAAGAGAATCATCAAAGATTTTTTTTTTTTTTGGTAACAGAAAAATAACTATTTATGCCCACCAGTGCATAGACTCTGAGTTTAGCTTGGTTATATTAATCCTTAAAGAAGCATAAGTCGAATTATGAATAATTTTCTCTTGCAGTTGCAATTCAGACACACAACATATAATCCTTATAATTAAACTGGGAAAAAGAAAATAAAGAAACACCAGTTTTGATTAAAATAAAGCCAGTTGTATTTATAACTTCTGTGGTTATTTTCACGTTTTATTACCTAACACATTAAAAGGACATTATATGCTATGTGTTTTACTGTAAAGTGAAATGCTGTTTTAGGCAACTATGTGGAGAAAAAAAATCACACAAACCAAAAAGTTTCGCGCAATTCTGCCACCGTGTACACGTGTGTATGCAAACAGTTCCCCTGAGATGAGAAATGTTATTCATGTGCATACAGTTACTTTTGTCTGCGTGTTTGCACCATTGAGCGCTTAGATGTCAATAAAGGTGAGGCTTTCGTTGCACATCAAAAAGCCCTGCACATGAAACTTACTGCTGATATCTCAGACGCTGCTTGCTGAATGCAGGTTTTAGTAGGCATTGTGATCACTGCTGGTAAGATACAGATACCTGTCACTGATTTCGGGACCAAATTTTAAATACAACTGAGTAAATATACCACTTGCTTAAAGGAAGCACATCTCTTGTATGTCTTGATGGGCCATATTCTGACATCCTGTCATTCACTTTTGAGAAGCACAGTTCCTTCATAGACAGACAACTGTAAACATTGTTTACAATGTTTACTAAAGTATCTGTTAAATACAGTGAGGCTGATTCACTGGTGCCATCACTTTTGGCAGTCATTTACCTCTCAAAATGTGTGCACTACTACTATTACTCTGATCTGGTAATCTTCTACATTCGCTTTCTTACATGCTTAGGATCGGATCAGAGAACTATACTCTTGTCTTGGGGCTTCCCAGTTCATTTCAGTTGAAATCTTCTTTTCTACCATAACATAATTTTTTAAATTTATGAAAAATTACTAATTTGAAGAAGCCATACAAAAAGAATGTTTTTATCCTAAAATAGGTCAGTAGGATTAATCTTCAAATCAAGAGAATTTTTTAAATTTTAAAGTAACATGATTTTTTAACTATGATCGTCCATCAGACAATGTTTCATTCCTCACAAAATGAAAACCAAATGGTACAGATTTTCTGTCCTAGATCAAAATTTTGATGTAGAAGCAGATATTCTTAAAAGTTAATCTTAAAAATTTAATAAACGTTAATGAAAAGAATAACAACAAACAAAAAAAGAGAAAAACCTAAAAATGCTAAACCCTTTACCTCCAGAAAAGCCCACAGCTGAAATATCATAAGCATTTTTAAAAAAAGAATTCAACATCTTCTTAGGATGACCGTTTCACTGCACATAGACAAGAACATGAACAAAAAAGAAAAAGTCGTATCTGTCATACAACTGAGACACCAAAAGGACCCGATCCCACGCAAGGCTAACTGAGGAGGCTTATCGATTCTACTGGCACTAAGCACATGAAAATGAAACTGTGCAAGTGTTCACAGTGCAAAAATTAACCACCAAACTAATGCAAATGATTAAACACTTCTGTTGCTAAAGATTCTCAAGGGCACAGAATGGCTGTCAGCACTGTGGTATATATCATGAGTGCTTTCATATTTCAGTATGAAGCTTCATCGTATTTCTCTCTTACTTTTGTAGGCTATTGTTGATGTTCCCTAGAGGTGTCAAATACAGCTCCACTCCACCGCCAACTTTCATGTATATAGTATGCCACTTCTGCCAGATGATTAATGTTCAAATTCTTAAAAGTAATCGCATTCCTCTAGTTCAAATTCTATACCAGGAGATAATATTTTAAAGGATGGCAGTTCTAGTTATTTGCAGTTACTAAATGCATTCATCTTTATTTTTAAAGAAGGATTGAAATTTAATAATGGTGCATGGTGAGAACTGAGAGATTTATTTACTTTGTTAGGAATGATTTATGAAAGTCTTGTTATGGGAGAGAAAATGACTGCAACTGAAGGTGAATTATTGTGCACAGTTTAACCACATAACATCTTAAGTACCTGTAAAAATATAAATGACAGCTTTAAGGTTCTGATGGAAAGCAACACAGTTGAGATCGCCAATCAGCGGGGAACATATCAGTAATGTAAGTCTCTGCTGAAGCTCAGACTAAAGCTAAACTTTTCCTTAGCTTCAGACTAATTCAATGGATGTTCTTCCTTTTTCTCCATCTGTTATAACATGGAAAACTTCTCTTCCAAGTTTCTAACCAGGACTTTAGGAAAGATATTTTTTAGACAAAATATTTCAAAAGAATCCTAGATCCCTGGTCACTGGAGCAAGCCAGCATTTGGGGAGTGCTAAAATTCAGACCTGTGAAGATTATTCCTGGGGCTACCTACTATACATATCAAGGATTAAAGACAGTTCTGTTACTATTACTTGTAAATGAAAGACTGAAAAAAAGAGAAACTCATACAACTGTAATGCAGCTACAGAGCACTATGTAAAAGGCAACATGTAGCTAAGAACCATCCCAAGCACCAGCACTTCCCAAGAGCGGTAATCGTACCGCTGGGGAGCGAGGAACAGGGTTGTCGTCGAGGTGAAGTGACAAAGAGAAATCTCAAACAGCCGGAGCAGATCACAGCGGGAAGGCTGTGGACTGTTATGCAACAGGAGAAGAGAAGAGTGGTGCAATGCAGACACTGCCTGAACAAGGCATTAATCTAGGAAGTTAAACAGTCAAAGGCATTTCACATGTTTCTTAGGATCTGCTGATAGAACTTCATGTTGCTTCCTGATTAATTAAGGTCTTAAATAATTAATGAACTTCTCTTATAATTATTATTACCTTATAATAGTATCTCATCTATGCTTTTGAGTGAGAGCAGGTATGGCAGAAAGTCCAGGAATCTTCATTCTTCCCATTTGCAGCTTACAACAGTAATGCCCGTTCTCCTAATGAGCGCACAGCAATCACAGATGTTACGAACAGCTTGATGCAATATATTGGCATGCTCCTAGGGAACGATACCACCTGCCTTTTCATTCCTTCCAATGGGATTTTGATAACTTCGTTTTATTGTAACATAGTGGTTTCCGAGCAATGTGCCAGGTAAAGAAAGATTCCACAAAGCATATGAGCCTTTGCTTCTGCTCTTTTACTTAAAGAGAATGTTTTCCACTGCTGAAAACCACCAGAAAGGCAGAAAGATGAGCAAAACTGTTGTTGATGCCATTATTGTTCAATGACTTGGAAAGGACAGCAGAGGGAGTTTTATCATCTTAAAGTGTATTCACGCTGTCTCTGTCCTCCCTGATACGTGCTTTAGATTAGCTTTTGGTAAGGATGAAGAAATTCTGAACAGAACATTTTTTTTTTAAGAATATAAAGAGATGTAGGTGCTGGAATATGGAAGGAAAAATAAGTAAAACAATGAACAGACGAGCTTCTGTAATGTATGTGAAGTCTGCAAGTCAAGAGCACAGATTGCATTTTGAATAATGCATTTTGTATACAAAGCGCTCTAAATAACTCAGCAGAGAACACAGTGTGTAAGTAAGACAATTAAGCAATTTTACCAATTAAGCAATGGTCTACCTCAAAATGAGAGTCATTATTTACAGCTGAGATTGAGCACTGATAATATTTATGAAACAACATGTTTAAAGGGGACTGGAAGAAACCTATTTCCTTGTAATACATGTAAAAAGTAGATCAGCCTTGGGTATGAAATAAACAATAGGCCAAAATAGTCTAACCTAGATAAATAAAATGCGTCCACATTCACGGATCCTACTATGTAAGTGGCCTAATTACATTTTATGAATCCCAGGGAAATAAACTGGGAGCTGCACTCAGCCTCTTTGAAAGTGGTATCACTTTTATTTAGGATGCCTAAAATGGTATTTCTAAACTATGAAGGCAGCTTCAGAATTTGCATTTTGGGGGAGTGTGGCTAGTTCAATCAAATAGCAACTGAGCTGGGGCAGTACTTTAGAAAGACACTATTTCTGGCCTCCCAGAAACACAAGCCTCTTGTGACTGCGAAGTTGTGATTTGGAAGTCAACGATGTCTTCTACTCTTACTGCTAAATCTATTCCTAGCAGAATAGAGAGATGAAGTCTCAGATATATATTAACTTAAATGATAATCAGAAGGGGTAAATTGATGGTCTCTTCCAGAGTCTAGCCAAAGTGGAAGGGGGAATAGCAAGACAAAACAGCAAGGCAAAACCAATGAATTCTTAATGAGACAGAGACAATAGGTGTCTTCCTCTTAACGCTCTAGATGATGAAACAATGCTGAAGACAAGTTAGAAAAAAATGCTTAAGATATTTTATCAGTCAGTACTACGTATCTGCTGAGCTTAATGGTTTAAAAACCATAACTTGAGACTTAACTGTTGTATTATATGATTGCACGCCAATAGCCGGGCACATTAATACACCACTTCTATTGACATGTCTTTAAATAGAGAAGCATTGGGCAACTGACAATTAAAGACATGTCTACTGACATGTCTTTAAATAGATGGAGCATTAGGCAATTCATGTAGAACATGACATTATGAAATGAAATCATGAACTCCTGCTTTTCTAATTATATTTTTTATAATTTGCTGGACTTTTTCCACTTCCTATTTTGTTTTCTTGTCAAAGCTAACTCAGTTTTGGAGATCTTGATTTTGATTTAAAAATTCATTTTTTGACCCAAAAATCTTTTAAACAAAAAAATTCCAACTGAGTGTCTAATTAGGATACCAGAAAGATATACGAAATTCACAGGATACTGAGATTTCTATAAAGAGCAGTACATTTTCAAAAATGTAAACTAGCAGATGCCAGACTAACATTTAACCTTTTCATGATTTCACACAGTGGCAAAGACTAGAAATAAACTAGTGAAAACAAACTATCTTGAAATGCTTGAGAACACCTGCCTCGGGACTCTTCCTGAGCTATAATTGTGGTTCTGAGATTAATTAACTTGGAAGTACAGTCCCAGATATAGCAGTGCTTCTGGATACCTTTTGTCCTGTTCTGCCAATCCAGAATAGCCAATCCATATGGCCAAAAGGAGGAAGATCATTGCTGCTGAGAAAGTATTGCTTCTTTCTTCTTGCGGCTGGCGGAGGAGCATAGTGGAAGAAGAGGCATATCCGCAGTGGCCCTGTGGCCTACGGATTACAGCCTACATCTAAAAGGATGTTGACAGAAACTTCAAGTTATAATTACCATCAGGTTGGCAAAACATCGATGGACTTTGCTGGCAATAGCACTTCACCCAAAACATTCGTTTGCACTATCATAAGTTTCACTGGAATTAAGAAAATAATATTCTCAGTATCAGAAGGGGGCTGAGTCCCTCTTCCTTTTTCTTTCAGATTTTTTTTTTATGTAGTATTTTAGTAAATATTTAATAGTAACACGTTAATAGCTATTCTACTGAAACATGTCTCTCTGTCAAGGAGCAGTACAGGAATTTTCAATACAGCAAGCTTTTATCATAGAATCACAGAATCATAGAATGGTTTGGGTTGGAAAGGACCTTTAAGTGTCATCTAGTTGCAGCCCTCTTGCTGTGGGCAGGGACATCTTTCATTCTTGGTGGGGGGACACTTGTGAAATACAAAAAATGTATTCCAGTGGAAGTATTTACTTAAATGCTCCTTGAATGGAGGATGTAAATCCTTTTAGCTGGCTCGCAATTTAAGAGACTTCAAAAGGTAGTCTTTGAAGTTTAGAAAAGACCTTTGAAGTGGCTGAATATGCAAAAAAGAAATTAGGGTGTTTAGCATAAAGTACTGAACTTCGTTAAATGTTTTTGTCAATTAGAAAACACAGCAGTTTTTGCAGAGCAAAAGAAGAAAATTAGGGTATCCTGTTAACAAAGACTTCAGATATCTCCTGACAGAGCCTCTGAAGTTACCTAAGGGCTACAAACTAACACGCAGCCCCATTAGGAATACACAGACTGGACACAACACTTCCCTTCGGAGATGCACCTGGCTATCTGATAAGGATAATAATTTGTGTTCTTATCAGCCAATTTGGTACGTGCTCCTGCCCATGGGACAGAGCTGCGGCTTTGTAGTGTCCCGTGTAGCTCCCTCACCTGCATTTGTTTAGATCAGGGCAGCATCTGACACAAACACTTTGAGTTATGAACTGCATCTATGGTCATGCTCTGATAAATCTGAAAGCCTGAACTGATTTCACTTTTGCTAACTCCCTCTTTAGGCAGGAGATATACTTGGAGATGCATTATTTTTTGCCTTTCATTAAACACATCTTTTCTCTCTTTTGTAAATAAACACCAATAAGCTTAAAGGCCCCCTATACTTTAGGTTTCAACTAAGGGACGTAGTGAAGGAGTGCTGATAGCATCTGAGATGGAAACAGCCTACTGCCAGGGTACAGATACAAAGATAATAAGAGTAAACTTCTCATAAAGTAAACATAGGGACAGCTACTGGGACGACGTCTGTGCACAAAAATGGACCATCTGCATACGCCTGGTTAGCAAACACATGGTAGACTCTCAGTATGTGAGGGACATCACCCTGTCTGGTAGAGGCTAAGCTAAACGTTGAACAGTTTCAAGCTCAAGCCCTAAGAAATGAGCTTGCAGTAAACAGTACATCCCTTGCAGAGGGCAGATACCACAAAAGTCCTTTCTTTTCTTGCTTATTCAGTCATGATAATGTACTATGGGGGAAGAGGCAGAACAATCTTCCTACAAGGAATCTTTAAAACAGAATGCAATTTGCAATGACAGTTTCTCTCTATAACTCATTGGTAGCTATGAATACATGAGTAGCTGGTGAATATTGTTATTTCGAACTGGGAAACTTTCCCAACCTGGTGTTTCTGTCTGCTTGATCAAAGCACTGAAGTTACATGTTTGGGCTGCTTCGGTCTGCTGATTTTACAACTTCTAATTCTTTCTTCCTTAAGTAAGACAGCGTAACTACATGAGACACGTTTTCTGATGAAACTGCTTCTATCAAAAAAGGACAGATAAGAATGCTGTTATTGTTGATCTGTACATTGTATTGCTGTAGCGCCGACATAATCATGAGCAGGAGCTGTCACAGAGAATACCATCTAGGCGTAAGAAAGAGGCAACAGATGGATTCAGGAAACAAATGGGGAGTCCAATATAACAGTGAGACAATATTTGGTGAAAAGAAAAGCAGAGGTCAAAGCATACCAGCTGCATAATCACTCAAAATTTTCCGTCATCATATGGGAAAAAAGGCTTTAGGAAGGGATATGAAGGCAGACAACAATTAGCTCTGGGAATGCTGATTGGAAGCTCATGCTAAGCGTGAAGATCTGTGTTTGAAAACGTAACAGATGAATTATCAAGCTGATGTTACTGGTACAGGGGAGGTTGGGAGCTGATGTATTAAGAACATCAGGGCTGACAGGTGAGACAAGGATATGGCATAAAAATTATGTGATACATATTGGAACATTTTAAGGTTTTCCAAGGTGGGATCCCTTGGTAAATAAAGAAAAAAGTATCATGCATCAGTTCTAAAAGGAGGAAAACAACAACATAGACATGAAGAATCACTTGTTCTAGCACTGAAACAGGGAAAATTCTCCCAATAAAATTAATACTGATCCTTCAGATTACTTTCTTGCCCATGTAAGAATATCTTTTAGGGGGTAGCCAACATCTACATAACACTTGTCTGTTGACTGTCATAATACTTTAGGCTACAGCTAAGAATAGAATTGGCAAAGCTGAAAGGCAACAATAAAACAAATGGTGTATTTTTATGGTATTTTAGTCCAGACATGAGCAGAAGGCACTAAATGCTCGCACAACAAAAAAAGACCCCAGTATTTTCAAACCAAAGTTACTGATAGCTCAGATTAGCCTATGTAGATTTGAGTTCATGACACAACCAAATCTTGGAAAGTTCAGATACAAAGGTCTAAAAATCTGAAGCTGGGAACTAAGATGTCAGAGGGTCCTCTCATCATAGGCAAATCTTCGTCCCTGCTAGTTAGAGATGAAAACCAAAACTCATTAAAGCACCAATCTATTAGGTTGTGCAACACACAACATGTGCTTTTAGGCAATTGCCTACCCCATAAGCCTTTACCATCACCCACACTTAGACATTGAGTCTTATAAAGCTAACTAAAGATAAATAAAGATACTGGAAAGTAAAAAAAATAATTTTGGCAACACCAGAGGATTTTTTAACGTTTCAACATTTTTACATATATAAAGAATACATATGTAACTTGGGAAAGTATAGTTTCATGGATATTTTTGTAGAAAATAGTAAGCTAGCCTACCAAATGAACAAGGATTTGGCTATGACTTACATATATTATACAAATTAAGAGTTATAGGGCCAGAATTTCAGTTACTGTAAACTGTTTCAGCTCCGGTGACTTCATATGTTGTATGCTAATGGAGCAAAGATGACTTACACTCGCTGAAGATCTGTTCAAATCCGCACTGTTCCAAATCTGATCCGCACTGTTCCAAACTTTTTGGAGGAGTCAGAAGTGGAAATGCTCAGCATCTGAATTTGCCCAGTGGCAACAAATGGGTATTTAGATCTTTCCAGGCACTTGGATCACAGAGAACACCATTTGAAGGACATGGATAATACATTTTCAGTAATTGCCATCTAATTTCAATCTGCCTCTCTTCATTTAGTTCTTTTTTATTGCTTCCTCCTCCTCCTGTCATTCCCACCCTCAGCCTCAGGGACCTTTATATTTGCTCTCCTTGGCTGGCCCCCTTTAATAAGGCCATGCCTTGTTATTTTATTACTCCTTAAGTGGTCCCCTGTGTTTGGGAGCATCTACTCTCCAAACCTGACTGCATCTTCTGAAGCCGAAATATGAAAGTATTTTGACAGGATTTGTTATGAAGAAAGTGAAGATGCACAGTTGGACTGGTGACCAGCTGAACGTCTGAAAAGTAGCCATTTCTGATGTGACCTGATTGTGGATGCCCCATCCCTGGAAGTGTTTAAGGCCAGGTTGGATGGGGCTTTGAGCAACCTGGTCTAGTGGCAGGTGTCCCTGCCCATGGCAGGGGGGTTGGAACTAGATGATCTTTAAGGTCCCTTCCAACCCAAACCATTCTGTGATTCTATGATTCTATATTATAAGAAGTTAGAGTCAAGTCCTACTTGCATTTAAGTTACTAGTAGTTATGTCATTGACTTTAATAAATGCAATATCGGGCCCTTGTATATTATTTTTGGTCAACCTATATGTACTGTTGTGCAAATTTATACAATACATAACAGTTTCACTGAAATTACTTTACTTTTTATACAGCGAAATTATATAGCTCTGACTCCTCAGTCTCTCCAATTTTCAAGTCAGCTATATCTACTTTTTGACTTTCTAAGCTTGCTGAATCATTGCAATATGAGTCATGCTCAGCATTATTGTATTATATTGTCAGATGTGAGAAAAGAAAAATAACACCATTTATCATAAACCATTGTAAAATTTGTCATACACAAGCAATGATTATGTATTCTCAGTAATATTGCTTTATATCAGAAACTGCCACAAAAAGATTTTACTGATTATAATAAAAAAATTTAAACTCTAACCAAATCATTGATACATTTATAGGCATTAATCCACCATTTATCTTTACCACACCTTAGACAGGAACGTTTGAGATCCCATGTACTTTACAAGGAAGTGAGGCTGTGACTTGGTACCCTAGGGCACATCTTTCCTACCTCTTACAGTGCTATATATGCTTAAGGTCACCTTTCATCCCAAAGGCGACTGCTTGAATCTAGTAAGGGAAGTCAGTGTTACTTGTCTACAAGCCCAAAAAGTTCATGAGAGTATTTTACACAATTGTCATACCTAAAATATGGCATTGCCTTGAGACAGCACAGAAAACACAGTCCTTAAGGGAGAAAAGGGAAACTCAAAAAACGTATTGTGCAGTGGATGGTTCCCATGCCTCTAATTCTTTCCCGTTTGACTTCAGTTTCAATTGCTTATTACTTTTTGGAATTTTAACTATTCAGACTGATATATAAATCTGATATAAATCAAGCCAGTTCTCTAATTCACGTTATAGTCATATCGTCTCTTGTTCAACATGAAAATTCCACTGAAGAAATATATTCATACATTTCTAAGAGGCCTAGGAAAAACAGACTGCTTGTCTCCTTTGGAAGGTCCAGTATCTTAAACAGAGATTTTTATATTTTAGGAGGAACACTGGCTTATGTCAAATATACCTGCCTCACTTGTGTTACTCAGCAAAAGTTTCCCAGACATCAGCACTATTAATCTGCACAATCTCTGCAAAACCCCTCCACCACGAACCTGCTGTGCCACGCACGCAGGTGATGGCTGAGCTCTCCCTTCCCGGCAGATAAAACACGAGTCATTCCACCAGGACTCGCCCTCCCTAAAGGCACACTCAGACTTTTCTGCATGATTTCACTTTCTAGTCTTTAACAGTCTGCTACATTTCTCAAATATTATGTATAACACAAGAGGGATGTAAAGGACCCTACTTAACAAGATCCTTCAGGAACAAGAAAAAAAAGAAAATTTGCTTTCCTTCCAGCAGTCAGATGGGCCAAACTCAGGCTTATTGGGACAATGCAGCACTGAACGGGTCAACAGTTTCCTTCCTCCACTCCCAGATTCTCTGCTATTTAATTGGTAGATGTATTTTACCCTGCCTTCACCTGAAAAGCTGAATGAATAGGCAGCACTAGGAGAACATAGAAAATACAACACGTGGTTGTGTGATTAAAGATTATCCTGTAATGTATTCATACTAACTGGATAAAAGGCACTTCTTAATTTCTGCATGCTTAGTTTTTCAACCTTAATAATCTTTTAACATCTTTGCCTGTAGCCTTTTCTGAAGCAAAAATGTCTTACTGAGTGATAATTATCGAAGCGAAGATGGTATTATAAACATTTATAAGGTAAGCCATCCTATACGTGTTGGTCACAGTCAGTGCATCCTTATTATGCCTAAACCAGCTTGATATTTATGCTATTACTGAATTGTTCTTGCCTTTTCACCAATAGACAACCGAGGTTGTTATGAACCAGAAGAATGTTTTCAGCCTTACACTTCTAAGAAGCATTTCCAAGACAGACATTTAGTCATAGCCTTGTGTGCAGCCCAAAGTGACGGTTGTAACAGAAATACTAATATGAGCAAGCTTCTCAGACTTTGACTAATTGCTGACTGCTGACTGCTCAGTTTGTGAAGCCTGAGCTGAGCTACAAACATATATACAGCCCTGTAGAGATATGAATCAGAGCAAGAGCAATTAGTTAAAAAAAAAAATCAGCTGTTAAAAATAAACCACGTGATATTTTTTGAACTTAATTGTCCAAAATTATGCATCTTCAGTCTTTGCCCTGTATTTAGTCACTCATTGAACCAAACATGCATCAATTTTCTTTGTGAAAATAGGCATTTGTGTCTAGAGTCTTGATTTGCATGTGTCAGTTAAGGTTTGTATGTAGGAAATAGAAAGTGGCACGTGAACACTTCTGGGTGCAGGCTGTGATTTTTAGCTACTATTAAGATTCATAAATGACCGAAGTTGAACACAAGACATGATAAACAGCACAGAACTAATCACCAAAATATCCACAGAAAAACATGGTACTAGGTTGGAAAAGAGAGAGGATAAGGAAACAAGAAATCCATGTGACATTTAAGTACAGAATCACAAAGAAAATGGAACACCTCATTGGCTACAACAAAATTAAAGCCTGTTTAAAATGGCACTGCTGCAGCTGAACCCTTTGCTGCTAGACAGAAAAAGAAATAATAGTAACAAGGCCTCTACCAGACATTTCTCGTAAGTTTTCTCTGTAGTTTAGGGATACTCTTTGAGGAGTATTAACTAACATAAGGTAAAGTCAGGATGCTCGAGGGCAGGGCTGCCATTCAGACAGACTTAGGATTGGGCTGGAGGACTGGACCAAAAAGAATCTCACAAAATTCAGCAGGGACACACGTAAAGCCTTGCACCCTCAGACAAGCCTCCCACAAAGCTCTGCTGGAAAGGATCCGGGAGTGCCGGTGGACAGGAGGCTGCGTGTGAGCCAGCGTGTGCCTTGCAGCAGTGAAGGCCCACAGTACCCCCAGCCTGTATTAACAGGAGTATCACCAGTGGATCAAGAGGAATGATTTTTCTCTTTTAGTCAGCGCTCATCAGACCACAGCTTGAACAGCGTCCACCTCACGTACCAAACACTCTGCATTATGGGAAACAACTCTGTTATTCCCAGAACAAAAAAAATAAAACAAACCAGAAATCTTGAAAGCTGCAAAATATGAAAGTGTTATTTCAGACATGAGCATTAATCCCTCAAGGTATTTTCCTACTTCATCCTCCTTTCCCCTACTTTTCCTCAGACTTTCAGATGCTTTATGAAAAGGATGAAAAAAACCCTTGAAAGTTCTATTTCGGACTGAAAACTCCTTTCTTTCTCATTGCCCCAGGATATATTTGATTCCAATAAGCTACATGAAAAATCTATTTGGGATTTTCTGATATTCTCTCTGTCCTGACCTATTATTGTATCCTCTTTCAACATTTTGTGAGAATGGCAATGTAATAAGTGGATATTCAGAGGCTCCCTGCATACATGGAGCTCAGATGCAGCTGCTGACCAGCAAAATTCAGGTTGTTGCTCACATTAAGAGAGATTTTTTTTTTTTTTTTTAGTTATATAAAGAGTATTCACACAAGGATAAAAAATGCTTAACAAACATTAAGTAAACCTTCAAGACTTCAAGCTTCATAGATAGATATCTGTCCGACAGGGAGGGATAGAACAGAGTTGGTCAGAAATTCTCAACATTTTAAACTGGAACTTGGCAAATCATCACAACTGTTTCAACTCATCTTCCAATTTAAATTTAAAGTTTAATTTTAAATCGCATTTCCCTGCATTAGGAAGAGTGTGGCCAGCAGGTCAAGGGCGGTGGTTATTCTCCTCTACTTGGCACTGGTGAGGCCACATCTGGAGAGCTGTGGCCAGTTCTGGGCCCCTGTGCAACAAACACGGACATCCTGGAGTGAGTCCAGGAAAGGGTCATGAAGATGATTAAGGGGCAATAAAGAGGCAATAGCAGAGCTGAGAACTAAATGCAGGCCCATCTGCATGTTTCAACATACTTTAAAACTGTAGTCTATGTTTGGTTGTAAAGAACTTGTTTTGTTTTTTTTTCTGTTTGTTTGTGGGGTTTTTTTGTTTTTGTTTTTGGCGGTTCTTTTAATGCAGCCTTTTTCTAAACCGTACTAGCTGCAGCATTTCTAAGATTTCAAATTGCTGATGAGCAGGGAATATATCCATGACTAGCAGGTCTCCCAGCTACCTGCATCCTCATCCCAAGGCTTGTGCTAGCTCTTGGAGGGGGATCTTGTGGTTAATTCTTTTGGGGTTTCTCCTCACAGTATTATTTCCACAGAGCTTCTTCCTAACTGAAGGTCAGGAGTTAGTTTCATTATCTTGCAAAAGTGTTTGTCCTCAAACAAATACTCCTTGCCACCATCTCCAGTTGTCTTGAATAAAGATAAATGAAATTGGCATGAGAGTGTAAGGAAGGCGAAAAGTAATAAATAATAGAGTAGAAAATAAATATATTTAAGCACTGCAGTATGCAACAGGTCTGGGAGAATTTATTGCATTTTCTCAAAAAAAATGCAGCTTTCTGAAAATAGCTGGGTGGCTACTGTCATCTGCTTTTTCCAAATTAAGAAATACAAGTTTTGTGTCACTTGATATAAAAAATTAAAAGTTCAATTTAAAAATGCCTATATGCTTATTGAAATTGATTTTTCTAGTTCATTCTGTTCTTTGGAATCTTCAAAATTATAAAAAAGTGAAAAAAAAATATTTATTGTCAAAAGATCAACATTTGGAATGAAATTGCTTCGTATATGGATAAACCTGTTTCGCTGCATTTAGTTCTCCTAGCTAAGCGCTAGTCTCTCTGTTGTCATTCCATGTTTCTCGCATTTCAAGTGCATTTCTCAGAGGCAGTGTTCTGGGGAAGATCCATTCAAATATCTCTACAGGGAATTCCCTGACCACACAGGATCATCAGTGGAATCCTGTGTATAATTGCTTTAAAGTTCACTTTTTGGTATGCTTTTTTTTCTAATTTAAGATTTTTTTTTTTTTTTTAAATCTATTTGAAGCCTTGGTAACACTAAATACTAAGAAATCTTCATTAACATCTTGCTTATTGTAGATCAGTTCTCTCAGTTATTGTCATATACATAAAAACATATTTACATATATATGTATACACACACCCATAAACACAAATCCTTTCTAGATATACTTTTTGGGAAATAATAGATTCGATTAAGTTTTAACCCCTTTCAATTTTCTTTGCATTTTCATAAGGATTTGAAATGTTCTGTTTTTAGAAAAACCTCTTTGAATTCACACAAGGGGATTAGCCTTTTAAATTGAAATCACACATTAGGTGCATGTGAATTAATTAGCAATGGAGTATCTTTCAAAGGGAATTAATTCCTTTGTGACAGAAATCAAACATCTCCTTTACAACAGCTTTTTTTTTTTTACATCTTCATATTGTTTTTCTCTTTTTGGCTCTTGCAGCTACTCAGATATGATTTTTCCTGATTAACACACCCCACTGAGGCAGAAAAGTCATTTGCAGAGAGAGTTGACGATTTATTACACTGCACCAATACAAGCTCCTGTTTACACAGATGCTACATATCTCCATGAAAGAGTCCCACAATTTTGAACTCAGTAAAAACCAGAGAGCCTAAATTGGATATTCAAGGAACAGGCTAAACTAAACCCTTGGATCATGGTCATTGTGCAAAAATACGGCTAAATATACACAAGATTTTAGGCTATATTTTGAAGGAAACATTGTGACTTAATGCGATTTGAAAACGCCCTTACTCCTAGAATTTGCAATAAAGATTAATTTCTTACGAGTTCAACTACAAAACAGTTATTTTATTAACAAGTATTCAGCGCCCTATATATTATCACTTGGAAAGTGAAGTATTTCAGGTAAAGGGAGTCACAGAATGTGCAGGCACCAACTGCTGAGAATTTAATTATTAACAAGCTTAATCTGTAACATGCACCATTCAAAAACCTTTTTTCCTTTCTCTCAAAACAACAAGCTTTGCTTCCACCAAGAACAGGGCCTTGGGTACAAGTTCAATTCTTTTTTTTCCTCAATGGCCCACAGAGCTTCACTGACCAGTGTGTAGGGGTTTTTGCCTTCCATGTTCTTTCTAATCCAATCAAGACTTCTTCGAATTTCACTTTGGAGACCGTCAAGAAAGCAGTCCATCTAGACTGTGACAAACAGGTCATGATAGCTAGTACTATTTACATCGATTTACATTAAAATATGCATATGTATTTTAAATTATTTTTGACTAACCTCTCATGTCCACAAATATTATTCTTATTTTTTATTATTCATTTAGATATAAAATATTAATGGACTTTTATTCACAAGGTGGATTTACTCTGAGCATCTGTTCTCAGGTAAGGGATGACAGTGAGGAAAAAATGTTAGTTCTAATTTATTAACCCTGAGGGGGTTTGTAGGTTAAAACAAGCACTTTTAAACTCAATAGAGACTGAGGTTTCAGGATCCATGATCGCTGCTAAGCTATAAGCCCAGTAGAAGAATGACTTTACTTCCAGTATTTCCATATTGCTGCTTCTTTAAATCCACTATCAGTCCCCTGATCTTTCCTGAGCTGGACATTGGGGAGCTCACCCTAATATTAACTGAATACTGTCTGAGACAGTGAGCTGTCTCACCAGCACTGGATAAGCAGGAGCTAAATCTTCACTGCAGAGGGCAAAGGTGGCCCCATGGGCACGTTTTTCCAGCTGGGCTAATTCAGCTTTCTCAGCAGGGAGCAAAACACGGGTGTAAGGCAGGTCTATCATGACCAGTGCGCAAGCTATTTCATTGAGTGGAGGATCCTGACGTGACAATGCACCGGGCAGGGTTGACGCACTACAGCATATTGAAAATATGTGAATCCTTCCTACAAAATCCTGCAGGAGGAATGAAAACTTGCACCAGTCACAAACCTCTTTGGAAAGACAAGTATGATAATGTTTCAAAAAATCCTTCAAGTCAAATGAAAAATTTACATTCAAAGTACTAGTAAAAGAAAAGGGAATTGTGTGGAGTTTATTAGATAAACAGAACTGTTAAGAAAGATGACATAGCATTATTACCAAAGTTGTAATTCAAGTTGGAGCATAAGTAAAAATAACCTGACCTGCTCTCTTTTAGCCCTGTTCTTGTAAGTCTGCTTTCCCCTAAGAGGTTCCCGGTTTGAGAGAGATCCCTGTTTTGACACTTTATCCTAGACTAGTGTTACTTTGCCAGTCGGTCGTATTGTCTCTATGACATGCTATGATAAAATGTGTTCGGAAGACATGAATTTTTAAAACAGAAGTAGACAAACCTCTCCCAAAACTAGTCCCCTTCAAATTCAGAGGAATCCTGAATGCCGAGCAACTTGCCTTTTTCTGAGAGGTATGACTTATGCCGAGGTTGCTGATACGGGATTTAGAAGACTTATGTTTGATTCATGGCATAGATGCAGATCCCTGATAAGGTTCAGCAGAAGTTATTTAACGTGCTCAGTCTCAGTGCCTTATCTGATGAAAGGGAACAATCACACAAGCAAGTTTAGAAATTCCACTGAATCTAGTGCAGCACTGAGATAAGCAAGGATGCAAATCAAATAGCTCCCTAGATAGCTTTGCATTGATTTGGTAGCATTCCTTTTGAGCTAAGTAGACAAATATTTCAAAATCTGATTTTGTACAGGAGGGGAAGCTCTAAGCTGCCTTGGTAATGGTCTTTTGTGAGATCATGTCTAACCCGTCGCATGGATAATCTGCCTCAGTGTACTAGAAGCATTGCAGACAGTGCTCCATATTATAACAGGGTACTGTATTAGAGATGAGGTTTTTTTCTCAAGTGAAAGCAGCAGACAACCTCCAGGAAGCGGAGGGTGGGCCTATGACCCCACAATAAACTAGATTTAAAATAGAGTGGTAACAGCTACGTAGCATTGAACAGGCAAGGGCTGAGTGAAAATACAACAATTTCTTATTAGCCAAATTAATATTGTGAAGAGCAAGATGAGTAAATGCTTTTCCACAGTGGAATAATTCCACAGACAGCTGAAGCATCACTTTAAGGACAGCTGAAGACAAGAACACCACCACTCTTAGTGCATCCCTATTGATTAAAAATTCAAAAAAAAAAATGTGAAGGAGAAGAAGGAAGCACTGAAAAGTTATAGCATTTAGAAAAAAAGTGGAGACATTCAGGAAAAGTTGGTGTGCTGCTTAATTCAGGGACAGTGAATTAACTCATGCTTATAACAAGAGAAGATGTTTAAAGAAGGAATGGATAAAATGGGACTATACGCATAAAGGGATAAAAGTAAAAGGGAAATTAAGAAACCATGATGATGGACCCAGTGACCTTTGCTGTTCCAGTAATTACAGTTATTATGTTCCTAAGTTATGCAATTCTCTCATGGTTGTGGCTTGTATTCTATGAATAGGACCCTTAGTGTTAAAGTAAATCAGGACTCGCGCTATTTTTGGTTCTAAGATAATAATTAAACAAACTAAAAAAACCCCCAACACTCTACATTCAAATCCTTCCCCCATGCTTGAATAATAGAATGAGATACAAGCTGCCAAAAATGGAGATATTCAGACGTGAAGCTGCTACTTTGTGCTAAAATCTTCCCATTGTCTCCATATACTTCAGCAGGAGGGTAAGTGATTCAGGCTGGGTATTTACTAAAGAACACAATGTTGCCAAAGCCACGGTTCCAAAAATTAGTTAGGCCTCAAAAAACCCACAGAACCCCACTAGATCAATTTAAAACATGATTTTTTTAAAAAGCATACATTTTGGAGTTGTTTTTTTCCTTTTTAGATTTTTAAACTTTAGGATATACTTCTCTAAAACTTTCAGTCTTTTTTGTGTAAGTAAGGCCTGAACATCCGTGCAACTGATCCCTCCTCTCCCTTGCTCCTCTTTAGATGCATCTCTTCCGGACAAAAGCCAGGATTCTGATACAAGTACAATTTCAGAAATTGAAGCTTTAGACTTCATATTTTTAAAGACATTTAGGCACCTAAATGTGAAGCCAAAATTCTACTGTGATTTTCTACCTCTTTAGGCACTTCGATACTTTTAAAAATCTGCCCCTGATCAGGGATGCTACGGCTACAGTATAAAAGACAAAGGCACATCAGACCAAAAAAAATAATTCCTGATACAAAAGTGTGAACAGAACCAGGTGGTATCTGTATTCAGCAGAAGGTGAAAATACTAGGACAGTAATCTGTTTTCTTCTTAATTCCAGTCCAGTCAGTCGTTGGAAGCAATCCTTTTAGAAAGCCTGCTGTGAAGAGGCTGCCAGCCTCTGTTGACAGAATCAAGGTTTCTAACTTATGCTGAAAGATTGCAGGGGGAGAGCAGTACCTATGGCATGCTGTGGGGAAGGACCAAGTCACCATGTAAAGATCGAGAAGGGCTGTGAGGGGCATCGCTCAGATGGGAGGAAGAAATTCAGATATTTCAGTTGAAGACAAGACAGATGGGCAGATGCCTCTCCTGCTCAGCTTGCTGCCTCTCTCTGCCCCACACAGTAGAGAGCTGAAAACATTTTACTACATATATTTTACTTGGGTGGACTGCTTATTATTCTTTCTTGACATTGGTTAATGCATCAAAGTTAAGATCCTGGGATTATTTTAGATTACATAATATAAAATTAATTTTAAATAACAATAAAGTTAGTTGGTGATTTTAAGGTAGTAATTAATTTGTATCACAGTGCTGCAACTCCTGCTCTATTTCAGCCTTGAAGAAAGCTGAGGGTTTCCCATTGCGCCATTCCCACCTCAAACATATGGCAAGATGCCTGAGGCCAAGACTTTACTGGGAGCAGGAGTAACTGCCAAACGAGCACTTTGTCTGAACAGTTACAAAATCTGGGCTCTGCTGAGTCATGTGTAACACACAAACAACCTATTTTTCTTACTACAGAGCATCTTTTTACTATTATTATATATTCTTCCTGCTACACGAAATGGTTTTGAAATCAATGGTGCAGAAGCTCTATTCATTTCAATGGGAACGAGTAAAAGATTGGAAATAGCATGTAGAGCCATATCTGCTCAAACCACTGAAAGAAGATTATCCCATGAGATGAATCAGTAACTCCATTATGTTTTCAGGCCAAGTTCTTCTTATACAGTTTCCTGTTATAACCGTAACACAGCTTCTCACTGAGTAGATTCAAAGGCTCTTCTTCAACACAACTAGCTGTTATTTTATATTTACTTTTACTAGTTATTTGCAAATGGAGCTCTGATTCCTACAGAAGCTCCCAGATCTGATCCCCCCCCCCCATACCCTTCTCCCTTCCTATCAGCAAATACAGCACTTACTAAAAGCATAGCAGATGCTTTGTCTGTAGAAATTGGATTAGTTAAGGGAATTGACAGTCCAGAGAATTTCCATGTTGACAGAGCTTTTTAGTTTCACATGAATGACAGGGTCTGTGGAACAGGGCCTCTGCATTTAGGTGGGTTGAGAGAGAGAGAAAATGGAATGAGCACTTTGTATCTTCTGTTTCCATGCAGTTTAAAAGCATTTTGACTGTTTCCAGACCCTGTATCACCCATACAGAGAACTTTTTTAGGCAGTAAGTTTAAAATGCAAACAGTATGCTGTATTATTATTATTATTATTAATCAAAATCCTACTGAAAGGCAGTAAACTTTCCATTAATTTCGATTACACCTTTCCATTTACTACCAACCATTTTGAAAGCCAGTATGCCATGGCTGACTGCACAGAAAGTAGAGTCTTGTACAGTCATAGAGGCTGGAAATTATATGATGTTACACATTAAACCAATTTCATCAAATATGCAGCGTCTTTTAGGTGACAGAAAGATGCAAAGATAGTCTGTGACGTAGTCTGAAGCATCAAAAAATGCAATTGTGAAAGCACATGCTCATCTGAAGTATCACAGCTGATTTTGCAAAGTTCTACAGTAAATGTTATTGGAATACTGGTATGTGTTCCAAAACTCGGAAAGGTACAAATTCACCTCAGCTGGTAGCCATCTGACACAATAGAATTCTTTATTGCTTTGGGTTTGGTTTATCTAGAAGGTACAAAGCACAGTATTTCTGAGAATTCTGTTTTGAAATCAAGCAGCATACCAAAAATGACTGGAGAACATTTAACAATTTTTGTAAAAGTTGAAAGCGAATTGCATCGCAACAGCAATCTGTGTAGAAATTTCAAGCCAATGTGACATATACCAGCTATGATATTATTCTACTTCCGTTGTCACAAGAGATACCATATAATATAATGCCATATTGACTGACTCCTTAATTCAGCAGCATTTACAATGGGTGGCACTGTAAAAGAAAAAGGTTGTAAACTTTATACTGTGGCATTTTCAAATTGACAGAAGTGATGATTTAAAAGAACTGCTACAAATATTAGAGCTGTCCAAAGATATTCCAGGCAGTGAAACATTAACACTGGAGGATTGTTTCTCTGGATAAAGCTTGGCGTTAACTTCTTTTGGATGAGAAAATAAAAACTCTTGAGATGCTTTTCTGTAAAATGAGATCCAGATTTTCCAAACAGCTCAGCTTTTATCTAGGCTTTCAAATAAACTAACCAGATACTAAGCACTCATCAAGGAAAATGTAGGCTGACAGCAAAACAAGACAGGATGCCTACCCCCAGAAGACCTTTTAGTCTGCATTAGAAAAACTTAGGAAACAAGTACAGAAGTAGAGATGGCCAGACCTTTTATGAAAAAAATATTTATATTGATATTGAAACCTTTCCTAGTATTGACCTTTTTTTCAACTGATACTGTTTCTCAGATTCAGAATGGATTCAGATGCAGTTTTTGATATGCCAGATGAACTGGACTGTGCAGCTGCTAAATACTCTGGGATGAAGATTAGGCTCTGATTGCTATTTTTCCAACAACAACCACCACCAAAAAAAAAGCAGTAAAGGTTAGCAAAAACTTATAATTTGTCATGAATGAGATTTTTCCATAATTTCTTATTTTAGCCAGCCCTGACTGTGGAACAGCATGAGAGATAGGAGGGGCAAGGGTTAAAACAGAGGTAGCAGTTCTGCCAAGAACAGCAAGCACACCCATGTTGGGAAAAGTAGGGTAATATTCTGATTATACGCATGTATTTTTCAACTGAACATTAGATTGAGCATGAGAGGGATAAGCTTATGTGCACACAGCAAGTATAATCTCATTCCAAACTCACAGGTTACAGGAAATACCCATGACCCACGACTGCCCACTGCAATAGATTCTTCCGCATCTTTTCCTTACTTCTATAGGACATCTCTGGATTTTCCATCAAAGCAGCAGATAAAATAAACAGTTAAAATCTTTGCTTTTAATAATGTATTCTGGTGTTCTGTAAGAGTGTATTGGTAGTAGGAGGAAAACAGCTGGGAATGTTCAATTCCTGTGAATGTGGATTTCATCAAGATTTCAGAATTGTTTTCCAGAAGATTTCTTAGCACTCTGTACTGCTCTGTGTGAGAAACATTTCAGGATAGAGCAGAGGTTTGAGAAGATGCCGATGTACTGAAGGGGTTCAGAAGCAAGAAATCGAAACATTACAGTAACTGTAGCACAGTGGTTCCTGTGCAACAAACAAATAATTAAAATATTTAAGCCAGCATTTTCCAAACCACAGGAGCTGATCAGCTCCTTTTCTCTCCTTAGAGCTGGAAGAGGTCCAGGAAGGAGCAAGTGTGTCACTTCCATTCGCTACACTGGAGCATCCTAATTGAAATTCGGAGGGTGCGAAAGGCATGGTGACCACATCACCATTCTTAGCTTATCGACAAACGTGGTCAAATCTGCTTTCTTGTTCTCTGTTCCCCATTCAAATAAGCAACCTCCTCCTCCTCCCTGCCGTAAAGCTTGGACAGAGGCTAACCCTGAGCTGCTGAGCTGCGCATAACTCCAAGACCGGTTCAGCCAAAACTCCAAAACCAGACCCCAAATTCCAATCTCACAAGTCTAAAAAAAAAGAGGCAGAAAATAAGGTAGATAAAAGTGTTGCTTGAAATGGCCAGTTAATTTTAAAAAGAAAATGCTTGAAATACCAGTGCAAGCAGAGTCTACTCCAGGAAATCAGTGATGTAACTGATTTTTTTATTGCTATCTGATGATAATATTTTATTTTCATCACTTACCATATTTACTGTATAGGACTTCTATGGGATTTAATGTTATAGCTTGTTCAGCTACAGCAAGTGTTGGCAAAAGATTTATTTCAAAATACTGTTGTACCATTTAACAGATTTTAATAGTGGAGTAACTTCTGCAACATGACCTGATTTGGCCATGCTACTGAAACTGGTAAGTGAAAAGTATAACCAGAGTTTGTTGTATATAGTACGGTGACAGCTAAAGTTTAACTGGAACAGACTTAGTTAGTTCTGGGTACTTTTAAATGAAGCTGGCCAACCAACAGGACACGTATATTTATGCCCTTCGAAGACTAGTTGGTGCTGCTATCTTGAATGTCTTCTACTCAAAAAAGAAGCTTTTTCTGGGAGGAGATCAAAATGTTGCCATGCAATGATGAACAGTTGAAATGATGGCATTTTTCCCAGAAAGTGGGATTATTCAAGGATTTGTCCAAGCAAAGGACAAACAAATTATTTGCAAAATCTTTGTGAAAACCTCGATCTCATCAGAAATCTCAGTATTCTGTTTTCCCTTGGTAAATGACACATTTTAAAATGAGAAGCAAACCTCTATTTGTCAAAATCTGAATAAGTGACTGCACTTAAAATGTTTAAAAAAAGTGAAAATGTGGAGGCAATACAGCTAATGAACCATGCAAAAGCATTTGACGGATCTCAGTTACTTACTGCTGTTTTCTTTTGAAGAAAAAAAAAAGAGGTGTTGTCAGGACTCATATACTTGAATAATAGTGGTATTTGTATAGATTTCCCTTTGCACTTCTCAAGCTGTGTTTTATTTTTAAATCTAATTTTGTAGAAAAAGATTTTCATTATCAAATTTCTTGGGTTTATATCAAATTAGGTACCATGGAGGAAATCACTGAATGGACATTAATTCATATGACTAATGTGGCCAGCTCATCCCATACACTGTAGTATTATGCACGCATACTATCTTATATGACTTGAATAATTACCTCCAGAATTGTGAGTTAAACATTAGAGCTTTTAAGAGGTTATGTCAATTTTCTTTAAAATTAAATTCTAGCAAAAGTACTCGATCAAAATGTTTCTCAATGAGAATAATGGGGCAAAATTAAGATGGTGCCCAAATAGGGTTAAAGCAATGGTATGAGACAACAAGTAGGAGTGTTCCTTGACAACATCCACTGAGGAAAATGAATCCTGCCGTTATAAAATTATTACATATTATAGTTAATGTATAATACTTGGGATAGGAACAGTACAAGAACATTATAATGGACAAACGTTGCAGTTCAACAACTACCCAGAACACCTTTGCTATTAGTTCTTTAGGATTTTTAACTGGAACAGAAGTGTTTTTGTTGAACTGCATCATGAACAAGACATCACTAAACTGCATGAAATGAAAGCATTCATTAAAACTTCATGGAAACGTTGCAAAAAGCATAGCAAACAGCCATGGAAATGTAACAGCCATAGTAAAACTGTGAAGTCCACTAAACATAAGTCCTGAGGCTTGCATTACTGATTCACCCAAAAACGTTGAGTACAAGCATCACACATGAGGACACTACATGATATAATTGCCCTCTGAGAGTCTCTGAAGGTATTACAATAAATTTACTGGACCGATACATGTCACAGTTACACTTATTTAATTTCCCAAGTGAGCTCTAGTAGAACATTCTTATTTGAATAACACTGACAACTTGGAGCTCCAAAAGCTTAAGAGTCATGCAGCGATTTACCCGGGAAACTTAGTTAAAAAGAGTGATTGGAATTTATAGTCAAAACAGTACTGCACCCAGTTCTGATAGATCCTGAAGGTGTATTGCATTCTGCTTTGGTCTCAGATTGGGTAAAAAAAGGAAGTGTGTGCATGAGCCTATTCTTATTCAGGTCAGTAGTTAGAATTACAGAATAATTCAGGTTGGAATGACTTTCAGAGGTTCAACTCTGTGCTCAAAGCAGGGTGAACTTAAATCCCGTTGATCAGGACCTTGTTCAGTCAAATTTTGAGTTACCTCCAAGGATGGAGATTCCACAGTCTCTCTGGGCATCCTCTTACAGTACATCCCTAACAATGAAATTTTTCTTCCTAACCAGAATATCTCATGTTCCAACTTGTGCTCATTACCTCTTGCTCTATCATTTTTCTCCCCTGAAGACTCTGGCTCCACCTCCTCTCCACTCTCCCATCAGGGGAGCTGAAGACCTCCTTTTAGTCTTTTCTTCTTAAGGCTGAACAAACCCATTCCCTCAGGCTCTCCTCACAGTACATGTCCTCTAGGCCCCTCACCACATTGGTGGCCCTCCACTGGACTCACTCCACTATGTCAACAGCTTTTGTGTACTGGGGCGGCTCAAACTCTACATGATAGTCCAACTGTACTTTCCCAAGTGTGAAACAGAGAGGAATAACCACTTTTAAACCCTGTTTAAGTCACTGCACCTGTCACAGATTTGCATGGAAGGCTTTTGCAGCCAGGCCTATGGTGCCTACTGAACAAGTGAGTGGGTGAAATGGCTGTAATAGTTTTTGCCTTTCATCAGAGAGCAACAGAATGAGGAGACTCCACAACAGAGAAAAAAAAAAAAAGGCTCAAGGTCTGACTTCTGTAACAGATTTCCTTACAGGAAAACTGGAAGGTCACAGCTACAGCTACTCCTCAGCTCTGACACCTGGGGTGGAATTCATTTTCCTAAACATAGGCATCTCCTATCATTTTAGACACCTTATAGTGGCTGACACACTTTCCTGGGCCTGGCAGATAGACACAAGGCTTACAAGACCTTTGCCTTTCTAGAGAGGCAGCTGGAGGCGAGGCAGGAAACCCTCAATGACAGAAACGGTGTCTGCAATGGCCACCTGTGGTTACGGAAGATCAGCTGTGGAGTCAGGATGGCCGCACAGACCCACCCGCTGAGGACCACTCTGACTTGTACCGTGTTCAACAACTACAGCTGCTCTGGGGCAGGTTTACCTTTGCACGTTCACAGTGCATGGACCTGGTGTGGAATGTGGACAGCATATTACATTAACTCCAAGTACAGATATATGAGAAACTCATCAGCTGTATAAATGGTGTAAAGAACCACAATTCCCCGGTTACAGCAAACATCACAGCTACTCAGTCCTACAGAAGAGAGAAAAAGGAAGGGAATGGCTCAGTCTTGTTGTAGCTATTGGCTTCTTTCCTCTTGCCCTGAAAGGGCTGGTGTAACAGGGAGACTGTCAGCTTGGGAATTCAGTAATCTCAGCTGACTCCACCGCACCAAGCCAGATCTGTGTGTCTTGCACATTTAGCCATTGCTTCAGGATCACGTCATGAAGACAGTAGCTCATAAGTGCCTTTGACATTTGCCTTTCACACTAATGTAAGTACTCTGACTATTTGAGTTGCTATTTTTTATGCTGCTTTAAATGACAGTAGTATCAGAACTGTGCTCTGAATACATCAGTTTACAAAGAGAATGTTACGTCAGTAAAATGAAGACTTCAGAAGAGCTTACAGCAATCTAAAAATAGTTATTTATGCTACATATTTATTCTGTGTAGCTTATTGTTTATGCTCAGTTCAATAAACAGTTTACAAAGGATGACTAATACCAAATAGTTCAGACAGTATGATTTCTCACAAACTACACATTCCTGAAAAAAGCTCCACCTGTTAAAAAGCTAAGCAGATTCACAGACAAAAAATAAAAAACCACCCCCTTTCCTCTGCCTCCAACCAAGTAGCTCTATCTGAGCAAATAATCAATAACCTGAGAATGGAATACAAAAGTCACAAAGATGGTACACACAGATGAGAGAAGAAAAAGCATATTACATATTTATCTGATTACCACATGAGTAACATTTTCACGAGTATATCTCAAGGCAAGTATTTGCATTTTTAAAGTCTTAATCCCTTTTGTATGACACCTACACTGATTTTTTTTCAGTTTCACAAAAAATTAATAATTTGTGAGCATTTAAATTTCAGAGCTTCAGTCACTTTGAAAAAGACTTTCAATCAGCGTAAGTCACTTCCTGACTATATTTTTAGGGTGGTGAAAACTAACAGAAAGATGTATCGCAATGCAGAAGACAGGAATGTGATCGTAACAACTTTCCACAATTAACAATGCAGTCTATAATGGGTATTATGCGACTACAGTGCTCTGTCACTCACAGTTGAATTCTAAAGGCACTGAATTCTAGACAGTTCTATATTAATGTTGGAAGTCTGACAGACTTGATGTTTATTTCTTAATCCAGCAAGCATTCCTGCAGCAACAGTCTCTCACCAGTCAATACCTCCATCCAGAAGGGATTAGTTAGTAAATAGTGATTCTCAGTAAGCTAGAAACACTTGCTAAATGTAACTATCTGTTTAGGTGAACCTGCAGACATTTTGGTTTCCCTGTCAGGATCATATTCAGACTCAGCATCTTTTTAAAACAAAACATTCTTGAGGGCCATGAGACCATTAAAAAAAGGCAAGGATCAATGAAACTCCTGAGAGTTTCACTCACTTCACTTCACTTACAGAGTTAATAGGTTTATTAAAAATGCTTCCATCTGAACAGTTGTCTCTCTGAGGTTTCCAGTAATTACTGAGTCACATCATATTAGAGTTCACAAAATGCTTAGAAAGGGATTTTAAAACTTCATTAATCTCCTGGTCCCATCTTTGCCATATTACAGAAATGTTTAGGGACTGGCAGTCTCCAATAAAATAGTGAACTCTGAAACTGCAGCAAGTTAACACTTGCGAAATCTCGTCCTTTACATTTTGTAACATGCTGGAACACAATAAAGAAAAAGCAGTTAGATAAATTGCATTTAATCTAATAAGTGTGCAGTCCATTCTAATCCTTAAGGAAATTCAGCGTGGTACACTGATAGAGCTGCTTTCCAGGACACATGAACACCAGTTGGAGAGAAAAATGAACTCTTGAGCTCAGACTCAGATCTGTGACCAAGCTGCTATGAGAGAAGTGAAAAAACAAAAGGCATTACTCCTGGCTTTTCTTCTTCCTGTCTCAACTATTTTTCCCTGTTGTCAACAAAACATATATGCCTCCAACATATTTAAGTGGTGCATATAGAGAAGCACATGGATACAAAATGTGCAAAGAATCCTTCTCCCTCTCCCTGCCCATTACAGGGGAACTAATACCATCAATAAATCCAGTAAATCTTTGTCTACTGTATGTCTCCTGAACTACTGGGCAGGAATGCATTTTCTTTTTTCCTTTCCTTCCAATTCTAATCTGAGATTCAGACAAGATATAGCCTTATGTTTGCAAATGCATACTGCGTAAAAGCTCAGCAGCAGAGTTAGCAACAAAATACATGAGCTTTTCTATTCCTAGCCCAATGCCCTATTGCAAAATCTAACATTTTTCCTCTCTTTTGTCCATATAAAATGGACATAGTCAACTTTTTGCTGTGAATGAGTTAAGAACATCATCAAATGGACAGATTAGGCTGCTATTCTCTAAACAGATGCACTGATGAACTCTACTGACCTTTGACAAGGAAATTGATTTCGCTAAGCCACCATTTACTATGCTTCTTGTGCTTATCGACACAATAAAGCTGCAATTTGCCTCCTAGAGTTTTGTCAGTAATTGCGGCAGAATGTCAAGCTGCAGGGCTGTGGTCAATGAGCTCAAGCCCATCCTCCCCATGCTTTGTTACAGTAGCTGTAAATCTTGCTGTACGGAGCTTGAGGAAATGCATTTTGTTGAACCTAAATAGTGGGAAGTTAGTCAAGCACATAATGCTTCCCAAACAGCGCGGTGACTATTACAGCAGTAGTGCTATAGGAAACACAGAGTGACTTCAGGGAAGGAAAGTGAAACAAATATTTTGAAACATTGCTCAAACCACAGAAAGTTAGAATGACTGCTGGCAGTAACTGCAACTGTATGGAAAATGTATACAGAGGGGTTTTTTTCTGCTTAAAGAACCTTCCATTTTCTTAGCAAATGTACAGTGTTTTTGGCTTCCCTGCTACTCGAACAGCTCTTTTTTTATACTTATGATTGTTAGTCAGTCAAATACTGGCAAAAAGAGCAGCGAGGCAAAAGCAGAAGATCAAAAGTTAAATAGACTGGGTATGAGGCTGCTTGACCTCTCCTCCCTTATGGCTCTTTTTGCTTGATGCTATCCCATGCCTCTCTTATACCAGCTTGTGTCTTCCAAGAATTCCCAGCAATCCCACAGATATTCCCACTAACACTGGACAATATGGACCTCAAACTCAGATCCCTTTCCAGTGACTGTTCAGTTCCAGTTCAGCTGCCCACTTCTCTATTGCTTCCTTAAGCCCATGCAACTATTTTTAACATTAAAGAAATAATTGAACATGGGAAGAAACATTGCAACCTTAGGTATGCTAGTACCAGATGAGATCCGTTGTTAGTTACACCTGTTTTACTTTTTCCTGTAGCGTTCCTCATTCTGTTCTTTAAACATCATACAGGCAAATTAGATCTGCACAGTGAACTTTGGGCGCTCGGCTTCCTGAGCTCTTTTGTTCTCCAATTCATCTGTCTCAGAGTTCTCTACCAGCACCCGTCACCATAGAAACTGAGCACGTTTCAGTGATTACATTTGGTGTATTATATAAAACTTCAGATATAGTAAGAAAGCTTTACGAAAGATTAGTAGGTGGGCCTCAAAGATGATCAGCATCAGAAAGTCCATTCTGCAGTGAGCCCAGTCCTCTGTCACGGTGTCACCTCAGGCTTGTCAGCTACCGGGACTGACTCAAGCCTGGCTGGCATGGTAAGGTGAGATCTGCTGCAGTAGCTTAACCTGCTGGTCACTCAGAAGATTAAGATCAGAGACCGGAGAAGTGGCTAGGAGCCAGCAGCTGGATCAGAACACAAAGTGGGATGCATATGGAAAACTATCTTAAGAAGACATCAGGCCCCTACCTGCTCTTGAAAATACTGTAGCATCCGCATGAAGGGAGCTGCACTTGTCAAAATGGGTAGTGCTATGACTGTCATCAGCATGCTGGCAATCCTAAAAAAGGGTATTTTCTTTGTGGACGCTGGGGAAAGCAGCCGCCCAAGCAGTATTGCCATTGTTACTGTTGTCACCATTGCTCTCAGTATGAAAAAGGATCTTAGCCACTACGATACAGCACTATCTCCTCTTAGATACCTTACCTTAATTATCAGCAGCTCATTGTTGCTAATACTGAAGCTATTCAAAGGTCAGGCAGACTGTGCTGGTATTCAGACTCTTATCTACAGCCAGGAGGCAACAGACTTTTATGGTGGTCTCCATGTTACAGCTTCCGTTTAGCAAGGTGTTTAGGCATATGCTTGACTAAGCAGATGACTAATACCACCAACTTCAGGCTCTTCAGTGCAAAAAAGCCACAAGAGACCCAGCTCTGCTACTCTTACCCACCTGCCAGAAGTATTTGCTTGCTGAGAATCACAGTGTAACAATAAAACAAATACGAATGTGAATATTAATTGTGCAATCAGGCCCCAGCTATGCAAAAGAACTGCATGGATGGGCAATTACGTCTGCTCTCACAGGACCCTGATGCTGCGCATAGGTGCTGCATTCCTGCAACTTGCCAAAAGCTGTAGGAGTAACACAGCTGCTCATATATTTCAGCTTAACAAAACAGATAATCTCAAGACTATTATTAAAATAATTTGAAGTGGATGTAAAAGCGATCCTTAATTAATGGGAATGATTCAGTGTGTACTTTTGTGGAATACCAGTCTATACTTATTTTTGAACCATAAGAAGAAAAATGTCAGAGTTGAGAAGTATGTTGCTTAATTCATCTTGTATGGAATATATTACTTAGAACAATAGGAAGATGGAGACAGAAAAATATATTTAAATAGGAATATATGTCAGTGTTTTCTGGTCAGGCACATGAAACTTGCCCTGTTTGGTACAATAGGTGTAGGAACACTAAGCTGATGGGCTCCAAATTTTTTATTAGAAGAAGATAATTCCACATGAGACATTTTAACCTTTTCTGGAAATATTTTGTATTGCACTAACAGCTTTGATATTTTTTAATATCTTTTCTACACAGCCATTTTTCCTGAGGCCACTGTTGTGTGAGCCAAGAAAATGCTTCATAAGCATTAAGAAAAACCAGAGGAAATAAAAAACCCCGATTTTTTGCTCATCTACTAATTCCCAACAAGTTACACAGAAATTCCATTTCACATGAGATTGTACTCATGTCATCAGCATTTATGTAATTCTCTGGGCCAGAATCTGCCCTCATCTGAGTTCCCTCTTTTCCACTGTGTAAATGAGAGCAGTCCAGCTCTGGCTGAATGAAAGCAGGAAATATTATTCTAAACACAGTATTGAAAGAGTTAAAGGGGGAAAAGACAGTATTTTAGTGCAGAATCCAAATTATACTAAGGTAAACAAATCCTGCTTGTGACCATTAAACATGCATATGAAATTTGATAGGTAATTAGTCACAGTACACATACACTAACCATTCTACAAAATAAAATATCTCAAGTAGTTACATATTTTGATCATTCATATTAGTGAAAGAAGTTAATGTTCTAAGCAGCTGACTTTAAATATCTGTCTCCAGGGAAGAAGGTACTTCAGATATAGGTTGAAAAATTATCCCACCACACCGTAAAACAACAAGCCTTGGGTGCAAAATGCAGCTAGATCAGTATCTGACATCCATTTTGTACTGGCATGAAGACATTACAAGATTTAGGGCAATGAAAAATGATAGCCAGCATGTGCGCTTAACACACACTGCTCAACAGAATATACCACAATATTTACCACAGCAAACACAGCATTGGAATGGCAAAGACTAAGGATGTCTTTTCTGGTGGTGGCAGTAGTAAAAAGGGCTGAAGAGCTCCCACAGACATCCATGGGAGAGCCTTCCCATGGCTCCCTCGGGAGCGGAATTGAGCCCGAGCTCAGAATGAAGCAGCCTTTGCTTAGTCTTTCACAGAGGCTGCGCAGGCTGGCTTGGGAAAGGCAAAGCACCAGCAGCGGCAGGGTAATGGCCCTCCCAGCGTAAAGTAGAAAGAACCACACTGACAAAAGCTAGTGAGGACTCGGCTGTAGCTATTGCTCTCCCTTTTCTAGTAGGTGAAACTCCTGGGGTGTTGTGCACAGTCCCAGCTATTGCCTGTGCCTCTCCCAGCGCTGGGAACAGGGAGTTGGTATCAATAGTCAGAGCTGTGTGCTCTGACCCTTTTGGTTGCTTTTCCAAAAGAGAGGTGAGGCAGTATACTGAGGAGCTGCCTACCCTTCCTTCCTTCCTTCTGGAGATGGAGGAAGCAGAAGGTAGAGTCTCTTGCCCTTTTTTTGCTTTCCATGTATCCCTCATTCTCCAGTTTGTGAGATGGGATGAGGGTAAGAAGGTTTCAACTTACACTGAAGCCCAAATGCAATTGTCAGTGAACATGAAAATAAATTCCTTCTAACAGAGTAAGTAGACTTCAGATGCCTGTTTGAGTGCAACAAGCCCCTAAACCTGCCTGCAGGAGTTAGCACTGCAGAAGTTCGTGACACGGACTCCAGTCCAACGCAACAAACTACTGCAACCATCGAGGCAGATAAAACCAGTTTCTTTACAGATTGTGGATGGCTAGTGGATAAAAAAAAAATCTTTAGATTTCTACCGTAAGTTGGATACCATGTATTTGATGTAAAACTTGAGGCAAAAATATTGGACATTGTAGCATCACCTTTCCAAATGCATCCAACTATAAAGTATTTTTAGCAATTCAGTAAAGAATTCAGAACAACAGACATGGAGGTTTACAACAGATCTGTATCTCTTAGTGCTATTGTTACTTTAAAAAACTTTCTTAAAACTACCTGTTTCATCCTACTCAGTGCCTAACAACCATTTCTTCTCCCCACCCCCCCCCACCCCCCCCCCCTTTTTTTTTATTTGGACTTAGAAGTTAACTCTATTGGCAGTATCATTACAGGTAACCAGCAGCTTCTGATCTCTGCTTTAAAGACGCAAGATCTCTTGCACAGAAATTAATCAGCATGAAACAGGCATCAGAAACTATTTGGGTAATATGCAGAAGATAGACAGCTGCCTTCAGCAGAGAGACTAACTTTTCTACATTACAAATGGGTGATTCTAGGGCCTGAAAAAGGAGCAAGAGAAAGTAAAAAATCAAAGCAGGATGAAGACTACACTGTAAAGAGCCTCAATCTCTTTTTCTCTGTGTAAGGGAAGATGGTGTGTAGGTCACTACACAAGTCTCAGGTAGAAAATGAGCCCCCTAACTTCTGAAAAAGAATGAAAAGAATGGATTGCAAGGCACCAAGACTGGGTGCTGGCAATGCAAATCACCTATGAATTAAATGAGGCTGAATTTCCTGTAATGACATGGAGAACCTTCTGCATTATGCATTGGGAGACAGAGGGAAGCACAGGGCACAATTCAATTGTACAGTCCAAAGCAGAATAAAGCAACTAGAGTCAGTTTATTGATCTAAAGAAAAAGATAAAGCAATAGGTGTAGATAGGAACATTTCTCTTTGTTAGTGTCATGATTCCAACACATTTACTGACCATCCAACTTAGAGACCGTCTTCATTATTGCCATAACACTATTCTGCTTACACGCATTACTCACTTTGACACAGTGCACTCCAGATGCACAAAACACAAGGAAATACAAATATCACTTCCATGCAGTTTAACAGCCTTTTCATTTGTCTGCCTAATGGGAGGAACTGATTCTCCATTCTTGCTGATGGAGAGAAGGAACAGTAAATCTGGATTGCTGAGCAGCAGTAAATTTGGCACTTGACGTTAGAAAGCATGATGTAATAGGGGTATTGATGAGTCCCTCTGGGTTTAGAAATCTTTTAGAACCCCCTTTTTTTGTGTAACAGCTTAAAACACAATCTAGTCACTCATCTAGACATTTTATCAGCATTTGCTGAGTTTAAGTGCAAGTCTACCTGCGACAGCATTTTGCCTGCCAGGACTGCCTGTGTCATATGATTCACTAGACAGAAGACAAAAGAATAGTTATCAAAGGGCAATGTCAGTGTTTCCTGAGCAATAAAACTCAGTCTCATCAATAACCTGCACCCAGAGCCCCCAAAACTCTCCCAAGAAACAAATAAATAGTCATTGGCTGTTGAATCAAGGCTTGCTAAGATTGCCAGAGAGAGCACTGTGAAGTAGAGAAGCTGAACAAAATCATATGCTGTTCACAATTACACAAGGATGAACAGAGCTCACTGGGGTTAGGCTGATTTCCTGCTATCTTCCCTGTCATAGCAGGATTCTCATCACAAAACAACCCTCATTAGATAGAGCCCTGTAAAAGAAAAAAAAAAAAATCCCACAAAGGAAAGCAAAATTCTGTTTATTTTTAAAAAGGAAAAAGACTCAACAAAGCAAAATAAAACAACGATAGCATGATAGGCTCAGTCCTGCAGGTAATTTGTATAAGAACTTCTGACACTATGCAGTACACAAAGCACCCATGGGAACACACGCAGAATTTGCATGTACTGGAAAATGACAAAAGGAAATGACAAAATAACATAAGTGAAAGACAGAAAGCAGTGCTGGAAGGTGCAATTCTTGTGAACACCTTCTGATTGGAGTTTTCCTGAGGCCAAAACCAGGTCCAAAGTTAGTACGTCATCTACAGTCTCATTTTTCCCTGTACTGTACACTGCAGTGGTACATCACTGATAAAAATGGAGGTTCAGTTTCTGCCACTAAAAGATAACTGATTAGCACAGAGACGAAACCTGACAGACGGCTGCCACTCCCCTAACCCACGAATCTTTAGAATGTAAATATGCACCAAATGGCGAGTGCTTGGTTGGGACCTATCAGGAAAGGAATGACTCTATCATCAATATACATGATTTTGTCTTACCATTACTGTACCATGCTGTATTAGCTATTATGGTGTTGTCTGTACTATGGAGAACAGTAGATGAGTTATAACTGATATGGATATAATTCCATAAATAATTTTCACCTCAGAAGCAAAAAAAAAAAAAACCACAACACACAACCCCCTGATAATTTCATGACACATTTTACTGTGTAGACCCACAAACAGTTGCATCTGTGCAACTGAGTGGATGGTAAATTACATCATGGCAGGACAAATAAGAGACTGGGGAAGAGTGGGAGCATCTGAAATAGGCTTTGGTGGCCACAAGAGTTGCAAGAAAACATACCAAAGATGTGAGCAGAATTTTACTTTGTCTTTTTTCTTTCTACTGAGATGAATTATAACAACAGTGAAAAGATGAACAGGTGAGAACCTCCAACTATGCCAAAATCCAAACATTTGAAAAATGAACCAGGGGGAAAAGGTAATTACACTCCTTGTGCATTAGCTGTGACAGCATGCTAATCTTAACACCCAGCTGACAGTGAATAAACAAGTGCAAAGAACCTAGATGTGAATATAGCTAAAGAAAGAAATGCTTAAGAAAACTGCCGCATGTATCAATTAACTATTTACTCAGAACAAATTTATTTCCCACCAAGCCCTCGAAAAGCCCAGTTTGGATCTCAGAACAGGTATAGGAGAGAACTTGCTTTCTCAGAAATTGATGTGAAACTGAAACATTTTGTTTCAGAAGTTCTGTGTAGGCTGAACAAACTTTTCTGAGTGATACTGAGGACCAGTATTACAAGTGCTGAAGTTTCTGGTTGCTAAGATGCACTGACCTCTCTCAGGGAGCACACTGACTACCTGATGTATCTTTCAGAAAAGCAAGAATGCAAAACACAGCCATTTGGAAATTAATATAGAGTCCCTTCAGTGGAGGAGTTTCAGATTTAAGTGGCTATAGCCCACAGGGTAAATGTCATCCTCAAATGGACATCAAAACCAAATCTGAGGAAATTTGCCATTTATTTCTGTCTCTATAAAAATATAAAGGCTTGGTAATTCATGTTAATTGTAAGTCTTCTACCACCACTTACGATAACTATGCTTGGTAACTAATAGCATTTGGGGAGCAGTTTATGCACATTCTGTATCAATGTTATGAAATTTGTGAAGCAGATGGAGTCTCTCTGCTACTGCAACTTAAACACCCCTGTGGCTCTTATTTGTCAAATACACACATTGCACAAACATCCTGATTGCCTCTGTCATCAAGGAAATCAATAATATCCTGAGTCCTCAGCAAGAGCCCTTCTCAATCTTTCATAGCGTGTCGTATTTCTGTGACTGAGGCATACGAACAGAAGATGCTCACAGTGTCACTGGCCAGGCGGCCCAGCATCCTATGGATGAACACTTCTGGTCGATAGATTTGTCAAGGAGCATTTTCAATAATAAGATCATATGAACAAACAGATGAGACACTGTGGTTTTATTGTAAATTTGGGTAGCTGAGCAAATGAGACAAAGGGCCAATGGGTGAGCGGATTGCCATTTTATATGCCACAGCTGTGTGGCTTCTTAATAGCTCTGCTCTCCACAGCGGAGCTTAAGATTTCCCAGTTGACTTTACTGCTATATTTAACCAACTAAATATAGAGAATACTTGACTCAGATTTGCAGAGTGCCAGTGCACTATTTCTCACAAGACATCCATGCTAGCAGATACAATTTATGCCCTGGAATAATGCCGTGTGATGTGTCTGGGGATGTAACCCCAGAACTGCCCTTGGGGCGCTCCCTTGGCAGCCAGCAATGTGCCGAGGGATGTGGAGGCAGGGACGGGGCATTTCACTGCCCGTCCAGATACCCCCAGCCACCGTCACCAGGGAGACTCTTATTCTATTAAGTGAAATTTCCCTAATCTAATTCTAGTAACAACATTTCCAACATTTCTAATTGTATAATTATCCACTAGGCTAGTGACAGGGGAGGGTTATTTTTAATTGGATGGTAGCTTTTGGTGGATTTTTAAAATTCTGATTAATATTTCTCACTATAGTAAACGTAGGTTTACTGAAGTAGTTGGTTTTTCCTTCCTTGCAGAGCCGAGTGTTCTGCCTCCCTAACTCCACCTCCTAGAGGGTGAATAACTCCACCTCCTAGAGATCCCTAGTAGATGTTTTGTGTTTGTCCTTTTTGGAGGGGAACACCAGGCAAGCTGCTCTGCTTTACATGTCACCTTTGGGATGCAACACGACAGACTGGCCAAGGAGGTAACTTCTGCTCCTTGCTAATCTTGAGAAAAGAGTTTGTTCCTTTGCCTTGCTTGGGCTGGAACAGCACAGGAAGGAGTAGCGCTATCATTACACCCTTTCGTACATATTCCCTAGAAGAAACCGTTACAGTGGTAAAGTGATATGCGTGGGAAGTACTCTAATCAACAAGAATTTTCAGGATTAAATGTTTGCTTTCGGCATCAGGCCCTTGAACTCTGGCCTGCTTCATGTCTTTAGACCTATGCAGCCAGTGAAAATACTCCGTACTCTTATCACTGTGAGCATTAGATTAAAATTCTCTTCTGAGATAATGTTTGTCTTTTAAAAAAGAAAAAATAATTCTTAAAAGCACTAAGATTTGTCACAGTTTTGCCTTAATTATAAATTCAGGTTTTCTTTTTTTCCTGAGGAACTTATAATGAAACAAGCATTATATCTGAGCTTCTTTTGCTTTTCAGCTCTGGTAGTATCAAAACACACTAAAACATCAATATATTCTGTAACATGATGTGGCACCTTGCTGTTCTGTACTTTTCTTTAAAAATGAGATAAAAAAGAAAATATTAGTGTCTTACTTGAAGCGTATTTTATGCATTAAAAATACCACAATTCAAAAGGAGTCTTTTATTAACAAACCCTTAGGGAGTGCACATCATTAACAAGGTAACGAGATTTTTCAGACTCGGGCTCCACTGGAGCAGAAGGAGTGTTGATTCTGTGTACGCTGGAAAAACACTAAAGATAATGCAGAGAGTGAATGCAACACAGACATGAGACAAATTTCTATGTAGCTGCATCTGGACCTAACAGTGGATGGGCTCCTTATATTTCTCACCTATATTATCATTGCTGTACAGTTTCTTTTACATGAGGACATTAAATTGTTGGGACAAGGATCAGTACAATTTACCATTTGCATTGAACTTCGCATTTGATTTGTTTTTTGTTTTAATGTTTAATGTTTTAACATTTTACTTTAACTAAAAAATGTAATATTTTAGTATGAGCTTTACGTCTAATTTGTGACATATCCTGTCTAAATATGGTTCCATAAGAACTTGCATTCTGGAGACTGGAAGGCAAACTGTACCTTTCATGTGATTTCATATAATCTGAATGTCACAGAGCAATGGCCATAGTGCATCTCTTTTATAAAGCATATGCTTCAGTTAAGCCCGAGACTTGACTCAGCTAAGAATGTGGTATCAGAATATATGACAAAAATGACATCAAAATACAAAAACTACCCTTCAAGTAACATTTGTGATATTTTTATACTTTTCCCGATTCAACTGATAAAAAGACAGGCAGTCATAAAAAAACCACCAGACATTAATTCAAGCATATAAGCATAAAACATTCTGCAAAAATGCTTTAGCTCTCACAATACTGTTCCTCCTGTCCATTCATTTGTCCAATAAAGAAGGGAAACTGCTTTATAACTAGAAAAACAACTGTCATATTGTAGGCTGTTATATTAATTAAATGTTATTTCTTTGTAAAAGTCCAACTACTTGAGAGCATTTGTAGAGTTAAGTTATATACCAAAAGATAACCTAAACATAAATTGAGAAGTAAGTTCTGCTAGAAATTGGAAAACCCAGTATACGCTTAGACAACAAAACACTACTACGTGATTAAGGGTGGGATAATTACTCTTAGGAGCACAGAGCTTGAGGGTTTCCAGGACACTTGGAGGAAGTGGTGACAGAGCACTGCTGAAGTCGAAGGAGAGATCAGGAGTGCAAACACACTGCAGATAAATCCCTCTCCCACAGAATCATTGCCTTATCAAAACTGTGAATCAGCCTCTGACTACTGGCACAGCCTAAGTACCTATTTTTTTTCGATGTTCCTAGTTCCTTCGTATTCATCTCAGGGAAACTGGTAACATTTCTCTCTATCTGTGAAACAAGGTCATTTTTCTAAAAATAATGCGAAATCCACCAAAGTCTTTTCCTAACTCCACTCATGTACCTCAGGCAACTAATACTCAAGATATGACTGTAGGTACTTTGATACTAAGATACATCTCTCCAATATACAATATATATTTCTCAATAACAGATTTCAAAAGAGCAGCAGGGCTTTCCTCGCCTTCCGACCTGTACTACTATAGTAACTTTTAGGTAGTCACAGAATAGATGGGGATGGCTCATAGTTTCCTGATCTGGTCAAGTACTTCTTCAGTAAGTGCTTCTGAATTATTTAGCAGTGGTTTAAAAATTAAAACATCTTTGCTTTTTTAGAATAGCAGGTATCTGACTTTAGCGTGCCACTTACAAGCAGGAGTTGAAGCAGAGATGAAGTAGATGCACTTCTGGAGGAGATCACAACTTTCACTGCAATGGCTGCCAAGCAGGGCGAATGCCACCGGTGGATCATTCACTGCTGGGAGGACTGGGGCCATAACCCACTCGTTAGCCCATTAACACTTCTTAGGCAGCACTTTATGTCTCGTGTTTTCATCTCCACAGCTTCACCTACCCCTGTATAGAAGTCATCAATAAATGACTGGGAAGGCTACTAGGTTTGCAAAACTAATATGCTTTTCTCCTCTTGTGGTAGGAGTAGAAAAGATTCACCAGGAGCAAAGGTCAGTCAGCTGGGGCACTTGCCTTTAAGCAGCAAGTATTTTGACATCCTTCCGTCCAAGTACATAAAGAAGCAGCAGCCAGAC
Source organism: Phoenicopterus ruber ruber (assembly GCA_009819775.1). Lineage (NCBI taxonomy): Eukaryota > Metazoa > Chordata > Aves > Phoenicopteriformes > Phoenicopteridae > Phoenicopterus > Phoenicopterus ruber. Next base: position 8,262,415 of record CM020229.1, on the reverse strand, counting down.
TTAAGCAATTAAGCTTCATTTCAGAAGTAGTCTGGTGGTTCAGAAGGAAAGAGGTTTTCTGAAGGAGTGCATGCGGATCTGCCTCAGGAACTTGCAAAACAGACTATCATACAAAGCAGAACAGTTACAATCCATGTATTTTTAACATAGGACCTTCATTTTCACATGTAGTAAAGAGAAATTAAATAGATTACAAAGAAAACAAATGTCAGAGAAATCGGTGGAAGAATAAAGAGGAGGTATACCCTCGCAAGTTTATAAACTGCCTGTTCCAAAATGGAATCAAACTGTTGTACTCTCTTTAAATCTGGTTTGGTTTACGCATGTTGCCATCATCCTACCCCTCTGCAGTCTGTGAATAAGCACACACATAAAAACCTACGCTTCCTCGCTCTCTGTTTTTCTGAGAGTCAAGAGGTTTGGGGTTTTATTTAAAAAAAGGTAGAGTATTGTCTAATGCTGAATCTTAATATTTTGTTAGAAAATACTGAACTAAGTGTGAAGCTGAAAAGATATTTTCCTTTCCAGGACTCTTTTATAAATTCTCTGTCCTCTCATAGTCCATCCTATCCCTAAAAGATATTGTATCAGACAAAAGGATAAGGAAAACAGAGAGAGTTATACTAATGGAGAGAGATGCTCAGTTGTCCAAATAGGGTGACTACCTGTCTCTGTTAAGACGCTCGCTTTAAGAAATTCTAAGAAATCTCTAATAAAGAGATTATATAAATTTCAATACTTACTGTTGCCAAAAAATATCACACACTGACATAAAAGAGCAGGTACAGGGCAAATTTCAGTGTTTCTGAAATGCATCTTTCACATACAATTGTTTTGTATTTATTTATACTTCAAGACAGCTGTCCCACTTACTTAGGTACATGCCAAGACCCATGAAATGCTTTTCTGCTGTGTGTCAATTTATATACTGATGTGAAGTTAATCTCAGTTCACCATGTCCCTTCATAGATGCTGTAATTAATCTTTATGATGTTTTCCTCAGCTTGCTACATCATGCATACCTGTACCTATCATCTCATATTGAAGGAGTGTAAGGGCTGTGTATCCCCACTGGGGAAAACGTATACAGAAATAATCTTTCTTTTTCTAGAGAATACAGATTAATGATTTAAATATACATATATATTTATACATATAAACCACCTTTTTCAATATGTTATTATGTTTGGGCAGCAGTATTTCAAAGCTACAAGCAACAATAGAAAATAGGGTTGTCTTACTAAGAATTACATTTTTTTATCAGGTCATGATGCTGCATATAGATGCAGGGCTCTCATCTTTTGGGTTACAAGGATGTAGCATTCCACATAAAGCTTCTCCTTAGAGCTTCCTCCTTAGATGAACTATTCTGAGATTTTATTCTGTTGTCATTATATTAATTATCAATAAAGTCAAGTTCTAACAACATATATTAATCAGGGGGGAGGAGGGAGGTTGGTCACATATTGAGATATCAAGTTTCATAACCAAGATTACCACTGATCTTACATGAAGGAATACTGTGCTAGAACACACATGTGGAATTCCAGAGAATATATCTTTTTGTTTGGCTAGGACCAAGTGATGTATACAAGCAAGCATAATGACATGAGCCTAAGAGCCTTTCCCAATGGAAAGACTCATAGAACACCTCCCCCATATAGTCACTCAGCCCACCAACAAAAATAAAAAAATCTTATTTAGCATATCTTTTTCATCATTCTGTAATATTTCTGTATATAGTATCAAGAATCAAGGCTGCTGCTTTTTCTTTTACAACGACACCAGCTTAGAAACTCATCTCTGTTCAAGATAACACTCTAAAGCGCTATGCATAAGTGATTTCTCTCGGGTGATACAACAGATACAAGAATTGACAAAGAACCTGTTCAAGCTGTTACATGGGAATTGATACCTAGCTATACTGAAATGAGAAGCATGCTCCAGAATGAATGTGAGAACAGAATTTAAAATTCCTAGGGCTGATGCCCATGAGGTGAGCCCACTCAGTGTGAGCACCAAGCAGATTGTGTTGGGAGAGTCTATGCTTCAGCGTTCAGCATTCTCAGGTGGAAAATGGAAATTTCACACCATTTCATTAGTTATGAATGCAGTACACCACACCTTGCCCTCTAGCATCCTGGTTAATATGAAGTAACCGTAGAAGTCAACAGAACTGTACCTGTTACTGGAGATGGGAGTATTCAGCCCGGACAGCTTTAGAAGAACCTCAGTGACCAGCAGGAGCTCAGACACAGAAAAACTCTGTTTTGCGAGGGAGCACTAATCAGTGAGCCTTTTTAATATTTAAGAATGTTTCTTTCCCGGTATAATTTCTCAGGGGTTTTGTTTGTTTGTTTTTCAGTTTATGCAGTAACAAGCTCCTTACCTCCTCCAAGCCCCAAATTTTCCTTAATTTCCTGTGGTGGGCCAGGTAGTGCAATAAAAATGGACAAAGTCTCTGCATTATTTTAGGTACAGTTGAGTATAGGGCAGAAGACCTACACTTTTTCCTCAATATGCCTTCTTGCTGTAAGAGAAGGAATCCATGCCATCTCCATGTCCAGTAGGCCAGGGTAAGTGGCAGTGACAGGGGAGTCAGAGTGCCTACCCAGGATTAAAGCTGATTCAGAACTTCCAGGCACATACATATGCTTTCGCTGAAAATCAAGATGCGCTCTAACATAGTTTGCCCTCTTTTAACTTCAGCAAATTATAGGTTTTATGGGGGAACATTTTCCAAGCAAGTGGAAGGAGCAAGTGAGTTGTGTCGATGAATCTCAATTATTTGCTAATGAGATGTGTAATTCCTAAGTACCACTTTGAAAATGTACCTCATACTGTTCGAATGTATCCTTGTGTTCTCTAAGGCTGAGGCAATTTCTCTGGACCTTAAAACGAGCTGGTAGAAGGAATCAGTACTTCGTGCTTTCTGGGAAAAACCTAAATCACATGGAGCTATATCAAAGTAGCAACTGGTGCAGGCAGGGAATGATTATAATGGTGTGAGGCTGAAAACTTCATTTTAGACTCCTGCGTAATTGCAAAAAGAAGAGAATCTCACTGACAGAAGGCTGAGAAGAGGCAAAAGTGAATGTGCTGCCATTTATTTATTTTTAAATGGAATGGACAGTTCAGAAATTGAATGGTTGTGCACAGCTGGCAAAGTATGGCCCGAAAAATAATCAAAGAAAAAAAGGGAAGAGAAGGGGAGAGCAGGAGCGAGGGACAGAGAGAGAGAAAGAGAGAAAGATTACAAGTAAAATTACCCCAGTGGAAATGCAGCCTCAAAGTACAGGAGTACTAATGTGGAAGATGCACAGCCTCATAAAAGATAACTAAAGGAACTAGAAATAGAATAAAAAAAAAATGAAGTTATATTATTAAGTAATCTGACAGTAATTATTACTTTGCTTATTGGTTAAGTGGGTTTGCATAGTAAATATAGTTTTTTACATAAAATAAATGGAAACATTTAGGCTTGGTAACATTAGAAAAAGACAGCAACATCTGAAAGCTGAATTTGGCTGCTATACAATTCATTCAAAGTGTCTTCTCTTCTGATGTGTCACTGTTGTTGAAACAGCATGCCCAAAAAAGGTAGCAATCGCAGGAAAAGTAAGAGGTCTAATAATTAATAGCAGTGATGTAATTACAAGACAAGTCTGTTTCTTTAGTAAGAACTAACATGTCACTAGGAACAAAGGCTTTGCAATAGACTGTTTAAATGAGTTAAGTAAGTTGAAATAAGAGTGCTTAGAATGAAACTTCCGAAGATAAGCATTAGTGGGTAACTGTATGTGACTAGAACAATTTCTTCAGTATCTGCATTACCCCAAGCAATTCATACTTCTGAATGTAGCCTCCCTCCTGGCAATCTCCAATTTTCTTTGGAGGTAACCCTGGATCAGTTCTGCAGAGCCATCAAAAGAGATTTTGGGAAGTGAAGATCAAGTATCAGCAGAGGAATCTCTTTCTCTAAAATCACAGCTTCCTTTCAGACTCTGGTACCACCATCATCATGTGTCAGTCTCATGTGAGTCCCCACTAAAAACTGGTCTAGCGCACTGTAACACTTTTAGAGAAACAGAATTGCTAGGAGTCTTGTCTCTAATGCACAATAGTCCAAGTCTGCCCACACAGTAAAATTAAGTAATGATATGTTTTTAAAATGCATGAAAGGAAAAAAAAAATTAAAGTTGTACTTGTTGTGAATTTGGAGGTGATAAATGCAGTAGATTAAAGTGAAAATATATTTATCCTCTTCTGCTTTCCATTTGCTAGCTGTTCTCATACACGTAACTTACCCCGCAGAAATCTGCAAAAACAAATTAATGCATGTTTTCTCACACTACACTTTTTAAAAACAAATAACTATCTGTAGGGTTAGCTCTTTCCCTAGGGCTAATTAAGAGTTAAACTACTCTGAGAAGTTATCTTCGTAAATTATAGCTATTGTATGCTATTAAATGTCAATTACTGGGGTAAGCTGATTCCTACTGCATATTTATTAAGATTAATTTACAGGGTGTAGTGAGGGAATTATTGAACATTTAAAAAATGTTAATGGATACAATTACTAATAAATCATCCTGACAACAAAAAAATCCCTCCTGTTCTTTAGTAAGACCATGAAGCTCATTAAATCTTTCAAATGAAACTATGACTGTTCTGTCAGACACAGAATTAGTATTTTTCAGCTATGCACTGAAACAGAATGGTCTCAACTGCATGGGGATGCTGGAAAGTGTCAGTGTGCTAATTTTCAATATGTACAATGTGCTGAAGAGTCTCTTCCCTCTGGCTGGCTGCCATTTCTGCCTGCATTTGGTGATATCTTGCTGCCTTCAAAATTCCCAGTTCATGTTTCTGTAACAGGGGAGACCAGCCTGAAGGGATGCAGAAGGAAGTGCCTCTAGAAGTTAGCTGACAAGTAATGGCTTAGGAAATTCTAATGTCAAAGATGAAAAATTATTTCCAAAGTCCATTGTCAGAGTAGATTTTCAGTATTTATTCCATTTACACATGATGACTTGAGGACACAGATGAGACTGCCATTTTGTCATATACAAGCAGTCCCCCAACACCTACAATAGCTGTTCGCAAGAAAACACAATGTCAGGGAGCTAGTTTTTCATTTGTTTGTTCATTTTATTCTTCTTTTATTGCTATGACCTTTAAAAATAACTATTTGTATGGTTTTATTTGATCCTTCATGTGTTGCCCTTTCATCTGCTCTTCTTTCCTTCCTATTTCCTTCTAAATCTCTACACAACATTGTCAGTGGGTGCATTCCTCCGATTTTTCTGTTGGCCTTCCCTTGAAACATATTTTCCTAACATTTGGTTCTCTATTAGCCTATGTCCCTGAAAACACTAGCAACATGATTAATCAGCTACTGATCTTTTTCTCCTGCTCCCTTTATTAAAACATTTAGAAGACTATTCTCTGCTGCCCTGGCGACTCCTCTGCAGCTTGGAGCTGGCAGCTCTAGTTGTTTTTCCTAGGGTAATTCATCTTCTTGCTTTCTGTGCACAGTTACTAACAAATCAATCAAACTCCTACATTTGAATTTAGTAGAGGCCTCGGACGGCAGGCTACACTATTTCAACTTGTATCAAAAAGGGACACGTAAAAAAGAGACAGAACCGTTCCCTCATTTTGTTTGAATGGAAACAGCTATATATTTACGTCTACAACTGCCTGTAAATCAGAGGCATACTTCACAGAAATAGCACAATCTCTTTGGTGTAGTAATACTTAAATTTACCATTACATTTTTTGGAGGGTCCAGATATAAAGATGAATCCCTGGGATGAAAGCATGATGACAATAAACTTGTTAAAGATTAATTGATTATAAACATCAGTACAATTAGGGAGTATGCAGACTACCAGTACATTATGTAAATATGGAAAACAATTCCATTTTAGGTGGGATGATTACTGTAGGTAACAGAATATGTTTCCTTTCTTTTCATCAGTCAAGTCAAAGTAGCAGGGAATTTAACATATTTTACTATAATATTAGGACACTAGCATTAAGAAACAATTAAATAAAAATATTCCTCTGAGGTATTAATTAGAGAGGCTTTGGTTTATGCTCATAAACCTTTTTACATTCTTTTTCTTAGAAAGGTCATTTCATAAAGAGCTGAATGTTCGCAATTCTAGGTGTAAAAACCTGCAGCTAATGGGAGAAAGAAACTAAATGAAAAAAATCGAAATAAAATGGTATTTTTAATCAGCTCTTATATGATACTTCTTCAAATATACAGCATGTGGGAGAAATAAATGCAATTCTCCTCTGCCTCCTATCAGCTATTTGTGAGGACAAAAAATATGATCTCTGACAAATGTAAGAGCCTTTTGCTCTTTACAGGCATTACCAATGCCCCCAGCAGGCGCGGAGAGGCTGCATTTCCCTCCTTCCCCACAGCAGCCACTGGAGCTGGTCAGCCAGGCAGGGACAGAGGACTCAGTGTATGCACAATGAACCCGAAAAGGACTGGGCAGCCTCTCCTCTGGGGTCTCGCAAAAGACCTCCTGCGGTTCCTTTGCAGCAATGCCTTATTACCCAGAGTTGTGCTGCATGGCTTTCTTTTCTACCATTCTTCTCTTGTTATTCCTTTTAAAAAGAAGTGAAGGAAGGAAATTGGGCAAAATGTAGATTCACACCACTGCAACAGGCGTAATACTTGTTACTGTGACTCTGACCCCATCAAAATAACTCTCACACTCATGTTCTTGTGTATGCTAGTTGAATAAAAAGCCCAGCTGGCTCCCTTCCCACTCAGCCACCCAGTCTTTGCATCACTGAAACAATTTACTCTAGCAGACTGAATCACCCTCCCAACGCACTGGGTGTGCCGCAAGCGCTTCCTCGCATTCGTAGCCTTGAACAGGCCCTTCTGTCATTGCTGTACTTGTGGCAGGACACAAGGATCCGAGCAGCTCTGGACCCATGTAGCCCAGGGCTAGGAGGAACCTGGTAATTCCCTACATTTCCTCTGGCTCTGGGTAGCAGAGTTCTGCCAAAATGCAACACATCCATCTGCTGGTCCGTCCCAGCCCTCCTGGACTTTCCCATGGGCCGCTCTGCACCACGAGGACTGAGTTCACATCCAACCATCCGTCTAAACATAGCTACACTGCTAACTGCGTGTGAGCCCATGATGTGTCTGAAAATCCCTCCTGTAGGCCTGTGAAAGAAAAGCCACTCTGGTTTAAGGGATGCCAGTCAAAATATACTGAGAACATTTACATAGCGTATAAATAAAACGCACTTGCCATACAGGCTACATGTTTGCTCCATTCACAAGACAGAATCTCACCCGTGGTGCATAATCTTTGGTGCATTTTTACACAAAGTAACAAGAGAACAGAGATGACCTTTGACTGAGCTACCTACGAAGTGCAGCATTTGGCAATTCAGTGATAGTCCTTTCTGTCTTACAGTAACTAATCTGTAAGCGTAATAGCACATTTCATAACAACTACCTGCATGACATGTAAGTCTGGCTGTAAACAACCTCTGCTACCGCCGCAGTGTGTCCACAACAAAAGGAGCGCTACATTAGCTCCAGAAAAGTAATGAAGTTTAATGATCCAATTATGCCTTTGTCTTTAATGAAATATAGAAACAGTTTTTTACAAGGGCAGAGTACTTTCTCACTTACATGAGCATTGTTTGGAAAAGAACTGATAAGTAAAACTAGAAAACTGGATTCAGAAAGTCAGTTTCTAGTTTGGAATATTCTCCACAACATTTTTTCTTGCTGATTTTATTGTCATTATTTGTTTTTAAAAACAATGGGGTCCTGAAATGCCTTCTCATACACTTTCAAGTAGTAAAATTTGATATGAAATATTTAGTTTCTTTCATATTTGTCTTTTTCATTCTGTGCTCAGAGGAGGCCTGGCTGGTCTGAGGGCTTATGGTATCAAATACTGTCTGTCACTCCTTGTGTTTCCTTCCTCTGTCACAATCTAATATATTCCATTGTACTAGCTACTATGAATCAGGAGCTCAATTTGATTGAAAAGGAGTCCAAACTGGTGAGCAAGTGGCATTAGATAATGACCAGCTACAGCTGGAGTCTGGGTTGCTGTTGTTACTGCGCTCTATAGGTCATAAGTGTTTTCTTATTATGTCTGTATAGCAAGCAACAGTCTACACTGTTGCTGCTTATAAGCATATAGATAAAAGACATTCTTCTCACTCATGTATGTATGTATGTGTGCATATAAGCAGTAAGTCTGTATCCTTCCTCCTTCATCAACCACCTTGGCATAGTGGGGCTCCTGGAAGAGAGACAGGGTCTGGTTTTGAATGTGTAAGCAACAATAATTGCCAAGATTACCTTTTTATTATCCTCATTATCTTAGTCACGTGCATAGGGTTTTTAAAGCAGCCTTTTGTTTGTGAGGAAATAGAAGTGATCAGGCAGCTGAGAACTATGGGAGACAGTGTAAGATCAAGCTTGGCGCTTGTAAAAAATCAAAATGAAGCCTCTGCTCATGAAGCTGATCAACCGTAAGTCTGGTGTCTGTTTGTGACAACTGAATTAGAAACATTTTTCAAACAGTTCACTCCTACATAAAGGCTAAACTTGTAAAGGTCAGCAGAATGCTGAATTATTTCCGATTAAAACTTCAGTTGCTGAAGGATGCTTTTCCAGTGCAACTAGATTTTCAAAAGATTACGCAACTTTGCTTATATGAATTTTTTTCTACTTGTGCATTTGTCAGGAGAATATGTTCTGCACTTTGGGGTTGTTTTGGTGATAGTAGCTGCAAGACAGAGAAATTCTGGATACATACTATTGCTCAGTAATGACTGAATATGCATCCCTTTGTTGTGTACTGCCAGGAAAAAAAGAAACAAAACACAACAGTTACAACTAAGAGTAACAAAGTAATGAAAACAGATTATGCTTTGCACTTGGAAGGGGTTTGAAATTTCAGAATTTGGTTTACTTGTGTTTTGGATGAAAACTAAGTATTTTGGCATCCTCTGCAAAAGGCCAGTCTAGCACTGAAGCTCTGGCTGTCCTGCACTTCGCTGGACAGGACACAGCTGTGGAGCTGGGCAGCTGACTGCTGAGGAGCTGCAAACTGGAAAGCCAAAATCCCAGTGCCACATCGGCACACCAGGAAAGCTGCACAGCAGCCAAGAGTTGGAGTCATCTCCCCGGCAGCTCGTCAGATGTGCCACAGAAGATGAGGGAGTTGGGGAGCGGCTCTGAGCTTTCACTTCCCCATCAGCTCGCTGGGCATGCAGCAGAGGTGCTTGGCAGATAAGCTAACAGAGACTGATAGAATTTTCAAAATCTGTCCATTTTTCATTAGCCTTTGGTTAAAACCAAATTGCCCCTGGGTAATGCTTTGATCTTCACATATCAGCATTCTCCAGTCAAAGCATTTCTGACCAGCTTTAGCTGAGGCTCCAAATCACAAATTCCACATGAGCTGGATGCCTGTCTCCATCAGACTCCTCTGCAAATCCACTCTTCTGAGAGCATCACATTCTCAGGATGCAGGCCTGATGCCATGGGCTTTAATGTGTTCAGGATTAAAGCCCAATGGATTTCACACTAAGAACAACCAAGAGATAAACAACAGCATTCTTTAAGACTCTTGTGAAATAGTCTGTTTCTGAAGACTCGGGACAAGAGAAAAACATTGTATTTACATGAATTTACAATATTTACATTTTTAGTCCTCATTTTATCCTTCTTGAAGAATGAAAAAATTACTAATGATTTATGCTATTTAGGAGTGGGGAAAAAAACATGAATAATGAATGTCATTAATGCCAGCAGCAATTATAATTGAATTGCCCACAGACATTTATTTCTGCTTATTTTTCCTCTCGCTGATACTACTACAGGAAAACATGAATTCACAACTGAATTTGATATAATTTTACATAGCTAGAATTAAGACTCAGTATTTTACTTAGATGAGGGTCACGATACTTGTATTTAGTTGACATTCAACAGGCTGTTCTAATGGCACTTTGTTCTGAAATCAGAACAATTCATTCAAGACTCATCAGTGTTGAGCCATGGGCCTGAAGTTTTACTACAGCGCTTCAGGACTTTGACAGACTCCTTTAGCTTCAGATGTTTTGGAAAATAAAAGTGAATTCAGAATTTAACAAATCATAAATTATAGAATCATAGAATTGTGTAGGTTGGAAGAGACCTTTAAGATCATCGAGTCCAACCGTTAACCTAACACTGCCAAGTCTACCACTAAACCCTGTCCCTAAGCTCTGCATCTACATGTCCTAAATTATAGCCCTTTGTATTTACTCGGAATTATTACCTTTTATTAACATTTCTGGCTTCGGTGCTTTCAAGAAAAACATCATACCCTGAATCCAGGATTCAACTAGCTTGCTCTTGAGAGGGTGGCTAACCTTCCCATGCAACCACTTATTTACCTTAATCTTTCCAGGCTATGTATTTTTAATTCTTTCTATGTCTGTTTTTAATTCCTTCTATAACTATAACATTCATGCAGTATTTACAGCTGTATTCCACCAAAACTAAAGTTTTAAAGATTTCCTATATATAAGCCTAGTAGCATTACATTCTAGCACAGTAAGTAAGCCACTGGACAGGCAACTTGCATATGCCTACTCTATTGATTAACCAAGGGTCAAGGCTGGCATTTCTTACATGGCCAAAACCCCTAACAGTTTTACTTAGAAAAGTTTACTCTTTTTCTAGAGTAAATATATCAGGCTTTCTTCCTAAAAACAAAGTGGCCATAGTGTATTTCAAATCACTTTTATAAAGTATCATTCTCCTCATGTTGTAGTTACCGATAAGACATGTAGAGTATCAATGCTGTCTGTGTAGCAACAACAGTGGGCAAAGTAACAACAGACTTCAGCATCCAGAGCCTTCAACCCTTTCTTCTACTGATAGTATTGCTCTCATGTAAAATCCATTACACTGCCAAAATAGAGATTTTCTATGAACTAGGCACATATATAATCACCGGCTACAATATATCAACACATTTAAACACATTTAGTATTACACAGCTACAAATGTAGGAGTAGGTGGTTGTCTGGTTCACGTATAACTGCTGCTAATGTACAATAATTGCTGAAACTTTAGAGGTTTAGCACATCTCAATTCTGTTTTTGGAAACAATCACAACAATAACATACAAAAGCAATACAATGATTTAGATGGTTAACAGGTACTGTTACTTACAGCTATGTACAGCCGTATTATTTTGTGCTGTTGATATTGGCTCTGATATCGCTTAATTGAATTCTACCTAAAAATAGGTATGAACTAAAGCTATTCGGAGGAGGATATATGAAATTTTTATAACATGTTTTCCAGCGCCTCATGCAAATCTTGGCTATTTCCCTGCATAATCAGTTTGTGTGGTTGAAGGTTAAACCACAAAGGGCTGAATCCTGAAAACAGCAATTCCTGTAAGCAGTATTGCTGAAACCTGGATTTTTCTCCAAACCCCACAGCATACAATGAAAATGATCCACCATCAGGGATTAGACTGAATACATGTGGTCTTTATCCAGAAAAAGATTTAGGTGCCTGAATAGTGCCATTGTGTGGGATGGCTTTAGACATTTAATACATTATGCTCAAGTGCTTCTTATCAAACAGGTCCCATATGGAAAATAAAATATTATGGGTGAAAGCCTGCTCTTGTCCCTTCCCGCCCTCAACCAGGCTAGGACTCCACAAGAATAACGTGTCTACATGCACGACATGGTTATGTGTAGTACCTGGTCTACCTGGGAACAGGCTGGCTTGGCTTTAGAAGCACCAGTGCTGGGCTCTTCCAGAGACAGCTGATACCTGTATGCAGAGGCCCTTCTAAGTCAAACGTACTCCTGCCCAGAGCTGAGATTTTTTACATGTTCAGATTCAAAATGCAAAAATACTGCTTCCCCCCCCCCCCTCCCCCCTTTATACTGTTTGTGTTATCCTGTTACACACTAGATGACATCAGTGGCTCAGCAATGTGGCTCCCCGAGCAGACCGATACAAAATGAACAAAAAGTCGGCAACCTTGCTCCTAGCAGAATAACTCACTCGTTACAAACCACAGCACCTGTTTTCACCTTTGCTCCATAGAAAAGCCTCATATTTTAATATCCTGAAGCATAGTATGTACAGTTTACTTGCAAAAAAAATATTTCTGGAAAATAGGTGTTTATTTCATAGTCTCTTTCTCAACTTTGGGCTTAAGTGGTACTGTCTTTAGCTAAGCAAAATCTCTCAAGCCTTTGTTTCAAATGCACAGTACCAAGTTCAAGTATCAATATGAGCAAGCACTATTCTCTAAGGAAACCTTGCTAAGAAGTGACAGTAGTTAACATTCTAAAACAAATAGATACTCATATACATCTACAAGACAGAGCGTCTACAACATCAAAATTGTCCCCCACTTATATTCCCTCTATCATAATAAAGGTCAGGTTCTTTCACCAATCTCTAGTCAAGTGGACTGATGCATGTATAATAAATTACAGAAATGCCCTTTGTGCTTCTATTATTTTGTGTAAAGGAAGAGCTAAGCAAAGGGCACTCATCCACCCATGAGGGGTAAAAAAAACCAAACCCCATAACAGAAAAATCTTTATTCTCCTCTTATTGAATTTCAAAGAGAAGAGACAGAAAAGTCCTATTACATTTTTTAGTCCCGCCAAGGCCATAATTGGCAGTTAAGAACATATTTATCTGCCTTCTGGGTCTGTCTCCAATCTGAAGAGGCAAAGATCTTGCAATTTATTTCAATAAATGCAGTAACTGCTGACACACAGAGGAGGCATTCTTATGGTATTTATTCATGGGACAAAAGTCTCAGAGTTGTACAGCTTTCTCCATTTTACCCTGATTGCAGAAAAACCACAGAATTTTGCTACATCTTGGAAACACACCCAAGTATCTTCCATTGCAGACATTTAAATAAAACCCTGTTGTGCTTTAGCCCCAGCCAGCAGCTAAGTACCATGCAGCTGCTCGTTTGCCTCCTCCGCACTAGGTGGGATGGGGGAGAGAATTGGAAAAAAACCTCATGGGTTGAGATAAACACAGTTTAATAGGACAGCAAAGGAAGAGGAAATAACAATAATAATAATAATAATAATAATAATAATAATGGAATATACAAACCCAAGTGATGCACAATGCAACAATTGCTCACCACCCGGTGATCAATAGCCTGTCCCCAAGCAGCGATTCCCGCTCCCCTGCCCAACTCCAGTTTCTGCACTGAGCATGACGTTACATGGTCTGGAATATCCCTGTGGCCAGGCTGGGTCGGCTGTCCTGGCTGTGCCCCCTCCCAGCTTCTTGTGCCCCTCCTCGCTGGCAGAGCATGGGAAGCTGAAAAGTCCTTGATTTCGTGTAAGCACTACTTAGCATCAACTAAAAATGTCAGTGTGTTAGCAACATTATTCTCATACTGAATCCAAAACACAGCACTATACCAGCTACTAGGAAGAAAATTAACTCTATCCCAGCCGAAACCAGGACAAGCCCTAACAAAAATATGGAAAGAAGCTGGACACACTTCTAGTTTCCAGGTTCTGCATGGCTATTGCAACATTAATATCCATAACATTCAATGAAAGATGTACAGTGTATAAGTACATAATCTTATTTTTTCCCTACAATTTTCTGCAAGATTTAGGATTAATGAGCTGTTCTGATGCCCTATCCTGTTTCTGTGTATATAATGTTCTCTACTTTTTATATTCAGTTGCTCACTCTAAATTGCAAGGACAATTGGTATTTAACAAAAGGAAAACTCTGTTTCAAAGGTTTTTTTCATTTATTTTGGGTTTTTTTGACATGAATTCACCTAAGCACTAGAGGATATAACAAATCATTAGTGGTTCTCTGTGGATATAAGTGATTCTCCCAGATACGGAATTTAATCAAAAAGATCTTGCTGCCAAAATCAAACAGGTGGGTTAATTGTCCATATACTTTCTGTGCATTAAGAACACAAGTTGTAATATAGGCATCTGAGTTGCTGGCTACAAAATTACATTGTGTGTGGATTGTACTGGATGTGGAAAGAATCAATACTAAATGTGCTGTATTAGAATGGCAGACCCCTCTGTCTTGCAGACATTATTGCTGTTTCCTTGCTTATCAAGTTTTGTCTAACTTGATTTTTGTTTCCAACTATTTGATAAAACAAGGCTGTAGGATATCATCGTACATTTCAACCATTTCTTCCCATTGAAAATGGAAACATTCTTACTAAGCTGCCTCATGATAATATCTAGTTCTCTAACCATACGTGAATCCATTCTGCCAGGCCAATGCAATGAGCAAACGCTAGCTGCCGTAAAGTCTGTATAGACCAGTTAATCAAAATGAAAAAACATTGTTGTATTATAACAATTCTCCACCTGAAAATGCAAAAAACACTGGCAGATGTATATGAAGTGTTTCCACAAAATACATTAGAGGCACTGTTTACATTGCAAGTCTTTTGCTGACTTCACCATGAGCGCACAAGCCTGTTGTGGTATAGTCAGGAATTGACATACTGGACTCTGAGTTCACTACTACTGTTTAACTAAATGTCAACTTGTTTTCTCCTTGGAAAGAGAGAGAACGAGAGGCAGGTTACTTTACCAATCTAGCATAGGGATCACTACAACTATCAGCAAGAATCATCCTCGGGTGAAACACACAGGTCATAGAATATTACATAGAAGATTAGAATATGGTCCAAAAATCCATAATTAAGATACAGAAGGGAAGATTAAATGATTGCTATATGATTTATCTTTAATTATACTGAAAAGGAACCATTAACCACAGTATTTCTGGCTGTAAATATATAATACAGAGAGAATTTTCTTGAAGTAGCATTGATTAAAGTTGGAGGTAAAATATAACAAAGGGAAACACATTTACAACATATTGAGTTTCTGTGGGAAGTTTGAATAATGATCCATTATTGTAAACAGAGATTATTTACAGTAACACACTGTGAGAAGCAATAGTTCTGACAGAATTAATACAAGGACATAGCCTTTGGTCACAGAGGAAGTTCACAGGCATCCAAATATCAGAGCTTCCAGCAGGCTCCCCTTGGGGCAGGGACTGTGCCTTTTTCTGGCTGGCAAATTCTTAACACATCAGGAATAAATTAATAATAATAAGATTGCATGGGAAAGTTTTCATGATAATCTATGCAACATTGAAAGAGTTCACTGCTTCAGTCAGCTGTGCAGGAAGCTTCTTGCTCACGAGCAAAGCCTTCCAGGCAGGTAACAGTCCCGGGGATGAAAACCTGACCCCACACCTAGCTGCTGTTGATATTGCTGTGCCTAGAATTTCAGTTTTTCCAGGGGCTGTTCATTTAAGCTGTCATAAATGAAAGCCTACAGAAAACTAGGGCCCTCAGCGCCTGACTGGATTTGACACTAAGGCAGAGAAGGTTGAGGCTTTGGCTTCCACAAATTTTAGAGCAAGATGCAACTGAAGGAAGTGTAGGAATGCTGTTGCCAAAACAGTTTTGCTACCAACAAGAAAAGAAAAGGACAGCATACAAATCATATGGGTGTGTACCCGGCCGGACTCCGCAAAGCCTTGTTCTTGGAAGACATTCTGAGAAAGCTAAAAAGGCATCCCACAATTCATTAAAAATAATATATGCAGAGTAATAGGTTATAATTAGAAATGTCTGAGAATAGAAGCACCAGTTTTACTTTTCCTTTTGGGCCTGTACTTTATTTTTGAGGTGAAGAACTGCACTGTGAAAGACCAGCAGGTGACGATAGTCCAGCTAATAAGGAGACAGAAATGACAAAAAAGATCATATTATAAAGGGACATAAATTGTGTCCCCTGTTCAGCTTGCCTTCTGACACATTTTACTTTAGGCAGGTAGCACTGGGCAGGCACTCAAAATCTGTCCTGGGTGTTGTTCCCAGGCCAAGAGGCACTCGAGTTCAACAGCACTGTTAATTAGCATCATTGCTAAATAAACTGTCCCAGTCCCCCATTCATCATTTTGTATCAGCTAATCATGCTTCTTAAAGGAACTTACATTTCACGTAGTGGCACTGTAACAAATTATTGAAACCCAACACGCTGTATTTCTGTTTGAGTATCAATTTATCAAGAGGGAAAAGGTCCAGTTTGGAAAGGTTTCTCACACTCAGTAAACCCATCCAACTTACCCCACTGAAAGGTAAAGGACTGCGAGACAACCGGTTTTTATTTGGATTATAACTAAATAAACAAAGTAAAATCCTTAAGTCAGAAATGTCAGTCGTTAGTACATTGCCTCCTTTAGGAAAAATAATACTGCATGAATACAGATACCAGCAAGAGCGGTTATATACTAGACTGAAAATAATGTTCCTATGGTTTAATGAAAGACAGAACCAGAGCTCAGGGAACTGTCATGGGATAACTACCCCACCTCCAAGGCATCAGTGCAAACATAACCCACGTTCATTTGCAAGGGACCGAGAATTAATTTAACAACTCATTTTTATTCAGTGGCTTTTATGAAAGGGTTGTTAATCTCAGTCACTTTCCAGTGACCGTATTATAAAACACAGCTCTGAAAGAGAAACTAATAAGAAGGTGGTCTCACCAGGAAGGTCAAAAGAGATGAACGGAGTGAGACGTTCTCAGTGAGGTATGGGGCTTCTGTGGGAGGTTAGGGCACAGTGGCAATGAGGAGTGCAAATAAACACACCGACACGTGCACTGTGTTGAAGATATAAAAGGTACCGTGAATCTAATTCATCAGCACCACATTTGTAAATTAAACAGTGATGAAGTATCACTACAGAAGATACGCTGAATTACTGCAATTCAGTTTCTAAATATTGGCCTAACTCCATTAAAGTAGGTGTTCATAAAATACGTTCAGACAGAGCTTCGGAAATGTTCTAAATTTGCCTGATTCTGCTATTCTTGAAAAGTTTCAGTTTCACTGGGAACATAGTAAAGGCAAGCCTGAGCACCGATCAAAACCTTGCCCTAAATAAGATAGTTTTCAAATTACCAGATCTACATTTTCATACTTTCGCCTCAACTTACAAATTATACAATGCACCAATTTGTAATGAGTAAGAAAGAAGAATGAATAGAAGAGTAAGCAAATAGAGGCCATAAAAGGAATAACCTAGGAGCTGAGAGACTTCATTATTTTTTTTTTTTTTTTAAATTCCAAAGAAAAGAAAAGAAACTGTCCAACAAGTAGTTTACAGAGGCCAGTTTCTTCGCTGTAGACTCACACTGTGGGAATTTATATTATAATCATAAGAGATGGATACCTTTTATTTTAAATTGACTTAGCAGCAATTAGAAGGGAATGTCTTTTTCTTTTTCTTCTTCTTATGCCACAGAAGGGTGGCACGTGCCTGTAACTTTGTCTTCTCAAACCAGAAATGTGAAAGTGAGACTAGAGGAGAAAAGAAAGTGGATGGGAAATGCGTCTGGCGTGACCATTCTGGATACAACTATGTCAACGGAACTACTTCCATTCCTGCAGCTTCAGGCTAGCTTGGCATTGACGTTCTTCTTCAGAACCAAAAAGTACTGGTATATATGTTTCTAATCTCAGAGGAGGGGGAGCAACCTGTGTGGTATGTAGAGACAACAGTATATGTTCCTCCTGCTGTAATAGTCTCCTTCAATGCAGCCGTGAAAAGGAACAAGATAAAACGTTTGGGATGGAACGAGGGAACCAGAAGGGCTTCCCCAGCCACCTTTCCAGCATAGGCAGTGTTGGCAGCCAGGACGTAAAGGCCCTTCTACATACGCCTCCAGTGATGGAGAGGGCTGGGCTGGGGTGAGATGGTGTTTGTAATCTGTACTGAGGTAGAGTGAGCAACAGCCCCCCAGGATACGCCGGTAGGAAGAGGATGGGACTGCTAACACTGTTCTCTCTCTGTCTTGCCTTTTTGGCTACAGCTACGTTTCTGAAGAGACTGCAGAGTTACTTCCAGCTGTGCTGGCCCCTCACAAGCCTGGGAGTCTGTCCCAGTGGTGGTGCCAGAGGCTATTCTGAAGTCAGTGTAGCTCTGCCTGGGCCAGGGTGCCTGTGGTGCCTGGCAGAGACCTCACCTAGCACCAACGATGCGTCTGGGCACTATGACAGAGCAGGCGATGAGGATGGCTCCAGAGCCAGTCATCTTGGCTCTCCTGACATAAGGTGAAGACCAAAGACTTAGGCTGGAGATATTTTCATGGATTCATATCCTATTCCTGCCTCTCTGAGACAGCACAGACACTTGCAGTGCAGATGTTTTTCAGGAAAATGTAGCACAGACAGCTATAAACTTGATGGGAAGACATGGCTGAAGATACCACACAGCCAAGCGGTCATTCCCTGCACAGATCATAGGGAGGAAGACAGAAAAAGGTCTAACTTAGAATAATGTAGAACAGAAATAAGCAATAAAAAAAGAAAAGGCTCTGAGAGAAACCTGGCAACACAGTACAATTCTCTGGCAGGAAGAACTGCAGGTCTCAGATTTACCTCTGGCATGGCAGGATGAAAGAGGTACATAAGCCGTGAACACACACCCTCGGGACACTGATCCAACAAAATGGTCCCAGCTGCAGTACTTGCAGCACTGATAACAGTGTTAATGTACATACACACCAAAAAGGAGAAGTGCAGTACATCTACAGCTCATAGCACAACCATTCACAAAAGCTCACATGCTCAGCCTCACATGACTAATCCGTTCTGATTTCCACCACTGGACAGGTGGAGGCTTCTTCCAGCTTTCCCTTCATGTCAGCTGCATATCTTGAAGACTATTCTTGACTAAGCAACTTGCCTATGCTAATGTAGCCCATTATGCCTTATTCTCAGAGAAACAGAGTGACCTGTGCCTAGCCTACTGCAGTTACTTTGATAACTGTTTTCAGTAAAGACTATTTAGAAGAAAGTATGTGATTGTGTGATTTGCATTTTGGCAAAAAGGTTGTAATAGGATGTATAATCTCAACCTCTGTTCAGGTGGCTGAAGTATTTTAAAAGCCATTGAAATTTGCTTCTTCAAAGCACTAGGATTTTCTCATTTATTGAACATATGTTCATCATTGTCCCTTTAACAGTGGAGTTACCACTCTACAAAAGGACGTTAAAATGCAAAAATAGAACTAGGTCATCTTTATGCTGCACGTCAGTGTATGTGCATGGACATTATTGATCACAGAAATTACACATAAGAGGTTCTTAAAATAACATGGGGGTTGAGACAGCAGCTATCACAGTTGCCTTTTAAGTCTAAAGGTTCAAAATAAAATGGGAACATTACTGAAATGTTGAAAAGGAAAATAATATCCCTGTTGATACAGGATTCCCTATGTCCTAATTATGAAAGATTTTCTCTGTCCTCCCTTTCCTCCACTCTCCTATCTACTTGGCACTTCCTTTAATAGGACATATGTACATCATCAGTAGAGAGGATCAAATAATGCGAGGATGGAGGAAGTCACTTAGTATACTTTTGAATGATCCTTAAGATTATTGAGAGTACTAAAATTGAATGGCATCTGGTAATATGATGTTCATTTCCTTATAAAACTGCAATTTAAAATCAAATAAAAAACCTAGGAATAAGTCCCTTCCCCTAGTAAATACCTGGATGATAATTCCAGAAAAAAAAATGAACAGATATTCTTCCCCTGTTTCTCAGGATAGGTTCTGAAATTCACAATTTTAAGGAAAGTATTTTTTAAAATCTATTTTTCCATTTTCTCTTTCTTCTTGTCTCTAGTGCCTAAGCATGAAACAGAGTTATTTCACCTCTTGCTGAAATGTCATCAGTAGCTACACTAGGAAACATTTGTGAGTAATGAGAAAGTTATAAACAAGTAACTGGTTTGTGGGCAGTGTCAAGTACATAGCAAGAGTTATAACCTAAACATCTGCCACACACTGCTAACAATGCCGTGACTAAAAAGCCCAGTGAACCTTGTAAGCTGACAATGCATGCCTCTTCTCAAATCATAGGGGTTTTTAAGTATGTTTTCTTTCTGGTGAGAATGTCAAGCTCTGTAAACAGAATATATAACTTTTAGTCCGACCGCCTATCTGCAAGGTACCATTATAACCTTTTCCCTAGGCTGCATGGTTAGAAGTGATTTACTTTAAAGAAAATGAGTTGGACACTTATCAGCTTTATATCTACTCTTGTAAGATATACTTAGTATACTTTGCTTGCATTATTATATTTCAGTTTTCACTTCAGAGGCCTAAAGGAAATGAGCTGGGCTAAAAATAAGAGAGAAGTTAAGAATATACCATTTCCCCCCCCAAAGATAGCATTTTCTTTTTCAAAAGGAGCTACTTGTCTGATCTTCTGTCTCACCTAATTTTTCCCCTGAAACTCTTATGCATATATTTGGATAAAACAACATTATCTAAATAGAACATAATTTGAATCTAGCAATTATTGAAATAACAATGTGGAACACATCATAACTAAGGAGCTAAATGTTAAGCTATTCTTCTACATAAAGGGCCAATCCAAATTTCTGTGGTTCATATAAATGCTCGCTGATATAAGGCTTGATGTTGATTAAAAGAGAACCATATATAGGACACCAGAATACTTCATTTTTGTTTAATTTTTAGTTATTAAAAGCTAGCATCTGAAGATTCAAAGAATCAAATTGTCCCTTTTAGAAGACAGTGCCTCAGTATTCACTAAAAAAGGCAATAGTTTCAAGCAACTAACCAAAATCAGCATCAGAAAAGGGAGGGGTCACACCTGAGGACAGGAAGGGTAGGCTTCAAGAGCACTTGGAAATATTATAACATGTTTCTATTTGATGGCCCAGAAGGATTAATCCTGCACACTTGCCATTATCTTTAAGAACTCACCCAATGGATGAAGTTCTGTAAAACTGTCAAAACCAAAGGTGTGCTGTTGAGCCTTAAAAGAGGAGAAAGAATACGATTAAAATAATTTAGTAATCATTTAAAAATTAAGAGACGGGGAAAGGAAGGGAGGAAGGAGTAGAAATCAACAGTTAATTCATCAAACTTCTTACAGCATCTAGTCAAACATGGTCATGAATAACAACTAATAAAGATTTATCAAGAGCAAACAGAGTTAAACCTAAGCAATTTCCTTCCATGAAAATGTAACAGGCCCTCTGGATGGGGGAAAGCTGTAGATACAATAAATCTTGATTTTTAATAAGATTTCAGAAGCTGTTTCTAGAAGGTAGGCACAAAATGGTCTAAAAAGCGCATTCAGATAATAGTCCCCAATGATTCATATTTTTTGAAATGGAAGGATATATTGAACAGAGTTCTGCGGGAATTTATTCTGTCTCTAATACTGTGCAATATTTTCCTTAATAAGGAGGACGATGGGACAGAGCATACATACACTTATTAAATTTGTGGACAACACCAAGCTGGAAGGGGTTTCAAATGCCTTGAAGGACAGAATTAGAATTCAAAAGACCCTAAAAAGCTGGGAAAATGGTGTGAAAAAAATAAGGTGCATCCCTATTAAATGAGATGCAAGGTTCTATGCATAAGAATAATCATCTAAAAGAACACAGGATAGGAAATGAGACGGTAAAGAGCAGTCTGACATAAAAGGATTTCTGGGTTTTAGGGGACCGAAGGCAGAAATGGATCAACAACACCATGCTGATGCCAGAGAAGAATGGTATGCTAGGGTGCATAAGTAAGTACAGATCCCGCAAGATATGAGAAATATAAGAGATATGAGATGTCAAACCTCAAGAAAGGTATGTTCAGAAATGCTGGGTTTCTGAGACCTCTAATCATTCTATATGAGAAGAATGAAAGCATTCCTATTCTGTAGTGCAGAGAGTTCAAAATACATAGAATGCTGCGGCACAAGGGATAGTAATCATCTGCTCTCCATATCCTTGGAGGATAAGAGAACTAATGGACTTAAACTGCCATAAAGGAAATGTAAAACAAGTAATAGGACAAATTCTCTAATGGTGAGGATACCACTAGAATAGCATTAGAACTCGACCAGATTGTGCAGGTAGGCTATGGAGCCCCTCACTGAAGGCTTTTTAAAAACATGACTAACATGTATCAAGAGTATAGGTAATCCTTCCTGAGAGGAGTATGGGTTAAATGAGATAATCTTTTGAAAAGCCAGTCATTTCTATTTTCTGTGATTCTATGCAACAAGATAACATGCATCCTACTCCGTAATCAGTAAATTTTGTTCTCCACTGTTCTAAAGGATAACAAATTATTTCTCTGAGAAGAGAACCCTAATTCGTCACTGATCTTCTGAGTTCTTTCTCTGAGTTTTTGTTTGCTTAACACACACTATCAAAACAAAAATGGCACCAACATTAGTAAGACTTGCATATGCGGATCAGGAAATAAGAGCTCCATAACTGGATCTTACAGCTTCACTGTAGCACACTGATATATTTTCATCCCTAGAGATACTCTAAAAGAATAAACTAAATTATGCCAGAAAGGAAAAAGCACACTCTTCTCCATTGCTGGGTCAGGTATATCAGGACAGAATATGCCACTAGGATATGCTCAGTTGAGATACATATTTAGGTAAAATATTTCTCAAACTCCACATTAGCTGGATGATTAGACAGTGAAATCATCCCCAACCTTTGCTGACTGAAGGGGAACAATGCTGAGCAACTTCCATCCAATTTTAACTCTTTCTCTGCCTTAAATCTTAACTCTTTGCCCACGAACAATGTGAGAATCCTGCACGCAGTTTGTTACCCACAAGCTATAGGCAGGGGACCACTAAGTTGCTGCTTAGACATAACAGTAAATAACAAAGAAGTATTTGATTTGTAAAACAACTGCTACCTTATAGGAAAGTGTAAAGAACATTCTCCTGGGCAAAAAAAAAATCTGTCATCTAAGTTAAATTTGCTGAATTTATCTTTTCTTAATTTGCATAGCTAAGGATATTTGCAGTGCTCAAAGTGCGTATAACTGGTGGATTTAATTAATTTCTCAACTCTGCTACTTGAGGCAAAAGAAGATGAAGAAAACCAGAAACGTGGGTGGGAGTGAGAACACAGCACGGCTCCTTGCCCTCCCACAACTCAAGCACTGGAAATTGATATGAAAGCAGGGTCTTGGTATCTCAAGAGTTCATCTGCTTATTGCCTTCTTAAAGGTTATAATCCTCTGCTTGTGAAGCCACAATGGGTTGCTCTAGAGAAGATTACAATGTCACAAATCCTATCAGAGGATTATAAGTCTGTCAGGTTGTGAGTAATTATGAAGGGAAAGCAAACCTTCAGAGGACACAAAAATAACCTTCATAAAAGGAGATATGGTGTCACATAATAAATGTCTACATGGAAAACCAACCTCAGACTGTAGCACTTTTGCAAAGCAAGAGCCCAGAAAATATTACAAGAACGTGAGCGCGATGGTACAGCACAGAGCCCAAGAGAAATGAAAAGCAGAAGAGAGAGGCTTCCAGCCAGTTTAGTCACAAGGCCAGTGATATCCCACTCCCACCCTCCTCGGATGGCAGTAAAACAGCCAACTGATTTCACAGAGCTCTGCTCCTACACACTTGGAGTCTAACCAGAAACAAGGAGCCCAAACCTGAAACATGATGAAGGCCCCATTTCCAAAGCCACTGCGACCACAGAGAATTCAGCACCTCACAGCATCAGAGACTTCATCTAGAAGACAGTGGGAAGTCATCAGCTTCAGTCACCAGCTCTTGAATTTAACTGATACACAAAGATGCAGTTGTCTCTTTCCCCATTTGTAACCTGTCACACAAAGTTCAGAAGAGCTCACAGGCATAAGATTCTTATATATATAAATAAATCCCATAGATTTAAACATAAAGTGGCAGCAGCACATTCAGTAAGAAAAAGGCCCTTTTACAGGAACATTGTGTGCACTTCCCTGGCTGGACTCAGATAGCAGTGGAGCCCCACATTTCTTTGGCCACATTACTACTAATTTTCCTTCTTTTATGTTTCAACCTCACCTAAAATCATTATTCAAAGAAATATAATCTCTGACTTTCACATAGGTAAGTGCCTCAAGGATGTAGACAGAAAATTCAAGGGGTGGAGGGAGGAGGATTTGTATTGTAAAATTAGTGCTGTCCTCATCTGCACTTCAGATAAAAGTAATGAGAATGAAGAGTCCATCTGTTCTTGAGTGTGTAGATAGCATTGCCTTCATCTGACAGCAGCACAGAATTCCACTGCACTGGAAGGAAACTTGGGAATTTAGCCATTTAAAAATAGGCATGGGGCATTGTTCGAGCAACAGCAGCACTCTGATTATACAGCTCACTGATATGTCTCTGCAGTTTACCTCTCCTGCCAGGAGAAAGTCAGTTCCTTCTAAGATCTGCACCGAGGGCTCAGGACCATGGATTTTGTGACCTGGCTCCTCGACCTTCTTTCCCATGTCCAGATGAGCGGCATTGTCTCTGAATCTCAGCTCATGAATCTCCCTACCGTAATGCTTTCTCATAAAGACTGCATCCACAATAACCTTGTTCATCAGTGCCTCAAATTAGATCAACAAGGTGCTAAGAGTTATTATGCCATCCTACCTCTTGCCAATTTTCAATTTGAACCAACAGGACCTTTTGGTGTCAGTCGGCACTACCAACCCTGCTGATTCGTAAATGCTTGCAGCAGGGGATACACTTCACTTGCGTATGCTCCATGCTGTCAGCACAGCTCACACCACCGTTGTGTCATAAGGAGTTTAATACCTTTTTGAATCTGACAGTGCAACTGAAGATGTTCCTGAGTCCAGAATTTTTCTATTTTGGGGAAAAAAGCTTCTCCTCAGAAATCCACTGAGGATATCCATATGTGAAAGACCGTGCAACCTCTACCATGGAAGACAGCAACAGACCAAGAGGTTAATCATGTAGGAAGTGAATAGAAAACATACAGCACTAGATGTCAGTCTGCCGAGAAACACTTGCATTCAGCGGCTCCATGGAGAATCAAGATAATAGCATGTAGCATGGGACTAACTCCTACAATTGTTTGATAGGACAGGGGAAGACACAAGACAGTATGTTTGATGACAGGCATTTACACTGTAGACTGTCACTTCCATTAAACAGAAACATTTTTTTGCTGGATGAAATGCCATCCCACTCATCTCGGATCCTTTTTGTGATGGTGATTAGACGGGTAGGTTGTCTGTGTTACAAGAATGTTTTTGTGATACATTGCAGAGACAGAACAGATAACTGGCTAGCATAAACTGCCATGAAAAATATGTATTGTCTCAGAGCTATCGCATTTAGGGAAAATACGACTACTCACATGACTTGTGCATCACTGATGAGAAACCAAAAAAGTCTGCATATCATAAGGAACAGAGACTTATAGGGATGACTTATGATACCATTATATATAGAATAACACAACTCCATGTGTTACTGAGGGTAGAACCTCGTCTCAAAAGCTGCATTGCAAGGCTACAAGTGTTGAGAAATGGCAGCAGTAATGATCAAAGCTTGGAAAGACTGTCAGATGAAGAAAGATTGAAATTATTTACTTCAGAAAAGAGACAAATATTTGAAAAGTGAAAAAAAAGCATATAAAATAATGAATGGTACAGAAGCTGGATTGCGAGCATCTGTTCTTGCTAAAATACAAAATCAGTTAAATTGCAAGGCAGAGAAATTAAGATTTGATAATAGGAATACTTTTCAATTTAGGACTTGTACTAGACTGTGGAAAATGTTGCTGCAGAGTGCTATTAATTTAACAAGAGCTGAAATACGATTTTATGTCTATGTGGAGAACAAGACCGTGCAGATTTATAACAGTTAATGCAAACCAAATGGTTTAAGAAGATTGCTGTTTCGGGGCATAACCCCTAGTGTAAGGGATAAACACACACCTTTCAGAGACATTTTTACATATAAATACCATGGGGGCTCTTGCACCCTCCTGTCACACATCTAGTACTAGACCGAGAGTGGCTACTAAACTGGATGGACCGCACATATTACATATAGGTCTATATGTGCACCAATAGTGCATTATCGAATGGGTGTGCAGCCTGATTTTGATGTACCAGCTGTTGCAGAACATACCCTTGTATGTTCCTGCATGCAACAATGCTCTGGATGTGAATAAGAATATCCTTTAAAAACACAACATTTAATGCAAATCTGAAGAAAGGTGTAAAGAATCTAAATAAAAAGACAATTACAATGGTAATACAATACCTACAAAGAGAGAAAAAACTCAAGTTATACAGGTGTAGGAAAATGCACACACACAAAACCTCAGGAAGGGTCAGTTCAACTGCATTGGGACAATCTACAATGAGGCAAGAGCAAGTTATAGGCCAAGGATTTGAGTTTCACCCCAACAGAGGCTCAGTCCCAAGAAGGCTCAGTCCCAAGAATGGAGAACAGTTGTCTTATCCAGGAAGGAATTGGTCTGAAAGGAATTAGTTTACAGGCATAGTCAAGTTGTTAAAATCCCACAGCTTTCATCATATCTGGGATTTTTCAGAAATAGCACCTGCAGTTTCTGTTGGTGAGGCTTGTAGGAATGTGAGTATGGATCTGCAACGCTGGATGAGCTAGTCTTATAATTAAGTATAATACACTCAAGAACAAAGAGGCAAATATGCGTGTTGGTGGCTGTGCAGTTATGGATGGAAGGGGAGCAATTTTATAATGGTATTCTCTAATCACTCAGATCTATCCTGTTTTCGTAGCTATTATTCTCAATGTTAGTTAGTTCAGGGCATATCTTTTTCTCTTGAGTATCTGAAAATGCTCAGCTATTATTATATTTTGCTCTGAATCTTCCCTTTTCTCCCCTTTGACTTCCCAGTCTTCTTTTGTCTGTCTTGTTCTTATTTCTTTTGTACGTGTGTCTGCAGGTGGCTTTTATAGCAAAATCTCATTCTGCTTTCCTGCCCTTCCCCCATCCTCTCCTGTTTCGTTACTGCATTGCCTGTCTCATTTGTTCTTTTCCTTATGCCTGTAACTGCTCATTTACTAATAGATTCCATTCTGTGCCTATGGAGTCTTTTCATTTTCCCTGTCTTCAAGCACTGAATCATTGACTTCATTGCTACAGAAAGGAATGCATCCCCAGGCCATTCTACAGAACAGCTTTCACTCTCCCACGGCTGAAGAGGAAGAGGAGCTTAAGGGCTGAGCTTAAGTGATATTCATGGCAGGTTGTTGGCTCTCAAACAGTGAACAAACTTATTATTGCTAGCAGCCTATTAGCATCCCTTCCTCTGACCCTATTTCCCATAACACTAGCAGCTTCTTGACAAGAATAATCAAACTAGGTGAGTAGCACAATATATTCTATTAACAATGCAGAAAATAAAACAAACAATCAAACAAAAAGTTTTGGGGCTTTTGGCTTCTCTTACCACATTCATACATGTGACCATGGTGTGTCAGGTGTTTCCACATTGGGTTCTTATTTGTATTTAACAATCACTGAGATGCCCATGCCTTGATTTCCAAATGAAGTGCATAAATTAGATATGACACCATCTTAATTGGATAGAGTGCAGCATAACTGCAGCAACCAATTTCATTATTATTGTCACCGTGATGCACACTAAAGCAACTCCAAAATTCACAATCAGGGAGCGGTGGAAACACTCAAAAAAAAAAAAAAAGCATTTTCACTTGAAAAATGCAGTAAGCTGTTAGCTGTGACATCTGGATACAAGTTTCAATTGCACAGGCTGATATATATTATATAGGTCAAGATAATAAACAGATAACGTAATGATCAAAGTCTTCACCAGCTACTGGGATTGTGACCAGAAGCCGATGCCTTAGCCATTTCCAAAGGCTTGTGGCTGGTGGCTGGGATGTAAAACTCACTTCCTCTAGCTCTAAACTGGGTTTGATGCAGCTTCCTTCCAGTTCTTATTTTCTACTCCATTTGCCTCCCACAAGCTTTTCTATACCTAGACCTCTTAAGGGGATAACAGTCAAAAGCACTCTTCAGCATCTGAAGACCTTTTTCGTTTTTATTTTTTCCTGTATGTCTCATTTTCTGCCCAGTAGATATCTAGCTTTTGTGTGGTGAGCTCCAGCATGCTTTTTCAAACTCTTCCTTTTGGGCTGGTAGTAGGAAGACAGAGAGGGAACCACTAACACTACGTCCAGAATGGCTCCTCAAAGTCTTGCAAGGTTAGGAAACAGCCCGGCATTGTATTTCCTTGCTTCAGCAGAAAATAAGATAGGTTGTGAATATTGCAGGTTTTTCACAATATCATCATTGCTAATCAGGTCTGACTATTCATGCTAGAAGCTGCGGCACAAACAGTTTTTAGACTCTTTGTGATGCTCATATTCTCTGTCTTTTAAAAATAAATACATAAATTGGCAATGGCACAGTGCAGCTGGTTATATGGAATACCGTGCTGGACAATGTACCAGTGTCAGGTTGCCAGAAGTAATGTATCAGCAAAGCCACAGCTTTCAGGTTAAAGTTGTCTCCATTCAGGGAAGTCACCTATTTGGAAATACCAATCACCGAGAAAGGATTTAACTTGGCACTAGAGGTCAGTGATAAAGCTGGTAGGGATTTTTCTGGTTAAACTTTCTTCCAGTTGAAATCAATCCCTTGTATCCCACAATACTTTGAATAATCCAATCGATTATTATTTGCTCCCAAAAAATTAACACTTACTTTTTTTTCCAATTTCAGGAAAAAAAGTGAAAATCTCAAATTTTACATTGAGATCTTGTGAAGGAGTTGTAGACAAATTTCTGTATTTCCTGAGAAAATCCCTATTCACTATTACAGAGACTGAAGCGATATTTACAACTATAAGACAACACCGACGTCAATACCTTTTTTAGTTATAAATGTAGATTGCCCCAGAGCAGGCAAGGCAAGTCCTGTGTAAAACCTCCTAGTTGCTCATGGCTGGGTCTGGACTTCCCCCAGCGGTTAGTCTTACACTCCCCATCACCGTGCCTGCTGCAGAATTTGCATTACACCATTGTTACTTCAATTATGAACTTTTCCTAAATAGTACCCAAATATAGGTGAATTTACCCATCATCATTACATTAACTATGCATGGAGAAAACAACGTTAAGTGTCCCATTTGCTCACTTATTTCTAGAAACCCAAAGATAAGGAATCAGATCACACACAGTTTAGCGAGCTTGCAAATAAATGCAACATTCATCAGTTATGGCCAGTTAGTCTAAAACTTAGGCAGATGTATATATCAAGATGAGATTTTCCTTTTAGGCCCTAGGAGTGCATTCCAATGGGACTCTCTTTATAAATAGGAATCCTTCTTCAATATAGTTCAATGCACTTTGCCAGAGTTTGGCCTTTTGCTTAATTTACTTTGTGCAAATGGCCAATTGAATGAGTAATTTGAACTGTGTCTTCTATGTGATGATTTAGTCTTGTGTAAGCATCTGGGTATGAGTGCAGGGCACTGTGCAGTCAGTGCAGCAGTGAAAGAATGACTGTCCTTACTTTGCTTGAAATTCATAATTCAGGAGAGTTCTGGGCTTTTAATGAGACAAAAGAGAAGTCAAAGATGATCTGGAAATGGAAAACATATTTCTTTACATCTTCATAAACACTCAAAGAACTAAACCCCAGCAACATTAGTAACCCAGCAACCTAGTAACAACATAGTCTGGCACTGAACACCGGGACGAAAAACAAGTACACCTAATTCATTTTCCCCAGTACATTTCTGGGGTAACTTTCTTCACTACATTTAAAGAGGTAACCGAGCAAAAATGATAGGTCTAAGTAAGAGAAAGAGCTAGAAAAACAGTCCTGGTTAACTACACCTTATTTACATTGGTTTTGTAAGTCTCCACAGCTGCAAGGCACTTTGGCAGCAAGCGCAGAAATACTGATGCTTACAATACTTTCATCACAGTGAAACCATGATGTTTTGACAGAATGAATAATAAGAATTGCCATGAGGCAACTTTGTGGTAGTAGAATCTATGAAGTGCTGATGTAGATCTAATCAGAAAAAAATTAGGGAATGTAGTGGTAAAACGTTGACACCTTCCTTATATTAAAGGTCCCACGCATGCTGGTATCTTTAGAGCTGCCCTGTTAGAATCATAGAATATCTCAAGTTGGAAGGGACCCATATGGATCATCAAATCTAACTCCCTGCTCCTTGCAGGACTAGCTAAAACTGTTACTGAAATATGGCTGAGGTAGTATTCCTCCTCAAAAGTGTACTTGTAGATGCAACCATAGAAGAGAGACATTTAGAAAGACAGAATCATAGAATATCAGAGTGGAAGGGACCTCAAGGATCATCTAGTCCAAGCTTTCTTGGCAAAAGCACGGTCTAGACAAGATGGCCCAGTAACCTGTCCAGCCGAATCTTAAAAGTGTCCAATGTTGGGGAATCCACCACTTCCCTGGGGAGATTATTGCAATTGCTGATTATAGAATCGTAGAATACGGATGGTTTGGAAAGAGTTTGGAAAGAGCGGTCAGCTGTTTTATGGTTCAAGTCATTAGAGTAAGAGGCTTTCCTCAGCTGTACTCTAGAGGTAGAATGGGAACAGAATAGGATTTCACAAATTCTTGCTGTAAGAGTCACTCCACTTAGTTACATCAGCTGAACAGAAACTTATTGAGAGCTTTTATTTATTAGAAAATAGCAATTCATTAAAATAACTACTGTTTCTGTGAAAGGGTTGACTTAACAAACTTACCCTTTCAAGGTAAACCTATGAAAAAAGATTCAAAAAGTTCCAGTAATTTTGGGGGGTATTCTGGAACAGAAAAGTTTCTGGTTTTCAATCCAAAATAACATTTCTCTTTTAAAAAGTGAGCCAACTTATTGTGTGTATATATATATAATTTTGAAATCTTAACAAAATGTTTCTCCTGATCTGACATAATATTTGCAAAAAAAAGTCCAACTTCAGATTTCATTTGTTCGATAAAAGAAAAAAACCACTTATGGAAAAATTCTTTTCTTATGGGAAAATCATTTCTCATTCAGCTCTACCTACTATCCACAACCTGCTTGCTCCCTACTAACAACCAGTAGCAGCAAGAAGAATCATGCTGTTATTAGATGGTAGCACGTCTACCGTTTTTCTTGGGCTGCCTCGCGGTGCCCTTACAACTTGCTTAAAATGTGTATGTGGCAGGAGGATGTGACGGCACTGAGGCAGGGGCATTCTCGGTCTGAACAGCAGAGACTGCACTAGGCAGCACCAATGGTGAAGAAGAAAGTTAAAAAGCACCTTAGCTTTCCTTTCCTCTCCCAGCAGTAAAGCTATTAACTGGCTTCAGAGCTCCTGCTCATGCACTCAGCTTCATTAATGAGCTGTGGAAAGCCAAGTGGCTCAATTCCCTTAAAATCCTGGCAAACTGCAGGGATATTTGGCTCCTGCCAGATCCTGTGGGCACTTGGGGGGTGGCCCACTCACTCCATCATAATAAGCTTTCTTTCCCCTAACTGCCCAGCTTTATTTCTACACGATCATAAGCCTGTGCTTGATGCTGTGGGAGTTACTGTATTGTCACCAATTCAGCACCATGGTTTCATTGCAGGAGAAAAAAGCACTCATCTGTGATTTCAGAAGCTATGATAAGGTTCTAGGATTGACAATCAGCTCCAAATATCTCAAAATACACAGCCTGGAGAAAGACTCACCAAAAAAGATATGCTGACAGTGTTGAAATCTGTTGAAATTTAGGTTTGCAAATTGAGTGCAGCACACAATTCTGACCAAACTTTTTAGAGGCTGGAATCATGTTTAAAAACAACTAATAAATTATGGTGTATCTTAGAAAGAAAAGCATCCAGGCTGTATTCTCTACTATAAAGGAACAAATCAACTACAGAATGCATAGAGGGTGAGTGCTGGTATAAAACCGTACACAAGCGGTAATTAGCTCCTGCTTTTAGGTATGTCTGCTACAGAAAATGTTATTTTGATATGATGTTGTGATACCTACTGTCAAGGAAAAGGAGAAAACATAAGGATAAAGTGTGAACTTTGAAGAAATTACCTAATGATAGTCATGAGCCAAAATTGCACATTCTGCACTGTGGGGCACATCTACAGAACACAACATAATGCTGTGCAAATAACCAAGCTGGTTCTGGTATTAAAAGCAGCGTAACTGCATATATGCAGCAGCCTGCCTGACCCAATTTAAATTAGCCTGGCTACTTAACCGCACAGACAGAGTGATACTACTGGCCCTGGATTCAAGCAACCTTGGAATAAACTTCAAGCTTTATTTTGTATCCTAATGCTGCAGCAAATTCAGTCTTTGTGTTGGTGTTCAATTGTTTTGAAAACCTATTTTTTTGTTCAAAGATCTTTTTTATACAAAAGTTAGCATGTATTGCTACAATCATTCGTCAGCCTTTAATCATGCCATTAACTGTTTGAAGTACAGGTTTGCTGTACTCAAACTCCCACTTTGTACTAAGTAGTGTTTTGTTGCATTAAATCTCATGACATGTCCTGTCTAATCTGTACTAGCTAATGATGTTAAAACCTTAAGACTGATTTAATTTTTCCTTAATGCTTGTCGATTTTCTTTAATACAGATCCACCACAGATGAATAACGTCATGCCAACATCTCCCCTCCTTCCTCAGATGGCACATCAACATTCATATCCCAGCCTGGGACAGATCACAAACCCGTATGAGCAACAGCCCCCAGGCAAAGAGCTGAACAAGTACGCCTCTCTAAAGGCAGTCGGTAAGTACGTAACAACATGCATGACTTCTTTAGATCAGTATGTTGCATTTGCTGTTGTCAGCTGACATTCTGATTCAAAGTTAAAAACAAAGTCTGGCTCATCTGGGCTTCTTCATTATAGAATTTCTTATAGAATATCATGTTAGTTGGAAATACATTAAAAGTTAACAGGGGGACTACAATTAGCGATAAGAAGATTATATGTAAGAATTGGCGATCATATGCATTTGCGTCTATATACGCATACAAAACCACACCATACCACGCCACACATTTTTCAGCAAGTTTCACCTATGTTGTATGCATAGTGTTCAGCCCTAGTTCTTTATGCCCTGAATATGCCTACCTATGCATTTTGGTATGTATTATCCATACCTATCTGCACAAATGAGAGAGAAAAACATCAGATATTTGCAAATTTAAAGCATATAATTTAGACATCTGCTAAATACTTCCAAAAAAGAGAAGATGCTTTCATGTTTTCTGCAGGATGTGCATTAGTAGGTCACTAGAGGAATATTCTGAGGCCTTATGATTTCAAACAATTAGTGCATCATAAAGCTCCTAATAAAGACCCCGGTGGTGGCTATTTTCTGTGACTGATTAATGTCATACACTATTATTTTTAGCAAATGGGGGAACATCCTCAAAGAAACAGTTGTGTGGAGGGAAAAGGACAATAGTGGGTAAAGATTTTAACATAATTGTCACACTGGATGCATAATTGATAATACTTTTCAGGGGCTATAAATACCTGCTGCACACCATGTGAAGACAGAAAGCTTTTATCACCTTACATTTCAGGTCCCTTCTAGACAACAATAAATTAAGAACTGGGGGGGTTCTATTCATAAACAGCTTCTCACTAACCCTTGCTCAGCTTACACATACGGATGTTAGCATCATTTCCCCATGAATTTAGAGCAGTATCACACTGCCTATTTCCAGACAGAATTATTTGGCTCAGAAAAACAGCAGAACAGCTGAGAACATTCTGACTTAAGAATCTAGTATTCATCACGCCAGAAAAATTTTTCATCACAAACTGACATTCCTTTATCCGAACTTCAGGATAGCAGACCTCTGACAAAATGTACATTGAAGTCCCATCTCAAATAGTTTAGCTTTGCTTTAGCTTGCTGGTTTTGTTTCTCACAAGTGGCATTTTTTTTAATCTGTTTATAAAAGACAAGGGTTAATAGCTTTCTGCTGAATTTTGAATACAGACAGAGTAGCTTTACAATCCCTTCTTCAAAAGGTGATACTGTGTAACGATGTGGTGATTATCACAGATTTATGCACTGATATCAGGCTTCTTTTTCAGATGTCAGTTTAGGTCAAGCCAATCATCAAAGCTAAAAGGTACTTAAGCATAACAAAATGAGAGATGAAACACTCAAAAGAAACTTCTCTCATCTGCCTAAAAGCCACTGAATGTGCTTTTTAAAAAAAAAATATTAAATTAGAACTTAGATATTTCTTGAGTGTCTGTGTACAAGTTTTTAAAGCAGCTAGATTATAACCATACAGTTAAATCAACCTTGAAAGATTGTGCACTTCAGCTCCGGAAGTTGTATAATGCCTCTCAGAATCTTAAACTAAATTAAACATAACTTTCAGGGATATTTTCTTCCAGGAGGATTGTACCATCTTCCCGTGCTTTTCCCCTATCCTTCCTATCCCCTCTCCCTCCCCCCCCCCCCCCCCCCCGCCCCCCCCCCGTAGATCTATTGGTCTTAAACCACATTAGCCAAGTTTTAGATTCAAGTGAATTTTCACAAGAAAAGTACAAAACTGCTGCATTCTTATCCAAACTTTTCAGCAGAAAACAGTAGAGATTTTGAAACTGTTACACATTCATACCTTCTATCTGGACATATGGAGCAACAGTTAAATACGCTCAGTTTTTAACCACTTTCAGACTCTCAAGGCCATGGATTCCTCGCAAGAGGCACCTCTTGAGTACATCCCAAGATCACAAAGCAGTTTTTCCATGATGCCAGCCAGGCCTGGATTTGTGACCATGCTGACATCAAGCTGGCTGGACCGCACATTGCAGAGTTCATACTGGCTTTATGAGAGCTCTGAGAGGAAATAGCAACCGGCCTACATCAGGCCCACCAATATAAATTTAACCTGACAACATCTTTTGAACAAATAGACATAGACTGAGTTCACCCTGACCTGATATTCATGTCACAGGACGATGGCATTTTTCATATGCTGACATTCAGAGTCGCATTTACTGATCCCCACAGCAGGTTAATGAGTGCGTGTAGTCCATTTCGCTTTGCATTCATTGATAGTGGCTTGAGGGTGAATTCATTTGCCACAACAGAAATTTAATAAGGGATGTGTTCCATACTTCTCCATGCATTTGAGGCAAACCATATTCAGTTAAGTGCCTCTTACTCTGCACGATCCCATTGTTTGGGTGTAGTCCACTGGGCTTAATTCTCTTCTTTAATGGGGGGTGGGCGTGGAGGAAGAAGCATTCCTACTGCTTTGTAGCAACTGTAGCTATAGTACATTAATATCGCTCATCATAATGTAGCCATAAGTGGTAAAAAGTTTAGATAACTGACAAAGTGATGCTTTACCAGAGGCAGTATTAAATTAATTTCCACACAGCTGCTTTCTTCTGAACTACAGATGTCCTAAAAATTTGGCTGTCTAATTTTAGAAGTGAGCTACTCATCCCTCGGTGACTGGCTGCTGTGAAAATTCAGTTTGTGGAAAAGTAGTGAGTCACAGTAATCTCTGATCTGGATCATGTTCAGGACTTGCATTGAGTACCTAAGAGTTAAGCACTTGTGAAAACAAGAGACAACAGTGTCATTGCTATTAATTTGCAGTGTGTTACTGAATGAGAATGACCAATACCTTGGTAGTGAGGCCAAGCTGATCCCTAGGAAGCTATTTTAAAGCTACACCCTAGACTCCAAATCATATAGCTTAGCAGAGTACAATTTTAAGTTGGACTGTTCATGCATGTATGCAAGGCAACGTGTGCATTGCAGAGTGTCTGATTCAGCATACCAGGAGAGAAGACAGTTGAAAAGGCCGATGTCGATATATTTTATTTAAAAAGCAAAATATTTTTATGTGCACCAGTTCAAACTGCACAGCCAAACCCTTACACAATCAATGGAAGAGGATATTTTCTTCATTTCTTGTTAGGAATTTCTTTATTTGCAGCAGCCTCCAGAATTCCTTAAGTAGTGACCAGCAGCTACTGATCAAACTCACCTTTTCCTCTTACTGTCTGCTAGCATTTACATCTCTGAATAACGTGAGGACATTCTGTGCCCATTTTATATTCTCAGATGAGTGGTTGGAGTACAATGAGGTAATAGTGAGTTGAGATTTACATACTGTTTTCCTCACTTCACCAGAATTTTACTCTCCTTCTACCTTAACACATACACCACCAGGGAATAATCAGCAGAAGGTAGAGGACCCCTTGGAAGATGAGACAGAGCAACACGCACTTCCTGAAAGAACAGATAAGCAATCCATCTCCTAGCATCTCTAGCCTATCTGACCAATAGGTGTACTCTGTTCATCCATTATTCGTCCATTTTTGAGCCGGAAAATCTTTTTTCAACAGTGCTAAATTTGTCACACCAAGCAATGTCAGAGACTGTATCTGAGGGAAAAGAGTTAACAAGCTCTAAGAACAGTCCCAACAAAAGTGGTCACTGAATGTTGCGTGGCAATAAAACACCCAGTGTTTAGCTATTTCAATTTTTTGGTCACCTGAGACCACACGATCCTGGTTTCCTTCGGTGCTTTTGCAGTATTTGATTATTTATGTGAAAAGTGCAGAAAGAGGTTTTTCTGCATAAATTATTCTTATTTCCAGTTCATCAACCATGTTTTTACTCCATGCTTAAATGGTTATTGCTCATTTAAGCAATCCTGACACGCCTAAAGCTACAAGTGGATCGAGATCTTGTATCTGAACACCTTCATGAAATTCAAGTCCCAGGACATACAAAGGTAGTTCATCACAAATTTTTATTCACATCATTTGGACTCTCATTCACAAAGCATGAACTATCCAACTTCAAATTCCACTCTGCTAAGCTGTAAGAGTTGGATTCCATCCTGTTGCTTAATAAGAGTTCCCTAGAGCTCAAATTGGCCTCACTATCCTGAGGTATTAGTTATATTTATTCAGTCACTCAGATTGTTCTGCGAGCCTGGCTCAATAACAGTCAATTTTCTCCCCTGAGTTTCAAGGAGTGCAAAGTGACTAACTTCCTTTAGAACTTCTTGCAAAAATTAAAAAATACCCCAAACCCAACTTTCTAAAGCCTTGCAGGACTGGGAGAAAGATCATTCAGCTGCTGGAGAGGTGCACAGACATACATGTAAAAACTGAGAATACAAGTATTTCTACAGTTCAATATGATTTTATATTTCTTTCATAAACTTCTTTCTTCCCCTGTATCACACATACATACACACACAAAGGTTTGAGGAACTGACGGGGCATGACTTAAGATGAGGTAACTCAGCCAGTTTAAATTTTTGCCAAAAAAAACCCCCAAAACAATGGACAGAATTCCTCCCTGAGACTCAGACCCAGAAAGCCTTCAGTGATGCTAGGAGTTGTAGTCTCCTATGGGATGAAATCAGATCTAATTGATTGGATATAGTGAAGCTAGAAGGAAGATATAATTGGCAGCAGACTCACCATTACATTTCTGAGTCTACAGCTCCCAGCATTTCTTGAAGCTTCACAGTTCTTTGATCCCAAAGGAAACGTTAGACAGTGCTCCAGCTCTGCTTGCAGCCGCAAAACTCCAAAGTGAGATTCTGCAAATGTGACACTCAAAGAATAAATATCTCCTGTTTAGGTCACTGTTACTACGTAGAAAATACTGTGGCTGCAAGTGCGCTAATGCATAAGGCAACATCTCCCTCAAAAAGGCGAATCATGTGAGAAAACTGTCTGGTTTGTTTGTCCTTTACATCTACACACAGAGAAGGATCCAAAGGGGAAGATCACCATAAGGTTAACTCTAGGGTGTCATCTTTGAACCATCCTTGTGTCTGATGTGAAACTTGGTGGTACTTTCTCTTAAGCTTCAGATCTTCAATTTCCATAGAAATGATTGTAACTCTATGCTGATACAAGATCTGCCCTATGAGAATAGAAGTGACTTCACAACTGCCCCCACAGAATCTGATACCTGTCTCACCAGAAAATGAGATTCTGTACCATTCCCTATAGTTCACTGTGCTCTGCCTCAGGGGCCTCTGTACAAAGACAGGGAGGGCTGGAAAGAAATACTGTAATTGGAAAAATGGAAACATCCAGCAGGGGAAAAAAGCCTGCCCATGCATTCACAGGGGTTGATACAGTCAACTTTTAGAAAAAGTAGAACTACAGAATTATTGGACACAGTATGTTTGCGTTACTTTACGTTCCTATACCAACCACACTGACAGGTAAATATTCATGTTTCCTTGGAAGGCTTAAAAAGGAATTGTGCTTTCTCTCCAAAGAGTAAAGAAATATTCAGCTACTACTTCCATAAGCATTTGCACAAAAATGGATTAAAAAAATCTGGGATATGGAAGTAGCTCCCTGGATTTAACACCACAAAAACAGAGAGGGAAGCACAGATTAATGCATCATTTGTCATATCCAGAGGGTGATTCAGTTAATGATTTCATATATCTAGAGGTATGTTCAGTGTCATGGATAATGCTAGACTAGGCAATCTGCCCCGATTCAACACTGGAACTACAGATCTGTCTCAAGGAGGTATGACATAAAAGCTTGGTATCTTTTATTATTATTATTTACTTCGCCCAGTGTGGCTGGAGAATTTGAAGCTTTTGAGTGTTCATTTGTTAAGGAAGTGTTTCATACTTTAATCCTTGCTTCTCCTTCAGGCACAGGAGAAAAGCCAAGAAGGACTCAGTAGCGAGCCTCACTTTCCCAACCCCGCTGCTAGCACTGTTCCCTCAGCCTTCCCATTTCCCAAGTAGATGAAGTGCCAGTGTCACTTTTTCCACCTATGTCTTCTGCTGAGAACCCCCTCAAACTTCAGATCCTTCCCAGCGTGTGCAGACTTTCAAGACCTGTTCTTGCTTCCACTAAATCATTTAATTGTTTTCTCTGTTATTTGCCGAATTGGCTTCTGATACTCGCAGGCACTCTGTCATAGGTAAATAAAAAATGCTTGGAGATTCTTGATCAAAATATTTTCCTGTTTTATCATCCAGCACACTCATTTCTTCTTCCCGTGAGGTAGCCATATTTTAATTATAAATATTTTAATTATAAATATTTTGTTTGTGCAAAGCCTCAGTATCTCGAGCAAGATCAGCTGCATCGCTGACATTCTTTTACAGCCTTTTAAAGAAACAACATTTTACTACAAAATCTACAGGGTGATATTCTTCCTGAGGCTGAGGAATTCTGCTGTAAGTAATCAGACATCCAAACAGCCATGGCCCATGCCATCCTTTAGCAAATAAACGGAGCTGTGAAAAGGTAACTCTTCAGGGATATGTCGGTCTTAGCAGAAGCGACATCTAGGCTGCTGGGAGGAAATTGCAAATAGTCCTTCTTTTACAAGAAGCAGTTTTAACACCAAAATAAGATGGTCTTAAACATTTCCATCTACGTTGTCTCATTTTTAAGACTTTAACAACACGTTAAACTTGTAAAAGAAAGGAAATCTGACCTTCAGGTCTATTTAGTTTAGGATTATCTCAGGATTTTTAGTTTTCTGGGTTGGATTCACACCTAATGAATTTGTTTTGTCTGAATTTGGTTCACTACCTGGTTTTATGGTGGATGAAGAACGTTTATAAGGATCTATTAAATTCTTAACCTATTTTTCATGCCAAAATAGCAAATTTAAATCTGTGCATCCTTAATTCTTGTTCTTGAAATTGATATTCTTTTCACCCATATTCCCTACAGTGGATTCCCTACAATGGAGAAACAGCCATTTTTTCTTGTTACTAGCATGGATTTTAAAACAGTGAAAAGGAAACCATCACCAATAAAGTCATAAAAGTTCAGATTATAAACACCACTGCACAATTCATTTGTAGTTATACATCATAGAGAACTCAAACTCTTCCACTAAAAATTAGGTTGGTTCTCTGGAAACTGGTTGATTTTTAAAATCCTTACTCTGTGATAATGAATCAAAATGAAACAAAAAGTAATTTTCTCCTTTTCATAACACACA
Source organism: Phoenicopterus ruber ruber (assembly GCA_009819775.1). Classification (NCBI taxonomy): domain Eukaryota; kingdom Metazoa; phylum Chordata; class Aves; order Phoenicopteriformes; family Phoenicopteridae; genus Phoenicopterus; species Phoenicopterus ruber. The sequence continues at coordinate 8,222,461 of CM020229.1, read as the reverse complement.
ACAGGCAGATCTAAAATAACAGTAATGTGAGTCCAGTTGACCACTACAGAATGCCAGTCTTTCAGGCTTTTTTACTGTCTTTTGCTTGTCTTTCGTCTCTCAAGACTGCAGTCTTCAGAGGTAACAAGCTTACAATAACCAGCTTTATTTCCACCTATTGAGATCAGTGATGGCCACAGGAAGGAAACTTGTAAATCTAAATCAAGCACGGGTTATTCAAACCTATTTCTATGAAATGCTAATGAATTATGCATGAGAGTTTTTACACATTAAGCAATGTGAAGACATGAGTAGTGAAACTACTTTTAAGCTATACCACTAAATAAAAGTGAACCAATAAAAAACAAAGCTCAGCTCACGCAAAGACAAAGTCTAACAATGTTAAGCATTTTCACTTGCAACCCTTCTTAAACATCCTTCTCCATAACTGGGGGTTTTTGCACTATAAGCACGTATAAACATATAAACATATGTCTCATTCTGCAATGCAAACTTTTTTATTGATTATTTAAGAGTAAAGGTTGATCATAAAGACACAAAAGCAATTGTGAATGCTTGGAGATAAATAGCAACACTGTGGGATTGCAGCTAAAGTCTAGATTTAATCTGAAGTGTGACTTTTACAGTTCCAACCATGGAGCCTACACATCAATTGCACTGGTTGTTCTGAACATACTCTACTCATTTTTTCCTTCTGGATTATTAGCTGTGCAGGTAATATTTTTGCAATGAGAGTTTCATACAGGTGCTAAACATGTGATATCCTGCAAGTGGTTCTCAGAGGTGCCAAATGATCAAAATTTATAACTTTACTGGTGACTCCAATCTCGCCATAGATGTTTTTCAAAAAATTAACAGAGATTTTTAGAATCTGTCTTGAGTTCATCACCATTTTTAAACACCTGCAGTGCACAGAAAGTGTTCTAAACTGAGCATGTGGAAGTGATGTTCTAAATGATTTCAAAGTGTCAACTTTGGATGAATTCTGGGGAAAAAGTCTTGAAGAGAATTTTCTTGAACTAAATTAAAAGTTTCTCCAACTAGAGGTTTTTGGGAACCACTTTAACTTATTGAGTAGTCTTTCATGCTGATGATATTCAAATATAAATCAGGTTACAATGATTGATCCTGGATTTTTTCTTTTTAAAACTCAAAAGTTGAAAATGAAAAGTAGCTTTTTAGAGAAGGGTTTTGATTTAAACTTTCCCAAGAACTGACTAAAGAGAACAAGAATAATAGAATGAAGCCAGATAGTACAATTCTGAAATCCCACTACAATCAATATGCTTAATTCAGGAAAAAATTTAGGAATTTGGGGTTTGGGAAGCAAACTCGGTGAGAAACAGACTTCAACTCCTATACTTATACTTTTTTTCCCCATAGTTCTACTGATTCACATTGGAGTTATTTTTGTATGAAAGCATTATTTCTTCAAGTACATGAGAATCTGCCTCCATGCCAACAACAGAGCTTTAAACTATTTCATTCAAGTCTGTTGTATGTACAATGTTTGTGATGTGCATATGCATTCAGGTTTGGTTTGGTAATTTTAAGCAGTTAGGAGGATTACTTTGTTGCAAGTCATGTTTACTTAAGTAAACACTACTTTTTTTTGGTTCTAACCAAATTCAAAACCTCAAAAGCTTTAACAGTCTTCAGCTTTGTACATGGATATTGAGTGCACCCTCAGCAAGTTTGCTGACGACACCAAGCTGTGTGGTGCAATTGACACGCTGGAGGGAAGGGATGCCATCCAGAGGGACCTTGACAGGCTCGAGAGGTGGGCCCAGGCGAACCTCATGAGGTTCAACAAGGCCAAGTGCAAGGTCCTGCACATGGGTCAGGGCAATCCCAGGCACAAATACAGGCTGGGCAGAGAATAGATTGAGAGCAACCCTGAGGAGAAGGACTTGGGAGTGTTGGTTGATGAGAAGTTCAACATGACCCGGCAATGTGCACTTGCAGCCCAGAAAGCCAACTGTATCCTGGGCTGCATCAAAAGGAGCGGGAGCAGCAAGTTGAGGGAGGTGATTCTCACCTTCTACTCTGCTCTCGTGAGACCCCACCTGGAGTACTGCGTTCAGCTCTGGGGCCCCCAACACAAGAAGGACATGGACCTGTTGGCCTGTTGGCGCGGGTCCAGAGGAGGGCCACGAAGATGATCAGAGGGCTGGAGCACCTCTCCTATGAAGACAGGCTGAGAGAGTTGGGCTTGTGCAGCTGGGAGAAGAGAAGGCTCTGGGGCGACCTTCTAGCAGCCTTCCAGTACCTAAAGGGGGGCTACAGGAAAGCTGGAGAGGGACTTTTGACAAGGGCATGTAGTGATAGGACAAGGGGTAATGGCTTTAAACTGAAAGAGGGTAGATTTAGATTAGATAGAAGGAAGAAATGCTTCACTCTGAGGGTGGTGAGGCACTGGAAGAGGTTGCCCAGAGCAGTTGTGGATGCCCCATCCCTGGGACTGTTCAAGGCCAGGTTGGATGGGGCTTTGAGCAACCTGGTCTAGTGGCAGGTGTCCCTGCCCATGGCAGGGGGGTTGGAACTAGATGATCTTTAAGGTCCCTTCCAACCCAAACCATCCCATGATTCTATGTTATGTCAACAGCAGTAGTGTGATGTTCTTCAGAATTACCCATGAATACCAATGAAGACTAGTAAGACAACTAATAGGAATGAATCCCTTATTAACAATATAATATAAATAGCAGCAGTTATCTGTCTACTATTTTGGTTCTGCAAAGGATGTTCTAAAGACAGTAAATGTGTTTAAGAGAGAAATTACACAGATAAAAGCCACAGAGATCATTGCTTTCCTCCTACACATTCATACTATAATAACAAAGGGCTTGAGGCATGGAGGGAGGAAGAGCAATAACATGATTTGTAATGCACACAGTTAATTTTTCCAAAAGTCCTTCCCCTGACAGCTTATTTGAAGAAGGATAAGATGAAAAGAGAAGCTGAAAAAAAATTAATCTGATATGTAGTAGTTATGATACTACAGCATCAAAAACATCACCACAAAAATATCAGTCTATCCCATCCTTATGATGATATTAAGCATAATAGGTAATTTCTATAGTGGGAAAGCTTGCAAAGCTTTCTAGTCTATGGCAGATGCTCCTGTGAAAAGTTCACCTTCCCTTGCAAGGGACCTGCCACAGTGCGGGGGGAAGATCTGCAGCTCAGCACTGTTGATTCTCATTTTCACAAGTGATGGTACGATTGCAATTCTTGGAAAAAAAGGTAGAGATGGGAGCTGAACAGAAGTCTTGTGTGTGTGTGCACTATTAAATATTCATTGCAGTGAGCTGCATTACTGATTCTTCGTTGACTGTCTGTCAGTCACAAATGCTTTTGCTTTATGCGAAGGCTACTCAGAGGGTTCTCTTCAGGGCAGGCACTAGTTCTGCTTTGTCTTTGGGTTTGCCCAATCTATATGAAAACCTTATGAAACGGATTTTCTTCTGACAGTGCAAGTTTGGCAATTGCCAGGGAACACTATTTCTTTTCAGTTTGACACACATCTCTGGTTTGGAAACCCCTGACAATTAAGCACAAGACTTTAATAACACAAATGCCATGCAGTCTAATAGGAGGGAGACAGGAAGAGAAGGAAAGGAGAAGAAAAAAACAGAACTGAATGTGTGCAAGTACAGCTATGGAATTACTTCCTAATTCTTTTTCTCTTGCTTAATAACTCTCTCTTAAAAAGGATTCCTTCTGGCCAAAAGAATAGAAAAAGATAACTTTCTAACAGAAACAACTTATGCCACAGCTAATTTTGGGGAAAAAAAAAAATTACTTCAATATAGCAGTTAAGAAACATCAAATAAAAATAACTCCTTCAAAAAATAGTTATTACATCACTGGGACTTTTTTTCGTTTAACCAGTACAATTCAAAAAGCCTTTAGGCCTCACCCTGTATTCAGAAATAATGGTGTAAATCTAGTATGACGCCAGTTGAAAGACAGAAAAACGCAAGTTTATTTCAGCACTAAAAACACATCTTAATTATGTATTCAGACACCTGACCTGGGTCTTCTGTGTCCTCATGCAGCTTTCTATATCATCACAAATAGGAGTATTTGTAGCTGATTTGTAGCTGTTTCAGACATGTTTTTAAAAGTCATAACAAGCAGCATAATGAAAGAAACAAAAACATCTAATAAAAAGTATTAAAACTGAAAATGCAATTCAGCACACAGAAGAATGCCAACAGCGATGTGTGAAAAAATGAAATTAGGTTCATGCTAAGAGCAGTTATTACAAATAAATGTGGTCAGGAATATAACAGCTTTTTCAGTCAACGTTAAATAAGATAAATTGACACCTTAAGGAAAAACAAACATGCATTTTTAGATGCTAAATCACAATGCAGAACACTGTGAAATTTTTTCCAACGTGACCCCCATACTACTCAGTGTGCAGCCTGCCAGGACTGTCCACCTGGTTTGCGGTCCAATCCCAGCAGCAAGGCACGTTGCTGTGTGCAGACTGCCTGAATTTCTCTGACTGCAGTAGTAGGGCCTGTTATTGCACATGACTGCACACTTTTTCTGCAAATGTACAATGAAGCAGTGCTCCTGGAATAGTTAGGAAGCCCTGCCCTTAAACAAACTGAAGGTCCTCACCGACCAAAAAGGTTACAAACAATTTCATATTATTGTTGATGTATTAAAGCATTGCTGCAAGTTTTTGACACAACCAGATTTGTCCTCACTGATTTGCTTGAGAAGCATTAAAAACTACCCAGTGAAAAAGTAAGCAAGGTTACTGAAGGAAGAAGTGGAAGAAGCCTTTTAAGCAAATCTCCTAAGTGTTAACCTCTTTGGCTTCAGACAGCATTTTTAGAAAGCAACCCAAACCCTCATTTCCTATAATCAGTTTATGCTGCAGTCATGCTTTATTCAGAAGTTAAGCATGACAGCATGACTCCTTAGATAGTTTCTATTTCAAAAGGCAATTTTTCTTACCATATATAAGGTTTCCAGTTAAAACCCAAACTGATAAATATGCCTAAATGAGATAAAGCAAAATAAACATTTTACAGTAGAACTTACCATGTTTATTTGCCATTGCAGATGCCGTGAAAGGACATGAGCTTAGAGGCCGGGGGGGGGGGGAGAAAACACAGATTTACAGTTACAGGACAGCCACTGGCTGCATTTTCAAAGAAATGTCAGAGATTTGAATACATAATTCTCTTAGACTTCTTTTACAATTTCATCCATTGGTTCAAGAATAGAACTGGCAATCTTATTTCCTTCTCAAGTTTATCATTCATTGCACGATACTGAACTAGCAATTTAACATCTTGATGCTTTAATTTAGAACGTTAAATCACTTCAGGATATAACAAAGTAGTGTGATCTTTGTCTATCTTCATGCAACAGATTTCAGGTCTCCTGAAAACATTTACAATTTTAATGTTAATTTAACATGATGTAGCCACCATTTGTTTTCAGGCTGACAGAATCTGTTGATTCTGGTAAATCAGAAAAGTTCTGGTTTTCTTACACTGGTTAGATACAAGTATTCTGCATGTCATTGGTCTCCACATTAGGTACAATGTGTGTGTGTCTGGAGTATTTTGACCAAAACCAAATCATATCACTGCAGCACTTTACAAAATTGAATCATAAACACTGCAATTTAATACTATGTAAATCTATGCAGACAAGTACACAAAGCCCAACTGGAAAAGCTGTTTTACACGTCCAAATAGAAACCTGCCTAAACTTACACAGTAAATAAATGTTTGTAAAAAGAAAAAGAAAAAACAGACTTTGAAGTGCTATGCTTTGTTGGCACGTTGTAAGAAGAGGGGTGCTTCTGCTCACAGACATGCGGCTACTCTTGTGTTCCAGGGAACTGTAACCCCTGTACATGAGGTACCACACATGATGTCTGGTGCCTGAGGAGTTAATCAAATTCTGTCTCAGCATTCCCAGCCAAGCAGCAGCCTTCGCTGCCTGTAGTGGATAAAGAGAACATTGCTGAGACTAGAGGCTCTACTTACCAAGTCTAATTACATTCCTGTTCTAAACAATTCCTAAGGCATTTCAAAATCCAGAAATATTCTGGCCTCTTCAGCCTTTCAGAAGCTGTCACAAAAGTAATCAATAGAAGAGATGTTTGGGCCTACATATTTATGTTTCATCATGTCTCATATCATGAAAGTAGAATTTTATTTCACTAGGAAAACAAAATGCAGCCTGTGTCTGGAGGTGGACAAGCTCCTTTCAAACAATGTCTGCAGAAGAAAAGGTTGATATGATATGTCTTTTCATGCTTGGTCTCTCTCCAGATCACTATAAGAAATGAGTAAGTAGATAAAGTGGTAAAGGGGGCCAGGAGAGGAATAACACAAAGCCAGAAAAAGTAGTTTCTACCAAAATTATGGAAGTAATTTAGGGGTGGGTCTATGCATTATTTACTTTTCTTTACCTCTATCAATAATAGGGAATAAAAACCATGAGAAAGAATCCACAGACATAAAATATTTTCTTCCTTTTCAGAATGTCTTAAATAAAGGCAAACTGGTTTTAGAACTTTTAGGGAAAGAAAGGTAAATATTTAGGACAGAAATCAATGTATTGCAGCCCACAGGCTGAATTCTGCATTCTCAGAGCTCAATACAAGAATGGAGAAGGAGGGATACAAAAATGATTTTAAATTGCCTTCGCCCTTTCTTAGAATTTAGTATGGTTTAAAATTCCCCCACTTTATACACAGCCACTCCAGTGCCCATGAGATGAGAACAGCTAGTGACCAACCATGCAGTAGCTACATTCCTTCTTCTTGGCCACATACAGATCTATCATATCATCTTATCCACTGCTGGCATTATATGAACAGAATCGTGTCTGCCTGCAGCATCTAGCTGTATTCTGTTTTCCAATAGACTTCATGTTATGCAAAGAAAATTGTTCCATGCTCCGTGATGCCTGGTGAACCCCTTCATTCAAAAGGCAGGTCATTAGTTATTTGTTTTACTGGACAGAACACACTTTTCAGTGAATATATTGGATCCAATCCATACCTAGGGACAGCTAATCTGAACTCAGTCAGTGTTAGTTTCTTCCCCCCACCCAAGAAAAAACTTGTGCTAGTGTAGAAATGATACTTCTTTGATTTTCAGATGAACTCCTGCAAAAACTCTTGCATAGAGTTGGCTTATATCTCAGAAGCCTTTGAACATATTGTCTTAGATGCCAACTTAGAAAAGCAAATGAATAAACAATCACACATTCAAATAGGATCAACAACAGCACCACCAAAGGCAACACCCTAGTATTTCCCTGGGCAAAATTCTTGTGTTGTCTTTGAGCCAGGATTCATTACCCTTTTGTCTTTCCTTTTCACTTTCATTACTTAGAGAGAGAAACGTAAGGTTCCTATAGCTTCAGGTAACTACACTAACATCTCAGCAAAGTCATGGGTGTAGAAGCAAAGCCTTGGTATAAACTGTTAAGTATTACATAGGGATAGCCTTACTGTTACACAGAACACATCTACAAATAGGCAGTTAGTGTATTTTAGCTGTTACCTGGTGTCGTTGTAGTCATTTCATTGCTATCCTGTCCCTTAGCACTTTCCATTGGCTTGCTTTCTGTATCTCTAGCCCTAAATTTGAAATACAGTCTCTTTGTGGCTAGAATAAAGCTCTGCGTTTCACAAAGTAGTTCTTAAAATATGTTCAGATAACAAACAATTCGGTGAAACATCTACTGAGAAACAGAGTTCTCTATATATTTTTGTATCTTCTGACTGTGACTGCAAGATCTCACTGATGATTTTTTTTTTTTTTTTTTTTTCCATGTCTTTAGAGTTTTTATAAGGGCTCACTCCTTTGTGGATTCTCCTCTTTCACTTCAGAGGTTTCTTCCCACTCCTATGTGTCTACTTCCACAAAAGCTGTAGGACATAATTGTCTTTCAGGATTCTACACTTCTCCCATAACTGTAATAAGTGGTCCAAGAATGCAGAGCCATTTTATGGACCCACAAAGATAAGAGAATTGTCGATGAGGAAAAGAGTAAAAAAATACTGCTTCAGAATTACCCAAGACCTCCTTATTTAGCTGTACTTTCTACACAGAAATGCTTGTAACCGCAATATTTTACAAGAAAAAGAAAGCATTACACAATGCTAATGCATGTTCACATGACTCCTTATGCCAAAAGTGGTTAAACAGCCACCTTGAAGACTACTTAGGGAGCAGAACAATATTACATAGCTTTAAGGCCACCTCTCAGCACAGATAACTTTCACTCAAATAAGTGCACTGAGAAATCCTGGCCCTATTACAGCCACAAAGATTTTTGCCACTGACTTCCAAGAAAACACATTTTCATCCATGGTATCTAGTCTATAAGGCACTCACTGGTTTACATGCTTTTGTTATATAACTGTGGATTATGAAGCAATATGTGAAACTTCCGAGTTTGGCCATGGCCAATCATCAATCAGCGCAACAGCAAAGCTTGTCTCTGTCAGTGACAAATTTAGGCAGAATGGTGAAACTTGAATCAAAACACAGCATCAAAACCCCATTCCTTTCTGGCCACCTCATGCAAATAAGCCTAAACTCACTGAAATTTTCCTAGGCATTCCCATGACCTTGCTATCCCAAGCAGCTTAGTAGCCACCTCCTTTCAAAATCAAAATTCAAGGAATAAGGCAAGGGTCCCAATCTGAGACATTTGACATCGATACTGGCAAAGTAAAGATCAAAATAAAACAGACAGTTATGGTCACTTTCTTTAAGGCATTGTTGGATTCAGGTAAGAGTGAAGAGTGGAGTGATCCACCTTACAGATGATAGGCTCATGGTTGTACAACTGCTCCAACTGAGTGGGATTTAAATCTACATTCCCTACCCAGCAAGGTGCATCTCAGCTTCTGCTAGGATGGTCCCCACCCACATTCACTTCCTGATGAACTTGTGTTGTGGAGCAGAAGAAAATTCAAGATTTATTAGTCTAGAAAGACAAAGGAAGAGAAAGCATCTCTTTAGCTCAGTAGTTAAGGCACTCAGCTGGGAGGGAGGAGTCCTGCTTTTGATCCTTATGCTGTTTCTATATTTTTTCAGTTACTCATTTCACGCACAGCAGGAACAAAAGCCCAAGTTCTCCCCCCTCCCAGGCACATGCTCCAGGTTGGAAAAAATTCATATTTCAATGTTTTTTCCAGATGAACAGCTACAACAGTAACTAAATTTGTGGGTGCATTACCTTAAAGGAGTAAAAAACTTACAAAAATATTGAAACTGAGAACATTTGTATAATCAGCTGCCAAGACTGGAGGGAGGGAACACAAAGAATAACACTCAGAATTAAAGCCCTTCTTTTACTATTGTTCATTTGACAATTTTGCAATTCTAATTCTTCATTCTTTTTGCAAACATGACAGTGATATCTTTAAATCCTATTTTACTGATTCATATACAGAAGCCAGTGCAAAAGGCACTTCTATAGCACCTTTAATCTGAAAACTCAGTATACTCTACAAAGAGCAACTAATCTTCGTAACACTTAACTACCTCCTCCAATGTGCTAACAGCTCATTTTACAGCTAGTGAAACCAAGCAGAGGAAATTTGAGCCATGTACCCAAGGTCACAAAATAAATCCATCCTGTAACTCCAAAATGTCTCTTTGCATGTTTAAAGTCCACAAAATATTTATAGGGGCTGGTTAAGAAGAAAAATGAACTTCCTGAGATTCACAGTTGATTTTTAAAGTAGTTGGCATCAGGATACTATAAATATGCTTTTCTTGATAAAATATTTGTTACAAAACCATGCTCAATACTACTCTTCTGAATCTTTTCTGCTTTGAAAATCAGAAGTGAAAAAATCTACTTCTGTACTATACTAGCATCAGGTCACTCATGCTGGGGCATAGCACACTGGTATTATAAAACCTATAATCTAGTAAGTATGCAAGAATGAGGACTGCTTCAAGACTTGCCAAAATCCCTTTTGAACAACTGAACAATTTGGTTTTATCAATGCTTTTTTTGCTACATATTTGCTACAAGGCTATTTTCCTCCACTCAATTCCGGTACACGTGCCTATGTGTAAGCCTGCGCATGCATGCTGAAAGAAGACAGTTTTAAAGAGGTTAAAACATTAGATAAAGAGGCTGGCTTTCACTGTTAGCATTTAACTCCTAGGCATACATCAGAAATTCTCAGGCAAAACCCTGCAAACCATTATTTGATCAGGACAAACACAAACAGCAGCTCTCTCACACTGTCACTGCCGCACAAAATGCATGCAATCAGCCATCCCTCATATGTTTGCCAGCTTTCTGCTTGACTTTGGTGATGAGGATTTACAGATCAAAGCCTGGTTTGTTCTCTTCAAGCCCAATATCTAGACAACAGTTGAGAAGTCACTAGAAAGGGTCTATGGACTAAATTAGTTAAAGCAACTTTAATGTAACCACATTTACAGAATTAATCATTTCACTTTCTCTATGATCTTCCATAAGAAACAAATAAAGAGTTGAAAATTTTACATATAACGTGGCATAAACAAGAGCAAAATCAATCTCACAGATGTGTCATAGGCACAGTTCTTGTGAGGCTGATTTCTTCCTTGCTTAGTTTTTACAGTGGGGGTGTTGTTTATATGCAACAGTAATACATTTTACTCCTCTGTGAGGACGTCGATCTTGATGTGTTTGGAGATCTGAGTAACATATCTAATGTCTGACAAAATTCAGCAACCCAGGACCATTGCTGGCAGTGGGAAAAGGTGCAAGCAAGAAAAAATAAAAAGAAACTGAGGAAGTAGCTTGAGCTTGTTGTGGCCTTTTTCACTTAGCCATACAAAAGGGAAAAAATGGCATGAAAAACCAGGCAATGCAAATATCTGCATTTTTTGGTCATTATTTACATAAATGCATCACCACTGTTATTTTTCTAAACATAAGTCATTATTTACCTTGTAATTGATCATCAAAGATCTTGATCATGTAAGACAAACTGCTGCAGCTTAACTAAGATCAAATTAAAAGTGCAAACTTACAATTTTACTCTATCCTTACATGAGATTAGCTTAGTTTTTAATTTTTCTATGCAAATTAAACCAATTTAAATGTGAAACAGGCAGACAAATGTGCCTATATTAAGAGTTGGACATAATTAGCTATGGTGAATTTAAATTACGCAAGGTAGCGTGACTTTTCATGTATAGACAAAGTCTAAGTCATAAGATACAGAAGCTCGCTCCCCTAACCAGCTGACTTGCAATGCCTTTGATGTAAAAATTTATACAAATAACTACTTATGTGGATATTCACAATTCCTTCTCTGCAACTGTTTTTCTCAATTATTAATAACAGATTAATGATAAATTAGCAATATAGACTGCATTTCCCTCCTGTTTTTATTCAACTTGTATACCATTTTGTGGCATTCAGTGAATATTAACAAATTAAAAAGACAAGCCCCATTTAGAACTGGAAAAAGCTCTTCCAAGGAGAAATAGGTACAACTTCTTGATTATTCCGATTACAGATCTCTAAATGAAACAACTCACCCCAAAATCAAAACAGAACTTAGCAGGTTCTCTTTGTAACACATTACAGGTCTATCAGAAATTGTAACTGTGCATTCTGTACTGAAATTAGAATAGGTCCCCTTATCTACATTCTGTGATTTGTTTAAAACAGAAGACACCTGTATGCTGTAGAAAAGCATTCACTCATCGATTAAAAAAAGAGACAGATGGAGATGGATAAAACATACAAAGCCTAATTTTACAGCACAGACAAGAGCAATTTCAGTTCACTGAAGAGGAAACACCTTTTTAATGACAAAATTAAGGATTTAAGAGCAAAGTCCAGTCACACAGTCATTATACAAAAAATGTCATGAGATGATAAACAGCAACTGCTTTTGGCAATATTCCTCCCTGTTGAGGGGCCAGGACAAGGGGGATGCAGAACTGAAGCCTGATCTTGAAGATTAATGTGGTGCTCATGGGAAGTTCACCTCCTTGCATAAAGATCCAGTTCAGAACTAGAGAGAAGAAGAAAATTCAGAGTGCAACAAAAGCCTCCTAGCAATACTGGGGAGAGAGAAAAAGAGGGAAAATAAAAACAGTGCAGGGAATTAAAAACCTACTCATCGTGAAGGCAAGAGGAGCTGAGCTGTACAGACAGCTACATGTACAAGACTTCTGCAGAGAAGCCTTAACATGGCGTAGCTTCAAGGAAAATGGATGGGTCTAGCCAGGGCACAGCAAAAATCAAATCCAGGCTGACACAATCATATATTCAAAGCACACCACTTCTGATTAACACACCACTATGTTACTTGATCTACATATTTGGCACTAATCTTAAATCAAAATCTAGATTTTTGAAGGGAGTAAATAAACCCTCTTTACGTAAAAGGCAAGATCTTAAAAAACGAAATTCAGTTAAGCTCCCCTTAAACCCCTATACTCGGTCTCAAAACTGAAATGAGTTGCTGGACTGCTGCAGAGTGCCTTTAGCTTCCTGAGCATGGTTCATACTTTTAAGCAAGGCCAAATAAATGCCAGCAATAACAACAATCAAACTTGAGCAAAAGCATGCACTGGAAGACACTTGTCTTGGAAATTGCAGAGGGCAAAATCCTAATTTAAGAACTGCAATGCAGTATTTGTTGGCAGGGCTATTGCTGTATTTCTTAGTGGCACTGGCCCCAGAAAATGATGTCAGAACCCAGATTTAGGATTTTGTCTGTAAAATCATGGGGTGAATACCTAACCTTCAGCAACCCAAAGTATTTTCAGCCCCATAAAGCATTAGTGAACTTCCAACCATTTAGAAAAACCGATCCCGTTCTTCATTTTGCCCTAAGGCATTATTCAACAGAAACGGGTCTGCCCCATACGCCATTGGACCTTACAACTGGCTTGGTTAAATGCTCACATGACACTTTGCATTTAAAGAGACGTGCTCTCATGTAACAAGGCATCCTAAGATGCCCTAATATTTCCAAGAAAGTCTGTATACTTACTGAACACTTCCTAAACTTCCTATGCTATGTGAGATGAGCAGCGGTAAAATTCATAGGACTTGTTCCCATAATGAAAATAAGGGGTGGGAGGTAGCATGGATTTCTCCTACTGGTGTACCTGTAACTGTATCTGGTCCACAGATGTAACTGTGCATGACCTACTGTAAACTGTGTAACATTTTTCTTGGGTCCAACTGATTTTTTTGTCCCCTCCCCCTTTTAAATCCAAATAGCTGACAAAGTCAACGATGACTTCTACACCAAACGCCGACATCTTGCGGAACTGGCTGCCAAGGGGAGCCTGCCACTCCATCCAGTGCGCTTAGATGAAGAGAGAGCTTACACGATCGACAGTGGCCTAAGCAAACAGAATGGGCAGAAATCCAAAATCGCAAAGATCCACACACACCCATTAGGTTACAATTCCCACTACAAGACCTGGGATCCCAACGACCAGTCTCTTAGACGGCAAGCATACACAAACAAGGGGAAGCATGGTATGGGAGACCCAACGTTAAGCGACCCACTGACAACCCGGAGCCAGCATTATTTGGGCCCACAGCCATACTTCATAACTAACAGCAAGACAGAAGTAACTGTTTGAGTTTGTTTTCCTTTTTTTTTTTTTTTAATGAAATTCTTTAAAAACCACACACAAATACACACAACACAAACACTCAACTGAAAGGCAAAAAATAAATTTAAAAATATACAATAACAAAAAAAAAAAGGAAACAGAAGGAAGGAAGGAACTTTCACCTGGACACTCTTGGTATCCAGCCAACTGTAGGCCGAAGAGTGGGTTAATACCATTCAGCAATACACACTGAAGGTTGAATTATAAACTCCATTTGTATTTCACAATGGAACACAAACCCTTGTGACTAAATTTTTTTACTTGAAACTAAAATCCATGATGAGAAGTAGCACAATCTAGAGAAACTTTATGTCTGCTTAAACATTTACATTATGTTCCTGCCTTGAGACAGAGGAAGAAAGAGAGAACAACATACTGTAATATATTATCTCAGAGAGGAATTTTGTATAAAACCTATTAATAATCACTAGACCTGTGAAAAGCCAAGAGCAAATACCTTGGTACAACCCCTAACATCTATTACTGTACTTTCACACCATCCTATAGAAAGCGCAAAAAATATATATACAATAAGGGACAAAGACTCTTTCACAAGGAATTTATGAAGACTGTTATGATTAAGACCATATGGGACCTTTCTAGCTGGTAGAGAATTCTGGGGGATGATAACAAACAGCAGAAGATTTTATTTCAGTTTACTTCGTTTGATTTGAAATTTTTGGGAACCTCCAAAATAAGAAGAGACATATCATATGACACAGAAAGCTGCTGGGGGAATAAGGGCATCAGAATATTCCCTCTCAGTCCTCCTGTTTTCGGGCAGATGGTAACAATTCTCACTTTGCAGACTGTCAGGACTTTTTCTTCACCTAAATGTTTTGCCTATCTTCAACTGCTTCAGACTGAAATTAAGCGTGGGTGGTGCCTTTACTGTATTACTATTGTTCAATGACAGTCTTGTTTCTCAAAGTGACCCCTCTGTTCCTTTATGCTATTTCCTCACGTTTTGCTAAGGATGACAAGGGTTCTGCTCTGCTCAGCCTCCTCTGTTTGTCCTGAAGGGAAACTGGACTACATCTCCATGCAGTGGTTGCACAGCCAAGACTATTTAGTTAGCCTCTCCATTTTCCCGATTTAAACTTATTCCCTCTAGTCTCTCATTTTGTATTTGCTTTTAGCCATGGTAGTTCTTTGTAGTTCAACTAAATGTTATATGGAATATTGTCTCTATCGTTTGGCTTTCTATAGTGGCGTTCCCTCTTGGTGGACTATTTGGTGGAAGAGGCTAACGAACTAGCCTCAAACATCAAAGAGATCTGGGTTTAAACTAAACATACAATTGGACTCGTGGTCTTGACTGTGGTTCTGATGTGCTGGATGCCTTGTTTGTACGAGTAAAACCACTCTTGAATTGGGCACTGGTAGCAGACTCACAGTCCTGGGCCCGTAAAGGCTTCAGCACATCCACAAAGAGATAAACAGAGTTGGGATGGGATGGCGGTGCTGCAACAGCCTGATGGCAGGCAACGTACTCAGTCTTTCACTTGAATTCCTGCCCTTCCCCCAAACAAATCATTTGGCTAAATCCTAACTCGCTATCTTACTACAGTTGCGTTCTCACCAGCTGTCAATTCTTCTGGAGACTGGTTGGAAGAGTATGCAGGGAGGAGTGAGAACTGTTATGTTGTAAGAAGAATTGGAAGTGGCATTTCTTACTAAACTCAACTGACTGGCAGTGTTTCTTCTTAGTCAAGGATGCAAGGGCTAAGAATTTGACATGTGGTTAAATGGAGAGACCATTTTTTTAGCTATATTGAGATTGATTTGCGTCCTGAGAGCACCGGCATCTCTCCGTAAGTGTGCTGCAAAATTGTATGATCATATGTTTTAAGACTATCAGAAGTGGACAAAGCCCACGGGACAAATACTTTGCACACAACCCAGATTCTCCATTATCTTACTTTTATTCCTTTAATCTTTATTGCCTTCACAACTGGCTGACTTAATTTGACCCTTTATGGAATGTTGCTGTTAATCCATATGCTTTAGATACACATTACAGCTGCACTCTAATTCACACAGGTTTCGTGTAACTTGAGCATATTTTATGTGGAAATATTTTAGTAACTGTATGTTCTGTAAGTAAACCCGTGTTAATACTTGTTAACTACAGAGTTTATGATACCAATAATACTTCCTACAATAAAATGTTTGTTTGTTTTTTAAGAATGTTTATTTGTAAACATATGTATTCACTATATTAATATGAATTTCTTACCTGGCAATAAAACTGATTCTATGTGAATCCAACTTGCTGGCTCCTTCCTAAACTTGTATCATTGGGCCAATTTTTGAGTATTAACTGAGCTTCTGGAGGCTCTCACTGCAACCAGTGGGGTTCATCTCAGCACAAATGATGACTTGACTCTGCCATTGGTAGTCCTGTGAACAAGAGGTGCTTTGGAAAGCAGCTGCATGTTGTATGCGTTACATACGTGCAATGCTTGTTACATATCTGTAACATAATGCCTGTAACATAACACACACAAGGTATGCAAGCCTTGCTAAGCTCCATGTGCCCTGTAAGCCTCCAAGCACTGCACACAGCTTGTGTCACTGATCAGTTAATTACAGTTTAATTACAGAAAGAAAACCAGGTATGCATGCGCAGGGCCAGACCCCGGTCCTCATGAATGCACGGGAGTTCTGCAATGAGCTTTAGCTGCATCCCAGGATTGGAACTACCGAGTAAGCACAGATGAAACACTGGTGTATATCGCTTCAAAATTTTTATACGTTCATTACAGAAAAACCTGTACACAACATCTGTGTACCAAGTCTGCTGGAACAGAAAGTCCTTTACAGGCTTTTAGTACTGCTAATGGCTCGTAAACCTGACAACGAACAGAACCTCAGAAAAGAAGTGTCTTTGAGTAGCTGCTTCTCTTGGCTTTGCTGCAATGATATCGGATGAATTTCAGAAGGAGAAACAAAGAATCAGGATACCTAGCTTCAGAATCAACTTAGTGCATGACTTGGTGCAAATTCTTTAGACAATTTATGATTCCTAGGAAGCCATGACATATGGAGACATACGGAGTGTGGCCACAGTGCCAGAAAAATTCTGGGCAGCCCTGCAACCCACAGGGAAGCCTGGGGAGCCCAGGGAGTACAAGCCTAACCTACGGTAGACACAACTTACTGATACACCTCCACCACCAATCCATCTATTCACATGTTGTTTCTATCAGCAAACTCCTAACTGGAATCATGGATGGCAAAAAGGACAACTGCTTCGCTAGTAGTACCACCTCTCCATAGAATTTCGTTCTGCCAGATACGTGAAAAAAAAAACCTCCAAAAAACCCTCTGCATCTGATTTTGTGTCTCTGCATGTTTTTTTCTCTTATGTTATCCTGAACCTTTTGTCACCATGAGCAAGAACTGCACTGGGTTCCCATAAGCATTTTTTCCATAAGGCTCTTTGATATTAACACAGATGCACTACACTACAAACAAAAAAGTGTATTGCCAAAAAATGAAGATGTTCCATATACAGAGCTACGGAGTCTAAAAATCTAAGGGTTATCTGGTTTAGACCCCTTTAGCCTGGAAACATCTGTTCTCATGACTAAATCTTTCAAGCATGATCCTCAGCTTATACAAACTGAAGATGTGTGACATATAAATGCAGGATCAGGTCCCATGACATTTCACACTGTACCTACAAAGTGTCTCCAGGACTCAGATTTTAGATTTTAATAGACCTGGGAAAAGACTCATGCTTTGCTCTATTCTTATAGAACGGTTATTGAATTTTGGATACTAAATAAATAACCCTAGTCCACAAATCCCTTTTGCACACAATCCTGCGCACTTTATTTAATCCTGGTCTCTATACTTAAAAACATGAAGAACTTCCAGTGATAAATAGAGTCTTTACTGTAATTATATCATCTTTCTATTTGGCATAGATAATTTTATTTTGCCAAAACCAGTTATGACAGGAAATATTATTGTATTAGGTTATATCATCTCATATATCACCCAGTGCTGACAATGTGAAAATAGGATGAGTACCACATTACCAAAAAGTGAGTATTGTTATTTTTCTGAGTGGGAAAGTCATATTATTATGTCTAGTGATTATATACAACTTCAGATAAATTTTGTCCTTTATTTCAGCACTAATATAATACATATATAGTAGTACAGATGCCCTGCTAGCTTGGGTATGAAAGCTGGTTTTAGCCAAAAAGGACTGCATGGAAGTTCTGTTCATTTCCAGTTATACAGCAACTTGCTCTCTGTATTGTTTCTAAAATACCATTACATGGTCAGTAAGAAATAGCTTCTAGGATACACTAAAATCCCAATTTAAAGAAATGAAATTAAAAAATCCTATATTAGTTCAATAATGAAGTCCTAAAGAGGTAAAACTATTATTAACACTGTTGGGTGTATTAGACATCCGGAACTACTCAGAAAATTCCTGGTAACTAATCCTTGAGAAACAAGACTGGTTTGGGAGAACAAAAGCTGAGGTTTTCTAATTGTAGATAAAATTATTGATTTACCAGTAGCTTGGCAGAAGATGTAGCATATAATGGCATTATTCCAAAAGTCACTTGGAGTCATGGCACCATCCTGGTTTACAAGATGTGTATTACATTTACATTACATTCCTATCAGGTTCTGACCACTCTGTCCAGCTGCCACCCACCTGAAGAGGAGGGATGTACAAGATGATCCTTTCATGCCATATTCTGCAATTCCCACCAGGCTGCCACAGAAGAGCGCAGAAGTCTAACCTGACAGCTTAGGATTCAAACTCAAGCTTATCTCTAGTGTTTGCCCAAGACACGAGCAGTGTTTTCTCAACAACAGGCTTAATGTCAAGTGGTGACATTAGAAGAGATGAAGAAAGAGACTGTGCAATGTGAATTTGTCATTGGCAGCTTGGGTTATTACTCACAGAGTGCAAGTCTTGTAGCACTCATGCTGTGCTCTAGCAAACTGCACAATCAGCCCAGCTGGCTCTCCTGGTATACATTGTGTAGGACCATGTTTAGGAGGGCAATGGCAGATGAGTGTGACTAATGAGGGAAGATAAACTTCAATGTTTTATGCTAAACCACTAAATCAATTCATTTGAAAAATGTGACATAATAGCACATTAATCTCAGCCTACAGATGGGAAAACAAGAGCCAGCAAATGCTATTACAGCTAAAACCCCAGGGGAAAACTTTCAATGTAAACACCAACATACAGCTCTAATTTGAAAAGTGGCTGTAAAAAACAATTCTTGGAATTCATCCTTCATGCTTTAGAGATTTCCAGACTCAAATTTGCTCAGCCTGCAAGTAAGATGTGTCCTCATACCTGCCAACTCAATCTGGAACATGAGTGTTAAACCAGGCTTTTCCTCCCCATCCAGCTGCATTAATGAAAGTCAGGACCAAATTAGGATACTGGTTATATCCTGTATCTGCTGTCAGACAAATGCAGCTGATTGGACCTAGTAAACACTTCTGCAGAAGATGCACCATGAAGAATTTGACACACCTCACTCAGCTGTGCTGGCCCTACCAGGTTAGCAAAACATAAGACAGATGTATTTGTCACCAGTGACAACAAATTATGCTTTTTGACACTGGAAGAAAATCAGTCCTGGCCCTAGTTCTTCCTATGTCAGAATCTGCCAAATAAAAAATACCTGAACAGGCCAGGGCTCCCTGGATAGGCCCTCCTCATCCCAGGACTGCTCTTCTGGTAAGATAATGGTGTTGCTTCAAGAGCAAGGTGTTCTCTTCAGTTTCATTTCATTTTTCACTTTCAGAGTTTAGGGTCCCTTTCTGGGAAGCTGAAGTTATGGATTCAAGCTTACCTGAGGCTGAGATAGGTCTAGAACCTCATTCTATCGCCACTGCTCTCATTTCACATAAGAGAAAAGAATGAGATGCTACTTGTACCTAAGTGCATGAAGCAATATTAGAGTAAGTCTGGTCCTTCATGGATGCATGAAGAGGCTCTTTGTACCTATATTTCTCTGCAGGTAACTTGAGGGCAATTTTGCATCCCAGAACAAAATCATTTTGCAAAATGCCTTTTTTTTTTTTTTTTTTTTTTTTTTTTAAGTAAAGGTAGAATTCATTTTTTTTGTCTCTCCAGGGTTTTAACAATACACTCACACTGTTACACACACAGTTGCACCTTGTCTGTTTAAGTCAACACTAGCTTCCTTTGCTTAGCAA
Source organism: Phoenicopterus ruber ruber (assembly GCA_009819775.1). Taxonomy (NCBI): domain Eukaryota; kingdom Metazoa; phylum Chordata; class Aves; order Phoenicopteriformes; family Phoenicopteridae; genus Phoenicopterus; species Phoenicopterus ruber. Next base: position 8,202,584 of record CM020229.1, on the reverse strand, counting down.
CTCTGGCTGCACTTAAATTGCAAGAGGCATTGCTGCTTGTTAATAGGGGTTGATGTTGCACTGGAACAGTTCATCGTTTGAACCTGCACACCAAGCATCATGGGCAACCCTCACAATAAATAAGGCTGGGAGTACAATAGACTATCAACAGTGATGATTTCAAATCAAGAGAGAATGTCAGGCAGGGCTACTGCTTAATCTGAGGTTCAGCTACAAACTAGAACTGAAAAATGGCAATAATCACAAGCCTTTTCAGTGGTCATTGGCAAGGGTGTTTTGTCACAGAAACAAGTCCTTCCAAGCAGCAGGTGTGTCAGTGGAGCCACTAACAGTCCCTGAGCAGAAGCACATTCTTTTTACTGCATGCAGCTGTTGGCCTCATTTTCACTCTCTGGTATTAGGGCTTACAACTAACATTTTGATCACAGTAGTTATTATTTGAAAGACTTTTGCCAATGTTAGTGCCTATAATTCCCTGAAGTAACTGGTCCCCAAGGGAAAGAGCACTTTACCTGCTACTTACTATTTCTTTAAGCAACAGAAACATTACAAAAATATCATAATTGTGCTCTTTTTCCCTGCCATAGGTGAAGAGAAACTAGGTTTTGCTTTGTCCTTACAGGGGTAAGGAGAGAGCTCAAGGATGCTTACTTTTCTGTCTCTTTTCAAGCCAGTGTTATACTTCAGTAGGGATTTTTCATACACACTCTGCAGGAGACAGCACTGACTACTGAGCACAGAGACATCCTGTTGATTCCCTCACATACTAGGAATGAAAGAAATCATGCAATTGAAAGACACAGAGACAGACTGGACTACTTGGCATTAGTACCGGCTGTGCCATACGCCATGGTTTGGTGGCTACTTTCCAGCACCCATTCGAAGAGGTCAGAACTGTGTGGTATTTTCAAAACTGATGTTTTCCAGTGAACTCCTGCAGTCTTCCTGAGCATCCCCTCACACCCAGCACCTCACTTGGGCTCTCAGCTTCCATACCGATGTAGTAGTCTCAGAAAAAAAACCCTTCCCTCTCTGTGTGCACGTGTGTATGCACATTTTACAAGATTTTCCACATCAGTCGCTTGACCTTTGGAGCCTGACTCCCTAAAACATTTGTGTTTGCAACACCATCAAAGGCTAACATGGATTTGGAAAATCCACCTAATTGCCTTGCTAAAACATTTTAGGGGCCTTATACCACTTTCGAAGATGGGATCTATATCCCTAAATTACTTTGGTGCTTTTGAAAATGAAATACTAAAGAATGTGACATTCTAAAGAAGAGACAGTCTAAACTTTAGGGATGGAAAAGTGTCCTTTAAGGCTGTAATGTATTTTACCATTGCTACTTGGGGAATGATAATACTAAGAATGATAGAGAGCAACTTGACAGGATCCATTAAAGCAGAGACAGCTTGCGTATGCTATTATGCGCAAGACTCTGCACAAGTCTGCCTATGCAGAGCAAACTGTTCTGGTTTTTACTAACAGTGATTTATGAGTTTCGTTTTTTTTCTGTTCTAAGAGATGTATCTGAAAAGCACAAGGCTAAGAGTGCTCATAACAAAGGTGCCCTGTTGAACACAGCAAGAGATACAACATTGTACGGCATGACTCTAATAGCAAAGGCCCTGCTCCTGTACCACTGAGTTAGTGGCAGGCTTGCCAGCATGTGGAAGACCAAAATCTGCAGACAACACACATTGACTCTTTGATACGCAAAATTTTTTAGGCTCCACTACAAGTGATTTTTTTTCAATCTGACACCAACTAAATGGTATAGGAAAGGAAATGCAGCAGATACACGACAGGATTGCACAGATCTCTTGGACTCAGTTACTGCTAAAACTGCAGTTCAACATAATAATGGCTGCAACATTGCCTTGTAGCAAAATGCAATTGTCCTGCCAGGATATCATCTACCTGGTTGTCTTGTAACTTTGACATGGCTCATAATGAGTAGGGAAGACCCTACTCTCAGGCTGTTGCTTAGCTTCAATGTGCACGTTCAAAGTCCTTGTGAAAGACAGCTACTACAGCCATTAGGATACTAAAGTCTGCATAAAGTCAAAGTGCAGGTATAAAACTTATCACTTTCTACAAACAGCATCAAAATATATTGAATTTTGAAGCCCAGTTCCAATTCCCTTGTGATTTGCTGCCTAGCTCCTTAGAAACTCCTGCCTTAGAAACTCTTTAGCTTTTTTGACTTTTAGTTAATGTTTGCCTACGTACCTATTAAGATATTTTTCATGTTTCTACACAAAATGGGTGCCACACTAAATACTGCTATTCCTCATGCTGTTACTTCACTGTGTACAACTTATTTTATTATTAATTGATGATTTTATTAGGTGAGATATCATTCTCCAAAGACAGCAGTATTAGATGAGTATTCAGCAGGAAAGGCCTCTTTTATCACTTCCAAATTTACTGATAATCACAGTTCAGTTATCTTTGGGGTTGCACTTCCTTGACAGGTCAGTAATAGAAAAATTTACTTTTTGAAAAGCTCCTATATGCACTAAAAAAGCTATTCTGCCATTTTAAACACATTTCTTTTCATAATCGGAAGAGAATACACATATATTTGTAAAAAGATTGTGTCTGTGTGGAGTGTGAGTGAATAGGTGGAAGAAAGGGGATGCTACATTTAAGTAAAGAGATAATATTGAGTCTTTTACCAGCTTGAATCCCGTTCCCCATATCTATAATATTACAGCCACAACCACTGTATAATATTACTTTCTCATACAAAAGTACTACAGAGGTTGAAGTGCAGCCAATGCATTTAATCAACTTCAGGGAGAGATGAAGTTGACTTTCCAATAATGACTTTCCTGTATGTTCTATTATATTTGTTCACTCTTCAACAGTGACCTTTTAGGATGGGTCACAGTTTCAGAAAAAGGTGAGATGCAAAACTGCATAGCTATTCTTTGTAAAATATTACAGTAATCAGTAGCCTTAAAAACTCTTTTCTATTGTCTTTCTGAAAATGGGAGGAACATGTATTGCACCTCATATACATATATATACGCGAGAAAAGAAGTAGCAAAAAAGAGACAAACACAGGCAAGACAGCACAGTGTGCAACACCTCCCGTTAATGCTGTTAGCATTACAGAACGCTAGCCAAAGAGCATATTACCAACATTAACAGAAGCAAGCTTGCATTAGTGTTTAAGCAGACAGAGGGCCTTACTTTATAAAGACGTAATGTTATTCCCCCCCCCCCGCATTGGCTTTGGGGTTTGGTTGGTTATTTCTGTTTGGCTGGTGTATTTTGGGTTTGTTAATATCAGAATGGCCATATTCCCATCAACAAAGGGAAAACTGAGGAAAAGACAGATTATCAAAAATGTCCACTGGATCAAGAGAAAGGTTACAAAACTTAAGAGGTGACTAAGGCTGCAGTAAGAAAAAATATATAGAATTGATAGTGCTGCCTGTTAATAACTACTAAGTTTTACACCATCTGCTAACTTCCCCTTTGTCAGCTGCACAAGGGAACCACATGAGAGATACCATAATAAACAGAGGTATTTTTTCCCTCTTGGAGATCATAAGTCTCCAGAACCTGTGGCATATATGTTCACTTACACTCAAGCTGTTAATATATACAAGTGAGAAGAGAACCAGTATTTTTATCAATGTGGAATAGCAGCTGAGACAGACAACACAACCTCCGCAGAGGGACATATCCATATGTTACATAATAATGAATGCCAGAAAAAGAATACAGTGTTGGGACTTCTCTCGGAGAACTCTATTCAAAGGCATTTTAACTACAGGTCAAAAAACCATTGTCCATAAAGACGCTGCAAAAACTGACGTAGCCTGAGATCTTAGAAAAAAACATTTGGAAGGTACATGCTCTACATTAATCCCCAGACCTGCTTCTATTATCCAGTTAGGACATACACTACTGCCAAAGCCCTGCTATGCATATACTATATTTCTTGATCTTTTCTGTTGCCTAGTAAAGGTTTTTGAATTTGCTGCCAATTCAACCCCTGAAGCACAGATGGGAATAAAAAGCATCTTATCTCCTAACGTACTATTCCATATCATGTTTTCTACTATTTTCAAGCTGTACAATCTCTCAAGCTGTATGACATGCCTGTTTCCCTTGGGAGACTATTTCACATACACACAGAATCCTAATACACCTTGTGCATATTCCTGTATGTAAGGCTTGAGGCTGTGATAGAGGAAGGAGCCCCCCGCTCTCATCTGTTTTCATCTCATTCTTTCAGCAACAGGAGGAAGAATTGCCAGAAAGCTGTTTTACAGGTTTCTCATCCAAAACTTCAGACTGACTGAGGTGCTAGCAGGAAGGCACTTTTGGCAGTCTGTTGGCGAGAGTAGAAAGTATCTCCTGGAGCATCATGATCAGAGGTGCGGATTTCTGTCCTGAATTCACCCAGTGACATCTTAAAAGTCAGCTGCTCATTTCTAATGGTAAGGTCTCCAATCAAAAATATGGCAAGTAGCAGTAGATATCAAACACTTTATCAAGACTTCCGATTCTGGCTTGTGTCACGTTTTCGTAAGAAATTTGGGAGATGTGGGTTACATTAGCCTACTGTAAAGTATGACCATAATGGAACAACATAGTTATCAGAAGCCTCTAATAAACCACAAAGAGGGATCAAGCAACATTCTTCAAAAGTTTACTTTCAAATATCAAAATATATTTGTATTTCATTGTCTAAGTCAGTAAGGAAAAGTATTACATTTACAGATAACTCCTGTCAGCTTAAAAAAGGAAAGCAAAATAAGAATCAAAAAGTGTTCACCATAGAGCATGGTGGTATGAAATAAACAGGATGGTGCACTGAGGACTAATGCACTGTATCACAAACACACAGTTATATATTATAGGTAGGAATAATAGCATAGACATACAAGTTTCAGAGTAACAGCTCAGGCAGCAGATCTGCTAAACACAGTGTTAGGAATTATAACACTATACAAACTGACTATGAGTCAAGAAAATCAGGCCAAATAGGAAAATCACATAAAATAATCTTCCCACTCTTCTCAGATGTAATAAAGTCTGAGCTAGAGTACTGTGCCAAGCCTTGGCTGTCATGCTTCCAGAGATATAAGGGTCGGCTAGAGAGTACCAGGGAAGAGAAAAATCAGTAAGGTTATTGTAATCAGTTATTACATAAACAATCAGTATGAATAAGCAGAGGTGTAGAGAAAACAAACTGTGAGGAAAATAATGAAAAAACTACAGTTGTTTATGCTCCAGAACAGACAACGAAGAGAGATATTACGTACAGACTATTATAATTGGTAACAAAGGGTCACTGAAAAGAGGATAAAACAGTTCATGTCTAGTGGAGACAGAATACTGAAAGAGTTAGGTCTCTTCTCCCTGGAGAAGGGAAGGCTCGTGGGGCACCTCCTTGTAATATTCCAGTACCAGGTGGCTACAAAGAGGATGGAGGCTCTCTGTTCACAAGGAGCCCCGTGGAGAAGACAACGGGCAGCATGGTACAAGTTGCACTGGGAAAGGTTTCATCTTGATATAAGAAACGATTTTTTTTACAGTGAGAACAATTAATTACTGGAACAATCTCCCCAGGGATGTGGTAGAGTCCCCATCACTGGATATTTTCAAGACGCGAATGGACAGGGTGCTAGATAATCTCATCAAGGCTCCCTTTCCCATGAAAAGTTGGACGAGATGGCCTTTCAAGGTCCCTTCCAACCTGAGCTATTCTCCAAGTCTTCAGCTTCTCTGCTTATACCACTGGCAATACAGGTAAGGAGTGACACACATAAACATTGGTGTTGACACTGGCTTGTTGATATTTAACAAACACAGCGGATTTTTTTTTTTTAAGACTGACAATAAATCATGGTTTAGATGGCAGTATGAAGCTGTTTGCACTATGTATACTTTAGAAATACAGTCCCTTCTCCAAAGATCTTGTATTTGAAGTAGAATTACCTAGCAGACAGAAACTAACACTGCATAAGTTTCAAGGATTTGCTCAATTTACACTACAGCAAAGTCAGTAATTGCCCCCAGGACTCTAATTACATTCAGCCAGGCCTCTCCTCCCCAGGGCATCACTGAGCTCTGACGTCCTTCTGCCACTTCTTAGAAAATCCGGTTTTGATCATTTATCTCAATGGACTTTAGCATTATCCTAATAGAAGGCAGAGACTCCAACAGCAATTTTTGAGTTCTGCTCTTTGGGTCACAGCATTTGTGAGAATAGTGCAAATGTGAAGCCAAGGGGGATCAAAGCATTGGTGAGGAAAGGGGCCTCAGATATAAAGAGAGGGATCTAATTTTCTCATTGTCTTTAGCTCATTTCACAGGCTAAATAAATGATGCTAGGAAAGAAAAAAAAAACCCCACAAACTCACTTCAGAAGTATGAGGGGAAAAGAGAAGGAAAGACTGAGTGGGAACAGAAGGGGACTTCATTGTGTAACAGGAGAAGATTCTGCACGTAACTCTCCAGCATCTCTACAGCCCTCCCCAAACTACTTTTTCCCTCACAACTTGTCTAGGCAAAACTACTGCAAAATGGGTGCCAACACCAATATTCAAATAATAGCAATCAGGGAAATGCAAATGTTGCATTGAGTGCGATTTTCCAGGGGTTCAGTATCAATGAGTATTTTCACTCCTGACTTAGAGGACAGACTACAGAGTACACTTGCAGAAAGGAACAATTTTGGACTGCGAGTGCTCATAAGACGTGACTGGAATTCATATGGTCTTGAAGATCCAAGCTATTTCAGACCACTGCAGATCAGCAACGGCATTTGCAAAGTGCTGCTAACATGAGGACATGAAAAACAGACAAGGTGGGAAATGATAGACTAGGAAACCTTCCTGCAAAAAGTATTTTTGTTATATAGAAGATAAACAATATAATCCTTCTACTCATATGGGTAAGGCTTTAAGTGAAATAGCATCCAGAAATTTATAAATGAACTCCAGATGAGAAACAGTAATGGTCAGATGATTAGAAATTACAAAGATAAAGAAGAGAGCAAAAGCCAAGATAAAATAAAACTTTGTTATTTTAGGGAGTATTTCTTCCTTTTATTCTAGAGAAAAGACAGCTATGGAGAGATACGATTACATCTATATAAAGAGTTGCTGAAAAGAGGAAAATAATATACTCCACTGGAGACAGGAAAAAAATCTAGTTGGTCTAAGTATGATTTAGTCAAGTATTAGAAGAAAAACCTTTTGAATGGCATGGAATGACAAGCAATGAAACGGATTATATACAGAGGCTGTGGAGTTTCCATTGCTAAATTATTTTAAAGAAACATCGAACTGATTCTGTCAAGAATGATTTAGATATTGTTGAACCCTTCTTGAAGAACAAAGAGGGACTAGGTGATCTTTGAAAGTCCATTACAACTCTTCTATTATTTTTTCTTCAAGGACCACAGCAAAGATGGGACAGAAAGTCTATTCCCCTGGGAATGAGTTTTTTCTCACATTTCTTTTACCAGTTAGCAGCAGATGAAAGCTGTAATTAGTAGCATAAAGGTATCTGAGGTTTCCCCAAAATTCAGTGTTGTTACACTGCAATTGCAAATCAGTGCATACTGTTTCCTAGACAGACTTATACAGTAGCTAAAAGTGCATATATTCGGACACAGTACAGACTGTCTGGAAACAAAGAATCCCGGGGCACAAACTATTTTGACTATGTTATGATGTATTACCAATATCAACTTCATCCATACATTTGACAGTAGCTCTTTCATTCCATGTCCTTACCTGACAGTCAGCCACAGGCGTTAAAAGGCCAAAATCCTGACCACCGATATAACATCCCACACAGATGATGTGATCTCAGAGGTAAGGAAAGAACCTGCCTCTACAAGTCAGCTTACAGCTACAATCTGAATAAACCATGCCTCTGAATTCCAAGAAAGCATTTGAAAGGGTGGAAGAGTACGGAAGGGAGGTAGAAAGGTTTTGAACCAAGAAGTAAGATTGGGCTTCCAAAAAACATAGGTTTCATTTCCCGGTCTGAAATGGACTTCCTACCTCATTTAGGACAAATCAGTTCCTTTTTTTTGTGGTATTAGTTCATTTAAAAAGTGGGGATAAAAATAATCCATCTGTAATTTGACTGTCAGTTCCCTGGGACAAATAGTCTAGCCCATACTATTTAAGAGAGAAAGGAATATATTCCCAATTGCTCCCAGTAGAGTTCGTATACAAACTCTAGTGAGTCCTGGGAAGCACGCATAGGGTTAAAGCTCTGAACAGATAAATACACTGAGAATTTCGTCAATGATGTCATTGTGACCAAAAGTTGGCCTTAAGATAAATAAATGGGCTTTCAGTATTCCCTGCAGTCATTTGCTGTCCCTTGGCACCAAGATGAAATCATAATGCTTTGTAATTACAGATAAAAGGGATTTGACATGAGAGCTCTCCAAACAAGCCAAACATCCTGGAAAGTAAAAAAAAGACCCAACAACTTGCTTGCATGCTCATTCTCCAGACTCGAGAATAACCATCAAGACAATTTTCTTATTATTAGCAGCTGTTCAGAAATCAGTACTAGATTCATTAGTTAAATCAGTGGGCTTTCCCACACAAAAAGAAAATTATGGAACGAGTAGAATTTGAGAATAAATTAGCCAGACTAACAATGTCACAAACACAAAACCCTACAGCTCTGGCATGTAGAAATTACACAAAAACAAATCCCACAAACAAAATGATACGTTCCAAGCATAACTGAATAACTTAAAGTGTAACCTCCCATTCTTTTGACAGCACAGAGGATGGACTCATCTGAGAAAGATTACAGGGATGCCACAGAAAAAAAATAAGGAAACCATATGCACCGCTACATCTGTAACTTAAAACCAGCTCTAAATTATATTTGAGGAAATGTTGCCATCACCCTACAAAGGGCAGGATGAAAAAAGGTGGCCTACAGTCTTTCTCTTCCTATTTTCCTAAGCCAAGATCAAAATACATATGTGAAAATTCTTAGTAATTACCACTGTAACCGCTGTTACAACAGTACGTGTCAGTAACATGTTTAAAACAACTAGTTTGGGGTTTTTTAGTTGTCTGCATGCGCCCTGTGGGTAAACCTCTGAGGGTTAATTCTGCAAATATTTCCTTTTTTGGGGCTGGTTTCGAGTTCTGGGCTGCTGCCTACATCAGACCTTTGGCTGCAGCAGAGACATTTGTAAAAACTAGTGAGACTGACAGAAGATACTTCTTTCCTCTTTTGGGAAACTCCAGCGATCCAGGCTATTGCTATTAACCCACTACAGAGAAAAGCACTATAAAATAAATGTAAGTTGAACTTGTATCAACGGTACAGATGTGCATGTAAAAAGCATAGCCCAAAGTCATACTTATAAAGCATGCCTGTATACATTTTTATTGATGAAGTAGAAAAACTGTTTAAAAAGCTAATTGCAAGTACCTCACATTTGCAACAGAAAACACCCAAGCATGTTAATTCTTTTCACAGTGAGTTCATCATTAGGAAATGAGGACCACATTAGGAAAATCAAATTAGCAGTAGCTGTGATTATTTTAATTTTATCCCTTAAAGCCTTTTCTAAAAAATTAAAACAAAAAATACTGACTGTTTTCTAGGATGAACTGTTTCCTCCTAGGTATTTTATCCTTTAAATGTGAAATACTTTGGCTTAAATAATACAAACTACAGATGTGGCTGCAAGCGTGCATCTGGAAAAAAAGCAATCATTACCTAGTCTAAAACTTCACCATAAGTTTTGGCCACTAATTTTCTATCTGCTGTCAATGCTTTCTTTGATGTTATTTTACCTTGCTGTTCCTGTTTGTATGAGAATCATTGTCTTCAGTTTTCTAAACCAATGTCATGGTCTCTACTAGTAGAGTGTTGTGAGGTGTGTTGAAAGAGGATCATTAAACAGGACTTTTATTCTTATTTGTATTGGTGAGAATCCATCTCCCTTGACAGACTTTGGGAGAAACTCCTATATATGACAAAGAAATGCCATATTTCTTTTTATTTTGTATTATTATTACCATCCATAGACAATCATACTCTATAAACACTCTAGACCTGGTTGAATACAGTTATATATAAAATATAAAAAGCACCCTTACAAGTTACTCCGCAACTTAGAGATAGCTTGTTGACCCCATTGCACTACAGAATTAGTCACTTAATATTTATAAATGCAAATGTAAAACAATTATTCAGCTATTTCACGGGGAAATTGGTGATATTTGCTGAATAATGCTGGCAATCATAATTTAAAGAGTTTATATGCATGAGCTTGACACTTGAAGAGAAACAGAGATTGCTAAAAGAAGTCTAAATTGGACTAGTATTTTAAAAATCATTGCAAATTCTAGACAAAACTAGTAAAATGCTTCACTGCTGATACCAGCAAGATCACTTCAGATGTATTTATTTCAAGAAGAGGCAGCATCATGCCCAAATGTAGTCCTTATAGATGCTTTCCTACTGACCTCCATAAGGATTAGCTCACACCTGATGACTCTCACTCAGCAAGGTATTTAAGCACATCTGACAGTTATCTGATTGTTAAGGGCAGAGGCTCTAGACTTAAAGCTAAACATGTTCTTAAGCATCTTACAGCATTGGGCTCTAGCTGAGAAAATACCTTTTTGAAACATACGAAGTTATTTAAATCAAAAGGATAGCATCTGAATTTGCTGGATTACTTAACCCAATACAACAAACGGCTATCTGCTTGCTGAGCTCAGTTTCTGGTAGAGTTGTTTTGCCCAATATTGACTTCTGTAGAAAGTTGCTTGTGTTGCAATAACTGTTCTAACCTCAACAAAAAGAAGAATTACCTAAAATCTTTTATTCTGTGGTCTACCATACTATCTGATGTTGTATTAATTTTATTCATTATTTACATAAAGTATTAAAGTAATATATAGTAGGAAATCCTAGTTTGCATATTAAGTTATTTCCATTTCTACACGTATCATTTCCCTTTTCCAATGGGCACTACCTTCTAAGCAAATGAAACTACAAAATTATAAGACAATTGCAGACTTATCAATACTACTAACTATTCTTTTTCTCTCTTTTTTTTTTCTTTTTTGATAAAGTGCCTTTCAATAAACATTCTGAAAAGGAATAAAGGAAAAGGGAGAGCAAGTGTCTGACTGCAAAAAGGGAGAGCAAAGTGAAGAGCCTTTTTCAAGCTATATCAACTGCTAATCCTAGTTTTCTGAACAAAAGTGGTCACTGGTAACAAGCGGTGGGTTCTGAAAGGCCTGAGCAACTTAAGGGGATCTGGGATCACTTAGTAGATCTTCATAAATTTTCATAATTTAACATATTGTTCCTGTTTCTGTATAATTTTCAATTTGTATGAATTTTTCTTTTCAGTGGTAGCTTCTTAATCTAAACAAACCTATTTTCAGATTGGAAGTACATATCTTTACTTCTTTATGGGGGAAAATTAATACTATAGCATTAATCAGAAGAAGGAACCACACCATACATAAATACATTCAAAATGATCAGTCTTATCATTCTTTGTAAAATTGCAGGAAGGGATATATTGCTAAAAAAGAAGTGTAAGGAAGAGACTTTCATTTTAGCATGAGATTTTTCTGAAACTTTTTTTATGGCTACTGAACTCAAAGAAAAGCTGCATTCTGATCCTGGAGGGCGCTTCCGCAACTGAAATTCATGAAATCATTTTCATTCAGGTCATAAAAGTTAATTTTGTTTGTTTGTACTCTGTAACTAATAATAAAGGTAAGCAGCCTGTCATAACAGTCCCCTAAGCATGACTTACAGCCATCTAACTAGCCTGTAAGCTTTTATACATGAGATTCCACTTCTTTCAGTAATAGTTCTGTGTTTTTAAAGGATGAAAGGTTGCCTTTAATAAAATGTTTTCACTTCCACACATTATCCATAGATAAGCCCTTCGTGATTTTCTCTCACCATACTTTATTTTTCTGTAAGTGACTTAATGTAGCTTGTATGTACTCTCCAGCTTTGTAAGCACTAGCAGAATATACATCATTGGATAAAATATCATCTCCAGTTTTAATGGACAGTTGCAATGAAGACAGATATTTCATAAATGCCTAGAAAGATGGATAGCAAGTCAGACAGAATTTAAAAAAAAATAGTATCAATTTACATTATATAATTCCCTGTCAAGAATTGGGCTATCTTAAGTGTGTGTAAACAGCAATATTATTCATGGTTACACCACAGTGTAATTGCTTGCTGGATTTGAATGAGGTTCCCCTGAATATAAATGAAGAGACAAAGTGAAGATAAAAGAAGCAGCTGAAGCTAGAAACCAGAAAACTTAAAACGAAAATGATCAAGTTAGATACACCTCCTTTTATTGTGGGTGTGAATAGGAATGATTATTAAATCAATAGATTTATAACACTAGCCAGAGTGAAGTACAATGCAGAAAGAAAACTGTTTCCCAATTACGTTCTACCAATGTGCCTTGACACCCAGCATTATTGCCAGTGGAACCCTAAGACTCTCTTAAACACAGTCTTGAAATTGCTTCAAACTGTATCAGAAGAATTGGTGATTTTTAGGAAGACAGACGATTACAGAACCCTCACAAATCCGTATCCCCTTGTGCCGAAGTAAATCTGATACCTAGGTCACTCTTGCTAAAAGGCATCAACCAGGCCTGCCACATCTTCAGCATGTTGATTGTTAACTGAAAATTGTAACAAGGAACAGAAGGGAATTTAATTTGTCGTTGTCAGTGTGTTGCCATGATTTGGAGCAAACCCAAGTGAGCAGCAACGTTCAACATGTAATTCCCTGGTTCTGAAACTAGAGCAATAGGATTATGCCTAAACCTTTTCAAAAATTAGCTGCTGAAAATGCAAAAAAGACCAATACATGAGGTGATCCACCTGAACTGTATTCCCATATCACACTGGGACCTGATCCACTACATTCTCAAGACAGGCAGAAACCAGCACAGAAACTGTCATGAAACCCTGACAATAGAAAATCTGGCCTGAGGCAGCTTGAAATGAGAAGGCAACCTCCTCTCCGGTAGCCGGTACAGAGATGATGGGAGACTGGAGACGGCAAAAACAAAGCAGCAGCCCAGAATAGATGTAGCAAACTACTATGGATGAAAACAAACAGGAAAGAGATACTGTTTGTCTTCTTCCAAAACCAACATCTCTGTATTGAGCAGACAGTTGTAGTTTGGATTCCTCTAGACAAATCAAGTCTGTCTTCCTCCAATATGGTCATTAGGACAACGTTAATAACAAAAGACAGCAGCAAAGACTAAGCTGAAGGAGCAAGAAAAATTTTACTCCATCCCAAGAAAACCATACTGGAGATTGCAGTGGCAGACACAGGACAGAGGATATACTGGCTATCTTGTCAGTCCACACCACAGCTAGATTTCTACAGAGACTAGCTGAGCTGGACACTGTTTTCCCACTACTCTCTCGCCTTCTCCACCACAGAAAGAGCTGAATTCAGATTTGAAAAAGGCAGATTCAGACATTTGCTTTATGAAACATAATTACTTTTGGTTCAGTATGTTAGAAAACTTATTAAATAATTTTGAAATATTTCTGCTGCAGTCATTTAAACTTTTAAAAGTATTTTTATTTTAATTTTCTAAATTTAAAAATGAAAAGGTAGTATATAGAAGATTCGGATGTTCATTTCGTTGTTTAATCGGGACTGATGAATCTGAAATTTTCTAAAAACGCGAGTTGAAAAATGATTCTTAAATGGCATTTCCCCATGAATGTTTTGTTTTGACATCTAGGCAACATTTGGCTATAGCTTTTTTTTTCTTGATAAACATACAATTGATTCCAGCTCCTGACATAACAGTACTAATATCTGAAACTGTCTCCATGTGCATGCTTAGTACATAACCAGGGTAACTCATTTCATAAAAGAGTAAAGCAGCTCATATACATCTAGCCTTCTTTCAACCTTCTTGAAATACAAGCAAACTTTTGAAAAGAATCAAAGGATTCTAAAAATTTTCATTTACTGTAGAATAAATATTGGGCTCAACAAAATTCTATTTTTCTACTTTTTTAACTCCAGTTGTACTTGCTTCCTTGTTTATTGTATGGCAAACTGTGGATTCATTCACTGTACACTGTTAGCTGTCAACTGAAATGACATTTTGTATTATTCAAACCTAGACATGGCCTCCTTCTGTAATGACAGTAAACACTTACTTAGAAGTTTCCGAGGTCCTGTTTCAGAACTTGTTCAAATATAGTGAGGAAAAAGGAAGACAAAGACATTTTTATATCAATACTTGCAGGAATTATTCTGTGTACTTCAGACTCTATATGTCACAATTTTGATCACAGCAGATTATTTGCATAGTGTCATCTTCTGAAAATAGAAAAGCTACTTATAAATACAACTACAATTGGAGCTTAAAAACGTCTAAGATCATTAAAAGAAAAAAAAGGAATTGACGCCAATCTTACTGAGCAAAGTCATAATTTGGGGATTTCAATGCTTTGAAAACTTGCTGTGTTTAAACAAGAAATTTTATGGCAGATGGGATTCCCAAACTTAGTTTTCAAATGCTGAGGTTCATTTTAATTTTATTCACTCAAATGTTAAAACTTGGACAAACATTGTTAAAAAGATTAAATCAAATCAGGCATAAAAATTTCAACAGAAACACCTGTGCCATCTACAGAGTAGTAACGTTTGAATGAATACATCTAGAATAATGTCTATTATTAAAGCATTATAGATAGCAAACGTTTAACCATGGAGATAATCCTGAAGCAGTCCAACAGAAAAAAAAGACGGAGTCAAGGGGAAAAAGTAAAATAAGAATAGTACAGGATCACCCTGAATCTTCTCTCTCACAATGGGCAGAGAAGCTCAGAAGTAGGAGCAGTTTTGAGAATAGTATAAGAACAGGTGAAACATACTTACCTTGTACTCCCCTGGCTTCCAGCAGTTTTCCATTCAGGATCTCCTGAGCCAAGTATGACATCTTTCTATTTGATAATTGTCAGTGGATTCTTTTTCTTTCATTATGTTTCCCAGTCACTTTTTACACATGTAAATTTTTATGATCCTCAACAACCTGCAGAAAGGCATTCTGTAACATTTTGTATTGTATGAAGATTAAGCCCTTTTTGCTTGTTTTGCATCTACCTCCTGCTAATTTCATTTGATGCCCTCTGAGCATTTTGAAAGATCACTTGGATTTATGCTGAGATGAAGTTGTGAACATAAGATTAACTATTCTTTATGGAACTTTACATCCATTTATTTCATGTGTTATCCTTATATTTGATGCTCAGTAAATGAAAATTTGTGTATTTTAAAAGGTAATTTAATTAAAGATTAAGGTAACAAAAAGACAAAAGGGAGGAGTAGAGAAATGCTGGTATATAAATACTGAAGAAAGCCATACAGAAATGGAAACAGACAGGGACACACTGCCTCCTAAACCAATCCTACTATTCCTGTAGGATCCTAGTCTAGACCTTTTCCACTCATGATCTGCTGACATCTAAGGCCCCATGGGCTGCTTTCTACAACCTCAGGAAGAGTTAATTAAGAGAAGCAAGTCTCTCTCATCAATAGTTTTAAATCTCTTAAGCAGAAGTCCACATCTCTTAGAAAACCTAACCTGTGGTTTGAAAAAGACTGAAAAACTCATTCTAGTCAAAGCAGAGCAGACAACTGTATGGAGGAAATAGTCATTAAGCTTGTTGAGTTACGTGTTTTAATATAACATATCCTAGCTAAAGGATTTTTTATTCAGAAGGGGACATGATCTTTCCCTTTCACAGATCAGGCTGTACAATGGATCTTCCCCAATGTCATGAAGCTCATAGAGACAGTAATGTTTTCCTCTTGATTTTGCTGCAAGTCCCCTTTTATTCTGACATATGGTCATCCCCTGGACAGGGAGTTATTTGAGAACAGATGTGAGTTTAAACTTCAAAAAGACGGCCAGAGCAAGAGAAACAAGTTTAAGGCTAAAGATATTGCCAGTTCCACTGGTTACCTTCCTTAACTTCACTATCAAAAGCAGAGTCAAGTGGCTCTTAGAAGAGTTTCTTTTCCAATGCAACATTGACATGAACTAAAGGAGAAATGACAATATCCAATTCAACGCAATGTAAATTAATTAGCTTTTAAAGAGCTTCAGGATCTCAGACTTTAAACTATTAAGATAAATTTTATCCCTTTTCATTAAAAAAAAAAAAAAATCTTTAATGTCCTTGTTTCCAAGGTTCTCTGATGGGAATGGCAGTTTGGCAGTAGTTCTATAGCTGTCAGCCAAGTCATCAGGCATAGAATGTTACTTTAATAATGGATAAATGGCAACAGATTTAAAGTCAGCAGGTATGTAACCTGGGGACACAGAAGCATTAATTAAATCAGTAAAGGCAGACAGAAGCTCAAGAGGAAAAACCTGAACAAGAATTTGGGAAGCACTGATAAGGCTTGATTTTCTCTCTGCACAGCTTGTGCCTCCAGCAATTCAGGCCCTAAGATGCAAGAAAGCTGTGAAACGAGCTATCAGAACGCTTGTCAATCACTGGACAAGCTGTATCATGGTCAAAAGGTACTTCTAGGGCTTGCAGGAAAATAATGGAATGAATATATGATGTAGGATTATCGGTGACTAAGCAACTGCAGTCTTGATTATTGTAGCAAAGAGGCTTAAACAGAAGGGGGAGAGTGATAATGGGTAAGTTAAGGATTATAGTTCTTACTCTCTTTTAATTTCAAAGACTTTTTTTGTTTCAATTGCATTTGCTAATTTCCATGTTACAGGAGAATTTCTGTATTATGGAGAGAAGGAAGACCATTCTGCAAATTGTTAATTGAAGCTGGATCAGGTGGTGCTGTTTTTAATTCCAAATCCAGGGTCTTGAAAGTTACATAGGCAGACAGAAGTACACATTTATCACTGGAGATGCCTGTTCCTCTTTGAGGAAGATGTGATACAGAATGAGAGAAGAACAACCCAGATTCAGAAGAAATCTGATAGTTGTCTCATTTATTAAATTATCGGTAAAATCAAATCTGAGGAAAGTCTTAAGAGTACACAAAGCGTGTGTATATATTTTGTGCAAATATATTTTTATATAAAATATGTATGCACTTTGTGTGGAAACTACTTGTTTTACCTATGGAAATACAATTAAAAATCCACCAAACTGTCAATTGTCTAGAGTTTTTGTTAATGGTCTGAGCAAGAATGACTAGTAAATGAGAATTAACTTCCAACTTTGGTCTAAATAATCTGTACCTTATCAGTTCAATTTGCAAGCAAATTAAGCACATCAGCACTTGTTCTCTGGATATAAATCTGTCACCTTCCTATTGTGTGAAGAAGTGTTTTCCATCTGGTTAATCAATATGGAAGATTAATGCCGTCAGCTCCTTAGGTCAAGTGAAATTAAATTAAGATGATGGTTAAATGGAAGATACATGGTTGTTCATGTTCAAATGTGTTCTACAGAGCCAAAAATACCATCCTGGAGCAGGAGTTTGTGTTTCTATCTCTACATATTATTATTATATTAATGTAACACTTTTGAAAGGATCTGGCTTCATATCAACTTTCAGCAGAGCAAGAGCAACACAAAGAAGATTGTTCCACTCCTTAGAAATGAGATGGAACAAAGAGAACAGGGAATGGAGTACTCTACTAGTCAGAGAAATATTAGTCTTACAAAAAGAGAACGTTTTTGAGATTTCACGTGTTCAGAACATGACTGATTTTTATTACAATTTCTTGAAAATCCTTGCATTATACTCATTATCTCTTCTGTTCTTAATTCACACATACGTATAAACAAGATGGAAATGTAGCATTAGAGAAAAAGTAAATAGAGCATTATAAAACAGCAGCTGAAAATGCAATTGCGTTTTCAAAGCATTATTACTTCAGATTTGTTTTATTACTAGCAATAGATAAAATATATATCCAGTTTTCAAAAGAATGGGTCTGTCAATACTAGTATGTGGACCACATCCTCATCTTCATTCTTAGTGAAACTGAAGCTAATCTAGAACCCTAATCTGGAACGGGGTCCTGTTTCCTAGGTTTTTGAAGAGGTGGAATAGAGTGTAATGGGCAGACCAGCGATGGAAAGAGATACCTCAGAGTGACTAGTGCAACCACCTCAAAATACCAGAGAGAGATGACAGATTTCCACAAGAAACCTTTTGTTAGATGCTTGCAGCAGTTCAAATGACAGATATTTTCCATTCTCTTCTTCATATCTTAATGTACAGCCAGAGGAGGATTTTTTTCAGCGTGTTACTTTTCTATCAAGCCCTCAAACTGAAGGACAAGTTCTATGCTTCAGTTACCCAATTTATTCATGAAATATTTTGCATTTCATGCTACCTCCCCCCCCAATAACCCCAAGCAAAATTAGCATAAAAGGTGGTGTTTGAGAAAGGTATCTCAAATTAATTGCACTGCACTGAAAACCTAGCTGAATCATGAAATTCACTTAGTTAGGCTTTGATGCTGCGAGTCTAAAAGAGAAGTTTTCTCACCAGTAGAAATCTTCTATTAGTGAAGAGTTTACCTAGAGAAAACCAGATCAAAACAATTCCAAGTGCTAATTATGTTCTGCATATGAAGTTGCTGCACCTTCATAAGCACAAATAATGAACAGGCAGATTTTTTAATAAACAACTTTTCTAACAGGAAATTAGAAACCTACATCCCTATTGAAGAGAAAATAACAGCAGAGCTCATTTTTAATTCACTGAAAACAATTCAGCAGTTTAGTCAGAATGGAAGGACACGTCAGTTACAGAGGACTTGTGCATTAATAGCAAAACTAATCTGCATAGTTCTCTCTATAGAGTCCAAGCTAGAGGAAACAAGATGTGACAAAATGGAAGAGCTGCAAATGGAAAAACTGAAAACATTTGTGAAAAGATTCAGTAGTCTTGCTGCAGACTAATCAATCACCGGGTAAGTATGTGATCAACACACATGGGAATTCCCAGTGTGTAATAAGAGGTAGATAAATTGGGTGATACAATTTTGCTAGTTCTGCTGCTCCAACTGGAAAGCAGCCATTCATTGTGGTGATGACAGTTACACCCTCTGGCCATCACCACTAATTAAATCGCTATCTTTCCTATTCCATTTTTTCCCCAGATATAGATGCAATCAAAGACAGAACAATATAAAGAAAGAACAGGAAACTAGATTTAGGTAATAATTTTAAAAGGAAAGTGAGGTAGCCTGAGATGTTAATGCAATCCCTTGAAAAACAAAGCATGCTTCTGCCAGGAAGACAGGTGCAACAGTGTGTGAGGTGATGTGTGTATGACCATAATATTGTAATTGAAACCTCATGCCTTTCATAATTCCTAAAATTGCTAGAAAAATGCATAGTGCACACACAAATGGGAATAGTTTACGGACAGTATGTTTATCAGCAATGTATTATCTACAGGTTATTACAAGTTACAGTACAGTCGTTTCAAAATTGGGATTAATTGATGCTGTTTCAAACACTCGAGCAGTTGTTGCTTTTTCTCAGAAAAGACAAGCACTCTTTGAAAAACAAATCATACTCACAACATTACTTACCCAAAACCAAGGTCCAGCCTAATGTTTACAGAACTCTGTGTGAATACTGGAAGCTGCATTCCAGTGCTCAAACCCTCTCCTACCCACTGCCATGCACTTCCAATGATAAACACAAAAGTTAAAAGGAAAAACCAAATTAAAATACAACATGTAGAAATTTATATTAGCATATCTTTGTGGCTCTTAAACTACAGGCTGCATAATACAACAGACAGGAGAAAGTTTCAGCTGAAGTGATCCACCTAACTAAGCTCAATTCCCTTTTCTAAGTGCAACACATTGCTTTTCTGAAGCAGCTTGTGGATACTTGCACATACACTCTCCCTTCCGCAGGCCAGCTCAGATGCCAGTCACTGCTGGACACAATTCACTACTCAGGTGCCCTGAAAAGCTTGTGTCACTGCAAGATGCTCCAGACTTTCTTTTCTTACACAAGGAATACAGAGCTATGTGCAAATGGGGGCCTAACAATAGAATAACTTTGAAATTAAAGCTCTGACACAAACCCAGCATAGTAATATTGATACAATTCCAGCAACTTTAGTAGCGACTGGCTCTCAGACATGGGTGTTTTGCCTTTAACATGCAGCGATGAGTTAAACATGCTAGTTTTAGAAACGCAACACAGTGAAAAGTCAAATACCACCGAAAAGTGTTTCTGCATGTTATCCTTCTGCTATCTGAAATACCCTCATATGGGACATCACTGTAGGAAAGAACGCAGACAGTACCCCCAAAAAAGATTCATACCACACCAGCATCGGTGCCTTTCATTTCCAGAATGGTTAACTAAAACTCCAGTAAGTGCAATAAATGTCTTGAGGATTTTCTTTTCCTTCCTCAGTCTAACAGTAAATCTTCTGTATGGTTTCTGATGACAGATTGCCTCCTAACCTCTTCTAGTTACAAGTTGTTATAATAGCAAAATCACTAGACTATAGGTAAGTTACAATAGGGAAATGCTGTAGAAGAAGGACAGACTTGAAGAAAGGTTATGAAAAATACTGACAAGACTGAGGAATAACAAGTTATTGCAACACCCTAGTATGGATCAGCATGTGATTGTGCCAGTTTTCATATAAACAACAAAGTAATCCCTCTTGTCCCAATCTTTGCACCAACACCCTGTTTCAGAGATTCTTGCCTGTAAAGACAGTTTCAAAGTTACTTTGAACTCTCTAGGTTTCCTCCTCCAGCTACTGTCCATTTTGAGCAGAAAATATCCATCACAAATACTTGGTTGACCATTTTTAGCAAATCTGAAGTTCATCCAAAACTAGCATTTCACCAGGAAGGGCCTTTACCCAAGTTAACACTAATGGAAAGCTGAATTACACAATAAGGAACAAAACCCAATCCAATCATCTCACACAGGTTAGTTCCCATTTAATTTTCTACATATTTTTCTCAAAGGTACTTCAGATTTCACTTCATCATTAATGAACCTTGCTAGACTTATGGCTCAGCAGATCTTTGTGTCAGTGCCCAATGGCGAGCCTGTACATCGTGAAGACAATCTGTCTGTTTCAGCCTCATGGGTCTAATCCAGTACAATTACTGAGGCTTAAGGAAAAAATGGAGTCTTTGAATCCTGAAGTATTTTATAATGGGTCATTATCTTTTATAGCCTGTAATACTACATCTTAAGTTTTAATCACCAAGAACTATCTTGCTGCCTACTCCTTTGTGGAAGAGAATGGTGGCCTCCATCCATTCTTATCACATTTTTTCGTCAAAAATAAAATAAACATGTAAGATCACTAGTGCAACTTAAAAAGGGAAATAAAACATCCAGTACTTAGGGAGTAACTCAATGCCACACTTTAATCATATTAACTAGCAACCTAATGTCCTGGGATACTTTCTTGGGCTAGATCCTGGAGACCAGATTTAGCATAACACATTTCTGTGAGCCTAACCAATAGGTACAAGGCACATTCAAACCACAAATGCCTGTTGCTGTGCTGGGTGTCTAAAAGGAGGGTCCAAAAATATGAAAAAGTTTTCCTTGCACAACAGTCCTCTAATCTGCAGCTCTTTGTTCACTCATACTTTCCCCTGGTAGCTCTCTAAGTACTGACATATCCTCAGAGGAAATATGCTGCTTAAGACATTACTGCCCCAAGCTGTCACCTCAACCTTTCCATAGAGGTCACTCCCAACAGTAGCTTAACAGGAGATGCCAACCTGTCAGCTGAGAAAGGTGAGGGGTGCACACACATCCTGCTCTGTCAACTCTTGTATGGGCATTTTAACCTATTGCACGAAAGATGGTGATACAATGCCAGCAACTGCTGCAACAACATTCGTCAGATGTCTGTATCCTAAACATGAACCTCATCACAAAAGGAGTTTTAAAGCCTTTTATCTTTGGTGCAGCAAGATATTAAACCTATGAGCACTCTGGCCAAAATTAGCGTGACCATATATGTATATAAGATGGTACTTGCTTAAGTACCTTGCTGAATTAGGTTTTAATACCTTACATATTGCTATTTCTAAAGCAATTAATGAAAAAAAAGCTAGAATATACAGCACAAACTCCCCTGGGAGACCACATTAACTGAAACAATCATGTAGTTG
This sequence comes from Phoenicopterus ruber ruber, assembly GCA_009819775.1. Lineage (NCBI taxonomy): Eukaryota > Metazoa > Chordata > Aves > Phoenicopteriformes > Phoenicopteridae > Phoenicopterus > Phoenicopterus ruber. The sequence continues at coordinate 8,180,395 of CM020229.1, read as the reverse complement.
ACACATGGTTTCTGTTTCTAATGAGGCATGCCAACACAACAGAAAATAGAGAGACACAAGCCCTGATACTTCCAGATATAAAATAATTAGTCTCAGGACAGAAAACACTATTATACTGAGAGCTGCCTACCCAGTGGCTCACAATAGGTTTCTTGTACCTCGTGGCAACTATGGCCACAGTCAACACATAGACAACACATCTGACCTATTATGGAAGCTCCTGCATTCTGTTTCTTTAAGGGACACATTCAATATATGTCCATATGTCTTCCCCTTTGGCTTCATAACTCCTATTAAAGTGATTAATGCTGGGGGGGTTTGAGATGGCTGGAAGACAGAAGGTTTGTCTACATGCAACTATTAGTATCGCCCTTCATTAACTTAGTACATTTCTCCCTGGGACAGAAATGTACACAAAAACAGGGCTAAGGAGCTGGCTAAAGACATTCCTGCAATATTGGCAAAAATTGGGCAGGCGATTGTGGCACTGGCACAGGGAGCTATCCCATACTCAATTCCCTTCTGCAAGGGAATACATTCCAGTAGTGGCTACACTACCAATATTTCCTAAGACATCCACGTAATGTTTTTTATTGCCCTGCAGTCACAGCAGCAATAATTAATTCTGAAAGAAACAGTGCCTGAGGATCTGTAAAACTACACTGAGGTTTCACTGATCCTCAGTATGCATGTTATGATACACATCTATATAGGTACAGACATATGCGTATATTAAAAAATATACCAATCTGCAATGCAAACTTCAGAAAATGCAGAACTGAAAGATAAATTAAAATGCACCTAAATTTACTCCTATCCTGAATGAAGCAAAATGTAAACATATTATTAAAGGATAGATTAGCACGTCTAATTCCATGGAAATTTGAATACAGATAAAAATGTAAAACTGTAATTAAAAGAATGAAGAGAGAACATTAATAGGATGAACCATACACTTTAATGCAAAATAGTATATAAACCTGTAGGCCTGTTTTCAAAATTACTAAATGAGGAAAAAAATTAGTCTGTTCCTGGGACAAGATTGGTAATAAGCAGTTATAGTTATCATACAAAAACTGTTGATCGTTTCTAAAACTCGTTAGATATCTTTTATCATTTGCAGGTACGTAGAAGAAGGTTTTTCCTTCCATGCTTTACCAAAAGAACGGAAGGAAGTAGAATTTTGTTACAAGTACTGCTGAACAGATTAGCAATTATGGTTTTCTTAGTTCTCTTGCTACAGATTAAAACTGCAGCTTTATATTACCCGGTTTTCCCTTTTTAGTCAAAGCATCTCAGAGAATTTCCATTTCTAACTATTAAAGAAAACAGTTTTCAGTTTCAAGTTAGAAGTACAGACATTCCCCTGTTTCTTCATACAGTATTTTTTTGGTTGAATTTCTATTTCAGTTTACAGGATGTTAAAATATTTTCATGTTATAGAATAGTTTGGTCAAGAGCTGTCTAAATCAATCAAAGGTGAAATAAAAAATACCAATGATAACGGTTTTTTAGTCCCTGATGCTGATGTAGGAGAAGATGCACCTCCTGGAGAAGAATCATCAGCTATAGTCCTGAAATAATTAAATCTTTTTATTTTGAGAAGTGATGTATATACCCATTTCCATGGTAACTTTGTTTTGCATTTCACAAAGTTCTAACCCTGGAATTTCTCTGTTGCACCCAATATACAATGCTACCTTGCCTCTCAAGTCACTGTCTACACAATGAGTTGCAAGAGTATCAGTTGTATTTTGTGTATTTACAGATGAACGAGATATCAGAAGATTTATATCCTTTCTCTACTTTGCAATCCTCTGCTTACTTCAGTTTTGTTTCTCTGCTGATTGCTTTTAATCAAGATTTCATTTTTAACTAAAACACAGACATGTAGTCAAGTGATTCCCACGGTAATTGACCTCTCTGCAGTACAACAAAATTCCTTTCTTTGTATCATGTTAGGTTTTTTGCTGCTGAGCAGAGAAAACAGTTTCTGACTATTATCTAGTTAACTCCATTTAACCACAGCTAAAAGAGCATACCACCCATATAGAAAGGTATAGTCACACCTATGTATAGAATCTCAGCTTCAGAATCTCTGTTGAGAATCATTAGAAAATATAAAAACATCAAAAGTGCCTGCATGCACACACAATCCACAGACAGACAGAAGCGAGGGTGGGAAACAAGATATGATTTCAACCACTGCAGCCAAACCATTATTCACTTGCTATGGCCGGAAAGCGGCACCCTTTTTATGTTTTGGAAACTATTTACTTTACAGACAAAAATGACTGCTTTACTGTACAAAGTACAAATACAGTGTTTGGTTTCTTTTAAACCCACTGAAGGAGTAACTTCTGGTGAAGCTGATTTTTATTATTTACTAATTTGTTCCTAATAGATTTTTCTAGCAATAAAAGCGTACATGTATGACCCACAAAGATATTTTAAAGATAAAATACAGCTAGACCCCATAATTTAGAGGTCATAATTAGACCTCATCAACTAAAATCAGGGTTTCTATTACTGTATGTGCACTGCTCTCCAAAGGGAGCTTATTTAAACAGCGATCTCATAGGTACAACTTCTTCCAACAGATTGTGGACATCACTGGATTTCCAAGCCCAGAAACCAAGTAATTGTTCTTAGGCATAGGACAGTTTTGGGCCAGGTGTCCTAAAAACACACTAACAGTTAATTCTTCAAGAACTGGCTTAAGGTCAGATAGAATCTCTAAGTGAAGTGAGTGTGACAACTCGCACAGTTGAATGGCTAGATTGCCATAGGTGCAGAGGGGTGACTAGTTGCATTTGGTGAAGCTCTCCAGATGACTACCCTAGCAGAGAAGTTTGCAGGATCAAAGCTGTGCCTTCAGGCTAAGACTAATGAGCACATTTCATGGATGACTTGAATCAAACTTTGATGGAGAAGTGAATCATTAACTTATTGTCTCCCTGTGGCATTAGTATTTGTAAGCCACCTCAGATAGACCATAGGATAATTCAGGCTGGAAGGGACCTCAAGAGGTTATCTAGTCCAGCTTCCTGCTCAAAAATTCCTTGTGCTCCTTTTTCTGAACGTTTCTTATATATATGTAACAAACATGCAAACACATGTCATTACTGTATGTTGTAAGCAAATCCAGTTTAAGAAGGAGATTACATTCAAGGACACTATTTTGATCTGAGTTAAGGAAAAAGCAGCCCTGCTGCCTTATGAAAAAAACCCAACATCTAATACAACATGCAAAATAATGTGGAGCATAAAGCATTAGCTTTAGGGTCATATTGGCTTTTAAGTTAGCAGCAAAAGTGCACATAAGAGTTAACATAAAAAATTAAAATAAAATAAATATGCTCTCTAATGAACTAATATACGTGGGTAAGGTAACAGCTGTTACTTTGTTTATAACAAATGTGTCAAACATTAGATATGCCAGCATTCATGCACATGTTCTGATGGAAGTTGGAGAATTTGCTTTATTCACCCAGTAGAAAATGGAAGATTTTATGTATGTCATGGCAGAGTAATAATCAGACCCGAGAGCGTTAGGAGGGAAAGGTAGAATTTTTTTCTTAAACAAAGAGACAGCCCTTCTGATAACTGTTGTTAGTTGGTTACTACAGAAAAGCAGTCTTAATTGAAGTGATTTGGGAACAAGGGAAGAACATACTTTTTAAGAAGTTCTGACTTACTTTCTACCTCTAAACAAAATTCTAAGTAAGGAGTGATTAGTAAACTGCACTAGGTCAGGTTTAACCCTGAGAAGTAATGTGACTCTGCTGCTTCTTTTGTGCTTCTCTTCCCTTGCCAGATAACCCTAACAGGAAAACCCCAGCATTTCCCAAGCCAGTTCAGATCTGCTCTCACAGAGAATATGGGGGATATATCCCCTACTTCTTCACAAGCATTGTCTATTCCTTTGTGGATCCACCATTCCTCAGTGGATTTGTTAGCGCCCCCCCTTAGACGGTAAGCAAGAAGATTTTATGCCAAAGCCTATTTTTTACAGTGGTAAGTGAAAATGTAAAGCCTATAACCTGAAAGGTGCCCTTGAAAGGAGTTGCAGATTGATCAAATGCCCAGTTTCTTCTGCAACTATGTAAACTGTTCACAGACTTTTATTTGCTGTAATGGATAACAAATCTTGAAAGCTTATTACATCTAGATTAAACATTTAAGAAGAAACTAGACCAGTTCCTCCATTTTGTTTGTAAAGTTCAACAATTCATATTAACCAAAATGTACTTTTAATATGCCTTCAGTCTGCAAACCAGAAAGTTGCTTAGTTATAGAAACACAAAAACCTAAGAGCCAATTAAAAAAGAAGATTTCCATCCCACTTGTTTGGATTCTTTTAAGATAAATCATGTCGCACAAGATTGCTAACGTGGAGTAATTTTTTTGGTTTTTTAAGCTGTTTTCATACTAAATATTTCAGCTGGTTTACCCTGTTAAAACTTTTTAATTTCTTTTTTTTTAACATTTTGTCTCACTTTGGATAGGCAGGAAAACATAACTCACTGGAATAATCTATCAAAATATTACATTTACTTATTACTGAAGCACTTTTCTATGAGGATTAAAATTGTTATGCCTGTTACTGCCTCTAGAAGAATATCCTAGATCCATCTGTGGTAATAACATATGGTAATTAACCCATGATAAATAACTTTGGTAAACAAAAAAAACAGTGAAAATTGCATTTAAACAAGCACCTCTATTGTGCAGGAAAATAGAGAACTTTGTAACAAAGGATTTTACTTGAGAATTGGAATAGCAGAACTGTCAAAGCTGTTTGGGCACTGAGGTGCTGAGCATAATAAGGACAGATGGATGGGTGTGAAAAATGGTGTTGTGAAAAATATAAACTTTCTTTATAGTATCTCATAGGCAACCCCTAGCTCTCCTTAAAGCTCTTTCTGCAGTTGTATATAGGGACTGAAAATTGGGTGAGAACAGAAACTTCAGGCTTATCTGCTGAACATACTATTGGTGTACGCAATGATTTGTTGCACGTTCATTTTGTGGTACAAAAGGAACATTTTTTCATTCCAGGTGTATTGAATGGCTACGACAATTTCCAGCGAAAGGAAAGGTTGCTCCTCGTGTTACCCAGCTCAGGGACACTGGCAATCTCATTTTTCAAAAGTCATCCTGATGGTCCTTCTACAGTGCAATAGTATGTTGTGCTTACTGCCCGACTGGAGTGCTGAATGCAATGTGCCTTGAGAAAGGATCGAAACTCTCAATTCTGCACTGAATATCCCACGAGCAGAATTCCACTTTCACATGGAGATCTCTTAGCATTGATGTAAAATAGTTTTTGCTTGCACTGTTAGGGAGAAGAAAGTAGAGAACTGAGCCATAACTGTCAAGACCACTATATGAGGAATGAACAGCTCTTTGGCGGCAGGAGGATGAGGAGGTCACAGGCATTAAAAATTACTGTTTAAGAAGTTTCTCACACCAGCTCCGAATATTATCTGGAATAGGTGATTGTCACTCATCAACCATATTCTCACTTCTTGGTAGCTTGACCCTCCACTGCTTCACTAATAGCCTTTTCAAATTAATATTAAAAAGTGCCTACAAGCTCCCAGTCGCTGCTATTATGCTATACTTCAGCTCAGTTTCTTCAAGGAATTTTGTAATCAACAGCATTTTCAGAACATGGAATAGAAATTTTTTTTGACAAAATATACCTATGAAAAGATTACCCAAATTATTTCAAAGATGCTGACATTACTAAAATACATGCTTTCCTCTACATTTAACCTGCACATATACCTTCAGGTATGGAAACTACTTTAATCTGAAAATATGCCTTCTTGATTAATGTTTAATTAAATATTCGTAATTTTTCAAGCTCTGTTGTGACACCAGAAAGTATTAATAATTCAGAGAATAAATTATTTTCATTTTACATACTGTGTACATTATTTTATTTTCTCAATTAGTATTATATACTAAAGTGGTTAAAATTGCATTACTTTTTTTTCTCATACTTCCCCTGCATCTTGATTTTAGTAATTAAGTCCACCAACTTTTCTTCCTTTTTACTTCAAGCCATCTGACAGTCCAATAGTATGTAACAGAACACTATGTTCCTCCCAACCATCCTGCTAATTTGACATGAAGTACCCTATGAGTTGTTTATACCCTCATGTACAAGAACATTCCTATTTTAAGAGTTTTTCATCATTTGCTGTTTCTGGATATTTTGAGATATGAGCAAATCTTTCATTTTAAATATCTGGACTTGGTGGGTGTGGTCTTTTCTGCTGGTTTTTTGTTTGTGCTCACTGAAACTTCCCATAAAATCCTCAGGAACCATCACTGACTAAATTGTTTGAATTTAAATACGCTTTTATTAGACAAATAGAGTATGATTTCTGAATGCTTTCATATATTCTGCAAATCTAGCTATTCCACCTTCCCTTCATGATAATGCAATTTACAGATAAGAATACAAGACACATCTTTCTAGTTAAAATGTTTGTCTTTTATCTGTCACATACGAAGTCCTGGCCCCACTGATACAGACAGTAAAGCTTCCACTGATTTAGTTTGTGTTAGCTTCTATAATCTATACATAATTCACCCAGTCTTAGTTATTAATATCCTAATCTCTTTAATAGTCCAGACAGTTCTGCAAATACCACCATTATTCTAATCTCCAAATATCTAATGAAAATCAAACAGCCTAAATTTAAAAAAACAAATAGCATGCCGACTATAAGAGAAAAGCTGCGATAGTAACAATTTATCATATATGTCCAGGAATCTTATTAAGTTACTTATGCTGCTGCCCATGGTAATTTAACATCAAATTGTAGGAAATAAACTAGTCCAGAAAGTTTCTTACAACATAAGGAGTTGTAGGTAGTACTTTCCTTGGATGAAAAAAATTTAAATACAAATAGCATTGGATTTATGCTTTTCATATTAAAATAATCCAGCCTAAGGGGATGGAAAAGGCAATGTAACTACAACTATAGTCACCCCTTTCCTTTCTGTGCTGCCAAAGGCAGAGAGACGCCAAAACGCTCATGTCTCTGTTGCTGAAGTAAAACAGAACTGCTTGGCACTATGATCACTACTTTCTAAGATCAGTGTACAGGAGTTAAGGGGATGATGCTAAATTTCCCAAGTATCAGAGTAATTCGATGAGTCTTCTGAGATGCAGGTGGAATGGCTGTCCAGCTGTCACTTTCCCTCTACTTCTGCACAACAAAATGGAAATTCATTTCTAAAATCTTTTTCAGCACTACAGATCACATACAGACAGAACTTAGTTCACAAACTCATTTCAAATGATAAACACAAAATGTGTCTCATGCATCCTACATGCAAACACTGCATTAACACTGAGGAAAGCTATCAGCAAGTTACTGAAAAGTTTAAATGAAATTGTTTAAAACGAGAAATTTAAAAGTTAAAATGAAATTGTGCTGCTATGGATCAACTATAAACTGTATTTTGAAAGTACTAGATCAGAATTAATTAAAAGATAATTACATACAATAAAAATGAGACAAGAAACAGCATTTTTATAGTTATATGTTATAGATTTAGAAATTGTCCACTAATTCTCCCCGCCAAACCTGAAAAGCTGCATATATCAACGGGAAAATTGTAGGAAGGATAGACTATGGCTTCAAAACGATTATCTAACTATAGATATCAGCAGAGTCTCTCATGATTCTTACAAAACCATTCAAACAGGCAGTCTAAGCTCTGATTCAGGAAAATGCTGATAGTCAGGATATCATTTCACGGGTACTGAATACTTAATGAGGATGCCTTCCTCAATACTCCATTGCATTTTCACTTAAAGATCTCAGAATAAAAAGACTAACCCATGTTTTAGGTGAATGTCTTCATCAATATCCAATAGACTTGGGTGATCTGCAGCTGGTTACCCGAACACACATTTTGATTGCCATATGACAGAAACAGAAATTTTCTGTCTTATGTCAGGGCTGCTGTGTTAAAATACTTTTTAGACTCCCTTAACTGATTCTTTGAAAGGATGAAAAATACCAAATCTCTGTGGTGAGTGTCCAAGTTCCTCTCTAGTGAATTATTTCATAAAATCTGGAGGGGATAGGGGGGTGAAGTTCAGTCAGGTTGATACTGGAATGAATGATCCTTGAATAACAGCTCTCAGGATACCTGTAAATAATCCAATACAGATTAGAATGTAGTGCGGAATGCATTTGTTCAATAGGTACTGCCTCAAAGATCACAGATGTAATCTGGCATTATAACTACAGATTCAACACAGACACTAAAGTTTAATCCATCGGCGTGACGCTTATGAAATATTAGGTAAAAACACAGGAAAAAAATATGCATAAACCATATCGCAGAACTCAACTGGCAGTCAAGTCTGGCAGAAGTCTATCACCTAGTGACAGCTTCCTTTTCTCTCAGTTGTTAGGATGATATAAAGAGAAACGAGTGAGACAAGTCCTGGGCTTCATTACTGTAGGAAGAAAATGGTTCCCAAGAGAAAACTGATCAGCAAGTTGAAGTATTTTGATATAATGATCAAAAAGTCATACACATTTTAAAATGTTTTCAGATTGTTCAAGCCAACTGTATTCATATTTGATGCATTAAAAAACAAACTTGCTGATATAGACAGAAAACACTCATCATTAGGGAAGGAGAATATTCGATAGGAGTATCAAGGGAAGGAATGAAATCTAACTCCTACATCTGTTATCACCCGCTGCCAGGTTAGAGGGAGATTTGTCTGGTGGACAAGAACTATAACTGCAACCTCCTCCTTTGAGTTTGGTGTTTATTTCCCTAATCCACAACTGTTGTGTGCTTGGGACATCTTAGTCACTGTGTATGTATGAACACTGTGTATATCTAAAGAAAAGATTACTGGTAGGAATACCATAGCCAGCATATAAATGTCACTACTTCGAGGTAACATACACAGTGGGAAATCTTAACTGAACTAGTGGGAATCAGAACTGGGTAAAAAAGCGAGGAATGAATCATTCTTTTCTATGATTTCTATTGTCTAGGAAAAAAACCCTCCTATCTTCCTTCTTTCTAGTTTAATTTCTCTTTTTGTTTCCTTCCACTTACTGATGCAGCTGGAAAAGCTACATAGAACAGTGGCTTAACACCTTCACTGTAAAGGGTTTGCTAAGATAAGGAAACCATAAGCAAAAAACTGAACAGTTAGCAGGTAATATCTTACAATAAGACATGTCCTTAAAAGAGATCTAGTGGCTTTTAGAAAACAGACACACAGCTGCACAGTGTGGGCCCCATTAAGAATGTATAATGATGTTTAGATGAGCTACGATATAGAGCTCTCAAGGCAGTTTTGGATTTATTTCCAATATGAGAAGGGTGAAACAAGCCAACAAGAGGAAGAGATGACATAGAACATAGCAGTTTTGCTGTTTAATTCATGAAGTCATTCCTTCTAAGAAAAAACACATCACCGTTGAAGAATTCTCTGTTCTGTTCTTTGTCGTACAAAGACTGTATCTACTGAACTCTAGTATACACATGTGTAAAATAGAAATGTAACCTTTCTGCAGCTGTAAAAACCTGTTAAAGGTTTCCATGTGATGCCTACAGCTCAGATACCTCTCAAAACAATTTACATGAAGAGTTTTGGAAAATATGTTTTCAAAAGTACTTTCTCACTTGAGAAAAAGACAAACATTTTTGCAAAATAAAATTAAGTAGGGTCATTGTGAGATAACTGAGTTTTTGAAGACTCTCTATCTGTTATTAATCACTGGCTTGAGCAAGTCCTTGCTCAAAACCAACGTCCATGTACATTTCATTACTCACAGGAACACCGTGAGGTCACTGTGGGTCTGTAAAATACCCCAAGGTTTTCCCATGGAAGGTGCAGTATTCAAGTAGCATTCATACTGTCTTTACTTACTGACACTGAACAGCATTTGAATGCAAACCACAGGTATTTCTAACAGCAAAGTGACCAACTGAAAAGCTTACTTAAAAAATATTTCCTAAATCTTTACAATTATATCCACACAACCTTACAAAAGAAAGGCTTGGTTTAATTCCACTTCAATAAAAGTCAAGATATTTGATGGATTGAGGAGTATAGGCCAGACCAGCATCTTTCAGAGGGTGAAAATGTACCATCACCTCCTGCTCTCACTAACTCTGAGGACCCCATGCATCCCCCCATAAGAAAAAGTGAGACTCTTTCCTTTTTCTTCTTTCAAAAGAATCAAGAATGGATGACAAACAAGTGAGGTGTTTCTAATTTCCTGTTCATACATATGGTTGAACCAAAGTCATAGTTGAAGAACAGCTTGTAAGAATGGACTGATGCTCAAACCCATGTATTTCCAATTTATAGTTCATTCTGAGTGAGAATTCAGTACATTGCAAATTATTTCAGTACTAACTATTAATACCCACATGTGCCCTAGCTCCAATGCTCCAGCATGGAACAAGGTGCCATAGCTGAAGAATTAAGTAATTACTTGTTTTTGAGTCCCTTAAAATAACACTTGTCAAAGTGTTCAAATTGTTTTTACAATAATTTACCACGTTCCTCACTTAAATCATCTTCTCTTGGTATTTTCTAATAAAGACAGACATCGTAGTGACATTGGCTAGACCTTAGCAAAGTTCCCTCAAGCAAGAGAACCATAAGCAGAGAAATCAGTTTAGCGCATGGACAAATTTCTGAAGAGTCCCTGTGGAAGCTTGCATCATAGACCTAATTCCATTTTTTTCCCTTCAACTTCTTATATAAACACCCTACAAATTCTAGAATACATTCAGAGGGAGAAGGGGGAAAGAAAGAAAGAAAAAATGACCTCTGTGATGATAATACAAAGGCAATTAGGTCTCTGACTACCATATAAAATAGGTAAGGGAAGGAGGCAAGGGTCAGGCAAACATTATTGGAAGTAATTTAAAATTTACTACAGTATATAAAATCAGAAAACCTGTCTGATTAAAACAAAGTCCTATATCAAAGAGAAAGCTATATTATAGTATAAACTCAAAAATATTTTTTATTATATTAATCTTCATACCTCTGGAAACACAGAGTTCTCTGCATTTCTTGAGGATATAATTAATTCACAGATCTTTCTTTTAAATCTAAAACTGAAGTGTAAATTCAGTTCAGTTCCAACAAAGGAATCAAAACATTTTTATTTTTTATCCTTCATTATCTTGATCTCTTAGCTTTACCCTGAAACATTGCCAAAAAACATTCAGCCTTGGTAACAGAATTCCATTCACCCTCTAAACCATGATAAAGTTCATTAGCAAGCTTTGCACTTGGCATGAACACTAAAACTTCTACCGTTCATTCTCTCCAGGTGCATAAGAACGCTTTCTGTCAGCTCAGAGCAAGTTCATTTATGCTTTGTTCAATCTGACCTTTATCTGTAAAGACAATATATGAACTATTTAAATTTAGTTGATGGGATTTTAGAAAGATATTGTCTTTGCACTCCCCAAATATTGTGCCCCACAAGAGTTTTCAGACTCACATTACCATCACAGCACTTAAGGATCTTAGAAAAGCTAAGTGCTTTAACTAAGTCTGTGAATTTGAAGGACGTTGATTAAATTGCATAAAACTACATAGATGGTTTAATTCAGAATTTAAATAGCTTATTTCATGTGTCTTAATTCACCTTCACTGTAATTTAGATCAAACCAAATTAAGATCAATTTAATTATGAGTAAGGTTGCCTATACAGAGATTTAGCATTGTTTAAGCTGCTAAAAATAATTCAGTCATAGACATTCTTGCAGCATGTGCTTGCATATTATATTCTCCTCAGTGGTAAAAACACTGTAAGAAATGGCCACGTCCCTCTGACATCTTTTGCCCAAGCCAGTTGTACTTGTCCCCCACACTGCAGTTTGTCACACATAGTTTTGAAGTGATCCAAACTGAAAACAACTTTCCAAAGCAAAGTTGCTGCCAAGAGCAACATATGACACCACCTCAGATTTGGCAGTTACACAATACACAGCCAGAAAAGCTAGGCTGACCATTCAATGCATTTCCTTCTCTGTACTGACTGACTTTTGTTATGTTTTATTTTATCCCCCTCCTCCTCTCTTGTGCATGCTGGCATTTTCTTTGCTTTGATTACTGTAGAGCACTTTTCTTAATACTTCTGCAACTTACATTATTTAAAACAATAAAAACAAGGGAAGTTTTAAAGAACTTTCTCAGATTTGGGATTTGATCCTACTATCTCTTCTGATGACAGCTTTCTCATTTCACACAACACACCTACACGATATATTTGAGAGCAGAGTAAATGCTATCCTATTGGGTTCATCCGTGTTTAACCACAACCATACCACAAACTGCTGTGCTAACTATTTAAGCCATTTTTAGTGCATGTGAACACTGGAAAAAAAAAATCCAGATTATGATGCTCTTGAAACATATCAAAGTGTCTGAACAAATATCACCTGTGGTTGCTATTAGCATTACGATTCTTTGGTGCTTCCAAATCCACACAGTAGAGCACTATTTCACATATAAAGCAGTCACCACATTATAACATGTAACTGCCAAAAAAATGCTTCAAAGGTCTGTTAGAGCCCATTTTTCTTTGAACTGCAGTGCCTGCCAAAGTATATGCAAATTTCATTGAAGTTGTATTTGGTTTTAGCCCACAGCTTCTCACAGAGAACAAAATATATAAAAGACATCATGGTTGCCAGATCAAGGGTTCCTGACTAGAGCTAAAAGAGCTCTAGCTACAGATGGGAAATACCAAAGCTAAGCTATGATTTCTGTTGGAATAAGTACAGGAACTTATCTACATTCATAGTAACCTCTTCAGTATCATCTCACAATATATTCTAATATGCAGGAGGATTCTATAGCCTGTCTCATTGTGTTTTTATATTTGAAATCTGATTCACAGCAGTGAGATTATGCAGGTAACTCAACAGGCTGATACTTCTGGTCCACGTGGGATAAACTTCAGGCATTCATGTGTTTTATGTATGGCTAGAGTTGCCTTCGCATCCAAGCTGAAAAGATGTATTTCCTATAAAACTTGGATGCAAAGGCAACTCTAGCCACATATAAAACACATGAATGCCTGAAGTTTATCGCACACACTTCTAGACAACCAGAGCAGACACAAAAGTACTTTATCAGAAGTTACAAGTTTTCATCAAGACCGAGCATTTTATTTAGGTTTAAATAAACACCAAGGCTGTTTTTCAAGCTCTGCCCTTGTAAGTTGTTTATAGGCTGAATCTGAGCAGTCCTGTTTACAACAGGGGGTTGGAATGACCTCCAGAGGCCCTTTGCAATCTATACTGCTCTGCAATTCTACAAATATCCATAACTGATGGCAGTATATAATTATAAATCAGAAGCAACACATCTCAAAGAGGAGCTGCTCTGAGATCACAATAATTCTATGAATGCCAGTTCAAAACTTCAGGTAAAATACCACCACTGAATCTCGACCTGTAACTGTATGTGCCTTTTTTCCCCCTGATTGATTCTGCCACATTCAACTGTGACATAGGGGATGGTCTAGCGATCCAGGAGGCCTGTTTGTTGACTATGCAAAGGAAGCCTTGTGACTCGTCAGAGTTAAAACTGTCAGATATAGAGTCCACAAATACAAATATTTAGAAATGGAAAGAAAAAACATCCAATGTTACTATGTTAGGTTTCTCCTTGTGCATGCTTAACATCAAAGGGTAAAACAGTACGCATAGAATACCACTACAATAAAAAAATCCTTAGTATATTCCGTATCAAAGCCACCACAATGCTGCATTGATATTCCTTTACTTGTAGCTTTTACAACAAAGTGGTTATTAAATTCGCCACCCTACTTGCTGTTCACAGAGAAGGAATTTTTAATCAAGCCCCTTAAGCAAGGGGATTTAGTCCTCAGCAAATATGTGAAGATATATATACAAGAGCTGCACTCAGAATGTAATGCAAAAAAAAATAAGCTTGTCTAGTCTGAGTTTAGATACAAACACATTTCTTGAAGATGGTTCACTGCATCTGTCTTTTGTGGTTTTGGTTTTTTTTTTTTGTTGTAGTTTTCAGGTTGGGGGGGGGGGGGGGGGGGGGGCACGCGCACGTTTTGTCTTCGTTTTTGCTTTTGCAGGCATTGTCACATGTATGTCCAAAGCTCACATCTTTCAGATAAAATAACTGTGTTTCCCTTTTCATTAAAACTTTTATTTTATGAGACAATATACCTGAGGAAAAATGGACAATAAAAAGTTTGAGGTTTTGACACCTCTGTTAATACTGGTTCTTTGTAAAAAGTGCTGTGCTCAGCAACATTCAGGGAAGAAGTCTGGCTACCACCGATTTTAGCTAAGCAAGGTTTTCCAGAGGCTTTTACTATCTTTTATTCCTATCTTTACCTAACTTTCTCCTGATTAAGAGTGTACAAAACAGATTTGCTGTAAAGCAGTAACATCTAATGGAGGAAAACCACCACCTTATGCCAGCAGAGCTTTTTCAGTAGTAAAAGCCTGATTTATGGTCTTAGTAGGGAGCAGTTTCAAGTAGAGGATTCCCTTGCTGCTGGCGAATCTAAAGTCATGATTTCAAGCCTATTGTGTGGCACTTTCCTTTTCTTGTGAAAATAGTTGTAAGGTTTACAGTGATTTTGCTCAAAAGAATCTCCTAGTGAAATCGGATCTTAAGCTAGTGGGGAACTATAATCTCACATGGTATTAATGGAGTCTTCGTCAGTTGGAAAACATGGGCCTAATTTTAATTCTCATTCGGTTTACAGCAAAGTAAGTCAATGACATTAATAGTATTGTAAACAAATTGGGTCAGATTCAAGCAGCTTGCTTTGTTCAAGATAGGTTGAGTTAGTGGTTTACTTTCCCTATTGCTTCTCCTGAGATAATCTTTGAGATTTCTGCATTCCAACAGTGGAAGTGTCAAAAATATTTTACAATAAACCTTACCTTACTAATTGAACATTTAATTATTACCCAACTAAATTCACTAGTAGTGCTCTCTAAATACTTAGTGTGAAATAAGCAGCATAGAAATACTATTAAATAGGAATAATATGAAATACATAATTTAATTTGAAGAGAAAGTCAGTTCAGTTGAATTTTGAAATCTCTTTTATGTATTTTTTCAAATGAACTCATTTGCAAGCAATGATGTGCCAGTTTCTCCTGCTTGTCCCTCATTTCTCTGTCACCCATCACAGTGAAATCATTAAAAGATCAAAATTTAATCACACAGAAATTAAGGTCACTAAGAGGCATACAAAAGAAGCCACTCCTTCATGTGAATACGGAAGCTTTTTATTTGTTAGGTTACCATAACGTTTGAAAAAGCTTATCACTTGCTCACAGAAAAAGTCATAATTTGCATGAAAGAAGGATCTCAGCATGCAGTGTTGATAGCAAGGTTCCACAGCTGATCTCTGCTGCAAAGCCTGCCACAGGACACCAGGATAAAATTTTATTTTGTCTGAGAGCTGGCTAACTGCAAACCTGAACATCCTCTTATTTTATAAGAGCACGCAATTCATTAATATCAAGGTTCAGCAAATAACAGGAGATTTTGCTGCCCTTCTTGGACTATAACCCCTCAGGGGCAAAGGGTTTTCATCAGGAGAAATGCTGCATTCCACAAGTGAGATTTCCTGTGTGGCTGCAATATGCTTCAGTTGCCACTACTGTACATCTAGAATAAATTTCACTGCAGTATAAAGGGGGTACCAAACACTAGGAAGGGACAACCCTTTGTGCCGTTGTGTATGGCTACATAAGAGGCAGTGAAAAGAAAGGCCTGATAGTTTGTCTTCCACTGTTCAATATTAAGGTTAAAGTATTCATATTCAATTAAATAAAAATACTTTCCAATCATAGAATCATTTAGGTTGGAAGAGACCTTTAAGATCATGATACATAAAAAATAAAGCCTACTTGTTGGAAAGCAGAAATGGTAAATATTACACGTCATGCTGAGAAAGTTTGTCATTTAGACATGCTGACCTCTCTTTCCTGAGCATGGCAAGTCACTAGAAGTTTTGGGCAAGTTTATAGATCTATGCAAACTGTAGTTTGTTTTGTCACTCAAGGCTACACCTCAAACCAAACCTCCTTACTTTTTACCTGACCAGGAAATAAGAACAGACAAAACAATTGTATATTATATGAAAGACAATCTAATGAAACAGCATGTTACTGAGTGAACTTAATTATAAAAATAGGTCCCTTCCAGTCACAGGTTTCTGCTTCCATCCCAAATAATCAGATTCAGAGACTAAGACAGCTAGAAAATGCAGCTTCAATATACAGTGTCCAAACACCAAAACTGACATTATCCAAAAGAAACGTCAAGGGGCACTGCCCTCTCCACTTGCAGAAATAACTATAGCACAGTTCCGGGTGTTTGCCAGTGTAGGCCATCATGAAATTGGCAGAGAAGTGGCAGATCCTGACATTTTAAATGAGATGAAAACAGAGAATGAGACTAATGAAGAGGTGGAATGTGGGCAATAAAAATGTACCCACATCACATATGCCAAGTAAACAGAAGAATGCCTGGTACGTCAAGCTTAGGTCCTGAGAATGAGAAAAATTTGCACAAAATTAGCTGGTGTGTGCGCTGCAATAGACAGCCTTAAGCTAGCAGCCAATTTCCTGGGACAAACAAAGGTTACTGACTGTTAAACCTAATTTAAAACAAAACAAAAACCTATCTGGAACAGAACTAGATAAGCATGTGCATGAGGGAGGTACTTACAGAAGAAAAAGTGCAATATACTTGATACTATTCTATGTCTTCTTACTTCAGATAACAGCGCAGAGTCTCAGCAAGTGAAATATCCCTAAGGAAACTCGAAGCATCCCTGACTCAGGAATTAGAGATTAGTTAAGCTCGATCACCTCAAAAGGGACAGAATGTAGTAGCAAGACATGAGGGCAAAAAACCAAACCAACTAACCCACAACTACACCAAGCACCACTGCTGCTCCACCTTCCCCCCTACCTCCCCCAAAACCCACACCAAAAGTGTTATGCATGAGGTCAGTCCTCTATGAATCAAGTAAAAAATTACAGGAAAGTGCAGTTGTATCACTACTGTGGGGAACGTAGCATGCCTTAATCAATAACAAACAGATGGCAAATCCCAGCTCAGATTGTCCTGATAACTCTGTGCGGGGACTAGCAGGAAACACAGCCAGAGGTTTGTGGAGGCTAAAAACCTTCATAGGAGATGGATTTGGAGAGGCTGTATTTAAATAGTCATATGCTCAGGCACTGAAGGACAGCAGGCACAAACTCCCTTTCCCCAGACTTCTCTACAAGACCACATGCTACACACTCAGTTTCCTTCTTCATTTGCACACCTTCCCATCTCAAGGAAGAGTTTAGTTTGGTGCCTCTGAGGTAATAAGTTTGTCCGAAGAGGGGTGTAGTGGTGCATTCTTCCCCCTCCTTTTTCCACTCGACCATTCTACAACCTCAGTCGTTCCCAACAAACCTTGGCCTTCGTGTAATCAGCTGGGGCAGTGAAGCGTCCCTTGACTGTACCAGGTATTCCCGTATGGCTGAGATGGGAGTGGCACTGCTGGTTCTCACTAAATCTTGGCCTTTGTGCAATGAGCTGGGCACTTAGGCGCCCCTTGACTGTACCAGGAGCTCTTGCACGGGCAAGGTAGAGAACGAGAATGTACCGATCTGAATTGCATGGAAAAAGTGGAAAACGAGAGCATGCCAACCCAAATTGTGGCCAGGACGGAAATTTACGGATGACTAAAGCCAATCATCTTGCGACCCTATAAACAGCGGTCCCAAGTGAGACCCTTTGAGCTCTCATGGACCGCAGCGGGCTGCGCCCAGCACCTCCCTCTGAGTGGGACGCTACCCAGAGCTTGCAACTGTGAAATCCAGAGGTTTGTCGCCGAAGACTGACGACAAGACCTGGGTTGATATTCTTCTTGAGACTCAACCCTCACCCATTGAGAAACGCCAAAGCATTCGACGTGAGTATTTCACTAAATTCGGGGGAAATTTTTAACAGGTATACCTTTTGTACATTTATATAACTATTCTGTCTGTGTGCATGTATATGCAAATTGATTCAATCATTTTATAAATGTTGGACTAGTCAATAGTTGAATGTTGTTAACTGAATGTTGCTGATTTACCTTAAACTGTGAATAATCCTTTAGACCTAAACCGTTGACCAAGTCTGGGACTAGGATTGGATCTAGCCACCCCTAGACCCTTCTCTGAGAAGGAGTCTAGAAAGCAAGGGGGTCCTTTCTGAATCTCGTGACTCAACGGGAGGGTCTTCCTTACCCTTTCCTCTGTGAAGTCAATTTTGCCTCGATTTTCCCCCAATATACTTCTTCCATGCAGTAATAGAGTGAACCTTGCCATTTTCGAATCTTTAACTAAGTTGCTGCTTTGATTAGGACGAATTTTGTCAAATCACTTTATTAATCGACTAATGATCGAGTGCTATTAAATATCACAATCTAATCCTGTGATTTGCTGTAAAGGCATAAATAAATTTTAACTGTTGCTAGATCAAATTGTGTAAAGTCACTCATTTGTGACAAAATCCATTCGCGACAAGGGGATTGCCTATTTGTTATGCTGACAAACACCGCTGTTGTGTCTGACCAAGGCCTCCACGTGCTACCCACCCTACAAGTAATAAAAATTTAGAATAATTCTTTCCCTGATGACAGATTGTCATCAGTTTGCGTTGCCAGGACAGTTCACTGCTCTCCAATACATCTTAGAAATAAAGGAACAAAGGTTTTAAGCATTTTTGCTTCTTTCTTTGTAAGATAAAGATGGGAAAAAGAAGATAAAAGATGGAAAAACAACAGGAGATTAAAAAGGCTCTGGGAATCTCCTTTTTCACCCCACACCTGCGTAAAGCCTCAGTCAACACTGGGCCCTTCAGATCCTGTTTATCTCCAAGAGAATGTCCCCCTGACTAAGCTGATGAAGACTTTGGCCTTTCAGAGCACACTCTCAGCCAGCACTCCCCTCCCTTTAGAAGCAGAATATTTTCCCTTACTCTGACCAGTGGGTAAACTCGGATCATCTGAACAGGTCTGATTTTTGTCCAGACCCCAAAACTCTCATCTTCCTTAAGGGCCAATGACAGCAGTGATTAGCCAGAAGGCCTCCTTATACCAGAACCCTATTTACAGAACTTAGATAAAACATTTTTAAAACAAAAGACAAGTGGTTTGGGGTTTTTCAGTTGGTTGGTTTGGGAGTTTGGGGTTTTTTTGGTTTGATTTGGTTGGGGGGGCAGGGGGTGTTGGGTTTTTTGCAATTGCTTCAGGTTTATCTGGCCCTATATGAACTTCTCAACTTCAGAAATGCCCTCAAACTTCACAGCATACAACTTCTGGCAAAATAACATGCATTTTCACCTCTTGGAACCAGGAATTTTGAATTCACCTGTTGTGGGTTTTTTGGGGGTTGTTTTTGTTTGTTTGTTTTTTAAACTTACATGCACATACAAACTCCCAGAAAAGTCACCCTATTGTTAATGAGGATTATTTTCTTCTCTCTACCCTAACAGGAATTAGCACATTGCTTTCATGTAGGGAGTTCCTATAATGCAGGATAGTTTTTCTTTGCTGACTTGATTACATAAAATATTAACAGAAGGGAGGTTATTGCATAACAACATTGAGTTACATCCAAAGTTACATAGTTCCCGTTGATGACTTTTAGTAATCAGTATTAATTTCACCCATTTCTCTGCAATGCATAAAATCCTTATGTATTAACTCAGATAATCTAAAGTGTCTTCCATACAGAGGTCTTCATGTGAAAATTATTATTTATGAGGTGTCAAGTGAACAGTATTACAGCTGTAAGAGACTATTCGGTAGAGACATGGGACACATTAAATTTTTAAAAACTGACATGCCTTGTTAATTAGAAATGCCAACATTTGACATTTTTATTCCCAAGAAAATTGATTTATTATAGGTCCATTTAATTTTGGGGAAAAAGCTGATGCTAGAAATTCTGATTCACAGCCCACAAAGGTAGATTTCCAACCACAGTGCAGTACAGTTTCAGATCACTTTATGTAGAGCAAATAGCTATAAATGCAATGCACAAAGGCCTGTATACATCTAAAACTCTGAGTAAGCACAACTGTGTAAAAGAACTGATTTCCATCCACTTTCTGATTCCTCATTTCCCACTTGGGACTGTGCAAAGCACTTTTTAAGCAGTCCTTCTAGTAGCTAGAGGAAAACTAATAATTTCACTACTCAGTACACAGAGCTATGCCAGTGATCAGCAGCTGCTTTTTTTGTTGTTGTTTATTTTTGTCAAAATAAAAAAGATGAGGTAAGAATACAAACATTCCTGATTTTCAAAATTATTTTTATACCTGGCAGTTACCTCCCTAAGGAGGGCTGTTGATGCACAAGTGAATAGATTTCCTTCTACAGCTATGTAATACCATCATAAAGCACTGATCAGACAGACTTAGGAGTTTTTTTACCAGAAATCATAGTATTTCCCTGCACCAGGGTACTAAAAACGTTGGAGCAAACTGCTTTAAGCATCAGTGTAAAAACCTGGAAGAGCTCACCGATTTCAACCATGCTACAAATTTATTTTCTTCCCTAACCAAAACATACAGCAGTGTCATATGTGACCAACTTATAGCCTCCCAATAAATTAATAGTAGTGGTCGATAAATTCACACAACCATAGCAATGGAGATAATAGCGATTCACACGTCAACATGGAGTTGAAGTGCGGAGGAGAGGGTGAGGTACACATAACTTGCCACTGACCAGAGAACCTACACCAGGACTAAGAAGGTACTTCTTGACTATTCAGGGCAGTATTTCAACGGTTTCAGGTCAAAGCCCATCAGCAGTTATCCTTTCAGTCTGAGTAGAACAAGAGCTGGCTTATTCATATGACTGTGTCATAGTTTATATGAAACTTCATGTTATTTTTCAATGTGTAACAGCAAGTATGTGTGTTTGAGCTTCTCTGTTATTTTTGTGGAACATGAATGCTTCTGCAAAACAAACACAGCAAAACCTGCTCATAATGGGCACCAAAGGGACTTCTACTTTTCAGCTCTTTGTAGCAGCTGGTTGAATAAAGCAGGGTAATTAGATTCCAGCACTCAGACGGCTGAGATTTATTGACTGTGAGAAGTAGTGCTGCCCCAAGTGAAGAAAGCAACATAAATAGCTTTGGCTCAAGGGGTACCTTGGACATATCGACATTGTCTTCATGAGGTATCAGTATGCCAAGTTCCCCCTGTGCACAATGAACAGGCAAATCTTCTGCTGGGGTGGGGTTAGTGTGCACAGAGAGTAATGGAGAGGCCCTTTGAAGCATCTGGAGCATCTCTCAACTTGAACGTAACATACAGGAAGGGAAGGTTCAAGGGAAAGCTGCAGTAAGAAAGGCACAGCAAAAAAAAAATAGGGCGAGAGAAAAAAAAGAGACAATAAAGAAATCAAGCTAGAAGAATCTTCCAAATTAGAAGCAAAGAACTAGTCTACAGACTCCTCTTAAGCCTTCTTTAAATCCAAATTATTGCAGACTATTCTATAAAGAACTGTTGCAATATGACTATGTCTACACTGTAGGTTTCACCTATGTCCCTACAAGTGCTTTTGCCCAGATTACATATAATCCGTGAATTTATTCTTGTAGTGCTTGCTGTCATTTGAGTGCAGGAGTTGTTCCTTCTAAATACAGAAGGACATTTAACATTCTCACACAGTTTCTGGAGGGGGAAAATAATCCTTGGACATTCGGCACAGAGAATGTTGCGATTTCTCTGCAGAGGCGCAGGTGAGAATAGACCAAATGACAGCACATCAACAAAGGAGGGAATCTGTTCAGACTCCACACCAATCATATGGCCTAATTGTGCAGCAGACTTACCTTTAGCTGTGTCACCACGGTTATTTCCAACAATTCGTTTTAGAAAAGGTGCAGGAAAATGTTACAAAAAATAAAGCTTTGTGAGAGTCTTCCTAGACACCACTAGTAAATATCAAAAACTGCTGCTGAAGGTATGTGGAAGATGAAGGCAACAGAAAGAACAAAAGGCATAGCTTGTCTTTTTTTCCTACTGATGTTCTGAGATGCCATTTCAAAAGGGTTTATCTCGAAGCATGCAGACACGTGCTAGAGGCTGGGCATAATTATTTAGACTCACTGACTCACAGATGTTACCTTTAACTGGTTTGTCAGTTGTCATGCACCATCCGACAATCATGCTGAAGACATGAAGTACAAGCAAGACGGCACGTGTACTTTCTAACTATAGTGCTGTATATTGCACCAAAGTGACTGTCAAACACAGAAATCTAAAGAGCAGCTCTTCAGGTAGATTTTTACACTAGTAAGACATGAAACAGGAGTGCCACATACTCATCTACGAGACACTGGCCTTTTGGTTTACATACCAGGGTTTAAGATCAGAGACCTGCAGAGCTACCATACACTTCAGCTAAGGTGCCCTGGGTATGAAGCATTCAGAACCATTATTAATATTTTGCTGTCAGACTATGAGGTCATATCAAAGAAGCTTTTGCACAAGTCTGTCCTTAACAGACAGTTAATCTAATCTTAACAGTGTGGATATTTCAAGTCATGATGCATTTACTAAGCTGTAGATGTCACTAATCTAAAAGAGTTTGCAGACACTCTGGAGGGATAGAATCAAAAATGTTTTGAAATCTGTTCATTGGAGAACTGTATCCTTTCCATGTGCTCTGTGACAAAAAGAATCAAGACTGACAGACTGGAAAATCTCTTGCTTTGCTGCAAAAATATTGATGCCCTAGTATCCGCTAAATTAAGCCCACCTCTGCAGGTATTTGTTCTGCCCCACTAGCAGGAGGTCATAGAATCGCTTAGGTTGGAAAAGACCTTTAAGATCATCAAGTCCAACTGTAAACCCAGCACTGCCAAGTCCACCACTAAACCATGTACCTAGTTGGGCTTTGGCCCTTCTAATTTTCTCCCTGCATAACCTCACGACATCTTTGTAGTCCTCCTGAGTGGCCTGCCCCTTCTTCCAAAGGTCATAAACTCTCCTTTTTTTCCTGAGTTCCAGCCAAAGCTCTCTGTTCAGCCAGGCCAGTCATCTTCCTCTCTGGCTCATCTTTCGGCACACGGGGACAGCCTGCTCCTGCACCTTTAAGATTTCCTTCTTGAAGAATGTCCAGCCTTCCTGGCCTCCTTTGCCCTTCAGGGCTGCCTCCCAAGGGACTCTGCCAACCAGACTCCTAAACAGGCCAAAGTCTGCCCTCCGGAAGCCCAAGGTAGCAGTTCTGCTGACCCCCTTCCTTCTCCAAGAATCAAAAACTCCATCATTTTGTGATTGCTATGCCCAAGATGGCCTCCAACCATCACATCACCCACAAGTCCTTCTCTGTTCACAAACAACAGGTCCAGCGGGGTGCCTTCCCTAGCTGAGTCCCTCACCAGCTGTGTGAGGAAGTTCTCTTCCACACACTCCAGGAACCTCCTAGACTGGTTCCTCTCCACTGTATTGTATTTCCAGTAGACATCTGGTAAGTTGAAGTCCCCCACGAGAACAAGGGCTAGTGATTGTGAGACTTCTCCCAGCTGCTTACAGAATATTTTGTCTGCCTCTTCATCCTGGTTGGGTGGTCTATAACAGACTCCCACCATGATATCTGCCTTGTTGGCCTTCCCCCCGATTCTTACCCATAAAAGAAGTCAGAGTGAGGTGTTCTAGGCAGCACTGAACTGTATCTCAGGATATCTGAATTTAGTAAATATAGAGTAATTTATTAATTTTTTTACAGTTGATGTAAATTTCTATAGTGACAAACATTAAGCTTCTTAGGAAGCACGGCAATGAAGCACCACTGCCCGTGAACAACAAGGAGAATACTGCAATATTCTCTGTTTCATGTAGTTACCTCAGCTAACATAAAATAGCACACTATGGACACTTATGTAGCTATGTTCAGTCATGTTTTCTAAGCCACTTCAAAGAATTTCAGAACAAATACTTCACATAAAGTGACAAAGGAAAATCCTACATATACAAATTACATTTACAGTCAAGACCTACTACCACTGTTTAGACTTGAAATTACAAGGAGGAGAATTTAAGCGAAGCTTTAAGGAACAAACTCATATATAATCCTAATATAGTTTCTGGCTTTTCATATTGTCATGGTTTGATGCCAGATGGTAACCGAATACCACTCGCTTACTCCATCCGTCCCCAGTGGGGTAGGAAGGAAAATCAGAGAGAAAGGAAAACTCGGGGGTTGACATAAAAGTGGTTCACCAGGACAGAAAAGGAAAAAAAATAATAATTATATTATATATTAATAATTATAATAGTAATAATATATAAGGATAATAATATACATAAAACAAATGATGCACAATCTCTTACCACCCAATGACTGATACAGCCCATCCCGAGCAGCAGGCAGGGAGCAGGGGTATTCCCCAGCAGCTATCCCAGAACAGCAAGTTCCAGAGAGAGCGAGTGAGGGAACGAACAGCTGAACAAATGAAAAGGCCTGAACGAATGAAAAAAGGGAAAAAGAAGGGAAGTGGTCTGCCAGCCAACCCCCACTTACACTGGGCATGACGTCTATGGTATGGAATACTCTCTTTGGCCAGTTTGGATCAAGTGTACTGGCTATACCCCTCTCAACTTTTTGCAACTGCACATTAGCATAAACTGGGAAACTGTAAAATGTCCTTGTTCGTTTAGCAGCAACCAACAACATCAGTGTATTATCAACATTCTTCACATACTAAATCCAAAACACAGTAGCTGCTGGAGACAAAATTAGCTCTGTCCTGGCTGAAACCAGGACACAGATTTCCTGAAAGAGGGTCTTACAATATTCTTAACCATTTATTTAAAATTGCAGCTATGCTTAGTCACTATGATCAAGGGAGATAAACATATTCAGAATAATTCACCTCCACTAATTCCTATAACAAAAAGAAAATGAAATTAAAAAAAAAACCCTGCATTTTAAGCACATCAGCCCCTAACATATGCTAGGAACTATACAGTAATTCCAGTTGCTTAGAATATCTTTAAAAAATACCGTCTGAAGTATTTCTAACTTCATTTAAGATACCAAAGCATTGAAACCAAACGCTTTGCTCAGGAAGGATGTTAAATGTCTCTCCTTGAAAACAGCTTGAAGGTGACAAAAAGGCACTCTTTTAGCTGAACAATTATGCTCCCAAGTGTTTTTTGTTCAAGAAACAGAAGTCAACGTTTCTGAAAGCGTGGCTGAAATAGACATACCAAATTATCACAGCTAATTCTTTTAAAAGCTTTGAAATGTGCCGATTGAATCAAAGTTTATTTCCTTTTTATTTGACTAAACTTTAACTTTTCCTGTGCCAAACTGGAGAATACTTCTAAAAGCTGCATTTTTTCATAGAGTGGTCCGTAATGCTTGGGACTTACATCTGCATGGTGGGCGCATGCAAGGTAGTACCTCACAGAGGATTCCTGTTATATATGTTTTCTGTTCATGATGTCATTTTTTAACATTACCAGACTGCATAGCAAAACCAGAAAAACTGAGCTTCAAAATTTTGGGTTTAAAAGTAGACATATCAAATGCACAAAAATAAATAAGGGAAGTCTTGGCACACACACCAGATTACATCTATGAAATACTGCAGACACTTTGGGATATGCAGACCATGTAGATCCTAACATGCAGCACCTGAAGAGGTACAACAGATAACAATTGTTCTATGTTACAATATCACGTTCTTTAAGACCATGACTGGATCAGGTGGAATCTTCTGGTGGGAAGAGGAAAATTGTTTTCCTCTTCAAGCTACCTCATTTTCAGGGAGGGAAGCTTCAGACTAGCATAAGGGCAGGCAGAGAAAGAGGTAGAGAGCAAGAAGAGCTAAGCAAGGTCTGGGAGCCTGCAGTTTATTCAAAGACCAGGAGACTACTGAGAAAAGCAGACAGAGTTATTAAGGGTAACAGCAGCATACCAGCTCTGGGGTCGACCATCAATGTTGGATACCAAGAGCTATGAAGGAAATCTGAAAATACCACCCTCTGTAATAGATTTGGTGAGTGATACAATATAGAATAAAAAACGAAAGTGTCCAAAGACATAATGGGACAGCAAAGTATCAAATTCTCACTGAAAATGTGTTGGAAATGGGTGTCTGTTTCCAAAGGTCCCCAGAACACTTTGTCAGCCTATATTTTCAAATTACAGAACCACAGAATAGTAGAGGTTGGAAGGGACCTCTGGAGATCTTCTAGTCCAACCCCCCTGGTTGGAGAACCAGGGTCTGTGATCATGAGGTTACTTAAATTAACCCTTAAAACACAATTTCTTCTCAGGACAATCTCAGATTAAAATAGGGTCCATTCAATTTCAGATTGCTTCCTATCCCCATGTTTTTCCCCCTCTAATATTTAATCAAAGTGTGAATGTTGCCATATTTCTGATGTAGCACTTTCAAGAAAGGAAAACAGAATTTGTAGCCTCAACTTTAAGTTTACTTTACTTTACCTAAAATTTCCTAGTCACCAGTGATTTTACCTGCTTTGCCCCCCAAAAGGGAAGGGACTGAAAGGGAAAAAGTCTTTCTGATGGCATCTGTGACAATGAAGTATTGGTATGCATTAGAGAAGCAGCATGGCAGCCAAAACATACGCGAGAGGCTGATTTCCCCCTCCCTCCCATTGGTATCTAGCTATTCCTGTTGCAGAGCTTAAGCCAGGCTACAACAGTGCCAAGCTTCAACTGCAGATGAATTCTTTCCAATATATTTTTTAATGTCATTTCTAGACATATTTTAAATTTCTATTGCAAATTCAATTCCCAAAGGAGGTCAAGCACTTTGCAAACTATTTGAAGGACTGCACCTCAACAGATTGTGAGCTTTTGGAGTAAGAGACAAGTAAATACTTATCAGCAGGTGGCAACAGTTATAGGTAAAGGTAATTTGGGACCAGTACCTATCAGAAAGAGGTCTCCGATATTTGTAACTTCATTAAAATGTAATTCAATACTACCAGGATATGAGCCATGGATTTTATAGTGTCATACTTCAGCACTTCTTGACAGACATTTTGGAAGCACACTGAAGTTTCAAAGTATGAGTTAAGTTTAACATGTTAAACACATACAATACCACATATCTTACCTGAACTCAATTAGGGATAGCTTACATTGTCACACCTTTGCCATACAAGCATGCCAGGTTTATAAACATAGAATGATTTAAGAAGGGTCAAGCTTGTAATAACAAATTTACCATGTTTGAATATAATTATACATTTTTAAGAAACACTTACTACACCTAGCATCCTAACATGTGAGGACAAATCTTGCTCTAGCTTTCAGTGGACACCAACTCCAAGTAAGAATATCAGCCAGCTAACTGAAACATGATTGCTCTTTTAATATGAGCTTTGGCACTTTTCTGCAGCAAGATATTCAATATTCAATGCAAAAAACCATGCTGTCTCCAACTTACAGATATTATTAAGAGTTGAATCATCACAAGGTATCTTTGGATGGGTATATAAAGACAGACTGCATAAAAATTCACACACAGTTTTCAAATTTAAGCAACAACAGTAGTCCTTGCAAACAACAAGTTAAACAAGCAGATTCTTGTAGTTACATGCTTTAAAAAAGTTATCCCCTGAATCTCATCTCGGTTCAAGAGAAATTAAAATTATTTTACCTTGGAATTAATTTTGCGTTGTTCTGCCTTGCTCCCAATGCCACTGCCTCCTATGGGCTTCTTTTTGTAAGAATCTTCCAGTCATAGGAAGTACAAAGTCCTAGTGACACCAAAAGTAAATAAATTGAAAGTTTTATTATTTAAGGTAATGAATTCATGTTATATTCTGATAATGTAATTTATAAAAACCAAGAGAAAAGTGTCCTGGAGGATACTCAAAATATGTCATATCAAATTAAATCTAAATGCAAAAACTACCCTTCTGCTTTCTAAACACAGAATGATTCCACACTAAAAGTGTATGTTCCTTCAAAGGAAAAAGGCTGACACAAGAGACCTAAGTTACCAATGGATAGAGGGAACAGTGAATTAAAGACTTACAGATTAATCAAGATTGGGAAATGTAATTTGGATGATAAAGTATCTTTGGGGTTTTCATGAAAAGGAACATAAGGAACATATGGACAATCAGTGTCAGATTAACTTCTAGATATGATCGGATCACTGAATACTCCTGCACCTTTCAATACTGTTTCATCACACTATGCCCAAGAGGTACCTTCCAAATAATTCCCATTAGAGAATGAAATAATTAACTGAGCAGAAAGACATTCAGAAACTCCTGTCAGTATAAGTCAATGATTAAATCTGGCACATGGCTTTTAATGTTTTTGAAAAATAGTTAGGTAAGATTTTCAGTTAGTGTAGATTAAGTAGAGATTTACAGATTTCAAAGGCTTTCTAACAGTTTAACAACTGTTTCAAATCTTCAGTAAAACATTATTTGATAACAGATGTTAGTCTCCTTTGTTTCTAAATCCAAATGCAAGGAAGAATACCTTCCAAAACAGTCCTGTTTACAATTTTGTCTCAAGGGAGAAGGGGAAAAAAAAAATACTTCAATAAAAAGCAATAAAGAAAAACAGTTTCCTATTCACAGGAGCTAATTACGTTTACAAAAAAAAAAAAGGAAGAAAAATTCAGAAATGACTTTCAGTAAAATAGTAGCAGAGGGAGTTAAATAAAAACAATAGAATTGCTTGGTGTGATTTTGCAGTCACAGCTTTCAGAAGCAGAGAGCTGAGAAAGAACAAAAAAATAAGTTGCTTTCCAATAACACAGAAATAATAATGTTACAACTAGCCAGTCAGAGGCAGAAAATGGGTAACCAGAGGAGAGTGACAGAACCAGCTTTTAGTGACACAGCAATAAAAAGGAAATAAAAAAGCAGCAGCAAACACTGATGCAAACAAGTATTTGTAAACACCAGATAAAGAACAGCTGAAGGCAATAACTCAAGCTATAACATGGCTGATAAAGCAGCCTTGCAACATTCTAATCACCTACAGTCCCAGGACTCCTTTTTTTGTGAGGAGCAAATAACTCATTGTTTTGATAGAGCAGTAAATTTCATGCATAATTTTGAAGTGCTGAAATAAGATGCATCCCTTAGGAAAGCAGACAGTTTCCAAGTAATTGAGAAATGGACATTGGAAATGGAATTACAATGCAGTTTGGATAGAATAATTCCCATATGGAAAGATTCCTGCAGAGCGGGACGTCCTTATTATTAGACTCCTCCTGGTGCCCAGAAGCAGCGTTGCTTCTACTGTTTGACTCGGCACTAGTAATTTCTGATCATTCCACCTCATCTATAAGGGAAGAGGGCATGTAACATAACAAAAAACCAATCAAGTACAGGTTATAAGAAAGGACGTACAAGCTTTATAGAAGTCTCCCACAGCCATCTATGGGTGCACATAAACTTCAGCAGAGGATTGCCAGAAGGTATTTGAGCATCTTAACTTGCTTCCTCCCTCAAAAGCAGGCAAGTCCCAAACAGGTTTTACATATAACCAGGCTCCCACCCATACACTTTGCCAAATAAGCCCCTCAGAACCCACCTAAGGGGCACATAGATCTAGCTAGTAAGAGTATGGCCAAAGCCCAGAACTAGATGTCACTTCAATACTACTAAAAACTGTCTCTAAGCATTTGTCTTCATTGTGTTTAAGGGATCCCAAAGTATAGAGAAATATGTGGATGGACCTTGGGCCAATAACAAATTCAACAACACTGGAGCCTCAGAATGCAGATGGATGACATAAATGTGTTGGAAACAAATTAGACACAATGAAATAATTGAACATTAGTCTTTGTATAATTAATTTGTTACTAACTGACATTAATTGTACCTTTCCTCTCAGATTTCTGTGAAGCTATTCTCAATCACATAGTCTCTAATTTGCCTGAAGCCTTGTGAGGAAGCAGCATGTGCAATAACACAGGGTGATGTTTCCCATAGGTCCCTGCTGTTACGTTCTAAATGACTCCTCTTTGCACAGACTCATCCCTCTTTTCTTTACATCTGTATTAGAAGTAGAGCCATTACACTTGCTAAAGGCTTCTGTCACCTACATACTGTATACAACAGATTAAAGCTAGCGTCAGGAAAGAATCAGAATTCATAGCTTTGAGAAGGCATTCTAGGTTTTGCTATACATAAAGATATCCCTGCATACTCCCATCAACAAAAATACAAGTGTAAGTGCACGTGCCTGCAGGGCTATGATCTAAGGATACAGGCTCTTCAGGAAGGACAGGCAGGGAGACGAGGAGGGGGTGTCACCCTCTATGTCAATGACCAGCTGCAGTGCATCCACCTGGGGATGGATGAGGAGCCAACCGAGAGCTTATGGGTCAGGATTAAAGGGAGGGCAGGGACAGGTGACATTATAGTGGGAGTCTGCTACAGGCCACCCGACCAGGAAGACCAAGCAGATGAAGCCCTCTATAGACAGATAGGAGCAGCCTCACGTTCACAAGCCCTGGTCCTCATGGGGCACATCAACCACCCTGATATCTGTTGGAGGGACAACACAGCAGGGCATAAGCAATCCAGGAAGTTCCTGGAATGCGTTCCTTCTCCAAGTGATAGAGGAGCCAAGGAGGAGAGGTGCTATGCTGGACCTTGTTCTCGCCAACAAGGAGGGGCTCGTCGGGAATGTGAAGCTCAAGGGCAGCCCTTGGCTGCAGTGACCATGAAATGGAGTTCAAGATCCTTAGGGCAGAGAGGAGGGTGCACAGCAAGCTCACTACCCTGGACTTCAGGAGAGCAGACTTTGGCCTCTTCAGGGATCTGCTTGGTACAGTACCATGGGATAAAGCCCTGGAGGGAAGAGGGGCCCAAGAAAGCTGGTTTCAAGGATCACCTCCTCCAAGCTCAGGAGCGATGCATCCCAACAAAGAGCAAGTCAGGCAAAAATGCCAGGAGACCTGCATGGATGAACAAGGAGCTCCCGGACAAACTCAAACACGAAAAGGAAGCCTACAGAGGGTGGAAGCAAGGGCAGGTAGCCTGGGAGGAATACAGAGAAATTGTTTGAGCAGCCAGGGATCAGGTTAGGAATGCTAAAGCCCTCACAGAATTAAATCTGGCCAGGGACACCAAGGGCAACAAAAAAAGCTTCTGTAGGTATGTTGGTGATAAAAGGAGGACTAGGGAAAATGTGGGTCCTCTCTGGAAGGAAACAGGAGACCTTGCTACTTGGGATATGGAGAAGGCTGAGGTACTCAATGACTTTTTTTGCCTCAGTCTTCACCAACAAGTGCTGTAGCCACATCGCCCAAGTCACAGAAGACAAGGAAAGGGACTGGGAGAATGAAGAACCACCCACTGTAGGAAAAGATCAGGTTCAAGACCAGCTAAGAAGCCTGAAGGTGCACAAGCCCATGGGACCTGATGAGATGCATCTGCGGGTCCTGAGGGAACTGGTGGATGAAGTAGCTAAGCCACTATCCATCATATTTGAGAAGCTGTGGCAGTCCACTGAAGTTCCCACTGACTGGAAAAGGGGAAACACAACCCCCATTTTTCAAAAGGGGAAAAAGGAAGAACTGAGGAACTACAGGCCAGTCAATCTGACCTCTGTGCCCAGGAAGATCATGGAGCACATCCCCCTGGAAACTATGCCAAGGCACATGGAAAATAAGGAGGTGACTGGTGACAGCAACATGGCTTCACTAAGGACAAATTGTGCCTGACAAATTTGGCAGCCTTCTACGACGGGGTTACAGCGTTGGTGGATAAGGGAAGAGCAACCGATGTCATCTACCTGGACTTGTGCAAAACGTTTGACACTGTCCCACATGACATCCTTGTCTCTAAACTGGAGAGACATGGATTTGACGGAGGGACCACTTGGTGGATAAGGAATTGGCTGGATGGCCACACTCAAAGAGTTGCGGTCAACGGCTCGATGTCCAAGTGGAGACCAGTGACAAATGGTGCTCCTCAGGAATTGGTATTGGGACCAGCGCCGTTTAACATCTTTGTCGGTGACATGGACAGCGGGACGGAGTGCACCCTCAGCAAGTTTGCTGACGACACCAAGCTGTGTGGTGCAATTGACACGCTGGAGGGAAGGGATGCCATCCAGAGGGACCTTGACAGGCTCGAGAGGTGGGCCCAGGCGAACCTCATGAGGTTCAACAAGGCCAAGTGCAAGGTCCTGCACATGGGTCGGGGCAATCCCAGGCACAAATACAGGCTGGGCAGAGAATGGATTGAGAGCAGCCCTGAGGAGAAGGACTTGGGAGTGTTGGTTGATGAGAAGCTGAACATGACCCAGCAACATGTGCTTGCAGCCCAGAAAGCCAACCGTATCATGGGCTGCATCAAAAGAAGCAGGACCAGCAGGTCAAGGGAAGTGGCTCTCCCCCTCTACTCCGCTCTGGTGAGACCTCACCTGGAGTATTGCGTGTTGGGGACCCCAGAGCTGGACAAGAAGGACATGGACCTGTTGGAGCAAGTCCAGAGGAGGGCCACAAAGATGATCAGAGGGCTGGAGCACCCCTCCTATAAAGACAGGCTGAGGGAGTTGGGCTTGTTCAGCCTGGAGAAGAGAAGGCTCTGGGGAGAATTTCTAGCAGCCTTCCAGGACCTAAAGGGAGCATACAGGAAAGCCGGAGAGGAACTTTTGACAAGGGGATATAGCGATAGGACAAGGGTAATGGCTTTAAACTGAGGGTAGATTTAGTTTGGATCTGAGGAAGAAATTCTTCGCTGTGAGGGTGGTGAGGCACTGGAAGAGGTTGCTCAGAGCAGTTGTGGATGCCCCATCCCTGGGAGTGTTCAAGGCCAGGTTGGATGGGGCTTTGAGCAACCTGGTCTAGCAGAAGGTGTCCCTGCCCATGGCAGGGGGGTTGGAACTAGATGATCTTTAAGGTCCCTTCCAACCCAAACCCTTCTATGATTCTAGGTCTACTCTCTGAGCATTCAGCTCTAAAATTGACCCAGATCCTGACAAACAGCATGAAATTAAATGAACAAGATCAGAACGAGAACAGAACAGTAATCAGATTTCTAAACCTCTCTTGAAGGTGCCATATCCGCACACGTGTTGATAGGACTATTCCCTTTACTTTGGTGATTATACTGCAAACAGTTTATAACTCTTTCCTAGACGAACAAAAAACGCACTTGAATAGAGCTTCACCCACTGAGAGCCTGCAAGTTCTTTATGCATGAACTTTCCCTTTCATTAAAGAGATTCCTAACTGTTTCTACTGCCTGTTTTTTGGGGGGGAGTTTTTCTGAAGGTTTATATGACACTAATATTTTTTGGTGTACATCTGACGAAAGTGCATCAAACATTAAACACGGCAGAAGATTAAGTTTTACCAGCTACAGCTATGTAATATTTTATTGCAGATAAATTGGTAAAATTCAATTTTGGTCACTCCAATACTCGTTATACATTGACAATCATTCTCACCCTTAAGAATTGAGCCTTTTGCTTCCTTAGCTGTAATTAATTCTAAGAGAAGTCAAGCAAAACACAATTAGGTGACATTAAGTAAATTTCAGGGACTCATTGCCCTGTCAATCCATATGATCAAACATGAAATTTTGGTTCTTGACTATACCTAGTGAAATTGGGGGAAAAAACCAACAACCCATAGGGGTGTGTACGCAAATTTTAAGCCGTATTAAGCATCAATCACTTAGTAGAAGTCCTGAAACATAGCAGCAGAATTTCCTCATCTTGAATCATTTTGACTGATAGAAAGATTTGGACATGGTGTCTACTGTTGTTCTACAAGGAAGAAAATATTGTTTCATAGTTTGTTGTGTGTGATTAAGTGTTCTTTGTTACCTTGTGTATTTTTCTGCAAGATTCCTGCCAGTTTAGTGTGACAGCAAGTCTCCTGCAGAAACTGCAAATGGAAAAAGAGCTGTAACCTAGGAAGCTTTTCCCCACTCGTACTTGTTAGGCTCCAACTGAAGAAAAGTCAGTTGAGAGAACCCACAACAACTCTCAAATTCCAAAGCCAAAACTGAAAATTTGGCAGGTATCAAGTCTTAACATGCTGAGCTTCGGCCTGCATGTTTTAGGGTACACGTGTACCCCTGTGCAAGGGCAGAAACCTGCCTCACTTGCACATCTTCTTGGAAACTGTCCAATTCAAATATTTGCATTGGGTACCCACCATTCAATGTGAGTAATAATTTCTCCCTGCCTCTAATTAACCACAATTTACTGGTTCAGTTGAATTTACATTTTCCACAGGCTCTCGAGAAGTGAAGATTTGAATATTGCTGTTGCCACAAATCAGTTGGCCTTAGTTACAACTGAGTTGTGGCTTGCTTTATTTGTGAAGTGCCATTAGGATGAGAGGTACACAACAAATATTCCTATACCCATTGGACCCGGGTTCTGCCACAATGGGCCATTTAAGTCTCTGCCACATATTTCCAGCATACATACAAGTTTTACTAAATTTACGTACTTAGTCAAGCATTTGTAGGCACAACTCAAGCTTAAAATTACCAAATATTAAGTGTTAGATGATTATTTAATCTCATATCTGTAAAACATGCTGTTTCTTTTTGATATCGAATCATCATGGCTTTAAAGAGACATGGAGCAAAATAAGCCACCTATCACTTGTTTGATTAGCAATCTACTTCATCATTGGATGCATATATTTTTTCATGCTGTTCTACAATACGCAGGTAGACCATAGCAATGTTGTTCTACTGGTTTCTTACTGATCTAATCCACACGGGCTTATTTCCAAAGACAGCCTCTTAACTGTGTTCGCATCTTTCTGTACAGCAATGTTATTAAGTAACTAAAGCAAAACAGTAAAGGTACTTGAAGTAGTGGGTTGAAATCCCACAGAAAGTTTTAAGACTAAGGTTGATAGAGGCACAGAATCTGTTCTTCTCCTGCCATCTGCTATAGGTGGGGGAAAAAATCCAAAACCAAGAAATGAAGTATTAAAGTCCTTTTGAAGGCGTAACACAGCTGCATATGAGACTGTATTCTTCTCTGATTTCACATGAGTGTCTGTGAGGGGTTTCTCTTCACTGTGGAGTGCAGGTCTCCCCCACCCTTCTAATGACAAAGTTAATTTTCAGATCTTTTACCCCTTCAGTTACTTGCAAAGTTTACAACTATACTAAAGTTTCCCATGGTATTAGGCCTGCAACACTTAATTGCTTATAAAAAGCATTAACCTAAAAAATAAACTTCTGACATTCATTCTCATCACCTGTGCTTCACAGGTGTTTGTTAAAAACAAAACAAACCAGAATCACATTTTATCATAAGGATAGTGCTGAAAAGAAGAAACTATGATTGCTGAGTTGCTAAAAAACGCCTGAATGTTTTCAGAGTCATAGGCCTGAGTCACTTAAACATTTAATTCCTATTGATCTTAATGGAACTCAGACACCTCTATTCCTTCGTGCATCTGAGACTTGCATTCTTAAGGCCTTTCAATTATGGTGAAAAAAATGTACCCTATCACTTGCTAAATAAGTTCACTCTAGGTCGTATTTATGTCAGCTTTCATATGGGCAATGCTAGCAAAGAGAACAGCAATCATTTTCATGTAGCTTGGGGCTTGAAATAAGCTCTCACTTATACAGGAGTAAATTCAGGGTAATTCCATTTACTTCATTTGATTGGATCTGGCCTCTTGCCTCTGACACTGCCTGTGGTAAAAAACCCTGTACTGTAACATTTTTTCCCCCTCCAAAATAAGACTGTATTATAAGGAGAATGCTTACTAAGAAGAACGTCAAGTTTTTGCACCACTTACAGAGCTTGCTAGCCTGTCGATGTGGATATTTAAGCACAAGCAACCAAAATTATTTTTTGTAAAATGAGAGGGAGAAAGTCATGCACAGACGTAACACGTGCTACAAAATACCTTCCCCTTACACACACAATTACTTCCCCCTCCCCACCCCCCCCAAAAGAAAATGGAAGTCTAAACAGACAAGATGCCTGTAATTATGTCACCACATAAACTATATTGACAAGGGCAGAAAGATCCATGCTAAGGATTAGTACTCCGTTAGTTAAGAAAAAGGTAAGTCAGGTACCTAAACATCTTTTCTGGCATAGTAAATAATTTTTACTTCTTTGTTTGCTCTGGCATAACTATTCCCAGCAGTAGCCTACCAGGCAGGAGCAGGTGTACAGCTGCTATGTGCCAGGTAACACATCGCTGAAAAGGGGAGCCAATTTTAAGCGCTTGCAGAACACCTTCTATCACCGCCTTCGCAGAGTTTCAAGTTTGGGATACCTTTGCATCTTTACTCTCGAAAATTTTGGCTTTGCTAGTTAAATATACAAATATTCCAGAATAACTAACTTACAGTTCCCTGTGATAATTATTCTTTCCACTGAAAATTATGGCAACTGGAATCCTCTGTACCACAGTACATACTGTGTACGCCAAGAAAGAAATCAAAGTGTGTCATCACTGTTGATAGAAGGATAAATATAGTTGAAGTCAGATTAATATTTCCAAGATTACTCATTTCTACTTCAAAAGAGAAGCAAAGATCATGTGCAAAATGACAGCTACCCATCTGGGACTAGAAAAGTCACCATATGGATGTCTTTTTGCTAATTATAGATAAATTTTTGAACTAAGGGATTTAAAAGTAGGGATCTGTCAGTTCAAAAATATACTTCCTCTCCTCCCTCATGCAGGCAGTGCTTTGGTGCTGGCTAATCAATTAAGCGGAGTATCAGATCACATAGATTTGCTTCACCTTTAAGGCGGCAGTTTTCTCCTACTTCATGTGATATGCAGTCACATTTGTAGCTCAGTTAAAGGAAATTTGTTACAATGATTCCTTCTGTTTTTCAGATCAGAGGAACCTCTATAATCTTTTAGCCCAATCACCCATATATCAGAGGCTGTGAGACTGCCTTATATTACTGCTTCACATACGATATCTCTACTTGAACTGCAGCATATATTCCTCAAAAGCATCCCAAGTGGACTAAAAGATGTTTCAATAACATAATTATCACCTAAGGTAAGTTCTTCCAAGAGCAATTAATTTACATAAATGATTAAGTATGTATTCCTAACATTGTGCAAGTTGGTTCCTCTTCACCACAAGATTAATTTTTTTGTTGTATTTTGTGTGCTGAATTGACTGATTAATTCTCTATCAAATTACTGAATTGGTTGCATGTATTTATAGACCAATCACATCATTCTTCAGCCTTTGCTTTGATACACTAATAGAGTGGGCTTCTTGACCTTGGGAGATGTTTTCTATACTTTACGTCAGAAAAAAAAAGAGCTCCTCTAAACCCTGCAGCTTTTGGCCTCCTTCTAGAACTGCAAACACTAGATAATACTCCAGTAGCAATTATATCAGTGCCAAATGCAGAGGCTGCGCAGTCTTTTCATGCCTGCTTAGCATTTTATAGCATTTATACGTGGATTGCATTAGCCTTTTTGTCACTACAGTAGAAATTAACTTCAGCACATAAAGGTAGCTGATGTGAAGAAAACTGCATCCCTAACTAATGGGGAGAAACAGGCTTCTCTAGAAGACCGTTGAGAATGCTCATACTATGCTCATGACCTCTGATAAAACCTCTTTTTCCTCCCCTCTGTTGAGTACACTGAAGGTTAGGCAGGGCAAGTACATTGGATGTCACTCCGCTCTCCCAAATGCGCTTGGGGAGGGGTGTGGGGAAGAGTAAAAAAAAAAAAAAAAAAAAAAAAAATTACAATTGAGTTCTGACCAACAACCTGATCCATTTCATTTGCTACTTAAAAGACAGCTATTTCACCTTGCAGAGGCCCCAGTTGTCTCAGGAGCTAGTGCTTCCAGGGAAGCTGGCTGCCTGCAAGATCAGAGAAAGTGCTTTCAGCAGCTGGTGAGCAAGAGCCTATATTCCAGCTTCTCCCATTACCTTCCCTCATAGCCCAAGGGGGGAAAAAAAGGAAAGCAATTAACCACAAGAAATCAATTCCTTTACTTACATGGCTTTTAATACAGGTGACAATGACTTAGCACAATGACTGTCTATTGAGTAACATAATTCTCAATTTGAGCATTAGTTAAGTAATCCTTCACCCCAGATATGATTCACATCCCATCAAGGAGCTAGCTTAACACAGCATTTTTTCCTCCAACTATAACACTACACCATTTAACTACAAGAGTTAGCTCTATCCTCATCACTGGAGCCTTATTTCCAAGCGAGTTGTTATGAACAACTTAGTAGCTTATACCTTACCTTTGCCCTGAAATCTGGAAGTTTAACCATGCATAAAAGCCCTTTGACTGTTGCAGTCACACTCCCAAACAAAGTGTGTCCATCCCCATGCCAACCACAACTTACAAGACCATCTTACACCATTTCAGTCCCTATTAGCTTATAGTTTTACTTATCTTACCATGGAGTTTTCCACCCTTGCTTTCAAGAAGTAAAATTACAGCACACAAATGATTTAGTCCTTCAGCTAAACCAAAGAGCCTATACTGTCCTAGAGAAAATGCAGGAAGTTAGTCAGAACAGCCTTCTGAAGGATCATCTAAAATTCAGCTTTAAACTCAGTCTAACATCCATCCCATAGACAAGAGGAGTAGTTCTCCTCAGCAAAACAAAGGCAAGACAAGGCATTAAAATTCTAGGCCTATGTTCTGAGCTATTTGCTTTTAAACACAAAACTAACCTGCGTCTGCCCCAGTCACTCTCACACCACCTCAGCAGCCATCTTGGCACACAAGCCCGTACCATATTCACACTCCAGCTGATATCCCAAGGAAGAGCTTTTCCCTCCCCTCACACCCTAAAAAAATATCAAGCAGTCCTTCCCTTGTAGCTTTCTATTTATCCTAGTCTCAGCTGTGGCTCTCTAGTAACACCCCAGCCCTTTTACGTGCTTGCTTCAAAAATCACTCACAGATAAAGCAGTTGCGCTCCTGCTCAGCACCATGCACAGTACAGCCACTGCAGCCCAGCAGCAGATGAACCCTTCCAAAGTCCACAGTGAGTTAGGCAGCAGGCCACAGACACCTTCTTTTAAAAGTTTTCCATGCCTCGTGAGACAGGCTCCAGCTTCTCCGAGCTGACAGCTTCCACGCCCTCGGACACAGCCTCCCGCCCAGCTGCTTCACCTCAACTGCCCACAGGTGCCACTGCCACCCCAGAGCCCCCTCACAGGAAGCGACTCCTCCCTTCCCCACCTGCAGCATCTGCTCGTCATCCCCCCTCAGCTGGGGCTTCTGGAATTTTCTTTTGGAGAGTCAAATTAAATTGAGGCCTCCATATTGTACAAAAAGCTCAACCTTAAAAAAAAAAAAAAAAAAAAAAAGGGGGGGGGGTGGATTTAGCAGTTGTAGCACTGAGCTTTCTGAGCTTTTAAATACATAGCTCTGAATTGGGTCTGGAAACCTTAGTGAAAGGCACGGGGCGTCACAGGCCTCACGATGCCTTAACTATTAGTACGATGATCAAAGAGCTGCCTAAAGGCAGCATGAACAGAAACATTCAGGATAAGCTCCTGAAAAACTTACCTTTCATGAGAGTCAATAGTTTACGTGCTACTGAAAGGCAGCATCTGCTTCCACTTGAAGTTTGCAAGGCCGAACTTGAAAGAATTTAAAGGTTTGCTTTTGCTTTAAAAGATCTGTGGTTGCTGTCTCTGCCCTGTTGTGTTCAGGAGAGCACTAATCTGGAATAAGGCAGTCAAACTCGAGTCTCTTGCTTAAGTGAAGAAGTAACAGTAAAAACTCACTTTTCTTACCTTTCTGGAGAGCAAACTATTTTCACAACTGATCTAGGCCTTTCTTTACCCCTTCCACCAAAGCCATACACCGCTCTACAGAAAGTAACAACAGATTTATGGGGCTGGAGAAAGGGAGCAGAACTCTGCCATAATGATGCAGAGCACGCTCTGAGGTGAGAGGGGATGGGTAGGCAGAAACTGCTTCAAACACAGCATAAACTTCTGTATCCCCCATTCTGTTTTTTTGCTCTACTAGGATGGATTTTTAAACCAGATGACCGTACAGTGGATCATGCTTTAAAGCAATTACCTCCAAAATGTTCAAGCGTTGCAGTAAAATAATATTTTTTGCCAACTGATACATACTGCAAATTAACTTGTGGGATGCTAACATTCCATTTACATATTTCCCAGAGATGTCAATGTGCGACAACAGAAATCAGGTTAGTTCTGTGCTGCTTTTCACCAGGCTTAGTTTGTTTAGAATGGCTTCTTTTGCATTCAGCTGGAGGACCCTTAGGACTAAGTAAGAAATTTCATGTGGAGTTTCTACTAAAGAGAGTATATCTCCTAATTTCCTGATGCTGTCCTCTGTCTTAACATGAAACTCAGGGGAAGAAAGGAGGAAATCCCTTAGAAGATCAAACAAAAAGAGAATTTAGCCTGTCTGCTGATAAAAGCATTGGTATTGATGGAGTTAAGGGATTGGCACAATCAAGTTGTTTATCTGCTGAAAATATGAAGCACAATGTGAATCATTACAATTCCAAAGAAAAGAAGATATATTTGCAAATGAACAACAGCATATGCTTATGCTTCCTTAAAATTAGCTTCAGGCCATTTGTTTGTATCCCACAATAATACCAAGCAAGAAACAAAAGAAGAAAGTTTCTATACCATAAATTTCCTTTAGGAGCGAGTCCAAAAGTACATGGGTATGCAATGAGCACTGCTTGGGAGAAAACAAATCCAAGGTTCTGTTCTACCGGAACTGCTAGTAATGCAGCCACTTAAATACACTAACTAGAAAGTTTGGTGGTTTAAATTTAGATCTTCCCTATGTAGGGAACAAGTAATGTGAATTTAGGTCCTTTTGATACAACGCTAACTTTTTAAATACATGCAGACATATTTAGGAGAACAGGATGTAAGGTAATGATCTATCCATCCGTCAAGATGGTTTAGCAAAAAGGTACTTCAGAACAAATGGCATGACATGCATGGTGGGGGCTGGTTTTGTGTGTTATAAGTGTACAAAATTTTAATCACAGACAAATCATGCACTCTGATGTACTGACCCAAATTAAAGCAATTAACAGACATAGACTCTATTCAGCATGTTATGATACTAGAGTTAATGCTATTCTACGTATCTATATCTAAGGCAAAAAATGTTTGCAAGCAACTACAAAATGAAATCGTTAAATCCTGAACAGAATGTTAGAATATCAGCCCAGATGAAAATCAATATACTTTATCTGAAAAGACTTTAATAAAGCCACTTATGAATTCATGTCATGTTTCTTTGCCTTAGCACAGACTAACAAATATCAGTTAGAATATGTAACTTGAACAACAAATAGATTTTCTTTCATAAAACTTTAATTGGTAAGGGTGCTCCACATTCAACCTACCACTCAAATCTACTGTGGATATCTTAAAAGGAACTTATTTCGTACACCATGCATTGTGCCATATGTCATCTGTACTAAGTACCACCTCTTACCTGTATTACAACATGATTTTGCTAATAGGTTATTCTGATGACTTTTTTTTTCAACTTCAGTATTAAATAAGATAAAGAAAAGGGAAGAGCCATGCCTGCATGGAAGTAGTGCTTGTTTCTCTGCTCACTATAAATAAGATTTTGATAAGTTTTACAAGTTGAAAGCTTTTCTCTTTTCCTTAGTAGGAAATTTCTTCTCCAGGTAATATTCTCAAGTTTTATGTTTATACTAAGTAAAATAATTCTTATGTGACATCATATATGTCCAATGTGCTTTGCAGACCTGTAAAGTCACAAAAAGGAAAGTAATGTCCTTCTCTAATACACTAGCTGAACAACAGGAATTACCTTCAGGCATTCTCGTTGTTTGCACAGCAGAGAAAAAATAAAAAATCAGGGTAAGCTGGCAGCTCAGCAGCCTCATTTGCACTGTGTGGGGACTGGGTTGGTACTGATCAAGAAGCGATGGCGTAAGACCTGTCCCTTGCGTGGAACGGACACAAATGGAGCTCCTGATGAGGTGATAAAGGTTCCAGTGTGGCACTACCTTGGAAATGTGTTAACTCCATCCACCACAGGAAATATCAGTTGTCAGCAAGCATAAGGTGCTTGTAGGAGGGCTGGCAAACGAAGGCCTCTCATTAATCTCTTACAGATGAATGATGCCTTTGCTACAATCTCACACAGGTGTTTAAGGAGCCAACTTGTCTTATGTTTATTATCCAGAGTACAAGAACCTGCACTGAAATCAGAGAAGCTGCCACTGGAGACGCGCTCCCTCTCTTCTCAGTGGAATATGTCTTGATCTTCTCTAGCATAGCTAGAGGAGAGGAGGAAACTTCACAGAGGGAACCTATTTTTCCTATGCAGTAACCTAGAATTTTATAGTTCAAATAAGTATTCAGCCCAGCTTCTAAAAAAAAAATATAAATGCTAGTCTCAGTAAGTACTGATTAAGCTTTTAAGAACTATGAGAGCTTTAATTGTGTATTTTTTGTGTGCGTGTGCAAATGTATTATTACGACAATTAACAACAGTTTCTACTTCCAAGCCGTGGCTGTGTATGACAACTTCTCCAACGACTAGATTCCAGTGAAACAGTCTACACATTGTCCATTGAACAGAAGGACAACTTCTAGAGTTAGGTACTGCCAAGGCTTAGTCATGAGATCAGAATCCCTTCCTCCTCTTGCACCGATGAAAAAAAATTTTGGGGAATATAATATGTATTCATTTATGATCTTTGCTTTCACCAGAACCTCAAGACACTGTGTACATTACTTATAACAGGTGACCACAGTAACAATGACATTACAATAGGACAGATTTTGAAAAACTTACTTGTGATGCATAATATTGTACCGGGGAACTAAGAAATATTGGCCCAAGGGTGCCAGAAGTTGACCCCTTCAGTTTTCTCTGTTGTTGTTTCCTACCATGGCTACTATTTTACATACATAGAAATGCAACTGCATCAGGAAATCAGTATTATCAAATCTTTGGCAATAATGATACTTAGACATTTAATAATATTTTAGAACCTTTGATTGCTGCTGTTTTCTTGCTAATTCTTGGAACTGATGCGTGCTCATGTAATAGAAAGTTATCATAATGCATAATCTTGTGCAGTAGCAGCTCCAGACTGTGGAACAAGTTTTAGCCGGAGTTGGCACTATTATGCTACAAGATGTTATTATACAGTAACACAGTCTGACCTAGAAGAAAGGTGATATTTGACCTGGCATTCATGTCACTGATGAGTATGGATTATGCCCCTAAGAGCTGCTGGCCTTGCCCCTTTGTTTACGAATGTAGCCCAAGAGTGGATTTCTACAAGAAGCTCAGAGAAGGTTCAGCATAGTTTTGCAGATTACTGGAGCCACAGCCATCGTTCAGAAGGCATGCTGTTTTGACCATTTATTCACAATGCACTTCCAAACCCTTAGTTTCATCAAGGATAGTGAAAAGTTACGTCCGCCATTCAAATAGTTATGCCCTGTAGAACAGTTCGTATAAAATTTTCCACTGTTTTGACACCCGTGCAATGTCTAATGTCAGTGGGTTAAACCACAATTCCATTTTTGGATAATCATTTTAACAAAGCATTATTCTTCATTGGTATGTGAGGTTGCCATGATGGTCTCAGAAAGGGAAATCAAGGGCTGCTATTAAAAGTGTGAAGCACGGTGCCTGTGCTTCAATACACAGTCTTTCAAGCTTCCCATGAAAATTTAATAATTTTTGATGTTTCAAAGAAACATCTGACTGAACAAGTTCTTGTGCCATTACTCACATGTATTTAAGTGTGTGACATTGTTGTCATTTCTTTTTCCGTTTCCACCCTCTGGAGAACATAACAGAGAGAACAGAAAAATTCCCCAAAAATGTCTTCTAGTTCCTATGGGCGGAGGACAAAACAAAGATAAACATACGCTTCAAGGCATGAAGTCATTCAAGAAAGCTGTAGTTTAAACTTTCTTCTATCTCTTGCTACTACAGTTGTTAGACAACAGACCAAGATCAGAAGCACAGCAAATGGGAGACAGATCCTGAGTCAGTACATCTGTGTGGCTTACAAAAGGGGGTTTGAGTTCAAAAGTAGGTAAACTCCTCAGATCTAAGT
The DNA here is from genome assembly GCA_009819775.1 of Phoenicopterus ruber ruber. Taxonomy (NCBI): domain Eukaryota; kingdom Metazoa; phylum Chordata; class Aves; order Phoenicopteriformes; family Phoenicopteridae; genus Phoenicopterus; species Phoenicopterus ruber. The sequence continues at coordinate 8,136,227 of CM020229.1, read as the reverse complement.
AACATATAAAAAACCCTCGACATTCCCAGAAATGATCAGGGAACCAAGAAGCAGGTAATAGGATTGTTCTGTACATTCTGTCAGTAGCCTTTTCTCACAGGATGTAAGAAATGAGCTTTTCTAGCAGATGGAGAAAAAGGAGGGGCATAGTATGTTCTCTTTTTAAGGAACCTTCTAGAAAAGTAGTTTGACAGGTAGGTGTAAGTTAGCATAATTTACACATTTCTATAGCTTAGGTAAGTGTAGCCTATTAGTGTAGGATGATGTAACCTATGTGACAAGAGGCTTGAAACTGAGGAAAGATGAAAGGAGATGCAACATGAAAGAGCTACAGTATGTGATGTGCAACTTACACCATTATTCCTACCACCTCTGTCCCCCAGCTCTCATAGATTAGGAGTGAAACACGATCTGCATATAAGTGTCAATATATTCAAAGAGCCATAGGCAGCAACCAGGGGAGCAATGAAATTGGACAAGTATTTGAAGGATACTTCAAAGAGTTTTACCCTAGAGAAAAAAATTTGATATATTTTTAATCTGATTTTTTTTCCTCTTATGGTGCATTTACACCATAAGAAAAAACGATTTCACCTTCCTTCTGTGCACTGAGAAACAAAACCAGCAAATTTGGGAGATCACCTATTATATCTTGGTTTTTATTACTCAGTATAAAAAAAGTAAACTTCAATATTTCATCCCATTTTCCAACTAGAAGTCATTACTACATACTATTTTATTTTCCAACCCTCTTAGAATTACTAAATCATTCCATTAGCCTGGCTGGCTTTTTTATTTACTGTCTCTAACACAAGTCTAGTTGGAAGCCCTCCTTTCCAAATCTATGTTTAGAAGGTATGTTCATCAGATATAAAACAAAAGCAACCTAACATTTTGCTTGTTGTATTTAAATGGCATTTGTCGTATGAAGCTATGTAACCTTACAATTTCATATGTTACAGAACTTCAATAAAAATTCTGACAAAAAACCTTCCAAATGCAAAGAAGATTCAACATCATGTGTTAGTGCATTACATCTAGCTACATGACAGATGGTTATAAGTCTTTAAACTTCTATGGCTGTTTGCAAATAGCTAACTCAAAAATAATAACATAAAAACCACTGTAACTACATTATTTCAGTGTTCTTGTACCTATACACTCGTGTGTGAGGAAACCAGGACCCAACTCCATAAAAACTCCAGTGTCTAGAAGTACTTTTTCCTCCAGCCTACGTGCCTTTCTCTGATACCTGGTGCTTATCCTCTGCACTCCCCTCTCCTCATGGTGCCTTAGATCTCCTGTCTCTGTGGGGAGCTTTCTTCCTCCTCAAACACAGCCCTAGCAGCACGCATAGCTGTATAATACCCTCCTTGTTTCTAAATATTTTTACAGATCTCCAGGATCTTGTCACCGAACAGCTTAGGCAGTCACAGAAACAGCTAGAGACAAAATTAGGGCCAACATCTTGTGATCATCCGTGCCTCTATAGGAATCACTAAGCTAAGACATTTGAAAATGTTAATTTGTTTTGAGGAACACATTTTAAATTTTTTTTTGTTAGCTTGTTCTGATTTTTTTTCCAGCATGCTACAATATTTAAAGGACATTAAAATTTTTGTAACAGTTGGTGTCTCATATCAAGGCAAAAATAATATACTTTGAGCTGTCTTGCTTTGTATGAAGCTTTTAAAGAACTTTTATTATCTGCAAACAATAATTGACAACTCAAGACAGAATTACTATGTGTGATTTTTTTCCAAAGGGTAAAGAGATCTCTTTCTTTTGTTTTGTCATTCTTTTTTCTCTCGGTATGCTTTGTCCTTCTCACTTGGGTAGCCTCCAAAGATCTATCTGACTTTGCATCCCCTATGTACATACTAAGAAACCCACAGTTAAAATCAATACAATAATTCAGATTGGAAGGGATCTCCGGAAATTATCCAGTCCAACCCCACTCATAGCAAGGTCAACTTCAAAGTCAGATCAAATTGTTCAGGGCTTTCTTTGATTATCTCCCCGGATGGAGATTCCACAATATCTCTGGGCAACCTGGGCCAGTGTTGGGCTGCCCTCACCATGAAAAATCTTTTTCATTATATCTAGTTGGAATTGTCCTTGCTGCGTATTGTGCCTGTTGGCCTTAGTCCTTTTGCTGTGCACCTCTGAGAAGACTCTGGCCCTGCCTTCTCTATAACCTCCCTCATCATCCGCAAAAAGGGTCAAAAAGGACACAGTACTCCAGACGTGAGTGAAAGTTAAGTTTACCTCAGTTTCTTATTATTCAGCTATATTTAGAGGAAGCCAGGTACTTAACTTCCAGTTTTCACTCAGTATCTGCAAGCCACAGAGACTTCTTGCCAGCTCTGCGGTTAGACAGTATTTTAGGGAAAGGCCTCAAACAAAATGGGTTTCACATGGGTTTGGAGTAACAGTAGCAGTAGTTTTCCACAACTATCTCAAAAATCAAATAATCATTTTTTCCCCATTGGGATGCATACATATCCCATGCATCCTGGGATGCTTTAACTTCTAAAAATAATCCTAGTCCAAATCTAACAAAAGATATATATGTAAAGCAGTATATAATGTTTAAGAAAAACATAGTAAGTTAATGAAGGAAAATAACACTCTCTCTAAAGGTGGGGTATGTCAGCTGTCTATCGTCTCCCTTTGTCTCTGTTTCTACCATATGTTAAAGGGCCCTATCAGCAAGGTAGCTAATCTGTTTCCACAGCAGGCATTCCATAAAAATTCTGTTACACATACAAAGGTGCTTGTGAGGCTCACCAAATAGAACTCTGGTTCAGAGCTAAGAGGACATCCCTAGTTTGTATTCAGTTTATAAATTGTTCTTTGAGTACAGATAGATTTTAAAGAAATGAGAAAAAAACCAAATGAAAAGTCGTAATGATTTTAAGTCTGGTCAATTGAAAGTAAAGGTTGAAAATTCCTTTACCAGTCTGTTCACATATTTGTTCTCTGAAACAGCTCTCAAAGGAAAGGGCCTAATAAATAACATCTAATCATAGATTCAGGGTTCCTATACAGAGAAGCCTAAGAACTAGAAACAGAGACAGAAATGTTGGTCACAGGGGGACAAATATATCCCTGTTGTAATTCTACTGGAACCTATAATCTTGAATTAGATCCACAGAATACAAACTTGAACAGATATTTCAGTAATAATTCAGTAGAAGATTTTATGAAAGAATAATTATTCAATAAAGATCAAGTGCAAGTGATAACAACAAGGTTCAAACTGCCTCAAAGGATCTTCTCTGAAATAAATAAAAATAAGTCCCTGTTCAGAACTATACTCCCATATCTAGCTTTGAGAAATGAAAATCTAACCTCTCTCATTAGCCTACTAAGTAGCTTTTCACACTTGCAAACTCTCAGGAGCCTTTGTAACATGGAATCGTCTGTACCTTTAGAAGCTAACATGCAAAACAATTACATGAGCGTAGCCCAGATCAGTTAATCTGGTGTTCTGTAATGCCTTCAGCTTCAAGCACTAATTGTTCAATGTTCTGTTCTCCAGAATATATTCACAAACAATTCCCATGAGCCTGAAAGTCCTTGCTAATTACCCCAATGATATCCATTCCTGCTCTCCTATCATCTGGTTCTGTGATTCACCTCTATTACTCCTACACGGCCAGTCTTTGCTGAAGACTGCCATCCTCTTGATCTAATCCAGCCCCTCTCCTCTCCTTCCCCAAGAGACTGAGTCTAAATCACCATAATCTTCATTCCAGAAAATAATAAGTCTGATGGAGGAAAAAAAACCAGTTTCCTGGGATAGAACTGTAGGCTGCCAAAGTCCTCCTGACAGAACGTATATATCCTGTTCCACAAGACACAGGTATAAGGGCAAGGTGACCCACTTAATCCAGGGCGCATTTTACCCAGTTGCTGGGGTTTTCATAGGTGCAATCACAGCATCAACCATTTATATAATCAAAACACAACCCTTCAACCCAAATAACGTGTTATCTTGTGGAACACTAACAGGAGAGTATCATCCGTCCTAAGGCTGAAATAAAGAAAGTGTAAAGTTCATCCTACATACTCTGGCTGATTTGCACATCTGATCTGGACCATGATTCTTGGATCCAAGTGAATCTATAGCACAGAGAAAAGCTATTAATGATCCCCCTGATAAAGCCGTAGCTTAACTTTGAAGAAAGCTGTACTGATAATTTTGTGATGCCCTTGCAATAGGCAAGTATGACTCTCTCTGTAACTATAGTGAGCTCTTACGGCACAGTGCCTTCTAGAAAAGTACTGCTGATGTCTAGGCTGGTATATTTAAAAACAAGATTGACTGCAGGCTATTTATAAGTACTTCTGCTTGTGCACACTAAAACTGAAAGAGTTTAAACTAAGAAAATGCACTGACTTCACGTCATTAGTTTCTCCTTCAACAGAAAATTGACCAACCCCCCTGAAATTCCCAATAGCTAGGCAGAGGGAAAAGAAAAGCAAAATCAGTGACATGAAAAATTAGCTAAAAGAAAATCACTTTTTTTCAAAATTGCTTTCTATCTTACAGAGATTTTAAGATGAGGAAATTTGCTTTCTGATTAACAGATTCCTTGTATTACACCTGGATCTCTTGCCTGGTCCTCATAAATATGCAAATGGAAAAAGTGAAACTCAAGAATACATAAAACCTTTTAATACATTAGCTAGTTGAAAACGGTGTGGCAATACTTCCTTTTTATCCTGACTTGAAGCTTTATTTATTGCTGATGCACTAAAGTGACAGTTGTCGTAAAAATCCCCACTTCATGGGAAGAAATAAAAGTACAAAACTTATTTTTCACACAGCTAACAATAAAGTCACGTACAAAAGAATGATGGCAAATGCACAAGATTTTCAGACCAGAACATTAAAGAGATCTTTCAGAAAAGAAAACAGATATGAAGAGTGATACTTAAAATTTTTCTGACAGTTGGAGCTTTCTTGAGTCAAGATTCTACTTTCTTGAGTTGGTGTTGTGATGTTTAATCTCCCTGGGTGTTCTGTAGCTTTTCTGCTCTCTTAGCCCTTGCTTTGCTGGAAACCTAGATGGCCTCAGGCAGGCTACAAAAGATACTGTTGTATGTAACAGTTTAATAATATGATAATATTTGCTTCTGTTACTGTGCCTGAGAAAAAAATCTTGGATGTTTATTAGAAGTTGTCACAAAACTTCAGTACCCAGATAACATAAATGTTATTATATCAATAAAATTACCTTAAATTCTTGATAAAGTATCAGCATATGAACATGCAAATTCACCTCCAGTCTGCCTTCTGGCGTAAGAGGCTGAGGGGCATGGTTTGGAGGCAGACAGAAGGAGAGAGGTGAACAGAAACAACAGAATGTTTGGAAATCTCAGTGGAGTTGGAGCAGTAATTACAGATCAGCCTCTCACTAAACTCACTTTTTTCACCTTCTGTTGCACTTTTGGATTGCCATACTTTATTTTTTATAGTGACAACACAGTTTTGTGAATTAGATCATCAGTCTGACTGTGGTTGTTAAAGGATGGTACCGCAGCCCAAGATTGCTTACTAAATTGTTAATATCACTGATATAAATTTTAAGTCCTTACTGGATTTGGAATGTTATTTTTATCATTTGCAGTATTCTCAAATGAAAACAGGAGGTGTTCTACAGACAGTCTGTCAATAGAGGCTGAGAGATTCAAATAATGTGAAGTTCTCATCTTAAACGTGCTCCTAAACTATTGGATGAGGTCTTAATCCCAGTGTTACCAGGTAACGTGTATAAAAACAAACATAATTTTTATTCCCTGTGAAAGTTTTGAATATTCTGATCTTCAGTTTTTGGTCTCTTCCATTATTTGCTCACTGTAATCACACTCTATATTTGTGCTCAGTACAGTCTAACGAAGTTTATTTCTGTCAGAGTTTCCTTTAGGACAAAGTGAATCTATGATGAAAATTAAAGTTTTTGAATAAACATCCATCTGGAAAGACTGTGGGTGATGAATTAATCCAAAGGATTTGCTAGTAAGGCATTTCATCATGCTGGAATGAGATTTCTGTTTCTCAAAGATTTGATCTTCACTGATCCTGTTCAGTGCCAAGACCAATAGCTTAAAAGAATCCCAGTCACATCGCAGTTTTATGATGGCATAGCCTGTAGTCCCAAGAAGGGCAAAGCACATCTATGCTAGATTTTACTGAAAAGACCATGTGTAGGTCAGCCAGTGTTTGGCTGACCAAACTTGTTTCCATTTGCTTCAAAATATTTCATAATTGGAATTAAGAGTTATTCTCTTGCTCATATTATTCTCCATCCTACAAATAAACCGAAAAAATAATTATGTATTAGGTTTTCCTCAGCTCTAGTCTATTGCATTATTCACAAGACTGGTCTCGATGTCTTGTTCAATAAGCACTCACATTTCTGATTTTACTTATGTCAGGTATACTAGCATGCCTGATTTGGCTTATTTTTAAGACAAATTTTCCCATAAAATGTGATTTTAAAGCAAAATCAATCAACCCTGTATGTATGTAACGGCTCACAGCTTTTGTAGCTCTGTTTGAAAATGTATCAGACTGAAATGCTCCACGTAGTATTCACTCTTTGTTCACATTGTTCCTTTCAAACATGACACGTGAATGAGAATAGTTTATTATTGATGTTGGCCCATCAAGAAATCTGTTTTATGTGTACACTAGCTGTGGTATATTGAGGCCATGGAAAAAATGACAAGAGAGACCCATTTTCCTGTATTGGAGTCTGCAGACAGTATCCATTTTCTAAGCATCAGACAACACACCATCAGATCTCTGAGCTTTGCTTTTCATATCCTAAACCTCTAGTGAATGTATGAAAAAGAAAAAGTAATGCTTAGTTAATAATGAAGGCTTAAGCGACTGTTCAAAGAAGATTGAATGACTTGCAAATGCAATATAATGGGTAATCAGGTGGGGAGGTTATCCAAAGTAACTGATTTGTGCATCTGCTCCTGTCCTTAGACTCTTCACAGCATTCTTATGCCTGAATTTCATTTATAGTGCCAAATCCACCTCAGTGTAGTTATTCTAAATTTTATTGATTGGGAATGAAGTAGAGTAGATACAAGTTGACACATCATTTTAATTCCTTCTATTTTAGTCATGGCTACACATTTTAAACCTTTATGCAAAAATATGGGACCTCCATTTACCACAAAGGGGCATGAACCTCTGGGCATTTCGAGAACTAAATTTTGAAATTCAAACAAAATGAAGTGGGATTCCACTCAGCTACACTAAATCCAAACTTCTTTTTCTTTTAAATTTATTTTCACAAAAACAACTGACAATCTTTCCTCTTTTTTTTTTCTGTTGCTACCAGTTTAATGTCACCACACAACCTATTTGCTTAAAAAAAAAACACAAACAAAAAGCCTCTCAGTTCTTTAAAAAAACCCCCAACAACCTAACAGACTATTTTCAAAACATAGAAATCACAGAAAAAAATACACAGTCTTGTCTGCTTTATGTTTAACTGAAAATTAAAAATGTTGTTGCAATTATGACTTTATATTTTAACTCTGAAACAAAAATTACTAGGCTTTAAAAAAATAAAATGGCTGAGTTATTAGAGTCTGTGAATGCCTAGCTGTGCCCAGGCAGTAATGTTTTCTAATGTGTTATGTCTATATCAATATAATGACAGCACCATGCTTCAGATCAACTGGATACTAATTACAGATTTACCTGATAGACTTGGAATGGCTCCCAAGGAGCTGTTGCACTCTATTTAGCAAGTAAGTGATTCTCCTAAAAGGCTGCATAAGGACTTGTAATGCTAAATAATCTCATCTGGATACCATTTTTGTAGCACACTTTTTTAAAAAAAAAGGTTTGATGAGCTTCAGCTAATACCTTGCAAAGATGTGGTAGGCCACTGCAGATGCCTGGAACTCCAGACACTGGGGTCCTTCCTTGAACCCACAAAGCCAATTTGCATAGAAAAGAGGTTACAGCCCTCAAAGCAGCTCCTCAAATGTCAGATCTATGTCTCCTTTAACACTGTTGAAATCAAGAATTCTCCCTTTTGTGCACTATGAGAACTAGGATACATCCATTGAAATTATGAAGCAGAATATTCAACAAAAAAACAAATTCATTCTTCAGGCAACACATGATTAAATTGTGGATCTCATGACTGCAAGGAATTCTCGAAGTAAAAAGAGTAAGTAGGTTCAAAAAAGATGAGCACAGAGAATACAGCTAGCAGACCTTTAACATGGTCTAGATACAACCTTACAGTCAAGAGTGATCTAAGCTCTTATTTTTTTAAAGTAAGAGGATGCGTTGATGGAATAATTTCTTTAAAGACCCTAACTACTTTCTACTGATTTTTCACATCATTGAAGCAGTTCAGGCTGGTATAGAGCACATAGTGTGGTATGCTAACTCCCACTGTACAGCATAACAATCCCACTGCATCACTGTGGAAGGTGTTACTCAATGTGAGCAGAGTATCAGGTTGTGGAGCTGTAATCATTGTTTACACAAACTTGGAAAGCCCTTAGAGAAAGGACTAAAAAAGACAATTTTTAATGAACACTCTCCAAGAGGTGATTAATTTGTTCATGACCTGTACTAAACTATAAATCGTGAGTGTAAAAAAGGTTTTATACTCAATATAATTGCCTGCCTATAATGTAATAGAATAATGAAAACACCTACAGTAAAGGCTTGTTAACTCAGTGTGGGATATACGATCCCTTTTTTCAGTTTTAAAGCAGAGAAAATTGTTCTGAGCCAGCATCAAGAAGAATTAGACACTTGCTTACGCTTGTTACAGTCTTTTTGTTTCAAAGCCCAGTAGCATAATCAATTGTTCCCTCTCATTTGGAAACTCAACACTTACCGTTCCTATTATGAATCATCGTTCTCCTTGTCTATCACTTAAACAAATATGTTGTTTGCTTGTTCTTTGATTGTTCTTGTCTTCCAGGTTTTCCACTTCTGGATAATAAAATGCACATCACTAACCTCGCTAAGTAATTTGACGATTTCTGAAATACGTACCCTGGGCAAGAAATGAAAATTACACCGAAACAAATTAAAACGCAATACAAAATATACTACAGTTTATAAATGTTGTATTCAGATTACATTGTGGACAAATTCTTGTCATTTACCTAGGCTGTTCAATATCTTGCTCTACAGGAAAAATTGACATTTGTCTTCAAATAATTTACATTGCATGCAACCTGGTAGCAGAAGTCATTGTGCTCTTTCTGGATCTGAATTAAATCACTAGATACTCAAGAGGAAAAAAAGGAGAATAGCTGAAGAATTCTAAAATTGTGGCAGAATTTTCATAAGTATATGGTACTTCTTTCTTTTTACATTGTAGGATTTTTTCCTCTGACATGTTACTCGGGGGAAAAAAAAAACAAACTACAAATGGTTAATAGTCTATAACTCACCATTACAAATCAGATTCTGACTTCAGAACACCAAGCAGTATCTTATCCCTTCATGTTGAGATTTATTCAACAGAACTAATCTGAAAATGAGGTAGCATTCAACATCAGTAATTATAAGCCTGCTCGCTCATTTTCTGCAGATACTTCTGGGGTTTGTTGCAGTGATTTTGGGCTTTTGTTTTGAAAATGACTAGTGAAACGTACTAATAAACATATGACAGTGAAGTGAGTCCAGACAGCAGATCATAGACGAGACATTCTTGGAAAAACAAGTAAAGGCCAGAAATAGCCATTGCGGCTAGGAAGAATTCCCTGACCCCAGGCAGTATAGATTAAATCTAAATACCCGGTGGGAATTAAGCTTTATCACATCATAATCAGTTACCCTGTGGCAAGAATGACAGTTCTGCATAGTAATTTGCTCAGAAGTATATATTTTGTATTTATCTTTTGTTATTTATTTTTTATAGGGCATAGGTCTGTATTTTGCTGTTTTAATGGTTCAGATTTCCTAATTTCCTCAGAAATAATCACACCAAAAATAGCTCAAGAAATGATTAATAGGAAGCTCCAGTTTCTTATTATTGCTGACTTTATCTAATTACTGCATGTTGCTTTACACTCAGAAATACACGCATGCATATAAAAGCCTTACACCTTCCCTGACAAAAAAAAATTACAGTAACTCCTGCAATCAGATTGAATGTAATAGGATTATCTGTTCAATCTATTCACCAAGTGCCTCCACGCATGCTTCTTCAAATCAATAGTTATCCTTAATAAAGAACTGTAAAATGCGTAACTATTGAGAACAAGAAAAAAACTTAAAACACTATGTGCTTTTGAAGTTTATTTTCAGCAAACAAAGTCTTCTCTTTTTCTGAAAAAACAAAGGAAGAACACATTATATTTTAATGCTACAAAAGCTTAAAAAATGGGATTTTCTAAGGAATCCAAGGAGATCAGGCACCTACTCCCTTAAGCTCCTTTGAAAATTGTAGCATTTATCTTTAGAAGTGCTTAGAGCCAGCTGGAGAGAGGCTGGCTGAAAGGATCCCATCAGAATTTTTCAACCCTGAAGTCGTGTAAATTGTACCACCCTCTTGATTTGCTGGAGCTTAAGTAACGTAGGCAACATTTCTATTGCAAAAATCACAAGTGTACCCCAGTAAGGCTGGGGGTGAGCACAGCACACTCTGAGCCTAAAAAAAGAGGAGGGAAGCATAAAAGAGGAAGATTCCCTAGGCGAGGCAGGTTATCTGCGAGTTGCATGGGAATTGGCCATCCTTGAGCTGAAGAGCCAAGGCAGGACTGTGGAGCAGGGACTGTGTTGCTGGTCTCCTCTGCCAGGAGTCCCTACGCAGGGAAACAAATTACGAAAATCAAAAAGGGTTGTGTGCTGGCTTCTGCCGAGCTGAGAAGATTCACTATGAGGCTTAAGCATGTACTTCTGTGACCTGAAGCCAGATACCACCAAGGACGGACTTGCCTCTCAACCCATCCCAGCCAGGAAGGGCACTCAGAGCCTCGGGGAACTGTGGGAGCAGCAGCTGCTGAAAGCTGATGGGACTGGGAGAACTGCAAAGGGCTGAGGAAGCTGGAGACAAGACAGCCTTAATCTGTACCTTTCAATGTTAATGTTGTGTTAATAGAAAACAGAGTTGAGGTTGGGACTTTCACAGTTGTTTTGTACTGCTGGGGAAAATCTGTCCCAAGGATCAGTTGGTTCACATCCATTGAAAGATGGGAAACAGAAATGAAGAAGGCAGCCCAGACAGCTGCAAGGGAAAACAAGCAAGATGAAAATCATAAACCATGGTTTGTGAAGGACTCTTCTGTCCAAGTCTTATTCCTAGTGATAAGGTGATCGTAGTTCTTTCCCAAAAGCATTCCTATCGCACCAGAATTCAGAAGCAAATATTCTGGTTTTTTTCCTTAGAAATTTGAACCAAATATATTAAACAGAACTTGCTTATACACATATCATCACCAGTGAACGGACACAGACCCAGGCTTTCAAAACCTGTAGTTTGGAAGAGGTATAGTAAATACTACTAATATAGTTTTGTTAAACAAATGGAGATGTGTGAAACCTCTGACTAATTCAAATTGATTCTTGTGCTGACAATGCTATATGTTTATAAAAGTTTATGAACATTGATTGAATTTGGTTTTGTAGCTTGGAAGCCACTAACTGTTCCTCTCAAAGTCCAGGTATCTTTGTTCTGTGGCTGTATAGCATGGAAAGATGAATTTTCCAATACATGATTTGCATATTAGCATTAAAGAAAACAGCTAAATGGTATATAATACAGTATGGGAAATACATACACTTTCAAAATTGCAGAAGTGCATTGAGCATATGTCTCAAATGGTAAGAAAAGTAATTGATCTTATATTAAAGGTCTGATCCCTTCTGCAAAACATACTGCATTCGATCCCCAAAGAAACAAGTTCAATAAACAAATATATACCATGACATGCTAAAAACAGTGAAGTCAAGCACAGAGAGCTCCTTTCATGCATCATTTTTGATTGTCCTACTTTGCTCTGTCAGGAACAGCAGTGACAGCTTAAGCATTAAAGCTTTTTGACATTGCAACAAACTAAACAAAGCCTAGTTGCACATTTGGAATTTATTTTATACCACATCTAAAATATAAACAAAATAGGGAGTTTTCGGCATTCTCAAACAATAGCAGCCACTGGGGACTGTTTCCAGAGATGATGTTTTCCTCATATAAGGATTCTCGCTAGTTAAGTAGAAAAAACATACTTGATAGCCAGCTCCAGCAGCCAGGCTGGCCAAAACAATTATTGCACATTCTGTCAGCACATTTCCTCCCTTCAGCTTTACTTCTCCAATCTTTTTCAATATTGTTAAAATGAGCAATCATTCGTGATTCACACTCCCAAAAAAGGCAGAAACCAACAATTCCCAATGGCTATAAATTATTAATGCAATTGTGCCAATCACACAGAGCTTAGTGCTTTTAAAAATGGAATGAGATTATCTGCACAGTTATTTTCAATCAGATTCATCTCTTATTAGGGGGCATTATGCATATGGCTTGCTTTCAGAAAGCTATCTTCTTTAAAAAAGATTATTGCACAGTCACTTCTTGTGAAATACTATGCAAGCTCTACACTTAGATACCAAATCAATTTTTTGTTTCAGGGAATAATTATATGTAATGGGTATTTTCTTTTGTAGATAGACTGATTCTTTCCAATGTAAAAGCCTGTTCTGTTCTCAGTTGTTATTCCCATCCAAACCACCCCTGCTTTGAGTTGGTCCTGATTTACACCAGTCTAGCAAATACATAGGCAGACCTGGTGGCTGCAGTATAGCATTTTTTTTTTTTCTGCAATAGCTTTAACAGGCTGTAATAGAAAAGTTTGTAAGAGTAACTGTACAATGTATCTGTTAAAATATAGCTGGGGTATATGGCTGTCTCAAAAACTACAAGCTAGAAAGTCTTCCTTTCTGGTTCACCAAAATCTAAAAAAATTACAGTCAAGGGCAGTAGCGATTCAAAGGATTTAAGCATAAAGGTCAGTTTTGTGGAATCCCGAAGGTGGTCAGGAAATGGTTTTCTTTCATGTTCTCTCTGACAAATGCTGTTCAAATGTTTGCTAGATTTGGACTCTGTCCTGCTAGGGCCTGCATTGGAGGAAGTATGGAAGACACTACATGAACTGGAGACAGGATGATTTATATTTACTGTTGCATCTTGTAAGAGGCTTGTAAAATTGCCTTTGTACTCCCAACTCCATCTGACATACTCAGATTATCCCAACATCACACCACGGTGTCTAGGACCCATCAATACACTAAATGGAAAGAAACTGCAATCAAATCCAGTGATGCCTCAAGTTGCAGGAGCAGAAATGTTATTTTTCTATTCCCTTGAGCACGCCTGGCGAGCAAGGTGGAATCTGACCTACATTATATTCAGATGATTTGAGAATTGAAACATTCAAATCACAAGGCTAAAGACACTGATTCTGAGCACATAAGCATGTTCCACGTAATGGAACTTAAATATATTCTGAGACAACAAAAATATCCGTAGAAGACTCTAGCGCACGCTTAACTGCCTTACTTAATCTAGGCCAAAAAGCAGCTCTCACTTTCCAAGACCCTTGCTTTTTGCTCTAAGCATTAGATTATTTTATCTCTTGCATTGATGGAAAAAAGTGATCTTTAAAGCACTGAGCTGTCAAAATACTGCATCAGGATTTTGCTATATTATTTTACATATTTCAGCTCTGTATTTCAAGTACTGGCAATCATCATATTGAACACATCTTCTACAATATGGAAAACTGTCTGATTCTTGCGGTCATATGCCATGGTGCCATTTAACAACATGTATTCCCATCTGTGAATTTGCTTTCTGGCATTTGGCTTGTACTTTATTTTTCCCATCTAAAAGTCTGGCAATAGTTTCTCACTATTATTCTGATAAGAGCGTGGGTCAAACTCATTCCACTGTGAATGTGCATTTGTACTTGCAGAGACCGAGTGATTGATTGGTATCAGGCAGAAGTGACTTCTCCTGTTACATTTCTGGCATGTTATTCTGTGGTTAATCAGTTCTACTGAGTGTCAGTCAAACCTACCAGATGTGACTCTAATGGATAGCTGCTAGTTGCCTGATGTCTGTTTTGTCACTGATGTGGCTAGAGTGCTCCTAGAAGTTTTTTTTTTTTAAAAAAAAAGGAAAAAAAAGAGTATGTAGCTTAGCAAAAGGAGGAAGTTGTATTTAGAAAGTAGCTTTATTTGTGTATCTCTGCTTTTAAATATTCAGTCAGATTATTTTTTTCCATATGAATTAATCACAGGACTATGTAACCTTGTTTAATCAGGAAAGATTCATGCAAAACAATACTTGGGATTTTTGGTATGTCCGTAGGGGGTAAAAAAGTGTTGTTATTAATTTAGTTATTTAAATGCTTAGTGGTTCTGGAGCATTATGAAAAATCTTCACCAAAAACACCACAGAAATTTGTATCACAACTATGCATTTTAGGCTGAAGCAGAGTCCCACTGAAGTAAACACTGTCATGAAGACAGAAAGGAAGATTGTTCTCTCCCAAAAGAAGCTTAAAATTCAGTCATAGTGAAAGACTGAAATTCTTTTCATTTAATTAAAAACCATAAATCCATCCAGTTTTAGATCCAATATGAATCAAAGACTGCAACTTGAAATATCCCAAGATTCCTTTTCCATTCTGGTTTATATCTGAGACTGGCCCTGGAATTACCAGATATTTGACAACCAGCAGACTGGAACTTACAGCTCATATTTATGACAGATGTGGTTAGATTAATCAAATCACAGACATTTAAGTATAGGGATATTTATTCAAATATAATATTTAGCAATTGCGCAGCCTGTTCCACTGGATCTAAACTTTATTTATGGATCTGAACAGACCTGATACAAATTAACAAAAGGTCCATTATTTCATTGTTGTTTACGATTGTATTACATTGATGTTTTACTTACCATACAAACAAACTTCTATTGTGAATTTGCCAAGCCTTTCAGTAGCAGTTAAATCTGCTGCCTGCACAGTTCACTTATTCTCTTCATTCATTAGCTTCAGTAATATTACTTGTTTCAGCAGGATTTGGCTTCAGAAAGCCTGCCTGTCATTTGAAAATAAAAGTAAAATGTGTAACGCTTGCAGCCAAACTCTGCTCATCCTATCCAGTTTTACTAGAATCAACAAGGTCACCTAAGTTTGTGCAGCACTAGTCCTGCTTGTTAGGGAGCAGAACTGAATAGTGGAATGAAACAACTTATATGTCTTCAGACCTCTCAGAGAGCAAACTGTGAAACTACCTCCACATTTTAAAGTTTAAAGTATTAAAAACATATTTGGAATAAATAAATCTCAAAGTTCAGGTCAACTTGGTAGGTGACCTTGTTTCAGGAATTGCTACAAATCGCCATTTTTTTCTGGCTTTTTTTTTTAAAACCTGATTTTTAATATGGTAGAATTGATTAATGCTGGTTTCTGAAACAGAAATTGAATCCAAAAGTGAATTCCTTTGGAAATTCTAGGGTATGTTCTTCTCCTAATGCAAATCTGTAGCTGCTGACGGCTGATAAAATTTATCTTCAAATCTGTTCCCAATTTCGAGATTAAAATTATGCCCATGATGTCTAATGGATAATATCAGAAAGGCAGTTTTTCTAAGTGACAACTTGTAAGATTTTTTTATTTTGTTTTTGAGCAAACTGTAACTTAAATCAAGCATGACTTATAAACCTTGCAATGAGAATGGAGTGGTAATTGTGCTTCATTTTGATCGTGCAGTGAACATGACCCTTTCTCTTCTGACACCTTATAAAATAGAGATATACATCCAATGCAAAGCACAAATTGACCTTAATTCGCTGACCTAAAACATTTATATGCCTTTGTTGCTTTTAATTTTCAGTGAAAATGACATAGTATCTTAAACACACCCCCAAACCACATTGTGGTGTTTCTACATTTTATTAATAGGTCAAGAATAGATCACGATCACAGTCATTAGTCCTAAAACTATTGTTCTATTGAAGCATGTTTCATAAACTAGAAGTGAACTTGGTTTTTTGGCACTTTTCTGATTGGTACAAGTGTTTTGCTTTTCACATTGCTGAGATATCAGTATGATCAGTATAAGTATGTTTAAGAAGAATTCTGAGGAAGAAAGTCTACCCTTACCTTCATCGTATCTTCCTTCAGCTAAATTAATGATACTGAGAAACGCAGAGAAATTATGAATTATTCTAAGGACTCAGAATTCAGCAGATATTATTTTTACAGCTTCTTACACACTTAATATGTGTAAATGTATGCATGTGTCTGTATATATGCACACAACACACTCAACATTTTTTTATGCACGACTTCCTTGAGCCATAAACAGACAAGTCATAATGAGCTGTAGCTTTAATAATTCCTTGTAAGCAAACGTAGCACAGAAATTTGGCAAGGAGGATACCGGATATAGATAATGTTGATAATGCCAAGAAAAAGGATTTAGACGTGATTTTAGAAGAAAGAGCAGTTTGGCAGTAAGGATATTTATAGTACTGGAAGCATAGAAGAAACATGAAGCTAAACTTAGAAAGTCAAAGGGACCAATTAAGGAGAGGTAAGGGAAATACTGTGCTTATGAGTGAGTCTCTCACAAAGGCAATGACCACCTTTATAATGTGCTGGCCTTGAATATTGCACAAAAGAGCCTGCTGCATGAGTTGCAGATCACAAAGTAAGAATGTTGAAAAGATGTATTGCAAGTATGAAAGTATGAGCAAGAAATTCCTTATTCCAACATTCAAAACTCTTCAGCTCCATCATGTTTATGGCTAAAACTTCTTTCAGGTCTACCGGTCTAACCAATGAATCAGATAGAAGGTTTGCTGCTGAGTAATCCCAGGTACTGGTAGGAGCATACCGCAAATCTGTCTCAAGTTGTGTCTTGTAATAAAATGCAATGAAGTTATGACAAATACAGGTTTTTGTTATGTTCTTACTACAGTTAAGGACACTGAATGATAGAATTTACCTCAGAGGTGATATAAGTGTTTTTCATTCATTATCTTGTGGAAGAACTAAAGCAGTTTATAAGCCTCCTGGCCTGACTGTTTAGCACTAGTTTGTAACATTTGCTTCTCTGCAACACACTCCTAGCAAACTCTGTTAGATACAATTATAAATCTTGATGCAGCTACATACTAGCCCCTTCAAATCATTCAAATCATCCCCTCCCCTCCTCCACATGCCATCTTCACCATACATGAGCATGAGTAGGATTTCTAAATGTCATTTGGGTTACCATGAAGGCCTACTATTAAGAAGATAATGCTTGCACTTATTTAAAAAAAACCAAAAAACCAACCAAACAAAAAAATCACATACACTGGACAACATTTTACCCACCCCTGAAATTAACTAGGTGTTGGTCTGAAAAACAAAACTGCAATAAAAGATGAAAAATTAAACACAACACTGCAAGAATTTTCATATTCACTAACAAACAGCAAAAAGTATGATTCTGGGGTTTCCCCAATCCTAGGACCGGTATTTTTTAGATTTTTTGATTGTTAGATTACAGAAATAAAATAGAAATTAAAAATAATGCAGAAAAAATACACATCAGCCGCATCTTTTGGAGTGTCCAGGCACAGAAACAAGCATCCAGATGCTCTGTTCACATCTTAATTAGTGATAATTAGTCAGTAATCTGAAATCTTAAAAGTATCACATATGACAAAAGATTATTTTCATTTTGTGACTGGTCTCTAACTGCTTACTTAGATTGACTAAAAACAAAACCCAAAAATCTTTCAGCTGCCTAGGTAACACATTTTCTGATGTTCATGGCTAATTTTTTAGATAATATTTCTCAAGAGGCCTTGCGTAATTAAAGAGGTTTTAATCACTCAGATCCTGTAGTGAAGGAAGGCCATTAATGATGTGCCAGGGTGTGCTCAGGACTAGACAGAACATCAAGGAAGCTACAGATCTTCCTCAGGGGTGTTCCCTTCTGCACACACAGACTATCTAACCTAGCAATGCAGGCAGCTCTGGATAAACTGCAGAAATAACATCACAGTCTACAAGTTTTCCTGTTTTAATAAATAAATGACCTACTGCTAGATTACATCTCCTGCTGTCTGTCAGCTGTATGTTAGCACCCTATGTCACTAAGCACTTGGCCATCGTTGCCACAGCATCAGGCTGCTTCACAATCATTCATGCATTTCTTTCTCCTAACTTACAGACCATTTAGCAAGACATTATTCCTTATTCCCAGTTGGAGAATTGCAGTGACAAAACGTCTGCGATTAAATTGGAGATTCAGTTCCTGCCTCCCAGCCTCAGTCCACAGTGCTGGTCCCTGGTCCATCCCTACCTGGTTTCCTCTTCTGCTATAGGGAGAGGACAGCATGTAGGTGTACTCCGCTGCTGAGATGAACTGGAGAAGGTTGCTCTCAAAACATCCTGCAGGACGGTTTTTCCACAGTTCTGTCACCTCCTAAATCATGTCATTGCGCAGAATATTTTGTGAATCTTCTGTACCAGGAAGAATTTGCAATCACCTGCAGCACATGAACACAGAAATAAAATTTATTTCATGTTAGGAAGAGTGGTAATGTCTTAATCCCACAACGAAATAGCACAAATCAAAGCAGCAATTAATCGTAAACAGAGACCATATAGCTGAAGTCCATCATATGCGCCCACAACCACACATACAGAATCAGGATGAAAGGAGACGAATGTAAACACATAGCTATACCCCAGATAAGTCCTAGACAGAGGTGGAGCACAGTATAACACCCCTACACTTTGGTACAGATATGGCGCACTGCAATCAGGGTTGCACTTCAAAATCAGCATGTCATATATAACCGACCTGGAAATGAACTGACAGCATATTCGATGGAGTTTAGAGGAAAATACAGTGGCTGCTGCCGAATTCCCAAGTCAGACACCTTGCCCTCTCCAAAGCTGTAAGGGATCCAGATGTGGTGCTAGAATGAGAACAGAGAGCAGTTTATCTGGGATACAAACATCTTCCCAATGAGGTTAATTGAAAAACTCCTGCCAGTCTAAGTGGACTTCAGCAAAGCTCATTCCTAGTTTGTGGTTTTATCATATGTTTTCTTAGTTTTCATATCTATTACTTATGTTCTAAATTATTTTAACCCCCTTTGTCAGGCTGAAGGTACTGTGTGCATTTGTGATGTTTGCAAGAGGCAACCTAGCCTGTTTTAACGCAAATATTATGAATCATATATTATTATTGGGTCAAGAGGTTCCATTAGTTTTAAGGGACAAAATCCTGTGAATTATAATACATGAAATAAGCCCAAGAAGTTTATTATCTCTTGCAGAAGACAGGTAGTGGTATAGATAGCTACAGCACTCTCTAGTTCTGGAAAGCATGAATTTCACCACTATTTAAGTCCTTGGCCTTTGCACTTCAGATAGGTATGTTCTGCCACCCACACAAGTTTCTAACCAAAGCCTGAGTTCAGTATGTGTGCAATATTTCCAAGCCTCAAAAGATACTGCAACATTTGGTACAGCCAAACATCTTGCTTAATTCATTATTCACTATTTAAAATTTTGTCAGAATTCCAGGCATGAAGTGAAAGAATAAAAAAAGAAAGATAAAGAAGTTAAGCAATCACACACCATCATCAACAACATAAATAAATCAGAAAGCCCATATGCTGAAATTCATGAATCCAAATTACATGACAAAAAACTTACACATAACAGAAATAGCACAAAGCCCAGGATAAAAGCATAAAAGGGGCACATCTCCAGTGAGTAATTGCCACATCTCGTAATGCCTGTAACTGCATGTTTTTTCTATGAACATGTAGCCTTATCAATTGTGACAGTAAACATCCCTTCCTGATGCTTCCTGTAAACTTTTGCATCCTCCTGGAAACACAATGGTGATCAGGGATACATGAAAAGCTTTGCTGTCAAAGCTCCCCACCAAACCCTACAATTTATGTAGCAAACCACCTGCTTTTCCCCTCCCAAGACTTCACTGAATCAAGAGAAAATTCAGTCTTTTCCGTAAGTCCTGGTACTCCAGGAGCTCCAGAACAGGACTGGCAGAGAGCTGGGTTTCGATATTGTGACCTGGGGGTGAGGGCTGCATCCTCCCTTAGTCAAAGCTCTTTGACAAGTCTCTTGCAATCTGCACAAAGAACAAAGCAGCTTTGTAGCTTTGGCAACCCAGCTTTAGTCTTTCTTTGTATTACTTCAACGATAAAGTGGAAAAGCACCACTCTTGCTTCTTCTTTTAACAGATTTGATTGACTTAAAGTTACAAACCTGATTTTAGCTACATAAGGTTATTTAGTAGGTATTACAGGAGTCTGAGAAGAAGCCTGAGCCTGCAGATGGCAGACCAAAAGTGTCCACTTCAAGGCAATGGGAAGACAGGGAAACTTAAGGGACAGGTCACCCTCCTAGGGGCTACAGCAGAAGCTGCCCCTGTAGAAATGGGCTGTTGCAACCAAACAAAAAGGCATTGGTGTCAGGTAGACTTAGAAAATGAAACTACAAGACTTTCTCAGCAAAGATGTGTACCGCCGATTTGATAAAAGTACAAAGGATTCACAACTCTTCTTAAATTCAAAATACAGCTGATTGCGAATAATGAAAGTGCACTTTGCTGTAACAGTTTATACAAACCTTCAAATCTTCTCTGAAAGGATACAAAGCTTGATAGGGAAGTATCCTTCCCTGAAAGGATACAAAACCTATGATACTGGGGTTTGATATACTTATTTAGAATTTTGCAAGGAAAACCATAAATATTAATTGCTCTATGCTGTCACTGAATAAGGTTTTAGCATACCAGTCGTAGGGAAGTAAGATTTTAATAATAAATTGGTTATACAATACAGAGGGTTTAAGTACTGAAAATAGCATCTAGCACAAAAGTTAGGTTTCGTTGTTGTCTGAAGAGACTGGCTAAAATTATTGGCAGAGAATTAATAGTACCACAAGTTGCAAACTGTAGGTAGGGAAAACACAAGAGAAAATAGGATGTTATCAGAAACCTTCAGGCTAGAAACCTGCCTTTGAATTCCTAAATGTGTGATAAAAAGAGTTATATAACATGGTTAAAACTCAATAAACAAAGCCTGTCTGCTCAGGAAGCCAGAATTAGACCATTTGTTTCCTGTAAGGAGGAATGTTTAAAGATATTTCTCCGTCAACGGTAAAATTATGAATAAACCTAATGAAAAATATAGAACCTGTGGGAGTAAAGAATATGCCTGGCTATAACTTCACTTTTGTTTAACTACAGAAGTATTGCTAGTTAAATGTTCCTCTATCTTAAAATATCGCATCTGGTAAGATAGCTCTCTATTCTAATCACCCACAGAGTAAGAAAAAAGAAGTGGGGCACTGAAAACAAACACCTTCCTGGTAGTCTAGCCACCTTCATTTGATGAAAATCTCTAGAAAAGAAAATCAGCTTTAGCCACCTTAACAGTATCCTAGTTAGCTGTTAATGGCCTGTTGCAAAACTACCTGTATTAAGGGAACAGTGTAAAGCTTTTTAAAAAAATACCACAGCTCATAAGGTAGGTTTACAGCATTCTCTTTTTTTTTCCAAGTGAGTGAAAATAAGGGTCATGGATAGCTCATGCAAGCAGCATTCAATCTTTTAAATACTTCCCTAACTGCAGGAAGTGGCCATTTCTGTTGTTCAAACACTGTTTGAATGTTCAAACAGCATTATGTGTTTTGGATGAAAAGTACTATTTTATTTCTCCCTCTTTCTTCTGCTATGCACATAATCTGAACGAGTCCAACAGCACGCTCAGATTTCTCACTCTGGAAATGAGTTTTGTAGAAATCACAGCCATCCTGACAATGGACAGGTCCATTCTACAAGGCATAATAGGTCTGGTCACTTCTAGGTTATCGTTCCGGACAAAGAAGGGAGAGAAGCTGCTGATCGGGGAGGAGGGAGTGAACAAAAGATGAACATGAATCAGCAGTGCACCCTTGGGGCAATGGAAGCTAACTACACAATTAGCAGGAGCATAGGCAGCAGGTCAAGGGAACCGAGTATTCCCTTTTATGTAGCACTTGTGAGGGCTCAGCTGGAGTACTGTCTCCAGATTTGTATCCCCCAGTACAAAAAAAACATTGACATACTGGAGCCAGTTAGTTAGGAGGCTGGAGCACGTAACGTACCTGGAGATCATGAAGACAAAGCCAGGGTCTTCTCGGAGACTAGCAAAAGGTCAATGGTGACAAGAAACACCAAAGACAAGTACAATCAGATATATCAAAAAAGAATTTTCATAGTGAGGGCAGTCAAACATTGGCACGGACCTTGGAGGTATTTAAAACTTGTCAGAACTAGACCCAAAGCAACTTGATCAAGCTTCGAAGTTAGCCCTGCTTTAAGCAGATAACCTTCAGAGGTCCCTGTCAATTTAAATTATTCTATATTTTTAGCTTGGATATAAACACGGTGTTTCAACAACACACCATATAGCAGAGTATATTCCCTCAACTACTTGTAAAATAAAAGGAACATGGTGGCAAGAATGTACTCTCATCATTGTCCAATTTTCATTTGTGACTTTCCTGTACAATGATAAATATATCTCCACTGTACTGTGTGGTAGTATTTCTGTAACAGTTCCTTCATACTAGGTGTGGTGAAGGTACAAAAAGCTACATTCTAAAATCACCATTTTGCAAGTGATCCCAAAAGAACTGTTTAAAGGAGTTACCTAAGAGCTTAATAAGTATGCAAATAACAATTTCAACCAAGCTGCAGGAGAACAGTCAAGCTCTGGTTTACTCAACTTGACTGCTCCTTGACATCCTTTCTGTAGTACAGCTACTTTGAGAGCCAGCGTGTCCTAAGATTATGGCAAGATGAGGTGGGAAACACCATGATTCCTCTTCCAATAAAGAGGGAGGCGAGGAGCTCTGTGGAGCCTGTGACAGCCAGCCGTGAATAATCCAGCTCACCAAGAAATCAATGGAAACTGGATGGGGGTTCCGAAGCTCCAGTCCGCTAGATATGTTTTTACTTTGTTTCTGTTTTGCTGTCATATTACACACTGTAGAGAAGAGGATTCACCACATCGGCAACCTTAAGTCTGAGTCATTACAATGGATATGGTTACTTTTCTTGAAGAAAATATTCTGAATGCAATTTAACTCTTAAAATATACTCACAGCTTGGAAACGCAGAGGTGTGCCAGTTTAACTGAATGTGTGAGCACAAAATCTTCACGTGTTCTTGTAGTGAAAATCCTGCTGAGAAAGCAGTATCACCCAGTGTGCTGTCACATCCTCGGGACAGGAACAACTACTTGTGTGAGTATCACTGCTCATTCTAAGAAAGCAAATAAGCACATGAAATAATTGAGCAAGGAAAGGAGTAGGAGGTTGATGTGTAAGCACATTCTTTGCTAAGCAAAAGCAGCACAGACTAAGTTCTCCTGAATGTCTGGAATTCTATTTGAACTGAGCAGTCCTGATCTGTATGACCTTGTCTGACTACCTAGGAGTCAACAAGGAGAATATTATGCATAGCTTGAGTATGCTTTGAAAATATAACACATTCTCTCTGACCCTATGGATTTTAGGAAATCAAGAAATGCCTCCCTAACAGAACCTGAAAATCTTTTTTCTGGGAGGAGTTGTTTGCTTATTCACGAATAAAATAATTTAAAATTAAACTCACATAGGCGGCTTCATAAATACTGTATACAAGTCAGAAGTAGCAGACGTATTTCGCTCTGATCACATTCCAAACAGGACTTCGACTTTCTGACACTCACTCTGTCAGGGAAACAGCAAGACTACTAATCAGAGTCATCTATGTTTCATAGCTAAATGATGCAGAGATTGACATTATATTACTATTTGCCTTCCTTTCTACCAAGTCTTATTTACAAGGTCTAAGTATCAGAGGTTACCTTGTGTTAGCCTAAACCAACACTCATTCAGATCACCAGAAGGCATCCACTGCCTTCACCAGTTTTTGAGCAAGGTCTTTATGAAAGCAAAGCCCTTACAGTGACATTTGGGCCTCTGGTGGTGTCTGTGCACAGGGCCCTCGCGTGTGTCCGCCCTGCCCAGGGCTTGGCTGCTGAGGCCCAGGGCCGCTGCAGAGCGCGCAGCCGCGGGTGCCCCCTTCACGCAGGCCGTGTGGGGAGTGCGCCAGGCGGCTGTGCGGGTCCCAGCCAGGGCACCCCTGTGTGCAGGAGCTGCCTTCGGTGAAGGATGAGGCGCCTGGCCCGCACCGCTTTCCCCCGCAGGCAGCTGCCAGCGGAAGGGAGAAGCTGCCTTTGTCTCAGGCTCCAGCTCTCCAATTCATTGGGGGCAGTAGCTGGAGAAATACAGACAAGCTTGGCAAGTAAAATATTTATGAGGTTATTGTCCTTCCATGACTTCTTTTTGTCTGGTTTTAACAGGGAATTACAGCAGAGGATGGGTCAGGCCTGCGCTGGAGATCGCAGCAGACCAGGGTTAATGATGGGGTTACTCTTTCCAATGAATCGATAACCTGTGGTTTGGGGGCAGCCGTTGAGCCTTAAGATATAATTCCATTAAATTAAATCCAGCTTTGTGTAAGAACTGAAGTGGCATGTGTCTCTAACTTATGCATACTGTCTAAACAGAAAAAAAAAATTCATTCATTGCTTAAAATTCCTTACAGAATAACAATCAAATTATTAAGTCAAAAGAAGAAATTGAGTTTGTTCCGATACTAAATGTTATTTATAGAAATGCAACAGGGGTATATGTGCATCTATCATGAGTGCAGTGAGAGACTGTTTTATCTACAATGATTTGTTTCAGAATTTATTTAAATATTTTACCACTATCCATACTCTGACAACTGGAAAGTAAGAAAGATGATGATACATTACTTTCCTGTCAGTAAATTAGAGAGTATTATTAACACAAGTATTCTTAAAGATCTGCTAAAAGATGGTTTATGCCTGCCTGAAGGTGAGTTGTGTCTTTCAAGTGTGATGATGATTTTATGACTTGGGCTTTTAGAAAGTCTTAATGAAATTTAAAAAAAAAAAAAAGTTTTGCCCAACATTTTTTGTTCCATTTGGAACTACTTCTAACACTGAATTTTTTACAGCAAGACATGTTACCTCCTGGAACTTAATGTTATTTGAGAAGTTTAAAATGGATCTTTGTGGAGTTATTGACAGAATGTGAATATTGCCATTTACGTACCCGTGTTTTCTCACAACAGACAAAATCCTGTGCAGAGCTTGATGGTTAACAGTAAGTTAGCTGAAAATTTGTATTTGTCCTCAAATTATTTTTGAATCAATAATAATACTGCAGAGCTTTAGCTTGAAAAGTATGTTGGAGAGAGATATTCACAAACTCCTGAGAGGAGGAATCTTCTATTCAACAGCTCTGCAAGTGAGCTCAGATCTTTTTCTTCTGCCTGTGGGCCCTTAATTTACTTTTGAATGGGGGGTTCCTCTGATCACGAACATACAAGTTATGCTAGAACACAAGAAGGAATTCTTAGTCCTTCTCATCAACATTGCTCCCCTTTGAATTAATGGTTCACTAAAACCAAAAATGGAACTCAGATGCCACGTACCCAGGTGTCCAGATTGCATTTCCTCCTTCCTTTCTAAGCACCCAGAAAGCCAGGGCAGAACACGGCTTTTCCAAGGGCAGCGCCTCTCCCTATGCTGCACAAAGGCAATAACCCATTCACAATGCTGTTATTCAGTCCTATCCTATTTGTGCAGATGCTGGTTTCACTTGAACAAAATGGCACAACCAACCCCAGCCTCTCCAAGGGAAAGCCTCCTCCTGCCCTGAAGCCGTTCCTTTGTTCCGAGCCTCTTCTCTCTCCCCACCCCCTCATTTAATCTTATCTGCTCTCGGCCTCACAACAAGCTAGAACCGTGCAACTTAACTAATACATAAATTAGCAATAAACATTCCACTGTGATACCAGATCAAAGTTAGAAAGAGCTGCTTAATTTCGGGGCCCACTGTACCCTTCAACCAGTTACGCAGGTGCTGCACATCTCCCCTCACCACGCAGTTACAGAGGTTTCCCATGGAAACGTGCACAGACCTAAATACTGAGACTTCAGCATGTCAGGAAATATTAGATCAAAAGAAGAGAGTACGAAATAAACTGACATTTTCCACACAATAAATAGCTTATCATTAGCATTACATAAAGTGTTATGACAAACTTAATTTTGGAACTATTGACAAGAGCCTGGAAGTTAGTCTTTAATCATGAACTTTTTAAAACTGCCTTTGAAAAGAAAAATCTCCACTCTTGCTCTGGCACATCTGTTTTCAGTTTTGGACTGATTGGCACAAGACATTAACAAAATCACAAAGTGATCTTCAGTCATCACCCTAGGAGCTTTTTGTATCTGTCGGGCTGTTCAGACTTTAGAGTTACTTTGATGCACATCATGGAAAACCATTACTAAAATCCTTCCACTAACAGGCCCCAATTCAGAAGACACTTTTCATGGATTCCCAGTTAGCAAGGCTATGAGATGAATCTGTCTTCTTTAATGCAAACATGCTACATGTAAACCACAGAATTGAATTTTATTTGAAATAGGCTAGAATGGGGCGAGAATTCCTGAGTAGAGAAATTCGAGTTGGTGGGCAAGACCGATTAAAACTAAAAGGAATTTGTTAACAGGATCTACTCTCGTCCAGTTTACATCCTCACCAGCTGAAACCTTTGCTTCAATCATCCTTTCTTAGTGTCACAACATTTCCAGGGCTCTTGGCTTCCAGTAAGCTCTAGCAGCTCCTTACTCGATTACTATACATGGACCAGTGCTACTCTGCCATCACCTCTAAGCTTGCCTGCGACCCTGCACTCAGACTTTTCTAAAAGGTGCTCCTAATAGTCTTCTACACTCCTCACCTCTTTCTAGCTCTCTCCCATGCTTTCTGCTCCAGGGTACTGCAGAAAGCTCTCTGAGCTGAGAACACACAGCTACTCTCCAGGACGGTCTACTTCCCCGCTTTGCTGGCCAGTTCCCCTGGAGCTGGGCAGAAAAGGCAGTCTTCCTCTGACCCCTATGACACTCTACTATGGCACAACAGCTGTGAACACACAAACCAGATATACCATTTATCTATCACATATACATAAAATCAAGCATTCTATGAGAAAAACACGTGTAAACGTGTTTTAAATACCTTCTTGAATAGGGGCCATCCCTAATCAGATCTGAAGTCAACAGGACCTTCTTCACCTTTTCCAGTAAGGAACCAATACATGGTAGCTGGAGAAGATGCTAGGAGCCCAACTGCCAGTCTCTTGTACAAACAATGACTGCTGCCACCATATTTGAGCCCTCACTTAATTATAATGATTTTGAATATTTACTTTTACCTAAAGATTGTGATCAAGCATTTACCACAATGGATCACTCTCCAGCCTAAGATTAAGTCTTCCTTTCTAAGTAGGTTTATCTGCCTCCTGACTTTAAAACAACCCCCGAGATCTGCAGGCCATAGCAATGTAACTTAAAATACCAAAATAACACCCAAGTCCTCTGAGCCTAAGACATGTTCAATGAATGCATAAATCCAGCACAAAGTACCCCGATAGTGATGGCTTTTATAAAGTAATTAGCAATTCAAACACAGATCTCCTACCTGACACTTTCTTCTTAGTTCTTTTTCCCCTCCTTGTTTTTAAACTCCTGCATAAGAACTAACTAATAATTCTCATAGATCTTCAGGGTAGGGAACCAGTGTCTGCCTCATTATCCAACAGGAAAGGGGTCCATGAAAAAGCTGACCTGATCAATGACAGCAAATGATTGTCATGAATCAGACTCAAACTCAGGAACTCTTAGCTATAAGAGCATTAAGCAAATCGGTTTGTTGGACGATGCCTAATGCAAAGTAGGAGGAAAGCTCAATTCGCAGCTTGCCAGCTCAGCATTTACGTTAAGCTCAAAACAAATCTGAACACTAGAAAAATACCCTCATAGCCAACTGAGATCAAGAAATGGTTTAAAGATAATGCAGCAACCAAGAACCTGTTTTATGAGCACTTTTGAAATGAATTGATAAGATCAAATCAGTATTTCTCAGATACTTCAGAAACCAACAGCCATATATAACACTTTTTAAAAATCAGAAGAGGTACATACAGTGAAAGGTTAGTATCCTGAATGCATTCTTTTCTGGTTTTCAGAAATAGGCTGTAACTAACAACCGTTCACTCACTGAATATAAACCTCTTACCAGTTGCCTCTGAAACTAGCTCAGTGCACCCACTTGATATAAACTTCAGTATTTACAAGAGCTTACAAGATCAAAATCAATTGTTCATACTTGTGTTCTGAATTGTGGGAAAAAAGAGCTTTTGACTTCTAAAACTTTCACACTTTCAGTCTAATAATCAAGAATAACTGCTGGTATTTTGAAGATATCAATATACTCCCGCTGGTATTATACTTTCCTCCTCTCTACGAGTTTTTGAGGGGACATTCCGGTCAAGATAACTGTAGTTTTAAGTAACCTAACATCAAGGGAAAGAAACTAAACATAAGCAGCACGTGTACTCTACTGTTTTGCTTAATCTAACGGGTTATGCTTAGCTACTGTGAAGGGCTAATTTCATTCCATTTATTTCTGAAGTGAAAGAAACCCCTACATTATTCCTTCCCTGATCATCAAGTTCTCAAGGAATGAACAGACACGCACAATTACTGCAAAATAACTCAATACAACAAAATATAATCATTTAGCAAATGCAGACATCTTTTTCTTCTCCTCTATAGTTTATGATGCTTTGTATTATGTGCTCGATCATGGAAGACCCACGTGCCTGTTCTACAAGACTGTACATGAGCAGAGCGCCAGTCACCACTTCCCATGCTCTCCACACGCTGCATGTTGCAAAAGCCATCTGACAATTTGGCCAGCAGTTGTCTCTTCATCATCTCTTCATCTTCGCCAAAAGATTGCCACAGTAGACATTTATTTGATTCTAGCCATAGTCACATTCTTTTCTGTTTATTAAAATTCTGTCTGACCATAAGATACCATTGATATGTCTGAATTAGTTTAAGCTAGATAGCTTGCTAGAAGCTTAGCGTGCTTCTTACGATACAACGTCAAAGGCATAGGCAATGGCAAAAGAACACGAATAGCAAGCTGTATTTTGATTTCAGTGATCACTAGTAGAGAAAGAGAATGCCATTAATAAAAATTTTACAAATATAGTGACATCACACCTAAATCTCAAGTGCCACTAATACCTATAACTATGTATTTAGGACAAAGTAATTTATTCTTATTCTTAAAGATAATGAGTCCTGTAATCATTTATCTTTTTTATTCCTACCAAACACTAGAAATTCTCCATTCAGGCAGAAAATTGCTTATGATCTGGCCCAAATTACTGAACGTAAAGTGTCCCTTGGACAGAAGTTGGCTCCTTCATCACCTCCCTCTTTCAAGAGGAAACAGAAGAGAGTTACTGAAAACATTTTCTAATAAATGGCACCACTTTACATGTCAGTGCGGAGCTGATCAGCTTTATTAATTCCACTGCACTGTGGTTGGCCTCCTCCCTGCATAACATTTCAACGCTGAACGTGTTGCAACAAAGGCTAACTATTTACAGGAAAGAAGTGTATCACTGACAAGCTTATCCCCTTGCTGACTTGCTTCAGTTCCCACTCCTTCGTGTTTTTTTTCTTGACTTGAGGAAATCCCCTTCCAACCAACTTGATGGTTCTAAATGTACATGAAACAAGTGATTTGAAAGGCTTGTAACAGAACATAATCACAGTTTCAAGCCCCAAGACTCTTATCTGAGCTTTTTAAAGCTTACAGGTCTTTCAAAAACTCTGTCAATGCTGCCTGAAAAGGCACAAAAATCCAGCCATGTACGAAGAGGCTGCCATGACAGACACAGTGGTGAATCTGAAATTCTCCAGAATGTTACTATGGCCTTCAGCCACAGGAAAGCATCTTTGGATGTGGGGAAGACAACATTGTACCAACAAATAAGTACATGAGAGCCTCTCTTTCTGAATGCTACATGTTCTTGTATTCTTAATCAAGTCACTTATCTTCCTATCAAGTTGACGTAAACGTTTTTTTTCACAGGGATGCTATTATTGTCAATTAAAGCAAAGGAACTATAATGAAGTATGATAAAAAGGAGAGCAAAAGTGCTATTTAAATAAAACAGCTTTGTAAAAACTGCTTAATCATAAGAAATCAAATCAAGACCAAATCGGCAAATCAAGTGTCTTTGGTGCTTGCTAGCTGAAAGTTTTATTGTAAGCATCAGGTGAAAGAGGCAGAGTTTAATGGTCTTTTATTCTCTAGAAGAGCAGAATCTCTGTTCCTTAACTTCCAAGTTGCTAGGGGTCACTGGAAGACAAGAAATATATTTAGCAAAATATGGATGTTTCAATGGTTTTCCTTCCACACCAAGGAAAACAAACAAACAAACAAACAACAACAAACAAACCCAAAAACCTTCAATATTTTCAGAGAGAGCATAGGAGACTTTGCCTCCTCAAATCAAATCAATCACATCAAACTCTCCACCTCTTAATGTGTCTTGTTTGAGTTTTTACTTACTGCAAATATTTAACATTATTTAACCCTAAAGCCATCCCTCTAAGTTGTGATGCAGTGTAAATAACCAAATATTCATTCCTTCTGCCATAGGTGATTTGAAATTTATTTCTGGTTATATCTCACATTTCCACCTCCTAGTTTAGAAGAAATTACATTTGTCAAGAATTGGAGAGACTACTCCTTTCCATCAGCCCTTAAAATAATATCCAGAGCTTTGTGCAACAGCAATAAAGAAAAGATGAGTTCTGACACGAGCCTTATTTTTATAATTGCAAGAGAAAAATGTGAAACTCAGATGGGTCTTGTTAGTGCTAAATGCACTCCTACTGACTCCAATTTGTTTTGTTCTAGTAATTTATCATCTCACATTTGGAATGATTTTATAGTCTGCTAGGAAAAGGTCTCAGAAGCATAAAGTGGTGAAACAACAGAATGAAGATGCAGCTAACTGTGATATTTCAGAGCAATTTGAGTACTATTTGTGAATACACTATTATTCTAAACACAACCCTGCAGCCATATACAACATTGTTTACTATTAACAAATCTGACAGTCTCGGTGGCAAAACTCAGTGAACCCCATCCACATGAGCTTGCAGCCCTTACTACAAGTTCGGCTGGCGAAGACCCTGTAATTTGCTCATCTGTAACTGACGTGTCTTTGCATTGATCAGCTTTCTCAAGTCTATCCAAGTCAATCCTTGAACAGCACATGCAGCAAAATAAAAAAAAAAATATCAGGACTGCACAAAATGGTGAAGGTATTTGCTGATGCTATAATTTAGATTTAATCTATAACTTGCTTGCTAATTAGAATAAGAATATATATTGTTGCAGTAAGTTGGAACTGTGACTTAAGTTACATCGTGATGCTTTGTTATTTAGATGGAAAGCCGGGCTAAACTTTGAGACACCTTTAGTCTGCTTGACTGGTTTCAGGGTTCTCAGGATTCATGGCCTTCTTTTCATAGCAAAAATGAATAATGTGTTGCTTCATGCTTTTCTTATTTTATCTACTGAGAATTCCTGCCAGCTACCAGTAAACAAAGACCATGTGAGGGATATTGTGATATATGGATACTTCTGCTTTCCAAGATGACAAACAAGTGTTCGATAGCACTATGAAAAATGTGCATCTACCAGTAGCCAGTGAGAGGCACACAAGTTGAATATTTAATATCCTTCATGAGCTTTCGCAGCGCCCACAAAAGCACCAAGAACTACGAACTCAGTTATGCCTTACTGATCAGAGCTATAAAAGACAGTAAAGAACCCATAAAGGGAGCTGAACTGGTTTTCCAGTTGGTTCGGTTTTTTTTTCCTTTATTAACACCAGTGGTCAGCAAAGGCAACTCACTGGATGGCACAGCTCCCTCTGAATAAGTAACACCACACCTCCACAATACTTGCAGGCTCTGTGATGCTAGAGATACTGCCCTGGAATGACATACAACTATGTTTTTCAGTTAGATTCCAGGCACTATTAGAAAATCTGCGTTATCTACTAGTATCTTTGCTACATTTCAACTGGAATTGTCATGCTCTTTTAATTCGCTGTCTTATTTAACTACAATTTTTTTTTTCTTTCTTAGCACTGCTATTAACCCACTTAAGGAAACCTGACGTTAAAAGAGGCTGTATGTCTGTGCATAGAGCTAGAGTGAAATGAGTCACATGTATGGTGAATTACCTTCATTTTTGCAGAAAATATTATCAGTCTGCAATGCAATATTTGCCTGTGTTATGATACACAGAGACTCAAACTAGTTTATTTGATAATATTCTTTATATTGTTTTGAAAAATACTGGATATGCTTCTAAGACTTCATAGGATTAGGAGACTAAAAACCCAACATGCTACCCCAGAAATGCAACTGGAAGGGACAGGAGATGTGGCCATTCTGCATGCAGCCACACTTGCCCTTTTAAAAAAAAAAATAAAAATAAAAAAAAAAAAAAAAATAAAATCCCATAATCAGAAAATGATTTTCATCATGATAATTACCAAATAGAAATTACTTACCCAAAGGTCATGCCTGACCAAAAAAAAAAAAAAAAATACCTGAAAAGCACAAGTTAAAAATCATTTTTAGCATAAAAGGAGTATTTCAAATTCGTTTGAAGTGAACCAAAAACCAATGCAGAAATCAATTCTTTGGAAGAATGCCAGTCAAAGTAATATACAGAGGAAGCCAAAGCACATTACTAATTAACACCAGCATCCAGCTTCAATCCAAAAAATACAAAAATGGCCATGAAACCTCAGCAGTGTGACAAGAGATCCAGCAATGCAGCGAGGCGGCCCCCAACACGGTGTGGCTGGCAGTGGGAAGGGCAGCACTCCAGCTTGCCCCCGTGGGTGGTGGGACTCTCATAAAGGTACTGTGCTGCATCTCAAGTGAAAGGGTCCTGAGCAAAGCATTGTCCTCTCACATCACAGAGCTCTTCACTGGGAACCTCCTCTTTGATTTCAACGGATGAGTTCCCATCAAGTTCTAACTGACCAATACAAATGTACTTTGCCCTTATATGAGTGAAGTAAGATGAAGCCCATCTTTGCCAAGACGTTGCTGTGATCATAAATGGATTTGCCTGAGTCACTATGCTTTACCTTGGTTGACGTAAATACTTCTGGATTTGGTACATTCCTGAGGATCTTTCCTGTAAGTCTCATGGAATCGCCATGGTAATATTCTCCACTTGCAGTAATGATGCTTATATATGCTCTCTGAATATCTAAGGTAGTTATAATCTGCAGAAATAAAAGTAATTATATACCAGTCAGTGTAATACAGCTGTGGACATCTGTAAATAAAGTGTTTACATGGGGATGGAGATGTGGCAGAGCTTTAGAAAAGCGTGTTATGAAAGACAAGAAAATAAGCCTGTTCCAGTTTGCGAGAATATGCAATTTAATCCATGTAGAAATCTTGTTCATCAGTAATTACAGAAGGAGATGAGAATCTTCTCAATTAAGATCAGGCGGAAAATGCTTTCATTTAATGTGTCCTGAGAAGTATCACATCAAAAATAATTAGAGAGAGACGTAAAAACTTTCGGATGTTTTAAATGTATTACCTTCTTTGAAATTTAGAAGAGCTTCAAAGAAATGTCAGGTTCTGGCATGCTATGGAAAGAGCACTTGTGTTTAAAAACAACAAGGCCTTTCCCCTAGTTTTATATATATTTGATGGAGCCACTCACAAAATAATAACCAAAAAACTAATTTAAATTCAGACATGATCCTTTGGGTAACACTTTTAGCTCAACGGTTGG
Organism: Phoenicopterus ruber ruber; assembly: GCA_009819775.1. Classification (NCBI taxonomy): domain Eukaryota; kingdom Metazoa; phylum Chordata; class Aves; order Phoenicopteriformes; family Phoenicopteridae; genus Phoenicopterus; species Phoenicopterus ruber. Next base: position 8,102,321 of record CM020229.1, on the reverse strand, counting down.
GTTTATTAGGAAAGAGCCTGTGACAAACCCTCGATTGGGAACATGACACAAAGGAGTTTCTGTCAGGCTTTTTCAATTATTAGTCTTCTCTTCCTGGTTATTTATATTTCCTTTCAACTCACATGTATAAGTCATACAGCAGTAATACAGTAGCATAATCTCTGAGGAACAGTCTAGCAACCTGTGCAAGCAAGCTTGTTTTCATTTTCACAGTTTTAAGATTTTCTATGGGAAGAAAGAATGCAAAAAATTTTGTATTTTTGTTACATTTCTACAATCTCTAATCATTCCTCATGCCTTTGGTAACCAATCTTCAGGGCCCACTCTTACTCATTAACTAATCAATTACACACTTGCTAATCCGTTTTATCCAAAGATAACAAAGTAGAAGGAAAAGGCAGACATGGATTTCTTTCTACTACTTAAAAAAGATTTCCTTAAAACTCTGGTTACACAAACCCATTCTGAGCCACAGACCCCCAGACTTCCATATGGATTTTCCAAGCATCCGTGTGAATTCATTTTGATTTGAGTCACTTATTGTACTCACTCAGTGGGCTATTTTGTATGATATGGATTGGCTAAGCGCTGTCATAACCTCATTTGAAATCAATCCATTTATTGTTCACACCCAGTACACCATTTTGGACAGAGATAGAGTACAATGAAATGAGAAGAAAGACCCACTGGAAGGCAAATAATAGCACAGAAAAAAAAGGAGAAATATAATAGTCGTGGACTGGAGACAAAAGAATAGAAAAGACAGAAACATGGAGATTAAAGACAAACATTGATCAAAGGTAGAAAAGGAACTGCAGACAAACGAGAACCTGTGATCAAAACCAAAAAAGGAGTGTAGCGAGATGTGCAAAAAGGAGAGAGAAGAAAAAAATCCTAAACTTACTGCTTCAGGATATCCCACGTGCTTTTGATTCTCCACCAGTCTCTAATCCACCCATGTTTGAGAAAGAAGTATATGAATTTCTGTACATCCCCTTAGAGATAAAAGATTTTTGCCTGGATATCTTATCATTAACTCTCCCTTGTCTGCTTTGCTGTGATGTTCATCTTCCTAACACTATTTTCAACCTATTCATTATTTTCTCATATTTCTATCACAAATTTCTCAACAAAGCACGTGTGTTAACTCTTACAAGCTAAACTCTCACCAGGCTAATTTCTGCAGAACTCCTGCTGCAAATAACTCCTAATCACTAATTGTGGAGCTACCGCCAGATGACAGCTATTTATGCCCTGACTGGCTGAGGTGCAAGTACCTGCTCCCCAGGCAGAAAGGCTTTAGAATTGCTATGCCACCAGTTTCGCAAAAATTGATCAGAACATGGAAAATGTGAGTTTTGTTACCAAAGAAGTGAGCTGAAACCATACAGAAGAGGGAAATGGACTTTCAACCCATATGTTTGAGTCCATATGCTATCAGATGTAAGCATGATTCGTGGTCCGTTATTCCCGCTGCAGATTTTGGCCAGAAATAGGGTCATACCACAGGTTCACGGCCCTAGGGTGATGGGCACTCTCAGAATCCCTGGGCTAGTACAAATGATTACTTTTGATTTTCACTGGGTTTGTGAGAGCTGAACCCTGTGCAGATTATTGCTGACAGCTCCCAGGACTGCTCTTCCATGAAATTCCCAATCAGCACTCCCACATTTGGTTTTTGGAGGGGCTGTAGCAGACCACTTCTGAGGCACTACAGGGATATCCAATTTTCTTACACTGCCTTAATCTTGCTGAGCAACAGGAAAGCTACGGTTGGACATGATTGAGCAAGTCCATTTTGCTATATAAGAGGGAATTGTCCAATTTGTTTCAATAACTACTTTCCAAACAAAAATAAAATTATCCTCTTTTATGGTTTTCAGATGATTTGCCAACTAACCTTTATTGGTCAAATAATTCTAAGATTAGAATATCTTCAGGGTATTACTCATCAAATGGGTCAGTTAAAGCAGCCACATGGCTTTCCAAATATTTTAGGAAATCGGAAGCACTGCTACAAGACTAATTTTAGTTCACAGAACCACAGACTGGTTGACATTGGCAGGGACCTCTAGTGGTCATCTGGTCCAACCTCCCTGCTGAAGCAGGGCCACCTAGAGCCAGTTGCCCAGGACCACGTCCAGATGGCTTTTGAATATCTCCAAGGAGGAAGACTCCCTGGGTAACCTCTGCCACTGCTCGGTCACCCTCACAGTGAAAAAGGGTTTCCTGATGTTCAGAGGGAACCTCTTCTGTTTCCGTTTGTGCCCATTGCTCCTGGTCCTGTCACTGGGCACCACTGGGAAGAGCCTGGCTCTGTCATCTTTGCACCCTCCCTTCAAGTATTTATAGCCATTGATAAGATCCCCCTGAGCCTTCTCTTCTCCAGGCTGAACAGCTCCAGCTCTCTCAGCCTTTTGTCACAGGAGAGGTGCTCCAGTCCCTTCATCACCTTCATGGCCCTTCACTAGACTCTCTCCAGTATGTCCATGTCCCTTGTACTGGGGAGATCAGAACTGGACACAGTACTCCAGGTGTGGCCTCACCAGTGCTGGGCAGAGGGGAAGGATCACCTCCCTCCACCTGCTGGCAATGCTTTCTCTAATGCAGCCCAGGAGACCATTCGCTGCCTTTGCCACAAGGGCACATTGCTGGCTCATGTAGGTGTCCAAAACCACTGGATGCCTAAAAAGGGGAAGCGCTGACTTGGTTTGCACAGGTTCAGACAGAAACAATTGCCTATATGTGAAGAGCTGGCAACAAACATTTTTCTTGCGAGGACATCTTGTGGCTAATACTGCACATCATTGGCAATAAGCCATGTCATAGACCTTGGCTGCAGAGAAGTAACTGAAACATCAAGAGTCTTAAATCACCTCTTATGCCAAATGTATGTCCTCTTTTCACATTTAGTCTTGGTTCATAAAGATGGGATCAGAATCAGAAGCTATATTTGTAAATGAAAACTATATTAAAATACCCAGAGGTATTCTTGTGAGATTATTTCTCCTGTGGTAGCATTCAAAATATTCTGTTTTGCTGGAGTTATTTTAAACCTTCATTATTGCAATTAACGACTTGTGTGTTAAGTATGACATTGGCATCTACTAGATAAATAAAGAACTGTTAATACTGCACCACTGATGAGCCCTATAAATTGCTGAATGTTTGGGAGATGGTACTGTAGCATCTGCTGTAGGGACATGTGCCTCTAGCAGGGAGACGGTGGATATCTTTGCAAGATATCCCAATATTCACTATGTACCACCCTGTGAAGATTACAGTAGTTTTGTAATGTACCCAAAATACTGCTGCCATAAGATATTGCGAAGAAAATAAAACTTGTAAACACAACACTGCTTTCTACTGGCTTTACAACACTTCACAAGGTAAGTTAGGTGCTTTTCATTAGAATATTACAATGCAAAGTTGCAGAGACAATTCTTGAATTAGATGGACCTAGAGGACAAAACATTTAAAACTTCAGACTTTCAGCAACTGGGTTACGACAACAAGAAAAAAAAATCTACATAGTCATTCCCAGTGAGACTGACTCTACTCTGCCACCACCTTGCCAACAGCTATGTGAACGCAAGGGCACTTCCCACTTCAGTTCAGTAAATCTCCAGTCTCTACACTTGGCACCTTAGAGAAGCTCTCAGAGTCTAACATGCTTCAAAAGAACTAAACATTCATCCTCCTCTTTATCCCGGATATCCTTACGATAAGTTTTCTAGCACTGGCAGACATGAGGAAGTGATTATCTTAGACAAATTTGTTTGTATCATTTCTTGATCACAAATGATACCAGAACAGAAAATATTTGCCTTCATAAATCAAAACTTTCACAGCTATCCTAGCAATGGGTTACAGTACATTAGGATCTCAATCTACAAGCCGCTGATGAAAGATGAACTATACAGTTAATGATTTAATCAGTACACTGTGTTAATTACAAATGAAACAGAAATCAAGAGGAAAATGAAATATAGAAATAGCACATATAAGACCAATCCTGCTTGCTTTATTCACTGCAGTATTCCCGTTTAGATTCAATGGGACTAGCTGCACGAATGAGGCAAGCAGGATTTGATCCCACATATACTTATCTCTAATTAAAAATATATAGATACTCCTGCCTGTAGCATATTTTACAATATTCTCATTATAGAGAAGATTAACTCTATATCAAAGGAACAGTGTTAAAATTTTCTAATGGAATCCAGAATAGTTGCAAAAATCACTTTTTGGAAATGTTCTCATTCGGGCTGCCTCATTAATCCCTTTAACCATGGAACTCACATTTTAATTGCAGATGGTACCCAGGCTCCCAAGTATCCAGAATTACAACCGTTCCTCCATTGCAAATAGCCTGCGAAGACCCAAATTCTGTGATGCCAGGTATGGAGAGAATGCCTTGGGGGAAGCTGACAGAAAGGAGTGACAGTCCTGTGATGAAGGCACTGGCCAAGCACTTGGCCAGATCAACTCCCTAGATGCTGCTGATGTGGGCAAGTTGTACAGGCTTTCCAGGCTTAAGTTCTCCAAGGTGCTGTTAATAGCGCTTCCCCACACAGGATTGTATTAGAAGATTAACAAGTTGCTCAAAGCCAGGTTGGATGGGGCTTTGAGCAACCTGGTCTAGCGGAAGGTGTCCCTGCCCATGGCAAGGGGGTTGGAACTAGATGATCTTTAAGGTCCCTTCCAATGCAAACCACTCTATGATTCTATGATTAATCAAAATAAGGGAATGAAGTTCACATTCACACCTATAACTGTGATTGTCCTAACGATAGCTTCATGCAACCTTTTTGTTCTTACGCTTCTATTTGAAACCAACTCCCTTTTCCTCCGTACTTTCTCTTGTGCGGAGCAGTGCACAGAGGGAAGGCCACATACTCTGGCTTTTTTCAGGTGATGCAGTAGGGACTGCTCCAGGTAAAATAATTTAAATAAGCCTTCAGATTTTCTTCATGGTACCAGCGTTTGTTTCATTTTTCACACAGCTTCAGGACCAGGAGAGGAGTACTTCATGTTACTTTACTTTTCTCTCTTGCCTCAGTCCTGTGTCTAGTGCTGTTTTGGCATATACCTTGCAACTGGCTCCCAGCTTTAACATTAACAACTGTGATCTGGAGTACGTTTTGCTAAATACATCTGGCATTGTTTTGAAGCAGTAACATAGAGAACGGCAAACTTATTCAGGTAAAATGAATCCCAGTGCTGATCGGCATTTAATTTTGCCCCAGGGATCTTTTCCTGCCCATACGTGCAGGGCATGCAAGGAGGCATCTCCTGCTGGTGGTCCCATCACAAGCCTCTCAAGCCCATGACACCAGCTCACAATAACAATAATTTAAAAACCCATGCACAATAAATAGTAATTTAAAAAATTGTAATAAATAGATGAGGTTGAACAAGAACCCAAAAATCTTCATCTCAAACTCCACCTATTATGTGACAACTCTCTTCAAGATTCAAATAAATAAATAATACCCTGCACACACACACACACACACACTTTCCTTCTCTGTTTTCCTTAATTCTTGCTTAAACTAGATGCAGAAATGGATGAACACAGACTGTGAACCTGTATTCTAGATTCAAGTGTTTCTAAGATAATTTGGGTATTTTTAATTTTGCAAAACCTAATCTGAACGTTTTCCATTCCTAACATAAGTGGCGTATATTTATACATACGTATAAATTAGGTATATGTGTGTGTGTATCTTGCCACAAGGATGTATTACAAGCAATTAAATCCTTGATAATAAATGGTTCATCAGTCCGCAGGTGATGTACTATAAGTGATTGCTCCTGTAGGTAGTAATCATCTGGTGCAATTGCTAGAATTATAAATTCCCTCTGGGCTGATTGGATTTTATCAACAAGAAGCAGTGAAGTAAAAAAGGGTTTGGGGGTGAGGTTTTTTGTAGTCTTAAAACCTGACATTAGAAATTTGCCAATTGGAAATGAGTGCCTTTCCCTTGAAGACATACCCTCAGATGTCTGAACAGCTGACAGAAAAATGTAACCATTTTCAGAACAGCCTCTGGGACTAGGGTATATTCTAAGGCAAAAATGAAATTAAATTTTTTTTCCCACCCCAACAAAAATACATGCAACTCGTAAGCATACTAAAATTGTTTTCCCATGGGCAGAGCAAAATTCCATAAAACTATATAGGGACTGAAATAACATGATCATATTTAAATTAAAGCACAAGAGCTAGTGACTATTATCATTTGGACAATCCGTCGATACAATTTATGGATTATATTTGACATTATTATTTATCAGACCATCAGTTCCCCTGACAGCAAACTGAGGAAGTTCTATGTATATTGAATTTAGACCACTGATGAAAATGGAACAGTATGTTTAAGTTTTATTAAAAAACCTACCTGTTAAGGATACCGTCCTATTTTTTCTTTTATTTTGTCACATAATTAGTTTTCTTTAATCAAATATCAAAGCAGTAAATACAGCTGTAACAAATACTACCCATCATAACTAAATCCAATCCACAATACCAAAAAGCTGCCTAAAATAGTTTAACACTTATTTCCATGTCACATGGTTTCTTTTCAAGTTTTTGAAAAAAATCTATTTCTTGCTAAGCTCTAAATTTTTGTTACTAATATTGTTACTTTCCAAAATATATTTAATGGAAAAGGGATATCCCAAAGAATATAAGCATTCAGAATTAACTGCGAATTGATGTTTAATAGTGGCACTCAGATTCTTTTCTTATTTTACTCATAAAAATTCTGCTGAGCCCAAGGTCTGCGTCAGCCATTTCAGCTTCACTTGGGCAATAGGATTACATCCCAAATTAACAAAGTGAAGCAGAAGACTGATTGTTTATTTTGCCTTTTAGGACTGTGCATCAAAATCCTAACACAGTAATTGAATGCCATTACTTTCAAAAGTTACACCAAGCCCAACTGCAGCCCGACTGCTTACAGCAGCTCTTCCAACTGGGAAAAACATGGAGACAGCATAGTATCCAGTCCACATAGGTGGGAGGTTTGTGGAAGGGAAGAGGAAGTAACAGCTTCAGAGTGAAAACTGTTTTATGAGCAAACAGAACAGTAATATGGTGACGTACAGATACAGCTAAATAACTTTTAAATTATCCCAAATTAAGTAGGTTTAGTGTTGCTCTGCTACACTGATTCATTTATACAGGAATCAAGCACCTAGCTACACTAACAGAGTCAAGAAGGCAAAACGCAGTAACCCACAGCCATTCTGCATCTTTCTCATTCAACATTAACTGCTTTTTTCAAACAAAATTAAGTTATTCATTTTTCCCACACAAGCCTTTTCCGTATCTTCATCCCTGTTCTCTCTTACTGCCAGGAACCACCACTACCTATCATGCCAGCTAATAAACTGGGAATGATTTTGCACTAACTGTGCCTAGTGTCACACCAGCTGAGACTTATACAGGGCTCCAGATCACCCTTATTCACAAAGTATTTAAGCACATGCTTTATTGTTGGCTGTTTAGGAGGAGGTGGAGGAGGAGGAGTATCTGTATACTTGGCAAGCAGGTCACTAAATCGTGCCGTACACCTCTGCTGCACTTCCAAGCACTGGCATTTGCTTCCAATTTGGACAAAGATTATTGTACAAGCCTTGCTCCCCTGCTGGATTTCCTTCTGTATGCCGCTACCCGCATACAAAAGTAACGTCTAATTATACATCATAATTTAAGATGAGACAATATTTATTTATACAAATTAAAAAAATTGTTCCCCCTCAATGTATGTGTCTTTATGTAATACTCTGCATTCTTCTACTACAGCACTCCCTTTTCTTTCCTTTTTTTTTTTTCTTTTCTTATAGTCTAAATAAAACTTTGAGATGTTTGGGACGTGGTTTTTTAGAACATATTCAATACACATTTAGATGCTTTAGCATAACAAACAGCAATGATAAAAACTTGACATATATAAGACAAATTATAAAATAAGACCTTTGAAAACACAACAGAGGCATCAAAGAATGGTTGAAAGGTCATGCCTGTTAATTTAATTATTCTGACGCTGGAAATCTACTTGCAGTGCAAAGTAGCAATTACAGTGTACTCAAACTAGACAAGAGCAAATTTACAGCAATAACCCAATAATCTAAGAGCCAGCTTAACCGAAATTTCAAACCATTGACCTGCCTGCTTTGCGGAAGCATTGGGAAAGAGGGTGATGCCTGTTTTGACATAAGCAGAGAACTTACTGTAAAAGACAACTACGTAGCTGTCTTAAAACCCTTTCATTTGGAGGTATGACATCCTGCTTCCAGTGTAGAATTACAGGGATCCAGGGAAAAAATATGGGATAGTGGCTATTATAAACAGAAAATCCACTATTTTAGAAGGAACTTTTGCAGCACCATTCATTCTCTTGAGGAAAGGCATTTATTAGCATTATAGCCAGGTATTGCAAGCCAAATTAAGGAACTGAGGCAGAAAAAGAAGTTAGCTTTGGGAAAGGATTTTCCAAGGCCTGCATTGTTAAGTTACCAGCCTGAAGTGCTTATCACGAGTGGTTGTCCTGGGTTTCTTTGGAAATAACCAGACATTGCACATAACATTTTCAACACCACAAGGACGCTACAGTTCTTTGGAAAAATAGCATGTAGGTTCCACATCACTTGGGTACACTTGAAACGTGTGAGGCATAAGAATAAAGATTGAGGGGAAAAACAAGAAACAAATCAGAAAGCAGCCAGAGCCTGTCACCGTATTCCTTCTTTAAGCACAAACTGAAGACAAGTTACAGCTAGTTTTAGCGAATCTTTACTAGATTTCTAATTTTCCCATCTAACATTAGATATAATTTTAAGAATCCAGAAGATAAAGCAGACAGGGATATAAAAGGGATAAAAAGAGAAGAAGGAATCCACATAGCCATTGGCTGTCTGATTCAGGATAGGGAGAAGGTACTTACAATTTTTTTCTTTCAGCCTTTAGCAAAATCATTGCTCCTGGAACAGATTTTGTCTTTGAATATCTTAATATTTGCTCCATAACTTGAAGCACGGATCTAAGGAGATTCATGCAGGTTTGTTTATTCTGTAGTTCTGCTGCAAATCCTCATCCACCTGGAAGACACTGGGACCTTTCAAAGCCATCAGGGTACCAGTGAGGCAAAGGGTGCCTATAGCCCAAGGCAAGACTAGCCAAGTGCAAGAATGCTCAATTGCTCCCCAGATTACACCAGGTTCTGTTGGCTCAGTGATTTGGGCCTTTTTTCCACTAAAAGTACAATTACTTTACATGGAATCATAAAATCATTCAGGCACTGGAAGGCTGTTATTAGGTCCCCCTGAGCCTTTTCTTCCCCAAGCTAAACAAGCCCAGTTCCCTTACCATCGCCTGACAGGGAACTCCAGCCCCCTTACCATCTTGGGCTCCACTGGGCTTGCTCACCTGTATCCACATCGTCCTTGCACTGGGGACCCAGAACCAGGTGCAGCTGGGAAGGGTCTGTGTTCACAAATTAGATTAATACTATTAACTCCAGAGGTCTTCAAACTCATTGGGCTTAAGTTTATGGAACAAGCTGCCACAGTGACCATACCCAGTGGATCAGGTCACAGACATCATGTGTTAAAAACAGGGAATTCCGTAAATTTAATTCTTCACATGCAACCCCCTACTACCCAGGGCCACAGCTAGATTTGTAATACACAGCCATTTGCCCAGGAAGAGAGATATGTAGCAGTGGGTCATGACAGAATCTAGGGGCGGGGGGGGGGGGGCGGGGGGAAGAAGAAAAAAGAAAAGAAAAAGGGCAACAGAAATTTCTTCCAGCTTTGATATCCGCTGCATATTTTAATATGGCAATGTATGAATGATTAATCCAATTAATTAGCATACATAAGTCTTTTTCACTGACCAGCTTCCTTAGTGATCATTTTACATGCGACATTCCTATACCATCAAGGAGATGAGCTGGAAGCTCTTTTATTCTTTTGTTTCAATGGAAGCTAGGAGTCCAGCAATCATTTGACATCTTACATCGATCTTGTCACACCACAATATTCATAGCAGCATTTCGATCTGAAACATTAATGTACTTTTCTGGGGTTGATTGTTACTGGGTAATCTTAAGAGCATTCCCTCGGATTTCATTTGGGAGTGACAATATATAATACTTTGTTTCTGTTCTTTTTTATTTTCACGCTTTCTAATTGTCACAAACTGTCAAGTAGTTTGAGTGCTTTCAGGGCTCCAAAGGGCACCCGGATCTCTGGATCTAGCATTTACAAACTTCGGCATAACTGATTTAAACTACAGCTGAAAAAAAAAAAAATGCCATTTTGATCTCAGACCAACCTTCCCATTTGGAAATCAACTGTGGAAGAACCATCAACACTCAGTTACAGCATTTTCCATTTTAAGATCTCAAAGCACCTCATCATTCCTGCAAGGGAAACTGCATAGCCTGTTCTCTACCCACACACAGGAGCAGACGTGACTGCACAGGAGAGAAGGCTAACTTCTTGTTACCTTTAGGCAGGCATTAGTCTGCTCTGCTGAATGCCAAGCACCTCTCGACTCTGCTGACTTCCCTGATCCTCTAAGATCATTCTTTCCCGTAAGTATGTGATGTTCACACCAATGCATGATGCATGGCTATGGATTTAATATTTCCAAAGTTTGGAGGCATTCAGATTACGTTGATTTAGGTATCTGTATTAAAAATATACCTATTTCTGCAGAATTTCCCTTTGAACAACATGCTCAGTTGTGTCCTGTAGGATGTTAATTAACACAGCAACGTACCATGGCAAGGTACCAGGTGCTAAATTAATTCTAAGTATTTTGAATTCAGGATATTTACTTTCTTCAGTGATAAGCAGCATAAGCTGTATCCAGCAAAACCTGGAAACTGTTGTTTGAAGTGGTATCATTTTTAAAACCACTTCAGCAGCACAGCAGAATCAGGACATTTTTAAGGGAGTGGGAGGAGGAGAGATCCTGTATGAAAGAGAAAATATTCTCACTCTCTCCAAAACTCAAGCATGAGTGAAATGAAAAAAAGACAAATATTTAAATTAACTTTTTGAAATTTATAATGTATTTGGAAGAGCAGACTTAAAAGCTAGCACTAACTGATGAAGGGGGTAAGCTGACATTACCTTTTTGGATTTACAATAGCTTTTGAAAATTCAAGCTCAAAGGGATCAGAAAGGAAAAACAACAAAGTGCATCAAGAAGATGGGTCAATTAAAAAAACACAAGAGCTTTATGGAATTAGTGAAGGCAGCCACACACTGTTCCCTTTTTGGAAGCACTCCAATTCTTTAAATCAGATTAGGGTCAGCCCTAATTGTTTCAAACACAAAGACGTGTGGTATTTATTTGCTGGGTGCCTTCTTTTCTGACTGATTAGCTTTATGAAGATTAGCTGCCAGTAATTTCTGAAATGGCTAATGTAAGGTAATTAGCTCACAGCGTGCTGCACTTTGCACTGCCCAGGAGAAGAGTTTACTCGTCTCAGCTGAGCGAAGGATTAGAGAAGACGTTACAGACAAAGCAGCAGAAAGTTAGCAGAGTTCCTCCCAAAAAGTTCCTGCAAAAATTGATTCAGCTTTTTTCAAAATATACTTTATAAATAGAATATGAAAAAGATTGGTATGGCCTGAACTATGCTAGAAAATACTTAAAACGACAGTACAAAGTGGTTTCAGAGGGGTTTCTTCAAAAATAGTGAGGCATCTCTCACAATTTTCATTCTCTGCGGTATTACGTTTAATCTTTTTATGTTGTTCATAGAGAAAGAACAGTGATGCATCCAATAAGAAAACTGCACTTCTACGGAGATCTTGCAGTATGATTTATAAAAGTTTCTTCTGAAAGCAGTCTCAAGAAAAAACAGCCTGGAGCCAGAAATATGCTAACTAGGGCATTCAACAGAGAGTCTAATCATAAAGCCATAATAAAGACAAGTGGAAGAAATTATGATTTTCCACAGAACTACATGATATCCCGGTTCCAGTTTCAGAAGATAAGGGAGAATTAAACAGGAGTTGAGAGGAAGAAGCAGGACTTTTAATTTGAGGCTAAAGAAAGGGCCGATTGCAAAGACCAGCTCCTTTAGATAGGTCCAACCACCACTTATGATAATAGGAGCAATGAAAATCCCCTATAAATTCTTCAAGACAGGTGACTACTGGAGAAGTTAAAGCAGCTGAGTAGCTGTCATAAAAAATCAGCCACGCATTCTCAAGCCAATAATGACATTTGTTATGTTAAATATGCTGTTAATATTATATTTTCCATTTTGTTTCTCTATGTGTGTCCTATTATTTAAACCAAAAGATTTTCAATAAATCGCCGAAGTGAAGCTGAGGGTTCGGTTAGCGTTAGAACTGGGATTCTCATGGTGTTGTGCATGCCGTGAAAATTCAAGGTACCCAAAAGCTTTTAGGGTGCTCGTTCACTGGGAATGGTCAATATAGGTATTTGCATCAAAGCAATGTTTTCCATTAACTAAGTTCACCCCGTCATTCAGCAAGACAACTGATATATGAACACAACCAAGAGCACAAGAGGCTCTGCCAAGCATTTTGTACTGATGTACCTTCCAACTAGTTAGTGATTTGCTGCAGAAAGTCAGAATCTCTGACTTTAAAGGATTTATGAATTAGTTGATTTAATTACAATAGTTAACTAACTACCATCTTCGCCCAATTCATATCCAATTTGCTTTTTTCCCCTAGAGTTACCTGTAGTCAGTGTTCAGCAAATATTTACAAGAATAGCTTACCAAAGTGGTCCATTCAAATACAGGAATTAAATATATTCACCACTGCTAAGAGGCATGAAGTTTTAGCTATGGTTCTCTTGTTCCAGAATGTCCTGATCATCGTATTAAACTAGAGTGGAAGCCTGGTAATATGTTTTTAGAGAAAACTTTTTCCATATATTTAATCTCAATCCCTATTTTATTATGCACAAAACTTTTGGTTCTTCTTACATAAAACCCATCACACAATACATGTCAACATACAGTGACTCAGTTAATGGGTAGGTGGGAATACGTGACAGGTAAAATTTGTTAATGGAAAACTTAATGAGAGTATCAAACAAAATACCTATTAGCATTAGGAAGGACTGAAATATTTTTTAAATTATTACTAAAAAAACAAGCAACATATTTAAATGTGAGATGACGAGTGAAAAAGAGAGTATTAAAAGTTACTTCACCATAGAAACATACGATGTCATTGATACACAAGAATATTGTGGTTGCCTTAAGCTATACCCAGCTACAAGTCTTCGGGCTGCTATAAATAAGGTTTGTTAAAGTTCTTGGATTGGAAGATAAAATGAACAGTCTTTAATCTCAGGAGAAACCATGGTTAAACATTATAATTACTGAGACCAGCTATTTTAATATTGTGTTAATTTTAATGACCTTATTCATCAAAAGACTTATGAAAAGGATGACTAAACCCTAAATGGAGAGAGTAAAATGTATTCTGCTTAAACAACAAAGGATTTCAGGGATTCATGGCTCATGTTTAAAACTCAACACACAAAGTAATCTGACTCATAACTCTCTTCTCTGTAATGTTAGAAATCTAGGGAGATACTAAAAGTTGCTAAGCAATGTTAGGGAGAGCAAAGGATTTAATTAAACCAGAGTGTAATCCTTTTAAGGAATTTCAAAGCTAGATCAGTGGTACTACACAGAGTAATTTGATTGGTTTCCTTTACTACCTCTCTTCCCTTTTTTGAGTTGTAATATCACTACATTAAACATTAATCACTTCAAATATCCACATGCCAAATTCTTGTCAAGAATCTCATTATCTCACGTCTCAAATATTGCAATATCTTCTTCTCTGGCCTACTCATATCCATTCAGATTACTGCTGCAAAAACAGGTCGCCTACCAGTAACTAGACCACAAGCACCCATAATGGATAGGAAAAGAAAAAAAAGGCATTTCTTCTTAGTGTGAATATATCCTCCCTTTTGGAAGATTAGTTTGAGGATCTCATCCCATATCCACTATTTGTAGGCTACCTGCTTGAAAAAAAGTGAGCTAATGTTTTATCATCCTTAGGAAGGCAAAGAGGCATTCTGACATCTGACCACAGGCAGACATACAACAGGCTGAATACCAATTTCAGAGCTTCCTGACAAAGAAGATGATGGCAGATACTATCATCGACTGCCTGACAGCTGAATGTACACAGATTTTTATGACTGCAGAGGCAGATGTGATTTTCCCAAGCTGATAAGACAAGCGTGACTACTGTCAGAGGGGTGAACGCATATTAAGAAAGGTATAACTTAAAATTTATAGCTTTCAGAGAAGTTACTTTTCTCTTCTGCAACTATGACTTTTAAGAGAAAGGAGAGAAAGTGAAAGAACAAAATACTCTCAAGGAAAAGAAACAAATACTGAAGAGACAGACTAAGCACTTGAAGCATCAGTGCTGACCTATATGACAGCGGAAACAGAAGAAATTAAAATTATAGACTGCAGGAAAACAATCCACAAAACTTTCTCCATCTTTTCCACTAGTTTTCTTTTTTTTATTCTGCAGTTTTTAAGGTCATTCACAGACTCTTGGCAGTATCATTCTGTACTGACAGATCAAGCAATCATGATGCTCACCTCCAAATCTCACTGATTATATTTTCAAACAAATGACTTCTGTTTCTCTGAAGTTGTCTTCACACTTCGAAAAATCTCTTCATGAACACCTGCAGTCACGATATTCCTTCAAACTTCTCAAAACTATTCCTTCCCATGGTACTTAGAAATAACTTGGAAATAGTTATGCTTCTTACACCTAGAAGAACTCATGCCTATAAAAATGAGTGTTACTGATGATGTCTCCATGGCATTTTGAACGTAGAGGTGAACAACCTCTGCCTGTATCACATGATGGGTGATGAGCATAAGCCAGCTCTAGTCAGAAGGACGATGGCTACGTTATCAAGGGGCTGAGCATCTCAGCAGGACTCCCTAGTTTGGGCTCACACCAACAAACGTGGCCTCTGGTTTGGAGCTGGCAAGCAGACAGCTGAGTTCTGTCTGGAAAAGACCACAGGCACGCAACTCATTCTTTTCAAGTTTAGCCAGATCAAGCAGAAATAGTTACATTTAAAATATACAGATAAGAACAAAAACTATATTCTCCTCAGTTACATTTCTTGACTGAAATGGAAATACTAGCTCTTCTCATTCAAATGCTGAGCAAAAGATTCTATTCTGATTTTTTGGATTTCTTATTTACATTGCAGATGTTACAGGTCTGCAAATCATCTACAAGGAATATTCATGCTGCTATTAATGGTATTTATATTTGTGGTGAAGAGAAGAATATAATTTGATACAAGATCTTTTTCCTTTTTATCCTGGAGATGCTAAGAGCCACCATTAAATTAAATACAAATACTACTATAGCTGTTTAAAAAACACCAACAGAAATATTTCTTCACATTCTCATAGTGCAGTAGGCTAGGTAAGTTTTCACTAGCTTTTCACATTGATCTTCTCTGTGTTCTCTATGATTTAATTCCCTGTTTAAGCTCTACAAGCTACATCTACACTGCCACATGTAGATCCATCGCTCCACTAGCCAGATCCACAGGAGAGCTTCTTGGCACCTTTCTGTGATGAGTCTAACACAAATGTGCTTCAGTTAAATGTTTAGCAACTGTGTATAAACATACCTTTCAGGTCATGAGATAACAGAAAACAAAAATCCCTGCAGAGCAGCGAGTGCAAAGGCAGCCTGACAAAGGGACTTTCTGCCCTCAGAATCTGGGGGAAGTTTTATGACAATTGGTGGAAATATGGAATGATAGAGATGAACACACAAATGGAGAGCTCTCTCTTTTCCTGTAATTGTTGCACTGGATCATGAAATTAAAGTCATCAAGTAGAAAAGATCCTGTACATTTCCAGAGATACTGCCTGTTCTGGCTAATTGTGTCAGCCTGGAGTAGCTGATTAGCATAATTAATCTAAACTTCTGATTATCCAAAGGAAGGAAATGTTCCTGGATGCACAGGTGAGATACAATGATTGAGACTTCAAGAAGCTAATATACAGTAGCTAGTAAGTAAGAGTATTTCAGAGTCCTGTTGGCTTGTCTCTTGCTTTCTTAGAAAAGGACTGGGGGGAATCAGGAGAGCACACTGCGTTAAGCCCAGTTCTTTGCTGAGGGTAGAGTGTTGTAAGGTGCCGAAGTTTGACTCATTAATGACAAAAGAGCTGTCTTAGTAATCTGTACTTCAGTACTGTAGTATTATTACCAACTGTTTGTAGTACAACAACACTCAGTGGTCTCAAATCAAAATCGGGTCCTTGCGATGCCCAGAAATCACAGAAAAGCCCTAGCAGAGGCTTAAAGACAAAAAAGCCAGGAAATGAGAAGAGAGAGGTTAAAACACTGGGCTTTTGCCACCATAGTAGTCAGACAGAGAACTGCAGCTGGACCCCAAGTATCTTATAGCCTAGAAAAAATGTGACCCAAGAAATCAAGCTTTTCTGTAGGTATAACATCACAAAAGTCCCTGCATTACATTCTTAAAAGAAAATTTCCCTAATTTCACTAAATCATTTATATTGTTATTCCACATCTGTCCTCAGATGTAACCTAATCCTATCCTAAGTAAAAGCAATCAAAGGCACAGACTATAAGTATCTGGAAAAGAAACCTAACTACTCCCAAAAAGGAGGATCCAGTAACTGTGATGGTGTTCCAGTTGTGTTCTGTCAAGTCACTGAAAGAATATTTTAAAAGGTCCAGATAAGGAGTTAATGGATACATCTACATTTTTTTATCGACAATCTGAGTCATGTGTTTGGTTGTCCTCAATTACAAATCAGGAAAGCTTCAGCAACTGCAACAGCTGAGAATCCAACTTAATCATTTTACTATTTTCTACTGTCTCAGGAAGAGAAGGACAGTTACATAAGTCATAATGACAACGTAAGATATTTTTAAATGATTACATATGAAATATTTCTTAAGAAAACATTATAATGAATTTTAATTGAGTGAAAGTTGCATTACTGGAAACCTTCTGTTTGTTCTCAGTATGGGCACTGATGATGAAACATTGCTTATTCCCATCACTGCTCTTCATCTCTCATCTGCAGAGGATAATTATGGGATTTTCACTTAAAACTCTCTGCTAATTCAATCCTTTGTTCTCTGTTGATAGTGCCAGCAAACAGGAGGCTCATCAACTATAAATTGGACTGAAATTGCAATTGTGTTGCCATATAAGCCAGCAGGTAGTCAAGGCCAAGAAACTCCAACTTGTTATACTCCATTAGGAGTCCGGATCACGGAGGAAAAGCTAGATTTGAGAGGTCTTCAAATATACTAGCTACCTTTAGCAGGTCTTTATATTCTTACCGTCCCAGTCCTTTTAAACACAAACTTATCATTCAAAGAGAGCTTTGTCTGGTTTTGCCATCTTTAAAAGCCTTTTCAAACGCTTATAAAATTTTGTCATTGGGCATGAACTTTTAGATAATGAAAATTCGGTTTCATTCCACTGGAATGAACAACAACAAAAAAAGATAAATGAGTCTCCAGGAGCGGATTTACTATTGAGCAGCAAGTTCTCTCACCTCTAGTGCAAGTAGCTGGCATAACACATTCTGCCCTAACACGTAAAATAGTCTCACACACATTTGCCGATGCCTCATCCTGTTCCTGTATAGACTAGGCCATCTTTGTATCCTGGACACAAGCTGCAAAGACATTTGGTCAAAAACTTGGATACAAATATTTCATCAAGACACAAGCAACAGCTGCACAGCCTTTCAGGTGAAAAAAATCCAACGACTGCAGTGATGCGCCACAGAGCAGATGGAGTAGAGGCACTTCCTCAAACTAAAACCCAGCTGCTCAGAGCAGGAGGAAGGTACCAGCAGCACAAACATGAACGCGTCACTCTGCAATAAAAGCTGCAGTTCACTAAAATGTGGAAATGTTCTCCTTAAACCAAGTTTCCTAAAACCTTTGCCACTTCCTGAGTGAATGAACAAGCAGTTTGATCTAAAATTTGGCAGAATCATAAAGGAACTTAAAAATATAATATACTTTACAGTCTAATGTCCAGGGGCTCAGTGGGCACAGCTGTTTCATTAATACCAGATTCACCGCCAGCCCTCACTGTATCTGCTGTTACTCAGGATGCTATTGACTTCTCTCTAAACCTTAACTCTATGGATAAATAAATAATTGCCTTACAGTAGCACCTTGCAATACTCTTGACCATAAAAGAGACTATCCTTGCAGGTGCAGAACTAGCTCCCTGCTCCTGAGGAAGAAGGCACATTTTGATCCCCAGGAGTTTCACTTGAGGAGAGGTCCTGCAATTGCTGCACACCACAAAAGCAGTTCTATGGCAACCTGATCAGAGTAAGGAATATAACTGAGAAATAAGTGAAATCAAGTGGCATGAGATTTCCAAAAGGGCCTCCCCTTTGCCTCAGGGAGAAAAGGCATCTGTTGCTCAGAACATGGCTCAGAAAAGTATTCGGAGACAGCTGTCTTGTCCTTAAGCTGGAAGGTTTGCATGCTTTCAAACACCTGCTTAACTCTTTGCATACAGTTTATTTAGTTATTCTGTGCTGGAAAGGATCTGCTTGACTTTCCAAGTATTATGTTGAATGAAAGGGAGATATGTGTGGGAAGGAGGAGAGGCTCGTGTTGTCATGTGTTGCCAGGGGCTGGTTTAGTTTTGAAAGGCTCACAACACTGTACTATTTTTCATGTTAAATGGAGCTGCTTTATTTTAGACCCTCAGAAGAACTTAAATCAGAAGACGACATTTCTCTAGGCTAATGTACTAACCTTCAAAGTATTAGCTTTCTGAAGTCAAGCACTAGCTACTTTCCTACGGCTGAGATTAGTATGCCTTTAGGTCCATCTAGAGCTACATGTCCAACAAATTCACTGCTGTCAGTCAAGCACGAGCCACACGCAGCCCTTGGCTTCCAGAGGAAATAAACTCTCCTACAAGTGCCAAGAAAACCCAAGAGGCCAGATACCGAGTCACACAACTAGTCCTATTAGCTGCAAGGAGGGCACCCTTTCTGGGCTTCCCATTCCACAAGCCAAGTCCTGCTTTCTCGGCCCCTGCTTGTCCCGCAATGAGTTTAGGTGTAGGAGGGAGACAATCAGCACTATTTTCTAGACATATAATTACTTTTCTCAATGCTTATTTTAAATGAAGACAACTATTTATGCCATGTACATGCTCGTGCTTTATCTGATCCACAGAAAGACCTGGATGGAAAATGGGATCTGCTAAGATTAGGCAGCATGGTAGTAATAGAATAATTCTGCTGTACATATGAATTTTACTTTAACTTCTCAGGGAACTGTTCACCTTTCTCTTTGCTGTGCTGATGAGGCACTGGAATATTATAGAAAATACCACGTTCTATGCCAGAAAAGCAATTCCATTATCAAAAGCTAGAACACTTGGGCTAATTAGAATGGCTCAGATACTTTGATCAGAGATAAATTAATGCTTTGTATGAGATCCTGCTCTTAGTTAACTCCTTTTACTAAATTCCCCTCACTAATGCTTTCTAATTTCACATGGGAGGGGAGAGGGGGAAGATGAAAGGAAATTTTTTAATCAACTTGCTGTAAATTTAAGAATGCTAAATGTTTTTTGGCTTTATAAGAATATATTATGATTTTTTCTTATTAACACCTTGTTTTATTTATATCACAATTTATTAAACCATTGCACAGTATACAGAGCAGGAGAACTACAACGCATTGGGTATTTTATGCCCCATACCACATTTTTTATTATTTTCTCATTGCAGTGGTGAGGGTAGGGACCATAGCTCTGATGTGAGCGTGATAAATAGTACTAGTAATCACCTGTAGCAGTCAACACTCGCACTCTAGCTACATTTCACATATGAGTAATTCTATTAAGTTTAGTGGGACAATTTTGTACCTAAGAAATCTTTCTAGCTGTATAAGTTTTTAGGCATCTTCAGCATTCATATGCTCTGCATTTCAATGTGCTTGCTCATTTTCCCAAACCTTTTTCACTATTTGTACTGTCTACTTATAAAAGCCAGACTTTACAGGTGAAATTATTTAGGAAAGGCTGAGGAATTTCAAGGCAGAGAAAGAAGTAAATGAATTCAACCTTACTCCAAAACTGCCTTGGATCATATTTATATGGTGGCATCTTTTCTGATAATGAACAAGCAAGGAAATACATGTGATGGATTATAAATTTTGCAAAAAGCTTAAAAACTGGAAGTTTGATGAACATTCCTTTTTCCCATCTGCATGCTTAACCAGTTGTGAGTCTATCAGAGCATCTTGGCTCACATTTCTGCCATTCCCTTGTTGACATCAATCAATTCTCACCGAATACCAAGGAAAACAGTCTTAACTACAATGATATAGTAACACTATTTTCAAAATTAGAACTTGAGGTCTACTTAAAGCCAAAAAGATTCACGTAAACACACAAAGCCTACAAGAATTCCCCAGCAGAGCTTCAGACAGCACGTCTGCTCCTTAGAGATCCCAGATTTGGCTCTTTTTCATCTACTCAATCCCTACTGGCAGAAGACAGAGCTCCAGTATTTCTGAACATTACGTTCCCTTTATAGTCAAGTGCCTTGTAACAGTCTGAATCCTTCAGTCATATAATGATAGTGGGGCTGATGGGACACAAATGCTAGTTACTGACAAAGGCAGACCCCTCCAAGAAATATTGCTACTCTCAGAACAGATGTGACAGTCCCATTAACAAATTTCAGGCCCCTGAACAATCACAGCAAGAACAAAATTGCATTCATTATAATTTAAATAATTTTAAAAATATACAAAAGTCATTTGTAATTGTTCAGAAAAAGGAGTTTTTCCATCTGGAATTTTAGGCTCTGATACCTGTTGGACATATATAATGGCAGAAGTAGTTATACAGATCTGATGTAACGTAATGGGTACCAGCACAACAAATACGTAGATACAGAAGACAACTGACATGTAAAGAAAAAATATAGTTGAAACATATACGTAAGACTCACAATTTAACAGTCATAGACAGCTCACAAGCAGCAATTATCTCAGGCAGCTGCAAATAGGCTGGAGCATGAGATGGGAAGGAGGACTAGCAGAGACCCAGCTCCCACCTCTCAACAGATGGTAAAGATCTGTTAGTAATTTTGATCCACTTTCATCACTGTGTCTAGCAGACTTCAGTTATTCACATGCTATAAAATCTGCAATGTGTTTTTCCTCACACTTCCTATTTCTTCTCTTCGATGTCAGAGCCATGAAGTATCTTTTTTTTTTTTTCCTTCTAGCACTGAGATTCCTGTATTTTTTTAACCTGGCATATTAACGTGCAGGAAGGACCAGCTAGCTTCTTCCATCGGAGACGAAGGCTTAATTTCACTATGACACACAGTATATATTTCTGTACAGCTGAGCAGAGAGGCTACGCAGCAGGGATGCAACAATTCAGAAAAATTCACTGCATTATAAGTAAATCAGTCACCAACACACCCAGCTATTATTGTCACTAGATTTAATAAAGCAGCGTGCTATAGTTTTCATAGTCATGCCTTTAGCACCAAGTAGTTTACCTTGCCTAAACTAGGCACAAATGTGTTTTCTGAGGTTAAGAACTACAGAATGACAGAATCACAGACAGGCTGAGGTTGGCAGGGACCTCAGGAAGCCCATCTGGTAAAACCCACCTACTCAAGCAGGGCAACCTAGACTCAGTTGCCCAGGACCATGTCCAGACAGCTTTTGAACATCTCCAAGGAAGACGACTCCACAACCTCCCTGGGGGACTTGTGCCAGTCCTTAGTCACGCTCACAGTAAACAAGTGTTTCCTGATGTTGATCTTTAAAGGTCCCTTCCAACTGAAAACATTCTATGATTCTATGATGCTCAGACAGAACCTCCTGTGCTTCAGTTTGTGCCCACTGTCTGTGGTCCTGTTACTGGGCACCACTAAGAAGAGCCTGGCTCCATCCTCTTTGCACCCTCCCTTCAGGTATTTACAGACATAGATAAGATCCTTCTGAACCTTCTTTTCTCCAGGCTGAACAGCCCCAGCTCTTTCAGCCTTTCCTTACAGGAAAGGTGATCTAGTCCCTTCATCACCTTTGTAGCTCCTTGCTGGACTTTTTCCAGTAGTTCCATGTCTCTCTTTTACTGGGGAGCCCAGAACTGGACACAGTGCTCCAGGTGTGGCCTACGTGATGTAGGCCACCTAGATGGTCATCTAGATGCAAATGCAAGTTCGTAGCACATAATGTAAGAAAAACATGCGAATGTTTAGACTGACTAATTGTTCTGTAGCTCATAGCAGGCATTCCTAAAGAACTGTGGAAGTACTGAGCGTCTATTGGCTCCATCACAGCATATTTGGGTTCATATTTCAACTTCCCAGACTCATAGTTGTCCAGTAGCAGCACTGCAATATCTAATTCACACAAACACTATTATCTTTTCCACACTCTCAGATCTGCGTTCTTGCAACTTCCTGCATGATAGCTCCTCACTGAGGACCACGCTGTCCGCTAGCCTGTGTTCACCGATCTCGTGGACTTTGAGCAGCAGTGATTCAATTAAAATTCACAATGTTCAGTACGGCTTATAACACTAGAGATTTCAAGTCCTGGGCACTTGCTGTTTAGCTGTAGTTAAACACACTTGACAGGCTGTAGCACAGCCGTAGTTTCTGGCAGTGCCCAGCAATGCAAGAACCTGATGTAAAAGTCATTTTCTTCCATTCTGTCAGCCACACTAATCATCTCCTTCCAGTTGTGCCGCAGTGCCACAGGCTGCTTTTCAAAGCCTTCTCTGACACAACGGCAACAAGATACTTCGTACAGAGCTCCCAGGAGCCTAGCCACTACTCGTTCCTCCGACTGCAGAAAAGCTGCAAGATGGACCAAGTAGGGCACTCTGCATCAACTAAGACGATGCAAACGCAGGTCGTGCTCAGAATACAGGAATGTTTATACACCAAAACAGCTTTTTCTCCAGTTACAAGTAAAGCATAAGCATGAAGTAGTACTAAATCCTTCAGGTCACCTATAAAGTTATTGCATATATGTATAATATGCACATACTACAAATATAAAGGAAAGTACATGTGCATATAAAAAAAGTATTTCTATTTAATGAACACCATTGGGTTCAGCAAAGCATATTATACATAGTGTCTGTCACCGGGATTTGTTTGTAATCCATGACAGGTTACAGTCTAAGCTCAAAGCCTGCATGAATGTTGTTAGCTGCATGCATTGTGCATATGGGAGTACCTTATATTGTGTTTATCTCCCTGGTGGATTAACATTGCGATTATTTGAGAAAACCTCAAGGTATAAGAGAGAACATTTCAAGATTTAAGAACTATCGTAAATAAAATCTTTGCCATATTAGGAGATGTGCATTGCTATCATCCACATAACATTCACAACCTCATCCTTAAAGAGAACCGAAATTTGTAAAAATATAAATGCACATACTTGAAACAAGTGGAAAACCTCTTTTGATTGAGATTTCTGAAACATATTTGTTGTTCTCTATGCACTTACTGATGCCATGCTAAATCAAATGACCCAATAAATTCTATATATGGTAACAAAAACTACAGGTAATATCCTAAAATAACAAAGAATTCTTCACCATGCAATTATGTTACAATTGATAGCTTCCCCCCCTTGTATAACAAGGTGTCCTTCAACTTGCCCATAGCAACAATATGCAAAACACCACCAAGGTCATTAAGAAGAAGACTAGAAGAAGAAAAAACTATATCTTAGTGATAATCAACAAGTGTAATGTAACACCTTTTGTTCACAACACGCATTTACCAAGTGCAAATGTGATCATTTCCTTCCTGCTCCATTTTTCAGACTTGTCATGTCAACGAGCAGGAAAGCTGCAGAACCCACATTGAACTAAGGCACGCTGATCACTTAGACGAGTATCTTCCTCCTACTTCTGTCTCTCTCACACCACGCTTTCCCCCCCCCAATATAAAATAAATAACAAGGAAACCTAAGTTGGAACTCTAGAGGTCTGAAGTTAAAATGAATGCATGAGACAATTCTCAAGAACAGAAAAGAAAGAGACATCGGTCTGCTTACACAGCCCAGAATATTTTTGCCTTTCCCTGGAGACAGGATTGGAAATGACCTCCTTGTTTATTAAGCCCAATACCCCTTTGTATTGCAGGCAACAATGCCATCTACTCTCCTTCACAAACTCATTGTGGGTAATCTTAAAATTCATTAGATTTTTGTCTCCACTTTTCCTGTCTGCCTATTCCAGAACAACACAACCATCAGAGCAAGAAACCATCTCATAGTTTCTATTTAAGATTTATTTATAATCAGTTTATTACAATTCGACTTTGTGTTATCTTTTATCTCAAATCCATCTTTTCACTCACTGGTATTTAATTTCTTGATATATTTAGAGATAGCAATGCATTACAAGCCACACTTTTATAGTTTCTTCTAAGACGGGCTTTTCATTCACAATTAACCTAGCAGTTTTTCCTTGCAACTGCTGACCAGGATGGTTTAGAGTATCCTAGATTCAGTCCACTAATGTCTTTTACAAAGGCATTATTTTCTGCTGTAAACTCCCCCGTGCAACAGCTCCTCAAATTGTATGCGCATTTTTGCACTTTTATATCACACAGCAGCTAATAGTTTCCTTCTGATCAGGAAGAAACCTTTGCACAGTGGTGGGTTTTTCACTCTTGATTATAATTGCTGAGTCTCCAACTTTAGCAGATTTTCCTGATCGCACATGCTGTATTTTTATACTTTCATCCTATTTCTATCATTACAACCCTCAGTATCATCCATTCTTTCCTGTTTAATATTCTACTACTTCTCCAAATTTATGTCATCTTCAAGTCTCAGTTATAAGCAAATTAATTAGCACATTTGTACTCGTTATGCCAAGATCACAAGAAAAGTTTCCTGGGAATTCTAAATGCATCAGTTTGGCACTTTCCCCTTCACTGCAAATGACCATAATATATTGTTTACTAACTGCCACTGACCTTTGAATTTTTGCATAAAAATGTGCCTAGATCATTAGTTCTGCACCCGAATTAATAATTTTCTATTTGGCATTATGTTTCTGAAATCCAGGTTGATTAAATTCTTTCTCAGTTATCTTCTCAAAAATAATACCTTAGGATCACCTGATTTATCACTGGTAAAGGAACAGAATGTCATATTCTACTTCCCATTAACATTGTTATTTATTTACTCTTATTGTTAAAAAATGTTCTAAAGACTTACATTTTATTGAGAGTAGAGTCAAGAGCTCACAATGCCTGGCTCACTTTCCTCCACTCCTGACTTCTTCAGAGCTTCAGCTTTTGTAGCACAAAATCTACCCTTTTTACATTTCAGTTTAATATAAGCAGATATTAACTAGTGATTTCCTGGTCTATTGTATCTTATACAAAAAGCATTTCTATAATATCCTCATTAATAACCAAGAGCACAGCTAAAATAGAAAGTTTCTCACAGATTCAGCGACTGCTTTGTGAAGAAATGTGTCACCTATCCCACTGCAGAATATCTAGACACTACTTTTGATAGCAAAATTTGTTCTTCAATCTACATTTAGGAAATCAGAGTTTTCCATAAAGGACACAAATCCAAGTAGTATAAGCCAATTTTTGATCTGTCACCCCATCACGTTATAATGTACTAAAACCACAAAAGGATTAATGCTATTAAAACATCATGTCTCTGAAAAGAAAATGATCGGAAATACAGAAGGAAATGTCCCAGAATACTTTTCTAGGAACAACGATTTTTTGTCATGGCTCACCATGAGTGAGCAAAATACAATAGTCTGTTTTACTAGCTCTGTTAGGCTGTGTAATAGGAGGAGAGTTTGATATTAGCTCTATAAATCCTGCTATCATGAGCACAGATTATGGCTATGAACACAGGTGGTTTGGTTTTTATTCCTAGCCTTCAGAGAGCATATATGTGTTTCACCATATCTAACTAGCCGAGGATGGGAGAGAGAGACTGAAGAAACACCCGGTTTTTATTCTAGCCATGCAAATTATAAACTATGCCAGGCAACAAATATATTAAAGTACGGGCCATCATTTCTCAACACATTAAACTTACTTCCCCCTCCTCTCATGCATGATTTCCCTTCAATTCCTTGACTGGCACAGGACAGTTGTGATGGTAGTACAGAAAACAGTATAATCCAGCTGCACGAAGCTGGCGTAAAGCCTGAAGAACTTGGCTGAACTATTGCCATCACTAAATACGGGCTTGTTCCTTATATGACTGCAGGGAATAAATCTGATAAATGCATATGGCAATAAAGAACTAGTGCTGTTTTCAAATAAAACTGCCCCTAAAATCTGGGGTTTTTTTCTTGAAGAATTTAATTGTTTTTAGATATATGAGCAAAAGAAGAATGTACAAATGACAGGAATAGGTAATGAGGTTGAATATTATGGGTTGGGGAGGTGTCCTATAAAACAGCTATGTAATTCATGTTATTTCATGCAGCATCATTCATGGCATTCCGCTGTATTTTATTAGGTAGGTTCTTAGCTATTTAGAACAGTTTACGTATCTTTGGGAAGCCATCCTATTTCTGCCAAGGAAATAAAATTGTTCCAAGATTGAAGGTACTACAGACACCGTATAACTCCTGTCAGAATGCTGCTAACACAACCACTGTTTCCCAGAGATTTTACAAATTAATTTTAAATAACAGAGGAACTATAAAAATTATGTGCTATTCTAACATCTTCTGTCCAACTATTTTTTCCACATCATACAGGCTTGGAAGACTAAGGCAGCTAGAAACAATTTAACTAACTTGACGTATGCAATTAATAAGTACTCTGGCCATTTTTGCTCTTCCTTGCAACTATATTTCTTTGAAAACTCACTAAGTTGCGTTTTGTTTCCAGGAACATCTGGAGAATCTCGTATTCAATGAAGAAGCTAATTCTGACATCTTCAAATTTTAGGATTTATGGTAAAAATAATACAAAATTTCAAAAGCAAACAAACAGCATGAAGACCAGTCCCTCAGATGTAACACTAACACATAGGTGCTCAAATGTAGCAGCACAACAAGCAAACAGTGTGCAAACAAACTTCATGAAATGCATAAATAAGAACAAAAAACCTCATCACACGATTTTCTTGATGTGAGAAAATGAAGTCTTTTTTCAAGCACAGAAACTCTGTTTCAGAAACCTGTATTTTTAAGCAGCTAACTCTCCCTGAGTACTAGTCTAAGTACTCCTCTATGATCCAAAATGAAAAGACAAATAGAGCTTCTAATTGAGACCTTTAAGTTAAACACCTATTCCCCATATTATGGGGGAATATAATTAAAAAAGGGTAATCAGGAATTTTCCTTTACAGAGATTTTTCTTCAAAAGTTTTTTTCTTTTTTTTTACTTTTTGGAAACTGTAAATTATTCAAATTTCTTTGCAACTGCAATGAGATATATCTTTCCAAGATGGTTTCATTCCTATTTAGGTACTTACTTTTGTTGAACTGTCCGGAAACATTATCTCTTGAGTCCATTCAGTGATAAACTGAATTTCCCCAGTTCTACCTCACTGGCTTATGGGAATACAGATATTAAAAGCGTACAATTTCAAAGGTAAATATGGATGTCCCAAGACAGTTGTCAAGTCCATGGGACCTGATGAGACACATACACGGGTCCTGAGGGAACTGGTGGATGAAGTGGCTAAGCCACTATCCATCATATTTGAGAAGCTGTGGCAGTCCACTGAAGTTCCCACTGACTGGAAAAGGGGAAACACAACCCCCATTTTTCAAAAGGGGAAAAAGGAAGACCTGAGGAACTACAGGCCAGTCAGTCTCACCTCTGTGCCCAGGAAGATCATGGAGCACATCCCCCTGGAAACTATGCCAAGGCACATGGAAAATAAGGAGGTGACTGGTGACAGCAACATGGCTTCACTAAGGACAAATTGTGCCTGACAAATTTGGCAGCCTTCTACGACGGGGTTACAGCGTTGGTGGATAAGGGAAGAGCAACCGATGCCATCTACCTGGACTTGTGCAAAACATTTGACACTGTCCTGCATAACATCCTTGTCTCTAAACTGGAGAGACATGGATTTGACGGAGGGACCACTTGGTGGATAAGGAATTGGCTGGATGGCCACACTCAAAGAGTTGCGGTCAACAGATCGATGTCCAAGTGGAGACCAGTGACAAGTGGTGCTCCTCAGGGGGCTGGTATTGGGACCGGCACCATTTAACGTCTTTGTCGGTGACATGGACAGTGGGATGGAGTGCACCCTCAGCAAGTTTGCTGACGACACCAAGCTGTGTGGTGCAATTGACACGCTGGAGGGAAGGGATGCCATCCAGAGGGACCTTGACAGGCTCGAGAGGTGGGCCCAGGCGAACCTCATGAGGTTCAACAAGGCCAAGTGTAAGGTCCTGCATGTGGGTCGGGGCAATCCCAGGCACAAATACAGGCTGGGCAGAGAATGGATTGAGAGCAGCCCTGAGGAGAAGGACTTGGGGGTGTTGGTTGATGAGAAGCTCAACACGACCTGGCAATGTGCACTCACAGCCCAGAAAGCCAACCTTACCCTGGGCTGCATCAGAAGGGGTGAGAGAAGCAGGTCAAGGGAGGTGATTCTGCCCCTCTACTCTGCTCTTGTGAGACCCCACCTGGAGTACTGCATCCAGCTCTGGGGCCCCCAACACAAGAAAGACATGGACCTGTTGGAGCAAGTCCAGAGGAGGCCACGAAGATGATCAGAGGGCTGGAGCACCTCTCCTATGAAGACAGGCTGAGAGAGTTGGGCTTGTTCAGCCTGGAGAAGAGAAGGCTCTGGGGCGACCTTCTAGCAGCCTTCCAGTACCTAAAGGGGGGCTAGAGGAAAGCTGGAGAGGGACTTTTGACAAGGGCATGTAGTGATAGGACAAAGGGGTAATGGCTTTAAACTGAAAGAGGGTAGATTTAGATTAGATCTAAGGAAGAAGTTCTTCAGTCTGAGGGTGGTGAGGCACTGGAAGAGGTTGCCCAGAGAAGTTGTGGATGCCCCATCCCTGGAAGTGTTCAAGACGAGGTTGGATGAGTTTTTGAGCAACCTGATATAGTGGAAGATGTCCCTGCCCATGGCAGGGGGGTTGGAACTAGACGATCTTTAAGGGCCCTTCCAACTCAAACCATTCTATGATTTGCAAAAGTTGTAGAGACTGATAATTTGTGTGATTGCTAAAAATGTATCGTAAGTCTTTAAAATCCACTGTTCTCCAAGCTTACTGGTAGCCATTTGGCTAACAAATTCTAATTTCTAAAAGGCTTTAACAGAGCTGACCAGACTCTTTCCTTCAAGTTCTGCAAAAGAAACTACAGAAAGATTTATGGGGAAAAGACTGGATAGGAATTAGGGTACTGTTTTAGAATAAGATCGCCCTGAGATCTCAGCAATGGCCCTTGAAGCATGATCAGTCTTCCTCAAGCTTTGCTGGAAGTACACAGCTGCTGGCTGCAGAAAGCCTGTGAATCCATCCATGATTGCTGTTATTTTTGAAAGCACTAAACACATCTTTTGAAAAAACAAGTCCTAAATACTTGAATTTAAGGATAGAGAATTATGATTAAAGTTAAGATTTACCAATTCACTGTACATCGTTCTTAAATGAACACACCGACTCACTTCAGATTTGTGCATTTGGATTTTTGTAGGTTTTTTTCTTCCTCTTAGTTAACCTCAAGGCACATTGAGAACTTCTGGCCACACACAAGATTTTTTCTTTCTACTGGCCACACACAAGATTTTTTCTTTCTACTAAAGAGATTATCAGCAATAATACAATCATCATTGTAATACTTCAGTAGAAGGACTTATGGCACCACTTGTCTCACTCTCCTATGTCCTTTGCACTCTGTTCTGTGTTAGAAAGGGTGCAGGGAAAATGAGGTCCTGAATAGGACAAGAAGTTCCAGAAGACAGGCAATGAATCAAAGCAATCAAAAGAATTTATGACATTAGAGCATAAGCACGAAGGCCTTCTGGTTTTGAACCAGAGTTTCCTATACTGTAAAGCAACTGCATTCACAAAAGTGTTTTTCTTTAAAGCAAGAGAAATCTCTTCCTCTGCCCTTTCAAAACTTGAGGTTTTGATCAAAGTACATGACCTGTAACATTAGAGGAGAAAGCAAATTCATCTTGTCCCAGGGGAATTATGGAGAGCTGACTCTATCTTTAAATCCCAAACACAACCCTGCATACAATTCTCCCTCTGGAGAGATTAAGAGATGGAAGCATACATGACAAATAGTAATCACTCCATTCAGTGTGCTACCGGAAGATGCTAAAATACTACGATAATGAAGATTTAAGAGACATGAATAGAATAGAATTTGTTCCTGCAAATTACCGACCTCCTATCAAGTGGCACTTGAGAGACTGGAAAAAGAGGTAAAGAAAAAAACTAAATAGGGCAGCAACATGTAGTTTTAAGGCTCAATATCTAATGTTCCTACTAGGTTGTACTAGGAATTAGACCAAGCCTTTAGAATAAAACCGAATCTTGTAAAAGGATAGGCAACCGGCATGTGAATGTCACAACTTCCATCAACCTCCAGCATTTAAACTCATTTAGCATCATTCACAGGCTTTTTGGGCCTTTTATTTGGGCCTTAATTTGCCTTTTGGGCAAGAGTTAAATCTGCTTTCAGCAACACAATCCAGAATGTACCCTTTCAGTTGCAATACTGCAAAAACACAAAAATAAAAGCAACAGAAAGGTACACGGACAGAAAGACTGGAATGTTTAACTGCTGTAGGGCAGGTATATATATTTTTTTACAATAACACCACTAAATATAGTCTACTCTGCCTTCTGAACTGTAGCGAAAAAAAAGTCATTTGTAGTTTCAGATATCAGGGTTTAAAACATGTCTCCTGCAATAACACTGCCAAAATATAGTGCAAAGCTTTCGAAAGTTTAACTTTTAGCATCAGAGGAATTCTTACATATGTCCTTTTGCATCAAGCACCAGGAACCCACTTATACTCTGCAACAGATCACCTTCAGGATTTGCTACATTATACTCTGAGCTGCTGTCATTAAAATCAACTTCTGGAATGAAAAACACAATTAGTGTCAAATACCTGGGAATAAAAAAAACAGGTATCTGCTACGATGAGAATGGGAGTTAAGTTTTATTTATATTGTAGAGATCAAACTTCTTACACAGTGCACTTGAAGCAAGGAACTGTATTAGATTTTTTCTGCCTAAATGAAAGCATGTTACTGGACCAGGAACGTAGGAATTAATCAGCGGGATACAACTTGTTTAAATGATCAGAAAGTCTAATTAACCACCATAGAGTATGCACAGTACTTAAACCATATATTGGGGAAGGGGGACTGAAGAGAGGAAGGAGTGTAGAGCAGGAAAGTATCCATATTTCTTTATAGTGAAGATGGACTCTTCAGGAGAGAAGTACAAGATCCCTTTCTGCCAAAACCACTCTCGTCTCCAAAGCCTTGAGGCCTTCCAAACTGAAACATAAAATTACTGCTGTTGTGGAGTGGGGTTTAGTCAACACAACATCTCTTCAAGTTTCCCAGTTTCCCTTGGAGGGAAACAAGAGTATGCAGGTGGGGACGGAGTCACTATGTACTCCAGTGTTACGGCCTGCTGAGATAGTTGGGGATGAGGAGTGAGGTGTATTTCACAGTGCAGCCAGGATATGCCCCCTGGAACTAGGACTGCACCCTTCACCCTAGAACATAAATACAGCCAAAAATACCAGCATCTAGCAGAACCTCTCTCCATGGGATGTGTGACCTGCTTCTTAGGCCGAGTTATCTTTCCCGTATTCAGCTAAGGAAGAAGACAGCCCCCACCAGGCAAGGCGGTCTCAGTCTCTTGCTGAAATTTGCTTACCTGCAGTGTTTGGGCCAAGACAGAACCTTAGAGGCTGCCACATGCAAAGCAGAGCCTGCAGAGCTAGAGACCCTTACCAATGCAATTCTTGACTCCTGCCACCTTGCTGCATCTATCCTCTTTTGCATAAGGAGGAGCTAAATTGTCTCTTACACTCCAGGAGGAACATTCAGTATAGATGGACCATCAGTCAACTAACGACAGTACTGAGAATATTTCTGAAAACCCCGTGTTCTTTGTGTGGTGTTTAGATCTCAAACCAGAGAACTCCACTAGATCAGCTCCTGCTGTGTTACTGTGAACAACTACTGGCAAGTGACTGCAATGTTTGTACCATTTATTTTATTTCATTATCAAGTACACTGTCTTACAGAGATACCATTTATTCAATTTAGACTCAAAAGCTACCATTTTAAAAAGCTACAGTAATCTGTTTAATAGCTATTTATTCTGGATGGAACTGCACTCAAGCAACAATATTTTTTATTTCAGACTAATCTAAAATAACAATGTATTTTTTAAATAAAAGTTACAAATAAATGTTTGTAAGCCTTCATTTGAACTAAATTTAAAAATTCTACTTTGGGGTTTGCAATCAGTTTATTCACTTGAAACAAAAACTTTCATAAGTGACACCAACTAAACTTGAAGAGTTCATGGGGGCAGTAGAAAAAACTGTTTGCACTTGAAGTATTAGAGAGGCTATCTTAAAATCTCTCAAGCTTACCAAGGTTTATGCATCAGAAAATATACAATATGATTTGGGAAATTAATCACACGACACTAATAGGGTGAAATTTCTCCCTACTGCCTATGACCACACAGAAATCATCAAAATAGAAAGTGGATTTATCTAGCGCAGAGGTTCTTGT
Organism: Phoenicopterus ruber ruber; assembly: GCA_009819775.1. NCBI lineage: Eukaryota > Metazoa > Chordata > Aves > Phoenicopteriformes > Phoenicopteridae > Phoenicopterus > Phoenicopterus ruber. The sequence continues at coordinate 8,069,458 of CM020229.1, read as the reverse complement.
GCTAAGATCTAGGTCCAAGATGAATTTTTTTCACTAGTAAATTAAAACAGTAGATATTAAGTGCAGCGGCAATGATCAATTCTTAGTCTAAAATAGATCTGAATCAACAATTTCTCAAGCACTCTTGAGCAAAGAAATAAATTATTTAAATTTAAAAAAGCAGCAGTAGCAGCTTAAAGTCCATTAAAGTATAATTCACATGCAGGAAAAAGAGGAAGATTCACATCGCCAACAGCAAGACTTGGAAGTCTACAGCCCTGTGCTATTTCTGTTTGTATAACTATGCTTTTCTCTGGCACATCTGCTTTTCACATTTCACCTGGTCTGAAATCCAACTACAAAATGAGGACATGAAAATCAAAGTGGGAAACTGGTAGAGAGGATGAGCTCCTTGGAGAGAAGAGCAGGCCTTTGCACCGTCCTGTTCCAGGGACATAAACTTGATTTTCCTAAGAGAAAGTGCTACGATATAGTGAATTCCACAGATGTGAACAGCAAGTTGCTGTAGAAGCAGTTCAGTTAGTCAAGATTTGTTGTTCAAAACAGTTTTAACAAAAATTGGCCATTTTCAAAACCAACCTTTCATCAAAATAGAACATCTCCAAACTTCAACTCTTTCTTCCCCCTCTCTCCAGTTGTTTGGTTTTGGATTTGTACCTTTCTCCACCACCACCACCTCCCTGCCCTCTGTTATTTAAGTCATCTTCAAGTTTGTATAATTCTTGGAGTTCTAAAATGAAAAAAAAAAACAAAACACAACCCCCAACAAAACAAACAAACAAAACACCCCAACCAAACCCAAACAAAATCCAAAAACCCAACAGGTGTGTTTGTGTTCCTTCTTCATAAATCCCTAGTACATAAAAAGTGTCAAAGAACTGAAAAAAGGGACATAGTAAATTCCATCATATTGCCCTCACCTCAAAAATGGGATGAAACAAAGAAGAGAAAAATGGAAGAGGGAAAAGTTCCTTTCAAAAATTTATATTCTAATATTCCTATACCTCAATATTGATTTAAATATCAAAAATATTTCTTTTAAATTCCTATCAATATTTGGGGGCGGAAGGGGGTGGTGGGGAACAACCAGAAAAACTTGCAAAGTAGAAAACCTCTGAAAACCTACAACCGGATCTGGATGGCATTTAAGTGTCACCATATCTTTTTCTAATGGCCTTCTCAGCAAATATACAACGTGATACTCCTAATTATTAAAATATTAGAGTTGTAATGCATGGTGTATTTACACAGTGGTATGTATGGAGAAATCTTTTTATGTCACAATCACCAGGGTTTCACTTATGTTTTTATCATCTTACGATAAATACTGTTCAGTTCTGGAAAGCTCAGTTTCTGGTCCACAAAATAGGAAGAAGGTTTAGAACCACTAGATTCAGTGTAAGGATCCTCAGTGTTTTCTATATTGCTCATTATAAGTGTTACAGACATTTTTGCTTTTAAATCTATAGTCTGCTTTTTCTATGAAAGCTCCTCAAATAATACTTGGCCCAGCTATACAAAGTATCTGTAAAATATTGACAGACTCTGACAGCTTTTATAGTGAGTTCTCAGGTACGACAGAACTTGGAAAACATTCTTGAGTTCTCCAACTGAGCAAATACTTAATAATTCATACATTCTCTTGAATCCTTTACCTTGAAGGTTCTCTTGAATCTATCCCATTTGAAAAGCTGCAGGGTTTTTTTTTGTTTTTCTTGAACTTAACTCATTTTTCCATCTCCTTTTTCTGTCTTTTTTTCCAGAAATAAAACACATGCATATTCTCTCCTTCATCTGTTTCCAGTGCGTTAGCAATGGCATTTTCCCCCAAATATATTATAAAGTTAATTTTGAAAGATGCAAACCTGCAAAAAGTGATCTTAAAGGACATACAAAATCCCATGAAATCTGCAGATCTAACTTCTCTCTGAGTTTACATTTTTGCCTTCTCAGAAGGGGTTAAAACCCCTCCACTTTTCTTGTAACACAGAATAACTGTACCTTGTCATTATTACTGGAACTGTAATACAAGTGTTGTCAATTCTTCAACAAACATCTAATGACTAACCATAAACCTTATATCAAGCTGAAGGAATGTTACATATCTGACCATTTAGCAGCAGTAACAATCCATCTGTTGTGCATTATTACTTCTATGAATCATAAACTTAATTTTAAATTAGGTGATTAAATAGTGGCATAATTAACTTAGATGTTAAAGGGATAATATTTTGTTTGTGGTTCCAACTGTTTACCTGGAATTACATTAGCTGAAGCTTAGGGCATAAATGTGTGAAAGTCACTTAATGACTGGAAACGAACACCAGATTTTGTGTTTGGAAGTCAGAAGAGTAACAAAGTTTTGGAGATAATAATCTTGAGGAAACAAAATAAGTTGATATCATCATTCCACGTGATGTCTATGCACACTTTTGAGTGATAAAGTAGAAAAAGATAATGATTGTTTTTTCCATTGTGTTTCTCCTAGCGAAGCACACTAATCTTGCCCTTATAACCTAATATTGGGTACAGGTATCATGGGTCTGAGTGCTGGGATAGTAACACCACCTTACCAAAAATGTTGAAACTATTTAATTTCCCATGCATAGGGTTTTTCCAGATCTTACAAAATTCTCCCTTTCACCTTTTCTTACTTTGCTGATTAAACCATAGGCAGACTTTCTGTTGACTTAACTAAAGCAGAGAAAAGAACCCATGCTTTTTCAAATAAAAGCAGAAAACAATGCTTATGAAGCACTTCCGGAGATTCAATCTTGTTCCAAATATTGAACTACTGTATCGTCGGCAGGGATATGCCATGAAATAGGATGAACTACAAACAATCATTACCTTTTGGTTCCACTAGGCTGATATACTTCACATTCGTTCTGCCATGGCCTCACTCTCAATGCTTTCACATACAAATGCCAGTATACGTGTGTGGAGTGGACCGTCCCTGTTTAACTGCAAATCCTATCACCCAGACCGATGTATGTTTGAGCCTGAAGCATTGCTGCTATTGCTAATAAGCATACTGCCAGGACTGCAACAGGACCCACGCTTACCTACCTGTCTGAAGATCCCATGAAGTACAGAGCTTATTACACAATTCAGGCTTTGAATTTGTATCACCTGCAGTTACTGGATCTTGTGACAGCTCATCCACAGCACATCAAAAGCTTTTGGGCTTGACGGAATTTCTGATGAAAAAGTCCTGTAGGATGCAATAAGAATGTAACCAAATATAGGTCATATGTTTTAAATGTCAATCAGGTTAATAATATAACATGCCATTTTAGTACTGAAAACATGTTAGCTGTAGTTGTACGTGACTCCTTTGTACCGGGCTCTAAACCTACAAAAATCAGGTTTTGCCCCAGGCAGCTACTACCTGGCTTTATGGAGTCACCCTGTGGAAGCAGGAAGAAGCACAGAGAAAGGACCTATGCTGGGTGCCAAGGAGATCAACAGAAGAGACAGAATATATAAGTGCTGAGGTCTCTTTACTTCTGGGTGCTGCAGTGGGAGGACAATATTTAATTTAATTCATGTTCTAGCCTAAAGTATTAAGTAATAAACAATAATTAACTTAAATCTCTCTCAAAACTATCAGCAAGTAAAATCAATGTTTGTGTTACATATCTTAGCTGATCTAGTGCGTGATGCTCTTTCCTAACTTTAAATATCAATAAAAACATTATGTGCAGTCAAAGTCTAGTTCAAAAGCTAAGAAGTCAACAGGAATCTTCTCATTGACCTCAGCAGGCTTCAGGATACTCAAGCAACTTGTAGGTGCACAAGAAGGGGGCGTGAATTCACCAGCACTTTGTTCCAAAATACGACTTTAAAAAAAAAAATACCAAAAAGAAACTAAAGAATGGGAACACATTACATGCGGTTGCAGTGATCATTTAATTGCAGACTGTAAACGGTGTCTACTCACAGTGCAGAAAACCTGTGCTTTAGAAGTACGAGGAGGTCAGAAAAAAGGAAAGAAGAAGAATAAGGCGTACAGTAATATGTCCTCCCTCAGCTCAACTGCAGAGTTGGAAGGGTGCCTGTTCTTTAGCATTTCGTATGATTTTGTGCCTGTTACATATTCTGCTGCTTGATAAATTTACCCTGACGAGGAAAGTATAATCTTTCCTGAGATAGCATAGTTGTTATCTTCCCTAGATGATGAATTTGCTTTCTTCTTTATGGGAGTGGCAAGAACAGAAAGCAAGCCTTAGCTAACTGGTGGCTGGTGCTAGAGGTTCAACCGTTTTGAAGTAAGCATTACAGTTTTTTATTGTAAGGAATTCACAACGTTGTCATTGAGCTTCTCTTTATCGCTCCCTGGTTCTGTGAATTTTATTTGCTACTAGAAAACAATAGTTGTCATTACATTTGCTGTAGGCAATGTCAGAATGTCCCCATCCAAATGGCTCATCAGCCTCATGCATATCACTGTCAGTCATGCCACAGGCAGATCACTAAGGCAAGACATCCTGAAATGTTCTTATAACATAACTGCCCTAATAATGACATGCAGCTGCCTGTAGCTGAGTGCCTGCAGCAGCTGATAAATTCATAGTCTACTTGCTGTCCAGTTTTCACTGTGCTGTAATAAAATGCTATTGGCAGGTGTAGATACAAGGGGTGAACAAGGTTCTGCTTCAAGGTTCTGCCCTTTGAATTGCTTGTCTTTTAATAACTATATTGGGAATGCAGAAGTAACCAGTACGGTAAAGCTTTAATGAAATTTAGAGCAAAGCACTACTAATATGCATAGATCCAGGCTCTGACACGTCCTGTAGAACGAACTATTCAGCCCAAGGAAATTACTGCACAGTACATGTTTGGTAACTATGGATTACAACTGACCTGCCATCTGGCACTAAAGGAAACAGTGTCACACTTCCAGCACAGAGCAGGCACTGGGGAGCCTGCGATTACTTTGCCAGACAATACTTTGCTTGAATGAAATATATTGTACAGCCTCATTAATTGCATATTTTAACTCTACATGACTGTAATAGTGTGCCATAAAAATAAGGTTTATAAAGCTGAAGTGCATACCAGCACAACAGAAAAAGAGATAAGAAACCCGAAACTGAGAGATTTGTTAATTATTGAAATTTTTCCATCATGAAAAAGGTAGGAGATTGCCAGTCAATCTCAGTCCAATAGATAACCATTTAGAGAGAAACATATGTAGCACCTGAACTTCAAAACAGAAAATTGTACGTTAGATGGACAGCAGGAAGAGTCAGAGAGCCCTAATGCCAGGAAAATCTATTTTCAAGGATGTGGCCTTAGCAATAGAATACAGAGAAATACCACCAAAACTTACCAAAAGTGCAACACTTATCTGTAGAAGTGACTGTATCATCTCATGATATCTCAAAAAAGCCCCAATTCTACCAAGCTGAGTCAAGGCTGGTATACTTTTTACAATTTTGTCAAATTAGCTCTTCTATCACCTCATCTGAGCATTGCTTTTATTATGTTGCTCAAAAAAAGGATATATCGGATCCAGTTCTGAATTCTTTGCTCAGGCAAATCTCCCTGTACGTTTCCTGACTGATATGGCACCATTAGCAACTATTTTTAATGGCCAAAAAAATGTACTAAACCATGAAGAGAATAGCTGTGTAAAAAATATTTTGGGTAAGTTGATAGGAAAAATGATAAATAGGTATTTGAATAATGTAAACTTCCAGTCAGAAGTCACAACAGGGAACCTTCTCACCTGCATGGGATTCTTCTAAAAATCAAGAACAACAACGAGGAGACAAAAGATCAAATTTATCTTCAGATCTTGAGCTTTAGCTGAACTGTATAAATAAATAATACCAAGTTACTTATTTGCTTACATTTCTAATAGATGTATCTTCAACTCCTCAGATCCCATGTATATAATGTAGATGATTAGAACCAAATACAGCAGGAATCGTTTCTTATCCACAATGTCAGTTCAAATGTAAGCACTGATGTTCTCAGCAACACACACTGGTCCAGCCATTGCCATTGAAGATGTACAGAACCTTTAGTACCTGGTTTGGGCAGAAGTACAGCAATTTTAGTAAAGATTCCTGAGAACACGCCTAGCTTTCCCCTACTATTCCAACAGGATGCTACCAGCTGCAGAGCCTTTTTTGATTTCTATTACTGATAACATACAGATACATTTCTGCCAAGACAGCAAACATAGAGAACCAGATTCTTCACTGAAAAAAATTCAGTAAAACTATGCCACAGAGAATCTGCCTCTCAGTCTTGCCACAATCTGCCAAGCGCATAATTCAGACAGACATCTCATTTTTTTCCCCCAAGTTAAAACTTTTGGCTCTAAATAGCTTTTTATTTCACTGTAGATTAAGAGAGAATAGCCACTTCCAGTTTTGTCAGTGAATGCCTTTCTGCTTTCAAAAAATTCAAAATTTATTCTTGTGACAATACGGAAAAGATCAAGGAAGAACTCCTACAAGCGAGTTTCCTACTTACCATTTGTGTTACAAAGATAAGTAAGGAAAACATAGACATATCTCTTTTCCATAGTTCTATCCAAAATAACTATGCACACAAAGCTAACAAAGAGAAAAATGCAGCTGGGAGGATTATGCTCTTTCGGGGTAACAAACCTGTAGTCTGAAGTTCTCACAGCTGTTTTACATTTGCTTTTCCTCTGCAAACAGTAATTTGGAGATGAACTGAGAAAAAGGTAATAGTCACTATAAACAGTATCCTCTTAAATATTCTCATAGAAATACAAGTAGTTATTTTTACTTGAAACCTTTTTAATAAAACACAAATTTTCAAGATAATAAAGAAAAACTTGTACAAATACGATAGATCAGTACCTACAGCAGCATTAATCAATACAAGAGATAAACAGGCACATTATCAGAAAAAAAAAGATGCTATAGTATAAGTTGAATTTATGTACCTCAGCATTAAATATACATATATAGAAATATTGTTGTAAACATATCATCTGCAGTCCATTTTTATGGAAAAGTCTGGGGGGAAAAAAAAAAAAGCTTCTTGCTAATACTACCTGCATACTAAAAGGACTGAAGAATTTACACTACACCTACATGTATACTTCAGCACTGGAGAATATAAAAATCAGACAAAGATATTGTACAAAATTCTTTTTGAAATACTATGTGTATTTGAAACACAATCCTATTTTTGAAACCATGGTTTTGATTTTCCTTCCATTCTATCTCTTCCTTTGTAAACCCAGGCACAGCTAGAAGCTGTAGAAGCAGTAAAGCTGTCCTTGATTTTGGCTGCTTTATTTTATTACATTATATCACACGTTCCTCTATAGCAAAAAGCCACTGAAACAGGACCAGCTTTTGACAGAGTCACCTCCTGGAAAGCTTGCTTGCTGCTTTGTTTTCCTACCTGTCCGGGACCTCAAATGACCCGTATTATTAGTGCAGCATAAGAGGTAGGAATGCATGTAGGTTATTTCATGTATTTAGGACAGGTTATGAGAACAGTCTCCAAGGAAGTGTTTTACCCTCACTCTTCTCAACTAGGTCTGCTCCACGTAAACCTGTCATGTTACCCAGATTCAGGGAAATGTACTGCTCAGCACAAGGGTGACAAAAATCAGGTCTTAAAAGAAATCCCCTGTGTTTGCTTTGCAGAGCAATTCATCGAGGAGCTGCAAAGATTCTTCATACCAACAGGAATCGGCCTCATCCCTCTGCCACTGCTTGTTTCACATGGCGAGGTGGATAGTGCTGGATGGTGGCAAAGAGAAGGCAACAAGCCAACGTAAGACAGAAGAGTGCTTTAAAGTGACAAATGGCATTAATTGATGGATGCTTGCAGCAGCTCCTTCATCTGTTAATGGGGATGACACCAAGTCTCCAAATGTGAGGAAAAAAAGGACTAATATATCTTAGAGATGCTGTCACTATATAGTTACATCAGCAGAGGACTGCCTCTAGGTATTTAGCAGAATTACTTTGTCAGTATATTTAAACTACTGTTTCAAACAATATAAATGAGTACAACAAAAAATGTATACTTCTCTATTGTTTCAAAGCTCCAGTGAGCTGCCTCAAAGGCCAGCACAGCCTAGGCTAACCAGTACCAAAGAGAACACAGGAATTAGACCCCATTCATCACACTGAACGGGAGCAAATGTTAATTTGCTCATACTAACACACAGGTCTGACTTTGAAAGTAACACGGATTATGAACTTTCCAGACTCTGCTGTTAATATTGATGAATCTTAAATAATGAACTGCTCAGGACTTGCAGCCCGTTTTAGGAACAGTCTCCTCCTCTTCGTGCAGTTTTGAGACACTCCTGTCTTCATCAGCACTGTGTGATTAGAAACCACACCTGTACACACCTTCAATAGCACTGCTGGGCTTTATAAAGCAGAACAGCAGCACTGGATAGCGGTTCCACTGAATGAGGGTATTCCTGGCCATTGCTTAGTTTCATTCACGTACTCCATATACCATACTGTTAGATCACAGAAAGTGCTACTTTATCTACCGCAATTCCAAAATCATAGAATCATAGAATCGTTTAGGTTGGATGGTCTCACCCTCTCCATAGTAAAATTGTCTTGTCTCTGCACTTGGTCTTTCATCTCCCTTTTCATCTCAAAATTGGCTTTGGTAAAATTAATGAGTACCTAGAAAGGAATCTCAGTAGTATTTTAGTTTGACTTTTAGTCTTTGAAATCCCTGAGAAGAACCCCATGTCATACCATGAGAAAAAAATTATACTGCAACAGTGGTGAAATATTTTACACCATGGAATGCAGAATACCAAACTACTAATTTAAAAAGCAAATAGGTACATGAGCATGAGTTAATGATGGGAAAAAAAAAAAATCTCAGTCTAGAAAAACAACCAAAGTGTGGTTCCACATCAGTTACAGACAGTCCGCTGCCCAGAAAAAGATGGGGGATGATGGTGGTCGTTTGGGGTTGTTTGGGGTTTTTTTCACATTTTTAGAGAGATGCAGAAGGTATTTAAAGACTTGGTTTACACCTGAGTTGGTGAGAGCTGAAAATACACCATCCATGCCTAAGTCACTCCTGTAATTAAAAAAAAAAAAAAATAAAAAAACCCTACGAGTGTATGAAAAACCTGAATAAGAGAAGCCATAAACCAGATTTCACAAAAGAAAGTACAAATGGTTTCCTCCTTCACGCAGCTGCACGTGGGAGAGCCTATTTGAAAGGACTTATTTAAAGAAAAATACAAAAATCAGGCCCAAGGCACTGGATGGATAAGCATCATTTATTCCTAATGCTCCCATAGCTGAGCAAAGGTGGCTACCACAGCAATGATAGTAGCTGGTCTTGTGTTTCTTTACCACCAAATACTCGCCAGCTGTCGCTGTCCTGAGCCTTCTGACTTATGTACATCAGTATACCTACTACAGCCACATGCTACTGATTATACACGTAGGCAGAATACCTTTATTCATTCAGACTCAAAACTTTAGCTGACTTGCTTCTGAGCTCTGAAAATAACACACTACTTACCTACTTTTCTGAGGAGACAGAACGACTTCATTTTGGGCATGAAACAGTAAACAGCTTTCAGCCTTTTCCAAAGTCATCTACATAATATGCTAATAAGCAACGATATTTATTCCAATTTCCTGAATCAATGATAATGATAAAAGCTATTACTTCTACAAACAGTTATGGTTCTTTCATAATGAGTGTTGTTACCAAAAAACATCCAATATAATTTAAAGGAGAATAAATTTAGTTCTTAGAATAAATACAGATTAATTCCCATTCTTATGTTAAGCTTGTTCATTTTGGCTTTTCCTGTATACTGCATACTCCTCTTAAGGCCATTCACTTTTCTGTCAAATACTGTCCCTCTTTTCTTTTTTCCTCCGTTCAATGGGCTCTACCTTGCGTCTTCTCATCCTAATCTCATTCAATAAATTTTTGATGCACTGTAACTGAAATTTGAAGTTCATGATAAATAGGCATTCCCCATTAGAAATAATCATCTTCCTGGAGAAAAACCTTGCACACTGATGCTTCAGAACACGTGTCTAATTGCATTTATTTATTTTCAACTGTTAGTGGGTTTAATTTCAACTATATCATTCACTTTGATAAACAAATATTACCTCCAGTACCAAATTATCTAAGCAAAACAGCAACAATGCCACTCAGTGTCTACAGGTCACTGCTGGAGCATCTGAAACTCTGCCCATGCGGATTGACAGCGATAATCCATCATACCCTGGTACCATTTGACACTTGACTTCCTCACAGCCCTTCACATTGTTGGCAGCACAAGTTGAATATTCATCACAGAGAACCTCCTTGTGGCTGGCCAAGAATTGAGTTAGTAATTGTTTTGCTCTTCCACAGTGAATTGCCATGTAAAATAGCAAATAGTGTGTTTAATTCTGATTTCTACAAAGGGCTTTAGATTTTCATAAATTTGATATATCAGCAACAGTTTCCTCATCTGATCACCATAGCTCCTTCCTTTCTTGGGTATTTAACTCAAGCAGAAAGGTAGAAAACATCCACATTTGATGGATGTTTTTGTCATACACAGCCTTGCAGCCCTGGACTCTCTCACACAGGCCTCATCCCAGCTTGCAGCACCTCAGCACAGCCCAGCCCTCGCTGCTATTCCTGCCCCGAAGCAACACGGGACTCTGCAACGGCAAAGCCGTGCAGCTGGCTAAGGTTTTGCCGGGGTCTGTCTTTGACAACCGATATTCTCCTTTCTACTTCTGCCACTCAATTTTCTACCACTGAATGCTTTCACATTATACGTATATTTACATGTATTTAAAAACTGAGACGTTTGACTTCAGAAATGTCTTAATTAAATAAACATAACAAGATGGCTAGCACACATTCATCCTGAAAGAAAACTACAGACCTAGGCAGATGGAGAAAATGTGAGAAAATCAGGAATAACCAATCTTGGATTTGGTTAAAGGGTTCACACTGCCTACAGCTGGATGTTATTTGAACAGCCTTTTACTCCATTCCTCAGCAATTATAACCACTTAGGAGTTTGATTATAATTTTCTTCTAGGGGCTCGTTTTATAACTAGGCCCAATTTGATTCATATCCTCCATCACCATCAGGAGACTTGAAAATCAGCCATCATTATCATCTCACTTCCATTTCGGAGATAAAGAAAGAAGTCACCACTAAGATTCTTTACAAATTGTCAAATGATGGCCTTCATGAGAGTCCACTTGCTGTTCCCACAATGGCATTTGAACCCATAGAAAAAATGCCCTTGCTGTGCCTGGTGTTCAAAAACTTTATCATCAGTAAGCTTTGGGGTTATTTTAGCCCTTATTTCTCTGGATGCCCCTCACACTTGCCAATGGAAGTTTCAAGCAAATCTTTACAGAAGTGACTTTCTAAAAAAGGAAAAAAAATACATACCTGAATAAGAAAAGCAAACCTAAAAATAAGGATAGCATACTATGACTAAGTAGCTTTGTTCTGCTGTATTCAAAGTTTAATATTGCTAAACATAAGCCAATGGGTCTGTATATCATATGTGTATTTCAGGATAAGAGTTTCAACATTGGGGGGGGAAACCCAGCTATAGTCAAAGAATGCTTTTTGCCTTGAGAAGTAACAGAAAAGATGTGTTTTTAAAAAACTAAAACCATGTATCCATCAATACTATGTGTGTTTTGATCCCATGTCATACTTCAAGGTAATAAGTACTTTATTTCTTTAACTAACAAAGACCAGTTGCAGACTTCCAGTTACATGGTTTGCTTTTTTCATGTTTGTTTCTTCTGCCATCCTTGATTAATTAGAAAAAAAATCTGAGAAAGATATCTGAGAAAGTGCTTCACTGCTCTTTAAAAAGTGCTTCAGTCTTTTTGTTTACAGACCTTTTAAAAACGTAAATGAGTAAAATCTTACCCAATCATCTAGGTTTCAGAATGAGAGAGAAACTCTGTGTTTAATGATCAGTTGGGTTGGCAAAAAAAAAAAAAAAAAAAAAAAAAAATAACACTGACATCTTAGGTAGCACTTGGTAAAAGATGGAGGAATGAGATCTTCAGTTCTCAATTCATTTTCAAATCAGTATAATCTGAAATATCATCCAGATCCTACAGATACTCAGTATCTTGTAGGACATAAGCAGAGGCATGAACAAAAAATATACATACCTAATCCACAGAAGAGTTAATAAACAAACACAACTGGCTTTTTGGAGTGCGCAGACCAAAAGGAAAGCAAAAGCTTATTTAAGATTAAACCAGAGGTGTCATCCAAAGTTTATAGGCCTGTAAAATACACAGGCTCTCCCTCTCCAGGCTCATTTTCCTGGATTCTGCCTTCTTACAAAAAGCTCTCCAAGGATACATTTTTTTTCCTCCCAATTCCCTTTACTTTTTCCCCATTCATTCTACTCTCCAAAACATGAGCTGCATCGCTTTACACTTCCCTTTCTAGCACTCTCTTACAGATATATTTCTGTATATATTCCTACTGACTTAAGTGACTTTAGTTTTTTTAATATATCACTGCTAGGACTGAGTCATAGTGGCACCTCCAGTCCACCTCTGAGAGCTCCAAGGAAGCACCCTAGAGACAGCAGCTTAACCTGCTTCAGGACCAACGGGCATCCTAACGCATCTGCGCTTCTGCAGTTTCAGTATGGCAAACTCGTGGGTACCGCTGGAATGAAATGCAAGGGACACTGAAGACGGGCAGCTAGGGACAGAGCTCTGTCTTCTTCCAGGTCCCACTTACTTATCTGCCTGTTTGCCTCCCAGGCCCTTCAGTGCTCTGCAACCTTTGGCATTTTGACATTGAACTTTTATTTACACAGGAAAAAACAGAAACTATTAGAAGCCTTCCACATACTTTTAAAAGAGAGAAAAAAAAAAAACCCAGACAAAACCAACAACAAAACAAAACAAAAAACGTCAAGAGGATGCCTGACACAAGACCAACTGAACTGGATGCCCAGACAACTGAATTTTCAAAGAGAATTTATATGCTCCAACTGTTTCAGCTCTGCTCCTTCCCACTTCGTCAGCCCTGGCCAGCTCCCAGGCGTGCGCCGCGGCCAGAGCCCGACCGTTCTGGCATCAGGCGCTGTCTCCAGGCAACATCACTGGGAAGGCATTCGGTTCATGGCACAGCTTTTGAAACAGACCTCTGGAGCAAATCAAGTATTGTTAATACCTGTGCTGCACTTAGATGGAGTAACTTGTATCACATTTGATTTCAAATTGGTTCAACCTTTGCCATAGAGATTAAGATTTGGAATTAGTTTTGCCCCATAAAGCTCAGATCAGTTTAGTATTTGGTGCCAATTTGAAACTGGAGTAATCGAACGTGGACGAGCCAAAACCATACAAGGAAATCCTGCTCCCAAAAGCCAAAGCTTTAAATGAGAGAGCGAGAGAGCGAGTGAACGAGCATGTGAACAAATGTGTATTCACTTTGCAATTACTATTCTTCCATCTTGTTTTTCTGCTATAGAAAATGTGCCATTTAAAAAATTACTTTTCCTCAAGATTTTCTTGTTGTCTTCAGATTTGTTCTTAGAACTGAAAGGTGTCACCAACAGCGTGAAAACAAGCCCTGGCTTGTTCTGTTAATACAGGCTTTAATGTGCTTGCTAGCACCTCCGTGGCCCACGACAGCTTAACAGGAACTTAAGCGTGCAGCCTACCAGCATGCAGGGCAAGAAGCACCTTCAGCTCTCTAATGGCTGTGTACTTCTAGAAGTTGGAATCTCTTAAAAAGTGTGTTTTCCTTTCAACAAATAAAAAAAAAATGCAGGTCTCTCGTTTACCTCAATGTTTAAGCCATTCAAAGCAATGAAAAATGGGCTTGAAATTGCCCATTTCCATCTATGATTATAAAATAGTATATCTAAGGCTATGTCTACATGACACTATAACCGGTTGAATTGATTTCACAGAGAATTAGTCATATTCCAGACGATGCAGGAGGGGATTAGACAAGAAAAAACAAACACAAACAACCCTTTGTCCTTTACAGTATCTACTCTCAACCAGCCTGTTTTTAAATCAGTGATTTCTATTCATATTTGCAGGAATAAATAAATAAGAACCAATGGTACCTCCTGGATAGCAGTGATGCAGTTTTCTCCTCTGCATCTTAAGATATCAGCAAGTTCAACACAGGAGCATGAGCCAAATCGGCCTACCAGACCTGGCTGTGGCCAGTACACAGGATGACAGGTGTTGTTTAGAGATCAAAATCTCACTAGGTTGAGTATGTCCAGTTTGCATCATCTCTGAACATCCACTTTGTACAGTTACAGGGATGAACCTTTCCTGCGAAGAGCAAGAGATTCATTCACTTGTCTGCAAAGATTTCTGTACCATTCCCATCAGGCTACACTGGAAGTTGGAAGTGGATTAAATGCCTCATAAGAAGAAGTTATAATGAAATTCAACATCTGGATAGAACAATAGTATTATTCAAGGTTTGAGTGCCATTGCGTTCCCGTTTGAGAATGCCTGGGGACTAATCCAAGTTGATCCTTTATAATGCACTACAAAACACTCAAATTTTATGCTAAGTAAGTTTGACTTTACTCTTTTTCATTAATATCTATTCTATCCCATTCATATCAACTTTAATAAGCATAATGACTGCAGAGCATTTCCAAAGACTTCTCAAGTTTAGAGTTACAAATCATTACCATTTGTTCAAAACAGGCAGCACTTACAAGTCTTTCTGGACACAATGTAAATGATGAGTCTGACAGATACGGATAGACTAACACTTTAAAAAGTTTCTGGTCAAAACAGGTATAGGGGAATTTCTTTCTTGAATTTACTAGTGGTAAATTATGTTCATTGATAATGCATTTGTATATTAGCATTTACTATTAGTATTGCTACTGGCTCACCATTAATTTGAAATTAATTACTGTTATCTTGTTGTCACAAGAACTTGGTGGCATTTTATTTTTCTTAGACAAACTGCTAAAAGCAGTTTATTCAAATGGAAGACAGTAACATACCATGAGATCCGCGCTTTTAATTAATCTGGCTGACAGTTTTGCATTTTGAATACTAGATGTTAAGAATGGAAGCAAGCTGGAAGTACTCTGTAATTCTGTGGGTAGTAAGAAAAGCAAGTACAACATAGTCATACAAGAGGGTATAGATGATGTCACCAACATCATTCCCTAAAATACACATCATAGAAAGACCTATAAAGGATATGATAGAAACATTCTATGTTCCCTAGAAACATAGGATACTAAGTCTTGACATTTTAAACCCCTTTATATAAAGCCTAGAGGTTTGGGTTTCCTTGTTTGTTTTTTAAATTCAGTTAAATACAAAAATCGTAATGCTTTATTCTGAAAGTGCAGAAGCCATGTATTTTGATATGATTTCTCAATATTTTCTAAACCAAATATTGACAATCTTAAAGTATGGTAGAATTTGATAAAAACTATATCTGCACTGAAAATTATTTTGCTTTAAAAATTGCAATCTGCTCATTCTAACAGACTGAGGATTCAGATTTGTGTGGAATTTTGTGTCTAATAAGATGTGATTTGAATTTATTGTTTTAGAAACAAAGTTCAATCTCATAAGTACTTAAGACCACGAAGGGTCAGGTTTGCTGTGCTTATAGAAAAAGTCCCTGATGACAGCTACCAGCCACCCCCAGTCCTGCTGACCTGCAGCTGGAGTAGCTCCCGTCGGTGCACACACCCAAGTCAGGTCACGCAGCAGTTGCAACGATCTAATATAATGCTGTGGATTTTGCTGTTTGAAGCAGCAGTTTGGAGCAGCTGGATTTGGCAGCCCCTCTGGAACAGCTGAGTTCAGGAAAGGCAATCTGACAACCACCTGACTTTATTGCTTTGAAAGTTGCTTTAAAATAGTGTGCTGCAAATTCATACCCTATTTACTTAACATTAACTATCCATGCAAATCCACGTGTGTCCATACAGAGAGTTAGTGCAAAACAGCCATGGTGATGTGAATTTATAACATAACTTACAGTGCACTAACTTCTATGTGTCAAAATACTCACAGTATTAACAATTGTTTTGCAAATTTATGGAAGCAATGCCAAGCTGTTGAAGTGTTTGCCAACTTTGTGGTCTGTGTTCCATATCTAAGCATGTCTTGGAGACAATTTGTGCAGAGCATAAAACACAAACAGGGGTTATAAAGATAGATCAGTGCCCTTCCTCAAAACTGTGATCTAAACCAGAATTATAGGCAAGCTGTACGGACTAATCCCCGTACAGCTTTTCTGGCTCTTTAAGATGTTTAAACATCTTGTGTTATCTACTATTGATGAATTTACACATTAGTACCTCATGACACTTTTTATGGAAAACAACAACATCGAGCAAATACCTGTGTAGCTGTGATTTAGGAAGCACAAATATTTGTGCAATGTTCATGTTCAAACATTTAGTGAATCCTGAAATCGCTTCAAAAAGAATCAGACTGTAACAGAACAAGCTTTGTTCCTCTATCTGTTGTTCTAAAGTAGTAGACTGAATATCTTGTAGATAATATTTGTACTCCTACCATACGTATTATTTCAGGTAGAGAAGCTGATAAGTGTTTAAATCATTATCAAGAGAAAATAAAAGGGAAATTAAGCAAAAACCTTCTCATTTCCTCTATAAAGGGTTGATCAAAAACCTATAGCAATACCAGGCAACAGGAATAAACTGTATTCCCATAGATACATTTTTCTTTGTGCAGTGTCTACTGAAGACCTTTATGGATTATTTTTGCACAGAAAATTCAAAGATAACTCAGATGGTTTTTACTAAATAAAAGTCTAGAGTAACATTGTAATAAAAGTATGTGCTGAACTGACTCAATGGTGACATTAGGATGAAAATATAATCAGGTTCTACAAGAACATTCTTGAACTCACAGCACAATAAGAATGGACTAAGGAAGCATAAAAAAAACAATGTTACCAGTGGAGAGAAAAAAGAAAAGATGGCATTAATAGGAAGTCTAGAGGAAAGAAATGGACAAATTTCCTTGCTGTGATAGCAGTTAAAAATATATCAATACCTCTAAACTCAATCCATACAAACATGAGGGCAGAGAAAAGTATCTAATTACACAATAAAAGGAAAGGTCATTTATTGGGGTAAAAAGAAAATACCCTGCAAAACACAGAATTGAACCTTTTTTAAAGTTTACCAAATATAACCTTTATCATCTAAGATGTAAACAAACATATTAAAATCAATAGACTGGTCTCAGGTATGAACCAACTGAAATAGGATGCAGGTCCACATGTCACATAAGGAAACATTTACACTAAATTAATGAGATTACATTTCTGTTTTTCTTTTTGCTGACTTTGGGCATATATTAACACCTTGCATATACTGCATGTTTTCCCATGTAATCTGTTAATTTGCACTTCTTACAGTAGATTTATTTTTATATGTTTTCCCCCAGCTTTTCTTATTTCCAACATATAGCAATCAAAAAAGCAGGTCCCTGCCGCAAACTTCTACCATCACACCTCCATTCAGGACACTTTCCATGTTCTTCCCCCTTTTGAAAACCACTGCCAGAGAAGACCTCTTCCCCTCAGGTCAGCTGGATGCTGAACCCCGAAACATGAAGATGCCTTGGGACGTGCTATATTCACCATTGTGAATAGTCCAGCTCATGTTCTCCTACCCTGGAGCAGCACCAGTCTCTGCTTCAAAGTTCCCAACATAGGTGGGTAAGACCCAACTGGATTGTACTGACCACGCTGATAGCTCCAGGGATGGTCAGGAGGCCGAGAGGTGATGCTACAGATCCTCGTGGTAACAAAGCGTGCATTACCCATTTCAATTATGACAAACATTTCAGCCATTAGGTCTCATCCAAAATGGACTATAAAGCCACCACAATCTCAGTCATCTCATGTAAAAGACACTCCGCAACAGGAAGTGTTGTATTCCTATCATACTACAGGTATGTTTCAGTATTCCTATCATACTACAGGTATGTTCCACTCTCTTCTTACAGGTTATAATTACATTATGAACATAAAATGCACACAACCAAGCCATATGTATGCATACATAACACATTCACAAATGTCTTAAAGACCCATTGAACCCCAATACCTACTGAAAGGCACGTACAAGACGAGAAATGTCTAGGTTAGCTGCCAACGATCAAAGCTCTTGCTTTGCATTCAACTAGTTTCATTCATTCCCTTCATGCACATAAACAACCACCTTTTATTAGTCTTTCCACATTCCCCATCCAGCAGTAAGTTCTAATCCTAAAGAGATGGTGTTATTAGAGCTTGGTGTTTGCCTGTGATTGCTCTCCTCACAACGGAAGATGCAATCAGAGGAAGAATTTATGTCCTGTAATTCAATGAATGGATGTGCTTCTCCAGTAATTTCTTTAGTAATTACTTGTGTAAAGTATGTTTTTCTGTAATTGAAATCCTACAGTATACACTTATTTATTAAAATATATAATTTATTATGGCATTTTCCATCTTCATTTCATTACCTTCCCTCAATACAAATGTTTTCATAGTCACATTTTTAATTCATTTTATTGGTCTGGAGATACTGAAAGTTGCAGGGCAACTTATAAGCATTCAAACAGAAAAGTGTGCTATAAACAGAGAATAAAACCAGACGAGAGGACATAGCAGGGCAGTTACTAATAGAAACAGAAACATAACTTTCTACCTCTTCAGATGTAAAAAGTAGTCCGAAGTAGTCCATATGTAAAACAACAAAATATTCTCTAATATTCTCCTACTTTATGTAGTCACTCAACTGTAAAGAACACATTAACAATCCTAATTAGCATTCTTACCCTCTAACAAGTATTCCTGAGGGAACAGTAAAAAGAAGCACATTGTCTTCAGGGAAAAACTGAAAAGGAAATCCTGAAGGACCCATTTGTTTAATTTTTTTTCCTAGCCAGAAAGCACTGAAGACATCTCTGTTATTCACACAAACACTTTTCCTGAGCAAATAATTTAGCTAGGTATTAAAAATCTTATAGTAAAGTTACTCCAAATAGGGCTGGAGAGGAAAATATCCCACAAGACGACTACAGATTAGACTGCTAATCAGTCTTTTAGTGGAAAAACTAAGTTTTATAAATTAAACGTATTAAGGTATTAACCTGAAATCACATGTAGAAAATCAATGCAATTTCTCAACGAGCAGAATATGATCAAACTTCAAAGAACCACTTGTGGTGATGGCTGCCTGGGTGCAGCCCGCTGCGCGCCCTCTGCCACAATACCTGCAGCAAACTGGGCAAGAAGAACTCCAGCAAACAGTGCGATAGGGGAGCAAGGATTAGTGGCTACTGGGAGGGAAAAGTCAGGGGAAAAGCAAGAGAGGAACAAAAGGAGAAAAAGAAAATAAGAGACTAGTCTCCTGCTGCTGTGTTTTGAAGGGGCAGAGAGGAAAGGTGATGCTTCCGTGGGGCCCTCTGAAAATGCCACTAGCCATGATGAGTTGAGCCCGACCAGCAACTAAGCATCCACCTAGTTGCTCGCTCGCTCCCCTGCAGCAGCATGGGAGAGAGAATCAGAAGAACAAAAGCAAGAAAACTTGTGGATTGAGATAAAGATAGTTTAATAAGTGAAGGAAAAAGAAAAAAAAACAAGTCATGCAAAGGCAATTCTTCACCATCTCCCACCAGCAGACTGATGCCCAGCCAGTCTCTGAGCAAGGACTACCTTGGACAGACCAAACCCCCCCACGTATATTGCCGAGCATGATGTTATATATAGCACTGAATATCCTTTCGGCCAATTTGGGTCAGCTGTCCTATGTGTTTCCCCTCCCAACCTTTTGCCACCTCCTATTATAGTCTCTGGGAGGGGCAGAATGAGAAACAGAAAGGCCCAACACTGCGCAAGCACTGTTCAGCAATAGCTAAACCATTGGTCTGTTACCGACACTGTTTGCATCACAAATCCAAAGCACAGCACCACACTGGCTACTGTGAAGAAAGGTAATTCCATCCCCGCCAGCCCCGGTACAGTGGGATCCTGCACCGCTCCAGCCTGCCCAGGCTCACAGATCTCCTGCACGCTCACTGCCCTCTTCCATCAAATCCTGAGAAAGGCTGCCAGAGCCCCATGCCTAGGGACGAAGAGTTTGATTTTAGTGAGAGCAGACAACTGAGTTTAGGAACGAATAATGTTGTGCTTGTAAAAAGAAAAGAGCATCTTGAAGGTTATGTTTTCTGCTGTTTCAGCAGTTGTAGGTCAGCTGAAAAGATTGCTAAGAGCAGCTGAAACCAGATAGCATTGCTAGATTGTTGTGCAAAGTCCCTGTGACTTAGGGCTGTAACTTTGAGACATTAAGTATTTAACAGACTCCGTTTATCTTTCCTGCAAAATAGTTTGAGGACATCTTTTAAGCACCACTTTATCACAAATATTCCTGACTTATGAAAACAGAAGCATATATATTTGATAGAGAGTCTTTTTATTTTCAGTTTTATACCTTTTTATCAAATCCTGGCAACTGTGGGAAAGGCTTAGCTAAAGAATATTAACTGCTACCCAGAAAGAAAACCTTTCCCCACTTTCAATTGTAAATTACTTTAATAATTGCAACTGAGTCTTTCATTTTTCCTCTAACATGACCTGCTCCGTGAAAATCAATATCTCATTATCCAAGCCATAAGGTGAAGCAATTCCAGATCAGAATGCAGAGCGAGTCTGTCCTCCCTGCTTGTCTGGAATGGTATGAACGCAGTGAACCTTGATTCAGTGGGGGGTTTGCCCACTGACTTAATGTAAAGCTATTTAATAGCACTGTGTGTTTCATTCAGGGGAGGCATAAATTTAAATAATCCAAACTATCTATAATGAAAATATCCTATTCTGCTAGGTTATGCCAAAATTATGGGGACTTTTTGCTTCCTTCCAATAACCACTGGAATAAGTTATTGCATAGGTGATTTCAAAGCAAACACTGCCCTAAGCTACCACTTCATCATCTAAAATAAGACTTGACTTGGAAGGTATTTTAAGAACTTGAACCAATGCAGATGTACTGTGTATTTTGCTCCCTTCCAAGACATTTCAAACTGGAGATCATCTCCTTAGAGGTGAGCAGAAGATTTGGCAATGGAAGCCAGCACTTCATACTCGGTTTACTTATTCTTTTACCATAAGAACACAGAACAGAAACAAATGTAGCCAAGGGAATTGAAGGCATTCCTGCTTACTATTAGCACAGACTTGTGTACCCTTCCCTTCACCTCTATAACCACAGCTCAGTTGCATTTAGTGCTGTGATTAATTCTGCTTAGAAATGGACCTGCATTCCCAGATACTATGCCACTAACTTTAAGAGTTAATTTATTTCAACTTCTTGAATCCCTTTTTATTTTAGACGCTTGGCATGAGCTTCTCCCATACACTTGGATACCTTCAAGTAAGCTCGTCATCCTGATTCCTTTTGAAGTCCATGAACAGAAACCTGGTATTCACCTAAGTTGTTTTAGATGTCAGCCATAGGATGAGATGAAAGGAAGCCTGTCCATTAATTATGAAGGGAATCGAGATGCCTAGCTTACATGTAGATACCTACATCTAAAGATAGAAGAGTCTCACCCAAATCTCATTTTTCCTCAAAGGAGTGAAATCCATCGCAAAAGGCTCATCCTCTGAGGCTGTTAGAGCCCAGACTTGCCCAACGTACATTCGTACTGAAATTCTGAGCCTCTTGGTTGGGCACCTGCTGGCTACTGCAACCCCTACAGACAAACTCACACATTCAGCTTCTAAAACTCCAAGCTCAAATAGCAAATAATTTCATTTTACTAAATGTTTCCTCTGGGTTTTTATTACATACATTTTCTTCAAAATATTTTTTGTCTTAGTGTACCACCCGTTCACAGCAGGCACCTGAAGTGATGGCAAAAGCTTCTATATTGAGATCATCTGTAAATATCAACAAAAATTAACTTCCTTCAGCAGAGGATATTATCCAAACACTGCAATATGTGCCTGATCACAGTTAAGACTTGATCCACTTAGATTTATCGATTTACCCCCTTGTCTGTACAGTCTTTATGAATATTTTTAGAGCAGCAAAAATGAGAAGAAACATAAGCTCAGGGATGACATGATTGCTCCTATTTGCTCAGGGAATACACGTTTTCTCTTTACAATGGGATTTCCAAGAGCCCTTTAACAGACACTGGATCTTCATTCAGCATACAATACAGGACCAAACACACAGTTTAGTGTAGCACATATAAACAATCCTGCAGACAATATTTTTCTAGTGAATGAGACGCCCAGGAGGAGTTAGGCTTCTTCAAACACTGCCGAATATCACTTTTTTTATTTTCCAAAAACCACCTCCAGTTTTCGCCTTTGAGTAATTTTGCTACTGAGGCCGTGCGCACAAAAGCCAGCAACATGAACCACAGTTCGATTATTGTGTGCATATAGAAAGAAAAAAAAAACCACACCCCAAAACATTCCTGCCACAGTGAAGCCTGCACTGCAAATACAGGGCACTAAAGGCAAGAGCTAAATACAACAGTCAGAATGGGCAACACAGAAGTCTAGTGCTGAAAAATTGCACAAAGAAAACAAAAGTGAGAATACTGTCTTCATTTAGGAAGGAAGCAGAAGCAGGAAATAAAAGAAGTATTAGTGAATAATTTCAGGACTTTCCTTATTGAGAATACTATAAAAAAATTCAAATAACCAAAATTCAATGGGTGTCTTGACCTATTATGACTATTTTCAGTAAGAAAAAATCAGCACATCAGCAGGGAGAGAAGACAAACAACTCATCATATCATATTGAGCCATTTCACCACCAAAACCTCAGTGCAGCTTGACTGTATTCATGATACGTGTGTTACCGATACTTGAAGACTTCTGTAAAATTAACTTGAACTTGTTACTACTTCAATATTGGTCTTCACCTATGTGTCAGCAGAATTATAGTCTATTGGGTACTTCCTTGTAGCGTTAAAAATGATTGCCAGAGGGCAGGTATAAAGCAAGTACTCTCACTGTGTCCAAAAGAGCTCTCTTATTCCTGGATTGTCAAACTAGCACCTTTCTAGAATTCAAAAATATTTTAAAAGATAGTCTTAAGCAACTCTTTTTGAAAGGGTAAGGTAAAAAACTAGGACTACATTTTGCTATGCCTCTCCCATGCAGCTCTTGTTCACTTAGAGCTCTTCCAATGTCCACACCTCTCAAAGCTGCCCTCCTCTCCAGACAGGATACTGAAGCGGTGAATTGGTATTTTCAGCACGCCCATTTCATCTTGGGAAGTAACAACGTGCAATTAATACAGGAAATTGAGTTATCACAAGATATGTACTTTAAATAGCTTTAGAAGGTTAAAATGGTATCTAAAGAGAAAATATCATAAAAATATTTTCTACTTCAACAAAATCCATAACACAAAGTTTCTGCAAGTCAAAAGATGTCATTAAAAGGGCATTAAAGCACTAATGTGATTAATTAATGAGATTAAGCAACTACTAATAGTTGACAGAGCAGTGACAGCATTTGTACATATTGTCATGCTTAGCAGTCAGGTTCAGCCAACCATCACGCAAACCAAAAGCTTTTTTTTTTTGATAGTTCATTCTTTTATTCCTCAAGTTTATAACAGAAAACATAATTAGTATTTATCATTTATTGGACATTCCTGAGAATGTCTGACTATACCTGGGATGTTTATTTTACTTTCTGGATTTTATTTCAAATGCTTGTTTTCCTAAACATCAAACTTCAAATCTCCCAAAAACTGCGATAAACACAAGGGAAATTTAATTAAAAGTACAGCAGCTTCAGCTCTTCTGAAAGCCTTTCTAATTTTCTTTATATAAGGTTTTTCTGCTGCTAAATTACTTCCCCCTGGATGGAACAGGAAGAAAGCTTAGACCAAGCAGATGGTTGGTTTGACAGTTGGTTTGAGAGTTAATCTACAAACAAAAATCAGCATCATGATGGACTACACATGACTGCTGCTTGCCTACAAGTGTAGGTAGCATCTAATTTGGAGACTTGTTTTGAGTCCTTTTGTTAATTTGTTTTTCAGGAAGAGAAGAGCAACTGGAATAGAAGGGATGAGTAAATTCACTCGTTGGCCACAGAGAAAAGAAATAAATAATCAGGCCAAAGGAAGACAGGCAGATAGAAAAGTAAATATCCTGCAATTTACTCTTTCAGGCTCAGACTGATACATCTTCACATTCCAGGCCTGGGCCAGCTTCCCCTCACATCCCACTTTTCAAGTATATTGGACCTGTTCCACCCCGTAAAGAGTGAGGTGACACTCCATGGACTGTTCTTGACACGTTTGGAACCAGTAACCTTTTACCATGTGACCCAAACTCAAAGACAAACCTCTCCATTAATACTGATAATGAAGTGTTCTTTATAATAAGGAAAATGATCTAAACCTTTCCAAATTTAAACTGTCTTCTCATTTCAGTGTAGAGCTTCTGCCTCTAATATAAAGTTCCTTCCTGTATGAACTCTTGCTGTATCTTTCAAAACTCAACATATCCAGCCACTTTCCTTTTCTCAATACTTCCTGTATAGATAAAAAAACGCCTAGGATTTAAAAAAATCATAGATTCAAATGAACCAGTGACCACCGTTGGTTAACAGGAATTTTAGAAAATTAACTGATTTACGAAGTAACATATGGAGACAGATGCACAAATTCATATTTACTTTTAGAAATCTCACCCAATATTAGCTACTTACTTCTGACAGCATGGTTCTAGTTATCTTCTGGCGCTGAGGAATATTTTCTCTAGTTGGATATGCATCTAGGATCCTGATATTTGGCTATGTTTGGACTCATCTCAATGAGAAGACACATCACTATTACCAGTGCAACCAGGATCTTGGAAGCAAAGGATGATACTATGGTTCTTCTACACAGAATGTTTGCAAAAGGTTGAGACTTTTGTTTCACTGGAGGTTGGGTGCTGTTAGCTATTGGATAACTGACTTTGGATGATTTCGGGAAAAGAAAACACAAACATTTTCACTGCAAGTATTTTTTTCTTTCATAATACAAATTGTGTAAACTATCAAGGAGAAACACACACACACATCACTTCTACACTCCACCATTCTCTGATTTGTGATATCCCTTGTGTAAAATAAGCCTGACTGAAAACACTGACTGTAAGGAAATTATCTGTGTCTACATCAAACGACAGCATCCATACTATGAATTAAGACATAATTAATAATGCAATAAGAAATATTTCTCTTTAATAGTCTCCCCGTCTTGGTACAATAAAAATAACACAGAAACGTGCAAATGCTTGCAGTATATTGTTAAAGCAAGATTAGTGTCTCTGTTAGCCAAAGTGTAAAGTGCCGGTTCCCAGGAACACGTTTATCTCCAATTCCAGTATTCAGAATGACGCATACGTCCTGCGTTAGAGCAGCGCAAGTACAGCCAATTTGGTGACAGCTCACGAGGCCTTATGATTTAACATCATTTCCATCATCTTAATCTTTTTACATAGCAAGAGAAATGAACCGGTGTGGCACAGTATTATTAAATAAAACAATTTAAACCTGGCAAGTTCAAGGCCCTTGAACAGCCTCAGACTATAACCAGCATAACTCTAGAGGAAGGATTCACAGCATCTGTGAAATGGAGAAGAAAACCCACAAATATTCGCAGCTCTCCTTTAGTCTCTGCAGGCTATTTCTGCTTCTGGAGCTATTTGAGTTATGAAAGCCTATGCAGTGCCTATCTAGATACCCACAAACGCTGACAATCAAAGGGGAAGGAGAAATAGGTCAGAACGTTATTTTCTTTTGTAACTGAAAGAATTCTTTTCAGGTAGACCTTGATGCTATTAAGAAAAAATAAATAAGGAGAATGTACCGTTTCATCTGGCTTTCAGGGAAAGCTATAGCTATAGCTTATACCACTTGTATTTGCAAGACGTGAAGTTAGGAACAAATGTAACTGTTCCCCAAGTATGTGGGGAGAGATTAGAATGAGAATTAACAGAGTCTCCAACTGTCATCTATAACATGTCATGTTAAAAATTAAATCCAGATTTCTTTTCCAAAGATTACAGAATATTAATTACTATTCGGCACTACCTACTTTATTAAAAACACCCCAAAGAAACTCTGTCAGTAGTACTAATTTTAGGACAGGTTAGTACCAAGAATCACCACAAAACTAAAGCTAATGTTGTTGTCACTGACACCCTGTTTTATTCTTGTGCAATCTAAAAAATAATTCCTGGTTTGAACATCTCTGAAGTAATCCGGTTCAGTTTCAGAGCTTAAATTTGCAGCTTCATTTTTACTAATAAGGAATGGAAGTAACAAAATTATATTGCTTTCTCCTGCACATTTCTAGGTGTCATCCAGATGAAAGTTTCTATACACCACACTTTTTATCGTGATGTTTTTGCAGCACATCTAGCATCTCTGTTTCAGTTTGCCCAATATCATTCACTGCTGAGCAAATCCCAGTGCTGCACACACTGTAAATCTGAAATACGATAGGTCTTTTACCAAACCTTCCCCTTTTCTCAATGCTGCTTTAAAATATGTATGAGCAAAAAGGTCAGACGTAAACGTTCACACAAAGCAAATTTCAGGCCATAACTCAGATTCATTCCAACCACTAAACATGACTCACTGAACAACGACTCAAAGTGAAGTTACCTAACAGTGAAAGTATGTCCTCCCAAAACATGAGCTCTCACCCCAGATTATACATTTCAGGTACCAAACCCCTTGATAGTAAATATTTCCTGCATTTGTTAGAGCACACAGTTTCAGAGGATCTACAGCCTAACATCTCTTCTTCAGAAAATACCAGTTTTGAATTTCAAGTCGTGATCAAAGTTTTCCGAACAGTGGGCAACTGACAATTGGCAGTAAGGGCTACATTGGCTAAGACCACTGACTGCTATACGCTGTTTGCCTTCCTCTGATAATATGTACCATTCCTCCCAGGGAATGATGGAAAGATTTAAGTTTATGCAATGTTTAGAAGGGAAATGGAAAAAAAGAGCAAAACATTATTTTCAGTTCAGTCCCACTAAATCCACACCCTTACTGAGGGCCCCTCAAATGCCAGAGTGTCCTGATGCACTAGATAAGATTCAGTCTCACTTACTAACCACTGCAAGAACGCAAAAGCTAGTACAGTTTCAGGTAACATACTACTGATTGTATGATGCATGATTCATTTGCCTTCACATACTCCAGAGCTATAGACACACAGGCTTGTTATGAACGGGACAAAAAAAGTGTTTAATTAATGTCAATAGTGAAAAAAATTACTGCTGCCCTACTCACCTGCACCCAGAACACACCTGCTGGCAGGTTATACTATTTCTTGTATTTCAACAACTTTTAAATCAAATCTAGGTAATTTCAATGCCAGAATTATTTCAGAACTACTTTGCAAAATATTTCAAAGAGGACACTTTTGTTAAGTGGAATTTTCCTCTATTTTTGTTTCATTGAAAACTGCTGTGAAAAGCCCCAAAACAGAGTGAGGAGCAGTGTGTATTCTCAGCTAACTTCTAGCAGAATTAACGCCAATTCTTCATTCTGCGTGCCATCTCCATGAATAAATTATCGGGCTTCATAACTATGCAAATCTATTACAGTTCATTAGCTTCTTTTGAGAACACTATTAATAATGAAAAGTTTCATAAAAAATAAATAGAAATAAAATCTATTAGACACTGGTTAAAAATTTGGATACAGAGTCCAGCAAGATGTATTTTCTGCTCGGTATCTAAATTCCCATTGATGCTAAGAGTATTTAATATTAATAGTTCTGAGCAAGTATGAAAAAGAAACCAGGTAAGCTTGAGTAGATTTAAGGAAGTTTTAAAACTCTAGCAAATTAAAAGTAGAAATTGGTAGTTGACCTCTTTCAGTTAGTGTTTCTTCCACATTTAGATTGCAATTTTGCAACCCGATCTCTCCACACGAGAATTCTGGCAAAAGAATACTCTTTCACCAGAACACAGTGGTTCTGTACATCACAGGAGGTTAAAAACTGTAAAACCAAAGTGAGACACGGATTACACATTTCAATAACAACTCTTATATTTCTGTGGGTTTGTTTTTGGATTGCGAAGGTTGTCTCTAATAGTCTTAATGGGACTTTTTTGACCACGTGTTTCAAAAGGTCACTATATCAGTCAGCTAACACCACTGTCAGAAGTAATAATAAGAGGTAAGTTTTATTGTCAGTCAACTGTCAAGAAGGACAAAATGTCAAATTAACTGGAAGTTACACAGTAAACATGACTACCATGATTTAGTAATACGTTCCAAGATTTCACATTTTTTCTGAGGCTGCCTTGCAGCAGCACTTACAGAGTTAGCATGGAAGCATGCCGCTAGACTTGTACTCAGAAAAACATCCAATCAATCCTTTTTCATCTTTATGTATCTGGCAGAAGAATGTAGGTGGATATAGATGTCTAATGTGAAACAACACTGTCCATATAAAATGTGACATCTGCTTTTCAAATATATTTTTTTCTATCTCTATTTCATGATCATCAGTTTCTAAACTAAAGGATTAGGCTTTTAACAGCGGTTCAAACATTTTAACCTTGTCATGACGCTCCCTAGAATAGTCCTAACGATTAACCCCACAGAGGGGTTGGGACGTTATCCTCTCACATGCTTTATAAGCGTAATATGAAAGAGCTGCTGAGTGAAAAAGCATAATCACCTTTCTTGATTCGCAGTACTCTTAGCACAGCACAGAAACAAATGCCTAGGGAGGGGTGCATCAGTATCAGACATACACAAAGATCTGTTTGGTTTGACTCACCCTTCATGATGTCGTTTTTAGACTACACACTTCAAGCAGAGCTACATCAGGCACCTCTTATAGGCACATGGATTACATGTTTGATGAGCTAAGTGATAAGAATTGTTTGGAGTGATGCAGGGACAGATTTCTACTTATAAACCTATGTGCAACTGTTATTCCATCTGGGTGTTTCAGACAAAAATGATGAACAGGAAAACAGGGCAGGAATATAACCATATTCTATTTGAAATGGCAACGCCTCAGCACGGGTTTGGGTTCTTTTAAATGAAGAAAACAATTTAATATTATTGTTGCATCTTTTACAATATCTTTTCTTCTACTTACGGAAGTGACTGTATTTCCATATCGTATACTATACTGGTAAATCAGTGGAAAACACAACTTCAGACCACATCAAAGTGAAATATTTTGTGTTCCAGTCCAACTCCTCACAAATTCTGAGTACTACAGCTTTCCATCAGCCATTCAGCACATTTCATACACTCACAAGAAGTCACAAGGTTCCTCAGAAACTACGTTTTAGCTAAGCACACTTTATATTGTGCAGAAAAATCAAAGGGAGTTACTTTCTGTTACGCTAATGTCAAGCAACCTCTCAAATATAAAATATTAACAATTTCAAAATGAACAAGCAACCCACACCAAATGCAGGTTGGTATGACAGCTGCCAGAACGGGTAAGTGAGCCAGCTTTCTGCAAAATGCCATAAGGTGTTTCATATACAGGTTATATACTATAGGTTTGGGGTTTGCTGCACAATTCCATGCTCAGTTAGAGATGATCAGATGTTTAGTGGACCATTTGTGGTGCTTCAAAATCCTGGCAAAGAAATCCATTACTTCTCATCATCTGCAGAGGTTGCTTTCTTTCTTACTGCTGGTCAGAGGTGGTAATTTGTTCTGTATGCCACATAACAAGCGGTGGCAATACCTAGGACCCCAGTCACATTCGTAGAGACTTTGCATTGAATTTAGTATGGTTTTGAAAGAATTTCACAGGGGTTTGGGGGGGTTTTGGTTTTGGGGTTGGTTTTTGGGGGTGGAGGTGGGGTGTAGGTTTTATCAGGATCTGTGGCACTTCTAGACCACACCATCAGACAATTCAAAATACTTGTTCTCTACTGAATTCTCCAACAACTTTATTTTTTGGATTATTTTTTAATTAAAAAGCAAAATTAATATATTTTGGTCTGTTATCATTTCAGTCTTCTAATTAATTCATCTTGTAACCACCACCAAAAAGTATGTTTGCTTATTATAAAACAAAGACAACATCATCAGTTGATTTTGGTTTTTTTTCATTGCAAAGACGGGGCTAAGAAAACTTTCGTGACTAAGTGAAATTTAAGACTATTAGACCAACACTAACTAGACAGATTTATATTTGTTCTGCAGTCAACAATGTCACTGTGTCACAACCATGTTCACTATAGGCTGCAGACAAAAGAATATCTTACCTAGTAAATTTTATCAAGTTTTTATGAAGAGCTCTGTTCATAAGCCACGTCAGTCAGAAAATCTAGACGGATGATTGTATTTCAATGGTCACTCAGGGGGGTATTTGACTGAAAAAAAATACTCAGTGCCACTAAATAGTTCTCCTTGCAGATTCTTTTGTGAATAGCAAGGAATAATCATATACTTAAGAGGCACTAGTTATATGTTCTTAACTGGAAAGCGTTCCCTGTTAGACAGTGATTGTTTCACATCTCCATCTAGGTCTGGAGTCAAAGGCTGAGGTTTATTCAGTTTTACCTCCGTTCCTCCAAACATCACATTGAATCTGAATACATTCAGATTTAGACCCCTTTTATGGATATTCATACTATGAAAACATTCTCATTTAGATCCATTCTTCATTGGCAAAAAGATACTATTCGTATATCAAGAATGCTGTGGGGTTTAATTCAACCTAGAAAATACCTGAAGACTCTTGGAGAAAAGATCACACAGCAGCTTAAGAGCTGGGCTTTTCCACCACTTACACTAACTATTTGACTCCAGAAGTCTTCTAAGCACAATCACTCTCACATGATTTGCATTTGGGCAACGGGTAAAAGGACATCAGGGAAATGCTAGTGTAAAGA
Organism: Phoenicopterus ruber ruber; assembly: GCA_009819775.1. Lineage (NCBI taxonomy): Eukaryota > Metazoa > Chordata > Aves > Phoenicopteriformes > Phoenicopteridae > Phoenicopterus > Phoenicopterus ruber. The sequence goes on along the minus strand of CM020229.1, from coordinate 8,038,540 downwards.
TTACTTCCATTTTAATTCTACCAATAAATACAGTAATATTCAGTTTATCCCCATTTACTCATTTTTTCACTATGGCTCTAACATGTTTGATGACAATTATTTTTTGCCAATGCTTTTAAAACAAGTACTTTGTTGGTTCTGTATTGCACTCATATAGCAATAAAATACATTTTGATGTCAACCACCCATCTGGAGGCCCCTTTTTACTTTTGCTATTTTCTCTAGAAAAATTCTATGTTGAATTCTATGTTGAAGCCTGAAAACTTTCTGGCTTCTTCCCAGCTCAATTTTCACTGCCTTTTATTCGACCCTCTGATTTTCCCCAGCACTCTCCCTCTTCCATGCCTGATTTTAAAGGACAAAGTGCAACTTGGAGCAGCTCAGAAATCAGTCATGTGGCTCGATTGGAGGAAATAGTAGAATTATAAGGATTTCTCATCTTGCTTTCCATTTGCAAACTGCCTGTCATAGACTGAATCAGCAAGACTTGACAGCTCTCATAATAATTTTTTTCTATTACAGAATTCTGTTCCAAAGAAGTCTTCAGCACACTGAATGAGATACACAGCTTGCCTAAGCTGACAACTAGGAAGCCTAGTGTTCAGACAGACCCCTCATTTTTAACTCCATCCTGTAATGTACAGATTCCAAATAGCACATCAGTTAACCACAGCATGACACTAATGCTGCCTTCAGGTGCAAGTACACAGGCATTGCCTTATGTTAACAAGAGTCACAGACATTTCACAGAATGGCAGGGGTTGGAAGGGACCTCTGGAGATCATCTAGTCCAACCCCCTGCCAGAGCAGGGTCACCCAGCACAGGCTGCACAGGGCCGCGTCCAGGCGGGTTTTGAATATCTCCAGAGAAGGAGACTCCACACCCTGCCTGGGCAGCCTGTGCCAGGGCTCTGGCACCCTCACAGGGAAGAAGTTTTTCCTCATATTTAGATGGAACTTCCTGTGTTCCAGTTTGTGCCCGTTGCCCCTTGTCCTGTCATTGGGCACCACTGAAAAGAGTCTGGCCCCATCCTCTTGACACCCGCCCTTGAGATAAGCATCATAACCATTGATGAGGTCCCCTCTCAGTCTTCTCTTCCTCAGGCTGAACAGCCCCAGTTCCCTCAGCCTTTCATAGAATCATAGAATCGTTTTGGTTGGAAGAGACCTCCAAGATCGAGTCCAACTGTTCCCCATAGGAGAGATGCTCCAGTCCCCTCATCATCTTCGTAGCCTCCGCTGAACTCTCTCCAGTAGCTCCTCATCTTTCTTAAACTGGGGAGCCCAGAACTGTACGCAGTACTCCAGATGGGGCCTCACCAGGGCAGAGTAGAGAGGGAGGAGAACCTCCCTCGACCTGCTGGTCACACTCTTCTTAATGTACCCCAGGATGCCGTTGGCCTTCCTGGCCACGAGGGCACATTGCTGGCTCATGGTGAATTTGTCATCTACCAGGACACCCAGGTCCTTCTCCGCAGAGCTGCTTTCCAGGAGGTCAACCCTTAACCTGTACCGGTGCTTGGGGTTATTCCTCCCCAGGTGCAGGACCATGCACTTGCCCGTGTTGAACCTCATGAGGTTCCTCTCCACCCAAATCTCCAGCCTGTCCAGGTCTCGCTGAATGGCAGCACAGCCTTCCAGTGTATCAGCCACTCCTCCCGGTTTCCTATCATCAGCAAACTTGCTGAGGGTGCACTTTGTCCCTTCATCCAGGTCATTGATGAATAAATTGAACAAGACTGGCTCCAGTACCGACCCCTGGGGAACACCACTAGCTACAGGTTTCATTTCAGGTTCTCTTTACCCAAACATTTCAAAATGAACGCACCAAACTTGTCAGCCTCATTCTTCCAACATTATTTGGCATTTTGCAAAATCACTATGGCCACTGAAAGATACCCTCAAGCTTCTCAATTTTAGTTTCTTGCTCTTCATCAAGAATACCACTGAGATGATGCCCACACATAGCACTAATTCAAAATCATCTGCCTTTTTCTGCCTTTATTATATCTTTTCCAATTTGGTATTTAGTTAGTCACTTACTTTAAATACTTCTTCATGAATACAAAATCACAACTAAAAACCTTAGTTCTACCTGTTCAGCTAGCTCTTTCGTGTGGCTTTTCTTTCTACTACTAGCGTTTCTAATATCTCACCCATATATGCACCCATATCCCTTTAAAATGAGTATTTAAAATGTTCCACTTGGCTTTAGATTGTCCGTTTATCTTCTGCAACGGCATGCATAACTACAAAAGAGAACATCTTCACATGGCGGCCAAGTTTCTATCTCATCAGCACAGCCTAGACAGATGCAAACTGAGCGATACCTGTGTGTCTTGGAACACCTACTCCCCGCAGATACAGGGAAACCCTGTCTCAGAGGAGCTGGGTTGCTTGGGAACAGCGCATGTGAAGCCAATTTACCCATCACATAAGATTTTGCAGTAAACCTGACAGGAAAATCATGAAAATCTCATACTACAGGGACAAGACAGTGCAAATATCAAGATGGGTAACTGTTGTACTTGTAAGAAATAGAAGAAAACTAGCTTTCCGTGATAAACTGTGGGAAAAGGAAGAAATCCTATTACTAAGGCAGCTGAAAGCACACCGTACATGAGCATCTACTGTTTTACCAACTAAGACATCCTAATTAGATTTCTCACAAGAGAACAGCAGTAAACCTTTTATGTTGGAGCACCTGGCTTAATTTATTGTTGACATTTTAAATCCTAATGCATTTCTACGTATAAGCACAGATGGTGCTCAGTGTTGTTTGATAAACCTTCTCCCCATGGCCCTGACTAAGAACCATTTATGCTCCATTCAACCCACAGATTCAGAATAAAGAAAGTTCAGGAGGTTTTCATGTGCCTTGGCATGCCAGGGAGGAGATAACTACCTGGAAGTTACTGGGAGCCATCAGCCAAACAAGCAAGCCATTTCTGGGCTTACAGGACCAGTCTTCAACATCGTCACTGTTAGAAGGGCTGTTAAATCTGCTGATGAGTATTATCTGAGCAACTGTTGGCTGCAGTTCCGGGGTAACAGAGTGACAGGACGTTGTTACACTGTTGAGGAAGGCACTGGACAGCATAAGGTTAATGTCTCACTTGGGCTGAAATGTGCACACCTGCCAGGCAGCGCTAAAGTTTTCAGCAAGTTAAGGGCAGGAAGAAGAAAAAAAGCTCCAATATCTCCCTGCAACCAGTACCCTGTCCTAGTGAACTCATGTCCAGTTCATGGATCTGAGCTCTTTAAAACAGGTACTACAACCAGATACATATAAACTTCTAACTGAAACTCCCTATATACTCATAACCTGCTGAGCTCACTAAACTAAGTAAGGTTTGAGGTTGCAAGACAAACTTCTCCTTAAAGTATTTTCATGCTATTGATTTTCTCAAAAGGACAAGCTAACAGTTTCCTACTTCTTTACTGCTGATGTTTCCCAGTGCTTACCAAATTCTGCCCACTGCAAAATAATGTGTAGGGTAAATTACAGGGAGGCAGAGCATCAGCTAAGGTAGACTATCATACCTTTTGAGATGCTAATGGGATTATGATGATTTTACCAATTGCTTTATAACAGAAGAGCTTGGTTTATGTTGCTATTTGCAGATAGCTTGCTGGGTAACATGACCAGGATCAACCCAGGAGAGTCTGCAAAAAGCAGCTCACTTTGCAGCTTAAGATCTAAATTGTTTTAAACCAAGCTGCCTCATCTGGAAAGGAATGCAATGGAGACATAAATTCACAGTCCAGCCTTTCTGAGTGTCAGTAGCTCAAAGCAGTCAGTGAACACCAGCAACATTATTGGTTAGCTTCATGGTACGTATTTCAGTGCAACTTTCCACAAGAGAGTTTTCCCAAAATCTGTGCTGGTGATTCAGCTCCACCTCAGGTGGCCGTCACTGCCTCACGCAGGCATGGCCATCATTGCAGCCAGAAAAGCTAATTACACTGTCCTTCTCTACAGCACTGCTACACCAGTGCTTCTGAACTTTAAAGTAGCTGTGTTAGCTGTGACTGATTTTCATGTGTACAGATCTGTTCACTTCAATTTTTCTATTGTATCTCTCCACAAATATTTGCCTCACTAATCCCTCCACTTACCACAGGCCATGTCCACGTCTTTCCACTGCTTTGCCTGATCTACAGCAGAGCAGTCCCAGCCACAGAAGGCAGAATGAACGTAGCTCTCCCTCCTCCAAATCGCTGCTTCTTCCTCAGCTCCTTTTACACGACAGTGCTGCTTTTCTTCACCCTGATGTTTAATATTGCATGAAATGTTAGAAAAAAGTATTTTCTTTCTAATTTAAACCAACTAAGATATTTATATTACGGCATAATCTTGTATGGCACTTTAATTTCCAAAGAACCTCTGCTAAAGCATGCAGACACACAGACCTTCACGTTCAAGGGCTTGGGAGCAAAACAACCAAGTACATAAATGATGTTATTTGAACCTGCCTTGTTTCTGTTTCTCTGTCTACAAAATGGGTAATTTATACACTTTGTGCAGTTACCTTACATCGTGAAATAGACGATGTTTCTGAAGGCCCTTACAAATGAAAGGTGTTACAAAATTTTTCTGTATTATTTGGCTCCAACTCTGTTTCAGTTAGTCCTGCTGTAACACTTGTTACAGAAGGCATTTTCCCAAGTGCTCAGAAAGCACATTTCTCAGTTTCAAAATCTGGCAAGGTTCTCAGCTGACACAACCATACCATATTCATATGTGCTACTGAGGATGGTACAATGTTTGCATACATACTTTTCAACTTCCTAGATGAATACACCTCTACTTAAATAAGTATACTTTTATCTCTTACATTGTTTTAATTGTTTCCAAGAGCCAAAAGTAACATGGCCCTTTCTCTTACAACTGCAAATTCTCTTTGCAATTCTGAGAGCAGACACCATTGGTTACCCAGAAGCTTTAGATATTCAGATTATTAATCACCCCTGCAACCAGTTTGACAGTAGTAAAAATGTATACATGAACCAAGAAAATCACCAAAATCAGAAAGTTGTCATCTGTTTAAATTATGAATAAATATTATTCACTGTTATCTTCTCAAAAGGTTTCTTCTGGTTTTGTCTTGAAAGCTCTAGATATTCTAAAACATATCAAAAAAATTCCAAAACCCAAAAAGCAAGAAAAAACCCCAAACAACTCAACAAAACAAAAAAACATGCGAGAATGGAAACTTGACAACTCTAATCAAGTATTATCATCTCATTTGCATATTTGCACATGAGAGGACATGAATATGCAACTGCAGAAGCTTCTGAAAATAAAAACTGCTAAATAATAAACTACATTTCTTTAGCATGCTTACTGCCCTTTGTAGTGCTTTATTTGTTAAGAAAGCATGCTCGCTATTTAAGGTCACAATGAATACCTCCAACATTATCCATTAAAATGGGATCAGAGGAGTAAACATCCTTCAAGGACACCTGTTTCCAATGCATGATTCAGTTGCTTATGTTTTTAAAAATGTATTTTTGATTTACTTTAGATCAAATTTAATTTTTATACAGCGCTATCTTTTCCTTAGATGTTCAACTATCAGATTCTGCGTGAGACTGGGGTAAAAGCAAAGCAAACTTTATCACTAAACAGTATACCAGATGTTTGGAGAAAACAGAAGCCATGGAGCAGCAGGAGGAGGAACAAAAGAGGCAACTGTGTTCCTCCTTTCTCATTATCCCCCATTTACTTTCCATTTAACATATCAGTTATGGTAGCATCGTTGGCTGTCCTTTACCTTACTACATCTTCAAAGATGGTGTGTATCACTGTAGCCGGCAGCGTTACACTGATTTGCATCAACCAAGAGTTATCTTTCAGACAGCCATCAACTGAAAAAGCTATTTCTGTCTAGAGAGCTGTTCATACAGCAGCAGCAAGAGTGAAATGAGTCACCACCTCTAACAGGCAACATCATGATAAACATCTTCAACTTGCAAAGACAGGATTTAACCAAAATCAACTAATACTGCTGTTCTAGTGTCTATTTCTTTTCTTCTATTATTTTTCATAAAAACATTTTTCTTGTGAAATCATGTGCCCTAGCAACACTACTTAAAATCTTGTGGGTGAATATTCTCTGTTATGAACTGATGATTTCAAAAGAACTAGGACAATATCACACTGAATGAGGATGAACTCAATTTGTTTTCAAACTACCTCAAGTTGTTTTTCTATGGCCATCTACGTTCTGCCTCTCTTTCCTTGAGGGATATTTTGCCACTGAATTCCAAGTTACCTTTCACTGGGTCACTAGATTGTTAAACTTTATAGTCGTGTGTCCCTCCCTCCCCCCTCAGTTTGAATGTAAATCAGTTCTTTTTCATCTTCATTACCCAAAGACTCCCACAGTCAATGCCAGCAGCTACGCTGTACAGCACTGTACACAAGTCCTCCCCATTTGGAACCACAGGAGTCCACCACAGCTCATTTCCAGAAGTTCTCTTTGCCAGGTATGTCAGAAGCGAGCAGTTGACTGGATGAGATTTTTGGCAGAGACAGCTTATGGTAACCCCCCCATCTCTGTGTAAGAGCTTGTTCTTCACCGTGTGCCTCCACCAGGCTCAGAGGAGCTGCGAAATCTCCACCATTTTGAGACTTTCAGCCTCCCCTGGGCAAGACTCTGAGCAACCGGATCTCATTTTAAAGTTAGCCTTGCTTTGCTTTAAGCAGGGGCTGGACCTGATGACCTCCAGAGATTCTTTCCAGCCTATATTATTCTATGTAACAAACAAATCCTCTTTGGATGGTAGAGGAGGGGCCAAGAACCCACTGGAGGAAAAAAAAAAAAAAAAAAAAAGACAAGAACTAACAGTGTGCTGCAGAGACAGAGGAATGACTGCCCAGCAGCCTACATCCTGCGTGATGGTGGAGGACCATCCCTTACAAGGGGGCAGACAGGAGCTGCATTAGTGTGGCAAGGACTGCGCTGTGCCGCTGGTAGGAACTGCGTGCCCTCCCCAGCCAAACAGGGCAGCCAGCCCAGCTCTGAAGGCTTTCAGGGAGCTCCAAAGATAACACATTTAAAGCATATTGATTTTCAGTGTTATTTTTCTTTCCAATTTATTGGCCAGCTGAGGAATTTAGAAAATTGTAAACACAAGCATCACTAGAGAAACTAGCTAGCTTAATTATTTGACAGCTTTTCTCTTGAAAAATAAATGTCTCCGTGAATACAACCAGCCTTCAAGGCTGGATAGGAAGAGGCATTAGTCAGCTGTGGTTGCCTACGGTCCAAATAATCCCTATGAAACCTTGTTTAAAACCTTTGATCAATTCCTTTTACTTAATGGCAGTACTGAGACTCATCAGATTGCCTTTCCTGGCAAGAGAATTTGACTTTTTTTAAGGGTGAGATTGAAGACATTCGAAGTTCACTACCTCTCTCATTCCTCCACTGGCAATTAACAGCTAGTGGTTACATACTATTCAGTTAGGTGCCAACGTTTTCAGAGTTTAACGTTATCTAGCAACAGGAATGAGGTCAGGAAACTAGTTCAGATACGTTACTTTCTAGTCTCTTTTCTTGATCTTTAAACTTAGTGATGCCAATTAGCAAAGTGCTAATGAATCTCTACCTATATCAAATGGCTGCTGCAATTCCTAAAACAAGCCATTTCCAATCCTAACTCTCCAAGAAAAAAGTGAATTGGATCACGATATGCATTCTAGTTAATGAGGAGTATTTAATGTATTCCTTCTTGCAGGGTGCTCAAGTAGGTCACAACCAGATAATTGCATAGACACTTTATTGCAGCCAATCTTTAGAGTACTGATACGCTGGTTTATAACCCGGTTATTGTACACACAGCTCAGGGTAGTGACTGCTCTGCTCCTCATTTCACACAATAGTTCTGCGTACCAATGATTGACTACTAGTAGCTTTGTGTGGTACTACTGAACTCAAAAATCAATCTGAATGGAAGATTTTCGGCAATATTAGCATTTGCTTTCATGGAATCATAGTACCCTTTTGGTTGAAAGCTACCTCTGGAAATCATCTAGCCTAACCCTCTGATCAAAGCAAAACTAACGGCAAAGTTCCATCTGGTTGCTCATGGCCTTGTCCATTCGGATACTGAACACCTGCAGCATTTCCATCATCCACCTGGGCCACCTGGTTTCAGTGCTTAACTCCTCACATTTCTCTCATGCTTACTTAACTAGGTAAAAGCTACACAAGTTGCTCTGTTGGGGTTTTTTATTATTATTATTACTATTATTCTTTTGTAGTACTTCTCCAGTATTTCCTTCTTTCGCATCAAATGAAATGCAAGTCAAAATCACGGGCCAATATTACTAAGCTCCCAAACCTAATTCTCTGAGAGTACCTTTCCAGTCAAGCAATAGTAAAAGCTACAATGCACCTGCGGGCAGGCTGTGCTGCAGGCAAAGCCAGAGTGAGCCACTTCAGGCTTTCTCTAATTCTATGTAACCCACTGTCCAAATATGCTTGGTAAACTTAGTAAACACCCCAAAACATTGCATACGACTGAGTCAAATGAACAGGACCAGATAAATGCCTCCCTATATAATTTCTTAACAATTCCAGCTCAGATAATATAAGAAAGTAAATCTATTCATGTAAAATTGTATTGTTTCAAAAGGTGTGACACCATGGAACTACCTTCCATTTTTAAACTCTTCACGAAGAACGAGAAATCTTTATTCCCATTCAAAAAAGCTTTTGTCATAACTACCAATAGACTTAAAAGTTGCTTTGCTGCTTTTCAGGACTATACTTTAGAAAGATTCATCGCTTACTATAGAAGAGATTTTCTAAACCCTAGCTTTGGTTATAAAGTGGGACAGAATTTGCTAAATAAGCAACATCTGAACATCTTTAAACACTCAATGACTTAACAGGAATTGTGATCAGGCTCATGAGAGTTCGGTTCTGTTCCCTCATCTGCTGCAGACTGCGACTTCAAGAAGTTAATCTTTTTGAAAATTTACATTCTAATAAATAAAAAAGAATAACGCTCCTCAAAACATATACTTATTTTGAAGATATGTTAGATAACATTTGCATGACACTCAGGCTTTAGAAATCTGGGTTCATATTAATAACAAAACACTACAGAAGAAGATACTGTTAACAGGAGACAGTCTAGGAAAAAACTCAAATAATGAAAAGACATTTTCATTTATGTATTTAATCATCATATCTATTTTACATTGCCCTAATTCTCTGAAACAAAAGCCAATGCTTCCTTTTCATCATAATAAAGAGCTTTGTTCACACATTATTGAAATGCACTTACCTGCCTGGTGCACACAGGGATGACCCTGGTAACACTGAGGAGCTGTACTCCTATTTCAACCTGATCATAATTTAACTAGCACTATTAAAAATATATCACATTTGATACAGAACTGAGAACGCTGTCCCTTTGCTGGAGTCAAAAAATAGTGGATATCTTCCCTCCCGCTTTCTCTTCTTGATATGTCAGATTATTAATTGCTGTAAAAAGCAAGAAGTAATTATCATGAAACTCAAAAAGGTTTTAGCAGGCACTGACAGTGAAAGGTTGCAGATGATGTACTGTACAGTGTTTGCTTTTCCAGTGTTTCACAGAAATTCATTAGGTAAATGCAGGAATCTTAGTGCCATTTTTAGACATCTCAACAAAGCTTTGAATTGAAGGCCTTCTCTTAGAGATCAATGAAGGTCAAAAATAGGAATCTGTTAAAGAGTAGACAAAGCCATACCAAGATTAGAAAAGGACAAGCACTGTAGGGCTAGGGCTTTCATCAGTAATCTTTACACTTCAAAATTTTAAAAGTCAATTTATAAGATTACAATAAAATAATAATTTCCAAACTGGACCATAAACCAGAGGTCCACAACAGATGTTTGTAGCAAGAACACAGAACCATACTAGACAGAAAAACATGTTAACACATTAGACTCATGTGGCTACACATGATCTATAAAAATGTTTAAAGGATAATACTTGTTCATTCAGCCTGAAGCCTAAAAGCACTTTCATAATGAAATATTTCCCTCATCCTCTGATATATAATCAAATTTTATTTTATAAAGAACTGACTGAAGTCTCAAACGTATGTATTTTGGACATCATCAAATGTTTGTCAAAAAATAGTCACATCCCATTTCAGCATAGATTTGCTCAGGATGCAGAACTCTGCTCAAATAATAGTTTTAATACATGCTTGAGGCATACAATGAATATATTTTGGCTTATATCTTCTTATACATAAGACCAACTTCTTCAGCTATGGCCAAGTAAGATACAAAGATCTTTCTTTCTTTGCAATCAGTATTCCCTACAGGACAGATCTCCAGTGAAGGGCCTTTGCAAAAGAAATACAAATATGAATTCATCTTTGAGCTTGAAAGACAGAAGAGCTGTTTTCCACAAGCATACTGATGTCAAAAATAAGATCTGTGTAGGAAAGCTCTGATATAAGGATCAAGATGATTCTTTCCTTTCAAATTCTTTATGCTTTTCATTAAAAAGAAATTATGTAACAGTGATATAATGGCAAGAAACTGTAGGGAAAAAAACGGTAAGCATTTACCTCTCTAACTGAAACCTCAAAAATTAGGAAGGAGCAAAGCATGTTGAAAAGTTGTGGTAAGCAATTACTATCCTCTTTCCCTTAATATTCACCTCAGTTATTCCTCCTCCAGTAGCAGTAACTGAGATATTAGTGATTAAAAAAATGACTGTCAACACCCTTCTTAATTGATTTATGGTAGGTTTACGGTAGTGTAGCTTATATCAGCAATGGCCAGCCCCTTCCTGATGGGATGACCTTATTTTCATAGTTAGCTTCCCTTCTGCCCCATTATATAATGGCCAACATTATAAGAAAATAGACACTACGGCATGTAAGACTCTGCCTAGGAGTTTCTTTGTGTTAGAGAATTTCTAATTTGATCTTTTATCAATTTGTCTTTGTGAAACCTTAATACACAATATATCTCGATTAAATTTTCCTGCAACTAAAGAATTTAGCCCCAAACAGGTTGTGTTGGCCTCAAACCTCTTGGGCAATACTTTATAAAAACCCATGCCAGATCCTGTTCAGCATCCAAGAACTTTCTTGGGGATCCGATACAGGACAGTGGTGAGACCTGCTCAAAATCCCCACAACATACCACTAATAGAGCAATTAATTGGTGACGGAATCCAAGATTATAACAAGATCAGGTTTCAAGAAAGTCTATATGTCCAGCTGTTCAGTAATTCACATGAAGACATTCCTTACAATGATGCCAAATTACAGCACTGTCTGCTTATCTTGTTATTTTGATGTCAAGTGCGATGGGGCAATGGAAATCTCAGAAGAAAGAAGATAACACAACTTTGGTATGAACGGAACTGGACACTTACAGAGAAGGACATTGCTGAAAACAACCTGGTTCCAATGAACAAAGAATAACTCAGTACTCAAGGTTCACTGAATGGATGAAAATCAATATCAACTTTGAATTTCCAAAGATCATATGATGTGTTAAAGAGTTACAGAGAAGTTAAAACGATATTTTAATATAAATTTCTTGCAGATGCTGTCAATTAAAAAAAAAAAAAAGAAAGAAGTAGTAGTGCATGGATTTTTGTAGTCGCTTTTTCCTTCTGATTTGATAATATCCTTTAAAATACAGTTTCAGAGCCCAGTCCACTGACTTCGGCTGTCTTTTATGCAATGCACTGGCTTACACTTACTAAGAACTGGCTACTTACATGAAATCAAATTAATGTATCTTTACAGTCATCGCTATGCATTTCAATGAAGTTTTAAAATGCTAGTGAACAAAAGAATTCCTACATTTCCCACTGGTGACTTCTGCTAGTTTCCCGTTTCTTATTTGATTGGCCTCAGCAACCACAAGGTTAAAACATTATTTCAAATTAAGAACACACTATCAGTTCCAGAGTTACAGTTAATCCAGAGCAAGACACAGTAATAACTTGCCTAGATAATTAAATCAATTGTCAAGGTCATTCTGTTGGATGAGTGAGAGAGACAATCCTTTAAAAGCACTTGGTAGTACACTTAGTGGTAGATGAGGCAAGAAACATTTTTTGACAGCATGCCTCATTCAGCATATAAAACATTAGCAGAGTATCAAACTATTCCTTACTGATCATTCTGGAATCTAGTTTAGCCTAACAATGGGGTGATTACTCCAACAGCAAAGTTAAACACACATCGTGATGCTTTCCCACTACTTCTGCAAGACATTGTAGACAAATTTCAGGGGATTGTATGCTAACAATTTCTGGAGTTGTTTTCTGGACAACTGCATCAAGCCCACAAGAATCTGTCTTTCACGGGCATGCTGACAAGTATAAAGAAATACTGCCATTTTTTTCCTGCTTCCACACTTTATCTTAGGTGAAGGAGGTATTGTGAGGACACATTAGTGTCAGAAGAGGATTAGGCGCCAAAGACAAGGCTTCAGACCGATTGTACAGAGGAGCAAAGATAGCCCATGATCTCCAGAAGCTGTATCCCATCTCTTTTTCTTACATTACCCTCCAGCTCAGAAGTCCCAGTAAGAAGCAGCACTGTGGCTTCCCGCAGGCTCTCCTGCTTTCTGCACTTGCTGACACTTCTCTCAGGGCTACTGCTCTCCCCAGTTACCTCCTCCTAGCTTGTCTCCCTCTGCAAGTCTCCAGCAACAGACTCCCATGGGAAATTCTGTTCTCCAGTTTAAGAACCACTATATAAAAAGATCTCATCCTAGACATCAAGATAGTAGGAAAAGATAAGAATGAGATGTTAAACAGATTATCTCCTCCAGGGTCCACTTTGCCTGGGTTTAATTCAGGAACCTCTCAGTAAACGAAAAAGCGGCTGTGTATGCATGGTATACCACCTCCTCTTGAGGAGGTTCAAAATCTGGGAAAAATCCCAGATCAACTGCTCAATGAAGACAGATCTCTAGGGTCAATGACCTCAGATTAGTAATGTGTTTTGATGGCAATTCTTTTCCCATAAAACCATACTGTGCTTTTCAGCCTCAGGTACCACATTTTCATGATATAGTCTATGTTTTCCTGATATTTTTATAGACACATCAAACTTTTATTTCAACAAAGCACGGGTATGTTTATTCATAATACCCATTTGTGTTCAAGAGACTTCACTTCTATTATTATTTGACAGAGAGAACTGAATAACGACTTTCTGACTAGGTAAAAAAGTCTCATAGTCATCCCTTGGGTAGTGTAATTGAAATCAGAGAAGACAATGCAGACACACTAAATAAGTATTTAGGACAGGTTTGGGTTGGGGTTTTTTTGTCATGTATTTTTCATGAGGTTCTTCATCTTTTTACAAAATAAAGCCTCGCATAAACACATACACATTTCCTATTTAAATCATGGTGTTTTATTTCCTGAAAATAACTGTTTTCAAATAGGCAACATACAAGAGCTACTAACTAAAATAGGAAAGAAGAAGGATAGCCTGATTCAGTCAAGAAGTTGCCTGCAGAAGAACTACCCCAAACTTTCTCATATTTTTGGAAAAAAGGACATAAAGAGAAATTATCATGGGCCTGATACTGAAGAACACAAAACAGTTTTTTCTCATTCCACTACGAAAATCTATATGCCTAGCTGATTATTCTGAAAACAACTACCAAAAGCTTCTTTCAACAGGAGGAAGGACACAGCTACACAGCAAGAGCTACTACCTTTTTTTACCGTCTAATGAAAAACATGCAAAAACATTCAGAAGCCAATAAAGGAAGCAATTCTACAAACTTGTGCCATTTGAGATGAAAATATTATTACATTCTCCGATTATTTTGTTAGAGTGAATTTTGCCCTGCTGATTTCTGCACCTTTCCATACAGAACATATTTCCTTGTACCACTCTATCACCCAGCTCCAAAAAAATCACCTTACAGCACACAAACGTTTCAGCTGCCCTACTGTAGACTCCATAGCATTGCCAAAGAAATACACTTTATAACCATAAAGTATCACGTATCTAAGACACGCATATGTGAAAAGCAGTTAAAGTAGAGGACAAATCAATAGTTACTACAAAACTAAATAGACTACTTGTATTCAAGTTTTGTTGGCTGGAACTTCTGCTTTGGAAGAAAAACATTTAACCGGGATTAAACACAAATCTATTTTGTATGACTCAATTTTTCACTCCCAAAGATCTGTTTTCTCCACTACTTATGTATGCCAGTAGAACAGTTGAAAATGATGGATTACACTTCTTAAATTGTAGGTACTACATACCGTATAACAGAAAAAATGTCTTTTGATATTTGCTTTTTTCCAAACAGAAACAATAGAACAGAGACATGCAGCTTCAGAACAGTGCACACTCCCTTCATATCATTTGCTTAATAGAAAGTACATAAAAACCTAAATGCATAAGCATGGATAATCTTGACTTTATTTACACAGACCATCAAGATCTGAATATAAGGAGTATATAATATAAATACCATAATAAACAATACTAATTTTGGAATCTTTTCTTTAAAAAATTAGACTTATTTTTAAAGGTGACTGTATTGGAGGAGCCAATGAATGAACGCCTTTTCCCCATGCAAGTTTTGTTAAATCTTTTTTGATATTTCTTGGACAAGAGATGATAGCTTATCTCCTTGTCTTATGGCAACATAGAACCTATAGCTCAAGAGGGAATATGTGAAGGATCTCATTATTATTGTTTCCATCCATTTTAGTATATGTTTTTGCAGAACATTTCTTCCTAGTCAAAAAAAAAACAACACAACATTCCCTCACCTTCATTTCACCTATCAGCTGTATTAAAATCCAAGGCTTCCTTTTTTTTTTTTTCCTTCACAACTACTGACATTAGGGAATAAGGAAACAACCAAACTATTGCAGAATAGAGTTGCACATAGGCTATTTTACCCTGTTGAGAAGAACATTTCCAAACCCTAACCCAATTTTTACAAGAATATTAGAGGAAGGTGGTTTCCAGCTACTGTAATATATATGCTGTGATAAATTAAGATTTTCCACATATTCATGAGAAGAGCTCTTTCTCCCCAATCAGGGGAACAAAATTTTAGTAACGTCGCTTCCTATTGCAAGAAACTACATTTCTTTTCCTCTCTTTAACTCTCGCTAAGATATAAATATTAAAGATTCATTTCTTTTACTCTGCTTCTGCAAAACACCACATTTATAAAGGCATCACAAATAATATATAGTGATGGAATAACTTATATTTACTGTAATTTCACTTTTGAGAGAGGAAAGTATTATCTGCCCAATTTCAATTCTGAATTCAGAGACTAGTAGCTAGTCACTGGTTTTGAATAACAGCTTTTTATTAAAAAGAATTAAAAATTTATGCTGGAAAATATGTGTATGGATTGATAAGTTCGGAAGATCTAAGTGCTCTGTGTACAGCTCAACAAGTACAGTGAATGTACAGACAGGTGTGATGCAAGCTTTCTTACGCCATCTTGTCAAACAAGAGCTGTCCTAAGCTAGTGGAGCCATTTATAAGGGTGACAGAATAATTCACTCTTTGCACCTTTTTGATTTCAGCCCCGGTTGTGCAACTGCAAGCCAGGGCACTACCTAGTGTCTGTCATCCAGCTGATTTTTGCCAAGTAGGAACTAAATTCCCGTAAAGAAGGAAGAGGCTGACATGTCAGATGGGCTTTTGCTCTCTTTACTGGCATTGACCCATCTGTAATAGAAGCTTGCTTTATATCAGAGATTGTGAAAGTAATTAGATACAAATATAGCTAGAGGCATCTTCGGATTCCATTTAGAACAAGACTCTGAACTCAAAGAACAACCATAATGTGGAAAACAGAGCCACCAAGAACACACTTTAAAGAAGAAAGCAGCAGAGAAACACTGAAGGTCAGAAGCCGTCAGAGGGTACAAAGCCAGGAACAATCAGGAAGAGCTCACACAGATGGCGCAAATGCAGGAAAAAAAAGTTTATAGAATGTTTTTCTATTCTTTGTTATTTCTAACACAGATAAAATCATTTCTCTTGGAGATCTCAAAGTTTCCACAGCACTGCTTTTTTCCAGAGAAGAAAGTTTTCCTTTTCCTGTACCTGAAGTAATGTTATTGCTATTGCAGGAGGTTATTGCAGATTACAATTCTTATAATATTAAGGATTATTTTGTCTCTATAATATTCCTTACCTGTGATACCATATGGCAATAAATCACCATGTTTGCCATATAACATTGTTTTGTTATAGGTTAAAATTCAGGGTTTTATCAATTTAATCTGGTAAGTATCACAAGAGACACAGCACCCTATTTAACCCATCTGCCAATTTTATGGTAACAAACAGAACTAGCTCATCTGCAGGTACTTTCTTTTTAAAAAAGAGGAAGGAGAAAGACTCAACATAAGATGTGCTATAGCAGTTGTAACAAAGCCAGAAAGTGCTCATTTCTAAGGAAGAAAAGCCCCTAAATATCAAACCTCAGGAACCTCCAGACAAAAAAAACCCCAAACACCAAACAAACAAAAAAACCCCACAAAACCCAAAAAAAACCCACAAAAAACCACACCACCACCACCACCAAAACAAAAACCCAAACCATCCACTGAAATTGTTATCCCGGCCCCAGTTTTGTTAAGAGAACACAGCCTCCTAAACCTCCTGCTTCTTCCAGCACACACACCATATAACTACATGAGTACATTGTCCTCCAAGCCCCGGTATAACAGGCATCCAGGAGACAAACGCAGGAAGCCCTGAGCAGATTCCTGTGCTTACAGCTGTCCGTAAGGTGGCTCTGGGATACACCACAATTTTGTTGGTCATTCAAATCTATCTAGCATTTCCTAGAACACTTGTAAGCTTTTAACGGATGGGAATTCAGAAACAGGGCTCCCTTAGCCCTATTCCTCTTGGGGAATAAATCCTGTATCTACTTTTTAGAGATATAAACACAGTTTCTAGAATTCATAGGTCTCAATCTGTTTTAATCAGTAGAAGAGAGAATTTGTAACAAGCTAGAAAAAAAAAAAAGTGTAAAAACATTGAGTTTACAAAACCCACAAAGAATTTCAACTTGAAAACTTGTGCAGCATACAGCTTCATGCTCAGGGCATAACTCATCCACTAGCTGAGGTGAGGTTAAATAAAAATTTCTCATAATTATTGCATAAAGATGTATCATTACATTTTTGTTTGCATCTTTTACCACGCTTTTACAAGGCAGCAATGCTTGCAGTCTACATAGACACACTTTATGCCAAATTTAATCGGTCTTTCATGGTGTAAGCAATGTAATTTTGACACCCCAAAGCTTAGCTAAAGATATAAAACCCCTCCAAAAAAAAGGTGGGTAGATATGTGACTGGTCAGCCATTGGTGTGAAGTTGGGTCAGTGTTCTCACTACTTACCTTGCACCTAGACAAGATGCATGCACATAAGCAGCAGTTAGTGCATTCCAAATGTATCAAGCGAAAGAACTGCTGGCTAAGAAAAGTTAAACATATAATCTAATGTCTATCTGCTTCTTATACTCTGTAATAACTTCATTACATTAACACCTAAACGCTTCCTTGATAAAACAGTGTAGACAAGAAATGCTGGTAATAGGTAACACTCAGCACAAGTAGAAGTTGGGAAGGGAATATGAGAAGCAGCACATCCCTCTCCCAGAAAACTTCCAACAAATAGGCGTATAAGAAGTCAGAGACCCTGTATTTGGTTTTGCCTTTTTTCTTCCTCAAGAGGAAGAGAAAGGGAGATTATAAGTATCTCAAGGGCGGGTGTCAAGAGGATGGGGCTTGACTCTTTTCAGTGGTGCCCAACGACAGGACAAGGGGCAACGGGCACAAACTGGAACACAGGAAGTTCCATCTAAATATGAGGAAAAACTTCTTCCCTGTGAGGGTGCCAGAGCCCTGGCACAGGCTGCCCAGGGAGGGTGTGGAGTCTCCTTCTCTGGAGAGATTCAAACCCGCCTGGACGCGGCCCTGTGCAGCCTGTGCTGGGTGACCCTGCTCTGGCCGGGGGTTGGACTGGATGATCTCCAGAGGTCCCTTCCAACCCCCACCATTCTGCGATTCTGTGATTTTCTTAGCTATCAAGATGATGTCTGAAATAATCTGATTCGCCTTTAAGTTACTGCTGTTCAGACATAAGGCACTCTTAAGAATCCTTCATTTTCTTAGTCTTCTCCCTACATTTATTTTCCCTTCCATCTGTAACATTCAGTAAACACAGCAGCTGTCTGCAATCCATCTAATCTGAAACACAGACGTTTCACTCTAAAACATTCAGCGCATGTGTTTTGAAAAATAAGTCATGTAATATTCTACATTATTTAAAAGCTTTCATCATTCCTTGAAGGCTACTGTAAACAGTAGCTGCAGGGGAGTTCATTTGAATATATTCACTTTGAACTGCAAATTGTATATAGTAGAAAACAGAATGACACATACAATTTTACCTTTTTTTCTGCTAACCGTTGTTTACAAATGTTATAAAATCTATTTTAAAATTCAAGGGTATGTCAAGTTTCAGGCAGTTAATTATCAGTGTTAGAATGAGTACTATGGGCTCATAACACTTGATGGGCCTTGGGGGGGAATTAAGTGGCATTCAGATTAGGCAAGCAGGATTGCTTCTGACCAAAAGCCACAATCCACAAGGAAGTAGCCACTGAGATCAGGATCTGTGCCCACTGGTAGGCACAGACAGGTGGAAAGTGTGGAATATCCCTGGCAACTGGTTCTGATTTCTTTCTAAACCATTGATACTAGCTTCAGAAAAAGACAGTAACAGTTGAGCCAGCCATGTCAGTGAGCCCTTTTCTGTATTCCCAAACTTATCACAGTCATTTCATCCCTTGCTGTATGTGAGCACTTTGGGAAGCATGATGTAGCACAAGTTTAATACAAGATGACATTTGCAGTGTACTACAAACAGGAGTTTCACTGGTACTAGAGCACTTGGGAACAATACAGTATACAGCACCCTGTAACAGATGCTCCAAGCACCATCCACAGGACCACAGAGAAAACATTTACACAATAAAATAAAAGATTTGCTAATAACAGATTTCCTACTAATAACAAAGTTCAAAGGTGAAAGTGATAATGTCTTATAGATCTTACCAACTTCGAGAATTCAGATGTTGTTAACAGCATTATCGCAGCAATAAAGCTAGGTCACTGCTTTGAAAGTGCATTCCAAAAATGATTAATTTCATTCACTACTGACAAAATCACTTTTTGATGTTTGATATGTAAATTTCATTAACCACCACATAGTAATTGCACATTAAGTCAAACCCTACTCCCCAGTTCTTTGACTAAACAACATACTTTCATATACTTAATAGTAACCTATCACCCTAAAAAGGAAGAGCTGCTATACTACCGCTAAATAAGTGGTTTACCGGTGGTAGAAGGATTAGCGGAGGAGGGAAAAGAGCAAGGCACCTTTTCGTGCATCCAGCGTAACACTTGCACAAGCAAACACTGCCTGAGCCAGGTCATCACTGCTGCTGATCTTTCACATTACGGCAGCTGGTGCAGCTCAGGCAAGCCTTGCTGTCAGGCCTTGCCAAGGTACGCTTCATCTTCTCCAAAGTCACACAGTGCTTGACCACAAACTTGAGTAATCCTTGTTTAAGGCCGTTCAACCTCACCAGCAGGAAAAAGTGCGACTCCTGTGCAGTGGACTGGAAGCCATGGAAATGTATCATCTAGCTATAACACTAAGAAAGGCATCGTGAAAACAGCAGAATAGGTGTGAGGCGCCTAGTCAAGACTTGAGGCTTGTGTGGACCATACTGCCTGTCGTCTTACTTGAAGCATTTGCTATGTGATACAGCACTGCCTTTCTAGTTTACTTGTCTGCTACTTGGAGAAGGAATATTACTAAATAAAACGGCAGTACAAAGCTATATGGTTTCACAGCTAAGCCTTGTTTAAACTCATAGAATCACAGAATAGTTTGGGTTGGAAGGGACCTTCAAAGATCATCTAGTCCAACCACCCTGCAACGAGCAGGGACATCCTCAACTAGGTCAGGTTGCTCAGAGCCCTGTTCAACCTGACCTTGAATGTTTCCAGGGATGGGGCATCTACAAATTCAAACATCTCTCTGTCTTTATGAAAGATAACATAAGACACTTAAGTTTCATTAAGGACTGTGGCCGTACTGTGTTAAGACTGAAAGAAAAAGGACAGGCAAGAAAAGCAGCTACAGCTGCACCGTGGCCTGAAGACAGCAATGCCACCCAGAGGCCAGCCTGGCTCCTCACCTGAAGGAGGCAAAGGTGGGGTTGTAAATATTTTTTTTTTCTTTTAGTTTTGAGACAGAAATCAAAGATGAAAATATGTTCTAGCAAATGGAATTGGAAAGTAAAATATTCTGCCTTGAATTTGTGGCCTAACACTTCTTTGAGAAGCTCCTTATTTTAAAGGGCAACACCTGGAAATTGAACAAGCTTGCTCTTTCATATCTCTTCCTTTACCACACAGATGCTTTTATTCTGAAATAAGAACTACTTTTTCCAACTTAACATTACCCGCCTAAAATCTGGTTTGCACTTAGAATGTTAGATTGCTTTAGTTTAGATCAGAAGAATATGAATTCAGTAGACATTATTGCCCAATACGCCTGTGTTTTGTTTGTTTTCTTCTGCCCCTCTCTCTTTCTCCCATTGTAGCGCTGCTCTCAGTACTGCAGTTCCAGACACAGAATAGTTACAGAATAAATCCTTAGGAAGGTTTGAATTAAAGAAATCCAAAAACTTTCCTCACATAAAAAGCTGTCAAAGAAATCAGGTACTGTGCCACCCCTTACACACAAATCCTGAGTGCTAATTTCGTCAGATTCCTTTGAAAATCTCAACTAAACAATCAAAGATCGCACAGGAGCAGAAGTTTTCGTGGGTTTGTTAGATGTACATGCTGCATTGTGTTTTGTGAATGTATGTGTACGGGGAAATACAGCACTGAAAATGAAAACACTCTAGCAGAATTGCATCAATACTGATTTTAACAAACATTTTGGCAACAACCACTTCAGTAGTGTCCTTGGATCAAAACTCTGCACAGATAATTAGTTTGTATGCATCAATAATTACACCATTGTGCCAGGTTTTGAGGGGCTTTTTTGCCAAATGGAAAGTGTTTCAACACCACTGCTTAGACGAATTAAAAACTATTAGTGCAATAAATGACTTTCACTCTAGATACCAACCATGGATTATCATGTTAAGTTTTATTTTTTCATATCTCAGTCTTTAATTTATGCACAGACCAGCAGTATTAACCCAAAAGGGAGGCTTTAAGGATTTCATTATTATTTACTTGGCTGCGTTTGCATCCTCATGGCACTGTGCAAAGAGGACAGGATCCGGTCTGCAACACCCTCGGCGTACAAAGATCGCCCAGCTGGAGCCCCTCCTCTCCAGCCAGGCTCAGCTGCTGCTTCTGGTGGTCACACACACGCCATGAGAATGCCCAAGCCAGCCCAAAGCCATAGGTCACTGAATAAAAGCACATTGCACATATTTCTGTCCAGTAAAACAAATGCCAAATATTCTAAATTCTCAGCTTCTGTCCCCTGCAGAAGTTTTACGTGCTGCACCTCTATACTTCAGGCAGCAGCCTATAGAACGAGTCTAGCATTTAATAGTAGAGGAAAGAATGCTATCACCTAGTAATAGTCTGGTTTTCCCCTCAAAAATACAGTATCTGCCAACATATCTGCCTTTTATTTTGCATTAGCATTTTCACTCTCTCAACTGTGCAGAAAGCTTGTAAATATAACAAGAGGATCCCAAAGGCACAGAATGCAATGGAAAACTCATGAGCTGAGAACAGACAACGAGAAAAGTACTTACCTAACCATAAAACCTAAATTTTCCTCCACCCATAAACCAACAGCAGGAAGCTTTTCATTTGCTTGACTAAGAGCACTGGGGGATGGAAGGCATATTAGCCCTTCATATCATCAGTGTGAGAATCAGCACAGCATATATATGTTGTGCAGGTGCAGAAGTTGAAGCAATTGCATACAGCCCACTTTGCCTGCAGGATTGTTCAGAAAAGCTCTATCTACGCTAACCATGGAACAGTGATCATATAAGCAAATGTGACAATAGAAAGCAGAGCTCTACACAAAGAGCTCTGAACTTATTTTTTGCTAAGTTGAATAACTTTGGTGCAAAGAAGTGATACTTTTTCATATCTGTCATTTCATAAAAAGTTCCCTCAATTCAAAAATATCTGTTCTTTTAGTCATTCATTCTATGCAACTGTTTTTATAAACGTGTAACTTTTTTCTTCTAGTTTATTCACCTGTTTTGACTAAGTGACTAAAATCATTATACGATAGCACATGTTTAGAACAATTTATTTTCCTGACAGAAATAAAATCCTGAATGAACCTTTAAGGTTATCCACAAGTCAAATCAGAGCTGAGAAATCTGTTCTGCACTTGCAGGCCAAGCCTCCATTCAGTGATGGAAAACAGGATTCTGCTGCTATCAGTATATTCAAATCAATGCAAATTTGCAGAGCTGAACAAATGATCTGGATTAAGGGGGGGGGGGGTATTTCTCCATTTTAATTAAATCACTTGGGATAGTTTAACAATATTTTTTTTAGTTCCCTAACACAAACACGAATTACCATTGTAAACCCTGAAACGTTCACAACAAATCATTCATCCACAAACTAGCTGGCATAAACATCACTTTACACTATTCATAGATCAGTACAGACTTACACCTGCGCTTCACAGGGACAAGTATCTGCCTGAAGTGCCAGCAGCACTGACGTGTGTGTGTGTGTGTGTGTATATATATATATATATACACACACCCCCCACACACACCCCCCTAAATCATTCCTCCCTTCCGGAATGGAGGACAAAATATATTCTAATTGAAGTCATGCTGTTGGATTGAAGTAATATACACTAAATGGCCAGTCACGGGTTTATCAAAAAGAAAACACGAATGTAACCTTGCTCACCAGCACCAACTAATGTATTGCCATTCACAGCAAAGCATTCACACAGCTAGCCACATTCCCTGGCCCAGTTATGCCTGGTCCAGTTTCTCAGGGCAATAATGTTTCAATGTGGCAGCCCGTAATTTTAGAACTTTCAATTTGCAATCTTAACTTCCTTCTGAAGTAATATCTTCTCTGGAATACATTATATTGTCCAAATAAAAATATAGTCAAAAAAGAGTATCCAAATATATTTACTACATTTATTTACTTCATTTCTAAATTAGTCTTTTGTTCGTTAACAGAAGAAACAAGACAGAATTATTAAATAGTGTGCCCAGAACTCCAGGCAATCTGCATATAAGTAGAATTTAGCACACAGGTTGCCTGCCTGTCTGCCTTCACCCACCAGCTTGACAGTGCTCCTCCCTGGCCTGTGTGAAGGGCAATTCCATTTCCTCAGGTAAACCCTGGGAACCCACCTCTCACATCTTACACAACAGCTCTAAGGGCAAATGCTTTGTTTAAAAGAAGTTTATCACTCTATTTTCATGTTTCCTTTCCAAGAACCAGATTTTTGGGGGTCAAAACAACAGCTGCTGTTGAATGAAAAACATTTTAATGAGAGAAACAGCAAATTTAAATGTATTTGAACCAAACAGGTACGTATCGTTTTTCCACTTGGTCACCAACCCTAAAAATTTCACTTATTTGCATTGTGTAAAGCATCATACTTGCAACATGATTCTGTAGTTGTAAGTAACCTCTGCCTCACACTTCAGCTCAGTGATGTAGGAGAAATATGCCACCGTCTGGGTAAGTTCCTGAACTCTTTGCTTCAATTTATTCCAGGTTTATGAATTTTTCCCTCCTGATGTCAAAAAATATGGGACTCTCTCTTTAGAATAATTACTCTTTAGAGAAGCTTATTTAGAACAAATACCTTTTAGAATATTTCAAATGAAGGGATGATTCCAGATGAGTCCCCAGCAGTGACGAGTTCTATTTCACACTCTCTTTATGATTTTAGCACTCTGAAGAGCTGCAAACACTGTCCAAAACATGCCCAGGCGTGTGTCAGATCTTCAGCAATTACACACAACTCGATACTCAAGCCTCTCAAGCGTTTGCCAGAGTCTTTGGCTTCTGATTTTCAAGATGGCTCCAACAAATTAAACAAAAAACTTAATTTCCCATTCTCTGAAGATAGATAATACCCTGAAAGCTAAATAAATCATTGAAAACAGCCATGTAAGTGTTTTACTATTTGCAATCAGGAATTGCTTTCTTTGGCAAAATCTTAAATGAAGTATTTCCTACATAAAATATTTTACAAGAATTTTATAAAATATCTTGCCTAAATAATGCACATGGCATCTTAAATACACACATATTAAACATTTACAAGGATCTGGATCATTTACCCCCCAGATCAAAAAGATAAATGCTTAAAAAAAACCTTCACAAAAACCCCACAGATGGTTCCATCGGCCAGTTGGCACGCAGGGCTGCTAGGAGAACAGAAGCTACGGCAGACTGAGCTGTTTTAACTCTGCTGCTAAAGTGTCTAATAAAAGAAAAACACTCTGATATGTTTTCATACAGCTTCCACGCCTAGACAGAGGATTCAAATAGGTCTCTCTCAGGGTTTATTTTGTCTTATTAAGACTTATTTCAGAGATTGAGAGATTTGTCATAACAATTTCTACTTTGGACTTTAAAAACAGGAGCATCCAAAACTTGTTTGCTAATCTAATTTCTAAAAGGAAATTTTATATCAGAGCCATTGAATTTAATATTAAAGAATCTGAGCATGCATCCCCTAGTTTTTTCCATTGCATAGCCAAATAATAAATTAAACAGTGCCTAAGCATACATGCTATTAACTGTTTGACCACAGAAATCCAGAGTCACAGGGCTGACTGAAAAATAAGTTAATTAAATGAATGCAAATATTATAGAAAAAGTCATGAACTTCTACTGCCTTGGAAGTTCAACAGATCCTCCTACAACAGCAGATGGAAGCTATTAGAAATAAGCCTGTGAGCAGTGATATAGTACAGGCTGATTTCCAGTGCCTCATTTCATATAGATTCTCTCATGTCAAATAAAGCAACTCTCCATTATTGCTTTCAGAGGAGGCAATCACATGGTCTATCTCCCACCTCACTAAATAAAGTAAATTAAAAAAAAAAAAAAAGGAAAATAAATATATTTCTTCCGAGATCTCTAGCCCCTTACAAAGCAGCTAGAATTGGCCTCAGAAGAATTGGTACAGCCAGAACAGCTAGAATTGGTTCAAAGGTAGGGGTTGAAAAGGAAAACGAAAAGCAGGTACAGAGAAAGACCCTTGATAAACCAGGGCTAAAATACTTATTTCAAAATATAAGTTTTTTCAAATCTCTTACATACATATAAGAATAAACTTGCTGGCTTATGTAAGTTTTATAAACTACATTGGACAGATCTTCAAAAGAAAGTGGGGGTGAGAGCACTCCATGTGTGGCCTGGTTGTCTGGCAGCCTTTCCTGTTTCCTTTTATTGTCAAGATTTTCATTTTGGTGTATGGCACGGACGGTAACTGCCATTTCAGTGGATCCTGGGACCCCATCTGTCTTAGCAGATTTCGGTACAAGTGGTTGCCTCCTGCAGTTACTGAGATAACCTTGAAACGTGAACTAAGTGATCTGACTATCATGACAGCTGCCTGTATTTTTTGGACCTTGAATAATAATTCTGAGAAATGTGACCTGCTGTATTCATATGAGCATACAAGATTTAAACAGTAATACGTTAAATACGAAAATTGTTAATTATGCCCCCATGCATGAAAACATGAACAAAAATTATAGGAAGAAGATCTGGAAAAAAGGGGACGCTGGGCAACCTGATCTAGTTGAAGATGTCCCTGCTCATTGCAGGGGGGTTGGACTAGGTGACCTTTAAAAGGTCCCTTCCGACCCAAACTATTCTATGATTCTATGAAAAAAGGAAAAGACTATCCCATTCTTCCCCTAATCAAAATGTAAAGCCTGCAGAGACTAGCGGGGCATTTGAGCACCACCTGAAATAGAAGCTTAAATTAAGACTGTCACAGGGCACAAAGAAAAGGAATCTGCAAGAACATATAAGAATTTCTGTACCACGGAGTTAAATCCAAAGAGTCCAAGGTGCATGCATGGCTTTACTACTTTAATCTTTCCCTAAGTGAGGCATATGATCGTTGACATGATTTGGGGCAGAGGCTGGAAGAGTGCACTTTCTCCCCTCCATCAGCCTTTTCCTTACAGGTTTTCACTCCTATTAGACACGAGAAACACACAGTTTGTAGCACTGGAAGAACTGGTATCTGCAGGGCTTAATTTTTGCATAGCTAAGGCACTACTACTGTCTGTTCCAAATGGGCTCAGAGTCCTACTCCAACAAATGTTATGAACAAATCTGTTTCTGGTCAGAGTATTTCAAGTTGTTTAACCAGAAGACTACTAAAACTCTCCTTTTCTGAGAATAACACAATGCACATGTTTAGCCATCAGACTTCAGATTTGCTACTGACACTGAAGGCCTTGGAAAACTACAGATAGGACTGCAATTCTCCTTTTGTTTTATTTTCCCTTGTTTGCCTAATACTCCACGATAAATTTTTTTACTTATTTTATTGGTTTTCCTCATAAAACAGAAAACCTTTGTCAAGAACAAAAACAAGTGCCTCAAAGGGTAAGCCAAAAATACAAAAAACATTTTAAATCCCCCCAAGAGTTATTATTTACATTATAAACCAATCTAGATAAGTTATACAATAGCAAATAACAAACCTTAAATGTCTATAAATGATGGGATTTCATCTTCAATTTTTCAACATAATTTTCAGTTCGTGTAAATGTTGAATTTCAATCCCCAACCAAAGTAATTGGAAGAACAATTCCTACCCTCCAATGAGAATTTCTCTCTTCTACGTAATTCATCATTTTATATGAATGATGACAAACATTGCTTTATCTGATCTTACCTGCAATACATTGCCGTGGCTTAACCCCAGCTGGTAATCGGATACCACGCAGCCGCTCACTCTCACACACACACACACACCCCCCCCCAGTGAGGTGGGGAGGAGAATCAGAGCGAAAGGAAAACTCAGGGGTTGAGACAGAGACAGTTCACCAGGACAGCAAAGGAAAAATATAAAAATATATTAATGATAATAATAATATATATAAGGATAATAGAATATATAAAACAAACAATGCACAATTTCTCACCACCCAACGACCGATACAGCCCGTCCTGAGCAGCAGCCAGGGAGCAGGGGTATTTCCCCCCAGCTATCCCAGAACAGCAAGTTCCAGAGAAAGAAGGAGAGGGAACGAACAGCCGAATGAACAAAAAGGCCCGAACGAATGCAAAAAGGAAAAGCAGAGAACAAGAAAAAACAACCAGAAGGGAACTAGAAGGGAAGTAGCCCACCGACCGACCCTCACTTACACCAGGCATGACGTCTATGGTATGGAATACTCTCTTTGGCCAGTTTGGATCAACTATTCTGGCTCTCCCCCTCCCAAGTTTTTGCACCTGCACATTAGCAAAACCTGGGAAACTGCAAAATGTCCTTGGTCGCTTAGCAGCAACCAACACCATCAGTGTGCTATCACCATGCTTCACCCACTAAATCCAAAACACGGTGGCTGCTGGAGACAAAACTAGCTCCATCCCAGCCTAAACCAGGACATTTATTTTCAAAAAAATACTGCTTTTGTAGTACCCTGGTTTATTCCAAATATTGGCATAGTAAACATGGGAATGATCATTAACAAATAATTAAAAATTAAACAAAATCAACTCAGATTATTAAATTCTACAGATGACCGTTTACCTTCTTCAGACAGTGTTTCTTTCCACAGAAAAGGGAATTTCAAGCAAAATTGATGTATTACTGCAGAAAATTACATTACGTAAGGATGAAGACATAAAGGGACATTCATGCCTTTGCCAGCAACTGTTAGCAGTTGTTCAATTTTTCCCCTGACAATTTGCCTTTCCTTCACGAAGGTTCCCCATCATGTGATTCAATATCACCACACAAAACTAAAAATATTCATCAAAAAAAAAGAAAGGATTGGGGCATCCACGACACAGGAACAATAAAGTATCATCCGTGCCAGTACAACCTGACTGGCACACACATACCGTATTCAGTTTGGGGCATGCAGATCCCACAAACATATCTTAAGCACAGAAGCCCAGATGATGTTCCTGAGCATCCACCACTTTATACCAACTGGAAGGCTGTATGTAATTTTGAGTCAGTGCTATCTGGCCCACTTACATCTCTACGTATCGCAGTTTTCGTTTCCCTATTCCACAATCTTTTTTTCAGCTACATTTAGAGGAATTTTTCACCTTTTCTACTCCTTTTTTCATACTCTCTGCCAAGTATATGGTGAGAAGATTAGCGCAGCAGATTTTAAACAAGGGAGAAATGAATTAGTCAATCCCTAATAAACTACTCATTTACTTCTCCTTTTTTAATGGGCAGAACATCAGTGACATGGAAGTTTCTCCCCCTCTCTTCAGCAATAACTGTAGTACTGCAACAATAGACAAGCTCAGAATGAAAGTACAGCCCCAAAACCTTGAATAATTAACTGCAGTCACAACAGGCTGAGTGCAGACTAAATTCAAGCCACTTTATTTCCAAGAGCAATTAAAAAATTAGCATTTCCCTCTTCAGTCACCATAAGAAATAAAGCTATGTGAATCACAACCAACTGTAATTCACTTCGTGTGATGTGATTCCCAAAGCCACATCAAAGCATACTTTGTTGTTCACTAATATGCTCATTATTGTTCTTACTGCAAAGAAATGGTGGAGAGAAGGTTCTGCACTCACTGGACCCAATTACTTAAGCAGCAGGAAAGCAATGAAAAAAAATGTACTCAAGTTGAAACTGTAAATGGCATTAAGATGTTATTAACCCATTTAGAGAAATGTAGACCAGCTGAACATGAAGTCTCCACGATGCAAATCCCAAGTAAATACAGTAAAATAGGTAAAATTGCCCAGAATAGGTAACACTTCAGAATTTCTTGTTCCAGGAAATGAAGGGTAAACAAGCTTTCTCCTATGTGTTTAGAATGGATGGTAATGTTCATTATATTTGTGAAGAGTGACATCTTAAACAGGAAATCAAACCAGGATTTTAAGATAAAGCTGCAGAAGCTATGTTAACACTGAAATGAATAACCAGCGCCTGGAAAAGGAAGCTATAGGGCTGGTGGCAGCTCTAACATAGGAGTGGGCTGAAGGGTCAGAAAAGCCTTTTGTAGAGCTCCTCTGCTTTTGACATTATGCTGTCTGCTCTTCTCAAAAGTTAATTCTTTGTCATCTCTGATCACTTGATTTCTTCTCAGCTTCCTTCAACACTTTTCAGCCATTCCCTCCAACTCCAGTCCTTTTACTGAGCTCTCCCTAGGTATTGCTATTTTCCATTTCTACTACCTTCTCTGAACTAGTTTTTCAGCTATTTCACTTTCTTGTTTTGCCCACCCCACCCACCATCTGCTCCACTCCAGTCCCCTTTCAGCTTCTGTCTCCATTTGTCAGCTGTTCTCTTAGTTCCCTTGGCTGTTTTCATTCTCCTTTCAACTCCCACAAGCCTTCTGAATTTCCCCTTACCTGCTCTGTTACCCTGTTTTATTCACTGCTTTCCTCTTTATTACACCTACTTCTTCCTGCAGCATTTCACTCTATCACAGCAAGAGCATTCCCTTTGGATTCCACACACACAATATTGTAATTAGACAATTATTTCTCCTTCCTGTCTCCAATCTTTTTACCTCTCTCTACTGCTTAGCACTTTTCTCTTTTAACTATTTGCTGCATTTATCTTGTTGAGACAAATACATGTGATCAGAGAACAAATCATACAAGATGACAAAAAAATCAAGTGAACTGAAAGAAGATGCTGGAGAAAGACGAAAAAACCCTATGTTTGGGGGGAAAAAAAAAAGGTAGCATTTTGTGTATTTTTTCATAGCATCAGTGAAAGAGAGGTCTGGAACAGATGGCAAAAGACTACGTAATACAAACGTTCCATGAAGGACTGAAGAATATAGTTGTAATCTATGACAGATATTTATCAAACCTATTCTTAACAAGCAACAAAGGAAATTCTATAACCTCTGTAGTTAGCCTGCTATAGTGCTTTCCCACTCTTACTCTGTATATTCCTAAAAATATACAATGTAATGTATTTTCCTGAATCCATAATGACCTTGACTCCGTAAATACTGCACACAGTCCCCCAGCTGGTTTAAAAAAAAAAAAATCTTTTAAATCAATACAATTTTTCAAAACAGTCTTACTAAGTTTTTGAAAACACATTTTTAATCCATTGAGGATAAACTACCTCAGATTACTTTACATCCACGCAGGATAAGAATATGCATATTGGCAATGGAGTAAGTTACCACTACCTGCACCATCATAAGCGTTTGTTGGCTTGTACTACTCTCATTGAGAGATAAATTGTCACTGCTTATTTTTTTTCAGCATGGACCCAGCAGTTCCATGTTGGCTCCTCACAAGGTAACCTTTGTTCCTTACAGCTTTGGGCTAACACTGTAATGGCTGCGGAGTGACATAAAACTGGGTAAAATTCATCCCTCGCATTGGACATCAGCATTCTGGCACCAGTCGTCTAATCCAGCAGCTGCCTTAGAGCGCTCTCATGATTTGGTATTTGGTTTCGTTAGCAGCAGTACCAGCATTCTGCTTTCTACTTCTTCCTGCCTGACCTAGGCATGAAGTAATGAGCAACTGAAGAGCAGCATCGTCCTGCCTTCTCCTCTCCTCTGACTAAATAAACCTACTTCACTCAATCTTTCTTCACAGGTCACGATTCCCATTTTGCTCTCCTTTGAAATTTGTCAGCATGTTTAACATCACCATGTCAGACATCATCAGCATGATGTCCAAATCTGAGCAATATTTCTGCCTCATTAGCTCCAAATAGTAGAGATTAATTACCTTCTGTTTCTTACATACAAAACTCTTGCTAACACATCCCAAAGTGAGATGTGGCTTTATGAAATAAGCAGCCTCGATCTCTTGACAAACTGGCATACAGTCAGTCTGCAACCCACTCCATTTCAGGGCCTCTTCTGTTGTGGGCTGTAAAGCCCGTGGATGCCACAGTTTACTTGTGCTGAGCAGTTTCGCTTCCTTAATATATTGCACTGCCTCCGTCTTTACGAAATTCTACCTTTTTGATAGGGCACCATGTCTCCAGTTCCTTCAAGAGTTATTTGAATTGCAATCATTTCTTCAGAGACCCTTGAAGTCTCCTCTCCCTCGTTAACAAGCACATTTGTTAGAACTGGGCCCTGAACAAACCCAGGACAAACCATTCCAAGATCCACTTGAAAAGTCCTTTCTGACATTAGACTTTGCTTGTTCAGATAAATTTATCCTAAGTTTCAATCTGAGGGGTTTTTGCCTTCGTGAGACCTGTTTTTCCTCACTGAGGTCCTTATTGAGTTTTTTTTAATTTACTAATTATAAAACATTATGGTTAATTTCTTATATATTTATGGAAATTCTGTGTATCATTTCATAGTCTTTCTAGTCCTAAATGACTTTTAACCTTTTGTATTTCTGATTTCATCCCTGAATGGGGAAAACAGATCTTCAGTTTCAGGAAATTTTTTTATTCTAATCGAGGTTAAAATTCTTCCAGGCAGCTATTAGACCTAAACTTCTTTTCCATGCTGATGGCCAGAATGTTTGTGCAGGACCACAAAGAATCCAGAGTTTGACAAACGACTTCGTACACCAGTGAAAGAACTCCAGTAAGTAAGAAATTGTCCTAAATAGGACAGTGATACTTAAATCATAAGCAGCGAACTGTTCAGTACACAGTTTTTTCAGTAACTTAGACAGAAATCTACAAGGTTGGCCAGATGCAGACTGAAGCACAGGCAAAGCAAAAGAATGAACCAGCTAGCATTTGGCTTAAAATTAAATAAGTTCAGGAAAAAAATACTTTTCTTCTCACTGTCATCAATTTTCTTTCAGTTTCCAAAAATTTTTACTAAGAAAAAGACAGAAATATTCCCTTTGGGAGATACTCATTACAATGTAAAGGTCAACATATAAAATCTACATCATTAAACACACCTCCAGAAACGTTTGCATTAACTTTGGATTTGTGCAAATTTCATGGCATACATAACCTTCTTAAAAGTTTATAGTAGCCTCCGAAAACACGAGTTTCACCAGAAATACATTCTCATGTCAGATCAAGAGCTAAACTACATGCTGAGGTTTTACTGAGGAAAAATTCCTTTTTGTCTGATAGATAGCAGTATCTAGAGAAATGATTAATGGCCATGTTGCACACAAGTCATAACTGGGAGTGCGATTAAAGGAATCTATGAAAGAACGAGCAAGTGGATAAAATCAACTTATTTCCAGATCTCACATTGACTTACATTATATCATGTCCTATACTTTTGCATTAGTTTTGTGAAGTTCATAACAAACTTGTGCAGCCTATAAACAGCATTTCAGAAAACTCTTCTGAAAAAGATTTCTAAAACAGCTTACAACTTTGGGTACTCAACCTGAAGCACTTGCAGGAACTAATTTCCAGATGTGAGCTTAAGAAATGGAAATTTCATCTTCTGATCTCATCTCAATATTTTCCTCTATAAATCAGAAAAACAATTAATGGAGTAGCCAGCTCAACCAAAACATTTCTTCCCATTTCAATTCATTAAGGAGTCCACAAACATGTATTTTTATTCTTTACTATTCCCCTAGAGCTTCATTACTAATAAGGAATGTTTTAGATACCCTTATCCAAAACTAGCTTCAGAAAAAATAAGCTAGATGTATCTATACAAACTGGCTGTCAAAGGTAGAACAGAGCCTAACTGACATAACACTGTTCTAATTTGCTTTCAAATGTTGGGGTTTTTTTGTTTTGTTTTGTTTTGTTTTTAATACACCTATGTCATATTTGGGTGTTTTTCTCTGCCTGTAGAGCTGTCTGGCATGGGCACCTTTGGGAAAGCTGGCATCAGGACACTACAAAGGCTCTAACCTTTGAAATGCTTTGGTTTTATTCTGCCATGGATTTCAAGTTTCATCATCATCATTACTGATGATCCAATACTATTACTAATAAAAAACCAGTATTACCTTCTGTGTTCACCTTAAATTGTGACATTACTTATCAGTAACAGTTACAAAAACTGGCTGAAGCACTTTTCATCAATACTGTCAGAACTTGTTGCAGAGTTTTGATCTAGGTAATTGGGAGATACTACAACAGAAAAGGAGAAAGCAAATCACACTAGTTACGCACCCCGTAAGAGCAGTGCTGTGCAAGTCTGACGTTTGAAAACCACCTTGCGTCTCTACAAAAAAAGCAGAGACGTGTAATTCAGCTATATACCAAGTTAAACTAACAGAAACAACCAACAGACAACACCTATCCACTCCAAATGCAACAACTACATGTTAAATCCTATCAAAACACATTTGTGTCAATATTCTTTGTATTTGTTCCTGCACGAGGTATTATGGAGCTCCCATGAGCTATCTCACCAAGTTCTGGCAGCAGATGTCTAGGAGTCAGCCTGTCTCTCACTCTTTTTCCCCAATTTTCTGCTCAAAAATACATTTTCATCTCTACAACAAACTGAGCAGAAGCTTCGACTCAGAGCCAGAAGAGTGGTCACAATCTCCCTCCAGCATAATTGAAATGTTTCATTGTCCCAGTGTGCATTCTGGACTTTAGCCTATTTCACAAGATCTTGATGAAGCTTCTTCATGCTGTATTCTTAAGTAAGTTGTCTTTCCTTTTTCTCCTCAAATTTTCCCAGCTATCACCTAAAATCGTAAGGATAAGAAACTGAAACTTGGTTTTTGACTAGGAAAAGATTTGCTACTGATCCTGGAAAAGCCTTTTAGTTTGTAGAACCTGAGAAAACATTCCATAGTATGGTTTTATCACATGTATATTTATCTACTTGCTTTAAAATCAAAAAGTAACCTGGGCTTAGATAAGTGCATCTGTGTAAAATTTGAGTCTGTTGACAGTACCAGCACAGAAGGAAGGACAGCAGGAGAAGATACGCTGGCTACACAGAATCTCCAGCAGAAGTTTTTAACTACAAGTGTAACAATACTGCAGTCAATTTAAAAAAATATCAATTTTTTGATTGATCAAGTAGTAATAACTACCATATTATCAATTATCAAAATTATTATTTCTGACCAAATGTGCATTCATCAAAATGTGAAGAGTAAAGGCAAATAAAAAAATGTCAACTTTATTAGTGATTTGTTTGAAGAGTTAGTATGGTTGTTACTTCAGCTTTTTAATAGATACCCTATCATATGGAATATATTAGTCTGATTAATATGAATATATTTACTTAGAATATTTTAATAATTATATTTAAAAAAGGACATGTTTTGGAATATCTTTAACTTGGTGACTTGATTTTGCCTTTTCAGAATTCTTTATAACTTCTTTTTCAATGACCATCTATATTCTTCATTTCTATTTGAGAATAAAATACATTTCAAGTTCTTTGACTTTCTGAAACAACAACTCTACAGAAAAATAATAAATACAAAGTTCACTGATACTTGTGATATTTCTAATATTCAGCTGTGGAAATGGCAAATTTCTGTTTCCAGGAAAAGAAAATACAATGAATAGAGAAAATATTCTTGCATATACTTCAAACAGAGATCAGCACAGATTGAGTAATATAAAGAAAGTAGCAATGAAAGATTTAATTCGTCAGATGAAATAAAAATAGCTGTGTTGAGACTTAAAAAAGAAGTGCTAAAAAAAATCTGACTAGTTTTGACATACAAACTTAATTACACTCGGAGGTTGGTTTTTTTTTTTTTTACATCTAAATGCGGATACAGGGGTCTATTTTTAAAGATCAATTCTTTTTCAAAATCGGAAGGATTCTGACATCTGCCTGACAGCCCCAGAGCTATCTGTTACTCCCAGAATCATGCTACTTTGTCTTCTGTCTCAAGGTACATGAAGAACCCAGCTGAAGATCATGCAAGTTTTCCCTTTAGTATCTACCCCAAATGGATATAACTACCTTTGATCTACATCAGAGACAACACGGCTGGGCTGCTTTAATGGTTTTCTTTTTCAACATAAGGTTGATATCAGGTATTTTCCCGAATAGTGACATCTAGAAATAACAAATATATATACGAATAAGGTGTATAAGCTTACATAAGCAACGTGCAATGATGCCTTTTGATATTCCTTTTCAAGCAAAAGTATACTTTAAGTTCTACTGGTCCTTAGGTTTTCATGTCTGTCTTATTTTGTCCAAGATACTGTTCTTGACATACCTTCTTCAAACAAAAATGACAATCTATAGAATCATTCAATTAAAATCCTGAGACTGTAGCATTTCTCTTTACAGTGACAGCTCTTTTAAGACATCTTTTCATTCTGAGGCTTCACATCTTAGATACATACAGTCAATGGAAAACATAAAAACAGGATGAGAAGCACAAATGTAGCTTTTTAAGACTGCAACTGTCTACAGAAATGATTTGCACACATAAACACCTTCAAAGAAGTTCCAAAATCAATATAAAAGACTTCCTCTAAAAAAATTACACTGTATTGAAAGGGTTCCAGGAAAGTCTTATGAAGATTACTAACAATTTATGGTCCCAGACCAACTTCTATGTCTCTTGAAAATAGTCTCCTAAGCTCTACCCATTAACTCACTCTACTAGAAGGAACACAGGAACTGAAGAACAGACAAAGCATATGTGCTATGCTGCTATCCAGGACTACTCACATTAGTTGGAGTAGACTGCAGCCTGGTATGACTGACCAATGAACCCCTGCAACAGGAGAAGGCTCAAACATGACAGGTAAGGATGATGTGCTCATGAAGCTCAGATGATGATGCAGGAAGTGACCACAGCTATCATGAAGGAATCTAAACAAAAAACCCAACCCTTGTACAATAATTGGTATTTTTGCTGGAAATCTTGAAAAAGCAGCCAAGGTGAATTCCAATTAATTAATTTCTGTGTTCACTTCTATTAACTCTAGGGCAAGAGAGAGTTAGAATCCTTAACATTTTTAAGTGTTTGTGTGTATGTTACTCAAGTTGTGCATTTCTCTTTATAAAAGTGTAATGGTTTAACCCCAGCCAGCAACTAAGCTACACACAGCTGCTCACTCACTCCTCCCTGGTGGGATGCAGGAGAGAATCAGAAGGATAAAAGTGAGAAAACTCGTGGGTTGAGATAAAGACAGTTTAATAGGGAAAGCAAAAGCCATGCATGCAAGCAAAGCAAAACAAGGAATTAATTCACTCCTTCCCATCACCAGGCGGGTGTTCAGCCATCTCCAGGAAAGTAGGGCTCCATCACACACAACAGTTACTTGGGAAGACAAAATGCCATCGCTCCAAATGTCCCCCCCTTTCCTTCTTCTTCCCCCAGCTTTATATACTGAGCATGTCATATGGTATGGAATATCCCTGTGGTCAGCTGGGGTCAGCTGTCCCAGCTGTGTCCCCTCCCAGCTTCTTGTACCACCCCACAGCCTCCTCGGTGGTGGGGTGGGGTGAGAAGCAGAAAAGGCCTTGACTCTGTGTAAGTGCTGCTCAGCAATAATGAAAACATCCCTGTGTTATCAACACTGTTTTCAGCACAAATCCAAAACACAGCCCCATACTAGCTACTATGAAGAAAATTAACTCTATCCCAACCAAAATCAGCACAAAAAGCTTAAATTTCCAAGGTGGCTTGCATAAGCACATGAAGTTCATGCTGAATTAAAAAAAAAAAATTAAAAAAAAAAATCACAATCAGATCAGTACTAATGACTGTAACAACTAATGTTGCCAGTGCAATTTCTCACACCCAATTTTCACTCAATACGCATTAAAAAGTCACTGTCACCTCTGAGCAACAGTGTAATGAATCATCATCAGGATTTATAACAAATTTCACAATTTGGCAATCAAAAGACATTTGAATATTCTATTGAGCATTTCAGAGACTGCAAAAACATAACCTTTTATTGCTCCTGGGAAAACATTTCCGTGATAATGGACAGGGCACCAATGACATTACAGAGTGCAGCATGTGTGCCAAGGAATGCATGCTTAAAAAACAAACAAACAAACAAACAAGCGCATCTCTGACACTTGTCATGTAAGATTCCAAACAGACTATGTCTCAACAACAGCACTGAAGGTTTAGAACAAGCACTACCTGTAAATACAGCAGAGCATGACTTTATAGCTCACAATGTCCAAAATGTATTTGGAAATATTCAATGAAAGGATTTGATCTGCTTGCTTGCCTGAAATGGTGGGGGGGGAGGGAGCAGGGGGATAGAGGACAGCTTTTAAAGGTTATTCTTTGTCCATAAAGCCCAGGACAGCCAGAAACCAGCAACACTGACAGGCAGGGCAGCTACCCATTTGTCTGTTGCACCTCTGTGCATCCCTGATGATTATAAAGGTCTCTACAGCCAGCACCTACCAGTGAGCCCCATTCCACTGCAGTATCCATCTCTAACCCAAATTCGGGAAAGCAGAGGAATGATCTCACTCCCACTGCCCTAGCTGCTGAGTCATAACAGCACAAAAATAATCAAGTTCAAAAGCTGATCCAGGAAATCAAAGAGCAATCCACGGGGACAACAAAATTCAGAGTGTCACAAAGGCTCTCCCCCAGGCTCTCATTTTTTCACTGATACTGAGGAATAAATTTTTAACTTATCTTGTTTCATACAACAGCACATCACAACAATAAATGACTCATTTAACTGTAGGTAGTCTCCTAGGTGAAAACCCCAAATATAGTTTTAATTTCTGTATATCTATCTTCCATGTATAAAATGTCATTGATAGTATTTTGGTACTTTATCACTGTTTATTTTATCACTGAGTCTCATTTACTCGATGACAAGCTTGCCAGTAAAAGGAACTCTTCTACTGTATATATGTACCAAATCTCATAGCAAGGTCCAATCCTGACTGTGTTTATACAGCAACAAATGCAATTCTTATGGATCAGTAGAATAATCCCATTAATGTCTAAAGTGAACTGTGAACAAATCCAGACCAGAAAATGAAGCTGGCTACTGTAGACATTCCCCAGAAAGCAGTTTATTTTTTTAATCAACCTCAGTCAACAACTTCCAGGATATTGACACTTCCTTGCAATTTTTCACTTTTCCATGAATGCTTTTTAATTTTCTCTTTATCATCACTGAATCAACTTACATCAAATGTAAGTCATTGCAACGTGTGTTTTTGTTAAGAATTTGATTGCCTGTACACATCCTGCCATATTCCCCCACCGTGACATGAAGCACAGTTAGTCTCTTCACCAGCACATATCAGAATTACCAGGGGCTGCCTCCCAGCCTATTCAGTGTTTGGACAGACACCTCGTGAGACCCAAGAAAGCAAGGAGACAAGCACCCCAATATTAATATTATTCGGTACCTGGCCTCCATGCTTTATGTGTACTCTGAACTTCTGAGCAGTTTCACCATTTCAGATTCCTGCTCCTTCACAAGAGACAGGAGGAATCTCAGTGGCTCAGGATCTTATGCCAAAGTCTTCGCATAGACAAAACCAGAAAAAGGAAAGTTCTCCGCTTTTGGCAGAGGGACTATGGCTACGCTCACTAGAATACGCTCCAAACTTTGAGAAAGGAAAGACAAACTGAGGACAGTGGCAGCTTTCTTCTGGCTGTGCTGGTGCTCTGAACCAACAGCACACAAGCCTGTTGGCTCCAGCACGTTAAAGAGGCTCAGTCTCGTAATTGCACATGAGCCTGGTGGTGCCCTCTGCTCAAGAAAACAGCACTTGAGAGATTCCAGTAATAAATGAATTTCGTTAGCTCACTACTACTCACTAGTGCAGAACACTTCACTCTCAGTCCTCGCAGGAGGAACTTCCTTCTCTCTTCACCAAGATAGCAAAATGATGATGAATTTGCAGTCAAATATTTTAGAAGTGGAAAACAAACAAATATTTACAAGCAATTTGCTCTTAAAGAGAAACATCAATAGAACTATTCAGGAATTGTTTCACTGTGTTGGAACAGAGATTAATTTTTCTGCCTGGAACCCCAGCTACTGTATCTTTCACCATGACAAAAATCATTACACTAGAAATGTTTGGGCAGTTTCCAAAGTCCATTCATTCCCCAGCCTTCACAGCTACTTAATCCCTTCTAGAAATGCATGCCTTTAGCTGCAGTAGACATCTGAACTAAGAACTACATCATACCTTTAGTCTAGACAATTAATTAAACCACCAAAAGTAATGCACAAACAGCAGGAAACTTTTTTCTATTCTTTAATAAAAAATACATTAATATATTCAGAAACACTCAGTAAATTACAGCTACAACCAAGAGGAATACATTTAAAAGAAATAAGGTTTTGCAT
This sequence comes from Phoenicopterus ruber ruber, assembly GCA_009819775.1. Taxonomy (NCBI): domain Eukaryota; kingdom Metazoa; phylum Chordata; class Aves; order Phoenicopteriformes; family Phoenicopteridae; genus Phoenicopterus; species Phoenicopterus ruber. Next base: position 7,999,063 of record CM020229.1, on the reverse strand, counting down.
TAAAAAATATTATATGCCTCACACACCCTGATGAGGACGCACAGCACATAAGATTTATCAGTTTGGGCCTCCCCCTCTTTAAAAAGAAGCCAGATGCCAGCACAGAGAATACCTCCCCTCTGTTAAACGTGTGCAAATTCTCTTCATTTGAACACTGTGGTTTTTGGTGGAAGCATCACACACGTACTGGAGCAGAAAATATGGCGCTCAGCTTTATGTTTCATCCTAGTTTTGTAGATTCAGTCAGATGCTAAGCATCTTCTGAATATCTTTGGCAAATATGCTGTTAAACATACTAGGGTTTACCAGTTGCGTATCAGGGACTTCAAAGCTTCTTTAAGTTGAATCCCGTATAAATGAAGTCATTAAGTTTCAGTGTTGGACACTGGTATTAGATACACAATGAGAATTCAATAACCAAATTAGGAACAAAGTGGGCAATTAACACAACTAAGAAAAAGGAGGACCTGGAAGAGGGAGAGAAGGAAGCAAAAGGTAAGAAGCTGCAGTCATTATGGGTGCCTCTCTAGACTGAATTTTCGTATTAGGGTTTAATAAAGCCATAGTTTAGATTAACTATATACATAGTATAGATACATCATACACTATATTACCATATAATACATACATGTATACATGCCATGCATATGGTATGAGTTATGCTACTCTCTACTGATACCCATAGTCAGTGGACAATCCCTACCCATGCAGGGCAGAATGCCTCCGTACCTCCATTGCTCTAGTGGCAGGCGGGGCTCCCCCTTGCCAATCACCTCTGCTGCACTGCCTCTCCTCAAACGTAAGTGTACCAGTCACAGTGCCTGGCAAAAGGAGATGCTACACCACATGAAGTCAGATATACGTGTCTTTTCTTGGTCTTCTGGTTCAGGCAAGCTGATATGGAACTTATACTTCCAGCCAAGTTCTTGATTTAATGCAAGTAATCCTGTGTTGCTTTATAAACAATAGCTGTCAGTAGCACAGCTGTAGAAAATTAAATTGATCCCGTCTCTTAGTGAGCAGTACACATGATTTATGTTGTAATATAAAGATTAAGTCCCTTTCTTATTTAATCAGGATTTGTCTTGTAAAGTGATTGATAAACTTGTCAACTTACTGCTGTTGATTATACACTTGAAGGACTGGTTAGATAACTTTAATGTAATGCAATTAATTATATTTTGAAGAATTTGCACTGATTCAGCCTAAAGTAATGCTAGAGACTTTTACCAAAGGGTTGGCCTTTTTCTGCCCCAACAGTAGGTAAAAGGGAAGTATGAGGTTTTTACACTCTTTGAAGTCAAAAGTGAAAGAACATACATTTCCTACTTCAGCGCACTTCAGAATACACCACAGCCCCTTCTAAGTGAAATACTTCTCTGGCATTCCTAGTAAGCCCCTACCCTATAGAAATGATTCATTAAATTTAAGTGCCATGTTTTCTTATTTTGAGCATTCATTTCAAAACTTTAAAAATGCCTTGTCAGATCAGCCCTAGACACTACCTATTAAAATGTTAAGTTACATTTGATGAAACATAATTATAGCACTTTTGATATCTTTATGTAGCACACACGTTTAAGTCATATTTTCCTGAATTTATTTTTCTTTAATATAAGTTTAAGTTTTAAAGCTTTAAAGAAAAAAATAACATGTCAACCCAAAATTTAATTTGAAAATTCCCTACACAAAACCACACTTAAATCTATTTTTGAAGATCTCAGCCTAACTAAATACACTTTGGAATGGTCTCTCACCCCAAGACTAATGACATTGCTTCAAAACAAAGCAGGAAATATCACTAGTCTGTCTGGCAACTGCTTATGCAAACTGTCCAGCCATGGCAATATCCAATGCATTCCATTAATAATATACAATTGAGGCACATCATTCTGGGAAAATATTATTTACAGATTGATTGATAGATAAATAACCTACTGATCACTTGCTAGTTCTAGAATCTGAAGAATTCATTATAAATTTAAAGTATGGAACAAAGCTGCCAGTCTCTCCATCAGTGTAAGTCACAAAAATACAAGCTCTTCTTGAAGATGCAAATATTTATAGTGGTATAAGTGGACTTTCCAATAACACTTGAATAGGATATAGTCAAAATTTACTGGAAAAACAGTCATTGTTATTTCCTTTCATATCTATATGTCTTCTCAGGAAAGACTAGCAGTCACTGCATCACAACAAAGATTACTGAAACTAAATAAAATAGTGCCTAAATATATATGTGATCACAAATACCCTGTCACAAAACCACATTAAAGTTACATTAATCTTAATATACATATGCACAATGTAGTATTAATGCCTTATTCCAGCACATTCACTAATGCACGGCTTATAATTGCTTCCATCCTTTTACAGAAGGAACTACCAATGCGAAAAAAGGTTGAGCACCTCCTTTCTTGTCTGATGTAGCTTGGTGGCCATTTCCAACAGGGAGCACAGACAAACCAGAACTTTTCCATTAAGAAGTATCCTGAGGTACTGAGGTATACCCTCCATCGTTCTGAAGGACTGAAAACAAGTCAAGGAGAGATGGGAAACTTATTAAGATATCTTCACGATTGACACAGCTCAGGTGTCAGCTTTGTACCCCTCAGCTGATGTCACTTACTCTAGCCTGGATTCACTTCACAACACGACTAATTCTTAAGTTTAGCCCTCAAACATGACAATAATTTCAGTATCGGTAACAAAACACTATGTGACCTAGTAGTAACAAACCAATTCCTCTCTTATATCAATGGCCAACTACCACTTCACGACTTCCCTGCAAGATTAAACAGCCCTATTTCCTACAGAAAATAAAAGCTAATTAGTTGTCCCCTTCTACATATAAAATCCTGCTTTCCCTACTCTGCTCTCTGCAACTTTTCCTTCTTTCAGTCGAGCCTTCAGGGTTTTTCTTCTCATTAATTACAAGAGACACATACAGGCTCATCTATTCTTTGCTAAGATGAGGCTATCCTTTACAACGGAGCTCCCTGGAGCCACCCAGGAAGTGGATTAGGTCTGTAACTTGCAGGAATTTCAGCATATCTTTCTTGTATTGCACAGCTTCCTAGCTACATATTGCAGTTAATGCCCCATGTAAATCTATTCCCTGAGATTTCAGCTTGGCAGGCTTATAAAAACACATAATCTTGTGCTATATTGAGGGGAGAGTAAAGGAAACTGGCATGTTATGCTGGAAGACCAATTACAACTTTCTGTATTTGATTCTGTCAGCTTCTGCTGAGAAACAAAAACACTTCTTGCAAAAAGTACTTCCAAATCTTCATCACAGCAGCTACTGTACTGTCACACTAAATAAAGTTACACTTCGATTTACACTATAACACAGTTGTATTTGTATTTGTTTGCCCTAATGCATGTTTGTTACATTTTCTACACTTTTTTGGATACCTGTATTTCATTAGAAAGAGCATTTTTATGACTTTGTTGCTAAAAGTACAAAAGTAAGTGCACAGACCCAGAGCAAAGTAAATTACAAAAGCAGAACTATCTCCAAATAAATCAGAGGGGATGAAAGAAATGGGTAGGTAGGTATCACTGCAACTCGCGAATTATCACGGACCTTGAATTTCCCATCCATGAGCACTAAGCCATGAGCCCTGCAGTAAACAGAAGTGCTGAAAGCTGCTGCTGTTTGTGCTTGCTGAAATACTTGACGGACAATATAACCAACTCCACCTGCAGCTCCCCTGGATAGATCAAGAGTGAACAGAGATTTCTGCACAAACAGCACCTAAAAATGTCTTCTCTCCACTTGTTTATTTAAAGAAAAACTTGGACCAAGATATATAGGTATATGTCATTACTCCTCTCCCATGCACACCTTACCTTTCTGCTCTCAGCATCCTGTCCAGGTGGATTTCCAATAACCACTCCCAGTATCAAAGATTTTTCTCTTTGAACAAGCAAATAAAAAAAAAACCAAAAAAAACCCCAAACAAGCAAACAAACAAACACCCCACACCCTACCAACAAAGAGCCCAGAAGCTTAGACCATGCTTCAATACAGAGTGCAGGAGAGTAGTGGTGCCAGTAGTCAGCAAGAATGTAAAATCAAAACGCAGAACTGAAAAACGTGAATTAGGACTGAAGACTGGAAATGCAAAGGGTAAGTTCGTAGAAGTGGAGGTCCAGGGGTGGAAGAAACTAAGGTTCTTGAGGCAGTAAATGAAAGGTTTGACAGGAGATTTAGTGCTAGGGAGAACTAGAAGAGAAGAGGATCTGGAGTCCTGGAAAAGAGAATTTTGTAGGGTGCACTGAACCGGCTAACTCTGCTGTTTGGGATGTGCTGCTGATGGTGTGCCTGAGGCTTAGGAATGGGTTGGAAAGGTCCAAGAACTCCCAAGCAGCCAGTAAGGGGAACACAAGCAGACCATCCGCAAAATACTAGAGGGTATGTGAGGCAGCAGGGATAAACAGATTTAGCACCCTCACTACCAAGCACTCCCTGATCCTATCCTTCCCCTCTATGGAAAACCCACTTCCATCATGGTTTTTTTCTCTTATTTAGCTGTTAAAAATAGGATGACAAGCAGGCAAAAAATCCATGGCCTTTACAGTCATGGAAACTCTGACACAAGAATGTGTAAGTAACCCATGGGTTAGACTCCAGTCCAGCTTCCTTATGCTACTTTAACGCAGGCAAAGCAGATGAATTAGTAAACACTGCAGTGTTAATCATGAAACAGCAGTTGCCACAGCTCTTGTAAAGCTGCTATTTCCACGTCAATGCTCAACAAATTACTCCCATAAACATACAGGGAATTTGGGAACCTCTTGGTAAGTATTAATCTACAAAGACTGCATTAGGGCTTCCAGTCTAGGTAAACAAACATAAGCCTGTTTTGTTATTCTTTTATATCAACTCCCGACACAGGACATTTTTGTTCAACTTGGCCTGGACTTCCAGCATATAATATGTGCCTTGGTAGTCTCATCAGCATACTTGTGCATTTGGGGCCTACATAAAGTGTCTGAAGTTCTTTGCTAAGGTCTTTCAGGTGCTGAACAACCATACAATCTTCCACAGATTTTTCTTCAGTGGGCACTTAGCTAGGAGTGGCAATGTAGGTCACTCCTCACTTGAGCCCAGAAGGTGTTTTCATTTCTTTATTTCCACAAAATTGAGATCTACAAAGGCCAGCTGTGGACTTGGTTTCAATATACTTTTCTCAAATGCGCTGGACTGTGTGACTACAAGCATCAAAATCTCTCCAAAGTTTGTGTTCAATTTACACAACATGTAATTGTAACTGAAAAATCACCTTTACTCTCCGAATGCTTACCGGACTCTTTTTTGCCATAACGGGTGGTTTAGGATCTCTGCTTTTAACAGTGTTGTCACACAGACAGGAAAATGTTTATAAAGACTCTACCTGAGGGTGGTGACTGTTAGGCACAAAACCTACCACTCAACTTGCAAACACTGCTGTGGAAATTCATGACAACCAGAAAAAGAAAAAGAGAGGAAACTCCTAGAAAAATAAAGAAATCCAGAAGTAGGGCTAGCATTTAACTCAGTTTCCATGGACATTTTTTTGCACCTGTAAATAGAAGAACGTTATACTAGATTTCTGGAGATTGCCAGCCAGGTTATAGCCAAAACCAAAATTACTCCCTATTGCATTCAGACTCAAGAGGCCAGCTAATAAAGAGCTGACACATCACCACTTTTCTCCCCCGTTAACTTCTGTTTAACTGCTTCCTGAAGTAATTTCTGAACATAAATTTAAAACTTCCATATATGGTGTCTTTTCATTATCAATACAGAAAATGGACACCAAGATAGATAATCTAAAATGAACTCCTCTTAAGTGGATTCCTCATCAAAACATCAGTGGGAGATTCTGGGTTTTTTTTTTTAAAAAAAAAATTAGTTGATTCTTTCCATTCCTGTTAGAAGTATAACACAGAGGCTAGAAAGAGGGAGGGTTTGATTATTGCTGGAGATCTCCTGCTTCATTTAATACAAATGAATGGAAAAGGACACTATGATGAACTCTGTGTGCAAGTACATTGATAATCCTTACAAATTCAGGGAGTGAAAGAAGAATCCTTGGCAAATAAACGGGACAAGAGTAGCTTTTCTGGTGATCCGTCAGTACGAACAGATGTTTTATAGACTGAGCAGACATAATGTGTTCAGGTAAGATAGTATCTCCTTTTCATTGCACGACTGAAACTGTCTTCAGCTGAGCTACTTTTGATTTACACTGAAGCATAACAGGTGCATCTGGTAATCTTAGCTGATGTTCCACTATGTATGCTGCTTATTGCTAACAGTGGGTAAATATTAATCATCTCTCACAGACCTCAGTCAAACGGCTCACCATGAAACAGCAGCTTGTAAGTTTTTCTTCATATTCCCCACCTCAGATACATCCCCTCCAACCTCTGCCTCTCCAGGCATTTCTAGCATTATATACAAAGAATGAGGCACAAGGCAAGTGTTCTCTATGACACCTTCAATAGCTGCGGCCATTTAAACAAAAATTTGCAAGAGTTCATCTGTGACACAAAATTTTCAGAGTTCTACTTCTCAAAATGACAAGAAGATATATCACAAGTTTACTCGGAGCTCTCCATCCCAACTGACAAGATGACATATAAAAAATTTGTTAAACGATCCTCCCTATGTTACCTACACCAGATGAGTCTGGCATCAGTTCATACTGAGGGATTATACTTCTCTTCCAAAGGAATTATACTGTGCATGGTTGGCCTTGATTTGTTACTATGGTGGGTACCCTGAGCAGTCAAACTACAATTTAAAAGCCAAATTCACAACGTTTGGGACTCCAGAGTGAGCGCCTGCCTCCCACAGCGAAGGTGTGCTGCAGAGGCACATGTTCTGCCACTGCTATAAGCTATGGCTCACATTTGTCCCTCCACTTTCTAAATTGACTTCGGACATTTTATACAAAAACTGAAAAACGTTTTTCTCCTTTCTCTCCCCCTGCCTCCCGTCAGAAATTTCAAGTAAATCAAATTCATCAATCATGATACCTGCATTGGAGTCACTGATAAATACAAAAAGTATTTCAAACTTTCCAGAGATGTTTGGCATGTTTTTATGAATAGGAAGATTTTATTTTAAAATCAATGGTTGCTAATACATAGATGTTAATTTAAAATGTGAAGATTAGGTAAAGTTTCAAAGCCAAACTCGAAATAAAGAGAGGATTTCTATCATCTGAGGTCCATGATCTCATAGTTATTATTGGCAAATGCAAAATTTTCCTTAGTATCTATCTGGTAAACCAAAAAGGCCAAGGCAGCTGAGAGTCCGAAGAACTGAAGTACTGTTGCACAATTCACTATGTGTCTCAAAAAAATAAAGACACCCAAATCACAAGCCACTTAAGTTCACAGAAGAGACGGCTATTTCTGGACCTTATCTTGCATACAATTAAGACAATTAGAGATTTGCATAATCTTTAACAGCAACCTGTTTTCATTCTTTATTTGCCTTTGATTTTGCCAGTCTAGATGACCAGGTATTGTCCCTTATGCTGAATCCCAAAGTGTTTCTGGACAATAACCTGAACACAAAGGGTCAGAAAAGCAGAGGTAATTTCTAAGGTTGTTTACAAGAAGAGGGACCACAGGAAAATGCAGCAAATGTACTGTCCTTCTTATGGTTTGACCAGACAAAACACAGCCTTGCCCACCTTCAATCAGCTGTGAAAGATTTGATGTTAACCTGAGAGCAGGTATGACAGAAGGCAAGAATGGTGACTTGCTAGTGACACAAGAAGAAAAGTCTTTGTTTAATTATAAACACCTCTTTTCCCTTCCCAGTCTAAAATCTGTTTGCTTCTAGCTGAAAAATACAAGTCCTTGTATGCTTCTAGAACAAAAACTTGAAGCTGTTAGCTATTGGGACAAGTATTTTGGATGTTAAATACTCGGTTCAAATTTTTGTAGGTGATTAGAGTGAAAAGTAGGTAATATATGAACACAAAACAAAGGCAGATGGACTGCTGAGAATTAATGATGAGTAGAGTTGCTTAATTATGAACTCGTGCTAAGTTATAGTCAGGATAGCAATTGATTCCTTTTAGGTTCTTCCCTGAAGGCTCTATCTATCAAACGCAGCCTCTCCAAGCTACTTGACAAAACTGCTTGTGGCATAAAGATTTTCTTTCATGTTTATCACTGAGAAACTAATCGATCACTTGACACACACTAGCAGCTGTTATTCCACCTTCAAGTTTTTAATGAATCACAAGTTGTCTATGTTGACCAGTACGACCTTTACCTTGCGTGCATATGATCTGTGCCAAAACAGGTTTTTAAAATGTCAGCACTTATTCCTATTTAAAACCAAAAATGTTCAAATTATTTTAGAAAATATCTAAGTGAAACATGCACTAATGCCTAAGACATGCAGGCTGTTACTATAAAATGACAACTATATGACAACTACTATAGATTATTCAACATACTACTGAAGTAAAAAAAAAAAAAAATGTATTGCAGTAGAAATCCAATTTAATATTCTATATGCAAACTTCCAAAACAGTGTAACTGCTTTCCTGTCAGCACGCCTCTGCTTATTCCCTTTGCAAGGGAAACGTTATTATAAGTATTTTCCTGTGTTTATCAGAAAAATAAACAATGTCTAAAAACTATTCCCCTAACTAAGTTGTAAGAATATTTTCTCTGCATGAAAACAGGCAATGCATCAAGTTCTGAATGACTCCTAAGTGCTATTAGTTTCAAGGAATACATTTAGAACATACTACAATACCTGAAGGTAAGTCAATAGACTGCATCTTGAGGAGTAGGTTTGACTTGCCTGTGGGACCTGGGCAAGTTGCTTAGCTCCAGGGCAATTAATGGGAGCACAGGGACATACTGCTGTTGCTTCGCTGCTTCAGGAAACTGAGCTAGGGTGTCTGCGTGACCTGCATGGCATCAGGTAGACAGACCAGCCCGTTCAGAGCATGCCTTTCAACTTCTACATACAATGCAGCATGCAAGACAACATGGATACGCTCTCAATCTGCATAAACTTCAGGAGGAAACATCAGCTCTGCACTCTTCTTTTTGGCTTAGTTACTAAGAGGAGATCACTCCTGATTTGTATCTCTGCACTGAGTTTTCATCTCATGTGAGAAAGAAGCAACTCACATTTCGCAAAACCAGTTAAGCCTTATGATTAACGGGAGGAAAAGAAGTTTTTACCAGGTTTCAATTTTTCTCTAGGTAAAGAACAGTTGTTTTGAACAGTGAAATCTGGCAGACAGTTAACCTTTATTTCAGAGAAACAAATTACTTTTTCATCACAGTTTATCAAATCAGCAATTCAGATCCATAGATCAACACAGTAGGAAAATTTTATCAGGACAGGAAGAAGATTTTACTGAGAACAGATTGGCTCAAAATAATATATGCCTTCCTCTGCAAAGAAAGAATACCAGAGTTTTTCAGGGTACTCCAAAATAAAGAATGGGAGCAGGCAAATTAGAGGAGCTAGAATAGCTCGAACTGCCACAGATCTTTTCCTGTAATCTCTTAAAATAGGGAAAGAAGCCTGTCTATTGCAGATTAGGTAACATAAACCCTGTCTCCATACAGGGTTCTTTCACTGCTTCACCTTCTATAATAGCAAAAGCAAAATAGCAAAGCAAAATAGCATTGTTTTCCATAATTATCTGGGGAGGATTGACAAAAGCATATGTTAAGCACAAAAAGCTTGAAACAAACAATTAAAAAAAAAAAAAAAAAACAAACAAAAAAAAACCAAAAACACTTTGGGTGCTAAGAAGAGACACATAAGCAAATACTTCAAAGCCTTAGAATTTGTGGGTACCAGGACACTAAGATTCAGATTTATCATTAGTTCCAAATGCCTACATGTTGTGCCACAGCAACACTTAATATAAACCAGATCCTCCACTTTAAAATTAGTTTGGGTAAATCTGTGTGGCCTGCTGCTCCATCCTCACCCTATCTTTTCAGGTTCTCCCACCACACCTGAAAAGCGAACACAGGCTTGCCCAAGTCCTTTCCCAAAGAATATTTGTTTCTCAGGCTCAGAAGTTTCCAACTCTCCTGATACACACTCAAATTAAAATACAATAAGCAAAGCCACACAGTTACAATGAGAACAATAAAAATATAAACCTATTCAAACAGCAGCAAACTTTCCTCTGGATAAAGGACAGACAGTTTTACCTCCCACTTGCATGTCCCTGCCTTTCAACACACACCCTTCAAGTTTCTCAAGCTTTCAAAAACTCCAGCCTGATCTTTTATATGCACCTGCCACAATGCAGCTGGCTCCAGGTTTACGACTCAACCTTCACCTCTCCATTCATCTGTCCAAAACTTTACACACCTGCTTACCTTCACACTTAAGCAATCTAATGAAGATGCACTTGAAAAGGGGCATCCATATTATGCTGTGAGAACATAATATGGATGCCCCCCCCCTTTTTTTTTCTAGGTGTTATAGGTAAATTACAATTTTAGTAATATAATACTGTCCTGGTGGACTATTCAGTATTAATACCTGAGCACTGTAGCATTGGTCATCAATATGGAAAAGCTGTATTTACATTTCACTGCATTGTTTCCTCCCCAGGAAGCCTATGAGAGAGATATCACATTGCTGTTCTGGGGTACAGAAATAGAGAGTACGTAATCATAATGAACTAACTTTACATCTTTTACTAAAAGTAAACTGGAATTCTCAGGAGTATTAAAGTTCATGGCTGAATATAGTTTCCTCCCTGCTAAAAACAAACTCCTGATGTTGTAGAAATGTAAATTTTTAAAAAATTATTATTCTAGAATAAGTTGTGCCTTATTACTTCCTGATTTCCAGTGCAGTTACTGCTCTTGAATGCCATCCTTAACACACCTTAAGGCAAAAGTGAATTCAGCTGATTCCCCTGAGTTCAAGACAAACACCATTTGGGGAATGAGAGTAAATAGCTCTGCACATCTTGAATTATTGAAAGAAGTTACATCTGAAACATTTCTTCACAGCTTCTGTTTTTCTTCTTCAGAGTTTTCTGGTGATGGAAAAGACTATTCTGACCCTTGCTCCACATAAAAACAGGCAAATGCGTCTTCCTTTGCCCAACCCAGCACGGAGCAAGCAGCTGCCATGCAAAAACAAAGAGCGGAGCTGGATCCACACCACCTCCTCCTTGTGATCATGTCCTGGCAGAGCTGGGACGAGCAGTCACCAGCAGAGCTCTCTAGGAAAGGGATTCTCAAAACTGTATTGGAACATGGGGCCCTTGGAATACGCTAAAAGCCAACAGGACTTTAAAAAGGTTCGAAAACTATGCATTTGCAAATCCTGCTGCAGAATTCAGGACACATTGCAGCTTGAAAGGAAACATTTAATTTATAAACAACACTACTCTGAGGAAAAGGAGACTGCGAGAAGTCGGTTAAGGATGTCATTGCTATCAACACAGGTGGAGAGTGAGGGAAACTAGTTATGTCAAGAAAAGCATATTATTCTCTTTTCATGTAATTCTTCATGCTATCAATTTTTTCTGTGCTGAAAGGGACGATGAGTCCTTGCCTGAAGTAATAGTACTGTAGACAAGCATGAAAAGAAAACCGATTATAGGTCAGATGCTGAAGATGATGATGATGAGAACAGGAACAAAGGAGCAACGACACGCTGTTACCATGAACACCACAGATATTATTTAGCTCATTAATTGCTCATTACATCCCATTAAAGTAGCTGTTGCTTCAAATTATGCCAGTGCTCCTGCAGAAAGAAGCATAAAGCAAAATTGTGATTCACTAAGTGTAACAATGAAAAGCATTTTAACAATTTAAGTAGTAGTGCTCTGCGTTAGGCTTGGCTGAGTCCTTGGTAGGAGGGCAACTGTCAGAATTCTAAGTAACTTCTCAAACCTTGCTCTCACCAAGCAGAACAGTATAATTCTTTCAAAGGAGAATCAAAAAGCACTTTGCAAATATCAGTGATTTAGGCCTCAGAACACCTTCGGAAATAAAGAAGTAGTATCATCTCTCTGATGAGAAGGCATGTTTTCTGAGTCATAAGTCAGTTTAACACTCCTTTTGCTGCTCATCACAAAGGCGCTGTTCTTCAGCTGACAAAAGGAGATTGGTCTCACCTTACCTCTCTAGTTTCCAAGCAAACTTGTGCAATATGTAAAGCCTGTGACCTAACTCTAGAGAAACAGAGACGCATGAGCACAGCAGTACAGTACACAGCAGCCTAGGTATGACTGGGGAAGGACATGGGGAATTAGCCAGTGAAAATAAGTAACCAGTCTTCCAGCAGCCTAAGAAAATAAAGCTGTGAAGGAGAGACAATAGAGCCATGAAAGAGACACAATAAAGCAATGAAAGAAGAAACTAATTGTAAGTTATAACCTAGAATTGTTTTGTTGCATGATTTTATTGTTTTGTTTAATCATTTCCAGTAATGCTATAAAATATTTAAGAAAAACTTATTCATTTATCCTTGAGTCTTGCCCAGTAGCAAAGTGATCCGAGAGCAACATGATGCGTATGCAATCCTGCTTTCCTTTAGGAATAATAAATCAATAAGCAGCTGATCTGGAAAGGTCTCAGAGTGCCTTCATCTATAGTGAGTTTAAGCCTTACTCAAACCAACCCCAAATTTAAAATAACCTCTATCCTAAGCATCTCTAAAAAAGTAGAGCAACCCAGTAACTAATTGAATTACGTGGGACCACATTCACTGCTGTCATGGGACAGGAATTAGAACCACCTCAGACGACACAGACTAAACCAAGCAAGTGCAGCTAATCACCACAGGAAAAGCAAGTCACCAGGTACACAAATGGCAATTAAACATTGTAAGTACAGAGGAGAAAAAGTTGGAGAAATACCCAGGCAGTTCCTACATGCAAAAACAACAACAATATGTTTCAATTTATCCGTTTCCTCTTCAGTCTCTCCTTCCTTTCATATGTTCTTTGCAAGTTAAAAAAACAAGGTCTTTTTGTCACATACAGTCTTTGTAACATTCAGTGTAAGACCTGGATCCATAAATATATCACATAAGAATAGCAATGAATTATCCGTGCCAAGTTGAGCCTAGAAACCAGGTCTCTCAAGCCTATGTATTACAACAACATATCGCTTTCACTCTAGAGAAAAACTAAGGGGAGATTAAAAAGGTAAACAAACAAACAAAAAAATCTATTAATTCAAAAGATAAGACTAATGATACTGGTAGAATACCTTTTAACATCAAAATATGTAGTATACTGTTAAGGTCTAATAAATTTCTGGAGAGGAGTAAGTCAAAACCTCAGCAAACAGGTTACTAAGGATAACTTTCCAGAACTGCAACAAGGCCAGACATGACCTCTGAATACCACAATGCTTATACATAGTCCTAGGAACAACAGCAACTCCTTTCCCAGCCTTCCACAAAAAAAAACCAAACTACCAAGCATTTTCCTCTTTGCTCAAGCTTCAGGAGAAAAAGTATGTTTATCACTAACTGGTAGCAATAGCAAAGAACAACAATTCTGCAGGAGTACCTCACGCTGGTCAGTGCCACTGGGGGCAGAGAGACATTTCCAGTGCTTCTTTGCTCCCCTTCTCCACAGCAAGCAGGGGAAGGCACTCAATATATGCACTTCAGCATGCATTCCTGGACCTAAGGCTAAATATAGAGATGTAGAAAGAAGGAACTAAAAAGATGTCTGATTCACAGTATATAAGACATCGCAGTCCTCCGATTGTTAGAGCCAAACATAAGAAGAGAAGCAAAGTGAAACCAAAATGATTACATTAGTGCAGCCTATTAAAAAAAAAAATCTGCATTAAGTGAATTGCACTTTTAGAGTAACCTATTGGCGGACTACAGTTCATTTATTCATACACTAGGCAAGTGAAAATTCATCATGCCAATAGGTAACAACAAAAATGACCAAATGTATTCAACACAGAAGAGCACTACATGAAACCAATCACTAGAGTAAACTTTGTGGGGTAAGCTCATAATCTTGCATTTTGTTCCTTACATGATCACCACAGCATATGAAGAACAGCCCAGAATTAATCAAGCACAGATTTATTGGGAAGGATGGGGAACTTTATCACTCCAGTCAAACTCCACAGTCACAGCTATGCGGGTGCACGGCCTCCCACCCTCTGTGGTCTGTAAGATACCATTTCCCAGACCTCACCCAGCCTCCCAGGTATCCTGTGGTGCAAATTTTATTGCTGTAAAAGAGAAATGCATCATAGTCTTCACATGATCTTTAAGAGGCTGCTTTTTGGTTTTTAAGCATATCTTCCCCCATTTCCCCCAGTCTGTGGCAGAGCTCCTGAGGGGCAGCTGCTTCCTAATGCAGCCTGTTAACAGTCACAACTTGTCAGTTTAAGTGGGAAAGCCCTGGCCAAGCCCAGAAGCCCAAATCCTTCAGTCAGTCCCGGCAAAAGTTTGGCTCCTTAGCCATGACTGCTTGCAAATCACCTTCAATAGCAACCCCATTCAAATTGTAGCCTCAATTACTTTTTTTAATGTAGAAAATACACTTTCAAGTAGCATATCAATTAATTATAAACAGTAACTGCATCATGTATATCATCGTATTGTCTCACGCTTTTCCTATTAAATCTAATGAAATTCTGAGATGAACTATGCAGCACAGGGTTAGGGTCACATTCTGATCTGAATTTAGGTCCTTGCCTTTTGTAAGCGGCACTTACAATGGGTTCATTTATGAATTTACATATATCCTAAACTCTGAGCATTTTTTGTTTTAAATCATAAACCTTACAGCAGGTGAATCGAAATTTTGTTGGAAGAGGTGGATGTACTTGTACAATACATTACACAAGACATGCCAGCTCAGAGAGGCAGGTGGCCCTCTCTCAACCTGGAATTATATATAGCATCCATTACTGACACGGAGAGAAGTACAAGTGAATCACCAATCACCAGAAAAATTTATAGCAGGAAAACACCTGCCTTCCCACCTGTTTGTTTGCATTCATTTGTGCAATTAAAATGTGAGATTTGTTTTAAATAGCTATATGTTAAAATCCATAGACTAGAAGTAAAGCCTTGTTAAAGAGGATAAGAAGCAGGAAATAACCGAAAACAGCAGCAGCCCCTTGAATCAGTTCCGAGACACCTTTTTCTTATCCAAACCCAAAGTTACTTTAAAACCTGAGGTTCCTTCCAATCTGAGTTATTCTGTGATTTCATGTGGTTACTCAAAATGCAGGAGAGAACTCTGGGTGACCTTCACCTGCATTGCTGAAGAAGAATCACTGTATTTTTTTCCCTACAGTCATAATATTCTATTGTCATTTGGGAAAAGTACAAAAAATACACACAGTAGGTGTAGAATTGTTTTTAAAAAGGGGAAATTGTGCAATTTTAGAATATTATCTTCAGCATATCAGTGCTCCATTTCTGGGGCAAGGAAGCCAAAGTCAAGGAAAATGTGAATAAACTCTTAAAACAAAGATCGTAAAGTCTACACATAAAACACATTCAGCTATTTTAAAATAAGTGATTGGAAATTACAGGTTTTTGTGGGTTTTTTTTTCTTCATCAACCTGTAATTTCAGTCTATGGGACATAGCTGTTGCTAAAAGCACTCAGGAATCTGGGCAGGGTAATTATAATAAGCAACTTTTCTTCTTCAAGAATGAAAGATGACTGGTAAATTTGCCACCTACTTCACATACAACAGAAGGAGAGCATACAGGCATAGCAGAGTCACTGCTTTTACTTTCCAATTAATCTCACAATTCTCTTGACTTTGGCTCTTATTTAAATCATTACCTCTCTAACTATAAAAACGTCATCATCTGTATTTTTTATAAGAGTACTTGAATATGGGGCAGTAGGCACAGGTTGTTCTTTAAAATATGGCTACAGCAAAAGGAATCTCCACATAAATTTCTATAAAACTCCAGGTAGACACTACAAAATAGTTTAGGAATGACAGATTTGCAAAGTAGCAGAAAATGGCAACAAAACAGCATGCATTAAATAAATCTTTCTCAACATTGATGGCCACTATCTTGCCATTAACTTCATAACTGCATATTTGGCATATATAATTTGAAATAAGAAATAAGCTCTTCCAGCTCTTTCCAGAGGTTATTTTTTCAGTTATCAAATTCAGTATCTTCCACATGCAGGAATCAAGGAAGGAAAAATTTTAAAGAAGAAACACCACCCAGTAAGTGCTGCAATTGGGCAAAATAACGCTCTGCATCTTAGTTTCTCTAACTGTAAACTAGAGGTAACAGTTACTAACCTTTGTTAAATTGCTATATAAAGATTGCAACTAACCAGGGATCATTTCACACAGTACAGACATAAAACTATCCCCAGGATAAAAAAGAGCAGCTGTTTAACGAAGCACAGCCATATAACGTAACAATTTTATTCCAGGAGCAAAACCAGAAAAAAGCAATTTTCCATTTTCTTCTTTTTGAAACAGTGTAAGCAGACAAGGAGCTAAAGAGGTTTGATCAAGACATTAGCCTTAATAGTTGCATTATTGCAGAAAAACCTATGCTTTCTATAGGGTTATCTTTTAACCTCTTATTTTTGTAGAACTTCCCCATACACTTGCAAGGAGCAAGACTTTCCCATACACTTGAACCATGCTAAGACATGGTTTGTTGACAATTATAAAAGAGAAATCTCACCAAGTAAGTGACTTCTGGTACAATTTAGCTATTCCTGCTCTTGTGAACAGGATTACACTGGTCTGCTTAACTTTTTAAAAGCTTACAGCAAAATAGTGTAACATTATATGGCTCCTTGCACCATATTAGTTTCAAATTCACTAGCAACATGAAGAACATTAAATAAAAGACAACTATGAAAGTTTCCAAACAAAATCCTTTAAAATAATGCAGTTAACAGTATTATTTTAATCACAATATGTTGATAAAATCTTTAAAGATCTCCCCAAAATACTTCTTCCCTGAACAGACTTCTGTTGAGGACATTTATCCTAGAGCTGATTTAATCTAAAGACAGCTAGTCTCAGATAAGTTATTCGTTGCTTAATATTGCCACATTTGTGTAAACTGAAACAAGTATTCAGAGCAGAACGGGAAATCTCCAGTTCCCCCAACACTTCTATTTAATGTCACCATAATACAGAGTAGATGACCACCTTTGTGTACTCTGCCTAAAAGATGAATTATAACACTTTGAAGAAATACTTTGAAAAAGACACTTTTCTTCACATATTAGTATTCACATGTGATTGACCTTGTTACAATTCAAACTCTGCATGGATTTATGATACACAACTTGAACAATTTTGAACAAAAGCTACTAAAAATTTTTAGTATTACTGCTATACCCCAGGCCCATAACAAGCCTCCGATGAGCATACATATGCGCATATATACACATATGGTCACACAAGACCTTTCCTTAGGCATAGATCAACCCCTCTCAAATGGTTGCTTCAAGATTTTTTTTAAAGGATCTAAAGTGCACTTTCATATCAGTTCAGATACACTCAACACAGTAGTTTCTTTGATGCACTCTAGTGAGGTTTTTTTATTTTGTTTAAACTATTACAGTAATATTTTGGAATCAAGTCCTTGATTTCCACTCACGGCAGTCAGCAACATGAAGAGATGAAGCAACAAAGGAAGGAAACTCAGTATAGCCTATTTTGTGTAAGGATGTAGCTAGGATAGGCACTAATTCTGTCTCTCTCCTTTCTCCTCATTTCCCAAACAGTCTTTCTTCAGCAGTGAAACAAGTAGTCATCGCCAACTGTTCAGGAGAAACTTACAGCATTTTGCAAATACAGATGTTTGATCACATTCTGAAGTTTTGGTATTATCTTCAAAAATGCATGTCATTTTTGTCCAAGGGCAACCTCCGGGTTTGGTAATTTCCTTGAAAGGTCCTGCACAAAGACACTATCAAAAAAACTCAGCAGGTAACACAATTTCTCATGTGTATTATAAATGCAGAACCTAGTTAGGGAAAACAAACAAACCGACCAACCAACCCTTACAGCAAATGTTATTCACAGTCCCAAAGATGCTGTAACAAATATTGTAATGGAGATGCATATTTATAAAAATTTAAAGGCAGAGACTACAATAAATTCTCTTTTGGATTACGCTTGTCTACCATTTAAATACTTAGGAAAAGTTTAGGGAGAGCCTCTATAAAGAATCAAAGGAGTGGACATATACACGGTTAAATATTGCAATCTTAAGCATTCATACTTTCAGAACATTGGTCAGATTAACTGCATGGCAGGTTTGGATTTTTTTTATTAATTTCATTGTTCTCAAATTTTATATTACACGAGCTTTGAGGAATATGAAAAGGGAAATAGAGATGTTCACAGAAGCAACTCGATTGCAACTTTCCTTAGTACGTTTTTCTTCATTTGTGCATAACCAACGCCACTTAAATACTTTTAAAAGAAGATTGGTCAGTATAGGCAAGAAGTACAGCAAATAGGATGCTGGTATTTTCTTTATTTACATTTGCAGTCCTTTAAAGACTCAGCTGCACACCCAGCAGCTGAAGACTCTGGAAGTCAGAATGCAACTGGAGCCAGTTAGTCACCATCTGAAAAGCAGTTCCTCATTCTTCATAGGACTGGTATAGTAAGAAGATTTTTACTCTCATCATGCTTGGGAAATACGGATTTTAGAGAAAACAAGGATGAAAGAACAGGACAGTAAAGTCAGAAATGTCCAAAGGGAAGTCTGGAGTCAGATTCCTGCCTCATGTTTGACCCATTGTGGAAAAAAGGGGATTGGGCTCTGAACTGGATCAAGACTCAGAGCAGAAGCAACCAAACACTCTTCTCTAGACAGAGAACCCAGGATAAGTTTGTGGCCTCTGCTTTCAGATGCAGAGCATCTTTTCAAAATGTCTACCACTTGTGACCCGTTTTCAACGTGCATTATTTATCTTCTATTTCACTAAGTTCTAGCCAAATATCAAAACAGCACAAGCTCTTAGAGGCTGTCAGGTCACCAGTTCAATGTGCACTTTTTTCACATTGAAACTCGGAGCTATTCTGATTTTGTCTACAGAATATTTGGCAACTGGGAAAAGCAGATTGTTAAAGAAAACCATAGCAAAGCAAACTTTTTTTCCCCCACACAGATAAGAGTAAAACTCCAACCAGAAAACACAAGCATATGCATACAACCTAGATATCTAAAGCAAATGCACCAAGAACAGGAGGTGATATGGTACCTTACAACTAAAACGTATCAGTGATTCTGCAGGGCACCAGGCACACTACACAGCTACAATATTTGGGCTTTGTCCCTCCAAGAAGCCCGAGCCAAGAGACCAGAATTTCTGACACCCCACATACCACAAAGATTGCAGGGGGGAAAGGGAAGGGGGGGGTGGGGGGGGGGGGGGGGGGGGGGCGGGCCGGGAAGCGCATACTCAGAGGCAACGAGTTAAAGTGTTTGCAAACAACACTCCCCTTCCTTTCCACCACAACCGAGCACTGGAACAGCCAGTGAGTACAAATCCTGGCAAATAGTATGATTTCACTTGGATCGAATCCCTGTTCTGCAGTGCTACTAACGAGTTCAGTACTACTGTTTTAAAACAGTTTGCAGTTCTTTGATCTCATTTTCTTCAAGATAGTCATCAGGCAAAGTTGTAATTTTATAATTTGTAATTTTGTGCAGGGGAAGGGAAGTGAAAATGAAAGTGAGCTGTCTGTTCAAAAACGCCCTCCTGTTTCTGGCCAGTCTTAAATATACAAGATGTAAGGTTAGGATGCAAATGTGTCATACCTGATTCCACATATCTAGTTCAATTACTTAAGCTTTCCTCTGTAGACATGGGTTTTTTCCACTGCCTGACAGGAAGGTAGCATGTCTGAATATAAAACCAAAAGCATCATTAAAATAAAGACACATTTTGAAAACAAGCTCACCTTGCATCCCTTACAGCATACTGGACGAAGTAGTGGCACTTTCAGAGAATAAGTTCTATGTCAGCCACTAAAAATGCATTTTCATTTAGGTCATTTCAGACATATACACACACACGCTACTTCATAACATTTTCAAATGAGCTAGCATGGGCAGGCGAGCCTACATCAGGACATAAACAGCTTCACATAAGAAAAAAGTGAAACAGACTGATTTACTAGCAAAAAGTTTCTAGATGGACACTTTCACACTCTTATAAGACTCATCTTTAAGGACACTGTCCACTTGGGAAGTTACACTTCTGTGAGAAAAATGAGGGATCAGTGCAAACGAGTACAAAACTCTGCTGGCTCTGCTGGTTAACAAACCAGGCATTTCTGTGACAGACACAGAAAAGTTCACAGATAAATTTCTTTCTAAAAAAACCTGAGGTGTCCCATATTTTTCTCAGACCATACAAGTGCACCCATTTTTTAAAAGAAAAGACCTTATCCATCTGGAACTTTCTTCTCTGCCTTGATAGTTTGGTTCTGTTTGTTTGTTTGTGTTTGTTTGGTTTTTATTGTTGTTGGGTTTTTTGTTCGTTTTACCCTCAAAGAAGCAAAAGTTAGCAAGGGAATTTTCCTTTGGAGAACAGAGGATCACTGGTCAAGAAAAACTTGAATATGAATCCATATAAATCAGTGTCACTCAGCACAGTTCTTTGTCTGGTTAGATTGTTTCTTAAAGATTTGCATAGCCCCACAATTGGAGTTTTATTACAAGCATATTCAAAGTGAGCTCAGTTTTTATTGGCATCACTATTAATATAAAACCTGAGAACACTCCTAGACAATCTTCAGCTGTTATAAACTAGTATAGGTGCAGTGGACTCAACATAATGGTCTTATTCAATATCACCTGAGAAACCAGTCCAAAATGACAAAGTAATAGTTCAAGACAGCCAAGCATTTCTGAGTCTTCAGAGAGTGCTTTTGAAAGTTATGAGCATTTGGAAGTGTGCATATACAAATATATATAAAAAACCCAAAAACCTTTGCAACATTTTGATTATGTAAGATTAAGACAAAACACTATTCTAATCCCAAACTGGCACATTCACTCATGTACAGCTGGTCTGATGCAATATGCAAGCAAAAGACTACTGCTTGAAAGGAAGTAATTAAACTCAAAACATATCTGGAGAATTCTTTCTTATGAAAGCTACTTTGGGATATATGACCAGACTTGAAGGTTCATGTATTCATTGCTAATGAGAGAAGTGGGATTACTCAGACAGGAAGCAGGCCACCAGGTATTACAGTGCAGATCCTACTGAATATAGACAAATAGTAATGAAATGTCTGAAAGGAAACAAGGGATACAGAGAAGCTTAAAATAAATGATCAAGCAAAGAAGACTACAGCAAATGTCCTAAGCACTAAAAAGTCCTCCCACCCTACCATCTACCAAAAGACTTGGAAAACATTCATATGCACTTCCTGTACCCGTTTGTTCAGCCCCCAGGAAAAATTCAGTTGGTTTTTCAAGGTTGCATCTTCTCCAGCCATAATAAAATTTTATAAATTTTTTAACATTGCTACTTACTTTACTGAGATGTACACTAAGTGCATAAAATATTTGCATGCAATGTAAGAAAAACCTTCTATTGAAATTGCCCAAAAGAATGACATCCACAGTGAAACAATAGTGTAGCAGGACAAGGGTGATTTCCCATACTGATATCAAGTCAAATATATGGGGAAGCCTTAAGCCTAAGATCTCCTAGTCAAATTAGAGCAAGATAAGCTGCTCCAGGATCAGTGTAGATGCATACATTCTCTTGTGAAATCATTGGCAGTTTAAAATCAGTATTACTATGGGAAACTCACTCTACCTGCCCGTATTCCCAATTCTCCAGGCAATTTGTCCACATCCTGTACCATATATTGCCAAGTACCCATATGCCAGAACAGCCATCCGTACACCAAAGAGGAAAGAAAATGCCTGCTAGGTTGTGTATTCAGCCCACTATAACGTCTAAGACTCTATTCACTAACATCACAAGGTAGGTAGTGTTTCTAAAAAAAACCCTGAAATACTGGAAAAATTACACTAGCAAATAAGATGTGTTGATGTGAAAAAAATCTGAATTACAGATGACTAATGTAGGCACAATGTTTACTAACAGACAATATATTGAAGTTCAGTGGATGACCCTCTTACGGCAGCTCTTACATTCTAATCACTGAGAAAGGTTTGACAGAATTCTGGTAAAGTTTTTACAGCTTACTGGCAAAGGCAAGCGATTCAAGTCTCTGGATTTAAATTATAACACTTCAGCAATAAAAAAAAAACCACACACATAAAGGTACAAATGAGGAGTAAAAGGATCAAGAAAACAAAAATAAATAAAATGTGACTTTTTAAAAAGTCTCAGAATGATAGTTTTGTTCTTGCACATTGTAGACTCAGATCTCATTAATAAAATAATAATCATTTGTCTTCTGCAAGGAAACATTTTAGCTGAAAGTGCTTCCGCTGCTTTCAGAGAATACGTTAGTTCACTGTGGCTATGGATACTTCAACAAACAGTTTGATAAAATAGCACCTAATCAGAAGATCAAAGCATCTGGTGAAGAGGTCCATGTATCTGTCTACATTATATGATGTTCAAAGGTTTTACTTCAAACTCTATTTAGTCTCATCCCCTGGACTTAATACTCCCATCACAAGCACAATTCAACGCTGTTCAGACAACAAGTTGCTGGTTTGGACTCTGACATCTCCATTAGTTGTCAAAGCAGAGTTACTGTGCACGTAGAACAGAATTTTGGTTTTATTTCTTTCAAAAATAATCCAGTACAAGCACACCGAAACTGCTCTGCAGATGCAACCAACATCTGTAAGTATTGGAGAAATTCCAGAAAAAGGTGATATTCCACTACTAGGAGAAAATGCTACTAACTCACATATGAATAGCTTTTACTACTAGCTAATCAAAAAAGTGAACAAAGAGTCATTTGAGTAATAAAACTGTACGTGCAGTCCAGAAACAGACAGGAACTGTTGTTACGTATGTGTACATAAAATGGTGGGCTATTGTCCTCAGAGGATGCGCTACAACCAGGCTGTTCCCTGCACTCATGACATAGCTAATGGCTGTAGATTCTCACCTATTCACTTACTACCAAACATTGAATTAGGTATAGAATTTGGAACTTCGTTGCCACTCTGAGTAACATAGGTCTTAAAGCTTTGGGATTTGTTGCGTAACAGGTGAATACCTTTCCAAGTGCCTGATTTATTTCACTGGACACTTCAAGCAATGTCAGGTATCCTAGGCTACATTAGAAGGAAAACCAAGAAGGGCTGATCGAGCTCCCTTTGGAAGGTACAGCAGATCGTGACAGACAAATTTCTACAAGAGGGGTTTTTTTTTGCTCTGCTTCAGTTGTTATTCCTGTGGCCAAATTTTTAGATGTGCCCATCCACTCTACTGTGTATTTCTTCACTCGAGTATTTTCTCAGACTCTTGCAGACACTCATCAGCTTCTGGCCTTTCTGTGGAGCTTACATAAAGCCAGCATGGCTATTTTGGTGTTTCTTAGAGACATATACAGGCCTGTGAGATTTTTTTGTGATTCATTGATACCATTTACCAGTCACTGATGAATTCTATTGTCTGTGCTTAACTTTAAAAAAAAAAAAAAAAAAAAAAAAAAAGAGTGACAGGCTTTTCCATAGTATTCCAGGGAAATAGTACTGAGAAATAGCAATAGTTCTAAATTTGAAGAGCTCTTAAATCTCTGCTTTTGGTATGAGGTTTGGTTTGCTTGGGGGTTTTTTTGTGTGGTTTGGTTTTTCAAAGTTTGTAGGGAAGCACCAAGGTTCACAAGCCCTACCAGGGAGTTTAGCCACATAACTACCACTGAAGCTAAAGATAATTGCCTGTCCTTAATCTTTTTCTTTTTCCCTTTGAACTATTATCC
This sequence comes from Phoenicopterus ruber ruber, assembly GCA_009819775.1. Classification (NCBI taxonomy): domain Eukaryota; kingdom Metazoa; phylum Chordata; class Aves; order Phoenicopteriformes; family Phoenicopteridae; genus Phoenicopterus; species Phoenicopterus ruber. Next base: position 7,975,151 of record CM020229.1, on the reverse strand, counting down.
CTAAACCTTGAGCTCAACCCTGCTGCTTTACTCAGCAAAACAGAACAATGATCTGAAATGACTCACGTCCAAAGCCCTCAAGAACCATTCACCACTCAGCTACGTAATAAAGTTCATTTCTCTGTTGCAGAAGAGCTACCTGCAACAGTAGCGGGTTTGGCTTAGCTGCCAGGCTTTCAGGGTCAAGTACACTCAGCTCACCTGTAAACAATTTACCAGCAATATAAATAAGGAATGGTGGACAGGCCAAGTCCGACAGAGGCTACTGGAAAAGGACTGATGAATCATGCCGCCCAGATAAGGATACAAATAAATGATAAAGGATACCAATACAAATAAATGATGCTTTTGAACAATTTACGTGCTACTGCTTTGCGGGCTACAGATTAGTTCAGGAGAAACTGTCTTACAGCAGACCTGGTAGGGGTGACATACTGCAGGAAGAACAACCTCTGTGCACAGGAGGTAATGTTACTTTCTGTAATTACTACACTGGCTCAGGAGTAAGAAAATGAAGTACAGACAGTACACAGCAAGAAGATGTAAGGTAATTCAAATACAGTAAGGCAATTCCAGCTACTACCTCCTCTGCAGCTACTAGTGCCCCTATGCTGACTGCACAAACCTTCTGTAGTCTGCGATATGTAACAGTATTGACCCTTACATTTTGCCCTGGATAAGCCATTGCCTCTTTTCCAACTGTAGAGTAAAACTTCCTTAGTTGGAACAGAAAGATTAAAGATGCTGTTTTCAACAGGTGCTGCTGCTAGATTTACTACCTTCAACTGCTTCTCAGTATCCTACGGAAGAAACACTTGGGGACAGCTACTAATTCATCTTCCCATTAATTTAAAGGCTGAGGAAAGTTATCCCATAACGGCGTCAGCAAACCATTTATTTCCATAAACTCATCTATGCCTTATGTTAGCCCTGAGAACGCATATTATGTTTATTCATGATGGCTGTTAAAACTGGGGCTTTATTATATAGCTGTGTCACTGGTACTCTTCACGTACCTTTGCAAAAATCATGTAGGAACTCTCTGGTTCAGGAAGAAAAGTACAGTAAGTTGATTCCCTGCCTCATTTCACATGAATAGTAATTTCCATAGATATAAAGAGGATACAGTCAGAATTGACTAGACTCTCAAACCAATGCAAATAAAATAGAACAACATGCTGGGGAAGGGGGGCTATGTCACACTCAAGGTGTTTGTAAGAGACATATATTCCAGCATATTCCCCTACAGCAGCTCAGGTTCTACCTCTCATCAGAATCCTCTGGTTTAGGACTCAGTTTTTCCATTCATATGGGCTGTAAGAATAGGGCAGATCATAGATAACACAAGTGAAGGAACCTCACAAGAGAAATGCATCATGACCAAGGAAGAGTCATTATTTGAGCTTGGATTCTCACCTCTGTATAAACATAATTCACTCTCAACAAGCACACATTCAGTTGTGGAAACTGCTCTTTTGTTTCTGCCAAACACTCGAACAAAAGCTCACTGGGGGAAGTTTTAACTAGTGCTTTCCACACACACATATTCTGCAAAGTATCCATCCCCATTTGTTGAAGATATAAAATGCTTTTTGCACAACAGCTGTAAGTACTGCAGCCTCATCTGGTATTGCTGTAACCATTTATCTGTTCTCTCATAGGAAGGAGGCAGAGTTCAGTCTCAGAACATTAAGACCATTAGCATACAGTAAAGGAACCAAAGGGACTCTCAGTTCCTTTGTGACAGTAAACTTGTTCAATGACTACATCCTTACCGAGTTCTTTTCCAAATTAAATTTAAATTAAAAATGGGACAGAGAAAGAATGAGACAACACATCAGTGTGGAAAAATAGGGCAAATCCCATGAAGAACTGTATGCAATACCAACTACTGTGTATCATCAGGAACTACAGCCAGGTGACAAGGCAATCAATCCCACATGCCAAGCTTAGATAGAGAATAAACTCTTAAAGCATAGTGCTGAGTTTATTCAGGTGCTATGTGCTCTGTGTAAAGAAACATTTGTATGCGAGAGAAATGCGATCACACTTTGGTCAGAACCAAGTCACATCCTATTCCTTTCTAAGGGATATCAGCATCTATCAATGAACTAGGTACTGCTAGATTGCGCCTTAGATAAAAAGGCAGGCTGCAAAACCCTAGAAAAAATGTCCTATTGAATACATTTATAAAAGTATAATTCCATTGACTTCAGTGTGAAAATTCATACTTATACGTATCAGTTTGCTTAAGTTCTTTTACACTTAGGGTAATAAAGAAGCCAGTAACTAAGCAGACAAAAGACCCAGTTTACACACTCAAAGCATGTATCTGGTTCTAGTTCCCTCCAGGGGACAATGGCATAGAAGTCCAGAACTTTGGGAAAAAATTAAAATCTCCTTATGCCAAATATTCTGGACAGATGTTCCTAGACACTAACCTTACATGAGAACTGCTGCTGTCCTCTTGCTAAAGTCATTGCTAGAATTAAAGTTTCAGTCTCACAGGGACAGAAAGTGTCCTGGCCTAAATGGACAGAAACTGATCCACCGCTGCAAAGCTGCGACTCTCCGAGCCACACACACCCCACACAACTCGGGGGATGTCAACGCTAGGACTGGCAATGAAAAGGCAAACTTCTCAACACTCACCCATCTAGCTTGCTTGCAATTTACAGCTCTTGAGTAACACCTGAACTTTTTATAAGACATTTAACTAAACACTCAAAGTACCCCTTTGTTTCTTTATCTCTCCTCTCCTGGAAAGAAAAGAAACTTTTTCTAGGTTTTGCATCTGTGGGGGAATGGTAAGCCAAGAAATTTTGCAGAGAGAGAAGGCAATTTCTACTTCTTTTCGCAGAACAGGATTCCATTTTCTACAGTAATATACTATTTTCTGCCTTTTTCTTATCACAGATTTTTATGCTGCCTCTACAAAACCAGAGTAAAAATATATCCCATTCATTTAAGTTCAATCTCAGTGTGTTCCTCTGTCATGAAAATATTCCCTCTGCAAGTCTTTTAGAAATACGAGTCTCAGTGTATCAAGATGTATTAAATGGTAATATCTGAGAATGATGAAGCAAAGGAATCATATATACACATTTAGCAGATTTTCAGTCATCTCTCCCTCCCACTTTTCCACCAAAAACATTTAGTAGTCCTTTTGGCATTTGGTCATGGTGGTGATGAATAGCTTAAACAATTACACCGGAATTAAATGCATTTTTTCTCTCTCTTCTTAGTGCTGGTCAGGAAGATAGAAGAGTTACTGTTGCCCACTTAATACCTCATGTTATTGTAAAAAGGATATAAAAGGACATAGTCTGGTCAACATTTATCTTAAATACAGAACTATTTTCTCAACCCCAAAAGAATTTAAAAAAAAAAAGAAAGAAAGAAAACAAAAAAGGAAGCTCTACATACCACTGACAGTAGTACATACATGAATGCTGGTATCTCCTTTAAGATGCAGTTATTCTGTGCTTTGTCTTTGACTAACTCACTCTTTACTCAGAGTATTTTTATTGAAGTACTTAAAAAGCAGGATGCTATTTTGATATTAGAAAGCTTGATTGAAGAGGACATAATCATACGTAAAGAGTTATAATCCAGGGACTACATGATACAAAGGACAGATGGAATTTGTTTGACATGACAATTTTCTGTTATTGTTTTGGGATTACAACAAACCTGCAGCTAAACTAATTGTGCCACGATGGTTAAGGTTGTGTCAGCACTTTTCTTGTAAACCTCTTTTCCAGTGGATTTACTACTAAATAAAAAGTTTTCCAGAGGCTGAAACCTGGCATGAAAGACTGCATTTATCTTTAGAGGCTTTGAAAAAGAAATTCAGCTTGTCTTAATGGAAGGGAGGAAAAAAAGATTGCTAGTTTGGGATACATAACTTTCCACTGTTAATCTTACTAGCACCATGCATATTCTCCATGTTTTAAAAAACAGAAAACAATACTTTGTTGATGTAGCTTCATTTCAATTTAGGAAACAAAAATCCCACGCAAGCCACCTTTCCTTGTTATGGAGATTTTAAATTTATATAGCATATGTAATGATTTTTTTTTCCCTGGATATCCAAATACAGTGCCACAAACAGGCCCTGATCATACCCTCTGGTTACACAAAAGATGAAAATAGTCTGGGAATTACCCAACACATGTTTATTAAAAACAAACCCTCTTGTGGTACGCATTTATTTCTCAATCCTACTAATTATGGTTAGAAAGAGATCCAACCTCACTAGAAGCTTTTCAAAAACTGTTATACGGCAACAACAACAACAAAGTACAAAGTCAAGAGAAAGTTGCCAAAGTAGACTGGGAAGTATGGTGAGGCATTAACACTGACTGTAGCATCCCAGGGAATCTGGGATGGCCTAAAGCAGGGGCCTGGCTCCTGGTGGCAAGCTCCCAACTGCAACCACATCAGCAAAACTCAGTACGTAACTAAGAGGCTGGAAGCCAAGAATTCCAAATATAGAGCAAGCACTAAAACATTTATTCTGGGATAAGCCTGCTACCTCATCACACCACCTCTTCATCTATTGATAAGGCAAACTGAATTTAATATAAGGGTGAAGAACCTCTGCCAAAGATTAGACGATGCACCGTCCTTTAATATATCAAGTTATCTGAAGCTTGTATTCTTTGTATTTCACAGAATTTACTGCACATTGGACTTCAAGAGGTAGTCAGGAGAGCAGCTTGTCTTTTAAATAATTTGGCTAGTCTTCAGGTATTTGACAGTAATACTGAATCAGATCCCACACAAGCCTCACACCAACATTTTATCTGAAAATAGATTCAAAACATCTTAGATTCAAACTCTCCCTACATTGGTGATCTCAAATTTGGCTGTATTTTGTTTTTTCTTTAATATTGCCAGCCCTGCCAACTCATACTGGATTAAACAGTCAAGCTGGCTTTGCTCTCATATCCCCTATCACCAAGGGCAAAGGCCTGAGTCTCAACAAGGCACTGCTGCAAATTCACTTTCTTTAAGAAACACATGTAAAATGATAGTTTTCTCAATATTGCTCCTCATGGACACCTATGCAGGTCTGGTACTTTCCATGCAGTTCAGAGGTGCAATAGAAAGCTAGTACACCGTTCTACACTGAAACTCAGGAGGAAAGATTCTGGCATAAGTAGTCAAAAAACTCTGGTTAGCTCTTCTGCAGCTGTATCACTTGTGTGTGACAAGAGAAGTAAAACTAAAAAAAGAAAAAAAAAAAAAAGAGTCAGTAATTCAGAAGATACAAGTAAACAAGAGATCTGAAATGTAGGAGTTAAATTTTAATAAAGACACTCCTTTTAAAGAACAACTTAATGTCTAGATCACCAATTTCAGCCTTGTGACCTATCTATTGGAACACAAACAGCAGGAGGTTACAACCCTTAAAACTGTTTCAGCAAAGGCTTTGCACAGCCCTTTCTCCTTCAATGAAATTCCTTCCTAAAAGCTTTTTTCTTGTACAACTAGATAAAGCTTTGGCCTTTTTCTTTCTAACTTTTTCTCCTCTCCCTATTTCCTTGCTGTAAACACACACTTGAGACAAAAGAAGAAATATTAGAGAAGGACGACTGAACAGCAATCACTACCTGAGTACTGCTTCATGTGAAAATGATTTTAGAGTCAGACAGTGTCTGCTCCTGAGTAAATAACTGGAGCCACGCCACACCACATAGGAGATTAATGTTCTTTATGAACTGGAAAAAGACTCAGATGAGGCAGGCACAGTGCTATCAAAAGAAACTTGCATTATTTTTGCTTCAGGATGGCATGTCAGAATCTGTTAACCCCTACCACCCCAAAGGGCATTCAACCTTCACAGTTAGGACATGAAGGAAATGTCTCACACTGTCTCTCCTCAGCCTTGTTTACCTGCCTAATGGGTCTCCTTTCCATTCCATGCCCTTTTGTTGTACAGCATCTGCTCCCTATGCTGCATTAAGTTTAAGCCAGTGAGTGTGCTCAGTCAAGCTTGGCTCAGTTTCTCAGAAACAGCTCTTTGTATTGTACCCATGTGCATTTATAAGAAGGTGTATGTCTGCATGCACACACACTGTTCATAGCTTAAAATTAAAAAAAAAAAAAATTCTCCTATTTATGTCAAGCACTGGTACACAACACAAAATTCTCCCCGTACTGTGAGAATTTTTCTTCACGCGCTACCAAATTAAGTTTGCATAGGAAAAATAAACACACCTTTTATTGGAAAGAATAAAATGACAAATTATTCTAGTCTGAGATTTTCTTTTAATCTTTTGTAACTACAGTGATCCAATCCCATATTAAACAAGCATTGCTTCTGCAGCATATTCCCTTGCAACAGGGGATCCTATAATCAGAAAAATGTTGCACACAACAAATATAGATAAATTTTCCAATTGTCACAGCACTGGGCCATCAACATCCAGAGACTTCTAGCAGATGTTGGAATCCAGGTGCTTAGTTGTCTACCTACAGAAGTACTATTTAGAGCCACCAACATTAAGAACTCATTGTACTGGTACTACTTAGAAATATAGTAAGAATTTATGCGCCCTGAGAGCTTCTATTCAAACAGGAGGAAAAAATAGTTAAATTCAAAACTGATGTTTGAAATATACATTATCAATAAAACAACGTAGTGGGAGACTGACATGGACCTATCCATATATACATATATTGTAAAGATAGTTTGCATATACAGGTCCATACTGCACAGCATTCCCAATGACTAAGTCCACAGTAATTTCTTTATATCCTCTACCTCTCCAAGCTTCTCTGAACAGCTGCCATTTTGTTTTCAAAATCTTACCATAAGGGATACATTTTCTCTATATCTTCAAAAGCAAACCATTTTTATATAACAAAGACTGCGGGAAAGAAAAAAAGAAAAAAGTGGGCCTTGCAGTGCTTATTGGAAGTTGCTAGTGAGGATTACACACACAAATGTGTTCCAAAAGCTTTGAGAGATGAAACAAGTATTACAAAACTCATTCATGGGAACGTAAAACAGTGCTTCTCTAAATCATTTTCAATGTCATAAAAAAAAAAAAAAAAGAAATAAATATTTTTTAATTCCTATCACAAAATTCCCCAGAGTTGCCAGAACCACAAACTGTTGAGAAGGCCTTTAGTGTCAGGGAGCAGCAGGACTGGGGTGCCAGCCAGGAGCTGAGTGTGACAAGGTAGGCACAGGCAGCATCCTTGCTGACACAGGGCACAACCCCACGGTACCTGAGCAAGGAGAGCAAAGCTGGCCAGAAACAGGAGCCAGGGTCAGGCACACTTCAGTAACTGCCACCTAAGTCCCTACCAATGCAACAGGTCTGGGATCAAGCCAGGAAGGAAGTCAAGTCAGTGGGTCAAGATCAGGATCAGCAAGGTAAATGGCCCAGCACAGGTAACAAAGCTCAGGTAAGCACTACCAGACTGAGCTTAAAAGCAAAACCAGGGAGGTCTCCAACATGGCTTCCCAGTGCTCTTCTCACAGCAGCCTGATCCAAGGTTACACAGCTGCACCACCTCAAAGCTGGCTTTGAGTACAGGCAGCCAAAGCCTTAGGACAGGGGAACGAGTTGCACTTAGGGCCTGACACCTACTAATCAAAAGCAGATGTATTATGGAATCCACTTTAAGTTGGCAGCACCAAGTCATATCCACCAAAGCGTTGACTATTACTACATCTACTTACCTAATTTATTTAGCTTGAGCTTCTGGATGATGACAAATTTTGAAATGCTTTTGCAGCACTAATCAGAATCACTAATAAGATGCAGAGAGCCATGAAACCACATGCATTGAGGCTCTGAATACCATGAGAAACTGATTTGAGCTGCACAATTTAAGATGTTATCAGAATTTTTTTGACAGTTCTTTCTGATCTGGCACGGTGCATCTAGGAGACACGTTCATAATGGAGAAAGCATATGCTTTTATATATATATACACACACACACACACAGAGGAAACACCCCTTATATAGGTTGTATAACACCCATTTTTCTCTTGCTGCTATAGCTTTAAATGTATAACATTAAAATAATTTTTGTCTTTAGTTTATATTAGTTAGCTAGGGGTGTAGCAATACTTTTTGCTGACACAGGGCATCTATTTGGTATCCTGAAAAATTAGTCTGCCATGGTAAAGGTACAAGGAATTCAGATGGCACTGACTAGTATGTTTGTTTTGCCACCAGTGGGTCAGTTAGAAATCGAAACACTATTCTTGAACTATAGTGGTGCTTATTACTGAGTTACAACCTTAGTATCCAATGTGCAAGGTTATTACTGCTAAAGGGTACTAAATTTGCTGTGGCTCAGTGAAGAAGTGAAATTGTAGTTACAATTATGCCCCTCTGCTTATGCTGCAAAACAGGCTAAGCGTAAGTAAGAAGATGTTGAGATGATATTTCACACATTTTTGAAGAGTGAGATACAGATGTTCTACCCTTGCAGCCGAATTTGTCACGAGTAACAATAGAGAGGGAACGCTATGCTGTACTCTGCCTTTGGATTTCTGCTCTGAAGAAAATAAATCTTTCATTTTTTACATGCCAGTCTCACACAACATTACTTTACACTGCAAGAATTAGTACTTTGCTAACTACATTAAAAAGTCACTAACTCAGTGTTATTAAGTGCTCATTAAAGTAGCAGTTGTGATCTGCCAAACTACTTAACAATATCCACTCAGAAGTTTTAAGCCATTACCAAGCTTGCAGTTATATATAATAGGGAGGATGGGTTTAAATAAAAATCACTTTCAAGTAGAGGAATGATTAATCATTGCTGTTCTCACCTTCATTTGTATTCTTAGCAAGAGTTGTCAACCTTTGTCCCAGCATTAATGGCGAGTTTTATGTGACTGTACCTGGTATTCTCAAAATTGATTAATTAGCAAGGCCACATTTTATTTGAAAGTGCAGAATGGAGTCACATTTTCATTCAGTTCCCTAGGGAACTAATTATAAGGTCTGCTCAACATACTTCACAACAGTATCTCCTATATGGCACGAGTAATTATTTAGATACTGTAAATATCCTCTCCAAATACTTAAAACAGAACTGCTTCAGCTATTTTAAAGTTTCATTAGAAACTGGTGCTAGCCTCTGCTGGGAAGTTCCAAATATTCCCTGCTCAGGAAAAACAGCAGGTACCCAGCATCACGAAAGTGTAAACCCTGTAATGGGAATTTATCACATTCACCTCTGAACCAGTACAAAGGAAAAAAAATGAAGAGAAAGAGAACATAGTAGTAAAGATTACACAACCCTTAAAAAAAACCCAAACATAAATGTTTAACAACCCAATGATGTTTTTTCTCCCTTAGCTCCAATGCAGCAGTCAATTCTTTCTTTTCTCCACCCCCTAGTACACTGGAACCCGGCAGTTTTATGGCATCAAAACCAGGAGTAGAATATGCAAAAGTACATCTTTTCGAAAAGGAAAAATCCTTCTTTCCCATTTTGCACTAGCCTTGGGGCAGGGGAGAGGAGGCTAAGGAGGGGCAATGGCTCTGACTCAGCCATTGCTGTTAATATTCCAGTAGCTTTAAGAAAGGAGTGCCATCATACTAGCCATACAAAGACATTAAAAGAAGTTTTGCATAGCAGCACTTACAGTCTAAAAAGATTAGACAGCACGTGGGAGAAAGAAGCCATTCATTTGTACCTGGGAAACTGACACACAGAAGTTACGCTCAGTAGTACAAGACTTCTCCTTAAGTGCGTACCAGAACTAGAAACTCAACTGCCACAAAACTGCAATTTACCACTCAGAATATAAACACTAACACAGCCTTGGAAAGTTGCAGTGTGGCTGCAAAGTAGCTGAGTAGCTACACCAAAGCCCAGATTACTTCTTTTTTGGCTCCTGGAGTTCTCAACTTGCTTAGGCTGTGCTCTGATTCAAAGGATTTGCCCCCAAAGGCAAATGCTGGGGGGCAGGGGGAGAAAAAAAGCAGTTTGATTGGTGCCAAAGCTCTCCTAAATTGGATGATACAGTGCGCATCAAGCAGTAGAATAGCCTCCATAGCAACACACTCTCTCTCTCCGCTTAGTTATTTCTAGGGCATCTGTCACTGACTCTGTTCCCTGAAAACAGTTGCAGGGAGCGAAGGTTGCTTGCAGACTTGTAAACAGCCACCTACATTATTTTAGAAGTGCATCTGTATTATTGTCAGAGTGCACCTTGCGAGGGCAGGCAGCAGCAAACTGCTGTTCCAGATTGATTATAATACAGATTTATATTTCACAGCATCTCCCAAACAAAGACTTCAGTGCAGTCTACAAATAGACTACAAAAACCCTGCAAGAGCCCAATATGACAGATTAAACTTTCTGAAGCCAGAAAGATTAATTATACAAGACCATGCTGGCTAGAATTACACACCAGGTATTTCCATGTCTAAGCAGAACACAAGTCTTTCCACACAGGAAAACAGCCTTAAATATTTCTAAAATCTTCCCCCAATCCACTTTTTCTGAAGGCATATCAAATACTTTTAAGTATTAATTTACCTCACCTTCACGATGTAACAAAACAGACTAACAGTATAACTTGAAGTCCAACATACATACCAAATCACAAAAACTTGTACCATTATAATGCTTTAGTTAAAATTACCATATTTAGTCTTTAAAAATTTTCTTGTATTAGGCCACAAGTTATACAGTATCAGTAGCTCTCTTGATTTTCATCACCTTGGAAACACCGCTACATGCAGGAAAACAAATCCCAGGAAAATAAATATGGTTTTATTATTTGTAATACTACTTTTTTTTTCATTCTGAACCTTCTATTTGATGTTCTTAAGGAATTTTGCAATAACTGAGAAAAAAATCTCATATTCTTTTAATTCTGTATCTGAGTAATAGCAATTGTGACAATGATTTTGAAGATTATGAGCATAGACAGATAAACAAATGAGGCCTGATGAACACGTACCATTTCCCTCAACAACAAAAACACAGAACTTCTGAAAAAAGACAGACTACATTTGTGTGAAATGTAATTTTAATGTTAAATACTGCATCTAATAGGAAAAGTTGCTTATTTTTTAAAATGCCTGTAATGTACATATAGGAGAAAACACCAGTTAGTGTTCTAAATAAGAGCTCTAGGACATGTCAGCAGCTACTGAAATAAAAAAGAATTAACACTATTTACTTCACAGGAAAAAAAACAAAAGTAACTGCCATTCACTTGCCATTTAATATTTTGCTAAAATAGACAAACTGAGAAGCTATAATATAGGTCGTTTGGTCTGGTTTTTAGTAAACAACACTGAACGAGTCACCAAGTATACACATCAAGCGCACAGTTAGTAGTTTAAACGTTTGTGTCTTTCTGCTATTTTGTAGTCCACTACTGAATTCACTGAACAATGAGTCACTGGAGAAGAAACAAAAATGTTCTGCATGTGAGATAACAAATATATTAACAAAAAAGAAAAAGAATAGGAAGAAAAGACTTCATCTAAAAAAGAAGAAAACTCAATTTTTTATTACCTACGCTTTGTCCAGAAACAGTCAGTGTGTATTGACCTTCAGGGCATGCAGCAAAATCTATTTAGTCGTAATGGCATTTGGAAAGAGCCAGAATTCGATCAGACTTGCAGACAGTGAAACTTCGTAGGACTCTCTACCAATGTTTACTATTGCAATGAGCTTAATTGCTTTGCTCTCGCTTATGCCAGGGTTGCTTATGGTCTTGAAATAGCTTTCAGGGTTCAGCAAAAGGCAGAACACCTACAGAGCTAAAGAAAGTGGGGAAGACCTGGTATGAGGACCAAAGAGAAGCGCCAGGGAGAGAGACACTTAAAATAGGTCAGAAAAGTCTCATTGTGAGTACATGCTAGGAGTCTTTAGTATAGTGCAGAGTCCCTGAGTTAACACTCTTTTGCTATCAACAGTAGCTAAAGAAACCAGCAAAAAAATGCAAGTCTTGTCTCACTCTGATTGCTGGCCAGCAAAGGAAACCATTGCTTACTGCTGCTTTGTTAGCTCCAGAAGCAAAGATTTTTTGCAATGGTTCTGTCCTCGTGGATGGGGTAAGTGAAAATACCTACTTAATCGAATTCGAGTGGTTGGGGAACTCCTTTTTAAGTATTGGAAAATACAAGCTTTTCTTTTTTTTTTTTCCCCCCTAAGATACCTTTGCTTACGAAAGCCATGCATCTGTACAACTGTGTGTCAGATCTATTAGCCTTATGCATGATATAATAGTCCAAGGCATATGCTCAAGAATTTTTCCCACAAGACCCAATGTCCAAATGCCATGCAAGGCATGAGGTCACACAATGAACGGTAACAACAAAGCCAGACGCTGAATAGCTGCTTACTATGTAAGCATCATTCAACCTAAGCATTGACAAAATTGAGGTAGAAACTGTCTCCGATGAGGTCATTTGAGTGTTTTATGATGCATATTAGCAGCACTGCACAAACTCAGCCTAGGTTGCTACTTGCATCTGTGCAAAGCAGCCCTTCATTTACTCTGAGCAACATGCACCGTGCAGAGCCACAAAAGTGGCTGCAAGTAGAGGAAAGCTGTACCTGGCAAGGCCAACACAGTGACTCAGTGCAAACTGAGTCCATCTGCACCATCGTCTTCCGACAGTCCTGTAAAACCTACACTTTCTGGCTTAGTCTGAACCCTTAACTGGAATCACAAAGAATTGTTGCTATCTACCCTGTTCTGTAAGTACAGTCAAGCAATATCACGTATCCAGCTCCAAGCTCACGGCAATCATCCCGAGTAAGTTAGAGAAGCTACCACAGAGCTGTAACAAGTGAAAGAAAATCGTGACAGTCTATCTTTCAACCATAATATGTGTCCAGCTTGTTTTCTAAGCTCAAAAGCAAGCCAAATTAGATAGTAGAGAAAGGGCCAGCAACCCATAGCAGATATGAAAGGCCAAATCAGTATATAACTCACCAATTGTTATTAGGAAGAAAGGCCTTACTTATTTCTCCTTTACCAAAAATAAATTTTGTTGTCCTCTGTGTGCAAACTTTGCCATCCCTGGGACCCAGCAGTGAGCCAGTTCAAAGAACTAAATCAGCAGAATACCAGTCAAATGGGGCTGGGTTTCTGTCAGTGTGGTTCTCTGTCCAGGCACACTGCAAGGTCAGAGGAGCAGTGGAGCCAGTCCAAGGAAGAGGGCCGGAGTGCATAGCGGGGCAGCAGGCATTACATCAGCTTAGCTCGAACATCACACGTATCCACAGCAGGATTCGATAGGAACTGCCTTATATCAAAAAGTAGTAAGATAGCACCAGATAGCAGATCAGAAGCATTCTGCCTCTTTGGGAGGAAAACATGTGGCTCTTCCAAATGCCTGTCAGTGGTTTTACTATTGAAGTGTCAGCAGTTTTTTTTCAAAAGCCAGTATGTAATTCTTAAGGTTATTCTACAAATAGCAACACTAACAAAACTACATCAATGCCTAATGGGATTAGCTTAATGAAAATACCATTGGCATTAACTGAAAGTCAGTCTGTGCCCTTTCTAGCTTGGTTATCACCGATATGTGTCTCTAAAATGAGACACATTGTAGATTCATAATTCAATATAAAGATTCCAGATCCAGAATTTCTCCAAATAATCTCTACATCTCTTAGTAAATCTCACTCGAGCTCTAAAATAAACCTTTGTTGTGCACAAGCTTCACATTGGCTCTCAGAACAGGACTAGGCTTAACTCCTAGCTAATAGTTTCATTGCTACCATGAAAGCCAGAACAGAATCCCTTCATTTTATGCTTCTGGTTTTTGGCAAAACTAACAGGAAAAAAACACAGGAAAAAAATACACAATAGCTGAATCCCTAGTGAAAAATAAACTGCCGTAAGTCATTGTTACAATATGGCCAAATTTAAATTAGCTTTCACGTTTCTGGCAGACGAATGTTCTGTTTCTACAACTAAGAGTGCTCTAAACTCTACTGTAAATATGCATTTAAATTTTTACATCTGAATGAGGAAGATGAATCCAGTCTAACTCATTTCCATGCTGCGTTAGTTAGCTTTCATTTACTCAAGAAGCAGATATAACAGCGTATACCTTCACTGACACACTATGAATTGGAGATAATTGATCTGGTTTTTGCATCAGTAGCACAAAACAACTGCAACTAAAATAGGAACTTACAAGCAGATAGCAAGAGCTGTATCTGCTGTGACACACATCACATATGTAAGTGAACAGGGTACGGGGCAAGAGGGGGAAAAAATATTTTCTCCAATTACACATAGTGAACCAGGTCACAAAAAGATTAAAACATTCTAATTCTCACTGAACTGACTGAAACTTCCTTCAGTTGTCTCGGGATGATGTCAAGAAGAGAACTCTGATTAAAAAAAAAAACTTTGCAAGCATCTTCAAAAAAATCCAAATGAAGAATTACATCATCTATTCACAGTCAATTAATAAGCAAAGAAAAAAAAGAGAGCCAAAACATTTGAGACAGTTGTTGAAATAATTCTCTGCTTTAAGGAAATGTTTTGAAGTTATGAAAACCTAAGTGTTCTCAATATCTTATTTTTAATGCACTTGCAATGCAGTATTTTTGAGAGAACCAGGAAAAAAAAGCCTTGCACTATTAAATTTTTTGAGTATAATTAGAATAAACCAAATTATCTCATTAAGTAATGTGACTATTGAAACCCTAATATTTCTGTTCTGCAGCTACACCCCAGGTGTCAGAATCAAAAAGTACGCCAGCAGCACTAGATTCAGAATTGGTATTTTTCATTTAAAATGGATTAATCAGTATCATTTTATTCATGCTACCAAGACGCCCTATACATGGGGGTGGTCTATACACACGAATTTAATATGTATCTGTTGGTTAATGGGTGTTTTAACAGAGTTTCGTTGTAAAATAAATGTTAAAAAAACACAAGCATATACTCCAAACAAATCAGCTACTTATACTGACATTAATAACCTAAAGCTACTTAATCCTCAGTTATTGCCATACTCTTTCAGAGATGTTAAAGTATCAGAAATTCCTATATCAGCAACCCGAGTGCATTCAGCTACCTAAAATATATCCAAAGTATCCTATTTTTTGGCAAATATATGTTCTATTAAATACTTTAGGATGATGGATAAACTCTCATGGATGATGGAGAAGTAAGGTGATGAATATATTCTCTAGTGAATTGCTATACAGCAATTAAGCCTGCTCATGTTTAAGCATTTATTGAAGGCTCACCATTATATTGGACATTGTCCTTGCTAGAGGAGAAAACGTTGTTTCCGCAATCAAAAGATGATACTTTCATATAAAGAAAAATATTTTTAATAAAGCCATCCACAACACCTTTATGCAGTCAGTTACCAGTCCAAAGCCAAGATAAAGTGTAAGTACAATAAATAAATATTTTAAAATGTAACATAAAACCCATGAATGTTGTGAAAAAAAAATATAGTGGCACCCCTTTATTTCTGTTGAAAGTCAGAAACAGTAAAATACACCTCCAAAACTGTAGACTTAAGTCCTGGCGCAAGCTCAGACTGACAGGTGCAAATAGGAAGCATTTTTAACTGCTACTCAATTACAGGGACAATGATCGCTCAGTAGCATTCTTCATAATTAACTGCAAAGTGATTAAAACCGTCAAGGAACAAAAACAGCCAAGGAGAAACACTGCCTTAAATGATAAAACACCACTTTAAACTGTACTGTTGTATTTGCGTTTCAATAACTTCTGTAACCCACTTTGATTTGGAGGCATCATACACATAGGAACAGAGTCGAACAAATGACAACATTTAGAGGACACAAAACCAAAGAAAGATCAAGTTACATCAATTCAAGATTCAGGTGACCAGGACAAAATGGAAGCAGCAGCAAATGTCACCAATAGCCACAAAATTGTCAGGCAAACAATGAAACTGAGAAAGGACAACCTTAAACTGCCAAAGACATTTCTATTACCAATTGTAAAGATGAAAGGGTCTTTTGCTCCAGTTAACTTGACCTGAGATAGATGAAGGATACAAAAAAACAAAACAAGGACAGAGTTCAGAGACAAAGTTATTCAAATTGCCACAGACTCAGCTGGATACCAATATTGCTGGAACAAGAAACAGACATTCCAAATGACAGGAAAGTTAGATTTAGAAATAAGAGCACTGAAAGAAGCAGGATAAGAAAGCAGCATCAGGAAGATAAACATTTTCATGATGCTTTCTCGAAGACTAAGTTCTTTTATTATTTTGAGAAATAAAAACTTCAACAAAACATCAGTTAGATCCTTCTAGTAAAGCTATCCAGAAATAATCAGTGTTTCTCAGTGACCAACTAGAAATATCTAAAAGGGTCCTGATATTCATAAAGTCTTCAGTACCCTAAGTAAACACCTAGTTTTTATATTTCGTTGATATTCAGGCACTCTATAGTCTCCACAAGTGATGTTTCTTTTTCCAGACCAAAAATCCAGCTGTAAAATAATTTGACATCTATCAATAAGAGACAAGAAGAAATACAACTTTGCTATGCTTTTTTGAAGAATGGGTGAACTTAATGACCTTGTTATGTGAAAATAATTTGGTAGATACATCATGTAATTTATAATATCCCCCATCTTCAAGATAAAATTTGTGTCCTCCCAAATACGCATATTATCAGGGGCTAACGTATTACAGCAGTCTAAGATGTTACACTGTCACTTCTCAATTGACTCTGGATACTATCAGCATTGCCCCAGAAGAGCAGCCATGTAGCTACAAAACCCCATTGTCTATGTTGTAAGTGCCTACGATTGTTGCATTTCCCATACTGTTTCAGCTGTAATTCAACAGATAATGGAATATTTCTACATGTCATGAGAGCAGACAGAACCTTCCAGCAAATTAAAGAAAAATTCATACAACACTTAAAAATCTTCAGATGGTCAATATGTCTAAAACTTATTTTATAAAGGAAATATTTAGAGAGTAGAGAAGAAAGAAACCTAAAAGGAATCCCACATTGTGATCTCACATTGCAGGGCATGGGATGTGAATTCCTTTCACTTTTGAACATCCACAGAAAAAGAACTCTTCAGACCAAGTGGCAGAAGATTAAAAAGTCATTCTGAAAGAAGACTTCAGTACTGATCTCAAAATAAAGAAAAAAAAAAACAGTTTCTTAACGTGCTTTCTGGTTTAATATTTCACTTCTGCAATGTTCTGCTTCACTGCTACTGAATGATGGAAAGGAAATAACAAAAAGACTCTTTGGCATCCATGTCCGGGGTTTTTTCTATGTATTGCAAGAAGAAATGACAGATCTGATCATTAAAAATGTTATAATTAAGTCCTGCAGTCACCAGATGTGCAGCTGAAAAGAGAAGTCGGATCAATTCTGAAAATTACATCATGGGTAAAGAGAAAGAAAAATTGTTGAATAAGCAGAGGAAACCACTAGAAAAAAATGTAGCCTCTTCTGCTAGACTTGGAGGGTGAGGGAAGGGAGGAAAAGGGGCAGTATCATCTTTGAATAATCTAATTCCCTGTTATGCCCTTTTCTATGAACACATAATTGCAGGTTTAATGCAGGTTGTGATTTAACTCATTGCAAAGAATCTATTTTCTGTTCCTTCCCCCCCCCGATTAAAAAAACATAATAGTTGGAAGTGTGCAGAATCAAAATAGTTGATCCTGGCTGGTGATACTCATAGGTTTGACAATAACCACCTAATGCAAGCAACCATGGGATGTGTTTGCTGCTCAGTGACACAAAATCTCCCAATAAAACAATGAGATGAGTGGAGACATCAAGCATGTAATGGTTTGGATTTTTGTTGGTTTTGTTACTGAGCAATAAATATAAGATAAATAAATAAAGAAGAGAAGGCTCCAGGGAGACCTTATTGCAGCCTTTCAGTACTTAAAGGGGGCTTATAGGAAAGGTGGGGAAAAACTTTTTAGCAGGACCTGTTGCGACAGGACAAGGGGTGATGGCTTTAAACTAAAAGAAGGGAGATTTAGACTAGACATTAAGGAAGAAGTTGTTCACAATGAGGGTGGTGAAACACTGGCACAGGTTACCCAGAGAGGTGGTAGATGCCCCATCCCTGGAAACATTCAAGGTCAGGCTGGGCGGGCCTCTGAGCAACCTGATCTAGTTGAAGATGTCCCTGCTCATGGCAGGGGGGTTGGACTAGATGACCTTTAAAGGTCCCTTCCAACCCAAACTGTTCTATGATTCTATGATCTCCAGTACCCTCCATTAGGTGGTTACCACGCGGTTATTCAAGTGGCTGCAAATGCACGTACAAGTAGAGAGCATCAGCCTCTCCCTTCTCATGTGTAAAAGTGAATGAGACCTTCCCCAGCCTGCCTCATCTCTCCTCTTCTTTATTTTACCTCTTCATGTGTGTTGAATTTTGGGTTATTGTTTTGGGGTTATTGTTTTGAGTTCTGGACCCTTAAAAACACACTCAGCAAAAAAGCCTAATTTTTTTTTTTTTTTTTTTCCTTTCAGATTTAAAGCAGCTTATATCAACTTTCTATGTGATCCTTTGGGCTCTTCTGCTATATTTTTAACTCATAAATTATGAACAGTTCCTCTGCAATAAGAGCTACCTTTCCTATAATGCATATCTATCTGTACCAAATTGCTATCTATGTTTGTTATGAGCCTGTCCTCAAAGCACCAGGACCACAGGAATTCCTCTGTTTTCTTACTGTGGTTGGCAACTTTGTTGTTTTCCATATGTCAAAAATCCACTTTTTATTGTCGGGATGCTTCTCTTTTACTGATGGTCCCATTATGGGACTATAAGCAAGAGCTGCCACGCTCTACAAATGTATTGTTGACTGGCTGAAGGTATGCTCGCTTTGCCAGCTGGAAAATCGCCCAGTCGCCACAGGGAACAAATATCTTAAATAAGCCTCCCGTTGGGACCACGAAACCTACTCTTCATGTGTTGAGTCAGAATTCAAGGATAAGAATTTGAAGTCCACCAAAAACATTACTGAGAAAAGAGGTAGAAACAGAGAGCTTCCACCAACTGAAAGGACAGAAAGATTTTAAAATAAGAGCAGCTTCAGAATAGGGTATAAAGAAAAAGCAGCTGACTAACTTACAATGCATATTCTTCACAGTCAGAAGGGAATCCACATGAAAGACACCTGGAAAGATTTTCATAAATTTTTTTTTTTTTCCTCCTGGCAGCATCATTTCAAATGCACATAAAGACATTAATAATTCGAAGGAGAACTTGTTGAATATGATTAGGGAAAAGGACTTCAGCATAAGGCCAACAGATATAAAAGTGCAATTCAAATCTGGTCATGGAAATCCCTCAGGCTCAAAGAAATGAGAGGAGAAGCATTGCTCTGTAACAAGCTCATGAAATTCTACTGTAGCTGCTCAGCTCTGGCCTTCGTGCCCACTCACAACACTTCACTAGCAGTTGTAAAGCACTACTGTGTCAAGCCTCTCTCCAATTATGCTCCCATCTAGCTGTCGTTATAGCTGTATACCTCTTCTCCCTTACCCTTAATAGCACAGACTATTGTAACCAGACCATTCTACCTGCTACTCTCACAGTTGCTCGCCAACATAAATGGATTCTCTGCATACTGCAAGAGATAACCAGCTACATAAATTAAGCCAAATAAATTCTCCTCTGCTACCGCATGGCAATTATATACATTTTATAATGGCAAACCTCTAACAGCCACAGGTTTGAGAGAGGGTTTTTTTTGTGGGGAAACAGGGGCTTTTACCATCATAATTTAGAAACAAAAACTGTGGTAAGGATACAAACTAAAATCCAAATCCTCAATGATTCATTTCTGTAAATGTTTGGAATTTTGAATTAAATAAGACATCAAAATTAAATAAAAACATTTAAATGTTTGAAACATTTAAAAAATCTACATGGTCTAATCATCACTATTTACTATACCATCCTCTCACATTATGCAAATACTTACTAATTCCCTTGGCAGTATATATTTGGGAATGCAATATAAAAGACTGATTCATCAAAAGGCGGATCACAGATCAGAAGCAGGGTTATCCATACTAAGACACTGTGAATTGCCTACAGCACAAGAGGAAGTGCTTTCATCCAGAGAGCGAGCTCCAAAGCATTCTCCATATGACACCACTGCCTCCTGCAAGTCTTTTGGCTAATCAGACTTACTGCTGAAAACCAGGGAGGAGCTCCAAAGGGTAGGAACACTCCATGCAGATCTGAAAAGCCATGAAAGCATTCCGCATTGACTAGAGTGGGACAAAGGATCAGGTCAGAGCAGGCCTAATTGATACACGCTACATTTTGGAACCTTTCTTTCAGTAACAGCTAAATTGTAGAGCAGAGGGAAATATAACACGAAACCATTCAAGGATGTACAACTAAATGGCACCCATTTTTTCCAGTAAAAAAGTGTCATCAGGAAGATGTTATTATGACTAAATGTAGATCTTTCAATGTTAGTAAGAGAAATTATAAGCAAAACGGACTCAGTTTGGGTTTTTTAAAGGAAGGTAAAGAAAAGGCTCCAATTCAGGAGTCACATTTTCTTTAGCAAAGACTTCATTTGTCATTTATCTTGCTCAGAACTCACCAAAGTGTAGAGGCTGCTGTGAACTACAGCCAACTACATCAGAGTCAGAAAAGAGCAAAGGAAAAACTGCTAGCTGTCTAACAGATGGAGCGATTAACTACACTAGGGGAATCCAGTAAGAGCAAGTGAGAATAACTAGCAGGGAGCATGGCTTTCAAGGGCATTTAGCAGGAAACCTGGCTTTTTTGGCCTTTTCTGTATTTCTAAATTGGTATTTTATTGTAGTTCCTTTCTCTCGCCCGTTACCTCTTCTGTTATTTCAAATCCTTGCCTTACAGTTGCAAACCTGGAAAAGGTGCTTATTTCTGAGCTACAAGAAAATGGAAAAACCCCTAGGTTTCTGGGCAAGGGTTTGAAAGGATATTAAATATTTTAATAATAAACCCCAAAAATTGAACTGGGTCCCATGTTGTTGTCAGTCAAGACCTTGATTTGTCTGACCATCTGCTTATTTTCCTGGTCTTACTATCATACATCTATCAAACAAAAAATATGATCTTTTGAGGCACTGTCAATCTGCAGCTCCTGCTAATTTCAGCCTAGATTTATGGAGATTAAATGTTTCGGACATCAGATAAAAATGTGTCCTAAAATGGATAACTGAGCAAACACAAAGATTCAGAAATACATCTTTCATACACATATTCTGACAACGGAGGGGCATGGGTTTAGGACTATTGAATTTACAAAAAAAATAGTATATAAACAATTGCCTAGAGTACAACTCATAATGTATCTCAACATTTCCCAGCCAAGTAGAGAAATATTCAAAGATGTAAAACTTTCCCAAATACAAAGAGTCAGGTTCTTGAATGTTCATCAAAAGTTTAGCCTGATTTTAAAACCATTAGAAACTTCTGCAGAGGGGTATTTCATAGCAATACTTCCATTGTACAATTTTTCAGCAGATTATTTGAACACAATTTTGTAGTCATGCAATAGTCCATCAAAACTATGTACACTGACACTGTACTGGGAAGCAGAATGCTTGGATTTTACTTCTAGGTCTAGGCGAGACCTCAGACAAATCATCAATCTCTTTCATCCTCATCATTTGTTTTGCCTACTACAATTACAGTAATCACGTTTCTGCAATGACAATGGACCTTCCAAACTGGCTAGCGTCCATATTTTCTAGTTTGACATTAATTGTAGCAGTAAAACAGGTATCAAGTGTTGATGCAAAGGCAAAAACCCGTAGCTGCCTGGCCATCAAAAAGCAATCTGAGGGTATGCAATATATTTAACGTACTCTGTTGCAAGATTTGGTGACATAATTCTTTCTTAATGTGTGCACATGCACAATATGCAACACAGAATAATCTTGTATCTCATGGCATTTACATACTCTGTAATTCAAAAAGTTTGAAGTATTCTGTAGGATAGTCTCTTTTTGATATGCCAGTTTTACTGTGTGAAAAGATGGAAATTACAGTCTGATATAGAAAGGATACCTACTGAAGAGATAAAGTATGCTTTATAAAAAAAAAAAAATCAGACTTATATGAGCTTTATATATTATCTTCTAATTAGCTGTCAAAGCAACAACCAAAAGAAACATCTCAAGACAGAACTGCGATCATGAAGTTGAAATGGTGAGAAAAGTCAATGGTTCACTAGGTACAAGGAAAGGTTTTGTGAGCATCTGGTTCTCCTCTTACCAGATGTTGAAACATAGTCCAGATATCTATCAAGAAGGGAATGCCACAAATACCATCCAAATACATAAAGGAAATGCCAGTGTTGGCAGATTATCATATACCTGAGAAATTGTCTCAGATGCAAGATCATCACATAAAAGGAATTGTGACTTTTGTATAAAAAAAAACCTCAATGCTTTTTAATTTAAGAAAGAACCCTCCAAATAAGGGCATAGATGGCAGCATGCAATATGTTGGTAGATATTATAAGGCTGTTTTTCTACTGCATGTAAGATTTGCCATCCTCCTGCCTGGGAAGAACCAACTCACAGAGCCTTTCATAAAGTTTTGGTGCTTGCCATTGACTTTTCTGAGGTTCCTCAGACCCAAGCACTCGTTTTCCAGATAGTGGATGCTTAAACGGGCCCATTGTGACACATTGTCAAGTGCATTTACGACTATCAGGTTACATAACAAATACGCACGTATTTTGCATCACACGAGGGAAAGGAAACACATCGGTTCTGTGAGATAGGCATATCAGCTTGCATGGTAACGGGGAACAGACCTTAAGTGGCCATAACTGTCCAGGGCAAGAGCTGGATACCACTGGTGTATCCACAGTACAGTAGTAGAAAGGTAAAAATACCTGCCATCTTAGATCACACCAAACGATAGAATTGGGCTTTTTGTGAAATTATATTCATGAATGGGTACTACAATAAAAGGCAAAGTTAAAGAAAGTTGTAAAGAGCAGGAGCTAGCTACAGCCTGCCTTTTTGAATGTGCATCCCTCCTACCACAAGCTGGCAAGTGAAGTTTTCTCCCAGTATGGTGTACCACACGCATGTTTTTCAATGCTGTAGTTTCCTGGAACAGGCATTGGCAAAGGAAGAGAGGAAAGAGGTCACATTCACAGGAATTCCAAAGTATCTTAAGTTCTGTTTAAAATGCTGTCAATCTGTATTCCTAGAACTGCTCCAGCTAATGACAGAAGAAAAGAGGTAGCATACAATCCACTTCTTATTTTTTAAATAACCCTTCTTTACCACGGCACAAAGTACTCCCCTTTATCACAGCAGGCAGTACGAGGATTTTGTCCTTTCAAATGGTGTTAGCAGGGAAACATAAATTTAAGGTGTTGATCTAGCCTCCTGATGTAAAGTTTCCCCATTACTTAGCCAGTTTACTACTGAATCCTAATTTCTTATTGTATAACATTTAATCACACATGACATTGGTAATACATATTTGCAATAAGTAATTATTTCTTTTTTATGAAAATGTGTTTATTTTTCAATGAGAACAAAGAGGTATTATAATGACTGAAAAAATAATGTAATCTGAGCAATTTAGATCTAACTATACAATACTTAATAAACAGTGTTATGGTTATCTACAATTCAGGCATTATATCAACCTAAACTTTTTTTTTCATCTGATCATCATTTCTGCAAAGGAAACTGCATGGAGAGAAGGTGGCTCCCTGGAGAATTTCCTCATTTTTACAAAAAGCTAATATCTTTCTTTGAGGATAACATGAGCAACACAAAAGTTTATTCAAAAGAAATTTTGAAATTAAGTTGACATGAGTGTCTGGGAAATTGATGTCTTATCCACTGTGCATAACATATCAAGGAAGTTCAATTAGTGTAAAATGTCAGTCAAACTCATCTCAAGACTACTTTCTATTTCAAGCCTATATTCTTGTTACATATATTTTATAGCTTCTGGCTAACATTATGAAGGTGCTGAAGCATCCCAGTACATAGTAAGTGTTGCAAAACAGTGAAACTAACAATGGCTGCCTGAGCAGCTAAGTTAGGACCGATAGGTTATGTGGATAATTGTACCTTTAACGGGCTTCTATAAGGAGATAGAACTTGACATCAAATGAAGCAGGGGCTCCCATTATCTAGCTCAGACTGATTTAATCAATCAGGAACAATTTTGGAACAATTAGTTGGCTAAAACTGAAAGAATTTCAAGTTCCTCCAACTTCCCTGCAGAGGGAGAAGCAGAGTACAGACACTAAACAGGAAAAAGGAACAAAACTGACAAAGAGGCTTAACAGAACATCATAGGAGAAAGTCTTGGTGCTTTGAAGGAACAGTAAAGAAGGAAAAAGCAGAAAGATCAGAGAAGTGGAGACCAGACACACTGAAAAGAAGCTCATCTGGAGCAGTCTGATCAATGTTCACCTGAGAACTCTATTTCCAACAACTGCATTATTTGAAGCCTTCTCTTCCATTATGTACATTATCGCACTGGTGCTATTAATGTATCCCCATTCCAATGTACAAAATACATTGAAAGCATTCTTTAAAAAAGCCAGTTAATAGACAGGTTACCAAAAAAAAAGTTAGCTTATGCTAAAATAAGTTGTCAAGGATAAATACAGAATATAGATTCTAGAAGATGCTATAAACCATTTGGGTAATGGATTAGTTCACAACAAGTAAAATTTCTTAGGGAAATTACACAAAAAGTGGAGTAACTGATACCTAAGCACACATATATACATACACTAAGAACAAATATAACCAGCAAAGAAAACAACAGGTGATGTTAAACCTTGTTTTATTTTTTGCCAATAGCAGGATAACATGAAGATGGTGACAGTCTACAAGAAGGACTTCTCTTAGCAAATGTAACAGAAAGAATAGGCCCAAACAGATGGAAAGGGTAAATACTCTGTACCGTGATTTTTAAGGAATGCTTTCTATCATTTACTTACAATTTTCCACATGTGCCTGTGGTAATCTTCCTTAAATAGTTAATGCAACTCTATAGGTAAGTAACTTTGAGACACTTAGGAGAAAGAATGATTTGAGCCATCTTACATAAGTGGAGTGGAAGAATGGTTAATAGTTTCATTCAGTAAAGTCCCAGCCAAAAAGAACCGGAAAAGGTCCCTACATTGTAACAATAAAAAAATGGAGTATTTGACAATATCTTATTTGATGAAATCACAGAGGACACTTTTCCTGATATATTCTCCTGCCTTTCCCTCGTATTTAGTAAGCCAAACAACACTAGCATGTTGCAGCAACACAAGATTGCGGGGGGAGGGGGGGGGGGGGGGGGGGCTGGAGGGGTTTTTTTGTTGTGGTGGGAGGTTTTTGTTGTTTTGTTTTTTTCCCAAACCTGTTACAAATACAAGCATTTCATGAACTTCCAAATGATCTGCATGCTAACGTTACCAGAATACTGATGATAAAAGGAATTTTCAAACCAAACTACATTACAGTTAATTCTAAAGTACAAACACATTCACGTATATTTCAGTTCTCAAGAAAATTCATCTTTTGTTCTAAAGATTTTTTTTTTTTAATGCAGCTTCTACACTACAAAGTTTCATACAAAAAGGTATTCTAATGCAGAAGGGTTGAAAATCCTGTTTATTAGTTTACCTGTTCCATCAGCTTCTCTTCCGATAATCTGCAGAGAACCATGTGAGAAGTTCTAAATCATAGCAAGGAACAGATAAATTTAGAAACAACCAGTTATGCACTCCTGTAAAGAGATGAACCTAAAAGCAGTCCAGGTATTTAGTACATGGACTTTCAAAACCAAAGGGTACCTGGATATGAAATTAGATAGCTTAACATTCACTTAGCTAAAACATAAGATACTAAAACAAAACTAACTCTACCAATTGAGCATTTAAAGACAAAGAACACTGAAGCAAATTTAGGAAACCTAGTGTAATGATAACAGGAATTGAATATAGAACCTAATTTGAATGAGCTCAAGGGTTTGCATCATCAGTTGCTGTTTAAAGCGTTTTCCGCATTATTTTTGATGACTGAACCATCAATAATTAAAACACACAGATAACAAAAAAAACCCCACCTGATTGTTGTTCTTTCCTGTTATCTACATATTAACAATCTATTGCTATTCACCAAGCACACATACCATTGCCACTGCAGAAGCCAGTTTTACAGAACTCCAGTCAAACTGTGTTAACTTGCAGCAGTACTCCAGCACTGTAAGAGAAAGGTGTAACGATGCAGAAGTTAGAACATATCACAAGAGAGATTTAGCTTTAGGATTCATGATTTTTTCCTTCCCCACCTCCTAATTTCTTACTATGAAAAAACATTACTAGTGACCACTGTTGCAGTTTATACGTATCAAGAAAGTGCTGTTTCTAGCACAAATATATAATGTATTTTTATCCTACAAAACCTTACAATTCAAGGATCTCCTTTATGAAGTTTCAGCATATTTAAAGAACTGATTATAAAGTCACAGCAAAACGTGTGTGATGGAATCAGGAAAAAAACCCCAGAATATTACTTGTGATTTGATGTAATAAGGCACATTGCCCATGCTTAAGTGTAGCTGCAAACATCTTTAGTAACAGCATTTGTAAAGTAGACAAAAACAGAACTTCTAGAGCCATCATTAAAAAAAAAGCTTCCCAACTTCAGAAAGGAAGAAACAATTAATTGTTCCATTTTATCAAACAGTGAAAATACTAAACCAGTCTAGTAGATGGTGATTTTAATTCTTTGTGTCAGAATTTAAAACCACATAGGAAAGCATTTGGTGTTTGTTGACTTTGAGTAATTGAGATTTCCTTCTTCTGGAATCTGGGAAACAGACTCTATTCATGTGCTTTGTTCCTGATCCCCATTTTTGGCTGACATAATTTAAATAGTGCATCTCTCACTGACAAGTTCCTTCATGCTGACAAGGAAGAAAGTTGCAGTTTTCCTTTTTATTTTTCAGGTCTCCTCATGCTTATTTAATGAAGCATAAATATGGATGGCACCTTCCTCCTTACATCAGTTGAAAACATACAAAAATACATTCAGCTGCAAAAGCACCTCTTTTTTAACCAGTCTTTAAATAGTTCCCTTGGTTTTCATTATTATTATTATAGAGACTCATGCTTCCTTCACACACGTGAACCACTCAATCTCCAAAATAATCTGTCCACATAAACTCGCCACACTGATTTCAGAAAAAGTATAAGAAAAAACATATGCAGCACTCAGAACAAGAAAATCCTTTTATGTAGTAAAAACATAGAGATTCATATTATTATTCTTTTACTTCGTTTCCACTACTTATTAGATGAGTGCTCAATACTAGTTTTTACATGTTGTTCTTTCCTCTTTAACTACAATTAACTCTACAAAGAGTCTGTCACCTAGTCCTGCATGGTATCAGCCGTACCCAACAGATAACTCTACCTAAATCCTTCCTGACAGATTTCTAGTCCTATTGCCAGAGGACATGGAAAGAGTTCATTGTCTTCTTCACAGAAATATTATGCACAGTGTTTTACCAAAGGACATTCCTGTTTATCCATTTAAGTATCACTGGATGCTGCAAACTGGCTTGTAACATTCCCCTGCTCCTATTCCATCTCCTACTTAGTATGTCATCCTTCTTCTTTCAGCTCACTCCTGCCTCTTCTATTGCTTTCTGAGGGGGGTTGGGGGGGGGGTGTCTTTTTTTTAGGTTCATTTACCCAAGTGTTCTAGAGGTGGAGAGAAAGTGGTATATAGCTGGAGTAACCAAGAAGAGATGTCTGCCAGCAACAGGCAAACCCTGACATGCAGGTCCACACACAACACCTGACTATAGAAGTTATTCAGGTCAGTTTGGATAACATGACAAATTTCACTAATATTGACCAGGCAAACCTATTCCTATCCTGATATCCAGAACAACTTTTTTATTTTGTACAGCCCCAGCTGTTTGTGATCTCTAAAAGCATTATTCATCAGCCACTTACTATCTGCTCTTCTTGCAGATTCCATCATAACAGTACTAAATACTCTCAAAATCTCTGTATACATTCAGATCCAGGAAAAAAATTCAACATTAATGGCATGCTGACATACCTACAAACACAGACTGCCAGGCACCAGCTCTACTTGTACTCCAGATCACTCAGTCCAAGTCCCCTTCAAACCAGAAACCATATCACAACCTTGACATGATATTGAGCCTGTCAGGGAGCAGCAAGAGCAGGCCTGTTCCACCAGGAGAGAAGTCAGAATGTACAAGTAACAACAGCACACGCCAGGGCCAGCAGCCTCACCAACAAGGGCACAGTCCCCCAGCATCCAAGCAGGGCAGGGCTGGCCAGAGCTTAAATGTAGCTCCCAGGCCAGGAGGAGCAGAAGGGGTGGGTGGAGGTCCCATGTGAGGCTGATCAGGGCAATTAAGGGGTACCACTGTCAGCAAGCTCCTGACCTATACCTGCTTTTTTGGCTATAGTAGACTGTGTCTGGCCAACTCAGAGTGTAGATGCATAACTCTACACCGCTTTGTGGTACCTATCCATTTTATTAAATAGAGGAGGTACACGTCATATTCTCTGAACATGTTTTGCATTCAGACTTACAAAACACTCAGATTAATTTGAAAAATATTTCTTTGTAGCACACTGGGATCTCTCTCTACTCTTTAAAATGATCATAAATATACTTATTAACAGAAGGGACTGAACTGTAGACTTTACAGGCTTTTTAAGGAAAAAATATGCTGGAATTTCAACTCAAATTTACTCATTGCAGGACCTCCTTATACATCAGCGACTATACTTTATCGCTTACCATTACAGGCTACAAAGAGTTTGGTATCTAAGCCTGTACAACTGACATAATGATTCCTAAACAGGAAACAAACAGATTCTACAAGGTAGAATCTAATCATCTTAGAATGCTTCACCCTCAGCAGAAAAATTCTGCTTTCACATAAGTGAGGAAGTAATCTTAAGAAACATACACGCTTACTTTTATTTGGGCATACCTGCAACCATTAACATGTATACATGTGCATATGTAATATTTTAGCTTGTTTACATATGCAGACATATTGACAAAGATCTTTATGTGTTAGAAAACTAGGTGGTGGCAATTGTGGAAATCAGTATGTGCATCTTATTTTACATATTCTTGGAATGCATCTTTTACAAGTTTATATACCAAGACCATAGCAAACTTCAGCATTAAGTCATGCAAGGAGGACTACACTATATTCATGCAATATGGAACTAGTTCCTTAGTATAAACTGTTTGTTTTTCAGTTCACACATTGATCCAACAAAGGTGTCCTATAAAAACTGTGTTATCATATCCAATTAAAGAAGTCAGCAACTTTAATCATGTTTGTTAGATTACAGCTGAAATAAAGCATTGAATATTGCATCTGTCTGAGAAAAACATCAGGAAGAACACAAGCGTGTCACCACCACTTAAAGGAGAAGGAGAAAATTAATTATGCGCATACTTACTGTTTCTATGTAGAAGAAAGGAACAGAGAAATCTAAAATATGTATACATACGGTATATACAAGCATACAAATAGGAATTTTAGATTCATGTCTTTCAGATTCATATTTTTGTTTTTTCAACTTTTTTCCTTTGGGAGGATTAGAAAAGGGAGACAAGGCAAGCTACAAAACTTTAAACTCATTTTTATCTGTTCAATTTATACCAGAATAAAGGAACATACTACTAAGCCCTCTTTTTCATTTTTAACACGGGCTCTTTTGTACCTAGTTCTTAAAACTGTTTTATTTGTAGCACTACATGCTTTTTCTAGAGTTTACCAGAGACCAAACTTTTATGTATTGCAGAATAAGAAGCTGCTGCTATAACGATACTTTCTCATATCACCAACTGTTTAAATAAATGTTTGATTAAAGAATCCCACCATTTTCAGAAATATAGGCTGTACCACTGCTCGCACAAATAGAAAAGAAGTGTTTAACCGGAAAAGCAACTTCTGTGCTGAAAAAACAACAACAAAACCCCCAAATACCACACATCTACATTTAGAGTGCAGTGAATGTCATAAAAAATACAGAACTACATTCATCTCATGTAACTCTTAAGCCATAACCCACGTCTGAAGGCATATCCGTATTTCAGCAAGCTTTTGCTGTACTAAGTAGAAACATGAAGTTTCCAGTTTCAAGATTTAATAGTGAAATATTTTATATTTAATAGTGAAATATGTAGTGCATTTCTTTTGCAAAGTTCATAAAGAGAAGTTATTAGGAGATGCTGCTAAGCCACTGGCAAAAACATCATCTGCAAAAGATGATCTTTTGATCAGTTACTTCTATTTTTTCACATTCTGGCTTTGTTGATGTCCTTCAGAGATTCATCTAATTCAGAACAGGTGGGCGTGTATATGCCTGCAGGAGAAAGGGAGCTCCTCCACAGCTGCAGGAAGAGAAGCATCTGTAGCCGACATTGGTTATGTGTCCACAACAAGAGTATAACCGAGGTCCGTCACTAAAGAACAGAAAGCAGAGTTCCTCCAGCCTATTTATTCTTCTTTATTCTTGGCTCAAAAGTCATTATTACTCCAAGTAAATGGATATTGTAACTGACTTAGATCGTTCAAAGCAGCTGCCCCAAATTATTGCTATGGAGAGATGTAAAGTATAGTTACAGCTGTAAAAACAGCAAATGGCTAGAAAGTAAGCTTGACTGTGGAAAAAAAATTTATTTTGAAAGGCCAAATCCAAAATCTTAACAACTTGGTTTTGCTTAATTCCTTCTAAACTCAGACACAGAGCTTATATCAGTATCTCCTAATATTTTCCCTCAGTTCTGCATTTAGAACCCTCCTGAATTCATATGTAAAAACTGAGTGGCTTGCAAACTTTTTCTAAAAAAATGAGCTCGGTTATTCAAGTAATATTTTTTAGCAAGATGGAAACAATGAAATGTTGATACTGTGACTGTCTAGAGTCATTCCAATCAGTGATTTAATATCTTTAGCTAAAACAAAGGGAAGAATTTTCTCCAGGAATATACCACTGGTACGTTCCTTGGGTGTTTTTACTGCCCAGGAGATTCTCTAATTTGAGTGAAAAGACATCATTGTAATCAGTTTTATATATTTGCTCATCTATTCTAAACTTAAAAAAAACAGGAAGCCCATCCACTTATCAGGGCAACACCTTTCTTTAATGGAGGATACTCCAATTTCCCAAATTACTATTTAAGTTACTATCTTATTTCTCTCTCCTCATAAAACAGCCTCATCCATATGTACAAAAGAGCTCAGGATTCCGTTTTTCCCAATAAACTCATCGGTGAACAGGGCTCTGCTCTTTTTCGTTCTCATTCACAGGTTGAAAAACAATTATCCCAGCAAGGCTGTGAACTGAGAAGGCAAGGAGAATCTCCTTAAACTGATTCTTCCATTCCCTTCTGTTCATAAGCTAAGCCTAAACTTCCTAAGGATGACAGTTTATGTCTGCTTCCTGGTAATGTAAACAATTAATTAATCAAACATGATGGGTTGGCAAAATGCCAAGACCTAAAAAAACCAAACAAACCAACCAAAACAAAACAAAATCCCAAACAAAAAATCCACACCACCAAGTTATTTTATTCTTCTACCCAGTGCAGCAGAGGAAAACATAATGACTAACCACAGAAGAGTCAGCACACCACATCTACACACTTGCACATTCAAAGGCAGCTCATTTTTCCTGCTTAGATAAGTTGCCAAATGCTCCCTTCACAGACAATATCTTCAAGCAATCTCTTCAAACTCTTCCATACAATATCCCTCTCTTTCAGTTATGAACTCTCCTTCGTAACTATTAACGTTAAAATACTTATTTGAAACCCCTGCACACAGAGTGCATAGGTTTAACATCCTTCCTGAATTAAAAACTACCATGTTGTACGTGTTGTAGCCTGCATTTATTTCTCCATTTTCCTTTTTGGATTTGTAGAATTTACAGCCATAATTCTCCATACACCTGCAGTTGTCAAGGAACCGGAATACTTGCAGAAGCATGGAGTTCTGTCTTTTTTTTTTTCTTTCCTCCTGCATAATTGTAACTATAAAAACATAGTTTTCTAAATAAATGGTTATCATTTTCTATATGCAGGGAGATTTTTCAACCAGATCTCTGAGGCCTGAGCTTTTGCCTTCCGCAAAGAGGAAGATAAAATACAAAAAGGAAGGAGAGAAGATAAGATCCAATTAAGTCATGTTGAGTGAACAGGCAAACAGGTACTGCTGAGCAGGAATCGCTCCTCAAAAAAGTCATATATTCTTTTGATGACAATTAATTATACTTTTCAAAATATCTAAGTTCTAGTACTCAAACAACAGGCAGAGCATTTCATTTCAAAGAAAGGAGAACATAGCAACATTCACTGTATAAGAGAATAATATAGATGAGAAGCACAGCTATGCATCGTAGTAGAAAGCTAACTAACCCTGCAGCAGATTCTTCCAGCCAACCAGATATATAAAGGACAGAGTTTGAAGGATTTTGCATTTACTCAAGCTAAAACATTCATGAGCCTGCAATATTAACACAACACCACGCTGATTCCCAGAGACAGAGCCCTGGTACTCAGCTGGGACATTCATTTCAAGCTGACAACATTTCATTACAGCTTCATTGTATTTACAGATCGTTTGGGGGCACATCAAGGGCTCAACTACAAGTTGATCAAGTATCCGCTGTACAGTAATATACTATTCGCCATCTGTGCTTTGTGGAAGAAGATGGATTTCATACACTACATGGATTCTAAAGAATTCCTATAAAGTGTGAAAGAAGAGTAAATTCTAGAAAACAGAGGAACATGTTGTGGGACAGAGCTATCTTCTGAGCCTCAGCCAGCAGCAAAGGAAACTCTGAGTTCACAGTGGTAAACATGTAAGAAAAAATAGAAAGAGAGATCCTAAGAAGTCTTTTCATCCATTAGCCTGCAAATTCCACCATTCTTATGGGGTCAATATAAGTGAAAAATTAGCCCTGAGACAAAATTCTTCCCACTGAAGGACAACAGAAAAATTAGGGCTTCTAGCATACATGTAACAATTAAAATTCTGCCATTTTATTCTTTATTCTTCCTTCTCCCTCTAGCATTTAACCCAATCCAGAAATTCTCATTACAACTAGTGTTAAGAATAATTATCCAACCTCAATGCTCACTGGGCAGGATGTTGTAAATCAAGTATATTGCTTCTCCTAATAAAAAAATATATTGCATAAAATAACCAGATGTGTACCTCAAGCAAAAGCTCCCTAAAAGTTTTGGAAGAAGTAACTTACAAAAGCACTGACTCTTTGTGTCACAGCGTTTACTCTAAAGTAGTGCTACTTTTGGAGTAAAAGAGTTAGAGACATCTCTATCTTCATACAAAGAGTGTGTTACACGACGACCACAGGCATCCCTGGGGAGCCTACAAAGAGCACAATAGGCATCACTCAATTAAATTTTTATTGAAAGTAGAGCCTGGCTGCACAAAAAAGTTGCTCCACAACATAACAGGCTTGTCTTAAATTGATAAGGAGTACATTTCTTCTTGGCTTGGATATGGAGTTATTGGAGATTATCTACATTCAGAATAAGAGTTCTTTGCTTCTGTTCATTTCTATCGTATTTCAGGAATAATCGATGTGTGAACAAGTGGAAATAGGCCAGGGAAACTGAAATATAACCCCACATAAACACATACAGTCAGATCCTGAAAGTATGGTTATTCTACATCTGAGTCCCAAAATGAAATGAACTTCCTATTTAATTTATAAGCGAATAAGTGAGCTACTTCATTCCAGTTAAATAAACTGTTATGTTCCAATAACAAACATTCAGCTGAGCCCATGGATACTACTATGTTTGGGTGCCATAGTGCAAGGCAACGTAGCGCGTCTATTTTGGTGTCTGTTTACTGGATACATAATTACAAGCAATAAGTACATGCAGCTTTCCATGCTTCTCAGAAAACCACCTTTCACACTTTATTATCACTTATTAAAGCCTACTGCTGGCTTGATTGAAGTGTGTAGGCTGCACTATACTTACCTGCAAATAAAGCACCTTCATTTGGTTCTTAAGTTACTTCAGAAGCTCTCCCTGTTATTACATGCCTCCTTTTCATATTATGAATTTCACACACTTCACTGCTTTTGTGTTTCACTTAAAATCTTGTTTATTGGTGGCACAAAAGTAAAGCTTGACTAGCAATGCCTGCCTTTTTCTTTTCATGCTTTCCCTCATGGGATGCAATTCAACTCACATTATTGATGTGAATTATTCATTTCTGAAAAATCTTCCAAGTCTGTCTGAACCAAGCAGGTGCTTACATTTTCTACCCTTGGAAGGAGGGGAAGAATCATATTAGAGAGTTTCCATCCTTTGATATATATGATTTAATGACAGAATATACATAATCATATCTTTCTCAACAGATACTGTTGAAGTTAAAATCTGTACCTAGATGGACTACTGTGCCTAGCCAAAAATCTGTTTTTTACCACAGGATCACAGGATCATTTCTTATGACTTCTTCAAATGTGAGGCTGTTCTTACAAACTAAAGACTGTTACACCACAAAAGTCTCAAGATTAACATGCAAAAAATTAAAGTAGGTAAACCAAAATATCTATATGGTTAATTTTATTTAATATACATTAAAAATACATGGATTTGGGACACAGGTTTTATTATTACCTACACTGTGCCTACAATATTTTAATTTCTTTGAAAAATAAGTCATTCCCTTTACCTGCTTCCAGAAATGTATAATTAAAGAAGAGATCACTCTAGTAAGTTGTGCAGTATCTAACTCTGTAACAGAGTTTTTATCCACAGACTGCAAACTCAGTAACTATAGCATCTCCCTTGTCCATGTAATGTTCATAAAAGCAATCTTTTTCTTTAGTCCTCTTTTAAAAATGAGACAGGTCAGTTCACTATAACAAAAAGCACGTTAGAGCTTAAGATTATGTGAAAACATAGTTGTCATCTGCTGTCAGCTATTTCCTTCAGCTTTCCTCTTTTGGTAAAATGTTTACCGTAGGAAAAAAACCAGGCGGACAATCAGCACTGCTGGAATTAGGGTATTTTTTTCAAAATTGGCTTGTCGTAGGTAAGCAACCTGGAAGACTGCTAGATGATCTAGTTTTTATCCTCAGGTTCTCCAGTAGTAAATGTGGTTTATATATCAGCTTATACATATCCATACACACACAAACCCAAAATGATGAGGATTCTCAACATGGTGACTTATAACACTGTAAGTTGTGCACAACGACTTAGTCATGTGAGTTTCTGTAAGTTTCAGTTAAATGCAGGTTACTGAATTCTGGTTGCCTATTTTGAAAATCAGAAAACGTTGCTTTCTTTGCTAGTTTTGCAAGGAAATAAATTACACAGATGCACTGCCAGCCTGTCAGTTCTCATCCCCTCCCTCATAACTTTTGAATGAATTGGCTAATTTTGATCAAATTTGACAAAAGGACCTGGTCTCAAAGACATGAAGTTCCAACAAGTTTCCATGAGAACTGACAGTTGAGTAGGAGACAAAAGACTGACATGAGTCTTCCCAGTGAGGAAAATATTGCTGTGTAAGCTCAGCAATTATCTATTATGCTTGACATACCCGCAAGTCGATCATTGTGTATATATCAGCCACACAATCCACTTGCATATAATTTGGAAGCAATCACAGGTCTTCTGTTTCTCACCCTGCCACAAGCTAGGGAACAGAGGAGCGGTTGGCAGTATGTTTTAGAATCAGTGGAGAAGCTAGGTTTTAGCAATGAAGAAGGGAGCTGTGGTTTGATTGGACATGATTTTACCTGAAACCAAGCTTCAGCATATACACGGTAATGAGATGAATTTATTAAAGTTTGCAAAGTGTTTCTAATCATTAACCCACTATAATCCAAAACAATAAAAACCAGGAAAAGATCAGAAAATGTCAGGCTTACTGTGATTTAACAACGTTGCAAACAAGTTGCTATTTATATTTTCCAGTGTTAATACAAGTAGGCCAGTACGCCAGCATTCTCTTGAACCTTTTCGTACAACCACCACTTGATCTAGGAGGCCACATGTAATCATACCCTTTTTAGGTGGGTCCACACCAGTAATTACACAGTTGGCACTTGGGCTGTTAGGGACATATCCCAGGTTATTAACACCTCAATAACTTGAATCTTTTAAGAAGAGATTCTTGGTATGTTGTGGAAGAACTCTTCAACGTTTCCAGGCCTTTGTCTGGATGATCCTTGGCCCACATTTAACTGAGAGAATCCCAACGTCACCCGCCCTTTGCTTCTGTTCAGTTCTACTGATGCCAGCCCCTGGCTCCGAAAGTTTTGAATGTACTGGGTTTCCTTCCAGTCTCCTCAGCCGGTCTCACCAGTGCCACATAAGGAAATAAAACAAGCCCCTCCCACCCCTTACTCCTGTTTACTTTCCCTGCTCATTCAGGAAAAGGATTACATTGCCTTTTTATGCAAAAGCATCACACCAGGACCTCATGTTCTATTATTTTTCTACTACGAATCCTTGATCTTTTCCAGTCGTTGCTTTCAAAGACAGCATGCCATTCTGTTGATGAAGTACTTTACTTACATCTGCTCAGACCTAATAAACACTCCAGAACTGGAGGTCCATCAGTGTTACTCAAAATGCTTGTTTGAATTATCATTTGAGCAATCGTATCCCTCCCTCATCCAGATGTTAGAGAGCATAAAGGATAAGAAATCACTCCAAAGAAATCTGCATTGCAGTCATCATCAAAGTGAGTAAATAAAGAAAAGCTGATAGGACACCACACACTAGGCAAATTGCTGTGATCTTCACAGAGAAAGGTAATGGATTTATTTTTCTTCTTTTTTTAAATATAGCTTTTCTTCTAGATTCAGAGGCCTTCATGTTAAATTCACTATTTTTAGCACCCACACGACCATCTAGAATTAAATTGCAGCAGTTCCTTAGCATCTGAGTAAGAAAGCAATGATAGATCATTGCGATTCTCCTGTCCTTGTACAGTAATCAAAGAATCATTTACTAATAGACTGTATTGCTTCCAAAAGCAGAAATCACACAGCTCCATCTTGTGGAAGATATGATTCCTTGTGTAATGTCACAGCTCAGTTCAAGTCCTACAGTTGACTTCTGCCTTTGCTAATGATTTAGCTTTAGATGTTTTTACCTACAAGGTTTTACCTACTGCAGATATTTTCTTTAACACGTAATTTACACAACTTCATCAGGAGCAGGAACAATCTGCCTAGTATTTTTATTTATATTCTTCTGTTTTATTTTATTTTCCCATAACATTCTCCCAAACAGGTCCATACTTCAACAGTTCATGTTTGTACCAAGTGGTGCAGAATCAGCTAGTCAATTTTCTTTCTGTCCTCTTTCTTTGTCCCATAAAAGGTTGAAC